>CM074721.1:254608358-257260858 GCA_037306005.1 Rhinophrynus dorsalis
CTCACAGAGAAAAGCCATATTTCATGGGTGATACACGGGTGAACAGCCTGATAATTTTTTTTTTTCTTTCCTTTTTTCTTCTTATATACAAAGCTTATGTATTATAAGAATGCCTTGGAGTTCTCAAGAAGTATGTTGTTCAACAAAAGTGCCCTGAAGGTGTCTACTTATTTTGTATGTGTGTATTTTATATAGCTTAATATGAAATGCATACAATATTTATGAATCTTCTATAAATTATGGTTTGTAATGCTTGCAATTCTTCATATTACAGAAAAACAGTAGATTCTCATTCCAGTGTAATGCTAGCATACTTTGATGTAATTGTGTTTCGTACACGTATCTCTTGCATAAAAAATACAGAAATAACTGATGGACATTCAAATGCTATGCCTGTAGAACACTTTAGTTATTTCTGTGGAAGCCTACGAATTTCAGATGAGATTCCTGTGGAAGCCTAAGAAGGTGGCACAGCATTAATGTGAAGTTGAATGTGATGATATAATTGAGTAATACAAAAAAACTCACTGAGTGCTAGATGAGTCTTTGATGATGGGGAACCAGTGGTTATGTTTTCAAATACAGGGTGGTGCAGTGTGACAGTACTTGAAAATGTTATGTACAGTATTTACAATGTATACAAAAGTATCTGCATCGTAGCATCATTTGTATTGGCAAAGCACAATACATGGAAGGTCAGTAGCACAATTAGCAATTTGAACACCCCTGGAATGTAAATCATATTCATTCCAAAAATAATTTAATGTGGACATTCACAAATTTTAGTGTAAATGTATATATTTAAACTGGCCCGTAGGGCTCGTAGGTATGATAAAAGGTTATGATGTTGCTTATATATAATGTTTCAATTGCTGTCCTCGACGTTTAATTCCAATATTCTTATATTAGATTCTTAAAGGGATAGTAACACTTCGTTTTAACTTTATTTTATTTTGTAGGCATTAAAAAAACATGAAGAATGATATAAGTCTTATCTCTCAAACCTTTATGGTTTATGAGATATTCACAAGCAAAGTTCCCCTCCCCGCCCCTTTTTCCTAGTGTAAGCCATCTCTTCTCAGATGTGGATCAGGTTGTATGACAGTACAGATAACAGAAGGGGACAATTTTCTTTGTATGAAAACAATGAAAGCCCTTCCCCCCTTGAAAAGTTTTTCAGCTTTTTCCATTATCTTAATTGAAGATTGTCCCTCTCTGCAGTCTACCTGGGCATCTCCCTTCTGATCTGGTTGAACAGGGGGGGGATACTTTGTTTGTGAATATCTCTTAAACCATAAAGGTTTCAGAGATAAGACTTATATCATTCTTCATGTTTTTTTAATGCCTACAAAATAAAATAAAGTTAAAATGAAGTATTACTATCCCTTTAAATTCTTTCCTCACACTGTACTGCACCATTTAATCCAAATTTGACAATGTATATTTGATATACTGTAAGTGTGGTGATGAATCTAATGCAGGATGGGTTAATATGTTTGTTAAATGATCTGAATGGTATTGGTATGTAATTCGTGATATTTTGACAGTTTTACATTGTAAATGTTTGACACACAACCTCTCCATCCTTCCATTGTTATTGGGAATAGCCAGGTCCTTCCAATCCTACCTGACAGGTTGGATTTTCTCTTTGAGATGATCCTTTGATTAAACGTAATTGACTATTGATGTAGTGATCTAACTGGACAATAGCTTTGTAAGGTAGGAAAGTTAACATTTTAAACAGAAGAATTGTGGGGTTTTCCCCTATGGTCTATGATTAAGTGTGGAATCTGGCCACATGAAATGAGCCATGTAAGTTGCCATTCCAGTGTTTTGTATGCTATGATCTAAGTAAAGCAACATTTTAGTTTAGATATATTCACGTATTGGATTGCAGTTCTGCTGCTACATGTCTCCATATGGGACTGGGGGCATTCTTTTCTCTTGCATCATATGGAACACTAGAATCATGGGGGTAAAGCTCCCCTTCAGAGGGCAGACAACTAAAAAAAAAGCAGAGCTTTTGAGGTGGAGGCTGAATTCTCTTGCTCGGGGTTCACCCACTTCCCCCAGGTTAAGTTGACCTTTCGAGAAGAGGAGCAAGATGGCACTGATATTTTTTTTTTTTTTTTTTTTTCTGCTTGGATTTTGCTCTTTATAATCCCCCCTGGTATTGTTTTGTCCAATTCACAGGTTCATTTGTAAACCATTTCCCTGTGGAGGCTGATTTATTACAAGACTGTTCCTCAAGAAAGATGTTAACCATTTGAGTGCTATGGTCCTATATATTTATCCAATTTCTCTTTGGCACCCACATGAAGTGGAGTCTGCCTAAATTATACTCAATCATTCTTTTTCTCATTAGATTCCATGAAACAAAGGTGGCTGCTGCTATTAGTAAGTCTTAATAACCCTTTCAAGGATAATCTGTCTTTTACCAGAATCCTCCTCTTCCCAGGCTTTTTTTCTGACTGGATTGAGTGGTGCCTTTGCAGCCATCTTATTCTACCCCTTGCTTATGCTATGCAGAGGCTGGCACTTTGTGGCCTCTACTACCCCCCCCCCCCAGGCCCTCCACATAGTTTATCGCAGCAATGTGTCCAGGAGAGTACATAGCTTCTCTAGATCTTTAGGACACTTCCACATCCCGATTTATTCAGACCACCAGCGATTCCTTTGCTTCACCTTAGAGTGCAGTCACTGCCAGTTCACTGCCCTTCACTTTGGCCTAGCGTCCGCTCCAAAAGTCTTCATGAAGATCATGGCAGCTCTGGCTGCCTATGTCCACGCCCAAGGAATTTCATTTACCCCTTACTTAAACAACCCCTTGATCAACATCCTGGAAACCTCAAGCCATTTGCTTGGCGCTTATTCACAGGTCCCAGGTAGTGACAGGAACTCCTGGGAGGACCCAATCAGACAGTGTAACAGTAGTCGAACGCATCAAGCGACAGGGAGGAACCCAAAGTGAATCCACCTGGACAGAGTGGATGGAGGTTTGGGAACTCATGCAATGGGCGGAAGCTCATGTCATCTCTGCTGTCACAACACAGCTGTGTAAAAGTAGTCACAGTCTTTTTAAGTTACCAAGATCTGAACCCAGGAAACTGGGAACTCAACCAGGAGTCATTTGATCAGATAGTCCACCTCTGGACTTCATGGCCTCCTGTGGGAACTGGAATGTTCTGCTGTTCTGCACCCAGATGAGTGATCCTCTAGCTTTGTTAATCTGATCACACCTTTTTGTCTCCATGTGGCCTGGTTCATGGATCTTCTCAACCTGTCCATTGAAGCTCCATTTCGTCTTCTCCAAGACTGACCCAAGTTCACCAGCAGGTGGAAAGGTTGACCCTGACGGCATGGATTTTGAGGCAGACATCTTGAAGAGAGAGGGTTTCTCGGATGCTGTTATCTCTGCCATGATTCAAGCTAGGAAGCACATATCTTCTAAAGCTTACCATAGGATCTGGACCATTTTTACCAATGGAGCACTGATAAGGACGTGTCTCTGTTGTCCTTCAACCTTACTATGATTTTAGCTTTCCTTCAAGTTGCCATTAACAAATGTCTCATTCTAAGCTATATCAAGGTACATATCTCGGCACTCTGTTCTCTTCCAGAAGTGAATTGCTTTTCTTCCTTTGTACAAGGGGTGGCCCATGCCTTCCCCTCGTTTAGGGATCCCATTGCCTCCTGGTACCTTAGTCTGGTGCTGAGCGTTCCTCTGGTTCCCTTGTTTTTTTTTTGTTTTTTTTAACGTTTATAATGTCCTTTGTTTTGGCCATTGTTTCTGTGCAAAGAGTTGCTGAACTAAAAGATTTGTCTTGTAAACCCCCTTTCCTACTTTTTCATCAGGAGTACGTGGTCCAGGAGTAGATGGTCCTTCATAATGCTGGATGATTTTTTTTTTTTTTTTTTTTTTTTTTTTACCAAACGTTGTATCAGACTTTCACATTAACCAGGAAATTATATTTTTTTTATTTTTTTCCTGATCCTTCCACCAAACAGGAACAGGATCTTCACCTGTTTGATGTGGTTTGATGCCTTAAGTAATTATGTGCATCAAACACAACCTTTTAGAAAGGCAGACAGATTAGGTCTGTCATTCCTGAAGGCCTTAGTGTGTCAGGCTGCATCCAAAGTCACTGTTGCTTCTTTGATCAAGGATCGTAACAAGTGAGAAACCTGTTCCTTTCAGTGTTGCGGTGCATTACATCAGATCTGTCATAATCTCCTGGGCCTGCAAGAATCTGACCTCTGCCAAACAGCTTTGCAGTCCTTCAGGTTGCTGTGCCTGTTTAAAGACTTTGCCTTTTTTCCAACCGGTTCAATAGTTTTTTTTTTTTTTTTCCCCCTGTTTCTCTTGTTTGGTTGTTTTCTTTGATAGTTTTGTGTATGTTGACACCAGAGGTTTACATAATGCCAGGTTAGTCCAATGGAATACTGTTTTGTTTTTTTTTTGTTTTGTTTGTTTTTTTCCTCCATCCAAGAATCTTAGTGTGTTCTTTGGTAAATCTCCATGGTTCCTATGTTCCATATAGGATGTGTGAGAAGTAAACATGATTTTAGTGAATTTACTATTAAATACTTTTCTCTCAGTCCAGTGCTGTCCAAGTTCAGTCCTCAAGGGCCACCAACAGGCCAGGATTTAAGGATTTCCCTGATGAAGCACAGGTGAATCAGTCAAAATGAATGAGCCATTGAATAACTCACCTGTGCTTCATCAAGGAAATCCTTAAATCCTGGCTTTTTGGTGGCCCTTGAGGACTTAACTTGGACAGCCCTGTCTTAGTCCATATGGAACACAGGACTCCCACCTAGAGAAAAAAACATACTTTTCCTTCCCTGGGCAAAGGAGTCCTCTTGGAATCTTTGTTCAGGGGCTTTAGTCTTTTCTTTCGGCTTGTTTTTCTCCTGGTGTCACTTTGCTAGATGTAAATCCTGAACTAATAAATAGAACACAGAATGTGGTCAATTGAAAATACATGAGCCAGGAACGTTGTCTGACACTTATTACTTTAAATACATGTACTAATTTAACCCTTGCATTGTTCCTGGCTCATATATTGATGATACGACTCTTACCTTATTTAATATTGACCACATTATGGATTCTATCTATTTATTAGTTTAGAACTCACATTCTTGGTCGACATGGACCATGTAAGGGACTGTACATATTTAGGTTCCGGAGACCTTTTATCAGGCCATATACTAGGCCTTTTATCACTTCACTATTTTGTATATTGGTGGTTTTTCTATATTATATGAAAAATGTTCCTGTTTTTGATCCATATTCTGTGATTTGATATATATAATAATGTTTTAAGCTTGTTGTTTTATTAAATATTGTTTTATATTTAATGCAGATTTTCTGGTCATACTGCTGCACTTAAAGATCCATTTTGTTTGTGCACCCTCCCCTCTTTTTCTGTTTCTTTCACTCGCTCGCTTGTGCTGTGGCAGGATATCTTAGTCCCAGGACAAGCAGGTGGCTCTTCAGCAGAGCTGAAATAGCGCAATGTAAAAAGAAATACTTTGTTGGAATGCTCTACAAAGTGTGCCTGCAAACCAGGCACACTTTGTAGACCGTTCCGATGAAGTATTTATTATTACATTGCTCTATTTTGGCTCTGCTGAAGACCCGCCTCGAGTCAGCTGACTCGAATCTCCTGCTGTCAGCTTTACAGCTCACAGCAAGGAAAGCAGAGGGAGTGGGGAAATTTAGCCTTCTATATCTCTCAAACCATAAAGGTTTGAGAGATGGGAATGGGGTAGTTTAGTTTCTTTTTCTAATAGCTGCAATATGATTATTATATTTTTTATATACAGACATTATATAGACATTACTAACCCTTTAACCCCTTAAGGACCCATGACTGTCCAGGACCGTCATGGGTTGCTATCCCCTTAAGGACCCATGACGGTCCTGGACCTTCATGGCTTAAATGATAGCAGCGTGCCTCCGTGCTCAGTGTATCATTACAGCAGCTGGGGGTATTAACCCCTTCACTGCTGATGCAGGAGGCTGGCTAAATGCAGGTCAATTTTAGACCTGCAATTATATACTTGTGTTTAAAAAAAAAAAAAAAAAAAAAACATTTTTTTTTTTTACAAAAAAAAATGTTATTTAAAAAAAAAAAAAGATATATAATTAAACAATGTTGCAAGTGTGATTGTTGTGGAGCCATGTAATACACTTATATACACCACCAAATGCCAGGGATAAAAAAGTGTCAAAATAGGGTGGGAAAAAGGGACATGGGGATTTTCGCCCAGGGGGACAGTGCCCGCTTAAAACTACCCATTGTGTAGGTATGACTGACCGGTCATACTTTTCATGCAGTCTCCATAAAAATTTAACCCTTTGTGGCCAATTGATCCCAAGAGAAAAAATTGTGGGGTTTTTTTTTGTACTTTTTTTTTTTTTACATTTATTTTCAATTTTCATAAAGTAAATGGTGGGTATCCATATATGTGGGCTATCAAAAGAAAGCCCTATTTGTTCTTAAAAAAACAGTATATAATTTATGGGGGTGAAATAAAACACTTAGAGGGAAAACACTGTTGAACAAAGGCATAGTCAAAAAGGTCAGAATTGCTCTGGTCCTTAAGGGAAAACGACCTCAGATTTTCCCGGTCCTTAAGGGGTTAATATCTTGAACTACATAAAAGTCACTAAATATAGCGCAATATGTTATATTTAAAATAAAGAAGACTCATCAATCTACTTAATTGCAAGCACTACTATCCCTTTAAAGAACCAACTGGGTGTGCAGCACATTTATTTCTCAATGTTTCGCTCAAACCTCAGCTCCTTAAAGGTTTGTCTGCTTATGCATTCTGTGTGCTTCATTTAAAGAAACCTGCCTTTAACCGTCATGTCTGCCTCCATGGATATGACATCCTGGACTGATTGAAGATGTTATCTCTTTAACAAGTGCACAACAGCAACATTTATAGGGTATATTAACCCTTTCAGTGCCAGGGGGTACAAATGTATGACCATAAAAAGGAAATGAAAAGGTTAATCATAATACATTTGACAACCCCTCCCAATGTAAAATGAAAAGTAACTTTTTTCCGTGACTTATAAGTTTTTTTTATAAAAAAAAAAAAAGACAGTAGTACAAATCAAAATAAATGCATAGACACCTGACATAGAAATGACCTACGCAGAGGTCAAGCAAATATATCACATGGTAGCACATGTCAGCAAAGACCATAAGAAATGAGATAATTTCCAAGGTACAATGAAGAATAACAATCGATAAAACCAATGAGGAACATCGATCTGCTGCACAGGTCAGTAGGTAATGTAATGGATAAGAAAGGAAAAGAGAAGCAAAGATACAATCAGAGAAAATATAGGGTGGACACAGAGTAGAGAAAAACATCATACAGAGAAGAAAAAGGAGGGGGAGAGCAAGAGAGAAGAGGAAAATGGGGGGGGGGTTAGTGGTGAGGGAGGGGAGAGAGGACTGATGGACACACGATCCGGGCTCAAACTTCAGAACCAAAAAGCCCAAATCCAAAATCGACAAAGTATACTCCTATGCAGAAATTGAAGTGCAAGGAAATGCAAAACGGATAATCCCAGAGAGTCCCCTAGTACCAGTGAAGGCTCTAGGGTGCTGGAGTCAAAGTCCAAGTTACAAAATACCTGATCCAGGGAGACCATATAGAGTCATAGGTGTGCCCAGTTCTGAGACAAGGAATGTAAGTTTCTCCAGAGTAGATATGTCAATCAGCCTCCTATGCGATAATGACAAGGAGGGAGGTGTCGACGAATTCCAGCATTGAGGGACGCACATCCTGGCTGAAGTGAGAAAATGTAGGAAGAGACGGAGAGAAGGAGCAGAGGTCATAACTGCTTTAGAGCCTATGGAAAAAATTAGTTGTTTCAGGTCCAAGGGAACAGGGACTAGCGAGGATGTCAGACATGCACCAGACAACCTCCGTCCAGAAGGAGGCGATAAGGGGGCATGACCACCAGATATGTCCCAGAGATCCACAGCCATCCCCACATTTCCGGCACGGAGGAATAGAAAGAATGTAAGAGTTGCGGGGACCTGTGCCATCGTAACAATAGTTTATAGTTGGTTTCCATAGCTGTAACATTGCGGACAGAGTAGAATGAACTCTGCACAGCAGCCTTCCACTCCTCATGGGGAAGTTCACAGTTCAAATCACTCTCCCAGTGTTCACGAAAGGAGCTGAACTCGGGGTCCAAGTGTGAGTGCGATCACCCTCCTCAGGGGTCGTCCTACAGGGTCATTCGCCTGACAGAGACATTCAAAAGGGGTAAGACATCTAAAAGTCAGAATGCCTAGGATGGGACAGAACAAAACTAAGAACCAGTCTGCAGAACCTCAAAGGGTGCCAAATCCTCATCCCTCAGCAGGTCTGCCACCACCAGGCCTGATCCGCATCACCAAGCGGAAAATGCTAGTTCAGATCTCCCAGGCAGGAAGTCCACAGAGTTCAAAAGGGAGAACATAGGAGAAGGAACGCTAGATAAAGACATAACGACTGAATCCCAGGCCCTAAAAATAGGGAATAATATAGGATCGCATTGCATCAACGGGGGATGAAACTGTGGTAGAATCCATGACAGAGATGTGATAAGGGAAGGAGAACCCAAGGCTTCCTGCACTGGAACGCATGATTTCAGAGAAGCAGAGCAAAACCAATGCGGAATAATACTCAATAGAAAACTATGATGATAATGGATGAGATCAGGGGCCCCCAAGCCCACCTTCTTGTGCGGTTGAGCTATGAGCGAAAAACGAATCCATGCTGTAAGGATTTTAGATTAGGTTTTGGCCAAGGAGATAGGTGTAGTTTGGAAGAAGTATAGGACCTTGGGCAAAAATACGGATTTAAGAAAATTAACTCATCCGGACCAGGACAAAAACAGGTGCGAATGTTTACGAAGATCGGCGGATATAGAAGACTTATAAGTTATTTTTATTTTTTTCCAGCTCAGTTTATTAGCCGTTTGAGTGCCAGAGGGGTATGCAACGCATTGCAAAGCAATGCGTTGCATACTCCTCTGGCACTCAAAGGGTTGTTTCCATCAATCTGTCCTTCTTACAGATGTATGTTTAATGAACGTGAAACAGAGAAAATCGCCATCTGTTCTCACCAAATACAGTTATTCTACTGTGGTAATTTAGAGTGTTCGGCAATTCCATTCACTCTCAAAGATTGTAAAAAGCTTGAAAAACCATTTTAAGTACATATACAAATAGTTGCTGTATACAAGCAGAGAAACCTTTGTGTTCCTAATAGTGTAACATCTTACTTTTTACTTTCCACAGACAGATTCTGGGGGGAAAGGAACATGCAATGCGAGTTGCACCACTTCTTATTATATGACCTTTTTCACTGTGGTGGTCATGGGCATTAAATTGTTTGAAGGAAAGACCATTGTTTGTTTGTTGACATACTGATTAACCCCTTAAAGTCCAGTGATGTGGCAGGACCGTCACTGCTGTTTTTCCCTTAAGGACCAGTGACCGTCCTCGCACGTCACTTATTTTTTTACTCATGGCGCTCCTGCAGAAGCGCTGTGAGTAGTAGCAGGGACTGAAATTGACCGCACCAACACTGGAGCGTTCACTATCTGTCCCCCGTTCTGCGTGCCGGCACACGTGATAAGTCACGTGTGCTGGCACATCAAACTTCTCCATCTGGTCCTTAAAGGACCACAAACCCCGGGACCGCTGGCCCTTAAGGGGTTAACACATTTTCAGTAATGCCACTTTTCTATTTATGAGTCATGTCAAATGTTATGTATTGTCTTGCAGGTATAAACTTCCTGTTACTCATGGCAGGGAAACTATGCACTTGGCTGTTGTGGCCTGCGGGGATCGGCTGGAGGAGACTGTGACAATGCTGAAATCTGCTGTTGTTTTTAGTAGAAAACTTCTTCAATTTCACATATTTGCAGATGAACAAATGCACAAAGATTTTACAACTATTGTGAGTTATCAACCAGCTTTCGATTACTACATGCAC
The DNA here is from genome assembly GCA_037306005.1 of Rhinophrynus dorsalis. Classification (NCBI taxonomy): domain Eukaryota; kingdom Metazoa; phylum Chordata; class Amphibia; order Anura; family Rhinophrynidae; genus Rhinophrynus; species Rhinophrynus dorsalis. The sequence continues at coordinate 254,618,382 of CM074721.1, forward strand.
TAATAGTTCAACAGAATTGCTGTATACAATTAGTTTGGGGGATTTATCCTCCAGAGTAAAACATACGCACACTGCTGGAAGGTATTTTATTAGAAAATTATTATAGCTCAAACTTGATTTTTCTTAGTTGCAGTAGCACAATGGCATGAATTTGTGCAGTGGTGATGTTGTTACACAATTCTATGGAGACATGGTCAACTGACCAGAGCTGTCTATCGGATGGTGTAGCAACCACTGAGTCTAAAAATTCAAGTTGATCTGTAATAGCTTTTGAATAAAACAACTTTACTGAGGGGTAAACCCTATAAAATGTTATATATATATATATATATATATTTTTTTTTTTTTTTTTTTTATCTATTACGCATTAATCACCTTAAATTCTTTTGCAGCTTATAGTGCTGTATGTCATTTTTTGGCAAAATAGATGGCCAAATTTATAAAAAGACTTTTGTTCAATGTGGAACACAGAAACCATGGGGTAAAGTTCTTGCCAGGAGGGTGTGGACAAGCTTAAAAGGATAGTAATACTTAATATGAAAAAAAATAAGAATTATGTGTTGCATGGTTTATCCCCCTGAGTAAAACAAAGGTACTCCCGCTGTTGACAGGTTTTATTCAAAAGTTATTACATCTCAAACTTGAATTTATTTTTTTAGGTGCAATATCTCAGTGGCCTGAAATTGCTACACCATTCTGTGGAGACTTATGGTCAGTTGACCATAGCTGTCCTGGTCCCAGAACTCCATGTTATTCATAGAATGTTATTCATAGAAGAAATAAGGGCTGCAAGGGGCTCAAGAGTAGCTGTGTAAGAGCCACAAAACAAGAGGGACATAAAATAGCAGCAAAGATCTTTAGAAGACCAGTCTGACATGAGGAACAAAGGGTTAATTGGGAAAACCCTTGATTCCTATGTCTCCCAGGAGCACAGACATAACCAGGATACCCTCAAAGAATGCACAGCAGAAATGGTGGTTAACCCCTTAACTACCAGCGGTCCTGGGAGTTTACCTTCCCTTAAGGTTGTCTGATTACGTGTGCCAGCATGCCGAATGGGGATCTGAGAGAGACTGCTCCTGTCTTGGAGTGGTCCGTTTCTGACCCCTTTTTTACTTAAAGCACTATGGCAGGAGCGCTGTAAGTAAAAAGTATGTGATGTGCCAGGAGTGTCACCAGTTTTTCAGGAAAAAAAAAAGACTGATCAGAGTTCATCTACGTCTTTCAGAATATGTGGATTTGTCTGTGATGGACCAGCAAGTTTTGTGAGTGATCGTTGGAAGGGCATCTTATACATTCCAACTACCTTCCGCTATCAGTTCTTCATGTCCAGATTTTTACGATCTAATGAGGGGCTGTCTATTCTTAGACTCAGTTTCCATCCTGGTGAACATGAAGGTCTTGGTACCTGCTCCTCCTCAGGAAGGATTCATGGCATTCTATTCCAATCTTTTCAAAGGAATCAAAATATAATGTAAATGCCGTCCTGCTCTGGACTTTAAGCATTTCAGCATTTTTGTTCTTAAAGGGATAGTAATGGATCAATTTTCCAAACTTCAATATTGTCAGTATTAGAAAAAGAACTTGATTGAAGCCACTCCGATCTCTCCAACTTGTATAGTTTGAGAGATATAGGGTTATAAACTTTCACCCTCCCTCCCCTTTCATAGACTTCAGCGCTATATGGGATAGCAGCAGGCAAACCAGGCACACTTTGTAGACCGTTTCAATTACGTATTTATTTGTAGATCTCGCTATTTCAGCTCTGCTGAAGAGCCACTGGCTGGTCAAATGACCGGAATCTGCTGCTGTCCCATAGAGCGCTGATGTCTATGAAAGGGGGGGAGAGTTTATAACCTTATATTTCTCAAACTATACAAGTTTGAGAGACGGAGTGGCTTCAATGTATTTCTTTTTTAATACTGACAATTTTAAAGTTTGGAAAATTGATCCATTACTATCCCTTTAAAGGATGGAGTTTGTGCTTTGTCTTCTCTGCTGTGTGTCCAAGGGAGTTTTTAACCTTCCTAGGTATAAAGGATGGGTATCTTCATATACCCATCCATGCAGATCATCAGCGCTTCCTTTGGTTTGTCTTCCAGACCATAATTTTCAGTTCACAGACTTTCCTTCTCTTTTGTCCAGTATGGAATACAGGTACCATGGGAGGCAGAGCATTTTTAGAAGACAAGGTCTTGAAGGTGGAGCCTTCCCTCTCCTTCATCATGCTAGCCCCGCCCACAACCATCCATTTTTGATATGTTCCAGATGTAGAGAAGAGGCTTGGAACATTGCTGCTAAGTATTTATTTAGCTTATTTTTTATTTTATTATTAGATTAGATATGGAGCTGTTACAATTCCCTTATTAGGTAGGTTGCCATTCCTGGCTTCCCCTGGAGGACTGACCAGTGTACAGGTGCTGTTATGGACTCTTGTAGTCCTGTGGAAAAAATCTTGCAGCCCAAGTATCTCTCTCCTAACAGGGTCTCTCTGAGGCTCTGTTTCTTCACAATGGTAACCTGAAGACTGAAGTTAAAAATTGGTGAGTAAACCTTTGAGTGCCATGGTCTACTTGTCCCAGTTGGTCCCCTTTCTACAGGGGTTGTTTAGAAGCCTTGAACTCCTGCACTCATTGAGTAATTTTATTCCTAGTTTTTTCTCTAAGTTATGGTGCCTGGATGGCTGCTTTAATGTAATGATCCCCCTCCCTGCTGGTTTCCCTGGGTTTGGGGCTATTTCTTGTATTTTTCCCTTCAGAGTTATGCTTTTCTATTACTCCCCTCCCCCCAATATGTCCCCTTGAGTTTTTGGGTGTTTTTAACAACTTTTTAAGATTTTCATTTTTTGGGTGCATGGCGTCTTTAAGGCGTACTTCCTGTCTCAGCCGCACTTGCTCCTTTGACTTCTATGGGACAGACTTCTCTGGGACATATCTCTGCAACCGTTTGTCATACAGAGTTCAAAGGGTGCTCATTCTTCTTGTCTCCTCATGCCCTGGTATCCGGTTCACATCCCCAGTATTTTGGGGGACCCTTTGGCCTCATAAGCACAGTTGTAGGCATTGCTAAGTAACGGATAAAGAGAAGACTACATTTTCCAAAATGCCTGTTTCGCAGGCTTTCTTCTGATTGGCTCTGATTGCCATATTTTTTTTTTGCTTATCCTACAAAGAGGTTGCCTCTCCTTGCTCCCCTTTGCCTGCCAGATAAGTGCCTGTCTTGGCTTTACTAGAGTGAATTATTATTCTGGGATACAGTATTTGGTATTTTATACTGCTTTAGACACTACTCCTGTTGGGATGTCGGAACCAAAGGGACATGGGGCTAGACCTAAGGCTAAGGACTCAGGAGTTTCTCTGATCCCCCTTACTTACTGTTTCTCATGCCAAGCAGGGCTCCCTAGAGAGTATTCAGGGATATTTATGCCTCTCATACCCCACCAGGGTCCTCCAGTCTTGAAAAGAGACAGTCTGGGTGAAAGAGTTAAAGTCCACTGTGGCACAATTTCCCCTCTCTCTGTAAGGGATTCTCCATTCATGGAAACCCCCTACCACCTTCAGGTTTGTGGCCCCTAAGGCCCCAGGTTTACCTGTGCTCATGGACTCCCCTGAGGAGGACTCTTATGAGGATGACAAAGAGGAGGGGGAATATGAAGAGGGAAATTCTTCCTTTTCCTTTGGGGATCCTTCCTTTTCCTTTTGGGGATCCTTTTGAAGCTGACATTCCTCCCTCTGTGGTCAGGCTCATTAGAGCTGTCTTACAGACACGTCAGTTCATTGACACCCCTGTTGAGGGTCCCTCTTCTTCTGATGTATTTCAGAGACTTAAAAAGTCTTCTGTTCTTTCCACCCAATACTACTCTGGATCAAATCCTTTTGATTGAGTGGAAGGCACCTGATAAGAGACTGTCTATATCTAAGAGATGATCTAGCTGTACCCCTTCTCAGAGGCAGCTTTGACACCATAGAACCATAGAATCTGATGGCAGATAAGAACCATTCAGCCCATCTAGCCTGCCCATTTTCCTACAGTAAATACCTCAAACCTTTTTTTGGTCCTTGATCTTTTCTTATGTTAAGGACAGCTTTATGCCTATCCCATGCATGCTTAAATTCTGTCACTGTATTAACTTCTACCACTTCTTCTGCTGGTAGGCTATTCTACTTATCAACTACCCTCTCAGTGAAGTAAAACTTTCTTACATTACGTCTAAACCTGTGTCCCTCTAGTTTTAGACTATGGCCTCTTGTCCTAACATTTTAACTCCTTTGAAATGTCCTTTCCTCCTGCACTTTGTTGAATCCCTTCATGTATTTGACTGTTTCTATCATATCCCCTCTCTCTCTTCTCTCCTCCAAGCTGTACATGTTCAGATCCTTTAGTCTATCCTGATTTCTCTGTCGTGCAATACAGGTTACTGGTAACTCTGGGTAGACGTTCCGCCCATTTAAGTAGGCAGGAACAATTCTAGAATTGTATGCAGGGGGTGGAGCCTACCTTCCCTCCTTGGCTGCAGCTAGCCAACTAGCTCCAGAAAGATTTGTTCCTTGGTGAACATAACACACAGGCAAGAGAACAGTTCTGCTATAGTTTTAGAAACTTCTTTTTTTATTTTTCTGTTAGATATGGAATACCACCATTAGGCAGATTACCATCACTGACATTTCCCATCACCCAAATGTGGATAGCTCGGTCGCCTGTGCACACTTTTGCCAAACACTACCGTGTTGGTGTGCTGGCTTCGTCTGAAGCCAGTTTTGGCAAGAAAGTCCTTAAGGCAGCTCTGCCTGTCTAGGACTTTGTTTCCTGTGTCTTAGAGCTCTTTACCTGTTGAGCCCTGTTGACTCTTGTTCAGTGTGCTGTGTTCACTTTTACTGGTGTGCTGTGTTACAGTTCAGTTTCTGTTGACATTTGGTTTGTTTGGGCTATTTTGTGCTCTGTGTAGTCCATAGGAGCTCTAGTATCATGGGGACCAGCACTTGGTCCTTGCCTTTCATATTACTTGTCTGCCCTTGCTCTATCATCCGGTTCATGTTTCTAGTGTGTTGGGGGGCCTCGGGCACTGTTTGGGGTACTTTTCTGGGAAAACTACATTTCCCATGAGCTCTTGCTTCGCATGCTCGTTTCTGATTGGCTTCTGTCGCGGCAGCCATTTTCTGATATTTCCAGAATGAGTATCCTACACGGTCCTTGGACTCTCCTTCTCTCCTCTGCTGATTAACCCTTCGCCTGCCATATAAGTTTATTTTAGCGATTTCTGGGGTGAAACTTTAATCCTACACACTATAATTGAGTAATTTATTATACAATAAGGTTATCTGACACTGTGAGAATATCTGTCTATACTGCTGGAGGCTGGGGTCTCTGTATCCCCCATTGCGCATTGCTCTTCCTGTCACTCAGGGCTACCTAGACAATTCTCAGGTCATTTTATGCCCAGCATGTTCTGATGTCCCTGACAGCATTCCAGGGACCTCCAGCCATGCATTAGAGCCAGCTTGGGTGCAAGAGTTCAAGGCTGCTACTAGGGACCTTAGGTCCACATTGCAAATCTTTCCATCCTAGTTACAGGGGACCTTTCAGTCTTGGCATGCCCCCTCCTCAGTTAAGTCTTCCCTGCCCAAACCTCAGGGAGTACCTGACATGTCAGATTCCTCTGAGGAGGAACTGCTGGTGGATTCAGATGTTGAGGAATGTTCTGTGTTGGGCTCCTCTCAGTTTTCTGGGGACCCTTTTGATGGCCTGATTATGGCTGTCTTGACTACACTTAACATTCCCTTAGTTCAGGAGGTTCCTTCTGATCCCTCTGATCTATTCCAGGAGCCTAAAAAGCCCCTTACTTACTTTCCACCTAACCCCACTCTTGACCGCCTTGTGTCTGAGAAGTGGAAATCCCTGGACAAGAAACCCTCTGTGTCCAAGAAATTTGCCAAGCTTTATCCTTTTTCTGAAGCTGCTCTTACTCAGTGGGCTCATCCTCCCAAAGTGGATGCTCCTGTTTACAGGCTGTCTAAGTCTGCTGTCTTACCAGTCTCTGATGCCTCTGCTCTGATGGACTGGACTGACCAGAAACTTGAGGTTTCCCTCCAGTCCATTTTTGCCACTGCTTGTTCTGCCATGTGTCCAGCATTCGCAGCAGCATGGGTGAACCGGGCCATTGTTGTCTGAACTGAACAGCTCACCCAGGCTGTGTGTCAGGATGTGCCTACCTCCGATAAGTTGCACCTTCTTGCCAACATTTCTGAAGCACAGCACTATGTTTCTGCTGCCTTATTTTATGCCATCCGTTTGGTAGCTAGGGTTTCCACCATGTCTGTGGTGACTAGACGAGCTCTTTGGCTCAAGATCTGGTCTGCCGAAACTGCTTCTAAGAAAGCTTTACTTTCACTACCCCTTTCAGGGTACCTCCTTGTTTGGGCCAGATCTTGAGGATCTGATCAGTGAGGTCACAGGGGGTAAGAGTGCTCTTCTACCCTTGGTTCCCAGGAAGAAATTGCCGCTTAAACGTAATCGGTATTTTCGTTCCAGACGGTTCCCTCAAGTCCAAACAGCAGTGGAAGCCCAAGGCTTCCAAGCCTCCTTCGGCATGACTCGCCGAACCCGGGTCCACACTCTGCTGTGGGTGGTCGTCTGCGACACTATCACAGCATTTGGGAGGGTTCAGTGGTGGACCCATGGTTTTTACGGGTGGTGACGGAAGGGTACAGGATCCCTTTAATCTCTCTTCCTCGTTTTCGTCCTTCTCACACGCCTCCGGGTGCAGAGAAATGCAGTCCGTTCGACAGCGCTGTTCAGGCTCTTCTGGACAAGGATGTTCTAGAGCCGGTGCCAGTTCAGGACATGGGTTTGGGTTTTTACTCAAACCTCTTTGTGGTCTCCAAGAAGGATGGCGGTTGTCGTCCCATTTTGGATTTCAAGGATCTCAATTCCTTTGTGACCCGGACTCATTATCATCAGGAGTCTCTGTGGATGGTGATTGCTGCCATGTGTCTGGGGGAATTCCGCGGTAGCTCACCAGATCGCCCACAGGGTTTCTGCGATTCTGGCTCAGGATCCAGTTCCAGTCCAGAAGCGATCCTCTAGTGGGAAAATTCATCTCCACTGTAGAAGCGGTTCCGTTTTCCATGGCGCACACCAGGGATCTCCAGAGTTTCGTGATCCAGGTGTGCAAGGGTCAACCGGATCTTCTGAAGACGTCAGTTTCTCTTCCTCTTCATGTGGAACTGAGTTTGTCATGGTGGCTCGACCTTTCCAACCTGCTGAAGGGCAAGTCCTTCCTGGTACCCTCCTGGACCAAGGTGACGACCCCTGCCAGCGTCTCCGGCTGGGGAGCGGTCCTGGGTCTCTTGAGCGCTCGGGGTCGGTGGTCTCCGGAGGATTCCCTCCTTCCGATCAACATATTGGAGCTTCGGGCGATATTTCATGCCCTTCAACATTGGACATCTCAGTTGGAAGACTGTACGGTCCAAGTAAAGTCCGACAACGCCCCTGCCGGGGCTTACATTAACAAGCAAGGCGGAGCAAAAAGTCTCGCTGCTTGGTTAGAGGTCAAGGCTTTTTTGTCCTGGGCAGAAGAACAAATTCCTGCTATATCCGCAGTGCACATTCCTATCGTAGACAACGTCATGACGGACTTCCTCAGTCAACACACAGTGGACAGCAGAGAGTGGGAGCTACACCCAGAGGTGTTCAACCTCATTGTTTAGAAATGGGGTCCTTCTTACATCGACCTGATGGTGACAAGACACAACAGGAAGGTTCTGAGGTTCTGCTCTTGGTGGAGAGACCCTCTGGCTCTGGCAGTAAATGCGATGTTCATTCCTTGGTTATTCCCTCTGGCCTACATATTTCCTTCCCTCCCTATGTTGCACAGGGTGTTAAGGAAATTACAACTGGAGTGTTGTCCAATCATTCTGATTGCTCCGTACTAGCCTTGTCAGTCTTGGTTTCCGGAGCTTCTGGATCTGTCAGTGGCGGAGCCATTCCGGCTCCCATACCGTCCGGACCTTCTTCTACAGGGTTACCTGTGGAAGGAGGATGTTCATTTGCTAGCTTTGAATGCTTGGAAATTGAATCCTCAATATTGAAGAAGAAAGTGTTCTCTTCTGATGTGGTAGCTACTATGCTCAGTGCCCGAAAACCTGTTTCTTCCAAGATCTACCATTGTGTCTTGTCGACCTTTCTGTCTTGGACCTGTCTCAGGATTTCAATCTGTCTATGGTCCTGGACTTTTTGCAGGATGGTTTGCTGCGCTTTCTGTTTTGTTTCAGAGGAGCATTGCCATCCTTCTTGATGTTAAGGATTTCTTCCAAGGTGTTGCTCATGCTTGTCCTGCCTTTAAGATTCCTGCTTCTCAGTGGGATCTAAACTTTGTTTTGGGCGGTGCTTCGCACTTCTCAGGAGTTTCTCCCGAAGGTGGTCTCTGAGTTCCACATCAATCAGGAGATTGTGGTGCCCTCTTTCTGCCCAGACCCTACCTCTGACAAGGAGAGGGATCTCCACTTAGGCGTGGTGCATTGTCTCAAGTTTTATGTGCATCGCACTGAGTCTATCAGGCAATCAGATGAGCTGTTTGTCATTCCTGAGGGTCCTAGGGCAGGAAGACCTGCATCCAAGGTGACTATTGCTTCTTGGATCAAGTCCACTATTCACAAGGCTTATGAGCCGAGGAAGAAGCCTGTCCCTTTCAGGGTCACGGCTTATTCTACTCGATCTATTGGGGCCTCTTGGGCTTAGAAGAATCAGGCATCCGCTGATCATTTATGCAAGGCTTCCACTTGGTCGCCTGTGCACACCTTTTCGAAGCACTACCGTGTTGATGTGTTGGCATCGGCTGATGCCAGCTTTGGGAGTAAAATCCTGGAGGCAGTCTTGCCTGTCTATGATTCCCTTTGGCTCTTGGTGCTTCCTTCACTTTTGAGCCCTGTTGGCTCTAGTTCAGTGTGCTGTGTAACAGTTCCTGGGGTGGTGGTACCCTTGTTTTTGTTGGGCTATCTCTGATCTGATGGTTCATATCTGCACTGGTGACTTTGGGGGCCTTGCACCTGGTCCTTGTCTTCTTCCTGCCTCTGGGAAACTCATTGGTTGGACATCCCAGAGTTACCAGTAACCTGTATTGGGCGACAGAGAAAAGAAGATTTTAGTCTTACCTGTTAAATCATTTTCTCTTAGTCCATACAGGTTACTGGTCTCCCGCCCTATCAAGGGACCATGCTTGGCTCTCCCGTGGCAGACTCCACCCCCACATACAATATTAGAATTGTTCCTGCCTTCTTAATGGGGCGGATCGCCTACCCAGAGTTACCAGTAACCTGTATGGACTAAGAGAAAAGGATTTAACAGGTTAGACTAAAATCCTCGTATTTATTTTCCTGTAAACCAGTCACCATTTTAGTAGTCCTTCTCTGAATTTTCTCTATAGAGTATATATATCTCTTTCTCGAGATGGGGTCTCCAGTACTGTACACAATACTCTAGGTGAGGTCTAACTAGAGTGGCATGACCACTTCCCTTTTCTGCTAGTAATGCCCCTAGCTATACAACCCAGCACCTTGCTTGCATTCCCCGCTGCTTTATTACATTGCCTGCCTACCTTTAAGTCATTAGAAATAATTACTCCCAAATCCCTTTCCTCTGTTGTCTCTGACAGCCCAGTACCCTTAACAGTATATTTTTTTATTTGGATTTTTATGTCCCAAGTGCATTATTTTACATTTATCAACATTAAATTGCAGCTGCCACACTCTTGTCCATTATTTTAATTTACCTAAATCATTTGTCATTTGGCTTATTCCCCCTGGAATGTCTACCCTATTGCAGATCTTTGTATCATCTGCAAAAAGACATACCTTACCTTGAAGACCTTTTGCAATATCTCTCATAAAAATAATGGGCCCCAGTACAGATCCCCGGGGTACCCCACTAGTAACGCTCCTTTCATCCGAATATTCTCCATTGACTAACAACCTCTGTCTCCTGTCACTCAGCCATTGCCTTATCCATTTAACTATTTTTGCATCCAGACCCAAACACTGCAATTTATTAACAAGTCTTCTATGAGGGAGAGTGTCAAATGCTTTACTGAAATCTAGATAAGCTATATCTACTGGTCCCCCTTAGTCTATTATTTTAGTTACCCAGTCAAAGGTTATTTTGACAAGATCTCCCTTCTGTAAACCCATGCTGTTTGGTACCTTGCAAGCCATTCAAATTCAGATATTCAACAATTCTTTCCATTAGCATAGTCTCCATTAAAAGCTGCAGGAAGCAGGAAAAGCTGCGTCTATTCGAAGAAGTGGTTCAGTCTTTTCTGAGAAGGGAGTTCTTGTTCCAGTTCAACATCAAGAGAGAGGTTCAGGTTTTTATTCAAACCTGTTTGTGGTGTCCAAGAAGGATGGCAGCAGCCATCCTAATCTGGGTCTCAAGAAACTCATTTCTTATTTGGAGAATGCTTGTTTCAAGCTGGAATCCTTGAGCTCCGTCATCGCGCGTCTCTGGACCTGCAGGACGCCTACTTGCACATCCCTATCCACCTGATCAGTCAGCAGTATATCCATTTTTGCCTTCGACTCTGAGCACTACCAGTTCACAGTTCTACTCTTAGGGCTGACCTCCGCTCCTCTGGTGTTTTCCAAAGTTCTGGGGGCACTGACGGTCTTCATTCATGTGGGCCGCATGGTGTCCACCATGGAAGTGGTACCTTATTCTATGGCCCACACCAGGGAACTCCAGAGACTCATCATCCAATCATGGCATGGGTATATGGATCTCCTGGATAGGCAGATCTCCCTAACTCCGGAAGTAAGAAAGGATCTGCAGTGGTGGTTTCACTGGATAACTGGGGGCAAGGGAAGCTGTCCATGATTTTCGGAGCAGACCCTTGTCACGATGGATGCCAGCCTGAGGCGCTAGGGTGCGGGTTCTGGGTCACCTTAGGATCCAGGGTAGATGGACCTTGGAGGAGTCCCTTCAGTCTATCAATGTCCCGGAACTCGGGGCGATCTGGCTCGCTCTGGTATACTGGTCCCTTCAACTGAAGGGTCATCCAGTAAGAGTCCAGTCAGACAATGCCACGCTCCTGCTTGGACTGGAAATTAATTTTAAATAATGTTGGAAAATCGGTAATTGCAGTGAAAAAGTACATGGGAATTTTGAAATGAATGCAAATAATATTCTACATAACACAGACCCCAATTGGTGGAATAATATGTAGGAATAAATCATAACAAATTAAGCTAGTGGGACAGGTTTAAATTGGTTAGAAGAATTGCCTTGCTAAGATGGCGTGAAGTCGAGCAGAAGTCACCAACATCTCATTAACATGCAAATATATTATGGATTTACAACTGACATACTTTGTTTTGAAGCTAATTTGCAGAGAAATAAAATTCTCTTTAGCTTCGTAAATAACGTCCTAAATCTTTTACATACTATAGATCATTGGTTCTCAAACTTGGTGCTTAAGTCTGACCCTTAGTGAAGGTTTTCAGAATCAGTCAGTGACTTGGTTATTTCAGCAGATCACCTGTGCTACAGAGTTTGTGAAACTTTTAGGTTACCTAATCTAAAGGAAATCAATTCTGTTTGTATTTACAGCTCAATGGCTGGGCATTTCCAGAGAAATTTAAGTATTCCTTGTACCCAATAACCTTTCCATCAGAAAATGCAGCAGAATGGAGGAAACTATTTAAACCATGTGCATCACAGAGGTTATTCTTGCCGGTAAGTTTTTTGTTTTGTTTCATTTTTTTAATTCTTTTCCTCTCTTGACTGTCATTTTATGTATGGGAACTAAAAAATGTTTGTCAAGTGGAGTCCTAAAGGCAAAGTATATGCGTCCTGGAAGAAAAGCCTTATTATAATAATTTAAACAAAGAAAAAATTAGGAATGTAAAAGCACAACCTCTTCTAGCGGTAATACCCCTAAACGTGTATATTATCATACGTTAGGGTGGTACCCAGTAGTAAAAGTATACTATCAAATTCTGCTTTGTTATTATAATAATTGTTCGAATTTATAATCCTATCAAATTGAAATGTTGGTTGGAACTAGGATACATTAGCTTCATGTATGCTCCTTATTTTACTGTCATAGTAGTATTTGAAGATGCACTAACTGAGCTAACATCTAAACCTGCGTGCATGTATAATAGCAAAAGAAACACTTTGTCATTCATGCAAGCAGAGCTGTGCCCTCCCCGATGTGCCAGTGGCCCTCCATGCCCTCTCCCATGTACCACTTTCCTTCTCTCATAGGTAAGTGGCCTCCTGGCTCACCAGTGTGTGGCTCCTTGTTTCCACTGGCCCCTTCTCCTGCCAGAGCCAGGACATACTGCTATGGAGAAAGAGAAGGGGGGGGGGGTCAGAAATGGCTAAGGGGAAAGGGTGGGGTAGAATTACAGGAACAGTGAAAAGGAGGCCAGGAGAGGACATCTGGAGCAGCAAAATGGAGGGTGCTCAATCCTGTCTAAATAACTGCCTCAGTGGCATGTTAATTCAGTGATTTTGGCAGGGGGATGTAGCAAAATCATTGACACATACATAATTCATTCTTACTGCCCCCCTGGTTCTGTGCTGCTGGTACAAATGTTTCTATTTTCTTTTTCTTCCAATGTGGAACACAGGAACCATGAGGTAAAATATCCTCTGGCCAGGAGGGCAGGTCACTCTGAAGGTAGAGACTTCCTCCCTCCCTACTTCACATTACCCACACCAGACATTCTCCATTTTAACCCCCCCCCCCCATTTCATGTTCCTAGAATGCCTTTAAACTGCTGCTGGTCTCTTGTACTGTGCACTAGAAGGATAATTGGATCACTTTGTTGAGGTATTTTTGTGGTAGCACTGGGCTTCAGCTGTTCTGGTGCAGACTAGGATAATCTTGCATATTCATCTTTAGCACTAGTATGGCATTCCCACCAAATGTCCCAGACTTCAGGGGACAGTCCCCTGTTTGGACTCTGTGTCTGGATCTTGTTGCTCTTGGTTTTAAAAATGGAATTTCAGTCCTGTGTTTTATGTTCTTCTCATTTTTTTCATAAACTGTTTTTATTGAAATGTTGTACAAAACATCAAACCAGCATTCGCAATATGACGCCATGAGAGCACAGCACATATATGAACAAACTATATCACAAAGGGGAGCCAAGCAACACAGAATGATCCTGGAGAACCAAATACATTGGCATTATGCATAGTATACTGATGTGTTCTGTGTAGGCATATGGTGAAGGAGGTGCCACGCACCATGTGTCATGAGAGTGTGGATTCCCCCAGACAAACAAGATCAGACCGGGGTCCACACAGTGAGGCTGTTTAAGAGATTACGAACATAACAGAAATATAAATAAATAAACCCTGGGAAAGAGTCCACCACCACGCACAGAATCTCACAATCCATGGAGTGGGCCATGTTAAGATGTCAGTTGTGCCACCCCCTGGCTCGGCCCCCTCCCTCCAAATTAGTCAGTGTGTCAAAATCCCATTCGCCTGGTCTACCCCCAACAGAGTCGCTAGGTTGTCATCACCCAACAGTCTCTCCCCCATCCAGTTAGTCTACCTAAAGCAGAGGTAGAATTCAGTCCGTTGGGAAGTGGATACGTTGAGGATGAAAGGCTCACATAATGCTATGAATCTAGCCCCTAAAATCTCCTTATTTGAGAGTGCCAGTATCCAATGAAGTTTAGTGAAGTGTGTCAGTTTTTGTGTCCATTGCTTAAGTAGGGGTATTTGTGGTGTCAACCAGTGGGCTAGTATGCACTTCAGTGCCACCATTACAATAAAATCCAGTAGTGTAACTTGTTTAGCAGGCAGGGTAACATGAGTGTCGTAGGAAGGAATGCTGGTATCATAGGTAAGATGTGGATGCCTATTCTATCCATTATGTAGCAAATTATTTTGGACCAGAAGGAAAGGATGTGTGGGCAGGACTATAAAGTGTAGCAAATTAGCTTGTGGGTCATTGAGCTTGGAGCAAGTTGAGGAGGGAGAAAGGCCAATACGATGAGAATTGGTTGGAGTGACAGATCCTGTGTAATAGTCTGTAAGAGATCTCATGGTAGTACACAGAGGGGGAGCTCCGTAGGTGTCTGGAAGTTGGACAAAAGGGTGTCCACTGTTAAGTCAGGTATATCCGCAAGCCATTTATTCAACTCTGCTGGGCCATGGTTGGATGGGTAGCTGGGAAAAGAGTTTCTCTGTCATCCAGTATGGCATATAAGTACCATGGAGAGGCGACAGCTCCTTCCAGTAGGCTGGAACAATTCTGAAAGAAGTGCAGTGGTGTAGCCTCCCCCTCCTCCATCAACTTGGTCAGAAGACTGTGAATAGTTTTGCTTGGTTTTTAGTTATATTATTATTTTTGTTTAGGTATGGGGTGCCCAAAGACCCTCATTAGGTGGATTACCATTACTGGCTTCCCCTGGAGGATTGCCCAGTTTACAGGTGCTGTCTGTGGGCCCTTGCAGCCCTGGGAGGGGATCATGTAGCCCATGTCTCTCTCTCTCCAGAGGAGGTGTCTCTCTGAGGCTTCTTCATTTTCAGTGGTAATCTGAAGAAAGAAGACCTGCTAAAAAGGTGAGCAACCCTTTAAGTGCCATAGTCCACTTGTCCCACAGTTCCCTTCCGCACAAGGGTTTCTTTGGAGTTCATTATACTCCTGCACTCATGTTGGGTATTTTATTCCTCTGTTCTGAGGGTTTTTGGAGCATTTTGGGTCGTTTTGTGGTAATTAACCCCTTCCCTGCCATGCTTAGTGACTTGGGTGACCTTTTTCCCCTCACTTTCCTATTGGATTTAGGTGTTCATGTTTATTAGGTGTTCTCTGTGTTTTTAACACTTCTTAGACACTTTTTAATTTTACTGTTTTATTTAACCCCTTAACGACCCTTGACGGTATGGCTGCATGCCATTCAGAGAGCCCTGAACCGTAAGAGGGGGAAAAAAAGGTCCTTTTGTGACAGTTGCATGCGCGGTCGGCCGTTCTTAAGGGGTTAAGGACGCGCATTACCACAGCCGCATTCTCCATTGACTTCTATGGGACAAACTGGTTTGGGACATATCCCTGCAACAGCTCATCATACCAAGTTTAGAGAGGGCTCATTCTTATTGTACCCCCTTATCCTGTTATCCGCTTTGCCTATACAGTGTCTTGGGGTTTCTGTGGAGCTCGAGTTCTGTTTCTGGGTACTTTTGGCTGAGAAACTACATTTCTCTGTCGTCCAATACAGGTTACTGGTAACTTTGGGCAGGCGATCAGCCCCTTTAATAGGCAGGAACAATTTTGAGAAGTGACTGCTGGGTGGAGCCTACCTCCTCTCCTTAGCTTGCAGTTAGCCAATCCCCAACCAGTAAGATTTGTTCCTTGGTCAAGACACAAGGCAAGACAACAGTTCTGCTATAGTTTTAGCTTTTTAATTATTTTTCTGTTAGATCTGGAATACCACCATTAAGCGGATTACCATCACTGACAATTTCCATCACCCAAATGTGGATAGCTCAGTTTACCAGGAGCTTTTGTGGACCTAAGCCCTAGGGGTAAAATCTTGGCTGCAAGTTCTTTCCTCAGGAGTTGCCCACTGAGGCTTCTTCTTGATCTATGGTAATCTGAAGACAGAAGACATGCTGAAAAAGGTGAGCAACCCTTTGAGTTCTGAGGTCCACATGTCCCAAGCTTCCCCTCCACACAGGGGTCTCTATTGGAGTTCCTAGTACATACTCATGCACTCATTGGGTTTATCTGTATGTCTGTGAGGTGTTTGGAGCACGTTTCTGTGGTAATTTAACCCTTTTGTTGCTGGTTAGTACGTTTTGAGGGGGCTTTGGATGCTTTCCCTACTGGGACCAGTGTTTATTGTGTCTACTGTTTTATTTTAGTGGGCTTTTGAGTGGTTTTACATTTTGGTATTCACCTCGTTTACTTTGTTTCAAGGTGCGCGTTTACCGCATAGACGCCAATGCTCCATTCACTTCTATGGGACTTTACAGTTTGGGACATATCTCTGCAACTGATCCGCGTAGCGAGGTCAGAGATGGCTCATTTTGTGGGTTTGTCCTTGCTCTGTCATCCGGTCATCGTTCTGGGCATGTTGGGGGCTTCGGGCACTGTTTGGGTACACCGTTAGTGAAACTGTTTCCCATGAGCACCTGCTTCTGGCGCTCGTTTCCGCTTGGTTCCCATCACAGCAGCCATTTTGTGTATTTGCAAATAGAGTATCCTACATAGGGCTTAGACTCTCCTTCTCCGCAGTTTAACCCTTTGCCTACCAGATAAGTCTTATTTAGCGTTTCTGGGGTGCATTTATTTATCATACACACTATTTTGTGGGTGTTTTGATACTTTGACCGTATGACTCTGTGAGAATGTCTACTACGTTAGACTCTGGGGCTAAACCTAAGACTAAGGATACTGGGGTGTCTGTGTCCCCCATTGCTCATTGCTCCTCATGTCACTCAGGTTACCTAGAGAATACTCAGGTCATATTTGCCCAGCATGTGCTGCTGCCGCTGAATCCCCTGCAGGGGCCTCCAACCTTGCACTAGAGCCAGTATGGATGCAAGAGTTTAAGGCTACTACCAGGGACCTCCGGACCACCTTAAAACTGCTTCCATCCACATTACCGGGAGACTTCTACTCGTGGCAGACCCCCGCCCCTATCAGATCTTCACTGCCTAAACTTTGATGTGCTTCAAGTACCTGTTAGGCCCCATGCTTGTTTTCCACCTAACCCCACTCTTGACTGCTTGGTGTCAGAGGAGTAGAAGTTTCCAGACAAGAAACCATCTGTGTCTAGGAAGTTTGCTAAGCTTTACCCATCCTCTGAAATGGCCCTCACACAGTGGGTCCATCCCTTCAAAGTGGATGCCCCAGTTTCCAGGCTTTCTAAGTCCACTGCTTTACCAGTGGCTGACGCTTCTGCTCTCAAATACTGGACTGATAAGAAGCTTGAGACTTCTCTCAAGGTTATTTTTGTGACGGTGGGCTCTGCCCTCCGTCCTGCCTTTGCTGCTGCATGGGTAAATAGGTTTGTGGCTGTTTTGGACTGAACAGCTCACTTCTGCTGTCCGTCAGGGGGCCTCTGCTTCTGACATGTTGCGACTTCTCGCTAACATTGCTGAGGCTCGGCATTATGTCTCTGCTGCCCTGTTTGACACTGATTGTATGGTAGCCAGACATGCTCTTTGGCTCAAGATCTGGTCTGCTGACACGGCCTCCAAGAAGGCTCTCCTGTCTTTGCCTTTTCAGGGCTCCTCCCTGTTTGGGACTGAGCTCAAGTATCTCATCAACGAGGCCACTGAAGGAAAGAGTACTCACCTGCCAGTGGTCCTGAGGAATCTGCCTCCCTTTCAAGCAGACTCGTCCCAAGCGACCCAAACGGTCCCTAAGGCTCCGTGCTTCACATCCAAGCCTAAGCAGCAATGGAGATCCAAGTCCTCCGTGAAGCCCAAGGCTTCCAAACCACCTTCTGCATGACTCGCCGAACCCGGGTCCCCACCCGCAGGTAGGTGGCCGCTTACGCCACTACCTCTTGGCTTGACAGGCCTCTGTGACAGATCCGTGGATTTTGGCTACAGGGTACAGGATTCCCTTCATCTCTCTTCCTCCTCCCAGGACCTTTGCTTCACTTTCTACTTTGGGAGCAGAAAAGCGTTGCCTTTTCGAGGAAGCTATACATGCCCTTTTGGACAAGGAGGTCCTGGAACCAGTTCCCTCTCAGGAGAGGGGCTTGGGATTCTACTCCAACCTCTTTGTGGTTTCCAAGAAGGACGGAGGCTGTCATCCCATTTTGGATCTGAAGGATCTCAACTCCTTTGTGGTTAGGTACCAATACCGCCAGGAGTCTCAACGCACAGTGATAGCGGCTATGTCTCCTGGGGAATTTCTGGCCTATCTGCACATCACCATTCATCCAGGGAGTCGGCAGTATCTCCACTTTACCTGCGACCGAGGGCATTTCCAGTTTTCTGCCCTCCCCTTTGGCCTGACCATGGCTCCTCAAGTCTTCAGCAGAGTCCTGGGAGAATTCCTCTCTGTCCTACATTGGAATTACATCAGGGTGACTCCGTATATGGACGACCTCCTTCTGAAGGCCTCTTCTCCGGAACTCCTTCACCAGCAGGTGCAGGACTACATTCATGCTCTCTCCCACAACGGGTGGATCATCAACTTGGACAAGTCAGACCTTGTTCCTTCCCAGAGGATTGTCTTTCTGTACCTCCTCTTTGACACTCCAAGAGGGATGGTATTTCTCATGAACGAAGTGGCTCATCAGATAGCACTGAAGGTCCAGGCTATCCTGTCTCAGGATCCGGTTCCAGCCATGAAGATGTCATCCTTGGTGGTGAAGTTCATTTCCACCATAGAAGCAGTCCTGTTTACCATGTCTCACACCAGGGAACTTCAGAGGTTTCTAATCCTGGCATGCAGGGGCCATCCAGATTTCCTGGAGAGATCCCTATCTCTCCCTCTTCAAGTGGAACAGAGCCTCTCGTGGTGGCTCAACCTGAACAATCTCCTGAAAGGCAGACCCTTCCTGGTGCCCTTCTGGACCACCGTGACGATGAATGCCAGCCTCTCCAGATGGGGAGCTGTGCTGGGGCACTTGAGTGTTCAGGGCCGGTGGTCTCAGGAGGAATCACTCCTTCCCATCAATGTCTTGGAGCTTCGGGCGATATTTCATGCCCTACATCACTGGACACGGCAACTGGAGGATTGCCCAGTCAGGGTACAGTTGGACAACACCACAGTGATAGCCTACATTAACAAGCAAAGTGGCACAAGAAGCATGGCAGCTTGGCTAGAGGTCAGGGCTGTTTTACCATGGGCAGAGGAGCATGTCGCTGCCATTTCCACAGTTCATATTCCTGACGTAGACAACATTCTGGCAGACTTCCTCAGTCGGCACACGGTGGAGAGTGTGAGCTACATACAGAGGTGTTCAACCTCATCATCCAGCAGTGGGGTCTTCCTTGCATTGACCTGATGGCAACCAGGCACAACAGGAAGGTTCCAATGTCCTTGTTGATCCCGTGGACATTTCCTCTGGCATACATCTTTCCTCCTGTTCCCCTGTTGAACAGAGTACTTTGGAAGCTAAGACTGGAGAGCTGCCCAGTCATTCTGATTGCTCCGTACTGGCCCAGACAGGCTTGGTTTGCTCTTGTTCTTGTGTGCTGTGTATTGTTATTTAGTGTCTGTTTAGTGTCTCGACAACATCTATGAAGCTCAGCATTATATTTTTGCTGCCATATTCAATGCCATCCGCTTGGTGGCTAGGGTTTTCACCATGTCTGTGGTTGCTAGACGAGCTCTTTGCTCAAGATCTGGTCTGCTTACACTACCTCAAAGAAAGCTTTGCTTTCCTTGCCCTTTCAGGGCTTTTCTTTGTTTGGGCCCGAACTTAAGGATATTATTAGTGAGGCCACTGGGGGTAAGAGTACCCTCCTGCCCTTTGTTCCTAGGAAGAAGCCTCCTGTGAAGAGGAATAGGCTTTTTCGTCCCTTTCAGGCTGAAGTGTGCCCCACGACCCAGGCAAGTTCCCCAGGCGGCTCGCACATCCTCCAAGCCCAAACAACAATGGAGGCCCAAGCAGTCCTCCACCAAGCCCAAGAGTTCCAAACCTCCTTTGGCATGATTCGCCGAACCTCGGTCCCCACGCACTGGTATATGGTCATGTGCGCCACTTCCTCAGTGTCTGGATGGACACCATGGTGGATCCGTGGGTTGTGTCGGAGGAATACAGGATCCCTTTAGTCTCCAGTGGTGAGTCTAGGAATTCCATTCGGAGGGGCACACCTGGGGCCAGAGGAAAAAATGAGGGGCCAATTTAATGAGCAATGTCAATGTCCTACACCTAAAATAATGACATTCACACCAGTGGGTATATGTGTACACACATTATATCAATGGAAAACATTGGTAGACTGGTAAAATACTGATTTTTGTTTCCCTATCAAGTGTTAAAGCTCAAGTACGATGCATCTCATCAGTGGTCAATTTGTATTCTTGTCTTTTAATCCGCTTCAGATACATCAATTTGCATGTACACATCTAATGGAAGCAAATAAACTGCTTGATATATTATATTCTTTTTATTTATATTAATATATAACTGAACTGGCAATGACATGACAGAGCCACAGGTTACAACATTACTTATCTGAAATACTAGAAGTTGTGCTACGCTTATGAAAGGTACATAATTTACTGAATTTACCATTAGAGTTTTAGAAAAGAAATAACTTAATCCAGTTTACTTGTATGAACACATTCGTGCATCTAGATGGTGTTGCTATAAAGGTACCATGAGGAAGTCTTGAACAGCATAAATAAGACGTGTACCTTACACAGATTAAAAGCTATTTCACAGACCAAATAATCATTACAATTTGAAAAATATTGAGACCCTAGGACTAGTGGAAGCACTTTTAAACAATACAACTCATCTATAGTTCATTAAGGTATAGTACTACAGTTATATGCCACCACCAGATCAATACAGAGTTATGTGCCACCACCAGAGAAATAGAGTTGTATGTCATCAGCACAGCAATGCAGAGTTATATGTCGCCACCAGAATAATACAGCTATGTCACCAGCACAGCAATATTCACATACCACCACCCGAGCAATACATTTATATGTCATCTGTATAGCACTACAGAGTTATATACCACCACCAGAGCACTACATGCTACCACCAGAACAATACAGAGTTATATGCCACCAGAGCAAGGGGCAAGAGGGAGAAATAGTTAAGAATGGAATAAAGAGAAAAAAGAAAGGGGGAGTCTCTTTCTCTCCCGCTTGATCCCCTCTCTAGCATTTTTCTCCCTATATTGCCCCCTTGCTTCTTGAGCCTCCTATTCCATCTTTATCTCCGTCTTGCATCTTTCTTCCCCTCTTGTCACCTGATCCCCCTTTTGCCTCTTGTGTCTCCCTTTTGATCCCCCCCTTTTGCCTCTTGTGTCTCCCTCTTGATCCCCCCTTTTGCCTCTTGTGTCTCCCTCTTGATCCCTCCTTTTGCCTTTTGTGTCTCCCTCTTGATCCCTCCTTTTGCCTATTTCTCCCCCCTTGATTCCCCCCCTGTTTTGCCTTTTGATCCCCCTTTTTGGCCTCTTTCGCACCCTCTTGACCCCCCCCCCCCCCATAAACACAAACTTGCTGATTAATTTGCCTATTTGATTTTGGCCTATTTCATGATTAAATAAAGGAGATCCTCAGTCTGACAAGTAACCGGAGTATAGGTGCGCAAAACACGACAAAAGAGAATGTGAACCCGGGATGTTTCCATGGCATAATAAGTGACATCAGAACCCACCTGAGGGATAATGGGAACCGTGCGTATTAAATCCTGTTACAAAGACCCGTAGGGGCCTCAATGGGGATTTTTTTCATATTGTTGCCATTATGCCTGATGTACTAAGAAAGTCGAGGAAATCAAGAGCATCATAGGAAACAAAAATCCCCAAATTATTATTTTTTCTTAATTGAGGTTTTAACCCATTGAGTGCTTGTGAGGTATACAACTCAATACAATAAATAACATTTAAAAGAGCCCTTTTGTAACCAGTGATGGAACAGAGGGGTATGCAACGCATAGCGAACCTATCTGGTCATCAATGGGTTAAGGACTAAAGTGGAGCACATAGCATTGCAAACCAGTGCGATGCACGCCACTCCGTTCCTTAAAGGGTTAAAAGAACCGAGGGCAAACTTGGAGTCTTTTATTCTTTCTCCTAATATGCTTATTGCCTACCAGAATGGCCATTCGGCTGCAGTAAGTTGTCCCAGACTCACGTCTCATCTCCACAGCGCCTCATGTGTATTGAATTTGCCAACCACGTCACGTTACGCCTGCACAGCTTTCACACGCATAGCGCACTTGCTTGTACTGATGGTGGGACTTCTTAGTCCTTTGGGTGCCAATTAGGTAAGGCATTGCTGTGCAGTGCATCTCTCACCTTTTTGGCT
Organism: Rhinophrynus dorsalis; assembly: GCA_037306005.1. Classification (NCBI taxonomy): domain Eukaryota; kingdom Metazoa; phylum Chordata; class Amphibia; order Anura; family Rhinophrynidae; genus Rhinophrynus; species Rhinophrynus dorsalis. The sequence continues at coordinate 254,640,352 of CM074721.1, forward strand.
CTCATAAAGAGTTAAGCTACGGGCTGTAGCTAGGAATTACAATTATTCAAAGGTCTGGCGGGCCCCCCCCAAGTTTGCCAAGCCCTAGGCAGGCGCCTAGGTCGCCTTGCTGATGATCTAGGCTGACCAGACCTCGCCTTTAACCAGTGACACATAGGAAAAAATGCATACTGCAGGACTGATTTGATTTCAGTGAAGTACTGAAAAATGGCTATTTCCTATGTGTCCCTGGTTAAAAGTGAGATCTGGTCAGCATACGATGATCCAGCTCTGGGTAGGGTGACCACGTTTTTTTTTTCTGCCATTCAGGGACACTGTTGAGATGAGCGATATGGAGTAATTCCCCTCGGCTCTTCCGCGGTTGAGTGGGCAGAGTCATATGACAGCATGTGACCCATGCTCTGATGTAACTGGCAGTCAATGTCCAAACTGATTTTTGTCATGATGAGTGCCATAGAGTCCTGTACTCTACAGCAGTGGGGGGCAATGTGAGGTCTTCCAGCTGCTGCCAGACTACAACTCCCATCATCCCCCTACACAGTTATAGACTGTACACAGTATCAGATAGTATACACACCTTGTTAAAGGCTGCATGCTACAGAGAGGGCCATATGTACAAAAGCCAAATTGGAACAATTCTGGTGCAAACCACCAGCACCATAGGAAACTACACAAAATGGAGCTTTTACCACCTTGATTTCTATGTAAGTCGCCAAAGCATTTCTGTAGAACTCAAAGGGTTAAAAGCCCACTTTAAATCGGTGTAAATTTTACTTGTTTGCTGTAGAGCAGTTGGTTTCTACAGAACTGTTCTACTTTTCTCTGTGACTATATGAATATAGCTGTATTCTTACATATACATATGTTTAATAAGCATAAAGGCAAAGTGTAGCAGTTCTGAAGCAAAAAAAACAAACAAACCCTGCAATCCCACGTATTTAACCCCTTGAATGCTAGAGCTGTATCAAAATCATTGCAGAACAATATGTTGAAACATCTCTAGTATTCAATGGGACTTTATACCTTTTGATTGCCCTCTGACACTCAAATGGTTAACCCCATAAATGCCTTGCTATGCACTGGAGCAGGGCTGGCTCAATGTATTTTGTGGCACATTTCCTCTGCCAATATGGGGGCCCTCTACACCGCAAAAACAGATTATCTATAGGAAGCAGAAAGAAAATATAGAAAGAAAGGGGCATGGGGGGGATATAAGAGCAAATAGACACAGAAATGAAGGGGGGAAGATGGGAGAAATGGATACAGGGTAGAAGGGACTTATACATTGTTATTGGGTTGCTTTGAGAAGTTGATCATGTGTTAGACACTTCTCTTGTACTCTGTAAGATGTTGAATTCTGCCAACCCTGGCCTCTCCTATGTGTGCAGGGAAAGCTCTGCAGAGGCCTGTGATATATCTACACATGAATCACTTCTCTGCTCAGTGCTGTAAACATCTGATCCTCCGAGGTGCTCTGTAATCTAATATTTACCTTTCAGTCTGGTGTGGGACAGACAGGTTAAGACATACTGAGTAACTGTATTAAATCTACTCATGTACTATAACAAACGCATTACATCCCATTTCCTGGGAATCCCTGTAGTGCCAGCAGTACACTGCAGACCTCTCCAGTATTCAGTTGGTTAAAAGCACCAAATAAATACATGGGAATTGGTATTTCTCTGTCGTCCAGTACAGGTTACTGGTAACTCTGGGTAGGCGATCTGCCCCTTTAAGTAGGCAGGAACAAGTCTAGAAATGACTGCAGGGGGTGGAGCCTACCTTCCCTCCTTTGCTGCAGCTAGCCAACCAGCTCTAGAAAGATTTGTTCCTTGGTGAAGATCACATCAGGCAAGAGAACATTTCTCCTATAGCTTTTTATTTTTCTGTTGGATATGGAGTACCACCATTAGGCAGATTACCATAACTGACAATGCCCTTAGATGTGGATAGCTCAGTATCCAGGTGCTTTTTGTGGACCAAGTGCTTCTCCAGGAGTTTCCCACTGATGCTTATTCTTATACATGGTAATCTGAAGACAGAAGATCTGCAGGAAAGGTGAGCAACCCTTTGAGTACTGCAGGTCCACTTATCCCACAGTGCCTCTCCGCACAGGGGTTTTGCCTTGGAGTTCTTATTGCACACTCCTGCACTCATTGGTTCTTTCTGTTATGTCTGTCAGTGTTTGGAGCAACTTTATGTGGCAAGTTAACCCTTTAACTGCTGGTTGGCATTATTTGGGGTGGTTTTTGGCACTTTCCCTACTGGATTCAGTGTTTTCTGGGTCTGCTTACATGTTGTAGTAAAGTTTCATGTATTTTCTTAATTAGTTCTAACTTTGGAAAATTTGAGTTTGGGGCTTTACCCCATAGATGCCATTGCTCCATTCACTCCTATGGAACTGTACAGTTTGGGACATAATCTCTGCAACCACTCAACATAGCAACTTCAGAGATGGCTCATTTTGATTGTTTGACCTTGGTCTGTCATCCGGTTCACATTACAAGTGTGTTGGGGGGCTCAGGGAGCTTCAAGCACTGTTGGTGTACTTTTTGTGGGAAAACTACATTTCCCATGAGCGCTTGCTTCGCGCGCTCGTTTCTGAATGGCTCCTGCCACGGTAGCCATTTTGTGAGCTTTACAGATCGAGTATCCTAGGCAGGGCTTGGACTGTCCTTTTCTTGTCTGCAGATTAACCCTTCGCCTGCCAGATAAGTGTGTATTAGCGATTTCTGGGGTGAACCTTTAATCTTACACACTGTAAATTGAGTGGTTTATTATCTGGAATGTAATTGACACTGTGAGAATGTCTACTCCATTGGCACTTGGGGCCAGGCCTAAGACTAAGGACGCTGGGGTCTCTGTATCCCCCATTGCGCATTGCTCCTCATATCATACAGGGTTACCTAGAGAATTCTCAGTTCATTTATGCCCAGCATGTTCTGATGTCCCTGAACCTATTTCAGGGGCCTCCAGCCATGCATTAGAGCCTGTTTGGGTGCACGAGTTCAAGGCTGCTACCAGGAACCTTAGGTCAACGGTGCAACTCTTTCCATCCCAGTTACAGGGGGCCTTCCATTCTTGGCAGACCCCCTCCTCAGTCAGATCTTCCCTGCCTAAAACGCAAGGAGTGCCTGACGTTTCAGATTCCTCTGAGGAGGAACTGTTGGTGGATTCAGATGTTGAGGAATGTTCTGCTGTGGGTTCCTTTCAATTTTTTTGGTGACCCCTTTGAGGCTGATCCTGAGCCCTTGGCTGAGGGCCTGATCAGAGCCATCTTAACCACGCTAAACATTCCCCCAATTCAGGAGGTTTCAGCTGTAAAGCCCCATACTTGTTTTCCACCTAACCCCACTCTGGATCACCTAGTGGCTGATGAGTGAAAATCTCCGGACAGAAAGCCTTCTGTCCCCAAAAGTTTGCTAAGCTTTACCCCTTTTCTGAGGCGGCGCTTGCTCAATGGGTTCAACCCCCCAATGCTCCTGTATCCAGGCTATCTAAGTCTTGCCTTACCAGTCTCAGATGCGTCTGCTTTGAAGGATTGGACTGACACTGAAAAGCCTCCAGGAGTCCTTGAGGATGGTGATTGCGACCATGTCACCGGGGGAATTTCTCTCTTCTCTGGATCTTCAGGATGCATACCTGCACATTGCCATCCATCCAGAGAGTCGGCAGTACCCCAGGTTCGCCTGAGACTAAGGGCATTTTCAGTTTCCTGCTCTTCCCTTTGGTCTGACTACAGCTCCACAGGTCTTCAGTCCAGTCCTGGGGGCGTTAATGGCTATACTCCACAGACACGGCATCAGAGTCACTCCATACATGGACGACTTGCTTCTGAAGGCCCCATATCCGGACCTCCTTCAGCAGCATGTACAGTACTGTATTCATGCGCTGACCCATCATGGCTGGATCCTCAACACAGGCAAGTCGGATCTCGTACCATCCCAGAGACTAGTCTTCTTGGAGCTAGTCTTTGACACCCAATGGGGTACAGTGTTTCTCATGGAAGAGGTAGCTCATCAGATCATCCGCAAGGTGTCGGCCGTTCTGGCTCACGACCCAGTTCCGGCCAAGAAGCTGACCTCCCTAGTAGGGAAGTTCATTTCTACCGTGGAAATGGTTCCGTACTTCATGGCTCACGCCAGGGAACTTCAGAGGTTTGTAATCCAGGTGTTCAGAGGCAAACTGGATCTACTGAAGATGTCAGTATCTCTTCCGCTTCATGTGGAGCTGAGTCATGGTGGCTTCCCAACCTGCTGAAGGGCAGGCCCTTCCTAGTCTCCTTCTGGGCTACTGTGACAAAGGATGCCAGCCTCTCCGTCTGGGGGGAGGTCCTACCTCACAGCAATGCCCAGGGCCGGTGGTCTCCGGAGGAATCTCTCCTTCCCATCAATGTGTTGGCACTTCGGGCGATATTTCATGCGCTTCGCCATTGGATGCATCATCTGCAGGACTGCCTGGTCAGGGCCCAGTCCGACAATGCCACAGCCGTGGCCTACATCAACAGCAAGGCGGCACAAGAAGTCTTGTAGCTTGGTTGGAGGTCAACTCTATTTTAACCTGGGCAGAAGAACATGTTCCTGCCATATCCGTAGTTCATATTCCCGGCGTAGACAACCTGCTGACACACAGTAGACAACGGAGAGTGGGAACTGAATCAAGAAGTGTTCAACCTCATTGTTCAGAAGTGGGGACTTCCTTGCATCGATCTGATAGCAACAAGGCACAATCGGAAGGTTCTGTTCCTGCTGGAGGGACCCTCTAGCTCTGGCAGTGGATGCCATGTCGATGCCATGGCACTTCCCTCTGGCGTACATCTTTCCTCCCATTCCCATGTTACACAGGGTGTTGTGGAAGCTGCGTCTGGAGGGTTCTTCAGTCATTCTGATTGCTCCCTACTGGCCTTGTCAGGCTTGGTTTCTGGAGCTCCTGGATCTCTCCGTGGCAGAGCCCTTCCGTCTCCCCCAGCCATACGGATCTTCATCTTCAGAAGTATCTGTGGAAGGAGGATGTGGATCATCTGGGTTTGACAGCATGGAAATTGAATCCTCAGTACTGAAGGGTTTCTCTTCTGGCGTGGTGGCCACTATGCTTCGTACCAGCGAGCTTGTTTCCTCCAAGGCCTACCATAGAGTCTGGTCTACCTTTCTCTCTTGGTGCGCTGATAGGGATCTTTCTCAGGACTTTGATCTTCCTACGGTCCTGTCCTTTCTGTAGGATGGAATGGATAAGGGTCTCGGTCTGAGTTTCCTTAAGGTTCAGACTTCTGCCCTCTGTCTTCTTTCAGAGATGTATCGCAATTCTTCCTGATGCTAAGGTTTTCTTTCAGGGTGTTGCTCACACTCATCCTGCCTTTAAGAGCCCTATTCCTCAGTGGGATCTTAATTTGGTTTTGGCCGTCCTTCAGCGCCCTTCCTTTGAGTCCTTGGCCACTATTCCCTTGCACATGCTGACTTGGAAAATGGCTTTTCTCCTGGTAATTGTGTCTGTTCGCCGTGTCGCGGAGTTGCAGGCCCTGTCTTGTAGACCACTCTTCTTGGTGTTTCATAAAGACAAGGCGGTTCTTCGCACCTCTCAGGAGTTTCTCCTGAAGGTAGTATGAAAATTCCACATTAATCAGGAAATTGTGGTGCCCTCGTTCTGTCCTGACCCTGCCTCTGACAAGGAAGGGGATCTTCACTTGTTGGATTTAGTGAGATGTCTCAAGTTCTCCGTACACCGAGTCTATTCGCCAGTCTGATGCCTTTTTCGTCATTCCTGAGGGTCCCAGGGCAGGGAGACCGGCATCCAAGGTGACAATTCCGTCTTGGATTAAGTCTATTGTTCATAAGGCTTACGAGTTATGGAAGAAGCCGATACCTTTAGGGTTTCCGCTCATTCCACCAGATCCTTTGGGGCTTCTTGGGCGTATAAGAATCAGGCCTCAGCTGATCAGTTGTGCAAGGCCTCCACTTGGTCGTCTGTGCACACTTTTTTTGACGCACTACCGAGTGGATGTTCTGGCGTTGGCTGATGCCAGCTTGGAAATGAAGATCCTTGAGGCAGTTTTGCCTGTCTAGGTTCTCCTTTTGTTTCTTCAGCGCCCCTTCACTTTTGAGCCCAGTTGGCTCGAGTTTTGTGTGCTGTGCTATGTTCTGAGTGTGGTTCTGCACCGGTTTTGTGTCCGTTAACACTTCAGTGTTATTGTTGAGCTGCCTATGATCTGATAATTCTCATATAGGCTCTGGTGACTTTGGGGCCCTGCGCCTGGTCCTTGCCTTCCCACCTCTGGGAAACTCAATGGTTGGACATCCCAAAGTACCAGTAACTTATATTAGATGACAGAGGATTTTAGTCTTACCTTTTAAATCCTTTTCTCTTCATCCATATAGGTTACTGGTCTCCCACTCTGTCAAGGGACCGAGCTTGGTTCTCCTGTGACTGAACATGGGAGTCCTGTCAGGTTCATGCTCACAGGAGTCTTCTCCGTTCTTACTACCTAGTCCTAATTAGTGTCACAAATGGAGAGGAGGGGCTAGCTGCAGCTAAGGAGAGGAGGTAGGCTCCACCCAGCATTCTCTTCAAGAATTATTCCTGCCTACTTAAAGGGATGGCCGCCTACCCAAAGTACCAGTAACCTCTATGGACTAAGAGAAAAGGATTTAACAGGTAAGACTAAAATCCTCTTTTCCTCAGTGGCACAAATCCATTATTCAGTTCAGAGGGTTCTCTTGGAAACCTTTGCCCACTGAGCCTGTATTGAAGGGGCACACTCAGGTTAGTGGGGTATCGTCAGAGGAGGATGATGAGAACATGGACTCTTACTTTTCTTATGGAGATTCCCATGAGGCTGATCTGGTCTCCGCTGTTGAGGTGCTCATTAAAGCTGTATTAGCGACCTTTCAGGTATCTCTGACACTGTAGATAGGGGCGCTATCTCTCAGGACATTTTCCAGAGGTGTAGTAAGAATTCCCCTGTTTTACCCCCAATAACACTTGATCAGATCTTATGACTGAGTGGAAAACTCCTGATAAGAGACTTTTTTCTTTAAGAAATGTTTCTCTATGCTATAGCCTTCTACGGCTGAGTCTCTGGTGCAGTGGTCCCCACTCCCTGCCATTGACCGCCCTATCTTGCTCTTGGAGAAGAACACTGCCCTTCCCCTGGTGGGTGCTGTGGGGCTCAATGATCAGGTCGATAAGAGGCTTGATTCCTTACTCAATGCCACTTTTTGCAGCCACTGGGGCAGTGCTGATGCCTATTTTTGCCTCTACTTAGGTCAGTAGGGCCATTATCATTTAGGGGGAGGTCAGTTCTCAGAAGCTATAGGTATGGATGTCCTGTGGAGGTGGGGGGTACATGCTTGTTTTGGTGCCCAACATCATGGAAGATAATTCTTACATTACTGAGGCTCTGTTTAATGTGGGTAGATTTTCAGGAAAATCCTCTGCTCTTTCTGTTTCCACATGCCACACCCTGTATCTCAAGATTTGGTCTACAGATCAGTCTTACAAAAATTCACTAGTTTCCTTGCCTTTTTAGGATGAAGCCCTCTTTGGATTTTACCTGAAACAGATCATTATTAAAGCTACTGGTGGGAAGAGCACACTGTTGCCCCAAATTTCACCAAGCGATCCTTTCTTGAAAGGAAAGCATATGGATTTTCTCCTTCTCCCCCCCCCCCCCCCCGCATACCCTCAAATCCAGGATTAGAGGGCACAAACCTCTCATATCTCCAAACCACTCCCTGCCACAAAGCCCAGAAAATGCAAGGCTTTTTCACAAAGCCATTTCCACTCTGCTGTAAAAACAGATTTTGGTCCCAGTCCAAGAGAGCTTTTCAGGTTTCTATTCCAACCTTTTTATGGTTCCCAAAAAGGACGGCAGCTGCCATCATATCCTGGACCAGATATAGCTCAACAGGTAAATGGTTGCTATGCGCTTCTCATCGCAGCATTGTGCCCAGTGGCGTTCCTAGCCTTGATCTTCAGGATGCGTACCTACACATCCTGATTCACCAAGACTGACACGCTATCTGTGGTTTGCTTTCAGCATCAATAGCTACCAGTTTTACAAAGATCTTGGCAGCCTTGGCCACGTATTTACATGCCCAAGGCATTTCTCTGATGCATCATTTGGATGATCTCTTACTCATGGCTCCTTCAAAAGACCTCTTAGCTCACAAATATCTGGTGCATCATGGCTGAATTCTCAATCTCAAGACATTTTCTACATTCCATCCTAGGTTTTTTGTTCCTGGGCATGATATTTAACACCCTTCCGGAGTAGGTTTTTCTCACAGAGAAGCTTTAGTTTCTGTTCCAGGATGTATCTCAATGAGATTCCTGGTTTCTGCTCATTAAGCAGTCCCTTACTCAGTTCCACATGAGGGAACTGCAGAGGGACATTTACTGGACATGGCCCAGGAATCCAAGCATCTCTTCCATCAGATGACCCTGTCCCCAGAGGCCAGGGAGAATCTTCAGTTGTGGATTCATCAGCCACATCTTGCAAGAGGGAAAACTTTTTTGATTCTATGGTTGACCTTAGTGACCAGGGCAGGTGGATAGGGGAGGAGAATCTACTGTCCATCAATATTCTGCAGCTCAGAGGGGTTTCTCTGGCTCTTTATTGGTCCCAGGTACTCACTAGAATTCCAGTGAAAGTTCCATCTAACAGCTCCATGGTGCTGGCTCCATCCGGAGCCGTTCTACCTAATAGTTCAACATTGGGGTTTCTTGCAATAGATCTCCTGGCTGCCAGGCAGAATAGAAAGGTTCTGACATTTTGTGCTTGAACGAGGTGCCCTCTGGCCTTCACAATGGATGCCATGGAGTTTGTCACTATCATATGTGTTTCTCCCAAATCCTTTCATCCTCCGGATGATCCTTGTAGATCAGAATGGACAAGACGATGGTTAACCTAATCGTTCCATTCTGACCCAGGTGGGTATGGTTTGCAGACCTAGTCAGTCTGTCCATTCAGGATCCGTTGCTTCAGAACCCCTTGTGGTATGAGGATGTGGAGAGACTGACCTTGGCGGCATGACTCTTGAGGCCACCATTCTGAAGCAGAAAGGATTTTCCTATGACATCATTTCCACCATGGTCCAGGCTCGGAAGCCTGTTTCCTCTAAGTCGTACCATGGGGTTTGGTCCATTTTTCATCGATTGTGTGCAGAAAGCAGTATGTCCTCACAGGGTTTTGACCTTCCCATGGAGTTGTCCTTCCTTCAGGATGGAGTCAACAAGGGTCTCAGCTTCAGTTCCCTCAAAGTTCAAATCTCAGCCCTCTCTATTCTTTTTCAGAGACTTATAACCGTCATCCCAAATGTGAAAACTTTTCTACAGGGGTGGCTCACACCTTTCCCTCCTTTCAGGATCCCACATCCCCATGGCATGTCAGTTTGGTCTTAAGTGTCCATCAGAGGCCTCCTTTTGAACCTCTAGCCTCCATATCCTTGCATCAACTAATGCTGAAGATGGCTTTTCTCTTGGTAGTTGTCTCTGTCTGAAGGGTAGCTTAGTTGCAAGCTCTGTCTTGCAAACCTCTATTCCTGTTTTTTTTATGATGATAAGGTGGTACTTTGTAATTCTCAGGAGTTTCTTCTTAAGGTAGTCTGAGTTTCACATCAATCGTGAGATAGTTGTGCCTTCTCATTGTCTTTTGTGATGTGCCCTGCCATCCAGGAGGAGGAACTCAACCCCCATTGTATCTGTGATCCATATGAACTAAAGAGATAAGTATTTAAAAGGTAAGAAGACTAAAATTCCATTATTCTTGCTTTAGTAGATATTAGATATTTTTTGTATTCTGTGGAGATCATGCAGCTAGCCTAAATCGTTACCCTTATTTACTAACAGTCAGCAGGTGAAAAATATCCGATCATTTTTATTATGGGGCAAAAACTGATTACACAGAGTTCTAGGGAATTAATGTCTTCATAAAAGGAATTCTATAATACATCATTACAACTATTTAAGAAGTTTTCAAAACAAAGGAACGTCTGCACTGTTTAATAATAACCTTCTGTTTTTTCAGTTAATTCTCAAAGAAGTGGACTCCCTGTTGTATGTTGACACAGACATACTTTTTCTCCGTGCTGTGGATGACATCTGGTCTTTTCTGAATCATTTTAATGCCACTCAGATTGCTGCTATGGCCCCAGAGCATGAAGAACCACGAATAGGGTGGTATAATAGATTTGCTAGGCACCCTTATTATGGAAAGACTGGCGTTAATTCTGGAGTTATGTTAATGAATATGACACGCATGAGACAGAAACGTTTTAAGGTAAAAACCTTTGAGTCTTTATGTTACATAAAATAAAATTAATAAACATGAAATCTAGTAACACAGGCTGAAAAAGACATGCATCCATCATGTCCAACCCATGCCAAATCACACTTGTTGATCCAGAGGAAGGCAAAGAATACCCATTGAAGCCATTTCCAATTAAACCCAAAGTGGGTAAAAAAAAAAAATTCTTCCTGACTCCAAATGGCAGTCAGGTTGTTCATCCATTGAAATATCTGCATTGAAGCCATATGTCATAATTCTCAATATTTTTATGTGCAATATTCATTGCTTTTTTAAAATCCATTAGAGTATCTGCAAGCACAATATCCTGAGGCAAGGAGATCCATAGCCTTACCGCCCTTACTGTAAAAACTCCCTGCCTTTGTCTTAGTCGAAAGCACCTTTCCACTAGTCTTTATAGATGACCCTCTCATTCTTAGCTGAACTCTTTGCTCTTTATAACTCAAATCCTCCAATCCCTTAATCAGTTTTGTTGCAAGTCTCTGCACTTTTTTCCATTTTAGTAATGTCTATTTTAAGAACTGGTACCCAAAACTGTACTCTGTATTCTAGATGAGGCCTTACCAAGATTTATATTAGGGTAAAATTATATTGGAATTCCATGCATATATGCCTCTTTTTATACAGTATATTACCCTATTTACTCTTGCAGCAGCTGAGTGACTGCACACTGTTGTGAAGTCTATCATCTATCAGTACTCCTAAATCTTTCTCTAATGAGGATTCCCCAAGTTGTTTACTATTTAGTGTATATGTAGAGAGTTTGTTTCTACAACCCAAATGCATAACCTTACATTTATCTACATTAAATGTAATCTGCCACATCATATCTGCTTTGAAGCCAACTGTCATAAGTATCAATATTGTTCTATGCTAGATAGGTATCCATTACTTTTTTGAAAGCAGTTACCGTATCTGCAAGCACAGCATCCTGAGTCAAAGAATTCCATAACTTTAGTGCCCATACTGTAAAAAAAAAAAAAAAAAAAAAAAAAAAAAAAAATCCCTGCTCTTGTCGAAAGCACCTTTTCTCTAGTCTTAATGGATGACCTCTTCTTATCTCCGCTCTTTGAGTAAATAATTCATTGGAGAGTCCTTTGTATTGACCTTGAATGTATTTGTAAATGGTAATCATACCATCCTTTTGACATCTTTTCTCTAATGTAAGCAAACTCCGTTTGGCTAGGCTCTAACTTAGATATACAGAGACATACTGAAACAAATGGTAGGGAGTTCCTTGATCATGACAGCTTATATGTGACATAAGTTAATTTGAGATTCACACCCATTGTCCTCTTTTTTCCCCTAAAACGAATATAGTAACATAGTTGACAAAGCTGAAAAAAAGACGTGTCCAAGTCCAGCCCATGCCAAAACACCCCAGTTAAGTCAGAGGCAGGCAAAAAAAAAAAAACACTGAAACCATTTCCACTTTAGCTCCAAGTGAGTAAAAATGTCCTACCTGACTCCAAATGGCAGTCAGATAGTTCCCTGGATCAACAACCTATCTGCATTGAAGCCATCTGTCAAAACTCGTTGTTAACCGGTACATCTGCACGCGCAGACTCCATGCAGTCAGATAACCAGGTTATGTTAGGATTCATATTTGAATGTGGCCACAATAAATGGCTAACACTTGGCAGACTCATATGGGGTTACAGAAAAAACAGATACGAATTGCCTGACAACTCTTGGTTGCAAACACATAGTTATAGATGTTTTATCACAGGGGTGGTAATTTATTTTAGCCTGATTGTCACATCCCTCTTCAAAATTATTTCAGAGGGGCAGCAGTTATACTTGATCATACAATGTTGAAAATGTTGCCATGTATTCATGTGTCCAGTAGATGGTGCTATGGGAATGTAATTGTATGTGATACATTTTTAATAATTGAATGTTTTCTAATTCCAGTCTTTGAGAACAAAGTTGTGTCATTAAGTAGTCATATTAACTAGCTTAATGCTTAATCAAGGATAACATTAAACATTAAAACTTGACTTGGAGGACTGGATTTTGGAATCATTGGCCATCTGATTGTTCTGGTCTACATTTAAAGTGTAATTTAGAACAGGGCTTATAATTTTAAGTACTTTGCTATTAGCCAGACCAGGGCTGAATTTCTACTCGCCAGGGCTAAATTTTCACTCGCCACTGGCTAGTGATGAGTGGAAATTTTGAGCCCTGATTTAGAATAATCTTAAACCAAAGAACACAAGGACCAATTTACATATTTTGCTAATAAAGTTTTATATACATTTTAATCCACAGAATGATATGACGACAGCACGTCTTCATTGGGGAGATCTACTTATGCCTTTGCTTAAAAAGTACAAGTTAAACATAACGTGGGGTGATCAGGACCTGCTCAATATCATATTTTCCCACAATCCAGGTATGTTGGCTTTATGAAAGTGTTTGTTTTTTATTATACTGGCATTGATATTTAAAATGTGCTCAGTGGGGCATTGCTGTTTCCAGTAATATACATAGATATACACACTCTCGCATAATAGCAATATTGGCACGGCTTTGCACATGCTGTTAATAAGACAGTGACCGCTTTAATGATTAGCTTGTTTAACCCTTGTGTATTACGTACAGCTTTTTGTATATAGTGCATTGCTTATAGAGATTTTTCCCTGTTGCATATAGCGGATATCCTATTGCACAGAGCGTCTTGCGTATAGCTTTTGGCATTTTGCTAATAGCGTTTGCCATACAGAGTTTTGCGTATTGTGCATAGCATATGGAGGGTGGTGAACTGCATATAGTGTTTTGGGCTTAGTGTATAGCATTTTATGCTTCGCATATTGCGTTTGGCATATGGTATTTGGTGTATTGCATTTTGCATTTGGCATACAGTGTTTGGTGTATAGGGTTTTGCATTTGGCGTATAGCATTATGAGTTTGGAGTATTGCATATAGCATTTTGCTGTAGGCATAATGCATTTAGTGACTGGTTTATGGCTTTTGGAGTATAGCATTTTGAGTCTGGTGTACTGTATATAGTGTTTTGCTTTTGGCGTATTGAGTTTAGTGAATAGCATATAGAGTTGGGGTATAGCATTACTAGTATGGCTTTTGGAGTATTACATATGACATTTGGCTTATTGTATATAGTGTAGAGGGAGGAGGTGTGTACTGTGCTGGATGATGAAGTCCTTAAAGAGATTTTCACTGGAGTGGGCAGTGGGGCTACTTCTACCTGCCCGCTCCTGTGGCAATCACACCCCATGCTTACACCAATGTTACAGGCAATATAGAGGAGATATGCATAACTCCTCCTTACTGCTGCCCCTGTGTGTGTTTGGCTTCAGAAAAAGCTTGTTTGTCACATGATACTTCCTCTTTTATATAAAATGTAAGTGATTTCTGGTTGGTCACCTGTCTCCACAGTCAAATGGTACACACACTGCGCACCCCTCACTTTTTCACCAGTCACACTGTCTGTGCTCCCCACACTCTCACCAGTCACACTGTCTGTGCTCCCCACACTCTCACCAGTCACACTCTCCGTGCTCCCCACACTCTCACCAGTCACACTCTCTGTGCTCCCCACACTCACCAGTCACACTCTCTGTGCTCCCCACACTTACCAGTCACACTCTCTGTGCTCCCCACACTTACCAGTCACACTCTCTGTGCTCCCCACACTTACCAGTCACACTCTCTGTGCTCCCCACACTTACCAGTCACACTCTCTGTGCTCCCCACACTTACCAGTCACACTCTCTGTGCTCCCCACACTTACCAGTCACACTCTCTGTGCTCCCCACACTTACCAGTCACACTCTCTGTGCTCCCCACACTTACCAGTCACACTCTCTGTGCTCCCCACACTTACCAGTCACACTCTCTGTGCTCCCCACACTTACCAGTCACACTCTCTGTGCTCCCCACACTTACCAGTCACACTCTCTGTGCTCCCCACACTCTCACCAGTCACATTCTGTGCTCCCCACACTCTCATCAGTCACACTCTCTGTGCTCCCCACACTCTCCCCATTCACACTGTCTGTGCTCCCCACACTCTCACCAGTCACACTCTCTGTGCTCCCCACACTCTCACCAGTCACACTCTCTGTGCTCCCCACACTCTCACCAGTCACACTCTCACCAGTCACACTCTCTGTGCTCCCCACACTCACCAGTCACACTCTCTGTGCTCCCCACACTTACCAGTCACACTCTCTGTGCTCCCCACAGTTACCAGTCACACTCTCTGTGCTCCCCACACTCACCAGTCACATTCTGTGCTCCCCACACTCTCACCAGTCACATTCTGTGCTCCCCACACTCTCCCCATTCACACTGTCTGTGCTCCCCACACTCTCACCAGTCACACTCTGTGCTCCCCAAACTCTCATCAGTCACACTCTCTGTGCTCCCCACACTCTCACCAGTCACACACTCTGTGCTCCCCACACTCTCTCACCAGTCACACACTCTGTGCTCCCCACACTCTCTCACTAGTCGCACTGTTTGTGCTCCCCAGACTCTCTCACTAGTCACACTGTTTGTGCTCCCCACACTCTCTCACTAGTCACACTGTTTGTGCTCCCCACACTCTCTCACTAGTCGCACTGTTTGTGCTCCCCACACTCTCTCACTAGTCGCACTGTTTGTGCTCCCCACACTCTCTCACTAGTCGCACTGTTTGTGCTCCCCACACTCTCTCACTAGTCGCACTGTTTGTGCTCCCCACACTCTCTCACTAGTCGCACTGTTTGTGCTCCCCACACTCTCTCACTAGTCGCACTGTTTGTGCTCCCCACACTCTCACTAGTCGCACTGTTTGTGCTCCCCACACTCTCTCACTAGTCGCACTGTTTGTGCTCCCCACACTCTCTCACTAGTCATACTGTTTGCGCTCCCCACACTCTCTCACCAGTCACACTGTACACTGTATGTGCTCCCCACACTCTCTCGTACCGCTCACACACTTCCCACCTCGCACCGCTCACATTCTTCCCCTCTTCCACTGCTCACACTCTTCCCCCCCGCGCACTCTCCCCCTCGCGCACCGCTCGCACTCCATCGCTCACACTCTTCCCCCCTCGCACCTCTCACACTCTTCCCCCCTCGCACCTCTCACACTCTTCCCCCCTCGCACCTCTCACACTCTTCCCCCCTCGCACCGCTCACACTCTTCCCCCCTCGCACCGCTCACATTCTTCCCCTCTTCCACTGCTCACACTCTTCCCCCCCGCGCACTCTCCCCCTCGCGCACCGCTCGCACTCCATCGCTCACACTCTTCCCCCCTCGCACCTCTCACACTCTTCCCCCCTCGCACCTCTCACACTCTTCCCCCCTCGCACCTCTCACACTCTTCCCCCCTCGCACCTCTCACACTCTTCCCCCCTCGCACCGCTCACACTCTTCCTCTCTTCCCTCGCACCGCTTACACTTCTGCTCTTCCCTCTCACTACTCACACTCCGCTCTTCCCTTACAATATTTCATCGGAAGAGGTTGCAGATAAGCACCTGGATTCTTTCTTAAAGATTAATTTTTCAGCTTCTGGAACTGTTTTATACCACACCATCACGGTTTAGGGACAGCAACTCTTAGGGGCTCTTCAAATGTTGTCATGGCATATGTCTCAGGCCTTACTTCAACACTCAGAGACGTTGTTGGAATACAGGACAGTGTTGGGGTATCTGGTCTGTGCCCTGGAGGCAGTTCCATTTGCCCAAATTCACACTTTGGAACTGCAGCTGTTGATTCTCAGGTTTAGCAGTGTCATGTTTCCTGTGCCATTTCTCACTTGACCAGTGCATAGTCAGATCTTTGCTGGAGGCTTCAGAAATCTTGCCTCACTTTGGGTCATCCATTGGTCATACTGAATTGGTCCATATTCTCTACAGATGTCAGTCTGAAGAGCTCGGGAGCCTCTTTTGACTCTCAGACAGCCCAGGGTGTTTGGCCCGACAACAATATATTTGAACTCCAGGAGTTTCACCTTGCTCTTCTGCTTTGGTTCCAACTATTCTGGGATCTGCCTATTTGTATTCAATCTGACAACGTAATGTCGGTAGCTGATGTTACCCACCAAGGAAGGATAACATGAATAGCCACCCAGTCAGAAGTTCTTCTGATTCTCATTTGGGCAGAAGCTCATGTTCCAGCCATGCATGTTCCAGGAGTGGACAAGGCTGTTGCAGACTTCCTTTGCCATCATAGTCAGGATCCTTTTAATTGGAAATTCAACCAGACCATGTTCAACTTCATAGTTTAGTGATGTGGTTTTCCTGTAATTGATCTGATGGTATTTGTTCTTCTGTTTTGCTTGAGAACCTGGGACTTCCTCTCTCGGCGAACACGATGGACATCCCATAATAGTTTCCCCTAGAGTATCTGTTTTGTTGTTTTCCACTGATCCCCAGAGGGTGTGGTTGCATGTAATCCTGATTGCTCCTTACTGACCTTACCATGCATGGTCTTCTCATTCTATATGTTGCTGAACCTCTTTGTCTTCCACTCCTTGCAGACCTCTTGTCCCAGGGTCCTCTGCATTATCCAGAGGTTGAGGGGTTATCTTTGATGGTGAGGCTCTTGAAACCAACATTCAGAGGAAGGTGGAGTCATCACTACTGTGTTGGTCTGCAAGCCAGTTTACTCTAAAGAGTATCATAGGACCTGGCCCTTGAGTATTGTTTTTTATAAAGACCAGGGGTCACGGCCGCATCTTCTACCTCTTTTGGCCTTTCTTCAAAACAGGCTTTTGAAAAGTCTTCTAGCTCAAATCTGGAACTTTCTATTGTTTTTCAGAGGAGTATTGCCTTACTTCTAGATGTGCTCATGCTTAACCTGTCTTTCTGGATCCCCCTCCCCCTTGGGATTTAAACCTAGTCATGAGTGTGCCTTAGAAGTATACTTTTGAGCCTTCGGCTTCTCTATCCCTTCGTTTATTGACTCAGTATGGCTTTCCTGCTTGCAAATGTCTGTCCAGCTATTGACTGAACTATATGCTTTGTCTTGTAGACCTGACCTTCTGATCTTTCATGTAAATAGGGTGGTTCTGTGACTTCCTTTTGGATTTCTTCCAAAGGTGGTTTCAGGATTTCATATTAACCAGGAAACTATTCCTTCTCTTTCTTGCACCATTTAAGACTCATATAGGAACTTCACTGCTTGGGTGTGGTTAGATGTCTGAAGTGCTATGTTCATCTCACAGAACCTTTCCACAATTTAGACTCCCTTTTATCAATCTTGAGGGCCCGCTTACGGGCCAAGTGGCATCTAAGGTGCCAGTGACTTCTTGGATCAAGGCCACCATTCATCAGGCCCATTCTGTTTAGGGATATTGCTCATTTGCCAGAGCGTAGAACACTTCCCGAGCCTACATGAATTAGGCCTCTGCAGTGCAGTTGTACAAGGATGCAACATGTTCATATCTTCAGTAATTAACTAAACACTGCCAAGCTACTGTTCTGGATTTGGCTGAAGGCAGTCTTGGATGAAAGGGTCTACAGGTAGTAGTACTTTAGTATGAGTCATTCTTGATTTCACTCAAAAATAACTGTGGGAGTTCTGAGTTAAACCTTTGCGTTCTAGAGGGGTATGCATCTCATTGCTTTGCAGTGTGTTTCACGCTCCTCTGGCACACAAGGGGTTGAGCTTTGCATGGAGTTCTTCATTTACTTAACACAAAGTTACAGGTAAGAGGAAAATCATGGACAGGTAGGTAAGTACAGCTACATTGGTATACGTATGTATGCAGATATGGACCCTCCAGAGTAAGCAGGTGTGAAAAAATGCTGTAAAGTAAGAATGCTTTCAAAAATAGACATGTTAATAGTTTATTTTTATCAATTAACACAATTCATAGTGAGTGAACAGAAGAAAAATGTAAATAAAATCAATATTTGCTGTGACCACCTGTTGCCTTCAAAACAGCATCAATTCTTTTAGGTACACTGACACAAAATCAGGGATTTTGCAGGCATATAGTCAGGTGTATGATCAAACAATTACAGTAAACAGGTGCTAATGATCATCAATTTAATATGTGGGTTGAAACACAATCATTAATTGAAACAGAAACCGCTATGTAGGAGGAATAAATCTGGGTGAGGAACAGCCAAACTCTAACAAGGTGAGGTTGCTGAAGACCGTTTAATGTCAAAAGTCATACAACATGGCAAGACTGAGCACCACAACAAGACACAAGGTAGTTATACTACATCAGCAAGGTCTCTTCCAGGCAGGAATTTGAAGACAGACAGGGGTTTCCAGATGTGCTGTCCAAGCTCTGTCGAAGCACAAAGAAATAGGCAACGTTGAGGACTGTAGACGCAGTGGTCAACCATGAAAACTAGTGCAGCAGATGAGACTCATCATGCTTACTTCCCTTTGCAATCGGATGTCCAGCAGTGCCATCAGCTCAGAATTGGCAGAAAACAGTAGAAGTCTGGTCAGAAGTGGTCTTCGTGGAAAACGTATGGCCAAAAAAAACATACCTCCATCATGGAAACAAGGCCAAGTGACTCAACTATGCACAGGAACTGGGGTTCAGAAAAATGGCAGCAGGTACACTTGACTGATGAGTCAAAATTTGAAATATTTGGCTGTAGCAGAAGGCAGTTTGTTCACCAAAGGGCTGGAGAGCAGTACACGAATGAGTGTCTGCAGGCAACAGTGAAGCATGGTGGAGGTTCCTTGCAAGTTTGGGGCTGCATTTCTGCAAATGGAGTTGGGGATTTGGTCAGAATTAATGTTATCCTTAGTGCTGAGAAGTACAGGCAGATACGTATTCATTGTGCAGTACCATCTGGGAGGCATCTGATTGGCCCCAAATTTATTCTGCAGCATGACAACAACTCCAAACATACAGTTAAAGTCATTAAGAACTATCTTCATTGTAAAGAAGAACAAGGTATCCTGGAAGTGATGGTACGGCCCCGCAGAGCCCTGATCTCAACATCGAGACTGTCTGGGATTACACGAAGAGCGAGAAGCAACTAAGGCTGCCTAAATCGATAGAAGAACCATGGTTAGTTCTCCAAGATGTATGCAACGACCTACCTGCTGAGTTCCTTAACAAACTGTGTGCAAGTGGTACTTAAAAGAATTGATGCTGATTTGAAGGCAAAGGGTGGTCTCACCAAATATTGATTTGATTTAGATCTTTCTTCTGTTCACTCGCTATCACTTTGTTAACTGATAAAAAATAAATTATTAACATGTCTATTTTGGAAGCATTCTTACATTACAGCATTTTTTCAAATACAATATATATATATTTTTATATTTAAAATGTTTTTTTTTTTTTTCTTCTAATAGAAAGCCTTTTTGTTTTCCCCTGTCAATGGAATTATCGTCCTGATCACTGCATTTATGGAAGCAATTGCCAAGAAGCAGAGGAAGGCATTTTTGTTCTTCACGGGAACAGGGGTGTTTACCATGATGACAAGCAGCCAGCTTTTAAAGCAGTGTATGAAGCATTACGAAATGTAAGTTCCTGTGTTAATGCTCTTTCATTATAAATCCTTACGGTCAAGGAAAAGTAATTTTAACAAGCAACTAAAATGTGCATTGTATTATTTATGAATGCTGACAACAAATTAAACACAGGAGAATGTTGATACATGCAAAAATGTGTCTTCATTGATTTGTATCTCTTATTTAATATCTATATTTTTTCGTCCACTGTGGAGGGGTAGGTTTCATCCCTACTCCGCTTTATAACAACATGTATGCTTAGTTTTAAGTGGACTCAAAGGAGGTTGTCAGGACCAAGAGTAAATTAGTTTAAATAAAAAAATTAAAAAAACTGTTCATTTATAACTTTTATATTGGGCTTTTCAATCCCCAGTTAGGCAGGCTGCTATCCCTGTTGATGAAAATGGACCAGAGAGCAGAGTTTACTGGACCTGGGTCTGCTAGAGGATGGCTCACACTTAGCCACTTTTCTCTTTGCCTTATTTCATATAGGAGCTTGAATACTGAAGAGGATTCCTATTCATAGAGTGCACAGGTCCTGTGTGTATGCCCCTCTGTCTGTTTAGCAGCCACATTCTGAGGTTTGTGGGGATTTTGATAGTTTTGCACTCTGGTTCCTTACTTCAGATTGTGTGTCTCTCTCTGTAGCACCCACCCCCAACCTGCTAGAACTGTCTTTTTTACTTTTTTTTTTCTATTATATTTTTGTAATGTTTTTTGCGTTGCAATACCTTTAAGACGCAGTTGCTTGTGGTGGCTGTATTGGATTGATCTACAGCATACGCTCAGTCTACCGCAGCACAAGGTGGGCTTTGGTGCACCGGAAGGGGTTTGTATATTTATATTTGCACAAATATGAGGGGGGCTAATTACCTCAAGGGTGAGTACCACTGAGTGGTTATTGTCTTTTGGGGAGAACATTTTTTTCCTTGAGGCCTGTTTTTTTTTTTTTTTTTTTTTTTCTCCTGGACCTCAGGGAAGGAGATGTTCCTCTCCAATATATTTTCAATGCAGCAGATGACCCAGGAGGCACCTGTTTTTCAGCTCTGTATTCTCGTGTCTGAATCTCCTCTTCTAGCATTCTGTCTTTACCCCTTAGAATTAGATGAATATATTTTCCTTATTTTGTATCGTTTATTGTTTCTTTTGGGGATTCCTGGCTATCTGTGTGCAAGGGAGATATGGGGAAAGTCTAAGACCACCAGAACTTCTGGAGATTCCTCATTACCCCTTTGCTCCTCATATCTGACTGGTCTTCCTAGACACTTTATTGTCCATTATGTCCCTCATATTCTGTGACCACCTACATAACTTCAGGACCACTCTATCTTCAGCTTCCCTTCAGTTCTCTTAACACCACTTTCCTGCATATGACTGTGTCTGTTAGGAGTGTGGCCAAACTACAAGCTTTTATCCTGTAAACCTTCCTTTTTTCAGTTTTTAATAGGGTAGTTGTGCAGACTTCTGTAGGGTTTCTTTCTAGCTTTGTTTTGAGTTTCACATTCAAGGGATAGTAACACTTTATATTATATGCATATTTTTTACATATTCTGCAAGGGTACTCTCACTGCTGAGAGGAGTTTTATTCAAAGGTTATTAGTGCTTAAGCTTGAATTTCATTAAGTGCAATATCTCAGTAGCCTGAAATTTTACAGTGATCTTCGTAGGATGCTGTAGCAACAGCGCAACTGTAAAATCTCAGGCCATTGAGAGATTGCACCTAAAGAAATTCAAGTTTGAGCTGCAATAACTTAAATAAAAGACTTCAGCTGTGTGAGAGCCTTTATTTTACTTAGGGGGATACAAAATATATATCTTTGTACACATTAAGTGTTACTATGCCTTTTTAACCAGGAAATTGTTCTTCCTTCTCTTTGTCAAGTTCCATCCAACAAACCGGAGCAGGAGCTTCACTGCTTAGATTTTTGATGTTTGAAGTATATATTCATAGCACAGAGCCTTTCTGTAAATCGGACTCTTTGTCAATCCTCCCCATCCTCATTCATGCCAAGATGCATCTAAGGTGTTGGTGGCCTCATGGATTAAGGAAACTATTCGCCAAGCCTATATCTTCAGGAAAAATCCTGTGCTCTTTAGGGTCACTGCTCATTCCATTAGAGCAGTGGGTGCTTCCTGATCCTACAAGAACCAGGCCCCTCTGGAGCAATTGTTTATGGCGGGGATGTGGGTTTTCCCTTCACATGTTTCCTTAACACTATTATGTCAAACTTCTGGCTTCTGCTGAAGGTAGTTTTGACACCTTGAGGTTCATGATTGTTCAAGTTCATCTCTGTTGAAACCGGTTTGTGTTTTTGAGGGGTTTTTAACTCCTTTCTTGGAATCTTGGTTGGGTTGCTTTGGTATATCCAAAACCAGACCAAATCTGCGCTCCTCCATATAAGCTATCCAAGTGTGAACCCTGTGTAAAGCATATTGTATACCACTTTAATAAATTTGGGGTCTCTGTTGCACAGTTTGGCCAAAGTATGTTTAAGCCCGCCTGCCACATCAAGGCTCCCCAATAAAAGGTGATTACCTAACTTCACACAATCATCCTATCTAGATTAAAAACACCCCTGACGAAGCATTTTTTATGAGCTGAGATTTCTTGTACATAACGCATTGGGCATATTTTTAAAAAGAACTTCATGTTAGGACTCACATTCAGTGACCTGTAGAGAGTGAGCAGAAGGCCAAGAAGACTGGAGCTCCATCAGTCCCCTTTGTAACTCCCATCCACCCACTCCCACAAGTCACACGGGGTTTAGTTACTGCCTTAAAGGCAGTGATCCGGACAGCCCAAACATTAGGCCAACACCATGCTTTTAAACCCCTGTACAAGTGTTCTCGACTTATATCTGTAGATTGGATGTATAAATTAATGTGAATTAGCACTGTGAATTTTGTTTCTTCTTGCACTCAAAGGGATATACCTATGGTTCCCATGTTCCACAGTGGGCAAATGAGAAAGGAGGATCTTTGTGTACTTAATGAGAAATACTTTTTTCATAGTCCTTATGCTATGCAAGATGTCCTTCCATGTGAAAATTAGTTGTCTGAGTTAGGGACCTGAGAGTCTTTTGGGTTCTCTACCTTGCCTCCTGCTTCTTGTTTCGATCTTTGCTAAATGTTGAAACAGAGCCATGTCTTATGCCGGTAAAGTGGAGCAAGAAGGGAGTCTCCATTTTCAGAGAGCTCTTTTTATGGAGGTGCCGCGCCCTCTTGGCTGGTAGATACTTTACTCAATGTTCCTATTTTCCACATGGACTAAGAGAAAAGTGTTTATCGTTGTAGTACACAAAAAATGCCCTTTTTATTCTTTTTAAAAAGGAAGTGTTCATTCACACAAGGAAGCATTGAGCTCCCCCAATGTCTTTTAGGGCATGAAGCAAATGTAGGGCAAATCAACTGCACCTCAAGGGTCAAATAAATTATTACATGAATTTGAGTGTTAGATTTGTTAAAGTGGAACTACCACCGCTAAACAGCTTGAGCCTAAATAATTCCCCATCTGGCGACTAACTTCTTAGCGCTAGTCACCAGAATTATTACCTTGTTAAAGAGGATTATCAATTCTTGTTGGGCTGGCAAGCAGGATGGAGCGCAGACATCTTCCCATATTGACATTTGCACGCCTGTGCTGTCCATCTCAGCCAGCTGTAGGATGAGTTGCTAGGAGCTGTCCGGCTCCAAAAGGGACTGACAGCGCAGTCGGGCAGACATCACTATGGGAAGATGTCTGTGCTCCGTCCTGTCTGTCAGCCTGACAAGAATTGATAATCCTCTTTAACAAGGTAATAATTCTGGCGACTAGCACTACTAAGCAGCTAGTCGCCAGATGTGGAATTATTTAAACTCAAGTTGTTTAGCGGTGGTAGTTCTGCTTTAAGCTGATAGTTTGCAATAATGTGCTTCAAATGACAAACCTTTCTATTGTAGTTTGATAAAACTTAATCCTTTGAGTGCCAGAGGGGGGTACATAGTGCATTGTAATGTGTTACATACCCCTCTTGCACTCAAAGGGTTAAAGCTCTGATATTTCTCAGTGGAGTGATGTAATGTTATTATACAGATGGGCAGCTGTAGTCCGTTGTTGAACCTCTAGCTGTCTAAACCAAATCTGTATCTACTCCTTGAAGACCAGAGATCTGCCTAACTTGTTGCATTTCAACATCTCTTTGGTCCTTAAAGGGTTAATAAACACTCTTTAACAGCACATAAATTCACTTGGCTCACCGAGTATGCTGAGCAAATTGTTGCCTGTTATGTGATTTTAATATCTTACTACATTTCTAATTCTTTTCACAGTACTCCTTTGGAAAGGACCTCTTCCATAAATTATTATATCCGCTAGAACTGAAATTGCAAAAAACCATTAACACCTACTGTGGCAGGATACATAAACTATTCACTAAGCAGCTGACAAAAAGCATTGAAGATTTGTATATAAGACACTCAAATATCAGGTGATTGTTTTGGCAAGGCTCAGTTTTTTGTATGCGAACCAAATGGAATTGTACAAAGAAAAGCTGAAATGATCCTATGAGCACATTCAGAAGAATCCTGACATGCTGTGTACATTTTTTCTTGAAACCATTGTACCAATACATCAGAAACGAAGACATACTTAAAAAATATCCCACTGTGTTTGTATAGTACTGAATTGTAAGGTTTTTATAGTGTGTAATCTTTTGTAGCATATGCTTGGTCCTAACGTGTATGGTGTCATTCTATTGAATTTATATTCATGGGAAATGCATCTAGATACAGCTTATAAAAAAAGTTTGGTCTAGTTTAGTGGTCATTTATCAAACAGTAGTTAAAGATGGATGGGAATCAGAATTCATCTTCACGTGTTAGCCTTTTATATGTTTAAACTTGCCACATGACATAACTTGATTGGGGGGGGGGGGGTCAAGTAACAATACACAGTATGTGGATACTTATTTGGCATAGAGTGTCCTTCTTTCTCATATTTTCCTTGGTTCCCAACATTTCCTGAATTCTGGCACCTTCTTAGGAAAACAAATGTACCACCATCTACTTTGGTCAAAATCTTTGTGCAAGTGGATTTTGTTATTGTGCCTTTGTTCAAGAGACACAGTTTTCATTGAGTCCTGGACATTATGTCATGGAGGTGAACAAGAAAGTTGCTGACAGTTTTTTTGAAACTAAAAGGGATCGTAATGCTTGCTGTTAACAAACTTTAATATTGTAGTTATTAAATATATAAATTCAATAATGTACGTGTTGTCTCTGAAACATAAATAGTTTGAGATATATAAGTTTTTAAAGTTCCCCCCTCTCGTCCTTTTCACTGATGTTAGCCTTTAGCTGACAGCATGAGATTCTGGTCGTGCAACTGGACGGCGGCTCTTCAGCAGACCCGAAATAGCATCATCTAAAAAGAAATACTTAATTGAAACAGTCTACAAAGTATGCCTGGTTTGCAAGCACACATTGTAGACCATTCCAATTAAGTATTTATTTTTAGATGGTGCTATTTCGGGTCTGTTGAAGAACCGCTGTCTGGTCACATGACCAGAATCTCCTGCTGTAAGAGGCTAATGTTGGTGAAAGGGATGAGAGGGGGGAACTTTAAAACTATACATGTTTGTGAGGCAACATGTACACCATTGACTTTACATTTTTAATATCTACAATATTAAAGTTTGGTAAGAGCAAGCATTACTATCCCTTGAAGCAGGTAGAGTGCATGGACCCTACTTAACCCTTTCAGGACCAAAGGTGTATGTAGCACTTTGAGACGAAATGTGTTACACACCTCTCTGCTCCTTGAAGAACTAAGATTAAAATGTGGTTGGACTTTGTGTCCTCGAAACCTGCTGTCAACTGTTATATCCGCCTCCATGGTCATGGCATCCAGGACTGAACAAAGGCAGAAGGTGTAAAATTCAGGTAGGCAGTTAGGATTTTCTGAACATAATAATGTTAATGCGAGGTGTTCTTGTGACCCATTTGTTCGATAGAAACAATATCTGTTAATTTATTCTGAAAGGTGTAACATAAATGTGTCACAACACTCATATTGCGAACTACTGGCATACACTATCCAGGTAAATGCCATTAAAGGGATAGTAATACTTAAAATGTAAAAAGAAATGTGTTGTAGGGTTTATCCCCCTGAGTAAAACAAGGGTTCTCCTGCTGCTGAAAGGTGTTTTATTCAAAAGTTATTACAGCTCAAAGTTGAAATTTTTAGGTGCAATATCACAGAGGCCTGAAATTGTACAGTGGCGCTGTTGCTACACCATCCTATGGAGATTTGTGGTCCCAGGACCAGAGCAGTCCATAGGATGGTGTAGCAACAGTACCACTGTACAATTTCAGGCCACTGTGATATTGCACCTAAAAATGTCAACTTTGAGCTGTAATAACTTTTGAATAAAACACCTTTCAGTAGCAGGAGTACCCTTATTTCTACCTAGGGGGATAAACCCTGCAACAATTTTTTTTTTTTTTTTTTTTTTTTTTACATTTTAAGTATTACTATCCCTTTAAGCATTCCTAAATACCTCCAGGTATTTGAGTGACTGCACCTGAGCAGTGATGGAGATCAGCCTTTCGGATACTTTACATCATGAACCCACTGATGAATTTCACCTTGCTGTTCTTTTGGTTTATTACTACTCCTTGAGTTGGATGCACAGATTACAAAGAGGAGCAATTCTGGAACAACCCACCGGCACTATTGGGGTCAAATGAATATTCCCTTTGATATAAATTGGGCTTTTAAGTCTTTGATGCTAGAGAGGTTGGGAGATTTCTCCAGCAGTCAAGAGAGTATTCATATCAATGAGAATGTTTGATTTAATTTTGTCCCTTATGGTGCAGAATTGCTCCTTTTCTTTCTGCATCTTGCCCCTCATCTCACCTCTGTATAACTAACTGGAAATTTACTTTTATTGCTTCTTTGGGATGGAGTAGGGTCTATTTTAACCCTTTGAGTGTCAAAGGGTTAGCACAGTGTGTTGCATACCCCTCTGGCACTCAAAGGGTGAATATTTAATGAATTATGCACTTTTGAGTATCCACAGCTAATACTAGTGCGTGATAACACTAATCAGGGGTAATCTCTTGTCTTTTTTGATCAAAAGATGGTCTGGATTCATTTGCAGATGGGAATTGGTTTGATCACCAAAACTACCCCACCAAACTCCGTAGGAATGAGTAGATTGGCTGCAATGGAATCCAGCCAGTAGAGTCTTTATACTATCTGATTGCAGATTGAGATGCTTGTTATGAAGTATATTCTATTTTATTTAATAGTTTTAAATGTGGAGAGAGTCATTTACAGAATGTTTCTTCCTTTTAAATCTGTATGTACTGCTTGTGTGCCTTATTCTTGTTGGCCTTTAGTAAGGCTATAGATTGACAATCATAAACTACACATTAAATATTTAATAACTGAAAGACAGATGTCCATTTTCTGCTAGTTTTATGGTTGACACAAGATTGTGTCCATTACTCGTATGGGCTTCTGGAATGAAAATACACTATAGCATTTCTATAAATACAAATGTAATTTACTTGATTACTTTTTTTTTGTTTCGTTTTTAACCCTTTAAGCATCAGAGGGGTGTGAAGCGTATTGCTACAAATGAGTTTCATAAATCTCTGGTGCTTAACCTTTGGAGCGTCTGAGTGGTATCAAATGCATTGCAGAGCAATGCTTTGAATGCCCCTCTGGCAATCAAATGGGTTAAGCGTTTAATTGGAGAATAGCTGAACTACTTAATGTCCCAGACACACAGGCATCCCAGTGCCTCCTTTGTAATTGCTGCTATACGTAGGACAGGGGTAGTCAACTGTAAAAATACTACAGGGAATTTACTCTGCAGTCACTTTTGACTCCTGCCAGAAAACGGTATTTGCAAGTAAATGGCATCAGCTGGATCTCTTTGACTGACCTCTCAGACAGCATAGTCACTTGTTTGTCTGTACCCTAAAATCAGATATGTTCATAATTTATAAAACACTTTTATAAATACAAAAGAAAACAAAGTGCCAGTACAATTCCCACTGGTAGAAGAGCGCTAGAACCAACAGTGTATAGGAGATAATAAAACTGTACTCACACAGTATGTTGCACCAGTGTATATTCCACACCGGTATTGAAAATCGCAAACAGGGAAATTTGGACTGCTTGTCCCTGCTCAAGCACCACTGTATATTGATCCTTAGAAGATTCCAAATGTTGTATGTAAAAAGGGTTTTCTTATATATAACACTATATTATATGTATTTTAGTTCAAAAATTTATTTAAAAATATACAATATTTAAAAGGTATATTTGGTACTCGGTACCTTTAATCATACCAAGTTTAAAACAATGTTCACTATTGTGGAAGTGGGGCATTTAAATAGCTTCCTTCTGCATTTTATGTCTGCTGCATATGTGCCTGATAGACCATCTGAACTTGTAAGAACCCCAATTGAGGGGTTTGTAGTGGGGTTGAAGTTGCATCTACATACTACTCTATGAGATGCCCCTTTCTTTTTGTTCTTTCTTTCGTTTTATAATTAGTAGTGTGGCAGAGCTGGAATTCTCCTCTAGCCCTTAAGGACCCATGACGGTCCAGGACCGTCATGGCTTGTTTTCAGTTAAGGACTGATGACGGTCCTGGACAGTCATAGAATTCCGAGCTCCCCGAGCGACTGCAAGCTGTTTGGGGAGTCCGGAATCGGATAGTGGGGAAAAAAAAATGGTCCCTGGTCCTTAAGTGACCACACCGTGCATGTGCAGCCAGTCCTTAAAGGGGCTAGGCTATGACTTTCAAAGAGAATTTCATAGAGGAGCAAGAAGTCCTTCTATTTACAGTGTTAACACTGGGTGGACTAGTAACTTTTCTTTGACTAGCGGACTGTGTGTGTGTGTGTGTGTGTGTGTGTGTGTGTGTAGGTAGGTAGGTAGGTTCCAGCTTGGAAATGTAACTTTTTGGTAATTCATCAGGTGAAAATATGTTTTGTTATTAAATTGCATGCTGCAATTCTATGATATATTTTTAGTCAAATAAAATATAATTTATACATGATATGAATTAAAATTTCAGTCTTCAGAAGCATTATATTGTTGTTCAGCTAGTATTAACCCATTATCGAAAAGGGACATCAAAATATATGAAAACATGTAACAACATTTTCTCTAAGTACAAACCACAGTCATGTACCCCGCAAAAAAAAAAAAAAAAAATTGTGAGTTTCCTATGTATTCCTGCCATGAAGCTAGAGGAAATAGGCAAAGGGAGTTGAGCTGGAGTTTATTTTTGGCAGTCATTTGTGGCCAACAAGTTCTTTGCATGCTTAGCGTCTGGGAAAACCACGGAATGTGACTAGAGAAAGAGTTGCCAAAAAAAAAAAAAAAACTCGGAAGAAAAAAAATAGAGACAGGGAGGTGATCTAAGTTCCTATCTGAGCTGGCTGAGCCTCTATGACAGACTGACTGACATACACATTATAGACTGACACCCAAGAGACAGACACGTCCAACTGAAACTACAAGCACAAGAAGGGATGGCTGAGGAATAAGCCTGGGCCAGTGTGACTGACAGGACAAGACGAGTTTGGAGTAGTTAGCGGAAGTTAGGTTGGTGTTTTGAGGAAGTTAAGTGGTAAGGGTGGGAGACACAGTTTTTATTTAATCCTGTTGCATGGCTATTTTGGCCTCTTACCACCATTGACATGATCACCACAGCTCACCCTTCAGAAGCCTGGTATAAGAAATTTTCTTCATTAAGTTTTCCTTTTAGTTTCCTATCCCAACTTGCCTATTCCTTGTCCAGCTCACTCCCCTATTTCTTCCATGGCTCCGTATCTCCACCATGGCATTATTATTTGGCGAAGCTCTCCTTGCTCTCTGGTGAGACAGCACTTCTCTGAAGATGTTGCAGGAGCTGCCTCCTTCCCCTCCTTGTAAAATGGCCACCCGAGGATCATCGCGTTCGACTAACCGATTCAGCCCTAGTCCTGCGTTTTTTTGCAGGCGGAGACGCTCCTTGAGTCCACGTGTTCTGTTCCCTGTGATGTGATAAGGATGAGCAGGCCCGCATTTCTGTTCATTGGGACAATTCTGCTGTGGTGTAGGAAGAGGACACCTACATGGATGATTTCATTGGCCCTACCCCAGCTGATTACCTGCCAGGCCTGCACAGGCCAGGGCTATTCTGGATCCCCTACAAGGCCCTCTACCAGTCTGCAGGGATCTCTTCTGCCCCTCCCAGGTATGAAAGGATTTTCACTGTAGGGGTGCGGATTTGCATGGACCTCTATAGAGATGACTTTGTATATTGCATTACCTTGTCTGGAAAGGCTAGCGGGGTTTCTGCGGATAGAGATTGAAATGTCAGCTATAGTCTTCCAGCTGCCAGAGGACAAGTTGGAGCTGTTGGTGGGTAGGATGCACGGTGTGAAGAAAGATTGGGTACAGCTGCTGCAATCTCTACTCGTCCACTTGGTCTTTGCTTGCAGGGTCATGCCCTTGGGTTGGGGTTTTTTGTCAGTACATGTCACTGATGCTCAAGGGTAACCAGAACCCTTGACACTTTGTTCGGGTCATGACGGAGATGAGTGACAACCTGTAGGTATGGCAGTCCTCCTTGTGTTCTTAAAATGATCTTATCTTATTGCCTCAGTGAGGTATTGTTCATCGTGGACCTCAAGTTCTTTACGGACTCCACAGGCTTAGGGTGGTGGTGCGTGGCTTGCTCGCCAGACAGCTTGAGGTCTTCTGAGCTTATCCGGAACATGACATTCTTCAATCGCTTTCCCATTGTCGTGGTGGTCTAGGTCTGGAGTCTTTTGTTGGCCAATGCGAGGGTCACTTTCTGGTTAACTTGCTTAGGCATGTGATGTTGAGCTGCTCGGAAGGGAACATGTGTTAGGTGAAGCATGTATTGGGCATTCGCAGCACCATTGCAGATACATTTTCTTGTTTTCAGAGGGGGGAGTTTCAGGTACTGGCTCCATCTGCTGAAATTAATATATATAATATGCAAAAAAAAAAGAACAGAAGCACTCATAGAAGTTTTCAAAATGGAAAAAAATTTATTTATTAGGTCAAAGTTTCGGACCCCTTTGAAGTCCCATGTTTGCTCCTGTTCTTTGGTTTTATTTCAAGTGGAACTTTCACCCACTATAAAGTCGCCCTGCAATAATTAAGCATGTAGCGACTACCTTTATAATATCTGTTACCTCTGAAATGTAGCCCATTATAAAGAAATCCTTTATTGTAGGAGACTGACGGCGAGGTTAGTGCAGTCTGCAAGCCTGTGCAGTCAGTCCCTTACGGTTACCATGTGGTACACTGCAGTGCTCCTCAATGGAGACCGGGACTGACAGTTCAGGCAGGCAGACAAGATATCTGCGCTGATGCCTGGCCTCCGGTCTCCTAAAATAAAGGATTTCTGTATAATGGACTACATTTCAGAGGTAAAATATATATTATAAAGCTAGTCGCTGTCTGCTTAATTATTGCAGGGAGACTTTATAGCAGGTGCAAGTTCTGTTTTAAAGGGACAGTAATGTTTCACAAAAACTGCAGCTCCAATTAATCTTCATAGTATATGAGCCATAGAGAGTGTTATATCAATACTGTCAGAGTTGTGGTACAAGAGTAATTGAATTATAAAGTTTCCCCCTCCCGGCTCTTTTACCTAGTGTAACACTGCACACCTCAGATGTGGAACCTGTTTGCTTGACTAGACAGATAACAGAAAGGGACAATCTTCTTACTGTGAGAACAATGAAAACCTTGCCCTCACTGACAGGTTTTTCAGCTTTTTCCCTTATCTTAATTGAAGATTGTCCCTCTCTGCAATCTACCCGGGGACCTCCCTGCTGCTCTGAGCTGAGCAGTGTTACATCAGTAAAAGGGGGGGATACTTTATCATTTAGTTACTCTTGAACTACAACTCTGACAGATTTGAAATAACACTCTCCAAGGTCCAAATACTATGAAGATTAATTAGAGCTGTTTTTATTATGAAACATTACTATTCCTTTAAGTTGCCTTTTTTTGCATATGATATACAAGTAGCACCCCCCATTATCTCTAACCTTAAAATCGTATAAGGCTAGGAATTGTCAAAATAAAATTAATGCATAACGTAGTTTCTAGAAATGAATTCCACCTTCACAGACCTCAGTGGAGAATGTCATGATTCCAAGCACAAATATAATTGGCAAATAGAATAGCATTTGGTTGTGTTAAAAGAAATGCACATTATGCAGTGCTGAAGATAAGGAACAGTGAACGTTTTAATGAAAAAATGGTAAGGCCGGCAGATTTTTCATATAAAAGCTATTACAGTTCAAACTTTTAATATTGCGGCAAGTGTCCGAAAAAGCACATTTTTAATTGCAGTGCTCTCCGTGGAAGAGTTTGTCATTAACTTTTTTTCTCTTCATAGTATATGATGGGAACAGCACCACCGAGTGACCAGAAAAGAAAATTGCAGTTTAAGAATCATCATCAATATTAACCCTTTGAGTACCAGAGGGGTATGCAGCACATTTCAAAGCAATGCGTTGTGTACCCCTCTGGTACTCAAAGGGTTCATTAACCCCTTCGCGTCCAATGATGTGCCAGAACCATAACAGCTAACCGGCACTTAAGGACCAGTGACGGTCCTGACGTGTCACATACTTTTACTCTCATCGCTCCTGCAGGAGTGCTGTGAGTAATAGCAGGGACTGAAATTGATCGCTCCAAGACCGGAGCGATCTCTTTCAGTCCCCCGTTCGGCATGCCGGCATGTGTGATCAGTCATGTGGGACGGCACATCAAACTTTCCTATGTGGTCCTTACAGGACCACACACCCCGGGACCACTGGTCCTTAAGGGGTTAAAATAACTAAGAGAGTTTGAATGGAAAATCTCCCAGCAGTATGCATAACCTTGTTTTAAACAGCATAAAAATCCTTTACAGTTTTATTAATTTTTAAAAAAAATTTTTTTTTTTTTTTTTTAATTAAAAGTCTAATTTCCTTCTAAGCCTTCAAGGACAGGAGGGGTCCTTTATGCTTTGAGTGTCAGAGATGTATCCAACTCATTGAGTCTCTGTTTGGCTACATCGGGCACTCAAAGGGTTAAAGCACCCTATAAGATTGTAACAAACCATTTCCCTGGAACATTTACATGCAGATTTTCTCTTATGGTGCCAAAAGTAGTTCTGTTAATTTGTGAATTGAAATAATTCCAGTACTGGCATCTTGTGTGAGTTACATTGTTTGTCCTATTTGTGTATTCTGTATAATGAAAAGAGTTGTTTATATTGAAATCATAACTGTTTAAAATAGATTTGTACTCTTGTATCTAAAGAGATTTTTCTATGTTTAAATCTGTTGGTGAATAAATTTTATACAATTTAAACTTTGAATGGTGTGTTTATTAAATGTAAGATTTGTATTTTGCGGTTTGTAATTCGCTGGCTTTAATCACAGCATGAATAATAATTACTACAGATTCAGAACTTCTATTTTGCTGTAATACAGGAGTTGACAACTTTTGGCCCTCACATTGTTAGAGACTACAGCTCCAATCATTGTAGTTCCCAATAGCTGGAGGGCCAGATGTTTCCTAACTGCTCTAATCCATGGATAGGGTAGCAACCCATTCTTTTTCTCTAATATAAGTATACTAGTTTTAAAACCCATGTAAACGGGCCAACACAGGTGGCGCTGCAGTCATGCGCAGTACGGACTACCCACGCCGCAGCTGATACGGAGCGGGGCACTCCGAATTCAGACAGTAGTCCTCTCTGCGCATCTTGAAGGTGCGCAGAGAGGGCTCCAGTCTGAATTCAGAGCACCCCGCTCCATATCAGCCATGGCGCAGGCAGTCTGTAGTGCGCATGACTGCAGCGCATGCAGCTGTCTCTGCTGCGCATGATGGCTTCTGACAAACATCCTCAGAGAATTATAATATAGGATAGCTGAAGCTAGGTTGCATGATTGGGCCCCTGATTCCTCAAAAGGGCTGCACATTCTGTTTAACCCTTTTCTGGACTCACAGGTAGAACAATGGTTGTGGTATAATTATACGGGTGATAATGAGAGGATGGAAAGTGAATGTGAGCACGTACATTTCTCTCACCTAAAAACAAATTTGATGATTTTGAAAGGGCTTTCAAAATGACCTATATGTTGTATTGGCCATTTTTGTGTAGTAAACTTGTTTTGAGTTGTTTCGATTCATAGGTTATGCTAATTAAGGCATGCCATGCAATTGCTTCCAGTCTTAGCGCTTGAGGGTGTAAGTGTACATTTAACTCGTTGGATTATTGAAATCTGCATTAAAGTTTTCTCTATCATACAGTGAGTTAAACAATGTATGTGTTGCTGTTATATATTCCTCAAAAAATATTCTTTCTCTTTCGTCCCATATGGCACATAGGTACCACAGGTTTGAGTTTGTCATGATCCTGTCCTCTCCTCAGCCTGGTGCAGTACCCCACAGTGCCACTACCTGTCTGTGGTGCTGTTGTAGGCTGCTGCACTCAGACTAAAGAGACCTGATTCTGTTAACAACTGACTCCAACTTGCAATTACCTCCTCCCTATATAGTTCAGTCTCTCCCCTTCCTCTGGGCCAGATTATACAGTTAATATTTATCAGTTTATTGAGTTTCAGTTCAGTTTTCTTTTCTTTTGGGCCACCCTGAGTTCCAAGAACTATCTGCACCCTGAGTTCCTGTCACAGATTCCCAGAAAAGTTCAGGAGTCAGTACGGTATAGTTAATGCAATTTTATTGACAAAATGAACAAAGAAAATATATACATACAAAGGAACAGGCAAACGGTTAAGCCAACAACCCTCCTATTAGGAATACGGACTACTAGAATGCAAGGCTAAACCACCGTGCTAGAGACTAGGCCTTAGCCACTGATAGTCTCAGCAAGAACCAGGAACAGTAACACAGGATCTTGATCCGAGATAGCGGGCTTACAGACTCAGGCCTGCAGTCAGTAGGGAGCAAACTCTGACTCACGCCTGCAGTCAGAATGGAGCGAACTTTGACTCACGCCTGCAGTCAGAATGGAGCGAACTCTGACTCACGCCTGCAGTCAGAATGGAGCGAACTCTGACTCACGCCTGCAGTCAGAATGGAGCGAACTCTGACTCACGCCTGCAGTCAGAATGGAGCGAACTCTGACTCACGCCTGCAGTCAGAATGGAGCGAACTCTGACTCACGCCTGCAGTCAGAATGGAGCGAACTCTGACTCACGCCTGCAGTCAGAATGGAGCGAACTCTGACTCACGCCTGCAGTCACAATGGAATAGATGGCTGACTCTCCTGCAGTCAGTATCAGAGCTGGTCTACCAGAGCCCCAGGTCCGCAGCTGACTCAAGCCTGCAGCCTTAATGGAATAGATAGCTTACTTGCCTGCAGTCAGTATCAGAGATGGTCTACCAGAGCCCCAGGTCCGCACTTGGTTGGGTGTCTGCTAGGTACAAGGAACAAACATAAGAGTAGTGAGACAGAGCCACAAGTCAGCACCAGAGGAGGTAGTCAGACAAGCCAACTCATACACAGTTCAGGTAGTCAGTCAGAGCCACTCGTCTGCACCAGGTTGGGTGTCCACTAATAGGGATATGCAAAAGAATAGACAGAGCCACATGTCAGCACCAGGTTGGATGGAAGACTAGCCAGGTCATACACAAAGTCCAAGGTAATAGAACTGCTATGAACAACAATGCAAGGGCAACTGAGTCAGGACTCAGTCTGCCTTTTAAACCCCTCCACAGGAAGTAGGTAGGAGGAGACTACAGGAAGCAAACACATAAAACAGAGGCCTTCTGCATGCTTGAAGCCTCACGTCTGAGATGACGCTG
Organism: Rhinophrynus dorsalis; assembly: GCA_037306005.1. NCBI lineage: Eukaryota > Metazoa > Chordata > Amphibia > Anura > Rhinophrynidae > Rhinophrynus > Rhinophrynus dorsalis. Next base: position 254,675,951 of record CM074721.1, read on the forward strand.
AAACCAAGGTATGCTGTAACAGTACCCCCCCTCAAAGGCCCCCCCGCGGACCTGGCCGGGGTTTGTCAGGGAATTGAGCATGAAACCTGCGTACTAGTAAAGCAGCGTGGACGTCACTGGCAGATATCCAGGAGCGCTTCTCAGGACCATAGCCCTTCCAATGAATAAAATATTGTAAGCGCTCTCTACTCATATGGGAATCCAGAATGGTTTGGACCTCATTTTCCTGTGATCTGCAACTCTCACGGGGGGAGGACGGACAGGAGCTGAAGTATACCGGTTGCAGACCAAGGGCTTTAGCAGGGAGACATGAAAGACATTATGAACGGGCATGTTGGCAGGAAGTTCCAATGCATAAGCCACCGGGTTAACTTTGCACAACACCCTAAACGGACCAATGAATTGAGGAGCAAATTTGCCATAGGGAACCTGGAGGTGCAAGTTATGGGTCGACAACCACACTCTGTCTCCTACTTGAGTTAGGTGCTGGCAGTCGTCTACGGTAAGCCTGCCTCTTTTGTCTCTGTACCGAGTCATGTAGGGTATGCTGTACCCATACCCATGAGGAACAGAGCGCCCTTAGATGCTCATCCAGAGCCGGAATATCTTGTGCCTGGAAGTTCTCAGGGAGGGTCAAGGGTTGGAACCCATAGTTGGCCAAAAACGGGGAACTCTTAGTGGAAGAGTTAACAGCACTATTCCGGGCAAACTCCGCCCAAGGTAACAGGGTAGCCCAGTTATCGTGATGGTCAGAGATATAGCAGTGGACGAACTGCTCCAGGGCTTGATTAGACAACTCTGCTGCACCATTGGACTGTGGATGATGCGAAGAGGAGAATGCCAATTGAATACCCATCTGCGCACAGAGACACCTCCAGAAGCGGGATACAAACTGGCTTCCTCTATCAGACACAATCACTTTAGGAACACCATGGAGACAGAAGACTTCTCTAGTGAAAACCACCGCCAGTTCCTGCGCGGATGGTAATCTTTTCGTTGGCACAAAGTGTGCCAACTTGGAAAATTTGTCTACAATCATTAGAATGACTGTATAACCCATGGAATTAGGAAGGTCGACCATAAAGTCAATGGAAAGATGTGACCAGGGGCATTCTCCATTGGCCACTGGCTGGAGCAAGCCCACTGGCAGGAGTCTAGGAGACTTGTTTTGGACACAAATCATACACTCCGTGAAAGCGGTACAATCAGCCCATAGGCTAGGCCACCAAAATATTCGGGACACGGACCGGATTAGTTGATCTCGACCAATGTGACCTGCCACTTTCGAGGCATGACACTTCTCCAGCAATTTTATATGTAATTGAGTGGGGACAAAACAACGGCCCTCGGGTTTCTCCGGGGGGGGGGGGGGCAAATCTTGGGCTGCCAAGATCTCTTCTCCAATCAGGGATGTGATACAAGTACGAATCGTAGCAAGTATCTGATCAGCTGGAATGATCGGTGAGAGAGTAACCGCCTCTCGTGATAAGGCACAGAATTGACGGGATAATGCATCTGCCTTTACATTCTTAGAACCCGGCAGATAGGAAACCACAAAATTGAAGCAAGATAAAAACAGCGCCCATCTGGCCTGTCTGTGGGACAACCGTTTAGCTTCAGAGAGGTAGGTGAGGTTTCTGTGGTCAGTTAGAATCAATATTGGCACCTTAGAGCCCTCAAGCAAATGCCTCCATTCCTTCAAGGCCAGGACTGTGGCCAGTAACTCTCTGTCACCAATTTGATAAAGCATTTCTGCTTTGGACAATTTTTGGGAAAAGAACCCACACGGACATGGAGACTTGCTCGGGTAAGTGCTCTGGAACAACAGGGCGCCCACTCCGATCTCAGATGCATCCACCTCCAGTGTAAAGGGTAGGGAGGGATTGGGAATTGCCAATATGGGCCCTGCAGCAAAAGTTGTCTTGAGATTTTCAAAAGCCAGAATAGCTGTCTGTGACCATTCAGAAGGATTGGCCGCTTTCCGTGTCATGTCAGTCAGAGGTTTGACAATAGTTGAAAAATTCTTGATGAATTTACGGTAATAATTAGTAAAACCTAGAGACCTTTGGAGAGCTTTGAATTCCTTAGGATGTGGTCAATCCACAACCACAGACAATTTTTGGGGGTCCATGGCAAATCCAGCAGCGGAAATTATATAGCCTAGGAATGTCACTTGCGATTTGTGGAACTCGCACTTTTCAAGTTTACAGAACAACTTATTCTCCCGTAGTAGGCTAAGTACCCTTGAAACGTCAGATTGATGAGTCTCCAATGTAGGAGAGTGGATGAGGATATCATCCAAATATACCACCGCAAAATTTGAAGGAGTTCTCTTAACACATCATTTATGAATTCCTGGAAGACAGCCGGAGCGTTACACAAACCAGAGGGCATGACCAAGTACTTATAATGCCCACTCCAGGTATTAAAGGCTGTCTTCCATTCATGTCCCTCTTTAATCTGTACTAAATTGTACGTGGCTCTCAGATCGAGTTTAGTGAAAATCTTGGAATCCTTGACTCGGTCAAAGAGTTCGGTGATCAAGGGAATAGGATAAGCATTCTTGACCAAAATCTTATTCAACCCGCGAAAATCAATACATGGACGAAGCTCCCCATTGTTTTTGACAAAAATTCAGCACCAGCGGGAGATGTGAATTTACATATGATACCTCTAGCCAACGCATCCGTCACATATTCCTCCATAGCCGCCTTCTCCTCCACAGACAAAGGATAGACCCAACCCCTCTGGGGTGTAGTCCCAGGAAGCAATTCCAACGTACAATCATAGGGTATGTGAGGCGACAGGAGCCCAGCTTGGCTTTCACTAAGTACGTCTATAAAAGACGTGTACTCCTCTGGAAGGAGGGAAGTTGATGCCTGCATAACTCTTACGGGGCATGATAAACAAGACTTTTTATATAGTGGGGACCAGTCCACCACTTCACAAGTGTGCCAATCTATCCTGGGGTTATCTTTCTGGACCCAAGGGAACCCCAGGACTATGGCATGGTGTGGAGAATTAATTACCTGAAATTTCAGGGTTTCCGTATGTAGGTCTCCCACTCTCAAGGTTAACAAAGTGGTCTCATGTGTAATGTGAGAGGGTTGTAATGGTGTTCTATCAATGGCTTCCACAGCCAACGGGGAGGCGAGAGGCAGCAATGGAATGTTTTGACTGGCAGCGTATTCTGCATCCATAAAGCAGCCAGCTGCCCCAGTATCCAGTAACGCTGGAACTGAGGCGGATTGATTAGCCCAATAAATACAAGCCATCAACATGGGCTTATCCGAAAGGAGCACTGGAGACACAGAAATGCCCCCTATCATCTGTCTCCGGCCCATTTTAGCATTTGGGCATCTCTCCGGACGAATGGGACAAGACCGTAACAAATGACCCACCTTACCACAGTACAAGCACAAGCCTTCCCTTCTCCTAAAGGCTCTCTCCTCCCTAGAAAGCCGAGTGACACCCACCAGCCTGGGTTCACTGCTCGCAGAGACCATATCCGGAGGCATGGGAGGAAAAGGAGGATAGGGTGGGTCAGAGACATGAGGGGACAACTCTCTTTGCAGCCTCCGCAAGCCTTCAGCCTGCATAGGCTCGGTATCCTTATATACAAGTCCCGGGGGACTGGGAGGGGGAGTAGGATGGGCCAGAGTAATTAGCCGACTTTGAGGACTTCTGCAGGTACTCCTTAAAAGAGTGCCGCTCTCTGATTCTGGTATCTACCAGAATACAGAAATCGTTCAGTAAGTCTAATTTGTTGGTTAGATCGCTTGCCGCAATCTAGTCTTTCATGGTGTCGCCGAGCCCCTGAAAAAAACGGCCATCAGGACCTCGTTATTCCAGTTGGCGGCATGGGTACGGAACTCAATGGCATAGTGGGCCACCATGCAATTACCCTGGCGCAGGGTCATAAGATGCTTGGATGCCATGGCCACGCGGCCTATCAAAGTCTTGTCTGAATGATTTCACAAAATCTGAGAAATTGTGAACGATGGGTTTATTAGACTCCCATAATGGATTGGCCCATGCCAGTGCTCTGCCTGTGAGCAGGGAGATAAGGGAACTAACTTTACTTCACTCATTGGGAAAGGCATATGGTACCAATTAAAAATATATGCCTAGCTGGTTCAGGAAACCACAGCAACCTTCTGGATCCCCACCATACCGCTGTGGGAGCTGAGCGGAGCCCGTCAACCTCTTGACCATACCTGCATCAGGAGGGTTTGGGACCAATGGTGCCTGGGAAGTCTTGGAGGGGGCCACCAATTGGTTACAAATTTTCTCAAGATGAGCAGTGCTCTGCAAAACCATCTGCATGGCCAAAGACAACTGTTCCAGCCACTGACTCGGTGTCCCCATCCTCTCCAGGATCTTTGAAAAACTGCATTGCCATCACCGTCTGAACTCATGGCCCTTGTTTACTATCACAGATACCCAGAAAAGTTCAGGAGTCAGTACGGTATAGTTAATGCAAATTTATTGACAAAATGAACAAAGAAAATATATACATATATACATACAAAGGAACAGGCAAAGGGTTAAGCCAGCAACCCTGCTATTACGAATACTAGGATGCAAGGCTAAACCACTGTGCTAGACACTAGGCCTTAGCTATTGGTAGTCTCAGCAAGAATGAGGAACAGGATCAGGAATACAGGATCCTGATCTGACGTAGCAGGCGTACAGACTCAGGCCTGCAGTCAGAATGGAGCAAACTCTGACTCGCGCCTGCAGTCACAATGGAATAGATAGCTGACTCGCCTGCAGTCAGTATCAGAGCTGGTCTACCAGAGCACCAGATCCGCACTTGGTTGGGTGTCTGCTAGGTACAAGGAACAAACGTAAAAGTATTCAGACAGAGCCACAAGTTAGCACCAGAGGAGGTAGTCAGACAAGCTAGGTCATGCAAAGGTAGTCAGCCAGAGCCACAGGTCTGCACCAGGTTAGGTGTCCACTATAGGGATAAGCAAAAGAATAGTCAGACAGAGCCACAGGTCAGCACCAGGTTGGATGGAAGACTAGCCAGGTCATACACAGAGCCCAAGGTAATGGAACTGCTATGAACAACAACACAAAGGCAACTGAGTCAGGACTTAGTCTGCCTTTTAAACCCCTCCACAGAAAGTAGGTAGGAGGAGACTACAGGAAGCAAACACATAAAACAGAGGCCTTCTGCATGCTTGAAGCCTCATGCCTGAAATTACGCTGAAACCAAGGTAAGCTGTAACAGTTCCATGAGCCGGATGCACCCCTGAGTTCCATGAGCCGGCTGTACCCCTGTGTTCCTGAGCCGGCTGTACCCCTGAGTTCCTGAGCCAGCTGTACCCCAGAGTTCCATGAGTCGGCTGTACCCCAGAGTTCCATGAGTCGGCTGTACCCTTGAGTTCCTGAGCTGGCTGTAACCCTGTGTTCCTGAGCTGGCTATACCCCAGTGTTCCTGTGCTGTCAGTTTCTCTCCTATGTTCTTGTGCTGGCAGTTACCCTCCTGTGCTCCTGAACTGGCTTCTTTCCTGTGCCTCCCTCCTGTGTTCCTGAGCTCGCTGCCTCTGTATGCAGGGCCCAGTTCCCTGTGCCCAGAGGCCCAGTTCCCTGTGCCCAGAGACCCAGCTCTTTTCTGTTCCTTCCATTTATATTGTAGGTTTTGTTGTGCATTACTATTGCATGTTTCTTGTATACATATATATAATACAATTGTGTTCCCTTTAATTGTGTGTGTGCGGGTTTTCTTGCTCTCTGGGTTCCACTTTATTTATTTACTTTTGCTGCTGTGGTCAGCACCCTTTCCTGACCAGCAGCCTACGACGGAATAATTTGGCCATTCCGTATGGAACCCGCAAAGAAAACTCCTATACACACAATTTCTTGTTCTTTTGATAATAATTAATTTGATTTACAACATGAGCATGTTACACTTAATGTCTGCTATAGTCAAGTATGTAAAATACAAGACGTTCTAGTATGAGCCAAAAGTATGCTCCTCCACTCTGGAGTTGCTCTGCAAAGCCCCTAAGCCTTTAAAGGGATAGTAACACTTCAATATTACTAATCCATATTTTGTAGCCCTTAAAAAAAGAGCAAAAATGCCCCCAGTGTCATCTCTCAAACCCTTATGGATTGAGAGATAACCGCTTACAAAGTTCGCCCTTGCCTGAGGTCAGCGTTCTAGCTAACAACAAGGGGAATCTGCTCCTGGGACCAGCCGGCAGCTCTGCAGCAGAGCCAAGATCAAGTTACTGAAAAAGAAATCCTTCACTGAGGTTTTCTATGTGTGCTTGCAAACACTCAAGCACACATAGAAGACCTCTTCAGTGAAGAATTTCTTTTTCATTAACTCGATCTTGGCTCTGCTGAAGAGCCTTCGATGGTCCCGGGACTGGATTTCCCTGCTCTCAACTAGAACACTGACATCAGGCATAGGGTGACCACATTTCCCTTCTGCCATTCCGGGACGTGGTCACCCTATTGCCTTACCTTGAGTCCCTGGTGGTCTAGCGGAGTGCGGAGTGCAAAGTGTTCTGTGCCTCCTCCGGCACAGAGCTGAAGCTCCCACGCGCTGTGCTCAGTAATGCAGAGCGCTGGGAGATGATGTCATCTCCCAGCGCTCTGTATTACTAGAGCGCTTGCCTCCAGATCAGGTAAGTTGCATTGCCGCCCTGGATGTCAGCCTGCAAGCGGCGTCCATGATGTGACACACCGCTTGCAGGCTGACATTCAGGGCGGCTTGGCTTCATTCCGGGACACTTCATTGTCCCGGTTGAAGGGGACCCGGGACGCGGGACATGTCCCTGAAATAAGGGACAGTCCCGGACGTTCCGGGACCCGTGGTCACCCTAATCAGGCAGGGCCAAACTTTGTAAGTGGTTATCTCTGAAACCATAAGAGTTGTTCTTTTTTAAGGGCTACAAAATAGGGATTAGAAATATTGAAGTGTTACTATCCCTTTAATCTTCAAGGTATTTTCTGAATTGCTTGAGAACTATAAGAATATGTGTAGTACTTGGCCTTTGTTTTTTTTACCATTGAATGCTTTTTAGGTAGACCCCTTGCTTTGCTTCAGGTGAAAGATATTGTTTCTGTTCCTTTAAGTGACATCCTAGCTAAACATTCAGTGTCTCACATGAAAACTATGCAAGCCAACTCAAATTGTATATTCTTGGTCTTACCTGGTTTGGTTGCTATGTTGCAGGATAGGATTAAACTTATTGATTCCATTGTAGCTCTCTGTCAAAAACCTGCATCTTTTGCTTCAGTAGATCTACAGGCTGCAGATTATACAGTAAACTCTGACTTACTGAACCACACCCATGTCCTGTTAACCCTTGTGTGGCTCATTCTGATATCTGTTCTGTTTCATATTCTTCTGTTGGGAATAAAGCAACTCCCTAGCACCCCAAAACTTCAGAGTATCCACACAACTGATGTTATATCTGTTCTCCTGACTGACACAGATTACCCTGCTTCAGAGGATTTGCTTGTTGACCCCCTAGATTGGGATACTAAACCTGTTACCATGCCCAGCAACCTGTATACTTTATTGATTGGGAATCAGAGGATGAATTTGCATATAGCACTGGGGACAGCAAAATAGATCGCATCTATGATCTTCATGGTGCTCAGTATTTAGCTTCACTGGATGATTACCCCTCAGACTCATAAACATATACAGGACTCCAGACTGCAGTATGATCTAAAGGGCCCCAGAACTGTTTCTAATAAGACTCTTGGAAAAAAGACCTGTGATAAATCTGTTACTGCAAAGTGTTCTTTTAAGGCTGACTCTCAACTTAAATAGGAAGTGCTCCCTGCTTCACAGTCACAAACTCCAGCTAAACACCAGTTCACTTCATGTTCATACTGTATTCCTAAACAGCAGTTTCTCATGTGCTAAACTTTTTTTCCAGTACCTAGAGTTATAATACCAGTTTCTGTGAAAACCTCATTTGCTCTGGTTTCAGGGTCTAAACACCGGAAAAGAAGGCCTCTGAAAACTCAGTCTGCTCATTCCAAGGCTGCAGTGAACTTGCACTTCCCTAAGAGTCCAACTTAAGAACTGGTCTCAGAGTCTTTGCTTTTGCTACCTGCCGTGAAGTAGACTAAAGGCAACACCCACAATGCCAGAGTCAAAGCTGACACCTCCTCTGTCTATGCCAAGGATGTCTCCTATTCCAGAGGCATTGCCCATGGTGCCAAGTTTGGTGATAAGTCCTGCCTCCATAGAAGTTTCCACACCTGCAGCATTGGAAGAGGATTCTGCTGTAGAAGAATTAATTCTCACTCCTGCACAAACTAAGAAGAAGTTGAAGCCCCTGCTGTGTGAATCTGAGGATGTTCCTGTCCCTTCAGATGATGAACCCTCTCCTTTGCCTGAATGTACTGTCCTATCTATCCTTGCGTTCCTGGTACAGCTGTGGCATGCTGAATTTGAACCAGTCACTTCAAATGTATCACTGGAGTCTGAAACTACAATGGATGTATGCACCATATCTGTGCTGCCTACTACTGAGAATATACCTGTCCTGTCAGATGATGAAACCCCTCCTTTGCCTGAAAGTTCTGTTCTATCTATCCTTGCGTTCCTGATACAGGTGTGATATGCTGAAATCAAACCAGTCATTTCAAATGCATCACTGGAATCTTAAGCTAAAATGGATGTATGCACTGCATTTGAACTACCTACTGCTGAGGTTATACCTGGTCGTCCTGATGAGACCTCCCTTGTTTCCGAAGATCTTATCCTGTTGGTTCGTGCTTCACCTGTATCTCTGTTCCTGTCTGGAGGATCACACATGCCAGTATCTCAGTCAGACCAAGGATTACAGTATATAGAGTCTATTCCCAATGGTAATCATGTGCCGTTTGAGAAACTGCATCTTCTCTGTAAGGGTAATTAGAAAACCTCACTTGCTGGTCTGCCATGCATGATTTTCTCTCCTACCCATCTTTTTCTCCAACACTTTCTTGTTACTCTGGTTTGTTCCTTGGTCTGTACCGCTTTCTGTTCCTCCTGAACCACCACTTCTTTCTTTCTTTCTTTGAGTGGAATGGGCAGCCCATTCCTCCTGGTCCTTTTCTATTGCTAGAGCACAGTGAGTCGCTCCTTGGGGGGGGGGGGTACTGTCATGATCCTGTCCTCTCCTCAGCCTGGGGCAGTACCTCACAGTGCCACTACCTGTCTGTGGTGCTGTTGTAGGCTGCTGCACTTAGACTAAAGAGACCTGATTCTGTTCCCAGCTGACCCTAACTTGCAATTACCTCCTCCCTATATAGTTCAGTCTCTCCCCTTCTTCTGGGCCAGATTATGCAGTTTATACTTATCAGCTTATTAAGTTTAAGTTCAGTTTTCTTTTCTTTTGGGCCACCCTGAGTTCAATGAGCCGGCTGCACCCCTGAGTTCCTGAACTGGCAGTTGCCCTCCTGTGCTCCTGAACTGGTTGCTTTCCTGTTCCTCCGTCCTGTGTTCCTGAGCTCCCTGTATGCAGGGCCCAGTTCCCCGTGCCCAGAGGCCATGCTCTTTTCTGTTCCTTACGTTTAAATAGTATGTTTTGTTTTGCATTACTATTGCATGTTTCTTGTTTGCATATATATATATACAATTGTGTTCCCTTTAATTGTGTGTGTGTATGCTGTTTTTCTTGCTCTCTGGGTTCCACTTTATTTACTTTTTCTCCTGTGGTCAACACCCCTTCCTGACCAGCAGCCTATGACACTCTTTGAAGGGCAGAACACACCTCAAAAAGTCTTGTGGGTAGAGACTCTCAGCTACTCCTCCAACTCAACCCTTCCCCGCTGCACACTCCAGTTATGATGTGTTCACTGAAGTGAAAATATGGCCAAGATACTTCCTAGTTTTTTACATTTTTTCTGTCAAAACTCCTCTATTATGCAGGTGCTGTGTGGATCCTTGCAACCCTGTGGAGAGAATCTTGCAACCCAAGATTTCCCTCCCAGCAGAGTTCCTTGGGGGTAACTTAACAAAAGAAAATTGGTGAGTAATCCTTTGAGTGCCTTAGTCCCTACCTTGTACCTCTCCACACAGAGGTTTTCTCTGAGCCCTTGGGCTCTAGTGCTCATGTTTGTATTTTTATTATATGTTGTTGTTCTTTCCCTGGGCTATGGAGCAAGAATGGCTACATTTGGGATAGTTAACCCCTGTCCTACTGTTCTATCTGGGTTTTGGATATTTCCTAGGTTTTTCCCTTTAGTGGACTATCTTTTGGGTGCCCCCACATGTTCCCTGGGGTTTTTTTTTTTTTTTTTTTTGGTATCTTTGCAACTTGTCAGTTTTTCAGGTGCATGGGCCCTTTACGAACGGTTCCCGCCTTGCCGCCATCTTTGCTCCATTGACTTCTATGGGCAAACTTCAGTGGGACATATCTCTGCAACTCTTTGACATACAGAGGTCAGAGTGGGTTCTTTCTTCTTGTCTCTTCATGCCCTTTTACCTAGATCATGTCCTGAGTGTCTTGGGGATATGTGATGATTCGTGGACAGAGTTGTAGGCATTACTAGAATGCCTATTTCACTGGCTTTCTTCAGATTGGCTGCCTGTTTTGCAGTCACCATTTTGTTTCTCTTCTGCTTATCCTACACAGAGGCAGGCTCTCCTTGCTCTCTTTCTTCAGATTAACCATTTGCCTGCCAGATAAGTACCTTTTTATGCTTTCTAGGGTGAATTAGTAGTCTGGGGAACTGTTATTTGTGATTTCTACTAGTCTTTGGCACTTCATCTGTCAGGATGTCTGATTCTAAGGATGGGGCTAGACCTAAGGCTAAGGACTCATGGGCATCATTTACCCGCCCTTACTGTTCCGGATGTTTGTTCATGTTGGTTTGATAAAGTGGCCATGAAACATGTTACTTTGTGAACAATTTTTTAATTGTCAGTAGATGTTTAATAAATAATTTTTTTTCAGCACTTTTTTTTTAAATATTTTATTGAATGGTACTTTTTGGTATTGAAATCAATAACAGAAAGGTCATACGGAGGAACAGAGACCCATGAGAGCTTGAGCAGCAACGAGCCGATACATTATCTCTGCATGCGATATACCAGTGGACTGAAGACACCAGTAATGAGAGCTCCGTGAGTACCACTGTATGTTCACTGACAAGACATACACTTTGAGCGCTCTGTTATTTTAAGAATATATACTTGCACTATTTCTATTCTGTTTTTTGGTCCAATTGCGGGTACTGCAGGGGCAGTGGCATAACAATAGGGGTCGCAGCGGTCGCATCTGCGACTGGGCCCGTCACTCCAGGGGCCCGGCCGTCCCCTGTGACCCCCTCGCCCGCAGCAGTCGTTTAGCTGATCTCCCACTTGGCGTGCCGTTCTAGTAATACAGAGCGCTGGGAGATGACATCATCTCCCAGCCTCTGCATTACTAGAGCGGCATGCGGGAGCTTCAGTTCTTGAGATCTGTGCCGAAGGAGGCACAGATCTGTCAAGACACTCCGCTAGACCACCAGGGACTGGAGGTAGGGGAAATGTGGAGATGAAGGGGCAATGTGGAGATGGGGGCATTGTGGAAGGGGAAATGTGGAGATGGGGGCATTGTGGAAGGGACATTGTGGAGATGAAGGGGGCATTGTGGAAGGGGCATTGTGGAGATGATGGGGGCATTGTGGAAGGGGCAATGTGGAGATGAAGGGGGAGCATTGTGGAGATGAAGGGGGCATGTGGAAGGGGCAATGTGGATGAGGGGGCCAATGTGGTCGGGGGGGGGGCCATGGCAATTCTTCCACCAGGGCCCGGTGGCTTCTAGTTATGCCTCTGTCCAGGGGTGACAGTGTGGATGTCATAGGAGCCACCAAGTATGTCTGGTTTATAAAAAAAAAAAAAAAAAAAAAAAAAAAGAGGAGCGAACCCAAGTGGAAGTGGGTCAAAATACCTTCCACCTGCATTGGCAGTCTGTTTTACACCTATGTGCTTGATAGACATGTCTGTCATGTGAGTAGCTATTTGAAGTGGGTCACTTATTATTCTATTGAAATACTGCTCTTTGAGGCACCCCTTTTTTTTTTTGTGCGCATGCCAAACAGGGCTCCCTAGAGAGTATTCTGGATCTCTCTGCCACTCCAGTACTTTGGCCCTTGCTGCCCCTCTGGGGCCCTCCAACACTAAAGAAGAACCAGCTTGGGTCAAATCGCTGTTATCTACAGTGGTCCAACTTCCATTCTCCTTCCAGGGGGTCCATAGGTCCTGGAAGCCCCTCGCTACCTTTAAATATGTGGCCCCCAGATCTTAGTGTTCCTACACTTCAGGAGGCCTCCTCTGAGGAGGTAATTACAGATGGTGAGGATGAGGAATGGGAATATGAGGATATGGACTCTTCCTACTCCTATGCGGACTCTTGGAGACTGACCCACTCTCCTCGGCTGAGGGACTCATTAGGGCTGTCTTGGAGACCCTTCAGGTCCTTGACACCCCTTACAGAGGCATAGTAAATCAACAGTCTTTCCCCCTAATGCCACTCTGGATCAGATTCTTCTGGATGAGTGGAAGACCACTGATAAGAGGTTGTCTATCACCAAAAGGTTATCTAGACAATACTCCTTTTCAGAGGCAGCTTTGGCGCAGTGGGCCTCCCCTTCTACTGCAAATCCCCCAGTCTCCAGGCTAGCTAAGTCTAATGCCCTGCCGTTGGCGGATTCAGCAGGCCTGAAAGATACAGCGGACAAGAAGCTGGATTATATCCTTATGGCAAATTTTGCGTCCATTGGGGACACTCTGAGGCCTATGTGCGTTGAACAGCTGATGGGTGATGTCCATGCTGATGCTTCTAAAGAGGAACTGTTGGTGTTTTTAGCTAAAATGAAGGTGGCTAACAATCATGTTTCTGAGGCTCTTTTTGAAGCGGTCAGGTTGTCTGCAAAAGCCTAAGCCTTTTCAGTTACTGTGCACTGGGGCAAGAGCACCTTGTTTCCTCAAATGCCCTGTAAACGTTTTAGCATATGGAGGAAACTGCTTCGTTTTATTCCCTCTGCCAAACAGAGGTGCAAAGTCCACAATTTCCACAGGCCTCACACTTATGCCTCCCCTGCCAAGCCCAGACAATCTACCTGATTGTTTAAAAGTGGGTGTTGCCAAGGTAGACCTAATGGGGGCACAAGGGAAAACTAGAAGGTTCCAGTCTTCTGCTCCCGCAAGGGGGACCCGCTAGCTTTTGCCACAAACACAATGTCAGTTAAATGTCAATTCCATGGAACTTCCACCTCGCCTGTCTTTCCTCCAATTCCTCTCATTCCCATGGTGCTCAGAAAGATCAGGATGGACTGCGTGACTGTGATTCTAGTTTCTCCTTTTTTGACTAGGGGGGTGTGGTTTGCGGACCTCATGAGCCTTTCCATTCAAGATCCAGACCTCCTCCTCCAGGCCAACCTTTGGAAAGAGGATGTGGAAAAGCTGGTTTGATGGCATGGCCACAGCTTGAAGAGAGAGAGGGATTTTTCTCCAAGGTCATTTCCACTATGATTCAGGCACAGAAGCTTGTCTCCTCTAAAGCCTACCATAGGGTATGGTCTATTTTTCATTCCTGGAGAGTAGACAGGTCTCTGTCCCCACAGGACTTTAACCTTCCAGTGGTGCTCTCCTTTGTCTAGGATGATGTGAACAAGGGACTCAGTTTGAGTTCCTTGAAGGTTCAGATTTCAGCTCTATGCATTGGTTCACACGTAAGATGGTGTTGTGTCATGGGGAGACTTGTGAAATAATGACACTTAACAAGTACGGATACAATAAAATGAAAAATTATTAAGTTAAAAATAAAAAGGAAGTAGACTACCTCTCTCTCCTTCACTAGTCCAGGTATGGAGACAGTGCAATGGCACTTCCCCAACCCTTCACTAGACAGGTGGTAAAATAGTCTACAGATAATACCCCAGAACGTGAAAGCACCTCTCCAACCATCACTAGTCCAGGTATAGGAACAGTGTAACAACACTTCCCCAACCCTTCACTAGACAGGTGTGAAGACAGTACAAAGACAATATCTCAGAACGCTGGAGCACCTACAAGGAGCGAAAGCACCTCTCCAACCTTCACTAGACCAGGTATGGGAACAGTGTAACAATACTTTCCCAACCCTTCACTAGACAGGTGGGAAGATAGTACACGGACTCTACCCCAGAACGGTGGAGCACCTACAAGGAGCGAGAATCCCCAGAACGCTCTGGGGATAACCAGGCAACAGGACAGGCCCTAGAATGCTAGGAGCCTGACAGGCAATGGTGACAACCCTAGAACGCTAGGGAGACAACAGGCTACACAGACAATAGGCCGCAGGAGGCCAAGGACAAGGCTGACAATACTGAATACTGTGTGGAGGCAGTAAGCGTGGCAGCAACAGCAGGCCCGGGTGGGCCGAGGATTGAACAGTCAGCCGGAGCTGGATAAGCCAGAGCGGAAAGTCAACCAAAGCCAGGAGCGCAGCAGAGCAAGAGGCAACCAGAAGCAGAAAGGAATGGTCATATGCAGCCAGGGGTCTAACCGGATCTGGTAGTCAGACGAAGCCAGAGGTCTCAGCCGGATCGGGTAGTCAGATGAAGCCAGGAATCTCGGGTAGTCAGACGAAGCCAGGAGTCATACATGGGAATCAGCAATCGGAACACAGAAGCACAACGCTCAGGTACACCATGAAAGAGCAAGGGTGTATGGTGAGGCTGAGGCCTAAAAGGCCTAGCATGTGGGTGGAGACACCAGTGGCCTATAAGAATAGCGATTAGACCAGAGTGACAACCCGAAGGATAACAAGGTCGCTTGTACCACAGAGTACCACTGTAGGCAATCACGGGCACTGTGATACGTTGCAGGTGTTGTCTTGCAAGCTGCCTTTTCTGTTTCTTCACAAGGATAAGGTTGTGCTTAGAGCGTCTTAGGAATTTCTTCCTAAGGTGGCCTCTGAGTTCCACGTCAATCAGGAGATTATTGCCTGAGATTACAAGGTTCAGCAAAAACTTGGATGATTCCAGCCACAACATAACAAAAGGGGATGAGGTGTAGGCAGGAAATGGGGGCGGGGCTGGGAGAGACTGAAGGGAGGGAAAGGAGCGACAGCTGGAATAACAGGAACACAAAGAACCAGAGAGTTTGTGCTGTATACTTTTTTATGCCCACTTTCTGATTCCCTTCTTCTTTTCTATTGGCTAAAGGCTATGATCTCACTTACCCCATCCATTTCCTAACATGAGCAAAGTCACCACACTGACAAGGATGTCTGCCCCAACCTTTGTCCTTCTTACAGTCATAGCCTTTCTTCAACATGGTGTAAACAAGGGCCATAGTTTGAGCTCAATTAAGGTACAGAGTTCATCTCTTTCTGTCCTCTTTCAGAGGACCATTGCAATCCTTCTGGAATCTGAAACCTTTGTTAAAGGGGTGGCTTATGCCATCCGTTCCTTCAGGAACCCCACACCACTGTGAGCCTTTAACTTCGGAGACCTCTCTTTGAACCTCTTTCCTCTGTCTTTTCCTTTTTTTGACATTTAAAATGGCTTTCCTTTTGGCCCTAGTCTCTGTGCTGAGGGTTGCTCAGTTGCAAACCTCTCTTCCTGGTTTTTTTGTTTTGAGGATTTCAAAAAGAAACACACAGTATTATAGCAAATCAAAGATTTTATTAGCAATAATCATAATACTTATCAGCAGATGATCTCAGCACAAATGGAAGAGCCCCTGATTGATTTAACCATCGCCGATACAATTCTTGCATGTACACAGCTGGATACGGACATCACCTTCACATTCCAGAAGAGCTCTGAAAAAGCCCCTACAACACCCAGCATCTTATACCCTCTATCACATCCTGACCAGGATGCTTTAACCTATCCGGTTTCACAGATAGTGTCAACAACCTATGTCACAAGTACATGCTCAGTTTGTGTGCTACAGCTGCAAGAGTTAAAGTAAACACCTATGTCACAACACTTGTGTTCTGCAGGCTCCGAAATCAGAACTTTTTGTTATTGCTGCATGGCCTTGAAGCTGTTACATTATGTAACACAATGAAGGCAGAAGCTTATAATAAACATATTATGCACAGAAGGTCTGTAAGAAACCTATTAACCCCTTATTACTCCTTTATAATGAAACACAAGAACCCCTTATTAACCTCTGATTAACCCCATCTTGCTTGGGACAGTACCATATTTTATACTTCCACATACTTTTCGATCAGGACAAGGTGGTACTTCATACCTCTCAGGAATTGCATATAAAATGTAATGCACGTTCATTACACTTTATGAAAATTTTTGTTAGCTAATGTTAGCTAAATGTACCTTATATTGGTTGAAAAATACATTGTCATTGCTTGGAGGTAGAGATAACTAGTTAAATTACAGTGTTTCATCTTCAAAGAAGTCCAGAGAGAATTTTTATTGATGACTATAGAAGTTCTTTGATAGTACATTCTCCTGTCACCTACCTGAAAAACATATTATAAAATCAACCACCCAATGCCTTTATAATAGTTTATGCTCTTGGTAAATAGCATGTTCGTGGGTTAGACACACAACTGCACTACTTGGCATAATCAGCCCTCAGCATGCATAAGCAGCTGCTTAGATTGTAATTATCATTATAATCCAAAGTCACTGCTGAATGACTGAGAACTGAATTTACATTAGGCCAATAACTTTATTTACCAAGCTTTTTGTTTCCCCATTTCTCATTCTGATTTACGTGCCTTTATTTAAAAACAAAAGGCAATTTTGAACCCTTTGAGTTCCAGAAAGGGTGGCCAATGCATTATCACTAGTGCTCAGAGGGTTAGTGCCTATCTCAGGTTGTGTGACTTTGTTTTTATAATGGTACTTAACCATTTAAATACCAGTGGGGTCCGTAATGCATTTCAAAGCAATGTGTTGCGTACCCCTCTGACACGCAAGATGTTAAGGAGACTTGTTGACACAATTTATCTTTTGTCATAAACTCGATAGTCATTCTATAACATGCTGTATTAATTAATTAAAGCTGAAAGTTACTAGCATTTACTGAATAACTCCCTTAAGTGCCTGTTCTATAAAAGCAAAGGTGCCGATTACATTGTGATAATGTGAGACGCTGCCAATTACATAAAAGAAAAGTTAAAAGTTTATTACAAAGAGACTGGCTGCTTTAATGCTTGTTGTGTGAAATATGCCAGTTCAATTGTTTTTTCCTCTGTAATCCACTGGATGACCTTTTTGAACAGATTATATAACTAGGTAGTTATGAGAACACAAAAAAGCCATAATTGCCATTTGCTCAAATTCCAAATGTTTCCACAACTCTACTGATTGTATGGTAATATCACATTAATACTTTTACATGCTCATTCAACCATTACAAACAGTAAGCATATCAAAACCGCTCCAACAAGATAATGTATTGACATTTGGAATACACAGCAGAAATATGTTGTATATCTTCCTCCATCAAAATGCTACTGCTCAAGCCATCAACATCTAATTCAACTTATGCCTTCCTACAAACCCTTTCAGTGCAAAACTTAGGGGAATCTTTTTTGGTGCTGGACACATTTTCAGTGTTTTTACTATCCATTTATTTAGGCGTGGTGCCCGTGAGTACCTTTCTAGTTATATACGTATGTGTGTATATGTGTAATATATATATAATTTTTTTTTTTTTTTTTTTTTTTTTTTTCTTCACTCAGAACAAATTCAGCTTTTTCATGGTACATCACATCATGATGCATTTGTGCGATAAGATATGATGACATAAATTTAAAATTGCTAATTGCTACACTATATAAAATCATGTTTCATTGTAAAAGTTTATTTTTCAAAAGCCCTGAATTCCCCAGTACACAATAATAAATAAGGATGGTTTTATCTACATGCATAGCCGGCATAGACCCCTAATAACAGGAGCAAAAATGGTATTTTCAGATTGATGAACTAAAAGGCATTGTCCATTGGTTACAAGGTAAAACTACTCTAAAACAGCCAGCTCAGTAACTAGATAAAGGAATATATTTCCCGAAATACTAATTTACAAATTAGAAAATGGCTGACATTTCTTTGTACATGTAAAAATGAAGCAAGGTCATTTTGTTAAAAAGGGTTTTAGGAAAGGTTTCAGAAATTTACACTTGTCACATTTTGCTGTACATTTCAGGAACGATTATGGTAACAAAATATGAAATGTCACATCTTCTGAGCACACTGATACCCAAGGTATACCCTAGGTATAGGTCATATAGGAATGTTCTTCCATGGGGCTCAACTTGGTATTAACACATAATAGAATTTTGATTTACATTTTAATGGAAATGTCCAAAATGCACTAAACATTGACCTCAAAATAACCCCTGAAAGCATGTTTCTCTGTCATCCAATGTGGAATACAGGAACCATGGGTTAAATCTCTTCCAGGAGAGCAGGACACTAAAAAAATATCTCTGAGACTCCTCATGCCTTCCACTTAACCCCCACTGCTAAGCTACTTTTTATGTGATCTCACAATTTAATGTGCCCGTATTCCTGCCTTTCTCATTAATGGACTGTACAGTGTACAGGTTCATTTTCCAGGTCCACAAACCTGTGGAGGCTGGCGTGTTGTTACAACCTTTACAATACTATAGCTTCTTAGAAGCTTTCTTCATTCACTCTAATCAGAGCCTGAACCCTGAAGATTACGTGTAAGTAAACCTTTTGAGTACTTTGAGCCTGTAAGCATGTGTTCTCTGGAATTTGTTTGTGTGGATTGTTGACTGGTTGCACTCTCTCTTGGAGTGTGTGTCTTTGGCTACCGTGATAAGGATAGATGTGGGTTTAATCTTTTTCTGTAACATTGCAGCACTATTAACCCTTGTACTGCGTTCCTGCTTGTCTGGGCGCATCCCTCCCCACACTTGGGTGCTGTGCCTTTAAGGCAGTGGGCTTTTCTTTTGATTTGCTCAATAGTTTAGAGTTTAAAGGGATAATAGTGTTTCATAATAAAAGCAGCTCTAATTAATCATCATGGTATTTGGACTTTGGAGAGTGTTATTTCATTTCTGTCAGAGTTGTAGTTTAAGAGTAATTCAATGACAAAGTATCCCCCTCCCGCCTCTTTTACTGATGTAACACTGCTCAACCAGATCAGAAGGGAGGTGCCCAGGTAGATTGCAGAGAGGGACAATCTTCAATTAAGATGAGGGAAAAACCTGAAAAACTTGTCAAGGGGGGCAGGGCTTTCATTGTTCTCATAGGAAGAAGATTGTCCCCTGCTGTTATCTGTCTGGTCTTGCAACCAGATTCTACATCTGAGAAGAGATGACTTACACTAGGTAAAAGGGGCGGGAGGGGAAATTTTGCTTGTAAATATCTCTCAAACCATAAAGGTTTGAGAGATAAGACATATTGTTCTTCATGTTTTTTTAATGCCTACAAAATAAAATAAAGATAAAACGAAGTATTACTATCCCTTTAAGTTTACTCCTTAATGTTACATAATTTGGATGAGGACTCTTTCAGACTGGGTGCCCATATGGTGGCCATTTGTTGCCCTTAGGGGGCTGCTGGTGGGCTCATTGGGCTCCTTAAGA
This sequence comes from Rhinophrynus dorsalis, assembly GCA_037306005.1. NCBI lineage: Eukaryota > Metazoa > Chordata > Amphibia > Anura > Rhinophrynidae > Rhinophrynus > Rhinophrynus dorsalis. The sequence goes on from CM074721.1 coordinate 254,695,486, forward strand.
GGTGCACTATCTAGTGACACCCAGCCCCTCCATGGCACACCACTGGTGCTGGGCACCATCATTTTTCAACTGGCGAGCCATAGCACCATTTTAAAGAGTAAACACTAAATTTTCCTCATGGATTTTGCATGCTGTGCAGAGTCTGCTCTCTCTTTCCTTCTTGCCATTTTAACCCCTTGCAGTCAGATAAGTACCTTTGCATACTTTTAGGTACCTTCTTTCTGATACTTTTGACTTTGATATTATGTTTTGCGTTCTTCTGAATATGTCAGAATGTAAAGGACACACTGACAAGTTCACAGCTATTAGTATTCTGGTGTAACCCTTACTCCTTTAAGCCATTGTTCTTCATGTCAGACTGAGCTCCCTATGGATTATTCTGCACCTGATGTCCCTCTGGCACTGTGGCCCCTGCACCACCTCCAGGGCCATTATCTGCTCACCAGGAACCAGTTTGGGTTAAGACTCTTATTTCTTCAGTACCTCTATCCCCTCATCTATTCAAGGGATCCTCAACAAGTGCTTGAACCCAATATTTCAGGGCAACACACGTCACTGGGGATTCCTCTGCTGAGGAAGGGGATCCAAAATTGATGATTAAGATTTATCTTTCCATGGGGGACTGTTATGAGGATGCTTCTTGGCAGAGGGGCTTATTTGGGAGGCCCTGGAGAAGCTTCATGTTTCAGAGGTTATAGATTCCAGTTCCTCTTCACCTGACATTTTTAAGAAACCCAGGAAGGAGGTTCCCATATTTTCTCTTCACCATTCCTTGGACCAGGTTCTCTTGGAGGAATGGAAAATGCCTGACAGGAGACTGTTCCTTAATTGGAGCATTTCTAATTTGTATTTCTTTTTTGATTGAGGCCTTAGCACACTGGGCTACCCCCCCTACAGTTGATCCCCTCTGATTTCTTATCTTGCCAAGAATATGGGGCTGCCACTAGTAGATGCCATGACCCTTAAAGTTTAGGCAGGTAAACTCCTGGATTCATTTCTAAAAGCTAATTTTTCAGGCCCTGGAGTCACCTTACATCCTATCTTTGCGATTACCTGGGTGACTAGGGTCATGGCTGTCTGGGGTGATAATCTCTTGCGAAAGCCTATGGATTTTCTACCCAATTTTTTTTTTTTGTATTTTCCAAATAAACAGGAAATTGTTCTTCCTTCTTTCTGTTCTGCTCCTTTTTACATACAGGAGCAAAGACCTCCATCTGTTGGATATGGTCAGGTACTTGAAGTACTGTATTCCTCGCACACAGCCTTTTCGGGAATCTGATTCACTATTTGTCATTCCTGATGGCCCCTGGGTGCACCAGGCTACATCTAAGGTTACTATAGACTCCTGGATTAAGGCAACCATTCACCAGGCGTATGTTCTGTAAAAGAAACCTGTACCTGCATGCTACATAGTTGGCAGGTATGTCTTGGGCCTACATGAGTCAGGTCACTCTGATCAGTTGTGTAAGGTGGCAGTGTGGTTGTCCCTGCACACTTTTACCAAACACTATCATGTGAATGTCCTGGCTTCGGCTGAGGCCAGCTTTGGGTGGAAGGTTGTGGTGTCTGTTTGAAGGTCCTTTTTGTCTCTCTTTTTCTCTGAAAATTAGAACCCTGCTGGTTTCCTGTTTGTTTGGTGTGTAAGTTCAGTGCCCCTTGACACCTGGGGTTCATATTGTACAAGTTGGTCTGATGGAAACTGGTCTCCATTTGAGGGTCTTTTTTTCTCTCTTTTTCCCTCCCTGGTTTCTTGGAGGATAGCTGAGAAAAAAGGATTTTAGTTAACATACCATTTTTAGTCCATATGGAATATAGGACGTTCTCATGGAGGAAAAAAACAGTGCTTTAATTCCCCAGGCAGAGGGGTCCTCTTGGGTTCACTGTTCAGTAAATTTCCTTATTTCCTTCCACTTCTGTCTGATTTATCTTGGCTTTGCTGTACATTAAAGCTAAATGGAGCAGGCAAGGTTAAAGAAGAGTGAAGGAGACAATCTCTGTTTCAGATACCTTGTTTTTCGAAGTGCCCTGCCCTCCAGGAGTAGGGAACTTAACCCAATGATTCCTGTTTTCCACATGGGGTAAGAGAACAGGATTTAACAGTTCACTAAAATACCCTTTTTTGTGGATTCTGTGGGAGTTAGTTCCATATGAACTTGAACAGATCTCATTAAAAAGAATGTGTCTCAAGCAAAAGAGAGATCAGAAGAAAGCAGAATAAATAGAGAATCCTAGGTAGTAGTAATATTCATCAAGTATATTCTGCTGATGTTAGAGAGATTGTATCTTCCCCAGACTAATAGATCCTTTCTGAAGGGGGTGAGCTTGCAATGGACCTGGGAGGTCTTCCAGATCTAGATTCCAAGGCACTTGAGTCCTTCCAGTGAAGATCCAAGTTCAAAGCTAATAGTTTCTCTAGGGATTTAATAGATTCAATCTGAGAGCCTCACATTTTGATTTATTAATTTTAAAATACAATTTGTCTAGAAGGTGTTATAGATTAGGAAGAAACATTAAGGGGTTTGTTCAAGGTAAGAAGAAAACCATCACCACAAAGGATTAGCTTGTATTCATGACCTCCTGATGATATTCCCAATATATCAGGAGAAAGCTGAATCCCAGAGGAAAGGGGTTCAATACAGAAGGTGAAAAGAAGGGGGAAAGAGGGCAACCCTGTCTGATCGTAACTTGGCCCCAATGGCCTCCTACAAATATCTTATGTGGGTTGACCCAACCTCACGTTTGTCCACTGATAGTGCTGGGAGGGAAACCCAGTATGCAGTCACAGTCATATAGTCTGTGTTCTGTCCACTTGTCCACATATCTGTTGTCAGATGGATTTTCTTGCCATATACACTTTTCAGCCCTTTGCCCACCACACTATCTACCTGCTTGTACAGTTCAGGCACAGCAGTCCTGGAAAATTAACTGCGGCTTGTGATATTCCATTGTGGAGCTACACATGACATCAGTTCTCTGAAACCTTGGTTTTCTACACAAGAATATGGCAACATGTCCACTGCCAACATCTTGGCAACCTTGCCATTCCACATGCATATTTTGGGATTGTTTTATGATGTCTTTGACCCCAGGAAGTCAATGTTGGTTGGCAGGACATGGCAGAAGAACCCTGGAACTTTATTGCTTTAACATCATGAATAGAGGAGGTGGTGGAGGTAGAGGGAGCATGTGTGGGCAGTCTATGACTCTTGCTATCTCCTACAGCAAAGCCAGAGTACTCATACTCCTCTTCAGCAGGAGTTATAGGTGTTATTTGGGATGAACTAACTGTTGGCAGTAGCACACTCTCTCACACATAAATAACATCACTACTTCTCTTTTCTGCCCCAGAGCCCTGGGAACTTTTTGGAGTTCTTCTGCTGTTAGTTGTGGCAACTCTGGCCTGCTGATAGTGTGTCTCCCAGTCAGACTGGTGGTTGAACTTCAAGTGAGATCTCATAGAGGAGGTACCTAGGTATGAGCCTGCTTTCCCCCTTCTCATGTGCTTTTTGCACATGCAACAGATAGCAACATGCTTTGCTTTAGGATCCTAAGTGAAGCATCTCCATATTATTATTATTATTATTATTCTTTATTTATATAGCGCCAACTAATTCCGCAGCGCTGTACAATTGGGGAATAGACATACAGTGGTATTAAATAGTACAATCAGATGTGTAGAACAGGAGGATCAGAGGGCCCTGCTCGTGAGAGCTTACACTCCATACTGTGGACTTCATGGAATGAGGGTCTCCTGAGGGGTTGCTACTACTACTGGGACTAGATGTTGATGCAATTCTACTGCTACCACTACTAGGTGTCAAAGGTACAGCACTTCCAGCAGCAGCAGTGGCACATGTCATATTTAACATTGTGGATGTTAATAACCTGTGCTGCTGTTGCTGCTGGGTACTCAACACAGGTGTGTGTGGCTGAGTGGGACTTGGACTTTGAAGAGGCGATGATGCTGATGATGACTGATGACTGTACTTTTTGCCATCTTTTCTTGTCCAGGGTCAGTCTTTCCAATGGTTTTCTCAAACAGTTTATAGACAGGCACAGTGTTCCCTTTCCGTGGTGGAAGATTCAGCCTTTGTCTTTTTGCTAACTTTATGGCCATGTCATCATCATCTCTCTCACTCTCAGCTTCATCTACAGTGCCTTGCAAAAGTATTCACCCCCTTGGCATTTTTCCTATTATGTTGCATTACAACCTGGAATTAAAATGGATTTTTGGGGGGTTTGTATAATTTGATTTACACAACATGCCTACCACTTTTAAGATGCAAAATATTTTTTATTGTGAAACAAACAAGAAATAAGACAAAAATACAGAAAACTTGAGTGTGTATAACTATTAACCCCCCAAAATCAATACTTTGTAGAGCCACCTTTTGCAGCAATTACAAATGCAAGTCTCTTGGGGTACGTCTCTATAAGCTTGGCACATCTAGCCACTGGGATTTTTGCCCATTCTTTAAAGCAAAACTGCTCCGGCTCCTTCAAGTTGGATGGGTTCCGCTAGTGTACAGCAATCTTTAAGTTATACCATAGATTCTCAGTTGGATTGAGGTCTGGACTTTGAATAGACCATTCCAAGACATTTAAATGTTTCCCTTTAAACCACTCGTGTATTGCATTAGCAGTATTCTTAGGGTCATTGTCCTGCTGGAAGGTGAACCTCCGTCCTAGTCTCAGATCTCTGGAAGAAGAATTTCCCTGTATTCAGCGCCATCCATCATTCCTTCAATTCTGACCAGTTTCTCAGTCCCTGCCAATGAAAAACATCCCAACAGCATGATTCTGTCACCACCATGCTTCACTGTGGGGATGGTGTTATCCGGGCCATGAGAGATGTTGGGTTTGCGCCAGACATAGCATTTTCCTGATGGCCAAAAAACTCAGTTTTAGTCTCATCTGACCAGAGTACCTTCTTCCATTTGTTTGGGGAGTCTCCCACATGCTTTTTGTGAACAGCAAACATGTTTGCTTATTTTTTTCTTTAAACAATGGCTTTTTTTGGCCACTTTTCTGTGAAGCTCAGCTCTGTGGAGTATATGGCTTAAAGTGGTCCTATGGACAGATACTCCAATTTCCGCTGTGGAGCTTTGCAGCTCCTTCAGGGTTATCTTTGGTCTCTTTGTTGTCTTTCTGATTAATGCCCTCCTTGCCTGGTCCGTGAGTTGTGGTAGGCAGCCCTCTCTTGGCAGGTTTGTTGTGGTGCCATATTCTTTCCATTTTTCAATAATGGATTTAACCCCTTAGCGACAATGGACGTACATGTACGTCCTCTGTGGCTGTCACTTAGTGACAGAGGACGTACATGTACGTCCAGGAAATCCGGATCCCCGCGCGGCTGCACGCCGTTCGGGGACTCCGGATTCTTCTGGAAAAAAAAAAAAAAATGTTAGACGGGCGTTAAGTGACGGCCGCGTCTGCACGCGGCCGTCACTAAGGGGTTAATGGTGCTCCGTGCAGGGCTGGATTTGCCATAAGGCAGAGTAGGCACCTGCCTACAGGCGCACGCCACCGAGGGGCGCCTGCCATTGGGATTCTTTTTTTTTTTTTTTAAACTAGCCACCTCACTGGCTGCGCAGTGGCAGAACAATATTTCCCCCACCAGGCACCCACTCCATGTTGCCCTCACATTGCCCCCCCATTGTCTGTTTCCTACCTCCCTGGCAGGACAGGTCTGTGCCTCCTTTGGCACAGTCCTGTAGCTGCTGAGCTCACTCGTCGGCTCTTTAGGAATGCAGAGCACTTGGAGATGACATCATCTCCCAGCGCTCTGCATTCCTAAATAGGAGACTGTGCGGGAGCTCCAGCAGCTACAAGACTGTGCCAAAGGAGGCACAGATGACAGATCTCCTGCCAGGGAGGTAGGAAACGGACAATGGGGGGGAGGCAATGTGAGGGCAACATGGAGATGGTGGGGGCAAGTTGGAGCCGAAGGGGAGCAATGTGAGGGCAACATCATACGTGGAGATGGTGGGGGCAATGTACAGCTGATGGGGGGCAATTTGGAGATGGTGGGGGCAATGTGGAGCTAATGGGGGGCAATTTGGAGATGGTGGGGGCAAGTTGGAGCTGATGGGGGGAAAGTTGGAGCTGATGGGGGCAATGTGAGGGTAACATGGAGCTGATGGGGGGCAAGTTGGAGCTGATGGGGGGCAATGTGAGGGCAATAATGAGATGTGGGGCAATGTGCAGCTGATGGGGGGGCAATTTGGAGATGGTGGGGGCAAGTTAGAGCTGATGGGGGGCAATGTGAGGGTAACCTGGAGCTGATGAGGGGCAATGTGAGGGTAACCTGGAGCTGATGGGGGCAAGTTGGAGTTGATGGGGGGCAATGTGAGGACAATATGGAGATGGTGGGGGAAATGTGGAGCTGATGGGGGCAAGTTGGAGATGGTGGAGGCAATGTGAGGACAATATGGAGATGGTGGGGGAAATGTGGAGCTGATGGGGTGCAAGTTGGAGATGGTGGAGGCAATGTGAGGCAATATGGAGATGATGGGGGCAATGTGAAGCTGATGGGGGGCAATGTGAAGCTGATGGGGGGCAAGTTGGAGATGATGGGGGCAATATGGAGATTAGGAGCATTGTGGAGGTGTCCAGTGGAGATGGCCAATGGGGGGGGGGCGATTCAGATTTCTGTGCCTACAGGCTCCTGAGATGTAAATCCAGCCCTGGCTCCATGGGATGTTCAAAGTTTGGGATATTTTTTTTTTATAACCCAACCCTGATCTGTACTTCTCCACAACTTTGTTCCTGACCCGTTTGGAGAGCTTCTTGGTCTTCATGGTGCAGCTTGCTTGGTGGTGTTGCAGACTCTGGGGCCTTTCAGAACAGGTGTATATATACTGAGATCATGTGACACTTAGATTGCACACAGTGAACTTTATTTAACTACAATAATTATGTGACATCTGAAGGTAATTGGTTGCACCAGATCTTATTTAGGGGCTTCATAGCAAATCGGAAGCATACATATGCACAAACCACTTTTCCATTTTTTATTTTTATAAAATTTTTTTAAAAAAATGTCATTTTCTTCATGTCACTTTCCTAATCTGGACTATTTTGTGCATGTCCAATACATGAAATCCAGATTAAAATCCATTTTAAATCCAGGTTTAATGCAGCAAAATAGGAAAGATTCCAAGGGGGGGGGGGTGAATACTTTTGCAAGGCACTGTATATATGAACATGAGAAGGATACTGGAGGGATATATTCCAGATCATCAGTCATCATTAGGTCATCCTCAGCATTGGCATCACCTGCCACTTCTTGCCCACTACCCTTATATTCTTCTAAGCTTTTAGAGGTCTCAATTTATTTTTACTTTTACTTTCACAAAGTTCACTACTGCTTTCAGGATAGATGTTTTAGTGCTTGTTTGTCTCACTATCTGATTCAGCAGATGGTTCAGCTGATACACCTTCCTATTGCCATCATCGACTAGAATGTGACTTGTCATCTTCAGTGTTCTTCTTATATGGTTATTTTTTAAACTGGCACTGGTGGTGCTGGAAATTTTTCTGGGACCTTGACAAACTGCATCCTTCCTTGGAGGAGAGGGATCATCATCATTTATTGTTCACACTGCAGCAACCATTGTTGCGGTCAGTTTTTGAACTACCACTTTACTCTCACGTCCCTGCACTATTCTACCTTTCCCCCTCCCCCTGCCCCTTGTGCATTGTACATTACTCAACTACTCCGTGTGTTTTTACTCTCTACAGTACACAACTGAGTGTGATGTCTTGCTTTTATTCTCAACAAAATTCTCAATGTTGTCTGCTATCAACTCTGCCTTATTCACACAGCTCATGTCAGGCTCCCAGTCAGCTGTCTGTCACCTAATATACATGTATATAGTTGTTGGTTTATTTTGTTATTATTTTTTATTTATTTATTTTTTTTTTACGTTTTCCACCCTATCTTATCACATTCTGTCCAAAAAAAAAATTATAACTGAAAAACAAAATCAACAACTTCTTTCCCCAGACTTCTTCAGCACAGACAATAACAGCAAGATCAGCAGCTGCCGGTGTCTTGTCAATCAGTTACATGGAATTTTGGGGTCAACCTCCTTCCTCCCTTCTTCTCCCCCAGAGTGACAAGTATATTTTTCCAAAATAATTTTGAGCAAATTCTGTCCTTCTTCTGTGTTTTGTCATTCAATATAGCATCCTGGCAAATGCCCTCTAATACCAGTTTTAGCATTAAAAAATTAGTCTTTTTTTTTTTTTTTACTTGAATGTTATAGTTATACCATATTATGGTCCCTGGTACCTAAATGCTCCCTTACCTGTATGCTGTGTACCATTTGAGATCAATATGTCAGGCAAGATCTCATTCCCATTTGTTTCTTGTACTATTATATACATGGCGTCATTAAAGCGGAACCATCACCACAAATAAAGCCCCCTCCAATGATTAGGCATATAGGTATAATCTTAGAAATAGTACTATTATCCAGCATAAGTACCACGTTATTTAGAAATTCTACTTCTTCTGAGAATGAGGGGCAGGCGTCTCTTGGCGTAGAGACATCTGCACATCTGTGCTTTCTATCCCGGTCTCCTCTATTGTACCTTAAGGTAACAGGAAGGGACTGATGGCGCAGGCACGTAGATGCCTCTGAAGTAAAAAGCCTGGCCGTCAGTCTCAGAAGAAGTAGGATTTCTTAATAATGCTGTACTTATGCTGGATAATACTACTACTTCTAAGCTTATCGCTATATGACTAATTATAGGGGGAGGACTTTATTTGGGAGTGATAGCTCTGCTTTAAGCATACCTATGAAATTATTTTGCTTTGTTGTGCTGTAAGTCAAATTTCTTTCAATATTTGTTTTACCTACTTTTATCAATTAAAGTGTTAGTAATGTCTAACATTAACTAACCCTAATATTGAAGGTATTAAACAGATAATATTAATGTGCCAAATCGTATCTCTCAAACCTTTACGGTTTGAGAGATATAATCGATGAAAGTTCCCCCTTCCTGCTGACGAGCTGTAAAGCTTTCAGCAGTGGATCTGTGTCGGCCAACTCGGCGGCTCTTCAGCAGAGTTGAATGAGTGCTATAGAAAAACAGATACTTCACTGGAAAGGTCAACAAAGTGTGCTTAGTTAGCAAGAACACTTTGCAGACCATTCCACTGTAGTAATTGTTCTTCGATAGCACTCATTCAGCTCTGCTGAAGAGCCGCCGGCTGGTGTGGGACCGGGATCTCCTGACGCCATCTACATGCTGACATCTGGAAAAGGGGAGGGATGGGGAGACTTTCAGCGGTTTGAGAGATACAGCTTGGCACATTAATATTATCTTTTTAATACCTTCAATATTAGGGTTAGTAAATGTTAGACATTGCTAACCCTTTAAAGTTTATTTTCAAGTAATTATTATTAAGTAAGCAAATATTACATTGTTTTAATTAGAATTACTGGTAATGGGTAAAAAACAGTACTCAGGCATTTTTCTAGTGGTATTGACAGAATCTGCTATGGAAGAGAATAGAGATAAGCAAGAAAATAAGTGACAGATAACAGAACATCATAGTACAGGCTATATGATGGTCATATTATAATATGAAAGGGGTACTAACAACTACTTCTAGCCAGCATTTATCAAAATTAATTTAGAGGACCATAAAGCGGAACTTTCATATGATAAATATAGAGCCCCAAATCATCATTACGTTAGTGATATACTTAGACGTAGGTTTATTTTCAAGTATAATTGTTGCATTAGAACCTTTCATGAAGACAGGCGCTGGCTGGGATCTTGTTGTAGGCGCTCTCTGTCTGCGCTGTCCGTCCCCTTCAACTCCACAATTGGTGAGTTGAATGCCTTTGCACCTTAATGCAATGGAAGGGACTGACAGTGCAGACGCAGAGAGCACTTACAACAAGATCCCAGCCGGTCTGCATAAAAGTTATATTTTTCTTTAATGCAACAATTATACTTGAAAATAAACCTACGTCTATGCATATCACTAATGTAATGATGATTTGGGGCTCTATATTAATCAGATAAAAGTTCCGCTCGATGCCCCAAATATGTGTTTTTCAAGTTCACATGTAAACCGCTATATTTGACCCATAATTATTTATACAAGCTACTCAATAAGTGATAAGATCAATGTATATAATTGAGGTAAATAAATAGGAGATAAGTTTCATTGCCTTTTGACAGGGTAGGTTCTAATCTCAAAAGAATGATCTCTTTTTATAGTTTTGTTAGTCCTGATAAGAAATTTAGCAACTGTAACTACTTTTTACTCACCTTCCACTTTTATTTTGAAATAAAAGTGGGAAAAATGCTCACTAGAACCTAACATTTTAAAGGGGTAGGACAGCAAGTGTTGCACAGCAAGCCTTAATTCGTATAATCACTAAATCTAAATATCTCAAAACTAATTTTCTAAATAAAAATGGCACTTACTACATATAGATGGTTTTGAAAGCTATTTCAAAATCACAAAAGTTATTTTTAATACCCCTTTAATATAAAAACTTTTCATTTTTTGTTTCATTTAGTGTCATTAAGACACTTATACATGGTCAGGGTTATGCCTAAAACCTGTACTCTTTGCAGCTCTTGAACAGTGGATTTGGGCACCTATGAAATTCATGGTTCTGCACTTAGGGAAATGGGAATCTCTTTTTCTGCTCAACTGTCCCTTTGTTTTGGAAATATTTATTCCACTATTAGAACCATTAAAGGGGAACTACCACCCCAACACAATATAATCTCTCAGTCTTTGTCTTCCTAGCGATATTAGCAATTCATAGTTAGTTTTCTCCAAAAAAGCATTGTAAGAGCACTATCTTTATTATAAATCTCTACTTGATGATGTCTTGCCTCTTGAATCCGTTCTGCCCATGACCGCTATAGAGCCATTCAGCTCCATTGTACCTCCTTCCATCTTACCCATCACTCGTACGTCATTGTCCTCAGCACCACGTGACCTGCCGCGCTCCTGGCATCAAGTGCGGTCAGGTCATTTCAGCCTAGTGGGAGCAGGTACGTGTGAAGCACTCACTATATATAAACCACCAGTCTGTTTCCAATAGGCTGAAATGACCTGACCACGCTTGACGCCAGTAGCTCAGCAGGTCATGTGGTGCTGAGGACAATGAAGTATGAGTGATGGGCAAGATGGAGAGAGATAAAATGGAGCCAAGTGGCTCCATAGCGGTCATGTGCAGAATGGATTCAAGGGGCAAGACGTCATCAGGTAGAGATTTAGTATAAAGATAGTGCTCTTACAACGCTTTTTAGGAGAAAACGAACTATGGATTGCTAATAACGCTAAGAAGACAAAGACTTAGAGAGTACATTGTGTAGGGGTGGTAGTTCCCCTTTAAATAGGTTTTAATTAAAGTAATATATAAATATGCATTGTGGAGCACTGGGATTAATTCTGTTTAATATGTGCTTTGAAACTGTAGCTGTAGGGAGTTTGTAGATTAGCTGCTTTTAATTAGACTTCTAAGCATGTGTTCTAGTTATATAAATCAGATAAAAACATTTACACTTTTATTGTTTGCACTTTCAAGAACCAAAATTTCCAAAGATTAACTACAAGTAATAGCAATTTACTTTTGTGTACATTTTTAAATAATGTGCTGTTATATGTGTGTATCACTCTGATTTTTGAGAATTATGTACCAAGAACTGGAGCAAACCTACTATACCACGGGGTAAAAATAAAAGGAGTGTGTCATTTTGATTCTAGTTTTGATTTGTTACACAATGCTAATTTTGACTGAGAGAGTACACATGTTGGACTAATGAGTCAGAATTTTAAATATCTGTGTGTAGCAAAAAGCAGTTTGTGCACTGGAGAGCGGTACAAGAATGAGTGTTTGTAGGCAACAGTGAAGCACGGTTCAAGGTTCCTTGAAAGTTTGGGGCTGCAATTCTCCAAATAGAGTTTGGGATTTGGTCAGAATGAATGGTCTCATTGCTGAGCAGTACAAGCAGATAAGTATAAATCATGCAATACCATCAGGGAGGCATCTGATTGGCCCTAAATTTATTCTGCAGCATGACAACCCCAAAAATACAGCCAAAGTCATTAAGATCTATCTTCAGAGTAAAGAAGAACAAAGAGTCCTGGAAGTGATGGTATGTCCCCACAGAGCCCTGATCGCAACATCATTGAGTCTGTCTGGGATTACATGAAGAGAACGCAGCAACTGAGGCTGCCTAACTCCACAGAAGAACTGTGATTAGTTCTCCAAGATGTTTGGAACAACCTACCTGCTGAGTTCCTTAACCTATTAAGGATCTATGACAGTCCAGGACCGTCATGGAATTCCGGGAACCCCACCCTGCTGCATGCCGTTTGGGGAGTCCGGAATCAGATTCTGAAAAAAAAAAAGGTCCCTGGTCCTTAAGTGACAGTCGTGTGCATGTGAGGCTGGTCCTTAAGGGGTTAACAAACTGTATGCAAGTGTACCTAGAAGAACTGATGATGTTTTGAAGGCAAAGGGGTGATCACACCAAATATTGTTTGATTTAGATTTTCCTTCTGTTCACTCACTATGCATTTTGTTAATTGATGAAAATATACTAATAACATGTCTATCTTTGAAAGCATTCTTACTTTACAGCATTATTTCACACCTGCCTAAAACTTTTGCCCAGTACTGTGTGTATATATATAGTTTATTAAAAATAAATGGGGGCTGTAAACTGCTGGAATGCTAGAGATTCAAGGGGCTAAAATACCAATGTAAATTGACAACAATTGGATCTGTTCCAAGATAGCTACTTGAGTCGAATTCTGCAGCAGATGGTACCTTATTTATGCCTTTTTAAGTGCATAGGTGCTGCTTCTTTTGACTGGCAGGGCTCCAGCGGCTTCTGGATGCCCATGTGTCATAAATGAAGCAATGGGAAATCTTTGTGAGGTAAAACAATAGACCCATGTACATGCAGTCAGGTTGCTGTAGTGGATACCAGCCCTGCTTTGGGCCTAACACCTGATTATACTCTTTCCTATCCAATCATACATATGGCCACTTTATCATGGGGGCTGGTGTGTGTGGGAAGGACTGTATCATGAAAAAAGACTTGCAAGATCTCACTACTAAAGCTGACATAAAGGCTATGGTGGAATAAATTAAACTTTTAAAAAGGAGGTTGCAGAAATCAAAAATATAACTCTACTGAAGGTCAGAGTGGACACCCTTGAGAAAGAAATGGAATATCTATCTGATAACTACCAATGAATGGAAAAGGAAATAATGTAATAACAATACCTGACTGACCAGCTCTTTTCATAATGGATGATTTAGACAATTGCAGCAAGAGATGCAATTTAAGACTACCCCTGAATCTGTCTTGACAAAGAAAATGTGTACAGAAGATCTTTCAATCCCTATTTACAGATTCAGAGACCATAGCGATTATACTGGATAGAAAAGGAAGGTCCATGCGACCGTGCGAGAGATATTGTCTTCTTCTTTTGATGATTTACAGATAAAGAGCACATCCTGTATGCTAGTAGAGAGACGGAATGCATTTCCTATGCAGGAGTACAGTATCCTGAAAATGTAGCAGAGTGCTACAAAACACATAGAACATATTTACTGCTCAACACAAGTTGAGAGGGTTCAAACAAGGACAGAGCATGGGACACACACCAATGTGTATGTACCATACTGGAGAACTCCTGTTCAAGTCCCCGTTTAACCCCCCTTGATGCTGTCTGGATCAACCACACTCAGAACACTTAATCAATGCCCACCATCATGTTGGAGGCAAATTGATTGACAATGCATTGGCTATTCCTTTGACACTCAAAGGGTTAACAGAGGATAGCAAGGAGGAGAATTGGTGTGTTTTCTTGTCCTACTGTTTCTGCATTTCAGGCCTATGTGTTGTGCATGTAGTCAGTTTATCCCAATAGAACAGTCAAGGTTCAGCTTTCTTTATCATATGTAGCCTGGAGAAAGTGGATAGGAAGGAAGCATTCATCTCCATCACCACTCAGCAGGATATATGTGATTCGCAAGGCTCAACCATGCCAAGGGCGATATTCACTAAGGCATAAGAAAGAGGTGGTAAAGTGGAGATCACTTCTCCAGTGATATCACTTCTTTAATTATTATGTTCCGTGGAGCCAATTCACTAACATTTCTTAAGTTTTGGAGATCTTGTGCATAAGCTCCATAGAATAACATAGGAACTGGAAAAGTTTTATCACTAGAGAAGTCATCTTCACTTTTACTGAATAACTCCCCATATTGGATGTGTGTTTGGTTTGTAGCTTTCCTGAGGTGTGTCCGATGTGTCCTCCAGCTGCTTGTGTTGCTGTGTTCCTCAGTTCATGTTTATTTGTGTGCTTGCTTTGCCTATTTGTGTTGCTGACATTGTTTGCTGACTTTGTCATTGCTCATCACTGGTGTGTTGATGTGTTCACAGGCCCTACTGTGTTTTCTGTTGAGGCCTATGTGTTGCACACGCAATGGGTTTGTTACAGTTGAGGTGTGATTGTTCAGCTTTGTTCACCACATATAGCTATCACGGTGCCCGTGCTTCCTTGTTGTTGTTTTGCTGTCAGTTATCCTGTGTTATGCTCTCATTGGTTGCCCTGTGTTGAGCCCGCCCAGTATGGCCTTTATATACTGGGCTCCTGCACCCACACGGTGCCCTTTCGTGGTGTTCTTGTACTAGTGCTAACTTACTGCTCAGTGTTCCCAGTGTACCGACTTGGCCTGCCTGACTACTCTTCAGTTCCTGCTCCTGTGTACCGACCTGGATTGCCTGACTACTCTTCTGGATCTGCTCCTGTGTTTCGACCCGGCCTGGCTGACGTTCCAGCTCCTGTGTACTGACCCGGACTGGTTGACTTCCTGCTCCTGTGTTTTGACCCGGTCTGGCTGATGTTCCTGTGTACCGACCCGGCTTGATCTACGTTCCTGCTTCCTTGTCCTTGTCGTCCTGGCGACATTGTTACATCTGGTTACTATTGGCTTGTTGTCCGCTACTGCTCCGGCAGGTTGCCAAGTGTTGTCTCTGTTACTGCTCCGGCAGAGCGCCTCTGGCCTAGTCCTCCGCTACTGTCATATCTGTTGCAAGTGTTGCCTCCATGATTGCTCTGGTAAAGTGCCATTGGCTTGTCCTCCACTACTGCTCCGGCAGGTTTCCAAGTGTTGTCTCAGTCACTGCTCTGTCAGAGCGCCTCTGGCTGAGTCCTCCGTTACTGTCATACCGGTTGCAAGCGAGGGCCTCTGTGATTGCTCTGGTAAAGTGCCATTGGCTTGTCCTCCGCTACTGCTCCGGCAGGTTGCCAAGTGTCGTCTCAGTAACTGCTCCGGCAGAGCACCTCTGGCCTAGTCCTCCATTGCTGTCATACCGGTTGCAAGTGTTGCCTCTGTGATTTCTCCGGTAAAGTGTCATTGGTTTGTTCTCCGCTACTGCTCCGGCACGTTGGCAAGTGTTGTCCGAGTTACTGCTCCGGCAGAGCTCCTCCGGCTCAGTTCTCCGTTACTGTCATACCGGTTGCAAGTGTGTGCCTCCGTGATTGCTCTGGTAGTGCTCATTCTAACTGAGTTTGGTTGGCAGTTCACGTATGTTTGCTGACCTTGGCTTGTTAAAGTATCTATCCAGTATCTTCGCACATGGGACTGTTTACTATCATTGATGAACTTTAACTCCTGCAGTGCCAGAATCCTGGGAACCTACTTCTCTTTCCTGACCTGTGTCAGTATATACTGTCTGTACATTCATGTTATGCTGGACCTGTGTGGGCATTGTATAAATTACCTGTCGTGTGTCTGTACTATACTGTTGTATACTACAGGACCTGTGAGGGTTCTTACTGTATTGTTCTATTCAATAAAACTGTGTTTTTATCCTAACCACTGTGTCTGTGAGTCAAACTAACCGTTACAGTATCCTAAAGAAGAGGGATAGCAAGTAGGTATGTCTTGCCATCCTCACTCCTCAGGATACATATGATAACCAAAGCTACACCACTGCAAAGTAATGCAATGGATACCATCCTGCCACTCAGCGGTTCACATGTTATTGTCATAGTCTTGCAGTACTCCTGTCATAGCTTAGATGACCCGTTATATCATGTCATTCCCCCCCACAGCATAAATGCCTGCAGAACAGCAGGAGGAGGATGATGAGGATCCCTATGTGTTTTCACCCAGTGACACAGCTTCTGAGGAGGCAGGAGACAGAGCAGCCACCACATTACTTCTGCCACCACACCCGCCCCCAGAGTATGAGCTCCAAGCACCACCTCACCTCCCCAGAGTATAACCTGCCAACCACCCCTGCCACCGACTGGATGCCACTTGGGAGTTTGCAGCGTCAAACAACCTGTGGCAGGTATTGGATGGTCCCACCAACTACTGTACACCAGGGAAGGCACTGGATGCCCAGTATGATGACAATACAACACTACGGGTCATATGGCCTCACTGCTGGAAGACAAACTTCAATGTGGATGCAGCCTCAGCATAAGCCCACCTGTGACCACACATCCAGCCTGCACAGATCCGGATACCAGTGACCAAGGTATTGCCCCTGGCCAGTGGACTATGAGCATGTGGGGCTAATAGGTGAGCCCCAGTGTCCTGAACCCCATGAAGACTTCACACCACCAATGCAGTCAGGGGGTGAGAGATCACAAACGAGTGAGGAGTCCATCGATGTGTTGAGGGAGCAAACGTCCCCACACTCCGTGCATGCCGGCCACCTCACAGTTAATCCTCAGCATACATCACCACCACCACCATCAGAGGAGGAAACACAGGATGTTGATGGAGATAATGTCCAACAGGAGGCGACACAGAGTCTTGAAGACGCATCCCCACCCCCAGCCACACCACAAGCCTCTCCCTCCACACAGGTCACAGGTACCCATACCATGAGGAGTGTGTGAGGATCCAGAGGAGCCAGCTAGGGGAAACCAGGAGATCCACAAGGTACATGAGGAGGTTGCAGCAGGATGTGCAGCGTAACACAGGTACCTTCAGAGCCATTGAGGCACAACAGACAATTCTCACCACAGACCTCCATCAGTTTCAAACTGGGATGCTGGACATGTTGAGCCAAATTCTGGTTGAGATGAAAGAGGCCACTCGTCAGGAGAACCAGCAGATAAAATGGCACAGGCATCCACAGAGGTGTCTCCAGCTATCTCCCCCTCCAGTTTGACCCCAACAGAAAGCACCAGGCCAACCAGAGTCACATGCCAGAGTGTGAGGGCTTCCACCTCTGCAGCCCCTTCCAAATGTCCCCCCAGAAAGAAAACAGTATGAGCAATTTCCCCAATAAATCTGCACTTTTTCATCCCATTCCTGTCCATGTATGTTTTGTTTTACAAAACAGGTTGAGTGGCAGAGATGTCTCCAACTGCTGGTCAAAGAAGTAACTAAGATGACTGTGAAAGGTGAGGTTATGATTATGGGGGACTTTAATCTTCCTGATGTGGACTGGAAAAACCAAGCAGCAGGTTCAGACAGGAGTAGAGATATTCTAAATTATTTACAAGGATTAGCTCTTAGTCAATTAGTAGAAGAGCCGACTAGGAAGGAAACCACACTAGATTTATTATTTACTAATGGAGACTTGGTATCTGATGTAGCTGTAGAAGAGTGTTTGTGCTCCAGTGGTCATCAATCTGTGTAGTTTAATGTAAAGACAGAGGCTGAGTTGCACCAAACAAAAACAAAGACTTTAGAAATGCTGATTTTTCTAAAATGGAAACATTTTTATGTCAGTCTTGGAGACCTTTAGATGGAGTCCAGGAGAAATGGGATTATCTGAAATGTGTTTTACTAAATGCAACAGATCATTGCATTAGACATGTTAGCAAGGGTAAAAGAAAAAGAAAAACACTGTGGTACTCAGCAGAAGTGGCAAATATAGTAAAGGAGAAAAAAGAAGCATTTAAGAAATATAAGCAGACGCAGAAGGAAGAAGATAGGTATCGGTACAAGACTAGGCTGAAGGAGGCCAAATGCATTATTAGATGTGCCAAAGTACAGACAGAGGAAAAAATTGCCCAGTCAATAAAAAATGGGATAAAACATTTTTAGATATATAAGTGAAAGGAGAAAAATGAAACAAGGGATAGTTAGACTGAAAACAAAAAATGGAAACTATGCAAATAAGAATAAAGGGATAGCTGACTGTGTGTGTGACTGTTTCTGTTCAGTTTTTACAGAGGAAGATGAAGGGAAGGGACCTCTGTTAGTAAAACGAAATGGCAAGACATGGGAAACATGCATGTTTACAGAGGAAGACGTTCTGCTTCAACTTTCTAAGGTAAAAACAGATAAATCAATGGGACCAGATGGGATCATCCAAAATTATTAAAAGAACTTAAGTGTGTTCTGGCAAAACCTTTAACAGAATTATTCAATCAGTCACTAACGACAAGAATAGTTCCAGAAGATTGTAAGTTAGCAAATGTAGTACCGCTTCACAAAAAAGGTAGCAGGGAAGAGTCTGGTAACTATAGACCAGTAAGTCTTACATCACTAGTGGGAAAATTAATGGAGACTATGTTAAAGGAAAGGATTGTTGAATATCTGAATTTAAATGGCTTGCAAGATACCAAACAGCATGGGTTTACAGCAGGGAGATCTTGTCAAACTAACCTCATATATTTTTTTGACTGGGTAACTAAAATAATAGACCAAGGGGGAGCAGTAGATATAGCATATCTAGATTTCAATAAAGCATTTGACACTGTCCCTCATAGAAGACTCATTAATAAATTGCAGTGTTTGGGTCTGGATGCAAAAATAGTTAAATGGCTAAGGCAATGGCTGAGTGACAGGAGACAGAGGGTGGTAGTCAATGGAGAATATTCGGACAAAAGGAGTGTTACTAGTGGGGTACCTCAGGGATCTGTACTGGGGCCCATTCTTTTTAATATTTTTATTAGTGATATTGCAAAAGGTCTTCAAGGTAAGGTATGCCTTTTTGTGAATGATACCAAGATCTGCAATAGAGTAGACATTCCAGGGGGAATAAGCCAAATGACAAATGATTTAGGTAAATTAGAAGAATGGACAAGAGTGTGGCAGATCCAGTTTAATGTTGATACATGTAAAATAATGCACTTGGGACATAAAAATCCAAAGGAAAATATACTATTAAGGGTACTGTGCTGTCAGAGACAACAGAGGAAAGGGCTTTGGGAGTAAATATTTTTAATGACGTAAAGGAATAGTAATGTTTCATAATAAAAGCAGCTCTAATTAATCATCATAGTATTTGGACTTTGGAGAGTGTTATTTCAATTCTGTCAGAGTTGTAGTTCAAGAGTAATTCAATGTCAAAGTGTCCCCCTCCCGCCCAGTTTACTGATGTAACACTGTTCAGCTAGATCAGAAGGGAGGTGCCCAGGTAGACTGCAGAGAGGGACAATCTTCAATTAAGATAAGGGAAAAACCTGAAAAACTTGTCAAGGGGGGCAGGGTTTTCATTGTTTTCATAGAAAGAAGATTGTCCCCTGCTGTTATCTGTCTGGTCTTACAACCAGATTCCACATCTGAGAAGGGATGTCTTACACTAGGTGAAAGGGGCGGGAGGGGAAACTTTGCTTGTGAATGTTTCTAAAACCATAAAGGTATGAGAGATAAGACTTATATCGTTTTTCATTTTATTTAATGCCTACAAAATAAAATAAAGATAAAACAAAGTATTACAATCCCTTTAAAGGTAGGTAGGCAATGTAATAAAGCGGTGGGGAATGCAAGCAGGGTACTGGGTTGTATAGGTAGGGACATTAGTAGCATAAAAAGGGAAGTGGTCATGCCACTCTACAGATCTCTAGTTAGACCTCACATAGAGTATTGTGTACAGTACTGGAGACCCCATCTCCAAAAGGATATAGATACTCTAGAGAAAATTCAAAGAAGGGCTACTAAAATGGTGACTGGCTTACAGGAAAAGAAATATCAGGATAGACTAAAGGACCGGAACATGTATAGATTGGAGGAGAGAAGAGAGAGAAGGGATATGATTGAAACATTCAAATACATGAAGGGATTCAACAAACTGCAGGATGGAAGTATATTTCAAAGGAGTAAAAATGTTAGGACAAGAGGCCATAGTCTAAAACTAGAGGGACACAGGTTTAAATATTATGTAAGAAAGTGTTACTTCACTGAGAGGGTAGTAGATAAGTGGAATAACCTACCAGCAGAAGTGGCAGATGTTAATACAGTGACAGAATTTAAGCATGCATGGGATAGGCATAAGGCTGTCCTTAACGTAAGAAAAGACCAAGGACCAAAAAAGGTTTGAGGTTTTTACAACAGGAAAATGGGCAGACTAGATAGGCCAAATGGTTCTTATCCGCCGTCCATTTCTATGTTTCTATTGCAAAGCAATGCAGTGAACACAACTTATGTACAATTAATGTCGTATTAAGGTGTTACATCAGATACATACACTTTTGTCCAAGTTCAACTCACAATCCACCTAGCAAAACAAAACAACATGAAGGTGTGGTTTGTCCATGATGTGAGTTGAACAACTGACACCTAACACTCAACATACTAGGTGCCAGACTGTCCACATTTAGTTCCATCCACTGGTTTGGTAATAGAGGTATTTGACAAACATGAAGATGTGTTGGTGATGCACTTGCAGGATAGATTATCATATCAAAGATATGATATGAATTTACACTCTGATGATGGAAAGGTAATCAATCACAACTGTTCATCCCAGGTTAACCATTGAAGTCAGTGTTGTGCTTGCCTAAGAGACAGCTGCATTAGGACACCAGTAGTATGTTCAAGTGTATACACCATGCATGGAACAAACTGGGGGTTACACAGTGAGGCATGATGAACATTTGGTAAGGTAGAGATGACTTCTCTCATGATCTTACACCTCCAGTTCAAATTTTTGCTATGGAGTGCATGCACCAATATTGATCGATATAGAGGATTCATACTATATAGGCTCCATGAAATTACGTGATAACTGGAGATATGAGATCATTGGAGAGGTTCTCTCTACCATATCACCTCCTCATCACACCATAGTGTATCTCTGCTTAATCTCCTAGCATAAATACATCTCTAACACCATGAATGGTAATAGTATTCATGACTAGAACATGTGTTATGAAAATGCCTTTTTAGGATACCAGAAACATAACTCAACTATTCATCAGTCTTATAATATGGATTATTCAACATCAATAACAGACATATTTTGATTTGGATGGGCTTCCTTTAATATGGTTTAAAATACAGTAGAGCATCATAATGTTATTACTCTACCATGATGCACTGAAGCCTGCACCAAGCACACACAACACCTGGCACCTGAGGAAATATTTTACAGCTGCTCATAGGTTATAACATTTTGAACTCTGAAGAAGAGTGCTCTCAAACTATTCTGACATGATAAACAATGTGCAAGTAAGGGAACGTTTGGGCAGCAGTGACCACAATATGGTATCCTTGAAGTCTGTTATGAGAAACCCAATAGCAAGGGTTTAACCAAAACATTCAATTTCAAAAAGGCTAATTTTACAAAGTTAAAAGAAGTGTTAACGGATATCCAGTGGGATGTAATTTTCAAAGACAAAAATGCACAAGAATCATGGAATGTTTTTAAAATGCTCTTGGGCAAATATACACGTCAATATATACCATTGGGGAATAAGCACAAGAGAAGTAAAGTGAAACCAGTGTGGCTTAATAATGTGGTTAGCAAGGGGATGAGAAATAAAAAACAGGCTTTTAAAGTGTTTAAGTCAAACGGGACAGATGCATCATTTAAAAAATATAAAGAATGTAATAAAATCTGCAAACAAGCAATTAAGCTAGCTAAAATAGAAAA
The DNA here is from genome assembly GCA_037306005.1 of Rhinophrynus dorsalis. Lineage (NCBI taxonomy): Eukaryota > Metazoa > Chordata > Amphibia > Anura > Rhinophrynidae > Rhinophrynus > Rhinophrynus dorsalis. The sequence goes on from CM074721.1 coordinate 254,717,341, forward strand.
TAAAAGAAACATTGCAAATGAGAGCAAGAAAAACCCTAAACAATTCTGCAAGTGTATTAATAACAAAAACGTTAAGGTTGATATTGGTCCTCTTAGGACTAAGATAGGTGAATTGATTAGTGAGGATAAAGCTATGGCTGACACCCTAAATACATTCTTTGCTTCAGTATATACAAAGGAAGCAGCAATGACAAGCTATGGGCAAACAGACAAAACCACAGAATTTCCTCCAGCATCTACATGGCTTACTGAGGACAAGGTCCAAAAGAGACTGGAAAGGGTTATACTGAATAAAGCACCAGGACCGGACGGTATACACCCAAGGGTACTTAAGGAACTTAGTTCAGTAATAGCAAAACCATTATACTTAATATTTATTGATTCACTTTCATCAGGCATAGTGCCCTGTGATTGGAGGAAAGCTGATGTAGTTCCATTGTTTAAAAAGGGAGCAAGATCCAAACCAGGAAATTATAGACCTGTGAGCTTGATTTCCATAGTGATTAAGATACTAGAAGGGTTATTAACTGACAGTATTCAGAACTATGTGAAGACAAACAATATCATTAGTAGGAATCAGCATGGTTTCATGAAGAACAGATCCTGTCAGACTAATTTACTTGCATTTTATGAAAGAGTGAGTAGTAATTTGGACAGGGGAATTGCTGTTGATGTATACTTGGATTTTGCAAAAGCCTTTGATACAGTGCCTCACAACAGGTTACTGCATAAATTAAAAGGCTTTGGTTTGGGCGGTGTTATCTTTACATGGATTGAGAACTGGTTAGTTGATGGCAAAGATTTGTTGTAAATGGAACTTTTTCAAATTGGTCTAAGGTTATAAGTGGGGTGCCGCAGGGTTTAGTCCTAGGACCAATGCTTTTTAATTTGTTTATTAATGATCTAGAAGTGGGAATTGAAAGTAGCATCTCAATCTTTGCTGATGACACTAAGCTATGTAAGGAAATACATAAAGAGCTGGATGTTTTTCCCCTGCAGAAGGATTTAGGTAAACTAAGTGAATGGGCAGAAAAGTTGCAGATATAATGTAATGTAGACAAATGTAAGATTAGGCATTTGGGCTGTAGAAACAAAATTGCTACATATACTCTAAATGGGAGACAACTTGGGAAATCCTCATTAGAGAAAGCTTTAGGAGTACTGATAGACAATGACTTCACAGCAGTGTGCAGAGTCACTCAGCTGCTGCAAGAGCAAATAGAGTACTAGTCTGCATAAAAAGAGGTGTAGAAGCAAGGGATGCTAATATTATCCTACCTCTGTATAAATCCTTGGTTAGGCCTCATCTAGAATATGGAGTACAATTTTGGGTGCCTGTTCTAAAAAAAGACATTACTGAACTGGAAAAGGTGCAGAGACGTGCAACAAAACTGATAAAGGGATTGGAGGATCTGAATTACAAAGAGAGACTAGCCAAACTGGGTTTGTTTACATTAGAGAAGAGACGTTTAAGGGGTGATATGATTACCATTTACAAATACATTCAAGGTCAATACAAAGAACTATCCAATGAATTATTTATGCAAAGAGCTGAGCTAAGAACAAGAGGACATCCATTAAGACTAGAGTAAAGGCGCATTCGACTAAAACAAAGGCAGGGATTCTTTACAGTAAGGGCGGTAAGGCTATGAAATTCTTTGCCTCGGGATGTTGTGCTTGCAGATAATGCAACTGCATTCAAAAAAGCAATGGATGCCTATCTAGCACAGAACAATATTGACAATTATGACAGATGGCTTCAAAGCAAATAGGATATTGATCCGGGGAACAATTTGACTACCAATTGGACCAGCATAAAAAGGTAGGAATTGGTGATTATTTAATTGATAGACCCCTGAGGAAGTAATTTTTGATCACGTAACGCGTAGGGTAGTAGTATTGGAGTAGAGAGCTCTATTTTATTTATTTTTATCAATATTTTTTGATGTAGCAGCAATATTTTATATATTGTATTGTATTAGTATACTTATGTGTTTTTTATATTACATCAATAGCTGCTTATATATATACATATATATTTTCAGTATGAGCTACAATAAATATCTTTTTATATATTTCTAACAAGATCCAGTAGTATCAGTGTTTGACTCACATCAGGTCTTAATATAGTTATTTCCCATATAAATTTAATATAGTCTCCTATTTAGACAGCCATTAGATATATAGCCCCTAGGTAGATCCTTATAGCTATAGCATTAGCAGACGGATACCTGAATGAGCGCTCTGGGTGGAGTCTAAGTTGGATTGGAGACATCAGACAGAGACAAGAGAAGGGAGATATACAGAGACCTGCACTGGAGATGATCCAGTGAATGGTGTGAAACTGTGAGGCGAGTTTTGTGCCTCTTCTACAAGTGAGTAGAAAATTCTACAAGTGGGCATATGGTGATGGTTCATCATTGATATCAGCAGTCTGCACTTATAGCGTGTGGCCTTCTCTTCTTTTTGTTTTTTGTCGGTACATGTATTGGAGGCTGATTGCCAGCAGCTGATGTGGAGAGGCAGCACCGCAAGGAAGAAGTGACGGGACCATAACTTTAAAAGTCTCTCAAATTGGACATTAACCTTAATTGGTTAGAATATATTGTTATTTTTGGATTTTCTGTGAAATAGCACTTGTATAGAGAGTGATGAGTTGTGTGAGTGCACCTGTGGATGTGGTGTGATGTTTGTTTTGTTGACTCACCCAAAAGCCATCCTCCTGTATATGTCCCATTCTCAAAGTCCCTGTGGATGGAGGAGTGTCTGAGAATGTAAGAGTCATGACAGCTACCTGGGAAGTTAACACAAACATTGGTTAACCTCATTGTGGCATCACACGCCATCTGTACATTGATAGAATGGAAGTTCTTTCTGTTGATGTCCCTCTTGTGCTGGAGCTCTTATTCGCCCATGTGTGCAATCTATGGCACCCATGACCCTGGGCACTCCTCCCCTAGTGTAAAAGGCCTGTTTGACACGTGCCCATTCCATGTCAGTTGCGGGGAAGTGGATGTAAGTACTGGCCTTCCTCTTTAGTGCTGGTAAAACCTTAGCCAGTGCTCTTGAGCAGGTAGCCTGGGACCTTCCAGACACATTGTCACGGTTTGTTAAGACTCTCAGACGCAAAGTTAGGTAAAAACACAACTTTATTGAAAAGTTTAAGACAACCCCATAGGGTATCATACACGTACGTACATATATATTGAAATGACAGGAAAAGCAATAATAATAGCGAATTAGGCTCTACTGGCCCTGCCAAAATACCGGGCAAGGCAGCCAGGACTAGTACACGGAGAATTTAGTAGGCTCTACCGGCCCTGCCAATATACCGGGCAAGGCAGCCTGGACTGACATACGAGGAATAGGTGGCTCTACCGGCCCTGCCAATATACCAGGCAAGGTAGCCAGGACTGGTACACACAGGATAGTTGTCTCTACCGGCCCTGCCAATATACAGGGCAAGGCAGCCTAACGGAACACAGCAAGTACACAGGCTCTACCGGCTCTGCCAATACCGGGAAAGGCAACCCAAGATGGTAACAAGAGGTTCTACCGGCCTTACCAATATACCGGGCAAGGCAGCCTGGACTGGCATACGAGGAATAGGTGGCTCTACCGGCCCTGCCAATATACCAGGCAAGGCAGCCAGGACTGGTACACACAGGATAGTTGTCTCTACCGGCCCTGCCAATATACAGGGCAAGGCAGCCTAACGGAACACAGCAAGTATACAGGCTCTACCGGCCCTGCCAATATACCGGGCAAGGCAGCCTAACAGAACACAGCAAGTATACAGGCTCTACGGGCCCTGCCAATACCGGGTAAGGCAACCCAAGATGGTAACGAGGTTCTACCGGCCTTACCAATATACCGGGCAAGGCAGCCTTATACGGAGTGGGTGGCAACCACTGAGGCCTCAGTGACCATCTAGATGACAACAACAGTCACTTGGATGACATGCAGAGGCTAAATGAGCACAAGTGGCAAGCCAAGGAATAGCAGGGGACCACCAGTACTCGCGTACTGGGGAGCCAACGTAGCTGCCTAGGACTTGACAGCTCTAACCAGCATGGAGCGAACCAGTACACGCGTACTGGAGAAACTGTCACTCTTCCGGTGCACAGCAACCGGTAACCAAAGTAAGCAAACCAGTACCGGTGTACTGGAAGCATAAATCTCAAGTAGCAACAACAGCCGGGTGGCTAAGGAGCAAACCAGTACCCGCGTACTGGGAGCAGTACTATAGTGCAGTGTCAGCCGGATGGCAGTGGAGCGAACCAGTACCCGCGTACTGGGAATAAAATCACATAGATACAACAATAGCCGGGTGGCTGTGGAGTGAACCAGTACCCGCGTACTGGGAATCAATAGTATCGAGGCAACAGTAGCCATGAGGCTGTGGAGCGAACCAGTACCCACGTACTGGGAACCAATTCAGTATCGAGGCAACAGTAGCCGTGAGGCTGTGAGCGAACCAGTACCCACGTACTGGGAACACAAATCAGTATGGAGGCAACAGTAGCCGTGAGGCTGTGGAGTGAACCAGTACCCACGTACTGGGAACACAAATCAGTATCGAGGCAACAGTAGCCGTGAGGTTGTGGAGCGAACCAGTACCCGCATACTGGGAACAACCAGCAAGAGTGAAAATGTCGCCTAGGCGACCAGGGAGCAATAGCTTACCCAAGTGAACTGGAAAAGGAGCACAGCAGGTGAAACAGGAACCAGCACTCTCCGACAGTCAACTGGATCAGGAACGGCAGCGGGGACTGGCAGCAGGAAGCAGCGACACAACAGCAACTCCAACCAGATCAGTAACGGAAACAGGAACCGCTGAACTGGTAACTCAGGAACGAGATGATCTCAGGTTAGCAGGAACACAGCAAGGGCCCAGGAAGCTCAGGAACATGATGAAGATGCGAGTAGCATAGAGAAAACACGAAAGGGCAACCAAAGGGTGCCCAGGCTCAGTCTAAATAGGCAATGCAGGGCGGGCTGAAGGCAGACAGCCAATGGAGAGCCCCCTACAGGTAACTGACACAAAAAGGCAGCAATCACGGGCACCGTGATACTGGAAGTATCCACTTGCCATGAAATGGATGGCACACACAAGCTTCTGCAATCCAGATACGGCATGGTTTGAAGTGTAAATGGGGTAGATGTCATCCTTAATGACCTGATATAGGTTGATGATGCTTTGCATTGTCAACCTGTATTAGTCTCTGATTTTTCTGTCCATCATTCCCTTGTGCGGTATATCCTGGGGCTTGGTGGTCAGCTGCCATCCCATTGATGCTCCATAGGTCCCTGCAGAGCTGTGGGAGCTGCTGGACATCCTACTGCAGCAGCTGGGGTGCTGTTGGCAGTTGTTCTCCTGCAGGTGGGGATGGGCTTCTGCATGGCTCATCAGCCAGAGCATCATTGCTTTGAACAGATGAAGGCTGTTGAACAGGTGTGCTTGGTGGAGAATGGTGATCCCTAGCTCTCTCAAACCTTCCATTCCACTGTCTTCACAGATATAAGTATGTAAACATGCTAGTTGTAATCTCTCTCTGTCTCGCTTCCTGAGTGGACTCACTGTAAACACGTCAAGTCTGGGGAGGGTGAGTTGTCCCATTAAAACAGTGTTGGGGTGTTGTCCAGGAGCGGTCATGAGGTAAGGATTGACCAATGGGAGGGTGTGTGTTGCCCACGTAAGTGTTTGCTGGTGTGTTTGTGGTTGTTGTTGTAATTTGTTGTGATTGCTTTGTACCTGTCAGTACCTGCACGTGCTTTGTTCCTGTCCGTACCTGAATATGTGATGTGAGGGCAGGTTGTGTCTCCATTGGCTGTTGATGTTGCATAAGGGAGCTTGATTTGGTTTGGAATTGACAGGTGTGAGTGTTGTGTATTAACCCCTGTTGTTGCAGTGTATGTTATGATGGCTTATGTTGTGATGCTTTGTGTTGCCCTTCTCCCTGTGTGGTTACCGGGTTCTTGTTGTTAGTCTGTGACTTGTTTGTATGGTCTAGGCATTGATGGTGTGTTTTCTTGGCTTTTCAGGGGTTAATTGTTCCTTTGTTTACTTGTGTTATACACTGTGTGTTGTTTGAGCTGCTGTTTTTCTGTTTTCTTTTATCTGACTGTGGTTTTTAGTGTGCGTTGTGTAAATGTGTAAATTTTTCATCCGTTGGCACTACAGCACACAATTGAATGGCTGTTGGGATAGTTGTTGCATTGTCCTCAATGGTTGATACTCATTGAGTTTTTGAAACTGCCTTTAGTTGTTGGTAAGATGTAGAATTTAATGGCTTACTCTGCCTATAAAACAGCTGACAGCTGTTTTTGTTTTTGCCGTCATACAGTTGAAACTAGGCCTATATGCTTACAAAATCCCTGACTTTTTGCAGGTTTACCTAGAAGAATTTATGCTGTTTTGAAGGCAGAGGGTGGTCAAACCAAATATTGATATGATTTAGATTTTTTTCTGTTCACTCACTATGCATTTTGTTAATTGATAAAAACTATTAACGTCTATTTTTTAAAGCATTCTTACTTAACAGCATGTTTTCACAACTGCCTAAAACTTTTAAATATATATATTGCAGATTCTGGTGTCCAGAAAGTTAATTTGTGTGGGTGAGTGGCTGAGTTTTAGTTTAATGAAGGGATGAAAGTACTGTAATTTTTGTGAATTGTCAGTTCATCTTCACTAACAGTACAAAGGATTAAGATATCGTCTTTATAGCAGAGGTATACCAAAGGTTTTATTTGGCATGTGGACAAAAGCTCATATATCAGTTCTGCTATTAATAGGTCGATGTGTTGTGAATTTGCATTCACATGGCATTTTCAGCCTCTTGTAGGTAGGGGTCTTGCCTTAATGTGAAATAAATATGCATTAGTACAGTATCAAGTCTATTAGTTGTATTGAAGGTTTTGTGGGTAGGCCCTTGTTCTGTAAGAATACTTTGCAGGCTGCAATGTCATCACAATGCCATGTGAAATGTTGGTGTAGCTAGAATTAACATCTATAGTGGCTAGAATATTTAATTTGGAATGGAGCCGAGGTAAGAAGTTTATTTAAAAGACTGGAGATGTCATGTATTTTGATGGGTATTTTGTAACCACAGTTTCAGAATATTCTTCAACCAGTTATAGTCTGTAAGTGTGTCAGTTCCACGATTGCTGAGTAAAACAAGGGTAATCTTACTGCCGGTGAATTAAATATTCAACAGTTATTACATCTCAAACTTTTTTTTTGTAATTAATCTGTAATATTTTATTTCGATCCTCAGGTGGTGCTGTTGCTATAACTTACTAATGAGATCTGTAGTCACAGACTCAAGCTCTTACACAAAATGCATTATTAAAAAAATAAACTGCACCAGTTGTCTCTGCTGCTTGACAAAACTGAGCTGTCATAATAGTTGAGTAAAAAAAAAACTATTTCAGTTTACTTTCATTTTACTTGTGAAAATCCATGAAAAATGTGCTGCTTCTTTAACCCTTAAGAAGAATAGGGATGTGCAACACATTGCTTCAAAATGCTTTGCCTACCCCTCTGCTCTTTAACCCCTTAAGGACCCTTGACGTACCAGGACCATCACGGTCCTTGAAATACTCAAGGACTGATGACGGTCATAGCTCTCTACCGGGAGAGCTGTAAGTAAAAATAGGGCCTGAAATTGACCGCTCCAAGATCGGAGCGATCTCTATCAGGCCCCATGCCTGAAATGTCCCATGACCGCCTGTCCTTAAGGGGTTAAAAGAGTTAAAGGGTCATTAATCCTAAAGTTATATGACTTACTGAATAAAACAAGGGTACTGCCAATGCTTAAAGATGCTTCTCTCATAAGTAATTAAAGAGCAAACCTGGCATTTTTGATCACTTGAGTTCATGGTGTTTTGCTCCATTAATCTATGAAAAGCTTGTTTTGTGACATCTTTTGAAATGCAGTAATGGCAAACATGACACAGGCTTAAAAATTCTTGGAACTCAAACTCTCCAAATAAATGCACATTTACTCTGTAATTATATTTGATTGCAGCATGTCCCAGCAGAAGTGCTTTACACAACAGAAAAAGACCTACAATATACACATTTTCCTAATAATGGTTTACTGCCCTTTTAATCCTTTTGATGGTTAATGGTTAAATATAAAGTGACGTATTAATCAAGCTAAATAGGTGCCATTCTAGAGCAAACAAATTGCATCATCGAGGTGAAATGAAAATCCCATTTGGTGTAAATGGTGATTTATTTTGTCCCTTGACTATCAGGTAAGTCTCCAAGATTTTGTGGAGCAATGTGTTGGAGACCTCTCTAGCTTTCAAGGGGTTAAAATCCCCAATTATATCAATATAGATTTGATGAATTTTCATTTCAACCCTGTCTTGCTTTAGGTTTGCTTCAGAACTCCAGCTCTTCAACTTGCTGAAGAAGCCCAGGGGATCGTCTTTTACTGCTATATGTGAAAGCAAAGCCTACGCTGCACCTCTATTCACCTCCAAGGCAGGGATAGTTTTCATAAGACCGCTGACTTGAACTCCAAGAGGGGTTGGGTCTGTACAAGGTCTCTTCAGCATTTATTAAGGGAATGGCACTTTATTCCCATATTCTCCAGTCAGTCAGATGTTTTTCCAATATATCAATAAAACTGGCTACAAGCAAAGCAGTATTTTTAAGTCCGTGCTGATTTATTGTATTGATTTTTCTGGAATGTGCTTGTAAGTCTAACTGTAGTGTCTTGATGGATGCAGAGCCTCTAGCCTCTATCGTATACACACTAACAGCATTTGCTGTGTTCTTGTGATTTGGGACACTCATTTTATCAAGCTCTGTCTGTTTATAGCTTATTCCTTTTATTTAGCACATGCTGGTGGTCTTGAGATTGTGAAATACATTAATGTTGCCTGGAAACTTTGTATTTTATGAGCAAGAGCCCTTCAAGTTCCCCAGTGAATATGGAGTCTTGTTTGAAGTGCACTTTGATAAAAATCGAAAAGGCTGTGAAATGATTTCTGTATAACCTCCAGATATAGAAGTGTTTTCTCTGAAAAACCTTTAAAGATGTTTTTTCATGTTATTATAAAGCTGCATGGGTTTGAAATACCATGCACTGATTTTGTCTATTTCATCTTGTGTCTTAATGCATTTTATGCAGCACATTAAAATATTTTCGTGAGGAACTGATGTTTGGTAATTTGTGAAAGCTGTCAACAATTTTACTATTTCAAATAATTTAACCCTTGGCTTGGCATTGCGGCATGAGTTTACTCTTCCAAAGTGAACTCTTCACAATTGATTGGATGGACTGGACTCCACATCACACCCATAGCTATCATGTTCCCTTCTGCTTTATGGTTGCCACCTTTTCTTTAAAAAAATACTGGCCATGGCATTCTCTCCATAGACTTAACATTGAACTGAAGCCAATTTTTTACCGGCCTGCCTGTAAAATACTGGCTGGGTGGCAACCCTATTCTGCTTTATACTAATTATCAGCACATGACAATATGGATTCTCGCATTGCTGCTTTAACCCCTGCCTGCTTCTCTCCAACCAGGTACATTCCCCCTGCTGAACTGATCCCATCCACTTCCTCTGTACAGCTGAGTTGTGTAACCCTTTGTTTGCCTGGTAGATTCCTCCTGCTGACCTGTTCTCATCCACTGTGTCATTTAACCCTTTGTTTGCCTGGTATGTTTCCCATGCTGACCTGATCTCATCCTCTGCCTCCATACCAATGTGTTGTTTAACCCTTTATTTTCCTGGTACGTCACATATACAGCTTACCTGTTGGCCGCCTGTTAATTAACGGTTTACCATTTTTGTCTTCCCAACTAGGTGGCTAGCAACTGTTAATTGGCTAGTTACGAAACATTCTGTTTTTAAAATATTGCATAGCCTGCTTGTAATTAACTTAGCCAGTCCACTTGTGATATGTGTTTTTAAAAGCCACATTGTAACTTGGCACAAACTTACTTGGCTAGGCATCGCAGCATGTTTTTATGCAACCTGTGGTAAGCATGCTAAGCTAGGCATTGCAGCATGGGTTCACTCTTCCAAAGTGAATTCTTCACAAGTGATTAGATGGAGTTACACTGGAGTTAACCCCTTAAGGACCCATGACGGTCCTGAACCGCTATGGAATTCCAGGCTCCCCGCATGGCTGCACGCCGTTCAGGGAGTCTGGAATCAGATCGCTGAAAAAAAAATGCTCCGTGGTCCTTAAGTGACCGCTGCATGTGTGCACGGACAGTCCTTAAGGGGTTAAAGGGATAGTAATATTTCTCAATAAAAGCAGTTCCAATTAATATTCATTGTATTTGGGCCTTGGAGAGTGTTATTTCAATACTGTCAGAGTTGTAGTTCAAGAGTAATTGAATGATAAGTTATCCCCCTCCCACCCCTTTTACTGATGTAACGCTGCTCACCTCAGAACAGAAAGGTGGTGTCCAGGTGGATCGCAGAGAAGGACAATCTTCAATTAGCATAAAGGAAAAACATGAAAAACCTGTCAAGGGGGCAGGGTTTTCCTTTGTTCACATTAAGCAGATTGTCCCTTGCTGTGAGCTGTCTGGTCTCAAGACCAGATTCCACATCTGAGGGGAGGCGGCTTACACTAGGTAAAAGGGGCTGGAGGGGGATAATTTATCATCCAATTACTCTTGAACTGCAAATCTGAGAATATCAACAGGAGCAAGTTCTGTCATCCCATGAAGACCACGTCAGACGTCTGGAACATAAGGTGGATGTGGTATTGGAGATGCTTAGGGGCATTACAACACCCACCCCTTCCTCTCCCATTGCTCCTCAGACCTCTACATCTTCTGCGACATCCAGTAATCCCACAGCTACGAAGGCTCCCAAACTTTCATTGCTTGAGAGGTATTCAGGCAATGCTACGGAATGTAGGGGTTTCTTGAATCAGTGTTTGTTACACTTTTATTCTAATCCTCAACACTTTGGTATTCACGTAGCAAAACTTTCCTTTATTATTTCCTTACTAAAGGAAAAAGATTTAGCCTGGGCCTCACCATTGGTGGAGAAAAACTCACCACTCCTTCAGCTTTTTGACATCCCTGGACGTCGGCCAACAGCAGAGGCAGCTTTATTAGAATTGCGCCAAGACTCTTGAGCGGTCAATTTATACGCTATTGAATTCAGAACACTCGCCTACAAAACAGAGTGGAAGAAACCCTCCCAGCTGCATGCAGAAGAGGCCTGAACGACCGTATCAAGGATGCGCTTACCTACAAAGACTTACCACAGTCTTTGGAAGATATGATAGCTTTATGCTTAGAAATTGATAGAAGATTAACAGAGCTATGAATGGAATGTGAGGGTAGCAGGCTCTTTAGAACTTTCTCACCCTGCCGCCCTCTGACTCACGAGGGTAGCAGTTCAGAAAAACCTATGTAGATAGGTGGGGTTGCTAAGCTGTCAGAGACAGAAAGACGTTGCTGGCGTTCCCAAGGCCTATGCCTATACTGTAGTGCCAAAGGGCACTTTCTCAATCAGTGTTCCACCCATCCCTACCGACCCTGGCCGGGAAACGATTCAGCTTAGGGTTTGAGGGAGGTAATCCCCTAAGTATTATTTCTCACCTCCCACATGGTCCATCGAGAATCATGGTTCCAGTGTGTCTCCAGTGGGCCTCTAGTCAGGTTCATGTCCAGGCTTTTATTGACTTAGGAGCAACAGGTATATATAATGACTGCGTATGGGGCAAGAAGCATCAGATTCCCTGCCGACGCAAACAAGTTCCATTGGCCATATCTACTGTGGATGGCAAACCCTTAAGGGAAGGTTTGGTCATTGACGAGACTATTCCTATTTGTCTGACCACTGGTATTCTGCACTCCGAGATTATGATTTTGGATGTTATTACTTCTCCCCGTATCCCAATCATTTTGGGACTACCTTGGCTAAAAAGACACAATTCCACCATGAACTGGCACAATGGTCAAATTTCTTCTTGGGGTATGGACTGTTTCAAGTCTTGTCTCGCTTCAGTTCAGCCAGTCTCGCAGATTATAACATGTTTTTCTCTGGAGCCTGTATCCAGTATCCCTGAACCATATGTAGCCTTTCAAGACATTTAAAAAAAAAAAACAGATCAACAACTACCACCTCATAGATCTTCAGATTGTCCCATTGACCTGCTGCCAGGATCGATTCCCCCTAAGGGGCGTACTTTTCTCCTCTCACCCCCAGAGAATCAGGCCTTATCCATGTACATTCGGGACAATCTGGCTAGAGGATTTATTAGACCTTCACCCTCACCAGCTGGAGCAGGGTTTTTCTTCATCAAAAAGAAGGAAGGATCCCTCTGTCTGTGTATTGATTATGGGGGTCTTAACAAGGTTACTATTAAAAACAGTTATCCTCTTCCCCTTATCCCAGAACTCTTGATCAACTTAAAGGAGCCACTATTTTTACGAAAATTGATTTACAAGAAGCTTACAATTTGATCCGTATTAGACCAGGGGATGAGTGGAAAACGGCCTTTAAAACCAAATAAGGCCATTATGAGTATCTTGTGATGCCATTTGGGCTATGCAATGCCCCAGCGGTATTTCAGGGCTTTATTAATGATACCTTTAGGGACATGCTACTTTCCCATGTCATCAGCTATCTCAACGACATTCTTATCTATTCTGCTGATTTGGCCATGCACAGGAAACATGTTTGCTCCGTTTTACAAAGCTTAAGAGAGCATTCTTTGTGGCTAAGTTAGAAAAATGCGAATTTGAAAAATCTCGACTCTCGTTTCTAGGATATATGATTTCCAGTGAAGGCTTGGAAATGGACCTGGCCAAAGTTCAAGCAGTTACTCAATGGCCCATTCCATCAGACACCTGTGCTATATAACGATTTATAGGCCTTGCTATTATAGAAAATTCTCCAGGAACTTTTCGCACATCATATCACCTATCACGGCATTAACGAAGATAGGGGCTGACCCTCACAATTTGCCCAATTCAGCCTAAACAGCCTTCAATACCTTAAAGAAAGCCTTCACTTCTGCTCTGATCCTGAGGTACCCATATCCTTTGCAGCAGTTCATTTTAGAAGTTAACGCCTCTGAACAAGCTGCAGGCGCCGTGTTGTCCCAACGTCATCCAGTATCCTCCAGACTACATCCCAGTTCTTTCTTTTCTAAGTAATTTTCAGATGCAGAAAGAAACTATGGTGTAGGTAATAGGGAACTGCTTGCTATTAAATTAGCATTGGAAGAGTGGAGGCATCTTTTGGAGGGTCCACGGTTACCAGTACTAATTTTTACTGACCATAAAAATCTTCAGTTTTTAGAATCGGCTAAACGTTTAAATCCCAGACAGGCCAGAATGGCTTTGTTTTTTACAAGATTTAATTTTATTTTTACATATCGCCCCGGATCAAAAAATATTAAAGCCGATGCGTTGTCCCGTCAGTTTGAACCCAGTCAGGCCCCACTTCCAGAACCTATCATCTCCCCGGACCATTTTGTGGCCGCTTTATCCTCCTCTTTGTTGGATAAGATTCAGTCTCTTCAGAAACCGCCAGTTCCTGCCCAGCCTCCACATACCCTGTTTGTACCTCCCAGATTCCGGATGGAAATTCTCACATGGTTTCACAGTTCCAAGGTTGCAGGACATCCTGGTATTAAGAAAACCTTGGATCTTATCTCTCATCAGTTCTAGTGGCCCTCCATTCAGAAATATGTCTGCGATTTTGTGGCTACTTGTCACAATTGTGCCCATCATAAATCTCCCCGCCAATTCCCTGCAGGACTATTATGCCCCCTTCCTATTCCTTCTTCCCCATGGACACCTTTGGTCATGGATTTCGTGGTGGACCTCCCAGTCTCCCAGAAGTGTACTATCATCTTGGTTGTAGTCAATAGATTTTCTAAACAGGGCCATTTCATCCCTCTCCACAAATTACCCTCCCCCCCCAGAGTTGGCTTCTATTTTTCTAAGGGAGAATTTTCGCCTGCACGGTTCCCCTTCCCATATTGTTTCTGATAGGGGCACTAAATTTGTTTCTAAATTCTGGCAAGCGTTTTGTGGCAGACTTGGGATTTCTCTTCAATTTTCGACCGCTTATTACCCACAGACTAATCGCCAGTGCAAACGCACTAACCAATCTTTGGAACAATTCTTACGTCTTTATATGGACCGTAACCTTGCCAACTAGGTGAATCTTTTGCGGTTTGCCGCTCATATTTAACAATCACCTGCACAATTCTTTACACTGCTCTCCATTTTTCGCTGCCTTAGGATATAATCCTCGCACTATCCCTTGGGGGCCTCCTAGCGGTGTCCAAGCTGCAGACCTGATGGTGGACAATCTCCAGTTGCTTTGGTCTACGATTCGGAATAGACTCACTCATGCTTCAGCTACTCAAAAGCGTGCAGCTGATCGTAGAAGGAGACCAGGTCTCCTGATGATACGGTTTAGTTATCTACCAAACATCTTAGACTCCGAATACCCTCTCTGAAATAGCCTACGGGCTATAAATCTTTACTTTTGCTTTAGCCCTTCTCTCATCCTGGCGTATTCCTAATATCTTTCATATTTCTCTACTGAAACCTCTGGTTCAGAACTGTTACTCTCAGTACTCCCAACCCCCTTCCCTGGTGTTGGTACAAAATGAACTAGAGTATGAAGTTCAGTGCGTTCTAGATTCTCGTTTTGTCCTCCGCTCTCTTCAGTACTTGATTGAATGGAAGGGCTATGAACCCGAGGACCAGTCCTGGGTTCCTGCTAAAGATGTTCACGCTCCCTCATTGATTTCCACCTTTCATTGAGATTTTCCTCTCAGGCCTGGTCACCCAGTGGGCTCCTCTTGAGGTGGGGGTACTGTAAGGTTTGACTTTTGAGGTATTTTGGGTTTTTGCTCCTTCAGTACCTTTTTTTTTTTCCTCTCAGCCTATCTGCTCCTATTGAAGCACTTGGCTTTTTATACCAGACGGGCCTTTGCCTCAGTGCTCGATTATTCGTGCTGACTCCGTTTCTGCTATTTGCTGTGTTTCCTGTTTTTGTTGCCGACTCTGCCGTGTTCATAACTACGAGTACTGCTCACTGATTTTTGGCCGCTCCTCTTCATGTTGTCGAATCTGCTTTGTCTGACTTAGTATCCTGTTCTGCCGATTACTTGTTGCCGACCCTGCTGTGTTCAATTCCATCTTGCTGCCTGCTGATTTTGTTCTTGACTCTCCTGGTGACCTGTGGCTGTTCCTGGACTACTCGCTAGCTCATCCTCCGGTATCCTTGTTTGCTCCTGGAGATCTCTGGCTTGTTCGACTCCGCTGGCCCTGTGCCACAGCTATTCCCGTATGACTACCTCGTTAGAGACTACCCTATCTTCGGTGTCCGCCTTCTCAGATGCTCCCCGGCTGGTCCCTGCTTCCAATGTGGTGAGTGCTTTGGCCTTCTTTCTTTCCTGCAGAGGGTATTGTACTGTCCTTTGATTTTTCTGGAGTCCCAGTGTTCTCCCAGCGCTGCAGCCTAGCTTCTAGCCCTTCTTTAGGGACTGGTTATTCCCCCGTGGCAGTTGCTGGGACACTTGGTGTCTGTTTAGAACATCCTACTATTAGACAAGCAGCCTTTTTTCTGGCTTTTTGGCAGGGTGGTTTCCTTCAGGTATATTGAGGGTCTGGTTATATGTATACATTGCAGTGTGTATTTCCTGTTACGTATAGTTCCATGGGCTCCGTGTACTTACCTCTCTGCTAGGTTGGTGGCCATGTTATGCAGGGCAGCGTAGTGGTCCTATACCGCACCAAGAGAGGGGAAGATTTTTGTCCTTTCTGGGTTGTATTCTCTGTGGGTAGGCTGCTGGCCAGGTGTCTTGGTCCCTGATTAATCGATCCTTTAATGAGCCTCGCTGCGGTCCTACTCTGCCAGTATTGGATCACTGGGTAATCCGTTGTAGGATTCTAGTACCCCAGCCAAGCCTCCATATGAAGCTAGGGCTCCCTTTTGCATTGGGGCTGGGTAGAACAGCAGTCTTTTCTGTCTCCACTTGACAATTCATTCATAAAATATCAGTGCATATCTTATTTGTACCTATACACTTTGCGCAGATCAAAGCCCAGACACACCTCCGTGGTTGCCAGTGCTACCACCACCACCATCAACAATGATTCCAGAAAAGGAGGGCAGGAGATCTTCTAACTTGGCTAGTGGGCTCTGTCACAGTGCCACCAACAGCTGGTTAAGTTAGTACATAACTCCCACAAATAAGCAAGTTCCAGGGCAACAGGTGTATTGGGCTGCTGGCACATTCAGCTGAGCTGTGGATTGATCTGAAAGCAACATCCCCATCCCTGTTTTGGCATGACAGGGCACCCCAGCTTTCCCAGGCTCTAGGCAGGTGCCTGGGGGGCCTTCTCCATGATCCGGCTCTGACAATAGGGATAGACAGGGAGGTGGTGTAGGCATCCTGCCCTCCACTAAATGCACCTTTCAGTGCATACCCTCTATGCCCTCCTCTCTTTCGCCTCTTTTCAAGCACACTCCCTTCACCTCTTCTCTCCATTCTCTACAAGTGTCGCTGTCATCTACCCCCACCCTCCAGCCCAACCTCCCAATTTCTGGCAATTTTGCCACCTGGTCTCTCAGTCTCTCTTCTAACATTCCAACACTCTCACACTATCACGGTCCCCGTGTCTTTCTGTCAATCTATCATGATGTACCTGTGCATTGGTGGAGACTGATTGGCCCGCCCAGGATGTGCCGTTATATGATGGAGCTTGGGCAATTGTCAGTTGCCCTTTCGTGGTATTCCTGTTGCTGCGCCTTGTTGCCATATTCCAGTGTCTTCTGTGTACCGACCCGGCTAGTCTGACTCTGTTCCTGATTCTGCTCCGTGATTTGACCCAGCATAGCTGACGACCCTGCTCCGTGATTTGACCCGGCTTTGGCTGACGACCCTGCTCCGTGATTTGACCCGGCTTTGGCTGACGACCCTGCTCCGTGATTCGACCCGGCTCTGGCTGATGACCCTGCTCTGTGATTGTTTCCGGCCTGCCTCTGTTCCAGCATTGCTCCGGACCTGTCTGCTGTTCCAGTTACCGCTCCGGTTCTGCCTACTGTTCCGGTTGTTGTGCCGGCCTGTCTGCTGTTCCAGTGATCGTTCCGGTTCTGCCTGCTGTTTCGGTTGCGGTACCAGCCTGTCTGCTGTTCCAGTGATCGTTCTGGTTCTGCCTGCTGTTCCTGTGTTCCTGTGTCATTCCAGTCGCTCGGCGACATTCTGAACTGTAATTGCGACTCACTGTTCCACTCACTTGTCAGTAGCTGTAGCCTGAGGTTGCTTTGCCTGCTGTTGGCTGCCAAGGTACTCGCGTGTGTACAGAACCATTTAACCCTTGCAGTGCCTGTAGTCTCCGGTCTGGTGCCTCCGATACTTCTTGCCAAGCATACATTTCTCTGACATAGCCTTTTACTCTGAGTGCTTCTGTGTGTCTCTTATTCCATCAGAGCCTTGTCAGTCCGTGTTCATTCTCTGGCTCAGGGCCACAGACGTTGAAGGTACATTCCCATTGCACTCCAGAGACATTGGCTCAATTACAGCTTGTGCAGTTACCATCAGTACAGCACCCAAGGGGTGTATGGGCATATCCTAGTGGCACATGCAGGGTTATTACTTTCCTAGTCAAGGGCGATTTCGGTTCTGATCATTACAGCGTGGTAATAGCACTCCTCTGTAGCCCCAGGCGTGGGTACCGGCTCAGCTCTGGACTTTGGGCTCTAGTATATCAACTTGAGAGTGTATTCAGTGCAGTTACTCCACTATCCTGCTATTGAGAGACTGTGTCCACTATCCTGCTATTGAGAGACTGTATTCCAGAGACTGCTATTTATCCTGGGCGTTGGCCAATCTTGTATATCTCACCCATTTCAGTCTTTAACCCTTTGGGGAATATTCCCTATCTATTCTAGCACTTGTCATTATCATTGTGTGCATTCTCTTTGTTATTGTTGCTATTTATGTGCTGGCCTCTAGGGGCCTTGTTTTATTTTCAATAAAACTGTGTTTTTACTTCATACCCTGGTCTGAGTGTCAGAAAACCGTAACACATACACACATTTTGTGGGACTTTAACATTCCTGTTGATGACCCCACAGCCCCTGCTGCCTCCAAACTTCTTTCCCTTGCCTCCATTTTTGGTCTCTCACAGCTGACTACCTCCCCAACCCATTGTGATGGTCACTCAACTGACCTCATAGTCTCCTCTGCCTGCACATTCTCTCAGTTCTCCAACCTCCTTTTCTCACTTTCCAACTACCACCACCACCTTTTCTGGAGTTTCACTATGCCCCCCCACACCTTCTCTAACCAAATGACCTCCACAAACTTACAGAAATCTTCATGATATTGACCTTCTGCAGTTCAGCAAATCACTCCAATCTGTCCTATCCAACATCCAGCATAGAATGCCCCAATGTTGCCACCACCTAAAAAAATAGCATACTGTCGTAGATGAGATGGTTCCCACCACTTCACACTGTCAGGTATCCTAGCTGACTTTCTCCATTACAAATTCATACTCTGGTCCTACACTTCTGCCCTTCTCCTCTCAAAATAATCTTATTTTGTAAATCTTGTATCTGCTCTGTCCCACAATCCTAAACTCCTTCTAAGCCCAATACCTTGCCCACTACTTTATGACTAAAATTGAGACAATCGGGCACAATATTCTTATGTGGCATGCCTCTACCACTTTAACTGGACTGCTCACCACACCTAAAAACCCTCTCAACTTCTCCCTTCTCTCTCTGCTGTTCTAACTCCAACAACAACATATCTTCAATTGCTTTCTGACCATTTGTACTTTTCCATCTGCTTCTAAACAAACAAGCTCTCATCACATACATTCTAAAGAAACCCTTTCTTGATTGTACGTCTCTATCCAACTACTGTCCTGTACCTCTACTCCCCCTAGCCTCTAAGTTATTGTAATGGCTAGTATACAATCACCTATCAACTTTCTCTCTGCTAACTCTTTACTTGACCCCATGCAATCTGGATTCCATCATCAGAATTCTACTGAAACAGCATTCAGCGCCAAGTTACAAACGATCTCATCACATCCAAAGCAAAGGGCCACTTCTCCCTTCTTATACTTCTTGATCTCTCTTCAGCCTTTGACACTGTGGATCACCCCCTTCTCATTGAACTCTTCACTCCTTTGGCATCTATGACACTGCTCTCTCTTGGCTCAAATATTATCTCTCAGATATTCATTTAATGTCATCTTCTCTGTTACCTGCACTCCTTCACTCTGTTGGGATACCTAAAGGGTCAGTCCTTGCCCCCTCTTTGCTATCTCTATTTACACATCCTCACTTGACAAACTGATAGACTAATTTTGTTTCAAGAAACCAAGTCTATGCTGATGACACTCTAATTTACCTCTCCTAAACTGACCTTTCAACCCTACCTACTAACTTGCACCAGCAACTTAAAGCTTAACATCCTAAAGACAGAGCTCTCCCTCATCCCTAATATTTTTCTCACTGTCAATAACTCCACAATTCAGCAAACATCCCAGATCCGCTGCCTCGTAGTTATACTAGATTCTGTCCTTTCCTTTGCACCCCACCATCCATTCCCTCCCTAAATCCTGCCACTTCCAATTGCGAAACACCTGCAAGATTAGACCTTTTTTCACACAAGATACAACCAAAATGCTTATCCACTCTCATGTAGTATCCTGTCTGGTCTACTACAACTCACTCCTAATTGGCCTTCCCCTCACCCTGCTATCCCCACTCTAATCCATTCTGAATACCTCAGCACGACTCATACATCTCACCCACCACTCTTCATCAGCTGCCCCTCTCTGTCAATCCTTCCAATGGCTCCCTACCATTTCTAGAATAACATTCAAAGTCAAACCTTCTAAGCCTTCTGTAAGATTGTACCTCCCTATATATCCTCACTTGCCTCCAAATACTCTCCCATACACCCTCTCCATTCTGCTCATGACCTGTGGCTCTTTTCTCCTATCATCACTTTCTTCCATTCCCATCTCCAGGGATTCTTCTGTGCTGCCCCATGTTATGCAATTCCCTAAATCAGTTTGTGCGACTTTCACATACTTCCACAGCTTTAAACAGTCTCTGAAAATTAATTTGTTCAGCGAGGCTTATCGCCTAGGCTAGAAAAGCTGCTATACAGACTTCTATAGCTGTCCTTTTCATTCTGTAACACTCTCTATTACCTAAAGTATGGCTATGTTACTTATCCATTGGCTGCACCCAGTGTAATATAGATCACCCTCCTCCAAGCAGTTCCTTTACCTTCTGTGTCTACCACCACATACGCCTTCTAGATTGTAAGCTCACAAGAGTAGGGTCCTCAAACCTATTGTCTTATATTGTTATGCTTGATATATATCTTATGTAATGTTTAATTGTATGTCAACTTGTTTGTAACTCAATTCTATTGTATAGCTCTATGGAAATAACCCTTTGAGTCCCAAAGAGGTATCCAACGCATTGCAATACAATGCTTTGGATACCTCCCTGGCACTCTAAAGGTTAAGAGGCTGATGTACTATGAAAAACTGGGGCAATTGTATAGCAAACCAGCTGTATCTCATGGGTTAAAGGGATAGTATTACTTCAAAATTACTATCCCTCATATTGTAGCCCTTAATAAACTGAGTTAAATGACACCAGCGGCATCGCTCATATCTTTATGGTTTAAGAGATAGCCGCTTCCAAAGTTTCCTCTCCCCTGCTGTCAGCGTTCTGCTGCCAGCAGGAGAATCTGGTCTCTGAATCAAGAGGAGGCTCTTCAGCAGAGCCGATATCTCGTTATAGAAGGAAAAATGATTAATTGAAACAGTCTTCTACGTGTGCTTGGTAACCAAGCACACGTAGAAGACTGTTTCAATTAATCATTTTTCCTTCCTTAACGAGATATCGGCTCTGTTTAAGAGCCTCCGCCTGTCCCGGGACCGGATTCCCCTGCTGGCAGCAGAACGCTGACAGCAGGGGAGAGGAAACTTTAAAAGTGGCTATCTCTTAAACCATAAAGATATGAGCGATGCCGCTGGTGTCATTTAACTCAGTTTATTAAGGGCTACAATATGAGGGATAGTAATTTTGAAGTAATACTATCCCTTTAAAGCAGAACTACCACACACTTTAAACTTTGTGGCAAATAATTACGAATCTGGCGACTAGCTGCTCAGTAGTGCTAGTCACCAGAATAATTACCTGGTTAATGAGAATGATACCCCTTAAGGACCATTGCCGTACCAGGACTGTCACGGCGGTCCGGCACTTAAGGACCACTGCCGGTCCTGGTACGTCATGGAGTTCAGTGCTCACGGCGTGGCTGCACGCCACTTTGGAAGCCCTGAACCGGAATCGCAAAAAGAAAAAAAAGCCCCATGGTACTCAAGTCCTTAAGGGGTTAAAGGGATAGTAATGTCAGAAAAAAATATTAACTATATGGTAGATACAATTAAAATATATTACTTGCACTTATTAGTATCTCTCAAACCGTTATGGTTTGAGAGATATATGAAAATGAAGTTCTCCGCTCCCTCCCTTTCTCATACGTCCACTGTATAGCTGATGGCATGAGATGCTGGTTCATTGTCCAGACGGTGGCTCTTCAGCAGTGCCGAAATAGCGATACCTAAAAATAAATACTTAATCTGAACGGTCTACAACATGTGCCTGGTTTGCAAGCACACATTGTAGACCATTCTGATGAAGTACTTATCTTTAGATATTGTTATTTCGGTGCTGCTGAAGAGCCATGTCTGGTCAAGTGACCAGAATCTGCTTGTAACAGCTTTACAGCTCATGAAGCAGAAAGGGGAGGGAGCGGTGAACTTTATTTTCGTATATCTCTTAAACCATAACAGGTTGAGAGATACAAATAAGTGCAAGTACTCTCTTTTAATTTTATCTACCATATAGTTAATAATTTTTTTCTGGCATTACTAGCCCTTTAAAATCTAACCTGTGCATGTTATGAGTTCTTCAGGTCTACTGAAGTGTACTGCTTCTTGTGAGAGGGTGTGACCTAGAGGCCAGCCTCAACAGAGATACAGGAAACTGTAGATATAATGCAAACAAATCATACAGATTTTATTATATAAATGCTGTATGAAGGGCACCTATTTATGTAAATTAATCTGTTAAACAAATTAAGAACCATTTATTCTTAGGGTGGTTTCCCTTTATAGGTGGATTGAAACCCTAGAATACTAGAGAGGTCTCCAATGCATTGTTTTGCAATGCATTGTAGACCATTTTAACTTTCAAGGGGATGAAAGCCCCATTTATATGAATTGGAATTTGTATTTGTCCACTGAGGGGCAGGTGCTTTGCCCCAGTATTACTCCAGTTCTTCTTAGTGTATCAATGACCCTCTGGCAAATCTTACCAATGTTTGTTTTTTGTTTTTTTTTACCCTATCGGGTCTATTTAATTGAATAGTGCTATGTCAGTGTTGCACAAACTGTTTCTGAGAGATGATTAATGCTGGCACTTATTCCATTCCTCTTACCTTCAGACCTGAGTGGTGTCTGCTTCTTGTTCATGCAGTCAGATATCATTATTATGCCTGGTCCTGAGTGTAACAATGCAGTGTTTGACTACAGGAATAAGAAGCAGCTGTAGCATATAATTTAATATATTAAATATATAACCCTATCAGTGTCAGGGGTGGGCAATGCATTGTGGAGCCACGTGTTTGCCCATCTATCTGACTCTCAGAATGTTTCCAGTGTAAAGGAAAATGTGTTTGGGAGACTTCTGTAGCATCTTGCTGTTTAAACGGGAACCATACCTATAGGAATAAGTGGTTCCCAGAGACAGTAATGCTTAGAAAACAGTTGTTAATGTAATAGTTAGAAATTTAAGAGTGGGACTGATCCCAGTCACATTCTAATAGTTTTTTGTGATATCAACTTAGAAAGGAATATCCTACATGTTTTTCTTTGGAAAAGGCTGATTTTGAAGTATGAGAGCTAAGCTGGAGGTGGCAACCATAAACTTATTCTGCTGAATGAGACACTTAAGAGTTCCTAATTATTGTAAACCAGTTATGAGCACTTTTTTGTAGCAAGTATTCATGACTAGTTTACCATACAATGCTGTGTCTCATTTGCCAGATCACCATGTAGGGTTGCCACTGGTAACCACAGCTCTGTTAGGTTACCCGACAGACCCCTTCAAGGAGAAGGGAGTGGTGCCACAAAAAGTGGAAGGAATGAATGGATAAATGAATATGTAGCCTAGGGCACTTCCAGTTCACCAAATGGGGCTTCCCAGAGAATAATCAGGTCACTTATGCTCCTCATGCTCTGTGGCCCCTGCTTCTCTGCCAGGGCCCTCAGCCATAAACAAGAGCCACCTTAGGTCAAGGACTTAAAATCCTCTATGGCACAGTTTCCTTTTCTCTTCAGGGAATCCTTCAGTCCTGGAGACCCCCCACATCCTTCAGGTTTGCGGCCCCTAAGACACCTGGCGTTCTTGATTTACCTGATACCTCTGAAGGAGAACCACTGGAAGACTCTGTGGATGGTATGTGTTCAGAAGGGGCTTTTTCCCAGTTTCGTGGTGACCACTTTGAGGGTCTCATTAAGACGGTTTTATCTACCCTTAACATTCCTGTTACTCCTGTAGAACCACAGTCTACTTCTGACATCTTTTCCAGGTGCAAGAAGTCTAGCACTGTTTCTTCCACCTATTCCCACTTGGGATAAAATTATCCTGGATGAGTGGAAGATACCTGACAAGCGTCTCACTCTTTCTAAGAGATTTTCTAAGCTGTACCTCTTTGCAGACTCAGTCTTGGCTCAGTGGGCTACACTGCCTCAGGTTGATTCCCCTATTTCCAGGCTGTCTAAGTATACTGCCTTACTTATTGTGGATGCTTCTGAGCTCAAAGATTTGACTGATAGGAAGCTGGAAGCTATACTCAAAGCTAAATTTGCAGCAATTAGTGTGGCCTTAAGACCCACCTTGGCATCTGTATGGGTTAATAGGGCTATTGCTGCTTGGACTGAACAGCTGACTAACGCTCTCCACAAAGGTGCCCCCAAGGAGGACCTTTTGGCCCTTTTGGCCATTTTGGCAAATATATCTGAGGCTCAGCATTAAATCACTGATGCATTGTTTGATGCTATTAGGCTTGAGGCTAAGACCTCTTTCTTCTCTGTTGCTGCCAGATGCATGCTGTGGCTGTAGATCTGGTCTGCTGATTTGATCTCTAAGAAATCACTGGTCTCGCTTCCTTTCCAGGGTAATCCCTTTTTGCCCTGAATTGAATAATATCATGATTGAAGCCAATGGGAGTAAGAGAATCTTGTTACCTCAGGATCCTAAGTGCAATCCTCAGGTGAGGAAACAGCTTTCTCGTCGTTCTCGCCAAGAGAGATGAGAGGCTGAACCCGGTGTCATCTCAGGCTAGCACCGCCCACTCCACTCCCAAGTCCAGGCAGCAGTGGAGGTCGAAACACACCTCCACCAAACCTACTTCAACATGACTCGCCGAACCCTGGTCCGCATTCACCCGTGGGAGGTTGCCTGCAATATTTTTGGAGTACTTGGACAGGCTCTATTGCAGACCAGTGAGAATTACAGGTGGTTTCAGGAGGTTACAGGATTCCCTTCACATCCCTACCTCCCTTCAGATTTCTCCCTTCTCGCTCCCATCAGAGACAGGAAAAGCTCAGTCTTTTCAATGGGGAGGTTCAGGCTCTCTTGGACAAGCTCCCATACTTCAGCCAGACTTAGGTTCAGGTTTCTATTCCAACCTCTTCGCTATTCCCAAGAAGGGAGGCGACTGCTGTCTGATCCTGGATATCAATTCTTTTGTGGTCTGTACTCACTACAAGATGGAGTCTTTGTGCTTTGTCCTTGCAGAGCTATGTCCAGGAGAATATCTGGCTTCTTTGGATCTGCAGGATGCGTGCCTGCACATTCTGATTTATCCGGACAGTCAGAAGTACCTCAGGTTCTCTTGTAGCCTAGGGCACTTCCAGTTCACCGCCCTGCCCTTTGGGCTCACCACAGCTCCTCATGTATTCGCCCGGGTCTTAGGGGCATTGATTGCCTTCCTACACATCAAAGGAATTCAGGTGACTCCATACATGGATGACATGCTGAAGGTTCCTTCCAGGGATCTCCTGGACCATCAGGTCCAGGAATGTTCTCAGATCCTCCTCCAACACGGGTGGATCCTGAACATGGAAAAGTCTGCTCCATTTCCTTCTCAGGACCTGGTTGTAACGGTTTGTTTGACTCACAGACACAGGATTAGGATAAAAAAACACAGTTTTATTGAATACAATAATACAATAAGAACCCTCACAGGTCCTGTAATATACACAGTATAGTACAAACACACGACAGGTACTTTATTCAAAGCCCACACAGGTCCAGCACAAATATAGGAGACAGACTGTCTGTACTGACACAGGTCAGGCAGAGAAATAGGTTCACAGGATTCCAGAACTGCAGGAGTTAAAGTTCAATACTGATGGTAAACAGTCCCATACATGAAGGTACTGAAATGATCCTTTAACATGCCAAGGTCAGCGCACATCTGTGAGTTATCAGTTCAACTGAAACAAGGAGCTCTACCGGAGCAAACATAGAGGCAACACTGGCAACCGGTATGGCAGTAGCGAAGGACAGGCCAATGGCACTTTACCGGAGCAATCGCGGAGGCAACACTTGCAATCGGTATGACCGTAGCGGAGGACAAGCCAATGGCACTTTTACCAGAGCAATCATGGAGGCAACACTTGCAGCCGGTATAACAGTAGCAGAGGACAAGCCAATGGCACTTGACCGGAGCAGTCACGGAGGCAACACCTGCAACTGGTATGGCAGTAGCGGAGGACTAGGCAAATGGCGCTGTACCAGAGCAATCACGGAGGCAAAACTTGCAGCTGGTATAACAGTTGTAGAGCGTAAGCCAATGGCAATGTCCCGGAGCAATCACGGAGGCAACACTTGCAACCGGTATAGCTAGGAGGCAGGAACTGTAGAATAGTCAGGCAGGCCAAGTCGGTACACTGGTAACGTCTTGAGCAGTAGTTAGCACTGGTACAGGAACACCATGAAAGGGCACCGTGAGGGTGCAGGAGCCCAGTATATAAAGGCCATACTGGGTGGGCTCAACACAGGGCAACCATCTTCCTTGGTCTTCACTTCGACAATCGGCAGGGCACGGTGTTCCTGACAGAAGACTCTGTGCAGCAGATCACGTCCAAGGTGTCTCAAGCTCTGGAGTGGACTTCTTCTCCGGCAAGAAAGTTCTCATCTCTGGTGGGCAAGCTGATATCTTCTATGGACAGTTCCGTACTCCATGGCCCACACCAGGGAGCTTCAGAGGTTTGTAATCCATGTGTGCTGGGGTGATCCTGCCCTCCTGGATCACCCTGTTTCTGGATCTTCGCTGGTGGTTGAACTGCTCCGACTTGAGGGAAGGGAGACCATTTGTGATTCCATATTGGACCATTCTCACGACTGATGCTAGCCTGTTCGGCTGGAGAGCGGTTGTGGGACATCTGGGTGTTCAGAGTTGTTGGTCGATGGAGGAAACCCTCCTTCCCATCAACATTTTGGAGCTTTGGGTGATTCTTCATGCTCTGAGGCACTGAACCTCTCATCTTGGTTGGAGGTAAAGGCAATTTTGGCCTGGGAAGAGGTGCATGTTCCCGCCATCTCTGTCTTACACATTCCAGGCGTAGAAAACATCTTGGCAGATTTTCTCAGTCGCCAAACAGTGGACCCCGGAGAGTGGGCTCTCCATCCGTAGGTCTTCCACCTGGTGGTACAGAAGTGGGGTCTTCCCTCAATAGACCTGATGGCCACAATCAGAATATCCAGACCTTTTGCTCATGCTGGAGGGATCATCTGGCATTCGCAGTGGATGCTCTGCCAATTCCTTGGCACTTTCATCTGGCCTACATCTTTCCTCCACTTCCTCTCCTTCCCAGGGTGCTGAGGAAGATTAGGATGGACGGTGCGTTGGTAGTTCTGATCGCACCTTATTGGAGCAGACAGCCTTGGTTTCCAGAATTGCTGTCTCTGGCTGCTATAGATCTGTTTCCTCTGCCACAGACCGGATCTCCTCCATCAGGGTTACCTCTGGAAGGAGGACGTGGACAGTCTAGCTTTGACTAGCTTCCATCTTGAGGAGGAAGGGCTTTTCTCCTGAGGTGGCCTCCATCATGATCCAGGCCAGGAAACCTGTGTCTTCTAAGGCTTACCACAGGGTTTGGTCTATCTTTCATTCTTGCGTGGACAGGGATCTGTCCTCCCAGGAGTTTGACCTTCCATCTATTTTATCCTTTTTGCAGGATGGTGTTAACTTAGTTCCTTGAAGGTTCAGACCACAGCTCTTTCCGTCTTTTATCAGAGATGCATACCATGATGCTGGATGTCAAAGTCTTCTTTCAGGGTGTTGCTCATGCTTTCCCTGCTTAGAAGGCTCCCACTCCTCAGTGGGACCATAATCTTGTCTTGGGAGTATTGCAGTGGCCTCCCTTTGAGTACTTGGCTACCATTCCTTTACGTCTTTTGACAAGGAAGATGGCTTTTCTTTTGGCTGTGGTCTCTGTCCGCAGAGTTGTTGAAGGATAAGGTGGTTCTTCATACCTCCCAGGAATTTCTTTCTAAGTTGGTCTCTGAGTTCCTTATTAATCAGGAGATTGTTATGTCTTCCTTTTGTCCTGACCCTAAATCTGACAAGGAGAGTAGTAGTAGTGCATTGCCTCAAGTTCTATGTGCATCATACTGAGTCTATCTGCAAGACGGGCTGGTTTGGTTGCGTCCAAGGTGACTATTGCACCCTGGATAAAGTCTACCATCTGCAAGGCTTATGAGCTCAGAGGGAAACCTGTTCCCTTCCGCATTACATCACATTCTACCAGGTCTGCTGGGGCCCCCTGGGCCTACAAGAATCGGGACTCAGCTCAACAGCTGTGCAAGGCGGCCACTTTGTCTTCTGTGCACACCTTTGCCAAACACTACCACGTTGATGAACTGGCTTTGGCAGAAGCCAGCTTTTGCAGGAAAGTCCTGGAGGCCGTTGTGCCTGTCTAGGACTTTATATTCCTGTGCCTTATAGCTCTTTACACGTTGAGCCCTGTTGGCTCTTGTTCTTGTATGCTATGTGTCGTTATTTCAATGTCCGTTGACACTCAGTTAGTTCATGCTGTTCCGTTTCCTGGATAGTCCATGGGAACTCTGGTATCATGGGGACTAGTGCTTGGTCCTTTCCTTGTCTTCCCACCCATGGGAGCCCAATGTTGGTACATCCCCATGGTACCTGTAAGCTATATTGGACGATAGAGAAAAGAACATTTTAGTCTTACCTGTTAAATCCTTTTCCCTTAGTCCATATAGCTTACATGTCTTCCACCTGGTGAAAGGGACCCTGCTAGGTCTCCTGTGGCTGGACATGGGAGTCCGATTGGGTCCATGCTCACAGGAATTTTTCCTCTTCTTCTTCTCGCAATCTAACTCAGTAAGTTTATTGTCTCCAATCTGTCTGGAGGGGAGTGGCTAGGTAGCCTGCTAGGAGGAGGGAGAAGCTCCACCCTGCAACTTGAAGAATTGTTCCAGCCACTAGGAGGAGCTGTTGCCTCCCTATGGTACCTGTAATCTATATGGACTAAGAGAAAAGGATTTAACAGGTAAGACTAAAATCCTCTTTTGTATCTCACCACAAGTGTATGCAGCACTTTACAATTTAAGTGTTTAGACAATACAGGGTTACAAGTGTTATGCAGAGCGAAACACTAGATGTGAGGTCCCTGCCTGAAAGCTTACAATCTAAAGTGGTAATGGGAGACATACAGAGTATATAAGGGTCAAGTGCTAAATACAGTGCTAGACTTCAGGTGATGATTGGAGATACAAATAAAGTAAATAATTTAAAAGCACTGAGCCTTTTAGCATGTTGAAGTTTTATTAAGGAGGTGTAGTTTCAAGCGTGACTTGAAGACCATAAGAGAGATGCAGTGGTGCAGGTTGGATGGTGTAGCATTCTATAGATAAGGATCAATGAGAGAAAAAGGTTTAATACATGAGAGAGCTGTAGAAACAAAAGGAACTGAGAGAAGACAGTTATTGGCTGATCGTAAGTGGCGGGATGGGGTATAACGGGATATCAGAGTGGAAATGTAAGAAGGGGTGGATGAGAGAAGGGTCTTGAATTAAAGAGAGAGGGAGGGGATGATAAATAGTAAATAACTTAGCAAATATAGTGTTTTAAAGAGTGTAAATGAGATGTCACTCTCGTAGTTTGAACTTAACTCTCATCTAAGCTTTAATATTTATTTAATGTGGATAACAAAAGCACTTGCTTAGGCAGGAGTCCTTCATACAGCAGTCAGGTATATGTATTTATTTATTATTGCTTTAGACCTGCTGTTCCTGTCATTTCTGTGCACCATTTTAGGTCTGGTTTTAGTTTTTAGTTCCACACAATAAACAATAGACTTCGTAAGGCTGACTGAGATTAGCCATAAAGAGAGAGAGAGAGAAACCCCAGATTCTAATGGGCCATGAAAACCTTCTCAAGGTACTGCATGTCCCTGACTACAGAAGATTTCACATTTAAAAGAAAGTAAATGGATATAACTGATGGATATAAAAGAATATAACTGACTGCTATATGATGGACAAATCTCAGAACTTTTCTACTAACCCCCTGAGGACCGGAGGGGTGCAGAAAGCGGTGAGGTTCACACACCTCTGCTCCTCAAAGGGTTAACTAAATTGGAGTAACTTATTTCTAGGCAATCTCTCTCTTTTACTACACTGAATTTAGTTTTCTATGATTATTTTATGATGTAGAATCTTTAATGCAGTTCTCCAACATTTCTTTTGTTGTAATCCTTGAAAAAATGTCACATTTCTCTCGCTCTAATCTTGCCAGAATTCTCCTTTCTATATTTATCTTTTCACACTGCTGTCTCATTTACATATAAAAAATGGATATGACTTGTTTCACTTTATTTTCTAGTCCTAAACATTAAAAAGATTATCATCAAAAACGAAAAGGGATCAAACCCATTAAATAGTACATACTTCTAGACAGCAATTTTTTTTACAGTTTTTCTGTGGTGATAAAGTTGTAACATTGTTCAACATTAAAAGGAAATGTGACCACTTTTGGCCAGTGTTTATGAGGCTCATTATAAACTGATAAATCTATAAACAGCGATAATTGTTTTAGCTCAGTGTAACTAGTCTCATCTCTTAATTATTTTAATCATGGCATACTGTGCCCTTATCACGTGTATAAACAAAGAGGGCGTCAAAGCATCATGTGTAGCTGCCTCCAGACAAATTGGAAAAGCAAATTTATATTATTTTTTGGAGTTTATGGCACTAAGAAATAATTTTTATACATGCTAGGTAGGAGTACATGATATTTAAAACAGCAGTAGCCATATTTATTTTTAGGAGATAATGTCCCTTTAAGTTTCACACTGTTTGCACAATAAGAACTATGGGACAAGCTAATTGTACACCAATGCATTGGATACATCTCTAGCATTCAATTGGTTAAACTACCAATTTTTTTACTTTTACCCTATACTACAATTAGTTTGCTCCCAGAATTCCTCCAGTTTCTATGAACATATGGCCCTATATTACTGTATACATTAAAGTATTCATGTGAATGCTTCAAGTTAACATTTTAATGTGGTGTACTAGCACTGTGAATTTCTTCACTTTTGTATATCTTTTCTCCTTCTCATTCTAGCTGCTTCTTTCACTATATCTTATTTAATTTCACTGCTATAAATGATATAGAATGAAATGCACTTAAAATGTAACACCTTAGCGATCGATGAGGTGCCAGGACCATAATTGGTGAATGTGTATTAAGGACCAGTGACGGTCATGGCACATCATGGAATTCTGGAATGGCATCGCGGCTGCCATCACTGAATGTATCCATCAAAAAAAAGTGCCGTGGTTTAGGGCCTCCCACCCCCGGATTGGATGGTCGTTAAGGGGTTAAATGTGTTCCTTTGTTTTTATTTGGAGAGAAGTTTTTAAAGGCATAGTATGTGGCCTTTTGTTTGGTTTGCTTGGCCTATGTACATTTACAATAAGGTACTATACAAACCCCATGTGGCTTATAGTGGTGGATGGAAAATACCTATAAAGGAGACTGGTGGAGCTCATGGCTTCTTGGGCCTCCATCCACTTCCTGAAAGCTAACATTTTTTTGCATGCAGGTTAGTCCTATCATTAAGATATTGGAAATGTTGTTTTTTATATTTTTTTCCTCACAAGAATTCTTCTATCTTGATATGTCTTTTCCTGTAAACCAGTCACCATTTTAGTAGCCCTTCTCTGAATTTTCTGTAGATTATTTATATCCTTCTGGAGATGGGGTCTCCAATACTGTACACAATACTCTTGGTGAGCTCTAACTAGAGATCTGTAGGGTGGCATGACCACGCCCCTTTTTCTGTTACTAATGCCCCTAGCTATACAACCCAGCACTCTGCTTGCATTATTACATAGCCTGCCTAACTTTAAGTCATTAGGAATAATGAATCCCAAATCCCTTTCCTCTGTTGTCTCTGACAGCATACTACTCTTAACTATATTTTTCCTTTGGATTTTTATGTCCCAAGTGCATTATTTTATATTTATCAACATTAAACTGCAACTGTCACACTCTTGTCCATTCTTCTAATTTACCTAAATCATTTGTCATTTGGCTTATTCCCCCTGGAATGTCTACTCTATTGCAGATCTTTGTATCATCTGCAAAAAGGCATACCTTTCCTTGAAGACCTTTTGCAATATCACTAATAAAAATATTAAAAAGAATGGGCCCCAGTACAGATCCCTGAGGTACCCCACTAGTAACACTCCTTTCGTCTGAATATTCTCCACTGACTACCACCCTCTGTCTCCTGTCACTCAGCCATTGCCTTATCCATTTAACTATTTTTGCATCCAGACCCAAACACTGCAATTTATTAATGAGTCTTCTATGAGGGACAGTGTCAAATGCTTTATTGAAATCTAGATAAGCTATATCTACTGCTCCCCCTTGGTCTATTATTTTAGTTACCCAGTCAAAAAATCTATGAGGTTAATTTGACAAGATCTCCCTGCTGTAAACCCATGCTGTTTGGTATCTTGCAAGCCATTCAAATTCAGATATTCAACAATTCTTTCCTTTAGCATAGTCTCCATTAATTTCCACACTACTGATGTAAGACTGACTGGTCTGTAGTTACCAGACTCTTCCCTGCTACCTTTTTTGTGAATCGATACTACATTTGCTGTCTTCCAATTTTCTAGAACTACTCCTGTCAATAGCGACTGAATAATTCTGTTTAAGGTTTTGCCAGAACACACTTAAGTTCTTTTAATAACTTTGGGTGTATCCCATCTGGATCCATTGATTTATCTGCTTTAACCTTAGAAAGTTGAAGTAGAACTTCTTCCTCTGTAAACATGCATGTTTCCCATGTCTTGCCATTTCCTTTTTCTAACAGAGGTCCCTTCCATTCATCTTCCTCTGTAAAAACTGAACAGAAATATTCATTGAGACAGTCAGCTAGCCCTTTATTCTCATCTACATAGTTTCCGTTTTTTGTTTTCAGTCTAACTATTCCATGTTACATTTTCCTCCTTTCATTTATATATCTAAAACATTTTATCCCCCTTTTTCACAATTAACTTGTATATTAAAACAGTTTATAAATAGATAATGCAACCATAATACAAAATATTAAAAATACTGTGTACTGCTAATAAACTATGACATGTTTCATATACAAAAATTATAAAAAAAAGGTACAGGATAGAGGAATTGTAACGTTCTCAAATGCCCAAGATGTCAGAGCCAAATAAGACTGATGTACTAAGAAGAACCAACTGCACTGGAGGGGATAAATACAAATTTCCCAAAAGGCCATTGATTTAACCCTTTGACAGCCAGTGGGATGAACTACTCTTTGCTTTGCAATTTGTTGCACACTTCTCTGGCACTCAAAGGGTTAAATGAGTTTTTAACCCCTTTACTGCTTAAAATACGTGTTTCGTCCCTATGGTTCAAATGCTGTATTCCAGTTCTTTTTTGTATATCGGCCTCGGTATGACAAAAGTAAAACGAAAGCTCTACTTTCTGTGAAAACAAAAGAACAAAACATAGATTACTGTGATACATTCATGCTTAACAATCCATTGTTAAAGAAAAATTCATTATGACTTGCCAGTTACTGTGGTTTCTTAAGTGATTAACGTGAAATTGAAGTTGTTCTCTGCTGGTTGCAGCACAGTTATCAAAAGGTTTATACTTTTGAGGGTGTTGCAATGCATTTAGTACCTCTCTGGCACTCAAAGAGTTATGAATTGTGGAAATAAAGGAAAGTAAGAAATTAGACTGCAGGAGGACCTTGAAAGAATACTAGATTTATGCCTGAGGTACAAAAATAGACATTCATTTCTAGAATCTTTATGTTAACAAGTCCAATATTGACTATCATACTGAAACTCAGGGATTTCTATGTGGGAATACTCAGGGGTATTCAGTATTGGCACCTCTGTTCTGCACTATAAATAATAATATAAAAGAGAGGTTATATAGGTCAGAATGCAAGAAAGTGGAGCATTAACTATTAAAATTTTTATGCTATTTGGGATTGCTTATGTTTTAATGTAAGAAACATACTATCTCCTTAATGCTAAATAGCACATGATTCTAAATTATTGGCAATGTTAGCCAAAAGTATGAAAATGTGTGCTGATTGCATTGCTGAATTAGGCACAATCACTAATCCTCTCACAAAACAATGGTAGCTACGCCCACTTTTGAAGCGCATGCACTAAAAAAGGGTCAAACGTTTGTTAATTCATAACAAGCATGAACAATTCATTAACATTTTGGTGGTAATTATTTTCCATAGAAAGTACTTTGTAAAAACCGATTAACCCTTTGAGTGCCAGAGGGATAAGCAATGCGTAGTACAACAATGCGTTGCGTACCCCTCTGGCACTCAAATGGTTAAGCATGTTCATTGCATTCCATCTAGAGTATCAGCACTTACCCCCCCCCCAAAAAAAAAAAAAACATACAGTAGTACTGGAACATACCAACTGCACCACATGGAACAAATAATAAGTCCTATTGATTTAAATAGGATTATGATCCATCTGATTGCTAGAAAGGTCGCCAAATCAATGCTTTACAATACACTGGAGAACCCTCTGGTATTAAAGGGGTTAATGCCCAAATTAGTTCATTGGGGATTTTCATTTTTCCCCAATGGTGCAGTTATTTTGCCTCAACATTTCTCCAAATCTTCTTAGCACATCAACCTTAGCATATACATTTTTTATAAAAAAAAAACCCTAAAAAGCAACAAAACAAATCTTCAACAGAAAATTAACCCTTTGAGTTTCGGGGGGGTATCCAATACATTGCTTAGGATACCCTTCTGGCTCTCAAAGGGTTAAAAATGTAACAAACTATGACTGGAATCAAGACTATCAAAATGGCAGGTAGGACAGTGTCGGGTAGATCTTGCACATTAACAAAGAACTATCACTTCCTAATAATAACCCCTACCTTTCCTTGCTGAATTTAGCCCTTGTGACTTTTTTCAAGGTACCTCTTTAATCAGTCCTGCATGTCATGCCATAGGGGCAGTCATGACAGTTGGTAGCATGGTCACAGGATAGAAACTATGCCCTCTGCACATGTACATACCTAAGAACTCTCCGGATTTTACCCTGCAACTCCAGTTTTGAGAGTGCATTATTGGGTCTCTGGGGTAGAGGCTGATTCTCTGGAACTCTGCCCACTTCTGTTCCTTCCCACCCATTTCCTCCCACATTTCCTCCTTCACCACCCAGTTTCTCCCACTTCCTGCCCACTTGTGTGATGCCCCAGAAAGCCCCACCCCCTTTTTGCCATGATTTGCGGCAATTATACTCCCCAGCGGCATCAGTGAAGTCCCATACGGGGACTCCACAAATTAAACTTCCCAGGTATGCACATGTAAGCTCACGCACTCTGATTGTTTCATTTGTAACAAGCTGCAAGTACTTGTCATGTCTTCCTCCATAGACATGACATCCAGGACTGTATTATGCCTTAAACTAGTTGAACAGCCCGTTACACGGGCCACAGTGTCACAGCCACCCGGTCGCGGGGCAGTCACGCGCAGTAGAGACTGCCCGCGTCACGGCTGATACAGAGCTGGACACTCCTTCGGAGCGCCCTGCTCCGTATCAGCCACGGCACGGGCAGTCTCTACTGCGCATGACTGCAGCACACGCAGCAGTGTCTACTGCGCATGTTGCGGCGTTACACACGATTTAACGAATTATTATATAGGATGAAGGCACAAGGCCAAAATTCATAAGGACAATTAGGATTTTATGGCCATAGTAAAGTGTGTGTGTGTGTGTGTGTGTGTGATTATTTATTATAACCATCTGCCAGGAAAGAATGTTCATTTAACCCTTTGAGTGCCAGGGGGTATCCAGTGCATTTCAAAGTGTTAAAGTGACACATGACCACCAGACTTCCACCCACTAGCACGCTTTATGATTGGCATAGGTGGGATGCTTCTCACAGCCCTCAACTGCTAGTTACATCTATTAACCAAACTGTTTCCAGAACATTACAATATGGTGGGAGTTGTAAGCACCAACAGCTGGAGGTCTTATACTCTTCGCTACAGTGTCTGAATTGGGATGCATACATGGAACATCTGCACAAAGAAAAGAAGAGCAATTCTGGAGCAATCCAATTGCACCTTAGGGGACAAATGAACATTTTCATTGATTAAATTGGTCTTTTAACCCCTCAAATACTAAAGAGGACTTGCATAAAATTGGATAAAAACATCCATTTAAGTAAATGGGAATTTGCAGAATTATAGGCCTTATGCAAGAAGGCAAAGTGGAGCTATTCTGGAAGGGTAAATAAATTTAACAAAATCCATATTGATTTAAAAGATTTACTTTTAAATGGTTGCATTTAAAACATTGTGCGCCTACCTACCGCATTAAGCATGTCGCATTGATGAAAATGGCGACATGAGAATCTCGCACTGCATAAAAACACGAGAGTCTCATGTCATGTCTTAAACGGCACCTCAACAAGATGGGGAGTAAGAAAGGTAGAGCTTTGAGTTTACAGTTAGTAAGGGGAAATATGAGATGGCACAATTGAAAGTATTGCCAATGTTGGGTACATAGGAAGCCATGGTACTCCATTAAATAATCAAAATCCCCATCCCCTTTGTAATCAGAGTCTCCAGGGAAATAATACCTCCCTCTCTCCATCTTCCAAATCAAAAGTGATTGGGAGGAAAGTCTGAGTTCCCTAGAACTCAGTATGCAGTAGAATGATAGGGCAAGCTGAAACAAAGAATTAGAAGAGGCCCAAATCCATGGTAAGTGACCAAGAATACAATGGTTTGTGATCAAGCCAGGAAGGGAGAGTGGGTAGCCAAGATAATTTGAGATGGAATAAAGTTTGAACAAGAGACCAACAGCGAATCCCTTGAAGAGGGTAAGAAAAAGTCCACTAACCAGGTATAGTTCACGGCTAAAGAATATGTGAAAAAGTCAGGTAAACCCAAGCCTCCAAACTGAGGAGCCCTAGAAAGGATAGTAAGTCACAATGGAGACTTCTTAATGTGATAACGTTGCCAACAAGCAATTGGATCTTCCGGCTAAGACTCAAAGTTATGTGAAAAAGTGATTGTTTAGAACAGATACAGAACTTTGGTAAGAATGATCATCTTAACCAGATTTATACATCCCAACCAGGAAACAAACAGATGATTCCAATGTAGCAGGTCACCTCCAACAGAGGAGAACAATGAGGAAAAGTTCCGGGAAGGAATTATTTAGGGTCTGTAGAGACAAATACATGTAAGTATTTAATTTCAGCACCAGACCATTGAAACGAGAATTCAGAGTGGAGTAGTGATGACTGACTAAGAGGAAGAAGTCAAGTCCAGAACTTCTGATTTTATTTTAGTTTATTTCTGCTAAGGATACCAAATGATATATTCAACAAACATGGTGAACTGGAGGAAGTGTATGATATAAAGAAAAGAAGGTCATCCACACTTAAAATGTTTAGAGCCTTGCTGGATTACAGAACTATCAGGTGAAAGTCATACAATCTTGTGTAGGCATTCCAATTTAAAATGAAAATCAAAGGGAACAGGGGACATGTTCTGTTGGAGATAGGAAAATTATCAGAAAGATATTCATTGAAATACTAACTGAAGGGGTGGCAGTATTATGTTTGGATTCCCTGCCAGTAACAAAATCAGCCTGATCCAGGTGTGTTAGACAGGAGGTGAGAGTTTAGATGAGAAGTTAGCAATTTGGTAAACAATTTTATGTTGAGATTCAGTAGAGAGGTTGGTCTATAATGAGCGCAAATTGTGGAGTCCTTCTCCGCCTAGCGCTTGTCTAGGGAAGGGGAAACCAGTTGCCACTGAGATAAACCCCTGAACCATATGAAGAACAAGGAGATCAGAGAAGGATTGGTAATATAGCAGGGAACAACCTTAAGGTTGTGGACTCTTGTTGGGGGGTGGTAGATTATAGGGGAGTGGGAAGTTCCTCTATGGAAAAAGGTGCCTGAAAGTCTGCAAGCAGTGAGCTTTCTAAGAAAGTATGGATAGATTCCCGAGAGAGGGAAGCATTGGACTCCAAATTGTAAAAAGGAGCATAAAGAATTAGAAAACATGGGCAATGTCCAGGAGGATCTGGTGGGGGACTCCAACTGGGATGAGAAATATAGTGTGATCTCTGTTTGGCCATAACAAGTTTAGCTAAAGTTTTTTACCATTTTTGTTTCCATAAATGTAGTGGCTGTATTTGGTCCACATAAAGGATTTGATGAATCATTGATGTAAAAATCAAGCTGGTTCAGAACGAGCCTGAAAGTGCTTTGTCAGTAGTACATAGTCTAATGGTACCGGTGTCTTAAAATCTAATCAAAAACAAAATATAACCACAAACTCTCAAATATTATTATTATTATTATTCTTTATTTATATAGCGCCAACTAATTCCGCAGCGCTGTACAATTGGGGAATAGACATACAGATGTATTAAATAGTACAATCAGATGTGTAGAACAGGAGGTACTAATAAGTACAATGAAAACCATGGGAAGATGCCCAATTCACCATGTGTTATCCACCTCTATGTGCAACATATAATGTAGGCATCTGAGGAAAATATATTCCGACGTGCTCAATTAATAATATAAGGTGCAACAGTTAATGATATAAGATTGGTCATCCAAGAGGAAACCTCGGTGTACAAATGGTCAAAATAATACCTGATTATTCGGAAAGGGTACATCCAACCCAGCCCGACAAGACATGGATACTGAAGTAAAAAATGGATAAGCTAAAACATTCTATATAATAATTCTCTAAAACGTGTGTAAAGACGCAGCCATGCTCAGTAGAGACTGCAATGCGTGATGCAGTCATGCGCAGTAGAGGCTGCCCGTGACAAGGCTGATGCAGAGCGGGGCGCTCCTAAGGAGCATCCCGCTCTGTGTCAGCCGCAGCACGGGCAGTCTTTACTGAGCATGACTGCACCGTGATTGGCTGGCACTGTATCTGCCGGGGTGTGGGCAGTCTCTACTGTGTATGACTGCCCCGCAGCTGGCTGGCAGTGGCACTGTGGCCCATGTAACGGGCTCTTCAACTAGTGTGTGTGTATATATATAGATGAAAGCAGTTAAAAGTTTAAACACAAAGGGTGAGTATGTATAGAGGAGAGACAATGTATCATAAGGAAATTCACTACCCTTCCAATTCTCCTTTATGACTCTAACAGATGGATCAACTCTTCACGTCGGACATGTTTCTTTGGTGTCTATTGTATCCGCGTTTCCACCGCTTATGTATCCAGGATTAACTTCTTAAGTCCATAGCCAGATAAGGTTGGATATATATTTAAATTCTTCAACATGCTACTATACTTTATAGTTATCCACCGCTTTGTTCCACATTCTCCATCCAACGCGTTTCAAGGTGAATTTCACCTCTTATTCTGGGATAATATAAAAATGATCCTCCATGCCTTGTATCTTAAATATCTATAAAGCTCTTTCCTCGTTATGGTGAGTTGGATATGGTAAACACAATCACTTCAGTTTCTCAGTCTAGGTTGATTTAACCCTTTCATTGATATATATCAACATAAAAATAGAAAAAACAAATAATAAAAAATAAAATTAAAACCATTATAGTTCACAATATATAATCATAAAATATATACCATATAGGATGATAAAAGGGCTACCTAAATGTTAGAATAAATGACTAACTTAGTTGAACAAGCCCTTTAACATCACAAACCCCTGATGTCAATAGATTTTTCACAGATAATCTTATCTATCTAATTATCTATTTCTCTATCTATCTATATATCTATCTATCTATACAGTAATGTGCAAACATTTTTGGCAGGTGGGAAAAAATGTAAAGTAAGAATACTTTATAAAATATACATTATAGTTTATTAATTAACAAACTGCATATTGAGTGAACACAAGAAAAAACTAAATCAAATCAATATTTGCCTCTGTGCCTTTAAGACAGTATCAATTCTTCTAGGTACACTAGGTGTATAATTAAACAATTATACCAAACAGCTGCTAATGATCATTTTAATATGTAGGATGAAACACAATCATTAATTTAAAAAGAAACCGCTGTGTAGGAGGAATAAAACTTGGTGAGGAATAGCCAAACTCAGTTAAGGTGAGGTTGCTGACGACAGTTTAATGTCAAAAGTCATACACCAGGGTAAGACTGAGCACAGCAATGAGACACAAGGTAGTTATACTGCATCAGCAAGGTCTCCCAGGCAGAAATTTCAAGGCAGACAGGTTTCCAGATGTGCTGTCCAAGCTCTTTTGAAGAAGCACAAAGAAACGAGCAAGTGGTTGGCCAAGGAAACTTAGTGCAGCAAATGAAAGACACAACATGCTTACTTCTCTTTGCAAATGGAAGATGTCCAGCAGTGCCATCAGCTGAGAATTGGCAGAAAACAGTGGGACCCTGGTACGCCCATCTACTGTCCGGAGAAGTCTGGATAGAAGTGGTCTTCATGGAAGACTTGTGGTCAAAAAGGCATACATCCGATGTGGAAACGAAGCCAAGTGACTCAACTATGCACGGAAAAACAGGAACTGGGGTGCAGACAAATGGCAGCTGGTGCTCTGGACTGTGAGCCAAAATGTTAAATATTTTGCTGTAGCAGAAGGCAGTTTGTTCACTGACGGCTGGAGAGTGGTACAAGAACTGAGTTTCTGCAGGCAACATTGAGGAATGGTGGAGCCGGAGGTTCCTTGCAAGTTTGGGGCTGCATTTCTGCAAATGGTGTTGGGGATTTGGCAGAATTAATGGTATCTTCAATGCTGAGAAGTAGAAGCAGATACTTATCTATCATGTGATTCCATCAGGGAGGCATCTGATTGGCCCCAAATTTATTCTGCAGCATGACAAAGACCCCAAACATGCAGCCAAAGTCATTAAGAACTATCTTCAGCATAAAGAAGAACAAGGAGTTCTGGAAATGATGGCATGACCCCCACAGAGCCCTGATCTCAACATCATTGAGTCTGTCTGGGATTACATGAAAAGAGAGAAGCAACTGAGGCTGCCTAAATCCAGAGAAGTGTGGTTGGTTATCCAAGATGTTTGGAACGGCATACCTGCTGAGTTCCTTAAAAAACTGTGTGCAAGTGGTACCTAGAAGAATAAAGATGACTGAAAGGCTAATTAAAGTAAAACATTTAAAGGAAGAAGACACTACTGGACTTTTGAATTCAAGGTAGATTTGCAGCTGTGGGGAGTGGGGAAATAGGCCATAGGATGGGGGTTCTATTTGGGGGGATTAATCCTGTGCATGCCAGAGGAGAATGCAATGCTTTGTCATATGTTGCATACCCCTCTGGCTTAGGGCCCCATATCAATGTATCCGTGGGTCACTAGTGAAGAGATGCCTAGTTGCGCAGGCATGTATACTGTATTGACACTTTTCAATTACACTGTGATTTTTCACACACATTTTGGACTCAAAGTTTCTTAAGCAAAAATAACAGCAACAAAGAGTCCCTGAACTCATGTTACTAACCACCTTATGTAATTGAATAGAAAATGGACTTGATGTTTCATTGCTTCCAATGGGCTCTATTTTTGTACCTGTGCTTTTTTAACAGTTAGTAGTTTATCACAGAGCAGGTTATAGAATACCAAACTGTGACTTAAAGGAGAACTTTCACCCTCAAGATACATGATGTTATTTGATACATCTACTAAAATTGTCTATATATTGTACATATTAAAAAAAAAATTGCAATGCCTTAGTAGACATAAGCTAAATTTCCCTGTGAAGTCACCGGTTCCTCTTTCTCCAGCACAAGATGCACCACACAGCTCTGCAGGGCATCCCCTATCCTTAAATTCTCCTCCCACCTCCCTCCCAGCTTTCCATGGTAGTGTGCTCATGCTTCCCTTTATATAGAGGCACTTGATGTGGACATATAATGGAAAAATAAGCTCCCCTTTGTGCAATGAAGTTTGTCTCCTATAATGAATACACAATGAAGGTACCAAGCATGCTACTACAATATATGGACTGATACATACACAGAAATGAACAATGTATTAAGTCACATTGAGTAGTTGCGTCACTCCACCACATTGCAGAGCTTAAAGATCAAGGCTAATTACATATTGGTGAAGCAGTGACACTTATCACACTATCTACTTCACCAATAGGTAATTAGCAAAGAATAACAATTACAGTAAATCATGTCTGCTTAACTTGGCTGGGAGATTGGAACATTCTTCAATCAGCAGATCAAAGGACTGAACCTCTCTGCCAGTTGCCAGTCAAGCAAAATGATAAAAAAACATAAAACTAAAAAGAGGAGTTGTAATTTGTACTTGATGCAAGATCTAATTCCTGCTGGAGGCAAAATATTAATAACATTAATCAAGAGTCTGGCAATAAAAAAGTTATTGGCTGAAAACTGAAGGTGTTCTAGCGGGACTCTGTCGCATTGCACAGCCCACAAAACACGTGATCCATGTTGACCTTCCCGGTGCAAAAGTCCCAATGGTTATCCTCATGGTTTCACCACATAGCCAGCAGTTGCATCTGGCTATAGCTCAGCGTATGCATGTATCAAGGACTCCTGTGCATCGCAAAGTCTCCCACTGAACAGAGTGGTCTACTAGTCAATTGTAAGGCTGAAAAAGCCATATTAAAATAGAGTTACTGAGAGGGTTAACTGGCAGAACAGTACAGTTGCATTGTTTTGCCATGACTGCACTACATTGCAGAGCACAGTAATGCAGGGAAAAACAAGAGCAACTAGGCAATGCATGAAAAATAAGTATAACAATGGATAAAGCTAAGGGTATGGAATACAACATAGGCACCACAGGTCAGTGCTAATAAAGGGAGATCCAAAAGTAAAGAGAGATTCGAAAATAGATCAAAATGCACGTAAAATGGCTGAAATGCATGAATACATGTCATAGGAAGAGGGTATGATCCATAAATAAGAACAAACACATCTATTTTGGGGATTGCAGACCACAGCTGTATTTAACTATTTTCACTCACATTATTATTATTGTTCTTATTCAAACACAACAATAATTATTCATTAACCAATAAGCAACCATTAACTAACAGTCCTTGCCAATCCACTTTTCCTTGAAACCAAGCATGGCCAACTGGCATGGGCTCATGCTGAAATCCCCACATTCTTCAGCACTACAGCTGATCCCAACGTTTGTCAGCACTTACAGCTGATCCACCACTCTTCAGCACTTTCAGCTGACTCCACCATTTTTCAGCACTTACAGCTGACTCCCAAGGAATTACCCCATTGGCCATCCACTTTAGCTTCAATGGGTAACATCACCTCCCGCTACCTAAGTCCAGGGCAAACTCCCAAAGGGCTTCTGCCCAAGGATAAAATCCCTTAACTTTACCACATCAGTTATCGATCTTTGAAAACCACGCAAAGACTATCTGCCACGAGACCCCACTGTCAATCCCTTGACCAGTTGGGCCCACCGCCACCAGGCCTGACTGTCAATGACGTGACCAGTCGGCCCTCACACCCACTAACGCTATGATCTGTACATCCATTCAC
This sequence comes from Rhinophrynus dorsalis, assembly GCA_037306005.1. Classification (NCBI taxonomy): domain Eukaryota; kingdom Metazoa; phylum Chordata; class Amphibia; order Anura; family Rhinophrynidae; genus Rhinophrynus; species Rhinophrynus dorsalis. The sequence continues at coordinate 254,760,528 of CM074721.1, forward strand.
TCATAGCACTCTAAAAGCAATGCACAAAGCCCCACAGAGTACTCCACCCAATAACCAACCCCACAGAACTGAACACCAACAGACAAACCACAAACAACCAGAGAGAACTATCCACATACCAACCAAGCAAACATGCACCAAACACCGACGAGCAGCCGGCCCAGAAAAAGCCCATGCCACACAAAACCAGCTGTGCCCCCACCCTATTGTCCCCAAACCCTCGGCAAACACCAGATACAAGGGGGGGGGGTCAGGAGTGTTAACTCACAACCCAAACTCAGTAATCCACAGGCGTACTGTATAGTGTACAAAGAGTAAATAACAGGCACCCCACAAAACTCAATATGTCCACTGCTCCCACAATAAGCACTGGATAAACCACCAAAAGCACAACCACTGCCCATAGGAACTCACAACAGCTGTCCCCTTTTTTTTTTTTTTTTTTTTTTTCTTTCTTGCAACCAGGATCCCCCCATGCCATGGAGTGCCTCAGCCTCAAAGTGGAAAAAACAAAACGCCCGTTCACACCCGGATCAACAAGGCAGACAGACACAAACGACATGAACAAACAGCGGAAGAGCGAGACACAAACCCTATACCTCAATATATGCACCTAATCACACACATACCATATATATTCATACATAGACACAGACCTAAGCACCTACACATATACATCCATTCATCCACCCTCACCTACTACACACCCATGAACATAAATTCAAAACATACATTTCCATCAAAAGGGGGGCGTACAAGGTTATACTGTACATTAGCAGGAAAACCAGAAGGTCAGATAAAGACCAATTTACACGGCAGCAGCAAAGCTAAATAATCCTCAAGACTCTGGGTTAGGAGGCAAAGGCTGACCTCAGTGGACTTGTGTCCACCAACTCACACATATATACATACCCAAGACATGAATCCTACCCGCGCATTGTGCACACAGAGACATGACCCCCAGCCCAAAATAGAGATAGCTATACACAGAAACCAAAACATCCGCCGACTAAAACCCGTAGCCCACATGCACACTGAGATAACACTGGCCTCCAGTAATAAACACACTCACTGCACCAATGCTGAAGCCACAAAAAAACACCCTACAAGCCACTACAGAGATACACAGAAGCACCCACACTTATATCCCCATATATGCACATACCCCAGCATAGCCAAGCATACCCACACCCTGCATACCGAGCCTCAGAAGCCCACGGATGCATAACACAGCAATGTCCAGAACAGATACTTATCCAACTAGAACCAGAACCATAGGGCACTGAAGAACTACCACCATCTGCAAGCACAGATGAACCAGAGCCACATGAAGACAGAACTGCCATGCAGGCTTCATGCGGCGCCCGTTGTTACCTCCACCTGCAGCGTATTTCCCCAGGTGCAGTGGGAAACAGGAACAGCACCATTGTGCACTTCCAACCAAACTCCCCACTGGCACCACAGGATCCTCCACCCAAGCACATGAGGTAGTGTCCCACTTACCGTGCCACCAACTGCATCCAGGAATGCCCAGTTCTCTGACCGGCTGCGTCACCGCCCAGGAGAGACTCCACCAAAAGCCTGGCCCCGATATCATGGTGCCCGTGATTGCTCTCTTTTTGTGTCTATCACCAGTAGGGGGCTCTCCATTGGCTGGCTGCCTTCAGCCCGCCCTGTATTGCCTATTTAAACCTAGCCTGGACACCCTTTGGTTGCCCTTTCGTGTTGTCTCTATGCTGTTGAGTATATACCTTGTTCCTGAGTTCCTGGGCCTCTGCTGTGTTCCTGCGACCTGTGTTCAACCTGTTCCAGTGTTTCCAGTTGAATAGTTCCTGCATCCGTCTGATCCGGTTGAGCCACCGCTTCCTGCTACCAGTTTTCACCGTCGTTCCTGATTCCGGTTGACCGTCTGCATGCTGGTTCCTGCTTCCATCTGCCGGTTCCTGTCCAGTCGTCTTCAGTCGTCTGACGTTCCTGAGTCGCCTCAGTACGCGGGAACAGGTTGCTTGACAGCCACCCGGCTGTCTCAGTATTGTTAGCGTTCCACGTACAGGGTACCGGTTCGCTCCTCTAGCCACCCGGCTGTCTCAGTATTGATAGCGTTCCACGTACAGGGTACCGGTTCGCTCCTCAAGCCATCTGGCTGTCTCAGTATTGATAGCATTCCACGTACAGGGTACCTGTTTGCTCCTCAAGCCATCCGGCTTTCTCAGTATTGTTAGCGTTCCACGTACAGGGTACCAGTTCGCTCCTCAAGCCATCCGGCTGTCTCAGTATTGATAGCGTTCCACGTACAGGGTACCGGTTCGCTCCTCAAGCCATCCGGCTGCCTCAGTATTGATAGCGTTCCACGTACAGGGTACCGGTTCGCTCCTCAAGCCATCCGGCTGTCTCAGTATTGTTAACGTTCCACGTACAGGGTACTGGTTCGCTCCTCAAGCCATCCGGCTGTCTCAGTATTGATAGCGTTCCACGTACAGGGTACTGGTTCGCTCCTCAAGCCATCCGGCTGTCTCAGTATTGTTAGCGTTCCACGTACAGGGTACTGGTTCGCTCCTCAAGCCCCCCGGCTGTCTCAGTATTGTTAGCGTTCCATGTACAGTGTACTGGTTCTCTCCTCTAGCCATCCGGCTGTCTCAGTATTGATAGCGTTCCACGTACAGGGTACTGGTTCGCTCCTCAAGCCATCCGGCTGTCTCAGTATTGTTAGCGTTCCATGTACAGGGTACTGGTTCGCTCCTCAAGCCATCCGGCTGCCTCAGTATTGTTAGCGTTCCATGTACAGTGTACTGGTTCTCTCCTCTAGCCATCCGGCTGTCTCAGTATGTTAGCGCTCCACGTACAGGGTACTGGTTCGCTCCTCTAGCCACCCGGCTGTCTCAGTATTGATAAGCGTTCCACGTACAGGGTACTGGTTCGCTCATTAAGCCACCCAGCTGTTTCAGTATTGTTAGCGTTCCACGTACAGGGTACTGGTTCGCTCCTCAAGCCACCCGGCTGTCTTGCAGTATTGTTTGTGTTCCACGTACTGGGTACTGGTTCGCTTCATATACACCTGGTTGCTACTATAGTGGTATGGCGTTCCATCTGTGAGAGCACTGTGAGCTCCACACCCTTCACTATCTCTGCTGCTGGCAGCCTACTTTCTGACTTAGCCTCATTATCATCATAGTGACTGTTGTCCCACCTTCCAGTCACTTGGGCGAGTGCTTGCCATTATCTCCTGTCTATGGGCTGCCTTGCCCGGTATTGGTAAGGCCGGTAGAACCTGTCCTATTCCTTGGGTTGCCTTACCCAGTATTGGCAAGGCCGGTAGAGCCGGTGTTAACTCCTGTCAATTGGCTGCCTTGCCCGGTATATGGTAAGGCCGGTAGAACCTGTCCTGTTTCCTTGGGTTGCCTTACCCGGTATTGGCAAGGCCGGTAGAGTCAGTCTTAGCCTCCTGTCTAGGGGCTGCCTTGCCCGGTATCTTGGCAGGGCCGGTAGAGCCTCACCTCACGAGTCCCAATCCTCTGGCTGCCTTGCCCGGTATATTGGCAGGGCCGGTAGAGCCAACATTGCTCTTATTTGTATTGCATTCCTGTCTAATAAAGATATATGTGTGTACGTGTATATTACCCTACTGGGCTGCATTAACTTTTCAATAAAGTTGTGTTTTTACCTAGCTCTGTGTCTGAGAGTCTTAACAAACCGTGACACCCGAGGGATGCCAGCCCATCAAAGAAAAACCCACAGCACATCCACAGATGACTAATTCGCAATTTCGGTGCTTCTATTCTTGACTTTACGAATCCCGATTGACCCGCTCTGACTCTCAGATCTGTTTTATCGACCAATGTGGCCTTCTGCAACTTTCCTTTGAGCATAAACAAATGCTTGATGCTCCTATTCTTCTGAGAGAGGTGGTGGAGGCTATCCGTGGTTTGCCGGCGGGTAAGGAGTCCGGTGTGGATGGTCTTCCTACAGAATGGTATAAAGAATTTGTGGATGTTTTGGCCCCCCACTTGCTGAATACCTTCTATGCTGCTATAGATGACGGATACCTTCCAGAGTCTATGAACGATGCTTCCATTATTGTCTTGCCCAAACCAGGAATGGATCCGGAGATCTGTGATTCTTACAGGCCCATCTCTTTATTGACTACAGACACCAAAATTGTGGCGAAGATTCTAGCTACTAGACTGAATGCGGTACTGGAAACTATAATACATGAAGATCAAACCGGCTTTATACCGGGAAAATCAACATCGCACAATCTTAGACGATTATTTATGCACCTGCAACTCTCTCATGACACCACTGGATCTCGAGTGATTGCATCTCTAGATGCCTCTAAGGCATTCGACTCTGTCGAATGGCCTTATCTTTGGCATGTGCTCAGGGGTTTTGGGTTTGGCCCTTCCTTTATTAACTGGATACATATTTTATATAGCAGACCCAGGGCTTCTGTGGTGATGGGCGGTCTGTGTTCACAATCCTTTTCCTTGCAGCACGGTACCAGACAGGGTTGCCCACTCTCGCCCGGCTTGTTCGCCTTGGCCTTGGAACCTCTGGCTGTTCTTATTTGTGCAAATCCATTGATTAAGGGACTCAAGATGAAAGGCAGAGAGGAAAAGATTGCATTATATGTTGATGACGTCCTGCTTTTTTTGGAAGATGATGGATGCTTTCTGGAGACCACATTGAGCTTGGTAGATGATTTTGGTACATACTCTGGATCTCAAATAAATTGGGCTAAATCCTCTTTGCTCCCGATTGATAGTAGGTCGAGGGAATATAATCCGACCAATGTCCCACCTAAGTATGTGGAAGAGTGTACATACTTGGGGATTAGGGTGGCAGCGGTGATGGATTTCTTTTTGGAGTTGAACTTGATACCCAACATTCAATACTTTTATGATAAAACAACTGCATGGCTCTCCTTACCCTTGAATGTTATTGGCCGGTCAAATCTCATTAAAATGATTTTTTGCCTACATTTTTGTATGTTTTTCAAAACACGCCAGTCCCTATACCTAAAAAATATTTCCGACAAATAGACAGAATTATCACCTGCTTTCTGTGGCGGGGGGAAGGGCTAGAATCAGGCTGACTACACTCATGAGACCCAAACGTGAGGGGGGTATTGCATTGCCCAATTTTTATAGATACTACTTGGCGGCGCAATGTCGATATGCGTTGGATTTTGTTTCTTCCCGCCCACGATACCAGACTACCCAGGTAGATGCTTTACTGTTACAACCTGCCTATACGTGTCCCAGTTCTTGCATGGAGGCCCTGCGGTTTTTATAACTCGAACTCCGCTAATACTGACCTTATATGAGGCTTGGGAGCAGTTGAAGGGGTTATTGGGATATCTCTTCATGGACCCGGATACCCCCTTGTGGGGTGCCGCGGGATTACGTCATTTAATTAATAGCGACTTTGGCCCCTTGTGGTCTAGGTATGGAGTTACTTGCCTCGGACAGCTAAACCAAGATAATCAGCTGAAATCTTTTTTGCAATTACATGACGAATTCCATGTACCGCATACTCTCTTTTATTCATATCTATGTATCAGACATGCTCTTCGTGCTCAGTGGGGGAACCGGACCCCGGTGGTTGCTACACTCCCGCTACTCGCCAGAATGATGCTTCTTGAGCCCTCGCGGCCTCTTTCTTTATCATTGGCTGGATTCTTGTGTCGGAGGTGGGGAGTTCCCTTCTCGGAACAAATGGGAAATGGACTTGGGTCAATTAGAAGACTGGGAATGGGATATGACTAAGGCGGGACCTGCGTTGGTGGCAACATCAACTAGACACCAGATGATACAGTTGAATATTCTACATCGTATTTATTATACGCCGGTCAGGCTGTACAGAATGGGAAGTTCCGGCTCTGACTGTTTTATCTATTTTCCCCGATGAAATTGAGGATGTCACTGACAAATATCTGATGAGTGAGCTCTTGGTGATGGCGAGAAAGATGGTGGCCTTGAACTGGATGTCAAACAGAGTTCCCAGTTGCAGGGCGTGGATAAATCTAGTTTCGCAGTGCATTCCACAATATAGATTGGTTTATCTACACCGGGATAACCCGAGTAAGTTTGACAAGATCTGGGGAAGATGGCAGCATGGTGGATAAATAGAGCAGATAACAATGTGGCACTTAATGATGTTCAAATTACTAGCGATGGGTGATTGAGGTTTCACCTACTGGATGAGTGGATGCTTGCGCAATATGGTTGATGAGTGATGTTCTGTATGCACCTGGTACATATCGGGATATTGTGGAATTGCTGGCTGGTGGGTGGGTGGGTGGGGGGCGCTGCAGGTTCGGGGGAGAGAGGACTTGAGGATGGAGGTGTATTAGCAATTTAGTTAGGTTAGGTTTTGAGAGAATGAAACCTCAGGTTGTTTCTGTACCTTCTACTAATATGACTGTATTCTTTTCATTGTTACAAAAGCCTACTTGTTTTTGCTACATTTGAATGTTTCTTTGTACTTTTCTGTATTTGAGTTATGTATGGAGCGATCTGATAATAAAATATATTAAAAAAAAAAAAAGAAAAATAAAAACCCACAGCACAGTGTGCTACCCAAATAGCACAGCGCACACCAATCTCCATGCACCAGCTGCAAAAGGTGACCAACACTAGAACCAAACTGGAAGAACCACCTGCAATGGAATTAGAGACCAGTGGCTGCCCAACACCTCAGTCCTGAAGCCCCAGCGAGCCTGGACCCAGGAGCAGTCCAGCTCATAACAGCTGCAGCACCACCGGCACCCAGGGAGTCCCACCCCAATGCTTCCATGAAAAACCTGGCAAAGCTACCGCTGTGCAGGTCCCGTTCATTTAGCAAGAAGCAAGTCTATATGCTGAATGATGCAACAGCCACCCTGTATCCTCTCCCAACTCACGGTCCTTGTCCAGATAGCTCTCCTCTTGCAGAACAAAACCAGGATGGGGCTGCCACACCTTCGGTTGTCAACGTTAACACCCAGGGGGCAACCACCATCAGGCACGAGAGGATGGAGAGGGTCACCTAACACCCTGCCTGCAACTGGCCTGACAAGCCAGACATCCTCTGTGATAATCAGTAACCACCCACACTAGGGTCAACCAAGCCATCACAATCAGCCAGCTTTGCCCAGCTGTGTAGCATTTTTTTATGTGAAATGTGACCTTACTACACAAATACCCACATACATCCACAAATTTACATAAGTGTACACATCTACACATTTCCATAAGTATACACACATATGCTGACACATGTAATCCTACCCATATGCTGACACATCTACACATGCGTACACATCAACATAAAATATGCCCACACATCTATACAATATATGCTCACACATCTACACAAGATATGCTCACACATCCACACAAACCCATTCTCTATCTACCTATGCCCATATGCATGCACATCTACATAGTTCCACACACATACCTAACTACACGCAGGTATAAATTCCCACATACAAACACCGCTACATGCATAGATACCTTCCTTCAAACCTATACATCCATACTCATATATACATATACCACAGTCATACCCACCTATAGACATTTACACATTCAGGCACATCTACACGCATAGATACAGTCCCACATAGACACTGGCATGCATAGATACATTCCCACAGACTCACACTTTTTTTTTGTGTGTGTGTGACTTTAAAGGTAATGGAGAAGCTGCAGCCGCAACCTCAACCATTCCATCCCCAACACAACACCGCCAGACCTCTGGCAAGGAGAATGAAAAGATAGAACACAGAGAAACAAAATGGGCGGTGGGGGGAGAGGCAAAGAGACAAAATGGAGGGGGAACAGAAAGGCGAAGAGCACACACAATCTGTGGGAAGGGATGGGACAAACAAGGGGGGGGGGCAGGCTGAAAGAAATAAAGAAGAGGGGAGAAAATGTGCAGAGTATGCAGGGAAATACTAAAATGGCAGAAATGAAAACCAGAGAACAAAAAAGGGGGCCTCAACATAACAGGAGACAGGAGGAAGGAGGGAAAAATAGGTCAGAGAAGAGAACAGCTTAGCAGATAAACGAAAAGGGAAGGAGAAAAGGCAGAATAACCGGAAGGCAGGCCTAGGAATGCCAAAGAGAATCCGACAGAAGAAAAAGGGGATAAAACATGCAGAGGAAGAGCCAAGGGAGACCAGCAAAAGCAGACAGAAAGAGCAGAACACTAACCAGGGAGCCAGAGGGCCTGGCTGCGCAGCCAGGTACAAGCAGGTGAGGATAAACAGCAATCAGCCACCAGTCCGACCAGGGCTAGGGAGGGAGGGGGAACCAGAAGCCCCACCCCAGCACCTGCCCAGTCATAGCGAGGCCCAGCATGGAAGAGGGTGTCAAGGAGAGAGCGGAGCTCATCCAGCCAGCAAAGACTCCATCGAAGCCTGGTATCCAGCGCTGAAGTGCACACTCCAAGTAGGTGTCAGAGACAAGCCAAAGGGGAGAAAAGCAGCAGGACATGCAAATCTGCAGCACAAGAACAGGGCAGCTGACACAGGAACCCCACAGTCAGGAATCAGCCTCCAGAGGATGGTAAAGACAGGCAGGGAGGGAGGGAGTGAGATAACCATGCCTCCTTTGTCCTCTCTTCTTCCAAGCTACAGTCCACTTCCTGTTACCACCCTTTTTAATCCCTTTCCCATTACTCCTCTCTATCACACACATTTCCTGAATGAATCAACCCTCCCCATGACATGTTTCCCCTCCTCTACCCTGCGGTCCCTTCTGGGGAATTTCTTTATGCTTAGCACAATAAGTCTGGAGGAAACAAATCTGTAATGGTGAGAAATGTATGAAGGCATAATGGAAAATATATAATCATCCCAATAGTTAACAACAAGACTTCACTATCTCCCCTGGTACATTGTGACTCCAGAGCATAGCAAAGTGCAATGGCCCAGAGGGAGACAACCAAAAATGGGTGAACATGGAGGCAAACTATACCTACTACATAGGAGTCTGGATGGAGACAGCATCGGGATCCTGGGATCCATCATAGACACCCTGGGGTCCTGCTCCAAAGTGAACAACCAAAGTGAGTGCATAGCCAGTAGCTTCTCAGGTTCCAGTGTGTAGCCTTGATAGAGGAAAAATTGGGGGCTGGCTTAAGTTTCAGGGTGAAGGGAGAACGCTGCCAATTATGCTCAATGTCATCAAGATGGCAGCCCTCTCCCTTTTGCTACTGAAGAGGTTAGATAGGTTTTTCATCCTAAGGGGAATAATTATTTACCTGTAATGGGGGTTTTCAAGCTAGTTGGGGGGGAGGGAGAAGACAAATTGGGGGGAGGGGGGTTGGAACATGACAGTTCCACTTTAAAACTACCAAAGTTAATTGAATTAACGGAAACTGAATCAAGCCCTAAATCTTAATTGAAACAAACCAAATGATTCCACATAAAGAAATGTATAGTATACTAGCAATGTGGGATGGCGTTGCCCGTCATGTTATGTGTTATGACCTTTAGGCGTACATATCTGAAGTGTACACACACTGATACACACAGACATATGCAACACACAGGCAACACATAAACACACAATGAGAGACACATACACATGCAACAGACATGCGCATGCGCACACACATACATGCAACAGACACGCACACATGTAGACACATACACATTGAAGACACAAGAAGAGACACACACACAGGGGGACATAGAGACAATTCATTTTCCAATCAGTGTTTGTCATATATAAATGAAAAAGAAAATTAGACAGAGTATATCTACATGTGTACACTTGGAACATGTCCTGTCCAGCTAAGAATCCCGCAGTGTGATGTTGGGTAATAGCCAGGCTATAGCCATAGGTATGAACAAGGGTAAAGTGTGATTTATAGGGTATCACCCCTGTAGTGAGACACATAAAGAACCATGGTCCATAGATCGCCGTATCTATACTGTGATCCAGGGGATACACCAATGGTAATAAAAATATCCAACACATTGCACAGCACACCTAATCATGTCAGTCAATGACTTAAGTGGCTCAGCACCTAAAACAGCTCCATATCATTGCTGTAGACACTTAAACAATGAAGATCGGAAAGTATCAATGCCACTATTGAAGTAATGGAGAGAGGTATTGATTAAGAAGAGACAATCGAATTAATTGGTGAGCTCTGGTATGTTTATGACTGCAATGTAGGAAAATGTCCACCAGGGAGTTAACACAACTTGTAGCTGGGAGCAAAATATGAATGAAGGAACATAAGATGTAAGTAAAAAAAACATTAAATTACTGTGTAGATGTGTTTTGGAAGAAACTGACTAGATGCAGATCATGTCCGAAAAATCAAATGCTACAGACAGTCATCCAGCCCTGTGAATAATACATACTGATAAACCATATGAATGGCAGAGGGATGCGCAGCTCATTGCAAAGCAATGTGTTGCGTACCCATCTGGCACTGAAAGGGTTAAAGGTTTAAATGCTAGAATATTAAAATTGTGCATATTAGCTGCATAGGTAGAGGGTACAATGTGTAGGAAGGAAGTGCCACTGTGGGAGAGCAGAAACCAGTGTAAGTTAGGATCTGCTGCGCTGGATTGTACAGGATCTGAGGTGGAGGTGCAAAGCTACAGTTGAAGAGATTTCACTTTTCATTTTATCCCTTTAAGCCCCACTTACTGCCCCAATGCCTCTTACTGATTTCCCCTTGCCTCTTATGTCTCCCCGCCTTTCTCCTTTCTCTCTGCCCCATTCTGCGCTTTTCCTCCTCTTAGCGCAAGAGGCTGAGAGGTGGACCAAAGAGGAGACTGAGATCTGTCTGGGATGTGGACGACAGGTCTCAGTCTCATCTCTGGTCTGCCTCTTTCGCTGAGAGGAGGAAGAGTGCAGCATGGGCAGAGAGAAAGGAGAAAGGCGGGGAGACATAATAGGCAAGGGGAAATCAGTAAGAGGCATTGGGGCAGTAAATGGGGCTTAAAGGGATAAACTGAAAAATGAAATCTCTTCAACTTTAGCTCTGCACCTCAGCACATTCAAAGTTACACTGGTTTCTGCTCTCCCACAGCTGCACTTCCTTCCTATGCATCGTACCCTCTACCCATGGCAGAGGCGGATGTAGTATGTGGGCAGTGTTGGCTCGCACTGTGGGAGGGTGATCAAGAGTGTCCCATGGGCTCTGATGTTACCCTCAGCGGAGGAATTGGCCAGCACTGTGTATGGAGATGGAGAAAGTGTCGGACAGTAACCCTTTCAGTGGCGGAGCGGTATGCAACGCACTGCAGTGCAATGTGTTACGTATCCCTCTGGCAATGAAAGGGTTAAATATGAGGAGACATATTTTTCCTACTGACTTATTTTAAGACGTTTGGTGTTGTGGACAGTAACCCATCCAGTGCCGGGGCCGTGGGGTATGTAATGCATTGCACCTCAATGCGTTGAATATCATTGTGGCACCGAAAGGGTTAAATGTGATATTAGTGGCGTAATCCTCTCAATGCCAGAGGGTTACATGGATGTATTACGAGCGAAGAGGGGAGAGCAGGCAACATTAACATTTCAATGTTACACTTGTTATCAAGGCAGAGGGGACAGCAAGAGGTATGAGTGGCCATGGGGTGGAATAGTGAGGAGGTGCAGTTTAATGGTGGCATATATTTCTTGAGGAAGACAAAATAGTCAGGAGGGATGAAGTCTTCTCTGTGTATGTTGGGCTTAGACAGTGTGGAGGAGATATGCATATCTTCTGCTAGCTGCTGCCCTGGGGTGTGTGCAGTTTTAATTTATAGTATATGCTGGGCTCAGGCAGCGTGAAGGAGATATGCAGATCTCTGTCCTCCTAGCTGCCACCCTGTGGTGTGTGTGTGTATGTGTGGCACTGACACAGAATTTGTGGTCTTGTGACCACTTCTTTTATAGTATAGATATCATGAGATAATTATATATAAATGTTTTAACACTTGGGTGAAATGTATGAGAATGCAAATACTCACAAGCACAAATGTACAAGGAATAGAAATAGTATCACTATTTATTACCAAACATATAATAATCTGTTTAAAATGTTTATATATGTACAATAAATCGTAAAAGGATATATAATAACACTAATGGATCCAGTACCCCTATATACAGTGTGAAGAATCTGAATCACAGGATAGGGACTGAAAACCTGATCTGCAAAAGTACAAAATAATCATATGTAAACATATTCTGAATCCAACAACACAAAAAAAGCAAAGAAAAATCAAAAGGAAACAAATATATAACAAAATAATGGGGCAGCTCCCTTGGGTCTTGTTAATAATGTAATATTTATTAAATGATTAAGGCAAAATAAATGGGTCAACGTTTTGGTCCCTGAATGTGGCCTTTCTCAAGACAGTTATAACATGGAATACCTAGTGTATTTAAACTCTCTTCTCCATCGGCATTGTGTGTGACACTTTATCTCTCTCAGCAGAGATTCAACTCATAAGACAAAGCATATTATGGTTAGGAACTTGCTTATAATGGGGTACCTTGGCGTGGTGGCAAGCTTAGCATTTTATGGCCATATGATGTGACTAAATCCTCATCTTTAATATAGTAGTGAAATGCAGGCACAATGCCGCAGAGTAAAGGGTTAATGGTGATGAAAATTTGGATGTGCACCAATACTTTGTGTATTTGCTTTTAGCTATTTTGGCCAAAACTGGTTGCACTCCAGCAATTTTAAATGCGTTTTTTTCTTTGGGTGTGCTTACCAAAACCTGGACTGGAATTGTACTTTTGGAAGTTTTGACCTGCTTAATAATTGGTTAAATGTACATAGGATTGATGTACTTGGAGGACATGATGCGCTAACACACACAATTCTAATGTTGATTCGGAGGTTGGATTATCTAATACAGAGTTAATAGCCTAACTGTGTATGCGGACTCTTACTAGGTGTCTTGGATTTTAGCCCTCATTTATGCGAGTATGAGTGGGTGCTGTCCACACATTATTGATTCTCTGTTGGTGTGCCATCGTATTCGAGGACTCTATGTACATTTAGCTACTTAGTGTGGTTTCCCAGGGGACGCAACGATAGTGCGATCCTGCCTGTGCCATAGGCAGATGAGCAATCTTGAGCACATCACAGAGCGTCCCATGTAAGTTTATTGTACATTGTGGTAACCTGGCGCAGAGTTTCTTTACTTCTGAATACTGAAGAATTCTCCAAAGCATTGCTCTTCATTGCACTGGAGACTTCCCTAGGAGTTACAAGTCCCACTTACACAGTGCACACTTGGAAAATTGTATTTGTTCCCTATGGTGCCATTCGTTTGCCCCCGAATTGCACCACTTTAGGACATCTACCTTACACTTAAAGGATGAGGGAAAGGAAGTTGTTGCCCCACTTGTATTTCACTTAAAGGAGCAGTAAACTTTTTTTATGAAAACATATATAATGTAGGGATTTTCCTACTGAGTAAAATAAGGGTACTCCCATTGCAGAGAGATTTATATTTCCAGAGTTATTACATTTTAAACCCATGTTTTTTTACATTAGCAGTGTTCTCATATTCTAATTAAATTTTCTGTTAGATTCTAATGGAAAGTCAGAAAAGTCAGAGACATACAGTTCTCCATAGAATGTGATAGAAGCTTCCTGTCACTTCCTGTCAGTTAGGACTATCAGAAAGTAAACCACAGAAAATTAACTTCCTGATTATTTGAACTGCTATAAATTTTGAATAAAACATCTGACAGCAGTGGGAAAAGCTCTATAAAATACGTGTTTTCATAAAAATAAGTTTACTGCTCCTTTAAAATACACATATTATACTTTAATGGGATAGTAATGTTTCAAAATAAAAGCAGCTCCAATTAAACTTCATAGTATTTGGGCCATGGAGAGTGTTATTTCAATACTGTCAGCAAGGGACAATCTTCTTACTGTGAGCATAAGGAAAACCCTGCCCCTTTGACAGGTTTTTCAGGTTTTTCTCTTATGCTAATTGTAGATTGTCCCTCTCTGCAAGCCATCCAGACAGTCTTGCTGCTCTGAGGTGAACATTGTTACATCAGTAAAAGGGGCAGGAGGGGGATACTTAATCATTCAATTACTCTTGAACTACAACTCTGACATTATTGAAATAACACTCTCCATGGCCCAAATAATATGAAGATTAATCAGAGCTGCTTTTATTTTGAAACATTATTATCCCTTTAAATTGTAGACCAGCAGTGTCATATCAAATTAAAGTATCATTTTCTGTGCTATCAGCATGCAGTGGCAGCATTTGATAAGTGTTTGTAGGTTGATATAGAAATGTTCCTAAGTCAACTGTAAGGGCCTCTTTTAAAGTAAGTAATCAGTTGGCACCCTGAAGTTCTAAATCAATACTTTTAAATCAATATTTCCTTCTTGCAGATGCATTTTTCTTTTTTTTACCATACTTGACATTTCATTAAAAAATCTATTTTCTAGAATTGTTGAATCTGCTCACTGATAGATAACTATGTTCAGACATTGATTGTGGATCTCCAAAGTTATTGCATTTGCTCTTGGTGAATTGTGTAAAAATATAATAAATATATTGATATTCCATTTAAATTTATCCATTTATATTCTTCAGCATCTAGAGGAATCTACAGCAAAAATAAAGTCTGCTACAACAAGATAATCCTTGTGCTTTAAATCTTTGTAAGAATGGACTTAATCAATGTACTACAGTATATGTCTAAGTAGCTCATTTAGCATCGATATAAGCAGAAGACTATTGCATGTGCAAGTCATAATATACATTTGCTGCTCTTACTGGTTTAGATAGGATTTTTCTTCCTCTTACATTGATTGGCAGAAGGTAACAGAAACTGAAGTTTATAACAAAAACATATATACACTCATAATGTGTTTGTGATCCAGGAGATATGCAAAAGTATGAAAACACACACTGTTTTAACACTGACAAACATGAATATAAACACAAAATACACATTGGCAGCACCGTAGGAAAGGTAAATCAGTATGCAACTGAACAGTGATTAAAATTTAAGGATTGCCACTTTTAGTTGTAGGTCAAGTGAATCTTCTGATCATTCCTAAGAAGCCAAGCTGAAAAATCTACATTCTGTTATATCATGATAAAATAGAATTTTGATTTGTTAGTCTGACTTCTGATGCATGATTGGAAAACACTTTAATTAAACCTATAACTAAGACAGTCAATGTGTAAGGTTAACCCTTTGAGTGCCAGAGAGGTACGCAATGCATTGTGAAACCCTCTGACACTCAAAGGGTTAAAGGACTAGTAAATCTATATTCTGCAATTACATTATATTTACAGTCAAGATAAGTTTTTATAATTTTTTTCATCTTCACTTTTTTTTACATCTTTATGTCCCTGACAATGAGCTATCTGGATTTGTACGCAGAGAGATTTCTATCAGGGAACATGAAAGTAGGTCTAGTGATATAATGTAAAAGGTAACAATGTAAAACAGAAAGCATACAGAGACTTCAGTGCTACACAGAGATTGTAACTTTGTATTACATGATGCTTTGATGGAAACTCTCTGGAAATTGAGATCCAGGCAACTCACTGTCAGGGACATTAAAGGGTAAAAAAACTATATAGGCCATATACTAGCAGAATATATGAATTTAAAATAAGAGTTTATATTCCTTCAATTGCCTATGCTTTGTGTTCCACTAGCAGATTCCTATGGTTTTAACAATTTGAATAAAGAGAAGTATTTTATTCACTGCTTGTTTGTACATTGATGACTCTTTCCAATTGTGCAGCCATTGTGTATATTACTACCCAAGGAAGAGGATTGTTCTTGAGCCTGTACACCAGGATTCAAATCAGGGTGAGTTTGTCATAGCCTGTGTTATATGGGCATCCAGGAATCTATGTTAACTGAGGATAAGGTAGTATTAATAGTCAGAGCTCACATCAAAAAGTAAGGGATGGATAGGACTAGGGTACACTAGGGAGGGATGGATAGGACTAGGGAACACGTGTACACAGATACCCACTATGGGTGAAATATATATTGAATATATTTATATATAGTATACTATATTGTATAGTACAAGGGAATAAGACCACAAATTGGACCAGTGAGCTATCCCTATAGTAGTGTCCAGTCTAGGTTTCTAGTGAGTTCCCTGGCTGCTAGTCCTCAGTATTCCATGTAGGATTTTTCCACCATTGTGCGGTGTCATAATTGTAAAGAAATAGAACAAAGGAAAGGGGGACAGAGCAAAAATTCTCTAAGTGTAGCATATAGATAAATACATAGTTTAGATAGGCACAGAAACAGAAAAAATATGTGCGTATATATATTTACAAAAATAAGACAATTTGAACATGTATCAGAAAGGCTGAAAGGCCTGGCATAAATTGAAGGAATAGAGGCATAAAGTCTTTGTTTTATCCTGAAATCATTATTATTGCAGGTCTATTGTACAACTTTCTCATTTATATAATAAGACAGATGTCAGTCTCTAACATGGAAAATAGGATGCATATGATAAAGTAGATTAGATAGATAGATGGTGATACGACCTGGCAGCTGTAGAATGTTTTTTATTACCAGTTGGCACATTCCTGTTAAAGCGGGACGTTCACTCAAATTAAAGTGCCCCCCAAATCATTATTCACATAGCAATACGCATATCAACACTTGTATAATCCTGAATAAGTCCAGCGCTATTGAGAAACCCAACTTGATCCTAGACGCACAAGCAGTCATTATTGCAAACATCTTCCCGAAGAGGCATCTGTGTGCTTGTGCTGTCCGTCCCGATCTCCTCTAGGGTTGGTGAGTGGGAGTTGCCTTGTACCTTAAGGTGCAGGAAGGGACTGATGGTGCAGGTGCACAGATGTCGCTACAGCAAGATACCTACTGGTGAGTCTCAGAACAAGTTGGATTTCTCAATAATGCTGGCCTTATTCAGGATAATACTAGTATTGATATGTGTATCACTATTTGAATAATGATTTGGGTTGCAATTTAATTTGAATGAAAGTTCTGCTTTAATATATGACAGGTTTAAATAAACCCATAGTTGCAAGGGAGGTCTCAAGGGGATGGGGGATACATTAAGGATCAATAAGGAGCCAGGTTGGTGACACTGTGGAGTATCAGATGAGAGTTGGTACCGTGTTAGCCTTAGAAATACAGGAGGTAAATATTGTAAATTTGATACCTTTATTGGCTAACTAAGCAGATTCAGGATGCATATATAGTCAATTTGATACTTTTATTGGATAACTAAGAATATTTAGGATGCAAGCTTTCAATGTATAACGTGTTTGAGGAAGAGACCTAAGAGATCTTGAAAGCTTGCATCCAAAATCTGCTTTGTTAGCCAGTAAAGGGATCAACTTAACTATATTTGCCTACTGCTTCCCTAATCACTAGGTTATCATTCTTCATCAACTGTGTTTCTTTAACCCTTTGAGTGCCAGAGGAGTACGGAATGCATTGCTTTGCAATGCATTCCGTACCCCTCTGGCACTCAAAGGGTTAAATAATTATTTTAGATCTTTCAATACCAGTTAGTAGGCATTTATGAGTGCAATTCTGAATTGCTGTGAGTAGAATCTGGATTGCAGTTTACAGTTGGAATGTATGAGATAGGTCTCTTGTTGTGTACTGATGTCCATCTGTGTTTGAGGACCTGTTGTAGTTCCTTCAGAGTTCCAATCACTTCTGAATCCCCATACAGTTCCTGAGTGTTAGGTTGTTTATAGGGTTCTTGTAGATCTACAATCAATTAAAAATGATTTGGGCTGCTTGTTGGTTCAAACCTGAGTCCTTTTTCCAAGAGAGACTTTTCTGAATCACTGTTACAGATTACCTTGGTTCCAGTGCCGCAGCTTCAGGCAGTGCTCGAAATGACGCTTCGCCATCAGCGTCCATGCTGCACGGATGTTGCTGGAATGACGCATGGTTGGATGCATCAAAGCTAGATGTGTCATCTGCAGGCAAAAGGCTTCAAGCATGCAGCAGGCCTCTGTTTTATGTATTTGCTTCCTGTAGTCTCCTCCTACCTACTTCCTCCCTCTGAGCTGCTCCTTTTACATTCTTCCTGAGGAGGGGTTTAAAGGGCAGACTGAGTCCTGACTCAGTTGCCCTTGCATTGTTGTACAATACAGTTCTATTTCCCTTGGTGTATGACCTGGCTAGTCTGACCATCCATTCTGGTGCTGACTTGTGGCTCTGTCTGACTACTCGTTTGCCTGCTTCCATTGTGTAGTGGACACCCAAGCCGACCTGTGGCTCTAGCTGACTACCTGAACAGTGTATGACCCGTCCTGTCTGTCCATCCATTTTGGTGTTGACCTGTGGCTCTGTCTGACCATTCTCCTTGTGTATTCCGATTTGGCTTAGACATCCTTTCTGGTTCAAACCTGTGTATCTGGCTGACTACCTGGCTTGTCTGACTACCCACTCTGGTGTTGACCTGGGGCTCTGTCCACTGCGCATCCAGTATACCAATGCTTCAGTGGATATCCTATCAGGTGCAAACCTGTGGATCTGGCTGACTACCCGCTCCGTGTATGACCCGGCTTGTCTGACTATCCTTTCTGGTGCTGACTATGGGGCTCTGTCTGTTTCCTCCGTGTGTTGGTCCCCGCTCCACAGACACCCATCCTAGTGTGGACCTGGGACTTTATCAGACTCCTAGCTTACTGACTGCAGGTGGGAGTCAGTAGTCTCCTTGGTTGCGTAAATATTGGAGACTTCTCTTCTAGACTGACTGCAGGCTGAGTCAGTGCTATTCCTTTGGTTCCAAATTAACTTGAGGCTCCAGTGGACTGAGGCCTAGTATCACGGTGCCCGTGTATTGCTGGCGACATTTTGACAGTATTATTTCCTGATACCTTTTTATTGGCTAACATGATGTTGCTCCACCCAGTGTTAGCCTTTAAGTACTGAGCCCTGTCACTTCTGCAGGGCCCTTTCGTGGTGTTCCTGTTGCTTAGTGCTTGCTCTGTATATTGTTTGAATCCTGTGTATGACCCGGACTGTCTGACTACTCTGCCTGATTACGTTCCTGCTTTGTGTACCGACCCGGCCTGGCTGACGTTCCTGCTCTGTGTATCGACCGGGATTGGCTGACGTTCCTGCTCTGTGTACTGACCCGGCCTGGCTGACGTTCCTGCTCAGTATATCGACCCGGATTGGCTGCAGTTCCTGTTCTGTGTACCGACCTGGCCTGGCTGACATTCCTGCTCGGTGTATCGACCTGGATCGGCTGACGTTCCTGCTCTGTGTACCAACCCGGTTTGGAGGACGTTCCTGCTCTGGGTTTCAATCCAGATTGGCTGAGACTCCTGTCCTGTGTATCACTCAGGCCCGGTTCACTACTCCGTCTGGTTTTCCGGTTGGGGATCTCTCCGGTGCTCTGTCCAGGTCTTGCATAGACCCTTTGGTTGCCTTGATTGCTGCTCTAGCCATTCAGCTACTGCAACCCTATCACACTACTGTGCCTTGTATCTCCTTACCCCAGGGTAGGAGCTATTCCTGGTTGCATACTATACGCTTGGCATGTCACTGCTCCTCTACTGAGGTTGGTCTCCTGGGCGTCTCAGATTGTCTCTACTACCTGGCAGTCGCCATCACACCTGAGCCTTCATTAACCCTTGCGGTCTGGTGTAAAAGAAAGAGGTTTGGAGTTACACTGCACCTCCGGTTGCAGTCACCCAGTGTTGTCCTGTAGTCCGTTACTCATTCAGGGCCTCGCTCACTCATTGTGGCTAGTCGCTATTGTATCACTCTCTGCATAGAGAGTGTTCCTTGGGCCTTCCGCTATTAGGGCCTATCAGCCTCCCGGCCTAATAGCACCTTCCTATCGTTGTCTCACTGATTCACACAAACTGTAACCTGACCTGTGTCAGTAATATATATTTTGCTCTCAGATATATGTACTGGACCCGTGTGGGTTAATTATTCCTCTGTAACCTGTCCTGTGTCAGTATCACATGTTATCTATATGCTGGACCTGCGAGGGTTACTTTATTCTGTCTGGTTTCAATAAAACTATGTTTTACCAAACATCCTGCCTCTGAGTGTACTGAAAACCATTACGGTACGAAAGGGCCATGACCTTAGACGGTACAGGTGATGGTAATGCACAAAGTATCCATTGGAGGATGGATATACACGAGCAGCGCATGGACCAGTTGGCACTGGCCGTACAAACTATACTAGAGTGTACTGCTCACTTGGATAAACCAGTACAGACCTCGGTAGTCCCCCCAGTTACGACACCGAGAGCTCAATCCTTGACGCAAGCAAACTCGAACAGAGGGTTAACTGCTACTGCTCCATTACCATTAAGGTATGATTGCGAACCTACCCTGTGCAGAGGGTTCATAAACCAAATGGAGATTTTCCTAGAGTTAACTCCTCAAGCCTTTCCTAGTGACCGAAGTAAGGTCAGCCTCATGATTTCGTTGTTAACGGGCAGAGCACTGGTGTGGGCAAATCCCTTGTGGGAGGCAGCTAAACTTTGTACCAAGAACTTCAGTGAGTTCCTAAGAGCATTTCGTAGAGTATTCGAAATCCCAGGAAGAGCTGCCACTGCTGCCCAAAGATTAATGGAGATCCATTAAGGGTCTCGTACTGTTGTAGAGTACACTATTGAGTTTCGTATATTGGCAGCGTAGGTGGGCTGGAACGATGAGGCGCTCGTGGCGGCATTTGCTCAAGGACTCTGTGACCGTATTAAAGATGAGACAGCAGCCAGAGACTTGTCGAATGATCTGGATGAGTTGATTGATTATTCGATATTATTCGATTCCCACATTAGGGAGAGTATGGCAGCCAAGGACTGTAGGAAGTGGGCCAGAGAGTTGGGAAGGGCAAGACAAAATTTCCCACCCATGCCTCCCTCACCTTCCATGCCTCCTGAGTGTAACCGTGAGAGCAGTGAACCAATGCAGTTAGGGTTCACTAGGTTGACCAAGGAAGAACGGGCTCATCGCCGCAGACAGGGTCTCTGTCTTTATTGTGGCCAACCTGGGCATTTGTTGCGCTTCTGTCCTACACGGCCAGGAAACTAACCCACCTAGGGTACCTTGGGGGACAGGCCCTAGGTGGTGTTCAGAGGTCCCTAGATCCGGCTAATCAAAAGCCTACTGTACAGGCCGTGATTTCCTGGGCAGAACTCTCGATAGAGGTTCTGGCCCTAGTGGATTCCAGCGCAGAGGGAGTCTCCCTTTGCCATTGGTACCAGCTCTTATCACTAAGGAAACAATGCTGCTTTCTATGCATATTGGGGCTCTCCACACAGAGAGACAGTGTGTTCAGATTATTCAGTCTCCCCACCATATGCACAACCCTAGGTTCAACTGGCAAACTTGTGAGATCACGACCTGGTCTGTAACTGTGTTAAGCATTGCATCTCCCATCCTACCAAGATTATGTGTACCTCTCCCTCCGTGCCAGCTGAATACTATCATTTCAGTGACGTTTTTAGTAAGGGGGAGGCTAGCGCTTTGCCGGTGCATAGGGCCTACGATTGCGCTATTGATCTGCCTTCTGGCGCCGTTCCTCCTCGAGGTCGGACTTACCCATTGTCCTGCGAGGAGAATAGGGCAATGGAGGAGTACATTTCGGATGCCCTTGAGAGGGGTATTATCAGGAAATCAACCTCGCCCACGGGGGCTGGTTTCTTCTTTGTCAAAAAGAAAAATGGCGCGTTACGGCCCTGTATTGATTATCGTGGCTTGAATAAACTCATGTCCAAAAACGCCTACCCGATACCACTCATCATGGAACTGTTTGACAGGTTAAAGGGTTCCTCCATTTTCACCAAGTTAGACTTACGTGCAGCTTATAACCTGATCAGAATAAGAGCCGGTGATGAGTGGAAAACGGCGTTCAATACCAGATCAGGACACTAAGAGTACCTGGTGATGCCATTTGGGCTATGTAACGCTCCTGCAGTGTTCCAGGAGTTTATCAATGACATCCTCCGTGACATGCTTATCACGGTGCCCGTGCTCTTTTTGTTTTTGTGCCTTGCTTCCATTGGCTACCGTGTGTTAGTCCCACCCAGTGTGACCTTTATATTCTGGGCTAGGGGCAGCCCTCCTGTCCCCTTTCATGGTGGTCCTGTGCCAGTGCTTATTTCTGCATAGTGTTTCCCAGTGTACCGACTCGGCCTGCCTGACTACTCTGCATATTGTCTGCTGCCCTTGTGTACTGACCCGGATTGCCTGACTATTCTCTGATGTTCCTGCTCCGTAATTTGACCCGGCTTGGTTGACGTTCCTGCTCAGTGACTCTGACCCGGTTTGGCTGACGTTCCTGCTCCGTGATCCAACCCGGCTTGGCTGACTTTCCTGCTCCGTGATCCGTCCCAGCTTGGCTGACATTCCTGCTCCGTGTATCTTCCCGGCTTGTTTGGCTTTCCTGTGCTGTGTCACCTAGACGACATTCTGACTGTCTGGCAAGTGGGTTATTTCCTTGTGCAGAGTATCAGTGGTCAGTCTCCGTTACCACTCCGGCTGTTGAGCCACCGGTTGCCTCCGGTTAAACTTGTGCAGAGTGCAAGTGGTGTCTCCGTTACTGCTACGGTAGTTTACCTTGGGCCTAGTCTCCGTAATTGCTTCTGCTCAGAGCAAGTGTCTGCCTCTGTTACCACTCCGGCTGTTGAGCCACAGGTTGCCTCTGGTTAAACTTGTGCAGAGTGCAAGTGTTGTCTTTGTTACTGCTACGGCAGTTTACCTTGGGCCTAGTTTCCGTTATTGCCCCTGCTCAGAGCAAGTGTCTGCCTCCGTTACCACTCCGGCTGCTGAGCCACCGGTTGCCTCCGGTTAAACTTGTGCAGAGTGCACGTGTTGTCTCCGTTACTGCTATGGCAGTTTACCTTGGGCCTAGTCTCTGTTATTGCCTCTGCTCAGAGCAAGTGTCTGCCTCCATTACCACTCCGGCTGTTGAGCCACAGGTTGCCTCCGGTTAAACTTGTGCAGAGTGCAAGTGTTGTCTCCGTTACTGCTACGGCAGTTTACCTTGGGCCTAGTCTCCGTTATTGCCTCTGCTCAGAGCAAGTGTCTGCCTCCGTTACCACTCCGGCTGTTGAGCCACCGGTTGCCTCCAGTTAACTGTGCAGTGTGCAAGTGTTGCCTCCGTTACTACTCCAGCAGTACCTCATGTATCGCTGTCTCCAGTAGTGCCTAACAGCTCATGGCAGTTCTGCTATCTGGCTATTGGCGTTATCAATTCCTCAGCTGTTTATATGCAGAGAGCCCCATCACTGACCTCTCTGCACATGGGACTGTTTACACTCTGAAGTTCATTAACCCATTCAAGACCTTGCTTCTGGGAAGCCA
Organism: Rhinophrynus dorsalis; assembly: GCA_037306005.1. NCBI lineage: Eukaryota > Metazoa > Chordata > Amphibia > Anura > Rhinophrynidae > Rhinophrynus > Rhinophrynus dorsalis. The sequence continues at coordinate 254,783,827 of CM074721.1, forward strand.
TCACTCTGCCTGACCTGTGTCATTATAGAATATTGTGGACGTATTGTTTATGCTGGACCTGTGTAGGCTTATGTCTATTTAACCTGTCATGTGTCTGTACTAGTCTGCTATATACTACAGGACCTGTGAAGGTTATTCATTTTAATAAAACTGTGTTTTTTTCTAAACCTGTGTCTGTGTGTTAAACAAACTGTTACAATGCTCCAGTCTTGCGTTGTGGTTTGTCTCGATGATATTCTCATATATTCGTCCAATTTGTTTCAACACATTAAGGATGTGACCACAGTTTTGCTTAAACTCCATGAGAATAAACTCTACTATAAAATTGAGAAATGTAAGTTTCACAAGTCTATGGTCCCTTTTCTAGGCTTTGTGATCTCTAAAGATGGCATTGCAATGGACAAGGATAAGCTCACAGCAGTCATGCAGTGGCCACGTCCTAAGGGACTCAAGGCTATCCAACGCTTTCTTGGTTTTGCCAACTATTATAGGAAGTTCATTCGAGACTTTTCCACGATTGTAAAGCCACTGTCCGATCTCATGCACAAGGGTGCTAATCCCTCCCAATGGTCTCAGGAAGCTGAACAAGTCTTTGTGACTCTGAAATCCACCTTTGCTTCTGCTCCTGTACTGTCCCACCCCAACCCCTCCCTTCCATTCACATTGGAGGTCGATGCCTCTGAAACTGGGGTAGGGACAGTGTTGTCACAGCGCCTAGACCCAGGGAGTATGTTAAGACCATGTGGCTTTTTCTCTAAGAAGTTGTCCAGTGCTCAGAGCCACTACAAGATTGGGGACAGAGAACCGTTGGCAATTATTCTAGCCTTTAAAGAATGGCGACACCTACTTGAGGGTACTAGAACACCGGTATTGATCTTGACTGATCATAAAAATCTAACATACCTTTCTGAGGTGAAGAGATTGTCTTCTCGGCAGGCCAGATGGGCCTTGTTTCTGTCCCGTTTTAAATTTATTGTATCCTACCTGCCCGGTTCCAAGAATATTAGGGCAGATGCCCTGTCCACGCAATTTGGTCCAGAGACAGAACATGATGAGACTCCAGTACCCTTTATTCAGCCAGATAGCATTTTGGCCACCTTGCGGACCAGCATCACTTCACCACTGGGGGAGGAGATTCTTGCTATCCAGGCTACCGCACCCCCTGATACCCCAGTGGGCAAGTGTTTTGTGACTGAGCCTTTCTGTACCCGCCTACTCAAAACCTATGATGCTTCTCAGGCATGTAGGCAGGGACCTGGTCTCTTTCATAGTTATTCTGGTGGCCTTCCTTACGTGCTGATTGCCCCGCATTCATGGCAGCATGCAGTACTTGTGCCCATGCCAAATCCCCTAGACACCTCCCAGTTGGCTTGCTTCAACCAGTGCCTAATGGTGAGCGTCCTTGGTCCCATGTCTCGATTAACTTCCTGGGGGAATTGCCAGTGTCTAGGGGGATACTCATTTATTCTGATGGTGGTCGACAGATTCTCCAAGATGGCACACTTTGTGCCTCTTTCTGTCCTTCCCTCTTCCCAGGAGGTGGCAGTTGTCTTTGCCAGAGAGGTATTTCGGTTGCATGGTTATCACGGTGCCCGTGATCCTTTTCTGTCACTTTCGGTTGTGGGCACTCCCATTGGCTGAGCCTGTTTGACCCGCCTATTGTGGCCTTTTTATACCTGGCCTTTGGCACCTGTCAGGTGCCCTTTCATGGTGTTCCTGAGCCAGTGTTGCTGTTGCTGTGTTCCAGAGTTCCTGATTCCGGTGTATCGATTTGGCCTGTTTTGATGACGCTCCTGGTTTCCTGCTCTGTGATCTGACCCGGCCTGGCTGACGTTCCTGCTTGTGACCTGATTTGGCTTGTCTGAGAACCCTGCTCCGTGATCTGACCCGGCCTGGCTGACGTTTCTGCTTGTGACCTGATCTGGCTTGTCTGAGAACCCTGCTCCGTGATCTGACCCGGCCTGGCTGACTTCGTGCTCCGTGATCTGTACCGGCTTGCTGCTGACCCTGCCTCCGTTCCTGCTGTTTGGTGTTGCCGAGGTGACATTCTGACTTCTGTTGTGCTTGTGGCAGGGCTGATCGTGTCATAGCGTCCATTAACACTTGCAGAGCCATGCCTCTGTTCTCTGAGCCTCCGTTTGTACTTGCAGAGCTGTTATCTCCATTCCCTGAGCCTCCATTTACAATTGCATAGCTGTGTGTCCGTTCCCTGAGCCTCCGTTAACACTTGCAGAGCCGTTGTCTCCGTTCACTGTGCCTCCAGTACACTTGCAGAGCTGCTGTCTCCATTCACTGAGCCTCCATTAACACTTGCAGAGCCGTTGTCCAGATCTTCCGCTACACTTGCTGAGCTGGTTACGTTTCAGAGCCTTGTATAGGCGGTGGCTCATCCTGTCTATCTTGCAGTGTAGTTGGTCTCCGTTACTGCGCCCGTTACTGTACGTGGCTCTAGCACGTACAGTGTTTGCTCTCTGTTACACGCCCGGTGGGGCTATTGGCTCAAGTTCTTGCAGTGTAGTTTGTCTCTGTTACTACGCCCGTGGGGGCTATTGGCTCAAGCTCTTGCAGTGCAGTTTGTCTCCGTTACTACGCCCGTGGGGGCTATTGGCTCAAGCTCTTGCAGTGCAGTTTGTCTCCGTTACTATGCCCGTGGGGGCTATTGGCTCAAGCTCTAGCAGCGAGGTTATCTCCGTTGCTACGCCCGTGGGGGCTATTGGCTCTAGCTCAACTCTGCAGTGTTCTGGACTCAGTTCCAGCTCAGCCTAAGCAGCAATCTCAGTTTATAGACTGACGGTGTTGTTTCATCTAGCACCACTTGCTGCTCCATTACCACTTTGTGCGTATCAAACACCACAACAGAGACTGATTGATTTTCATGTACTTTAACCCTTGAGTACCCTTATGTTTCTATGCCTGTCCTGTGACCGTATATGTATATTCATTGCATCTGTATACTGGGCCTGAGAACGCATCTGTCTTCCTTGTTTTGTTTTAATAAAACTGTGTTTTATTCTAACCTGCTGGTCTGAGTGTCCTATAAAACCATTACAATGGTGTACCCAGGATGCTGGTGTCAGACCGAGGGAGCCAATTTGTGTCCAGGTTTTGGAGGGCATTCTGTGTTCAGATGGGCATACAATTATCCTTTTCTTCTGCCTACCATCCCCAGACCAATGGGGCCGCCGAGCGTGCCAATCAAGGATTGGAACAATTTCTACACTGTTTCCTGTCTGATCATCATGACAATTGGGCTGACCTGTTGCCATCGGCAGAGTTTGCCAGGAATTGTGCGGTTAATTCATCGTCCAGGAACTCCCCGTTTCTCATCAATTACGGGTTTCAACCATGTTTGCTCCCGGACTCATTTCAGACGCAGCAAATTCCAGCTCTGGATGAGCATATCGAGCAACTCCGTTCCACTTGGGCACAGGTACAGAGGACCCTCAGTGCTTCGTTACAGCGTTATCAGCGTCACGGTAATTGCAGACAGCTGCCGGCGGTCTCCTTCCAGGTTGGGGACAGGGTATGGCTATCCTCCAGAAACCTTAATCTACAGTTTCCATGTAACAAGTTGGCTCCTCGGTTTGTCGGTCCCTTTAAAGTTATCCGCAAGATTAACCCAGTTTCTTATGCTCTGGATCTCCCAGCATCCATGCGGATTCATAATGTGTTCCACGTATCCCTGCTAAATCCTTTAGTTTGCAACCGTTACACTACCACTCCTGCGTTCCCCTGTCTTGTTCAGGTGCAAGGTCAGGAGGAGTACGAAGTGCAAAGTATAATTGACTCCCGAAAATTCAGAGGGAGGTTGCAATATTTGGTTCACTGGAAGGGTTATGGCCCTGAAGAGTGTTCCTGGGTTGACCAGAATGACCTCCACGCTCCCAGACTGCTGCGCAGATTTCATGCCAAGTACCCTCAGAGGCCAGCTCCCTCCTCTCGGGGGGGTCTTTGAGAGGGGGGTACTATCACGGCGCCCGTGTATTGCTGGTGACATTTTGACAGTATTATTTCCTGATACCTTTTTATTGGCTAACGTGATGTTGCTCCACCCAGTGTTAGCCTTTAAGTACTGACCCTGTCACTTCTGCAGGGCCTTTTAGTGGTGTTCCCGTTGCTTAGTGCTTGCTCTGTATATCGTGTGAATCCTGTGTATGACCTGGACTGCCTGACTACTCTGCCTGATTACGTTCCTGCTTTTTGTACCGACCCGGCCTGGCTGACGTTCCTGCTCTGTGTATTGACCCGGATTGGCTGACGTTCCTGCTCTGTGTACCGACCCGGCCTGGCTGATGTTCCTGCTCGGTGTATCGACCCGTATTGGCTGACGTTCCAGCTGTGTGTACCGACCCGGTTTGGAGGACGTTCCTGCTCTTGGGTTCGACCCGGATTGGCTGAGACTCCTGTCCTGTGTATCACTGAGGCCCGATTCACTACTCCGTCCGATTATCCAGTTGGGGATCTTTCCGGTGCTCTGTCCAGGTCTTGCATAGACCCATTGGTTGCCTTGATTGCTGCTCTAGCCATTCAGCTACTGCGACCCTATCACGCTACTGTGCCTTGTATCTCCTTACCCCAGGGTAGGAGCTATTCCTGTTAGCACACTATATGCTTGGCATATCACTGCTCCTCTACTGAGGTTGGTTTCCTGGGCGCCTCAGATTGTCTCTACTACCTGGCAGTTGCCATCACGCCTGAGCCTTCGTTAACCCTGCGGTCTAGTGCCATTATCCTTGGATCGCAGTTACTGCTGTTTCGGTTTGGCGTTACACTGCACCTCCGGTTGCAGTCACCCAGTGTTGTCCTGTAGTCCGTTACTCTTTCAGGGCCTCACTCACTCATTGTGGCTAGTCGCTATTGTATCACTCTCTGTGTAGAGAGCGTTCCTTGGGCCTTCCGCTATTAGGGCCTATCAGTCTCCCGGCCTAATAGCACCTTCCTATCGTTGTCTCACTGTTTCACACAAACTGTAACCTGACCCTATCACGCTACTGTGCCTTGTATCTCCTTACCCCAGGGTAGGAGTAATTCCTGTTTGCACACTATATGCTTGGCATATCACTGCTCCTCTACTGAGGTTGGTCTCCTGGGCGCCTCAGATTGTCTGTACTACCTGGCAGTTGCCATCACGCCTGAGCCTTCGTTAACCCTGCGGTCTGGTGCCATTATCCTTGGATCGCAGTTACTGCTGTTTCGGTTTGGCGTTACACTGCACCTCCGGTTGCAGTCACCCAGTGTTGTCCTGTAGTCCGTTACTCTTTCAGGGCCTCACTCACTCATTGTGGCTAGTCGCTATTGTATCACTCTCTGTGTAGAGAGTGTTCCTTGGGCCTTCCGCTATTAGGGCCTATCAGTCTCCCGGCCTAATAGCACCTTCCTATCGTTGTCTCACTGTTTCACACAAACTGTAACCTGACCCTATCACGCTACTGTGCCTTGTATCTCCTTACCCCAGGGTAGGAGTAATTCCTGTTTGCACACTATATGCTTGGCATGTCACTGCTCCTCTACTGAGGTTGGTCTCCTGGGCGCCTCAGATTATCTCTACTACCTGGCAGTCGCCATCACGCCTGAGCCTTCGTTAACCCTTGCAGTCTGGTGCCATTATCCTTGGGTCGCAGTTACTGCTGTTTTGGTTTGGCGTTACATTGCACCTCCAGTTGCAGTCACCCAGTGTTGTCCTGTAGTCCGTTACTCATTCAGGGCCTCACTCACTCATTGTGGCTAGTCGCTATTGTATCACTCTCTGTGTAGAGAGTGTTCCTTGGGCCTTCCGCTATTAGGGCCTATCAGTTTCCCGGCCTAATAGCACCTTCCTATCGTTGTCTCGCTGTTTCACACAAACTGTAACCTGACCTGTGTCAGTAATATATATTTTGCTCTCAGATATATGTACTGGACCCGTGTGGGTTAATTATTCCTCTGTAACCTTTCCTGTGTCAGTATCACATGATATCTATATGCTGGACACACGAGGGTTAATTTATTCTGCCTGGTTTCAATAAAACTGTGTTTTACCAAACATCCTGCCTCTGAGTGTACTGAAAACCATTACACCTAGTCTTGGACAGTGTGGTGGATATATTGGCGGACTGCTGTTTCTGATACAGTGCTTGCCTCTTTGATCACCCTCAGTGTGTTATCTGTTTACGTGCATTACTGTGATTTTTCTAATAAAAGATTGTTTTACTTTACCGTACTGACTCCTGGTTTATTCCTGGGAACCATGACAATCACTTAGTTGGTTAAAGGTTCATTTGTTGGTCTCAGAGGGTTCTCTGCATACCTTCTTTTTTAAATCTTTTGTTCTGCTCTTCGTTCTCTTCTAACTCTGTAGATCTTTTATGTTATTGTGAATTTTGGTTGTTGATGGATGTTTGGCAATTTCTCCATTCCTCTCTTACCCAGTATCAAAAAGGTTTCAATGTTCCATGGTCTAAAAAATTGTCCTGTTTCTTGTTTTCAGGTATGGCGCCTAATGAAAATATGCAAGTTTTCTTTTTATCAGACTTTTTATTGTAAAAGCACTTCACTGTATGGTTCCTTGAGGATTGGAGAGGTTTCATAGTATTAGGGTAATTAACAGATGCGTTTCTATATATATTGTTCTGTTTAGATGCATTAGGGGACTGCTTGTTCCGTTCTTTCTTGTAAGAGATGTGAGGTACAGTCACTGCCTGCCTTTTTCATGATTTCTTTTTGTAAGATGTCAACATTCTCTCATGGGACAGTTGTTGGACTTGGTGATATTGTATCGTTCCCTGCACAGCTAAGGTCAGTAGACTGTGTAACTGTGAGTGCTGAAATGCTTCAACTTGATCAGCATTTCCCATGAGGAAGGACATAGACCAGCACGGAGAGAGAGAGAGAGAAGGAAGGAGCCATCAGCAGAAATTCGAATTCAGGATCTGGACTGTTGGAAGAAGGCAGATGAGCACCATAAAGAGAGAGGTCCTTAGAATAGTGACTCAAACTCTACCCAAGTAAGAGTATATTATACTAGATGGTCAGAAGATAGAGTCCACCATTTACAAGTAGTATTCAAGACTTTTGTCTGAAAGCAGCTAAACTCAATTGAGTGTCACATATTTGGGCTTTACTATCCCACTTATACATGCTTTTTCTCTCTTTTTAGGTATGAATCGTGCCTATATAGGGCAACTTACCACCAAATTTTAGTACTGTCCCACACTGCCTATATATATATATATATATGTATATATATATATATATATATATATATAAAATCATCATCATCTTCAGCCATTGTCTGTTTTCTATAACGTATAGAGATGACACTTTGTATGCTTGCTGAATCTTACTCTATGAGGATGGAGACCCCACAAAGAAATAGAAGAAAATGATTTATTCAGAAAGACGGTAGCTAAAATGGGTCCTAGCAAGGTAACAGAACCCAGTAGCAGGTGAGGCCATGAAAAGCAGTAAAACAGAGACATCAAAGTAATAGTACCCTGGAATATGGATAATGAATGAGAAACCACAGGAATATATAGTTAGGTCCAGAAATATTTTGACACTGAAACAAGTTTTGTTATTTTGGCTGCTTACCAAAATAAATTCAACTTATAGTTAAATAATGAATGTGGGTATTCACATCCAAATTGGAGGAAGGGTTTAGGAATGACAGCTCTTTAATATGTAGCTCCCTCTTTTTCAAGGGACCAAAAGTAATTGGACATTTGACTCAAAAGTTGTTTCATGGACAGGTGTGGGCTATTCCTTCATTATTTCTTCATCAATTAAGCAGGTAAAAGGTCTTGAGTTGATTCCAGGTGTGGCATTTGCATTTGGAAGCTGTTGCTGTGAACCCACAACATGCAGTCAAAGGAGCTCTTAATGCAAGTGAAAAAGACAATCCTTAGGCTACAAAGAAAAAAATAATCAGCGAGATAGCAGGAACACAGGAGTGGCCAGAAAAAGAATGCACTGGTGAGCTCTGCAACACCAAAAGGCCTGGGCGTCCACGGAAGATAACAGTGGTAGATGATTGTAGGATCCTTTCCATGGTAAAGAAAAACCCCTTCACAACATCCAGCCAAGTGAAGAAAACTCTCCAGGAGTTAGGCATATCGTTATCCAAGTCTACAATAAAGAGAAGACTTCACAAGAGCAAATACAGAGGGTTCACCACAAGGTGCACACCACCTCAAGAATAGAAAGGCCAGATTAGACTTTGCCAAAAAACATCTAAAAAAAAGCCAGCCCAGTTCTGGAACTGCATTCTTTGGACAGATGAAACTAAGATCAACCTGTACCAGATTGATGGGAAGAAAAAAGTATGGACAAGGCTTGGTACGAGGCATACCACATCATATGTAAAAACACGGTGGCGGCAGTGTGATGGCATGGGCATGCATGGCTTTCAATGTCACTGGGTCACTAGTGTTTTTTGATGATGTGACAGAAGACAGAAGCAGCCAGGCGAATTCTGAATTGTATAGGGATATATTGTCTGCTCAGATTCAGCAAAATTCACTGAAGTTGATTGGATGGCTCTTCACTTTACAGATGGACAATGACCCAAAACTTATTGTGAAAGCAACCCAGGAGTTTTTTTAAGGCAAAAACTGGCATATTCTGCAATGGACCGGGAAAATCTGAGGTCATTTTCCCTTAAGGACCGGAGCGATTCTGACCTTTTTGACTATGTCTTTGTTCAACAGTGTTTTCCCTCTTAGGCTTTTATTCCATCCCCATAAATTATATACAGTTTTTTTAAGCACAAATAGGGCTTTCATTTTATACCCTACTTATATGGATAACCCACCATTTACTTTATTAAAATTAAAAGAATAGATAAAAAAAAATGTAAAAAAAACACCATTTTTGTTTTTTCTCTTAGGATCCATTGGGCACAAAGGGTTACATTTTTATGACGACTGCATGAATGGTATGACTGGTCAGTGATACCTTCAAAATGTGCAGTTTAAAGTGGTCACTGTCCCCCCCTGGGTGAAAATCCCCATGTCCCTTTTTCCCACCCTATTTTGACACTTTTTTATCCCTGACATTTGGTGGTGTGTATAAGTGTATTACATAGCTCCACAACAATCACACTTCCAAAATTGTTTAATGAGATTTTTTTTTTTAATAAAATATCTTTTTGTAAAAAAAAAGTGTGTTGTGTTTAAAAAAAAAAAAAAAAAAAAAAAAAGTATCATTGCAGGTTTGGGTATTTTCATTTGCCACTAGGTTTCTCCTCTCTACTTCTGTCTCCCTTACTTTGATAGCAAGGGAGACAGAGAAGAGACACATGAACCGGCACAAGAAAGAAGGGCTGAGACTGAACGCCCCGGTTTAGGAGTGCTCAGTCTCATCCTGGAATTAATGATAGCAGCGTGCACGGAGGCACGTTGCTATCATTTAAGCCATGACCGTCCTGGACCGTCATGGGTCCTTAAGGGGATAACAACCCATGACGGTCCAGGACCAACATGGGTCCTTAAGGGGTTAAGGAAGAAAGACCCACAAACAAACAACAAATGAAAACAGCTGCAGTAGAGGCCTGGCAAAGCATCACAAAGGAGGAAACCCAGCATTTGGTGATGTCCATGTGTTCCAGACTTCAAGCAGTCATTGCCTAAAAGGATTCTCGACAGAGTATTAAAAATGAACATTTTATTTATGATTGTGTTAATTTGTCCAATTACATATGAGCCCCTGAAATAAGGGGCCTGTGTATGAAAATGGTTGCAATTCCTAAACATTTCATACAATATATATATATATATATTCCAATACAGAAGGAGAGCGCTCAAGTAGACTGTATAAATTTATTAAAATAATATACAATAAAACATATAACTTATTATGTCATATATATAATGCTATAAATTACTGACAATAACAGTGCACAATGCATATAAAAAACCATAGACCACCTATAGCTCCGGAGCTTAACATACGTTGGTGCACTTAGTCCTCAGTGGTCCTGTCTGTCTGAGTGTCACAATCTTAGATGATAAAGAATTCTCAAATACATACGGACCGCATAGTTCTAAATGGTAGTAGATGTGTCAGATAGAGTTAGGGGTTAGCGGGCAGTCGCTTAGAGGTCTAAGCTGTAACTTTTAGACTCTCAGCCGTAACTTTTAGACTCTCCCGTCTATTATGGAATCACCAGTCTTTCTGATCCTACAGGTCGTTTGGTCTGGCAACTTAAGAATAAAAGTTACCTCCAATATCGATCCCACCTTAGTATCCGCGGGCAGAGTATGAGTTAGGCAATCGTTTTTCCCCAGCAGACTCCCGTCTGTCAACCCCTCCTCCTGGACTTTCAATATTTGTTCACTGGATACATTCACATTAACCGTTCTGTGATTCTCCTCCTTTTCCTTTTCTTTTACGGTTATATTGTATCTACTGCGACCATAGTAAAAGAGAAAACAAATCTGAAACACTCCTCCGACATCCAAACAGTAACAATATAGCGTGTCTTTCTTCTCAATGACAGAATAGTATTTTCTTTCCGACTAGTTTCGTGCTCAAAACGCACTTCCTCAGGGAATTTCATGGGTGAATAGTCCCGGCGTCTATTTAAATCTGGCGCCAGATTAACGTCATCATGACGTCTCCACATTCCATTATATCAACAGAGCAAATATAGAAGCCATCCCAATATACTAATTAGCATCAATCTAAATCTTCTCAAGACTCCAGTACTAACATCTATATAAAAATAATGAAAATAATAATAAATGAAAAATAATAAAAAATATATATATATAAAAATAATAATAATAAAACAATAAAAAATAAAAATAAATAAAAAATAAAATACCTTTCACATAAATGTATAAACATCTAATTTGTCATTATGACCCCCTGGAATCAAGGTGTTACATTTATAAATCCAATAGGTTTCTCTTTTTCTCAGTTGCTCATATCTCTCCCCCTGCCTCAAAGAAGCAGAAATTTGTTCTAAAGCCAACAGTACTGTACCCTCCATAGAAGAATGATGTACTTCTGTATAATGTTTAGATAATGGATATTTCATATCTTTGTTAATAATAGCCCTCCTATGTTCCAAAAACCTGTCCTTCATCTTTCTCTTAGTCCTCCCAATGTAACTAATAGAGCATGGACACGTGATTCTATAGATCACATATACACTATTACACGTAATATGATTATTAATAGTGACAACTTGTCCTCTAGCATCAGAAAAAGTAGTGCACTTATGATCCAAAAAATCACATGTTATACATCTTTGCATACCACATTTATAGACTCCAAATTTCTGCAAAAAATTGCCTTCTCTATTTAAAGCTCTCTTTTTACCCTTTTTCCTAGAAAAAAATTCTTTTAAGTTTTTATTTTTAGTAAATATTATATTGGGAACTACCTCTATTTGTTGATTCAGTGCCGAATCCTGCATCAATATTGCCCAATGTTTTCTAAGAATGTTTCTAATTTTATAATGGGCATTATTATACTGTGTAATGAAGGGTACTCTTTTATATCCCGACTTTCTCTGATTTAATCCATCTTTTGGCTTCAGCATCACTTCCCTATCCATATCCTTTGTTTGTTGGTATATCTTGTCTATTTCTTCCTTTGGATAACCTTTATCAATAAACTTGCATTTTAATGCTTCTCCTTGTTCCATATAATCTTTATCTTGATTACAATTCCTCCTGATTCTCTTAAATTGTCCTCCCGGTATATTATCCTTCCATTGTTTGAAATGGCAACTATTATGATGTAAGTAATTATTAGTACTAACTGATTTAACATAATTTTTGGTAATGATCCTCCCTTCTAGATGACTTAATTGAAGATCTAAAAAACAAACTGATTCACTATCTATACTATAAGTGAAAGTTAGACCTCTCTGATTATTGTTGAGTCCTATTATAAACTCCTCCAATTCCTGGGCACTACCCTTCCATATAATAAGAAGATCATCTATGAACCGCCCATAGTACGCCAGCCTCTCCCCCAGCCCCGCCCCCCACACATGCGTCAACTCCCAATGACCCATATACAGGTTTGCGTGGCTGGGGGCGAAGCTGGCGCCCATGGCTGCTCCTTTAACTTGAATATAATATTTATCCATAAATTGGAAATAGTTAGTATATAGAATAAAGCGAATACTATCAAGAATGAATTCCTTTTGAAGTTCTGGCATATCTATGTCACCATCTAAGAAATATTTTATTGCCTCTATACCTTTATTATGCTGTATATTTGTATATAGGGAAACAACGTCTATGGTGGCCCATATATAGTCACCTCTCCAAACTTTATTGTGTAATATGCTCAATACATGTTGAGTATCTTTAATATAAGACCCCAAATTGACAACATATTTCTGTAGAAAGTGATCTATATATTCAGACAATCTAGACGTTACACCTCCCATACTAGCAATTATGGGGCGTCCAGGTGGTTTATTAAGAGTTTTATGTATTTTTGGTACTACATATAAATATGGTACCTTAGGTTGTTTTACCACCAAAAACTCTTTCTCCATTTTTGTTAGTATTCCTAGATCCGCTGCTTCCCCTATCATTTTCTGTATAGATTTACTGTATTCTTCTGTAGGATCTATCTTCAATAACTCATATGTATCAGCATTCCCCAACTGTCTTAGAACCTCCTCTAAGTAATCCTCATACAACCAAATAACAGTGGCCCCCCCCTTGTCTGCTTCAGTAATATAAATGTTCTTATTATCTTGCAATCTTTTGAGAGCCAAATGTTCTTGTTTAGTTAAATTGTGTTGTTTTTCTTTATAGCTCGTACATAGCCTAGAAAAATCTTTCATCACCATATGCTGAAAGGCTTCTATGTACGGACCTCGACTTTGGTATGGATAGAATACTGATTTAGGCTTAAATGGAGTATGGACATATACTTCCTGAGAACAACTAATCTCCTCAATATCTCTATGTTCATTATTTACTTCATTTTCATCCAATAAATCCTGCAAAGTGTCAAATAGAATATCTTCCCTTAGTGTAAAATCACCTTTCATAAAAAAATGTCTTTTTAGTGTAAGTGCACGTGTAAATCGATTTAAATTTAAAAATAAATCAAACTCCTTAGGGTAAGAAGTAGGTGCAAACTTAAGTCCTTTGGTGATTAAAGATATTTCATCCTTATTAAACGAGTAAGGGGTTAAATTATAAATACCCCGTGCAACTAAATCTTGTGAAAAAGGTACTAATATATCTTCTTTCTTTTTACTCACATATCTTCTTCCTGCTCTCCTACCTCGTCTCCTGAACTGTGATTTGCCGATGACTTCCTGTTTCTCTTCAATGTGTGTGCCCCCCTCCCTTGATATGTCCCTAAAAAAACCGGTACACTTTGTTTCGGACTCAATGCTGCCACCTGAGCATAACTAGTACTCGGAATGGCCTCTAATTCTTTGCTCTTCCTCGTTTGTGTCAAAACTGATGCCTCAATATCATGATCTATAACCTGTTCCATAATGTCCAAAGGGGTAAACTTGTTACTCAACGGTATCGATATATCTACCTCTGGAGATATTACAACATTTTTATCTCTAACTTCACTTTGTGGCTCTACGAGCACTTGAACCTTTGGTACTTGCATTCCTACATTATGAGTACTATGATGATAATTATTATTACCCCGATTATTCACCGGATTCTTGTATCTACCATACTGATGATATCTATTATCTTTACTATAGCCTCGTTGGAAGTTGTTAATATTTGTATTTCTATGTTTGTTATACCTTGTTCGTTTGTTGCCATCTTGACCTTCTACAACTTCTGTATTATCCCTTTGAAATTTACCTTGTTTCTTTTTTAACAAATTTGTTTCAAATGTAATTATCTTAGTATTTGTTTGTCCATCTAATTCTTTGAATTCTGCTGTTTGCGCATATGGTAATAATTCCTTTTTAATTGACTCTATTTCAGTACTTATCGCTAACAGCCTTCTCTCCCTATAAGCTATTATATGTTTCATCAATTGTAATGAACAATTTACCAAACACTGGTTCCATATGCTCTTAATTTCTCCATCTTGAAAACTACAAGGTTTATATATTCTCAATCCCTTAGGGATTAAGTTAGCATCAATATATTGTTGTAATAAAAGAGTATCTAGCCAATGGCTCATCTCTTCTTTTAATAAATTCTCCATTTTAATAAAGTTCTTACGAATATCCGTACCCCCCTGTCTATTGCTCGGTACTGTAATGTTGACCTTACAACCCATTTGCTGTCTATATCCATCCCTTCTTTCCATTCTGTCAGAGTATGATTTAAATGCCATATTAAATATACAAAAATAAAAGAAATTTATATAAACCAATATATATATATATAACCAGGTAAACACAGTGAATAATCTGCCACTATCAGCCTTCACAGTATCACTATAAACTCAACCAATACAAAATGTACTTCTGTGATCACGGCGATTTGTGTGCAGATAAATTCACTATTTAACCTCTTCTATGATACAGTCAACTAAATCGCTACTATCCAATGCTCGTATAGTGTCCCGAGCTCCAATTAACTACAAACTCCAATACAGAAGGAGAGCGCTCAAGTAGACTGTATAAATTTATTAAAATAATATACAATAAAACATATAACTTATTATGTCATATATATAATGCTATAAATTACTGACAATAACAGTGCACAATGCATATAAAAAACCATAGACCACCTATAGCTCCGGAGCTTAACATAATAATCATATTACGTGTAATAGTGTATATGTGATCTATAGAATCACGTGTCCATGCTCTATTAGTTACATTGGGAGGACTAAGAGAAAGATGAAGGACAGGTTTTTGGAACATAGGAGGGCTATTATTAACAAAGATATGAAATATCCATTATCTAAACATTATACAGAAGTACATCATTCTTCTATGGAGGGTACAGTACTGTTGGCTTTAGAACAAATTTCTGCTTCTTTGAGGCAGGGGGAGAGATATGAGCAACTGAGAAAAAGAGAAACCTATTGGATTTATAAATGTAACACCTTGATTCCAGGGGGTCATAATGACAAATTAGATGTTTATACATTTATGTGAAAGGTATTTTATTTTTTATTTATTTTTATTTTTTATTGTTTTATTATTATTATTTTTATATATATATATTTTTTATTATTTTTCATTTATTATTATTTTCATTATTTTTATATAGATGTTAGTACTGGAGTCTTGAGAAGATTTAGATTGATGCTAATTAGTATATTGGGATGGCTTCTATATTTGCTCTGTTGATATAATGGAATGTGGAGACGTCATGATGACGTTAATCTGGCGCCAGATTTAAATAGACGCCGGGACTATTCACCCATGAAATTCCCTGAGGAAGTGCGTTTTGAGCACGAAACTAGTCGGAAAGAAAATACTATTCTGTCATTGAGAAGAAAGACACGCTATATTGTTACTGTTTGGATGTCGGAGGAGTGTTTCAGATTTGTTTTCTCTTTTACTATGGTCGCAGTAGATACAATATAACCGTAAAAGAAAAGGAAAAGGAGGAGAATCACAGAACGGTTAATGTGAATGTATCCAGTGAACAAATATTGAAAGTCCAGGAGGAGGGGTTGACAGACGGGAGTCTGCTGGGGAAAAAAGATTGCCTAACTCATACTCTGCCCGCGGATACTAAGGTGGGATCGATATTGGAGGTAACTTTTATTCTTAAGTTGCCAGACCAAACGACCTGTAGGATCAGAAAGACTGGTGATTCCATAATAGACGGGAGAGTCTAAAAGTTACGGCTGAGAGTCTAAAAGTTACAGCTTAGACCTCTAAGCGACTGCCCGCTAACCCCTAACTCTATCTGACACATCTACTACCATTTAGAACTATGCGGTCCGTATGTATTTGAGAATTCTTTATCATCTAAGATTGTGACACTCAGACAGACAGGACCACTGAGGACTAAGTGCACCAACGTATGTTAAGCTCCGGAGCTATAGGTGGTCTATGGTTTTTTATATGCATTGTGCACTGTTATTGTCAGTAATTTATAGCATTATATATATGACATAATAAGTTATATGTTTTATTGTATATTATTTTAATAAATTTATACAGTCTACTTGAGCGCTCTCCTTCTGTATTGGAGTTTGTAGTTAATTGGAGCTCGGGACACTATACGAGCATTGGATAGTAGCGATTTAGTTGACTGTATCATAGAAGAGGTTAAATAGTGAATTTATCTGCACACAAATCGCCGTGATCACAGAAGTACATTTTGTATTGGTTGAGTTTATAGTGATACTGTGAAGGCTGATAGTGGCAGATTATTCACTGTGTTTACCTGGTTATATATATATATATATATTGGTTTATATAAATTTCTTTTATTTTTGTATATTTAATATGGCATTTAAATCATACTCTGACAGAATGGAAAGAAGGGATGGATATAGACAGCAAATGGGTTGTAAGGTCAACATTACAGTACCGAGCAATAGACAGGGGGGTACGGATATTCGTAAGAACTTTATTAAAATGGAGAATTTATTAAAAGAAGAGATGAGCCATTGGCTAGATACTCTTTTATTACAACAATATATTGATGCTAACTTAATCCCTAAGGGATTGAGAATATATAAACCTTGTAGTTTTCAAGATGGAGAAATTAAGAGCATATGGAACCAGTGTTTGGTAAATTGTTCATTACAATTGATGAAACATATAATAGCTTATAGGGAGAGAAGGCTGTTAGCGATAAGTACTGAAATAGAGTCAATTAAAAAGGAATTATTACCATATGCGCAAACAGCAGAATTCAAAGAATTAGATGGACAAACAAATACTAAGATAATTACATTTGAAACAAATTTGTTAAAAAAGAAACAAGGTAAATTTCAAGGGGATAATACAGAAGTTGTAGAAGGTCAAGATGGCAACAAACGAACAAGGTATAACAAACATAGAAATACAAATATTAACAACTTCCAACGAGGCTATAGTAAAGATAATAGATATCATCAGTATGGTAGATACAAGAATCCGGTGAATAATCGGGGTAATAATAATTATCATCATAGTACTCATAATGTAGGAATGCAAGTACCAAAGGTTCAAGTGCTCGTAGAGCCACAAAGTGAAGTTAGAGATAAAAATGTTGTAATATCTCCAGAGGTAGATATATCGATACCGTTGAGTAACAAGTTTACCCCTTTGGACATTATGGAACAGGTTATAGATCATGATATTGAGGCATCAGTTTTGACACAAACGAGGAAGAGCAAAGAATTGGAGGCCATTCCGAGTACTAGTTATGCTCAGGTGGCAGCATTGAGTCCGAAACAAAGTGTACCGGTTTTTTTAGGGACATATCAAGGGAGGGGGGCACACACATTGAAGAGAAACAGGAAGTCATCGGCAAATCACAGTTCAGGAGACGAGGTAGGAGAGCAGGAAGAAGATATGTGAGTAAAAAGAAAGAAGATATATTAGTACCTTTTTCACAAGATTTAGTTGCACGGGGTATTTATAATTTAACCCCTTACTCGTTTAATAAGGATGAAATATCTTTAATCACCAAAGGACTTAAGTTTGCACCTACTTCTTACCCTAAGGAGTTTGATTTATTTTTAAATTTAAATCGATTTACACGTGCACTTACACTAAAAAGACATTTTTTTATGAAAGGTGATTTTACACTAAGGGAAGATATTCTATTTGACACTTTGCAGGATTTATTGGATGAAAATGAAGTAAATAATGAACATAGAGATATTGAGGAGATTAGTTGTTCTCAGGAAGTATATGTCCATACTCCATTTAAGCCTAAATCAGTATTCTATCCATACCAAAGTCGAGGTCCGTACATAGAAGCCTTTCAGCATATGGTGATGAAAGATTTTTCTAGGCTATGTACGAGCTATAAAGAAAAACAACACAATTTAACTAAACAAGAACATTTGGCTCTCAAAAGATTGCAAGATAATAAGAACATTTATATTACTGAAGCAGACAAGGGGGGGGCCACTGTTATTTGGTTGTATGAGGATTACTTAGAGGAGGTTCTAAGACAGTTGGGGAATGCTGATACATATGAGTTATTGAAGATAGATCCTACAGAAGAATACAGTAAATCTATACAGAAAATGATAGGGGAAGCAGCGGATCTAGGAATACTAACAAAAATGGAGAAAGAGTTTTTGGTGGTAAAACAACCTAAGGTACCATATTTATATGTAGTACCAAAAATACATAAAACTCTTAATAAACCACCTGGACGCCCCATAATTGCTAGTATGGGAGGTGTAACGTCTAGATTGTCTGAATATATAGATCACTTTCTACAGAAATATGTTGTCAATTTGGGGTCTTATATTAAAGATACTCAACATGTATTGAGCATATTACACAATAAAGTTTGGAGAGGTGACTATATATGGGCCACCATAGACGTTGTTTCCCTATATACAAATATACAGCATAATAAAGGTATAGAGGCAATAAAATATTTCTTAGATGGTGACATAGATATGCCAGAACTTCAAAAGGAATTCATTCTTGATAGTATTCGCTTTATTCTATATACTAACTATTTCCAATTTATGGATAAATATTATATTCAAGTTAAAGGAGCAGCCATGGGCGCCAGCTTCGCCCCCAGCTACGCAAACCTGTATATGGGTCATTGGGAGTTGACGCATGTGTGGGGGGCGGGGCTGGGGGAGAGGCTGGCGTACTATGGGCGGTTCATAGATGATCTTCTTATTATATGGAAGGGTAGTGCCCAGGAATTGGAGGAGTTTATAATAGGACTCAACAATAATCAGAGAGGTCTAACTTTCACTTATAGTATAGATAGTGAATCAGTTTGTTTTTTAGATCTTCAATTAAGTCATCTAGAAGGGAGGATCATTACCAAAAATTATGTTAAATCAGTTAGTACTAATAATTACTTACATCATAATAGTTGCCATTTCAAACAATGGAAGGATAATATACCGGGAGGACAATTTAAGAGAATCAGGAGGAATTGTAATCAAGATAAAGATTATATGGAACAAGGAGAAGCATTAAAATGCAAGTTTATTGATAAAGGTTATCCAAAGGAAGAAATAGACAAGATATACCAACAAACAAAGGATATGGATAGGGAAGTGATGCTGAAGCCAAAAGATGGATTAAATCAGAGAAAGTCGGGATATAAAAGAGTACCCTTCATTACACAGTATAATAATGCCCATTATAAAATTAGAAACATTCTTAGAAAACATTGGGCAATATTGATGCAGGATTCGGCACTGAATCAACAAATAGAGGTAGTTCCCAATATAATATTTACTAAAAATAAAAACTTAAAAGAATTTTTTTCTAGGAAAAAGGGTAAAAAGAGAGCTTTAAATAGAGAAGGCAATTTTTTGCAGAAATTTGGAGTCTATAAATGTGGTATGCAAAGATGTATAACATGTGATTTTTTGGATCATAAGTGCACTACTTTTTCTGATGCTAGAGGACAAGTTGTCACTATTAATAATCATATTACGTGTAATAGTGTATATGTGATCTATAGAATCACGTGTCCATGCTCTATTAGTTACATTGGGAGGACTAAGAGAAAGATGAAGGACAGGTTTTTGGAACATAGGAGGGCTATTATTAACAAAGATATGAAATATCCATTATCTAAACATTATACAGAAGTACATCATTCTTCTATGGAGGGTACAGTACTGTTGGCTTTAGAACAAATTTCTGCTTCTTTGAGGCAGGGGGAGAGATATGAGCAACTGAGAAAAAGAGAAACCTATTGGATTTATAAATGTAACACCTTGATTCCAGGGGGTCATAATGACAAATTAGATGTTTATACATTTATGTGAAAGGTATTTTATTTTTTATTTATTTTTATTTTTTATTGTTTTATTATTATTATTTTTATATATATATATTTTTTATTATTTTTCATTTATTATTATTTTCATTATTTTTATATAGATGTTAGTACTGGAGTCTTGAGAAGATTTAGATTGATGCTAATTAGTATATTGGGATGGCTTCTATATTTGCTCTGTTGATATAATGGAATGTGGAGACGTCATGATGACGTTAATCTGGCGCCAGATTTAAATAGACGCCGGGACTATTCACCCATGAAATTCCCTGAGGAAGTGCGTTTTGAGCACGAAACTAGTCGGAAAGAAAATACTATTCTGTCATTGAGAAGAAAGACACGCTATATTGTTACTGTTTGGATGTCGGAGGAGTGTTTCAGATTTGTTTTCTCTTTTACTATGGTCGCAGTAGATACAATATAACCGTAAAAGAAAAGGAAAAGGAGGAGAATCACAGAACGGTTAATGTGAATGTATCCAGTGAACAAATATTGAAAGTCCAGGAGGAGGGGTTGACAGACGGGAGTCTGCTGGGGAAAAAAGATTGCCTAACTCATACTCTGCCCGCGGATACTAAGGTGGGATCGATATTGGAGGTAACTTTTATTCTTAAGTTGCCAGACCAAACGACCTGTAGGATCAGAAAGACTGGTGATTCCATAATAGACGGGAGAGTCTAAAAGTTACGGCTGAGAGTCTAAAAGTTACAGCTTAGACCTCTAAGCGACTGCCCGCTAACCCCTAACTCTATCTGACACATCTACTACCATTTAGAACTATGCGGTCCGTATGTATTTGAGAATTCTTTATCATCTAAGATTGTGACACTCAGACAGACAGGACCACTGAGGACTAAGTGCACCAACGTATGTTAAGCTCCGGAGCTATAGGTGGTCTATGGTTTTTTATATGCATTGTGCACTGTTATTGTCAGTAATTTATAGCATTATATATATGACATAATAAGTTATATGTTTTATTGTATATTATTTTAATAAATTTATACAGTCTACTTGAGCGCTCTCCTTCTGTATTGGAGTTTGTAGTTAATTGGAGCTCGGGACACTATACGAGCATTGGATAGTAGCGATTTAGTTGACTGTATCATAGAAGAGGTTAAATAGTGAATTTATCTGCACACAAATCGCCGTGATCACAGAAGTACATTTTATATATATATATATATATATATATATATATATATATATATATAATCGTTTCAGTAAATCAGCACACTCAGGACTGCTCTTTGGTGTGATGTTTCTTTATTTTTTAGATATCTAAAAAATAAAGAAACATCACACCAAAGAGCAGTCCTGAGAGAAAAGAGAATGAGAGCTCACAGTATAACTAAGCACCGACTGAACTGCAGCGCCTAGTTATAAAGTGAATGCCCCTGCACATCATGACCAATGAGATGACATCTGATGTCACAACGCCCTGCACAGATACCAGGCTCACAGCTTGCAGACATTCTTGATCCACTGAAGGATGAAGACCTCCTCAGCAAGCCTGCAACAACTTTGGACCTGTACCTTTTGTTGTCACTGACAAATTTGGTAATTTCATCTACCCATCTTGTCTTTGGTCTCCTTTTTGGGGGTATAGTATCAGGTCCTCTTACTATGTGGCCTGCCGATTTCCATTTTAGGTGCTTTACTCTTTCAGTGATGTCATAGACCTATGTTTGCAGACAAATCCATGCACACGTTTTTCATTCTCTTTGTTATATTTAGAATTCTGTGCTCCATACTTCCCTGTGTTATCTTAAGTTTTTTATGGCTTTGGCATTCAGTGTCCATGCTTCACAGCCATATGTGTAAGGACTGGGAGGACACACTGGTCAAAAACCTTTAGCTTGAGTCAGAGTGGTAAATGTGTCTTAAAGACAGTACTAGTAAGTTTTCCAAATGCGTGGCATCCCAATTTTATTCGGTGCTAAGTTTCCATCATAGTGTTTCCATCTGTTGACATTTGCTGTCCAAGTAAACATACTTGTCCTCTTCTTCTAGTTCTTGTCCATCTACTGTGATTATCCTTGGTGTGGTAAATTTGTTAAACATGACTTGCATTTTGTTTATATTCATCTTCAGACCAAGATTTTTGCTTTACCTGTTGTAGATTTTCAATGTGTTCTTGCAGTTCTTCAGGACTATCTACAAAAATTATGATTTCATCTACAAAACATAAGTGATTTAGGTAGTCTCAATTGATCTTAAGTCCTTTTCTATCCCAATTTGCAGAAAATTTCTTCTATACAAGCAGCTTTTTCTATGTTGATCATTTTTCTATGTTGATCATTGTCTAGAGAGAGCAAAATTCTAAATTGACTTCAAGAAAGAAAGAAAGAAAGAGAATGATCAAGTCGGGGTAGAATTTGTAGAAATGTGCAAAACCATAAGCAAGTGCATTAAAGAAGAAACGCGCAAGTTCAATGTTGAGCTCCTCAAAAGTACAAAAGGAAGAAAATCAAGGGCTAAAGAAAGGGCTAAAGAAAGCAAAACAAAAGTTGGCAACACATAGCAGCCAAATATTTGCAATAAAGCTTGAAGGTGGTACAACAGCAAAAACTCAACAACAACAATGCAAAAGTGGAAAAATGTTATTCAAATATTTATAAGGGTGAAGGTCAATAACTGAATACAGTAACAAAGGCTAAAGCTGTACCAGAAATTTTGGTAGAAGTAAAAACAACAATAAAATCAATGAAAAATAGCAAAGCCGCTGAACCTGATAATGTTACTATTGAAATGTTGAAAGTCAGAGGTCAATCCTTATTCAAAGCTGTAACTAAATTATTTTCAAAATTCCTACTACTCTGCAAATGCATTTATCATCTGCACAGAAAAAGGTGATAAGGTGGATCTATAAGCTTACTGCCAGTGGTCTGCAAGATTTTCGTAAAGGTACTATCAAGAAGTATGGACACGATACTTAACGTGGCACAGCCTAAGGAATTAGCATGCTTCAGGAGAGGTTTCAGTACAATGGAATACATCCAGCCAGTGCAACAAGTTCTAATTGGCATAATGAATGCAACCTTCCATTGCGCATAGACTTCACTGACTTTGACTCAGTGAAAATGCAAGCAATAATCAATCAATAACCTCCAAAAAATATATGAAAATGCAACTGCATTAATACAGGTAAACAATGATAAAGTCCAGATCAACATATATAGCATTTCATGTGATAAAAATTACAATTAAGGATGAGGCAGCACTCAAAGGACTCTGAGTGCTGCTTTGTCCTTGATGGTACTATTTTGAAAAATGCACCTAGGCAAGTAGTTCTGTTTTACTTTTATGTTTTGGAGTGCCCATTACAAAATGCAAATGTCTTTGGCAGATGTGAAAAAATGCTGTAAAGTAAGAATGCTTTAAAAAATAGACAATAGTTTATTTTTTATCAATTAACAAAAAGATAGTGAATAGAAGAAAAATCTAAATCAGATCAATATTTTGGTGTGACCACCCTTTGCCTTCAAAACAACATCAGTTCTTCTAGGTACACTTGCACACAGTTTGTTAAGGAACTCAGCAGGTAGGTTGTTCCTAACATCTTGGAGAACTAACCACAGTTCTTCTGTGGATTTAGGCAGCCTCAGTTGCTTGTCTCTTCATTTAATCCCAGACAGACTAAATGATGTTGAGATCAGGGCTCTGTGGGGGCCATACCATCACTTCCAGGACTCATTGTTCTTCTTTACTCTGAAGATAGTTCTTAATGACTTTGCCTGTATGTGTGGGGTCATGCTGCAGAATAAATTTAGGGCCAATCAGATGCCTCCCTGATGGTATTGCATGATGGATCAGTATCTGCTTGAATTTATCAGCACTGAGGATAGCATTAATTTTGACCAAATCCCCAACTCCATTTGCAGAAATGCAGCCCAGAATGTGCAAGGAACCTCCACCATGCTTCACTGTTGTCTGCAGACAATCATTCTTGTGCCACGCTCCAGTCCTCTGGCGAACAACTGTCATATGCTACAGCCAAATATTTCAACATTTGACTCATCAGTCCAGAGTACCTGCTGCCATTTTTCTGCACTCCAGTTCCTGAGTTTTTGTACATAGTTGAGTCACTTGACCTTGTTTCCCCATCAGATTTATTGCTCTTTGGCCACATGTCTTCCATGAAGACCACTTTTGACCAGACTTCTCTGGATAGTAGATGGTTGTACCAGGATCCCACTATTCTCTGCCAATTCTGAGCTGATGACACTGTTGGGCATCTTCCAATTGCGAAGGGACGTAAGCATGATGTGGCTTTCATCTGCTGCACTAAGTTTCCTTGGCCAACCCTGAATCTAGGGTCCTCAGTGTGCTTCTTCTTCTTCCTTGTGTCTTGTTGCTGTGCTCAGTCTTGCTATGGTGTATGACTTTTGACATTAAACTGTCTCAAGCAACCTCACCTTTTTAGCTGACTTTGTTTTATCAAACACCTGACTATATGCCTATATATGCCTATATATATGCCTACGTTGTACAAGTGTACTTAGAAGAACTGATGCTGTTTTTAAGTCAAAGGATAGTCACAACAAATATTGATTTGATTTAGATTTTTCTTCTTTTAACTCGCTATCATTTTGTTAATTGATGAAGATAAACTCTTAACATGTCTATTTTTGAAAACATTCTAACTCTACAGCATTTTTTCACACTTGCCTAAAACTTATATATATATATATAATTTATGTATTTCGGTTTCTATGCCTATCTAATAAATGTATTTATCCATATGCTACACTTAGAGACTTTTTGCACTGTCCTCCCTTTCCCTTTATCTGTGGTAGCTGAGCCTTCCTATATTGCTATGACACACCTACAATTACAAGCCACAAAGGGAAATAGCCTTGTCTCTCGTCTCTAGCATCCAATAGATTAACTGTGCCTAAAGTTGAAGTTACAACACTTGCTTCACTTTCTCCTTTGTCTTTCCAGAGCATACTATTTATAGTACCAATGTAACTAAAATGTGTTTCAAAAAAGGGTTAAAAAAATCCTCAGTTAAGACATTTGGGACTCATGGTGCTAAATGCGTTATTAAGGGCCAAAGGAGGTCTGGGTGGTACAGCATCCACTGCAACAAGCATTGTTGACCAAAACCCACATTGCGGCCAAATGCTTGTGGCAGCTTTTTGTTCACACAACGTAAGCTAAATAGCGTGATTTGTGGGAACATCCAAGGAAAGTAGCTAACTCTCTTTGTTTGACACAGTGTCAAACAACAAGAGTGAGCTAAAAACAAGTCACCCTCCCCCAACTCCGAAACACTAATCCTATACTATCCCTAACAGTATGAATAAAGTGAAACAATACTAGTGTAACACCACCCTATTTCCCATACACCATAGATATAACAGTTACATGTCATCCACTGTCAATTTTCTTCTGTAATCTGCTATCTGGCATTTTCTTCTTATCTTCATTCCACCTCTGCTTATCTTCTTATCATTGTCTTCTTATCTTCTTTCTTCTGCAGATGATATTTCAAATGTGACTATAATAAAACCAAAAAGGTTCAAATCATAGATGGGGCTTAGGGCCCCATATCAATACATCCATGTGTCAGTAGTGTAGGGATTACTAGCCACACATTCCTGTGTGTTCTATTACACTTCTGTGGTTTTTAACATGTGTATGGGACTCAACGCCTAGGTTTGCTAGGCCTTAGTTTTTACAAATAAATAGAGAGTCCTTTAAAGTTTGTTAAAGCCACCACATCAAACAGAATACCAAATTCAAGTACTTTTACTAACTGTCTGTAGTTTGTCACAGCACAGGTAGTAGAATACCAAACTGCCAAACTGAACAGAACAGAATTGAGCCCTTAAAGGGATAGTAATACTTAAAATGTAAAAAAAAATATGTTGTAGAGTTTATCCCCCTGAGTAAAACAAGAGTACTCCCACTGCTGAAAGGTGTTTCATTCAAAAGTTATTAATTTTCAAAGTTGAATTTTTTAGGTGCAATATCACAATGGCCTGAGATTGTACAGTGGCGCTGTTGCTACACCATCCTATGGAGATTTATGGTCAACTGACCAGAGCTGTCCATAGGATCGTGTAGCAACAGCGCCACTGTACAATTTCAGGCCACTGTCATATTGCACCTAAAAAATTCAACTTTGAAAATTAATAACTTTTGAATGAAACACCTTTCAGCAGTGGGAGTACTCTTGTTTTACTCAGGGGGATAAACCCTACAACATATTTTTTTTTACATTTTAAGTATTACTATCCCTTTAATCCCAAAATGATTTACTCCTGTAAGTCATAACTTGGATTTTATACAGGGGCACTGCTATATATAAGTGGAGGGAGCTAAAGCACCAGATCTCATATTTAAATTTCTGGATCTTGTTGACAATTTGGGGCATGTGATGGTTCTAATCTCTCTCTACCAGTACTGGTGTAGTTGGACTACACTGTGCATTAATAATGGTTAACTCAGTTCTCCTGGTCTTCTGGTAACCTACCAGCAGTCCTGGTCTTACATCTTCTCACATCTACTCAGAAGTGTGAGGAAAAGAAGCTCAAATCAGTTAAAAGAGACATGTTCTTGTAACGGTTTGTTCAACACTCAGACACAGTGGTTTAGGATAAAACACAGTTTTATTGAAAACACAAATAATCAAGTACCCTTCACAGGCTTTGTTGTACCTCAGCAGAATCATACAGAGATAATACAGGTATATGATGCATATGCCTACACAGGCCCAGTATAATAGGAAGCAAGGGAGGTCTTATACTGACACAGGTCAGGCAGGAAAGGGTGAATACCCAGAGCAGCAGTACAGCATGAGTTAAAGTCCCAATAGGTGTAATCAGTCTCTGTGTAGAGAAGTCTGAGGTGAGTTCTCTTAGTAACCCCCAGTATGATGGAATAGCAATGGGTAGGAGACTGCAGTGCAAGAATGGAGACTAGAGCACTTGTAATCTGCCAGAGCAGAGCTGAGACTAAAACCCACCGCCGTGGTAGTAACGGAGGCAACACTGATACTCTGCAAGAGCCAAATGGGAGTACAGCCAATGGCACACTGTCGTAGCAGTAACGGAGGCAACAATGATACTCTGGAAGAGCTGAACAGGAGTACAGCCAATGGCACACTGCCGTAGCAGTAACGGAGACAACAATGATATTCTGCAGGAGCTTAACGGATGGTTTGGCCTATGGCAAACTTCCGTAGAAGTAAAGGCAACACAGAGTTCTGCGAGAATAACGGAAGGCTCAACCAATGGCACACTGCCGCAGCAGTAACGGAGGCAACACCGAAGCTCTGCAAGAGTTAACTGAAGGCCCAGCCAATGGCATACTGCCGTAGCAGTAACGGAGGCAACAATGAAGCTCTGCGAGAGTTAACGGAAGGCCCAGCCAATGGAACACTGCCGTAGCAGTAACGGAGCCAACACGGAGGCTCTGCAAGAGTTAACGGAGGGCTCAGCCAATGGCACACTGCCGTAGCAGTAATGGAGGCAACACAGAGGCTCTGCAAGAGTTAACGGAAGGCTCAGCCAATGGCACACTGCCATAGTGGTAACGGAGGCAACACGGAGGCTCAACAAGGGTTAACTGACGACTCGGCCTAAGACACACTGCCGTAGCAGTAACGGAGGACACACTGATACTTTGCCAGGCAGGACTCAGGCACAGCGGAAGTCAGAATGTCGCCCAAGTGACACAGCGATGCAGGAACAGGAAAGCCGGGTCAAATCACGGAGCAGGAACGTCAAACAAGCCGGATCAGGTCACAGAGCAGGAACATCAGCCAGGCCGGGTCGAATCACGGAGCAGGAACGTCAGACAAGCCGGGTCACGTGACGGAGCAGGAACGTCAGCCAGGCCGGGTCGAATCACGGAGCAGGAGACAAGAAGCAGAGTAGTCAAACGGGCCAAGTTGGTACACAGGAATACAAGCAATTCAAGTAGGTACTGGTACTGGAACACCACGAAAGGCCACCGGATAGGTGCCAGAGCCCAGTATATAAAGGCCATACTGGGCGGGCCAAACATAGCTCAACCAAAAGGAGTGCATCACAACAGAGACTGACAAGAGCAGCACAGAGAGCACGGGCACCGTGATAGTTCTACTGGGAATGTAGTTAAATGGAAACTATACCAATAGGAAGAAGTTATTATTATCGTATTTTATTTATATAGAGCAAACATGTATCACGGTGGCCGTGATTTTATGTCGACATTCTTACTTCCGGATTTGTGCCTGGCTGCCTCTTATTGGTGCTAGCTGGCTAGCCCCTCCCAGGGCTAGCCTTTCTATACGCCCTCCTGTCATTAGGCCGGTGCCCTTTCGTGGTGTTCCTGACCTTACGTTATTCTGTGCTCCTGTTCCGTGTTTGATCCGGTTTTCGTCTGACCTCGTTCCTGTGTTGCTCCTGTGTACCGATTCTGGCTGTGGCTGACGACCGCTCTCTGTGTACCGTTCCAGGCTTTGGCTGACTACCGCTCTCTGTGTACCGATCCAGGCTTTGGCTGACTACCGCTCCTGTGTACCGATTCAGACTTTGACTGACGACCGCTCTCTGTGTACCAATCCAGGCTTTGGCTGACTACCACTCCTTGTGTACCTATTCTGGCTGTGGCTGACTACCGCTCTCTGATACTGATCCAGGCATTGCCTGACTTACGCTGTTGTGCTGCCCTCGCTATTTGTCAGATTTGTTGCCTCCAGTTGCACTACGCCTGTGTATCAGTGTGGCCTCCGCTATGTACATTCAGTCTGTACTGTCTGGTCACTAAGCGGTTACCGTTGCCTATCCATTATACGCCCAGCCTGTGATTCTCTGTGGCCTCTGCTACGTACACCCAGTCAGTGATACCCAGTCACTAAGCGGTTACCGTTGCCTATCCAGTATATGCCCAGCCTGTGATTCTCTGTGGCCCCGTTGCGTACACCCAGTCAGTGCTATCCAGTCACTAAGTGGTTACTGTTGCCTATCCAGTATATGCCCAGCCTGTGATCCTCTGTGGCCTCCGTTACGTACACCCAGTCAGTGCTATCCAGTCACTAGCGGTTACGTTGCCAGCCTATTACTTTCTATCAGCCGGTGACATGGTAGAGCTGCCCAAGTCCTTGTTGCACCAGATTTCAGGCTGCCTTACCCGGTATTCGGTAAGGCTGGTAGGGCCTCCTCAGTTCCTTGTTGCACCAGATACAGGCTGTCTTACCCGGTATTCGGTAAGGCCAGTAGAGCCTCCTCAGTTCCTTGTTGCACCAGATATAGGCTGCCTTACCCGGTATTCGGTAAGGCCGGTAGAGCCTCCCAAGTCCTTGTTGCATTTGCTTTCAGGCTGCCTTACCCGGTATTCGGTAAGGCCGGTAAAGCCTCCTGTATTGTACTGCTATTTGTATTCCCTGTCCGTGTCAAACTTGCTTACTGCTGTTGTAAAGTTTGTACCTGTGAGGGGTCTTGTTGCGCTTTATATTGTCTATTAAAGCTTTTTAACCTACCCAATTGTCTGAGTGTTCAATAAAACCGTGACAACATGTTCCTTGATGCTGTACAAAAAGTGGGGGATATACATGTTGTAACTGGAATAAATGGAGTGAATGTCCTGGTCATGAGACCGTAAAATCTAGAGCAGGGATGGGCAAATATTTCATTCCAAGGGCCTCATTTACAGTAATGTAAATGGGGCTGGAGAGGCCATTTTGCACTCACAGACACGAATAACCCCCCCCCAGACACACTCACCTACACTCATACAGTGGCATTTGTAACATATGCACATCCTCCATGCTAAAGTAAAAAACATCATTATACTGATTCCGTTGAGGTCAGAATAAAGATGATTCAGGATGTAGGAGACCCTGCCAGCTTAACTTCTAAGGTGTCCATTTGTGTTTTAGGTAAAGGACTGACTGGATGAATTAAGTTGGTTAGAGGGATGTGATGTGCCCACCTCCAATCTAGAGGGTGTCGCCTAATTTGATTATAGTGGAGCTGTAAGCATAGGGAAAAAAATAGCCTGTTAATCCTTCCTATATAATAATTCGCTAAGTATGTTTGTCAGAAGCCGTCATGCGCAGTAGAGATGGCTGCGTGCACTGCAGTCATTCGCAGTAGAGTCTGCCTGCTTGGCGGCTGATAACGGAGTGAGGCACTGTGCCCCACTCCGTTATCAGCCGTGGTGCATTCAGGCAGTCAGTACTGTGCATGACTGCAGTGCTACCTTTGTTGGCCTGTGTACACAGGCTTTAAAACTACTTTACAATAAATCATTAACTATACATTGTGTTTTTATTAAAGAGCTCTGATTAACACCTCCACCTTATTATGCACACTTTTAACTCCATGAATGTTAGCGAGGTCCCCAAGAAAATACATTGGAACCTCTTTAGCATTCAAGGGGTCAAAAGCCCATTTAACTAATGGGGATTTTTATTTGTTCCATACACTGCAGTTGGTATCCTCCATAATTGTGCAACTTCTTTTTGGTACAAGTTGCATTCTGTTTACAAATACATGTGTTCCCACTTATTAAATATCCAGTGACAGGCCAGCTCCGGGCTATGGCAAGAGTTTTAGTGTAAATGAATGATGATTGCTTGTATTCTCTCAGTACTATCAATGAATACAGGTTTAATGCTGATCACTGATATATAAGCAAGTTGAAATCACTATATTTGCAACCTAGTAAATGTAACTATTTTTTTTACATTTTACTAACATGTTGTGTGTACTGCTTCTTTTGGTTTATTTTAATGCTATTATAATCCTCCACGAATCTTGCACCAATTTTTATATTATTTTTTACATTATTTTTGCTACAGATATTGTTTCTTAACTAATTATAGTGCTCACACTCATATTTAAATAATAATTGGGCAAAGCTACACTTAAATGTTCATGAGCTACGCATCAACACCAGATGGCACTGTTATTCCCCTTATCGCAGGGAATGGTACAATCACATACTGTATTATGACAATGAATATAGGAATCCGGATCCAGGTTGTTTCATTATTACATGAAATGGATACATTGCCTGTTTAAAGTATATTATATATTATAATACATTTAAAAAGTTATATTGTGCAGTATGTTTTAACCCTTTAAGAATCAAAGGTGTGTGCAATGCATTTCTTTGCATAATAAAGAAATGCAATGAACATTTGTAAGACCAACTGTAATACAATGTTCTGCAAATACCTGATACTTAATTTGTGTCCCAGACCAATTCTAAGGTTTAAAACCTATAACCCAGCTGTAATCAAACTTGTCCTGACGGCCCTAGACAGGCCAGTATTCAACAGTTTGATTGCCAGAGAGGTATCCAAGAATATCCCAACACAGATGGGTTAGTCATAATGAATGAGCCAGTGATTAATTCATCTGTGGTTAAAGGAGAACTTTTATTTTAAAGGCTGAATTTACCAGGTCCGTGCCCTGTTTAAAGCAGTCAGGTGTATCTATCTATATTTTTACAGCATTCTGCAGTGTCCTGTATATTGATCTCTCAATAAACCTGGATGGCTCATTATTTTCTGTATAATTATGTAAATTGAAGCAATTAGCAGTAGACTGCAAAGGAAAAAAAAGCAAAAATAAAAATAAAAAAAATATATACCTGATTACTATATGAAGGACAGCTACTTACATAAGCCTTATTAATATCAAATTAACAGTCACTTATTCCTATGATACATTTCCCCCTTTAATCAGGGATATCCTTAAATCCTGGCATGTATACAACCCTTTGGGACAGGTTTGTGCAATCCTGCTTTAACGCTTTGCATGTTAAAAAGCTAGGGGGAGAGGCACTGTGGATCAATGCAATGGCAAAGTATGTCTGGCAATGTGTAGGGATCACTTTTCCATGGAGAATACACCCCTTTACCATATACACTAAGAATTATCCATGCAAGGGGAGGGGGAGACACGTTATTCATCAGCATATAGGGTTGGTGTAATGCAGGCAATGGTTTAGGCAGGGCAAATGGAGGAGTGGTGAGGATGCCTCACTTTAACCCTTTGCAGGCCATAGGGAATTGCAATGCATGCACTGTACAACCCTCTGACACTGAACAGATTGTTACATAAAGAATCCCCTGCCCCTTTTCAAATATCATTTAGAGACAATGAGTACCAGCAAAACACCTGTTATATATAACAGCTTCTCTGCTGATTCTGTCTTTACATGAACTGGCTGATGAGCTGTTGGAATCCCCAGTGAACTATACGCTGATCAGCCGATTCGTGTAAATAGAAAACTTGCAAGTAACTGGGCTTGCAAGTTTTCTGTTTATATGTCTATATGTTATATGTTTATCTCAAATGATCTGTGGATAGTCCACTGTGGACTTCAAACAGCTGTTCATCTGGTTCATATAAAGACAGAACCAATTAAGTTAGAACCTTCATAGGTTGATTGTAAAACTCAGGATTCGATGCACAGACAAATTCTTTTTGTTTACTTACTATAATTAGCCAAAATATTGTTCTTGCAGCTCCCCTGACTATACACATATGTAACTAATTGAACAATACTAATAACGGCTATTTTGAGCTCACCAGGAACCTGTATGTTTTATACTTTGCCAGTTAGTATCTCTGAATGATATGTCAAGCGGAGCAGGGAATTCTTTTTTATAACCCTTTCAGTGCCTTTGAGTTGCAACTTATTACAGAGCAATGCATTGCACATCTCTAAGGTGCTTAAAAGTTTAAGGGAGAACATTTGCTGTCTCTGCTCTCCAGTATAAACAGCATAATCTGTTATTCCACAGAAAGCTATGGGAAGATCCCAACTTCACCATCTCAGTTTGAGGAAGTTGCGACTATGCACCACTATAGCATAACCAGCTATCAGACCTTAGTGTATGTGTCACATACCATGTAAACACACCAACAGGAATAGGACAATGGCTCATTAAACTGTATTTTAAAATGAAAATGAGCCAAAGCAGACACTGCAACATCTTAAACCAGGTGAAAGAATGAATAAAGCATGGAGTTGGTGGTGTATTTGGGGTATTTTCGTGGGGATATGATGATGATGACATCTTAGTGCATATGATGAGATGGAATCGGTGCAAATACTCCACAGTAGGCAAATATAGTCAAGTTGATCCCTTTATTGGCTAACTAAGCAGATTTTGGATGCAAGCTTTCAAGATCTAACTTGTTCCAAGACTCACAGGTAGGTATTTTGCTGTAGCAGCATCTGAGAGCCTGCACCATCAGTCCCTTCCTGCACATTAAGGTACAATGCAACTCTCACTCACCAACCCTAGAGGAGATTGGAATGGACAGCACATGCACACAGATGCCTCTTCAGCTAGGTGTCTGTCTGATGCCTGCATGTGAGTCTTGAAACAAGTTGGATTTCTCAGTAGTGCCAGACTTATTCAAGATAATACAAGTATTGATATGCGTATCGCTACGTGAATAATGATTTGGGGGGCACTTTAATTTGAGGGAAAGTTCCGCTTTAACAGAAATTTACCAATTGGTAATAAAAAACATTATTCTACAGTTGCCAGCTCGTATCACTAAAACCTATATGCGGATTTTCTTCTATCTATCTATCTATCTATCTATCTATCTATCTATCTATCTAATCTACTTTATCATATGCATCCTATTTTACATGTCACAGAGACTGACGTCTGTCTTATTATATAAATGAGAAAGTTGTTCAATAGACCTGCAATAATAATGATTTCAGGACAAAACAAAGAGACTTTATGCTTCTATTCCTTCAATTTATGCCAGGCCTTTCAGCCTTTCTGATACATGTTCAAATTGTCTTATTTTTGTAAATAAGAGAATTGGGGCCTATCCACAAAAGAAAACAAGAAGAATTCAGAAGCCTGCCAGTTGCACCATAGGACGCAAATACAAAGTCCTACTTAATTATTGGTGCTTTTAAAGGGATAGTAATGTTTCACAAAAACAGCAGCTCCAATTAATCTTCATAGTATTTGAGCCATGGAGAGTGTTATTTCAGTATTGTCAGCGCTGTAGTTCAAGAGTAATTGAATGATAAAGTTTCCCCCTCCAGCCCCTTTTACCTAGTGTAAGAGATGCAGAATCTGGTCCACAGACCAGACAGCTCACAGCAAGGGACAATATTCTTGCTGTGAGAACAATGAAAGCCCTGCTCCCATTTACAGGTTTTTCCCTTTTGTTAATTGAAGATTATGGGTCTCTACAATCCACTTGGACACAACACCGCTACTCTGAGGTGAGCAGTGTTACATCAGTAAAAGGGGTGGGAGGGGGATACTTTATCATTCAATTACTCTTGAACTACAACTCTGACAGTACTGAAATAACACACTCCATGGCCCAAATACTGTGAAGATTAATTGGAGATGCTTTTATTATGAAACATTACTATCCCTTAAAGCCCTTGAATGCTAGAGAGATCTCAAATGCATTTTGAAGCAATACATTGGAGAACTTTTGCATTCAAGGGACTAAAGACCCATGTACTCAAATTGGTACATAGTGAAATAAACTCTTCCACCTGCCTGAATTTGGAACATAGTGAGGCAAATGTGTCATGCCACTTAAACCAAGAGGAGAAGATTAGAGCAGTATATATGCATTTTGGTGCATTCCATCTACACCTTGTTTAATGCATTAAACAAGGGGGTAAATGAAATGGCATGAGTGTAAGCCATTTCCCTGCACATGCTATGCAACTGGAGTAAGGGGGCTTGGTGGCATTAAATCCTGGCAGGCAGTGTGTACTATGGTTATTATACACTGAAGTGCCTACCCTGAAGTAAAGCCACTGACATTAGAAGCCAAAGCCAGTGTGGCTGTGATTTGTGTAAGTTCCTACCTAAAGACAAAAGGGTCAAAGACAGAAGGTATTATCAAAAGAAATATTGTACTAACCCATTCAAACACAAGATAAAGAGTATAGCTCGTCTGCTACTTTGTGTTTTCATCTGAAAACTGTCATATGGTTGGAAAATTTTATACTCCAAAATGCAACTATTTAACCCCTTTGATGCTGGATGGGTCTCTAAGGCAATGCTTTGCAATGCATTGAGAACCTCTCTAGCATCAAAACAGCAAAATAAACGTATTTAGATCATTGAATGCATGCCCTCATCCATATAATTCTATATCATTTCAACCCCCTTTTTATGTCTGCAGACTTTACTGCTCAAACCTGGCAGATTTCTTGTTTAAGCTGGTAATCAATAGCTATCATTCTTGTGTCTTCCTGCTGTTATATTCTGTGACACTTTGCTCTACATTATTAAATGAACAGCATGTACAGGATGGATCAGAAAAAGAGTTCAGATTGAAGCTCTGCTTTTGAGAACATAGGTGTGCTATATTGTCCTTATAAGATGGTGTTTGCTAGCCTGTGCTTATGAGAGTTAATGTGTGATAGCCTGTGTTTGTTAGTGGAAGTGTGTGATTGCTTCTACTTTTTAGAACAAGTATATTCTTGCTTGTGCTTGTGAAATGACCTGTATGCTAGTTTATGCTAGATTATGCTTGGTTGCTGAAGTGTGTGCTACATTACTTGTTAGAAGAAGTGTGTGCTAGCTTGTGCTTGTGAGGTGAAGTGTGCACTAGCCTGTGCTTGTGAGATGAAGTGTTGCTTTCCTGTGATTGTTAACATTTTAGGTGGTAATGAATTAATGCTAGCTTGTTCTTGTGAGATGACGTGTGCTAGCTTTTGCTTGTGAGATGCAGTGTGTGCTACCTTATTATTATAAGATATTATGCTTGTGACATGGTGTGCACTAGCCTGTGTTTATGAGATGAAGTGTGCACTAGCCTCTGCTTAAGAGATACAGTGTGATCTACCTTGTGCTTGTTTTATGAAGTGTGTCCTAGCCTGTGCTTGTTAAATGAAGTGTAAGTTAACCTGTGCTTGTGAGATGAAGTGTGTGCTAGCCTGTGTTTATAAGATGAAGTGTATGCTAGTCTGTGCCTATGAGATGAAGTGTGTCCTAGCCTGTGCTTGTGAAATGAAGTGTAAGCTAGCTTGGGCTTGTGAGATAAAGTGTGTGCTAGCCTGTGCCTATGAGATGAAGTGTGCCCTAGCCTGTACTTATGAGATGAGGTTTGTGCAAGACTGTGTTTATGAGATGAAGTGTGTACTAGCCTGTGTTTTTGAGATGAAGTGTGTACTAGTCTGTGCCTGTGAGATGAAGTGTGCACTAACCTGTACTTATGAGATGAGATTTGTGCAAGTCTGTGCTTACGAGATGAAGTGTGTGCTAGCCTTTGTTTTTTAGATGACGTGTGTACTAGCCTGTGTTTATAAGATGAAGTGTGGGCTAGCCTGTCCTTATGAGATGAAGTGTGTTCTAGCCTGCGATTTTGAGATGAAGTGTGTACTAGCCTGTGTTCATAAAATGAAGTATGTACTAGTCTGTGCCTATGAGATGAAGTGTATACTAGCCTGTACTTATGAGATGAGGTTTGTGCAAGATCGTGCTTATGAGATGAAGTGTGTGCTAGCCTTTGTTTTTGAGAGGAAGTGTGTACTAGACTGTGTTTATAAGATGAAGTGTGGGCTAGCCTGTCCTTATGAGATGAAGTGTGTTCTTGCCTGTGATTTTGAGATGAAGTGTGTACTAGTCTGTGTTTATAAGATGAAGTGTCTACTAGCCTGTGCCTGAGATGAAGTGTGTGGTATCCTGTTGTAAGGGATGGTTTTTGGTGATCTCCTCACAGTCAGTTGGGGGTTAATGCTCTGCAATTGTGGTTAGCAATAGCAGAGGGGCAGGCACTGTCAGCTTACGTAGTGTTTATGAGAGACAGGCAGTGATGTCTCCAATATTCAGCCTTCTGTAACCATGCACATACGCATACACATACTAGACATCCTAGTCTGTATTTTAACCTGTAATAGACACAATACTGAGAGAGATATACTTGGGACAAAAGAGTGTGTACCTGATTCTCACCTCTGTCCGTGCATCTGTGTCTTGAGACTACGGAGTTTCGTGTGACTTCTCTCCCACACTGATTGACATCTCCGTTGATAAGTATCTTTTTCTTTTCTTTCTTTTCTTTGTATTACAGAGTCTGAATAGTTCTGGTTTCTTATAAATCATTGCATGTTTAAATAAACTGTATATCACTTCAGCGTTCAGTATGTTTTATCTGTATTCTGAAATT
Organism: Rhinophrynus dorsalis; assembly: GCA_037306005.1. NCBI lineage: Eukaryota > Metazoa > Chordata > Amphibia > Anura > Rhinophrynidae > Rhinophrynus > Rhinophrynus dorsalis. The sequence goes on from CM074721.1 coordinate 254,820,794, forward strand.
CCATACCTCTAATTGTAACACCTGTACTTATGAGATGAGGTGTATGCTAGACTGTTTTATGAGATGACGTGTGTTCTGTCCTGTGCTTGTGAGATGAAGCGTGTTCTATCCTGTGCTTGTGAGAGGAAGTGTGGGCTAGCCTGTGCCTATGAGAGGAAGTGTGAGCTAGCCTGTGCCTATGAGATGAAGTGTGTGCTATCCTGTACTTATGAGATGAGTGTACGCTAGACTGTGTTATGAGATGACATGTGTTCTGTCCTGTGCTTGTGAGATGAAGTGTGTTTTATCCTGTTCCTATGAGATGAAGTGTGGGCTAGCCTGTTCCTGTGAGATGAAGTGTGTTCTATCCTGTGCCTATGAGATGGAGTGTGGGCTGGCCTGTGCCTATGAGAGGAAGTGTGGGCTAGCCTGTGCCTATGAGATGATGTGTGCATCAACAATTTATTTTTATGTGTTAATCCTCTTTTATAACCCTTTAAGGACTGGGAAAACCTGAGGTCATTTTCCCTTAAGGACCTAAGCAATTCTGACCTTTTTGACTATGTCTTTGTTCAACAGTGTTTTCCCTCTTAGGCTTTTATTGCACCCCCATAAATTATATGCTGTTTTTTAAGCACAAATAGAGCTTTCATTTGATACCCTACTTATATGGATAACCCACCATTTACTTTATTAAAATTAAAAAAAAAGGTAAAAAAAATGTAAAAAAAACACCATTTTGTTTTTTTCTCATGGGATCAGTTGAGCACAAAGGGTTACATTTTTATGGTGACTGCATGAAAGGTATGACCGGCCAGTCATACCTACAAAATGTGAAGTTTAAAGTGGCCACTGCCCCCCCGGGTGAAAATCCCCATGTCCCTTTTTCCCAACCTATTTTGTCACTTTTTTATCCCTGACATTTGGCGGTGTGTATTACATAGCTCCACAACAATCACATTTCCAAAATTGTTTAATGAGATTTTTTTTTAAATAAAATATCTTTTTGTAAAAAAAAAAAAAAAAAAAAAAAAAAAAAAAAAAAAGTGTGTTGTGTTAAAAAAAAAAAAAAAAAAGTATCATTGCAGGTCAGAAATTGACCTGCATTTAGCAAGCCTGCAGCGCCAACAGTGAAGGGGTTAATGCCCCCAGCTGCTGTATTTTCATTTGCCACTAGGTGTCTCCTCTCTACTTCTGTCTCCCTTACTTTGATAGCAAGGGAGACAGAGACAGAAGAGACACGCAGAGACAGCATGCTTTCTGTACTGCCTCTGTCTCTCACAATACCGGTACATGTGATCGCTGCTATGGCGATCACATGAACCGGCCCAAGCAAAAAGGGCTGAGACTGAACGCCCCGGTCTCGGAGCGCTCAGTCTCAGCCTGGAATTAATAATAGCAGCATGCATGGAGGCACGCTGCTATCATTTAAGCCATGACTGTCCTGGACCGTCATGGGTCCTTAAGGGGATAACAACCCATGACGGTCCAGGACCGTCATGGGTCCTTAAGGGGTTAAACACCAGTGAACTATTTGTAGTAGAATGGGTCAAAATTCCGCATTTAAAAACCAGAGGGCTGCACATGTTGCCCATCCCTTTGGTCCTTAAAGGGTTAAAGAGACTCTCTACATAGATTAGAAATTTGAAAGTACAGAGGAGTGAAAATTCAGATCCATATCTAAATGACATTACATTTTGTCAGCAAACTCCTGTTAAAAAAAGTTACTAATGTGATAGACGTGCTAATGTGATTAGGTATTATTTATTACAGTAATGTGATTTTAGTCAGGCCAGTGATTTCTACAATACATTAGGGAAACTGATGTCACTAATATATCAGATTATGGTGAGACTGCAGACACTGAGTTTGTGCTGACATAAAGCAGAAGTGGGTTGCGCTGCCGCAAGGCAAAGAGATGGTGTATTTAATTCTAAGAATGGGGAAGTTCTGAAAATTCTGGAACAGGCAAGATTTTATTTTTCACCTTTTGAGTGACAAAAGTGCTGAACACGTTGTGGAGCAATGCATTTAGAAGCATCTGTCTGTAACTTATAGGCTAATAGTGTAAAAGCCCTTGTACACGGGCGAAGGTCCGGGTGATGATGTTAACGCTTTGAGTGCCAGAGGGGTACACAACACATTGCAATTTGTTGGGTACCCCTCTGACACTCAAAGGGTTAAGAGACAGGTCCTGCTCTGAGTACTGCCGCCACCTCACGGGAGGCACTCGAGATGCAGTCATACACTGTAGAGACTGCCTGAATGCACAGAATGCTCCCAGTACAGAACTTCCAGCATTCTGTGCATTCGGGCAGTCTCTACTGCGCATGACTGCATTGGACAAACATTCTAGCGTTTTACTGAATAGGATGTTGACACTGCTGATTTTAGTATATTGTTATTAGCCCTGAACAAGCATGCCTTTAAAAATGAATTGCCCCCCCATTGGTTCTGTTCACATTGCTTCAACTTGGGTGGCTTTGCGAGTAGAGAATTCCATTTGCAGCATGTCTGAGCTACACACAGTGGTCTACAGGTCACATTTCTGACTATTTATACTGGGGATACTGAAGGTTGTATTAATGTTTAACCCCTTAACGACAAATGACTTACCAGGTACATCCCGCAGAAACTGTCACTTAGTGACAGAGGACGTACCTGCATGCCGCTCGGGGACTCCGGACTCGATTGAAAAAAAAAAAATGTACCATGGGCGTTAAGGTGACAGCCGCGTACGCACGCCACTGTCACTAAGGGGTTAAAGTGACTTATGTTCAAAGAAAATTGCACCAATTCTGGGGCAAACCAATTGTACCACAGAACAAGATACAAATGCTCCAAAGTTCCATTGAAGCTAGAGACCTCTCTAGCATTCGTGTTTTACAGCATCATTTAAATCAATGGAAATTGTTATTTGTCTTCTGTATCAGTTAGTTTGTCCCAGAGTTGCTACTTTCTTTGTTGAGATGGCCTTGTCATGCAGTATAAAAGTTAATAATCCACACACAATGCAGCAATAATTTAATCGCCACCTCAAACAATTAGTTCAATGGAATTAATAACCCAAAAGTACATATAAATCAAACATTCAAGCAGGGTTCAAACACATTTAAATCAATGGGAACTGTTATTTGTAACCTATAGCACATTTGATTTACTCCAGAATTTCTCCCCTTTTCTTGTAAACATAGGGTAGTAACACTTCCTAATATTGACCCCCCTTTTACCTTAATCTGAGCGGAAATTCTGAATCAAATCTGTGTAGATTTGTTCTTCATAATTAAAGTTTGAGACCAATGCTCTGGATACCTCTCTGGTACTCAAAGGGTTAATTAGGATGGAGGTGAACATGACTTTTTCTGGCTGGACTCCGGAACCCCAAAGCCATCCCTCTGAAGTCCTCCTTCTTCCCTAAGGTATTTCTAACATTCAGGGTGTTACATTCCATATTTAAATCAATTAAACTTTATATTTTTTTCCCTATGGTGTAGTTGGTTTACCTCAGAATTGCAATTAAAACAGATGTTAGTATTCCTTTACAACCAAATTGCTATTATGTGAAAGAAATTGTTATTGAATTCACAGATCTATATGTAAATGTTGCCATACCTTGATAGCATATAACACATACAGAAATATCAGTGCTGTTTTTCAGCAAGTTGCAGGAACAGTTGTACAATTGCTTTATTTTTTGGTAAGACTGCTGAATAACTCTGGTTAGTCTCTCACATGTTTCAGATGCTCCCTGCTGCCCTGCTTTCTCCCTTTCTACTCCATTCCACTCTGACCCACCTCATTGATGCTTTCTGAATTGATTCTGACAGGGTGGAAATCTTCTTCATGTCAGTCCAATCGATCTGCAAAAGAGATCTCATCTCTTCTCCCTGAGGATGATGTTCTAAGAAGTGAAGAAATTCTGAGGCAATCCAGCACCATCATAGAAGAAAAATACAGATTATGACTGATTTAAAGAGGGTTTTTTTAAGACCTTCTGAGGCCCACAGTATAATTATACAGAGATGCACCCCCCACATGGAGAAATTGTTCCCTTGCACACCAGTAGACAAAGATTCCCAAATTAAACTGACTCCCCCAGTCTTGTTCTCCTGTCCACTGGTAGCCACAGAACCCTAAATACACTGACTGGTGCCCTGCCCCCTTACCTTCAGTTTTCTTTAGGCAGTGTTTTAGAGCAGTGCTCCCATAAACGCTAAGCAGTAAGCACATATAGAATACACTCCAGTGTGCTGTATGAAATGAAGGGCAGCTCGGAAGCGCTACCTAAGAAAAAATATATAGTTAGAATCCAGCTTCCCACTGAAAGGATGGGCAGCTGATCAAGCACTGGTCTAAAGGTAACCCTTGAGCCTGATACCACCCCATACACCTGGTAAGCCCAGGCATTAAAATGCCCCTTTATTTGAGACCTTTAACCCATTGAATGATAGAAAAGGCTCCAATGAATTGCTTTGACACATCATGGAGATCTCTCTAGCATTAAAACGTATAAAGCCTAGATTCTTATTTCTGCCCTGTGTAGCACTTGGTTTTCTCCTGTATTGCTTCAATTTTTCTTAGTGCATCCACTTCTTTTTGCCTTAACTGAAGAGTAAACATTTATTATGAAACAAGTAAATATTTTAGGGTCCTTCATGGTGAGTAAAAGAAGAGTAGCTAAAATCTGCTTTGTTCAAAAATTATTACAGTTCAAACTTGGTGCCACCTGGTTTTCAGACAGTTCACCTGGCATTTAGCTAGTTATTCTACTGCATTCTATTGGAGAGGTGAGACACTGGATATAGGTCTTCATAGAATGTGATGGTGACATCTCAGTCACTTTTGTGACAATTTGAACTGTAATCGTTTTTGAACAACACAATTGCCAGCAGTCCTGCAATATGTTGCTTTCCTAATACCATCTTCCTGATATTTAAGTCATTACAGTCACAGAGATACATACAATTTTTGTTATCCTGGTCCTTAAAGTGTTAAACATCATTCTAAATGCATTTTCTTAATTAATATATAGTTAATCCATGTGGAAAGGACTTGTGATACCTACACATGGTTTCACTGATTTTTCATGTAATGTTTTTTTATATAGGATTGTGGTTAGTAGTAAGGGGCAGGCACACAGGACTGAAAATCAAAATAAAACTGTTTCATTCGTTAATAAACCAAAAATCCAAGGTACAGCAAGCCTATATCAGGGGTTAACACATGAACAAAGAATAGGGCTACTGGGCACCACCAAGTAGGCAGTAACACAACACAGAGCAGTGGAACGCAATACTTTATAACAGTAATTCTCAGCTTCAGTCCTTGGGACACACGTAAACAGGTCAGTTTTTTGGATAGCCCTACTTGAGCACAGGTAGATTAATCACAATCACTGAACAGGTCATAACCTGCAAGCACTTTGAAAATTACTACTTTGGAGCATGGTTTCTCAAAGAGCAGGGAAAGTAGTGTATCCGATATGATTCTCCATGATCATTCAGAAATACCCTTTGGGTGGTATGCTTTCAAGATGACAAAGAGTTTTATAATTGTTCTGTTTGAATTAACCCCTTGAGTGTTAGAGATGCCTCCAAACCAATGTGTTGTAACCCCCTCTAAGGGGTTAAATTAATTTGACTTTCTTTTGGTGGACAAGAGTTGTGAGTGCTAGACAACATCTGAATGGTTCTGTAAACTGATTTATTTTATTTATGTATTGTGTTGATTTGGTGTAGTTTGCCTTCCTGCAAGCGGTATTGAATTGCCCAATGCACCCTTCTGCATTAACAAAGATTACTTCTGAACTTTCTGAAGGAGAAATTACAAAATTAGTCACATCTGCATTTCGACTTTATCTATCCTACACATAAAAGTCTTCTTTGTCTGAGCAAGATCTTCTCTTCCCCTTTGGCGCTCAATCTGAAATTATCTTCTACCTTTTCTGGGATCATGCTTCTCTATTCTTTTTGACTCTGCCTACTTCATTGTTAACCAACTCTCCCTTTAATTGCCTTGACTGCTGCCTGTGACCCAAACTATTCTATTTGCTGCCTACCCCATCTTGCTGCTCAGTTTACTTAACACTTACTTGCACCAAGTCCTATCTCTCAAACCACCGAGGTTTGAGAGATATAAGCCATCCAAGATCCCCTTTCCCTCCCTTTGCACACACGTCAGCTTTCCGAGTTACAGAAGCAGATCCTGATCAACAGAACATCCTGCACTCTTCAGCAGCGCAGTGATCTCGCTAGTTAGGCAGAAATACTTAATTTGAACGTTCTACAACATGTGCCTGGTTTACAAGCACACATTGCAGACACTGCTTTAGGAGCCTCCTATCTATTATCTGCCTCACATTGTATATATACAGATGGCCATTAGGGCAGAAAGCAGTGATAACTTCTCCATCTTTTAGTTTAATGGATTGAACAACTTGAATCCACCACCTCTGGCAGTAGACCCTGCCTTCTGCATAGAAGTGTTGGGCTGGCCAGCCAGGTTGTGCAAGCACAGCTCCTGTGACAATTTGCATGGTGGTGCTGCTGTGTTCATCCAGGCATTTCTATATTGTGAACACTATAAGAACTATGTGGGGGCATTTGAATTATCTCAGCAATAAAGGGATGTGTAATTTAATTCCTCACTTATAGCTTTCACCGATCTGTACAGTACACACCAGTTCAGAGTGACAGGGAAATTCCTTTTCTTGACTTGAACAACAGGACTCATCGGAGTGGTGGTACAGGCCAGGTGTGGAATTAGGTACACAACAGTGAAAGCTGTTAGTGATTTATTAAACTATATTTTCATTTATTGTTGAGCTAATTCAAAGTGTCTCCTCACATTTCTTATATTGTTTGTATACATCTCTTTGGGGGCTAGATTCTATCATAGGTGCTAAATGTTACCACCAGTTTTATCAAACAATTTCCCATTGAAGTCTATGGGGAAAACTGTCGATAAAAGCAGAGATAAAATTAGCACCTGTAATAGAATCTAGCCCCAGGCTGGTTGTTCTCTTTGGTTTTAGTGATATTGCCTAAAGCAGGAGAGCTGCTGTATAAGTAACAGTTTGACTATGCCCTACATGTTCATGTGTTGCTGGCTGCTAATACTAGTATGGCAACTGCTCCATTTGTGATTACCTTTTATCTAGTATTATAAATGTCTTTTCTTCACCCTAAAATACTACCCTGAGGGTGCAAATGCCACTGGTTGAGAAACTAAGTGCCAGCTGACACTCCTTTGTCCACACTGGGGACTTAACTGAGCTGTGTAATAGAGCAGGTCAAAGTGCCCATGCATACTCACATCCTTATTCCTTTGTTCTCCCAGCAATTACCATCAGAGCATGGCAGAGGTGTGACTGATGGCTGGACTACATGGACATTAGCCATATGTTATTGGCTGATGTCCATATAGTTTGGCCAGCCACTGTCTCTGGCGTGACTGATCCACATGGGGTCCCATAGGCCTCTGTCCAGATCAGGCATGCTGAAATTTGGTGTTTTAAGTGAGGAGAAAATTGACAGTATGACCAGTACCATAGGGGTCAAATTGTTTCAAAGAATTGGGTTTATAGCAGCACTAATAACACTGCATTAAAATAACCCATGGGGAGTAGACCTTACAGTGTATACAACACTACCTTCACTTCCCTGAGTCCTGCAGTTCTTCAGATCAACTTGCTGATGTCTCAGTCTGCTCTTTCCTCTTCTCCAGCTATTGGATGTTGGCAGTAGGGGTCTTTGTCCATATTTACAGTTGTTCAGTGCCCTAGAGTTATTGCCACACTAGGTGAAAACTTTAGGGGTCTTTGTCCATATTTACAGTTGTTCAGTGCCCTAGAGTTATTGCCACACTAGGTGAAAACTTTAGGGGTCTTTGTCCATATTTACAGTTGTTCAGTGCCCTAGAGTTATTGCCACACTAGGTGAAAACTTTAGGGGTCTTTGTCCATATTTACAGTTGTTCAGTGCCCTAGAGTTATTGCCACACTAGGTGAAAACTTTAGGGGTCTTTGTCCATATTTACAGTTGTTCAGTGCCCTAGAGTTATTGCCACACTAGGTGAAAACTTTGGATATAATCCTCCACTTACAAGATCTGTTTGTGACCAGATTATACTATGACCCTAGCCTTGCTGTATTTCAGCATCCAGAAGCTGGAAAAAAGCCATGAATACAGGAAAGAGCAGAGGGTTGTACAATGCATTGCACTGCCTTTTGGTCCTTAAAGCGGCACTAGCACCAAAATACAAATGTGTCACTATTATCTCTGTGGAAGCATACCGGAGCCTCCTAAAAGTTTTATGGAGGCCCCATTGGCATTCCACTGCACGTCCAAAGCAGCACGCATCTTTCTTATTTAGAAGGCTTCTGGATGCTCCTCTTTTTCAATAGAAGAACTAGGGACTCCTTTATATACTGGTTTTAGTGTCCATTTAGGGGCTTACTCGGAGTGATACCAGTGCTGCACACATATTGGCCATATATATATATAGAGGGAAATAAGGAGCAATTCTGGGGCAAACCAATTACACCACAGAGGACAAATAATAATAATAATAATAATAATTATTATATATATATATATATATATATATATATATATACATACATATATATATATATATATATATATATATATATTTTTTTTTTTTTTTTTTTTTTTTTTTTTCCAACCCCTTGGATTTTAGAGAGATCTTCCTTGCATTAATTGGGGATTTTATGTTTGTTCCGTATTCAATTGGTGTGTTCCAGAGCTGCCCTGTTTTATCTTTATACATATGCCTCAATGTGCGCTAACACATGTAAAACATTAATATCAGCTGATCACTGCTCTTGAAAAAGGATTCCTCCATATTATGTTATTTAACCCTTTACATGCTAGACATGTTTTCAGTGCATTGTGAATCATTACAATGGAGACCACTAGAATCCAAGGAAGTTACCTGACCACTTCTTATAACCCATTCAGTGCTAGAGATGTCTGCAGTGCACTGCAGAATAATGAATTGAAGCTGTCCCCGTCATTGGTTATTAAAAGGTGGTAGAGAATATGTTCAAACAGAAGTTGTTAAATATCTTTTAAAACAGAAAAAATCCTTTTATCTGCAGTTTCAGTAGCGCTATAAAAACCTAACAAGCTTTGCAAATGCCTGTTCATATTCTGCAAGAGCATAATATGTAAAGTCAAATTGCCTATAAACCTCAACTTATATATGTTTATCTGTTTTGCCTGGTAAAAAAAAATTACCGTAAAATCTCAGGTATAATATGCAGGTGTATATTATACCCAAGATGTTAGGGGTAAACAAGAGTACCTATGTATAATACGCACCCTTGTTTTATGTTCTTCCCTTCCTTCCCGCTTACCCATGGCCTCCTCTCCTCCTCCATTGTCCATATTCAGCATCCTGACAGGGTCCCAGTGGGCGGCATGCTTGCATCCGCTCCTGCTTACAGCATGACCCTGTCAGGACCTCTGCCCAGCCAATTAGCATTTTTTTTTAATACATTTTTTTCTTGTGCATAATACGCACCTCCCACTTCACATAAGGTGAAGAGCGGCAAAATTGTTCGTATTATACGCAAGATTTTACGGTATACACTTTTATATACATGACAGCAAGCTATGTGAATGTCTTTTCAGAAAGCTTTGTGGGGGGCTGAAAGCACAGCGTATAACAATGTATAAAATGGTCTTGCATAATATGTAAAGTCAAAATAAGGTTGAACTGTCCCTTTAATCAAGGACTAGTTTACTAAATAGTTTGGGCTTTTTTTTTTTTTTGCTCTATTTTGATATAATAGTATTACTATATGGGCAATTCTTATTAAGGAATTTCATATCATATTCATAAAAGAAAAAAAATAACTTCCCAGCTGCTGCCCGAGTTATCTCATTAATGGCTCACTGTGTCGGATTAGCAATTTAATGCAGTTAAAGGATTACTGTGACAGAGACCACAGTCAGGATTAGAGATATGAAAGTGTGAGATTAGGTCTGTGTAGTGGAAGCAGACTTTTTATGAAAATACATGGTAACTCATTATGATTATATAAGTGATGGACGTTTTAATTAGATTACTCGTAAAGTTATATTAAACACCAAAGCCCTCAGGCTTTGTAAGAAACTTTTTTCCAAGTAAATATTAGCATTTTTTATATACAACAGCAAAAGAAAACAAGAAACTATGTCAGTACAATTCTATAGATAACAGAATATTTAGTGGCGTTTCACTGCACTGAAAATCTAAAATGTGTTTTCTCTTTTCCTAAAGCTTCAATATTATTTTAACCCCTCCAGCTGTCTCAAATATGTGAAAATCACAATGATAAAAATGTGGCTGTAAAAGTAGTTGGATTTTTGTGTACTTCTCACTGCACTGTCATGGAGGCAAGAGTCTATTAACTCTTTCAGTGCCAGGGTTATACCCCTCTGACACTCAAAGGGTTAAAGAGAACTAATACCTCCTAATAATATTCCCCCTCTTACTTTACTATGACCATAGAATCTTGATAACCTCTATGACGTTTGACCTTGTGCCTTTTTCAAGAGATAACATTCTCAATCTGTCTTAGATGCCATGTCCATGGAGGCAGACATATTGCCAGTTTTCTCTAACTGAAGCAGGCAGAATGGCTTGGCCTACTTAAGATTATCATGTTCAGTGCAGAACCTGAGGTCCTGTAAGCTACTGTCATATCCGCCTCTGTGGACTTGACAACCAGTATGGATTTTCTCGCCATAGTATGGTAAGTTGGGGGGGGGGTTATTAGGAGGTGTTAGTTCAGCCTCCTTTTGACTTCATTGGGATGGTCTACAAAGTGTGCCTGGTTTGCAAGCACACTTTGTAGACCGTTCGAATGAAGTATTCCTTTCTAGATAGCACTATTTCTGCTCTGCTGAAGAGCTGCTGGCTGGTCCTGGGGCCAGGATCTCCTTTTGTCTGCTAGAGCGCTTATGTCTGTGAAAGGGATGGGAGACGGGAATTTTAGCAGCTTATATTTTTAAACTATACATATTTGAAAGATGGGAGGTAGGTCGTTGTATTTCTGTTTTGAATATCTATGTTATTAATCTTTGTTAAAAGTAACCAATACTATCCCTTCAAGTTGCATTGCTTACACTTTTTATTTTTTCCCCATCTTCAACTAATTTTTTTTACACTTTTATGTTCCTGACAGGGAGCTTTCTGAATCTGCTTTCAGAGAGCTTTCTGATTGGGATTATGAAAGCAGAGCAGGTACAACCATGAAATAAGATAGAGAAACAATGTAGAAAAGTCTGCCTTTACAGAATACAGAAAGTCTGCATCCTTGTATGAATAGCTCTGTTTCCACTGTCCCCGACTGAAAGTGCTTTGGAAACAGAGATCCAGGGAGCTCAATATCTGGGACATAAAAGTGTAAAAAACAAAAGAGTATAAGTAATTTGTCTTATATGTATACCAGTTTTATCATTGAGCCTATTATTTATTAACCCCTTAAAAACCAGAGGGGTGTGCAACACATTGCTAAGTTTGTTATATTTTGCACACCCCTCTGGTCCTTAACCCTTTGAGTGCCAGAGGAGTACGCAACGCATTGCTTTGCAATGCATTGCATACCCCTCTGGCACTCAAAGAGTTAAGGGGTTAAAAATGTTGATTATATTTTCTAAGATTACAAACATCATTGGCGAATTGAGTATGATAGGGATAGTTGTTCAGTGACAGCTGCATGGCTGTAGGCTGCCCCCAGTTTTAACACCTTCACATGAGAATTTGTTAAGAAACGCATTAGGAACAAACATATTGTGGGTTCCAAATCTGTCATATATATAGAACTGTTATGATAATGTAATAGTAAGTATCACCAAATTCAGGAGAAAACCTTTACTACAGCATCAAAATAACAACCACTGATTTGCAGCACAATATTTCTCAACATTTCAACCAGAAATAAATATTTAAAATTGAGGGTGTGATGATTTATTTAGTATGTTTTGGATCACTGATATGAATTGCATCAGTCATAGAATGTGCATTCAGATTTCCAAATGGGTTAACAAATCATTTCAGAGCAATCTATTGCACACCTAGCCGAGTGTAAAATACCTACACTGCCCAATAAACTATTTATTTGCCTTTGCCTTCTTTGCACTTTTATTTATGAGTTACAACACCATACAAGGTGCCAGGAACATTGCAGTATCTCTAAATCAGGGGTAGTCAAACCGCTGAGTACTACAACTCCTATAATCTCCAACAAGCAATAGTTATGCCTGTAGGTTGGGCTTATAAACACCTATGTTTCACACTCCTTTAGACAATTTGCCTGGTCGTAAAATAAATGTTACAAATGCCCCATTTCTGATTGCAGAGTGTTTTTATTTAGGCTCCAATGGACTGTGCATCGCTTTGTAGGATCAAATATAGCTACTGACTCCAAACTGAAAAGCTCTGCTACATTACTATATGCTTATTTGAAATTGGAAGTGGAAGAGATAGTGTCCCGGTTGGTTAACCCTTTAAGGAGCAGAGTGACATGTAACACATTTGCTTTGCAATGCCTGCTCACCCTTCTGGTCTTTAAACTGACTGAACCTGAAGCCAGGAAGCTAATACTGAAACAGGGAAGTGAGGTTCAATTTGTCAGCTCCTTGTTAGATTGGGAAAGTCACTTTATTTTGCAGGGACCACAATTAGAATAGAAGTACTCCATGGCAGTGACCGTGCCTGATGAACCCCAAGTGGAGTGCTGAATAAATACGAACAGCAGAATCAGCTCATTTTCTGACCTTATATATTAACTTAAAAATCATGTGCGCTCACCTGTGGTGTCTACCAACACTTTAGTGCATATCAGCACACAAAACTACACTTTGGTTAAGAATTTAATGCAAGAAACCCCATGAACACCACCACTATAACATGCAGGAGAATGTCATCTGCTTCTTCTCTGCCTTATAGATAGCAAGTGGAAGAGCTTCAGGGCTGCACGGTATTAAGTCACTGTTCAACACACAATGTTGGAAGATGATAGAAGATGTATGCTCTCCACGTTTTAATAAGATAAATCTCAGCTTGGTCCTGCAGCTACACGTTTCATGGGTCCAAACTCTCCCGCTAAACCACCTCCTCCACACCAACAGAAAATATAGATTGAATAACTTGAGCGCTGACCTCCCCTTTAATTGTGCCGACCTTAAATAAAAACAGATGCACAAATCAGGAAGAATTCTATTCTAACCCAAATCTATATAAATGTATCTCAACAAAATATATAAAGAAACAAAAAACTATTAACACATAAAATTCAATTCTATTCCATATTGAAAATTAAATATAACAAAACAACAAATAGATAAAACCTCATTGGTGGTTACGTTGGCTTTTTCCTGGCCAGAAGAGGATATGAGGTGTTTGATTTTTGCATCACTACTGATGTAAGTGAAATATTATTTATTATTCATTTTTTAATTATTTCTTAAAATTGTGAGATACATAGCTATCTTTTAGATCGATATCTTTTAACAGATTGATGATATAGCGGTTTGAATATGAATCCGCTATTGCAATTTGATGTTGTTATATATGACTTTTATGTATTGATTGATATACATGTATGTATATTTTATAAAGACATATACCATTTGATAGTCATATATGTATAGACTATAACGACATATACCACTTTCCCGACATTAGGGTGAAGAACCTGTGTAGTGGATCTATTATCTTGGTGAGGTTTTATCTATTTGTTTTTTGTATATTTAATTTTCAGTGTGGAATAAAATTGAATTTTATATGTTAACTAGTTGAACAGCCCGTTACACGGGCCAGAGTGCCTCTGGCAGCCGGTCGCGGGGCAGTCATGCGCAGTAGAGACTGCCCGCGCCACTGCTGATACAGAGCTGGACGTTCCTTCAGAGCGTCCAGCTCTGTATCAGCCGCGGTGCAGGCAGTCTGTACTGCGCATGACTGCCGCACGCGCAGCAGTGTCTACTGCGCATGCCGGGCGTTACACACAATTTAGCGAATTATTATATAGGATAGTTTTTTGTTTCTTTATATATTTTTTTGAGATACATTTATATAAATTTGGGTTAGAATAGATTTCTGCCTGATTTGTGCATGTATTTTTATTTAAGGTTGGCACAATTAAAGGGGAGGTCAGCGCTCAAGTTATTCAGTCAAAATGTCTTCTCTGCCTTCTTACTAGATGCCAAGAAACAAGGTGCAAGGGAACAGAACGCCCCAAAATGCTCATACATTCCCATACTTCCCTCCCCATTATGCATGCAGCGTAATTAGGCAAATGTAGGTTCCTGTGTGTATTTCAGAGCCCAGAGACATTTTTACATTCCAATGATTATACCAAGTAACTTATAACGGGCAGTGAAATACTAAGTTTTGACCAGTAGGTGGTGCAGAAGTGTAACTAACTTGTATGCCTTTGGTTTGAACTCATGGTTAAAATTTTATTTTTATGCAACTTTTCAAGTATGGTACATCTAGTAGTATAAAAAGATGATGTATTCTTTTAAACTGATTATCTTTTAATTTTATGTGTATTAATTATTACTGCAGGTTTTTTTAAAACAACTTACAATAAATACAGTAATGTCAAACCTGGAGTGGATAACCTACATCCCTCCAAATGTTGCTGGACTACACGACCCATCATCCTTAAAAGGCATTCAGTTGAAAACTTAAGCCCAAGAGAAGCTGGATGGCTATACATTACCTACCCCCTTTTTAATGTCTGGGAGAGTGCAATAAGACATTTATTTTATTATATATTTTTATTTTGGTTTTGGGTTTCACTAATTTAATCTTTTATTACCCTCCATATGTTAACCTTACCTGCATGTGGCTTGGCTCTTGGCATAAAAAAGGCATTCTGAAGATTTATGACAGGGGTGGTCAATCTTTGGACCTTCAGATGTTGGAGACTACAACTCCCATAACCTCCAAAGTGAATCCTCCTACTAATAATGTGCACCTGGGCTGTACTCTGCGCTAATAATGAGTAGCACTGCTATTTCCAGAATTATAAGATGCCAACGAAAAGAGATCCCTCTTATTTCACACATGAGGGGTGTTATATGCAATGTAATACAATCACCTGAGAAGTGTCTGTATCTTTATGATATCACCTGAAAGAAGAAGTAAAATGGCATTGTAAAACATTTACATTGTGTGGGTTTTGATAGATGTACAAAGTTATTACAGCTCAAACTTTTTAAATTAAACAGCAGTTTTCAACTGTACTCAACAGATGACATTGTTTCTCTCTCTTACCATGGATAACTTTGGTCTAAGACAACACAACTACAGAAGAACAGTGTCCTCTGGATATCCTAACAACACTAGAAGATTCACCAACCTTAGCAGCATGATGTGAGGACCACTGAGGTAGGCTGGTATCAGGACACTCACTAGATTACATATATTTAGGTTGTGTGTTTGCAGTTGTATGGCTTGTGGTGATTGAGTTTGTGTGAATGGTTAAGTTGTATACATACATACATTTGGATATTAATAGGCCAGTCTCACTAATTTCACTGAGGCATTTATATCGTCACATTCAAAACAATAAGATTTGTATATATAAGTGCCTTGGTATATATGTCCATAAAAGCAAAGTGACTTGCATTTGCCTATCTATACATATTTGGTGGTTAGTGCACACTATATGGTGAATGGAAAGTGGCTAATTAGCCCATTTATTTATAGAATCAACTATGTTCATGTACATACATATAAATGAGTTAACTTGTTATATTTTGCATGGTCCAATGTGAGACAGCTAATAGTTGTTAGCCATGGAACTCATATGATGATATGTCACACACATAATTGCCCCACTCTCACTGCATGCCAATTGCTTATTGGTGCATCCTGGCTACTGAACCTCATGGATGGATGAAGCTTTTGGCCTCATAAGAAAAACATGCAAAAAACAGCATTTCCTGCCATCCATGGGAATGACTGAGAAAGGTGCAGTTTCCATTTTTTTCACTGCATTGGATTGATAAAAACGTGTCCCCATGTAGAGAGTTTTCCATGTGTATTCCTGCAGTACTAAACAAAAAAGGAGTGTCACTACAGCTTGTCAGTCTGTGTTTGGGAGAAAGAGAGAGAGAAAGAGAATTCAGTTGCATTTTTGATGTTAGCCATTGCCATTTTTCTCTGGGTGTGGGTGTGAAGGAAGAATGGACCATTAACAGATTAAAATAAACTGCAAATAAAAAACAACAACTTTTTGACTTATAAGTGATAGAGTCACACAGGCAGGTGGACTGATCCTTCTTACCTGAACTGTCTGGTTGACCCTGAGAATAAGTGACAGATAATTCACAGACAGATATAAATACAATGTACCTTCAGGCCAAACAGACAGGTACAACTAGATATACTTTGTTAGTTACACAAATTCATATCTACAAACAACAATACGGACCTATACTAAGGTATGCTTCACCAGCTGGCATGTCACATACAACATGGATTGGCTGTATTGTGTAGTCACTAATTACAGGCAGTATCTCTATGCAGGTCAGTGGTGTCCAATACCTAACCCCGATTTCTGTTTCACCCCTCATGAGTACACTACTGTTGGGAAGATAGTCATAACTCAGATCCCTGTCTATAAAGATGATTTACTTTTAGACCGTGAACTGGAGACTCCTGGACCTAAAAAGGTATATCCCTGTTTTTGATATCCACATAGATCCGCTATCAATGAACTTGATCAAACTATTAGACAGGAAGGATACACATATCATCCAGACTAGTAATAATATTGTAGCAGACACAGAGTTGAATGAATTGCTACATGATGGGGATGTTAGCCTAATCTTAACCAACACTTGTATGGAGATTGGGATTCGAAGAATGCTTAGGGGATGATTTTGATAATGATTATATATCTAAACAGTTTTCAGAATACAACGAAAAAAAAGCATGGGATTATGAAGCTCACCTCCATAATCACCAGCATTTTTTTGCATCCAATTTCTGTTGCATAATCAACTGCTATCCAGTGTGTGACCAGAGGCAGTTATCCAATGGTCACAAGGGGGAACTGTTACCTAATGGGCAATTGCTTATGAAGCATCTCTATGAATGACTATATCCATCTAGACAGAATATGCAAACGTAGTGTAATGATTCATACAGAGATACAGCGTGAGTGAGTGAATGGATTGAAAGGGATAATCAAAAGTAAAGTACAGTTAGTGATATTTCATGGGGCATGGGGTATAGTAGTTGTAGCCCAAACAAGTCATCACAGCAAATGGAAAACAAATCCTGTTTGGTTAGATGTGAAATCTAGGCAGTCTTTTGTTGTCCAATTGCACACCCTGTGTTCCTGATAATAAGGAATCTGATATATTGTTTAATTTATCCAAAGATAATGCCAAAGGGAGATGAGTTGGTTTAGTGGTAGTATGACTCCAGGTCATCCAGTGTGATCAGTACACATATCCCATCAGCCTGGAAAAGTATTACCTTAGACATGTTAGCAGATACAGGTAAAACAATATATCAGTCAGAACCCATATCTAGAGAGGGGTCAGAGAACTGTAGCAAAGTGGTACTGGAGGAGAGGAAGCAGGGGCATAGCTGAAAGCAGTATTGGAGGATCCTCAATATGAGGTAGCTATGTCAATTTACTGTGTACCCATGTAAACAGGATTGTAAATATCTGTGCTGGTTAGGTTACTGTATTTTTTAGTTAGAATAGAATGTATGTTGATTTTATTGTTTGCACAACTGGTTCTTATAAGGAAAATTAACCAATACTGTGAAGTCTGTGATATTCTGTTTGCTTCTGAACATTTTGAATGAAGCTGACTCTTTTGTGCAGAACCCAGTAGTCTAGGTAGTATAGACAGGGAAATAAGTGTGTTAATTTCAATAAGCCAGGTGGTACTTATAGCAATGTATGTATTATAAGACAAATAAGCCATTGACAGATATATATAGATACATGTATATATGTATATATATATATATTTATATCCTATATTATAATTCACTAAGGATGTTTGTCAGAAACCATAATGTGCAGTAGAGACAGCTGCGCGTGCTGCAGTCATGTGAAGTACAGACTGCCCGCGCCACGGCTGATATGAAGCGGGGGCGCTCCGAATTCAGACCGGAGTACTCTCTGCACACCTTCCTGGGACAGGTCCCAGGAAGGTGTGCAGAGAGCACTATGGTCTGAATTTGGAGCACCCCTCTCTGTATCAGCAGTGGCTCATTTGGGCAGTCATTACTGAACATGCTGCAGCGCCGCCAGTGTTGGCCCTTTTACACAGGCTTTAAAACTAGTGTGTGTGTGTATATATATATATATATATATATATATATATATATATATATATATATATATTGCATTCATTTATATGTGTGTATGTGTGGCTATTGATGGATTGATGGAAGCACACAGCACACTTACAGTGACATCTTTTCCCATATGTATATACAGTATGTAGATATTTATAGTTAAAATTTTTATTTATTTATTTAGAAAATGTTTTACCAGGAATAATACATTGAGATTTCTTTAGTTTTCACATATATCCTGGATAGTTTTCAGTAAAGGGTACATAGTTACACGAATTGTGAAACATTATATATATACATACATACACATATAAATATACATACATATAAAATATTAAAAATTATATACAGTTACACACTGTTTTTTGATATAAAGAATAATTTATTTTTAAGGCTTTTAGAATGGGTGCAGATCTGATTATTTCAGGCAGATTGTGCCAGGCCTTTGGAGCTCTGAAGGAGAAGCCAGATCTTCCTGCTTCATTTTTGTATTGTAGTATACGTAGTGAGTTGTTAGCAGTGGAGCGGAGGTTATACTTAGTATGGAGAGCAGGAGTGAGCATACTGCTCAGGTAGTCTGGTAGTTTTAGAGAAGTGATTGTGTACTAAGCAAGAAAGGTGAAGGGCATGTCTAGATTTCAGTGTTAGCCAATTTAGTTCTTTAAACATATCACAGTGATGGGTAGTGTAATTACATTGGAGGATAAAGCGGCATAATGAATTATCCAGAGTGTCAAGTTTACTAAGATGGATTTCTGGTGCTGGAGCATATACTACGTCACCATAGTCTATGACTGGCAGCAACATCTGTTGTACAATACGTTTTCTCACCAGGGTACTTAAACAGGATTTGTTTCTAAAAAGAGTACTTATTTTGGGATAAAGTTTGGAG
Organism: Rhinophrynus dorsalis; assembly: GCA_037306005.1. Lineage (NCBI taxonomy): Eukaryota > Metazoa > Chordata > Amphibia > Anura > Rhinophrynidae > Rhinophrynus > Rhinophrynus dorsalis. The sequence continues at coordinate 254,840,013 of CM074721.1, forward strand.
GTTAATTTGTCAATATGAAGACCAAAAGTGAGGTTGGGGTCAAGCCACATATCAAGATATTTGTAGGAGTCTACTGGGGCCAATTTAAAATTAGACTCTGTTACAATGGATAGGTGGATATTGTTGAGATTATGCAGTTTGTGTTTTGTGCCAAATATCATTGTGTCCGTTTTGTAAGCATTTAAGAACAGTTTGTTCTTTGCCATCCATCTTTCAACTTTGCAGAAATCATGTTGCAATATGACTTCAAGATGTGATATGTTTGAATTTTTAGCATAGATTATGGTGTCATCTGCATACATGTGTACTGAAAATGATTTGCAAACTGTGGGCAGGTCATTTATAAAAAGAGAAAATAGAAGAGGGCCAAGAATGGAGCCTTGTGGAACTCCACTTGTTACTTTGAGCAGAAGGGAGTCATTGTCAGCAACTGACACATACTGCATTCTGTCTGATAAATAGGATCAGAAGCAGTTTAGAGAATTATTACCCAATCCTGAGCTTTGGAGTTTGCTTATAAGAATGTTATGGTCTACTGTTTCAAAGGCCTTGGCGAAATCTAGGAAAATAGCTCCAGTGAGTTCACCATTTTCCATGCCAGTCTGGATATCTTTGGTTACTTTTAGAAGGGCCGTGACTGTTGAGTGATTTGGTCGAAAGCCTGATTGAAGAGGGGTGAAGAAACTGGTCTGTCAGTAATATTTATATAGTTGCACGTGTACACATTTCTCTAGGATTTTAGATAAAGAGGGGAGTAGGGATATTGGTCTTTAATTTGAAACTACATTTTATCCCCACTTTTGTGGATAGGCATAATTCTAGCCACCTTCCAGGCTTTGGGAATATACCCTGATGCCAAAGAGGCATTAATTAAAGATGCAATCGATTGGGCTGTGACCATGGCACTGAACTTTAATAACATTGCTGGTAGCTGGTCAGGGCTTGATTGGGATTTCAGGTTTGGGTTGAGGAGGTGATCATATATTTCACTTTCATTTACTATCATGAAATGTAACTCATCTGCACTGTTAGACCAGGCAACAGGTGTCAGTGACTGTTCTGTACATGGCAGAAAGTTACCTTTGTTTTGTTTAATCAGGATGGTGGCACATCCAACAAAGTAACTGTTAAATGCATTGACTATGACTATTGACTATGACTATGGGGCACTGTATTTAGAAGTGTAAAGTTTAATGGCTCCCAAGATATTTTAAATAAATAATCTGTTTACAAGTTGGAAGCCGTTTTTGCATTGATTTTTTCTTTTTGGATCTACGCATATCTTTTGGGTTTCCCGAGCGGAGACAGGAGATTCTCTTCGCCTGCACATTAGTCAGCATTACTTCCAGTTGACCACCTCATTTATGAGTAGCCATTTGGCATTCAATTTATATTTATTACACTGTTCTGGCTGTATTGCACTATTGGGCGCCTTCTATTTCCCAGTGACTGTTTGCTGATACGTTTGGAGAGAGAGGTATAGAGAGTGCGACCTGAGTGGAGTCTACCAGTTAGCTGAGATTGAGGGCAGCTTCTAATTTCCCTCGAGTGCCTTTGAGCTATCCTACATGTAAGTGTATTGACAGCCAATTTGTTTGTGAGTATAGTCACTACGGGTGATTCCGGTGGAGGATCCATTATTGACGACTCAACACAAGGGGTGCCTCTTGTTTTTTCTCTCTTTTATATATTTTTTATACATTTGATTGTACTATTTAATACTTCTGTATGTCTGTTCCCAATTGTACAGCGCTGTGGAATTAGTTGGCGCTATATAAATAAAGAATAATAATAATACTGCGGCCTACGCCATGAGTAAAGGTGCTGGTCTCAAAGCCAGATGTTAGGATAGACACACCAGCAAACTGCGTAGTAGTCGCATTGACTATACCCTGACATAGATAGTTGGATTCACAACTATTTATGCAATTTTGACAGTGCATGTGAGATAAGGTTTAGAAATTACAGTACTGCTATTATTAAAGATGTTTTTATTAGCTTGGTGTTGAAATTATTGAGGCTTGGAAAATGCTGGGTAGTAGGGCATTCCAGAGGTAGGGAGCAGCAAGGGAAAAAGCCTTCAGTAGCGATACAGCAATTGAGGTTAAATGAAAGCTGTGGTGGACTTTGTCAAATGCAGCTGTGGATAAGAGTGAGAAATGCCCATTTGTTATGCAAGGGCAAGCTCCATACAGAAAGTGGGGATGAAAACTAGACTGCAGTGGGTCCAGAGTGTTTGGGGAGTTTAAAAAGGTAAGTAGACAAGAGTAGACTAGGCGCTCAAAAAGTTTTATGGCATAGGGCAAGAGTGATATGGGGCAGTATTTGGATGGGAAGGTGAGATCTAATGACCTTTCCTTATGGATTGGAGATACTATTGAAAAAATGAAAGAGGAGGGGAACATGATAGAGGATAGGAAGCAGTTGAAGACACAAGTTGACATGTGAACTGTAACCAGGGCTTGGAAGTCATATGACCCTTATGCAGGACCCAAATGCAGAGGACTGTAGAAAAAATAGGATCTAGAGCAGTCCACTATGATACAGAGTCTATAGTCTTAAATGTGAAGAAGGAGAAACTAGGAGCAGGAATCACCTCTGGAAATTCCCAGAAGAGGTAAGGGAACAGAAGTGTGGAGTCGAAGGGAAAAAGTCCAGGAAAAAGAGGGTGAATGAAATTGTAGAGTTCACAGCTGCAGAGGCACTGTCCAGAAATCGATGTCAATGCTTATCGACAATCCAGTATCTGACTGTAGGAAGCAGATTCAACAACTCCCCGGATCCGACTGGTAGTCGATGTTGGAGCTGGACGACCTTTTGAGGTTCTATTGAGAGTCACGTGGTAGTCGGAGGTGTAGCAACCAGAAAGGTTGGGATCTATCCGATTGGCTTTCAGGATACAACCAGGTCCGGTCGGAGATCTACCTGGCGGGTAGGCTGGGATCAACCCTGCAGTTTGGAGGAAGCTGGCTGGCCCTGCAGGAGATCTATCTGCCAATTTAGAAACCGGGATCAATCTGACTCACAGTTAGATTGTAGAGGATTGAGTCAGAGATCAACAAGCAAGCTCTTGAAGAGTTGCAAAATGGCAAAGTCGGAGTCACAAGCCGAGGTTATCACAGTGCCTGTGATCATCCTGTCACTCTCATCTGTGGCATACTTTGATTTGTTGAGTTGGTTTGGCCCGCCCCCTGGTGACCTTTTTACACCTGACTCTCTCACCTGTCAGATGCCCTTTCGTGGTGTTTCTGAGCCAATCTTGCTGTTGCTGTGTTCCTGTATCCGGATTCCTGTGTACCGACTTTGGCCTGTCTTTACTACGCTCCAGTGTTCCTGATCATGCTACGACCTGGCTTGTCTGAGAACCTCCTACGTGCTACGTCCCGGCTTGTCTGAGAACCTCCTACGTGCTACGACCCGGCTTGTCTGAGAGACTCCTACGTGCTACGACCCGGCTGGCTGACTTCCTGCTTCGTGATCGATCACGGCCTGTTCCAGCGACCTGCATTTGCCTGTTGTCGCCGCCGCGACATTCTGACTCCTGCGGTGCTGTGCTGACTCAGTGAGACCATTACACTCCGGTGTAACTGATCTCCTAGTGCAGAGTTCCTTGCTGACGTGCATAAGCTGTGCTCCTTGTACCGAGCCTCCATACGCTGCAGAGCTAAGTTACCTTACCGAGCCTGGGAGATTTAAACGTACCCTTTAACCCTTGCAGTGCCACTTCTCTCTTGCCGAACCTCCATTCTATTTACCGAGCCTCTACCTTGTAAGTCTACTTCTGCTGAGTTGGCCGCTAACTTGGACGGCGACTCCGATTTACATCTGCAGAGTAGTCAAGTCCTGTCGGTCCGGTTGGGCTCCCTAGGCTCTCGGTATCATGTTAATTACTGGAGGTATCCATTGCGGCTATTGGTTCTGAGAGGTAGCAAGGTTAGACTCCAAGCTCTTGCAGGATCCGAAGGTCTACGCCCGTGGGGGCTATTGCTCGTGTTGTGCTCACTTTGGTCTCCGGTTATACGCCCGTGGGGGCTAAAACGCCAGCTTTGCATCTCAGGCTAGTGTACGATTACGCCCGTGGGGGCTACATACTCTTGCACTTGTAGTCTCAATGATCTCTTTGAGAACGCCCGCGGGGGCTATTTTGGGTCACTGTTCTGCTAAGCTCATGTTGGTCACTGAACATCTACTATCCATCATTGCATGAACTCTGTGCTGTGCACATTTGCTCAGTTTATTACTACACCATTCGGGCGTGCCAAACCCCACAGCTGAGACGGACTGATTGTTCTCATTTACCCTTTAGGGACCAGTTCCCTATTAGCTGTACCACTTTGTGTGTGCCTTCTATCCATTATAGTGAATCTATGTGTACTGTGTATTCACTTGCAATTGCTGCTGTCACCTGTAGAGGGCGATCATTTGTACTTATTTTCATTCAATAAACGTTGTTTTATTTTACCTACTGGTCTGAGTGTCAAAACAAACCGTTACAGAGGTCTAGCCAGGAGGACAGTATAGGAAGCACGGTTGAGTGACAAGCTGGGTAGAAGATGGTAGATCAATATAGCAAGGGTAATAATGAAGTTGGTGGTTGGAATCAAGCCAAAGGTCAAAACAAGGACAATCAGGAATGCTGGAATGCACTGTAGCGCGAAGATCAGGCACGGGAAGCCAGAACACGGAAGTTCTTTAAGGGGAATCTCACAACCATGAGAGAGAGGCAGAAAACCACAGACATTATGTCAGGCTCTAAGGTGGATGACAAAGGATTGAGAAGGTGGGATGGCATGGGATCAAGGGAACAGGTGGTAAGTGGTAAGGTGGAATGCAAAAGGAGAGACCTCTGCTTTTGTGACCAAGCCAAATAATCAAATGAGTGGAATGGAGCATCAAGAAGATTAAATTATGAAGGCTGGCAGGGTAGCGATATTTTATGTATTTTGTGAATCTCCTGTTTGAAGAATTCTGCAAAGCTAGAGAGATGAGAGAGGGGAGGAAGAGAGATGAAGTGAGAGGCAGAGGTGAGAATCAAAGATGGAGAATAAGATGCATGGGTTAGATTTGTGAGTATTAATTAGTGTGAAGTAATAGTGCTGTTGATTAAATATATATAACAGTGAAGAAGAAACTCAATGGGAGACATTTTTATTGTGGTTTTAAGGGTTATTAATATAATGCCTATATATTACACCAGTCTGACTATTACAATATCAGCAGAAAAAAGGTGGGTAAAGTCATTGTTTCTGCACTGTTTTTAAATAGTTGGGTAATTCTGGAAATTTATAGACAATAGTCATTAGGATAACCTGATACTTAAGTCTCAAAATAATACATTTTTTATTGTCATTTTATGGATGTTTTCAGTTAGAAACCACCTAGACCTTTTGCAGTGTGCCATTACATATGATATCCAGTTAACCCTTTGAGTGCTTTTAAATGTGTTCCGTACCCCTCTGGCACTAAAAGGGTTAAACATTTAATGAACTGAAATCTGACTTGCTGTGGTTTTCATTGTCTATACACATATTGTAGACTTCTGTATCCTCAAAGAGTTTCATCTGTTTTTTTACTGCATATCAAGGTGACTTCTAAACAAAGATGAATGACGAGATCAGTTTCAAGATGAATTAATCCCTTTAATGAATGTCATTGTTTGCGGTTTCAGTGTATATTTAAAATGCACAGTGTCATTGTCATTCAATAGTACATCAGAACATATTTACAAATATGTCTTTTTAACCCTTTAAGGAACAGAGAGATGAATGATACATTGCAAAACAATGCATTGCTTTGACGTGTTGAGAAGCAATGTTTCACAATGCATTGCTAAGCAATGTGTTGTACACCAGCAGGGAGTGGAATGCATTGCTGTGCAATATTTAGCTTTTCAATGTGTTTGCTCATCCCTCTGGTGCTTAAAGGTCATCTCAGGACTTTAACCATTTTACTGTGAGACACAATGCCACAAAATGCATACAACAGCTTGGAGCAGAGATGAACAACATTGTAGTCAGATTTAAGGTGATATGTTAAGTTATTTTACTTATCACCATCACTTACATCTTGTTCTTGCATTTGTGGGTAGGGACACCCAGCTAGTTTTGGCAGGAGTGCCAATTTGGGATATTTTAGATCTCATTATTGCACCCAAGCTGAGAGGGGGTTGCCTCTCACCCACATATTTATTGTTATGTGTATTAATACCGTGCTTTGAGTGTTTATGTTTGATGAAACTCTCTAGTCTTTTGTCCGGCTGTAAATATCCTTAATTCTATTTTTCTTAAGTCCATGAGATCGGGCGCTCATCTGGACAATTGAGGTACAGTATGGTAATGGGATAGTTGCCAGTCTTTTGAGTAGGGTGGTAGTAGTCACCATTCACTTTTATTCATTGTCCTTTGATGTGTATGGTGGTACATTTATTACAATGAATTTATATTGTTATCCATTTGGCAGATTATTTTGGTTGGTTCTTTGAAATTTATATTTATTGCAGTTTGTGTTTTGAATGGAGAGGCATTCTTTCTATATAGAAACCCACTGTAGATGCATAGTAGCAAAAGAAGTTCGGAGTTGCCCATGCCAGAAAATACTGGGGGCTTGTTCTACTGTTAACCCTTTGAGTGCCAGGGGGTTTGCAATAGATTGCGGTGCAATGCATTTCATACCTGTCTGGCACTCAAAGGGTTAAGTGTTAGCCACAGTCCCACACATATACTGTGTAACAGATACACTGGAAGGCCTGCACACCCATCTAGAAGAGAATGGGTTGATAAGTATAAACTGTTCCAAGGTATGGTGACAGGCAAGAGAGGGAGAGTGTGAGTAAGTCGACTGGAAAGGTAGTGTAACAGAATACAGTGTGTACTGTGAGTACTGTGAATGTGGTAGTGTCTGACGCTGAATAAGGAGGTCAGATGAGACGAATAGTAAAGCATGGGCTGCACAGGTATGAGAGGGGGTATGGGGGGCATAGGTAAAATGTACAGATGCTAAGAGATGGGGAAGGTAGTGATAATGCAGCAAATAGGAAACAGCAGTAAGATGAAACCCAGAAACCAGGCAGTACAGACTGAAGAAGGGTCGGAATAATTATTCCAATGATGTTTGTTTTCAGGAAGGGAAAACACATTGAGCGTCTGCACATTTATTCTTCCTTAGTCTTTCAACTTCCCTCACTATTCAACTGTCCACAACAATATTATCCCTTTAACTGACAGAAGATTGCGCAAAGCATGGCTTTGCAATGTGCTGTGTAGCCATGTGGCCTGCGCAACGCACTGCTTTGCAGTGCGCTGTGTGGCCCTCTGGCATTGAAATGATTAATAGTGTTGTGAGGGGTTGAAAGAGTGAGGGAGAATGAATATACAGAGCTTAAATGTATTTTGCTTTGGCACTTTTTTGTGAGTGAAACAGTGAGGAAGCGTGCCACAATGAGCAGAGCATTTTTTTCATGTACCCTTTAACCATTTGAATGCCAGAGAGGTATCCAATGTTTTGGATATCTCTGTGGCACTGAAAGAGTTAAAACAGAATATTCAAGGATGTCTGTTGGTGTGTAGGTGGTGGGATGGATGTAGGCCTGTTACCTTCAGGGGTTGGACTACATCAGCATTTTGTGTGTGTGTGTGTGTGTGGAGCAGGAGCAGGTTTTCAGCATAGGAGAGGTGGGAGTGAGAGCATTTTGTGTTTATGTGTGTGAAGAAGGAGCATGTTTTGGGCATAGGAGAGGTCCGGGTGAGGGCATTTTGTGTGTGTGTGTCGGCCATGTTTTTCTTTTTCCCAAATGGAAATTGAGAGATGGCCACCTCCTTACAGAGATTTTGACAAAATCACACTCCCATGTATCTCCTGGACTGGCAGTATGGAGGAGATTTGAATATCTCCTCCTTACTGCCCCTTCTGGGTGTGTGTGTCTCCTGAGGGAGATATACATTATGTAACATGATGCTTCCTATTTTATATATATAGATTTTATATTTCTAGCTCATCATTATCTAAGGTGTATACAGATATGCTCTTGAATTTTTATACTAGACCAGTAGTGCATGCAATATTATTTTAGACTGAAACTTGCAAACAAAATTTTCATTAAGTCAGCAAAACATATATATATTTTGAAGATTTTTTTTCTGTAAGCCTGTTCTTTCTGTAAATCTCTTATTTTCTAAGAGATTAAATAAAAAATGTTACAATTAATTTGGCAGATGTGTATGGAGTTTGTGGTTATTATTATATGTAGAAAGATAGATATTATTCATAGGAATGATTCTTAGACAAATTATTTGCAGCATCATCTTTGAATCCAATTTAACCTCTATTATTATATTAGTTTGAAAACCCTATCAAACTGCACACTAGCTGGTAGGTATCTAAGGGTATCCTAAGACAGTATATGTCAGTGCTGGCCACACATACAGTTTTTTTTTGCCAAAAGTCATTTGGGTAATACTTTGGCCTAGAACATAACTATACTGCAAGTATGCTGTAAACATCTCACATGCAGTGGGATCACTCCTGGGAGCTATATATTGTTCATGTGTATCAGTTATCAACCTATGTTCTGGGAACAAGTTCCATAGAGTTGTACCACCACCAGCTCTACCTCCCCAATCAACAATGTATTTCTCATTCCTTTTAATGGACACTATGTGAGGATCCTGATAACATCACTCACTAGCTGGGTTATGTCTGTGTTGTCATTACTGTAAGATTCATCAGCCGTGCTCCACAGTTTTTGTCTGCAGTAAATATATCAGTGGAAGAATCTCATTAATTTCCACACCAACATGACCAACCAGCAAGGTGGCCTCTTTAAAAGTTTTCAGCACCTCACATAGGTTACCCATTTATTGCCACTGACCAGGTGATAAAGATAATAAGTTTTTCATTGTATACTCTCTAAAGGTCTTATTCTACTGTGTAAATGGTCTACTATGTACAATGTGGAATGCCGCCTGGAAAGAACCTTTTAGTTGCTGATGAGGCAGTTTGGTCAGCTTTTGTATGAAATATAATGCATTGTGGGCTCTGTGCGAGTCGATAAAATGGCCACAGAATTTGCAGGTAATAGCATCTTTTTGGGGGGGTTGAAATTCTGTGAGGAATCTAGTCAAGGCTAAATCTAAGACATTGGCAAAGCAGGATACATGGACCACATCACCTATTCTCAAGGCAGCTATTATGCTGGAGCCAGTATCAGCAGAACCAGAAGCAATATTACTGTCATCTGATTTTGCATGCTATTGTTACATACTGGTGGGAGGGAAACCCAGCGAGCAGTGACAATCATACAGTATGCAGTCTGGCTGCTTGTCCACATATCTATTGTTAGGTACATTTTCTTACCATATGAGGTTTCCAGTCCTTTGTCAACTACTTTAACCACCTTCTTGTACAATTCTGGCCCAGCCATCATTGAGAAATCACTGTGACTTGATATAGCCAGTGGGTTGCAACACGTGAAATCAGATCCAGAGTCCCATGTGTTCCAGAGTCCAATGAACTTTTAGGAGTGTTGCTGCGAGTCATGGCACCTCTGACATATTTATGGTTGTATATTTCTGTAGTTCATGTGCTAAAAATTCCCATAACCATACTATATCAAACATACAATTTAGCAGTATTGTGTTAAACTTGTTAATTTGCAATCACAAGTATTTTTCGATAGCAGCAGCCAACATGAAACCGGAAATAACCATTGACATGTACTGGCAGTTTATACTGATGTTAATACAAGAAAAATACTTTATTTTCTTAGGGATATCGGGTAAAGTCTATTTGAATCCTTCCCCCGGTTCCTCTACCTTGTTGGGATAACTGCTGCTTAGTCCTGTGGGCTGTTGGACACACCCTCTCCATGATATTGTGTTTCCAAAAGAAAAAAGGACATCGCAAGAAAGCCTTCTAAGCGCGATCCGGTTAATAAAACTATATTAACCCCTTCCCCACTTGTCTCTTCAATATGGGTACTCACTCTTTTATTAGGCTACTGTTGCCTCTAGGATATCAGCTTTTACTGGATCAAGCCTCCAGTATCGCCCGTTCTCCCAGGTCTCTCCTATGGCACCAGTTTCCTGTACGGCTTACCTCTCCTTTGGGCTTATTCGTTTCAATCACCATTTATAGGTAAATGATGGTAATAGGAGTAAAAGATGAATGAGTACCTCTTGGGCCCGATTAATAGAGAATAGTCTTAAGAGAATGCCTTATAATGGATGGATATTTATTATAAAAATAAACAGAAACATTCATTAAAAACAATAAATATATATATATATATATATATATATATATATATATATATATATATAAAACCAGTAATTGGCCCTAATAAAAACACTTATCTCCCAACTCGTTTCACGATGCTTTATCACTTCCTCAGGGGCATCATGAGCTTACTCTTCAATTCAACCTTTTATAGATATCTCACTTACCCTAAAATTCTGTTATACCAGGTGTCTTCGATTAATTCCCTTCCGCTTCCTAGTTACTACGTACTTCCTATCTGATTCATTGTTTACATCTATGCTTTCCTAGCCTCACTTCCACGTCGGAACGCCTGCTTATCTCATTAACTTTTATTTCTACTCCACAAACTCTCTTTTCATTTCAGTCATAGTTTATGTAAGGTAGATTTCTATTATCTAGTGTTCTGGATTGAACTTCAGGACAATGAAAAATATTAAAAAACAAAGATAATTCTATAAGAAAACTTATAAGTAAATAAAACAATAATTGTATATCCATTTTGTCCGAATGCATCTCATTGCATTCACGCATATCTAACATATGCAGTTATACATCCAATATCATATTTCCATAGTTCAAGCTTCATTTACAGCAACACTCCCAAGATTATACTTTCCCTCTTTTCTTTTACTCCACTTTAATATTCTTACTGTAGTACTAATATGTTCTTAAGAAGGGGTATATTCTCTATTCCTCATAGCTCTCTTAAAATTAATAATCATCTCAAGTATCATGTATTGTATACATTTATTGTTTTATTTACTTATAAGTTTTCTTAGAGAATTATCTTTGTTTTTTAATATTTTCCATTGTCCTGAAGTTCGATCCAGAAACACTAGATAATAGAAATTTACCTTACATAAACTATGACTGAAATTAAAAGAGAGTTTGTGGAATAGAAATAGAAGTTAATGGGATAAGTAGGCGTTCCGACGTGGAAGTGAGGCTAGGAACGTATAGATGTAAACAATGAATCAGATAGGAAGTACGTAGTAACTAGGAAGCGGAAGGGAATGAATCGAAGACACCTGGTCTAGAGGAATTTTAGGGTGAGATATCTATAAAAGGTTGATTTGAAGAGTAAGCTCATGATGCCCCTGAGCAAGCGATAAAGCATCGCGAAACGCATTGGGAGATAAGAGTTTTTATTAGGGCCAATTACTGGTTTTATATATATATATATATATATATATAATTATTGTTTTATTGAATGTTTATGTGTATTTTTATAATAAATATCCATCCATTATAAGGAGTTCTCTTAAAGATATAGTAATACTTGCAAATTACTAATCCCCATATTGTAGCTTTGTTAAAAAGAAACTTATTGCCCCCGGTGTCATAACAGCGCTCAAAGTTTCCCCCTCCCTCCCCCTTCCTTGACTGAACACTGAACGCTAACTGCAGGGGAAGCTGTCGTACGACAGTCTTATGTGCATCAGGCGGCTCTGCAGCTGAGCCTAGAACGCGTTTATAAAAAATAATTCTTTCACTGAAACAGTCTTCTACGTGTGCTTGGTTTGCAAGCACATGTAGAAGATCATTTTATTGAAAGATTTATTTTATATAAACGCGATCGCGGCAATGCTGCAGAGCCGCCTGATGCAAGTAATACTTGATATCCCTGCAGTCAGCATTCAGCGTTCAGTCAGGGAAGGGGGAGGGAGGGGGAACTTTGAGCGCTATCATCTCTCAAACCATAAGGGTTTGAGAGATGACACTGGGGGCAATAAGTTTCTTTTTAACAAAGCTACAATATGGGGATTAGTAATTTGCAAGTATTACTATCCCTTTAAGACTATTCTCTATTAATCTGGCTCAAGACATACTCATTCATCTTTTACCCCCATTGCCATCATTCACCTATAAATAGTGAATTGGAGCGAATAAGCCCAAAGGAGAGGTAAGCAGTATCGGAAACTGGTGCAATAGGAGAGACCTGGGAGAACGACCGATACTGGAGGTTTGATCCAGTAAAAGCTGATATCCTAGAGGTGGCAGTAGCCTCATAAAAGAGTGAGTACCCATATTGAAGGGACAAGTGGGGAAGAGGTTAATATAGTTCTATGAACTGGATCGCAGTTAGAAGGATTTCTTGCGCTGTCAGAAAGGTGGAATATCAAAGAAGATGTACCTAGGTATGATCTTGCTTTCCCCCTGCTCATATGCTTCTTACACAGACAACAGATTACAACATGTTTAGCTTTTTTGATTGTGAGTGAAATATACGCCATACTGTAAATACTTAATAGATTGACGGGTCCCCAAGGGTCTACTACTACTACTACTACTACTACTGCGGCTACTACTAGATGTTGCAATTTTACTACTGGTAGGTGTGAAAGGTACTGCACAGCTGAGGTTTGAATGTTGATTTCCTGTGTTTGTAACTGAGTGGAGTTTGGATTTGGAAACTGTGACAATACTTTTGACTGACAGGATGTTTGTGTATTTTTAAGGCATCTTTACTGTTCTCAGACAGGTACAGGTTCTCGAAGACAGCACATTGATGGTTCCAAGCGGCCAGAATAGGATTTCTCTTCTATGGGCATAATACACAAGAATTGGTCTTGTGAGTACATTCACATTATGTGTGATTGAGGTCCATTTGTTTTAAAAAGCTACGCTTAGAGGTTGCGCTTGTCTCTTTTTCTTCTTCTCTGTTTACCTAATCAAGTGCAAGGTGTTGCTGCGGACACCGGAGGCAGACGGTACCCTATTGAAGCTGGCTTTAACAAGTAAATCTTGGACACGTTTGATAATACATTTCTTTTAATATTATCTTTTTGTATTTTGGAGCGCTGCTTTCTTGTCTTTTTCTTGTTGGTGTCACAAGCTGTGAGGAATCAGGGATTTTTAGGACTTAAGCTTATTAGAAATAAACCCTTGAAAGAACAAGCCCTGAGAAAAAAATATGCCCTACTGGCCTAGATCCATCAGGTCATGTTATTTGCGACTGCTGATCTTGCTGCTGCTGCTGAGTTGTTTAAGCAGCAGAATGATTAGTCAGCTACAAGGGAATGGGATCAACAACAGCAGTGATATGGTTTAAAGGAAGAAAGGGAATATTTAGGGCGCTCCAGTATATTAATGTATTGTGAAAAATGTCACATCTATTGTATTAATTTATCACAATTCTATTTTCACAAAAATATCAATTTGTAATTTTATCACATATGTTCCAAAATATCAAAGTAATCTCAATATTCTGAAATTATAGAATGGTCATCAAGAGGTCATGTAGATCTCAGTCCATATATTATTTCTTCTCCTCCCAGGTATTATTTGGATTCTCAATGCTTGTTTCACGTAGTATGCAAAGAGAATAAATACCTCAATTACATATTAGTAAGCTTGATCCCTCTCCTCCAATTAGACATATATGTGGCCTCTCTCGCTCCTTCAAGTCTCACAGCCTCACATGCATAGATTGGGTTTGTTTGTTCCTCCTCATTCGTCCGTGTAGGACAGAGAACATGGTTTCCTTTTTATACAGTGTGGTATTTTACTAATATAAAGAAATATCTCACACTTACCAGTAGGAAACATTGTATCAGCTTTCTATCCAACTTAACAGTTTGTCCCGTTAGTGCTTGCAAGTATAACATTGGTCCTGGAGCTCACCGCTTCATACGGAGATTTTTTCATGGTTGATAATAAATGGATGGGCTTCAAGGGGTTATTAACTCTTACAAATTTAATAGAAATAAAACTTATTATAAATAAAAAAAAATATTTAACACTATAAAAGTCTAAAGCCAATTCCTCCTGCTACTAAGTGCACTACACCAGCTTGTTGTACTGACCCTCATCAGATACCAGTCCCGGTGTCAAACACACACTAGGGGATATGGTCCTTACTAGTATACTCTCTTATCGCCCAAAGTGTTTCGTGTTAGTAGTTGCACTTCCTCAGGGGCATAAATCGTAGGTATGCAAACATATAACTTATATAAACTTTTTTTGATGGCCATTTCCAGTCAGTTAAGACTGGTTGATATAGTTGATGGATGATCATGGATCCACTTGCCACTGCTAGCTCCAGTGATGTGCCTGAGGCAGTAGCAGCACCTCAACTAGCCCCCACCACTTCAGGTATATGTGGAGAAAATTAGTTGGCCAAAAATGCTTCTCTACCTGCCCCTCATCCATAATCATGGGTGTGTTGTTGGAATATGCATTATTCCATTGAGAGCCAGATGGAACTGTGCCTCCCATCAACAATGTTCCCAACAATAAGGGAAGAACTGGAAACAATAGACACATCTTCACTCACATCAAACACCTGGCACAACTGTAACCAAACATCACGATGCTTTGGGTTCCCAATGTGAAATCACCCCACCAGAAACCAAGTACCGCTGCTGTCACTATGCCCCTTGTCCATTCCCCACTAAGGACACGTGACAACTTGCAGTTTAATAATAACTATGAACCCTACCTGCCACCAGCTTAGCGTATTCTGTGGGATGGAATCTCCTCAGATGCTGCTTTATGTCGTAATTGCGATCATCCTCCACCACACTGCCATGTGTGGGCAGAGCACCACATAGTGTGCAATGGGTGGACATGAACTGCCACATCCTGACATCTATTGAGTGCTATCAACTGGTGGGGGAGGTAAAGATGAACAAGGTGGATCACCAGAAAATGTAGTTACATGATCTTCCGATGGCTGGACCCTAGATAAAGAAGGTCATGGCTAGCCAGGTGTTTCGCTTGCCATCGGACTTTCAGACTCTGGCTGGGCTTCTTCCTCCTCTATGATTTACACCTTGCCTTTTGTTGCCTTTGGGGAGAGTCTGGGATACAGAAAAAACAGTGCCCTGATTTCTCTGATGGGGCTTTAACATGTTTGAAATAAATGTCATGGTCACTGTACTTCATGTGTGGGAGGCTGTGCCAGGGTGTGTTCCCTCCTTTCCCATTTTCACTGACTTTTCAGTGAAAAGGGGAAGAATTGCCTCTTTCTTGTTTTCCTCAATATTCCCTTTCACTGGCTGGGGCAGATGTTGCTGCTACTGCCTCAGAATCAGCACTGCATCTAGGACCAAGAGTATTGCTGCTGGCAAGTGGAACTTTTTTGAAGTCCTGCATCACTGGACCACATTCCCAGCAGGAATTACAGCAGAAGCAAACTCAGCAAATTACAAAAGCTCACTGCTGGTGGTGGTGATGCTCTCCCCCATCCTCATATCTGTGTCCCATTCCTTCTTGGTTTGCGCTAAAAAGTCATTAATGTCTCTTCCACCCCAGCTTCTCCATCATCATCATCATCATCATCATCATCATCATCCCCACCAGTCCCTCCTTGCTGCTGCTCTATTACAGATATCTCACTGGTTGGAGGTGGTGAGAAATGTGACAGAGGGTCCCCTACCACCTCAGTATCAGCAGGACGATTGACTGTGGTAACACTAGTCCCACCAGCAGCTTCACCATCACTATTACTACTAACACCAGACACATAAATTTCACTATCTAGCTCCTAGTATGATCACCCCGTCCCTTACTCATAACACTCTGTGTCTGTAGTTTCTGGATCTTCTTAGCAGTAGTAGTAGTGATGGGATTTCTTGGGGATGACAAGTGCAAACATTTTTTGGCAATGGGCAAAAACTTCAAAGATTTTAATTGCTTTATTCAAAGCAGATTTTCCTGCGAAAAAGTGGCCACATGGTTTTTGCGGATTTTTTTGTGGGAACACAACAGGACCTTTCATCAACCCCTACCTGTGAATGCTGGAGAGGTCCCCAACACACTGCAGGGCAATGCTTTGGAGACTTCTCAATGAGTGAAGGGGAAATACGGTTATACAAACGTCCCTTTAACAAACAAGCTGTATTTGTAGACAAAGGCCTTGCTCATTGCTGAAGATCATCACAAATGTAAAACTGAAACTAGCACTTGTGACATATTCTTCTGTAGTTAGATCTGTACTTGTGTTTATTTTCTTAGGTTATTGATCCAGGAGTCTGTTTAACAATTGAGGGTTGTATCCACTACCTTTGGGCAAAGGAAAGATGGATTCAGTATCCTGTTTCTCCTGTAACAATCACATTGCATATGATTACTCTGTTGTTTTTCACTCACTTTACCCTTTGGCACTCCACAGATTGAAGAAATTATATCTGAAGTTATGCAGAGATGTTCTGAATGTGAAATAGATCTAACAAATTAACATAAATTTTGATGATAGATAAAATACAATTCTCCCATCCAGTCTGCCTCCTTTCCTACTAGATAAAATGTACTATATTATATAGTTAACAGAATAAACTTATATGCATCCATGGCAGTTTTTAATTTCTTTAATTTATTGTAGTGTCTACCTCTTCAGTTGGGAGGCTCTTCCATGAATCTATCACCCATTCCTTAAAGTAGCACTCACACAAATTACTAATATTCCTGTTTTTCTGAAGAAAAAAAAAACTTTCCTCCAATACATTGTTAAATTCCTTGATATATTACAAGGTTTCTTTCATAACCCCCTTTTCCCTCCTCTCTTCAAAGCTTTCAGTTTATCCTTGTATTTGTCACAAATACCTTTCACTGATTTAGTTCTCTTCTTTGAATTGCCTCCAGTTTGTAATGTTCTTCTGGAGATATGAACAGAGATGGATTAAGGTGTGATGAAGAGGTAATGTAGAGGAGCTAATGTCTCTCACCAATTCCCATGTTATTCTAGGAAGCCCATGCCCTAAGAACACTCATGTTGGAGATATCTTGGTGCATATGATTCATAGACTAACATAAGAATTGAAGAGTTAATCTCTCTGGGAATGTTATCTCTTCTTTACCATACCTTAGTGTAAAAACCCCATGGTTTTTGGCACTGTTCACAGTACTCAAGGTGAAATCTCAACAGTGATCTATGGAGTGCCATTAATATTTATCACTCTTCCTGCTGATAGGAGTTTGGATTTATAAAGCAGTGATGGGCAACCTGAGGCCCTCTAAGTGAAAGACAACAACTCCTATCATCCCCAGTCAGCTGTTGGTTGGGGATGATGGGAATTGTATTTATTCATAGTTGCTTCAGTTTGCCCATCCCTGTTCAAAAGGAAGCAATTAAATTGACCTTGTGAAATGAAGCTGGTAGATTGATGTTCTATAAGAAAGAGTAAAATGACTTTCTAAGTGATATATTTGAACTGACTTTTTAAAGCATTGAGTTAAACTGATATCCGAATTTTGCTGATGATTTAGATACATAGAGAACTCAGCAGCGATGCAAGTGGAAAATGTATGATGAACAGGGTAATTATGAGCATGATGGCATTGGTAGGAGAAATATGCTGTAATACAGGACAGGATATGATCTAGGTCCATAAACTAAATAGGAGAGCATATTAGGAAATGAGAGTGTTAGGAAATTAAACCACAAATGACAATATATTGCTGTTGTGCTATTGTAGAAAAAGGCTAATAAGAGAACATATGAAGAGGAGATGTCATTTGTTGGAGAGGGCATTCTTATCAAGGTCATTTTTTTGCAATACAGAGTCTAATATAACTATACAAAATGGAAGTAAGAATTTTCAATAAATGAGATCTACAGAGAACATAGAAATCCTAATAAACAAACACTTTGATAAAAAGCACTTGGGGGAAAATCTACTTTTCTTGAGCATTCTGTGAGCAGTCTTTGCATGTTGTCCCTTTATGGCTTTTCACTGTTATTTGGTATAGCACAGTGTGTAGCAAGAACATTGACTAGTGCAATTTATTATGATCAATGTACTACCGTATAGTTCCTCTGTTTATTCTGCTTGGGTCATGAAAAAATGCAGGTGCCACAAAATAATTAGGGAACTGTAAAATGTTGAGCACTGGGAACAGAACAAAAGGAGAAGAGGAAACACTATCTAAGTGTAGCAGTTTTCAAACAGTGTAATATACAAGCAATAAACATACTGCACTTACTAAATCCTCATCTTGGGGGGAAAGAGTTGCAAAGGTCAGGTCCTCAGTCATGATCTGCCTCTTCCAAAATCTCAATGTGTAGAACTAGGTCCTGCTATGGTTCAAATATAAATCTGCTTAATACCAGTCCAGTGATCAGCAGTTACCCACACTTGCACTGGTGATATCCTGAATATTTTAATAGTCAGTGGTGGAACAACATTAGTGGGAACTGCTATCAAGTCAGCAACAATGTATCCCAACTAGATCTCCACAGGAGAAGCAGGGTGTCAACAAAGGACTAAGACTCCGACCTAGAAAGTAGAAAAAGTGCAACAAGCTAAAAAATACTAATTTATTGATCACAAAAATACAAAACCCCCTGCACATATCCCAGGTATATGTCTCGCTTCCTCAGGAGGAAGGTACAGTAAAACTGATACCTTTATTGGCTAACTGGGTAGCTTCCCACTTAGCTAATAAAGATATCACTTTTACTCTAACAGTCTTCTCCAGACAGTATTTAGTCCTGAGCAAGTAGCTAAAATGAATGACAGACAAATACTAGAACCCCATTGTGTTCCAAATAGCTGTTTACATGCTCCAGCCTAACACATTATTAGTGCACTGTGCAGACCAATTTCACCATTACCTTAAGACAGTAGCAAGCCTTTATCATGATGATTTACATGGAATGGTGAATTAATAAACACTGAGTAGTGATGATTGACACAAATTGCTACTCCAGTGGGAGAATGATTGATTGTATTTGACTAAAGGTTGTATGTTCAAAAGAAAAGTGGAAGAGTGCAAATGGTTTGCCACAGAATTCTTCCACTTTTCTTTTGAACATACAGCCCTAAATGCACTGAATCAGCGACTTCATATATGTTACAATCCCTGTAGGCATTTATGCCTTGGAAGCTAGAGAGGTCAGATTCAGATCGGATTCAGAATCATTGAGGAGACCATTGTACCACCCAAGGGGTTAATTTTCTAAACATTATTGCTTTGCTTAAGAATTGGTTCACTTTTGTTTTTACACATATGCTATGAAAAGCAGTGGTGCGTGGTATAGAACTAATGGGGCCATGCACTTCCAGAGGAAAATGATTCCTACATCAAATAACAAAAGGTGGTCCATGGCAGATCCTACACCAGCAAGACTTTAAATGTCTGGATAAAGAGCCAGTGGAGAAAACTGCACAGTTTCATAGGGACAGAGGACATACAGACAGGATGTGCCTATGTCTATAGGGAGAGGTGCACCAAGGTGCTATTCTTTACATAGGTCTTGTGAGTGCAACCTTTGCTTACTTATATTTGTATTAACTGCATTAACCCATTGAATTACCAGAAGGATATGCAACATTAAATTCTACAAGGATCTTATGTAAGTGGAGTAAACCAACTGCACCATGGAGACAAATACAAATTCCCCAAACCCCTGTTGATTTAATGGTTGATTAAAACCTCTTGAATGCATGAAGACATCTCTAGTATTCAAAGGGTTAAAACCCCATTTAAATCAATAGCAAAAACAAACGCAATCCTGAAGTGCTCTGTGCAAATGACCCATACATGATTCCTGTGTACAGCAAATATTACACCAATGTGTCACTTTAAATCAAAGAGAATGTTTATCCCCACCTACCCCCATGCTGCAGTTGATTTGCTGTTGAACACTAGTCCCTTAACCATTTGAATGCCAGAGGGATATGCCAAGCATTGCGAAGAAATCCATTGTGAACCCATCCAGCATTCAAAAGGTTAAAGGGATTTTCCTCTTTTTCTTTCTTTGCTCCTGAATCTCCTCTCTTTTTCAGATTTATTACTACTGTGGAGGAGACCACTTCATTGAACCATTTTGTCTGTGTTATGTACAAATGTTTAACCCTTTGAATATCAGAGGGCTGTCTAATGCATTGCAAAGCAATATGTTGGACACCTCTTTAACATTTATAGGATTAGGATATATTTGTTTTTACGTGTGCAGTTCAGGTGTGGGCAATAGCTAGCTCTTCTATTGTCTCCAGTTTACATCAGTCTCAGCAACATCCAGATACAACACATGGTGGTTGAGTATGATGGGAGCTGGGGTCCAAACACAGCTGAGGAGCTGCCATTTGTCTAACTATAGTCCCATATGTGATGGTTACAAAACAGGGACACTTTTAATACATCAACAGAAAGGTCCAGTTTGTCCTAATGGCAGTGTATGTACTAACTGGACACATAAGTACAGTCATAGTATACTCCATGCACACAATACATGTAAGATATAACTTGATAAGCATAGGGCAGATATGAAAATTCCCAATGAATTGAAATGGCAGAGCAAAACATTGGAGACCTCTCTGATGATCAGCATGTTAAAAGCCTAATGTAAACTAATTATCTCTCCTTATGTTAAAATTATTTTCTTTTACATCATCTCATTTTTCTTTCTTTGATCTTATTTTGTTCCTTCACCTCTCTTTTCCCCCTCCCTACTTTTAATTTTCTTTTTTATTTTGTCCCTAATGTGTCATGTGACTCCATTATGATGGATACAGCTTAAAGTGGAACTACCACCTCTTAAACACTTTTAGTAACTTCCCATCTGGTGACTAGCAGCTTAGTAGCGCTAGTCACCAGAATTATTACCTTATTCAAATGAAATATGCATTCTTACCAGACTGACAGCAGCATGGAGCACGGACATCTATCCATAGTGATGTCAGCATGCCTGCGCTGTCAGTCTCTTTTGGAGCCGGCCGGCTCCTAGCGGTGCCTCCTAGACCCGGCTGGGACTGACAGTGCAGGTGTACGGACATCACTATGGCTAGATTTCCCCCGCTCCGTGCTGCTGTCAGCCCGGTAAGAATGCATATTTCTATTGAATACAGTAATAAGTCTAGTGACTAGTGCTACTAAGCTGCTAGTCGCCAGATGGGGAGTTATTGAAGTTAAATTGTTTAAGAGGTGGTAGTTCCACTTTAATGGAATTGTTTCTCTCAAGTTATGTGCAATTCAAGCATTGCATATGTTCTGGTATTTGTAAGTCTTGTCTATGATGTGCAATTCATCTATGTATTAATTGCTTTTGTAATCTTTTTCTTTGACTCTAAATAAAGTATTTAAAAAATAAATAAATAAATAAATAAATAAATAAATGAATAAATTGTCTTTTAATGGCCGTACATGTACATCCCGCAGAAACTGTCACTTAGTGACAGAGGACGTACACGTACGTCCCTGAAGTCTGGGTCCCTGCGTGGATTACATTAGCAGAAAAAAAATTTCCAAGCCGGGCGTTAAGTGACAGCCATGTGTGCGCGTCCGGTCACTAAGGGGTTAACATTTACATAACTTTTCAAAAGGTATTGATATTTGTTAAGCCTTTGAGTTCCAGAGAGGTGTGCAAAGCATTGCAGAGCAATGTGTTTCATACCCCTCTGGCACTCAAAGGGTTAAGATGCATTGGGCAAATTAATATCAGTGTGGAAGGAAGAGAAGGGAAAGGCAGGGCATGTGATTTAGTCACACAGATGACACGTATTCATCTCCATTCTGCTTTGGTGTTAGGTGATGCCAAGGATAGCTGTAAGGAAACATTTTTTTATTATATTATATTATATTATATTCTTTCATCTATAATCTGTTTACTATAGCACCCGGCATCATTACAATGTTACTTTATCTTAAGCGTGAGTGCCAATCCTTTATGAACTATATATATATATATATATATATATATATATATATATATCCTATATAATAATTTGCTAAATTGTGTGTAACGCCGCGACATGAGCAGTACACGCTGCTGCTCGTGCTGCAGTCATGCGCAGTACAGACTGCCCACGGCGAGGCTGATACAGAGCTGGGAGCTCCGAAGGAGCGGGCAGTCTCCACTGTGCGTGACTGCCCCACGACCGGGTGGCAGTGACACTGTGGCCCGTGTAACGGGCTCTTCAACTAGTATATATATATATTAGTAATGGCAATGCAAACATAGGAAATTAAAAAAATTACACATCACTTATGTGATCACTTGGTGCTATCCATCTCACGGCATCTGGATTCTTCCAATCCACTATGGGCTATGCATCAGGAATATCCCAGACTCTATGTTCCAAGGAGGTGAGTGAGGTGGAAAAGGAAGTCCGGGAGGAATGTTCATTCCTTCTCCATCCAGATACAGGGGCAAAGCATGAGTCCTGCATCCTGGAAAGATAAACATAACATAATTTGTGAGTAGGTAGCTTATCCAGTTTCTGAATCAGAATAGAGATCTCATGTTGTTAAATGGGGTGCTGTGGTTTCATACTTTATACCTGCATGAAAATAAGTCACTGATGGGAATGTCCCATGTCTTTAAACCAACCAAAGTATTCTGCTCCAATACCTGTGGTACAGGGACTACCTAAAATGACTCTGGTTAAATGTACCCTAATCAACATGTGCCAACAACAATGCTTCTGATTATAAAAAAATGCCAGGATATTGTTATATGAATTGTTGGGTATACTGTAGGGCTCCAATGGATTTATTGAGAAAACTGAATCTGGTTTTGAGAAGACTAAAGATGTGCTCAGTCTCATTCCTTGCCCTTCTGTGAGCCTCATTGCACTTGTGCTGGAATAGTATTTGGGGATTTGCCACAGGAATGAATAACAATGGTCTGTTGCCATATCCTGCATCACCCAGAAGATAAAATGAAAATGACAAGGTGACACGTTTACATTTATAGCATAAGGAAGATAGTGTGTAAAGGTGAGAAGTACATGCTCATATTAACATTAACAGTCACAAAATAATCATTCTATAAGGTTCCATTCCCAAAATCTCTGAATACAGATAACTGCCCCTTGATATAAGAGTCATGGCTCCTCACAGGAAAACTAGAAAACACATGGTCAATCATCATATTGGCCTCAAAAACTGTCTGGATGTCGATGGAATGGGAATGCTTTCTGTTCATGAACATTTGGTCCTCAGGTGGGGGAGCACTTATATCCACATGTGCAGTAGATGGACCTCATTATTCTAGGCATGCATCTCCTTCTGTGAAACTCCTCCTTGACCTTTTGCCACTGCATCAGGTTGGAGGGAGAGTGAATGTACCCCTGGCCTTCCTTTTCAGTGCTGTAAGCACCTCACCCAACGCCCTGGATCACGCAGACTGGGATATCCCAGATATATAGCCTTCAGTTGACTGTTAGGATTCAAATGCCATTAAGTAGTTTTCCATGCCAGAGAAGGTGTTGTTGGTAGTGGCAACAGGATCAATGTTATTTTTTTATTACCTCATACAGGTCACTGATACTTTTATGATGTTACCCAGTAATGGTGTCTCACTTCATCCTTCACCATGCCAGATAGTGTGAGTCTGGTCCGATATATTGTAGGTCTCAGTGACTTTCTCTTTCTCCTAGGCTGAACCCCAGGCTTCTATGGCCCTGCACTGCAACCACATGTGGCTGTTGGGTATCTTGTGTAGGCTATGCAGCTGTTGTCACAGCTGCTTCACCTGCTCCTCCACCTTATTCTTGGATATGAAGTTGGTTGGTGCAGTGCATGATGTTGTTGTATTATAATAGTTGATAATGATATCCTCGACAAAGTTAAGCATTTGTGTGCCAAACAGATATCCAGTGCATAAGGTGCGGTGCAGGGATATATGTTTTGTTTTTGTGGAAATGACATATAAATCTTGGATAAACGCCTTGCAGACCAGAGTGGCACACAGTGTATTGCTTCGTAATACATTGTACACCCCTCTTCTTCTCAAAGGGTTAATGGGTATGTTAGCTTGCAGGAGCTGTGTGTGGGGGGCTTGATACGCATTTCAAGGGTATTTCCATGATTAACTAGTATGTGTTTCCATATCTGATGCGGAATTGTAGGTGCAGATTTTTTTTTGTCTGCAGAAATACTGGAGGAAAAACAGAATACCAAACAGATTATACTGTTCCATTGATTTTTATAGGACAATGTATCAGTTTATCTTGTGATGGTTTAAAGCACAGATAACATAATGCTGAATTGTGATGGGAAAACCACAGCTGTTATTTTTTTCACAACAGAGGTTATAGAATAGAGGCCCTGATTGGTAGTTTTAACTACCAATTAACCCAGTGGGTGTTAGAGAGGTCTCCATTGGGGGGGGGGGTTAAAAGAGATGGGAGGTTTTTTTTCTTTGTGCATAAGAGTGAACATGAGTGCTGTAAGCACTGAAGTGTATAGAAGTGTTCTTAACCCTTTGAGTGCCAGAGGGGTAAGGAATGCATTGCTTTTCAATGCATTCCATACCCCTCTGACACTCAAAGGGTTAAATGATATGGCAGGAACTGGCACAGCAGCTATTCTTCTTCGTCTGTGGGACCATTTAGGAAAATATACAGCTGTTTGCTAACTTTGCAAAACCAGACTACTTTTCTCCAGTGTCAGACAATTATATTTCAATTCAGCAAGCAGTTTTAAATGCTCACAATTTGGAGCAAAATGTGTTTCTTATTGGTGCTTAAAAATTCCAGTATGAACATAATGAAATGAATGAGCTCGTTAAGGACAAATGTATATGGATGGTGTTGTAAGGGCATACTTATTATGGAAATAGCTGTATTACATTAATATGTTTATCAATCACATTCTAGGATTTATACACTAGAGAAACAGGGGATGTAGCTTAGGGCCCTGGCTTAACCCCTCTGGGGTCTACGTACGAATACCACAGTGCAGCTCCAGAGGTCTTAACCTCCAATGCCAGTGGCTGTTCTTCAGGATAGGCACTAGCGTGTATGATCACCACAGTGCATACCAGCAGACACACTCTTACATCATTAGCGCATTGATTCCAACAACCCTCTTATACCTGCCCCATAGCAAGCTCATGATAAAGGTGTAAAATCACACCATTTCTACATAATATTAAACAAAGTATAGGGGAAAGTAACACCTTGAAATACCCACAGACGGCCTTGGCACAAGTTGGGTTAAATGGAGAATTTTTTTGCATTTGTAGCTTAGTAATTTGGCGATAGGCAAGTGTAAGGCTAGAGAATCAATTCCAGCTAGATACAGTGTAGATTTGTGTTTGTACTTTTACTGTAAGGGGACTGAAACACTGAGAATAAGTGGTAAGTACAACATATATTTTAAAAATATTTATGGTATACTGTCCCTTTAAAAGCCCCATTTTAATCAATGGGAATCTTTATTTGTCCCTTATGGTGTAGCTGGTGTGCTCCTGAATCGCCATACTTTTCCTTAGTACATATCTGTCTGCTAGGACTGCTATAGCCCTTGAACAATGAGCATTCAAAATGTGAGAGGCTTCTGAGGATGAACAGCAGCACAATGGACTGTTCTACAGCTAGTCACCGCTCAGAAGCATCATGTTTTAACTCTCTAGTGCCATTACAGAGGAGAAATTTCCACATACATATTACACTAATCCCGCCCAAAAGGCCAGTCCAGTTCCAAAATGACGGGCAAGTCCCCCCTGCATGGGAACACCAGCTAACCCCCGACGTACGTTTTGGCCTTGTTGGGCCTCGTCAGGAGAGTGTAGCTGGATTCCATAGGCACTGACAGCAAGGAGTCCACATCTAATCAGGGCCGGATTTGCCATAAGGCAGAGTAGGCACCTGCCTACAGGCGCACGCTACTGAGGGGCGCCTGGCATTGGGATTTTTTTTTTTTTTAAATTCGCTAGCCTGTCAGCCTTTGATACATCACCGCCGAGTCTGCAGTGTCAAAGAGGCGCTGTATAACCCGCATTATTACATTTTACTTGAGTCCACTCATCTGACACCTAAGAAGACCGTAGACTGAGACAGAGTGAGAGATTATAGATAAAAGCAGCGCTGCTGCCTGCCGGCTGGGTATAACTATACTTGAGGAGAGTGAGTGATGGATTCAGACTACTCCTCACTTGAATGCATAGCTTCACCCCCAACAGACAGTACCCTGTTTTCTGCTTGTCCCCTTTATCTTTAGATGTAGACATACTGTAATATGACTAATAAGCCAGAATCATTCAAATAACATTCATATCATAAAGTATAGCTTAACTTCCAAGGCCACCTTTCCATTCCTCCTGCACGATGGTTATAAGACCTCATGTCATTTGGATGCCTGCGTTACACTGCCGAAACACATACTTCCGGTTGTAGCAAGGTAGATAGGCGCATCAAGCGCCTCAGTTTGCCGGTTCACATCAATTCACTGGAGGCGGCAGTTATGCACAGAAGCAGCTCCGGTTGCTAGCAAAGGCTTTATGAACCCATGCAACCTGGAGTTAAGGGAGGTATGTGGTTCGTTCAGAACGATATAAGTGTTGCCTTAAACGCAAGTTAAATGTAAGTTACATCAAGGAAGCTATAAGTATAGCCAACTTTTCTTCTTAAGCCCCCAAACATTTTCCAAGTTTGAGAGAGAGAGAGAGAGAGCGAGCGAGCCAGGCAGACCCTCTGTCCTCCAGCCGAATAGGACCTAATCAACTGAAGACAGGATGGGAAATGGATACTTAATTCAAATTTGGTCCTACCAGCTATGAGGCAGAGTTAATCCCCTCCATCAACTGCCCTGAACTAGACACAGGAAAACTGTATATAATTTGTGTGGCTGAAATAAAATCCACTGTTGAACAAAGACAGTCAAAAAAGGTCAGAAGTGCTCTGGAGATGATGGGGGCAATGTGGAGGTTAGGAGCATTGTGTAGGTGTCCAGTGGAGATGGCCAAGGGGGGGGGGCGCTTCAGATTTCTGTGCCTACAGGCTCCTCAGATGTAAATCCGGCCCTGCATCTAATTTACCCTTGACTCTTAGGGAGACCCCCTAAGAGTATTTAAAATAAGCATACAAAATGTGAGAGGCATCTGAGGACGAACAACAGCACAATGGCCTGTTCTATGGCTAGTTACCGCTCAGTAGCATCACATTTTAGCTCTCTAGGGCCATTACAGAGGAGAAATTTCCACATACATATTAGACTAATCCCGACCAAAAGGGCGGCCCATTTCCAAAATTACAGGAAAGTCCCCCCTGCACGGGAACACCGACTAACCTCCAACGTACGTTTCAGCCTTGTTGGGCCTCATCAGGAGGGTGCAGCTGGATTCCCTAGGCATTGAGAGCAAGGGGTCCAAGTCTGGATTACCCTTCACTTTTAGGGAGAACCCCTAAGAGTATTCAAAATAAGCATATAAAATGTGAGAGGCTTCTGAGGATGACCATCAGCACGTTGGCCTGTTTTATGGCTAGTCACCACTCAGGAGCATCCTGTTTTAGTTCTCTAGTGCCATTACAGAGAAGAAATTTCCACATACATATTAGACTAATCCTGCCCAAAAGGGCGGTCCAGTTCCAAAATGAGGGGCAAGTCCCCCCCCACATGGGAACACCAGTATCACGGTGCACGTGATTTGCTGCAGTTACTTGTCTGTCACCAGTAGGGGGCTTCTATTGGCTGTCTGCAGATAGCCCGCCTCTTATTGACTATTTAAACCTGGATTGGGCACCCTTTGAGTGCCCTTTCGTTTTGTTTCTGACCTTCTTGCTATCACTATGCTAGTGATAGCTGGGCCTCTGTTCCAGTGTTCCTGAGTTCCTGATCTCATGTGTTCCTGAGTTCCTGATCTCTACTGTTCCAGTGTTTCCTGCATGCTGAAGTAATTCCAGTCCTGGTTCCGGCCTAGTCTCTGGTGTTGCAGTTCCTGCTGAACTTCTCTGCTGTTTTCTGACCTGACTGATCGTTGCTGGTTCCTGTCATCTCATCACCTGTCTTCAGTATCCTGGCGACCTTCTGCCTGGTCGCGTTGGTGACATTGCTACAATTCTGTGTTGGTCCCAGCGTGCGGACGCTGGTTTGCTCCTAAGCCTTGCGGCTATACAAACTCGCTTGTTACACCAGTGTGCGGTCACTGGTTTGCTCCAAAGCCTATCAGCTATACAATTCTGTGTTGGTCCCAGCGTGCGGACGCTGGTTTGCTCCTAAGCCTTGCGGCTATACAAACTCACTTGTTACACCAGTGTGCGGTCACTGGTTTGCTCCAAAGCCTATCAGCTATACAATTCTGTGTTGGTCCCAGCGTGCGGACGCTGGTTTGCTCCTAAGCCTTGCGGCTATACAAACTCACTTGTTACACCAGTGTGCGGTCACTGGTTTGCTCCAAAGCCTTTCAGCTATACAAATCTGTGTTGGTCCCAGCGTGCGGACGCTGGTTTGCTCCTAAGCCTTGCGGCTATACAAACTCGCTTGTTACACCAGTGTGCGGTCACTGGTTTGCTCCAAAGCCTATCAGCTATACAAATCTGTGTTGGTCCCAGCGTGCGGACGCTGGTTTGCTCCTAAGCCTTGCGGCTATACTACTCGCTTGTTACTCCAGTGTGTGGTCACTGGTTTGCTCGCTAAGCCTAACGGCTATACTATTCAGTGTTGTTTCCAGCGTGCGGACGCTGGTTTGCTCCAAAGCCTTGCTGCTTAACGATTCTGCTAATTTGCCAGTTCCATCTGACTGCTGCTATTATCTCTGGGCTGCCCTGCCCGGTATTGGTAAGGCCGGTAGAACCTTTTGCCACATTCCATCTGAGGTTGTCTTACCCGGTATTGGCAGGGCCGGTAGAGCCTACATTGTGTATCTATTGAGGCTGCCTTGCCCGGTAATTTGGTAAGGCCGGTAAAACCATTATGCTATTCCATCTGCAGGTTGCCTTACCCGGTATTGGCAAGGCCGGTAGAGCCTAAAGACTGTCCTGTCCGGTAAATTGACAGGACCGGTAGAGTCTGCCTTCTGTCTGTGCTATATTCTGTATATATATATATGTATGTTATTGCCATCCTAAGTTATCATTTATTATTTCAATAAATTGATTTTTTTTACCTAAAACTTGTGTCTGAGAGTCATAATAAACCGTGACAGTACGAAAGGGCCATGACCTCAGACAGCAAGGGTGAAGGTAACGCACAGAATATCCATTGGAGGATGGATGTGCTCGAGCAACGTTTGGATCAGTTGGCAGTTGCAATTCAAACGATCCTTGAACGCACGGTACCTGCGGACCAATCTAGCTCTAGCCCGGTGGTCTCGCCAAGTCAGACACCGGAAAGTGATACCAGACCCCTAGGGGGTACTGTTAAAGGGTTAACGGCTTCTGCACCCTTGCCGCTAAGATATGATGGTGACCCTAGTCTCTGCAGAGGGTTCATCAATCAACTCGAAATCTTTATGGAATTGACGGCACACGCATTTCCCAATGATCGTAGTAAAGTGGGGTTCACGATATCACTGCTCACTGGCAGAGCATTGGCTTGGGCTAACCCCTTGTGGGAGAATGCTAAACCTTGTACTAAGAACTTTAGTGAATTTGTGCGTTCCTTTCGAAGAGTGTTTGAGCCTCCTGGTAGAACCACCTCTGCTGCCAAACGCCTTATGGAGATACAACAGGGCAGGCGTACAGTGGGCGACTATGCCATCGAATTCCGCACATTGGCAGCAGAGGTAGGTTGGAATAACGAGGCATTATTGGCAGCCTTCTCTCAAGGCCTGAATGACCACATTAAAGATGAAATCGCTGCTAAAGATCTACCTATTGATCTAGATGATTACATTGAGTATGTTATGATAATTGACTCCAGAATACGTGAGAGATCAATTGCCAGAGATCGTAAGTTACGGTCAAAAAATAATGAGCCTAGTAGCATGTTTTGCCCACCCATCCCTCCCTTGGCATTGAAGTCTAGTGAACCAGTACGGGAAACAAGTGAACCTATGGAAATAGGCTTCACTAGACTATCCAAGGCAGAGAGACTATATCGCAAAAAACAAGGGTTATGTTTATACTGCGGTAAAAAAGGGCACTTGCTAAATTCCTGTCCGGTACGTTCGGGAAACGCACACACCTAGGGTATCTTGGGGGACAGGCCCTAGGTGGTGTACAATCGTCCCCAGTGTCGGGCATAATGAAACCCACCATACAGGTGGTATTGTCTTGGGCACAACGCTCTGTGGAGGTTTTGGCCTTGGTTGACTCCGGTGCAGCAGGGTATTTTATGGATAATACCTTTGCTGAATTGCACGGAGTTCCACGCATTGAAAGAGAAAACCCCTTGACTATTGAAGCGATTGATGGTAGACCCTTAGAACCGCCTCAGGTTATATTTGAAACTATGCCATTGTCTATGACTATTGGGGTACTTCACAGAGAAGAGCAGCAGTTTCAACTGATTAATTCCCCGCACCATGCGGTTATATTGGGATTTCCGTGGTTACAGTTACATAACCCACAATTCGATTGGAAAAAGTGTGAAATTGCTGCTTGGTCCCAGTTTTGTATGGACAAGTGCGTCATCCAGCCTATTAAGGTCATGTGCACCTCCTCTGCTATGCCGGATGTGTACCAACAGTTTGGCGATGTTTTTAGCAAAGGAGAGGCTAGTATGCTACCCCAGCATAGACCTTATGATTGTTGCATTGAATTGCAGCCTGGTGCAGTACCTCCGAAAGGACGCACTTATCCATTATCTTGTGATGAAAATAAGGCTATGGAGGATTACATTTCTGATGCCCTTGCTAGAGGGATCATACGTAAATCTACCTCTCCAGCTGGGGCTGGGTTCTTTTTTGTAAAAAAGAAAAATGGCGAATTAAGACCATGCATTGACTACCGGGGCTTGAATAAACTAATGGCAAAAAACGCATACCCAATACCACTCATCACCGAGCTTTTTGACAGGCTTAAGGGCGCTTCGATATTTACCAAGTTGGACCTACGGGCCGCTTACAATCTGGTTCGCATTCGAGCAGGTGATGAGTGGAAAACTGCCTTTAATACTCGAGCTGGGCACTACGAGTATCTAGTAATGCCTTTTGGGCTGTGTAATGCACCCGCAGTTTTCCAGGAACTGATAAATGATGTTCTGAGAGATATGTTACAGACATGTGTTGTGGTGTACCTTGACGATATACTGATTTACTCCCAAAACATGGTACAGCACATCAAAGATGTATCCGCAGTATTGCTACGACTCCGTGAGAACAAATTATTTTGTAAAATGGAAAAATGTGAGTTTCATAGAACCAGTGTGCCATTCTTGGGGTTCATAATTGGCAATGATGGCATTGCCATGGACAAAGAAAAGTTGTCAGCTGTCCTACAATGGCCAAAACCCAAGGGTCTTAAAGCCATACAGCGTTTCCTGGGTTTCGCTAATTATTATAGGAGGTTTATTAAGAACTTTTCTTCCATTGTCAAACCTCTGTCCGATCTTACGCACAAGGGTGCTAATCCTTCTTGTTGGCCGGTATCTGCTGAGAAAGCCTTTGAGAATTTGAAGCTGGCATTTGCTGCGGCTCCTGTGTTATCCCACCCCAATCCTTTACTTCCATTTACGTTAGAGGTTGATGCCTCAGATATTGGGGTCGGGGCAGTACTTTCGCAGCGACACGAGAAAGGTGGAACTCTCAGACCTTGTGGGTTTTTCTCTAAAAAGTTGACTGTCACTCAAAGCCACTATGAGATAGGTGACAGAGAATTATTGGCCATTATCCTTGCTCTTAAGGAATGGCGTCATTTGCTTGAAGGTACTAAGAATCCTGTCTTAATCCTAACAGATCATAAGAATCTGACCTATCTCTCGGAGGCCAAGAGATTGTCCTCTCTTCAGGCCAGGTGGGCACTGTTCCTGTCTCGATTTAATTTCATTGTATCATATTTACCAGGGTCAAAAAATATCAGGGCTGATGCACTGTCAAGACAATTTGAGGCCGACAGTGACAGAGTGGAAGCACCAGCTCCTATCATCCAACCTGATAGAATACTGGCTACTATACGCACGAGTATCACTTCTCCTCTAGGGGAGGAGATCCTGGCCTCTCAGGGGTCCGCTCCCCATGAAACCCCAGTGGGCAAATGTTTTGTCGCTGAATCATTTCGTACTAGGCTGCTCGAAACCTACCATTCCTCTAAGGCTGCGGGACATATTGGTAGAGACCAATTGTTATGGTCCCTTTCTCAGTTATTTTGGTGGCCTTCCATGAGAAACGATTGTGCCGAATTTACGAATGCCTGTGCCACCTGCGCCCGCGCTAAGACCCCGAGACATCTCCCTGTGGGCTTGCTTCAACCGGTGCCTAATGGCGAACGCCCCTGGTCTCATGTTTCCATTGATTTTATGGGAGAGTTGCCGATGTCGAAGGGGTACTCCTTTATATTCATGGTGGTGGACAGGTTTTCTAAAATGGCTCATTTTGTGCCCCTCCGTGGTCTTCCTTCAGCGAAGGAATTGGCAATGGTGTTCGCCAGAGAAGTATTCCGGTTGCATGGAGTGCCTAGGGTACTGGTGTCTGACAGGGGGAGCCAGTTTGTGTCTAGATTTTGGAGGGCATTTTGCCAAC
This sequence comes from Rhinophrynus dorsalis, assembly GCA_037306005.1. Lineage (NCBI taxonomy): Eukaryota > Metazoa > Chordata > Amphibia > Anura > Rhinophrynidae > Rhinophrynus > Rhinophrynus dorsalis. The sequence continues at coordinate 254,872,555 of CM074721.1, forward strand.
AGATGGGCATACAGCTGTCCTTCTCCTCTGCCTACCATCCCCAGACCAATGGAGCCGCTGAACGAGCTAATCAGGGCTTGGAACAATTTCTCCGTTGTTTCGTTACTGACCATCATGATAATTGGTCCGACTTGTTGCCTTGGGCAGAGTTCGCCAGGAACTGTGCGGTCAATTCTTCATCTGGGAGCTCTCCGTTTCTGATTAATTATGGGTTCCAGCCCTGTTTGCTTCCAGACTCATTTCAGACGCAACAGATTCCAGCTCTGGATGAGCATATCGAGCAACTCCGTTCCACATGGGCACAAGTTCAGAGGGCACTTGGTCAGTCATTTCAGCGTCATCAGCGCCATGCTAATCGCAGAAGGCTTCCAGCGGTTTCCTTTCAGGTTGGGGATAGAGTATGGCTTTCCTCCAGAAATCTCAAGCTGCAGGTTCCGTCTAATAAGTTGGCTCCTCGGTTTATTGGTCCATACAGAGTTATTCGCAAAATTAACCCTGTCTCCTATGCACTAGACCTACCTGCATCCATGCGTATCCATAATGTGTTCCATGTGTCCCTTCTTAAGCCTCTGGTTTGCAATCGCTATACTACCACACCTGTGGTGCCAGGACCTGTTGAGGTCGAGGGCCAGGAGGAGTACGAGGTTCAGAGCATTATTGATTCCCGTAGGCTTAGAGGAAGGGTACAGTACCTGGTACATTGGAAAGGGTATGGTCCTGAGGATCGATCATGGGTGGATACTACAGACCTTCATGCACCTAGGTTAACTAGGGCCTTTCATGCCAATTACCCGCAGAAACCTAAACCCTATTCTAGGAGAGGGGGTCTTTGAAAGGGGGGTACTATCACGGTGCACGTGATTTGCTGCAGTTACTTGTCTGTCACCAGTAGGGGGCTTCTATTGGCTGTCTGCAGATAGCCCGCCTCTTATTGACTATTTAAACCTGGATTGGGCACCCTTTGAGTGCCCTTTCGTTTTGTTTCTGACCTTCTTGCTATCACTATGCTAGTGATAGCTGGGCCTCTGTTCCAGTGTTCCTGAGTTCCTGATCTCATGTGTTCCTGAGTTCCTGATCTCTACTGTTCCAGTGTTTCCTGCATGCTGAAGTAATTCCAGTCCTGGTTCCGGCCTAGTCTCTGGTGTTGCAGTTCCTGCTGAACTTCTCTGCTGTTTTCTGACCTGACTGATCGTTGCTGGTTCCTGTCATCTCATCACCTGTCTTCAGTATCCTGGCGACCTTCTGCCTGGTCGCGTTGGTGACATTGCTACAATTCTGTGTTGGTCCCAGCGTGCGGACGCTGGTTTGCTCCTAAGCCTTGCGGCTATACAAACTCGCTTGTTACACCAGTGTGCGGTCACTGGTTTGCTCCAAAGCCTATCAGCTATACAATTCTGTGTTGGTCCCAGCGTGCGGACGCTGGTTTGCTCCTAAGCCTTGCGGCTATACAAACTCACTTGTTACACCAGTGTGCGGTCACTGGTTTGCTCCAAAGCCTATCAGCTATACAATTCTGTGTTGGTCCCAGCGTGCGGACGCTGGTTTGCTCCTAAGCCTTGCGGCTATACAAACTCACTTGTTACACCAGTGTGCGGTCACTGGTTTGCTCCAAAGCCTTTCAGCTATACAAATCTGTGTTGGTCCCAGCGTGCGGACGCTGGTTTGCTCCTAAGCCTTGCGGCTATACAAACTCGCTTGTTACACCAGTGTGCGGTCACTGGTTTGCTCCAAAGCCTATCAGCTATACAAATCTGTGTTGGTCCCAGCGTGCGGACGCTGGTTTGCTCCTAAGCCTTGCGGCTATACTACTCGCTTGTTACTCCAGTGTGTGGTCACTGGTTTGCTCGCTAAGCCTAACGGCTATACTATTCAGTGTTGTTTCCAGCGTGCGGACGCTGGTTTGCTCCAAAGCCTTGCTGCTTAACGATTCTGCTAATTTGCCAGTTCCATCTGACTGCTGCTATTATCTCTGGGCTGCCCTGCCCGGTATTGGTAAGGCCGGTAGAACCTTTTGCCACATTCCATCTGAGGTTGTCTTACCCGGTATTGGCAGGGCCGGTAGAGCCTACATTGTGTATCTATTGAGGCTGCCTTGCCCGGTAATTTGGTAAGGCCGGTAAAACCATTATGCTATTCCATCTGCAGGTTGCCTTACCCGGTATTGGCAAGGCCGGTAGAGCCTAAAGACTGTCCTGTCCGGTAAATTGACAGGACCGGTAGAGTCTGCCTTCTGTCTGTGCTATATTCTGTATATATATATATGTATGTTATTGCCATCCTAAGTTATCATTTATTATTTCAATAAATTGATTTTTTTTACCTAAAACTTGTGTCTGAGAGTCATAATAAACCGTGACAACCAGCTAACCCCCGACGTATGTTTTGGCCTTGTTGGGCCTTGTCAGGAAGGTGCAGCTGGATTCCCTAGACACTGAGATCAAGGGGTCCACGGATGGATTACCCTTCACTCTTAGGCCATTGTGCTGTTGTTCATCCTCAGAAGCCTCTCACATTTTGTATGCTTATAGGCCTTGAACAATGGAGCAAAACTTGCATTCTAAGTGCGGACTATTGTATCAAAAGACCACCACTGTAGTAACACCTTCTGTATCGCACTACTCACATTTTGTGGAAGCTTGGACCAGCCTCTTAGTATATGAACATCCACTGGATAAACCCCAGTGCAGGTACCCCCACTGGTTACTCCTGAAACTCAAAGGCCCTTTCAACTCCTATCACTGGCATTAATAGTAAAAACAAATCTACACATGTACCTCAGCTGTTCTATAGCTGGCGAGGTATATGGAACGAGTGTTGGTGGTCAAAACAAAATGCTTGTTGTTGGTATTGTTCCCACAACTCGTGTTAAATAGAGCAAATTGTGGGAACATCAAAGGAAGAAAAAGACAACACTTGTTATCTGACAGTGTCAAACAATGAGAGGGAGCTCAAAACAGTCAGAAATGTAACACTTACATGCCATCCACTGTCTGTCTTCTTCATTAATCTTGTCTTCTTTGTTGTCTTTCTTCTTGTCTTCATTTCTGTATTATTAAAAAAAAATCCTTTAGTTCTGCTTCTTTTTTTTAAATTAAAGGAGCAGTAAACTTTTTTTATGAAAAAATATATATTGTAGGGATTTTCCTATTGAGTAAGATAAGGGTACTCCCACTGCCGAGAGATTTATATTTCCAGAGTTATTACAGTTTAAACCCATGTTTTTTTACATTAGCAGTGCCCTCTAGTGGTCAAATTCTAATTAGATTTCCTGTTAGATTCTAATGGAGAGGAAAGTCATAAAAGTCAGAGACATACAGTTCTCCATAGAATGTCATAGAAACTGCCTGTCACTTCCTGTCAGTTAGAACTATCAGGAAGTAAACACAGTAAATTCACTTCCTGATTATTTGAACTGCTATAAATTTTGAATAAAACATCTGACAACGATGGGAGTGACCTTGTTTTATTCAGCGGGAAATGCTCTGTAAAATATGTGTTTTCATAAAAAAGTTTACTGTTCCTTTAAGCCCCCCAAAGATGCAGCAACTAACCCTTTGAGTGCAGGAGGGATAGCCCTCTGGTGCTCAAAGGGTTAAACATAGATGGCATCTTCTTGTCCGACATTAAAAATATAATGTTTTTCAATATTTTCTCTTTAAAAATAAATGTATTTCCAAAAATGTGTCCAACATCTCCCTTTGCCTCCACCTCTGTCTCCGCTGGTGGTGGAAGGCATTTGCTCTGAAAGTCATTTGCCCCGCTAGAAGCTGATTGGCAGGGAGGTGCATAAGCACGTCTCAGCCAATTGGAGGCTACCAATTTATTTTGAACTGTGACTGGCATATAAAAGTCAGTCTCAGTTCAAAATTTGGGCACGAGAGGTAGGGAGTGGGGGCTATACCAATGCAAATGCCTTCCGCCGCCAGCAGAGGGTGGTGGAGGCAAAGTTGGATATTGGGCGCATTTTTGAGAATACATTTATTTTGAAAGAGAAGACATTGAAAAACTTTATATTTTTAACAACGAACAAGAAGATGCCACCTCTGTTTAACCCTTTGAGTGCCAGAGGGCTATCCCTCTGGGCACTCAAAGCGTTAACTTTCGAATTATAGGGGGCTTAATTTTTTTTTTTATAATAGCAGAACTAAAGGATTTTTTTTAAATAATAAAGAAATGAAGACAAGAAGAAAAAAAGAAAGAAGACAAAGATGGGTGTGACTTCCGCTAGACTTCAGGTTTACTGGTAAATTTTAATTTGGCGGGACATATGTGAACTGTTAATAGATTAACCCTGTGAGTGCCAGTGGGGTATACAATGCTGTGTAATGCGTTTTCTAACACATACCTGTGGTTTTCACCGTGTGTTAGGGACTCTGCACCTCCTTTACATGGCGCAGGGTTTTTCGGCATGAAAAGTGTGGTCCTGAACAGGTGGTGAATCCACTGCATGAATAGGATAACAAAGTCTACTTTTTATGTGATGTCCAATGGGTGCAAATTTTGCACCATTGGACATTTTTGCACTGTTTTGGTTGTTAACAGCACAGTTTATAGAATTGTACACTGTGCTCTCAAAACCACCACCGGTTGTTTTGAAAAATAACGGGGCTAATAGAATCCAGCTCCCGATCTCCTCTGTTTTGACCAAGGACTTACCTGAGCATATATCCATGTTATTGGAGTTAGTAACATAGTAACATATTAAATTAGGTTGAATAAAGACACAAGTCCATCAAGTTCAACCTTCTCCTCATACCCCAGTGACTGGGAATTTTATAGCTTTCCTGCTACCAATTAAATTAGTCTTTATCAGACCTTCCTGATCAGCCTACTGAAACAGTATAACTCTGTATGTTCCCTTTTGAAAGAAATGTATCTAATCTTCTCTTAAATGTATCCATTGCATCTGCCATAACCACCTCCCTGGGCAATGAATTCCACAATTTAACAGACCTTACCTTAAAAAAAACCTTCCTCTGCTGAACTTTAAACCTCCTTTCCTCTAATCTCAAGGGGTGTCCCCTGGTCACCTGACCAGGCCTTGGAATAAATAGCTCACCGCAGAGATCCTTGTATTGACCTCTCATATACTTGTAGAATGTGATAAGGTCTCTTAGTTGTCTTTTCTGTAGAGTAAATAAACCAAGTTTGATAGTCATTCCTCATATGTCAAGTCCTCCATTCCCTTAATTAATTTTGTTGCTCTCCGCTGTACCCTCTCTAGTTCTAGTATATCCTTTTTCAGAACCGGTGCCCAAAATTGCACTGCACACTCAAGGTGAGATCTTACCAATGATTTGTATAATGGCCAAGTAATGTTATCCACCTCTTTTTATGCAAGACAGGATTTTGTTTGCCTTTGCTACTGATGTTTGACACTGGTCACTGTTTGCAAGTTTGTAGTTGACAAGGATACCCAGGTCTTTCTCTAGCAATGAGTCCCCTAAAATTATTCCATTAAGTTTATAAGTAGCCTTGGGATTGTTTCCTCTCAAATGCATGACTTTACACTTCCTCACATTAAACTTCATATTCCATATGTTTGCCCAATCTGACATTGTATGTAAGTCCCTCTGTAGAGAGAAAATATCCTGTTCTGAAATAATAACCTTGCATAATTTAGTATCATCTGCAATCTGATATTTTGCTTTCTATATCTATTTCCAGGTCATTTATAAACATGCTAAAAAGCAGCGGACCTAATACTGAACCCTGAGATACTCCACTCTCTACTTTAACTGTATTGGAGAATTTTCCATTTACAACCACACACTGTTCCCTATCCTTCAGCCAGTTTTGTATCCAATTGCAAAGGTTATCTCGTAGCCCCAATTTCATTATTTTATACACCAGCCTTCTGTGTGGCACTGTATCAAATGCCTTTGCAAGGTCTAGATATACTACATCTACTGCATTGCCATTGTCAAGGTTGCTGCTTACTTCCTCATAAAAGCTGAAAAGATTAGTTTGGCATGATCTATTCTTCATAAAACCATGTTGATTCGTGCTAATGATTTAATATTTTGTGTTGTAATCCTGAATATAGTCTCTTATTATCCCTTCTAGCAGTTTTCCCACTACAGAGGTCAAACTCACAGGTCTGTAGTTTCCAGGTTCTGTTTTAGTTCCCTTCTTAAATAGAGGCACTATGTTATGTATATATATATATATATATATATATATATATATATATATATATATCACAGTTGTGCTATATTGAGATAGCGTGGGCCTCTTATTGAGGAATTATATAACTATAGAATTGTTGTATAAGGTGGCATCTTACATACACTAAGAAATGGGAGCTGCTGAATTGTAAAAAAGTTTAATAGTAAAAATAAAAAATATTTAAAATGCTGTTACAAGATAAATGAATAGACAATTAACATTGAGTGCCAGAGGGGTACGGCATGCATTGATTTGCAATGCATGCTGTACCCCTTTGGCACTCAAAGGGTTAAAATACAATGACTGGATAACAAATAAACAACTTTAAACTCCCTACAATGTTTCTTATCTTGTGCTACTTTGCCAGGGGCTCATCAAGTAGCCCTTTTTTCTGTGTTTTCTTTTTCTACATGTATATCAGGAGCTCCCTTGCCAGAGGTTCTAATTGAAAGGGCAGCTAGGAAAATTGTGAAGAGGTGAAGAATATCTATAAAAGATTCATTGATGGTTGAAAGGACTCGTAGGATTATTCACGTCAAATGTTTGTCAGATATTACTGTGGCAATTAGTGCTGAAAAGGTTTTGTTGTAACTTACATTCTGGCAGCTGTTGTTGCACTACAACTCCAATCAGTCTGATTTTTCTCCTATTCAACCTCTTCGTAGCATTTAAAGGTTTAAAAGCCTCATTTAACTCAAAGGGGATTTTTATTTGTTCTGTATAGTGCAGTTGATTTGCTCTAGAATTGAACCACTTTTGTTTTTGTGTGTATAGCAGATAACATGTCCTAGCAAGTGTTTCTTAAAGTTAGTGCCATGTTTGGTCATAGTTTGGTAATAATGCACTGGATCGACAATGGCTGAAGATGAATATGATGATATATATACAGTACTGTGCAAACATTTTAGGCATGTTTTATAGCTATCCATGTTTGATCCTAGGTAGGTAATTAATGGCATAATCATTTGAATTGAATTACCATCACTTAACTATTAAAATCTTTAAAACCTGACCTGTTGGTATGTTCGGAGTACTGGATCTGAGAATCACTGTTCTAAGCATATCCCTTCGTATTATAGTAACATACCTGATGAGGCTGAAAAAATGACATGGATCCATCAAGTTAAGCCATTGTTATTTCACCCTTGTTGATCCAGATGAAGGCAAGGAAAAACCCTGTTAAAGGTATTTCCAGTACCAAATGGATGGATAGATGGACCAAAAGAATACTACATGCCCAAGAAGAAGACCAAAGACAAGATGGGTAGATGGAATTATCAAATTTATCAGTAGACAGTGACAATAAAAGGCACAGGACTGAAGCTGTTTGAGGCTTGCTGAGTATGCCTTCATCCTACACTGGATAGACAATGGTTGAAGATAATTATGATGATATATATTCAGTACTGTACAAACATTTTAGGCAGGTGTGAAAAATGCTGTAAAGCAAGAATGCTTTCAAAAATAGACATGTTAATAGTTAATATTCTTTAACTATAATGCATCGTGATTGAACAGAAGAAAAATCTAAATCAAATCAATATTTGGTGTGACCACCCTTTGCCTTCAATACGTCATCAATTTTTCCTCTCTCAGTCATCTGCCCTATCATCAAACTCCATTTTGCCACCTACCAAATCCCTCTCAGTTGGGAGGATGACAGAGGGGATTGTTAGTAGGGCGGCTGACTGAGAGACTTTTGTTAGGAGGCATGATGGCCTTCAGGCAGATGACTAAGAGAGATTTGTTAGGAGGGAGGATGGAGATTGTAGGGAAGGAGGATGACTGAGTGGGATAGGGCAGAGTTTGTTAGGGCTGAGGATGCATTGTAGAGAACTGGTACGAGAGAGTATGCATGACAGAGGTTTTGTAGGAGGCAGTATGCATGAGAGTATTATTGGGAGGCAGGAGGTAGTTTATTAGGATGGAGCATGGATAGCAGGTTTGATAGGAGGAAGGAGGGAGTTTGGTAAGAGGAAGGATGGAGTTTGTAAGGAAGGAAGATGAGTGAGAGATGTTTGATAGGAGGAAGGAGGGAGTTTGGTAAAGGATGGACTTTGTAAGGATGGAGGATAAGTGAAGTGGTTTGGTATGAGTAAGGAGGGAGTTTGGAATGTGGAAGGATGATTTACAGAGGTTTGGTAGGACAAAGAAGGATTGGTGGAGTAGAGATGTCCTATAATGGACACTATACATTGTAGCTAACAGAGAATACGAGCTATATTTTGAGAGCTGACCGCACCACCTTCGGTGAGGAAAAGTCTGTAGTGAAGGACCTGTTGACTGAGGACTGTTGGTTAATGATGTTAGTAGTAGCAGTTACTGACTACCAAAGGTCATCTAACATACTTTTTTCTTTTCTTTTCATGTTAGTTGCAATTTAAGGATATAGAATCCTTTAGTAAGAAGTGGCATACTTAAACTAAAGTATTATGAAATAAAATATTTCATTTCACCTGTAAATTTGGTAGCTTTTAGAATAAGGTAGTCAAGTGTTGTTAGCTTCTTTTTTATGAACCCTTATTTCTGTCTTCCCTTTTCAGAGCTACTGCTGGGTGAGGACCTGACTTGTGGCCAGAACACATTAGCATTACCCATACAAATATGAATTTATGGTTAAGCTATTGTTGTCCATGTGAATGGTCTATACTCAGATCTGCAATACTGACATTTATGTGCATTCTACATTAAATGCAAGAAATCTGCAGTAAGCTGTGTTAGACTGCTCCAAGCAAAGTTACATAGTTACATAGTAATTTAGGTTGAAAAAAGACTTGCGTCCATCCAGTTCAACCCTTTTCCTATTCCTGTTTACCATCGCTGACCCAAAAGAAGGCATCCGACTCCAAATGGCAATCAGACTTCTCCCTGGATCAACAAGCCCTAACTAAATATTAATCCCAATACTAACGTACATAGCCCTCTATATTATGCTCTTTTAAATAAGTATCCAGGCCCCTCTTAAAGGCATCTAATGTATTTGATAGCACCACCTCCTCCGGAAGTGCATTCCATACCTTTATTGTCCTTACTGTAAAGAAACCCTTCCGCTGTTGTAGATTAAATCTCCTTTCCTCAAGTCTAAGCGGGTGGCCCCTTGTCCTGTGTACTGTTCTGTTAATGAACAGGTCTTTTGAAAGCCCTTTATATGGGCCTTGAACATATTTATATAGTGTTATCATATCCCCTCTAAGACGCCGTTTCTCTAGTGTGTACAAGTTTAACTTTTCTAGCCTCTCTTCATAACTAAAACTTTCCATTCCCCTTACTAGTTTTGTAGCCCTCCTCTGCACTTTCTCTAGTTCCATAATGTCCTTCTTCAGAAAGGGCGCCCAGAATTGAACAGCATATTCTAGGTGGGGTCATACCATGGACCTGTAAAGAGGCATAATTATATCTTCCTCCCTTGAGTCAATACCCCTTTTAATACATGCCAATATCTTATTGGCCTTTGCAGCTGCCAGCTGGCACTGCATGCTACTGTTAAGTCTATTGTCTACCATTACTCCCTTTTCATTAGTAGATTTCCCCAGAGAAACACCATTTAAACTTTATGTTGCATTTTTATTATTATACCCAAAATGCATAACTTTACACTTGTCTATATTGAATCTCATTTGCCATTTGCCTGCCCAGTTACTCAATTTGTCCAAATCCTCTTGTAATGAAGACACATCCAGTTCAGACTTTATTACCTTACTTGATTTTGTGTCATCGGCAAACACTGATACATGGCTTCCTATGCCCTCTGGTAGGTCATTAATAAACAAATTAAAAAGAAGAGGACCCAGGACAGATCCCTGAGGCACTCCACTTATCACGTTTATCCAACTGGAGAACTTGCCATTTACTACCACTCTTTGCATTCTATCTTTCAGCCAATTTCCAATCCACAGCAGGGGAGCGCAGCTATTCGTATACCCTTGACCGAAGAACGGTGCTTCACTACCGGGGAAGGCCATCCTCTTCTACCGAGCGCGCAGCTTCGGGAGGGACGCACGTGGAGTGATGAGTCCTCTTAAAGGCAACAAGATTACATGTTAGACAAATTAGCAAGAGGAAAAGAAAGAGAAATCCACTATGGTTTACTAGAGAGGTAAGAGCTATAGTGAAAGATAAAAAGTCTGCCTATAAGAGATATAAAGAGACTGGAAGTGAAGCGGACAGAGAAGGGTATAAAACTATACAGAAGAAGACTAAACAGATGATAAATGCTGCTAAAGCCTCAAAAGAGGAAGAAATGGCCAAATCTGTTAAGAAGGGGAATAAAACCTTCTTCAGATATATCAGTGACAGGAAGAAGAAAAACTGCGGGATTACAAAAATTAACAACGGAAAAAATCAGTATATAGAAGAGGAAAAGGCGGTCGCTGACCATCTGAATAACTACTTCTGCTCAGTTTTTTCAGACGGCGGCCCTCATAATCAGAAAATGGCTGAACACAGCATTGCCTCTAGTTGTATAATTTTAGCCCCAGTGTTTTCAGAGGCCGATGTTCTAGAGGAACTTGTCCGGCTAAAGTCAAATAAAGCGATGGGTCCGGATGGAATCCACCCTAGAGTTCTTAAAGAACTCCGATCTGTCATAGTTGGCCCCCTGACTAATCTGTATAACCAGTCCCTTCTTACGGGAGAAGTTCCTGATGATTGGAGAATGGCCAATGTTGTACCCATTCACAAGAAGGGTAGTAAAGAAGAAGCTAGTAACTACAGGCCAGTCAGCCTGACATCTGTAGTGGTAAAAATGATGGAGACTCTTCTAAAGAAGAAGATAATTGACCATCTAACAAAAAACAACCTGATGGACCCAAACCAGCATGGTTTCACTGAGGGCCGATCCTGTCAGACTAATCTCATTGATTTCTTTGACTATGTAACTAAAGTGCTGGATGAAGGTGGTGCTGTGGATATCGCCTACCTGGATTTCAGTAAAGCTTTCGATACAGTTCCCCATAAAGAGCTGATAGATAAATTATCAAGAATTGGACTTAACCCCTGGATAGTTCAGTGGATCTGCAGTTGGCTGAAGGACAGAAACCAGAGGGTTGTTGTTAATGGAGTGTATTCTGAGCAGAGACTGGTTACAAGTGGAGTGCCACAAGGATCTGTTCTGGGCCCTGTTCTGTTCAACATGTTTGTAAGTGACATAAGGGAAGGCTTGGCAGGGAAGGTTTGCTTGTTTGCTGATGACACAAAAGTGTGTAATAGGGTTGATGTTCCAGGAGGTGTCTGTAATATGGAGAATGATTTAGCACTATTAGATAAGTGGTCAAAACAATGGAAACTTCAGTTCAATGTTTCCAAATGTAAAATAATGCACTTGGGGAAAAGAAACCCTCAATCTGACTATCGTATTGGCAGTTCTGTGGTAGCAAAGACTTCAGAAGAGAAGGATTTGGGGGTGGTCATCTCTGACAGCCTCAAGATGAGTAACCAATGCAACCAGGCGGTGGGGAAAGCAAATCGTATGCTTGGCTGCATAGCTAGAGGTATAACAAGCAGGAAGAGGGAGATTGTGATCCCTCTGTATAGAGCTCTAGTGAGACCACATCTGGAATACTGTGTACAGTTCTGGAGGCCTCATCTGCAAAAGGATATAACTAAAATTGAGCGGGTTCAAAGAAGAGCTACAAAAATGGTGGAAGGTCTAAAGCATAGAACTTATCAAGAACGACTCAGAGATCTAAATATGTATAGTCTGGAGGAAAGAAGAGAAAGGGGGGACATGATTGAAACCTTTAAATATGTTAAAGGACTGAACAAGGTTCAGGAGGGAAGTGTGATTAATAAGAATCTGAATACAAGAACAAGGGGGCACAATCTGAGGCTAGTTGGAGGAAAAATCAAGAAAAACATTAGAAAATATTATTTCACTGAAAGAGTAGTAGAAACTTGGAACAAACTTCCAGCAGAGGTGGTTGATAAATCCACAGTAACACAGTTTAAACATGCCTGGGATAAACATGTATCTATCCTAAGATAACAATAAAGGAATACTAAAGGGCAGACTAGATGGACCAGGTGGTCTTTTTCTGCCGTCAATCTTCTATGTTTCTATGAGGGAGGAAGGGGACACCCGCCTAGCCAGCCAGATCAGCCGAATCAACCCTAGCGATCAATGGGGTGACAGATTTCGCAGCCAGATCGCCCTGACATCCGAGTAAAGTAATAATCTCCTTTGTGTACACCTGGATTGATGTCCCATTATTCGATTCCCATATTATTGAGCCCCGCTGTCAATGTATCTCAAAGGGAAAACCTGTGAATTCTACAACTGAATGATGAGATAAATCCTTTTCATTAGTTGTGGACAACCAAAGGCCTTCCAACTGTTGAGGAGTACAGTTCTCATCCCACCCAGTGACTGGCTAGTGATGATGGGAATTGTAATCCAAAACAGCCAGAGGACTTCAGATTGCCTATATATGCTTTAGGGCAAAACAACCCCCACAAATATAAGGATTCAAAAATATGATAGAATATAAACAAATTTGCAGATTTTTGAGACAGACACTACACTTTAAAAGCCGTATAAAAAACAAAAACAAAAGAAAAACCTCATACTTTTTTGAGAGCATTACTTTGTGTTTACGATTTATACAAATATTAAGCATAATCATAATGTAAGCAGCTAGTAGAATTATGGTTTATTATGGTAATTTTTTGTATAGATCACCTTGAACAGTTGGAATACTCATTCATGTAATTTCAAACCTTTCAAAGCATATATAAGGTACACATTATAGATCATATGTCTTCACAGTACAGGGAACTAATACAGGATATAAGACTGAATTACTAGCGTTGCACCTAACTATTACCTATTTACTAACCTTTAACTCTTGGGTGCCAGAGAGGTGCCCACCATATTTCTGCACAATGTGTTGCATTTGCCTATTCCTTTGTCATTCAAAGGGTTAACACTGCTTGCACCAAGAGGAGGGAAGTGTGTGGGAGTTTTAGGCATCCTATTCCTCTTAATCTCATTTAGCACCAGAGGAAACTGCCATAACGTTTTTTCATTTCCCATTGGATGATAAGGGGATGTGTTCAGGGCTTGCTTGCACTAAAATCTGAACAGCAGAATGTGTGCATTCGTATGCACTAAAACAATCATGGTCTCGTGCTAATCCTGAAATGCAGAAAAATTAGGTTTATTAAGATATTTGTACCTTGTCTGGATGATGAATACGTTTACCTGCAAATATTTGTTAATTACAACTTAAAAAAAAACCCCCATAATTTGTCATCCTAAATATATATGTAGAAATATAAACCGATTGAGTGAATGTGGCTCTTTGACCCTTAAATGCATTGTTTATGTCATTGCATTCTACTAATCACTACATCTTCAGTAACATGCCATATTTATCAATTATGTAAATAGCTAAAAAGTCACTAATGCACTTTTTTAAAATAGTGACTGCATATTTATTAAAGCAATTTTTTTTTAATAGCCTTTTTCCTTTTTCATTTTCTATTTCATTCACGGTTTTAAAGATTTGTAAATATATGCAGAATTGTTAGGAAAATAAAAACTATTAACGACATATAAAAGGTTTAGAGGTAAAATTTTAGCAGCAGCCAAAATACCACGTCAACAAACACAATTTCAGAAGTAAAAAATGTTTGACTTGCACACCAAAGGGGTATGCAACACATTGTACTGGGCACCACATCTAGTACTCAAAGTGTTGAATTTACAATTGTCTTATTCATTTTTTACAACTATTAGTATAAATTGCCAAAAGCTGCTACTATTTACTATCTCTTCCCAAAGTTCTTGAGAAGTATTAGGTAATTAATATGCTTAAATTATGGTTACAAAGTACATTTAGTGATTAGTAATTACTAAGATAAAATTATATTATTTTGCTTCTTTGCAATGGCAAGGTAAGAAAAACAGATTCATGCTATTGGTGTATACATATGCATGTCATTCTCAAAGGCGACAAAGAAAGGATATTAATATATATTCAAATGAAGTAACAACCCTAAAGAGACATTTGTACATTGAGGTATCTATAAAATTCCATATACAGATTTTTTTAAGTAAAATCAGTTGTTGCACCTCTTAGCTAAGGGAAAAAGTATTTCTCAAAGACTGAACCCAAAAATGCAAATGGAAATGCGTGCTTTTTTCACTGTAAAAGAGTAAAAAAAATAAAAATATATTTACTACAATTCAAAACTAATTTTCTCATTCTAACAGATTCCCTTTTATGGTTTAATGGGTGAAGTCAGTACCTTTCCAGAGGAAGACTGGACATTTTACTTTTATCCTCATTAAAAAGTAGGAATTAAGCTTCAAAACATAGTTTATCAAAAATGTATTCCTCTTCCTCTGTTTGGTGTTGGAGAGGGTGCAGAACAGTGATGGGCAGGTATTTTAGCCTATTAGAGCCACATCTCTGTTTAAAACGTTTTTATAGGGTTATACTTGTATGGCATCTTCAAGCAATATAAAGTGCATTGCTTATGTAAAACACATCTCTCACTGACTGGTAGAATGGTACATAATATCAAACTATTGTGATAAAATGTCTCAGTTTTCCATGCAGTGAAAGACAGATTGAATCATCCAGTAGGCCAGATCCAATTCATCTCTGCTGTGTCAGCTATTGAGGTCATCACCAGTTTGGGTGACCACTTTTGAATGTGGATAAAATTATAAATGGATATGCCCCACCCATTTAGCATAAATTATTTACCAAACCACCTCAATATCTATATGTCCATATTTTCATAGCAGTTAACATATGAATTGTTAAAAAATAGAAATCAGCAGTTATGTATGATTGGGAATTAATTGGTAATATTGTAAAAGGAAAATGTATAATCAAAGGAATTTTTTTTAGCAGTACATTAATTAAATTGCATGAAAAAATGGTCTTAGTCTTTCTTTTCAAGACACTGTTTATTACCATCAACATGCTATAGAGCAAATATATCAGTATGTCTGAAATATCAATAACCATTAAGGACAACATTTAGCTTTGCTTAAACATTGCTCTAATGACATAACCCATTATCTTATACAGTGAGAAGTGTGTATCATATAATGAGATGCATATATCATATACTGCAATACATATACTTTATAGTGAAATCTATATGTAATATAATGAAATACATATACTATATACTGAAATACATGTCATATACTGAAACTGATACATTATATACTGAAGTTGATATAATTAAATCTATATAGTTTCTATAGTGAAACGTATATGCTATATAATGATATCCAGATATCTTATACTGAAATGCATATGCTATATAGTGAAATTTATGTTATATAGTGAAATCCATATGTCATATACCGAAATACATATGTCATATGATGAAATACATGTCATATACTGAAATTGATATCATATACTGAAAACCATGTAATATATTGCAATCCATATTTTGTATATTGAAATCTATAGTCTATATACTAAAATCCATATATCATCCATATATCATATTCTGAAATGCATATGCTATATATTGAAATCCATATGTTATATAGTGAAAAACATATATCATATTCTGAAATATACTAAAATACATATTTCATATACTGTAATACATATGCTTTATACTGAATTGCGTATGTTTTATACTGAAATGTATATGCTATAGAATGAAATCCATATACTATATACTGACATTTTTTGGGAGTGAAAAACACATTTTCAAATCCATATCCAGCATATGGACTTTTTTTTAGTAAAAAACATATTTTCATATACGGAAATTAGTCATCAGTCACATGATCCTGATTTTGCCCTGACCCTGGCCCCTGGATTCTGTTTCCTGTGACTCATTCTCCAGTTGCAGGCAAAAGAAACAGACCTGATACAATAGGTGAGTTTATTCAGGACTATCCAATATTCCCAGCCTATCCATGATATGGGACTTTTATTTGTTAACCCTTCGAGTGCCAGAGGGTTATGGAATGCAGTTTTAGAATATTTATCTAATGCATCTCTATGTCTTAATTTTTGCTGAAGAATCAGTCACGTGTCAATGTGTCTGTTCTGATGCTGGCCCCTTGATTGTTTACTTAAACTCATTCTACTGCAAACAAGGGTAGCAGGCTTCATTCAGTAGGTGAGTTAATTTAGGCCTGTGCAATACTTTTTATTTGCAAATGCTAGTACTATCCTAGAGTCCCTACAAGTGGATCATTTGGAATGGAACTTGTGTTTTAGAATATTTTATCTAATGCATCTCAATGTCTACTTTTAGCTGAAGAAAACACTCTGGTGGTTATGTATGTTCCTGATTGTTTTCTCTAGTTTTTTTTTAACTTAAAATTGTATGCAAATTATGTTTGCCCTGTTCAGAAACAATAAATCCCTGCCAACGAAGCTGCATTGCTCTGGAGTTTTACTGGAGCTTGAATGTGCATAAACTTGCATGGAATGTCCCATATATAACAGCCATAGAGTGGCACAATGTTACCCAAGAAATCATATTATGCCTGGAGAAGAGACCCTAACACTTTGATTGCCAGAGGGGTATGCAATGCATTGCTTTGCAATGTGCTGTGTACCTCTCTGGCACTCAAGGTGTTAATGGTCTTGAAAGCTTACACTCTAATAAAGGTATCACCTTGACTTTACTAGTTCCTTATACAACACTCGCAACACCAGTGTTTAGGGACGTGAGATTTTTCTTTTTTAACCCCCTACTTTTACACTCAATCCACTAATAAAAATGTTATTATTGGAATGTATTCATTACTGCTAACTGTCCCTAATGCATTTTGACTACAACAGACACAGCATTAGGAAGCATACAAACACATTTGTGCAACCCCCAAGTATATGTGACACCTTCTTAAAACGTGAAATTGAAACAGTCCTAGAATGCAATATGAAGACGGGATATTGAGAGAGGACTATACATAGGAAAGGGGTGGAGAGACATATGTACAAACATTTGAAACTAGCAGCATAGGACAGAGTTGCCCGTCTGTTTTTTTAAGCAATGCTTAAGCATTTGAGTGGCAGAGAGGTACAGAATGCATTGCAATCCATTGTGTACCCCTGTGGCACTCAAAGGGTTAATGTGAGGCTCAGTGACACAGGAGTGTATATATAATTTATATTAATGTACACAGTATGTAAATGAATATAAATTATATATACTCGTGTACGTGTGTACAATGTGTAGATTAATATACATGATATATATATTGTAGTGTGTGTGTAAAAAGTGATATACACTCCTGTGTGTACAGTGTTTAGATCAATATACATTGTATATACAGTCTTATGTCAGTTAGCTTCATGTTGCCTCCACTTGTGTCATTGAAAGGGTTAAGCATTGGTTACAAAACAGACCGGTAATGTTGTCCCAGACTGCTAGTATACTATAGTACACTTATGAAGCCATCCTTTGCAGGGAGATGCACACATCCCTAGGCCTAGTAATCGCCCTCCCTCTGTTTGTGAAGCAAATTAATTCCCCTCCATTCTCAGCCTTCCATCCACTCTTGCACTCATCCATTGTCACACTCCTACCTACCCATCCAATGTTTGTTGTTACCTTTCTACCCACTCTTGCAGCCATAATTTCTCACCCTTCATCCTATCCATCCACATACTTCCTTGCACCTATTCATTGTCACCCTAAAACCCACCCACCCATGTTTTCTCCATTCTCCACTCTTTCACCCATCCATTAGCTGTTGTCACCATCCCAGACACACTTGCATTGAATGGCTCCTTCCTATTGTCTTCCCCATACCTCAAAAGCCAGCACCTGCCTCTCTCTCAGTCAGTGCGAGTGAAGGCTGGGCAAATTTTGGCATGTAATGCTTTAGAAAATAAGTGTTTACATCATAGGACAAAATTCCAACAGACTTTGCTTACAGTTACCAAGGAACACACACACACACACACACGGTAGCTGCAGAGGTATGGGGAAGTGGGGAGCTGTGAATTGACAAAGTCCATTGGGATCTCTTAACCCCTTAAGGACCGTGAAAATCTGAGGTGGGTTGCACTTAAGGACCGGAGCAATGCTGGCCTTTTTGACTATGTTTTTGTTTAACAGTGTTTTCCCTCTAATTCTTTTATTCCAGCCACATACATTATATATTGTTTTTTACGCACAACTAGGGCTTTCTTTTGATACCACACTTACATGAATCACCCACCAATTACATTATTAAAATGAAAGAAAACAGTTAAAAAATGTAAAAAAACTCCATTTTATTTTTTTTCTCTTGTCATCATTTGGGCTCAATGGGTTACATTTTTATGGAGACTGCATTAAAGGCGTGACTGGTCATTCATACCTACTAAATGGGCAGTTTTAAGTGGGCACTCTCCCTCTGGGGCGAAAATCCCCATGTCCCTTTTTCACACACTATTTTTCAGAAGTTTGGAGATATTATAGTGTAGTGCATATAAGTTTATTACATTGCTCCACAGCTGTAAAACTAACATTAATTTGTGCTTAAACTATTTAGATTGGATTTTTTTTTTAATTAGTGGGTGTAAAATAAAAAGTTTGTGTTGGTGTCATTTATTTAAAAAAAAAAGTTGCTGTTAGCAGGTTATAAAAGGACCTGCTTTCATGCTGCTCACTGCTCCAGCACTGAAGAGGTTAATACCCCCATCTCTAGCCTCTTACAAATTCTCTGCTTGTCTGTTCTCTGCTTCTCTGTCCCTTACTTTAATAGTAAGGAAGAAAGAGGCAGAGAGCAGTCACAAAGACAACGTGTAAGCACATTGCCTTTGTGAATGGAATTGCTGGTACACGTAATCGCTCCTGGAGCTATGACGTGTACAGGCAGAAGAAAGAAGCACTGAGACAGAGCTCTCCAGTACCAGAGAGCTTAGTTTCAGGCTGTAAAGAATGATAGCAGTGTGCTCTGAGGCTCGCTGCTATCATTTAACCCATGACTTACTGGGACCATGGGTCCTTATGGGAAGTTTACCCATGACAGTACTGGCACAACATGGTTCATTAAAGGGTTAATGTCCAAATGGGGGGTGTTTACAAAACACAGGGGGTAAGAAGGTGAAAGCATTATGTTGGCTGGGGAGGGTGGTAGAGGAGAAACACAACATATCAGATGGGAAGGGTGGTAGGGGACAAAGGGGAGATGGGAAAGAATGAGGAATATATGGCAGTGCTTGCTTTAACCCATTCAGTGGCAGAAGGGTAGGCAACGCTTTGCAAAGCAAGGCTTTGCACATTGCTTAGCCACTGAAAGGGTTAAGCAGCTCTGTTATAATGTGTGTGCCGCAGTGTGTAGACACACTTCTCAAGTCAGCTCCTGATTGGGACCCAATGACACAGGCAAACCAAATACATTGTAGTGGAATTGTCATGTTTAGTAGGCAGCTTTCTCAATCTGCCCTCTCAGTGCAGTGTGAATGTAAGTCCTGAGTTGGCGTCGAAGGTGGGAGGGACAAAAGCAAACAAGTGAAGTTGGAGGTGTAAAAGAAAAAGCCTAAGAATGGGGAAGAGGCAAAAAGGGGAGGATATTACAAGAGTTTGTGCTCATCAAAGATATATTTTGTGTGGTCATTATGTGGATGACTACTTAAAGTGATTTATTTATGGTCCCAAAGGGAGAACTTGAAGGGAGAGTGCATTCTAGTGTGTGTGCTGCTCCTTCCAGTATGTGTTTCGGACTGATGGCCCCGTAAACGTTACACATAATCAAATCCTGGTGCCTTGGTAAGCAGGAAGACATAAGTGTATAAAGGATTTTCCTTTCCGCTGTTTTGTGGGGATCGGGTAAAACACATTGAAGGTCCCAAAGAGATTTTTTTTGCTGTGGAACATTTTGGAGTAAAACAAGGCGGAATTGATTGAAATTGACTTAACCCTTTGACTGGAAGAGGTGTATGCAAGGCATTGCGAAGCAATGTGTTACCTTAACCCTTTGAGTGCCAGAAGGGTTTTCAACGTCAGAATTTCCTAACATACATTTTTACTGAACTTAGGGTCCTAAGGGCCACTTGTTCCTGTTGGTGAAATTCTCCCTTTACATAGTCATGGCAATCACAATATGATAAGCACTTGATATACTGTTTTGTCAGTCACAGGAAGCATGGCACTTCTTGAGCGTCTCCGACATACTTCTAATCTCTGTTTCATTGTTTTGGTTTTGAGAGGGCAGTAGTGTAGTTTCAGTGTGTAGTGTGCACATTGAAATGTGAAGTTCCTGACAGGACTGTTCATCAGTGGCGTCACCAGGGGGGGCCAGAGGGGGCCCGGGCCCCCCCTACATTATACTGTACCCCCCCATGTGACCCCCCAATTTTCTTTACTTCCTCGGTCTGGATTAAATAACTGCTCCCTCGTGGGTCTCGGCCTTTTTTCATTCGGGCTGTATTCATTCAGGCAGCCCGAATTAACAGAGCCTGAATGTATAAGCAAAGAGATGGAGCACTGAAAGTGCCCAATGATTTGCGGCAGCTTTAGTTGGTGACGTCAGAAGCAGGCCGGTCCGGCGACCCAAGCTCTGTAGTAATGCATTACTGTGAGCCGTGCGCAGGAGATTCAGCTCTGTGCCGAAGGAGGCACGGATCACTCTAATGGCACGCCGCTAGATCACCAGGGACTTGAGGTAGGGGATTAAGGTGTATTGTGGAGATGAAGGGGCATTGTGGAGATGAAGGGGAAATGTGGAGATGAAGGGGAATTGTTGAAGGGGGAAATGTGGAGATGAAGGGGAATTGTTGAAGGGGGCATTCTGGAGATGAAGGGGAATTGATGAAGGGGCATTGTGGAAGGAGCATCGTGGAGATGAAGGGGGCATTGTGGAAGGGGCATTGTGAAGATGAAGGGGGCATTGTGGAGATGAAGGTGGCATTGTGGAGATGAAGAGGCATTGTGGAAGGGGCAATGTGGAGATGAAGGGACATTGTGGAAGGGGCATTGTGGAAATTAAGGGGGCATTGTGGAAGGGGCATTGTGGAGATGAAGGGAGCATTGTGGAAGGGGGCATTATGGAGATGAAGGGGGCATTGTGGAAGGGGCAATGTGGAGATGAAGGGGCATTGTGGAGATGAAGGGGCATTGTGGAAGGCGCATTGTGGAGATGAAGGGAGCATTGTGGAAGGGGCAATGTGGAGATGAAGGGGCATTGTGGAGATGAAGGGGCATTGTGGAAGGGGCATTGTGGAGATGAAGGGGGCATTGTGGAAGAGGCAATGTGGAGATGAAGGGGCATTGTGGAAGGGGCATTGTGGAGATGAAGGGGCCATTATGGAGATGAAGGGGGCATTATGGAAGGGGCATTGTGGAGATGCAGGGGGCATTGTGGAAGGGGCAGTGTGGAGATGAAGGGGCATTGTGGAGATGAAGGTGCAATGTGGAGATGAAAGGGGCATTGTGGAGATGAAGAGGGCATTGTGGAGGTGAACAGTGTGGGCAATGTTGAGGTGGGGAGGAGGATGGGGTGGGTAGTGTGGAGCTGGGCAGAGTGTGGAGGTGAATATGTGGGTGGGGGCAGGGGATTGTTTCCGGGTCGGAGGCAGGTGGGGGCATCAAAATGCACCTTCGCCCTGTGCATACATAAATCCTTGCACCGGGCCAGTCCGGGCTTTTAAAAAAAAAAATAAATAAATAACGAGCGAACATTCTGTATAGTGTGTAGATGTGTGTGCATGTAGGTGTGTGTAGATGTGTGTGTGCGTGTAGATGTGGGTGTGTGTAGATATGTGTGCAGATGTGTGTGTGGGTGAAAATGTGTGTGCGTTTAGATGTGTAGGTGTGTGTGTGAATGACTATGGGTAATTTCATAGGGTTATAATCCTTTGAATGAATGAATGATGCATTGCAGATCTCTCTTGTATTCAGCAGGTAAAAATAACCAGTTTAACTCAATGGCAGTTTGTCTTTGTGCCCTTTGGTGCAGTAGGTTTCTGCAAGTTACATGGGAATAGGATAATAATGCTGAACAGCAATACACAAATATTAAGCTTGTATATAGCTGTTTATTGACACTAAGGGGACAGTAGTGTGTAGGGTATAATAGTGGGGGAGACATTGAAAAATTTGGGGTCCTTCTAGCTATTCTGGTCCTGGGCCTCACAATTTCTGATGGCATCCCTGCTCTTTCAGCTTTATTCTCCCATTTTATTTTAACTCCATTCACCCGCTCACACTCTCAGCTTCATCTTCTTTCTCAGTGACATTCTCTCAGCTTCATCTTCCAGTCCTCTCTCAGCTTTGTCTTCCCATTCTTTCTGAGCTTCATCTTCCAATCCTCTCTCAGCTTTGTCTTCCCATTCTTTCTTAATGGTATCTATACATCTGATACTCTCTCAGCTTTGTCTTCCCATTCTTTCTCAGCGGTATCTATACATCTGATACTCTCTCAGCTTCATCCTACCATCTTCTCTCTCAGCTAAATACAGCCACCCTCTCTCAGCTTCATTCACCCATCCTCTCTCCTTCATCCTCCCCTCTCTCTCAGCTTCATCCTCCATCCACTCTCTCAGCTTCATCCACTCATCTCTTTGCTAAATCCATCCGTCCTCTGTCTCTCTCTGCTTCATTCATTCATCCTCTCAGGTTCGCCTATCTATACTCTGATTCTTCCATCTGTTATCTCTGTTTCCCCCACTAATCCTCTCTCAGCTTCTCCCACCATCCTCTCTCAGCTTCTCCCGCCATCCTCTCTCAGCTTCTTCCACTCTCTCTCTTTTTATTTTCTCGGGCCATGCTACATCTCCATATTTTCCCCAGTGTCCTGCATTCTTTCCCATTTTCCAATCCATCCTTGCTTTTTACCATACCTCTAACACACAAATACACTTGTACACAAACAAAGAACCTGGATATCTGCCTGCCAAGGTTCTCAAAATTAATGTTGTACATGCAAATTGACATATCAGAAGCTGATTAAGACAGGAATACAAATGGACCAGAGATGCATCGTGCTAGAGCTTTAACACTTGCTAGGAAAATAAATAAGTATTTTACAAGTCTACCAATGTTTTTAATTGATATAATGTGTGTGCACATATATCCATTGTTGTAAATGTCATTATTTTAGGTGTAGGACATTGACCATGCTCAATAAAGGTGCCCCTCCATTTTTTCCTGAGGCCCCATGTGTGCCCCCCCTAAATATAATTCCTAGAGTCACCACTGCTGTTCATTAACCCATTAACAATGCATTGGATGCCTCTCTGGCACTCAAAGGGTTATGTTGTAACGGGGCTGAAGATGTTGCAAACAGAACAGCAGTGGAGGAAGAGCCCAGGTTGCCTCCAAAAGAAAGGGGCCGGTGTGTGTGCAGAGCGGTAGTATTTAACACTTGAATATGAAGGCACTTCGTTAACCCTTTGAGTGGCAAAGATCTAAGCAAGGCATTAGTTTGCAAAGAGTTGCGTACCCCTCTGACTGTCAAAGGGTTAAATGTGTGTTGAAAGTGTAAAGAGAGGAGAAAAGGTATGAAATGTGAGAGAATTGAGTATATTAGAAGGGTGTTGGGGATGTAAGTGGGGCATGTTTTGTTTTTTGCAAGCTAACATGGTGGTGGCATTGTAAATGGAGCATGTTGTTTTTTATGTTGTGAAACGAAATAGCAATATGTCCAAAGTTGTTGTTCCAAGAGGAGATAGGGAGTTGGGTACGATTGGTGGGGTATAAGAGGAGATAGTGAGCAGGCTAAGTTTGGTGCCAGTGTAAGTTGTTTGCCTTGTGTGTCGGACATATTTTTTTGTTGTTGCAAGAGGAGACAGTGGGGAGGGGAGAAGCCATTGCAGAGAGCAGATTGGAGGAGATCAACATATCTTCTTCCTGTGCCCACCTCGGGGGTGTGTCAGCACATCTGGAGAATTTGTGGCCATGTGACCACATTCTCTTTTATAATATAGAAGATGTAAAAACAGGGACACTTTTTTTAGGGGGAGGTGATGGGTGTATGTTTTACTTAAAACAGGACAATAATTTAGAATTATTAGATTATCTTAAAGTGCAACTGTGTCATAAAAATGACATAGTGTCACTTTTAAGTAAATCAGATTTCATCTATACATTGTTCTAGTAAACTAATAAGCAAATGTATTGATAACAAGTTATTTATAATGCTAGGTGTTAGCCTAAACCTCACAGCATAGACATGCTGACGTAATTGACTAAAAAAATGGTTGCCAGAGTGGATGATTAGGTAAGATTATATATTAATCTATACATTTGCTAGCTATTTCACTATCATGACATAAATATTAAACTAGTATGAACCTGTGTACACGGGCTAAAGTGCCACCAAGCGGCTGCGGCCGCTGGCCCAGAGCCGGGAGCAGAGACAGAGGGTGGGCTGTTCGGAACTCCCTGCTCCGAATCAGCTCGTTCGGCCAGTATCTACTGCACATGTGCTCTTACGCACACAGGGAGCTTTGCAGCCTAGCAATTTATATTATACAGAAAACTTAAAGTCTCTCCACTGCAACCTTCAGCAGCAAAGAAAAACTTTATTTAAATAACAAATAAAACCTGTAAAAAACTTGCTAGCAGTGAACCAACACTGCTCCACCAATCAAGTATAGTCCACTCCTATATATTGAGATGCAGCAACAGACTCCTCCTCTTTCTTCATCTTTGACTGAACTTCCAGAATGATTGGGACATTTCTCAGAACAAATAAAATCTGAACACTTTCACCATCCACAATGCGACTCGGCAAACTTCCCCAATTGATTTAACCTGCAACAAACAGGAAACATGTAATAGGGTGGGTATATGGGAGTGATAATTAGGGTTGCACCGATACCGATACTGGTATCGGTGCCGATACCAGCATTTGCGCGAGTACTTGTACTCGATCAAATGCGACTGATGCCAGCACCGATACCCTGTGTCAGGGTTGGTGCTGCAGTGAGGGAGCCCGGGGAGCTGCTCACAATGCTCCCCGGTTGCCTCTCTCCCTCC
Source organism: Rhinophrynus dorsalis (assembly GCA_037306005.1). NCBI lineage: Eukaryota > Metazoa > Chordata > Amphibia > Anura > Rhinophrynidae > Rhinophrynus > Rhinophrynus dorsalis. Next base: position 254,897,629 of record CM074721.1, read on the forward strand.
TGTAGCGTCGGAGAGTTGCCGCGGGTTACCATGGCAACGATCCAACGCTGACTTCTGCTGGTGCTTGCGAGAGAACAGCGAGCACCCGGCAGAGGAAGGTAAGGGAGGCAAGATGGGACATTGAGCGGGTGGTGAAAGAGGCAGAGAGGGGGGCCAAGAGGGAGAAAGAGGAAAAAGGGACTAAGAAAATGGAAAAAAAAAAAGGCAAAAGGAGTAAAGATCAGGAGACAAAAGGAGGGGGACCAAGAAGAGGCAAAAAGGAGGGGGGGATCAGGAGAGAGTGAGAGAGGCAAAAGAGTGGGATTAAGAGTCAAGTAGGGGGACAAAGGAGGATCAAAAGGGAGAGAAAAAGCCAAGGCAAAAGGAGGGAGCTCAAGAGGGGGAGAATGAAGTAAAAGGTGGGAATCAAGAGGGGGGGAAAGAGGCAAAAGGGGACAGTCAAGAGGTGGTGTGTGTGTGTATATATATATTTCAAGTACTCACTAATACTTTTTTTGCGGTCATTTGCCAGTTTTCCAAGTACCTAAAGCATATATATATATATATATATATATATATATATATATATATATATATGCGCTTTAATTACCTGGAAAACTGGCAAATGACTGCAAAATGGTTTTTGGTAATTGGTATCGGTGAGTACTTGAAAAAAGTATCGGTACTCGTACTCGGTCTTGAAAAAGTGGTATCGGTGCATCTCTAGTGATAATACTCGCCTCCGTGTTTTTAAAATAATTCTCACTTTCCATCCTACCGTTAGGGAAATCCTCAAATTTTATATCAGACTGGAGGCTTCGTATTATGCTAGTTCAAAGCTGATCAACAACATGCAGCGATACATGATCAACAGGTTTACAGGTTTACTCTCTAGACCAAGCAGCTGCCCTCAAAATATCTTCCACCCACCTGCATAACCATAGATGCCATAGCTCCCCTAGAAGAATGTGCTCCAAATAAATTAACATCAGTTCCAGCTAATTGCATAATCCACCTGACCCATCTCTCCAAAGTCAACTCTGACACCGGTAAATGTGCCTTCTGAAATGAAATCAATCATTGATTCCCTGTAGGATTCTTTAAAGGGATAGTAATGTTTCATAATAAAAGCAGCTCTAATTAATCATCATAGTATGTTATAGTTTTATTTCAGTACTGTCAGAGTTGTAGTACAAGAGTAATTCAATGACAAAGTATTCCCTTCCTGCCCCTTTTACTGATGTAACACTGCTCAGCCAGAGCAGAAGGGAGGTACCCAGGTAGATTGCAGAGAGGGACAATCTTCAATTAAGATAAGGGAAAAACCTGAAAAACTTGTCAAGGGGGGCAGGGCTTTCATTGTTCTCATAGGAAGAAGATTGTCCTCTGCTGTTATCTGTTTGGTCTATGGATTGCATTCCACATCTGAGAAGAGATGGCTTATACTAGGTAAAAGGGGCGGGAGGGGAAACTTTGCTTGTGAATATCTCTCAAACCATAAAGGTTTGAGAGACAAGACTTATATCTTTCTTCATGTTTTTTTTTTAATGTCTACAAAATAAAATAAAGATAAAATGAAGTATTACTATCCCTTTAAAGACAAAGTCCTAGCCTCATAAGCTCTCAAACAAGAAACCACACACAATTGTGGCTTAGAAGGAAAAGCTGGATATGTGATTGTCCGAACACGCATTTTCGTCCTCTTATGAATAGTAAACTGAACCCCCGAAGGGTAAAAGAACAAAAGTGTAGATCCAATGTCCTGACATCTGACACTTTTTTAAATAAAACTAAACATAACAACATGGTAAGTTTTGCCAATAATTGTTTTAAAGATAAATCATCATTACAGGGCCATTTGTCCAGAAAATGCAAGACTTCATTAAAATTTCATGTAGAAGAATACCGTGAAGTAGGAGGACTCAAAAATCTAATGCCCCTTAATAACCTGCATACCAAGGTATTTTGACCCACTGGCGTACCATCACAATAATATGACCAGCCAAAATTGCGGACCGGTACATATTAATCGTCATATATGCCTTACCCATGTCAAAAAGATAAGAAAGGATACAGGATCCAAACCCTGTTCCAAGCACCAATAATTCCACAATGACCATGCAGATTTATACATGCTTCTGGTACCTGGTGCCCATGATTCTGCCAAAAGAAACTGAACTGACTCTGAAAATGCAAGTATCTTTGTAACACCCCTGACACCAACCAAGCCACCAACTGAAGACTTCCTTCAGTAATCAATTAGTGCGGCAAACCTTCCAGATCCATCAGAAGTAGAGGGAAAGTCTAAATTACACAAGGGTAATCCACCAACAACTCCAGAAGCGCTGGAAACCAAGGCTGAGTCGACCATAATGGTGTGATCAAAACCACCGTTGCCAACTGTCTCCTGATCTGAAGGATAGTTCTCTGGATTAATGCAAACATAGGAAACGCCTAATTCCCCCCTTGACCCCAGATTTGAAGAAACGCGTCCATCGCTAATGCCTCTGAATCCAGTCTCCAACTGTAAAAATTTCTTCACCTGTCGATTCAAACAGGAAGCAAAAATATCCACTTCCAATGGGCCCCACAGATCAGAAATACCCCTGTCTAGCATCCAGTCGCTGCAGTCAGAATGGTAACTCGAATTCCAGTCTGTGGAAATATATCTACAGTGCCCTTGTAATCCAATAAAATTATCTACAGTGCCCTAGTAATCCTAGTAATTGTGTTAAGGACAACAATAATATCTGTATTGTGTTAAGGATATGACTGATATGTTTTTTATGATTAGAATTCTGAATGATAGTTTCATCAATACATTATCGAATGTGCATTTATTGATAGGTTTAGTTTATAATATACGGAGAGATTTGTGAATACGCTTATCCTCTGTTGATGTTGATGTAAAAGGGATATACTGCACAGCCTTTTTTCCCCCTGATCTGTGGGTTGGATGTGTGTGGATCCACTCTCTCACTAATACTATATGTGCTGGAGGGAGGTGATTGTGGATGTAACATGTCAGAGTCTGTAGAGGGGGAGGATTTGTCTGTTACTTAGTATCTGTTCTGATCACAGATAGAGGAATTAGTATTCTCACATAGTGTTTTTGTATTATATTTTGTCTGAATCGCGAGTTGAGATACATTTTTTTAAATTATGTTTTAGTTTTCCTCAGTACTTTGTTTTAAGATGATTTATTTATCCTTTGGCTGAGATTGTCACTTTGAAGAAACATTTACTATATGCACCAGAGATTAGCCATTTCGAATTCCAATATGCCACCCCATTGCACTAACCTGGTAGGTACTCCCCCTGAAGCTTGATATTCCGATCATGGCAAAAATGCCAAAACTGCTTTGCCAAGTCTGCTCACTGCTTGGACTCCCAGGCGATTTAAGTATCTTAACGCTGAAATGTTGTCCATCTTGAGCAGAACACAACCATTCACTTTGTCCTTTTCTAAACTCCTTAGAGCAAATGATCCTGTCAAAAGCTCCAAACAGTTTATGTGCAGGTCCAACTCCATTTTCCTACTTCTCTTGCCCCCCAACCTAACAGACTGGCGTCAGATTCTATGACCATGTCTGGGGCCATACTAAAAATGGTTTTGCCATTCCATACGTAGAGATGCTTTAACCACCATAGTAACTCTTCTCTTGCGTCTGACAAAAGTAACACCAGATCTGTGTACCTTAGGCCTTTGCGAAGATGCAAGGCTTTAAATCTCTGTAACGCTCTATAATGTAGTGGTCCCGGGAATATTGCCTGGATGGAGGCAGAAAGTAGGCTCACAATGCGAGCTAACATCAGTAAAGAGATTTGATCCTTCCTTAACACCAGTCATATCTCTTTGCAAATTGACTTTTTCTTAGTCTTTGGAAGACTTAACGATTTGAGTTCCGAATCCACCAGAAATCCCAAGAAATCTATCTTTTTGGTCGGACTTAACTCTGAATTTATCAAAAATCCGAGATCCAGCAACAGATTGATGGTCCAATCCGTATGCCTCCGAAGGGTGCCCTGCATCTGATCAACATGTTGTCCAAATAAATAATCATTCACACACCTCTGCTCCTTAAATAATTTATTATGGGTTTCATAAGCTTAGTGAAGCACCATGGAGCTGAGGAGAGTCCAAAAGGAAGACAAGTAAACTACTATTTCTCTCCTTTCCAAAGAAACTGAAGAAATCTCTGAGAGAGGGGAGACTTAGGAATTGTGAGGTACGCGTCTATCTATCTATCTATCTATCTATCTATCTATCTATCTATGTATCTATCTAGCTATCTATCTTTACCATCCAATCGGACAGCAACAACAGGTCCTTCTCATAATGAATTCCCTCAATTTTGAAATGTCGATGCAATAAAGGTCGATGCAGTGTCAATATGATATTGTCAATGTGTTCGAATCACTCAGACAATTCAATCTGCACACAAATCAACATATTCTCCAAAATTGTCGGATGGAAGGGGAGGGTTGTAGAAGGATTTTCAAAGTGCTGTCGAAGGGATGAGCAATGCACATCCCTATGACATTCAATGCTGTCCTTGGTGCTGAAAGCCTTCTTTTTATTCCCCTACTAGCTAGGTAGGGAAGCACAGAGAATGCTGTTCAGAATTATCGTAGCTCTCCCTGCTGTTACTCCATAGGAAAGTACAGGGAGATACCAACCACGACAGCCTGAGTTAGATGAAGTGGAGACAGAGGCTGCTATCGGAGTTTGTTGAATGAGTCGAGGTGTCACATTATAATATCAACACACCCTCTTGCTTACGAATGTGTCTCATTATTCAGTATTTCCATATGGAAATGAGTCGTTATGCTTCATTTACATATGGAAATAGGCCATTGTCGATGTGATGAATTAAAATCTGTATACCTGTCCGATTGATGTTGATGTGGGCATCTTTTTGTTGGAGTGCTGGTGATGTAATGTCGTAGACACTCTGGGGAATACTGTGGATGTGCCTACGACATTGCTTTGACAGGGCATCAACATTTTAGCCCTCTATGAATTTTTGTGCATCTAGGCCATTGCTTACAAACCCTGGAGACTCCATAGGAATGCTTACAATAGCCAGTTTCTGAGCCAATTCTTTTACTTCCACATCGACCAATTTTTTTGTCCTCCCTTGAATAATTGAAGGGAGTCAGAATCTTTGATTGAATGGGACAGTTGTAAAACTCTATTACATACGCTTGGACCATTTGTAACACCCACTGGTCTGACGTAAGTTGAGACCAATGATGGAAAAAAACGGGAAAGTCTGTCTCCCACTGTTCCCTGAAAAGATGCACCAGAGAAAGCGTCCTCTCTAAAACACACTTTTTGTGTAAGCAATGATTAACCCTTTGAGTGGCATAGGTGTTACGCAATGCACCCCTCTGGCACCCAAATAGTTAATGTGATGCTGATTGACCCAGGAGTGTATATATATATATAACTAGCAGTGTAGGACAGCGTTGCCCGCCTGTTTTTATTTTATTTTTTTTTAAAACAATGCTTAACCCTTTGATTACCACAGGGGTACAGAAAGCATTGAAATGCATTGCTTACCCCTCTGGCACTAAAACGCTTAATGTGTGCGGCATGATACAGGATTGTGTATATAATGTATATGAATGTACAGTATATTAATGTACACACAAGTGTATATATAATGTATAATAATGTACACATACCTTCCTGTGTCTACAGTGTACATTAATATACATTATTTATACACTCCTGTGTACACAGTGTGTAAATTAATAAACATTACATATTCAATTGTGTGTCACTGAGCCTCACATTAACCCTTTGAGTGCTAGAGGGGTGCACAATGCATTGCAATGCATTCCTTACCCCTCAGAAACTCAAAGGCTTAAGCATTGCTTAAGAAACAGATGGGCAATGCTGTCCCACACTGTTAGTTAATAAAAGATTTCAACTCTCCTACAACTCACCGTTGTGAATAGGCTGTTAAATATGGGACATTCCATCCAAGCTTATACACATTCAAGCTCCAGTAAACCTGCAGAGAAATGCAGCTTTATTGCAAAGACCTTCAAAAATTATGGCAGGGATTTATTGTTTCTGAACAGGGCATAATTTGCATACAGGGCATAATTTGCATACAATTTTAAGTTAAAAAAATAGAGAAAACAATCAGGAATATACATAGTCACCAGAGAGTTTTCTTCAACTAAAAGACATTGAGGTGCATTAGATAAAATATTCTAAAAAAGTTTCATTCCAAATGATCCACTTGTAGGAACTGTTTGATAGTACTAGCATTTGCAAATAAAAGAAGATGGAAATATTGCACAGGCCTAAATGAACTCACCTACTGAATGAAGCCTGCTACCCTTGCTTGCAACAGTAGAATGAGTCTAAGTAAACAATCAAGGGGCCAGCATCAGAGCAAACACATAGATATGATGCATTAGGTAAATATTCTGACACAAGTTCCATTCCAAAATGATCCACTTGTAGGAACTCTTTGTTGGATTAACCCTTTGCGTGTAAGGGCTTTTCACTGCATTTCGTACCCCTGTAGCACTCAAAGGGTTAACAAATAAAAGCCCTATAGTAGGGATCACTGGGCAGGGAATATAGGATAGTCCTGAATGAACTCACCTATTGAATCAGATAGGATTGCTTCTTTTGCCTGCAAATGTGGAATAAGTCTCAGGAAAAAGAATCCAGGGGCCAGGGTCAGGGCAAGATTAGCATCATGTAACTAATGAGTAATTTCAGTATATGAAAATATGTTTTTTACCAAAAAACAAAAGTCCATATGCTGGATATGGATTTAATTCTATAGCATATAAATTTCGGTATAAAACATACATTTCAACATATAGCATATGGATTTCATTATATTACATGTATTTCATTCTAGAACATAGATCTCAGTATATAACAAATGGATTTCAGCATATAGCATAGGGATTTTAATATAAGGCATATGCAATTCAGTATAAAGCATATGGATTTCAATATAGGATATATGCATTTCATTATATGACAAATGCAATTTAGTTATGATATATTGATCTCTATATGACATGGATTTCAGTATATGATATATGGTTTTCACTATATAACATATGGATTTTAGTATATAGCATATGAATTTCAATATATGACATGGATTTTAGTATATAGTATATAAATTTGATTTCAGTGTATGATATATGCATTTCATTATATGACATATGCATTTTAGTATATCATATATTGATCTCGTTATATGACATGGATTTCAGTATCTGATATATGATTTCAGTATATGATATATGGATTTCAACATATAGCATATAGATTTCAATATTTATTATATGGATTTCATCATATGACATGGATTTCAGTATATGATATTTATTTTGGTTATTAACATGTATTTCTGTATATGACATGGATTTCAATATATGACACATGGATTTCACTATATAACATTAATTTCATTATATAGCATATGCATTTCCGTATATGATATATGGATTTCATTATATAGCATATAGATTTTAATATTTAATATATGGATTTCATTATTTGACAAGGATTTCAGAATGTAATATCAATTTCAGCATATAATATATACATTTCAGTATATTCCATATGTATTTCAATATATGACATGTATTTCAGTCTATATTACATGTATTTCATTATATTACATATAGATTTCACTATAAAGTATATGTATTTCAGTGTATGATATATGCATTTCATTATATGATACATACTTCTCACTGTATAAGCAACCCTGAATTATGTTCCTAACGCCCCTCATATAATTCACCAAATTGTATATAACACATACTGGTTGAAGTACTGGAGTGTTTTCAACAAAATATCTGTAAAATACAAGAAAACTAAATGAACAGCTGTAATTATGGGGACATTTACATAGTGTTTCAATAATGCACATTCCTATTATAAAACTTGCAGTAAAATGGAGAGTGTAAGGACAATGAGTTTTAATAATGTAATGAAAAATATTGAAGATGATCAGATTTAGTTATGAGAACACATGTCCCTATGCTCTGTTAACAAAGTAATAAATACCAAAAAATAAAAGAGGGCTTAGAACAAAAATATTGTAAAATCCTTATTCTAGTGAAACTTACAACTCTACAAACAGCTTCAAAATAAATTAGGTGTGCAAAGTAAAAAATATGCAATGATTCCAAATAAGGACCTCTTGTAACCATGGTAGAAAATGACATCTCTATTTGTGTATAATAGCCAGGCAGGAAAATGTATTTGTAAGTCTCGTTCCCCACCTGTGTTCTTTAAAAAGCTATTCATTTTCAGCCATCCTCCCGAGGCCAGTTGATACATTGTGAGAACAACACTACTGAATTTTCAGACACTAACTACGCTTTCTACAAACTTATATATCATCTCAGGATAATTGGCTCATATACAGATGACATCTTGCAATATTTTGAAAATTGACCTATGATTCTGAATAGAGTAGTATAGTGTGATTTAAATGTGCCTATTTTTAACTCGACAATGAAATTATCTAGCAGAATATGATGTTATAGGCTGTTCCTTTATTTTTTTGCAGTCCTGGCATTGCTCTAATCTCCATGTGAAGTAATTGACTCTAGAGAGAATGCACTTTATTAGCATGTTGTTTTTATCTTACATATAGATTTTTTGAACGTTAGATAACCAGAAGAATAACTTCCTAGATTTTGATTATGTTCAAAGGTCATGACCCTGATTCAAGATCCAAAAATGTAAACATTCCTAATACTTTTATCAGAAAAAATTAAAGTGAGATTTTAATATATAATTGTATAAAATAGTTTCCCACTCTGCTTATAAATTATTACCATAGGGTTTCCTTTTATTAAAGAAACCTACAACGTATAATGCCCTTGATTCAATTGAGACCAATAAAACAGTCAGTAGGGCAATATTGGCTAACGGCCCATTAGCAAAAAGTGCTAACGAAGCAATTAAATTGCCCTACCAGCTGATACCACAGTAGACGTTGAGCCACAGAAACGCACTTGTGGCCAAATGCCCATCGCGTATGTTGTTCCTACAATGCACACTAAATAACGTGAATAATGGGAAGATCAAAGGAAAAGAGCTAATGATTGGTGCCTGACGCAATATTAAGCACCAATCATGAGGTCAAAGATACAATCACCTTGCCAGACACTAACCCTACACAACCCCTAACAGTTAAATGCACTAGCCTAAAACCCAGATCTGTATAACACTTACCTGTCATTCACTGTCCATCTTCTTCAATTTTTCTTTTTTTCCTGCAATCTTCCATCTTATTTTCTTTCAAATCTGTCATGTAAAATAAAACAAAACTTCAACAAAAGTAAAAAAAAAAATGCACCAAGAGCTGCATGAGTTAACTCTTTGAGTACCAGAAGGGTACCCCTCCAGCACTCTAAGAGTTGAATGCAATGTTGAATGTCTGTTAAAAAATAATATGCTGCCACTCTGGTTTAAAAAAAGAGTAAGCCATTCCTTTGTTTAAAAAATTAAAAGGCCTTCTGCTGGTGGAGACAGGAATGCATAGTGCAACAGACCCTCCCCATATCTTCCAGGTCATGGCTGAGTCTGAATGTCAGTCTGTCCAAAATGGATTCCAGCCTACCTCCCTACCTACCTACCTTACACTCCTCCCAGCTTATTAGCTTCTGGGGAGGATGACGAAACCCCCTAGAAGTTTATTGGTTTGGAGATGCATCAGCACACATTCCAGCCAATTGTAGACTAGAATCCATTTTGAACACAAACTGGCTATATAAAAAGCCAGCCTCTGTTCAAATTCATTCCTGCCTCCTCCAGCAGAGCCAGCGGCAGAGAAGCCATTTTTAACCCTCACAAAGGAATGCCTTACTCATTTTTTAAACTGGAATGGCAGCATATTATTTTTAACAGAAATGCCAGACTGCATTTAACGCGTAGAGTGCTCAGGAATATCTTGGGGGCATTTTCATTAACTTTTGTTTTATTTTACATGGCAGATCTGAAAAAAGATAAGAAGACAGAAGATTACAGAAAATAGTAGAGAGAAGATTGAAGAAGAAGGTGGATAGTAGCTGACCAGGGTGCTGAAGACTCTGCTGGACATCAGGATTACTGTTTATTTTTGTCAGGGGCTGTTTTTTAACTTAGTAGGATTGACACTGTGGGTACCAGTGGGGTAAGCATACCCTGCTGGCAGTCATTGGGTTAATTCTACTAACATTTCACACATTTTGGGATTGCTATGTAAGTATTGATATGGGGCTTAGGGTCCCATATCAATACATCACTGGTGACTTAGGTTTTTGTATGCTTTTTTTTTCAGGTTCAATTCCTGCGTCGGCACTTTGAGATGTGTTAAGGGACTTTTGATATGTTTTAGTTGGTCCCTTATCATATCTTAGTGCCTAACGCATGGAATTGAATGGGATGTTTAACCATTTTGTTGTGTGCCAATGGGCGAAAACTGGTGAAAGTTATCGCCAGACGTGGGATTTTTTTAGCTGGTATTTCTTTATATCACAGGCAATTAAATTGCTTACCGTGCTTGAAGAAATGCTGGAGGGCTTTTTTTTATGGCCAATATGTAATATTTCTTTGTACCTCAGCTACAAACCCGTGGCACATAAATTATGTGAGCATAACATCTTAATTCCTTTAACACAACAACTGCTTTACCTTCAATAAAGAACTGAAACTGTTATTAACTCTTTGAGGACTAGAAGAGTGAATAATGCACACATATTAATATGTTTTAATTTTTGAATATTTTCCGTTTAATATTTTGTAAACTTTAGATGGTGTCTTTGAAAAACTTTATTTTTTATAATCCCTGTTTTATGCATAGTATTTATTCCTCATTGCTGTGGCATCAATGTTGCAGAGCACAGAAGCAATAAATAATTTTTAAGTCAAGTAAACTGATTATGGGGAAGTGTGATTTGTAAAGAAAAGATTACATTTCTCCTTCTGCCCCCTGCATGTCAAATTATTCCTGGATAAATAATTGAAAGAAATTATTAATGATATGAAAGAAAATATTCAGTTGAATTGAAACATATCTAAAGTATGCAGAGAGAGGATGTAAATCTGCATTATTTCAGGCACAGTTTTTGTAGAGCCCTGCTGGCCTGGGAACAATTTTTTATGTTGGGTTGCTCTTTGATTTCAGGGACATGTCAAATTTGCATGCTTGAAATGTAATTAATCACGGTCTGATTACTAAAAATTGACTATAATTTAAAAAATAAATTAGCATTAAATGACACGCTTAAATCGAATTCTAACTTAATGCTTAGTTTCTTTTTTGACAACTAACTGAAACAGAATAATTTGTCTTACCCATTAGGTGAAATTATATTACAATTAATACAGCTTTCATAATTAGGTGTTTTAGGATGCTCCTAGCTAAGCAGCCACAAGTGTAATTTTTCTCCCTTCATTTCTCAGTGCTGTTTATTTTCTACATATTGTATATATGTTTGTACACCTGTGGCTGTGCTAGTGCATCTGCATGTGTTTGTGGATCAGATAAATGCTACAGCAGTGGAGTTGGTGTTTGGGATTTTTGTACTAAAGAAAGGGCAGTCATCACTGAAGTCAGTTTGTACATTTTTTTCACTTTCCATAAATTGCACAACTTGCCAGGCAAATACCAATCTTACTGTGAAACTGACTTTCTACATGAATAATGAGTTGTTTTTTCCTTTTAGTTATCTCTCATGCCATGACTAGGTAGGAAACTGGTGGGATATGTGTCTCAATATTGCATGATAATGGTGTAATAAAATATTCACCTTCAGGATAACAGAAAATCAGTGGAATTGTTTATGCAAATAAAAGGGAGGGGCACATTCTATACTGCTCCTACCTTGAACTAAGCTCTTGTGTGTGTTCTGGCACCTCATGATACTGATGCATGCTGGATATGCTCCCATTACTTCACTAGAGTTGCCTAAAGGAACACACACCTCAATATCTTTTGTTTAAAAAATAATATTATGTTGGCAGGGTTTGGGGATTCTTGCACTTAAATATAAAACTGGCAAATGGCAGGAGTTAGTGTCCACCTTGGGTAGAGTATGGCATCTAATCAGGAAAAAAAATTGCAATGCAATGTAAGGCCATGGGAATGAGTTGGGGCAGTATACTTGTTGTTTCATAAATATATACATTTAAAGGCAGGTTATGAGGGTGTGGACTAACTATGAACTCTAAGAATGAACATTTGCAGGTTTGTTCAGGCAGGACAGTTTGATCTTACAATATTGAACACATGTATACAATGGGGCTGGGTAACTGCCAGTTCTCTTGGATTTTCAAAAGTATTGTTATATATTTCTATTAGTCATCGTAATGGCAGCAATGTTTCTGGTGGGATGAGTTTTGGATACTGGTTGCTAGGCACCATGATGTGAGTGATTGTGGTGTCATTCCAAGGTCTGACTGGGACAGGGAATGATGGTTTTGGTGCCTTCTTCGAGTGTATCATGCTGGGGTACGTGGCATGTTTAGTTTTCTGTGTATAGATAGCTATAACAACTCTTGGTCTCTCTTTGGCCAGAGGAAGATCCATCACGGATCGAAAATGGCTTGTTTAAGATTCAATAAAATGTTTAACTTCTGTCTTAATGTGTACTGAACACACACATACTAGTGGTTATTTTGTTGATTTTAAACCAGTTTCAGCTTTTAAAACCAGTATGCTTTTGTCTTGATAAACGGAGAGTTGCTGCCAAAAGCTTGGTTCTAAAACTGAATGTTACTCCAATAAAAAAGTTATTATCACATAGTTCCATACTTATTAATTTGGCATCTATACAACACACACACACACACATATATATATATATAAATATATATATATATATATATATATATATATATGGAATTAGGGGGCAGCACCCGTGCATAAATAATCAATTTATTGACGAGAAGGCAAAGAACTGGTCTCTGGTCAGGGACCTTTATCAAGGACCGCAACATTGAACAGAGACCAATTCTTTGCTTTTTCATTAATAAATTGATTATTTATACAAGGCCCAAGAGTGATGCCCCCTTCTTCCACCTTTGTACATCGTATGATTAGTAAAAAATTCTCAGGTGCACAATCCCAAAGAGTAAGTGCTTTCACCCCTCCAGTTTCACTATCTCTCATCTCTCAATTCCAGCAGGTGATATCCTTTTGGCCAATGGTCCCTGGCCATTGTAAAATGCCCTGATATAGATGCAGAAATTGCGACTGCTGTTCTTGCTGCTGCTGAGTTGTTTAAGCAGCAGGATGATTAGGCAGCTGAAAGAGAATGGGATCAACAACAGCAGTAACATGCGTGATGGATGATGAAGGTTCCACTTGCCACAACTAGTTCCAGTGATGCGCCTGAGGAAGTAGCAGCACCATAACTAGCCCCCACCATGTCTAGTATATGTGTTGCTGCTGCGAAGTGGAACCTTTCCTAATCCCAGATCACTTGCTAAGCCCATTCCTACTGTGTCACGGTGGTCTCTGGAACACTAGCCTGCTCCTCAGCATCCTGCTGTCCTTGCGACTCAGCAGCAGCAGCAGGAAATAGAGCAGTTGCAAATTCTGCAAATTTCCAGATGCTCACTGCTGGTTGGAGAAGGTGACGAGCAATGTGACAAAGGGTCCCCTAATGTCACATATGGCATTTCTTGGTGACCTGAAGAAGGCAGACTGGCAGCAGTAGCAGCAGGCACAGGCAGCTGATCTCTGCTCCTGCTGCTGGTGGTGGTGGTATTATTGCGGTGGTGACAATTCTGCCTTCTTCAGATCATGTTTTACATGGACAATGCCATGGGGGGAAGGGGGCTACCAGGGTCTGGGGAATGGTGTTGGCTCCCTTGACCGCTAGTCTGGATGCTCTCAATTACTTCTCCTTCCACTCTCCTAACATTAGTCCCACTGGCTGCTTCACCATCACTGTTACTACTACTACTATTAACACCAACCACATAAATTTCAGCCCCTGAGTCTTCCTCATCACAGTCACTGTTAATAGGAGGACATTGATTACCCCCTCCTTCATTCCTAATGCTAACAAGCTGCTGGACCTTAGTAGTAGTAGTAGTAGTAGTAGTACTAGCACTTGGGGATGGCAAGAGTGACATATGGGTCCCCTGCTGTCACACTTGGTATCATCTTCTCCTTCACCCCCTCCTGACAAGACACACTAACAGCAGCTTCAGCACTGGTGGCAATGGGTTCTGAACTGGCAGCAGGCACAGCACTGGTGGAAGTAAGGGCAGTACTGGCAGCAGGAACAGCACTGGTGGAAGCAAGGGCAGTACTGACAGCAGGCACAGCACTGGTGGAAGCAAGGGCAGTACTGGCAGCAGGCACAGAACTGGTTGTGACACTGGCAGCAGGGACAGCACGTCTGACCGCAGGCACAGCGCATCTTACAGCAGGCACAGCACATCGTGCAGCACGTCTGGAAGTAGGCACAGCACGTCTTGCAGCAGGCACAGGCAGCTGACCTATCCTGCTTTCACTACTAGTACTACCCTTTTGTTCCTCCCTTGACAGTAATTTCGCCAAAAACCCTAAGGGTGATTTAGGGGTACTGGCCAACATTGCTTCTGTTGTGCTCACTTCCTCCTCAGACTCAGACTCAGTGGACACATAATGGTCCTTCCAGTTCCTCCTTTTATTATTTTTAATCCTACTCATAGCAATAGCAGTCACTATGAGCTTCTCCTGCCTCAATTTTGCCTCAAAATCACAGCAGAACAGCATAGCACTTCTATCTCGCACTGTAGCTGCTTCTATTGTGTTTGATTTATGCAAATATGTCACGTTTTTATAGCGAAAAGGTGAAAACAACGTAAATCAATGGGCGGAAACTTTCTAGCCATTGATAAAATGGCAAAATATTTTGGCCAATGGGCGAAAAACACAAAAATTTTAATCTCTAGTTTTAAAGCGGATTTTTCCGCGAAAAATCAGACTACTATGTGGTTTTCGCAGAATTTCCCATGGTTTGACTCAGCCCCCACAGTTTTAGAACTCTTGTTACCGAGTGCAGATAAGTGGTGGATTGACCACCCATACTGTTGTGAGCAGTCTCATCAGTAAAGCCCGTTAAGCAGAGATGGGAAACACCCCAGTAATAGAGATAGTGAAAACTAGATGAGAGATGAGGTAGTGAGGGAAGTTTTGAGGGAAGTACAGCAAGGGAAAATTGTGCATAAGGAGATGAAAGAGCAAACATAGAAGGAAAGAATAATAGCAGTGTAAAATACACTTTTGGGACACAGAGACAATGTTTTTCTCTAAAAAACAGAACATAAAATCTAGAAAGAAATTACACTAAAATAAAAAAATTAATGTGATCTTTTAAGAGAGCAAATTACCAGGTTTAAGGCAGAATTATGCCACCTTAAGAAGGGTGAATGGACCGTGGTCCCTGAGACAAATTCAATTATAATTTTCTCTTTCAACCTCTATTTTTACATATTTCCATAATATTATAGTGAGGGGTGCAAGTAATCTGGGTTACATGCAGTTATATTACAGTTGTTTGTTTTGACTTTAGCATAAAACTGTGGGTTTTTTTTTAGGAATTGGGGGGCACAAAAAGTTGTGTCGTGTGTGTACAGGGATGGTGGACACTGTTGGGGGTGTTAACTTGAAGGTTTAAAGAAGAACTACCACCTGACACAATCTGTCCTAGCCAGAGCCAAATGGCTCCTAGCAACGCCTACTATACCCGGCTGGGACTGACAGCGCAGGCGCCCGGACGTCACAATGGCAAGATGTCCACGTTCTGTCCTGCCTGTCAGCTGGGGAAGAGAGCAGAAATCTATTAAATAAGGTATTTATTCTGGCGACTAGTGCTACTAAGCAGCTAGTCACCAGATGGGGACTTAGTGAAGCTAAAGATTGTGTCAGGTGGTAGTTTCCCTTTAACCCAGAATAAACCCACATCTCCCAGGGAGTTAATGTGTGGGTTCCGGGGGTGGGGGGACACTAACTTTTTATTCTTTTTTGTTTCTTCAGGAGACAAGCAGGTCAGAAAATAGTTTAAAAGCAGACAGAGATTCCCACTCAGGATTTCATTTTCTTTTGTTTCTTTCTCTATCTCATTTTTGATTCTTCCCTCTATTTAAGTTTTTCTCTCCTTCTCCATCTGTTTTTTTCTCTCTTTTATTTCTCTTTTTCTCTCTCTCTAACAGCATTGATTGTATATTTTAGATTGGAGGACAATGGAGGAAATTCATCACAGGATTGATGCTTATACAATGTATAACAATGGGAAAAGGAGGGAAATGTGTTAGACTAGTAGATACAATGCATGATAAGCAGCATAGAGGGCAAAAAGCTTATGTATGTGCATATATGTGTGTGTGTGTGTGTATCTATATGTGTATACAGAGTAACAGATAGAGGTGGGGAGGGACCATGTTCAGGGTACCATTAAAATCAGGATTTGGAAATGGGTGATCAAGTATAGAGCAGTAGTTACAACAAACAGCAAGTGAGCAACATAACTTTAAATGAAGGTGGCAAATGGGATGCTGAAATGATTGTATTCTGTGTTCAGGGGAGGTGTGTGTGTTTTGTAGTAGAAGTATAAAAACCTGTCTGAAAAACAATACAAGGAACTATTTTTGGAGGAGCTGTACATGATTGGGCATGGGGTACTTTCGACTTAAATAGAGGTGTTTTTTCAAATCAAGTGATTTGTCTCTTGAAGAAACATGACAGTGAAATGTATGTTAGGCTAGGAAGATGTTGCTCCAAATTTTTTTTGTTTTACTTGACTTTGTTCTGATGCCTTATGAATTTACGCTGCCTTTTTACAAGTGAGTTGTACATAGCAAAGGCCCATTTTAGGCCTGGTGATATAGGTATTTGTTATAAATTCTATGTTTTTCATATTATGATTTTATGAGGCCATGTTACAGTAATAGTCCTTTAAGCCATAATCCATAGCACCTTTTTGCGTGGATATACACCACCCGGCTCCTTTTTGGAGTTTAAAGAGATAGTAATGTCTTAAAGTGTTAGTGATATCTAACTAAAACAATTTTGCGTTGTCTAGAGCTGAAAAAGTTCAACTGAATGCAAGAAAACCTTATCTCTTAAACTGCTATGGTTTGAGAGATACATGGATTCAAAGTTTGATGTTTCCTGCTGTCACGGAGGCTCTGCAGCAGGGTCGCAATTGCTTTATTTAAAACGAATGTCTATATTGGAATAGGGATTGTCAGGGTGAGAGGTAGTAAAGGCCTGCATTCGTTCTGACAATTCCTGCATCTGGCTGGACAAGATATCAAACATACCTTGATCCACTGACCTATCCATCTTAGGGGCACTATCACTGGCTTGGTATAACAACATTTGCTCCTGCAATTTTGCATTGTCATGAGCCCACTTGTCTATATGAGATTGGAGTTGATCAACTTATTTTTTCAAGTTGTGGTTCTAATATGTTAAATTAAACATATCAGCACTGAGGATTGAATGCTGTTCTTTTGCACACCCCACTTTCTCCATATTATCTTTACAACTGCTCTCTAGCCCATTTACCTGGTGCTGGAGAGACTGAATTTCCTCGTCCTGTGTTTTGACTAGATTGTGGTATCCATACATATCTTTCTCTAACTTAGAGATTTTTTTAATCTTAGCCTCCAGTGTTTGTTTTAATGGTTCCATATTTTCTTCTTCGTCTCTAATTTGTTTCTCTGGAAGGCTATAATATTTAACAATTCGGGCACGATTAATAAAATCTGTATATCCAACTCCTTCGGCTTAGTTTGTTCTATACATCTATTTAAAGCTCAATAATAGAAACTATCGGGTTGCCAAATTTGATCAAATTGGGATTCTACCCTTAATTCTACATCATCACTCCATTGCTGTGCATCGCTTTTAATTTTTAGGTGAGAATGGATGGCATAAATTAACCTACCTTGTCTTCTCCTGAGATCTGTTCCATTGGATCAGACACAGAAGAACTTGACTGAGACATGTTTATGCACAAATATGTTACTGTGTAATATATTTGTCAATAAAATTATTTGACAAATGTGTCAATCCTGTGTATGGATCTCAGCAGTGCCTCCAATGATGTTGAACCAATTATGTTGAAGGTATTCAAAGGGCTAAAACAAGAGAACCAATCAGGTTGGATATATTCACATAAATAGATAAATGACAATATTAAATAATTTTGAGAATTTTACACTATATTAGGTATTGACACTACTTCACAGTAGAGAATTGATTAAAATAATCAATCCTGCATATTTGTGCAAAATTATTTAAGTGAAAATATACTATATATAAAGTGTAAACAACAATGATACAAAGGAGTGATCAGCAATTACAACAGAAATATAGTAACTTAAACCACAACTATCACCATGAGGATTACCAGCAAATAGAGGGTTAACTACACATAGATATATTCAGAGGTATTAGATAACAATAATTGCACTCAGCAGCATAGAAAAGGATAATTGATCCTTACGGTTAATAAAATACAGTTGGCAGCAGTGTATATGAATACCCCTGCCCCAGAAACTGTATAAACTATACTAATTGAGGCTTAAGGTAGGTTGTTGGGTGAATTAGCTTTAATATTAAGCCAGGTCCTCTGACAAATCCCTTATACCATATATAATAACCAAATTTAGAGACTAACTGGAATAGAGTCCCAGATTTAAATCACTATAATTTAATTATCTACCGATTACAAATCTTGCATACCTTCTGAGTAAAACATATAAATTGCATTTAATACAATCAATAACAGATTATACCAGAAAATACTTAGAATCAATTCAATAATATATGTCTAGACAGTATATGAACTTTGTGCAACATATATCACAAATATGACTATAGCAATATTATGCAAAACCTATAGGGTACTTCAAGGGTTAATCCACTTATTAAGATAGGGTGCCACACCCAAGATGGCAGCTTCTTTTGTCTAGTGAAAGTTTAAAAGAAACCTTCATTTTACAAAAGTTAGGCCTAGTACATACACAAAGAAATCCAAAGAAACACCCCAAATAAATAGACAAATAGCGGTTAAAGGGTTAATAAGTGAATTCAAAGAATTCCCCAGATCAATATTAGCTATTATAACCTTTCCAGAAACACAATATTCAAGAAATAACAGAATTTACATTAACTAATATATAAACCAAGCTATTTAACAATATTACACTTATCTGGCAAAATATAACAATTTACCAATAATTGAATGAATTATGCTTAAAGGGATAGTAATACTTCGTTTTAACTTTATTTTATTTCGTAGGCATTAAAAAAACATGAAGAATGATATAAGTCTTATCTCTCAAACCTTTATGGTTTATGAGATATTCACAAGCAAAGTTCCCCTCCCCGCCCCTTTTACCTAGTGTAAGCCATCTCTTCTCAGATGTGAGTCTGGTTGTATGACAGTACAGATAACAGAAGGGGACAATTTTCTTTGTATGAAAACAATGAAAGCCCTTCCCCCCTTGACAAGTTTTTCAGCTTTTTCCATTATCTTAATTGAAGATTGTCCCTCTCTGCAGTCTACCTGGGCATCTCCCTTCTTATCTGGCTGAACAGGGGGGGGGGATACTTTGTTTGTGAATATCTCTTAAACCATAAAGGTTTCAGAGATAAGACATATCATTATTCATGTTTTTTTAATACCTACAAAATAAAATAAAGTTAAAATGAAGTATTACTATCCCTTTAATTTCAGAATTTCTGGAGCTAACATATCTTATTAGAATTGATCCCAAATGGTTGGTCAGTACAATTAAGACAAATTATAAGAAAATTAGGTTTCTTCAAATATAGAAGAAATGTCTATATGATTCTGAACTTTTGCAGAATTTAGATAAAGAAAATATATAATTACTAGTCCACTAAGTGTTTCTTTGTATCTCTCAGCTAGGTACAGTTCTAGGACAGGAGCCACCAGGAAAGAAAAACCCCTTTTCTCTCTAAACCTGCATATTCATAATATGAAATTCCTCTTATCAAAATCTGCTCTGATTGGTCAGAGATCCATCTCATTATACAGTGACATTTTCTGATTGGATGCTCCTAATCTTTAATTTCCATATGACATCATGCATAAATTATGATAATAATATAAAGAATTCCAATGCACCGGTAATAACGCGATTTACACTGTAGGTGTCGCTCTCACTCTACATTAGAATTTTTCCTAATAATTTGAGAAACACTAGTAATGACATCTTGTCTAGCAATCATCTCAAAAGGGAGAGATCATAAGTTTATCAGAGACCCTATAAACATGTCATTCTACCAGCCTTTCTCACATAGGAGTACATCTTCTTCCCAGACTTTGAGATTTTCTCATAAGATAATGATACTGCTTGAGACTGTGGTTGTCTGCAATTCAATATCAATCACCATAAAAGTCACCTAGATATTTTTCACTCCCATCTAGGTAAATAGAGGCCTCTTTTGTCCAGAAGAATGAGCTAATTTAAACACATTTTAAACACAGATTTTTAGAGAATTTGATTTAAAAGAAAAATTAAGCATTTCTTCCCCATCATGACAATGTCTCTAACAAACAGAGGAATGTCAAAGTGAATTTGGTGAAATGCTGACACCACTTCCATAAAGCCTACCTCTTGCTGTTCTCTAGTGCTAGTGTTTATTCAATATAAATCATGAAGTTGTTAGCAACCTCTGAACCTTCAAAAACTGTTCAAGAATATTTGTATGAGCTGCCTAAGATCTTAAAGTTAAATCCTGTACAGCAATACTGCTCTTCTTCAGAGCTCAAAGAGCTCTTGGAGAACATATGAGCAGCTTAACTTTTTCTGTAGGCTGTTTTTATGTTAACCCTTAGAAGTGGCAGAGGGGTATGCAACTCATTGCAAAACAATGCGTTGTGTACCCCTATGGCACTCAAAGGGTTGAACATGTTTATGTTTTAATTTATAGTTAAACATATTAAAAGAAGCATATCACCATCAAATATGTGTCTGTTGATTTTGATGTTTTATTAACCATTTCTTCAGACAGCAAAATAGTTATGGGTTATTTATCTGTTATATGTATGAGGCATGTCTCTTATCTTAGGGTTCTATTCATTAAACTGGGGGCATGATTGGAGTTTGACATTTTGGAATGCATGTTCTGCCTGCATACTGTAATCAATAGACCTGGCTAGTAACTTCTTCATGCTTCTGTCCGGCAGCCAAACACAACAGTTTTTTCAATCATTAACCTCAAATGATTAGGTGTGCAGTAGATTTTTCCTCATCAGAGTGTGAATCTCAGCATATGTTTGTTTTTCTAATCTATCCTGCCAGTGAACAATTTAACCTAAAAGTATGGCTGGCTAACCCCTAAATAACCACACTGTGGATAACACTGGCATATAGTATGCTAAGAAGTAGGTGTCAGTTGTTCAACTTCAACTCATAACATGGCCAAACAACAGCTTCATGTTATTTTACTATGCTGGGTGGATTGTGAGTTGAAACTGGACAACAATGTGTGTGCTGTGTGTGCTTACTCATGGAACAACACATAATATGTGCAGGAGTTGTTTTCACTGCTTTGCAATGCATTGAAGACATCTCTGCCACTTAACCTGTTAGAAACCAGAAAGATAAACAGACATATATGGGATGAATAAGTGCAATATTATTTTGGGGAAATATGGCAAATGGGTTTTTTGGGGGTCTTTGGATGCCATGCCATGTGTGTTTGTTGTTGTTCTTCTGGTGGGTGAAACATGTGTCCTCCAGCTGCTTGTGTTGCTGAGTTCCCGTATCTATACATGTTTGTGGGTTTACTTTGCCTGTATGTGTTGCTGACATTGTTTGTACGTGGCTGTCATGGTTATCCCAACTGTACATTTGTGTGTTGTGACACCCTTGTGTGTTTGCGTTCGAGGCCTAGTATCGTACATGCAATCAGTTTTGTATCAGTTGAAGTGTGATGTGTGAATAGACCCCTGTGGACCTGGGCAATGTAACCCTGTTGTATTTTGTTCATCCTCGTTTAACCCTTTGAGTGCCAGGGGGTACCCAATGCATTGTTCACCAATGCATTGTTTAGCACTCAAAGGGTTAGGTGCTGACCTCCCTGTTGCTCCATGTGTAAAATTTTGAGTGTACATAGCAGATAGTTGTATGGCAACATGATGGTGAGCATTGTTTGTGTGGGTATTTCTGCTCAACACAGAAACAAGGGGGCTAAACCTGGACTTAGATAGGATGCGTCCTGCTTAACCTTCACAGTTCTGCTTGGACTGTAAAATAGTATGTCCGTGTTCAAACCCTTTCAGCACTGTGTTGCTAAACTTGTGGGAATCAATGCTGACCATGTGTTCAGCTTGCACAGTGTTGGAGTACTAGCTATGAGGAATTGTGTGTTGTATAATTATGGAATATTGCACATAGCGGTAGTCTGGAGGGTGCTGTCGCTGCCAGTGTCACATCCTGTAGGGAACCTCTCAACAGCAGTTGTTGATAAGTTCTGCCTCAGCATCTCCTTCCACTACTTAAATGACTCCATGGTATGCTTACAGTTGGAGACTGCATTCACCCTGCTGAGGACCTGACACAAGACGGCCTTCTTCTTGGCACTAAGGACCCTCTTCATAGGATAGTCTCCCTATCCAATATACTCTGGACGAGGATTCCATTCTCTTCATAGGAGTACATAGGGTCCTGCAACCACTCGTCATCACCACCAGTCTGGGATGTGTCAGAGTTCTGTGTTTTAGGACCTGCCTGTGCTAACCCTGACTGTGTGGTGTACTCCCTGTCATCAACCCCTCATCCCACTGACAATGCTGTGCCTGTCTAATGTGTACCACTCCTTCCTAGGGTACCACTCTACCCAGCTCATCTCCCACACCTTCCCCGATTGGGGATGCCCTCCATACCTGCACCTCTCCACATCCCTCTATCTTCCTCTCCCTGCCATCTTGACTCAAACTCTGGCACTCACACAGTCCCTCACAGACATGCTCAATCACAATCACTCTCTGTCACTCTCTTGCACTCACTCATTCACATTGTAGAAATAAAATATAAAGTTGTATTATGTATGAGAAAAAAAAGACGTGTTTGTGTTTGTATGTGTGTATGCAAGTTGTGCCAAGGTGTATTATGTATTGCTATAACTGTAACTCTCTCTGCTCTCAACTATGTCTACCTCGCTCAAGTGTCAGCTCCTCTCTCTCTCTCTATCGCTATCCTCCTCTCCTGGGTCCTGTGCTCTAGCTCACCAAAACTCGAAACACAGACAAGGTATGGCAGTTATTTTAGGAAATATATAGGTGTATTTGAATGTACTTGATACTTTGTTGTGTTGTGATTGGTTGTAAGTTTGAACTTGTCTTGACAATGTTTAGTGTCGCTACATGAGGTCGACTGTTATCTTTTTACTTTGAATTTGACATATCGTACGTTATTTAGCAACTGATATGTAAGCACAGTGAGGACAAAAAAGCTAAGTGAATTTTTTGGGCTTAGGCTCACTAGCCATTCTGGTAGACTGCTTATTGAATACATAGTAATTTAGGTTGAAAAAAGACTTGCGTCCATCTAGTTCAACCTTTTCCTATTCCTGTTTACCATCGTTGATCCAAAAGAAGGCAAAAAACCCCCCTCAATATAGCAATTTAAAATTCTGCCTTGAATGGAGGGAAAAAATTCCTTCTTGATTCCAAATGGCAATCAGATTTCTCCCTGGATCAACAAGCCCTAACTAAATATTAATCCCAATACTAACGTACATAGCCCTCTATGTTATGCTCTTTTAAATAAGTATCCAGGCCCCTTTTAAAGGCATCTAATATATTTGATAGCACCACCTCCACAGGCAGTGAATTCCATACCTTTATTGTCCTTACTGTAAAGAAACCCTTCCGCTGTTGTAGATTAAATCTCCTTTCCTCAAGTCTAAGTGGGTGGCCCCTTGTCCTGTGTACTGTTCTGTTAATGAACAGGTCTTTGGAGAGCCCTTTGTATGGGCCCTGAACATATTTATATAGTTTTATCATATCCCCTCTAAGACACCGTTTCTCTAGTGTGTACAAGTTTAACTTTTCTAGCCTTTCTTCATAACTAAAACTTTCCATTCCCCTTACTAGTTTTGTAGCCCTCCTCTGCACTCTTTCTAGTTCCATAATGTCCTTTTTCAGAAAGGGTGCCCAGAATTGAACAGCATATTCTAGGTGGGGTCATACCATGGACCTGTAAAGAGGCATAATTATATCTTCCTCCCTTGAGTCAATACCCCTTTTAATACATGCCAATATCTTATTGGCCTTTGCAGCTGCCAGCTGGCACTGCATGCTACTGCTAAGTCTGTTGTCTACCATTACTCCCAAATCCTTTTCATTTGTAGATTTCCCCAGAGAAACACCATTTAAACTATATGTTGCATTTTTATTATTATACCCAAAATGCATAACTTTACACTTGTCTATATTGAATCTCATTTGCCACTTGCCTGCCCAGTTACTCAATTTGTCCAAATCCTCTTGTAATGAAGACACATCCAGTTCAGACTTTATTACCTTACTTAATTTTGTGTCCTCGGCAAACACTGATACATGGCTCCCTATGCCCTCTGGGAGGTCTTTAATAAACAAATTAAAAAGAAGAGGACCCAGGACAGATCCCTGCGGTACTCCACTTATCACGTTTATCCAACTGGAGAACTTGCCATTTACTACCACTCTTTGCATTCTATCTTTCAGCCAATTTCCAATCCACACACAAACATTTTTCCCTAGGCCTATTTCATTCAATTTGTACAGTAACCGCTTGTGTGGAACTGTATCAAATGCCTTGGCATAGTCTAAATAGATCACATCAACCGCCGCTCCCGTATCTGTATTATTACTCACTTTTTCATAAAATGCGATCAAGTTAGTTTGACAAGACCTGTCTTTCACAAAGCCATGTTGGCTATTGCTAATGATATTCCTGTTCCAGCAGAATTCTTGAATATATTCCCTTAGCAACCTTACAGGTCTGTAATTTCCTGGCTGTGACTTTGATCCCTTTTTAAATATGGGCACCACATCTTCTTTACTCCAATCCATGGGCACCATACCTGAAATAAATGAATCCCTGAAAATCAAATATAACGGTCTGGCCAGGGTCTGGCTTAGCTCTTTAAGTAACCGTGGGTGTATACCATCTGACCCCGGAGCTTTGTCTACCTTAACACCATTCAATTGTTTTAACACTTTTTCTTGTGTTAGCCAGTCCCATGCTTGCTGTGACTGTTCTGTAAAAATAGTTTGCAGATTCTTGTCCATTGGGTCTTCCTTGGTAAAAACAGAAGAAAAGAAATTATTTAAAATATCTGCCTTCTCTCTGTCCCCCTTGACCATCTCACCCGTTTCAGATAACAAGGACCCAGCATCAGACTTTAATTTTTTTTAATGTATTTAAATAATTTTTTTGGGTTGCTCTTGCTCTCCTTAACAATATTTTTTTCATTCTCCAGTCTAGCTAATTTAATAGCCTTTTTACAGGTTTTGTTGACATTTTTGTATTCTGCAAATGCCTCTGCTGATCCCTCAGCTTTGTAATGTTTAAATGCCGCTTTCTTGTTATTTATTTCATGAATTACTTTACTGGTTAGCCACATTGGTTTTAATTTGCTTCTTTTGTATTTGTTTCCAACAGGGATAAATTTATATGTGTATTTTTGCAATGTTATTTTGAATGCATTCCACTTACCTTCTGTGTTTTTTCCTGAAAATATTTTATCCCAGTCAACGAGACCAAGGGATGAATTAAACCTGCTAAAGTTGGCCTTTTTAAAATTCAGTGTTTTGGTGGAACCCATACCATATTGCTTTTTTGAATTAATCTCAAACGATACCATGTTATGGTCACTATTCCCCAAGTGCTCCCTAACTAGGATGTTAGAGATAAGTTCTTCATTGTCAGTTATTACCAGATCCAGACATGCATTCCCTCTGGTTGAGGTCTGCACTAGTTGAGACAAAAAATTGTCATTCAACAAGTTCAGAAACTTGCTGCTTTTAGCATAATTAGCTGTTCCATTTTTCCAATCTATTTCTGGATAATTAAAATCCCCCATAATTATAGTTCTCCCTATTTGAGAAGCCTTTTCTATTTGCATTAATAGCTTTGATTCTTCAAGGTCACCAATGTTTGGTGGTTTATAACAAATACCCACTAATAATTTTTGGGCAGTTTTATCCCCAGTGACTATTTCAACCCACAGGGATTCCACATGTTCACTACTGTCATCACATATATGTTCCCACAATTGAGGCAATAATGCTGGTTTGACATACAGACAGACCCCACCACCTCTTTTGTTTGACCTATCTTTTCTAAATAACATGTAGCCCTCCAAATTGATTGACCAATCATGTGTGTCATCCCACCATGTTTCTCTTATGCCTATCAAGTCATAGTTTTCAATTTCAGCTACCAGCTCCAGTTCCCCTATTTTACCAGTTAAACTTCTGGCATTTGCAAGCATACAATTTATGCCACTGCTATGTTCCATTTGTGATTTAATTTTGAAGTGGTTTATAGGCTTCTCCCTATCATCTGTACTAACCCCGCCCCCAGATCCTCCCACCTGGTTATTAACTACATCGCCTTCCCTTTCTATACTATCTATCCCAGTATTTATTGGTCCCTCCCCCCCTTCCTAGTTTAAAATCTCCTCCAACCGTCTAGTCATCCTCTCCCCAAGCACTTGAAACCCTCTTGCATTCAGGTGCAATCCGTCCCTGCTATAGAGATTGTACCCCAAAGCAAAATCAGCCCAGTGCTCTAAAAACTCAAAGCCCTCCTTCTTACACCAAGACTTCAGCCATGCATTGAGCTCCCTAATCTCTCTGGCGTAGCGCATGGCACAGGTAGTATCTCTGAGAATACTACCTTGGAGGTCCAGTTCCTAATCTTACTGCCTAAATCCCTAAAATTACCTTTTAGGACTCTCCACCTTCCTCTTACTTTGTCATTGGTACCAATATGCACCAAGACAGCTGGATCCTCTCCAGCCCCTCCCAATAATCTGTCCACCCTGTCTGCAACATGCCAAACCCGGGCACCCAGGGGACAGCAAACCATTCGGTTGCTGTGATCAGGACCACAGATTACCCTATCTGTTCTCCTAATAATGGAGTCCCCTACCACCACAACCTGCCTAGGCTTTACTTTCCTCTGGATCCCCTGTGTGCTAGAGGAGCTGTTCTCCCGGCTGTTAGGGAGAACAGTCTTCTCCAGCAATTCCACTTCTGGGTTTGCCTCCCCAACATCTTCACTTAAATGAGCAAATTTGTTGGGATGGAAAAACTCAGGACTGGCTGCCCTCTTCCTCTTCCCTCCCCTACTGCTGCCACTTCTAACTGTCACCCAGCTATGTGCCTGGTTCCCTTCTAGCTGATCTTCTCTCTCTTTGCTAGGTGACCCAGCTAGACTCTGCTCAGTTAGCAAGAGACTCCTCTCAAGGTTGTCAATATCTCTCAGTGTTGCAATATGACTCTGTAGAGCTCCAATCTGAGCTTCTAGAAGGGCCACTTACTCACACTTGCCACAGCGGTATGGACCCTGGAACTGCTGTTCCAAGCATGCATACATATGGCAAGATGTGCACTGAGTGAGATCTCCAAACTTGCTCATCCTGTATGGTGCAAATGTGAGTTCCTAAAAATGTAAACAATTAATTTACCTGTGTTGCACTAAGTGCTGTGTTTCACAAACTGTGCACTTATTCAAGAGCACTTAGTGAAGAGCACGCTCTGTTTGTGAGCAAGCTCTGTGATTCCTCTACCTAGATTTATACAGGCCTACACAGGTGATTGTTCACAAACCCCACCCTTAATTAATTACACACACTCCCAGAAAAACACAACCTTTTACACTTTAACCCTTTAACCTTCTTACTGCAGGTTAGGATGTAAACACAAAATCAGTATATTATGACACTTTTCCAATGCTTTGATGTCCAAACTGTTCACTTAATCCAGAACACACTGCAATTTGTGAATAGCTGCACAACTCAGACATTGCTAACATTCAGTGGGCTTTTTTGCCTTAAAAGCAGTTTTACCATGCAGAATTCAATGAAGGCCTCAATCTCTCCCACAGAGTGCATTAAAAAAAACATATTTTGCTTTTTAGATGCACTAGTTGGTAATGTTTATTAAAAAAGTAGAGGCTGCCCGCTCTGCAGTCATGCACAGTAATGACTGCCCGAATGTGAGGCACTCCAAATTCAGACCGTGTCCTTTCTACGCTCCATCCTGGGACCACTGAGTCCCTGGAAGTTGCTCAGAGCGGACTCCAGTCTGAATTCGGAGCTCCTTGCTCTGTATTAGCCGCGGCACTTTCGGGCAGTCAGTACTGCTCATGACTGCAGTCAAGCCACTGAGAGGAGAGGATCCTGGCACAAGCTGAGGTTGCTGGGTGGCACTGTGGCCCGTGTACACGGGATTTTCAACTAGTAATGTATATATTTTTTCATAAGTGCTAGAACTGTAGTACAAAAAAATATATATGGTTGCATGATGTGTGCTTCTGTATATTTGTATACAAACTACTTAAATTCTTCAAGAACATTATTTTTATTTTTCTGATAAACATATTCCTTTTTTAAATACATTTGTAACATTACATATGATTAATAAAAAGCATGCTCTGGTAATGGTAATTGGTAAAGCCTTGATAAAATCATTCCACAACACTTGATTACATTAACATTTATAGTTTTTTTATGCTTCAGAACCGATGATACATGATTACAGTAATGGTCTAATTAGGTTTCAAGTAATATATGCTTCACTATACCTATAATACCAAAATTGTTTATTGAAATTGTCAAAATTGTTGCATAAAAATGAATAAAATGCAGACATTCTAATTACAGCAAAAGTAAATTTAAGGTTGTTTTTTTGTTAATTTTGCATTTCGCAGTGGTTGTTTTTCAAAGCCACTTTTTATATGTATATAAAAAGCAGAAACAAGTATTAAAAAATCCTGAATAAAAAAACGTAAAATTAGGTCTTGGATAGATTTCTACAATATTACTGGTTTTAGAGTTTGGAGAATAATGGGATACCAAACAAAACATTACTGATTATTAAAAGTAGCTTCACAATAAATCATAGGAATTTGTATTATCATTTGTTTACAAGATGCCATCTTATTCCCCAGAGCTGTACCTTAGGCAATAGACAAACTAAGATACAAAGATGTAATACCATATTATTATTGGGAAGCCAAATATCTTCTTCTACTCCAGATCTCACAGATATAAACTGCTCCTCCTGAAAAATCAAAGCAATGAGAACATGAAGGGGTGTGTGTAAGGAATGTTGATAGAGAGGGGCATGGAAAGGACATCATGTCAGGAGTGGTGAAAGGGAGGGTGGAAGAGGACATCAGGAGCAGCAAAAGGAAGGGCATGAGAGGACATCAGGAAAAGCGAAAGGGAGGACAAGAGATGAGAACAAGAACATTCTGAGTGGCAAAAGGGAGGGCAGAACTGGTGAAGAAGGGGTCAGGCGAGAACAGCGGTAGCAAAGAAAGGCAGGGAGGGCGAGTTTAGCAGACCACCCTCTGAGGCATAAGGGAGGGTGGGAGTGAGAGAAGAAAAGAAGCCATGTACCTGCAGCGATTTGAACAGGATTGGGAAGGAGGGCTTTGTTTCCCCCTCCCAAACCTATCCAATTCACGTGCCAGTGGGGATTTTCTCGCAGTGATTTGGCTAGGGTTGGGAAGGGGGCTTTACCACATTGCTGCCACTGGGTGTTTGTGGCAAGGACATATGATTCTGTTTAATAGGGGTGGGCGAAAAGTTTGAAACATTTCCTGAATGACTTTTTGGGAAAACATGCCGATTTTTCGCTTTTCCTGTGAAAAATTTCGCCTTTCCGCCTATGCAAAATTGTCCTCTTTTTCACCTGTTTTAACAAATTTTCCACCTATGTTAACACATTTTTCACCTATTTTTCTTATAGGTACTACATTTCCCACTGAAATATTACTTCTACTTGTGAGTCTTACAGCAACATATACCTTGAAAAATGTGTTAGCATGCAGAATGCATTTGTCCTTTGCCCACAACACTAACTTCCTACTTAAGTGACACTGGCACATATCATGATGATGTCAAGTAATGAAAAAAATAAAGTACAACCTACAGTGTTGCAGATGTGTATTCTAGTGGTGGTGGTGAAGAACTGGCATGGTGTAATTTGTGTATGTATTTTTACCATTGTCATACTCTATCCTCCTTCTCAGATTATTGACACACATTACTTATCGGTCATAGCAGTGGTCCCAAGTAGGGTAGATGGGGGCAACCCTTCTTCACATCAGTCCTCCACCTCCTCATCTGTACTGCTGTTAATATATTACTTTTACTATAACTGTGGCAAGATGTTGATGTAAATCTACTGCCACTACTACTAGGTGTCAAAGGTGCAGCACTTACAGCAGCAACACCAGACGTACTCGTCATATCTAACACTGTGGATGTTAAACTGTGTTGCTGTTGCTGAGTAGTCAAAACAGGTGTGTGTGGCTGAGTGGGACTTGAACTTTGAAGAGGCAATGATTCTAATGATGACTGATAGGGTGACTGTGTGCTTTATGACATCTGTACTTGTCGAGGGTCAGACTTTCCAATGGCTTTCTCAAACACTTTATAGACAGACACAGTGCTCCTTAAAAGTGATGGAAGATACAGCCTTTGACTTTCTGCTAACCTTATAGCCCTGTCATCATCCTCATGCTCAACTTCACCTGTATCTGAACAAGAGTAGGATTCTTGAAGGATATATTCTAGATCTGCATCATCACCAGTCATCATTAGGTCATCCTCAGCATCACCTGACAGTTCTTGCCCACTACTACCCTTATATTCCTCTAAGCTTTTAGAGGTCTCAAACAATTTCTTTTTACTTTTACTGTAACCAAGTTCCCTACTACAGGTGTTCTGGTGCTTGGTTGTCTCACTGTCTGATTCAGAAGGTGATTCAGCTGCTACAACTTCCTCTATTATGCTATTGCCAGCATCATGAACACTTGAATGTGACTTGTTGTCTTCAGTGTTCTTCTTATATGGTTTTGTATTTCTACTGGCACTGGTGTTGCTGGAAATAGTTTTGCTGTGACCATGACAAACTGCATCCTCCCTTTGAGTAGAGGGATCATCATCATTGATTGCACACGCTGCAGCAAACATTGCTGCAGTCAGTTTTTGAACTACTACTTTTCTCTCACGTCCCTACACTGCTCCACTCCTCCCCCTTGTGTGCTTGCTGGACATTATTTTACACTGTGTTTTTTTTTACTGTACGGTACACAACACAACTGATGGAGCTGTATGATGTCTTGCCTAAGCCCATTCAGCTGTCTGTCACTGTCACCTAAGTGTAACGGTTTGTACGACACTCGGACACAGTAGGTTAGAATAAAACACAGTTTTATTAAAAGACACAATGAGAATACCCACAGCGGGCTATAGCGTATCACAGTGGAATAGACAGGAAAATATAAATCATGGACATATGCCCACACAGGCCCAGTATACAATGGGAAGAAGGTTAGATACTGTCACAGGTCAGGCATAACAGGGCAACTTCAGCACAGTATGGGTTAAAGTTCATAGATAGTAATCAGTCTCTGATGTGGTGTGTTTGGCAATGCCCATTATGATGGTAATGGTTATCAAGAGACTGTGGTGCGAGATGTGGAAGCACCTAAGTCTGTAAAGCAGGACTGAGACTTATACCCTCTGCTGTAGCTGTAACGGAGGCCACAATACTCTGCTAGAGCTCGAACAGACTTGAGCCACGGGCACCCGACCGGTGCTGTAACGGAAGCACAGTACTCTGCAAGAGCTGGTGGATTTGAGTCAATGGCACCCGACTGGTGCTGTAATGGAGACACTGTACTCTGCAAGAGCTGGTGGACTTGAGCCAATAGCACCTGACTGGTGCTGTAGCATAGGCAACCATACACAGCAAGAGCTAACGGAACGCAACCACGGCTAACTGCCAGAGCGGTAATCGGAGGCAACAATAGCTCTGCAAGAGTTAACAGAAGGCTCAGTGTTAACTGAGGAAACAGTGCTCTGCAAGAGTTAGCGGAAGGCTCAGTGGTAATCGAAGGCAACAGTGCTCTGCAAGAGTTAACGAAAGGCTCGGTATTAACGGATGCAACAGTGCTCTGCTAGAGTTAACGGAAGGCTCAGTGGCAACAGAGGCAACAGTGCTCTGCAAGAGTTAACTGAAGGCTCAGCAGTAACGGAGGCCACAGAGATACTCAGTCTGCTAGGCCAACTAAGCGGAAGTAAGAATGTCGCCTAAGCGACATGGAGAACAGGAGCAGAATAGCTGGGCCGGATCTCAACGCAGGAACGTCAGCCAAGCCGGGTCAGGTCACGGAGTAGGAATGTTAGCCAGGCTGGGTCGAATCACAGAGCAGGAACCAGAAGGAGTAGTCAAACGGGCCAAGTCGGTACACAGGAACACAGTAACACAGTAGCACTGGTACAGGAACACCACGAAAGGGCACCTGACAGGTGCCAGAGGCCCGGTATAAGAAGGTCATACTGGGCGGGCCAAACTAAGCTCAGCCAATGTGAGCGCAACACACAGAGAATGACAGAAAAAAAAGCACGGGCACTTGATACTAAGATATTTTGTTTTTTATTCTTTTTTGTTTTTTTTTATTTTTTTAATTTTTATTTTACTTTTTTTAAGTTGTCCACCTTGTTGTCTCAGTCTGTTCAAAAAAATGAGAGAGTCTGACAACCTTTTATATGGCCGTAGAAAACTTTCCAGTGGTGTAGAAATATTTTCTTCCCATTGATTTAAATGGGTGGAAAAGGCGGGAAAAAGAGGAAAAACTGCACTTTTCATGGGAAATTATTCGCCAATTTCAGTTTGAGGCGAAAATTTTCCCCCATCCCTACTCTTTAGCACTGTATATAATCTCAGCTTCAGCCATTGTTGATCAACTGTGGGATGACTGCCTCCTCAGTAAGCTTCCAACAACTTCTAGCCATGTTTAATTTGGTCCATCTACAACAGACTCCCTGATGGAGAAACACATTGGGGAGATTGATCCTTTAACTAATATCCTAACACTTATATTATTATCAAGTGATGTATCTATCACAGGATATTTACTATTTTAACCTCAACCACTTCTTCAGGAAGGCTATTCCATGTGTCTACTATGTTCCTATAAAGTAGTTCTTCCTCACATTTCCTTGTATTTCTGAAGTAATTTTAGCACATGTCCACTAGTTTTATTATTCCTTTTATTCTGAAAAAATGTATCCCTCATTAACCTTAACATATTTGAAGGTTCAGCTATAGATATTAAGGTGCTGGAGACTTTCCTATTTTTGTTTTTAGCCCGGGCACCATTTTAGTGGCTTTTCTTTGAATAGTCTGATATATTTATGCCCTTCTGGTGATAAGATCTCTAGGACTGTACACCATGCTCTAGGTGAGGTTGAACTAGTGATCTCTAAAGTGGAATTAGAACCTCTCTTTTTATTCTGTTAATGCCTCTTCCTATACAACTTAGTACTCTGTTGGCTTTCCTCATGGTTGTGTGCTGCATTACTTGCCTACACTTAAATCATCAGGTTGTCTATATATCATTGCCACATATGCATCATTTTATACTTTGTGGCATTACATTTTAATTTCAAAATAATTTTTATTGTTTTTACAAGTAATAATGAAAACACAAATACAAAATG
This sequence comes from Rhinophrynus dorsalis, assembly GCA_037306005.1. Taxonomy (NCBI): domain Eukaryota; kingdom Metazoa; phylum Chordata; class Amphibia; order Anura; family Rhinophrynidae; genus Rhinophrynus; species Rhinophrynus dorsalis. The sequence goes on from CM074721.1 coordinate 254,931,372, forward strand.
ACTAATTTCTCCGAAACAAAGAGGTTATCACATGTCACAGTTTACCAACAATCAGAGTATAGACATACATTCATTAAAGTAGGTAAAAAGGGAAACATAGTGCAAATAGAGTCATAACATTGTTTACCCTAGATCAGATTGCCAGTAAAAATAAGTAAAGCTTGCAATCGCATAATGAGAATGAGCTATGTATCTGTGTAATTGATGCAATGAGCGATTTAAATCATAAGAAGGAAGGGGAAGAAAGAGAGAGAGAAAAAGAGAAAAGAAAGAGGGGGTAGGAAGGGTGGGTGACAGCAGGTGAGGGGTTGGGAGCTCCAGATATCTTGAGTGAGAAGAGTAATGGGCCCTAATGTATAACTAAAAGATCAGACTTAGTTTCAAACCATTCATCCATCTACAGTGATAAAACTGTTCTGCCACATTTTAGTGAATAACATCTGTTCTTCAACTTTCATTTCCCAATCAGAGATTGTAAGGGGAGACACTGACTTCCACCGCATTGGGATGAGAGCTTTTGCTGCATTGAGCATGGACAGCAAAAGGATCTTCTGAGGAAGAGGAAGTCTCTATGGAGAAGAATTGTCCAGGGGATACGAGGCAGTGCTATGCTCTGTATGAGATCCAATGAGAGAGGCAATTCTTCCAGAATGGCTTGATTAAGGGGCATTCCCACCATAAGTGTAATAATGTATCTGTATGTTTTTTGCATCGCCAACAGAGCTACGTATTTTGTGGAGAGATGGCATGAAGTCTAGAAGAGGTAAGGTACTACCTGGCTAGAATCGTAAAATTAATTTTGATAATCTGATTGAGATTGAGGAACAAAAAGTCGTAGTCCATATGCTTTGCCAGTCTTATAGTGTGGCCATTGAGCCCAGTTCCTTTTCCCATGCTCCTGCATAGGGAGGTTTCTTGAGTTCGGTAGAGTGAATAAGGATTTTATAGACCTTACCAATAAAACCATCTTTTTTTCTCTGGGGAGGTCTTACTAGGCGTTTGCAGATCAGGGGATAGTTTCCAGGCAGGAAATTAAGATGAGGAGAGTGAGTATTTGGAAGGTGCAGTTGAGAAGATTAAAGAGTGGGGTGATGGAAGGGAAAACAATTATCTGGAGCTGTTTAGTTTAGTCCAAAAGTCTACTACCGTTGTTAATATGAGGTATAAAGTAGGGAGGATGTATCACTTTTGGGGGTGAATAGTTCGTGTCGAGGGTCATATGTAGGGAAAATTGGAGCGTTCCAGATGAACTCATTGTTTGTAAGCGGCATTATGAATCCAAACAGGAATGGTGGACAGAATCACTGCTCAGCATCACCTACCCACACTATGAGAAAAAATGCCACTACCAAAGCCAAATGCTTGTAACGTTGAAAACATGAACGACTAATGCACCTGATCGAATGCCTTCTCGGCATTAGTTGTGAAGAACACCACTGGAAGGCATGTGTTATCCTTTGTATCAAGCTTGGGGGTAAACCCTGCCTGATCCCAGTGAACAAAGGAGGGCAGCACCTCTTTCAGACTGTTTGCCAACAGGCAAGTGCACACATTGACACCAAGGGGGGATTGGGCACCTGCTCTTTTTGTCCAAAGTGCCTTTGTGCCCTTTTAACAAAAAAAAAAGTTGCCTCGCCACCTGCACTAACCCCCCCACTGCCCAGTCAGGTCTGTACCTCCTTCAGGACAGACCTGTAGATACTGCGCTCCCTCGTTGGCACTTTAGTATTACAGACATCATCTCCCAGCACTCTGCATGAAGAGAAGACCGCAGGAGCTCTAGCAGCTACAAGTCTCTGCCAAAGTGTCACGGTTACCCAGAGAAGTTCAGGAGTCAGTACGGTTTAGTTAATGCAGTTTATTAACAAATGACATACAGCGGGTATATACATTATATACAATAAGAATAAGCACAAGGTAATAGCCAGCAAGCCTGCTATCAGAAATAATAGGTTGCAAAGCTAAACCACTGTGCTGGAGACTAGGCCTTAGCCACTGGAAGTCTCGGCTGGAACCAGGAACAGGAACTGGAACAGGAACCGAAGAGGAATAGGGTCTGACTCAGCCTGCAGTCCAGTCAGATATGCAAGTCTACCAGAGCCCCAGGCCCACACTATATTGGGTGTCTGATCACCAAGGGGAAAGATGAAAGAATAGTCAGACAGAGCCACCAGTCAGCACCAGAGGGGGTAGCCAGACAAGCCAGGTCATACACAGATCAGGTAGTCATCCAGAGCCACAAATCTGCACCAGATTGGATGTCCACTATTAAGGGTTAGGCAAAAGAATAGTCAGACAAAGCCACAGGTCAGCACCAGAATGGATGGAAGACTAGCCAGGTCATACACGGAGCCCAATGCAACAGATCTGCTTTGAACAACAATGTAAGGGCATCTGAGTCAGGCCTTAGTCTGCCCTTTAAACCCTTCCACAGGAAGTAGGAGGAGCAGCTCAGAGGGAGGAAGTAGGAAGTTGGTAGGTGGAGACTACAGTAAGCAAACAGATAAAACAGAGGCCTGCAGCATGCTATAAGCCTCGCACCTGAAAGTGATGCTGAAGTCAAGGTAAGCTATAACACAAAGGATGCACATACAGACCTCTCCTGCCGCTGGACCACCAGGGAAGAGGTAGGAAATGGACACTGGGGAGCAATGTGGAAATGATGGGGCAATATGGATCTGATGGGAGGCAAGATGGAGATGATGGCAATGTAGAGATGATGGGGCAATGTATGTGAGGGTAAGTTGGAGCTGAGGGCAATATGGCGCTTATGGGGGCAATATGAAGATGAAGGGGGCAATGTGGGGTAAGTTGGAGCTGATGGGGCAATATGGAGCTGATGGGGCAATATGGAGCTGATGCGGGCGATATGGAGCTGATGCAGGCAATGCGAGAGTAAGTTGGAGCTGATGGGGGCAATATGGAGATGATGGGGCAATGTGGAGCTGATGGGGGCAAAATGGAGCTGACAGGGGACAATGTAAGAGCAATATGCAGATGATGGGGGGCAATGTGGAGATTAGGAGCGCTGTGAAGGTGTCCAGTGGAGATGGCCAATGGGGGGGGGCACCACAGATTTCTGTGCCTACAGGCTCCTGAGATGTAAATTCTTTTCTTTTTTTTTAAATATATATTGTGAATAAATCATGAGAGTGCCCTTTTTTTCATTTGAGCCCCTGCCCTCCAAAATGTCTGTGCACATCCCTGTTTGCCAATATTTAGCATAAATCTTATTGTCTAGGTTGAGCAAGGAAATCTCTCTATAATTGGAGCAGCTATGGGAATCCTTGCCTGTCTTTGGTAGGACAGTAATGTCAGCCTCTGTAATTGTGGGGTGGGCTTGGATTTCTGTCAGTAGGGAATTAAAAGAGTGAGTAAGCAATGGGGTCTAAATGTCTGAAAATAGTATGTAATAAGTGTGAGAAAATACGTCCGGTCCAGGGCTCCTCCCAGCAGGGAGGGATCGTATGGCCTGTGAAACTTCGGATTCTGATAAAGGGAGATCAAGGGTTTGTTGGGTAGTCTTGTCTATTTGGGGGAGGTTTGCAGTCTGGAGGTAGAATGTTATTTCTGATGAGGTGGCAGAAGTAAATGTGTGTTGATCTTTGATGTTATACAAAGTCTCATAATAACTTCAAAACTGTTCAGCTATAGCTTCTGGAGTATGAACTAAGTCGCCCGAATGTGTCTTAAGTTTGGGAATGTATGTCTTCAGTCTTTTGGCTCTTAATTGCCGGGCCAATAGAGCCCCTGGTTTGTTACAATTTTCAAAGAGTAGATTCTTATTGCGCATAGCAGGATCTGTAACCCTCTGCACAATTGTGTTAAACTAGAGAGGTCTGAGGGGCCTAGTGAGGATTTATGAGAGGACTCAATTCAGTCAATTTCTTTCAGAATGTTAACAATTTTTTTCAACCTGTTTCTTTTCTGTATAGCAACATATCTTATTATGTTCATGTGAACAGTTGTCATGTATGTAGTGCAGAATGGACTGTCGCACCTGGGATTGTACACTATGATCTAGTAAGAGATGATCATCAAGGTGCCATTGTCATGGGGACCTGTTATCATTTGAATATCGAACGTGAACTGAAACTGGCGCATGATCATTCCATGTGTGGCATTAGTAAATAGTCAATTCTAGAATAATGTCCGTGTGGGTGGGAAAAGGAGTAGTCCTTTGTGTTGGGGTGGAGCAGTCTCCAGACGTCTGTGAGCCTGTATATATTTAGGAGAGTATTAAAACGCTGAATAGTCTAGGCTGAGTAGGGTGATGACACTGAGAAACAGTCTAATGCGGGTGAGAGATGTAGATTAAAATCACCCCCAAGGACCGGTGTACCCTTCTGGAAATCAGCTAATTTTTCTAAAACCCTCTGTAAGAACGTGGTTTGGGATGTGTTAGGGGCATAAATGGTAGCGAACATGAACAAGTGATTGTGTATTAGTCCCTTGACAAAAAGGAATCTCCCATCTGGATCTCTGACAATATTTTGCATAATAAATGGTATCCTTCTATGAAAAATAATCTCTTCTCCTTGTTTCTTAACCTGAGCTGAACCTAAGTAATATGTGAAGTAATATTTCTCTAGTTCCTTTAAAATGGGTTTCCTGGATCATGACCACAACACGCCCCATGCGGTGGAAGTCTCCTAGTGTTAAGGACCATTTCTGCTGTGTGTTTAGACCCTTTACATTTCGAGAGAGGACACACAGAGGATCAATTTGATTACCAGCCATTGTACAAAGTGGTAAGCGCTAAAGCATGGAATGTAAAACACATTGGACTCCGAAGGAGTGAAGCTAAGATCACAGTTATAGTTGGGTGCCCATCCATTCCTAACCCATTAGAGAAAGGGGGGAAGGACAAGGGGTACCAGCAGTAGGGCATCTGTCCTAAGATATAGGAACAAGGTGTAGAAGTATAGAGAAGAAGAGGGGAGGAAAAGAGGGTGAAGAAAAAGGTAATAAGAATGTCCAATTTCACTCTGTCTGAGTAGGTGGATGGGCTGGGACACACATTCCAGAAAGTTAGGTACTGCAGAGAACAGGGAGAATACTAGAAGACTGGTCACCTGCAACAAGTGTGCAGAAGAGCAGTCTCCCATTTCCATCATACGACAGAACAGAAAAGGACTGTCAACAAAAATACAATCTTATAAAGCGAACAAAAAATGAGCAGGTTATACTAAAAGATCTGTATGGGCTTGAATGACTCACCATTTAAACTCAAGAGAATGAATGCGTCATACAGCAAAGGGTCGAGTAACGGCCCACTGAGGTAACTGCTAGTAGAAACAGAGCGGTATAGAGAGTAAAGGGTGGTAGTAAATGAGTAAGGCCTCAAGAAGGCCGCAATGTGTGGCTTAATGGTTAAACCAGTTGTGGAGGAGGGAAATTAATACTATAAGCATAGCCCAGAATGACATTCTGCATTTTTCACATACGTATGAACCCTTGTTTTGCATGAATAGTAACATTTATTTATGTAAACAGTTTAGGATAGGGACATCTCTTCCTCCAGAGAACATGTTTAATAGAATATGTGAAAGCATATCCTATGACCATATCACAGTACTGGAAGTCACAAATAACTCCCATACAGTATTATTGGAAGAGTCCCTCCAGAGTCACTCCTGTAAGGAAAAGAACATTAGCTCCCTATAACGGATGAGGTTCCTGCAAATTCACAAAGTAAACTATATAATCTAATATAGAACCAGGCTTTCTCATTAAAAAAAATAAACTAGTAACTGTGTTTGTCCCAGTGTAAACACCAACTAGTCCCTCATATTGCCCAAGTATGTAAGCAGCCCCATAGGAGATACCGTGTGGAGGGCCTCAGAAAGAATACCAGTCCATTTCACAGTATGATTTCAAGTTGAAGCAGTCCCCGAGATATTCATTGTGTAGATCTCAAAATTCTAAACAGCCAACTGTCCACAAGTCTGGTATCATCCATCCTACTAATGTGCATATTTTGCTGCCACCGATGAAGATGGTAGGGATCATGGAACACATCTTTTCTTTGTGACCGTTGACCAGGAATCCTGTGTTTCCATCTCTTCAACCCATTGCGGCATTCCAAACAAAGAGCTGGGCATGGAGAAATCATCTTGAAGGTGCAATTTCAAGGCATCGATAAATGCTTTATGATCACCTTGGTACTTCAATGTGTGGGTAATTCCATCTGTGTGGACCAGCAGCGTCAAGGGGAAGCCTCATCTGTATTTAATGTTCTTAGCTCTCAATGCTTGAGTTATAGGCCTCACCTCCCTCCTCCATTGCGTTGTAAGTGGAGAGAATATCGAGATGTCTGATCCTTCAAAGGAGATTGGTGCCATTAACGAGCCCCTCTAGAGACATTTTCTTTATCTGTGTAGGAATTAAATTTTACTACTACATCTTGTGGTTGATCTTTTGAAGACGATTTTGGTTTCAAGGATCTGTGTGCATGGTCCAGTTTCATGGGCACTTTAGCATCCGATTCTGTGAGAAAGGTAAAGAGACAATTTAAGAATACCTACAGGGTCTCCAGTCCAATGGCTTCTGGAATGCTGGGGATCCTCACATTGCTTCTTCGTTGATGATTTTCCAAATTGTGTAGCTTCAACATAAAATCAATTTGACTTTTGTGGACTGCATCCTTCCTGGAAACAGTCACTGTTTGAAAGTGCATCCACTTCTCTTGGTCGGATTCCAAGGCCTCCACTTTCCCGCCTAACATTACCACATAACTCTTTATGTCAGATGTTTCTTCTTTCAGAAAGAGTTTGATGTCAGCTAGAAGATTATGCATATAATTTTTTGTTGAAGGGGAGTTTAGATTGTTCCCATTTCTTCATCATAGGAGCCACTGCGAATGTCATTGGGTTGAAGTGTAGTAAGTTGTAGTAAGAATAATGTTGCCAGTTTGTGGTCGGACCTAACTGAACTTGAATATGGATAATCGGAAGCAGTGTGCTCTATCCGAAGGTTGTAAAGGCCTACTGAGGGGGCCTAATGAAGTAGGAAGTATTTAAAAGAAGATGTATGAAAGGTTAAAAGTGGGGGGGAGACGTGTCTTAAGGGTGGGGAACCCGAAAGATGCGCACCTCCCAGGTTCCCTGATGTTCGTATACGAAGGTAACTTGGTCCTCCCACAATCACAGGCTAACCAATAGCCTTTAAATTTGTGGTCGGACCTAACTGAACTTGAATATGGATAATCGGAAGCAGTGTGCTCTATCCGAAGGTTGTAAAGGCCTACTGAGAGGGCAAAAAATAATGGACCAGATACACAGAAAACCGGTAAAACTTTATTCCAATGGTATGTCGAGAGTATTACAACGCCAATTTGCGGAAAGCATGTCTAATCTCCATAATGAGTGATGGTATGTATGACATATAACAAGCAGATTTCCAGAGTAGGGGTCATGTTGCAAGAGGCTGCAGTGGCAGCTCCTATGCGAAATGAATGGCCCAAAAATTTGCTTGGGTTAAGACCTAATCTAGTGAGGATGATCCTTATGTATTTGATGAATAGGGCTGTAGTAAGGGGTTTACCATCTACAGGAAACAAAAGGCTATCTCTGGCTTTGTCTTGTAAGGTGAGTAAATAAGTGTCTAGGTAAACTACTGGGCACCAAGCATTATGAGACTGGTAGAAGAAAATCTTGGTAGGAGGACCTACTTGGTTAGTTTTAAGTAGTGAGGACTGACAAAATGTAATGGTCTGAACTGCGGTGTAAATCTACGATTCTTAAAAACCTTCCTGATACTTTGGACACAGTGACTTCCCCAGGTCTCATAAACCCATAAAAGGCCAAAAAAGTTGTGGCAAGCAAGGTGTTATTGATATCTACAGAAAAAGGTCTAGAATGAAGTACATGACAAATGGCCCGAAACAGTCCACTATCTATAGTCTAGAGCTGGCCTTGTTCTGGGGAGCTTTGGAAATCCCTCTCAGAGCTAATTTGATGGAATGGCAGGACAAAAGAGGTTGAGGTTGGATGTCTAAAATGGTACGGAAATGCTGAATGCCTACCACGTATAACTTGATGGTGTTATATGAAAGGTGTAGTGAGTAATGACAGTAAGCTATGAAAGCTAGTATAGTGCTGATGTGTGAGGATGGGAAGGACTGTATAGATTGATATACTTCTGAAACAGGGTCCAGGCTCGGTCATAACATTTCCTGGTACTGGATGCCAAGGCCTGATGCATGAGGGTATGAACTTCTGAAAGATGGATGTTTATTCCATCCTCATGGCTTGTATATCTGGACACCTCGTGGGGAATGGATCTCCTGTAGGGTGAAGTTGATGGAATACCTGGAAATTTAAGCGAGACAAGGCATCAGCTTGTGAATTGCAGCTCCCTGGTATGTGAACACAAACTATGGAAAATTTATGATGTAGTGAAACCCATGTTAATTTCCTGAGAAATTACATAATGGGGGTGAGGATGACCGACCCTTGTTGATCAGGAAGGCGGTTGCTTCGTTATCAGTTCCAAACTGGACCGTTTCCCTCGTCCAAAACTGACCCCACACCATGGCAGCCACCACTATTGGAATCAATTCAAACAGAGCAGACGTCAGCTTAAATTGGGGAAAAGAACTAACCTCCGGGGGCCAAGCATTCGCCAACCAGTGGTCACCATAAATTGCAGCAAAACCGTCTGACACGGCCTGACCGTGGGTGACGTAATGAATACCCAAGGTATAAACATGGAATGGCCATTTCATGATCTCAGAAAATGGGCCCACATGTCCAGGTCTAATTTAGTGGACATGTCAAGGAATACCAAACCTTCCGACAGAGGATTCCCAGAGAGCAGGTTCAACAGGTGGGAAATGAAAGATCGACATTCTGCTTCTCTCCTATTGGCTATACTGTGCTTGTTCCGCCCAGTATGGTCTTTATATGCTGGGTTCTGGAACCTCTCCGGTGCCCTTTCGTGGTGTTCCTGTACCAGTGCTTGTTTCTGCTCTCAGTATTCCCAGTGTATCAACCCGGCCTGCCTGACTACTCTGCATCTTGTCTCCTGCCTGTGAACCAACCCGGAGATGTGTCTCAGTGTCGGAGACGTGCATGTTTGAAAAGGAGAAGCTGGCAGCGAGTCCAGATAAGTGGGGTGGGAGAGGAGGTGAACTCAGGAGGTGAACTCCACAGAGCTGTCTACAGAATGGAGTTGCTGCTAGATGAGAAGCATTACGTGTATCTGAACTGTCCTCTGCAAATATGTAGATTGTACACAGATATGACTATCTGCTATACCCTGGGGAATTCACCTAAGTCTTTAATAAATCATAGAAGTGAACGTTATTATTTATAAAGAGCCAACATATCCATCAGTGTTGTACAAATATAGAATCATGCGTGTTCGTAAGACATACAGGACCATATGGACAGAAAATGGATTCATCACAGGGCAAACAAAATGCTGAATAGGGGAAAAATAGAAACAATCCCTATGTGTACATTATTCTTCCCCAGGGTGAAGTTTCTTTGCAACAAGTTGCTCTAATTTATTAGTACACCAGCTTCATATGTATATGTATGTAAGTGTGATCCATGGAGTTTACAATATAATCTGGTATAAGAAGGAGTGCCATTTATGAAAATTCTGATAGTGCACGAGTTATGGTTTACACATTACAGTAGTGGTACATTTAAAAGGTGTTATTATTTTATTTTGTTGAAGGTTGAGGCTTGGCGAAAGTAGGGTGGTAAGGGGTACCAGAAGTAGGAAGCCTCAAAGCCTTCTGTCACAATACAGCAACAGAGGTTAGAGGAGCAGAGAGTAGTCCATTATGTGAAGAGCAAAAAGGAACGTGTAGGTATAAAGCAGAAAATCAACAAAGAAAATAGGATTGGAATGATTATTGGAGAACATTGAATCAGGATGACACTGACATGAAATGCAGCAAACCACAGTTTAGAACATAATTTAAATTGGGATACATCCTGTTAGAGCTCTGCAAAGCGCTTTGCAATGCGCTGGAGACCCAGACCTTATCCCAGAAACCACATACAAAGTGCTCTATGACCAGAGCAGCAATTTGATGAGAGGTGTAGTAGCTGAGGCACTAAAGGGGTTAACGTAGAGCACAATGTTAGTATGGAGAGTGAGCAGGGGCCGTAGCATTAATTTGACATGAGCTCTACTACCGGGAAGCCGGATTAAATGTGAGACTCTGTACTGTATATTGAAAATTGTACCTACATTTTTTAAACATATTTGAAAATAACTTTATCATAAATTCCTTGTTTGTTTATTTTGTATAAAACTATTGTGGGATGTCTGCTTAAATTAAATATATGCTTTTATGGGGTTCTTTTGCTTCTGCAAGGCAATTAGACCTTCTAAACCAGGGACAGTAATATACAGCAAACTGACCTACATAATGTGGCCCTTGGGTCTGGCTGACTAAACAAAAACAGAAGCTCTGCTATATACTTCTGTCTTTCTCGAAAGAGGATAGAATGATGCATATTATCACAAGGCATGTGTTTTTAAATTTGAATTCTACTAAGACATTCAAAGAAAGAATACAACATACATGCAATTACATTACAGTGGTATGATCAGACAAAAGTTGCTATTCCTAAGAAACCTGACACAGCTCTCTTGTTAATCAGGTAGGGACATAATTACAGTGGGTGCAAAGGGGTGCAGTTACCCTGGGGCCTAGCATCCAAGGGGCCCCATTGCCCATTAGGTTCTTCTAGTTATGCCTTTGTGAAAATATTTTTGTGATAAGGGACCCAAAAATGGTTGTGTCAGGGCCCTCCAATTAATAGTTACACCACTGGAATCGGATTAGACAAATTTCCCTTTCATAGCCACCTCTTGGCAACAAGAATATTTCCAGCCAATAGGTTAGCTATTGCTTGAAACTGGAACTCTTTAGACCCACCAATTTGAACAGATTGGTGCAAATCTTAAATATATGTTTTACACAATGTATCATTTTAACAGTGCAGAGAAAGCCAGAACATTGATACTTAAAACTATGCTAAGAAGGGGTGATTACTAGTGGGGTAGGTGTGTAAGGCACACCACACACACACACATACACACATACACACTAAAACAATTGAGCACATCTGTTCTAAACTGAGTTTAATGTGTTTGGCAATTGTCATGAAAATGTCAGTTTTAAATACTGTTATATGCTATTAACACTTGTGAGCCCATGGAAGTAATGTAAACCTATACATATTGGGTATCACTGTGCTCAGGAGATACGGGACATTCATATTTTAAATTTTTGCAGTATGTTTATTATAATAAGCTTGACTTTAGTATACATTTATGAAAACCCTTAAAAAATATACTTCCTTGTTAAACAATTGTGTGCTATAATGGAAGACACTGCAGCCAGTTCTGAGTTTTTTAGATGGTTGACTTTTAGGAAAGGTAAACTTTTATATGTTTAATGAGCTGTTTTAGATTCATTTTACATATAAGAAATGTAATATGTAGTTTTCATAGTTAAACTTGAAAAAATGCGATTTTACAGTCTTGTTAATATGGGGTCCGTGCATTTTTTGTAATTTTAGCAACAAACTTAAGTTTATTTCAGATATAGTGTGTGATATTAGGAAATGTGTAATTTAAAAAAAATATATTTGAGATCATATATTTAACATGATACAAAAATTACTTCAATGAGGCATTATATAAATCTGAAATTGTCCTGAAACAAAATCAATATAAAATTTTCACTTGTAATTAGAGGTTATCCATGTGAAACAAACCTAAATAGATGTATCGAAAAATGTTCAAAAATGTGTCCCAAAGGCCCAGCAGGGATAACCTGTTGTCTAGGTAATGCATCTTGCAAAGAAACAAGGGTATCCCTTTTCCTACTATAGCAGATTTTGCAGCAGGACCCTCCCAATCCATATCTCACATATTAAAGTCACTCATAACTGTTACTTCATCTTTGGTTGATATTTAAAATATTTTTTACATTAATTCCCTATTGAATTCTTCATCTTGGTCTCTAGGCCAATTACCTATTCCAATATGAACAACATATCTACCTCTAATGTCAATGACTAACCAAACATGTCTTTTGTATCTTGTATTAAATTAGCTTTTATGTTGTTCTTCAAATAAAGAGCAGCTGTTCTACCTTTCTTTCATATTCTGTCTTTCCCTAACAGACTATAACCTGCTTTTACTATGTTCAGTCATAGGTTTCATTGTACAAAGCTATCAAGCCTAAGTCATCCCGATTCATGACTGAAATTAGTCCAGAGAACAGATAACATAAACTATGTGCATTTGTATGTTCACTTAGTGACAAAACAAGGAGAAATACAGTGAGCAGAGATGACTGAGAGGTAGAACTCTATCAGCAATAGGAGCCACCTCTGGTCCACCACAACTGCAAGAGACTAGGCCGGACACCACTGGAGTCTCAACACCCTGGGAAAAACAACCGGTGGTCTCCTGAAAAGGATGGCAGCAGGGAGACTACTGACTCACACCTGCAGTCAGTAAGGTCAGAGTCCAGCAGGGCCACTGGTCTGCACCAGATAGGATGTCCGCTAGTCAGAAAGCTACACAGAGGACTTAACTGGACAGAGCCCCAGGTCAGCACCAGGATGGATAGTCAGAAAGGCCAGGGTCATACACGTAGCGGGTAGTCAACCAGAGGCACAGGTCAGCACCAGATAGGATGACCAATAGTCAGAAGGCTACACGGAGGACTTAGCTGGACAGAGCCCCAGGTCAGCCCAGGATGGATAGTCAGACAGGCCAGGGTTATACACGGAGCGGGTAGTCAGCCAGAGCCACAGGTCTGCACCAGATAGGATGCACACTGTCAGGAGGCAACAAGGAGGATTTAGCTGGACAGAGCCCCAGGTCAGCACCAAGATGTATAGTCAGACAGGTCAAGGTCATACACAATACTCAGAAACCAAAAAGCACAACAGCACAGGACAAAAACGTAAGGGGAACTGGATGGGAATCCATTTCCCTTTAAATACCCAGAGCCAGGAAGTAGATAGGAGGAGACTGACAGGATACCCTGTATAAAGTTGGAGCCTGCGTAATATAGAGATCTCATGCACGTAATTTATGCATCTTGCCGAGATGTGTCAAACACCTGAACCACAGTTGAGTCATTTGGATTCTGTGCACTGCCTATCCAGAGGACACAGGCGGCCACCACTGACACCTAGCGCGCCCAGATCTAGTCCCCATAATGACGTGTGGGATGACGCAGAGGTGTCATTTTGGGCTATACAACTCCAGCGCCAGCCGAAGCTGCAGTGCTGGATATAGGTAAGCTTTCACAGTACCCCCTTCTCAAAGACCCCTCCTTTGAGGGCCCAGTCAGGGTTTGTTAGGAAAATGAGCATGGAACCTGCACACCAAGCGAGGAGAGTGAACATCACCAGAGGGTATCCAGGAGTGCTCCTCTGGACCATAACCCTTCCAATGAATCAAATATTGCAGAAGCCTCTGACCCATCTGGAGTCCAGAATACTCTGTACCATGTATTCCTTCTGATTGCCATTCTTCACTGAAGCTGGCCAAACAGTATTCGAGGTATAGCAGTTACAAATCAGTGGTTTGAGCAAAGAAACATGAAACACATTATGGATGCGCATGGAAGAGGGAAGCTCCAGAGCATAAGGGATAGGATTAATTCTGCGCAGCACCCGGAAAGGACCAAGGAAACGAGGAGCCAGTTTGTTACAAGGTACCTGGAGGTTCAGTTTATGTGAAGACAACCATACTCTCTCCCCCACCTGGAAGGTAGGTACTGGCAAGTGCCTACAGTCAGCCTGCCTTTTCTGTCACTGCACAAAACCATGTAGGGTCTGCTGTATCCGAACCCAGGAGGAACGGAGAGCCCTCAAATGCTCATCAAGAGCCGGAATCTCTTGTGGCTGAAAGACCTCAGGAAGGGCAGAGGGTTGAAACCCATAATTAATCAAGAACGAAGAACTCTGTGAGGAAGAGTACATGGTACAGTTCCGGGCAAACTCCTCCCTAGGTAACAAGGTAGCCCAATTATTGTGGTGGTCAGAGATATAGCAACGGAGAAATTGTTCTAAGGCTTGGTTGGACCTTTCTGCACACCCTTGGACTGGGGGTGGTATGCAGAAGAGAATACTAGCTGAATCCCCATCTGAGCACAAAAGCATCTCTAGAAATGCGGCACGAACTGGCTACCTCTGTCAGAAACAATAACCCTTGGTATGTCATGGACCAAAAGACCTTCCTGGCAAACACCACTGCCAATTCCTGCACAGATGGTAGGCCTTTGAACGGTACAAAATGAGCCATCTTAGAAAATTTGTCTACGATCATCAGGATGACCGTAAAGCCAAAGGGAACCGGAAGGTCAGCCATAAAGTCTATGGACAGATGTGACCAGGGACGTTCCCCGTTAGCCACAGGTTGAAGAAGACCAACCAGCAAATGTCGAGGTGATTTGTTTCTAGCACAGGTAGTGCATGCTGCGGGAAAAGCAGCACAATTGGATCTAAGGCTCGGCCACCAGAATAGTCTAGACAAAGACCAAATCAGCTGGTCCTGCCCAGTGTGACCAGCTATCCTGGAAGCGTGGTATGTTTCTAATGGTTTGATGCACAACTGAGCAGGGACAAAGCACGTCCCATGAGGCTTCTCCGCTGGAGTGGATGTTTGAGCAGCCAGGATCTCCTCTCCCAGAGGGGAGGTTATACAAGTACATATAGTAGCCAAAATCCGATCAAGTGGAATGATCGGTGTAGGAGGAACCTCCTCCCTGGATAGGCTGCAAAACTGGTCTGATAGGACATCAGCCTTCACATTCTTAGAACCTGGGAGATAGGACACCATGTAGTTGAACCTGGAAAGGAACAGTGCCCATCTAGCCTGATGGGACGACAAGCATTTAGCCTCAGACAAATATGTGAGGTTCTTATGATCCGTAAGAATAAGGATCGTGGAACTAGAGCCTTCCAAGAGGTGTCACCATTTTTTCAGGGCCAGTATGATGACCAACAATTCTTTGTCACCAATCTGGTATACCATCTCAGATTTAGATAGCTTTCTGGAAAAGTAGCCACAAGGGTGTAAGGCCTCCACTGGAGCCGAGTGCTGCAAAAGGAGGGTGCCTACTCCAGTCTCAGATGCATAGACCTCCAGGGTGAAGGGTAAGGTGGCATTTGAGTGCACCAAAATGGGAGTAGTAGTGAATGCTGCCTTTAGATTCCCAAAGGCACGCACGGCAATAGGGGACCATTCTGAGAACTTAGCCCCCTTAAGGGTCATATCAGTGAGAGGTTTGACAATCACAGAGAATTTTTTTTATAATTGTCGAATCCCAACAATCTTTGGATAGATTTAAGTCCCACAAGACGAGTCCATTGTAACACCACAGACAATTTCTGAGGATCCATGGCCAACCCAGATGTGGAAATAATGTACCCCAGAAAGGTTACTTGAGGTTTGTGGAATTCACATTTTTCCAACTTGCAATACAAGTTATTCTCTCAGTAATCAGAGTACTTTGGATACATCAGAATGGTGAACCTCCAAGATAGGAGAATGAATGAGGATGTCATCCAAATAGACCACGACGCAACTCTGTAAGAGGTCTCTCAGTACATCATTGATACATTCTTAAAAGACAGCAGGAGCATTACAAAGACCAAAGGACATAACAAGGTACTCATAGTGCTAGCTCCGGGTGTTAAATGCTGTCTTCCATTCGTGGTCCTCCTTCATTATAACCAAGTTGTAAGCTGCCCTTAAATCAAGCTTCGTAAATATCTTGGAGCCCTTAAGACGGTCAAATAATTCTGTAATAAGAGGTATCGGATAAGCATTCTTAACCATCAGTTTGTTCAACCCACAAAAGTCAATACACGGACGTAACTCTCCGTCCTTTTTAACAAAAAAAAATCCAGCACCAGCAGGGGATGTGGATTTGAAAATGATGCCTCTCTCCAGAGCATCCGAGACGTATTCCTCCATGGATGTATTCCTCCATAGACAGTGGGTACATACGGCCCCTAGGACGGGTCGTACTAGGCAGTAACTCCACTGTACAATCATACGGCCTATGAGGAGATAACTCCCCGGGCCTGAACTTTATTAAAAACATCCCTGAAAACAGAATAGGCCTCAGGTAGGCCCTACGACTCGGCACAAGCCAGTCTAGACAAGACTTATCACACTGTGGACCCCAAGATAATATTTTGCATGTTTTCCAATCAATCCTGCAACCACGGAAACCCTAGAATGATGGCATAGTGAGGTGAGTTAATCACCTGAAACTTCAGGATTTCTTTGTGGAGGGCCCCTACCCTCAGGGTAATCGGAGATATTTCATGAGTAATGTGTAATGTCATGAGGGGTCTGCCATCAATAGCCTCAACTGCCAAAGGAGAGGACTTAGATATCAAAGGTATCTGGTTCTGAGCGGCAAATTCAGCATCCATTAAGTACCCGGCCGCTCCTGAGTCTATTAATGCAGAAACAGAAACAGACTCATTGGCCCAAGTAATCACCACATCAAGCAGAGGTTTGACCTGCGAGGCTTCAGGGGACTGTGAGATACTACCTAAGATATGTCCCCGACAGTATCTTAAGTGTGGCCATTTCCCGGTCGTACCGGGCATGACCTCAGTAAGTGTCCAGGTTTGCCACAATATAAACACAGTCCCTCCCTCCTCCGAAAGGCCCTCTCCTCCACAGACAGTCGGGTAGCCCCAACCTGCATAGGTTAGTTGCCCCTAGAGTTCGAACCAGGAGGCATGGGAGGTGAGGGAGGACTGGGTGGGTAAGTTATGCGGGATGACACTCTAGACGGATACCTCTGCAGGCGCTCCTTGAATGAAGGTCTCTCTTGGACCCTAGTGTCAATCAGGATGACAAATGATATCAGTCCCTCAAAATCTCTAGGTAATTCATGTGCAGCAATCTCATCCTTCACATAGTCACCTAGCCCTTGTGAAAAGGCAGCCACAAGTGCCTCATTGTTCCACCCAACCTCGGCTGCTAGTGTACGAAACTCAATCGCATACTCTGCCACCGTACGATTGCCCTGGTGTATGGTCATGAGGTTTTTGGAAGCCGAGGTCTCGTGACCAGGCACATCAAAGATACGTTTGAAGGGAGCCCTGAATTCATTAAAGTTAAAGATTATGGGCTTGTCGGTCTCCCATAAAGGGTTTTCCCAAGCCAAAGTCTTGCCAGAAAGGAGCAAAATCATAAAACCAACCCTGCTATGCTTGCTAGGGAAGGCTTTCAGAATCATTTCCAGGTATATGCCCAACTGGTTCAAAAATCCGCAACATAACTCAGGATCTCCACTGAGGTAGTGGAGCAGATCCCGACAACCCTCTGACCAATCTTGCATCAGAGACAGTAGAACCTGCTGGTGCCAAGGAGGGAGCTGGGGTGGCCACAGGTTGTGGGTTAGCACGTTCTAAGTGAGTAATACAGTTAAGCAAGGTTTGCAAAGCCAAGGATAAATGATCAATATGTTGATCCTGGACCTGCATCCTGTCCAGTATGATCTGAAAAGGTGAATCACTATCACTGTCTGTTGTCATGACCCTTACGTACTGTCAACATTGGCAAGCAAGACAGGAGTCAGACAGTATAGTAAAATTCACCTTTATTAGAATGACAAAACAAGGAGAAATACAGTAAGCAGAGGGTGATTGAGAGGTAGAACTCTATCAGGAATAGGAGCCGCCTCTGGTCCAACACAACTGAAAGAGACTAGGCCGGAGCCCACTGGAGTCTCAACACCCTAGGAAAGACTCAGATAAGAACCGGTGGTTTCCTGAAAAGGATGGCATCATTGAGACTACTGACTCACGCCTGCAGTCAGTAAGACCAGAGTCTACCAGGGCCACAGGTCTGCATCAGATAGGATGTCCTCTAGTCAGAAAGCTACACAGAGGACTTAACTGGACAGAGCCCCAGGTCAGCACCAGGATGAATAGTCAGACAGGCCAGGGTCATACACGTAGCTGGTAGTCAACCAGAGGCACAGGTCAGCACCAGATAGGATGTCCAGTAGTCAGAAGGCTACACGGAGGACTTAGCTGGACAGAGCCCCAGGTTACTACCAGGAAAGATAGTCAGAAAGGCCAGGGTCATACATGGAGCAGGTAGTCAGCCAGAGCCACAGGTCTGCACCAGATAGGATGTCCACTGTCAGGAGGCAACAAGGAGAACTTAGCTGGACAGAGCCCCGGGTCAGCACCAAGATGTATAGTCAGACAGGTCAGGGTCATACACAGAGCGGGTAGTCAGCCAGAGCCACAGGTCTGTACCAGATAGGATGCCCACTGTCAGGAGGCAACAAGGAGGACTTAGCTGGACAGAGCCCCAGGTCAGCACCAGGATGGATAGTCAGACAGGCCAAGGTCATACACAATACTCAGGAACCAAAAAGCACAACAGCACAGGACAAAAACGTAAGGGGAACTGGATGGGAATCCAGTTGCCTTTATATACCCAGAGCAGGAAGTAGATAGGAGGAGACTGACAGGATACCCTGTATAAAGTTGGAGCCTGCGTCATATAGAGATCTCGCTCACGTAATTGATGCATCTCACCTCAACCACCGTTGCGTCTTTTGCAGCCTGCGCACTGCCTAGCCAGGTGGCCGCTACTGATGCCTAGTGAGCCCAGATCTAGTCCCCATAATGACAAGTGGGATGACGCCGAGGCGTCATTTCGGGCTATACGACTCCACCGCCAGCTGAAATGGCGGCGCTGGATATAGGTAAGCTGTGACAATTCCCTAGCTGACAAAGTTCCTACTGCACTGTTCTAACATCATATAAAGCAAGATAATGAATCCCAAAGTAGATAACAAGATCTAATTCACATCCATGTTCTGATGTCTTCACATTCCTTACAATACTTTTGAATTCAGAATTTTTTGCCTAGATTGATATTTTTAGGAGCTATGAACTCAATGTGGACTTCAGAAAATTCTTATAACAGCAAACACAATGCAAGAAATCCCCAGAACACATAATAATATCCCCACACACACGTACACAAATATAGATATGTATATACTGGACTTCTGTATACTGGACTTCTGTGAAAAAGACTACTGTGTGTGCCATTGGTTCATCATGGCAAACGAACTGTCTTACAGATTATCAGAGAGGCCCAAAACCAGAATGTGAGTGAATGCCACACACACACACACACACAAATATTTTTCTTCTGTATGAATAAAAGCAAACAATATTAATCAAAAATCACATTGCTCATGCTATTATTCCATTATAAACCATATTTATGTTGTATACAACAGTTTTGAAGCAGTGACACGATGATAAGTGGCTACTTATTTATTACCTCTGCTTATCCTTGGGGTATCTAATTATGTGATATAGCATAAGTATCTGCTGTGAGCCTTATTTATGAATGAAAAGGTATTTACCTTATATAATCAAAATAACAATTCAGTTCTAGTTATACATACATTACATCATAATATTAACCCTTTGAATTTGTTGGATACCCACATGGTACCCAAATGGTTAAGAGAGGCTGTGTATCATCAGTAATAATAAATAATACAGTATCTTTTTGGACCCAGACCCTATAATACGGAGTCACTTGCACCTACTGTTCAAGGGAATAACAAGAGAAAAGTGACATTATTACCTATATGTGGCTATATTTTTATTTCTATTGAAAAACATACCCTTGTTTGTGTATTTTTTTCTCGTAGCCTTTTTTAATTTTCTAAAATGTTTAAGTATAAAATCAGCTGTAGGCTATAGAACTGCCATCTGACTGTCTGTGTTTACACAATCACCTCACTTCAGCTGCCATTTTTAAAATAACTGAAAGTTTGGCAACTGAAGTGATGTGACAGAATACCATACAACCACCATTTCTATGGTGACTACATTAGGACTTATACTGTTTTATAATGATGAACTGATGGTTCAGAAATCAGGAATACATTAATATATTCTTTTATTTCCTAATATATATGACAATTATTTTATATTCATAAAGCCATATCTTACAGTTACTGTACACATAACACAGGGCATTATGACTATTAGTGCAGAGAGGTGACTCACATGAATCACCTGTGTTCTACATATGCACTGGTTTGCCCTTTAAAGTTGAACTGTCACCTTGAATTCAAGTTTGCATACCTGAAAATATAATTAAAAACTGCATATGCATCTTATTAGCAAAATGACCAGCAGCTGCATAGTTTAGGAGACATTCATGCTTTTATTTCTGTATGGTGTTTTGTCTGAGTGCAGTACCGGTATGTAAATATGCAAATAAAGCTGTCTGCTTGGTTTTATATGCTAAGTAAGGTCTGTGCTGCACTGAAAGAAAAAGTATCAACGCCTCCTAGTGATGTATTTTGACCTAGAGCTGTACAAGCCTGTTGCGCAACATTGTTTATTCTTTTTTCAAATTTCTATTTGCTGCGGTCTGTCTGGAAGAGAGGGAAGGTCTCCATAGAAGGGTCTGTGCTGGAGTTAATGGGAGAGTATTGTACTTAAATGTATGCTCAAACCTATCCACAAGGGCAGTATAAAGGCCAGGATTTTACGATATCCCTTCTTAAGCGAGGTCGGTTAGTAACAATGATTACTTTCCCTGTTTTTAACAGGCATATATTTAACCATGTGAGTTCCAGAGGTGTCCAACACATTTCAGTTCAATTCCTATCTGGTACTCAAGGGATATCCCTGCTGGAGAGCATTAATGTAGCTATGCACTTTTCCTCCAGAGTAAGACAAAAGTACTCTCACTTTAAAATCAAAAGTTATTATAACTCAACCCTATTTTAATCAGCAACAGCAACGACTGGGGGAGATTCACTAAGCAGTGATAAAGTGGAGATGACTTCTCCAGTTTATCACTTCTCCAATTCCTATGTTATTCTGGGGAACCTATGCTCTAAGCTTTCTTAGTGCGTAGGCTCTATAGACTAACATAGGAACTAGAGAAGTGATATCACTGGAGAAGTCATCTCCACTTTATCACCTCTTTATCACTACTTAGTGAATCTCCCCCCGTGTCCAAAAGGTATTTTTTGGAATGCACCTTAAATATGAGCTTGAAACATACAATAGACTGCAGCTCTCCATAATAAGTGACTGATACAGCAGCACCCGATGACCATAATAGAAAAATGCAGTTCAATGTAAAAAACAAAATATATAAAAAAGTATGAACAGTAGTATCTTTTGACTGAAAAATCTCACGGCACTGGGAGTACCCTTGTTTTACTCGATTTAATCAGCAGTTAGAGTACTTTAATATACATTAGTCATAAAAAAAGCTTGTGTATGCTGTGTACAATAATTACTGAATGTGATAGCTTACCCTATTGATAAAAATATACATATGCATACACAGGAAAATATAACAGTTATGGACCTGCGATAGATTTTACTGTATTTCTGTAGCATGTGCATTTATCATCAGAAGCTGTCATGCACAGCTGCACACACTACAGTCATGCGCAGTACAGACTGACAGCACCGCAACATATACGGAGCTGGGCGCTCCAAATTCAGACCGAAGTCCTCTCTGCGCACCTTCCTGGGAGCGGTCCCAGGAAGGAGTACAGAGAGGACTACGGTCTGAATTCGGAGCGCCCCGTATCAGCCACAGCATGTTCAGGCAGTCAGTACTGCACATGACCACAGAGCCGCCACTGTTGGCTCGTGTACACGGGCTTTAAAACTAGTTCATTAATAAATGATGTAGCATAGTTTAGGCTATGGATGTTGACAGATGGAAACCTCTCAAGTAACTTTCAGAATTATTTTGTGCATTTGCCATTCTCTGTTATAGGGATAATAATACAAAATATAAATATTGTAATGTTTATCCCCCCTACGTAGAACAAGGGTACTTCTACTGCTGAAAGGTGTTTTATTAAAAAGGTATTACAGCTCAAACTTGTATTTCTTAGGTGCAGTATCACAGTGGCCTGAAATGTTACATGGCGCTGTGGTTATACCATCCTATGGAAAGCTCTGGTCATTTTCGTAGGGTGGTGTAGCAACAACACCAATGTACAATTTCAGGCCGCTGTGATACTGCACCTAAAAAATCAAGTTTGAGCTGTAATACCTTTTGAATAAAACCCCTTTCAGCAGTGGGACTTCCCTTGTTTAATTCAGGGGGATAAATACTGCAACATATCTTTTTTTTACATATTAAGTATTAATATCCCTTGAAGTAAATATAATACCATGCCTGGGAGTTTTGTTGCTTGGGAAATGCCTTCTACAAAGAATACTTTTCTTAATAAACCTAGCATTAAACAGCTTAAATCTGACACCCAAAGTATCCCCAGAAACCTTAAAAATTCACAGGTTTTGTTTTATATTTTCACCCTTCTCTTAGCTCTTTGAGTGCCAGAGGGGTGGGCAACACATTGCTAAGCAATGCATTGTATGCCCCTCTGGCATTGAAAAGGTTAGTTTTATTAGTGCTGTTAAACTGAGCTGGCATCTTCCTCCTACTGAAGTTAA
This sequence comes from Rhinophrynus dorsalis, assembly GCA_037306005.1. Lineage (NCBI taxonomy): Eukaryota > Metazoa > Chordata > Amphibia > Anura > Rhinophrynidae > Rhinophrynus > Rhinophrynus dorsalis. The sequence goes on from CM074721.1 coordinate 254,953,877, forward strand.
GTCCAATGAAAAAAATGTAAACAAATTGTAATGTATCAAAATAACTTTATTTAAATCAAATGTATAACATTTAAGAGTGTGACAGATAACACTGAAGCTATTAATATGTTAGTCTCCCCTTTATCTGAAGTTAGCTATGAGCTTGTATAGTGTTTTCACATATGGACAAATAGCTGCCAATGGCAATCCTACCAGGAACAAAAATAAAATTCCCTATCTAAAAGCAATTTTACACAAGTGTGAGCCTACTCAAATTTGAATGATGTATACATATCTTGGGTTTAACTAGGCTGACCATACATCACCTTTAAAAAGGGACACATAGATAATAGGCATATTTCTGGAGTGCACCAAAATCAAAGCAACCCTGAAGTATGCATTTTTCATGTGTGTCCCTTTTTAAAGGTAAGGTATGGTCAGCCTAGCTTTAACCCTTTTTATGAGAAATACCTGAAAACACTTCCTAGGGCATAACAGGATGAGGATCATTTGACAAATCTTGTTGTGTATATTAACCTTACTGATCATATCAAATACAGTTCTTGTGGATATATCTGTATATAATAACAACAGATAACTGCTACATTGCAATGATCCTGACAGTGAATTAATGCCTTAGAAATGTATGAAATAGCTGTTAATATGTTGGTCTTTGTTTGTGCTTCTGGTACACATCGATTTTAACTTCACATTTTCCTTGGGATCTTTATTATCACTGAAGGTTACAAGCAATCAATAGTTATATTCTTTGTATGAAGAGCTTTATCTTATTTATCTGCTTCATAGATATTATTAATCAGTGTTTGATGTGCTATGACCTCTACTCTTTGATCTTTTGTGTCTCTGGATACTCTAACAAATAATTTAATACAGGAATTTTATGGGGGAGTTATTAAAGAATATGATTTTCACATGGAGATTATAAAATTAACCCTTTGCGTGCCAGAGGGGTATGCAACACATTGCTCTGCAATGCTTGCATTCCCCTTGGGCACTCAAAGGGTTAAAGATTTGATACTCCCTTCTTGTGTTATTAAGAAGCATTAGATCTCCTCAAACCTTTTAGTGCTGGATGGGTATGCAATGCGTTGCACACCCCTCTGCCACCCAAAGGGTTAACACTTCTTAATAATAAAACCCCCCCACTTAACTTTCTCTAGCCATAAAAGCATAATGACCCTTTTGAATATTTGCCATGGTTCAAGAAGTAACATCTTAAATCAATCCAAGATGTCGTGTCCATTGAGGAGACCATGATAGTTGCGTGCAGGGCCATGAGATCTCAAACTCTACTCACTCTCAGTATTAATCTTAACGCATTTTTTTTAAATACGTTTTTATTGATTTATAAATTCAGAAGAATTACAGAAATAAGAAATGATAACCAACCAAAGTAAATTCAACAATTAGAATTATACAACACAGTATAAGTAACAAATGTACAGAATGGATAAAGGACAACAAGTTATACATATCTACTGACAAGTACATTGTAACAATTACCAGTTCTCTGTATTTCTGATCTCTGTACCTCTCATGTACCTGTTGCATGGGAACAACTGTACTGAATTGGAATAAGGTTGGCTATAACGTAGCAGAACAAGAGACGAGTGGAAAGAGATATGAGAAGAGTACTAAAGGAGAAGAAGAGTGAGAGAGAAGGAAAGGGGAAGAGAAAGGAGGGAAAGTTTAGGTGAGAGAAGGTAGCTGCTGTCCTAGGTCAAATCCAGAGGGTAACAAGTCATCTCTTAGATATATTAGAGGAGGACGAACACTGAGGGCTCTACACAACCCATCTGCTGTATAAGTGAGAGACCTTGTATTCCGGCCACCAAGACCATCTGGCTTGGAATTTAAGCATCAAATTAATAGCGTGAAGTTTCTCAAGGGAGTAAAAGGAGTCAGTTTTTTCTAGAAGGGTTAGTTCAAAACAAGTCAGTTCCCTGTCAATATCTCCTCTCCTATACTCCGAGGAGAACCAGTGTTTTACTTGCAATAGTGCCCACCATGGAGTATTTGATACGCCGAGTTTCGCTCTTGAATAATTGAAGGAAACCATGTCTTTAGCAGTTGACAGAGATGATAGGTTGGATAAGTTGCAACACATTGTTTTGTAATACTTTGCTCACACCTCCTGTCTTTAAAGGGTTAACTAGGCTCTGCAACCTGCCATATCTGTCAGGACATGCAAGTCTGATTGAAGATGCTATTTCTTGAAGAAAAAAAAAAAAAAAAAAGACACGGGGTGAAGTTCATTGGGGCCATTAGATCTTTCTGACCATAATAAGGTAAATGGATGTTATTGTTAGTAGCTGCTTGTTCTCTTTTAGTTCTGTTGCAAAAGTTTTAAATAAAAGCATGCAATTCATGTTTTTAAATAAATGACAGACAATAATATAACCCTTTGAATGTCAGAGGGGTACGCAATGCATCACTTTCTCTCTGTTTAACACTATGAGTGCCAGAGGGGTATGCGTACTCCTCTGACACTCATAGGGTTAAACCAGGAGAATGTTATTTAACGCAATATGGTAGTTTGAAAAAAAAACAGTCAAATTTGCAAACCAGTAATATAGTTGATACTCACTGATATATATCTTTCTACCAGAATAAACATTGTTTTTTTTTTTTTTTTTTATATTTCAAAAGTCCTGAGTGTGCGCCTGTTGCTCGATGTCTCTCATCTGCAAATTATTTATATATATATATATATATATATATATATATATATATATATATATACTCAAAAGAAGCTGTGCACTCTCGGAATGTCAAAGTTCAAAATACGAACATTTATTGGTCATATACGCAACGTTTCGGTCATCTGATGGGACCTTTGTGAAGCAAACAATAGACAATATAAACAATGAGACACTTAAATAATAGTGAGGAGGACTCACCTAGTGCATCCCAAACACCTTGCAGTGATGACGTGTAAAGTGAAGGGGTAGGGGGTAGTGGAAATCAAAGCAAACACCAAAAAGCCCATAGCACCCAAATGAGACAAGTCAAACAATGCCACCCTGTGTAAGAAATAAAAATAGCATGAAAGACATACAAAATAAAATTACTGTAACATTGTATCTCATGCAAAGCAATAATCAAATATTAGCAGTCAAATAAAAAGCTATTGTATATATTTTGTTCATTGAGACCATGAGGACTAATCGTATTGAGTTGTAATAACAGTTTAGCACGATCCCCACCACGTCTTGCAGTAGGAACATGTTCTATTGCAATGAAACGAAAGCTGCTAGTAGCATGGTTTTCTGTTAAAATGCTATGTTCACGGATAGTACAGATCATTTTGCCTACATAGGCTAGTCCACATGGACAGGTATTCATATAGAGTCTGTAGTGCATGTAATATGTTGTTTATTTTTATACTTCTTATTTGTGTGCGGATGTGTGAAGAATATACCAGTTCTCATAGATCCGTAGGTAGTACATCCTATACATGTGTAGCATCCAGGGGGACTTTAGGACGCCCGTACAATATTGGGCATACCGGGTATTGTTGGTATAGGTATTGACCTGTATCATCATTGATCAAATTAGAGTTGATCCCCATATCAATGATAGATTTAATTTCTTTTTGGATAGTCGCTGTGGGATTCGTTTTCAAACAAAGATAAGTTGACTGATCCTCTAGCTGGTGATTAAGTGCTTTGCTGTACTCTGTATAGTCTACAATTACAATCACTCTCGCTTTATCTGCTGGCCGAATGCAGATGGAGAAGTCGTTTTTCAAACTAAGAATCGCCTTTCTTTCTTCCTTGTTTAAATTTGGGTGGATAGTAGAAGTGGTGTTAGTGTAATTCTTAGTCTCTGATTCCACCAACCTGTTGAAAGTAACTATGGATGGATCACTTGAAACAAAGTCTTTTTTACTTTTTAATTTAAAGGGGGGAGCAGGTGATAACGCTGTTACAGGTTGATTTGCAAATATTTCTTTTAAACTCATCAACCGTTGCATTTTATATCTGTCTACATCCCATTCAAAAGCATCATATTTTACAGTAGGGATATAAGACAGACCTTTGTTCAAAAGAAACTTTTCACCCAGCATCAAGGTACGTTTAGACAAGTTACATATAATAGACTCTATTTCAGTTTGGCTTTTCTGGGCAAATTTCTGGCTCCAATGTTGATGTCCTTTTTGTCCCCTTCTTGTATGCCTTCTCCTCTTGCTCCCACAATCTGCCATTGGGGAGGCTTTGGAGGTCTGCTGGGGTCTTGATCTAAAAAAAGATGCTGAGTAGATGAGTCATTGCTGGGGGGTTTCTTCCATCTGGCCACCCCTTGCCTCATTAGCCAACTCTTCAGAGTCACCAGAACTTGTGTCTATAGTTTGAAAGTTCAGTTTCTGTATCCTCTGTCTGGGCTTTCTCCATCTCTGTGTAAAGCAGTTTTTTTGTGTATAACCTTTTTGTCATGCATACCTCGTCCCTCCTCATAATCATCGCTGACTCATTGGAACTTTGATTTCTTGAACCGTAGGAGTTCAGCACAATGGTTTTCAATCTGTAATTTAAGTGCGTTGCGGCTTTCAGTATTATTGGAATTCCCGAGAATGTTGGAATGCTTAGTTTCAAATCTGGCTATTGATCTCCAGGTTTTAGCCAAGTCTTTACCTACTCCTTGAATAACTAATAACATTAGATTGAATGAACACTGGTCCAAAGCAGCAGTCCATTTCTTACAAAAGACTTGGTTAGTTCTTCCAGAATATTTTTTATTCTGAAGCCTCGTGGCTCTGTAATAGCCTGAAAGAAACATGCCGTGCATGCCAAGGTCAGTTTCTTTTTTCTTTAGGCACAACAATTCAAAATTAAGACCTTTGATGGTTTCTGTGCTTTGTTCATCTTTAAATGAATTCCTCCAAAGAATTTGTTCAACCGGTGGATGTGAAGTATCTGATAAAGGAGTGACCTCTGATGGATGTACGATAGGGGTCGTTCTGTTTTCCATGTTTGCAAGTAGATGAAAATCCTCAGATAATAAATGGCGGGTGCAAAATCTGCCCGAAGGCAAATGACATATGCAGAAGATGGATATGCACTCACGCTTCCAAATTAATGTACCGGGTGCTCCAGAATAATAAGTTCAAAGTACAAACATTTATTGGTCATATACGCAACGTTTTGGTCCTCTACTGGGACCTTTGTGAAGCAAACAATAGACATTATAATCAATGAGACACTTAAATAATAGTGAAGAGGACTCAACCTTGTGCATCCCAAACACCTCACAGTGATGAAATGTAAAGGGAAGGGGTAGGGGAGAGTGGAAATCAAAGCAACCACCAAAAAGCCCATAGAACCCAAATGAGACAAGTCAAACAGTGCCACACTGTGTAAGGAATAAGAATGGCACGAAAGGTATATGAAATAAAATTACTGTGACGTATCTCATGCAAAACAATAATCAGCTATCAGCAGTCAGATAAAATGCAAATGTATATATTTTGTTCATTGAGACCATGAGGACTAATCGTATTGAGTTCTTTAATCCAGTACCATTCCCATTCCAGTAACAGATTATCACGATCCCCACCACGTGTTGCAGTAGGAACATGTTCTATTGCAATGAAACTAAAGTTGCTAGTAGCATGGTTTTCTGTTAAATAGTGTTTTGCAACCGGTTTCTCAGTTTGTTGATCATGAAATTCTACTTTTATGGCTGATTTACGACCAGCCCTACATTCACAGATAGTAAAGATCGTTTTGCCTACATAGGCTAGTCCACATGGACAGGTAATCATATAGATTACAAAGTCTGTAGTGCATGTAATATGTCGTTTAATTTTGTACTTCTTATTTGTGTGCGGATATGTGAAGCATTTACCAGTTCTCATAGATCCGTAGGTAGTACATCCTCTACATCTGTAGCATCCAGGGGGTGAATTTTTAAGCCATGTTGATATATATATATATATATATATATATATATATACAAACAAAATGGTGGACAGCACTCCCTCTAGTATGTCATCTAATATGCCCAGGTGCACAATCCCCATAAATGAATGCAAATAGAAAGAATTGGGCAGCACCCGTGGGTCTTCTCAAGACAATTTATTTGAAGCTCAAATATTGCAATATTGATAGTCAACGTTTCGGTCCACAATGGACCTTTCTCAAGACAAATACAATGTAACTAACCTCCATTTTTAAGCTCCGGCTCATCCACAGCCCCGCTAACACAGATGGTGACGTCAGTTCCCCCTCCATCGTCATAGGACGGATGTTGGGGTAGACGCCTTCCCATTGGTCATCAGCACCTAATGAATGAGTTGGAGTATGTTCAAAGTGAATGTAGGCAAATACAGAGTGTCTATTACATTAAAAAACACATTATTAGGCAAAAGGCAAAATCGGAACAACATCTAAAGGCGTCACATGGGAGTAATGCACTGGTACAGTGCTCAAACGCTACAGTGACACAACAAAATGTAATGATCACTGCAGCGGAACACCGCTCAGTCCAGTACAATATTATTGTGTGTCTTGATGTCTCCCGCACATTGCGCAGCCGACTGAGTCTGGTGATAACGGTTCATTAAAAGCCATGAGTGTAAAGTGTGTAATTAATAGTCAAACTCACAGATCACTGATCACAGCAAAATTACCTATCACAATCGCTATAAACAAGAGAACAAATGTCCACCTGGCAATGTATGGGCACAGAGTAGTCTAACAAGATACTAATATATGAGTGAATGAGGTATCCCCAGTATCCCAAAAGTAATGGTTATACACATGAGTCTAATGTCTAGCATCCTACAGCGAGATTACATATATGCACAATTTAAAGGGATAGTAATACTTCGTTTTAACTTTATTTTATTTTGTAGGCATTAAAAAAACATGAAGAATAATATGTCTTATCTCTCAAACCTTTATGGTTTAAGAGATATTCACAAACAAAGTATCCCCCCTGTTCAACCAGATCAGAAGGGAGGTGCCCAGGTAGACTGCAGAGAGGGACAATCTTCAATTAAGATAAGGGAAAAAGCTGAAAAACTTGTCAAGGGGGGAAGGGCTTTCATTGTTTTCATACAAAGAAAATTGTCCGCTTCTGTTATCTGTCTGGTCATACAACCTGATCCACATCTGAGAAGAGATGGCTTACACTAGGTAAAAGGGGCGGGGTGGGGAACTTTGCTTGTGAATATCTCATAAACCATAAAGGATTGAGAGATAAGACTTATATCATTCTTCATGTTTTTTTAATGCCTACAAAATAAAATAAAGTTAAAACGAAGTATTGCTATCCCTTTAAAGTCCACCAGAAGGATTATATTAAATGAATCAATATGGGAATAAGACTTTATCCTGGTGTGTCCAGTGTGGGAACTAAAAAGGATTAATTTCAAGATTCCTGTATGTAGCCTACTGTATGGTCAGATAGATCAATCAAAAGGTGCCAGCATCAGGGCCATACTGGTGTCAGATATGCAATAGATACTGACCAGACATAAGGCCAGATATGATACAATCCACTAAAAGTCTGAGAGATGATCATGTTCATAGTGACACAGACCATAACACCAGAGTGGATCTTAGTGCTCAGTGTATCATCAAAAGTTCCAGATGATGTAATCCTTTAGTGGCAACCACCAGCCAAGTCCTATTAAGGGCAGGCGTTTGGGATGACTATGCCCCTGGTACTCAGGGATTCTAAGTCCACCTTACCCTGTAGAGGCTGTGATTGAAACATAGGGTCTGCAAGAAGGGAAGACAAAAGATTCAACTCACTCCTGTAACACTTCCGGAGGGTTTACTATCTTCCCTATAGAAAGCTCATGAAGGATAATCTCTCATTCAGACCTCTGGCTGTCACTGTGTCTAGTTTATGTATCCATCTCATCTCTTTTTGGAGCAACAGTTTAGCCCTATCGCCCCCACGTATATTTTATAAAATGTGGCTAAGGAATATTGATATGAATTTATTTATATATTTATAAAATGTTTTACCAGGAAGAATACATTGAGATTTCTCTCGTTTTCAAGTGTGTCCTGGATAGTTTTCAGTAAAGGGTTACATATTTACACAAATTGAGAAACATTATATATTACATATTATATATACATACATACAAATATAAATATACATACATACATATAAAATATTAAAATTATGTACAGTTACACACTGTTTTTAGATATATAGACGCATTTACTTTTAAGGATTTTAGACTGGGAGCAGATCTGATTATTTCAGGCAGATTGTTCTGGGCCTTTGGAGCTCTGAAGGAGAAGGCAGATCTTCCAGCTTCTTTCGTGTGTTGCATACCTCCCAAGTGTCCCTCCTCAGGAGGGACAGTCCCTATTTTAGACCCAAATCCCTCTTTCCCACCCTGATGTCCCTCTTTTTAGGAGATCAGATTGTTGGGTATATATATAAATGTATCACATTGATCTACAGCAATAAAACTCACATTATTGTTTGTTCAAATGTCAGTATATGTGTATATAAATTAGTCTGTGTAAATAAAATACTTTGGTCATGTTATAAGTCATTTATTAGGTTACCAGGTTTGTATAAATAGGTCATGAAATAGTCTAAAAATTCCTGGTAATGCCCTGCCTACCAGCCACGCCCCCAGCAACACCCCCTAAAACACGAGTGTCCGTCTTTGGCAATTTAAAATGTTGGGAGGTATGGTATTGTGGTATACGCATGGAGCAGAGGTTATAGTTAGTATGGAGAGCAGGAGTTAGCTTACTGCTTGGGTAGTCTGGCAGTTTTCCAGAGAAGTGGTTGTGTACTAAGCAAGAAAGTTGAAGGGCTATTAGTTCCTTAAGCACAAAAGAAAAAATGTAGTAATTGGAACAAACCAACAATACCACTGGGGAGAATTTTAAAAAATCACTGTTGATGTTATTATTGGTTAAACCCCCTTATATGCTAGAGGGAGGTCTCTGATGCATTGGCTTGAATTTCTAGCATTTACAGTGTTAAATTAATGATTTAAATCAATGATACATTGTATGTATCCCCTATGGTGCATCTAATTAGTTCAAGAATTCCATACATTTTCTATTACAGATAAGTCTCTTAGGAAAATGAAAGAAGACCAGTTAAGACTGATGTACTAAGGACTGGAGCAATACTTGAGTAAATTAGTTATACCATAGGTAACAAAAATCTGAATGATTTAAATGTCAGTGCATTGTGAGCAATTTGTTAGAGACCTCGTTAGCATTCAAGGGGTTAAAAATCTAATTTAAATAAATGGAAAATGTAATTTGTATCCAGTGCTGCAGCTGGTTTCTCCCAGATTTGATCCATTCTACTCAGTTTCTCAGGCTCATTGTATTCATGAGTAAAAGGTAGACCAGTCGTTCCCAACCCTCTCCTCAGGGACCACTAACAGTCAGTGTCCTTCCCAACCCTCTCCTCAGGGACCACTAACAGTCAGTGTCCTTCCCAACCCTCTCCTCAGGGACAACTAGCAGGCAGTGTCCTTCCCAACCCTCTCCTCAGGGACAACTAGCAGGCAGTGTCCTTCCCAACCCTCTCCTCAGGGACCACTAACAGTCAGTGTCCTTCCCAACCCTCTCCTCAGGGACCACTAACAGTCAGTGTCCTTCCCAACCCTCTCCTCAGGGACAACTAGCAGGCAGTGTCCTTCCCAACCCTCTCCTCAGGGACAACTAGCAGGCAGTGTCCTTCCCAACCCTCTCCTCAGGGACCACTAACAGTCAGTGTCCTTCCCAACCCTCTCCTCAGGGACCACTAACAGTCAGTGTCCTTCCCAACCCTCTCCTCAGGGACAACTAGCAGGCAGTGTCCTTCCCAACCCTCTCCTCAGGGACAACTAGCAGGCAGTGTCCTTCCCAACCCTCTCCTCAGGGACCACTAACAGTCAGTGTCCTTCCCAACCCTCTCCTCAGGGACCACTAACAGTCAGTGTCCTTCCCAACCCTCTCCTCAGGGACAACTAGCAGGCAGTGTCCTTCCCAACCCTCTCCTCAGGGACAACTAACAGGCAGTGTCATTCCCAACCCTCTCCTCAGGGACCAATAACAGAGAGTGTCGTTCCCAACCTTCTCCTCAGGGACCACTAACAGTCAGTGTCCTTCCCAACCCTCTCCTCAGGGACCAATAACAGGCAGTGTCATTCCCAACCCTCTCCTCAGGGACCAATAACAGAGAGTGTCGTTCCCAACCTTCTCCTCAGGGACCACTAACAGTCAGTGTCCTTCCCAACCCTCTCCTCAGGGACCAATAACAGGCAGTGTCATTCCCAACCCTCTCCTCAGGGACCAATAACAGGCAGTGTCATTCCCAACCCTCTCCTCAGGGACCAATAACAGGCAGTGTCATTCCCAACTCTCTCCTCAGGGACCTCTAACAGCCCATGTCCTTAGGATTCTCCTGCTTGTGCACAGGTGAGTTAATTACATAACTGAGACTCTGATTAACTCACAAAGTGCTCAAGCAGTGAAATCCTAAAGACATGGCCTGGTATGCTTACCTGAGGAGATTCATGGGAACAAGCGAAGTAGACTAAACATGTAAAGTACACATCCAGGCACTTGCACAATTAAACATTTCCCATTCATGCGATTTGCATTGTCCTGCATTGTGTTGTGCACCCCTCTTGTAATCAAATCAAAAGAAAATTTACTTTTGCACACAAAAAATGCCTTATTAACCTGCAGATTAAATGTTGTTTCATATTTTTTGAATACATACATACATACATTTCTTCTTGTCAAACTGGTACAGTACTAAAATCTGTGCTACTAGTTTATTATGTGATTTATGACTTGTTATTTTGTTTGCAATTGCAAGGCATGGTCTGTGGTACAAATATCTAGATCTGTCCTCAAGAGCAGCAGACAGGCCAGAATTTAGGGATAGAACAAGGTGGGTTAGTCAAAATGAATAAACCACTGATTAATGCATCTGTGCTTAATCAAGGATATATTGGCCTGTTTGTGGCCCCTGAGGACAAGTTTGGACACACTTGGTCTATGGCATTGCCTATTTGCCAGCATCATAAGGAATATGCCTAGCATTCTGGCTATAGATGAACATAATATTGAAGTGCAGCTGTGCTTTTGTATGGACATCTGACTGCTAATTTTCTCCCCATCTTTAGAATGTTGGCCATCTGGAAAAATGAAGGAGCAGTAAACAGAATTAAAGTAATATTAATATTGTTAGAAAACCCAGAAATTGTATATTGGACACATTAATTAGCATGACTGGATTTTTTCCATTTGAGGACATATTTGAACATTTATTTATTTATTTTATCTATTTATTTAGAAAATGTTTTGCCAGGAAGAATACACTGAAATTTCTCTCATTTTCAAGTATGTACTGGATAGTTTTCTGTAAAGGGTTGCATATTTACACAAGTTGAGAAACATTATATATTACATGTTATTATATATACATACACATATGAATATACATACATATGGAATACTAAAATTATATACAGTTACACACTGTTTTTAGATATAAAGAAGCATTTATTTTTAAGGATTTTAGACTGGGAGCAGATCTGATTATTTCAGGCAGATTGTTCCAGGCCTTTGGTGCTCTGAAGGAGAAGGCAGATCTTCCTGCTTCTTTCTTGTATTGTAGTATACGTAGCAAGTTGTTAGCATTGGAGCGGAGGTTATAGTTAGTATGGAGAGCAGGAGTGAGCATACTGCTCAGGTAGTCTGGTAGTTTTCCAGAGAAGTGATTGTGTACTAAACAAGAAAGGTGAAGGGCGTGTCTAGATTTGAGTGTTAACCAATTTAGTTCTTTTAGCATATCACAGTGATGAGTAGTGTAATTACATTGGAGGCTAATGCGGCATATTGAATTATACAGAGTGTCAAGTTTACTAAGATGGATTTCTAGCACTGGATCATAAGTAGTCTATGACAGGCAGCAACATCTGTTGCACAATACGTTTTCTAACCAGGGGACTTAAACATGATTTGTGTCTAAAAAGAGTACTGATTTTGGGATAAAGCTTGAAGGTTAATTTGTCAATATGATGATGGTGAGATTGGGGTCAAGCCACATACCAAGATATTTGTAGGAGTCCACTGGGGCCAATTTACTATTAGACTCCATAAATTGTTTTTTAGATGAAATGGCAGTAAATTCAGCGCCGCATTTCTGACAAAAGTCAAGACATGTTCAACATTTTTAGTATCACACTTTAGGACTCCAATATCACGTGCCACACACATATATAGTGCTCTTTGTACTGCAATCTGTAAATGTACTGAAACTTTCCTTATACAGCATATTGATCCAATTTATAATGAAATACCCATGGACCCTGAACATTTATTTAATTTGTCATATAGACATGTAAATGTTATTTCTCAAGGCCACGTTGTATTATGTATATTTTTCTTTATACAGAGTCTACAGGGGTAGCCCTTTACAGTTTAGGTTTAGTATAGAGGGGATGCAATAAGTGCAGTAGTTAAGTAGAATACACCATTAAAAGAAGAAAAGAGACCAATATAATAATAAATAATGTATTAACATTAAAGATAAAAATATAACACAAATATATATGGATGGTTGAATACAGACCATAGTTAGGTGCAATGAGTACACTATTTGTTATATAGACAAATATACTGAGCATTAAATGTTCACTTCATTGATATAGTTAAACTCAGAATATTATGTTTTGCAGGATTCATTTTATTGAAATTGCATGAAGATCCACAGACACTGTGCAAGCTGGCTATGTGATGCCTGCAGGGCAGCATGGTGAAATATCCACATAGTTTCTGCTCAATACAATTGTGACAAGTCTTACATCTCTCATGTAATCTATAAATTTCACAGGCAAACAGTGCCTGGATTCTTTAAATGGTATTCCTGTCTTACTGAGGCTCCAAATTGTGCACTGTGCATGTTACTGAGCCCCCTTTCTAGCATCTCAGCTTTTCATGTAACTTTTTTTTACCCATATCGGTGCCACAGGTATATGCAATGCACATCCCTATTGTGTGAAATTGAGATTATCAGTTGGTATGATCCATATCTACCTGTTGTTAAGTGCACAATGGTATAGGACTGAAACAGGAAGTGGTCACTTGCACTGTGTGTGTGTGTGTTGACCTGTGCTGGATCTCTTGATACACAAGATAAAACACCTATGGCACGGAAAGGGTTAGAGGAGGACATCTGATGTTTCTGCTCTTTAGCAAAGACAGCAAACTGCCTCTGGCTCCATAGAGAGCTACAGGGAAATCCCAACATTGCCATCCACATGTAGGTGATGTTGGGAGTGTGAACTCCGGCAATAAAGGCTGCTCTCAGAATTTAGTGCAGGTGAATAAGTGCCACATTAGCATGTAAACCCACCCACATAAATACAACAATGGCTAGTTAACCTGCATTTCCACATGCAACTGAGCCATTGTCGAACAAAATCATAAACTTGTAGAAAGCATGGCAGATCATGGCGATATCAGTGAATTGTGTTGGATTGGTGGTGGAGTCACAGGTATACGATGGAGAAGACACCTTAGTGCATGCTGTCGATATGCCATTGATAAAACATTGCCATTATATTGCCACCCTGGCCCCTTTTTGCTCTTAGTGCACCTCCCTGAGGGTAATTTTGCCAATATATTTTTTTTCTTAGCGGGATCTTGGTTACAGTGTTTATTTCGAGAGAAATTTAACAGTCATGCAAGATGTGTTAAAAAGAGCACATAATGAAATCTTATAGTGTTATAAAATGATTCTCAGCTCTAGTCTTTCAGGCATACCATCAGGTCAGGTTTTATGGATATCCCCAATTAAACACAGTTAGATCAATTATTATAATTATAATGAGTGAGCCACTGACTACCCACCTGTGGTCAAGTAGGGTTATTCTGAAAACCTACACTCTTGGAGTGCCACCAAGGACTGATGTTGAGAAGCATTATTTGATTAATAAATAAGTGAAATGATATAAAGCAGTTCACATCTAGTTTGTGCACAACCTTTCCTTCTCCATTTTCAGTTGGGGAATTAAGTGAGAGAGCAAATTTTCTGACACTGTAGAAGAACACTATTATCTTGGGTGCAAGCTCTGTAGAAATTCTAAAAGTGACTGATTCAGGCTTGATTGATATATATGGGGTCTGGATGTCTACGACCTGATGTTCCCTGACTCTTTTAGCAGCTTCAACATTTGAGAATTCCAAATAATCACCAGAGCCTTCAAGACCAGGTTAAGGTCCCATAAGGGAGAAGATGGAACTGACCTCAAGTTGATTTAAGAAATCTTTTCACCAGTTGGTGGTCTGCAAAATATAGGACTAGGAATCTCCCGAAAGTTGCACGTGGACTTTTAGTGTACTAGGACTCAATCCTTTTAAAAAGCCTTATGACAGAAAGTCTAGGAGTGACAGAATGGAATGATGTAGGGAACAGAAATCACAGCTTTACACCAAAAAAAAAAAATAATTTCCAGGTGCATTTGTAGGTCAAAGTAGTACTTTCTAAACTAAGAACTAGGGATGGGCGAAAATGTTTGCCTCAAAATGAAATCAGCAAAAAATGGCACTTTCTGCTTGGTGAAAAATTTCCCACGAAAAGTGCAGTTTTACCGCTTTTTTTTGCCTAGCTCATTGCATTGAAATCAATGGGAAGAAAAATGTTTTTCCACTACACGAGTTTTCTCTAGTTACAGACATATATAAGTTTGTCAGGCTCTCACAGCATGTCATTCTGTGTTTGTGAGAGGAGAGAGCAGCACATTTATGAGCTAGAGAAAACAGGCAAATAAAGGGGACGTGAATCTTAGTTTAGGCAGTTATTTAGGTAGGACATTTGTTCTCTGTATTAGGGGAATCTGGGGATACTCTGGGGGAGAAGAATGTAGGAAGGGGGTTGACCCAAAATACCCCAAATTTTGGTGTGACTGACTGGCAAGATACAGGCAGCTGGGGTCCAAATTGCTTGCTGATTTTGCTTTTATTGTCTCTGTGCTGGGGAAGTCTGGGGAAAGACGTTGTTGATTTTGTTTTTTAGTTATATATATATTTTTTGGACTAACTGTATTAAGATATGGTGGACAATGTAAAAAAATAAAAATAAATAAATAAAATAAAAAATACATAAATAATTTAACAAATAAATATATTAGACAGCTTACTGAAAGCCTGATGTGAGCTCTGTGACTGAGGCAGACTTGATAGACAGCAGACAACATTGAGAAGTTTGTTGAGGGTCAAGGGAATACATCACACTCCATCAGTAGTGTATTGTAGAAAGTAAAAACACACACCGTAGTTGAGTAATGTCTAGCAAATGCACAAGCAGGAGGGGGACAGGTGGAGCAGTGCAGGGATGTGGGAATAAAACGGTAGTTCAAAAACTGACTGCAGCAATGGTTGCTGCAGCATGTGCAATAAATGATGATGATCCCTCTCCTCCCGGGGTAGATGCAGTTTGTCAAGGTCCCACCAATCACACCACACCAGTCTCCCAACACACTACCATACACATCTGCTACATTGCAGGTTGTACTTTATTTTTTTAATCACTTGACATCATCATGAATATGTGCCAGTGTTACTTAAGCAGGAAGGAAGTATTGTAGCCAAAGTACAAATGCACTCTGCATGCTAACATATTTTTAAAAGTATATGTTGTTGTAGGACCCACAACTTTGACTTCCAGCTACTTATTTCTCCACTACAGCCCTCAGAAGAAGTAATATTGTGCTGGGAAATGTTGCACCGTATTAAACATAGGAGAAAAATGTGTTGGAATAGGAGTAAAATGTGTTGCATAGGAGAAAATGTGTTAGAACTGGAGAAAAATGTGTTAGAATAGGAGAAAAATGTGTTGGAATAGGAGAAAATGTGTTGCATAGGTGAAAAATGTGATAGAATAGGAGACAAATGTGTTAGGCTAGGCGAAAAATGTGTTAGAATAGGAGAAAAATGTGTTGGAATAGATGAAAAAAATTGCTGGAATAGGCGAAAAGGAGGAAAATTTTGCACTGGAGAAAAGGAGAAAACTTTCGCGAAAAAAAAGAAAAATTGTCCGTTTTTCTCAAAAAGTCATGCAGGAAATTTTACTCACTTTTCGTCCACCCCTAATAAGGACATTGACAACATTATCCAATAGATTTTGTGCTCGCAGGAGATGTGCTGATAACTTCAAGTTGTAGGCTTCATTTTGAATTAGTGTGCCCTGGTTCAGGAGATCCTATCTTGTTAGTAGTCTTGTATGGTCTTCTTATTATAGGTGCTTTAGAAGCACAAACCAGGCTCTCATCAGTCACTGTGCAGCTATGAAGAAAACAATGATCCTGTCTTACAAAAAACGACAGTCCTGCGCTCCTCTATATACTGTGAACATAAGTGCCCTGTATTTAGCATATGTAATAACTCTTAGTAAATCTAAGTGAAAATAAGTGAGAATTTCGTTCCACAAATTGGCCAATCCGTGTGTAAGCTTACCACCAACGCCAAGGTATCTCACTTTGCGGTAAGTCCTACTCTAATACACCTATAAAGACCCTATCTAAATTAAAATTAAAATTAAAAACAGACATTCTCTGAAGAAAGATGTTATAATAAACGCGTCAGTGGGGACCCTTTAAATATCTTTTTGATGTTTTTTTATTTCTTGTGGGTCCCAGTGTAGTGCAATTAAAAACAACAGACAAGACAAAAAAAACAAATTAGGTGTAGAGGGAGGACTTACCTGATACATGGCCCATAAGGGCCTGCATTGAAAACTATGTTCCATTTATATCCTTCCCCACAAGTCATGTGAGGAATGGATGATACCAAACAGGCAAGGGGGATTGCATACTGGAACAGGCCAAAGAGCCTTGTTCTTAAAGGCCAAGTGAGAAAGAAAAAAGAATGGTGAAATGAAATAAAGAATCATGTGTTTTTAAATCTTTGTGAATAAATTGGATAAAATGAGAAGCTGCTTAGTTGAGCTAAAGGAGATATGTGTGAAACAAAAACAGAAAAGAGAAGAAAGCTCACAGCGCTTACTCACCATAAAATATCCATATCATATTATAATTTAATATAAGAATAAAGTTTGAAATATAGATAGCAGCAAGGAATGAGAGGGTTGGTGGTAAGCTTACACACGGATTGGCCAATTTGTGGAGTTGGTGGTAAGCTTACACACGGATTGGCCAATTTGTGGAACGAAATTCTCACTTATTTTCACTTAGATTTACTAAGAGTTATTACATATGCTAAATACAGGGCACTTATGTTCACAGTATATAGAGGAGCACAGGACTGTCTTTTTTTGTATGTGTTTTTCACTTTTGGGTTTAGGCCTAATGTTAGGGGGACTGGAGAACCCTCTCATTCCTTGCTGCTATCTATATTTCAAACTTTATTCTTATATTAAATTATAATATGATATGGATATTTTATGGTGAGTAAGCGCTGTGAGCTTTCTTCTCTTTTCTGTTTTTGTTTCACAATGATCCTGTCTTAACCTGTCAACTTCAGAACCACTGTGATCAGTCTCAAAAGCTGAAAGAGATATAAAAGGTGAAAATCCCACATCTGGATAAGAATGTCTACTGTCATAGGGTGATCATGGGGATTTTGAGAGGAAAACTGGGGTACCTTTGCATTTTGTCTTGTGAACATCAAGTCAAACTAAGGCACACCCCATTTCTCCATATGTGCCAGTACTACTTCCAGATAAAGAGCCCATTCATTCTGGCTGATCTTCTTCCTACTCCGAATCTCTGTCCAGGCATTAGTTTTTCCTTGGGTATGAACTACTGTTAAGGTCTTGATATTGCATTTCACCATTTGTAGAATCAATTTGGACAGGTGAAAGAGGGGCTCTTTATGCCTCCTTGCCGTGCCAGGCAAGAAACAGTTACGCTGTTGTCCATCTAATCTTTTACTGCTGGACCCTTGATGAAAGGCAAAGCTGATTTCAAGGCTGTCCAAACCACAAGCAACTCCAGATGATACAGGTTCAGTTTGCTCATGGAAGGGGACCAAAGTTTCTGAAAAGACTTTTGCTGAAGCACTGCTCCCCAACCAGTCTTGCTGGTCTGTGTTTTTTGAGGCTGGTCCACTACAGTTACAAATGTGGTGCAAGGGACTGCATCTATTGATGTTTTTATAAGCCCTAGGGTGGACATCAGGGGGAGATTCACTAAGCAGTGATAAAGAGGTGATAAAGTGCAGATGACTTCTGTTATTATATGGAGTCTATGCACTAATATTTCTTCAGCTTTGGAGATCTTATTGCATAGGCTCTATAGAATAATTAAGAAACTGGATAAGTGATATCACTGGAGGTCATCTCCACTTTATCACCTCTTTATCACTGCTTAGTGAATCTCCCCCCGGGTGTCTTAGAGACAGTTGATTTGATAACCTGAGGAAGGAAACTTGTTCCATGAGCATAGTTATCTTCTCTTCTGGAAGGAAGGTTCTTATTATTGTGGAGTGCAAAATCATGCCCACAAACTGCTTCCTCTTCTATGGCTTGAGGCTTGATTTTCCAATGTTTAACTCTCAGCCTAATGCCTACAAGGTTCAAACCACTAAATCTCTGTGGATCCAAAGCAGAGATTGAGATGAGGCTTTCACCATCCATCCATCCATCCATCCATCCAAATAAAGGATAACTGAGACATTCTGTTCTCATAAAAACTCTGCTACCACCACAATGACCTTGGTAAAGACTCTGAATGACAATGACAGGCTCAATGGGAGAGCTATGAATTGATAGACTTGTATGGTGGTGAACTAAATTGGCAATAAGAAAGAGAACGCAGGGAAGAAAGATGGTTCTTCTAGCCACCTTGAATGATCCCCAGCAAACAGGAATCTGATGTAATATTTTACCATTAGGAAAGAAAATGGTTTAGTCTTCCTCCCAATGGAACCTGAGGACTGGCGTCAGAACTGCAGCTTGCTACGCAAGTTCTAGGAATCTCTTTTTGGGGATTTGGTGCCTTTATCTAAATAAGTCTTGGAAGCTGGACTTTTGCCCCCTAGATAACCTCTTGTAATTTCTGAAGGTCCAAAAATAGGATTTCTGCAATGTATTCTTCTATCTTGTTGCAAATATTTAATTTTGTTTGAGAATAGGTAAAAGGTAGCACCATGTTAGTAGAACAAGCAGAGACTGGTAGAGTAAAAGCAATAACTTTATTGGTTAACTGAGTAGCTTTGAAGTGCAAACTTTCAAGAAAACTTAGGTCATTTCATCAGGCATGTTACAGACTATATGTTATGACATGCCTGACAAAGAGACCTAAGTTGTCTTGAAAGCATGCACTCTAAAGCTACTCTGTTAGAGAATAAAGGTATCACATTTACTCTACCAGTCTCTGCTTTTTTGACAGACTGACCAGGGGTAAACTAGCTCCTTGCCAAATAGAAAACTCCAATCAAAGGACATTAAGGAGTGTGGTTTTTGAAGATGTCAGCCTCCCACAGCCTGATCCAAATAGCCATGTGCCTGGCTGCCATCAAGGCTGTAGAGCTTACTGCCATTGACATGTTCTCCATAGGCTCATCATAGATAATATATGCTGCTAGACAAAGCATGCAGTTTTTCCCTGGAGTCTTTATTAATCACATCTTCCATCAGTTATGTAAGCCATTGTCAAGGTTTTGCTGAGCTGCTCCCATTCTGGCTATTGATTCTGCTGTCTGAGCTAATCTAGTGCTCTGCTATCCACTGCTGCTATCTTCTGAGTTTCTGGCTCAGGCTGAATCAGCTGATCACTCTGATTACTCACCTGACTGTTAACAGCCAACCCTTCCAGGGTATTTAAAGCAGCTTGGCTCACTTCCTCATTGTCCTTGTGTTTTTTTGCTAACCTATTGCTGCTGGCTGCTGTGGATTTTCCTGTGCTCCTGTTTGCTGTGTTCCAGACCCTTGGCTTGTTCCAGACTTTACTGACTTCTATGCTTCTGACCCTTGGCTTGTTCCTGACATCACAGACTTCTGGTTTCCTGACTCCGGCTCGGCTGATTACCTGTCTTGGTTCCTGACTCTGGGGTGTCTTTTGATTTATGCTCTTGTATCAAGCTTCTGTTTTTGTTTCATTAATAAAGGTGTATTGCAGTTTACACTTTTGTGTCTTGTCTGGTTCCTGGTCCCTAACAGCCATAAGCACATGGCCCTTAAGATGTAGGTAGCTGGTACACTCGGGCATGAGAGAGCAAACCTGATCTGTCTTCCAGTGGTATCATAATATTCTTGGAAATGTGAGCCACATGCACATTTATAATAAGGATATGATCCTAGAAGGCTGAATCCATATGGTGAAAGGAAAAGAGATAGTTAAACTTCATCAAGAAGAATAAGCACTTCTCGAAATATCTGCTTTGCATCTCTTTTCCTTGTAGATTTGTATTACACTTACTTTTGAGCCCTGTGCCATTGGGAGGGGGTGGTGTTTGCACTGATATGTGATAAAGAGGAGATAATATCTCTGGTGATATCACGTCTCCAGTTCCTGTGTTACTCTAAGGAGCCTATGCACTAAGGTTTCCCACTTGAGAAACTTGAAAAATCTTAGTGCATAGGCTTCATAGAATAACATAGAAATTGGTGAATAGATATCACCTCTTTATCACACCTTAGTGCATCTGCCCCCCATGAGTCTAGTCCTAGAATGCAAGAGCTGTGTAAAGAGCTTGTAAAAAGTTACATATCTTGAAGATCATCTTGGACCAAAACATTGCTTGACAATGACAATGAGGAAGACATTTCCCATTCTCTGTCTGAAACCCTGACTGACTTTGAATATGGTTGTTCCCATGTGCTACCAGGTGGGAGATACATTAAAGGTTGATGCTATGGTGCCAATGACACTAAGATTTAAGTATTCAAGGGAAGGAGGTTAAATTGAATCATTAGCATGTAGGGTTGTCAAACTGATGACTATGGGTAAGAGATTGTTTATTGGTTTCCCACTTTTTTATCATTCTGAGTGATCATAATCACTCCTGCTCTTCTTTTATTTCTGGCTTAATGGAGATATTGTGGTTGGTGCTTAATCACCTACTGCATGACTCTCTAATGGTGATAGGTTGTATATGGTCTTTTTCTGTTGTGCTGTTATTAGAGATGCAGTTCTTAGGCGGTAGCTTTCTATGTAGAAATCGAATTGGAGTTACATGTTGTTTGTGGAGTGAAATTTGTATTCTTTTTCTCGGTGTTGCAATGCAAAATTGTTGTGGTGTGTAACGGATCTTACCCGTTACTTGAACCCTTGTCTGGCCCTAGAACTGTTTATCCAAAAACTGTGGACATTTTTCCCTGGTTATGCGCTAAAAATACTTTGTACGCTGTATGTGAATGAGGACATGGACATTATTATGACTTGCTTCCAAGGGAATAGGCAATGAGGGGTTAATTATTTTAATATGTATTGCAGACTCCCAAGCCTTTAGCTTAATTATTCAACCCCTGGCAATTGTTAAGGGAATGTATATTCTGGCCACTCAAGTCCTTGTAGTGAGAACTGTCCTGAGACCCCCTGCTGTGTGTTAATCCATTCACGCCCCTCAAGTCTTTGTTCAATCAAACCCTTTTGTATCTGAAATGTAATCCTGTCTAAGTTATTTTATCTGTTAAAACCATCTGCTGTTGGCCTTTTGTCTCATGTAACATGATTGGATTAATCCCTTTTGTATCTGGTTTCACCCATAAGTTCAATGTAAAGATTTCTGTATAAATATCTGTAGTTTGTGTCAATAAAATGAGTTATGTTTTGGAGTGAACAAGGAGTCCTGGAGTTTTGTATTGCTTATGGTCTAAAGTGTCCACTCTGATACCCATCTGCGCCAAGTATCCTGAATCGTAGACCGCCTGCTGCCAGCTTCCTGCATTCCAACTGCATATTCTGTCAGGCGGCGACGTGGACTCTTCCCTGCTTCCAGCGATCCTGCGGCTGTTTCCAGTGACTGTCCATACTTCAACTGGTGCATCCAACGGCGCTTATCTGTGTCAAGATGGAGAGACCCGGGAACGATGGCGGAAGGTGACGTGGTCCCTTCCTGGCTTCTGTTACATGGTGTTATCTTTGTTGTGCAATATTCCAAAACCAAAGATGATAATTTTTGTCAGCACCAAAGACACTGGACTAAATAAGGATTTGGTATTCATCTCACATTACCAAAACTTTGTATAACATTTTATACAATATATTTTCTTCTAGTTCATACTGGCCCATCTTTATCATGTGACTTTTTGTAAACATACATATGTTTGTGTATAATGGATATCTCTCTCTCCCCCTCTCTTTGAGTGTCATCAGCCCCCCCTCTCCTTATTTTTTTCACACTCACCAAGAGATTTTATAATCTTTAAACTGGTTTGATATGTAGTTCATCAATTTTTGTTTTCTTAACCCATATATTGCCTCTCTAATCTGACTTGGATCTGTCATTTTGACTTGATAAAGGGAGGTTTTCAACTCTTGAAAGCTTGTCCTGAAAATTGAACGAGAGTCCGTTAAAAAAGGTATTATCACAGACTGTGATACTCATGCATTTTACATCTACACCACTGCATTAAGATGTCTACCATAAGTTAAGGGTTTGTACAAATAAGGTTGTGTGCAAATAGGTGGTGGAATATATTTTATAGCCCTATGCCTGCCTAACTCCAATTTGCTAAGCTACTTACACTGGAAATTCTCCACTTAATGCCCCCTGCACCAAAGGGAAGAGAGTCATACAGTCTATAAGCATTTTGTGATGTTATTTTCCTCTGTGCCTTGCATAACACCATGTCAATATGTACTTCAGTGATCATGCCATCTAGGGCAAACCCAGAAGTGCCGCCACTGGCATTGGAGGATAATGCTACTGGAGCTATGGTGACAGACTCTTACTTTTACCCCACAATGTCTACTCTCAAATAAATTAAAATAATATATATTATCTCTAGCTTTATTAACTCCTTACATGCTAGAGCCATTTGAAACACTGGTAATGTATCCAGCTTCTAAGAGGTTATTTAAAAGTAAATCTTTCTGTAGTAAAAAGGCTGTTTTCTTGAAGATGTATTATACCCACTTAATCTCACTATTGTAAGTTTTGCCTTTTTATTCATAAAATAACACTTGTGAACATATTGTCTCCCATTTAGTAAGGGGTAAAATACTCTGTGAATGATTTATACCACTATTCCTATTTAATAGGAGCATAATAATTGTCTTGTTTGCTGAGTATGTTTGTGCAGAATAGGAGTGGATAATAATTCAGTGGATTATATGATATTAGAGGGTGCTACCTGAAGAACCCTCCTCCTCTTAAACTGGACACAACACCTCCTAATGATACTACTCCCCCATACACACTTACTTTACTATGATCAGAAGATCCTACTGCCTTCTTTGAAGTTTGCCCTTGTTTCGTTGATTAAGAATAACATCTTCAGTCAGTCCTGGATGTCATGTCCATGGAAGCATAAATTACAGTTGCTATCAGGTTTTTCAGTTGGAATCAGGAAGAGTATATGAGTGTATGTAAAATTATCATGCAGAGGACATGACATCCGGGAATGATTGACTATGTTATCATTTGAACAAAGGCACAAGGGCAAAATTCATAGAGGCCATTAAGATGTTCTGCCCCCAGTAAGATAATTGGGAGATATTATTAGGAAGTGATTGAATGTTTTTCACAGAGGGACACAATCCCATCCCTGATAAAAACTGAAAACAGTAAATAACACATATGACGAGTACAGTGTCCATATTAGGATACAGTCAGATTAAACCTCATTCAATCATCATTCCTCCTACCAAACTCTGTCATTCCTTAAAACAAACCTTTCTCTGAGATCCTCCCTCATAACAATCCTCTCTCAGTCATCCTTCCTCGTAACAAACTCAATCATTCCCCCTACCAAACCTCTCTGTCATCATCCCTCCCACCAAACCTCAACCACTCATCATAGCAAACCTCTCTCAGTCATTCTCCCTCATACCAAACCTCTCTCAGTCATCATCCCTCCCACCAAACCTCAATCAGTCATCATAGCAAGCATATATCAGTCATCCTTCCTCGTAAAAACTCTGTTGTTCCTTCTACCATATTCCGTCATTTCTCCTCCCAAACCTCTCTCAGTCGTCATCCCTCCCACCAAACCTTGGTCACTCATCATAGCAAACATCTATCAGTCATCATCCCTCATACCAAACCTCTCTCAGTCATCCTTCCACCCACCAAAACTCAATCAGTCATCATAGCAAACATCTATCAGTCATCCTCCCTTGTAACAAAATCTGTCGTTCCTCCTACCATACTCCGTCATTCCTCCTACCAAACCTCTGTCATCATCCCTCCCACCAAACCTCAACCACTCATCATAGCAAACCTCTCTCAGTCATCCTCCCTCATACCAAACCTCTCTCAGTCATCATCCCTCCCACCAAACCTCAATCACTCATCATAGCAAGCATTTATCAGTCATCATCCCTCATACCAAACCTCTCTCAATCATCCTTCATCCCACCAAATCTCAATCACTCATCATAGCAAACCTCTCACAGTCATCCTACCTCATACCAAACCTCTCTCAGACATCATCTCTCCCAACCTTGTTCACTTATCATAGAAAACCTGTAAGTCATCCTCCATCACAACAAACCTCTCTCAGTCTTCATCTCTCCCACCAAACCTTGATCACTCATCATAGCATACCTTCATCATTTCTCACCCCTCATACCAAACCTCTCTCAGTCATCCTCCCTTCTAACAAACACCTTACAATTTAAGTCAAGTGCTAGCATAACCGGCTGCTTTATAAAGAAAAAAACAGGTCTCCCTTACATTGCAGAGCACTCGTAAATGCAAAAAGAGAGATGCCCCAACTGTTATAAAATGAAAATAATAATAATGAACTGACATACAAGTTTATATCATATAAAACAATCTGGATAGCATTGTTTTCCAAGTGCTCTGCAATGTGAAGGAGACAGGTTTTTCCTTTACAAACCAGTTGGTTATGCTAGCAAGTTACTTGAATTGTATGGAGTTTGTTAGGATGGAGGATGACTGAGAGAGGTTTGGTATGAGGGATTATGATTGATAGAAGTTTGCTATGATGAGCGATAGAGGTTTGGTTGGAGGAATGATGACTGAGAGAGGTTTGGTAGGAGGAATGACGGAGTTTGGTAGGAGGAACAACGGAGTTTGTTATGAGGGAGATGACTGAGAGAGGTTTGTTATGAGGACTGACTGAGTTTGTTACGAAAGAGGATGTCTGAGAGAGGTTTGGTATGAGGAATTACGGAGTTTGGTAGGATGAACAATGATTGAACGAGGTTTAGTCTGAGTATGTCCTAATATGGACACTGTAGACGAGAGGATTGAGAATCTCCTTTTTCACCTTATTTAAAACAGTTAAAGGGGCTTTTTGTCTCATAAAATATAAAATGTTCCTATGGCTTCTCCTTACTAACATTTAGATTAAAAAAAAAAATCTGATCCTTTGCAACGTGCATTTTATTACTCTACTAACCATGCTATTGTTTGTATGATTGCATGAGTCAGTAGAATTGCTCCCTCTCTGAGATGTTATTGGAAAAGTGCAATTTACTTCAGTCATATCTGTGATATGAACAATGGTTTTAATTGCTTTTAACCCAAACTAAGAATACTAATAACAGTGGAAGAGGCAATAAAGACAATCATGTTTTTCTCTCAGCCAAGTTATCAATAGCTGTAATATGTTCCAAAGGGAGATGCAAGCAACTACAAGCCCTTCTTTTTATTGCTGCTTCCCAGAAAGATATGTTTAAATGTTACTGCCTTCAAAGCAAAAGTAAAAGCTAGCTAAAATTCTTTTTTCCTTAATGATAAAAATTTGATTTATGGGTACTTTTCTATAAGACTGCACTTAAAAAGGAAGTAATTTATTAGAAACAATTATGTACAGAGTGCTTTACATTTATTATGCACAAAGCAGCCAGGCAACTGGACAGCACGTAAAACACAGCACTATGATTATATAACATAAAGGAAATCTAATCAGTCAGATGTAGTTGGAGATGTATCTAGCATTTAAAATGTTTATCACTGTTCTGATTTTAAAAGGGGAAACTAATAAGGTTTTCAATTGCCCAGAAACCTCCTCTTATTAACTCAGAAAGGCAAAAAGCTTGGGCACCCAATTAATGTGAAATGCTTGCTGTTGTGCATACAGTTGTACTAGTGGGCACAATGCAGCAATCCTACAAATTGTGCTATATGTCAGTATCCTTCATACTGAACCAGCCTCAGTCTGTTGTTAGACTATCACTCTCACCATCATCAGCTAACAGTTGGCCAGCTGAGGATGACAGGAATTGTTGTCCAACAACAGCTGAATAGAGTCAAATGTTGTCCATGGTCTATCGTCAGTTAGTTGCAATGGCTTCTGGAAGCTGACTTACAAAAAACACATTATTTTTTCAAAACTTCTCTTGAAACCTAGGGGTTTATGCACTAAGGATTGATAAAGAGGTGATAAAATGGAGATGACTTCTCCTGTGATATCACTTCTCAAGTTCCTATGTTATTCTATATAGCAAATGCACTGTTCTCCACATCTTACTGTATTGGCTCCATAGAGTAACATAGGACTTGGAGAAGTAATATCACTGTAGAAGTCATCTCCACTTTATTACCTCTTTATCAACTCTTAGTGCATCTACCCCCTGTTTTTTTCTGATTTAACCCCTTCAGAACCAGAGGGGGAGCAACATTTTTGAGAAGCAATTGATTACACACTTCTCTTGTCCTCAAGGGTTTAATTCACAAACTAGTTTAATGCTTCCATTATCTGATGTGTATATGAGTCAGAAATCCTGTAGCCACTGATGTTCCTCTGTCTGTGGTTGTGGATTTCTGCATCTGGGAGAAATTATGACCAATCACTTTTTGCTTGCTCTACCTCATGGGCTTGCATGAATTCAAACACACATTTTTCTAGGATTTCTGCAATCATGTGCATTAATATTCATTTCCACTCACCATAACAACATTATGTCTGGGCCTTTGTGGAAGTGTGGTGCAGTCCTTTTGGTGCCAAGATTTAAACACTTAAAACAGTGGTTCTCAGTCTGGGCTCCATGGCACATTGGTGTGCGTTGGATACCACCTTAGGATGACAATTATTTACATAAAGACTGACAAAATTGTTAAAGTTGAGTTTTAAATGTATATTTGTAGAAATGATTATGCCCCTTGTTGTCATTCTGACTGTGGGACCTAATAATAACTATATATTTCATTGTCCCCTTCATTAAATAATTGAGAAGTTACCTATAAAATGCCCTGGAAATTCCAGATTGTATGATATGGGTGCATTGAGTGAAAAAAAAAAATATATGATTTAGAACCACTTTCTTAAACCCATAAGAACAGTTATCCAGTCCTCACTTGTACTGGTATTTGCACTAGTTACTTGGCATTCCTGTTTGTTACGGATTCCTGTTGCTGACCTCAACTTGTTCCTTGGTCTATTCCTGTTTGCCAGTAGCCTTTCTGGATTATAAAACCTTGCATATTTGATGCCTACCCTGACTGACGTTTTGATATTTTTTTCAAATATGGCTCATTTGACCCTTGGTACGTCAACTTGGATTCTCATCTGTGTCCACTGGTGGCTGCATAAACCTGAGGGCTAGTGGTTGTACATGTGTATCACAGATTCTACTGTCGTTAACCGCTGTTAGCATGCTTCCTTTTCTACTTCAGAGACCTGCTACTGGGATCTTAGCATCAGTTCCTGACAGTTTCAGATTCCAAAAAATGAAAAAAAAAAAAAAAAAATACAACGATTCAGTAGGTGAGTACTTCAAAGGACTGGCTAAATCCAAACAGCCAACTCTTTCACAATGGTTTCCTTAAAAAACGTCTTTATTAGACAAAACCAAAACCAAAAACATCTTCAGATCACTAGATAAATAACACTTTTAGACTTGGATGGTAAACATCAGATGAACTGCCTAAAGCATTTCGTGAGAGTCTCACTTAATTATAGGTCAAGTTCTGACCTTGATACCATTCATTTAGCAACAATGTCTAAAGCATATAACCAATTTAACCAATCCAAGCCAAGTGGATACTTTCCAACTAACGTTTCATGGAAAAGTAACACAAGCACGATAATCGGTGTTCACCGTAATTAGCAGTGTATAGGAACCCTACAACATACTTCTAAGATGACCACCAAAAAATACAATAGTAACGGTTTATCACTGAAATTGTGCCTGAATTAATCAAACCACATATATATATATATATATATATATATATATATATATATATATATAAAAGCAAAATATAATCTACAGACACCAAAAAGGACAAAACTCTTTTAGCAAGGATAATGCAATACATTTTATTCTATTTTTATTTTTGTTGTGGATTCAATGGAAAAAGTCAGTTAAATAAAACAAACAAATCTATAAGTACATGTATTTATTTATTAATTTAAATTTGAATCCATAAATCCATATCTATTATTTATTTCTATAGAGATTTTAGGCTAATCCTGTATATTCCAAGATCATGGAAATATAGAGTAAACAAAACTATGGAGGAGTGATTCAAAGTCTCTCACACAGCCCAGATTAACTATTTGGGCCATATATCACCAATGTAAAAGAGGACCAAAAAATGGATCACAACCAGGGATCAACTCAAACTATGTATATATAAAGAAACATCATGTTTACTATTAACTCCATCAGGTTTTCTTGATTCCATATTTATGATCCATTTAAACTCTGTCTTATTTAAGAGATCGATAATATCGCCTCCCCTTTCATTCAATATAGCTCTTTCTACTCCCTGAAAAAAGAATGCCATGATGCCAGAATCAACACAGTCCTTAAAATGAAGTGCTACAGGTTTAGTTCAACATTTTAATACTTAGAATATGCTCCTGAATCCTTTCTTTTAGCTTCCTAGTGGTACATCCCACTTATTGTCCATCACACCCCGAACAGGAGACTAGGTATACCACATGGGACGCGCTGCAGTTAATGTATTGTCTGATTGGGAACTTTTTACCCATACTGGTGCTCACAAACTCACTGCCGACATGTACATGAGAGCAAGCTATACATCGCCTAGCCCCACATTTATACATTCCAACTGTGGAAAGCCATGGAAAGAAGTGCAGGAGCACTTCTAAAGAGACCTGATCAGAGTGTTCTTGCTCTGGTAGGAGCTTTCCTTGCTATAAACTTACATTGGCCCTCTACTATTGGTCTCAGGGCAATGTCACTCATGAGAATAGGCATATGTCTATTGATGATACCTCTAATACAACTAATTCCAAACTATAATCTGTAATGAATATAAGAGGAAAATTCCTTCCATGGCCCTTAAGTCTCTTCCTATACTTCAACAATTCAGTGTGTTCTGTTCTAAGAGCCCTCTCATATGCCGCATTTATCATTCTAAAGGGTAACCACTATCCAAAAAACGGGTCTTTAAAATATCTGCCTAGACCATAAATTCTTCATCTGTGTAACAGTTCCTACGAATCCTTAGGAACTGCCCAACGGGTATCCCTTTCATGGTATGTTTGGGATGGCAAGACTTTGCATGAAGCAAGGAATAGACAGCACATGGCTACCTATATACTTTAGAGTGTATCTCATTACCACTAATTGAGAGTTGTAGGTCAAAGGACAATATTTCTTTCTTTCCAAACTCATATGTAAACTGTAAATTCACTTTCTTATTGTTCAGAAAAGTATTGAAGGTAATAAAGTTTTGCTCCGTGCTTTGGCACAAAAACAGGAGGTTGTTGATATAATGGCAATAAAACCTGATATGAGATTGAAAGTTGTTCTGTACAACATATTCATGGGTTTCTTCAAACTATCACGTATAAAGGTTGGCAAAGCATGGAGCAACTTTGCCCTCATTGAAGTGCCCCGCTTCTGCAAATAAAAAGTTCCATCATAGCTAAAAAAATTGTGTTCCAAAAGGTATCATATGGAGTTCAATAGAAAATTCTTTAGATCTACAGAGTAACTAGAGTAATGATCCAAGTGATATTTAATTCCCTGTAAACACTCATCATGTGAATATAAGGACACCATCTGGCTTATGTACGATCTGGCTTGTGGATCTTCGGAAGGTGATGGAATATAGGGACCCTAGGATGTTCCACCTTCACAAAATCATTCTGTTTTTCAGAAATTAACCCTAGGCTGACACCTTCCTCAATCAATTTAAAGAGTTTCCTCATGTACAGTTTTGTAGGGTCCCTATTAAGTATATCATAAGATTCTGAATCTCCTAACTGTCTAAGAGATTCTTGATGGTAAACCTCTGAATCAAGGATAACCACACTCCCTC
This sequence comes from Rhinophrynus dorsalis, assembly GCA_037306005.1. Classification (NCBI taxonomy): domain Eukaryota; kingdom Metazoa; phylum Chordata; class Amphibia; order Anura; family Rhinophrynidae; genus Rhinophrynus; species Rhinophrynus dorsalis. The sequence continues at coordinate 254,984,206 of CM074721.1, forward strand.
CTTTATCTGAGTTCTTAATTACTATCGTGCAATCTTCTGCTAACTCCCTGATAGCCAATCTTTCTTCCTTAGAAACTTTATCTCCACATGAACTAAAACTCACTGGGTCATTCTGTAAATGAAACTAATCCCGTTCAACCGTTTCCTGAAATACCTCTATGGCTTGGCTTCCACAATGGATTGGGTAGAAATCAGAGCGGGGGTTTGAACCATATTTCCACACTTTCTAAATGACCCTCTCACCTCAATTCCACCAAATCCAAAAGCAATTTTCCTCTACTCTTAATGGATTTTAGTTCAGCTCTATGAATAGGGGTGAGCAAAAGTTGTCGCTGTGTTCCTGCAAGAAATCCTGCTAAAACCGCATTACTGTCCACTTTTTCATGAGAAAATCCTCTTTTAAAACAGCAATTAAAATTTCATGTTTTTTGCCGATTGGCCAATTTTTCAGGGGCTGGAAAGTTTCCGCCCATTGATTTACGTGGTTTTCACTTTTTCTCTATAAAATGACCTATTTGAGAAGGAGAAAAACAATAGAAGCAGCTACAGAGCGAAGTAGACACACTGTGCTGTTCTGCAGTGAATTGTTTGTAAAACTGAGGCAAGAGAGGCTCATAGTGACTGCTATCAGGCTTAAAACTAACAGGAGGAAGAACTGGAAAGATCCTTATGTGTCCACTGAGTCTGAGTCTGAGCCAATGCTGTCCAGTTCCATTAAATCACCCCTAGGGATCTTGGGGAATTTAATGGGAAGGGAGGAAGAAAAGGGTAGTGGTGAGAGCAGGACAGGTCAGGTGCATGAGCATACTGCAAGATTTGTACCTGCTGCCACCATTTCTGTACCTGCTGCCAGACATACTTCCCCTGCTGCCAGACGTGCTGCCCCTGCTGCCACTAATGCTGTGTCTGCTGTCAGACATGCTGCCCATGCTACTGTCCCACCATTGCTATGCCTGCTGTCAGACTTGCTGCTCCTGCTGCCACTAGTGCTGTACCTGCTGCCAGACGTGCTGCCCCTGCTGCCACTAATGCTGTGCCTGCTGTCAGACGTGCTGTCCATGCTACTGATCCAACCATTGCTGTTCTAGTACAAGTACTACTAAGGCCCAGCAGCTTGTTAGCATTAGGAGTGAAGGAGGGGGTAATCAACAATATCCTCACATTACTATTGATTGTGAGGAGGAAGACTCTGCAGCTGAACTTAATGTGGTTGGTGTTAGTAGTAGTTGCAGCTGAAGTGGTAGAGGAAACACTTGAGAGCATCCAGACTAGCAGTCAAAGGAGCCCACACCATTCCTCTGATGCTGGGAGTCCTCCCCATCCCTTCACTAAAGTGTCCAAGTGGAACCGGATCCTGAAGACTAAGAGACCAGAACTGTTGTTGGGGGAGAGCGGGCACACAGTTAATACCACCCCCACCAGCAGGAGCACAGATCAGCTGCCTGTGCCTGCTGCTATTGCTGCCAGTCTGCCTTCTTCAGGTCAAAAAGAAATGCCAAGTGTGACATTAGGGGACCCTCTGTCACATTGCTCGTCACCACCTCCAAGCAGCAGTAAGATGTCTGTAATAGAGCAGCAGCAGCATGCAGGGATTAGTGGTGGTGGTGATGATGATGTAGGAGAAGCTGGGGTGGAAGAGACATTGAGGGCCTTTTTAGCAGAAACTGAGAAGGAATGAAAGACAGGGATAAGTATGGGCATCACCACCACCACCACTAGCAGTGAGATTTTGGAATTTGAGGAATTTGCAACTGCTCTAATTCCTGCTGCTGCTGAGATGCAAGGGCAGCAGGATGCTGAGGAGCGAGCTAGTGTGCCACAGACACAGTGGGAATCGGGTCAACAAGTGATGAGGGACTAGGACAGGTTCCACTTGCCAGCACAAGCAATAATCCTGGTCCTAGTTGCAGTGCTAAATCTGATGCAGTATCAGCAACAGCAGCAACATTATATGCTGCCACAGACAGTAAAAGGGAATGTGGAGGACAAGAAGAAAGAGGCCATTTTTCTCCACCTGTTCCCTACCCCATTAAGTCATGGGTGTGGGACTATTTTTCTCTTTGGGCAGGCACAGTGCAGTCATCACCAGTGGCAGTGTGCACAATTTGTGACAAGTCAGTGAGAAGAGGAAAGGACGGAACACAACTTGGCACAAGCGCCCTGATATCACACGTGAAACACAGACACCATGACATTTATGTCAAACATGTTAAAACCAAACGCCCACCACAGAAATCAAGCACCACTGTTGCTGTACCCCCTGACTCTCCAGAAAGGCAACGAGATGCGAAGCAAAGATCAAAAAGAAGGAAGATTAGATAAACCCGGACAGACTAAAAGTTCCATGACGATCGAAGGAACCAGCTGGCCATCACCATCACCTTCTAGGGTAACTACATCTTCTGTCAATCCACCTCTTTCATCGTTACCTCCCCCACCAAATGATAGCCACTCCGTTGATGTTAGGATGTGTCAGTTCGTCTCTAACCATTGCACACTGTGAGGTGCACTGACCACACATGGTACTGTGGTGGAGGAGAATCGCAAGCAGGGCATCAAACGTCATCGGAGGAGATTCCATCCTGCAGAATGCTGGCAGGGAGGGTTCATTATTACTATTAAACTGCGAGCAAGTTGTCATTTGTCCTTAGTGGATTCTGGACAAGGGGTATAGTGACAGCGGCAGTACTTGGGTTCTTGGTGTTTGGATACAGTTGTGCCCCCAGATGTTATTTACCACATACACTGTGCACATTGCAGTTGCTGATGATAGCCACAGTTCCTGCTCTCAAGAGAAAAATGTATCTTCTAATAACAACACACACATGATTATGGAGGAGGGGCAAGGGGCCAACTTCTTCTTTTCTCCACATAAACTGGGGGCTACTTATTGTTCTGCTACTGCCTCAGATGCATCACTGGAGATAGTGGTGGCAAGTGGAACCTTCATCATCCATCACTCATGTTACTGCTATTGTTGATCCCATTCCCTTTCAGCTGCCTAATCATGCCACTGCTTAAACAACTCAGCAGCAGTAAGAACAGCAGTTGCAAATTCCACAATTATTGACATGACCTGCTGGCACTAGGCCTCTAAGGCATTTTTTTCTCAGGGCTTGTGCTTTAAAAAATAAATAAATAAAAATAAATAAAAACATAGTCCTTTAAAAAAAATTAAAAATGTTGTGGGGTTTGTTTCTACCAAGCCTAAGTCCTACAAATCAGTGTTTCCTTAGGGCTTGTGCCAACCAAGCCTAAGTCCTACAAATCAATGTTTCTTTAGGGCTTGTGACTCTAATAAGTCTAAGTCCCACAAATCAATATTTTGTCAGGGCTTGGGCCTCTAACAACAAATGTAACAAATCATCCTCTACAAAATACTCTATAAAGTCAAGTTTCAGTCCACCCCAGTGGCAGCTTATGTCAGGGGGTTCCTGTCTCTATCATTTTACATCAATTTCTTATTTTATTCTATTGATTTTTGTTTTTATTAACTGTCCCCCCAATACCAGTCAAGAACCCCCCAAAAACAAATTCCCTGTTCGACTGATTCTTTCCCAAGACTCCACCCACCAACACAGGCACCATCCTCAGACCCTTTTTATACCATGTCACATGTTTTTTTTAATTGTATTTAGGATTTTTTTTTATTAACTGCCCCAATCCAAGTAAACAACCCCCGCCCCAAAAAACCATTCCCTGTTCAACTGATTCTTTCCCAACACCCCACCAACACAGACACCCTCATGCCCCTTTTATACTATGCCTTTGAGAAATAAAATAATATTTATTATGCGTTGTGTGTAAATTCAAAGTTCCCGTTGATTTCAATGGAATGAGCTAGGTGAAGAAAGTGGAAAATCAACACTTTTCGCTGGAAATTATTTGCCTAGTGGGAAGTGCCATTATTCGACTATTTAAGTTTGAAGCAAAATAGTAAATATGAGTAAATAGTTCCTTACAGGTTGTATTGATCTCAAATATATTTGTAAATGGTAATCATATCACCCCTTAGATGTCTGGGCTAATCTCTCTTTCTTCAGAGAACAAACATCCTGCTCTACATGTATTTTCTTACACAGCTCAGTGTCATCAGCAAAGACTGAGACACTGCTTTCAATACCCACTTATACGTAGATCATTAATAAACAAATTAAAAAAAAAAATGGGCACAGGGCTGAAACCTGTGTCACCCCACTTACAACGTTATACTAACTAAAAGGTTAGTAGGTTTCTTTTACAACAACTCTTTGCCACTGGATCTTTCACCTTAATTCAAGTTTAAATATTTGAAAACCACATTAAAATCTGCCTGTTTACCATGTTAGGCAAGAGACCAACAAATGTACAGTTAAGGAGATATTTGTTACCATACGCTATACACTTTGTGATGTCAGCTCTTTGTGAGACCCTGAATATCAACCTGTCACCTCTGCTTTTGGAATATTGTTGGATAAGTATCTATTTCTACTTTTTCACCTATTGTATATTTCATTACAATTTTAAAGGTGATCTCCATGAGTAGGGAGATTTAGCACTATAATTGCACTTTAATTGCATATTATATACATATATATTGTATGTTATTACCGTCATTGAACTATTTTAGCAAGCTGTAACTCAGGGTCTTACTATGTTTTTAATTGTTTTTATTGCTTTCTCTATGTCTGTTTTCCAAAATGATTCTATTATTATTGGACTATGGATGCAGTGCCTCTATATAAGACTTTCTTTAGATGGGCATTTTGGTTGCCTTCCACTTTTTTGAGTGTTATGTCTTTCTAGTCTTAGAGAGCACGGCACTATTTTAGAGCCCTTTTGTATCCATTTTCCTATTATATTACCTGTGCCTTCCTGGTCATCATCCAAAATTTTCCCAATATAATATTTCAAATGATTAATGAGTCCACTCTGGGGTTCACAGACTAGCTTGCTGAAAATCTTGACATTTGGAAAACCCAATTAAAGTTGCTTGGCTAAATGGAGGGCAGTGTGGGAGTATATTGCAGTTTCACAGTCCTCCTTTTCTATATGTCTTGTTTTGGTGGCATTCAGAGCCTGCTGGCATTAATGTCTAAACAGCAGAGGAGCGTGTAGTGCTTTGCACAGGCTAACACAGACAGAGCTGCATGGTGGAGTCATACATTCCCACAACAGTATGCAAAACCTTGGTGGAAAACAGATCTGAACAATAGAAAGTAAATGTAATATATGTCTGTGCTACCATGGACATCTTTATTGTTCAGCTGTAAGATGTATCCTGTCTTTATAAGGTAATACCTTCTGTTCTACATAATTTTCTAATTTTGGAATACAGATAAATCAAATAAGACCTCTGTAAACTGTCAGTCCTTGGTAATGAAGTTTACTGGACCACTTAAAATTGAAGACAAACATGTGCCTCATTTAATATGATTTTTGATATCCACTATGTAATATTGTTTACTAATGTTTATTACTGATTAAATAATGATGCAGCCTTATTATGATTTAATAGGGCTTTCTGTAAAACAACACAATTTTCTAAAATTCATAGTGTTTGTTTATTCTGTAGCCTTTTTGAATCAGTGGGAGTTCAGGCACTTTTTTCTCCTCTATGGTGCAGTTGATATGCTCTACAATTTCTCAAGTTCATCTTTGCACATCAGCCTCAGCAGGTAGAAAATACATATTTTACCCTGGTTTATGTTCTTTTTCTTCTCCACCAAAAGCTTGGATATTTATTATCCTTTTTAATAATTTGCTAAATGTGTGTTTGTCAGAAGCCATCATGTGCAGTAGAGACGGCTGTGCGCTCTTCAGTCATGCGCACTACAGACTGCCCGCCCAGTGGCTGATACGGAGTGGGGCTCTCTGAATTCAGACCGTAGTTGGTGCACAGAGGGGACTACTGTCTGAATTTGCAGTGCCCCGCTCCGTATCAGCCTCAGGGCAGGCAGTCTCTACTGTGCATGACTGCACTGCGGCCATTGCTGGGTGGCATTGTGGCCCGTGTACACGAGCTCTTCAACTAGTCTTCATATATATTACTGGTTAGGGTGTGGAATATTGTGATTAATTACTACCTTGTGTGTGCATAAGTATCTAAGGCTTTTAAAGGACTTATCACCTTGCGAGGAAAGCAAGAATCGTGCACAATAGCCATTTACAATGTACTTTTGACGGAAAAATTAACACCAGTATATTACTGAATTGCACATTTTATTATGAATTAGCGAATATTTGCACTTTTTTTTAGCAAAAGCATTTTGAAAAGTGGGTGTGGCTAAATATCCTCCATTTTGTTTTTATCAAAACAGCACACATTTTCTTTTTTTTTTTTCTTTTTTTTTTAATAACTCACACTATATGTTGGGAAATGTAAGGGTTAATGTTATCTGGCAGCTTGTGGGAAGGTGGAGCTTACCATAATTGAATGGCAGACTCTGTGGTTATTTATATTCCACTGCTTAACAGGCTATCAATTACACATAGAACTCACGCTAACTGATGAACCAGTATACTATGGGCTCCTATCTGGTTAATGCCTGCAGATGAGTGCCAAACCAGAAGAGAAGACGCCAAGTTGTTGAACTACATGATGAAGAGGGGTCAAGTAACTCACTCATGATAAATGACTACCTAGTTTACTGGCCCCTATCTGGTTCTTACCGGGAGATGAGTGCAAAGCTGGGAGAGAGAATGCCATGTTTTTGAACTACAAGGGGAAGAGTAGTCAAGTAACTCTAAGTTTACATTTAATTGCTGAAGCCTGTGACTAAATATCGTGAGCTTATTTTTAAGTGATGGTATATGCAGAATTAAGTTTATATCCTCCTTTAATATTAACCTTATAAATCCCGGAACAGGGTTGGATGACATCCTATTATAAATATCTTCACAGTAGTCTGTTTAGTTTTATGGATATAATTTTAAATTTACAAACTAACTAATATGCGAAGTGGCGCCAAAGATTCTGCCAATCAAAAGTCAAGAATATGTAACCCTGTAGATCTATCGCTACTATCCCTTTAATATCTGACAGTGCACAGAAAAAAATGTTAGTAGAAAATAAATAAAGGGAGAACGCTAGATCCACTAAAGCAGGGCTCAAAATTTCCACTCGCCTTCTCGCATTTGGCGAGGAGAAATAGAGTCCGGGCGAGTGGAAATTAAAGCTCTGTATGCAGAGCCAGCTGTAACCTGCTGTTAACGTAACCCTTTGAGTGCCAGAGGGGTATGGAACTCAAAGGTCAGCTTCCCCTCGCTTGCAGCTTCCCCCGTTTTGGCGTACTAAGGTTGCTAGTGCCAGCCCTGCTCTCTGGCACTCAAAGGGTTAAACAGAAAGTGATGGCTGCACCTCCAAAACTTAATATCCTTCCTTTGATATTAGAGCACTGCCATTTGCCAACTCCTTTGTGTTAGCAGAAAAATACACATACCCCAAGGCCCCAAACTAAATAACACAATACAGTGCATGATATATACTGTTAACCATCAAGTATCTGGAATGATTCCACTGTAATCAAATATTCATTGGGTTAGGTATTCAAATATGGACATCCAAGTTGGAAGTCCTTGTTTAAATACCCAGAGAGTATTTGATTCGCTTTTACAGTGGAATCATTCCAGACACTTGATGGTTAACAGTATAAATCATGCACTATATTGTGTTATATAGTGTGGGGTATATATATTTTTGTGCTAACAGATGGGAGTTGGCAAATGGCGGTGCTCTAATATTGAATGATATTAATTTCTGGAGGTGCAGCCATCCCTTTCTGTTGACCATAATTTTTTTTTATTAATATCTATTTTACATTTAATGCTCATCTAGATTGAAGCATGTATTGCCCTGTCTTTGCTTCACTGTTAGATGACGTGCGAGACATATCTGGTTCAGAAATGCTTGAGATGGGTGGGGGTTAAAGGCGGGGATATGGGTGGGGCTAAGCGTGGAAACTGGTGGCGAGTAACTTTTCAGGCCTGGCTAGTAGCTCAGGACTTGAAATTTTGAGCCCTGCACTAAAGGATACAATATTTATTAATAAACATATAAAAAATGATTGTTATATAGACCAATATAAAATATAATAATGACCCTCTAAATAGAAGTTAATATAGCTCTATATGACAGTTAATAAACTGAAAGTGAATTCACTTAAAAATCACGTGGATAATAGCCACTTTAAGAGACTAGCTGAGAATGTCAGCGGACAGGTATACAGGAGGAATTAGTCTGTAATAACAAAGTCTATCTTGTATGTTGTTTCAGGAGGATAGTATAGCTATATGGCATATATTACCAGTGATGCAATATATAATGTTCCACCGCGGGCAGAGACGCAGCGTGTTTCCTTTGCTAGGCACCTCTCCCGTCTTAATCACTCCATGTTTGACGTTCACTGTAAAATGGGGACAGAGATAATATGTTGTTTCTAGATCAATGTTGTTCCTGAATGGTCTGTAAGATCCTCTTGGCGGCTATGTCAACCAGCTATGTCAACCTATACATGGGACATTGGGAATTGACCCATGTGTGTGGATTATATAAACGTTTTTATTATTAATGATAAAGGCTTACAATTTACTTATGATATCAATGAGAAAACCATACATTTTTTGGATCTCACTTTATCATATACAGAGGATAGGATTATCACTAAAACATATTTCAAACCTGCTAATAAAAATAACTGCCTCATTATGACAGCTGTCATCATAATAGTTGGAAAAAAGGTATACCCAAAGGACAATTTCACAGACTGAGATGAAACTGTTCAAAGTTTAGTGACTATGAGTCTCAGTCTGTGGATCTTCAAAATAAATTAATCAACGTCGGGTACCCTAGAACTATGGCCATGGATACCAACCAAGAGGTGTCACAAAAACGGAGACAAGATATGTTATTTCCTGACCAACATAAAAATGAGGTCAATGATCAAAACAATACAGTGCAGTTCATCACTACATATAATAGTTGCCATAGGGACATATATAGAGTAACAAATAAGCACTGACCCATATTGCTACAAGACCCTATATTGAGAACATATATAGCGGATAAACCTCAAATAATTTATACAAAAAAATAAAAATTTAGAAAATATATTTGCAAAAAAGAACCCTAACTATGAAAATGAAATTAAAGGTAATTTTTTAAATCAACCAGGAGTCTATCGATGTGGATCATCTCGTATCACATGTACATTCATTGTACACAATAAAAAAGATTTTATTGACATTCAAGGGAATAGCTATAAAATCAATGTCTGTATTAACTGCAACTCAGAATATATAGCCTATAGCATTAGGTGCCCATGTAATCTATCATATATCGGTCGTACTAAACGTAAGTTGTTGTGAGATGCCATGAGATCCACTGATGGAAGACCCCAGCATTGGACAACCTGGATGAACGTACTCTGATCGAGTTCTCATTTTCTGAAGTCAAGATATTGGTGACCTAGAATGTCTGTGACAATGTTTTCCATTCCTGGAATGGGAACTGCTGAGATGGCTTGCCTGTGAGCAGACTAAATTCTGGTTCCTCCTTGAAGAATTATGTAGGCAACTGCTGTTGCATTGTCAGACTAGACCTTTGCTGGTGTTCCCAACAGCACATGAGACCAGCAGCAAAGAAACAGCCAAATGCTTGAGTCTCCAGAATGTTGATTGGAAGAAGTATTTCCTTCTGGGTCCAGTGGTCCTGCGCCATTAGGTGACCAAGTGTGTCTCCTAATCCCATCAGGCTGGCATCTGTGGTGACTATCACCCATTCTGGTATGACAAAGGAATGTCCCACCATTAGGAGAGGATGGTGAAGGTCAGTGAAGGTCCTTCTTTACTTGTTGAGACAAGGACTTGGCATGAGACAAATGAGAGCATTGTCTTGACCAACTCCTGAGTACATCCAGTAGCAATTCACTGCAGTTGTGCATAGGGGACAGTTTCCAGAGCAGAGGCAAGGCTACTTATTACTATTGTGTAATCCCTTACCATCTTGATGGCCAGGATATTGTTTGAGAAATATGAAGAGACCGAGTCTAAATATTGTCTTAAGGTAGAAATATCCTCCCTTTAGAAGGTACCAGAGAGGATTCCATGAGGTTCAGCACCCAACCGTGATTAGGACCCAGTTCAGAATCTGTGAACTGAGCACAGCTTCAAAGGAGCCTTGAGTAAAATTTGTCTAAGTAAGAGGTCAGTGATGTACCTTGCACACTGATGTGGACTGCCAAGGTAGCCATGACCTTCATAAAGATCCTTGGAGCAGATGGTAGTGCGAAGGGAAGAGCAGTGAAATAGTAATGACTAGGAATGGGTGAAAAGTCAGAGAAATTTCCAGTAGAAATGTTTGCAAAAAAGCAATTCTTTCCTGATTTTTTGTGAAAGGAGAACATTTTATGTTATGCCCTCCTTTTTGCCACTGCCAATAAATTGCCTGCGAGAATTTCATCTATGCTTTCTATGACTGCAACATGGATCACCCGACTGTAAGGAGGCAACACTACTCTGACTGACTATATATATATGTGGTAGTAGCAAGGATGGTAGTAGCTACTAGTACAGGAGCAGCTGGGAAGCCCCTGTGAACGAGGGAAAATCCCCTAGTATGCTAGGGTGGTTCAGCTCAGAGACAGATTTCCCTAGAATGCTAGGGTAAACCAAAAGGCAGCGGTGACTGAGAATCCCTTTAACGCTAGGGTAACCCAACAGCCAGCAGTGACACAGAATCCCTAGAAAGCTAGGGTAATGGAACAGGCGGTGGTAACTGAGAACCTCTAGAATGCTAGGGTAACCCAAGAAGCAACGGTGACTGAGACTCCCTAGAACACTAGGGTAACAGAACAGGCAGTGGTGACTGAGAATCCTTAGAATGCTAGGGTAACCAACAAGCAATGGTGACTGCGAATCCCTAGGACGCTAGAGTAGACCAACAAGAAACAGTGACTCAGAATCCCTAGAATGCTAGGGTAATCGATGTCACAGAGCGGAACAACAGATAGCAGGAAGGCCAGTGACATGGACTGACGCAGACTGAGCACTGCACGATGTAGGAAGCGATAGAGCAAGGAGCATGCAAGTGGACACAGTAGGCCACGGGTATAGAATGATCGATAGTCAGCCGGAGCAGGGGTCGGCACGGAGTGGGTAGTCAACCAAAGCCAGGAGTCAGATCGGAGCGGGTAGTCAGCCAAAGCCAGGAGTCAGACCAGAGTGGGTAGTTAGCCAAAGCCAGGAGTCAGACCGGAACGGGTAGTCAGCCAAAGCCAGGAGTCAGACCGGAACTGAAGGCAGCTAGTCAGGGATCAAACACAGCTGAAGTCAGAACGTAGCCAGGAGTCATACACAGGAATGGAGCATCGGAATCACAATAGCTATAGCGCACAGGTACACCACGAAAGGGCAAATGAGTAAAGGCAGGCTGAGGCCTATAAGGCCTAGCAAGTAGGTGGAGACTCCAACTGGCAATTAGTGGTGGCCAATAGGAATGTGCTTCAACTCGACAACCAGGAAGTACAGCAATGTACCTGCAAGCACACGGGCACCATGATAGTAACTGACCGATACTTGACAGTATAGAGTATTTTGCAGAGGATGATTAGTAAAACTTAGACTTGTTGTTAGAGGCCCAAGTCCTGAGGAAACATTAATTTTTTAGGCCTTAGACATGTTAGGCACAAGCCCAGAGGAAAGATTGATTTATAGGACTTAGACTTGTTAGAGGCCCAAGCCCTAAGGAAACATTTATTTGTAGGACTTTGGCTTATTAGTGACAAAAGCCCTGAGGAATCACATCAGGGATAATTTTTATTACTCAAGCTTGTTAATGTCACAAGCCCTGAGGAATCATTGATTCGTAGGGCTTAGGCTTGTTAGAAACAAGCCTCCAAATTTTGTTTTTTTGTAGTCCTCTGATTTGTTCTCAAAGAACAAGCCCTGAGAAAAAAAATGCCCTGCTGGCCTTGTGCCAGCAGGTCATGTTATGATGGCTAGTAGCCACTGGCCATTGGAAAATGCCCCTGTGTCGTTGCGGAATTTGCAACTGCTGTTCTTGTTGCTGCTGAGTTTTTCAGCAGCAGGATGATTAGGCAACCCCAGGGGAATGGGATTAACAACAGCAGTACTATAGGTGATGATGATCATGGCTTGACTTGCCACTACTAGCTCAAGTGATGTGCCTGAGGCAGTAACAGTACCACAACCATCCCCCACTGCTTCAGTTGTATGTGGAGATAAGAAGTTGACCAATAATTCTTCTCCTCCTGCCCTTCCTCCAAAAGCATTGGTGTTTTGTTGGAATATAAATTTTTCCCTTAAGAGCAGGAACTCAGCAACTTCAGTGTGCACAGTGTGTGTGTAGTAAGGGAAGGACTGGGAACAATGGGCACATCTGCACTCACATCAAACACCTGGCACAATTCTAACCAAACACCATGATGCTTAGGGTCCCCAATGTGAAATCATCCCACCAGAAACCATGTACTGCTGCTGTCACTATGCCCCTTGTCCACTCCCCTCTACAGACTCGTGACAACTTGCAGTTTTAATAATAATGATGAACCCTCCCTGCCACCAGCGTAGAATATTCTGTGGTATAGAATCTCCTCAGATGCCACTTGATGCCCTGGTTACGATTATCCTCCACCACATTGCCATATCAGTACACCACACAGTGTGCAATGGGTGGACATGAACTGCCACATCCTGACATCTACAGAATGGCAGACAGCTGGTGGGAGAAGTAACACTGAACAAGGTGGATTACCAGAAGATGTAGTTATGTCTTCCTGCATCCGGACCCAAGAACAAGTAGGTGATGGCGAGCCAAAGGTTTTGCTAGCCATCAAACTTTCAGGCTCTGCCTGGGTTTCTCTATTCTTCCTCCTCTTTGATTTATGCCTCACCTCTTGTTCCCTTTGGAATGAGATAGTGGGTACAGCAACAGTGGTGGCTGATTTCTTTTGTGGCGGTTTGGCTTTAACATTCTTCACATAAATGTCATGGTGTCTGTGTTCATTATGTGTGATGAGGGAGGTTGTGCCAAGGTACATTTTCTCCTTTCCCCTTTTTACTGATTTTTACATATAGTGCATAATGTCATTGCTGATGACTGCACAGTACCTTTCCCAAAAGAATTATAGTCCCAATAATTATTATGCTTATTATTTTTTTTATTATAATTTGTTTCTCCTTTTTTCCTTTTTTGTTTTCTTTGAGGTTCAGTATGATGATGCTGATAGAGGACATCAGTAAAGTAAATCATTTATAAGAGCGTTCTTTGTGCAACATCAGTGCCTTTCTAGCATGTTGAGATTTTATCTATGAGGTGAATTTCAAATGAGATTTGAAGGTCATCAGAGAGGTGCAGTGGCACAGGTTGGATGGTAGAGCATTCCATAGATACGGAGCAATGAGAACAAAAGGTGTGATACGTGACAGGGCTGTAGACACAAAAGGAGCTGAGAGAAGACAATCATTGGCTGATAGTGGCGGGATGGGGTATAGCGGGAGATCAGAGTGGAAATGTAAGAAAAAGTAGAGGAGAGAAGATTAATTTGAGCTGCTTTTATTTTGAAACATTACTATCCCTTTAAGAACCTTACATTACAAATGATTTAGAAACAAAGGTTTAGAAATAATATTACTGAAGACAACCACCTTTGTAAGCATAGTAAGCATGAGAAAGGGGAAGGACTAAATACTAGTCAGACAAGAACACCACTTTTCAGTGGGTGCCAAGTAAAAGCACGGACATAGTAGAAATGACCACAGCACTCAAAGGGTTAACATACCAGTATTCTTTCTTCAGACTCCCATTATATCAGTAAAGGACCTCCACAGGGAAATGGTCCAGAAAGAGACTTGTAAATTGGACAATAAAACTCTAGGCAAACCAGTTAATGGGAGTTTGTGTAATGGGGGACTATACAGCCCCATATCCAAGAAAAAATAAAAATTAGTCTAAAAATTAAGAGAACAGTGCCATTTTACCCTTTTGCAGAGACAGGTCACCTGAAAACTGGTGGTAGGGCAGAAAGTTGGATTGGAAGAATGAGTCTGTGCCTTAGATACAACGCTTCCTGTTGGAAATACCACAGACAGAGAAAAAATAGGAATCTAGTGGAGGCGCAGCTGAAGTGCAGCTGTAACTCAGTGTCCACTCTTGCAGAATTTTTTTTTCTGCTTAATAGATATCTGACTGACAATACGGTATTGCAACTTTTAGACCTGTAAGACTCCAGCCACTCCATGACCAAACCAAATATTCAACAGTAATGATCTAGTGCTGATCTCTCGCCTTAAGTTGGGAAACCTTAAATACACAAAAATTCTGGGTAGTATGTACCATATACAACAAACCATCACATAATCATGTATATAAAAATATCAATTTATTATTGCACAATCTCCAACACATACATTTAATACAAAAAATGTGATTTGGACATCTCTACATGCAACTGGCCTTTAGACAACAAAAAGGAAAAAAGCAACCGACACTGAAAGTGTGTCCACACACACAAAGAAAACTCGCCTCATGCACCTTTGCTAATCACAATGAATACATACTTGATACAATGACTTAGTTATTTGAGAGTAGCTTTACTTAATAGATATGCAAACAATCTCTGCAATCTTCCCAAGGCTAAAATTAACTGAATTTAAAATACCAAGTTTATATTAAAAACTTACATAAGGAATGATGCTAGATCTCCCAACATCACACACCGTCTCCCCTGGCCAGGAAGACGCACCTGCTAACTGCAACTCGTTTCACACAAAACACCTGTACTTGCAACATCACACATTCACTTTACTTGTCTGATTTGGTGTGAAATGCATTGCAATTAGTGTGTGCATCTCTGGCCAGGAGAGACTGTGTGTGATGTTGGGAGATCTATCATATGGAGATATCAACGCTAGATCCTTACTGTTGAATACCACTCTTCCTGTGTTGCACATTGAACGTAAGAAGTGGGCTGACTAATCAGGTCAGATTGGTTTTACTTCTTTCCTGATGTCAGATTCTATGGGACTTATGTATAAAAGCAATATAGAACAATTCTGGAAAACCCAATTGCATTGTAGAGGATAACAAAAAATTGCAATGTGTTGGTGATCTCCCTAGAATTAAAGGGGGTTGAATGTGAATCTTTATCTTTTTTTGCCACAGAATTGCTTCACTTTGCCTTTATACATTGGGCCTAATGGGTCTTATTCTTCAGGCTAAAGAAGTGCAATTCTGGAGCAAACCAACAGCACTGCAGATTTAAATGAACATTCAGAAAATTCTTATTGCTTAAGTTGAGCTATTAACTCATAGGGGGAGAGTCACTAAAGAAATGATAAACTGGAGATGACTCCAATTCCTATGTTATTCTATGGAATCTATGCACTAAGATGCCTTTACTTTTTAAGCTTTTAGTGCACAGCTTCTATAGAATAACATAGAAACTGGAGAAGTCATCCCTACTTTATCACCTCTTTATAACCAGTTAGTGAATCTCCCTCTTTGAATGTAGAGATGTCTTCATCAGTTTCAAAACAATGCACTGTACAAATCACTAACATTCAAGGGATGAAAATACTAATTTAAAATAGCAATTTCATTTTAACTCCTTTTGGCCAGCAATTAAGGACCACAGAGCATTTTTTTTACAAGATGGGACTCAGGGCTCTCAGAACAGTGTGCAGCTGCATGGGGAGCACTGAAATCCATGACATGACAGGACCATCACTGGTTCTTTAGGGAAGTTTTCCCATGATGGTACTGGCACGTCATGGGTCCTTAAGGGGTTAAACCTGTGGTGTCACTGGTTTGCTCCATAGTTGTACCTCTTTAGCCTGATGAATCAGGCCCTATTTTTCTATCTAGAGGCACATATCCCACATATCTTTCTGTGTCTGGGTCAAAAATCTTTGCTTCAGTAGACTTTTAGAAAGCTCCTTCATTTGTGTGAGCCCTGATGCTGGCCTATATGAGCTGATGTTAGTATATTAACATTTTTAAAATATTATTGTTATTATGTTTCTTGAAATAGTTAAAGACACAATCCTAAATCTAGTCTCCTTAATGATATGGTAAATCACTGCAATAAAATTATGTTTTTTTTCTTCATGCAGATATAGGAAAATGGTGATATAAATTTGTACTATTGAAACAGACAAAGAAAATCCTGCTAACAAATTTTCTGTTTTGGTTTGAAATATTTATGTTCCAGCAGGGGTGTCCATTCCACTATGATTAATCCATTTTAATTTTCTTGTATTTTAGTGTTTTCAGTTCAGGCCTTTGTATGTTATATTTGGTTCCAATAAGATGTATACAAATATTCTCTACTGTGCATGACTGCATCGGCAGTCTGTACTGTATATGACTACATCGGCAGTCTCTACTGTGTATGACTGCATTGGCAGTGTCTACTGCGCATGACTGCATCGGCAATCTCTACTGTGCATGACTGCAAAAGCCCATGTACCCGGGCCAGCATTCTGTGTGTTCGGGCAGTCTCTACTGCTGATGACTGCATCGGCAGTCTCTACTGCATATGACTGCAACAGCAGTCTCTACTGCGTATGACTGCATCAGCAGTCTCTACTGTGTATGACTGCATCAGCAGTCTCTACTGCGTATGACTGCATCAGCAGTCTCTACTGCACATGACTGCATCGACAGTCTCTACTGCGAATGACTGCAAAAGCCCACGTACCCGGGCCAGCATTCTGTGTATTCGGGCAGTCTCTACTGTTTATGACTGCATTGGCAGTCTTTACTGCTCATGACTGCATCGGCAGTCTTTATTGTGCATGACTGCATCAGCAGTCTCTACTGCGAATGACTGCAAAAGCCCATGTACCCGGGCCAGCATTCTGTGTGTTCGGGCAGTCTCTACTGCTCATGACTGCATTGGCAGTCTCTACTGCGCATGACTGCATCGGCTATTTCTACTGCGCATGACTGCATCGGCAGTCTTTACTGCACATGACTGCTTCAGACAAACATATATCTGACTTTTTATTATATAGGATGTTTAAATGTTTGAAAAGTTATTCATTTAAATTGTCAATGGACACGTTTTGAAAATAGGGTGAAGCAAGGGAATGAGAAAACAGAAAACAAATTGAGTCTGCTGTACTAAGTGGAACTGAAGTAATTTTGGAGGAAAACCAGATGCCCAATAAAAGACAAATAAACATTTCCAAAATTCTCACTCATTTAAAAGGGGATTTTACAACCTTGAATGCTAGAGAGTTCTGCAACCCAAAACGAAACATAGTATTTATTTTAATATTTTCAGTATTGGGTTTGACAGTCCAGGGAAGTTTGGTTGTATTGCAACGTTAATCTCTTGAGACTGGGCTATGACATCTCATAGCTAGCCTTGGAGATCTTGAGTGCCTGCAGGTTTGGATGACGCATTGGATACTGATATTCCCCAGACTGTTTTTTAGTTTGTAATGCACCTAATGCTATTCAGGTTATAGAACCAATACTTAATATTGATATACTATTGTTTTATTGTTTTGTAATTACTTGGACATTGGATCACTGATATTGTGTCATATGGTTATATATTTGATATGATGTACTGTATGGCCTTTTGTATTTTAAATGTACAATAATTGGTCCATATATTTTTATAAATTATTATTTTTTCTTCAATAAATATTTTTTGTACTGTTAATAGTGTATAGTGCTTATATTTTATATCCGCAATACTGTGTGTATGATTTTGTATACGTTGTAGGGCTGTGTTGTTTGGGTACAGAGAGGGCCAGCACCAAGCTCAAGTCCAAAGTTTGTCCGAATTCAATTCATCTGGGTGGATTGCCTGGTTGTGCTTCATCAGAACATACGGCAGCATGGAATCCCTCTCCCACTGTGGATCTATCTTTCAGCCTGTAGTTTACCTACCGATGTAACTTTACATCTTCCAGTGCTTGTGCAGCCAAAGAAATATTACTGAGCGGCTCCACTATAAATAAGAATTTAGAGGTGGTGTAGTAATTAGTAAGCAGATGGCATCTTCTGTTATGGTTTTAAGGCTTATCAGGAGACTTGTATTGCTTTGTTTAAACATAAATATATGTTTGAAAGTTATTCACATTCCTGGGAGATATAATTCCATTGCAATCTCCTTATCTCGATTGCAGATGGACATATTCTATGCATTAGCTCCAGTTGCTGAAGAACAAGGGAGAGTTTGTACTCAAAACATGATGTTAAGTGATTTATTGCAGACATCTTTAGAAAAGAATACCAGTTAATCTTATATTACTGACTGGAAGGCTTGGTTGAATTTTGCACCTTCCTCAAACAAGGATTTTGACATTTCCTCTGAGAACGTGGAAATTTGCTTTATTCTTTATTTACTCCAAAAGGGTTTATCAATAGCATCTATTATAAAGAAACTAGCAGTTGTGTCATTTTTTCGGAAGTTACAAGGTTTGAGTGGCATTGGTTGAACGTTTCTCTGTAAACAGGTTTTGAAAGGGTATGCAAAGAATAGTTTGAAGTTAGATTATAGGATACCGATGTCACCTAAATTATTAGGTCAGTCTGAATATGAAGTTTCATTGTTTAAAGTATCATTTTGTTTAGATTTTTTTTGCTGTATTAAGGATTATTGAGCTGATTTCCCTGATATGAATAGAAAGGGTGTTATGTGCAGGTTAGTAATCATCATGAGAAAGTATTGTAAATGTAAAATGGACCAATGCGGTAGAGGTAGCTGAATTAGTTTGCATCTGTCAAATGACAGGGAAACTTGTCCAGTATTCACTGTGCAGAATTTTATCAGAAGGAGACCTGGTGCAGCAGGGTCCTTTTTGATACACAAAAATCAATTTAAAGCAATTTTATAGAAAAAAATGGAGTTATTGGGTTTATCTGAAGAAAAATACTCTACTCAATAATTTTGCATTGGAGCTGTAACACAGGCAGCTAAGTTGTGGCTCAGTAATGGTATAATAAAGACATTGGATAGATGGGAGTCAGATTCTTTTAAATTGTATATCAGACCTCCACAAATTTAAGTTTAGATAAAAACAGTTGTATAATCTTGGAAAGATGTCAGAAGTGTGAAATGGAGGACCTTATTGTATGAAATGTGGGTTTATAAGAGTAAATTGCCACTACTGCATGCAATTATCTTGGATGTGGGTGGGCTATTACATTTCCTGAAGTATGATTTAGTGCAGATTAAGTGTATGTTTCTTTCAGCCATTTTTGGTTTGGTTGGAAATTGTTCCCAGATTCAGATGGTTGCAAGATCCTATTTTAGAGCCTTTAGAGAAAACAAGATCTGATTTCATTCATCTGACATTGTAGAGGGCATTTTTAATGTGACTTTACAAAATGAAGTGGAGGAGCCAATGGGGGAGGTGCACTATCCTATATTATAATTTGCTAAGGATGTTTGTCAGAAGCCATCATACACAGTAGAGATGACTGCGTGCGCTGCAGACATGCACAGTACAGACTCCCCGCACCATGGCTGATATGGAGCGGGGCACTCCAAATTCAGACTGGAGCCCTCTCTGCACACCTTCCTGGGACCAGGAAGGTGCACAGAGAGGACTATGCCAGTGGTGGCCCGTGTGCACGGGCTTTAAAACTAGTGATGTGATAAAGAGGTGATAAAGCAGAGATAACTACTCCATTGATGACACTATTTCCCATGTTATTCTATGCAAACTGTGAGATTTAAATCATTGCTTCTCTTCCTCATTTTTTATAAATAACTTATTTTTTAATTACTTCATAATTTCATACACTATATATCAAAAACATATTGTGAAAGTTTCAATTATTTTTAAAAGCTCTTTATCCTCTGAGTACACCTGTAACAAATACTAATTGTTTTTCTAACACACAGGTCTGCACAGACACCTAATTAACAAGAGCTCAAAAGAGTATTTTATCTTTATGAAGGCAAATGCACATTCCATTGGTTACTTGGTACAACTACCTTAAAACATCTCAATAGCAATGTAAAAGCATATTTTTCATGAAAATAGACTAGCTTAAAAAATGGAAATTGATGAAGCAAGGACATTTTTCAGAAAGGTTTCAGAAATGAACTAAAGTCACAACATTTCTGTGAGAATTCTCAAGCAAGCTTAACCCTTTGAGTGCCAGAGGGGTGCACAACACCTCAGGCACTCAAAGGGTTAACATAACAAATGAAAAAAGTAACTGATACCCAATATATATATATATATATATATAAGTATATATGCACAAATATATTTCCTTACCTGGGGCCTCAAATTCATAACAGAGCATAACAGAATTTTGATTAATATTTTCATGCCGATAACCAACATATATTTTACATTATTTGAAAGCATAATTACTACATCAAAATTTTATATGATAATTCACTAGAAAGTTTGTAACGACGCAGTCATGCTCGGTAGAGACTGCCAGTGACAAGGCTGATACAGAGCGGAACGCTCCGAAGGAGCATCCAGCTCTGTATCAGCCCCGATGCGGGCAGTCTCTACTGAGCATGGCGTCACTGTGACCGGCTGGCACTGTATCAGCCACAGCGTGGGCAGCCTCTACTGTGCATGACTGCCCCGCAACTGGCTGGCAGTGGCACTGTGGCCCGTGTAACGGGCTCTTCAACTAATATACATATATATATATATATATATATATATATATATGCACAAATATATTTCCTTACCTGGGGCCTCAAATTCATAACAGAGCATAACAGAATTTTGATTAATATTTTCATGCCGATAACCAACATATATTTTACATCATTTGAATGCATAATTACCACATCAAAATCCTATATAATAATTCACTAGAAAGTTTGTAACGACTCAGTCATGCGCAGTAGAGACTGCCCATGACAAGGCTGATACAGAGCGGGACGCTCCGAAGCATGACTGCACTGTGACCGGCTGGCACTGTATCAGCCGCAGCGTGGGCAGTCTCTACTGTGCATGACTGCCCCGTAACCGGCTGGCAGTGGCACTGTGGCCCGTGTAACGGGCTCTTCCACTAGTGATCCCATAAAAGCATACACATCCTGAAAGAAAGACATCACACAACAACATATGTTTTCACACTTCATTCACTTCAAAGACTTTCCTACTGTATTCAGTACTTGGGTAGGACTCCAATCTTGCACACAATTTGTTTTTTCAGACCTCATTGAATAGGCATCAGGACCTCCCATGATGCCCCCACCCTGGAATGTATCACCTATACCAGGGCTTATAATTTTAAATCCTTTGCTACTAGCCAGGCCTGAAAAGTTACTCACCAGTGCAAGCCAAAACATACCCACCAGGGCTGAATTTCTACTCACCAGGGCTAAATTTTCACTCTCCATTGGCTAGTGGCGAGTGGAAATTTTGAGCCCTGCCTATACATTTTGCTCTAGGCTACCAATACTGTGATATGGAAGGCACACACTGCCTTTCCTTTCCTCCTTATTCAAAAAATTCCTGTGTTGAAAATGAAGACTTGAGTGGACCTTCAAGTTCCTTAAACTGAACCCAGACGTTCACTGACTGGTGGATATTTCCAATGTGACATCAGATTTAGTGATGTTGCTTCAGTGGAAGTGAGCAAAATGTAAACAAGCATTGGGCCTGCTATCATGAGAAGAAAGGGGCAGTTTCTCACCTTTACGGATTACACAGACCTGCTGTCTAGGTGATAACAAGGAATATGTTTTTTTCTATTCTTGCTCTTCTTTCTATATGTAAGGTTTTAAAATATCTAAAGTGTTTGTTAAATGTGTTTTAGCTTGTATACCTGAATAGACTTGATTACAAATTTAGGACATACCTCTAAGCTTTTTTTTTTTTTTTTGGGGGGGGGGGGGCATTTTGTGGGTTTTGATATTTAATAAGCTTGTGTGCCCCCTCCACAGACAGGGAACAAATCCTGCATTTTTAGATGTAGCATTCTCAATCACTACAGTAAAATGTTTATTTGTCCCCTATAGTACTAATGGTTTAACCCAGAATGACTTTGTAGTACATCTGCCTGTCTGCATCATTACATGGAGAAAGGAGCTAAAAACACTTTGTTCTATGCATCAGTTATTCCACAGTGTATCAAAAAAGGCAAAGATGGATAATCAGTCTTATTTCATTTAGGCCAGCATTCAATGGTTTCCCCACACGGTATGGAACTGCTATTCTTATTAGCATATTTATGAGAGCATTTCTCACAGCGACTAAAATAGCAATTAGTGCCACAATTGAAAAATCTGTCTCTCGGTTTTTCTCAAAGTAAGGATATCACACAATTCCTATAAGCCATTGTAAATACAGCCGAGAGACAGAGAAACAGGTATTTTTCTGGCAACAGATATACCACTTAACCACTTAATTGAATTGAACTTGCAAGAGTCTTCCATCAGTGCAAGAGTGCAGATTGAGTTAAAGAAAACTTAGTGGTATAATCTCATGTAATAAGAAGAACTAAACCAGCAATTACCAGGTTCAGGAGCCCTATAACTGCAACAGATACTCAAATAAGCAGACTGTGAGTGGGATGATTTGATGAATTAAGAACAACTGGAGCAATTGTAGGAAAACCAACTTTACCACGGGCAACAAATAAAAATTCCGATTACATTGAATTGTGCTTTTAATTCCAGAGGGATCTCCAATGCATTTCATTGCAAAGCAGAGGCATCACTAAGGTTGGAGTCACCAGGTGCGGCAACTCATGGTGTCACCCCCATGGATCTCCTCCCATACCATGAGATACAGAATCATTAGCAATGTTTTTTGTGCTAATGTTACTTGTAAATTATGCTCATTTTAACATTAAACATTACCGTTACCTAAGATACATTAAAGGATTAGGTTTGCATCATCAATAAGGCCCAAATAATGTAGAAGAGGTAGACAACGGCATATGGAAATATACTCATTAATAAAATACCAAAAAACAAACAGAAACAAATACACAAGCATTACAGCATTTACTGAACTTCTCAGCTAAATCAGAACTTTCCTTTTCTGGCCTTCAAAGCTGCGAACTTCTGAATCACTTCATCAAAAGCAATACCTTTCACCAACTCACTTTCAATTGATAATATCGCACGATAGGAAAGTCTTGACTGTCCCATGGTAGATCGCAAATAGTTCTTTATAAGTTTCAGCTATGAATGTTAAAATGTTTAATATTGTTTAATCTTTGGCTTTTTCTAGATCAATCTTTGTTGCTTTCAGGTGCCTTCTCAGCCTTGGTATTTTTTTTAAAGCTCACTCTTGGATACCTCATCATAGAAGGTGGTCAGTTTTGGAATGGACAACTTTAACTCTTCTTCAGTAAAGATATGAGACTCTTTACTTGCACATACTCAAACATGGCTGCTACGTCTTTGATGACTCTTGATCTGATGTGGAGTTCAGAATGACAGCAATCAATGCACTCAAGCATCTCCCTCTTATTTTCTTCTTGCAGAGTTAGTCCAGCATTGCGTGCTTGCTCCCCTGCCATCCTCTTCTTGAACCTGGCTCTTTTCTCTACTTCAATTCCATATTCCTCTGATTTTAAAAGCTCCTGTACAATTGCATGCTCCACTGGATGACTGCTCTCTTCATGCAGGAAAAGTCTTAACACCTCTACCTTTGTCACCACCATGTCGAGACCTAAGCCCTAAGTTTGCTGGTACTGCTGTGTAAGATTAATTTCCTGAAGTACATCACACTAGAAGTATAGGGGGCACAGAAATGTGAAATCACAGACAGCAGGCGAAAAACCTTGTGCTGCACTTCATGTGTCCAAATTTTCATGTGGATCACAAAGAGCTTCAATCGCCTCCACAAATGTATCAAACTTTTCTTTCACTGGCTTAACTGAAGAATGATGAGCACTCCATTGTGTTGTTGATAGTCTTTTCACTGACACTCCAGTATTGTCAATTAACACATCCCATTGATGGATGGAAGCAGCAAAGAAAGAAAACATTGTCTCAAGAATTTAAAACTTGTGAGACACGATGCATTTTCAGCAAAAGAGTGCTGACCACACAAGTTCAGCGAATGGTCCACACATCCATTAAAAATAGCTTTAATGTTCTTTTCCTTAAGAATGGCTTGCACACCTCCATGAATTCCAGCCATAGTGGCAGCATTATTGTAACAGTGGCACATCATTATGTCCAGTCCATCATTTTCTAGATTTTTGCAACTGAGCAACTCGCCCTGAGGGCGCAACCAACTGGGAGCGTCACAAACGCCTAACCGATAGGAATGTTGCCAAGTCGACACAGAGGCAGCCACAGCAGGAACGTCAACCAAGCCGGGTCGAATCACAGAGCAGGAACATCAGCCAAGCCGGTTCGGTACACAGAGCAGGAACGTCAGCCAAGCTGGGCTGGTACACTGAGCAGGAACGTCAGCCAAGCTGGGTCGGTACACGAAGCAGGAACGTCAGCCAAGCCGGGTCGGTACACAGGAGCAGGCGAAGAAGAATGGTCAGGCAGTCCAGGTCAGTTCACAGGCAGGAGACAAGATGCAGAGTAGTCAGGCAGGCCGGCTCGGTACACTGGGAATACTGAGATCAGGAACAAGCATTGGTACAGGAACACCATCAATGGGCACCGGAGGGGTGCCAGAACCCAGTATATAAAGGCCAAACTGGGCGGGACAAGCACAGAATAGCCAACAGGAGTAAAGCACAGTGTAGATCGACAGAATGTCGCAAGGGGAACACGGGCACCGTGATACACACCCAGGGGCGGCAGTAAGGAGGAGATATTCATGTCTCCTCCCTACTGCCATTCCTGGACATAAACAGGGGCTGATCTGTGCAAAGAGTTGGCCTGCCCTCAGTATCTACTGCTACATGAAAAATATCATGCCTCACTTTCGCTGCATGCAGCCAAAAGCCTACCCTGACTACCTTCTGCATCAACTGCAACACCTCACCGGATACAGTAGGGAGAGCTAACACACACACCGGGGAACAACACACATGCACAGACAATCTGGACACATATCACTCTCTTACATTACTCTGACACATGATCTCATGAGCTGCAATACAGGGACGGGTATCACACACACAACTGCATAGTTTAACCCTTTGTGTACCACAGAGGTAGGCACATCGTTGCTTTCCAATGCGTTGCCTACCTCTCTGCAACTCAAAGGGTTAATATGGCACTAATTCTACTTCACCACTTTCCAAATAACTTTCACTGCAGCATTTCACCTTTTCACTCCCACAACTATGCTTTCTTTCTGTTGTCCGTATTTAATCTACCACTACTCTGTGCTCCATAACCTAAACAGTGGCAGACATGTATCCAAAACCTGTATTCGATACCTCTCTGCCACTCAGTAGGTTATGGAGCACAGAGTAGTTCACAGGGAGGTGAAAGAAATACCAAACACAAACATATGGAGTGAGATTGTACGTCCATTCACAGAGGCAGAAGGATAGCCTTTCAGTGGTAGATTAAATACTGACAAAGCAAGTGTGATGCGCTGGATCCTCTCTGACTGCTCAGGCACTCAAGAGCTTAATACAATGTCCTCCTCACAACACGGAAAACCAACCTGCTTTTCCATATTCTGCTGAGGACATTCTATTAACCTCTTTAGTGCCTACAATAAGCCTTTCATTATATGCTATTCTAGCGCATTGGTGGCTGACCGGTGCATGTACATGCACAATGAACACAACATTATAGCCATATTGATCCAAGCCAACATGTGGCTTCAACATTCGCAGACTTAAGAACGATCAGCCACTTGGTGCCTTACACCCTTACTATGCAATCATAATTGCATCTAATTAAGTGATCAATAATATACAACATGGATTATATCGCTTAAATGTATATTGCATGTTGTGCCACCATACACTAACATATTCTGCACACACAATACACTGCAGCAGCCATGGAGCATCTTACAAGCACTCCCTCTTTGCTGCAGGGTGTTCTGTGTTCAGGATATTGGACTGTATGCTGCCACAACTTCTACCCCCACCCCTGTGCTGCTTCTGTTCAGATTCCCCTCCAACTGGCACTCACGATACGGTGGTGTACCCCCAACATCCCACTCCCATGTCCCTGAGATGCTCACTATGATAAGCATACGTGTAGTGCTGTAATGGAATGTAAGTTCCCTGGAAAGTTTTCTGGTCAATAGATCATCAAAACAGGATGCAATAATGTGTAACACAAGCATACAGAGCATTCAGTGCTGGAAGATATCTTGTTTACACTGCATCTCTTTTACATCTCTAGACCTGCTTTTATAATTCCTGACAGAAAGAAATCTGCAAACATATCCAGGGAGCTCAAAAGCGTAAAACCAAAATAAAGATTAAAATGAGAAAAATATAGGCAGTTTGTCTGTACATATTATGGACTTGCAGAATATACAGAGTGAAGATAAAGGATTATTATTCATTTAAGTGAAGCAATTCTGTGGTAAACCCAATAAACCATAAATGAAAAATACCAATGATTTTAATTGGGCTTTTAAACTCAGTTTACCCATTTAAATCAATAGGAATTTATGGAAATTGTATTGTCCCTTATGGTTTGCTTCAGAAATGCTTCAGCTTATTGGATAGGGTGGGACCCAATTACCTAGAACTTTGTATTACAGAGATAACCAAGCTTTGGCTCCCCAGCTCCCATCAAAATTACTCCCATGTTTTACTGAACCTACATATTTCTTACCATGAAATGTTCACTTAGTGCCATGTGTTCAAAAGCAAAGAGAAGAAATTTTGGGGCATACCAATTGCACTGTAGGGAAGATCTAACTCCCCAAAAAACTTCCATTGATTTAAATATATAGCACTAAAGGGGTTAAAATACACATTTAAATCAATGGGAATTTTAGTTCTCCCCAATAGTGGAATTGGGTTGCTCCAGAATCCCATCACTTTTTCTTTTGAACCTACAGCCCTTTCTTTTCAGAGTGCCAGCGAAAAGGCCCTATTGATTTAGTACAATATCATGGTATGAATTATTCACTACCTGCAAAACTCATTTTTAAATGCATTACAAGGACTAAATTAGTCAGAAACTGACCTCCACCATCGTTAACATAAAGATTTATTGCTGTAGTAAGTTTCAGTGATATTATCTTGAAGCGCAACCTTAAAAGCCATACATTTTAATTTCAGTGCATTAGTCTCATTACATAGATATTTCAGGGGATGGCCTTAATTAAGATATTGCATGATTAGAATGGTGAATGAATACATGCATGCATATTTATTAAGATCATTTTGAACACATAAATAATGTTTTATAAACTAAATAAGATTCACACTGCATACAGATGTAGCAGGTGCTATTGTGACTATTTCATCATCCCTGTACTTGAATGTGATGCATACTGTGATGCCATGCATGTTGCACATAAGCAGTTCAATGCTGTAATTAGGGACGGATAAAATTTTCACCTCAAGCTGAAATCTGCGAAAAATGGAAATTTATGCTTGGTGAAAAATTTCCTGCGAAAAGTGAAATTTTTCTGCTTTTTTCACCTAGCTCCTTGCATTGAAATCAACAGGAAGAAAAAATTTTCTCCGCCACACAAAAGTTTTCTCTAGTTTTCTACAGCTATATACAAGGGTGTCAGGCTGTCACAGGATGCCATTCTGTGTTTGTGAGAGGAGAGAGCAGCATGTTTTTGAGCTAGAGAAGATAGGCAAATAAAGGGGAATTGAAGCTTAGTTTAGGGAGTCATTTAGGTAGGACATTTGTTATCTGTATTAGGGGAGTCTGGGGGTACTCTGGGGGAGAAGGAAGGAGGAAGGAGGTTGACCCAAAGTACCCCAAAATGTGGTGTGAATGACTGGCAAGACGCAAGCAGCTGGGGTCCAAATTGCTTGCTGATTTTGTTTTTATTGTCTGTGTGCTAGGGAAGTCAGGCAAAAGAAGTTGTTGATTTTGTTTTTTAGTGTTGTGAGTGTAAGCAGAGCTAGAAATAGGTGTGCATGTATTAACCTGTTGTGGGAGGGCTCCAAGTCCTGTGGAAGAGGAGCATGTGTTCCGGAGTGGAGACTCCGTTCTGGAGATGCACCAGGTTCCATGGGAAAAGGAATGCCCTGGCCATAGAGTGAGTAAGAGAAGGAATGAACAGTAAGTTATGTGCATCTGGGGGCAGCTTGCCCATGTGTACCCAAAGAGAGGGAGATCAAGCCATGTAAGGCTCCTGCCAGTAGGTAAGGGTGTTGCAGTAGATTCATGAATATTACCTTGGCAGTAAACAATGTCTGACTGGCCATAGAAACAAGATATTCTGCAGCCAAACCAACTGTATCATAGGGTGCAAATAAAAATTCTCATTGATGTAAATGGAACTTTTAACTCTTTGATGGCTGGATAGGTCTCCAACATATTGTACACTGACCCCAGTTGTACTGCTCACTGCTCAATAACCACAATGGCTCTCCAGTCACTGATTATTTACTACTTAGGTATACAGGGTGCAGCACATAAAGAGCACAGAGTGCTCTGGCTGATATGTACTGGTATTGTGCAGTGGGACCATAATACCACATTATGAATTTCTGTATAAAAAAGTGAAATAACGTTTGCAAACTAGAGTTACTCTGGAGTAAACCAACTTTCCCTTACGGGACAGCATAAAAAGTCCCAAATTTCCATGCATGTGAATTGAGCTTTTTAACCCTTGGATGCCAGAGATGTTGTCAATGCAGTGCAAAGTAAATGCATTGGAGACATCTCTAGCATTCAATGGGTTAAAAGGGCATTTTAATTTAACATGCGTTTTTATCCCCTATGGTGCAGTTGGTTTACTCCAGAATAATTACCAATTCCAAGCTACCAATTCTTTGCAAACAACAAGCAGGTACCTGGGAAAATCAAATGCAAAACATTGATTCTTCTTTTGGACATGTTGTCAAGAAGCAAATATTATAGCAAAAAATTCTATTTGTTACTATCCCCATTTAACTCAATGTACATTTGAGTAATTTTTATTGGTACCCAATGCTGCAGTTGGTTTTTCCTCCAGAATTGCACCAGGTCCTCCTAGCACAGTGGTTCCCAACCCATGCCCTCATGACCCACTAACAGTATTTAAAAATTTCCTTGCTAGAACACAGGGGAGATAATTAGAAACTAAGTAAGTTTGATTAACTTGCATGTGATCTTCAAAAGCAAAGCCTTAAATCCTGTCCTGTTAGTGGGCACTGGGGGCATGGGTACCACTGTCCTAGCACATAAGCCTCAGTGGGAGCATTGCATATATACAGTAATGTACAAAAGTTTTAGGCAGGTTTAAAAAAAAATGCTCTAAAGTAAGAATGCTTTCAGAAATAGACATTTTAATAGTTTATATTTATCAATTAACAAAATGCGTTTTGAACAGAAGAAAAATCTAAATCAAATCAATATTTCGTGTGACCACCCTTTGTCTTCAAAACAGCATCAGTTCTTCTAGGTACACTTGCACACAGTTTGTTAAGGAACTCGGCAGGTAGGTTGTTCCAAACATCTCGGAGAACTAACCATAGTTCTGTGGATTTAGGCAGCCTCAGTTGCTTCTCTCCCTTCATGTAATCCCAGACAGGCTCAATGATGTTGACATCAGGGCTCTGTGGGGGCCATACCATCACTTTACACTGAAGATAGTTCTTATTGATTTTGGCTGTATGTTTGAGGTCATTGTCATGCTGTAGAATAAACGTGGGACCAATCAGATGCCTCCCTGATTGTATTGCATGATGGATAAGTATCTGCCTGTTCTTCTCAGCATTGAGGAGACCATTATTTCTGACCAAATTCCCAACTCCATTTGCAGAAATGCAGCCCTAAACTTGCAAGGAACCTCCACTGTGCTTCACTGTTGCCTGCAGACATTCATTCTTGTATCACTCTCCAGCCCTTTGGTAAACAAACTGCCTTCTGCTACAGCCAAATATTTCAAATTTTGACTCATCAGTCCAGAGCATCTGCTGCCATTTTTCTGCACCCCAGTTCCTGTGTTTTCATGCATAGTTGAGTCACTTTTTCTTGTTTCCATGTCAGGGGTATTTCTTTTTGACTTCAAGTCTTCCTTGAGTCTTCCTGACCAGACTTCTCCAGAGAGTAGAGGGGTGTACAATGATCCCAATGTTTATTGCCATTTCTGAGCTGATGGCACTGATGGACATCTTTTGATTGTGAAGTGAAGTACGCATGATGTCTTTCATTTGCTGTACTAAGTTTCCTTGGCCGACCACTGCGTCTATTGCCCTCAACATTGCCTGTTTCTTTGGTCTTCTTCAAAAGAGATTGGACAGCACATGAGGAAACCCTGTCTACCTTTAAATTTCTGCCTGGGAGATATCTTGCAGATGCAGCATAACTAACTTGTGTCTTGCTGCTGTGGTATATGACTTTTGACATTAAACTGTGAGACATTAAACTTAGCAACCTCACCTTGTTAGCTGAGTTTGGCTGTTGTTCACCCAGTTTTATTCCTCCTACACAGCTGTTTGTCTTTCAATGAATGACTGTGTTTCAACTTACATATTAAATTGCTGATCATTAATACCTGTTTGGTATAATTGTTTAATCATATACCTGACTATATGCCTACAAAATCCCTGACTTTGTGCAAGTGTATCTAGATGAATTGATTCTCTTTGAAGGCAAAGGGTGGTCACACCAAATATCAATTTGATACAGATTTTTGTTCTATTCACTCACTATACATTCTGTTAATTGATGAATATAAACTATTATTAATAATGTGTATATTTTTGAAAGCATTCTTAGTTTACAGCATTTTTTACACCTACCTAAAACTTTTGCACATATATATTATATATACATATAATATTTGAAATGGCAAGTATTAAAATGATACATACAGTTCACCTGGAGATAGACGGCACTCACAGGATCTTTTTTGAAACAAAAAAAGATGTTTATTGAATCGATGTTTCGACCGTGTTAAGAATGTTAAAGGCCTCTTTACACAGCCAAAACGTAGATTCAATAAACATCTTTTGCTGTTTGAAAAAGATCCTGTGAATGCCATTTGTGGCCAAGTGAAATATGTATATATATATTCTATCTATCTATCTATCTATCTATCTATCTATCTATCTATCTATCTATCTATCTATATATTAAATGGCACACACAATCTGCTGTCAATGCATTGCATACCCCTCTGGCACTCAAAGGGGTAAGACTAGTGTGAGCAAGCACCACATAGCAACCCTATGGCATTTCCAGGAAAATTGAAACATTTTACAGCAATTTCTTTTGTGCTTTGTTAATACATGATGAGGAACATAATGCTCCTACAATGCTTATAAAATAGAAGACATTGACATAGACAGCTCCTGTTTTAGCACGGAATGATAAATAAAGCATAATAATAATCCCCCAAGCACCCTTTTAAGTTTTTCTTATTTTTATTAATGTCTGTTAATATTAAAGAGAGATGCTTTGGTACTAAGTCAAGAATAAAATATATTTATGTATACAACTAGTGATTGCTTGACTGCATTGCCCATGGGATTCAACAATCCTAGCATGTTGGGGAACCACTGCAACTTGATAGCGGTGAGTCTCCCTGTAGCCTCCTCTGTGAATCATGCTGCAGTGATTTTGACAAGAGTGGCCGGGTGGCAAAGCCCCCCTGACCACTCCTGTCAAAATCACATCCCATTGGCGATTCACTAGATGCGGGCACAGTCAACCCCACTGCAGCTCTGGGGTATTTTTTAATATAAAACAAAGTGCCCATATTTTTCATTTTTATATTTATAAAACATATTTCTTAGAACCAAAAACACAAAAGAGAGGGGAGAGAATCATAGTGGGAGTACAAATATTAGAAATATACTCACACTGAAACTTTGTCATGGATATTAATCACAATTACAAACATTACTTGTGGAGGATATTATACTGTCTCCACACAGATATCAAGATCCTTCTTGCTCAATCCCTTCAGGACCATCACCTTACAGCAGGGCTTAGGGCACATTGTATTCCTCCTGATGAAGTGGCATGTTAGCCATGAAACATGCTGAGGATTTTTTGAACTTTTTAAAATAAATTTTATATTTTTCATCTGGTCTGCTGTATTTGAATTGTCTGTATCCTGATTGCTTGCTGAAATGGAGCTTTGATGCAAGTCTGATTGGTTTTGTTGCGGGGAGAACCAGCATCAGAAATTCCTGCTTGCCTTAATACCAGTTTCTATAGATTGTAGCCGGTTAAATATCTCACGTGAGTATCAGCTCTGTTTGTTATACTAATCCATGTGCTGTTAAAGGGAAACATATAGCTCTCCTAGGAAAGGTGCTTTCGACTGACACAAAGGCAGGGATTCTTTACAGTAAGGGAGGTAAAGCTATGGAATTCTTTGCCTCGACATGTTGTACTTGCAGATAATGCAACTGCTTTCAAAAAAGCAATGGATGCCTATCTAGCACAGAACAATATTGAAAATTATGACAGATAGCTTCAAAGCAGATAAGATGTTAATCCAGGGAAATATCTGACTGCCATTTGGAGCCAGGAAGGAATTTTTTTACCCATTTGGGGCTAAATTAGAAATTGGTCCAAGGGTTTTTTTTGCCTTCCTCTGGATCAACAGGGGTGTTTTGGTCATGGGCTGGACTTAATGGACACGTGTCTTTTTTCAGCCTCATCAATTATGTTACTATGGATATTACTATTAAAAACAGCACGTAGAAGAGCCGTTCACTAATGTGTTTCATTGTGCATACATCACTTCATCAAAGAGAAGATAATTATGGCTAGTAAAAACAGTATTTTATTATGTGTATAACTTTGTATACATGTACAACACCCAACAAACATATGATGAAGTCATATGCCATGTAAATCTAAAACAGAATACAATAAATCTAATTTTTCAATAAAATATTAGTAAATAAATATTTATTAAGTAACATTTGAAATATGTGAAAGTATTACATATTTTCCAGTAAGGCCCTTTATTTTTATAGTGTGCAATAAACCCCCTTTTTAGGAAAGGCATTCAATTTATAAGCTCCACAGGAGTGTAATTTAAAAATGGTTCATAGCTTTAAAGTAAAAGTATTTATTGATAAAAGGAGTGTTAAAAAGATAGTAAGGATTTATTTTTAACCTGTTTCAAATAGTGTGGAATCTGTTCTGATCAGTCATCTCACATGCTTACATCTTTATCACATTGTAAGAGATAGATAACAAAACTTGAAATCCAGGTAATATGGAGTAAAATGGAAGATGGAAGAACATCAGCTTTGAAAACTACTTCTAGATATTTTATTGCATACATTTTGTCCTTATGTGCAGTAATGTGTAAAAGTTTTTGGCAGGTGTGAAAAATTGTTGTAAAGTAAGAATGCTTTAAAAAATAGACATGCTAATAGTTTATTTTTTTCAGTTAACAAAATGCATAGTGAGTGAACAGAAAAATATAAATCAAATCAATATTTGGAGTGACCACTCCTTGCCTTCAAAACAGAATAAATTATTTTAGGTATACTTGCACAAAGTCAGGGATTTTGTAGGCATATAGTCAGGTGTATGATTAAACAATTATACCAAACAGATGCTAATGATCATCAATTTAATATGTAGGTTGAAACACTATCATTAACTGAAACATAAACAGCTGTGTAGGAGGAATAATACTGGGTGAGGAACAGCCAAACTCCGCTAACAAGGTGAGGTTGCTGAAGACAGTTTAATGTTATAAATCATACACCAGAGTAAGACTGAGCACAGCAACAAGACACAAGGTAGTTATACTACATCAGCAAGGTCTCTCCCAGGCAGAAATTTCAAGGTAGACAGGAGTTTCCAGATGTACTGCTCAAGCTCTTTTGAAGAAGTACAAAGAAATGGGCAACTTTGAGAACTGTAGACGCAGTGGTCGGCCAAGGAAACTTAGTGCAACAGATGAAAGACATATCATGCTTACTTCCCTTCATAAACGGAAGATGTCCAACTATCAGGTGCCCGTGATTCCTCTGGTTGTGACATTGCTACTTCCTGGTTGTTTCTATATTGCATTCTTATTGGTGATCAACTCTGACTCCTCCTATCAATTGCCTTTATATTCCTTGTATCCTGTGTATGACCCGGCTAGACTGACTACATTCCTGTTTGATTGCCAGTACCTGTCTTCCGTTGTGACCCAGCTCGGCTGACTATCCTGCCACGTGCACCGACCTGGCTTGGCTGACTATCCTACTCTGTGTACCGACCCAGCTTGGCTGACTATCCTGCTCCGTGTACCGACCCGGCTTGGCTGACTGTCCTGCTCCGAGAGTGCCTGTCCAGCACTGCGTTTCTCTTCTCGCTGTGTACCAGCATTTCCCGGTTACCTTGTGCTACCTGGTTCCTGACACTCTGGTGTCAGGGAGCTTCCTCATACACCCACACCTGTGTTACGCTTGACCCAGCACAGCTTGTCGCTCCATCACTATGAGGTTGGCTGCTGCTCACTGGGCACCTCGTTAGTTTCCTGTCTGTGCGGCCTTAGGGCCTGGTTGGGGTCTGAAGCATCCCTTACTCTTTCTAGGGTTAGTGCGTGGGATAGTGACTCCGGTCACAAGCTGGTTGCCTTAGTCCCTTGGGTTGGCCCGGTTGCCTTGCCACTTACTGTCAGTATCGCTTTACCACCTAGCGTACTAGGGGTCCTGTTGCCTTGCCAATTACTGTCAGTAATGCTTTACCACCTAGCATACTAGGGGTTTGGGTGCCTTGCCACTTACTGTCAGTATTGCTTTACCCCCTAGCGTACTAGGGGTCCTGTTGCCCTGCCAATTTCTGTCAGTATCGCTTTACCACCTAGTGTACTAGGGGTTCGGTTGCCTTACCACCTACTGGCAGTATCGCAACACACCTAGAGTACTAGGTGTTCTGTTGCCTCTCAGTTCCAGTCAGTCTTTCTGAACTCCCTAGCGTACTAGGGATCCTGTTTCCTAGCAGCAGACTGTTCGTCTTACTGCTCACCCTAGCGTACTAGGGGTCCTGTTGCCTTTCCCAATCTGTCTACTCCAGACATACTCCCTAGCATTCTAGCGAGATTGCGTTGGGGGTCCTCCTCCCGACTAGGGCCTGCTAGCTCTAGTTGTTGGCATAAATGTTCCTGTTACCACCCTTTTGTATTCTCTGTTTCTGGACTAGATTTTCTCTGCTGCTGTACTAGTCCAGATCCTGGGTTATTCCGTGGATACCTTTCCTTGCCTGCTTTACTGTTCCTGTATCAGTTTCCTGTTTTACATTTGTTCTGTATGTATTACAGTACTGCGTTTTACTAAACCAAACGTGTCTGAGTGTCTGAAAACCATAACACCATCCTTCACTCCACCCACACAACCAGGCCTGGCAACAGACAGGGGGGTGGAGTAGACATCCTGCTGTCCCCTAACCATACATTTCAGGTAATCCCCACTGCTCCATCTCTCTCCTTCCCTGGCCCTACTGCTCAATTCCTTGATCACTTCACTTCCTGGAGCCCTCATTTCATGTCGTCTGATGTCCCTACTCTACTTCAAAATCCCTGTAGATAATCACAACACCCCCTCTGCCTTCTAATTCCTCTCCTTAACAACCTCCTTTGGCCTATCTCAGTGGACCAGCTCTCCCACGCACAGTGACAGTCTATCCCTTGACTTGGTCTTTACTAACTTCTGCTCAGTCTCCAACTTCTCTAATGTTCCATTTCCCTTCTCTGACCACCACCTCCTCACAAGAAACCTCAGCATACCACACAAATCCATCCCCCCACCATGATCAAGAGTATGTGGAGAAATCGGCATACTCTTGATTTACAACAATTTTCCACATCCCTGAAACCTCTTCTCAATCCCATCCTCCCACTTACTTGCCCAGAACAAGTTACTTTTACAACAGCACTCTTACAACAGCCCTTTACAATGCTGCACCTGCAACTCTACGCCACCTACGCACAACCCCACTACAACCTTGGCACACAAGACAAACACAATACCTCCAAAGGTGCTCACCCACTGCCAAAAGGCACTTGAGGTAATTGCTCTCCACAACTGACTTCATACACTCCTAATACATTCTCTGTTCTTATAGCTCTGCCCTCTTCCTGGCAAAACAGTCATACACTTAATCTCTAATTTCTACTCTTTCCTCTAACCCAAAACAACTTTTCTTGACCTCCAAATCTCTTCTGCACCCACCAACACAAACACCTTTCACTAACTTCTCTTCCCATGATCTCGCCACCAACTTCAAGGACAAAGTCGACTCCATCAGACATGAAAATTCATCACCTCCGCCCCCACCTAACCAGCTTAGCCTAGTCACCTCTCCCACATACACACTAAGCTCCTTCTCACCTGTCACAGAAGATGAAGATTCCCTTCTCCTCACTCGCTCAAACCTCACCACATGCCCTCTTGATCCAATCCCATCCCAGCTCACTCAAGAACTTTCTCCTCTACTAACTCCAACCCTTGCTCACTTATTCAACCTCACACCCATCCTAAAGAAATCCATCCTGGACCCATATTCACTGTCAAACTACTGGCCCATTTCTCTACTCCCGTTCGCCTCTAAGAGCGTCTCGCATATAACCGGCTCACTCAATTCCTCTGCTCCCATTCCCTGCTAGATCCCTTGCAATCCGGATTCCGAATCATATCCCTGCAACTGCTCCTTCAGTGTTTCCTACTCTGGCTCCACTTCCCCACCCCTCCCACTATCTGTCGGAGTTCCTCAAGGATCAGTCCTGGCACCCTTGCTCTTCTCAATTTACTTCCCTTGACACATTAATAAACTCCTTTGGGTCTCACCATCATCTCTATGCTGATGACACTCAAATCTATCTTTCCTCCCCAGACCTCTCCCCTTCCCTCCTGTCCCAGGTATCTGACGTCTGTCTGCTGTGTCTTCCTGGATTCAAGCTTAACCTTGACAAAACCGAACTAATTGTCTTCCCTCCCTCTACAACCAGCCCTACCACAGATATTACCATCACACCAACCCAGACAGCAGGCTGTCTGGGGTTCACATTTGATTCCTCCCTATTCTTCATTCCTCACATCCCATCAATCTCCAAGTCATGCCACCTCCTCCTCCGCAACATCTCTAGGATACAACCCTTTCTCACCCAAGACACTACTAAAATTCTAATCCAAACACTCATCATGTCTCATCTTGACTACTGTAACTCATTACTAACTGGCCTTCCTCTCACCCGACTAACCGCACTACAGTTCATAATGAACTCTGCTGCAAGACTAATCTACCTCACTCACCGCTTCTCTAACACCAGTCCTCTCTGGCAATCCCTGCAATGGCTCCCATTTGTAACGGTTTTAAGTACACTCAGAGGCAGGCAGTTTGGTGAAACACAGTTTTATTGAAACCAGACAGAATAAAGTAAACCTCGCGGGTCCAGCAATAGTTAACAGTACTGACACAGGACAGGTTACTAAATAACATAAACCCACACGGGTCCAATATATATATATATATATATATATATATATATATATATATATATATATATATCAGAGAGCAGTACGTATACTGACACAGATCAGGAACAGTTCGTGTGAAACAATGAGACATTGATGCCAGGAGGCTGGGAGGCCCTAACAGCGAGGCCCAAGAAGCACTCTCTGTGTCACAATAGCGACTAGGCCCTGGAAGGGTGAGCGAGGCCCTGGATAGATCACAGACTACCAGTAGTACTGCAACTGGAGGAACAACGGAACGCCCAAGAATACACACAGACTGCGACCCAAGGTAACTGTACTGGACAATAGATGTAGTAACGCTAGGCTCGATGGCAACTGCCGGGTGACAGAGCCGACTGAGGCACCCAGGAGACCAACCTCAATAATATTGTATAGTGACAAGCCAGTGTATAGTATGCCAATAGAATAGCTCCTACCCGGGTGAGTACCGGACAGCCCTGGTAACGGACGCTTAGGCTTGTTGGCGACTGACAAGAGCGGAGACTAACTGAGGTGCCCAGGAGACCAACCTCAGTGGTAATACAATAACAAGCCAAGCATGTAGTGAGTAAACGAGATCTGCGTCAGCCCTGGGCAAGGAGGAAGGAGGCAGCAAGGCACAAATGGGTGGCAGTCACGGAATGGTAATGCAGTACTCGAGGCAACCAACTGGGCCAGCACGCTCAAGACAGAGCACAGGAGATACTCTCTACTGGACGCGGTAGTGCACCGGACTGGTGGCACAAGAGCAGGAATGGAAGCCAATCCGGATTTGATGCACAGAACTGGAAAGTCAGCCAGGCCGGGTCGGTACACGGAGCAGGAACGTCAGCCAATCCAAGTCGGTACATGAAGCAGGAACGTCAGCCAGGCCGGGTCGGTACACAGAGCAGGAATGTCAGCCAATCCAAGTCGGTACATGGAGCAGGAACGTCAGCCAGGCCGGGTCGGTACACAGAGCAGGAACAGGATCAGAGAGAGTAGTCAGGGTCATACACAGGATATCACACGATAATGGCAGCAAGCTCTAAACAATGGGAACACCACGAAAGGGCCCAGAAAAAATGACAGGGCTCAGTACTTAAAGGCTACCACTGGGTGGAGCAATATCACGCTAGTCAATAAGAAGGACTCGGGCAAAATGCTGCAAAATGTCGCCAGCAATACACGGGCACCATGATACCATTAGCATACAGAATTAAATTCAAAATTCTGGTGCTAACTTATAGAGCCCTCACTAACACTGCACCCCCCTATATTTCATCTCTCATTTCCAAATACGCTCCCACTCACCATCTTCGCTCTACACATGACCTTCTCTTCTCCAAAGCTCTTATTACATCCTCCCACTCTGGCCTTCAGGACTTCTCCCGTGTTGCACCCGAGCTCTGGAATTCCCCCCTGTCCCATCAGACTCTCCCCCAGCCTTCAGCTCTTCAGACACTCCCTGAAAACTCACCTCTTCAGGGAAGCCTATCAACTACCTCCATAAAAATTATTATCAAGAACCACTCCCATCTTTGGACCACTGCACTCAACAGCATTTCTCTCTCCCACCTACTGACCGGCAGATCATGTGGCAGGAGGCGCTTACACCCAACAGCACTTACTCTTTCTGTGTCCAACCTTCCTTCCTCTAGATTGTAAGCTCTCACGAGCAGGGCTCTCTAACCCTTCTGCTCTCCACATTTGACTGTATTATTTAATACCACTGTATGTCTATTCCCCATTGTACAGAGCTGCAGAATTAGATAGCTCTATATAAATAAAGAATTATAATAACAGTGCCATCAGCTCAGATTTGGCAGAAGACAGTGGGACCTTGTACACCCATCTACTGTCCGGAAACATCTGGTCAGAAGTGGTCTCCATGGAAGACTTGTGGCCAAAAAGCAATATCTCCATCATGAAACTCAACTATGCATGAAAACACAGGAACTGGAGTACAGAAAAATGGGAGCAGGTGCTCTGGACTGAAAATTTTTTAAATATTTGGCTGTAGCAGAAGGCAGTTTGTTTGCCGAAGGGAGGTAAAAGAATGAGTGTCTGCAGGCAACATTGAAGCATTGTGGAGGTTCCTTGCAAGTTTGCAGCTGCATGTCTGCATATGGAGTTGGGTTTTTGGTCAGAAATAATGGTATCCTCAATGCTGTGAAGTACGCAGATAATTATCCATCATGCAATACCACCAGGGAGGTATCTGATTTGCCCCAGAATTATTCTGCAGCATGACAACAACTCCAAACTTTAATGGTTTTGTAGGACACTCAGACCAGCAGGTTAGAATAAAACACAGTTTTATTAAAAGACAAGAAAGACTGCCCTCTATAGGCAATACAGAATAACTGAAATGAACAGTAAAGTACAGATGCCCTCTCAGGCCCAGTATACAGAGAAATAAATATATAATGTCACAGGATAGGCATAACTAACATACAGGGTACTCAATGGTTAAAGTACATAGAAATAAATCAGTCTCTGT
Organism: Rhinophrynus dorsalis; assembly: GCA_037306005.1. Classification (NCBI taxonomy): domain Eukaryota; kingdom Metazoa; phylum Chordata; class Amphibia; order Anura; family Rhinophrynidae; genus Rhinophrynus; species Rhinophrynus dorsalis. The sequence goes on from CM074721.1 coordinate 255,024,126, forward strand.
TGTGGTATGTTTGACACGCTCATAAGATGGTAAAGGAGCGAGAAGTGGTGCTAGATGAGAAAACACCAGTAATAGAGCAGGACAGAGACTACTGATTATGCTGAGCAGGGAACTGAGGCCAAAATACTCTGCAAGAGCTTAATGAGCTAGAGCCACTAGCACCCCAACCGGTGCATGAACGGAGAGCAAGTGCACTGCAAGAGCTGAGGATAATAGAGCCAATAGCCCCCACGGGCATTGTAATGTAGACCAATTAAACTGCAAGAGCTTAGCTGTATAGAGCCAATGGCAGCAACCTGGTGCGTTTAACGGAGACCAAGGACACTGCGAGAGCTGAGGATAATAGAGCCAATAGCCCCCATGGGCGTTGTAATGGAAACCAATTACACTGCAAGAGCTTAGCTGTATGGAGCCAATGGCACCCCCACGGGCACGGTAACGGAGACCAACTACACTGCAAGTGCTTAGCTGGATAGAGCCAATGGCACCCCCACGGGTGCTGTATGGAGACCCAAGGCTCAGCAAGTGTAGCGGAAGGCTCAGGGTAGCGAAAGCAACGGCTCTGCAAGTGTTAACGGAGACTCAGTGAACGAAGACAACTGCTCTGCAAGTGTTAACAGAGGCTCAGTGAACGGAGACAACTGCTCTGCAAGTGTTAACAGAGGCTGAGTGAATGGGGACAACTGCTCTGCAAGTGTTAACGGAGGCTCAGTGAACGGAGGCACGGCTCTGCAAGTGTTAACAGAAGGCACAGTGCTCTGTAAGAGTAAATGGAGGCCCAGAGTAACGGAGTCAGCAGGCTCAGCAAGAGTAAACGGAAAGGCCCAGTACACAGGAGGCAATGACACAGTCAGCCCTGCCACAAGCATAGCGGAAGTCAGAATGTCGTCCAGGCGACACTGGAACAGCACACAGCAGGAACACAGGTAGGATCAGCAACGTAGCCGGGTCAGGTCACGGAGCAGGAATGTCAGCCAGGCCGGGTCAAATCACTGAGCAGGATCGTCAGAAAAGCCGGGTCAAATCACGGAGCAGGAACATCAGCCAGGCTGGGTCAAATCATGGAGCAGGAACTAAGGAGCGTAGTCAGACAGGCCAAGTCGGTACACAGGAAGCAGGAACACTGGAACACAGCTACACAGCAACACTGGCTCAGGAACACACGAAAGGGCCCCTGACAGGTGCCAAAGGCCGGGTATAAAAAGGCCATACTGGGCGGGCCAAACAAGCTCAGCCAATGGGAGCGGACCACAGCAAAGAGTGACAGAGGAAGGTCACGGGCACCGTGATACAAACATACAGCCAAAGTCATTGAGAACTAACTTCAGTGTAAAGAAGAAGGAGTCCTGGAAGTCATGGTATGGCTAAAGTTTGTGAGAGGCTCTGAGCACAAACAGAAGCAAGTTGTCTGTTCTAAGGCTAATCGCCGATCAACAGCATCACATTTTAGCTCTTTAGTGCCATTGCAGAGGAGAAATTTCCACATGCATATTAGATTAAAAGGGCGGTCCAGTTCCAAAATGATGGGCAAGTCCCCTTTGCACAGGAAAAACCTGCTAACCCCAGACATACATTTCGGTCTTCTTTGGGCCTCATCATTGAGGTGCAGCTGGTCTCCCTAGACACTGAGAGCAAGGGGTCCACCTCTGGATTACCCTTTACTCTTATGGAGAGACCCTAAGAGTGTTTCAAAAACAAGCTATAGGATGTGGGAAGTTCTGAGCATGAACAGAAGCAAATTGCCTGTTCTACAGCTAATGACCACTCAAGAACATCACATTTTAGCTCTCTGGTTCCATTACATGGGAGAAATTTACACACATATATTGTAGACTAATCACGCCTAAAAGGGCGGTCCAGTTCCAAAATTATGTGCAAGTCCCCTCTGCACATGAAATACCAAATAACCCCAAATGTACGTTTTGACCTTGTTTTGGCCTTGTTAGGCCTCCAGCTGTACCTCACTGACGAAGCCCAAGGTTGAAACGTACTTCTGGGGTTAGTTGGTGTTCCCTTCATTTTGGAACTGGACTGATCTTTTGGGCGAGATTATTCTAATATGTATGTGGAAGTTTCTCCTCTGTAATAGCAGTAGAGAGCTAAAACATGATGCTTCTGAGGGATAACTAGCTGTAGAACAGGCCTTTGTGCTGTTTTGTTTGTTTTCAGAAGCCTCTCACATTTTGTTATGTATATCAACATCATCAAGTCTGTCTGGGATTACATGAAGAGAGAGAAGCAATTGAGAATGCCTAAATCCACAGAAGAACTGTGGTTAGTTCTCCAAGATGTTTAAAACAACCTACCTGCAATGTTCCTTTACAATCTGTGTGCAAGTGTACCTACAAGAATTGTTGCTGTTTTGAAGGCAAATTGTGATTGCACCAAATATTGATTTGATTTAGATTTTTCTTCTGTTCACTCACTATACATGTTGTTGATTTATAAAACTAAAATATTAAAATGTTTATTTTTTTAAAGCATTTTTACTTTACAGCATTTTTTTACACCTGACTAAAACATTTTCTCATTACTGTATGTATATACCAGCATAAGAAGCATGGTGTTGTGCAAGCAAGAAGTAGCAGGGACTTACACCCTCTCCCATGTACCAATGCACCTTTTCATGCACCACTGCCCCATGCCCTCTCGCATGTTCTACTTCCCTAATGTACCACTGCCCCCTTTCCCTTTCCGCCTTACCGTTATAATCTTCTTATGTTCCACTACTCCATGACCTCTGCCACTTACAATTACACACCGCCCTCTCCCACGTACCACTTTCCCCCTGCCCTCTACTATGTACCACTGACTGCCCTATAGTCATGTGTCATTGGCCCCAGTCTCACCAGTCGCTGTAAGGATCCTTGGCCCCTCTTGCCACCACCCAGGTCCCCTTTCCGGATGCAGTGGACAACTATGCTTGCTGAGTTTAGCATTGGTTTGCTTCGCTGCATTAGAGATAGAGGTGGATAAATCACTGCGTCTCCTGCTAGGGTGCTCCAGGGACACATTCTGAGATGTGGGGTGGGGGCAACAGGTGGGTTGGGTGGCTTGGGCTGCTATAGGACACTCATATAGATGTTCAGAAGGTTGGTCTTGAAGTTACTCTCTGAGAGATGTTGTTATGCCAGGCCAGAACACTGAGGCTGTGAACAGTGCATGCTCATGAATAGACCTGAATAGACCTGAACTCTACATAGAGGAGGGAGGACTGAGTGGGTAAGTGGGCCAGGCACATTGAAGAGTGTATGAAGAGGCATAATTATACATGCAGGGACTCAGCTTCTGTATGTTTAACCATGCCCATTTTCAGCCCAGGGGGGAAACTGAAACAGACCCAAAAACATTCTGAGTCCCTGCATTTAACATGACATTCACCTTTTAAATAAAATCACAAGTAGATACGTGTCTGTAATATACTTAGTACACAGAAATATTAGCTAAACGCACCACAAATTGATAATTTATATACCACACAACCTATGTTACTTCCGGGATTTAATTTTTGGCATGTACTGATGATCAAGTGATATGCCGCAAGGTTTATCCATGTTTTAATTTTTAAATGGAACATTCAATAAAATATAGTTAGGCAAATGAACTTACCCAGGCCCAGCAGTAGCTGTGCTACAGCATAGTAGTATTTTACATATCAGAAGGCAGTGTTATAAATACCATACAACTGCACTAGTTAAATTATAGAACTGTACTATATACATTACAGAGCTGTACTATAACCCTCAGGCACACAAAGGATTAAACACCAATAAAACAGTACTGATCCTATTATACAGTGGTGTTAGAAAAATAACATAACATAACAGCTATATGTAGTGCAGAGAATATTTTCTATGGACTGTACTGCAATATACAAAACACAGTTGAAATATATATCAGAACCAGTGGTGCTATACAGAATATATATTGCTATCATATGTATCATAAAGTTGTGCTATACACATTGCTCATGCACGAAACACGTAGTGGAAATATGTACTGTTAAGAGTAGTGGTATAACTAGTGGCTGTATAACAACCACATAATATACATGTTTGCAAAACACTGTTGTGCTATAAAAAGTTCAGTTGTAAAACAGAATTGTATATTGCTAAAATAAAAATCAGTATGACATGGGATATATTATTTATGAACTTGAACTACTGTTAAAATACTGATATTGAGGATGTCATTCATAATGTCATGTGATCATTGATGTAACTGATGTTCTCACTATCAAAGGAAGTTGGGCCAAAGAAGAGGTTCATCCTAACTTAAAGAAGTGGAAATGCAATTTGTTTATTTCTAATGCATTATAAAGTATTAAAGGATGCAACTACTTGGCATATTCTTTTATGCTCATTAGTTAAAGAAATCTTAAACATGTAATATCTCCTCTCTCATCCCATACCATGCTCTTCTCCAGATGAGGGGGCTGACCCACTCCATTCACTGTTTGCTATAGAAATAAGTCCATTGCTTACTCACATGGGAATATTTTTCTATGTGTGAGCAGTTTTAATGTATCCTGAGCAAAATTTAGGTTACATTACAACTACTCACATAGAGACAAATGTATCTGTGTGAATATACAGAAAGTTAAGTTGCCTGAGAAAGAGAAGGGGCCTATGTCAGGGACAGGAGTAGGTGGGGATATTAAATAATTAAAATCTTTTAGCTTAATGAATTGTAAATAATTAATATATTTTAAACTAATGAGTAGTAAAGCATGTGACTTGCATCAGCCATATTCTTTACTACTTTGCAATACATTAGAAATAAAAAGAAATAAAACATTAATATCACTTTAACACCTCATTGTCTGCTGTATTTTATGATATATATACATATCATACATATCATACAATAATATAAAAGGCCAGATGTATGTTCGTCCAGTGCAATCATGTGCGGTAGAGACTGCCTGAGCACATTCCGATGCAGTCATGTGCAGTAGAGACTGCCTGAGCACATTCCGATGTAGTCATGCCATTAGAGACTGCCCGAATGCACCCCGTCATCGAGTTCCTGGCTCCCCCCGCGGCTGCACGATGTTCGGGGAGTCTGGAACGCAACAGAGCAATAAAAAAAAATTGCTCCGTGGTCGTTCAGTCGCGTCCGTGTCCGGATTCCCCGGTCATTAAGGGGTTAAGGTACTATTTGTAAGTAGTGTGTTTTTATTATTTTCTATTTTGAATATATTCAATATGGGATGGCAAAATCCTTATCATGGTGCCCGTGCTCCCCTTGTTATTGTTTTCCTGTCAGTCTACACTGTGTGTGCTCCCATTGGCTGTCCTCTGTTGGTCCCGCCCAGTATGGCCTTTATAAACTGGGCTCCAGCACCCATACGGTGCCCTTTCGTGGTGTTCCTGTACCAGTGCTAGTTTCTGCTCAGTGATTCCCAGTGTACCTACTTGGCCTGCCTGACTACTCTGCATCTGTTCTCCTGCTCCTGTGTACCGACCCGGATTGCCTGACTATTCTTCAGTGCCTGCTCCTGTGTACTGACCCGGCCTGGCTGACATTCCTGCTCCTGTGTACCGACCCGGCTTGGCTGACATTCCTGCTCCATGATTTGACCCGGCTTGGCTGACGTTCCTGCTCTGTGATTCGACCCGGCTTGGCTGACATTCCTGCTCTGTGATTCGACCCGGCTTGGTTGGCGTTCCTGTTCTGACAGCCTATTGTCGCCTTGGCGACATTCTTATTCTTCTGGCTATCCGGTTCCCCTTTTGTTCAGCTGAGTGTGAGAGTCAGTTTCCATTACTGCTACAGCAGTGTGTCTTTGGCCTAGTCTCCGTTACTGCTCCTGCAGGGTGCAAGTGTCTGCCTCCGTTACTGCTCTGGCAGTGTGCCATTGGCCTAGTCTCCGTTACTGCTCCTGCAGAGTGCAAGTGTCTGCCTCTGTTACTGCTCCGGCAGTGTACCGTTATACCTTGTCTCCGTTATTTCTCCTGCAGAGCGCAAGTGTCCGCCTCAGTTACTGCTACGGCAGTGTCCTCCGTTACTGCTCCTGCAGAGTGCAAGTGATTGCCTCCGTTACTGCTACGGCAGTGAGTCATTGGTCTAGTCTCCGTTACTGCTCCTGCAGAGTGCAAGTGTTAGTCTCCGTTACTGCTACGGCAGTGTTCTACATTACTCTATTCCTGTTAGTACTCTGGCAGTTCACGTTTGTTCTGCTAGTCTGTTCCTGGGTGTTAAGCATCCTGAAGCTCTCTATATGGAAAGAACTCTCAACACATGGGACTGTTTACACTCCTTGGAGACCTTTAACCCATGCAGTACCTTTGTCCTGGGAATCCAACATATTCTGCCTGACCTATGTCAGTATAGACTGCTATGTACCTTATGATTGTACTGGACCTGTGTAGGCATATATATTGTTAACCTGTCGTGTGTCTGTATTTTACTGCCTGTATACTACAGGACCTGTGAGGGTTCTTATCTTATTGTGATTTCAATAAAACTGTGTTTTATCCTAAACCACTGTGTCTGTGTGTCGAACAAACCGTTACAATCCTTTGGAATAAACTAAATGCCTTCCATAGTCTACCTTTGCGGTGTTCTTACTATTTTCAACTGTTAAAACAAGCTCCTGGTATCCAGTCTTAAAGTCTTTTTTGGGCATATGAGGCCAGAGTGATTTACTTAGTGGGGTGAGAGTTATCTCAATTTAGAGCCTCTAGATTATTTTGACTCAGAAAAACAGAGGATACATTGGTGGAGAGTAAAAGAATACCTACCCTGGGGTGTATACTGGGGAGAGTGAATCAGTCTTGGAGGCAGAGTAAAAGCTTCACTAATATGTGAGTATTGTTTTAAAGAGAGCACATTGGTGAAGGTGGAGGCCAAACGTTTGAGTCTAAAATCTTCTGCGCCGGCTGTTTTTTTTTGTTTTTCTGCTATAGAAGGGTGATTTGTAGGAGGTCCAGAACTTCAGAACCTGAGCAGCGGACCGGAACTGTTCAGCCGAATTTAAAATACTTTAAAATATACAATAAAAAGTTATAAGCTAGGAATAAGGAGGCTCTCCAGATCCCCAAGTGTAAGGTCGATGCCTTAAAGCAATAGACAACACAAAAAAGAAAACCTGCACTCCTCCATTCAAATTATCCAAATGTGTGCCCTGTATAGAGCATATATCATAATACTGCGTTAATAAATTTTAGGCTTTAGTGCAAATTTTGGCCAAAATCTATTTAAGCTCGCCAACCCCATCAAGGTACCCCAAATTCAGGTGAGTACCTATCCATTATTTTTTTTTTTTATTATTTTTGTATTTTTTATAATTTTTTCTAAAATTGATTTTTTGTGAACGCGTTGAGCCTATACCTAGGTAAAAACATTTAAAAATACATTCTAAAAGCACAATTTCTCCTGAGGATTTAATGTGTATGAAACACGTTGAACCTATTTTAAAAACATATAAACACACAACATATATCTCTAGTATAGAACTCACCACAGTAGTGACGTGCAGTGAGTGGGTGGAAGTCCAAGACAACCAAAAAACCTTCAGTCCTCTTTATAGGTATAAAACACCCACCCCCATGGTGTTTGCAGTTACTTTGAACTCCAAAAAGACAGTAGGCCAGGTAAGTAAAACAAAAGGCCAAAAAATGCATTTAAGAGCTCCTTACTAGTGATGATAGATGTGCTAATACATTTCGATTATTTTTAATTTTTTTATAATTTATAAATGTGAAATTTAACATAATATAGTGATAGGCAGTTAGACTGAGAAAAGTCTGTACTGATTATTGCTCCAGTAAAATCAAGTGCAGTGACACAACAGACCTAGTACTGGATTGGCTATGAAGCCTCTCCAAAAGGGTGCACCTCTAGGTAGCCACAGTTGCCTGAATATCAACTATAAATTCAAGTTGTAGTGGAAATTGGCTGCAAAAAAAAAAAAAAAAAAAAAAAAATATATATATATATATATATATATCTATAAAAACACAAAATAATAAAAAATAAAAAATCACATTTATAAACAATGGCAAAGACTATATACTCCTTTTCAACAACTGTGATATAGACTTGTGCGAATCGGTTCGGCCTATTTCGGAATTCGGACGAATAGGAGTCACTTCCAGTTCCTCTGGGGTTTGTCATCCGGCCTTGCCGCTGGCACCTTACCCGGCATAGGCCGCAGCAGGGTACTCCCGCAGACAGCCAACACATGCCGAGCACCGTAATAAAGAGTCGCACCCGAGCACTCCCTCTCCTGTGGGCTCCGTCACTTCTGGTCCATCCAGTGTGACACTGCTGCTCTGAGGTGAGCAGTGTTATATCAGTAAAAGGGGCGGGAGGGGGATACTTTATCATTCAATTACTCTTGAACTGCAACTCTGACAGAATTGAAATAACACTCTCTAAGGCCTATATGCTATGATGATTAATTAGAGCTGCTTTTATTATGAAACATCACTATCCCTTTTTCAGACTGGATACCAGGAGCTTGTTTTAACAGTTGAAAATAATAAGAGCAGCACAAAGGTAGACTATGGAAGGCTTTTAGTTTATTCCTAAGGATTTTACCATCCCATATTGAATATATTCAAAATAGAAAATAATAAAAACACACTACTTACAAATAGTACCCTAAAAATGAATTTAAAAAAATGCATCACATACTTTATATCAGCTCTACGCATTTCATGGTAGTTTGCCATTTTCTCAGGAGAAAAAAAATACTTTTTTTAATATAATTATAAAAAAAATACAATAATAATAATAATAATAAAAAAAATAATGGATAGATACTCGCCTGAATTTGGGGTACCTCAAATTTATTATCACAGTATTATGATATATGCTTTATACAGAGCACACTTTGCTTTAAGGCTTCGGCCTTACACTTGGAGGTCTGGAGAACCTCCTTATTCCTAGCTGCTATCTGTGCATTATTCACATTGGTTCTTATGTTATATTTGAAAAATTTATGTTTTATGGTGAGATGGCGCTGTTAGTTGTTTCTTTCTTTTTTCTTGTTTCTGCATATCTCCTTTTTCTCATTCTAGCTAACTATCACTATAGTCTGTTAAATTTCACATTTATAAATTATAAAAATGAAAAATAATTGAAATGTATTGGCACATCTATCATCACCAGTAAGGAGGCTGCTAAAGGCATTTTTTGGCCTTTTGTTTTGCTTACCTGTCCTATTGTCTTTTTGTAACTGCAAACCCCATGTAGCCTGTGGGGGTAGGTGGCTGATACCAATAAAGAGGACTGAAGGTTTTTGTTCCTCTTGGGCTTCCACCCACTCACTGCAGGTCACTACTGTTTGAAAGCAGGTGAGTTCTATCGTGGAGTTATATGCTGTGTGTTTATATGTTTTTAAAATAGGATCAATGTGTTTCATATACAATAATTCTTTGTGGTTTTAGAATGTGTTTTTAAATGTTTTTATCTAGGCATAGGCTCAACACGTTCACAAAAAATCCTCAGGAGCAATTTTATAAAAAAAAAAACTTGCCTGAATTTGGTGTACCTTGACGCGGTTGGTGAGTTTAAATAGATTTTGGCCAAAATTTGCACTAAAGTCTCAAATGTATTAAAACAGTATTATGATATATGCTCTATACAGGGCACACATTTGTATAATTTGTATGGAGGAAAGCATGTTTTCTGTTTGTTTGTCTATTGCTTTAAGGCTTCTGCCTTATACTTGGGGGTCTGGAGGACCTCCTTATTCCAAGCTGCTATCTCTGCATTATACACATGAGTTCTTATGTTACATTTGAAAAATATATGTTTTATGGTGAGTTGGCGCTGTGAGTTATTTCTTTCTTTTTCTTGCTCCTGCATGAAAAGGGTACATTTTAAATGTTGCCTTTAAAACTGTTGCCTGACCCTAACAACTAACCCTAACCTTAGACCCAACCCCAACAAAAACAAACCCTAAGTTAACTAACCTACCCCCAAACCTATTCCTAACCCTAGACTAACCTGACAGGTACTCCCTTGATGACATTTTAAAGGCAACATAATGCAGGTGACATTTTGAAACTCACAGTTTTGTGAGGGCACTGTAATGATGCTTGCCTTGTTGGTGGCTCTATTTGAAAAGGATGCTATTCTCATTTGTTCCCATGTTATTAACCTTTTTCTCCATGTCTTCATATGGAATCTGGATATACAGCTCTTGGAACTCTAGTGGGGTTTTAATTAATGATGTCTCATATGTCATCTCACATTATTTCCCGGCTACACTCGATAATGTATTTTCAATGCCTATATGAGAAGCCCGATGTGTTTCATTCTAAATTAGAATGTTTTTATACCATCTGCTGTCTCGGGGGTGTCCAACTTTTATGGATATATCTAACAATATTAATACACAATTATTATGTGCCACTAATAATATTCTTTTCAAAATTTACTGTATATAGTATCACAAGTGGTCAGCTTCTCTCGCCCATTTCTTCACCTTTCTCTCCCAGCATCTCCTCCATCACTTTCCTCCTCATGACCTCCTCCCCATCACCTGTTCTTTCTCCATCACCTACTCCATATTAGCTTAATCCACCATACTACCATATTCTCCCTTTGTCACCCCCTATATCAAATCTATCCCACAGACACTACCTTCTCTTATTCCGTCATCATCTCACCCTATAGCACCACCTACTCCCCTCACCACTTTTGCCTCCAGAGCACCACATTATCCCCTCATTTCCCCCCAAAGCACTACCTTCTACCCCATAGCACCAGAGTCTACCCTTATTATATTCTCCATATCACCACCACCTACGCTCCTCATGACCTTCTCCCCCAAAGCACCACATTCTTCCCTCACCACCTCCCCTGCTAGCACTACCTTCTCTCCTCACCACTTTCTCACCCAATGTCACTTAATTCTCCCTGCATCATTTCTCCCCATAGCACCACCTTCTCCCCTTAGTACCAACCTTTCCCCTCATCATCTTCCCCATAGCACCGCATTCTCCCCTCATCATCTCCCACCATTGTATCACTTCTCCCCTCACAACCTCCTCCCCCAATAGCACCACATTCTGCCCTCATCATATCCCCTGATATCACCATCTTCTCCTCTCACCAACTTCTCCCCTATTAGCATCACATTCTACCCTTATCATATCCCCCACAGAACACCATCTTCTCCCATCACTACTGTCTCAGCCTGCAGTGCCACATACTGCCCCCATCTTATCCCCTCCTAGTACCAGCATACATTCTCACTTCACCACCTCATCCCCATATAGTACCACATTTTCCTCTCATCACCCTCTCCCCCATAGCATCACATTCTCTCCTCATCACCCCCCCAAAGACCACTTCTGCCCTCACCACATTCTCCCACATAGCAACACATTCACCTCTCATCATATCTCCCCATAACACCAGTTATAACACCTACAAATCCTTCCTGCTCATTAGTACAATATGATTGCTAGGGGCCACTTTATGAATTATTGGGAAGCCCGTCCCTCCCTTTTTGAGTTTTTTTGCTAACCTGTCTGAGCTTATTCTAGGAATTTTACCTTTCCATACAACGTTTCTAAACCCTGCTTGGATGAGATCAAGCCAACTTTTTGGGAATTTAAGTGGTATCTTCCTGAATAGGTATAACCATTTCGGTAAAACATATGTTTTTAAAAATATTGATTTGATTTAGATTTTTCTTCTGACTGTTCACTCATTATGCATTTTGTTAATTGATAAAAATAAAATATTTACATGTCTATTTTTGAAAGCATTCTTACTTTACAGCATTTTTTCACACCTGTCTAAGACTTTCACACAGTACTGTGTGTGTGTATATATATATATATATATATATATATATATATATATATATATATATATATATATATATATATATTTATATATGTCTATATGTGTGTGTGAGCATAGCAAGAGTAAATCCACATTTAAACATGTTTTTTTCTTTTTCAATTTGATGATATGTTCTGCCTTAAAATGTTGATACAAACAACTGTAATATGTATAATTATTAGATTGAAAAATCTGTTTTGAAATACATCTAAACTAGACTTGAAGAAATCACTTACAAAGTGGACTGAAAAAAAATACCCTAAAGCTAAAGTTAAATTTATTGGCATATATTGTTAAAACTGAATAAATTATAGCCTATTTTGAAATGTTATAGATATGAATCTTTTTATATTTGTAAATACCAAGTTCATACCATTTATCTGAATTTCTGCAAGCATTTTGACTTTTAATGCTTATTCATTTATGTACAGAAATGGCATTTATTGTAAGCAATTGCTGGTGGATGGCAAGAGCAAACGTCAGTAAATCTTTTGAATGAAAAACGAAACGATAAATGTTTATGAGATGTTTAGAATTCCTGTTTATCAATGCCAAGCTTCTGGACTCTTTTGACTTAGCCTGTATTTGTCTGTTGTTGCCTTTGTCCAATTTTAATTATGCAGGAAACTACGACATGCGGACAGTAATTAATAGTGATTGTTTCATTGTTTTACACCGAGCTTTATCATCCTCCACTAAACCAGGAGAAATAGCAACCTCTTAATTGCCATGTTTAAGAAATACAACTATATGCTTTTGCATGAAGATTTTTCTTTTCTCAAACGAACAAGGACAATGGTCTCCTGTGAAGAAAGATAAGCAGCTAATTCTTTTGATCTTGTTATGAAAATGAACAAGGTAATTGAAGGTTTGTAATTTATTAGAATGAGTGATTGTTCTTCACTGTCAAATATTTAATATCCCACACATTTCACGGAGCATCGTAAACATTTCCAAATATTAGAAGCTATGATAATAACTCTGGAGCTTCACACAGGAGATAATGAGGAGAGAAATAAAAATTCCCATTGATATAACCCTCTGAGTGTCAGTGATTTAATCAATGCATTGCTATGAATTGAGTTGGGTACCTCTCTTGCACAAAAAAGATTAAATGCAGCTTTTAACTAGGAGTGGGCAAAAGGCACTGTTGTTATTCTCTTGAAAAAATCCATGAAAACCATATGGTTGTCCGCTTTTTCGCTTTAAAATTTGCCTTACACAGACCCCTTAAAATTGTCTCCTTTTTTTCCTTTTGCTAAGTTCTAGTCTCTTTAAAACCAAGAACTTAAGCTATACACTTTGTAAAGATACAAACTGCAAACTGACTCCTGTCATGAGAACATATGTCCTGGGCCTATCATCGTCTACAAACTGATAGCTCATTATTAGACACTTGGTCTAGTTTTTACAAGCCACCACCATTTCATATTCATCCTAGGTGAAGTTTTGCAGTCTCCACCACTAATGATGACCAAAATAATTGTAACGGAAGCTGAGAAGGGACCGCGTCACCTTCACCCGTCGTTCCTGGGTCTTTCCTCCTCGACGCAGATAAGCACCGTCGGATGCACCAGTTGAAGTATGAACAGTCACTGGAAACAGCCGCAGGATCGCTGTAAACAGGGAAGAGCCCACGTTGCCGCCTGACAGTCCACAAAGTTAGGTCGCAGGAAACTGGCAGCAGGCGGTCGACGATTCAGGATACTTGGCGCAGATGGGTATCAGAGTGGATACTTTAGACCATGAGCAATACAAGACTCCAGGACTCCTTGTTCCCTCCAAAACAGAACTCTCTTTATTGGCAAAGACCACAGATATTTATACATAGTACAGGACATTGGATCACATGGGGAACCTGATACAATAGGGAACATGATTAAATCAAAACACATCAGACAAAAGGGCAGCAGATACAATGATTCAGACAGGGTTACATTTCAGATACACAGGGGTTTGATTGAACAAAGACTTGAGGGCGTGAACTAATTACCACATGGCAGGGGGTCAACATAGTGAATGGCTGGAGTTGCTATAATCCACATCTTAGGGACAGTGGCTCAAGGTTGGAGCCTATTGACTATTTTGAATGCCCTGCCCCAACTTTGATCAATCACTGGTCTGCCTACCATTTCCCATGTTAAGCTAAGGAAGATATTTGCATACCTGGTAGTTGGTGATTGCACAAACCTTCAAATTGGACAAGTACAATTAAACACATACAATATTTGAAAATACATAAAACCAAACTTAATACACAAACCAATGTTCATAACTATAAGTCTTTGTTCCTGGCAATAGCTGGCCAGTTCGTATGCCAGAGCCCACAGCTACATCCAAGCAGGGCAACAAGGTCCATAGTTTTTAAGTAAATAGTTTGTGGTCCAGACAAGGGCTCAGTAACGGGTAGGATCCGTTACAATAATGCTTGTATATTTTTAGGTATGTTTACTTGTACAGACTTTCCAGTTAATCTCTCAGTGAGTTTATGAACAGGAATATTTCCTCTTTTCAGTGGTGGAAGGCTGATTTTGTTTGTCAGATCAGATTTATAAAACACTGACAACTAGACAGCACGTGGTCTCACTACTGAATCCTCCTCTGCTATGCCAAGAAGACTACACTGCAACTTGTCCTCCTCTGTAATGTTAAAAGGGTTAGAACTACTACCTGTGGAACTTTTCACATCATTGTTACAAACATCCTCATTGGGGTGGGAGAGAATCATCATCTTGTTTTGCACAAGATGCAGCAACCATATCCTCAGTCAGCTTTTTTAGCACAACTTCAATACCACTATCATGTCCATGCACTCCTCCAACTCTTTTACCCTTACCCCTCCCCCTAGCATGTTTAGAGGGCAAAATTATAGTTGTTTTCATATTTTCTAGAGATAATATTTTATCTCCATGAATGTTCAGAATATTTAACTTTTGATTGAGGATCTCAATTTACCTCTCTGTTTTGGAAAATTTTCTACCAAGGACTTAATCACTATCCGTAGCATTGTACCCACAATCCAATGTCCAAATGTAGTGCACAATCTAGACTTTAGAACAATACTTAAGCGGTTATACACCTACCTGCACAATTATTCGATTTAGTTCTGTTTACTACAGATTTTGTTTTCCTAACAATTAGATCCATCACCCCACTGGCACCTCTCCACTTTACACTACTATGGGTTTAATCTGAATATCAATCTGATATTCTCTATGCATTACTCTGTTCCCGAAGCTCCTTATCCTCTTCAAGCACTTATTCAAGGATTTTTACTACTGAAAGACACTCTTCTTTAATCCTAGACGACCAAATGTTTGAATGTCTTCTGCCACCTCAAGCAATTTTTTCTTAAAGTAATAGTAACCCTTCGTTTTTACTTTACCTATTCTGTAAGAGAATCATTTGGAGCCTTGCTGCCTACACTTTTTTTAATTTATTGTAATCAATGAACTGCAGCAAATTCAAGGGGTTAACCCTTTTAAGTGCCAGTCCCAGAAGGGACATTCAATACACTGGTGCTTACTAGGTTAAAAGTCCCATTTAACTCATTGGATCCTAGAGAAATCTCCAATACATAGCTCTACAATGTCTTGGTGACATATAGCATTTACTGGGTTAAATTAATGGAATTTTTTGTGCCGCTTGCATACTCAAGTGGCCCTTCTACAGGAAACCCATATCTCTGATGTGGAACATACTAAACTTAAAAGGGATTGGGTGGGACATTGCATTGCTGCTTCCTGTTCCAGCAAGAGGGGCTATCCTTATCCATAAATCCCATGCTTTTGTGCATCTGTGGACTATTTGCGATCCGTAAGGATGATTCTTGTTAGTGCACTGTGAGATTGACCAAAAACCTTCCTTAATCTGTAACGTGTGTGCCCCCACCATCTCTGGTACTTCTTCCCTGAATCCCCTACAACTATTCATAGATCAGGGCCCTCTCACTGACACTTGGCCGATAGAGGCAGGCGTCCCACCATCTCTGGTGCTCCTTTCTTGAATCCCCTACAGCTATTCATAGATCAGGGCCCTCTTACTGACATTTGGCCAATAGAGGCGGGCGTCCCACCCTCTCTGGTACTCCTTTCTTGAATCCCCTACAACTATTCATAGATCAGGGCCCTCTCACTGACATTTGACCGACAATACAGTTTTTTTTTTCACATCCCCAAAGTACTTTTATTAGGATTGACTATTTCTTAGGTTCATCAATTGTTCTCTCATTTGTCGCTGACTGTCAGGTCCATGATATTCTTATCTCTGACCATGTTCCTGTTACCCTACATATGTATTTTCACCCTCCCATACATTTATCTTTTTATTGGTGAATGCCTTCTTTTCTCATGCAATTCCCTGATTTTTGCGCTAGCCTTCTGAATTCTCACATTTATGTCTGACAATGCTCTTCATTCCTCTGATCCTGTGGTATTTTGGCTGGCAGCAAAGGCAGTTCTGACTGGTCATATTATTTCTTATGTAGCAAAATTTCGTAAAGAAACAGCGAACAAACTTACCCAATTACAGCATATGCTCACTGACCGCATTTTGCTTATCTTGCTAATGACTCGACTTCGAATCAATCCAAATATCTTGATGCAAAGAAGGCCTACAAAACGGTACTGTATACAGCTGTGCAATTTCAACTAGCTAAATGTTCAGCACATTATTATCAGAAGGCTAACTTGCAGGGCAGGTTGTTAGCGCACCTGACCAAACTTACACAGGGTCCCAATATTATTAACTCCATACAGCCGTAGCATTCGACAGTCACTACTGATCCGAAGTATATCAACGTCACTTTTGTTGCACATTTCACTGAGCTATATGGCCCTGAGCCGGATGACTCAGTAGCTCGATCGGACCTTTTGAGTCGCTTGTCTTTGCCCATGCTCATAGTGGCTCAGAGTTCTTAGATTAACCTATTTCTGCTAGAGAACTGGAGCTGGTGTTTAAATCATTACCTAATGCTAAGTCTCCTGGTCCGGATGGCCTTCCGGCTGAGTTCTACAAAATTCTGAGGGATGATATCACCTCCACCTTGCTGTCTCTCTATAACACTATATTTGTTTTGTATAGCATGCCTTCCTTTTTCACCCTTGCCAGGATTATTCTGCTCCCTAAGCCAGGGAAGGATCCTAACCAGGTTGAATCATATAGACCAATATCGCTTTTGAACACAGACTATAAAATTCTCAGTAAAATCATGGCAAATAGTCTCCATCAGTTGTTGCCTTAGATCATTGTACCGGAACAAATGGGCTTCATTCTGGGTAGGCACCCGGTGACTAGTATGCGAACTGCAATAGCGGCTCTTATTAAGTCTTCAGATTTTCCATGTAACACCAATTTACTTGATGCTGAAAAGGCTTTTGATAAAATTCTTTGGACTTATCTATTCCAGGTTTTTGCAGCAAATGGCTTTGGTCTGAAGTTTTGTGCGCTGATTGAACAGATCTATACTAAACCCTGAGCCACTATTTCTGTCAATTCTTATATCTTTCATCTTTATAGGGCTACTAGACAGGGTTGCCCCTCTCTCCGCTTCTTTTGAACCTAGCACTAGACCCCCTTCTCTGCACATTACAGAATTTGCATGACTTTCAGGGAATTGCAGTGGTGGGTGTGGAGACCAAAACTGCTGCACTTGCTGATGATCTGTTGCTGTTTATCTGTAGACCACACTCTTCCCTTCCTTCCATTATGAAGGTCTTTGAAGACTTCCAAAAAGTGTCTGGCTTCAAGATTAATTTTAGTAAGTATAACAGTCTCCCTTAGAGGCTAAATTTCCTGTGCTTCCTTCCTCTGTGGTGTGTCGGCTGGCATAATTGTGGCCGCCTCCACATTGCTGACATCATGAAACAGGTACTGGCTAGGATGCCTGTTTATAGACCTATTCTGTTTTGCCTAATTGGGCCCCGCCTTCTCCTGCTCCTTTATAAACTGCCCTGGGCCTGGGAGTCATTGCCCTTACGTGTTTCTGATATTGTCTCTTGTGCTCCGTTGTGGCTATTGCTATCCTGAGAATCTGCTCCGTGTATGACCCCAGCTTGTCTGACTATCCACATCGGTTTTGACCTGTGGCTCTGGCTGACTAACTCACTCCGTATATGACCCCGGCTTGTCTGTCTACCCACATCGGTTCTGACCTGTGGCTCTGGCTGGCTAACATGCTCCCTGTAGCCCCTGGTTGTCTGACCTCTGGCTCTTGCTGACTATTGCTCTGTGCAGTCCCTGGCTTTTCTGACCTGTGGCTCTGGCTGACTACTTGCTCAGTATCCTCCTAGAGTGCCTGACCATCAGTCTCGGTGTTCCGTGTTTCAGGCCTGCTCTTGCTCCATTGCCTCTGGTACCATGACCCGGAGTGGAGACTGGTGCATCAGTAGTATCTCCTCTGTTGTTTCATCCGCACTTTCGTCCTAGTCTCCGGTATCTCGCACACTGTGCTCTGCAGTGCACAGCACAGTGTGCAGCTTCAGGTAGGAGCCTGGGTCCTATCATTATTAGTTCTGGGGTTGTGTAGGCTATATTATTATTTGCTGTACATTATAAATAAAGGTGGTTATTTATATTTTACGATTGTGTCTGTCCTTCTTTGCCTGAAAACCGTGACAGTAAGTCTGAGGCGATGTGGCTTTCTCCACCCCCCCCCACCTCCACTGGCATTCTCGTGTCCTTTAAAATGGACTACCCACCACCTCAAATTTTTGGGCATCTTTCTATGAAGGGATATCTCTATGCTGCATCAGGCCAATTTTGGCCCTTTGCTAGCCAAACTCACCTCGCATTTTCATACCTGGAAAGCTTTGCCTTTAACATTTATTGGTCGCATTCATGTAATCAAAATTATAGTCTTTCTGAGCATCTTATATTTACTACATATGCTTCCATTTTATCTCTCAGCAAGTGACCTTCAATTACTTAATCGTCGATTTCAGGGGTTTATATAGGGTGGTAAACGCCCTTGGATGAGTCTAGCCAAATTGACCCAACCTGAATGGTCAGGGGGGTGTAACTTCCCACACCTGCAATTTATAATGCGGCTTGTCTTCTTTGGTATGCAAAGTACTGGTTGGACGATACCTCGGTTTACACCCACCCTGGCAGGGACCAGTGTTTATGTCCGTCACTTAGTCTTCCCTATATTTTACGTGCCTCTTTGGCCACTCTCCCTCCTCACTGCACCTCTAATCCTTTGCTAGCATCTACTGTGAAGGTCTGGTAATATATCAGCTATTTGCTTTTTAAATCGCTGTTTATCTCTGCTTTTCTACCCTTCACACGCAACTCTTCTTTTCAATGTGTGGAACCTGATACCCGATTCTTCCACTGGGCCTCTAGAAGTATTACATCAGTGGGACACCTACTAGATCCTTTAACTCAGCAGGTGTACTCTTTTCCGGCCTTACAATCTAAATATAACTTACTGTCAAACCACGTTATTGCCTTTTTACAAGCTAAACATTAAGTTCAGTGGCTTTTGCCTGTTCTGTCTAAGAAACTTGTGGACAATCCATTGGACTGTTTGATTAAAAAACTTTCAGCTGTGTCATTCAAAACGTCACGTATTTACAGAACGATTTTTTCGATGGCTCATGCTGACCGGACTCCTTTGAGCTCATCCAATGGCTGACAGATATACCCACACTGACAGTGGACTTACTGGAGTCCAGCTTCTTGCTCAGATTGTGTTGCTCTCCTTCTGCTTACTTTCATGATCTCTTTTAGATTAATACATAAAATATATGTGACCCCTCTTATTGCCCACCACATTGGTCTTGCTTTAACGTCATCTTGCCCTAAATGTCAGGATCCTGGTGCGACTTTGCTTCACGTTATACTCATGCCCACATGTTTATTCGTTTTGGACCAAGGTCCTTTCTTACATCACAATCAAAATTGGGATACCGAATGATTTTATCACTCCAGCATTTCCTCTAGGGGTTTATGATTCTTCTTGCCAGTTGACGGCTTGCCAGGTTAATTTAGTGGACTTTGCCATTATGGTGGCAAAGTGTCTTCTCGCACTCTGGCTATCACCCCAACCTCCCCTGCTACAGTAATGGACACTTAAACTTTTTCACTTCACTAGACTACACTGGACTCTTCCTCTTTCTGATAAGGAGGTGCTGGGTTCCCGTTTCATCACCATCTGGGAACCTTTTATTCTTTCCCTGTCTCTTGTCAGGCGGTGTTCTACCTCCGCTTTAGGTATACTTCATGGCTGGGGGAGAGATTGTTGATGGATAATGTCCTGGAGGCCCTATTAGAGGCTGACAGGGAGGTGGATGATACCTAATTTACATATTGAGGGGGTGACTCGGGAGTGGTTGGCATTTCACTTTAAGCTTATCCTTTCTCTAACTTTGGGATCAGGAGGGGGGCCTGGGCTCCCCTGTGACATGCACCTATTTTATGTTTTTGTTTGTTCTGTTTGTGTATGTGGTTCCATCTCTTGCTCAGGACAAAATCAATAAGAGGTGGCTTTGCTGGGAGTATCGGTAGTCTCGGCAACGTACCTCTACTTCATTGATGTATTACTTCCTATATACTCCTTCCAGTCCCTTCATGCAATTTTGCTGATACTGTCTGTGTGTGACGTACTCTTCTGTTGCTGGAGGAGGTTTTGTTGTATTGCACCTGGCACTCTGGTGCTGGGTTACTCCTTGATGACTTTAATATCTGTACAATAATATGTCCACTCTTCATGTTCAGGCTTGTTTTTGTGTTGTTGGATAAAATATTCAATAAAAGTATATTAAAAAAAATTAATAGGTTTTTTTTCTTTGTGCTCTTTAATGTAGTTTGGTTGCCCAGAATAACACCACTTTCGATTGCACGTGTGTATACAGCGGTGTTCATAGACTTACCTGTGTATTATATGTTATCTTGTTTAACAACACAGCTGAACACATATGCACAAGCAAAAATAAAATAATTTGGGGGCATCAAACTACACTATTGGGAACAATTAAAATGTAGTTTTGGAAATGGTGCTTTTAACCAGCTGTTTTGTAGAAAAATGTACTGAAGACCTCTTTAGCGATGTAAAGGTTAAAAGCCTAATTTAAATAAATGAGAATCTTATTTGTTCCCTATGGTGCATTTGGTTTGCCCCAGAAGTGATGCAATTTTGTGTTTGTACACATGGTCCACTGCACAGTATAGTTTACATCAAGGTTTGACAACCCAGGCTTTCATTTTAGGTGCGTTTTCACATTTTTCACGCAGTCATTTTACAGCCAATCTCTCTCAAATCTTAATGTAAGAAAAAAAATCAGCATTTTTCACACTTAGATTTGTTGTGGATTTCAACCACATGATAGCTGCAGATTTAAAAAAATGCACTGATTAGTGTTCAGTTTCTTCTTCTGAGTATGGCAATATCCCATATGCATAGGTTTCTCAGGGTCTGGGAGAGCTGTGGGGCCAATTTGGAACATGTGCGTTTCCAGTTTCACACATGAAATATTCACAGCTTGCTTAATTGGTGCCATTTATCACTTTAAAATGTTCCCCCAAAACTGTATATTTTTGAAAAGTAGACAACAGAGACTTTCATTTTAAGTGCGTTTTTACACTTTTCACGCAGTCATTTTACAGCCAATCTCTCTCAAAACTTTATGTAAGAAAGAAATTCAGCATTTTTTGAGCTTAGATTTCAATGTTGCTTTGAATTTCAAGCACAGGATATCTGCAGATTTTAAAAACTGCATTGGTTATTGTTCAGATACTTCTTCTGAGTACAGCAATACCACATATGCATAAGTTTCTCAGGGTTTGTGGGAGATACATGGCCAACCTTTGAACAAACATTGAATTTTCACTGCCTGCTTTACTGGTGCCATGACTAGTGATGAGCGAGCACCCCAATGCTCGGGTGTTCGGGTGCTCTGACCGAGCGCCCCCGGAGGCTCGAGTGCTCGGCCGAGCACCCGAGCCCCATTGAAGTCAATGGGAGGACTCGAGCATTACACCAGGCACCCCCTGCTCTGATGAGGGGAGGGTGCCTGGTCCATAGGAAAAGGGCAGAAAAGGATGGAAACACCACAGAAATGGTTCAGGGACAGCATAGGGAGGATGTCTGGATGCATCTTGGACTCCAACATCGCTGCTGGGAACGATCTTTCGCCCGTAGTACGCCATTTTTACAGACTGACCGTAAAACACACAAAAAGGAAAATAAAAACGACTTTAGGCAAAAAATTGTTACCAAACAGTATTTGCTGTATATTTACTTGTATATCATCTGCAAATTCTCCCAAAAATTTCCTCGATTTTTCTGAACTGAGGCCATGATTAAGAGGGAAACGTGCGCAAAGGCAAATTCTCCCAAAAATTTCCTCGATTTTTCTGAACTGGGGCCATGATTAAGAGGGAAACGTGCGCTGAGCCGACCATCTCAAACATTATGGGTGAGGGTCTGCTGCGGAGCTGACCATCCTAAACATTATATGCGAAGGCCCGCTAGTGAGCTAACGCTATAAAACATTATATGAGAGGGCCCGCTAGAGAGCTGACCCAATAAAACATTATATGAGAAGGCCCGCTGGTGAGCTGACCTATATAAAAATTGTCAAACAGGGCCCGCTGGTGAGCTGGCCCTATATAAAAATTATATCACAGGGCATATGGAAGAGGAGGAGGAGGATGAGAAGATTAAGAGTCAACCATATACCCGTTTTTTGGGTGGAAGGGGTGAATGGGAATACAGAGTATTCCCATCATTGTAAATAACATATATAAAGTGACTTTATGTTCCCCCGGGGCTTTCCTCCAGTGGAGTGGAGAAGTCAGGGGAAATCCAGGCCTTGTTCATTTTTATAAGTGTCAACCTATCAGCATTGTCGGTGGAAAGGCGGATACGCTTATCTGTTATGATGCCACCAGCAGCACTAAATACCCGCTCAGACAGAACGCTGGCGGCAGGGCAGGCCAGCACCTCCAAGGCGTAGAGTGCCAGTTCATACCACGTGTCCAGCTTGGACACCCAGTAGTTGTAAGGCACAGAGGGATCATTGAGGACGCTGACACGGTCTGCTACGTACTCCTTCACCATCTTCCAAAACTTTTCCCTCCTTGTGACACTAGGCTGCGCATCAGGGTGAGGGTGCTGGCGGGGTGTCATGAAGGTGTCCCACGCCTTGGAGAGTGTTGCCCTGCCTTTCTCGGAACTGCTGTGTGCTCCCCTTTTCTCCCCTTCTCGGTTGGCCAAGGTAGCACGTACTCTGCCGCCAGCGTTGTCAGATGGAAAATTTTGGAGCAATTTTTCGACAAGAACCTTCTGGTATTGCACCATTTTGCTTGTCCTCTCCACCGGAGGAATGAGAGATGAGAAATTCTTTTTGTAGCGGGGGTCCAGAAGGGTGAACACCCAGTAATCCGTGTTGTCTAAAATGCGTATAACGCGTGGGTCACGGGAAAGGCAGCCTAACATAAAGTCAGCCATGTGTGCCAGAGTACCAACAGTCAAGATTTCGCTGTCCTCACCAGGAGGATGACTCTCAATCTCCTCATCCTCTTCCTCCTCTTCTGCCCACCCACGCTGAAGAGATGGAACTAAAGTTCCATGGCTACCCTCTGTAGCGGAGGCAACCGTTATCGCCGCTCACCATCTGTGTCGATTCCTCAAAATTGCGTAAAACCTCACAGAGGTCTGACATCCATTCCCACTCCTCACTTCTGATTACAGGAAGTTGAACGGAGAGGCGACGACCGTGTAACAGCTGGTACTCCACTACTGCCCTCTGCTGCTCACAAAGCCGGGCCAACATGTGGAAGGTGGAGTTCCAGCGCGTGCTCACGTCACACAGCAGCCGGTGAGCTGGCAATTGTAAGCGCTGCTGCAGCTTCAACAGGCCGGCCGAAGCTGTAGATGACTTACGGAAATGTGCACACACGCGGCGCACCTTGGTCAAGAGATCATGCACATTGGGGTAGGTTTTTAGAAATCGCTGAACCACTAAATTAAATACATGCGCTAGGCATGGTACGTGTGTGAGCTTGCCAAGCTCCAAAGCCGCCACCAAGTTACGCCCATTATCACACACAACCATGCCTGGTTGCAGGTTGAGTGGCGAGAGCCACTGCTCGGTCTGGTGACTAATCCCCTGCAACAGCTCTGAGGCCGTGTGCTGTTTGTCCCCAAGGCAGATCAGCTTCAGTACGGCCTGTTGACGCTTCCCCACTGCAGTGCTACACTGCTTCCAGCTACTGGCTGATGGGGGAGTGGCGCTGCGTGTAGAGAATTCGGAGGTGGAAACGGAGGAGGAGGAGCCAATAACGTAGGTGCTGGCGGAAACCCTGATGGAGGTAGGGCCCGCAATCCTCGGCGTGGGTAGCACCCGTGCCATCCCAGGGTCCGAGTCGCTCCCAGCCTCCACGACATTCACCCAGTGTGCCGTCAGGGAAATGTAGAGTCCCTGGCCACAAGCACTTGTCCATGTGTCAGTCGTTAAGTGGACCTTCCCAGTAACTGCGTTGGTCAGGGCACGGGTGATGTTACGGGACACATGGTGGTGTAATGCGGGGATGGCACACCGGGAAAAGTAGTGGCGGATGGGGACCGCGTACCGAGGGACAGCTGCTGCCATCAGGCTGCGGAAGGACTCAGTGTCCACAAGCCTAAATGGCAGCATTTCGATGGCCAGTAATTTGGAAAGGTGTGAGGTTAGTGCTATGGCCTGTGGGTGGGTGGCTGGGTATTTTCGCTTGCGCTCAAATGCCTGGGGTAACGACATTTGGACGCTGTACTGGGACAGGGAAGTGGATGTGGTCGCTGATGGTGCTTCAGATGGTACAGGTGCAGGGCGGGAGGTATGCGGGCCTGCGCCTTCGACAGGCGATTGGCCGGCACCGAAAACAGGGGAAGAGGAGGCAGTGGTGTGGCCTGCAGACACAGATGGGCGATCCAGGCGTTCCTCCCACTTATTACGGTGCTTGGATGCCATGTGTCGGATCATGCTGGTGGTGGTGAGGTTTCTAGTGTTCATGCCTCGGCTCATTCTGGTGTGGCACAGGTTGCAAACTACAATTCTTTTGTCGTCCGCACTTTCCTTAAAAAAACGCCATACCGCGGAACACCTACCCCTTGGCAAGGTAGATTTACGCAAGGGGGTGCTCCGTGGAACATTTGCTGGCCGGTTTGGTGCGGTCCGCCTTCTTTCTGTAGCCACACCACTGCCTCTTCCAGCCTGTTGTGGTGCTGCAGATGGCTCACCCTCAGGACTGCTGTCATCGCTCGGCTCTACACCTTCCCAGGTGGGGTCAGTCACCTCATCGTCCACCAAGTCCTCCTCCACTTCCTCACTCTGATCATCCTCCTCATGTCTTGATCCCACCACATACTCAGTCATTGACAACTGTATAACATCCTCCTCAACAAGGTCTTGAGACAGTAATAGTGGTTGATTTAATGGCAACTGTGTCTCATCATCATCATCATCCACTACTTCCTTTGACCTTAAATGCCGTTCACATCTGTCATCTTCTTGTGATTGGGTACCCTCTAGAGGTTGTGAATCAGGGCACAAGATGTCATGTTCCTCTGCAAGCGTGCTTGGAGAGAGGGTCAAATGAAGGATTGGTGATGAGACGAGCTCCTCACTATATCCCAGTGTGGGATCACTTCTTTGACCAGACCGTGTATGGTGGGAGGAAGGATGATCAGAGTGAGGATTATGTTGACCAGACTCTTGGCTACTGAGAGTGGACTTGGTGGAAGACAGGGTGGTGCTTAACCGACTGGAAGCAGTATCAGCTGACATCCAACCGACCACCTGTTCGCAGTGGTCGGACCTCGAGAGTGATGTCCTGCGACGCCCTGTAAAATGAGACATGAAGCTAGGTATGGTGGATGTCTTTCTTTCTTGTGCTCTGGCACCAGGCACAGTTTCTCCGCGTCCTGACCCGCGCCCTGAACTATCAGGATCACGTCCACTTCCCCGTCCCTTTTTACCCGCCTTCTTCATCTTACACGGAATATGTGACTTTGATATTTGAGTTTGAAGACTTAACAGTATTTCTTCCTATTCTGCAACTCTGCACAGTACACAGAATGTGCTGCTAAACTGCGGCGAAGCACACTGAATGGAATATGTGACTTTGATATTTTACAGTTTGAAGACTTAACAGTATTTCTTCCTATTCTGCAACTCTGCACAGTACACAGAATGTGCTGCTAAACTGCGGTGACGCACACTGAATGGAATATGTGACTTTGATATTTTAGTTTGAAGACTTAACAGTATTTCTTCCTATTCTGCAACTGTGCAGAGTACACAGAATATGCTGCTAAACTGCGGCGAAGCACACTGAATGGAATATGTGACTTTGATATTTTAGTTTGAAGACTTAACAGTATTTCTTCCTATTCTGCAACTGTGCAGAGTACACAGAATAGGCTGCTAAACTGCGGCGAAGCACACTGAATGGAATATGTGACTTTGATATTTTAGTTTGAAGACTTAACAGTATTTCTTCCTATTCTGCAACTGTGCAGAGTACACAGAATAGGCTGCTAAACTGCGGCGAAGCACACTGAATGGAATATGTGACTTTGATATTTTAGTTTGAAGACTTAACAGTATTTCTTCCTATTCTGCAACTGTGCAGAGTACACAGAATAGGCTGCTAAACTGCGGCGAAGCACACTGAATGGAATATGTGACTTTGATATTTGAGTTTGAAGACTTAACAGTATTTCTTCCTATTCTGCAACTGTGCAGAGTACACAGAATAGGCTGCTAAACTGCGGTGACGCACACTGAATGGAATATTTGACTTTGATATTTTAGTTTGAAGACTTAACAGTATTTCTTCCTATTCTGCAACTGTGCAGAGTACACAGAATAGGCTGATAAACTGCGGCGAAGCACACTGAATGGAATATGTGACTTTGATATTTTAGTTTGAAGACTTAACAGTATTTCTTCCTATTCTGCAACTGTGCAGAGTACACAGAATAGGCTGCTAAACTGCGGTGAAGCACACTGAATGGAATATGTGACTTTGATATTTTACAGGTTGAAGACTTAACAGTATTTCTTCCTATTCTGCAACTGTGCAGAGTACACAGAATAGGCTGCTAAACTGCGGTGACGCACACTGAATGGAATATGTGACTTTGATATTTTAGTTTGAAGACTTAACAGTATTTCTTCCTATTCTGCAACTGTGCAGAGTACACAGAATAGGCTGATAAACTGCGTCGAAGCACACTGAATGGAATATGTGACTTTGATATTTGAGTTTGAAGACTTAACAGTATTTCTTCCTATTCTGCAACTGTGCAGAGTACACAGAATAGGCTGCTAAACTGCGGTGAAGCACACTGAATGGAATATGTGACTTTGATATTTGAGTTTGAAGACTTAACAGTATTTCTTCCTATTCTGCAACTGTGCAGAGTACACAGAATAGGCTGCTAAACTGCGGTGACGCACACTGAATGGAATATGTGACTTTGATATTTTAGTTTGAAGACTTAACAGTATTTCTTCCTATTCTGCAACTGTGCAGAGTACACAGAATAGGCTGATAAACTGCGGCGAAGCACACTGAATGGAATATGTGACTTTGATATTTTAGTTTGAAAACTTAACAGTATTTCTTCCTATTCTGCAACTGTGCAGAGTACACAGAATAGGCTGATAAACTGTGGCGAAGCACACTGAATGGAATATGTGACTTTGATATTTTAGTTTGAAGACTTAACAGTATTTCTTCCTATTCTGCAACTGTGCAGGGTACACAGAATAGGCTGCTAAACTGCGGTGAAGCACACTGAATGGAATATGTGACTTTGATATTTTACAGTTTGAAGACTTAACAGTATTTCTTCCTATTCTGCAACTGTGCAGAGTACACAGAATAGGCTGCTAAACTGCGGTGACGCACACTGAATGGAATATGTGACTTTTATATTTTAGTTTGAAGACTTAACAGTATTTCTTCCTATTCTGCAACTGTGCAGAGTACACAGAATAGGCTGCTAAACTGCGGTGACGCACACTGAATGGAATATGTGACTTTGATATTTTAGTTTGAAGACTTAACAGTATTTCTTCCTATTCTGCAACTGTGCAGAGTACACAGAATAGGCTGCTAAACTGCGGCGAAGCACACTGAATGGAATATGTGACTTTGATATTTTAGTTTGAAGACTTAACAGTATTTCTTCCTATTCTGCAACTGTGCAGAGTACACAGAATATGCTGCTAAACTGCGGCGAAGCACACTGAATGGAATATGTGACTTTGATATTTTAGTTTGAAGACTTAACGGTATTTCTTCCTATTCTGCAACTGTGCAGAGTACACAGAATATGCTACTAAACTGCGGCGAAGCACACTGAATGGAATATGTGACTTTGATATTTTAGTTTGAAGACTTAACAGCATTTCTTCCTATTCTGCAACTGTGCAGAGTACACAGAATATGCTGCTAAACTGCGGTGACGCACACTGAATGGAATATGTGACTTTGATATTTTAGTTTGAAGACTTAACAGAATGTGCTCTAATCTGCAACTTTGCACACTAAACAGAATGTGCTCTAATCTGCAACTTTGCACACTAAACAGAATGTGCTCTAATCTGCAACTTTGCACACTAAACAGAATGTGCTCTAATCTGCAACTTTGCACACTAAACAGAATATATGAAATTTTTTTTTTTTTGTTTTTTTCCCCCCACACAAAATAAACTGCTGCCCCCACACACAGTAGTCCTAAAAAGGACTTTTGGTTCTTTTTTTTTCACAAATTTGCTTTTTTTCTCCCTACACTGACTTTCCCTTCCTATCCTCATCTCTCCCTGGCTAAGACTGAGCCGAACTCGCTGGTCAGGTGCTATACAGCACCCGACCACGGGTTCTGGCCAGCCAATCAGTGTAATGCCAGCAGCCAACATGGCTGCTGGCATTACACTGATGTCAGAGCCTCCCTGCACGTTTATTGGCTGCGCAGCAGCCGCAAAACGTGCGGGGAGGAGACCCGAACATGGCGGGCGAGCACATGCGGTACTCGTACGAGTACCGCCATGTGCCGAGCAGAGCGATGCTCGAGCCGATCCGAGCATCGGCCGAGCATGCTCGCTCAACACTAGCCATGACTCATTTGGGGCTGCTTAGCAGTGCGCCACTTTAAAATGATTCCCCAAAAGTATATAGTTTTGAAAGGTGGACAACCAAGGGTTTCATTCCAGGTGTAGTTTCACATTTTTCACAGGGCACTTTATCCCAAATCCCTCTCACAACCTACAGTAGGAAAAAACATTTTTCACACCTATATTTCAATGTTGCTGTGGATTTCAAGCACAGGATATTTGGATATTTGTAAAAATGCACTGAATTAGTGTTCAGCTACATCGTCTGAGTCTGGCAATGCCGCATATGCGTAGGTTTGTCAAGGTTTGCAGTGAGCTACTGGGCCAAGTTGGGAACATGTGCGTTTCCATTTTCAGACATGCCATTTTTACAGCTTGCTTAACTGGTGCATTGTCTCATTTGGGGCTGTTTGGAAATGCTGCAATTAAAACTGTACCTCCAAAAATATATGTTTTAGAAGAGTAGACAACCCTAGGTATCATTCTAGGTGCATTTTGGCAATTTTTTCCACTGCCATTTTATCACCAATCCCTCCCAAACCTTGCAGTAAGGAATAAAAATACAACTTTTTCAAACCTGTTTCAGTGTTGCTGTGGATTTTAAGAACAGGATATTTGTAAATTTAACCCCTTAACGCCAGGCGGTCCTGGGACGTTTCCGTCCCATAAGGACCGCATTGAACCACGTGGACGCGCTGGTACACGTGACCTGTTGCGTGTATCGGCGCGTCACTATGGGGCCTGATAGAGATCGCTCCTATCTTGGAGCGGTCAATTTCAGGCCCTATTTTTACTTACAGCGCTCCCGGTAGAGCGCTGTAAGTAAAAAGTACGTTACGTAGTATGAACGTCATCGGTCCTTGAGAATTTCAAGGACCGTGACGGTCATAGTACGGCACAAGTCGTTAAGGGGTTAAGAAAAAAAATCCATCAAATTAGTGTTCAGCTACAGCAATGCCCCATATTCATAGGTTTGTCAGGGTTTGAGGGAGCTACTGGGCCTATCTGGGAAAAAGCCTGTCTCCATTTTCAGACATGGAAAAAACTTTTTTTACTTTGAAAAATAAAAAAACAGACTATTTCAGGGGGTAAAAGTGGCCATATAATAAAATAACCCTTACAACACTACTGCATTGTACCTACATGGTATTGCTTGAAGCAGTCACCAATGCAAAGCCCAGGTTTAGAAAGGTAATCAGGACAGTAAGTGGTGATGTCTGTCTGTATTCCCTTGCTGTATCAAACTCTGCAGCTTTTTTGTGTTTTTTTTCTTTTGGGTGGTTGGGGGGATTTTATAAGGATAGTGTACTATGCCAGGTCTTTGTGGAATTACTTCTGCTACCCCATGAAGCAAAAACATGGAAATTAGATGAAATTGAAACTGGAAAGGATTGTATACGGCAGTCTGCATCATGTAAATAGCGACCTTTTTGTACCAGGCCCTACATTTTCTCACAGTGAGGTACAGCTACATGAGTTGTTCACATAGATTTACCCCCCCATGTGTTTATTATAGTCTCTGACACAGACTGACTTTCTCAGTACCTCACTTCTGCCTCGAACAGATACTGGCACACTTCTGTCATCAAGAGTGGCGGTCAGCATGTAGATGTCCTTTTTGTCCCTAAACTTAACTTCCAGCAGCTCGTTTTGGCACAAAGCTGAGAATGTCCCCCTTTTTAGTTTTGAATGTAGTCGTTGTTTGGGAATGTCCTTGCAATTGTGCCTAACAGTGCCACAGGCCACTGTGTCAAAACAAAAAAGCCATTCAAATAAAAGGGGGCTAGTGTAATAATTATCAACAAATAAATGAAAGCCTTTATTTAGTAACTGGCAAAACAATTTTCCTTTTGGTTCCCAGATATCTGGGGTAACCAGGAGGATCAAATTGGCAGTCCTTGCCCTCATAAATTCTAAAAGCCTGGTTATAACCTATGGTGCTTTCGCACAATTTATACAATTTAACACAAAACTTGGAGTGCTTAGAGGAGATATACTTCCCTTATCAATGCCTATGTGTTTTTTGGGGGCATATACACTTGGGAAAACTTTTTTTTAATTAGATTTATTAGAGGGCACATTTTGTACAGCCTATCATACTGGGGGTGTTCTTTTGGGAGGCATAGGGTATTATCACTGAAATGCACGAAGAGCAAAATCATTTCATAACTGATCCTGGTCACTGTTTTGGAGAAAATAGGGATCTTTGCTCCAGTACGACCTAATACTTGACTACCTACCTATCCTACACTAAATTAACGTCTAATTTTTACTGAATAACTACCCACCCACACTTACTAACCTACTTAAGTATTACTATGTAAATCCTGTATGATTTTTTTCTGTGCTTAACTCTAACCCTAAACCTTTCCCTAACCACGTAAACACTAAACCTACCTAAATTAACAGTAACTACCCATCCAAACAATCTAATTAATAAAATGAATATTAAATTATTGTAATAAAAACATTGAAAAAGGACCATAAAAGACCCATATTAAATTTCTGAAAAAATACACCACAAACCACAAATGGTCACTATTCCAGTGATGAAAATATTTTATTTTGTATAAAACTCTACTTTTAACCTATATCAAACTGTAAACCTTACGTTAACCCATGTATACCCTTAACCTAACCCAACCCAACTACCTATCTAAAAATCTAAATAACTCGAAAAATCTCTAAAAAATACATTTTAAAATAAAATTAAAGGGGAGCTCTCACCTCATTAAAATCCCTCATATTCTAATCTTGCTTCTCTATAAATGCTAAATGTGATATATATATATATATATATATATATATATATATCAGCCTCTTCTCCTCCCCAGTTGTTCCCCCGTTCCTCTGTTGGAGGAATCCAGCATGTGAGCTGGAGCGATCTCTTGCCAATGTGGAGGACAAGAAGAAAGAGGCCATTCTTCTCCACCTGTTCCCTATCCCTGTCCCCTGAAGTCATGCGTGTGGGACTATTTTTCTCTTGCGGCGGGCACAGTGCAGTCATTACCAATGGCACTGTGCACAATTTGTGACAAGTCAGTGAGAAGAGAAAAGGAGGCAACACACCTTGGCACAAACGCCCTGATAACACACATGAAACACAGACACCATGACATGTTAAAGCCAAACACCCACCACAGAAATCAAGCACAGAAAGGCACCAAGAGGCAAGGTGGAGATCAAAGAAGAGGAAGAATAGAGAAATCCAGACAGAGATTGGAAGTCCCATGATGAGTAAAACAACTAGCTCGCCATCACCTTCTTCCTCTAGGGTAACTACATCTTCTGCCAATCTACCTCGTTCATCGCTATTCCTCCCCATCAAATGATAGCCACTCTGTTGATGTTAGGATGTGGCAGTTCGTGTCCACTCATTACACACTGTGTGGTGCACTAACATGGCAGCGTGGTGGAGGAGAATCGCAAGAAGGGCATCCAGCGGCATCTGAGGAGATTCCATCCCACAGAATATGCTAAGATGGCTGCAGGAAGGGTTTGTCATTACTATTAAACTGTAGGCAAGTTGTTTTGTGTCCTAAGAGGGGTGTGGACAAGATGTATAGTTGCAGCAGCAGTACTTAGGTTCTGGTGTCATGGTGTTTGGATACAGTTGTGCCACCAGGTATTATTTACCACATACTGTGCATTTTGCAGTTGCTGATGAGAGGCACAGTACCTGCTCTCAAGGGAAAAATGTATATTCTAATAACAACACACCAATAATTTTGGAGGAGGAGCAGGTGGAGAAGAATTATTGAGACAAAAATACCTGAAACAGGTAATAAGGTGGCGCTCACACACCTCTATATCCTATTAGGGAATTCCGGTATAAGGACGGAGCCCAAAAATGTAGGAAAATTATTGATATACAGATAACGCTACAATTTCCTGAAAATAGACAGGAGTGTGTTTCCTGTCAAAGAAACCAAAAAGGAAAAAAATCATCCACCCAATTGGATAAGGAAACAGCACTTATATGTATAAAGCAAAATATAAATTTATTAAAAACAATCTACACAGATAAATACAGAGGGTACCCTCATATGTGATACATAATTAAAAACAATTATAAACAATATACAAACTGCGTGCCAATTCTCTAATACATAAATCGAACTGTAGATGTAAATGTCCGTATATATAAAACAGTATCTGAACTAAATCAATAAGATGAAAAGCTCCGGTGTATCTCCGGTCTTACCACCCTTGTGTGTGAAATTCACTTGCTGTGGTATAGTCCATGAACTAGATAAGAGGAGGTCCGATTGGGCTAGAAGCAGGCAGATTCAAATGTTGTTTGGTTGTTCCTTATGAAATCTCCCGACTGTGTGATGAATGTCCCGTCCGGTTACTTGCAGAAATATCCATAGAATGTATAGTCCTCTTTTGATGTTCTGTCCGCGTTCACAGTGGAATGGGGTATAGTGGGCAGAGTAAAAAAATTTGGTCTCTCTCATCCAGCTCTTATTCCCCTTAATATTCTCCTACTGGAGCCAGAATGATAGTTCAGGACTGCGGCACTTGTAGGCTTGATCTCCACAGCAGCTGATAATAATACACACTTGCGGGTGGAAAGCTATTATGATAGCTGGTATATATCTATGTTCAGAATTCTCTGCTAGATGGTGTATGGGCACCCAATATATATCAATATCCATTTTGTACTAACCCAGAAGTGTCATTGCGTACACAAAACACATTGGAAATTGAGTACGAATAACAGGTGCCAATACACCGTCTAGCAGAGTATTCTGAACATAGATATATACCAGCTATCATAATATCTTTCCACCCACAAGTGTGTATTACTATCAGCTGCTGTGGAGATTTTTTCCTTTTTGGAGAAGAATTATTGGCCAACTTCTTCTTTTCTCCACATATACAGTGGGGACTACTTATTGTGCTGCTACTGCCTCAGGCGCATCACTGGAATTAGTCATGGCAAGTTGAACCTTCATCATCCATCACCCATCTTACTACTGTTGTTGATCCCATTCCCTTTCAACTGCCTAATCATCCTGCTGCTTAAACAACTCATCAGCAGCAAGAACAGCAGTTGCAAATTCTGTAATTATGGACTCAGTCAGAAGGAGGACATCTGACAATGGCCAGTGGCCACTGGCCAACATAGTCCTACTAAAAAAAAGAAACAATTTTTGGGGTTTTGTTTCTAACAAGACTAAGTCCTAGAAATCAGTGTTTCCTTAGGGTTTGTGCCAAACAAGCTTAAGTCCTACAAATCAATGTTTCTTCAGGGCTTGTGCCTATAATAAGTCTAAGTCCTACAAAGCAATGTTTCCTCAGGGCTTGGACCTCTAACAACAAATCTAGCAAATCATCTTCTACAAAATACTGTATCTTGTCAAGTATCAGTCTGCCCCAGTTGCAGCTTATGTCAGGGGTTTCCTGTCTCTATCACTTTACATACAAATGTCTTATTTTATTTGATTTGTTTTTTTTTTTTTTATTAACTGTCCCCCCAGTACTAGTCAAGAACCCTCCCAAACAAATTCCCTGTTCAACTGATCCATTACCCAGACTCCACCCACCAACATAGGCACCCTCCTCAGACACCTTTTACCATGTCTTATTCCCTTGATGAAGTACCAGTGCCACAGCCATTGGAGGATGATACCCTCAGAGGTGGGGAGACATGGGACAGGGTTATCAGGGAACGCTTTCCTGTGAGTATCATCCATTCACCCACCTCAAGTCAACAACACCAAATCACCAACATGGCATCACATTTCCCAAACCTCAAACATGTTTTCTTCCCATTCCCAGGATGATGATCTTCTGCTGGACACTTGCCACTGCATCTGAGTGTTGTGGAACTGACTGTTTCTCCTGACACCGACTCCAGCAACGCCCTGGAACATGCAGCCTGTCACATTCCGAGGACATAGCCTTTAGTGGTTTCAAAGGATCCAGATGGTTTGCAATGAATGGCAACAGGCGAGTCTGTACTGGCACCTTACATGTGTGATATCCCTCAGTGTCAGTTGCACCTATGTGACACACCTCACATAGCCACCCATGATTTGTTCTCTATCTCACGTCTGTGTTCTCCTCTTTCCCTACATAGTTCTACATGTCACCAATCTGCAGAGGACAATGTGACTCCTGGATTCAGAAGAGATGTGTATGTGTGATTCACTTTCCCTCCTTCCTGTAATTGTATGTTTTCTACTCTTAGTACCATTAAAACCTATACCGTGTTTATGAACATGCCTTGTGCTTCACCCTATGAATGCCAAGGAGGAACACTACACATTGCTTTACAACACATGACTTCCCCTCTGGCATTCAGAGGGTTAATCAAACACCAACACATGTGAGAATTTATACACATCCACTATGCCACAATTCTATGAATTCTGCTCCCAACCTGTTGAATGGCAGATATGTCTGCAACACAAAGGTATAGTGAGTGTTACAGACCAATCTACCATACTAGCTGGATTTACTAAGGTGTGATAAAGATTGATCATGTCTCCAATTATATCACTTTTCCAGTTCCCATGTTATTCCATGGAGTCTAGGCACTGACAAACATCTCCAAAGTTGAAGAAATCTTAGTGCCTGGGCTCCATAGCACTACGTAGGAATTTGACAAGTGATTAATTCGAGACATCTCCATCAAATCACCTCTTCATCACAGCTTAGTGAACACCCCCTCAAGTGTTGGAACGTCAGTTCACATGAAATATGATATACAGAAATCCCATGTTGTATACCCCAACAAAACTGAAGCACAGTGTGTGTGTGATTGTGTTTTTCCCCCAACCACACATTAATACACTCCAGTAAGGCATGTTACTTGATCTTAACACAGGCTCTGGAATCAATCATTGTTCCATGGCCATTGATCACATGTCACCTGTGATGCACACAACATCACATGTGACACACTGAAGGGATCAAGAACACAAGCAGTGTTGGGATGTTTGAGATGTAGTTTGGGGAATACAGACTCAGTGATTGTTACCCGATTCACTTGTGCTAGTGTGTTTGCATGTGTCCTAGATATCAGTTGGCATGCATATTGCCATTCTGTTGTCTGCGAAACATGTTTTGTTGTCCCTACGCTGTTCCAATTATAGAAATCTGAACCTGCATGAACCCATATGTAGGTAACAATCTGTGTGTGCATCAGTTGTTGAACCACAGCTTACATGAGACCCATCAGTGTCCCCCATGTTGATGAGTCTCAGGTAATGTGAAGGTCAGCAACAGCTGAGGATTGTTTGTTGTACTGATGCAACACACATGCACCCCAACGAACCGTGGCGTGCCAGAGTGGTGTGCATTGTATTGCAGCCACAGTGAAAAACACAGACACCAACTTACGAAGCAAGGCATGTTTATTAGAAGGACCACTTCCTTCCCTTTTTGCTAGGGAAGGGGGGGCATGAGGGGATGAGGGGTCAGGCAGTCTCTGCCTTCTAGACCAAATTGTGGCCACACCATGGGTTGGGATTTGGGCTGGTGTTGCAGTGGAGGATGAGGGGGTGGAGGAGCTCTGTTGGAGGATCAAGAGTTGCAGGCGAATGTACTAAGTCAGGGTTGCCACTTTACCTTCCAGGTGCCTATGATGTCTTTGATTCTCCCTGATCATCCTCCTCTGGAGCCTCAAAGCTTTCCTGTAATTGTAAAAGTCCCCCTCAACCTGACCAGATGTTGAGGGTGCAGATGAGGAATCCTCAGCTGATGAGACCCTAGCCTCCCCAGTGGGCTTCAGGGGCAGCTCTATCTCCTCAGCAGGCTCCAGGGGTGGCTTCATCTCTTCAGCTGACTCCAGGGGTGGCTCCATCTCTTCAGCTGGCTCCAGAGGTGGCTCAATGTCCTCTGTAGGCTTCAGAGGTGGCTCAGGGAGTAGAGGTGAAGAGCATCCTCCACCTACCACATCAATGACCTCCCCTGAGGATGATCCAGCCTAAGTATGTGGCCTGAATTGTGCTTGTGGCTGCTGGGGCTCACCCACAAGCCCAATGGGTGTAGTCCAGTGGTCAGGGCTTGTTCCTCAGCCACTGACTACTGTGTGGCTGACTCCAGGCCAGCTGGCCATGTGTGGTGTATGGTGGTGGTGGTGAGAGCCATGTGGGGTATAGGGTCATATGTGGAGGTAGCCAGGGGTAGGCGTGGGGGATCCCCCACCATGTTGCTGTTGCAGGCAGCAGTCACTGTGACATGCCACTTGCCTCAGGGACAGGTGGGGCCAGTGGTTGTACCTGTAGTTGTGCTAGGTCCAGTGGCTGGGGAAGGTCCTGTGGCTGTGCCAGGTCCAGTGACTGGGACAGGTCCTGTGGCTGGGGCAGGTCCTGTGGCTGTGGAAGGTTCTGTGGCTATGGCAGTTCCTGTGCCTGGGCTGGCAGAACAGGGGCAGACCCTCTTCAGGGTCTTCGAGGATGACCCTTGTTTGCTGCTCCTGTGCAGGTACATGCCTCTTTGACACAGTGACTGTAATTGAAGGATGAAGAATGGGAATTAGTTGCAAGTACAATTCTGCTGTGACATATATCATATACAACTGGACCCTAGCCTAGACATTCGGAAAGATTGCTTTAGCCTATAACAGGCTTAACCCTTTGAGTGCCAAAGGGACACAAAGCAATGTGTTGCATGCCTCTCTGGCACTCAAAAGGTTAAGATCATTTCAACTCTGTCTACTCATTTGAGGGTTTCACTGAGCTGAGTGAAAAGTGTACTCCCACACCTGCTTATGTGGTTTGGGGAAGCCAACACATGGCAGGGTGTGCATTGTATACCTCTCTGGCAATCATAAGGATGAACTGAGCTGGGATATGTGGTCTGTTACTGTTAGGGGCTTAGGTCAAGATCTGCATAACTATTTACTAAGAGCCCAGTTTTCCCAACACTAGAGCAAGGAACAATACTAGATATGTGAAACAAGTGCTATGACAACATCCATAACACGGTGTTGGTTGTAGAACAGGGGGAAGGGAGATTGTTGCTTACACAAGACTGAATAGTAGCCTCGTCGCCTGTGTCACTGCCACCAGGGATGCCCTGTACAAAGATTTTTGACATGCTTCCATGGAGCAGCTCCTCCCACCCATTGAAGGCGATGGATGATGGAGGACCACCACCTATTCCCCGGGTGTAGGCCAGCTCAGTGAGCTTGTTCTTCACCTGCCTCTTGCAGTCATTCCATCTCTTCTTCAGCCCTTCCACTGTTTGCCTGGATACCCTGGCAGTATTGACCAGGTAGGCCACCTTCTGCTATAACTGCATCTTATGGGCAGCAATGCCCTTGGCCTTGTCAGAGCAGTATAGGATCCGC
Organism: Rhinophrynus dorsalis; assembly: GCA_037306005.1. Lineage (NCBI taxonomy): Eukaryota > Metazoa > Chordata > Amphibia > Anura > Rhinophrynidae > Rhinophrynus > Rhinophrynus dorsalis. The sequence goes on from CM074721.1 coordinate 255,062,352, forward strand.
TCCCTCTCAAAGATACCACCTATGAGGGCCAAGTTCTCCTCGTAAGTATACTTGGCCTCCGTCTGCCTGTCATCTTCCACTACAGGCTCAGCTTGTTGGTACGTGGAAGGCAACACCTGCACTGGCCCTGGCTATGTGTGTCCTCCCTGACACCCCCACCCCATCCCACTGCCATCTCTCTCTCTGCTTGGAGTGTGCCTAGCTGTTGGCAGGTCCCCTCCGCCCACCTGCTCTCCCCCTCCCTCTCTTTCCCTGCCCGGGCAGCAATGCATTGCAGACCTCTCTGGGCTCAAGGGGTTAAACAACATATCAGTGTCCATGAACATTTACATATGCCTCCATTAGTTGATCTGTATATAAGCCATTATGTCTTAACAAATGTACCAGTATAATATATATATCAAAAGATAATTATACGTAGCATAATGATGTGTCTTCGATGCTGTGTGCAGCCTCAGAGGCGGTAGCAGCAGAGACAGTGCTGTGTGCCACAAGGTTCCCTTCCTCTCGGGCCGATGCCTGATCCACAATGAGGGAATATGAACAGAGACTGCGTTTATATATGGGCAGTCTCTGATCCAATTCCCTCACAACCAATCAGATTAAAGCACTGTAGCTGTGAGGGAATTGGATCAGAGACTGCCCATATATAAAGGCAGTCTCTGTTCACATTCCCTCATTGCGGATTGGACATCAGCCCGAAAGGAGGGGAACCCTGTGGCACAAGGCACTGTCTCCACTGCTGCTGCCTCTGCGGCCACTCACAGCAGTGCAGACATGTCATTAAGCTACATATAATTATCTTTTGATATATATGTATTATACTGGTAAATTTGTTAAGACATAATGGCTTATTTACAGATCAACTAATGGAGGCAAATGTTCATGGGGACTGATAAGTTCTTTAACCCTTTGAGCCCAGAGAGGTCTGCAACGCATTGCTCTGCAATTGCTCTGCAATGTGTTGCGTATCCCTCTGCCACTCAAAGGGTTAAAGAATGTTATGGTTTCTGCATTTGATTTATAATTTTGTTTTCTATTTACAGTAAGAAGACAGAAGACTGAAGAGATGAAAGAAGATAGATGAAAGAAGAGAGGGACAGAAGAGAAGGACAGAGGAGAAGGACAGGAGATGAACAGGAAGCTGAGGACTCCGCTGGACATCAGGAATAATGGTAAATGTTACTTTTAATGGGATTTTTTTTTTTCATCTCAGGTGGGTTATTATACCCCACTGGTACTCATAGGATTAATTCTACTAACTCTTGACACATGTTTCATACTTTTGATGTATTGATATGGGGCTTAGGGTTCCATATCAATACATCCATTGAGGACTTTTTTTTTTTCTTTTACTTTTTTTATTCAGGTTTCTGTGTTGGCTGTTTGAAGAGCTGATAAGGGACTCAAGTTGAAAAAAAAAAGGGTCTTAACTTTCCTGCAATACCCTTATCCGGTTTCCCAGGCTAACGCAGACATTTGAATTGATATTTACGGTGTTTTCATCATTTTCAATGGTTGAAAACACCTCTTAACTTTATCACACAACAGCTTTTTTTTTTCCGGTACTTTTTCACAGCAGACCTTTGACTAGCTTACTGTGCTTGAAAAAATGCTGTCAGCAGAAAAAACAGCCGTCTCCCACATTTGGATCAAGCCCTGAAAATTTATTTTAATAGAATAAAATAAAGTAAAATACGGGGGGGGTTAAAATTATTACTTTTTTCATTGATTTAACTGGTTTAGTGCTGAAAGAAGATCTGCAACACTGGAAACACTGTAACAAGATGTCTTCTCTGTCTCTCTTCTCAGATGTCTGTGAGGAGGAGAAAGATAGAGAGAAGTGACGGGGACAGTGTTTGTAAACACAGTCTCTGTTATTTTGCATTTGCTCCATGTGATTCTCTAATGTAGCGAATCACGTTGCAACAATGTGTCTACTGGATGAAACTAAGTGCTCCGGTATTGGAGCACTTAGCAACAACCAGCCCGCCATTGTCCAATCGCGATATGTAGAGGTGATGGGAGAGTTAACCCATGACGTGCCAGGACTGTCACTTGTCTTTTTACATTGGCTTTGTAGAATAACATAGGACTTGGAAAGTTTATCACACAGGAGGTCATTTCTACTTTATCACATAGTGAATGTCCCCCTGGTCTATAAATATATTGACAAATAGGCTGAAGTGCTTTCTGGCTGCAACACTGGATGGAGCCTTTAAAGTACTCTTCTAATTTGGAATTTCAACCCATCCATCAGTTAGACTGCCACCGTATTTCTTCCAAGACTTACAAGCAGTTAGTGGTTGGGCAGTATTTTCACTCATTAGTGAGTCAGGCTCATAGGTAGGTGTTTGTGTTCATGTTTTCTTAAACCATTTACATTTTCTATTATTCCAGTTCCATCTCATGTGCAGCTATGCATTCTGCACATGATTTGTAATTAGTGGTGTTCTAAATGAGAGTTCAGAGTTCCGCTGGGAATATTTTAATGCTCCTTGAGAAGTTGAAACCTCTCCCGGTAGGCTGCAGGATTTAAGCCCCAAATTCTCACTATGTCCACCAAACACTTAAAAGGATAGTAATACTTTGTTTTAACTTTATTTTATTTTGTAGGTATTAAAAAAACATGAAGAATGATATAAGTCTTATCTCTCAAACCTTTATGGTTTATGAGATATTCACAAGCAAAGTTTCCCCCTCCTGCCCCTTTTACCTAGTGTAAGCAATCTCTTCTCAGATATGGAATGCAGTCCATAGACCAGACAGATAACAGAAGGGGACACTCTTATTCCTGTGAAAACAATGAAATCCCTGCCCCCCTTGACAAGCTTTTCAGGTTTTTCCCTTATCTTAATTGAAGATTGTCCCTCTCTGCAGTCTACCTGGGCACCTCCCTTCTGCTCTGGCTGAGCAGTGTTACATCAGTAAAAGGGTTGGGAGGGGGACACTTTGTCATTGAATTACTCTGGAACTACAACTCTGACAGAATTAAAATAACACTCTCCAAAGTCCAAATACTATGATGATTAATTAGAGTTGCTTTTATTATGAAACATTACTATCCCTTTAAAGAATGCATTGCTCAATATCTAAGGGTACACAGATAATAGGAATGGGAGACTAAATTGGTAGCAGTGCACTCAATTTAATAATTTCAGTGTCAGAGTGTTGCATACACTCATTTAGCACTCAAAGGACTGAATCATGCTCTCTCTCTCTCCCTCTCTCACCCATATTCAAAATAAAGTGATGAATACAGTACTCCTCTCCTGGTCCTGGTACTATCTGCAATAATCACAGCTGTGGATGGGTGCTCTGTCAACTCAGTCTGGGTCACCCTATGACAAGGCTAAATAACTGCTGAACCAGCTGGTGGGTAGCACAAAACCTTTCAGCTCCAACTGGTTGGAGATGATGTGAGTTCTAGCCCCAGCAGCTGAAGGTCCAGCAGCTAAGTACCCCCACCCTACGGTCAGGACAGTTGTTAGGTGTCCATAAGAATATGCATATACTCTAGGAAGGAGAAGGACTGATATGTTCACTGTGTACTATGTGGTAGAGTTTTAGATATGGACTACAGTTCACCTTAGTGATAGAAACAGCACTAACTGGCGATCAGAATTAAAATCTGGAAGACTCCAGTTTAATAAAGAAATATTGTGATGTAATACATTTTGAATTAAAATTCTCCCAACAATTGGAGTACCCTTGCACTACTCAATAGAAAAATGCTATTGCTTATATAATATAGAGAGCATCAGTACATGGTGTGCAGATCCTGTAGTGAACCAGTCTGACCTAGGAAGTAAGTTGGTCAGGGATAATATGAGTAGCCAATGAGAACCTAGATAACTGCACATGAATAAAAAAATAAAAGGTACTCTGTGTGACTGCCAGTATAGAAAGAATTGCATGTCTAAGATTAATGGGGTAATTTAGAATGACAAAGAGAGTTTGCAATTGTGACATTTTAAATAGCATTTCTAAATATTATTAGAATAACAGGAAATAATTTTCCTAGATGAATGTAGGTATTATGATAATTTATGGTGACAGTGCAGTGTGGCTCATCTGCTGTGATGACAAGGTTATGCCAATTCAGGATATAACAGAACCATCTTTGTATGAAATACATACAAATTATAAACCTATTCAGTTATACTTAGATGTATTTCTATATGTTATCATCCTTTATTAACCCCTTGAATGCTAGCGATGTCTCCAGTGCATTGCTTTGCAGTGCACTGGAGGAATCTCTACCATCCAAGGGGTTAAATGTTTAGTGAATATTAGGATGACAGCACAATGCATCTTAACAGAAAATTAAGCCTGTTGTTCATTGCTTACATTGAGTATATATAAATCCATTTTAATATAGCAAAATAAACAGCAGGCTGTAAATTAATCCTGTAGATATGATCAGACACTGCCATGCAGCTGCATGTAATTTATTCCTTCCTAACATTTGTTCAGGTTGTTTGAGAATCCTGTAGACATTTGTTTACTGAATTTCTTTAGATTACAAACACAGACTTGGTATGCTCTCACAATACATTAAATTGATGAGGCAAGATTTTCATTCTAATATTTAATGACATATATATACTGTATATGCTGTTGTAAAGAGGACTTCGAGAACAGCTGGTCTTGAACTGTTTACAATGTGTATGGCAACAGTTCTGTGATGAATCTCATTATGGATCTCAAAACAATAACTGTAACAAGAACGGGAAGTCTGGGTATACTGAGGCATACCTTCTACGTAGTCATAAAACACCATATTCAATGTAATTCAGTCCTTAGACTCCTCTCCCCCCTTTAATTTTTTAAAGCAAAAATGGTAATGCCACTGCACCTCAATAACTGGCAACAAGAGGGTGGGTGAGATTCCCTGATGGGTGTCACTAAATAGATATGGGGAGATAGGGATGAATACAGAATATTAAATTACCGTGTATATTTAATTAACAATACTGAGTAATCAATTTTTTCTCAATTTAGAATATTCTCATGAGTTATAAAAATTATGCTGAACATGCCAAAGTACTCCAGCTTTGAGCGCAAGTTTTTCAGGAATGGGGTAACTGCTTTTTTTTTAATTAAATATTGGACCTAGTTATCTACAAGTCCTTTGTTTAGTAACCCTTTGAGTGCCAAGGGGTTTACAACCTATTGCAAAGCAATGCTTTGTGTATCCCTCTAGCACTCAAAGGGTTAAACAACTGGGGAACATTGAATCCTCAACAAAAACATTTCAAGTTTGTAGCAATCTGGCCTGAAATACAAGCTGTTTGTGGAATTTATCATTGTGCCTAAATTAAGGGAAACCAGTGAAGGTTATTCGACCCTCATGTATGGCAGCTCTAGCAAGCAGTGACATAACATCAGAGAGAGGTATTTACCATAAACAGGAATGCCATTTCAGCGTTTTTATTTTTAGGCTACTACTTGCTTATCTCAAAAGGTGAGAGTATGATCAAACTATGGGCCATCTACACAGATGAAAATATGAATAAATTCTTGAGCAAATCAACTAAATCATAGTGGACAACTAAAATCCCTAAAAATCCCATTGAATGGGTCAGAGACCTCTAGCACATTCAAGGGATTAAAGTCCTATTTAAATAAATTGCCATTTGTATTTGTTCCCAATGGTTGATTTGAATTGCCCCAGAATTGCTCCACTTTTCTCTTTATGCATATAGTCCATATTCCTTGATCACATCCAATGGACTGTGAAGAGAAAAGTAAAAAAACATACAAAGTCTAGATCTGAGGCTAATCTAAATCTCTAAATGAAAGAAAAGCAACCAGCCCCAGCCTTGTGTTTCAAACTAGTTTGGGCCTCATCAGTGAGGCACAGCAGATCTCCATACAGAGAACCAGGATTATACTCGGATAAGAGCATTTTGGCAGTAGATGTTGGGCTCAATACTATTAGCCCCGGTATTTTAAAAACCAGCGGTAGTGGTTTTGACAGCACAGTTTACATTTCTATAAACGGTGCTGTCAACATCAAGAACCGCTCAAAAATGTCCAGCGGGTGTGCAATTTTCACCCATTGGGCATAGTTGATTTTGCTATTCTATTCCAGGTGGTGGCTTCACCGCATGTTTAGGACTGCATTTTCATGACGCAAATCCTAGGCCACAAGAAGGCAGACACGGTGTCCAAAACACTCTGTGAAAACCACCGGTATGTGTTGTAAAACTGGTTTCCACTACATACTTGTGGTTGAAACAGATAAAAAGACTAACCCTATGAGTGCCAGTGTGGTATGCAACACATTATACAGTGTTGCATATCCCACAGGCACTCATAGGGTTAATCTAGAAACAGTTCACAAATGTACCAACAAATAAAAACTTACCAGTAATATTGATGTCCAGTGGGGTCGAGTCTGGCTTCTTCTTTTCTTTCTTCTTCTCTTCTGTCTTCTTTTCTTCTTTCTTGCTGTAAAAAAAAAATAAAAATAATAATCGATGAGTGACTTTGATTACAAAAAAAAAAAAAAGCCCCAAAGGTGTGACCATTAACCTTTTGAGTCCCGGAGGGGTTGCCTTCTGGCGCTCTAAGGGTTACTATAGGTGGCATCTGAAAGTTCCAGTGTAATAGATATATGAAATGTGTTTAAAATTGTCCATTTCGAGTAAATGTTGAAATTAATTTACCCCCTTTGCCTCTGCCTCCATCTCCTCTTGTTGCGGAAAGTATCTTGAGCTGCACAGAAGCCCCCCCATGCCACCTCTCGGGCTGTTGCCCGAGTCAGACAGCCAGGATTTTCAACCGAGACTGGCTTTTATATGCTAGTCTCGGTTCAAAATAAATTGGCAGTCTCCAATTGGCTGGGAAGTGTTTATGCGCCTCCCAGCCAATCATCTTCTAGTGGGGGGATGACACAACCCCCTAGAAGCTGATTGGCTGGGAGGTGCATAAACACTTCCCAGCTATTTGGAACTGCCAATTTATTTTGAAGAGAGACTGGCATGTAAAAGCCAATCTGGGTTCAAAGTCCCGGCATAGGGGCCCTCTGTGCAGCTCAGAATGCCTTCCGCTGTCAGCGGGTAAATTAATTTCAACATTTACTCAAAATGGACAATTTTAAACACATTTCATATATTTTTTTCATGCAGACTTTCAGATGTCACCTATAGGATTACTGGTCGCAAAGAGCACTCATGGATTTTTTTTATTACAGCAAGAAAGAAGAGAAGAAGACAGAAGAAAGAGGAGAAGATTATTGAAGAAGCTGGACCATGGATGACAGGAAAGTGTTACATTTCTGACTAGTTTTAGCTCACTTTCGTTGACTGTCAATCAACAAGACTTTGCTTTTTTTTCTTTTGATAGTACCGTAATTTGCGCTATTTAGCGAGAGTTATGGGAACAATAAACAACAACGCTCTTTTTGCCATGTACATCCCCAGTAACATGGTTGAGTTTTTTAGCTGTTAGTGATTTTACTATTACTGGCGGTTTTACTGGTGGTAATAATATTGAGCCCTTTTAGAATTGTAGGTATTGTTGGAGCATAATCCCCATGATTTGCTAGTATAGGAAAAAAAAAAAAAAAAAACCTCATAGCACTAAGGATCATATTCAATATGCTAAAGAGAAGCTAATCTGAAGCAAAACACCTGCATAATGGGGGAAAAATCCAGTTGATTTAAATGGGTGCTTTTAACCCCTTGAATACTAGAGAGGTCTCTAATGCATTGCTTTGCAAATCATTTGGGCTCTTTATTGTATTCAAGGGGTTAAAAGCCAATGGTGATTTTCAGTTCTCCCTGTGGTACAATTGGTTTGTTCCAGATTATCTCCTCTTTAGTTTACTGAATACTACCCTATAGTTGCACACCAATCTGGCAAGGGTTAAAATACTTGGACAGGAAAAAACACCTTCTTTATTTTATAGTGCAGATGGCATTACAAGTAATAACCTGATTAGAAAGTCTGTGTGGTAAATTAGGTTAGGATATTAATATGAGTATTTGAAGTTGTGAGTAAGTGCTTTGAAATAATTCATCAGTATCTTATTAAGTGTTCATGGATTTTTTATAAACAGATTTGAGCTAAAATTAGTCCTACATCTGTTTTATATTATAGCCTGTGTGTTAGCCTCCACCTGTCAAAGTAATATTGTCCAACTTCATTAAAATAATTAACTGATGGATGGTGTCTTAATCCTGATGTGGAGTTCAATTGATACAAAAATAAGATGGTAAGATGGAAAGGGAACAAGGTGTAAACACAGGGCCTCATGCGCAAACCAAATGCATCACAACGGGCAAATAAACATTCCCCATATCCCCTTTGATTTAAATGGGGCTTGTTATCCCTTGATATACAGGTTATAGCTGATTAGGGAAGGTACAAATACCTCCCCATTTCCCTCACAAGGGTTTGTTCACAGTAGATGTAAAATTGCTTTGTAATTGCATATGCACAGAAAGGGACTTGCCTGAATCTGTATGCCTTGATGGGGCAGGTGGGGTTTCCATGCCATTGGCCAAAAACATGCAACTAACTCCCTACTCTTTTATTTATAGTGATACATAGGTTATTTATTTGTAAAAGTCAGGATTTAATATGCAGACTCTCTCCTTTTGTTTACTTTGTATATGTAGCCAAAAGTAGGTCTTGCTGCTCTCCTGACCATACACAAATGTAACTATTCGAACACTACTAATAAAGGCTATTTTGAGCTTGCCAGAAATCTGTATTTTTCTACTTTTTGTATGTATTTTGGGAGGTTTTGGCTCTTCCTCTCTTAGGGCTCGATACTATTAATGGCACTAAAGCATTGTTAGGGGTCAAAGGAGTTCCAGGCGGTACACACACAGTTGTACCATCAGAATTTTATGACATGGCCAGCATCCACTGCAACGAGCGTTGGTGGCCTAAACCCAGGTTGTGGCCATATGCTTGCTACAGCTTTTTGTTCCCACAATGCACGCTAAATAGTGTGTGTTGTGGGAACATCAAAGGAGACTAGCTAACTCTCGTTGTTTGACACAGTGTCAAACAACAAGAGTGAGCTAAAAACACAGTCAGACAAACCTGCGCTCCTCTATATAAAGTGCGAATGTGTGCCCTGTATTGGGCATATACAATATTTCTTAGTAAATAAGTGAGATTTTAGTTTCACAAATTGGCCAAATCTCACTTATTTACTACGAAGTATTATATATGCACTTTATATAGAGGTGGTCAGGTTTGTCTTTCTGTTTGTGCTTTGAGTTTTAGCCTAATGTTTGGGGGGACTGGAGAACCAACTTATTCCTTGCTGTCATATATATATTTATCTTCATACTCACATTAAAATTGTATCTACTCTATGGATATGTTATGGTAAGGTAGCACTGTGGGCTTTTCTTTTCTTTGCTCCTGTTGTAAAAATTCAGTCACCCTCCCCCCAACCTCCCAAACACTAACCATACACTATCCCTAAAGGGAAATAATACTAGCCCTAACACCACCATATTACCCATACCCCATATAGGCTTGACACCTACCTGATATCCACCGTCAGTCTTCTTCTTCTGTAATCTTCTATCTGGCATCTTCTTTTTATCATCTTTCTTCCTCTGCTTATCTTCATTCTTCATCTTCTTATCGTCATCTTCTTATCTTCTGTCTTCTTCTTCCTCATCCGATGCAAAAAAAATATTTACAAATCATAGATTACCCCCAAAACAGTCCAGTTATAACTGAACAATGCCCCCCCCCCAAATAGCCATGCTGTCATTGCATGATGCCTCCACTGCCGCTGCTGGAAGAGATGGCAGGAAAACAGAGTTAGATACCCCCCCTCAGTTACCTCTTGGGCTGTTGACCGAGCTGTACTGAGGGAAATTTGAACAGAGACTGGCTTTTCAAAATGTTTCCCAGGCTTCCATTGTTTGGGATATGGGTTTGCGCTTCTCCCAGCCAATCAGTTTCTAACGGAAGGGATAACAAAACTTGCTAGAAGCTGATTGACATGGAGGTGAGTAAGCCCATACTCCAGCCAATGGAAGCCTGGGAACCATTTTGAACAGAGACTTGCTGTACAAAATTCAGTCTCTGTTCAAATCTCCCTCAATATGGCTTGGGCAATGACTCGAGAGGTAACTGAGGTGAGGTTTCTTGCTCTGTTTCCTGCTGCTGCCACCAGCGGCAACATTGTACAATTAGAACTGGACTATTTTGGGGAGCCATTGTGTGATTATAAGTGGACTATTTTGGGGGCCATTGTGCAATTTTAACCAGACTATTTTGGGGGCATCTATTAGTTGTACAGATTCTTTTTCTTAGTCGCATTGGATGAAGAAGATGACAATAAGAAGGTGAAGAATGAAGATAAGCAAAGGAAGAAAGAAGATAAGAGGCTAGACAGAAGATTACAGAAGAAGACTGACAGTGGATGACCAGGGTGCTGAAGACCTCACTGGACATCAGACTTACAGGTAAGCATTTATTGTAATCGGATGGTATTTGCTTTAGGGGGATTAACCCTGTGACTGCCAGTGCGATGCATATTCCACTGGCACTCATAGGGTTAATATTCTTTTCTTTTCACTCATGTTTTTAGTTGGTTGAATGCATTGATATGGGGCTTAGGGCCCCATATCAATACTTCCAGGTATCTCTACTGTAGGGATCACTAGAAACCACTTTTCTACTACACGTCTGAGGTTTTACTTTTTAACACACATTAGGGACTCAACGCCGCAGTTTGCTAGATGCTATTTTTGTGCAAAAATAGAGAGTCCCTTAACATACGTAACAAGCCACCACATTTAATAGAATACCAAATTCAACTTTTTTTTTATTATGTCTAGTGTTGAGCGAGCATGCTCGGCCGATGCTCGGATCGGCTCGAGCATCGCTCTGCTCGGCACATGGCGGTACTCGTACGAGTACCGCATGTGCTCGCCCGCCATGTTCGGGTCTCCTCCCCGCACGTTTTGCGGCTGCTGCGCAGCCAATAAACGTGCAGGGAGGCTCTGACATCGGTGTAATGCCAGCAGCCATGTTGGCTGCTGGCATTACACTGATTGGCTGGCCAGAACCCGTGGTCAGGTGCTGTATAGCACCTGACCATCGAGTTCGGCTCAGTCTGAGCCAGGGAGAGCTGAGGATAGGAAGGGAAAGGCAGTGTAGGGAGGAAAAAAACAAAAATTGTGAAAAAAAAAGAACCAAAAGTCCTTTTTAGGACTACTGTGTGTGGGGGCAGCAGGTTATTTGGTGTGGGGGGAAAAAAACAAAAAAAAAAAAAAAAAAATATATATATTCTGTTTAGTGTGCAAAGTTGCAGATTAGAGCACATTCTGTTTAGTGTGCACAGTTGCAGATTAGAGCACATTCTGTTTAGTGTGCAAAGTTGCAGATTAGAGCACATTCTGTTTAGTGTGCAAAGTTGCAGATTAGAGCACATTCTGTTTAGTGTGCAAAGTTGCAGATTAGAGCACATTCTGTTAAGTCTTCAAACTAAAATATCAAAGTCACGTATTCCATTCAGTGTGCGTCGCCGCAGTTTAGCAGCACATTCTGAGTACTGTGCAGAGTTGCAGAATAGGAAGAAATACTGTTAAGTCTTCAAACTAAAATATCAAAGTCACATATTCCATTCAGTGTGCTTCGCCGCAGTTTAGCAGCACATTCTGTGTACTGTGCAGAGTTGCAGAATAGGAAGAAATACTGTTAAGTCTTCAAACTCAAATATCAAAGTCACATATTCCATTCAGTGTGCTTCGCCGCAGTTTAGCAGCACATTCTGTGTACTGTGCAGAGTTGCAGAATAGGAAGAAATACTGTTAAGTCTTCAAACTAAAATATCAAAGTCACATATTCCATTCAGTGTGCTTCGCCGCAGTGTAGCAGCACATTCTGTGTACTGTGCAGAGTTGCAGAATAGGAAGAAATACTGTTAAGTCTTCAAACTAAAATATCAAAGTCACATATTCCATTCAGTGTGCTTCGCCGCAGTGTAGCAGCACATTCTGTGTACTGTGCAGAGTTGCAGAATAGGAAGAAATACTGTTAAGTCTTCAAACTAAAATATCAAAGTCACATATTCCATTCAGTGTGCTTCGCCGCAGTTTAGCAGCACATTCTGTGTACTGTGCAGAGTTGCAGAATAGGAAGAAATACTGTTAAGTCTTCAAACTAAAATATCAAAGTCACATATTCCATTCAGTGTGCTTCGCCGCAGTGTAGCAGCACATTCTGTGTACTGTGCAGAGTTGCAGAATAGGAAGAAATACTGTTAAGTCTTCAAACTAAAATATCAAAGTCACATATTCCATTCAGTGTGCTTCGCCGCAGTGTAGCAGCACATTCTGTGTACTGTGCAGAGTTGCAGAATAGGAAGAAATACTGTTAAGTCTTCAAACTAAAATATCAAAGTCACATATTCCATTCAGTGTGCTTCGCCGCAGTTTAGCAGCACATTCTGTGTACTGTGCAGAGTTGCAGAATAGGAAGAAATACTGTTAAGTCTTCAAACTAAAATATCAAAGTCACATATTCCATTCAGTGTGCTTCGCCGCAGTGTAGCAGCACATTCTGTGTACTGTGCAGAGTTGCAGAATAGGAAGAAATACTGTTAAGTCTTCAAACTAAAATATCAAAGTCACATATTCCATTCAGTGTCTTTCACCGCCGTTTAACAGCCTATTCTGTGTACTCTGCAGAGTTGCAGAATTATAAGAAATACTGTTAAGTTTTCAAACTCAAATATTAAAGTCACATATTCCATTCAGTGTCTTTCACCGCCGTTTAACAGCCTATTCTGTGTACTCTGTACAGTTGCAGAATTATAAGAAATACTGTTAAGTTTTCAAACTCAAATATTAAAGTCACATATTCCATTCAGTGTCTTTCACCGCCGTTTAACAGCCTATTCTGTGTACTCTGTACAGTTCCAGAATTATAAGAAATACTGTTAAGTTTTCAAACTCAAATATTAAAGTCACATATTCCATTCAGTGTCTTTCACCGCCGTTTAACAGCCTATTCTGTGTACTCTGTACAGTTCCAGAATTATAAGAAATACTGTTAATTTTTCAAACTCAAATATTAAAGTCACATATTCCATTCAGTGTCTTTCACCGCCGTTTAACAGCCTATTCTGTGTACTCTGTACAGTTGCAGAATTATAAGAAATACTGTTAAGTTTTCAAACTCAAATATTAAAGTCACATATTCCATTCAGTGTCTTTCACCGCCGTTTAACAGCCTATTCTGTGTACTCTGTACAGTTCCAGAATTATAAGAAATACTGTTAAGTTTTCAAACTCAAATATTAAAGTCACATATTCCATTCAGTGTCTTTCACCGCCGTTTAACAGCCTATTCTGTGTACTCTGTACAGTTCCAGAATTATAAGAAATACTGTTAAGTTTTCAAACTCAAATATTAAAGTCACATATTCCATTCAGTGTGTTTCAACGCCGTTTAACAGCCTATTCTGTGTACTCTGTACAGTTCCAGAATTATAAGAAATACTGTTAATTTTTCAAACTCAAATATTAAAGTCACATATTCCATTCAGTGTCTTTCACCGCCGTTTAACAGCCTATTCTGTGTACTCTGTACAGTTGCAGAATTATAAGAAATACTGTTAAGTTTTCAAACTCAAATATTAAAGTCACATATTCCATTCAGTGTCTTTCACCGCCGTTTAACAGCCTATTCTGTGTACTCTGTACAGTTCCAGAATTATAAGAAATACTGTTAAGTTTTCAAACTCAAATATTAAAGTCACATATTCCATTCAGTGTCTTTCACCGCCGTTTAACAGCCTATTCTGTGTACTCTGTACAGTTCCAGAATTATAAGAAATACTGTTAAGTTTTCAAACTCAAATATTAAAGTCACATATTCCATTCAGTGTCTTTCACCGCCGTTTAACAGCCTATTCTGTGTACTCTGTACAGTTCCAGAATTATAAGAAATACTGTTAAGTTTTCAAACTCAAATATTAAAGTCACATATTCCATTCAGTGTGTTTCAACGCCGTTTAACAGCCTATTCTGTGTACTCTGCAGAGTTGCAGAATAGTAAGAAATACTGTTAAGTTTTCAAACTCAAATATTAAAGTCACATATTCCATTCAGTGTGTGTCACCGCAGTTTAGCAGCCTATTCTGTGTACTCTGCAGAGTTGCAGAATAGTAAGAAATACTGTTAATTTTTCAAACTCAAATATTAAAGTCACTTATTCCATTCAGTGTGTGTCACCGCAGTTTAGCAGCCTATTCTGTGTACTCTGCAGAGTTGCAGAATAGTAAGAAATACTGTTAAGTTTTCAAACTCATATATATTAAAGTCATATATATCGTGTAAGATGAAGAAGGCGGGTAAAAAGGGACGGGGAAGTGGACGTGATCCTGAAAGTTCAGGGCGCGGGTCAGGACGCGGAGAAACTGTGCCTGGTGCCAGAGCACAAGAAAGAAAGACATCCACCATACCTAGCTTCATGTCTGATTTCACAGGGCGTCGCAGGACATCACTCTCGAGGTCCGACCAGTGCGAACAGGTGGTCGGTTGGATGACAGCTGATACTGCTTCCAGTCGGTTAAGCACCACCCTGTCTTCCACCAAGTCCACTCTCAGTAGCCAAGAGTCTGGTCAACATAATCCTCACTCTGATCATCCTTCCTCCCACCATACACGGTCTGGTCAAAGAAGTGATCCCACACTGGGATATAGTGATGAGCTCGTCTCATCACCAATCCTTCATTTGACCCTCTCTCCAAGCACGCTTGCAGAGGAACATGACATCTTGTGCCCTGATTCACAACCTCTAGAGGCTACCCAATCACAAGAAGATGACAGATGTGAACGGCATTTAAGGTCAAAGGAAGTAGTGGATGATGATGATGATGATGATGAGACACAGTTGCCATTAAATCAACCACTATTTCCGTCTCAAGACCTTGTTGAGGAGAATGTTATACAGTTGTCAATGACTGAGTATGTGGTGGGATCAAGACTTGAGGAGGATGATCAGAGTGAGGAAGTGGAGGAGGACTTGGTGGACGATGAGGTGACTGACCCCACCTGGGAAGGTGTAGAGCCGAGCGATGACAGCAGTCCTGAGGGTGAGCCATCTGCAGCACCGCAACAGGCTGGAAGAGGCAGTGGTGTGGCTACAGAAAGAAGGCGGACCGCACCAAACCGGCCCGCAAATGTTCCACGGAGCACCCCCTTGCGTAAATCTACCTTGCCAAGGGGTAGGTGTTCCGCGGTATGGCGTTTTTTTAAGGAAAGTGCGGACGACAAAAGAATTGTAGTTTGCAACCTGTGCCACACCAGAATGAGCCGAGGCATGAACACTAGAAACCTCACCACCACCAGCATGATCCGACACATGGCATCCAAGCACCGTAGTAAGTGGGAGGAACGCCTGGATCGCCCATCTGTGTCTGCAGGCCACACCACTGCCTCCTCTTCCCCTGTTTTCGGTGCCGGCCAATCGCCTGTCGAAGGCGCAGGCCCGCATACCTCCCGCCCTGCACCTGTACCATCTGAAGCACCATCAGCGACCACATCCACTTCCCTGTCCCAGCACAGCGTCCAAATGTCGTTACCCCAGGCATTTGAGCGCAAGAGAAAGTACCCAGCCACCCACCCACAGGCCATAGCACTAACCTCACACCTTTCAAAATTACTGGCCATCGAAATGCTGCCATTTAGGCTTGTGGACACTGAGTCCTTCCGCAGCCTGATGGCAGCAGCTGTCCCTCGGTACGCGGTCCCCAGCCGCCACTACTTTTCCCGGTGTGCCATCCCCGCATTACACCACCATGTGTCCCGTAACATCACCCGTGCCCTGACCAACGCAGTTACTGGGAAGGTCCACTTAACGACTGACACATGGACAAGTGCTTGTGGCCAGGGACGCTACATTTCCCTGACGGCACACTGGGTGAATGTCGTGGAGGCTGGGAGCGACTCGGACCCTGGGATGGCACGGGTGCTACCCACGCCGAGGATTGCGGGCCCTACCTCCATCAGGGTTTCCACCAGCACCTACGTTATTGGCTCCTCCTCCTCCGTTTCCACCTCCGAATTCTCTACACACACCGCCACTCCCCCATCAGCCAGTAGCTGGAAGCAGTGTAGCACTGCAGTGGGGAAGCGTCAACAGGCCGTGCTGAAGCTGATCTGCCTTGGGGACAAACAGCACACGGCCTCAGAGCTGTTGCAGGGGATTAGTCACCAGACCGAGCAGTGGCTCTCGCCACTCAACCTGCAACCAGGCATGGTTGTGTGTGATAATGGGCGTAACTTGGTGGCGGCTTTGGAGCTCGGCAAGCTCACACACGTACCATGCCTAGCGCATGTATTTAATTTAGTGGTGCAGCGATTTCTAAAAACCTACCCCAATGTGCATGATCTCTTGACCAAGGTGCGCCGCGTGTGTGCACATTTCCGTAAGTCATCTACAGCTTCGGCCGGCCTGTTGAAGCTGCAGCAGCGCTTACAATTGCCAGCTCACCGGCTGCTGTGTGACGTGAGCACGCGCTGGAACTCCACCTTCCACATGTTGGCCCGGCTTTGTGAGCAGCAGAGGGCAGTAGTGGAGTACCAGCTGTTACACGGTCGTCGCCTCTCCGTTCAACTTCCTGTAATCAGAAGTGAGGAGTGGGAATGGATGTCAGACCTCTGCGAGGTTTTACGCAATTTTGAGGAATCGACACAGATGGTGAGCGGCGATAACGCTATTATCAGTGTAACCATCCCACTTCTGTGTCTACTGAAACGCTCGCTGCTCACAATTAAAACCGACGCTTTGCATGTGGAAGAGGTGGAAATGGGGGAGGAAGAGCTTACACAAGGTGATAGCCAGAGCACCCTCACTTCGTCTTCTCAGCGACAATTGGAGGAGGCGGAGGAGGAGGAGGAGGAGGAGGAGGAAGACACGGTTGCCTCCGCTACAGAGGGTAGCCATGGAACTTTAGTTCCATCTCTTCAGCGTGGGTGGGCAGAAGAGGAGGAAGAGGATGAGGATATTGAGAGTCATCCTCCTGGTGAGGACAGCGAAATCTTGACTGTTGGTACTCTGGCACACATGGCTGACTTTATGTTAGGCTGCCTTTCCCGTGACCCACGCGTTATATGCATTTTAAACAACACGGATTACTGGGTGTTCACCCTTCTGGACCCCCGCTACAAAGAGAATTTCTCATCTCTCATTCCTCCGGTGGAGAGGACAAGCAAAATGGTGCAATACCAGAAGGTTCTTGTCGAAAAATTGCTCCAAAATTTTCCATCTGACAACGCTGGCGGCAGAGTACGTGCTACCTTGGCCAACAGAGAAGGGGAGAAAAGGGGAGCACACAGCAGTTCCGAGAAAGGCAGGGCAACACTCTCCAAGGCGTGGGACACCTTCATGACACCCCGCCAGCACCCTCACCCTGATGCGCAGCCTAGTGTCACAAGGAGGGAAAAGTTTTGGAAGATGGTGAAGGAGTACGTAGCAGACCGTGTCAGCGTCCTCAATGATCCCTCTGTGCCTTACAACTACTGGGTGTCCAAGCTGGACACGTGGTATGAACTGGCACTCTACGCCTTGGAGGTGCTGGCCTGCCCTGCCGCCAGCGTTCTGTCTGAGCGGGTATTTAGTGCTGCTGGTGGCATCATAACAGATAAGCGTATCCGCCTTTCCACCGACAATGCTGATAGGTTGACACTTATAAAAATGAACAAGGCCTGGATTTCCCCTGACTTCTCCACTCCACTGGAGGAAAGCCCCGGGGGAACATAAACTCACTTTATATATGTTATTTACAATGATGGGAATACTCTGTATTCCCATTCACCCCTTCCACCCAAAAAACGGGTATATGGTTGACTCTTAATCTTCTCATCCTCCTCCTCCTCTTCCATATGCCCTGTGCTATAATTTTTATATAGGGCCAGCTCACCAGCGGGCCCTGTGATATAATTTTTATATAGGGTCAGCTCACCAGCGGGCCCTGTTTGACAATTTTTATATAGGTCAGCTCACCAGCGGGCCTTCTCATATAATGTTTTATTGGGTCAGCTCTCTAGCGGGCCCTCTCATATAATGTTTTATAGCGTCAGCTCACTAGCGGGCCTTCGCATATAATGTTTAGGATGGTCAGCTCTGCAGCAGACCCTCACCCATAATGTTTTAGATGGTCAGCTCAGCGCACGTTTCCCTCTTAATCATGGCCTCAGTTCTGAAAATCAAGGAAATTTTTGGGAGAATTTGCCTCTGCGCACGTTTCCCTCTTAATCATGGCCTCAGTTCTGAAAATCAAGGAAATTTTTGGGAGAATTTTCCTCTGCGCACGTTTCCCTCTTAATCATGGCCTCAGTTCTGAAAATCAAGGAAATTTTTGGGAGAATTTGCCTCTGCGCACGTTTCCCTCTTAATCATGGCCTCAGTTCTGAAAATCAAGGAAATTTTTGGGAGAATTTGCCTCTGCGCACGTTTCCCTCTTAATCATGGCCTCAGTTCTGAAAATCAAGGAAATTTTTGGGAGAATTTGCCTCTGCGCACGTTTCCCTCTTAATCATGGCCTCAGTTCTGAAAATCAAGGAAATTTTTGGGATAATTTGCCTCTGCGCACGTTTCCCTCTTAATCATGGCCTCACTTCAGAAAATCGATGAAATTTTTGGGAGAATTTGCAGATGATATACAAGTAAATATACAGCAAATACTGTTTGGTAACAATTTTTCGCCTAAAGTCGTTTTTATTTTCCTTTTTGTGTGTTTTACGGTCAGTCTGTAAAAATGGCGTACTACGGGCGAAAGATCGTTCCCAGCAGCGATGTTGGAGTCCAAGGTGCATCCAGACATCCTCCCTATGCTGTCCCTGAACCATTTCTGTAGTGTTTCCATCTTTTTCTGCCCTTTTCCTATGGACCAGGCACCCTCCCCTCATCAGAGCAGGGGGTGCCTGGTGTAATGCTCGAGTCCTCCCATTGACTTCAATGGGGCTCGGGTGCTCGGCCGAGCACTCGAGCCTCAGGGGGTGCTCGGTCAGAGCACCCGAACATCCGAGCATTGGGGTGCTCGCTCATCACTAATTATGTCCAGTAGGTGCACATTTTGCTCCTGTTGTGCATTTTTACACATCGGTAGTTTGTCATAGCACAGGTGATAAAATACCAAACTGTGCCTTCAAAACTACTGAATCTGGGATGCCTTGACAGGGCAGAGGGCCTTTCCATGCCTTTGGCCAAAAACATGCAAATAAATCCCCACTGTTTAGTTAAAGTAAGTCATGTTATTTATTAGTAAAAGTCAGGATTTGATGAGCAGACTCTCCTTTTGTTTCCCTTTTCTTCTCTTGAATGCTAAAGAGGTCTTCAATGCATTGCAAAAAATGAGTTGGTGACCTCTCCAGCATTAAATGGATTAAAAGCCCAATTCAACCCTTTATGTTTGATGCATTGGATACCTCTCTGGCACTTAGATGGTTAAAATAACAGGAATTTTTATTTGTCATCTATAGTCAGTTGGTTTTCCCAAGAATTGTGCTTCTTTTCCATTATACATAAGACCCATTGTGAAGCAATAAACTGGACACTTCACTAGCATTCAATGGATTAAAAGCACCATTTATGTCAAGTGGATGCTTTATTTGTCCCCTGTGATGCAGTTGTTTTCCCCCACAATTGCTCATCTTTCTTTTGTGCACCATAGTATAAAACTAAATATATAAACGGTTTCCATTTTAAGTTTGTTAAAATTAATTGATATTAGCATTATGAGAGCGTTATGTACATTGTAACAGAAAAATAGTAAATAAGACTGAAAAACAACAGAAGTCCATTAAGTTTAACATGTTACCTATGTAACTCAGAAAAAGGAGAATTATATAAGACTGCCTGCCACCAAAATGAGTATTAATATATTTAACGGGTCTTTCTGTTTTTATCTAATAATACACACTAGAACCCTTTATGTGCACTCTTGAAAGAAATGCATCTAATCTTCTCTTAAATTTATCCATTATATCTTCCATTACTACATCCTTGGGCAAAGAATTCCATAATTTAACAGACTTTACTGTAAAAAAAACCCTTTGTCTACGAAAGTTGATATCGCCTCTCCACTAATCATGAGGGTTGACCCCTAGTTATTTGATCAGGCATTGGAAGGAATAGCTCACCACAGAGATCCTTGTTTTGACCTTGCATATTTTTATACATTGTAACAAAATCTCCTGGTTTGTTTATCTAGAGATCCCTTATGCATCAAGTCCTCCATTCCTTTAATTCATTTTATTGCTTTTTGTTGTACTTTCTCCAGTTCTAGAATATCCTTTTCCAGAACTGGTGCCCAAGCTGCACTGCACATTCGAGATGAGGTCTTATCAATAATTTGTACAGTGGCAAAATATGTTATCTATTCTTGCTTCAATAACCCTTTTTTGTGCAAGACAGAACTTAGTTTCCTTTTGCTATTGTTGAATGATGCACTGTTTCCAAATTTGTAGTTTCCAAGGATACCCAGGTCTTTCTCTAGCAACAAGTCTTCTAAAATGATTCCTTTAAATTCATTTGTAGCATTGAGGTTTTTTTCTAACTTTACACATTTTTTTTATAACTTTACACCTTTTTCTATTGAGGATTAGGTTTTCCTTTATGGGTGAGGCCATATCAGTCCCTATAAATTGTGTGGTCCTTGATCTAGATGTGCTTCCTTTACCTTCCTATGATTGTGTGGCATACCTCTGTATTTAACCAGTGATGTGATAGAAATGTCAAATTAAATTAAAAAAAAAACAGAAATCATGTAGTGTTACAAAGAATGCTAGATTCAGAAATTTGTTTTGTTTAATGTAAGAGTACATTGATCCCATAGCTGGATAAACCACTGGATGTCAAGAATAGGCAACAGGTAGTTCTCCAGTTATTATTGGACTGTAATACCCATAATCCTCATCTAGCCAACAAAACTAGCTAGAGAGAAAATAACTGCCTACCCCAACTTTTATTGGTTATCCAGTTGTCTGGAACAGATGTATTCAATTACATTACAAATAAATTCACTGATGGCCTTTCTGGGACCAGAAAGTTAACCTTTTGGATACATTTTGTTTCATTCTCTAAATTTCACTTACTCTGGGAATGTCAGCTGCTGGACCCTTACCCCTCACAGCTCAAAATGCTCTTTAAAATTTTTTTCAGGTGACTTGTCTTTGAGCATCGGGGTAAATTAACGAAAAAAAGAGAAGAGGAAGAGTAGGAAGATTATCTATCTATCTTGAACTTGAAAATCATTTACATCGGAAGGCCACACCCAGGGAAAAGTGACCTCAAAATTTCAACATACCGATACCATGAAGACAAAAGGTACAAACATAACAGTGCCATCCATTGGACAGATCAATATAGGACACAATGTAACATCAATATTACAGCAATAAAAAAACAACGTAACATATAACTGCATCTAAGGAAGAGTAATCAATAAAAAGATAAAGTGAATAGAAGAAAAAGAAACCAAAAAAAAGTAATAAAAAAATAACTGAGTGAAGTAAAAATAAATATAATTAAAAATTAAAATAAAGATAAAAAGAAAGAAAATGAAAGAAGCAACCAGAAAAAATCTCACATTATCTATCAAGAAGGAAGCAATAGAAAGGATTGTTTTCATTGAATCCATAATGATTCCTAGTGTTTAGTTCACGGATCCCAGAACACTCTCTTTGAAGCAATATTTTCAATCTGTTACTGCCTTCTTGTAATGGAGGTTATATGATGAAAACCCACAAAACTAAAATTGGACAGAGGATGATCCATCACTAAACATTGTTTGGCTACAGGTTTATGTATGTACTTTCCAGAAAAATTAATTGCGCAATACAAAAAAATACAGGAGAGGGATAAGAGCATCAGGCTAAATGCAATAATTGCATTATTAGCAGAGGAAATGTGCAGCAAGTGGAATCATACTTTGGGAAGAGGACCCTGCCCTAAAGAGCTTACAATCTAAATAGTAATGATGACAAAATTCAGAGACAGTAGAAAGAAGAGGAGAATAAGTGCAAGTGCAAGGGTTTTAAAGGAAAGTGCAGAATGATTTGGATATTAATGTCAGTATGTACAAGGGGAATATTGTTACTGAGATGTTTCCTTGAACAAGTGGTTTTTAGGAGATGTTTGAAAGTAATGAATGTGTATGATTTGCTAATGTTAATAGAGAGCATATTCCGAAGTCAAGGGGTAACCAGTGAAAATGATTGAAGCCAAGAGATGGCTTGAGTTGTGTAAGGAGTAAAAAGAAGGAGTCTTTGAGAAGACTACAGGGAGTGGGAAGAGGTGTATGGAGGGATAAGAACAGAAATTTAAGAAGGGAAAATACTTCAAAGAAAGAAGAATTTTGAAATATGAAACATAGCCAAGAGATGGAATTTAAGAGCAGACAGAATTGAAGAAAGATGAGAGGAAGGAAAACCAGAGAGTAACATAGTATCACAGTAGGTTGAAAAAAGACTTGCACCCATCTAGTTCAACCCTTTTCCTATTCTTGTTTACCATCATTGATCCAAAAGAAGGCAAATAAACCCCCCTCAATATAGCAATTTCAAATCATGCCTTGAATGGGGGGGGATTCCTTCTTGATTCCAAATGGCAATCAAATTTCTCCTTGGATCAACAAGCACTAACTAAATATTAATCCCAATACTAACATGCATAGCCCTCTATGTTCTGCTCTTTTAAAAAAAAAGTATCCAGGCCCCTTTTAAAGGCATCTAATGTATTCAGTAGCACAACCTCCTCAGGCAGTGAATTCCATACCTTTATTGTCCTTACAGTAACGAATCCCTTCCATTGTTATAGATGAAATCTCCTTTCCTCAAGTCTAAGCGGGTGACCCCTTGTCCTTTATACTGTTCTGTTAATGAACAGATCTTTGGCAAGCCCTTTGTATGGGCCCTGAACATATTTATATAATGTTATCATATCCCCTCTAAGATGCTGTTTCTCTAGTGTTTACAAGTTTAACTTTTCTAGCCTTTCTTCATAACTAAAACTTTCCATTCCCCTTACTAGTTTTGTAGCCCTCCTCTGCACTTTCTCTAGTTCCATAATGTCCTTCTTCAGAAAGGGCGCCCAGAATTGAACAGCATATTCTAGGTGGGGTCTTACCATGGACCTGTAAAGAGGCATAATTATATCTTCCTCCCCTGAGTCAATACCCCTTTTAATACATGCCAATGTCAGCTGTGCTGTCCCTACTACTGCTCCCACCATTGCTGTGCCTGCTGTCATACGTGCTGCCCCTGCTGCCACCAGTGCTGTGCCTGCTGTCAGACATGCTGCCCCTGCTGCCACCATGCTGTGCCTGCTGCCAGTGCTGCTCCTGCTGCCACCAGTGCTGTGTCTGCTGCCAGTGCTGCATAGTGAGTAGGGATGGGCGAAAGTTGTCGGCGTGTTCCCATGGGAAATTTCGCAAAACCACGTTGTTATCTGCTTTTTCGCGAGAAAATCCGCTTTAAAACTAGCGGTTAAAATTATCGCATCTCTCGCCCATTGGCCAAAATCTTTCACCATTTTGTCAATGGCTATAAAGTTTCTGCCCATTGATTTACATTGTTTTTCCACTTCCGCTATAAAAACATGATGTTTTCGCTCAAGGCAGACACAATAGAAGCATCTACAGAGTGAGATAGACATGCTGTGCTGTTGTGCTGTGATATTTTGCAAAAACTGAGGCAGAAAAGGCTCATAGTGACTGCTATCACTATGAGCAGGGTGAAAATAATCAATGGAGGAGCTGGAAGGACCCTTATGTGTCCACTGAGTCTGAGGAGGAGGAGGAAGTGAATGACAGTACTGAACCAATGCTGTCCAGCCCCCTAAATCACCCCAAGGGATCTTGGGGAATTTAATGGGAAGGAAGGCAGAAAAGGGAATGGGAAGGGAGCGAGAAAAGGGTTGTACTAGTGAGAGCAGGACAGGTCAGCTGCCTGTGCCTGCTGCAAGACGTGCTGCCCCTGCTGCCAGTGCCACCATTGCTGTACCTGCAGCCACTAGTGTTGTACCTTCTGCCAGATCTGAACCTGCTGATAGTGCTGAACCTGCTGCCACCAATACTTTGCCTTCTTCTAGTGTTTCTTGTAGTACTCAGAGGGGAAAGGAGAAAATGATGCCAAGTGTGACAGCAGGGCACCCTCTGTCACATTGCTTTGTCAGCTCCTTCAAGTAGCAGTGAGATGTATGGAATAGAGCAGTATCATGTAGGGACTAGTGGTGATGGTGGTGTTGCAGAAGCTGGGGTGGAAGAGACATTGATGGCCTTTTTATCAGAAACTGAGAAGGAATGGGAGACAGGGATAAGTATGGGCATCACCACCACCACTAGCAATCAGCTTTTGGAATTTGCGTAAATTGCAACTGCTCTAATTTCTGCTTCTGCTGAGAGGGAAGGGCAGCAGGGTGCTAAGAAGCAGGCTAGTGTGCCACAGACCACCGTGGACACAATGGGAATGGGGTCAACAAGTGATGCAAGACTAGGGCAGGTTCCACTTGCCAGCAGTAGCAATACTCCTGATCCTAGTTGCAGTGCTAAATCTGAGGCAGTAGTAGCAACAGCAGCAACATTATCTGCTGCCACAGAAAGTGAAGGGGAATGTGGAGGAGAAGAAGAAAGAGGCCATTCTTCTCCACCTATTCCCTATCCCTCCCCCTAGCAGTCATGGATGTGGGACTATATTTCTCTTCCGGCAGGCACAGTGCAGTCATCATCAAGAATGGTACAGTGCAAAATTTGTGACAAGTCAGTGAGAAGGGGAAAGGAGGGAACACACCTTTGCACAACCTCCCTGATAACACATATAAAACACAGACACCATGACATTTATGTCAAACATGTTAAAGCCAAACACCCATTACAGAAATTTAGCATCACTGTTACTGTACCTTCTGACTCTCCAGAAAGGTGGAGATCAAAGAGGAGGAAGAATAAAGAAACCCAGACAGACACTGGATGTTCCATGATGAGCGAAACAACTAGCTCGCCATCAACATCACCTTCTTCCTCTAGGGTAACAAGTATATCTCCTAACAATCCACCCCGTTCATCTTTACCTCCCCCGCCAAATGATAGCCACTCTGTTAATGTTAGGATATTGCAGTTCATCTCTACCCATTGCACACTGTGTGGTGCACTGACCAGACATGCCAGTGTGGTGGAGGAGAATTGATACCAGGTCATCAGGTGACATCTGAGGAGATTCTATCCCGCAGAATATGCTAGGATTCTGGCAGGGAGGGTTCATCATTACTATTAAACTGTCAGCAAGTTGTCATGTGTCCTTAGCGGGGTCTGGACAAGGGGTACAGTGACATCGAGAGTACTTGGTTTCAGGTGTCATGGTGTTTGGATACAGTGTGCCCCCAGATGTTATTTACCACACACACACTCTCAAGGGAAAAAAATATATTCTAATAACACACCCATGATTTTGGAGGAGGGGCAGGTGGAGAAGATTTAATGGCCAACTTCATCTTTTCTCCACATAGACTGGGGGCTACTTATTGTGCTGCTACTGCCTCATGTGCATCACTGGAGACAGTCGTATCAAGTGGAACCTTCATCATCCATCTTCCATGTTATTGCTATTGTTGATCCCATTCCCTTTCAGCTGCCTAATCATCCTGCTGCTTAAACAACTCAGCAGCAGCAGTACAAACAGCAGTTGCTACTCAGGATTC
Organism: Rhinophrynus dorsalis; assembly: GCA_037306005.1. Lineage (NCBI taxonomy): Eukaryota > Metazoa > Chordata > Amphibia > Anura > Rhinophrynidae > Rhinophrynus > Rhinophrynus dorsalis. The sequence continues at coordinate 255,088,047 of CM074721.1, forward strand.
AGGAGGACATTTGACAGTGGCCACTGGCCAACATGACCTGCTGGCATTAGGCCAGTAGGGCATTCTATTTTTTTCTTCACAGCTTGTGTTTTGAAAAAAATTAAATAAAAATAAACAAATAATAATAAAAAACTAGTCCTACAAAAAAAATAAACATTTTTTTGGGGGGTTGATTCTAACAAGCCTAAGTCCTACAATTCAATGTTTCCTTAAGGCTTGTGCCAAACAAGCTTAAGTCCTACAAATCAATGTTTCTTCAGGGCTTGGGCCGCTAATAAGTCTAAGTCCAACAAAGGCCTCTAACAACAAATCAAACAAATCATCCTCTACAAAATACTCTATCAAGTCAAGTATCAGTCCACCCCAGTGGCAGCTTATGTCAAGGGGTCCCTGTCTCTATCACTTTACATACAAATGTCTTATTTTATTTTATTGATTTATTTGTTTATTAACTGCCCCCCCAATAACAGTCAAGAAACCCCCCCCCCAAAACAAATTCACTGTTCAAATGATTCATTCATTCACCAACACAGGCACTCTCCTCAGACCCCTTTATACAATGTCTTATGGTTTTTATTTTATTTTATTTAGGATTTCTTTTTATTAAGTGCCCCCAATCCCAGTAAACAACGCCCCAAAAATCATCCCCTGTTCAACTGATTCTTTCCCCACACCCCACCAACACAGGCACCCTCATGCCCCTTTTATACTATGCCTTTTGGAAATAAAATAATATTTGCTATGTGTTTTGTGTAACTTCTGTGTTCCCATTGATTTCAATGGAATGAGCTAGGTGAAAAAAGAGGAAAATCTGCACTTTTCGTAGGAAATTTTTTGCTAAGCGGAAAGTGCCATTTTCTGCCGATTTCAGTTTCAGGCAGAAATTTTCACCCATCCCTAATAGTGAGTGAACAGAAGAAAAATCTATGCATTTTGTTTTGCTAAACCTAAACTATTAACATGTCTATTTTTGAAAGCATTCTTACTTTACAGCATGTTTTGACACCTGCCTAAAACTTTTGCACATGACTGTGTATATATTAGAAACAAACAGGATACAAGAACAGTTTCAGAGATTATTGAGTGAAAAGCTATGCCAAAGTAAAAATAAAAAAACAAAAAACAAAATTAAAACAGTAGGATGTCTGATGCACCATATATGAACACTAGGGATGGTTGAAAAGTCCTGTTTTCTTTTTACAGGGATTTTATTTGGGAAAAACACAATTTTCTTTTTTCTTGAAAACTGTCACAGATATTAAAAAATCCTTTAAAATGTAATTTTTGCTTGCACCAATGAAATCCCACCCAATTTCCTCTTATGCTTTTTATGACAGCAAGAATTTCCACTGCAATACTGCTCAGTGCTAAAGTGGAGAAATCTACGGCTGAATGCAAAAGTTATAAGCAGGCTGTGGCCTAAGGCAACATATATAAGCTTTGAAAAAAGGTTATCAGGCTGAATCTAACAGCAATATAAGCCTTGAATAATTTGTTAGCAATGTGGTAGTGATGGGGCAGGTGGTTAAGCTCTTTTCAAGGAATGTTATGCATTGTTAATAGGATGAAATGTACAGCAATAAAGGCCTTGAAAAATTTTTATTAGGCTAGTAGGGACTTCCATTTAAAGCTGTGATGGGCCAGGTGGTAAAGCACTTGCAAGGACTGAGGCCTTTTCTCTTTCTCTACCAAAAACTGCTGAGTTAATTTTTACAGTAAAGTAGAGGATAAACCTGCTAGCTTCAAAGTCAACTGCAAATCAAAATCAAAAAATCAAAATCAAACTGCAACAGAGGATAGAGCTGACAGCAACAGGTGCAGTACTAGAGTTCACAGCATCATCGTATATACTTTTTCCTCTTGTCTTCTCTTCCTTGATGTAGGAATTTATTGTGTGATGTATTATGTCTGTCTGGGTATCCTGTCTCAGTCTCAGGCTCAGTTACCCTATCTCAGTCAAATAGGTTTTTATTTATTTATCTTTTAATTCTTCTTTCTCCTTTCAATCCCACGCTCTCTGCACCCCATATGTCCATATAGCAAATGGCTTCCACCTATTCTCTTATTAAGAAATTCTTAGTTCCTTTCTTTATCTGTTTGACTCTACACTAACTAGCATCAACAATCCAACTTCTTTCTATCTCTTCTGTCTTATAATGGCCACTAAAATCTCAAGTGTCTTTGCACCACAAAACATCTCAAATGCAGACAAGCATTTTGGGCCTTCTCACAATTACATTTTCACATAATGTACCATTTTGACAGTTCAGATAAAGACCTTAAAGAAGACATGATTCTTCACCCTACTCACTTTCTACTCCTCCCTGCCAGACTAACAGAGCATATTAAGACACTATCTACATATGATCCATTCATGACAGTTACAACAGTGTTTGGCTTTAAGATTGGAAGAGTTTCTCATGGCCCATAATCATCCTCTATCCAGACATCAAGGAATAGCCAAAACCTTTTTAATTTGACCGAGCAAGATTTTCAGTGGCCTAAATTCCCTGACTTTGTGATACAATACATCATGCCTTGTCCAGTGACTGCCAGGAACAAAACTCCTAAAGCATATCCTTTCGGCCTTCTGATGCCACTTTCTGTTCATATCAGACCTTGGAAATCAATTCCATGGACCTTTTTGATGATTTGCCTTTGTCTCTGTGTAACAATGCAATCTATGTTGGGGTAGATAATTTTTTCTAAGATAGCATACTTTATAGCCCTGGAAAATCTACCTTGTGCTGCTGAAATGGCTTGAGTATTTCTGAAGGGGATTGTTTGTCTTCATGCAATTCCTCACTAGAGATAGAGTAATATAATTTGCTACTCACTTCTGGAAGACATTCAACCTTCTTCAAATTCAGCAGTTTATGTCAACTGGTTTTCATCCATAAACAAATGGACAACTGAGTGAGAAAACCTAATCCAGAAGTAATACCCAAGAGGCTCTTCTTCTTACTCACAAGATGAGGCGTCCCTCTTGTCCCCTTCTGAATTTGAATACAATACCAAACATACGTCTACAGGGCAAGCTTGACTCAATGACCAGAGTATAAAAATACATTGTTTAAATATCACAGATATCCCAGACTGTAAGTGGAACATCTACAGCTCTAATCACGGAGGCTAGCAACATATGGCTCTCCAGTTGCTGTATACTGCAGATACAGGACGATTCATAGAAAGAGACACATAGAAACAGAAAGTGAGAGAGAGCAGAACAGAGAGAGAGAGTGCACAAGTCATAATGCATGCAATGCAGAGCATGTAAGAGAGAATGTATGCAAGGGAGAACAGCAAGTGAACATATGCCAAAGAGAACACACATAAGCACAAGAGAAAGTTCATGCATGTGTATAAGCAGCAGAAAGGGAGAGCTCATGCAAGAAAAAATGTTCACGAAAGCGAACATACAGAAGAGAGCAAGGGCAAGAGAGACCACACTTGTGAGAGCATGCACACAGGAGAGATCATAGATTAGGGAGATCCTACACATTACAGTGCAGGCAAGAGAAAGACACATACAGAGAAACTGAGATGGTGACTGCAAGATGGAAACAGTGAGAGGGAGTAAAAAATTAAGAGAGATGTAAGAGAGCAAGAGAGAGAGAGACAGCAAGAGTGAAAGAGAGAGACAGAAATACTGAACTTTTGAATGCAACACCTGACTGACACTGTGTGAATATATAACATCATGTATGTCACACACTGGCTTTGACACTGGATTTTGATATTGGTTTTTGATTTTGGGAATGTCACATATTTTCTCTTTTCCCTTCTCTTTTACATATTATTTATATTCTAAACAGATATATTGCGTATTTGGTGCTACAATTCATCTATTCATTGATATTATAAATTGTAACAGATTCCTACCCCCTTTGATAGCCGCACAAGAACAGAAGAGGACCACAAAAAAACAACATCCTCTTGACATCTAACCATGTTTCAGGGACTCTGTTTACTCTTTGGACCTCAGCAATGAGTTGGAGACTTCAAGGGTTAAAGTTTCAATTAAATCAATAGGAATTTTCATTTATCCCCTATATTGTAGCTGTCTTACCACAATTTGCTTTCACACATATGGGTCATAGCAACTAGACTAAAAATAGAATCTGTCCTTGTTACAACCTATTCTGTCCTATTGGAAAGAAAACTTGATATTAATCCTACCAAAATTCTGGATTTTCCTTAATCTTTCTCTTTATTCTAAAATGGGAATTTTCTGCATAAAAATTATATGGGGCTTGTGATGAATAAAACAAGAGCAACAGTATCACCTTACACATAGTATAAAATAATTACTAGATTACGTAAAAGGATTATATAAGTTAAAATTCCAGCTATCAGAAAAATTAAAAATTTCAATTTGTGACTTTTGAATGATGTGTAGCAAAACAGAGGGAGTCTCCTTGATTTGTACAACAAAAAGCAACATAAAATAAAACTGATATTTTCATCAGATCCCTTTATCTAGTTCTTGGTCTACCATTTTTGACTTGCTTGAACTACAGTCTATAGACATCTATATCAGACAAATTATATGTTTCAGAATTCTAACTTTAAACCCTAACCACTGGGGTAATGCACAGGGATAAACAAATTGATGCATGACTATCACAAATTGCATACAAATCCTCTTTATATTTGCATTTGGTTTTTCTATTGCTCTGTATCATTGCACTGAATTTAATGGGAAAGTTCCCATTATTTACCTCCCTGCTCCTTTTGCATTTCTCAGGGTCTGGCTGTCATGGCTGTTGTGGAATTCTCTCCTAAAATGACATGCTGTACTTAGATTTTCAAATGTCAATAATAGTCAAAACATCACTAGCAGCCAGAATCATATTTTGCCAGTATCTATAGAACTGGAGACTATAGGAAAAAGCTGTAAAGTTGTATAGTACTTTACCATTTATGAAATATTGTTAGTGTAAATTGTGTCAGGAAATATATGTCTTAAAACTCCAGTGTTGGCATCAGTAGCAGTGATTTTTAAGATATCTACTAACTCTGTCATGAGAAATGATCACTTCTATGACTCATGGTTTAATAGAAGCTATTTGTGATATGTTAACCTAATGTAAAGCCCTACAGCAACAACAAATGATACCATTAAGTATCTGTCAGGAACATTCTCCGAGGTTTCATTAATCCATTCAACATCATCATGACCTGGGAAGGGGCATAAAGTTGTATTACTTGGTCAATTTAAAGGGTGGGAGTCATATCAAATGCCAGAGCAGTTCAACCTTTCTTAACATATCAATGTTTATGTTCAAATACTTTTATCTTAACTTGAAAAGCTAAACATATTTATGTGTTGTCTTTTAGCTCTAAATTCTGTAATTCACTTATGTATTATTTATGGCCTTATCCTAAAAACCAGCTAAATGTATCACGGTTCAGTGTAATCACAGATTTTCTATTATATGAAAACCACTGTGAAAAACATGTTTATTAAAAAACTAGTTGAACAGCCCATTACACGGGCCACAGTCCCTCTGGCAGCCGGTCGCGGGGCAGTCGCGCAGCAGTGTCTACTGCAGATGTCGGGCGTTACACACAACTTAGCGAATTATTATATAGGATAAATAAATAAAATCCAATGTAACATGTTGAGTGTCCAACACTCTATGTGCAACACAGTTGGAGTTCTTTACATAATCCAACAAAACATTGTAACGCTTAAATGAATGCACAATTTACTGAATATTGATACAATATAAGTTATTCTTCTTTCTATATCAATGTCTGGTGAATTTCATTGTTAATCTTTGCCACATGGATTTGATTACCTTAACAGTCAGTTAGTTTTTTTAGCCAGTGCTTCAAATGTTGTTATAGGATGTATGTTTACCAGGAAGATGGCCTGTACTTGCAGGCTGCAGTCATTGAAGTCATCTGGTAAACACTTATTATACTTTGTTGATTACATTGATATTGTAAATGATATATATATATATATATATATATATATGTATGTGTGTGTGTGTTGGATACATACTCTATCCTGTACAAGTGGGTAAAAGGGGTGATGTGCTGAAGCCCCACCCTTTTATAATGGTTCATGGGAAAGGGAACCATAGGGTGTGAACACTGAAGTTCTCAAATTGCAAGTGGGAAAATTAAATGATGTACCCCTTTTTAATGAGTACCATGTCCCACCCACCTTCACAAAATAATTACACAGTTCCCCTTCACCCATTGGGAGAGAAGATTTTATTAATAATCGCTTTAGTGACAAATTGTATCTGGGAGTCAGCTGCATCATTTTTAATAAATATAAAGATTGTGATAGAATCTACAAACATTTTCTGTATGGTGCACTCTGTGATTATGTAACAGCTTATAATGTGGCATGTTAGTAGAAATTAATTGAATCCAGGCAGAATGCTCTGGATTCTTGTCCGATATCCACACCATCACCTTTCTGGTCATTATTAGGGTTTCCTGAATGAGATGTTTGTGAGAATAAAGGCTTAGGTTATCTGGAAGTACTGATAGTAGGCATAGTCATGGGGAGAGAGGAATGGGCCGTTACAGTATATCAGAGATGATATTAATAGCTAGGTATGGGCCAAAATTTTGCCTCAAACCAATATCGGAGAATAATGGCAATGACAAATAATTTCCTGTGAAAAGTGCAGTTTTCTGCTTTTTATGCCTAGCTCATTGCATTGAAATCAATGGGAACATTGAGTTTACGCAGAACACATAGCAAATGCTATTTTAGTTCCTGTTTTGGTGCAGTGTGGGGAAAGAATCAGTTTAAAAGAGTATTTATTTTTTGGGAGTTGTTGACTGGGATTGGAGGGACAGTTAAAATAAAATTTAAAAAATTAAATAGAATTAAAAAAAAACATTAGACATGTTATATAAGGGGTCTGAGGAGGTTGCCTGTGTTTGTGGGTGGAGTCTGGGGAAAAAAAATATACCTGTCCAAAGGAGCACAACTCATATATACTGTATTATAAGGTATAACCATGCATATCATACATGGGGTGCCATAATCCTAATATTACAACACAGAAGAAAAAAAGAAATGATAGAATAGGAGCTATCTAGGCACTCAACCTACATATCTCAATAATTACCACTATATATATATATATATATATATAAACTTAAAAACTTAATACACAGCTAGAAACATATAAAGAAGATCTACATCGTTTTAAAAAAGAAAAAGTGAACAAAGTTGATAGAGACTATAAAGAAAATCGAGTATATACTTGGTTAACTGGCTCACAACCAAGACGTCGACCACCCCACAAGCATAGACCACGTAATGAACGTCCCCCTAAACCAACAGAGACTATTGATATTACTACAGCTCCCTCCTCTACTTCAGACAGTGAGAGTAGTACATCAGAGAGAAACACTTTTTTAGGAGTGACTACTCGCTCACAAACTACCATTCAAAAAGAAGACCCCATATTAGAAGGGGCGGGAGAAAACATAAGAGGGAGAGGAGCAAGACCAAAGAACAAATAATATTCAATTTAAGTAATCACACATTGTCTCCATCAGAAACATCATTACTTGCTAAGGGTCTCACTTTCGTACCTACAGTACAACATGATGGTATAAATTTTGATGTGGAGCTGCATAAATTTCAGAGAAGTATGAAACTTAGAGATTTTTTTAAAAATTCCACATCAGATGATAGAATGTATTCGAAATTTAGACCGAGAAGTAATTTTGAACCTATCAATACTAACATTTCAATTAAGACCTTTACTCGTTTGATGGAACTTGAAAATAGAAAAATAGTATCGCAAAATATAGTGTCGCAATATTCGAATATTACAAGGAAGGAACAAAGCGCTATTAAAACATTAGCCACTAATAAAGATATCATCATTAAACCCGCAGATAAAGGCGGAGCCATAGTGGTGATGGACTATGAATATTATCGTTCTGATATACTCCATCAATTGTCAGATGTTAATACATACAAACTACTCATAAAAGATCCTACAGTGGAGGATAAAAAAATTATTGATAATATCATCAAGGAGGCTTTACATAATAAATGGATTAATTTATCAACATCAAAGTACTTAACAACTGCGAATCCAATTATCCCTGTTTTATATACCCTCCCTAAAATACATAAAAATGTGAATACACCACCGGGTAGGCCCATTATATCGGCCAGGGGATCATTATTGCAGCCACTAGCTTGTTTTATTGATTCTTTTTTGCAACCATTACTTCCTAGATTACCCAGTTATATCAGGGATACAACTGACTTATTGGTAAAATTACACAATTTAGGTTCATTACCATGCAATACATTACTGGCTACTATGGACGTGTCCAGTTTATATACGGTAATCCCCTTAGAGGCTGGTTTACAAGCAATTAAAGATATATTAAGGGATAATAAGGATGATGAAAGACCACCAGATAATTTTTTACTGGATCTATTAAGACTCTGCTTGACTTTAAATTTCTTCAAATTTGAGAAGGATTTCTATAGACAGATCTCAGGGACAGCGATGGGGAGCAACTTAGCCCCTTCATATGCCAATATTTTTATGCATAATTATGAAGAGACATACATCTTGTCAATATTTAGAGAAAAGATATTGGCATATTTTCGTTTTATTGATGATATCTTACTGTTGTGGGGAGGAACAGAAGAAGAATTTTATAAGATGGTAGAAAAACTTAACTTGTCACCATCCCCAATTCGTTTTACAGCTGTGCTAAGTAATACAGAAGTACAATTTTTGGACTTGACTTTATGGATTGAGAACAACGTTATACATTCAAGTAACCATAGAAAACCTACTGATAGAAACACATTATTACATAGGAAGAGCTTCCACCCGAAACATATGATGGATAGCCTTCCATACTCACAAATGCTTAGGATTATAAGGAACAACAGTGACCCTATAAAAGCGCAATTACAACTACAGGATTTGAAATACAGATTTTTATCAAGAGGATATCAAGAAACTGATTTAAATGACCAACTAGATAAGGCCTTACAATTAACTCAAAGGGACCTCTTAAAGACACAAAAGAAATCCACAAGGTTAAATCGGTTAGTATTTCCACTAACATATACTACAGCACATAATCAAATAACATCAGCCATTAAAAATTATTGGGATGTATTGTCTACAGACTCTTCTTTACCGCCTATATTTGAACAGAGACCATTAATTAGCTACAAAAAAGGCGCTAACCTGAGAGACCTCTTGATCAAAGCAGATCCAACACATTGTTATATGCATACTCCATCTTCTTGGTTGGGACAGTCTAAAACAGGTTGTTTTAAGTGCTTGGATTGCACTACGTGTCGGAGTATGATAACTGGAAATCATTTTATTAACCCTACTAATGGTATGATGATTAAAATCAAATATAGATTGACTTGTACAAGCACATATCTAATTTATTGGATCAAATGCCCATGTAACAAGATGTATGTTGGACTCACAACTACAACGTTGAGAGAAAGAATGGCAAACCATTGAGCGACTATTAATAAAGCCATGGCTGATGGGAAGAGTGACAAACCTGTTGCTCGACATTGGTTAGAATTTAAACATATTCCCTCAAGTCTTAAATGCATGGCGTTTGACCATGTACCCCCCCTCTCAAGAGGTGGTGATCGCAACAGACTTTTACACCAGAAAGAATTTAAATGGATCTGTCGTCTAGGAACATTAGCACCGAATGGCTTGAATGAAGCTCTCTCATATGGGTGTTTCTATTAGTTGTTTTAGTAGCTCCTGACCTGAGTCCTTTTACTCTGGTTTTTGTGTCCTTTTCTAAATTTAGATATTCTTGATATCCTCCATTGACCCCCCTTTTGGGTTTTTGACAGGTATAGTGTGATACCAGGGCCTTCCTCTCGTAGTCCCTTATGAATGTTATGGGGGATTTGTTACACATCCGTTATGATACTCTTTTAAGGTGCCCTACACTTTGCGTAATGGGAGGATAGGAATCTGCTCTCATTCACATATGGTAGGTGCGGTAGAGTGTGGATGTAAGAGTTGACACCCCGATTGATATTAGGGATGAGGAGGTCTATTTATGGTGTATCATGACTATGTGTCTCAGTCTGCTTTTAATAAGATCCCCCTCTTTATTAGTGGGTGCGGGGTGGATATGGATGGATTATCGTTATTAGTTTGTACACACTTACCTTTGAATTTGGACTCTGTTTGGGAGCTTTGTGACAACTGATTTTTGCTAACAGTATTTTAGTTAATTCCATCTAGTAGTGTTTTATACATTGATTTTGGGGAGATCAGCCATGAATCTGGATTTAGTATCTTGTCCTTTTGTTTACCGGTGCTAGAGACGCACGAATCAGGGTTATAACCTATGGATATTATTACTGGAGACGCTGTGGGTTTATAACATTCTTTAAGAGCTGGTGAGGATTATAATTGAACTACAGCATTCAACCTAATGACGTATGGAGATCGAGACGGAAGATTTGTTGAACTGTGGTAATGTATTCCCTGATCTCTATCTTATTTTTTATAGAGATACAGGTATGTTGACTGGAAATGTATATTCTACATCCCATTTTGAAATGGAGCGACAATTGATATTTAACTTTCTTAGGCTAACATACGGAGCTAGCTTACTAGCCATTACATTATTACAGATCATTGATCTATACATGGAAGTTCATAGTTATCATAGTAAGGTATAAAGATGTAAACATTCTAAGTGTCTTTTTGTATTAGAAAGGAATATCTGCTATGATAAAAATCTCTTATGGTTTGTGGCGATCAGTCGGTTAATGATCCCTTTTGAAATTGCTTTCTTAACAAACCCCTTTCCAAGGGATCCTTTAATATATTTGGATCGCTGATTTAGATCGCCATAGGGATAATCGATTTTATTACCTTCAAATATTAGTTTGTCTATGATAACAACTAATGAGATATGTATTGTGCATTATGCGTGTGATATTTATTTCTAGCCGTGTCAAGATCGCTTAGAACGATGTGGTCACGATCCCTTGGGATCGTAATATATTGTATAGTTAGGATGATCATTCCTTTAACTCCTGTTTTGGATTGTATACTAATGGTTATATGTTGCTTATTTGAATATCCATTCTAGTGATGGGATAGTGTATCATTTATATAGATGTTTGGGACATTAGATGAAGGCCGCTATGTGAGAGCATATATTTTTATAATTCTTCTGTTTTTTATCCTGATATTTGCATACTATAGAGTATACTAGCGGCTATTCATTGTTTGGTTTTAATAGCACAATATACGCCTAACATTGGACCCCCACACCAATGGGTTAATCCAATTTAGGGTTGATAATTAGTGCACTTAGGGTTTGGCGCTTTTTTGTTCATGTTGGGAGGGGATTTAAGGTCAATGTTTGTTACGTGTCTGTAATCTTGAGAAAGGCTGCGGTGACAGCCGAAACGTCGATTGGAATAAATGTAACAGTTTTATTATTTTTGTAAAAGGTTCCTGAGAGTGCCATCATTTTCTACAAATTATATGTCTACTACTTTTTCTTCGATGTGCACCCGGGTCAGAGTGGATTAATTCGCAGTGAGTGCATCCGAACATCCATTATTTATATATAAAAAATATATATATATTTATTATAACATCTCAAAAATAAACATGTAGAAAAAATGGAGCCAAACATAAAAACCCCACAATCCCAAAATGGAGTACCTAGCGCCTACACTGGACAGACACAACCCATCCTATATCTATACCCCCCCATAAAAACAATAATCATAAGACACTGGCGCCAGTTAACAGCGCTCAGCCTCAAAAAATATGTAAAAAAAAAATTAATGAATGATGATAAAGACAGTGATGAAAAATGGAACATGAATGATGGATGATGAATGGATGAAATAGTACTAAGTCCATCAATTATTGTCCAAAATATCTATTCATCAGGACCTCACTGCCATGATGTCATTAGGCTTATGATGATATGGCCACCCCAGTTTCTCCTTCGGCACCTACAACTGCTACCGTCTCTGATGCAGGACTGGTCAGAAGGTTAACTGGATCCACTCCACTCCCACAACGCTATAGTGGGTAACCTGAGTTATGTCGCGGATTCCTTAATCAGTTGGGCATATACCTCAAGAAGCTTCCTCATGCCTTCCCTACTGAGCGCAGTAGTGTTGGACTTATGATTTCTCTCCTGGCTAGCAAGGCATTGGCTTGGGCGAATCCATTATGGGAGACGGAGAAACCCATAATATATAATTTTACTCAATTAATGGACATATTTAGAAGTGTATCTGATGTGCTAGGTCGCGGGACCTTGGTTTCCAAATATCTGATGACTATTCGCCAGGGTAACCGCATGGTGGTGAAATACGCAATCGAGTTTCAAACTCTAGCAGCCAAAGTAGGGTGTAACAGTTATTCTGACTCTTAGACCAGAGGTAAAAAATAAAACACAGTTTTATTGAGAATGAATTAGGAACACGGCCCCCTAAGGGCAGAAATAGGTAATTACACGTAACTGAAGGCAATATGGTAATATAGCAGGCACAGTATTGATAAAGAACAATGCATACAAGCAATAGGACTGAGTAAGGCTAGGGTTAAGTCCAATGCAAATAATCAGTCTCTGTTGTGTGTAAGACAACGCCCAGTAGTCCTCAAAGACTGGTGATTAAGCAAGACCAACACTGGTGCTAGAGCTAGATAATACCAGAGCCGAGGACACTCTGCCGTGCGTAACGGAATAGGCACACTGCGTGAGCTGAATGGGACCGGAGCCACGGTACTCTGCAGTACTGAAAGGGTTAATGACACTGCGTGAGCTGAATGGAAACTGAGCCAGTAGCACCCCTCGGTGCGCCAACGGATACCCACACTGCCAGAGCTGAAAGGGACCAGAGCCAGTAGCACCCCGTGGTGCATCAACGGATACCCCAATACTGCTAGAGCCGAGTAAGACCAGAGCCAGTAGCACCCTACAGGTGTGCCAATGAAGTGTATGTTGCAAGAGCTACGGTAGATGGCAACGGAAACCCACTGCTCTGCAAATGTAGCGGATAACTCGGTAATGAAGGTGGAGAGCTCAGCAAGTGTAATGGAGAGGCTCGGTATCTGAGGCAACAAGCTCTGCAAGGGTTAACGGACAGGCTCGGCAACAGAGGCAACAAGCTCAGCAAGTGTAACGGATGGCCCAGAAATGGAGGCAACAAGTACAGCAAGTGTAAACGGACAGGCTCGGTAACGGAGGCAACAAGCTCAGCAAGTGGAAGGTCAGCTTTAGGAGGCACAAGTCTGACAGTTCACAATGTCGCCAAGCGACATTGACGAAGCCACACTGGAACTGGAACTCAGGAAGCAGGATACCAAGCAGGAAAGTCAGCCAGGCTGGGTCATACACGGAGCAGGAGCGTCAGACAAGCCGGATCAATCACGGAGCAGAAATGTCAGCCAGGCCGGGTCATACAAGGAGCAGGAACCAGAAGAATAGTCAGACAAGCTGAATCGGTACACAGGAATGCAGGAACACAGCAATGGAAGCGCTGGTACTGGAACACCACGAAAGGGCACCTGACAGGTGCCAGAGGCCCGGTATAAGAAGGCCATACTGGGCAGGCATAACAAGCACTGCCAATAGGAACACACCACCGCAGAGAGTGACAGGTAATCACGGAAACCGTGATATAGGGGCCCTGATAGCTGCATTCTCCCAAGGGCTTTGCGATTATGAAGGACAAGATTGCTGCTTGTGACCTATCTAATAGTCTGGATGAGATGATATCCTTTGTCACTCTCATAGATACACGGGTCCAGGAGAGACCTTCATTTAAGGAGCGCCTGCGGAGGCATCCTACCAGCATGTCCTACAGCTTTTCTGGCCCTCCCTGACCTCCCATGCCTCCTGGTTCTGACACTACGGGTGGTGAACCTATGCAGGTATGGGCTACCTGACTCTCTGTGGCGGAGAGGGCCCGTAGGTGGAGGGAGGGACTCTGTCTGTACTGAGGTAAAAATGGTCATCTACTAAGATCATGCCCGGTACGTCCAGGAAAACGCTCGCACCTAGGATCCTGTTTGGGACAGATCTTAGGTGTCATCTCACAGCCCCCTGAAGCCTCTCAGGCTAAACCCTTGCTGGACCTTGCACTATCTTGGGCAAAAGAGTCTATTCCTGTGCCTGCCTTGATAGACTCTGGCATAACAGGTTATTTTGTGGACGCCACATTTGCTGAGCGTTTTGGGATTCCTTTAGTGCCTCGTGACTCTCTTTGGCGGTTGAAGCAATTGATGGCAGACACCTGCTGCCAGCACACATTACCCATTAGACAGCCCCACTTACCCTAAGTGTGGGAGCCCTGCATAAGAAAACCCTGAAGTTGCAGGTGATAAACTCTCTGCACTATGCTATTGTGTTAGGGTTCCCGTGGTTACAAGTGCATAACCCTAAAATTGACTGGAGCACATGTGAGATATTGTCCTGGGGTTCTCACTGTGAGGAGGTTTGTCTTTCATGTCCCATCAGACTTGCCTGTTCTGAGTCTCAAGGCCTACTAGAGGCTTATTCACAGTTTTCTGAGCTATTTAACAAAGTCCAGGCAGGTCCTTTACCTCCCCATAGACCATACGATTGCATGATCGAGCTCTTGCCTGGGACTACCCCTCCACAGAGTCATACGTATCCTCTGTCTGTGGAGAATAAGGTCATGGAGGAGTATGTTGCTGATGCCTTGGAGAGGAGCATCATTCGGAAATCCTCATTCCCTGCGGGTGCTGGATTTTTTTTTGTGAAAAAGAAGGACGGAGAATTAAGCCCTTGTATCAATTTTTGGGGCTTAAACATATTGATGGTAAAAAATGCATATCCCATACCATTGATTACTGAGCTGTTTGACCGCCTCAAAGGTTCTACTATATTTACCAAGCTTGATTTGAGGGTGGCTTACAATTTGGTCAGGATCAAACAAGGGTATGAATGGAAGACAGCGTTCAGCACCCAGAGCGGGCATTATGAATATCTGGTCATGCCCTTTGGCCTGTGCAACAGTCCCGCTGTCTTCCAAAAATTCATAAATTACATCCTGAGAGAACTTTTGCAAAGCTGCGTTGTTGTATATCTGGATGACATCCTTATCCATTCTCCAACGGTGGAAACCCACTATGCGGATGTATCCAGGGTCCTTTCGCTCCTGAGAGAAAACAATTTGTTCTGCAAGTTGGAAAAGTGTGAGTTTCACAAGACCCAAGTTACATTTGGGTTCATGATGGACCCCAAAAAACTGTCGGCTATGGTTCAGTGGCCTCGTCTGGAGGGACTGAAGGTGATTCAAAGATTTCTGGGGTTTGCAAACTATTGCCCTAATTTTATAAAAAATTTCTCGACCATTGTAAAACCCATCACTGACATGACGCAGAAAGGAGCCAAAGTGTTAGAATGGTCTTCTGATGCACTTTCTGCCTTTGACAACCTCAAAGCAGCATTTACTGCAGCTCTGATCCTGGTACATCCCAATCCCGCCCTGCCCTTTACCCTGGAGGTTGATGCGTCAGAGACTGGAGTAGGCGTCCTTCTTTCTCAACGGTCAGCTCCAGGAGAGGCTTTGCGCCCTTGTGGCTACTTCTCAAAAAAACTATCTAAGGCAGAAAGGGTTTATCAGATTGGTGACAGGAGTTGTTAGCTATAATTTTGGCATTAAAGGAGTGGCATCATCTGTTGGAGGCTACCAGTTCCCCCATTTTGATTCTTACGGACCATAAGAATCCGACATACTTGTCTGAAGCCAAGTGGCTGTCCTCCCGGCAGACCAGATGGGCACTATTCCTATCCAGGTTTAATTTTGTGGTTTTCTACCTTCCAGGCTCGAAAAATGTTAAGGCTGACACCCTGCCAATTTTGTAGTAGGTCCAAGGAGGTTCCTCCCGCTCCGATCATTCCTGCTGATCTCATTCTGGCCATGATTTGTACCTGTATTACCTCTCCTCTGGGAGAGGAGATACTGGCCGCCCAAGCATCTGCTCCAGCAGAGACTCCTAGTGGGAGATGTTTTGTACCGGCTCAGTTCAGCATTAAAATCCTGGAGACATACCATGCTACAAAAATCGCTGGCCATATTGGGCGCGACCAGTTAATCTGGTCGTTGTCTAGATTGTTTTGGTGGGCAAGCCTCCGCTCTGATTGCTTCTCCTTTACCACAGCCTGAACCACGTGTGCTCAAAATAAGTCTCCTCGACATCTGCCGGTGGGCTTACTTCAGCCTGTGGCCAACGAGGGAACGTCCCTGCTCTCACTTATCCATTGATTTTATGGTAGAGCTTCCTAGGTCCATGGGCTTTACTGCAATACTTATGATCGTGGACAAATTCTCTAAGATGGCTCACTTTGTGCCTGTAACAGTTTGTTTGACACACAGACACAGTAGGTTTGGAAAAAACACAGTTTTATTAAGCAATTAGAAATACAATAACCCTCACAGGTCCTGTAGTATATTCTCAATATAATACAGACACAAGACAGGTTACTTTTACATATGACCACACAGGTCAAGTATAAATATGGAGTCCATAACACGATATACTGACACAGGTCAGGCAGAACTTGAAAGAGTCCCAGTGTATCGGTACTGCATGGGTTAATGGCCTTCAGCAAGTGTAAACAGTCCCATGTGTGGTAAGGCCTGTTAAGAAGTTCACCTAGGATAGAGAGCTTAAATACGAGTAACGCCCAATAATAGGTTAGCAGTTAATGGTGTACTGCCTGAGCAGTAACGGAGGCTGAGCAACATAGAGCACTGCCGGAGCAGTAATGGAGACTAGGCCATGTGATCACTGCCATAGCAGTAACGGAGACTGAGAAATGTGGACACTGTCGTAGCAGTAACGGAGACCAGGCAACTTGTACTCTGCTGTAGCAGTAAACAGAGACTAAGCCACTTCCACACTGCCATAGTAGTAACGAAGACTAAGCGACTGGAGACTGCCGTGGCAGTAATGGAGACTGAGAAACTGAGCACTGCCATGACAGTAACAGAATGAGCAACTAAGCAACTCGCCCTGAGGTGGCAACCAACCGGGAGCGTATAGAATGACAAGCCAATAGGAAAGTTGCTGGGGCGACACAGGCAACCGAGACCAAAACACAGACAACGAGAAAGGATCACCACCCTCAAACGGAGGCCGGGCTGGTGCAACCGGAGCAGGAACATCAGCCAATCCAAGTTGGTACACGGAGCAGGAACGTCAGCCAAGCCGGGTCGGTACACGGAGTAGGAACATCAGCCAAGCCAGGTTGGTACACAGAGCAGGAACGTCAGCCAAGCCGGGTCGGTACACAGGAGCAGGAGAAGCAGAATGGTCAGGCAGGCGGGTCGATACACTGAGAACAACTGAGATCAGGAACAAGCGCCACGAAAGGGCACTGGAGAGGTGCCAGAACCCAGTATTTAAAGGCCATACTGGGCGGGACAAGCACAGTATAGCCAATAAGAGTAGAGCAGGAGTGTAGACTGACAGAATGTCACAAAAAGAGCACGGGCACCGTGATAGTGCCACTCAAGGGCTTGCTATCCGCACAGGAATTGGCGTTGGTATTCGCAAAGGAGGTGTTCCGACTCCATGGTATCCCTAAGGTGATTGTGTCTGACAGAGAAAGCCAGTTTGTATCCCGCTTCTGGAGGTGTTTCTGTGCACAAATGGGAATTCAATTGGCATTCTCCTCCACATACCATCCGCAATCCAACGGTGCGGCAGAAAGGTCGAACCAAGCCTTGGAGCAATTTCTCAGCTGCTATGTTTTTGACCACCACGACAATTGGGCTACCCTGTTGCCCTGGGCGGAGTTTGCCAAAAATTGAGCGGTGAACTCTTCCACTCAGTGTTCCCCTTTCTTGGTTAACTATGGGTTCCAACTCGCTGTTCTTCCTGAAACCTTCCATGCAGCTATTCCAGCTCTGGATGAGCATTTGCAGGCACTCAGTTCCTCATGGGTATATGGTTCAGTGCAGTGACAAAAAAGGCAGGCTGACCGTAGACGTCTGCCAGCACCGACCTTCCAGGTTGGAGATAGAGTATGGTTGTCATCCGGTAATTTGCACCTCCAGGTCCCATGCAATTAACTGGCTCCTCAATTTGTTGGTCCCTTCAAGGTGTTGTGCAAGATCAACCCTGTGGCTTATGCATTGGAACTGCCTGCCAATATGCTTATACACAATGTCTTTCATGTTTTCCTGTTAAAGCCCTTGGTCTGCAACCGGTATACCTCCGCTCCTGTCCGTCCAGCTTCCGTGATAGTTGCAGATCACGAGGAATATGAGGTACAAAGTATTCTGGACTCCCGTATGGTTAGAGGGCGCTTACAGTATTTTATCCATTGGAAGGGATATGGTCCAGAGGATTTCTGCTGCTGATGTTCACTCTCCTCTCCTGGTGCGCAGATTCCATGCATGTTTTCCTGACAAACCTGGTCTGGTCCCTCGGAGGAGGGGTCTTTGAAGAGAGGGTACTGTCACAGTACATTGTAGCGCCGCCTCTTCTGTCGATGCTCACTATGACGCTCCGGCGTCATTTCCACGAATGGTTGGATGCATCAATGACAGATGCGTCATCTGCAGAGGCGAGGCTTCAAGCATGGTGCAGGCCTCTGTTTTATGTGTGTTTGTTTCCTGTAGTCTCCTCCAACCTACTTCCTCCCTCTAAGCTGCTCCTCCTATCTACTTCCTGTGTAGGGGTTTAAAGGGCAGACTGAGTCCTGACTCAGTCACCCTTACGCTGTTGTTCTGAGCAGTTCATTTTCTAGTATTCCTGATTCCGGTGTACGATCCGGCTTGTCTGTCCATCCATTCTGGTGTTGACCTGTGACTCTGTCTGACTATTCTCCTTGTGAGTTCTGATTTGGCTCAGATATCCTTTCTGGTGCAAACCTGAGGCTCTGGCTGACTACCCACTCCGTGTATGACTTAGGCTTGTCTGACTACCCACTCTGTTGTTGACCTGGGGCTCTATCCACTGCGCATCCAGCATTCCATTGCTTCAGTGGATATCCTGTCTGGTGCAAACCTGTGGCTCTGGCTGACTACCTGCTCTGTGTATGACTTTGGCTTGTCTGACTATCCTATCTGGTGCTTAGTAGTAGGCTCTGTCTGTTCGCTCAGTTTGTTGGTTCTGTTATTCAGACCTCCTTCCTAGTACTGACCTGGGACTCTAGCAGACTCCTAGCAACTGACTGCAGGCTTAGTCAGTATCTCTTGGGCGTTACTTACCACGAGATTCCAGTGGGCTGAGGCCTAGTCTTCGACAGTGTGGTGCAGAGATTGGGAGACAGCTATTCCTGATACAGTACTCACCATTTCTATCACCCACTGTGTGTGTGTGCATATATATATATATATATATATATATATATTGCATTACTACCATTATTCTCATAATAAAGGTCCTATTAACTCTACTATCTCCTCTGCCCCTTCCTACATTTCCACTCTGATCTCCCGCTATATCCCATCCGACCACTTACGATCAGCCAATGAAGGTCTTCTCTCAGCTCTGTTTGTGTCTACAGCCCTCTCACGTATCAAACCTTTTTATCTCATTGCTCCTTATCTATGGAATGCTCTATCTTCCACCCTGCACCACTGCACCTCTCTTATGGTCATCACTTCATTCTTGAAACTACACCTCTTGAACAAAACTTCAACATGCAATAAGGCACTCACTTTGTACAACTAACACACTTCATTTGTGTCCCCTATCATGACCATAGATCTAACTCTGCATTCAGCACTTGACTCTTATGTACCCTGAATGTCTCCCATTACCACTTTAGATTGTAAGCTTTCGAGCAGGGACCTCACTTCCAGTGTTTAACTTTATAAAGCACTTGTAACCCTGTGTTGCCTAAAACTTTAAATTGTAAAGTGCTGCGTACACTTGTGGTACTATATAAATAAACATATTCATTTATTCATATACTTTCAGAATCTCTCAGAAGGGCCTAGGCATGGCAGTATAACCACCTCATTAAGAGCACCTCCATGCCACCTCTTCCTACCACACTGGTGCTAAATGTTTGGCGGTTGAGTTGTGCATTGGTCCCAGCCTATGTGAGATAATCAGCAGTGGGATAACTCTGCAGGACATCTTGGTGGGAGAGGGGTGGATGCCTAGTGGGATCTACAGCTGATAGAGGCCTAGATCTTACTAGTTTTGAACATGTACCATTACACCTGGGATGGAGTCTCTTTCCTGCTGGAGTGGTTATACGTAAAGGCATTTGCAGAGTCCCAAAAATCCTTTGCGGTCCTCCTGCTGCATTACGAGGGGTTTGTCCTACATGGGCCTATTTGATATTCCTTTGTGAAATTCTGAATGATTGTGGACAGAGGCAGACATTCATATTTCAGTGCCCACAGTTCTTATTTATAACAGTTTTCAATATCTCTGTTGCACTATATCCATCAGGCAAGATAACACTATGGTATATGCTCATAAGGAGATACATTTGGGGCTATTGTGAAAGTTTACACACTTTGGAAGGCCCCAGAGAGTCCCAAAAAAGGGTGCCCTACCATTTGTGCTTTTGAATTTATCCTGATGTTGATCATGCTGGTGAATTGTACAATGTAGCTGTCCTAGACACTGAGCTCAGTAATACATGACCTAGTCTAAAATAAGCACCAAACTTTCACAAAGGCCAAAAAGGCTGAGAGAACACTAGATAAAGTAATCCATGCTATGAGGCGAGGAACCCAATTTAGTGCATAATGTTCAAGGTTACTTTCTGGGAAAACTAAGCCTTTTATCCTAGTTTGTTAAGTTTGGGAGCAGGCAGGGTTTGTGCTTAGTGTTCACATCTGTTTTTCTTCTGTTTATGTCTCTTTTTTTCTAATCTCTGTCTTCAAGAAACTGCTTACCATGTGGCATCTGCAAGTGTGGGACACCCAGGGTGCAGAGTTACTCAGCTTGATTTACATATTGGGTACTTTCTGATGGCAACATTCAAATTTATGTCATGGAATGCTAATAGTTACTATTAACATTTGTGAGCTAGAATCCTCAATTATGTAAAAAAACAATTCCCTGATCTCATTCTTTTACAGGATGCCGACCTGTCTCACCTAAAGACGTAATTGCTTAAACACCCATGAATGGGACACAATATCCACTGTCTGCAGTCTATGCTTGTGGCGTATCAATTTTCAATCATAGACAGGTGGACTTCCTGATCTCTTGTGTTCATAAATATGTTTAATTGTACTTTATCATTCTCCAGTGTTTAAAGGAATAGTAATGTTTCACAATAATAGCAGCTCTGATTAATCTTCATAGTACTTGGGTCATATAGAGTGTTATTTCAATACTGTCAGAGTTGTAATTCAAGAGTAATTGCATGATAAAGTTTCCCCCTCCCGACCCTTTTACTGATGTAACACTGCTCACCTTACCTCAGATCTGGTTGCATCACAAAGAGAGACAATCTTCAGTGAGAATAATGAAAAAACTGAAAAATCTGTCAAGGGGGCAGGGTTTTCCTTGATCACAGTAAGAAGATCGTCCCTTGCTGTGACCTGTCTGGTCAAGAGACCAGATTCCACATCTGAGGGGAGGCGGCTTACACTAGGTAAATGGGGCGGGAGGGGGACAATTTATCATTCAATTCCACTTGAACTACAACTCTGACAGTATTGAAATAACATTCTCCATGGTCCAAATACTATGAAGATTAATTGGAGCTGCTGTTTTTGTGAAACATTACTATCCATTTAATATTAAGGTTTAAAGTCTTCAAGCTGACACTTATTAATGAATATCTACCACCTCCAGCAGGTTCCTCTATACTATATAATATCAAAAAAGCTGCCAAATTGGAAACCCTACTCCGCTCTTTATTTTGGTGATTATTATTTAATTATAGAAGCAGTCATGCTATTGTGCCTGATAAAGAGGAATCTGAGGCACTTCGATTGGGGATTGTGGTCTTGGCCTTTATCGACCTTTGGTGGTAGAAATACTCCCATGACCCAGAATTTTCATGTTCCATTGCCACTCAAGGGTCCCGGTCATGGATAAACCTTGCTTTCACTATGCCAGATTGACTTTCTGTCACGGTTCCCAGAGAAGTTCAGGAGTCAGTATGGTATAGTTAAATGCAATTTATTAATAGTAGTGGTAGGTAAATATATACAATAGGATCCCCACCATACCACTGTGGGAGCTGAGTTGATCCTGTCAACCTCTTGACCATACCTGCGTCAGGAGGATTTGAAACCATTGGTGCCTGGGAGGTCTCAGGAGGGGCCATCAATTTGATACAAATTTGCTCAAGATGAGCAGTGCGCTGCAAAACCGTCTGCACGGCCAAAGACAACTGATCAAGTCCTTGGCTCAGTTTCTCCATCCTCTCCAGGATGCTTTGGAAAACTGCATTGCTATCACCATCTGAACTCATGGCCTTTGCGTACTGTCACTGTTCCCAGAGAAGTTCAGGAGTCAGTACGGTATAGTTAAATGCAATTTATTAATAGTAGTGGTAGGCAAATATATACAATAGGAAGTAGGCAAATATATACAAAGAAACAAGCAGAGGGTTACAAGCCAGCGAGCACATTTATCAGAAATAATAGGCTTCCATGCTTGACCACAATGCTAGAGACTAGGCCTCAGCCACTGGTAGTCTCTACCAGAATCAGGAACAGAACAGGAGCAGGAACTGGGTCAGAAACAGGAACACAGGATCTTGATCCAAAGTGGGAGATGTACCGAAGCACGCCTGCTGTCAGTAAGGAGAGAGCTCTGACTCAGCCTGCAGTCAGAGAGGGAGTAGATAACTGACTTAAGCCTGCAGTCAGTATCAGAGCTGGTCTACCAGAGCCCCAGGTCCGCACTAGGTTGGGTGTCTGCTAGGTAAAGGAAGCAAACGTAAGAGTAGTCAGACAGAGCCACAAGTCAGCACCAGAGGGGGTAGACAGACAAGCCAGGTCATGCACAGTTCAGGTAGTAAGCCAGAGCCACAGGTCTGCACCAGGTTCGATGTCCACTATTAGGAATACGCAAAAGAATAGTCAGACAGAGCCACAGGTCAGCACCAGGTTGGATGGAAGACTAGCCAGGTCATACACAGAGCCCAAGGTAAGAGAACTGCTAAGCACAACAACGCAAGGACAACTGAGTCAGGACTCAGTCTGCCTTATAAACCCCTCCACAGGAAGTAGGTAGGAGGAGCAGCTCAGAGGGAGGAAGTAGGTAGGAGGAAGTAGGTAGGAGGAGACTACAGGAAGCAAACACATAAAACAGAGGCCTGCTACATGCTTGAAGCCTCACGCCTGTAGATGACGTTGAAACTAAGGTAAGCTGTAACACTTTCTTTGTTCTGTGAGGTGGTTTTCCTTCCTAGAGTCCCACAGATTACTATTCTTTGGTTCAATCCCTATGTTTTGCAACTCATAAAATGAGTTAGCATGTGGAGGTCAGTTAAGTCAGTGGCTGAGGAATACTGAGGGATGAATGAGAGATTGTTTCTGATAGGGGGCTGTCTGGAAACATTAAAACTTAAATTTAAATACCTTATACTCCATGCTAGCCTCTGTAAGAATTCTCAAATTGTTTTCTGAGGTCTAAATATAGTTGTCATTATCTTCACACAATAGTTATCGAGATAGGTGTCTGAGAAGTAATGATTTATTGTCAGTTAATGAGCCTGAGTTATCACAATAAGCATCAGTTACTTTTTTGTTTAATTTTCTGCTTAATCGATGGAAATGGTCCTGGAGGTATTTTCCTGTGATATTTTAATTAAATATGAGTACTCCTCCTGACCCCATATTAATTTATTTTTACACTTCATCTCTCATAAGTGTGGGTAGAGGTTGGAGCCCTGGACTTCTTCCTTGTTCATATAAAAGGTAAATATAGGGGGTCTTTGGTCCCAACCTTTTTTATTTTGATTCCTCTCCTGTTGGGGAGGGTAGTTAGTGGAGGGGGTCCTGGATCCCTTAATTGAGCATTCAGTTGATTAATATGGTGCTTTGGCCCCTTATTCACTTGTTTTGTATTGAACTTGGGGGCTATAAATAATAATAATAAAACAATAATATGTGGTGAATGGACCCCATATTATTATTATTTTTTGCTTATTTTGTTGAGGGAGGGAATGAAAGTTTG
The DNA here is from genome assembly GCA_037306005.1 of Rhinophrynus dorsalis. Lineage (NCBI taxonomy): Eukaryota > Metazoa > Chordata > Amphibia > Anura > Rhinophrynidae > Rhinophrynus > Rhinophrynus dorsalis. Next base: position 255,112,187 of record CM074721.1, read on the forward strand.
TTCCCTTTGTCTGGCTATCTCAATATGGGGTCTCAGTAACCCATATTATTGCTAATGCCTCTCCATCCTCATCTGATTAGGATGGACATGTGGGGATATCTTCCCAATATTAAATAAAATGCTTTATTTTTCTTTAATCATTAACCCCTTTGCGGCAGTTCAGGTAATACAAGCTGACTGTGCAATAGAAAGATTAATCTGCGTTCAGGTTAGGATACATGGGGGTGGCAGGGGTGATAGTTTATAGAGGGTGGAATAGTTTGCGCTCACAGTATTAGGAGAAAGATATGTCACTGTGAGTACCACCTGATAGGAATCTTTGGTGTGCTTTATCTTATCTATAAATACATTCACTCTGAATTACAACATCTTAATAAAAGTGTACAGTACACAAATATGCAAAATCTTTTACACAATAATTGGCTAAGTGTTCACAAAACTGGAGTATTAGCAGACCCTTTAGTTAAAACAAGAAACAAATAACCTTAACCCCTTAACGACCGGCCGATCAGTGCGGAACATTTTTTTTTGCTCCATCCACTTCTGGACCCCCCATGAATGGCATGCAGCCACGGGGGGAGCCCGGAATTCCATGACGGTCATAGTATGTCATGGGTCGTTCAGTCAGATCAACCCTTGACGTACTATGACCGTCAAGGGTCATTAAGGGGTTAAGATATTGGTTCAATCCGTGAGAGTGTTAGTCAGTTCAGATCCGATTGTTAGTAGATGGGATGAATATGAGAATGGATGATGTGGGTGTAAAGGACAGAAGGAATTTAGTCACAGATGGTAGATGATGATGTTAGTTCGATGTAGGACACTGATCGCACTTAGCCTGCTGTGCTGTTGTCAATTGCCCGGAGTCTCCTCGAGCCAGTACATATAATTGGAAAGAAGAAAAGAAAGAGACAGCGCACCAGTGTACTAAGTGTAGCTTGCTGAATAAGAGATGATATTCACAGAAAAAATGTGCATACAAGAGCCATAAAACCATAAACATTTATTGGTATGAGCAAAAATTAAAAGTACATAAATCTGTATCTATATATATATATAAAGGGGCATATATCCAAATAAAAGTGAATTGAAAAATACTAAGTAGCTACTAATACCAATCTAAATATATGTGAGCTATAAACAGGTTAAAATAAGATAAGATAAAATAAAAAATAAATGAAAATAGGGAATAAAATAGTAGTCATAATGGGAGATGTTAAATGAATAAGGCTAAGAGAAAATTAATAAAATAAATGGAGTATGTTCAAAATTAGGGACTATAGTGCAAAATATGGCAAAGGAGAATGTCGACCCTAGTACCTGTTGGATCTGCACGTAACACAAAAGGGACAGTCTCGGAGTTGCAATATGGAATTGGAGATGCTGGTCAGCAGTAAAATCAATGCAAACAGAATAAGATGACCGGAGCGTGGTATATGTGGGGGAGTTCTATTGTCCCCCCCCCTTGTTTATCTGGATAAAAACAAATCCCAAGAGGCCTACGCATAATTAAGGAACTAGCTTTTGGTCAAACAGAAACGGAATTCTATAATGAATGGAATAATACACTGGACAGATGTTCATTCAACTTAATCAAACTAATCATTACCTATAAGGAAAAGAAACTTAACAGCACCATGGATATGATAGAAACAACAAAGATCAACCTTGAACCTTTTAAAACCAGCAACATTTTTCAAACATAGATAGCCTAATAAATGATAGCGTCATGAAATTTGGGAAAACACTAATAGAATGTAAACAAAGGAAACTAATAAGGGATGAGAATGATTACTCAACTGGCCATATACGACACTGGAAACGTGAGGACAACAGCAACGCTAATAGAAATATATCTGTTAGATCTCGCAATGCCTATGGAAATAACCACAGTTTGAGACACAATGAACAAGAACCTAGAAATGAAACTTCGACAATCATAATTGATAGAAATATTAGGAACAATGAAATTAACAAGAATCCTTCCCAATCTGAGAACACCATTACTATTGGGTAGACAGACAATGGAACTAACAATAATTATACTAATCACCAAGCACAAAAAATTATTAGTAATGAGGAAGATCTTGTGCTACAAAATATCCCAATACGAGATGTCTCTACTGACAAAATTCTACAAATCGTTCCAAAACCAACTCCACCAATACCAAAACCAAGAAAATTGATGGGAATAAAATCAAAAAGTACCATCCATACAACCAGCAAGATGACAAACTCAAACAATGGAAGAGATAGGACTACGCCATTCAAAACCACAATAAAAGGGTATAATAGACAAGAAGTGAGCCCAAAGGAGAATGCCTCCCATAACCAACCATCTTTTTTGTATTAGGACAGGACAACACCAATACAGGCATAGCTAAGGAGGGAATAGAACAAGGAGCGAGGCAAACACCAAGAGAATCCCCAAAGAAGAAAAAGATCAGATAAAGCAGGAGAGGAGGATGCAGAACAAAGAGAAAAGAAAAGGAGGAACCAGAGCCAAACGGAAACAAGTATCTTCAATTTGTCCTCACATATTTTATTACCATACAATATCTCACTTTACAAAAAGGACTCAAATTTGCTCCAAACTCAATACCAAATGAGTCTGAACTTTTTGTAGACACTCACAAATTTGTACGAAAACTCACCCTAAAGAAATATTACGAAAATGAAAGAGAGAAGGAAGAGAAATCTGTCTATTTAACCGAAAACGACAACAAAACTTTAGAATTATTGGTTGAATTATGTGAAGAAGAAACTATACCCCTATACCAGGGGGAACTGACTACAGAATTACCAAAGTACAAACATACACACCTTAAACCACCCTCCAAATGTAATCCAACTCACATAAGAGGCCCACATATAGAAGCATTCCTGGATGTGGTGATTAGGGATATTCGCAAGCTATATGAAAAACCAATCAAATTAAAGCAAAACCTTACTCACAAAGAAAAGAAAAGCTTAAGACTACTCATGGACGACAACTCCCTTATTTTTAGAGAAGCAGATAAAGGGGGTGGTTTGGTGATTCAAAATAAGGAGGACTATATCAAAGAAGCTAACAGAATATTAGGAGACTGCTCATTTTATAAGATTTTACCCTCCAACCCTATTGATACATTCCAAGAAGACTATAATAAACTTATCTTGTGTGCTTATCAAAATGGGATACTCAACAAAAAAGAATTCCAGTTCCTCACAGTCACACATCCAGTAATACCAATGTTTTATCATTTACCCAAAATTCACAAGAATCTCAATAACCCTCCAGGACAGCCCATCATTTCTGGAACTAATTCTCTGACTAGCAACCTTACCCAATATGTTGATCATTTACTACAACCTTACGTACAAAATCTACCATCATATACCAAGGACTCCATTGACATCCTTAGAAAATTGAAAGATCTCCAATGGGAACAAAACTATATATGGGTCAGTTGTGATGTAACTTCACTTTACACTATTATTCAACATGAATCAGGTACACAAGCAGTCGAGACAATACTTTGAAGAGATCAAGAGATCAGAGAAGAACAAGGACAATTCATTCTTAATAGTATTAATTTCATACTGCAACATAATTACTTCATCTTCGAAAACACCCATTACCCACAAACAAAAGGGACAGAAATGGGAACTTGTTTCGCCCCATCATACGCCAATATATTTATGGGGGTTTGGGAGGAAACCCACATTTGGAACAAACACCAACAAGACCTAGCATTCTATGCCTGTTACATAGATGACCTACTACTTATCTGGAAGAGTGGAGGCACCAAGCTAGAAGAATTTCTCATGGCAATTAACTGCAACAATTTGGGACTTGCCTTTAAGTATGCCACTAGCACCTCATCCATCACTTTCCTAGATTTGGAGATCATGAGTGGAACAGATGGAAATATCCAGATACGCACTTACCAGAAACTAGTAGATGTGAATGAATACATTGACGCAGCTAGTGGCCATCCCCAGAAGTGGGTGTCCAACATCCCATATGGCCAATTTCTATGAATCAGGAGGAACAGCACTGAAGAACAAGATTTCCTTAAACAAGTAGCACAATTGGAAGAATGGTCACAGCTACTATGTAAAAAAGATAAGAAGGCTAACTCTGATACAGTTTCAGTCATCAACACAGAAGGAAGGCTCCAAAAATGAATGGATATACTGCATATATCTAGATATTCTGCCATCTCCGGGAAAATTGAGCAAATCATAGAAATCAAAGAAAAATTGGAAAATACTTGAAGGAGACAGAACATTGAGTAAAATAATCCCTAAACAACCAAAATTCAACTACAGGAAAGCACCTGATTTAAACATCTGGCAAGACAAGAAAGCTACTGGAATTATAAATTATATACGCTCCAACCAGAAGGTATGGATGAAGAATTGGACCTATGGTGCCTATTAGAATCCCTTCGGTCTCTCTCAAATATACCTATAGCCCCACTCACACAGGCATTAGTATCAGTACCATTTCTTGACATATACCTACTTACTTCATAACTTTATGACCCCACAAGAGCTCCCACTCACCTTCTCTAAGTATCTCTTTTTTTATTACCTTGATAATTTGGGGTAGCATATGGTCTAGTCCTTAATATTCCCAACTCTCACATGTGAACTTGAGACTGTCAGTGTTGGCTTGGTGCCTTTTATACTGTCAGGGTATGGACAGGTCATATGTTTGAACCATAGATTATGACACCCTATGTTATGTAAATATATTTTGTACATTTTATATGAGATTTGAGCTGCCTAGCCTTCATTTGAACTATCCCATATGAATATCATACCACAAGCATCATGTTGGCCTTCCTATCTCCAGGGTATAAAATTAACATTAGACAGCCCACTCTTATCTCTCCACCTAAGTATTTCTCTAGGATTAGTCCATAACATTAGAGACGTGTTCAGCTCCGACATTATTATATTAAACATCTTAAATCATCCCCTTTTAGGAACTATCATATTATCCGATTCTACTGATGAAACTGGCGGCGTGCAATTGGATTATACACAGCCGACCCGTGTCGCCGGTACATCTCAGAGCAACCTCTCTTTCTTTTTTAGTTATCTATTTTAAGTCGAGCTTTCTGTTACTACTTTCCCTTATCCTTACACCAAATTTATTTATAATTCATTATATCCCAAAAGTATATCGTCCAGTTAGGGATCCTACTAGCAACACAACTACATTTTTAGTAACACTGTTTCCATAGAACTGTGTCTCGCTGTCTACATGTATACTATCTGTATCTGATTTGAAAATATTATTTAACTGATTATTATACACTTTATATCCGTTTAAGTTTGATGTCCTATTTACTCTAGATTTAAAATGTTGTTTACAATAAGTTTCTATTTTTCATAAATGTCACTGTAACCCGGCAATATAAGAATTTCAGGGTCTTTGACACCTTTGACCCCTACTCCCATTGGACAATTAAAGTATAAATAAGGGAATCACCATCTTGGCACCCTTTTCACCAGAATTAACTTTTTTCCTGAAGAAGGAGTGATCTACTCGTTGAAATACCCAAAATATCCACCTCAAAGATAAGATCTACGCCCAAAGCCCGGCACAAAGACCTGAAAGAAAAAACTGCACCATTGGGGTGGATCTCTCCAAAACTGCATACACGGGACGAGGCGGAATTGAGACTTGGTGCAAAAGTGGAACCCTGGAGACACTGGCTGTCAGATTGGTAAGCATTACAACAATAAGCCATCTGGTTAGCGAACAACTATACTTGTAACATATATGCTCTATTTGGTGAGCGCACAAACAAGGGGGGAAAACAATAGAACTCCCCCACATATACCACACTCCGGTCATCTTATTCTGTTTGCATTGATTTTACTGCCGACCAGCATCTCCAATTCCATATTACAACTCCGAGACTGTCCCTTTTGTGTTACGTGCAGATCCAACAACTATTGGGGCCGACATTCTCATTTGCTATATTTTCCACTATAGTCCCTAATTTTGAACATACCCCATTTATTTTATTCATTTTCTCTTAGCCTTATTCATTTAACATCTCCCATTACGACTACTATTTTATTCCCTATTTTCATTTCTTTTTTATTTTTATCTTATTTTAACCTGTTTATATCTCACCAATATTTAGATGGTATTAGTAGCTACTTAGTATTTTTCAGTTCACTTTTATTTGGATATATGCCCTATATATATATATATATATATATATATATATATATATATATATATATATATATATGTACTTTTACTTTTAATTTTGTTCGTACCAATAAATGTTTATGATTTTATGTATCTTGTATGCACATTTTTTATGTGAATATCATCTTCTATTCAGCAAGCTAAACTTTATACGCTGGTGCGCTGTCTCTTTCTTTTCTTCTTTCCAAGAATAATATTCAAGAATAATATCTGCATTAAAGAATAGTAGAACCTTTTTGGCACCTCTGCGCTGTCCATCCCCTTCAACTCCACAATTGGTGAGTTGAATGCCTTTATGCTGAAAGGCACCGGAAGGGACTGACAGCACAGGTGCAGAAAAAGCCTACTGCAACATTCCAGTAAGTGCCTTCCTGCATAAAAGGTTCGATTTTTCTTTAATGTAGTGATTATTCTTGAAAAGACAACTATGTCTAGGCATATCGCTAATGTAATGATGATTTAAGCCTCTATGTTCAGCTGATGAAAGTTCAGCTTTAATGTAAGTCAAAGTGTTGCCGGTAAGTTTACAATGCAAGTTAAGGAGGGTGTTTGTGTGGGGGTGTATGTTTGAACTCGTGTAGAGAAACAGGCAGGTAAACTGCTTGACTTTACACTTATGTACCATCAGCACTGAACCTAAACACAGATGCATGCTGATTTTGTCATCTTGCCTCAGCACACCCACCTAAATGCCTCAAGTGCAGACAATATAAATCAAGCACACAGATGCCATTTTCCAGCAGATTGCCTTGGCACAGAGGTACAAAACAGGTGCAGTCTGCTTTGCTTCTAGATGCATACCAATGTGATGGCAATCTACAGTTAATTCTCTTAGTACATACCCCTTATTCTTTTACCTAAGCGCATACCTCCCTTTAAATTTATACTGATCCACTGTAATCCTTTAGGTGCTTAAGAGGTCTCCAATGCATTGCAAAGCATCCAATTGGGTCAATCTGCCTTGTAACTCCATATTTAGACTCTTTTGTCACTATGGTGGCAGTTTGAGTACTGGGGGAGGGGCATACATCTGGTTGCTTGTGTGCTCTGTGGAATCTCTTTAGATGTCTAAAAACTCTCTAGCTGGACAAAAAGGTTCCAAAGAATGTGGGGAAGGGTTCATTCACATTGTTATCTCCCCTTTTGTGGATCTTGACTGCCAGCCCTAATCAGCATCTTTGTCTGAGACACAGGGTGAGACACAGCCAGCTTTCAAATGCAGTTTTGATATTCTAGAGCAGGCTTTAATGAGCTATACTACTAGGAAAAGAGCACTCTTCCCCTTTCACTATCAAAGAATGGTCCTCTGACTCTGCTATGTTACTTCTATAGCACTGGATATCCCTATAGCAAAATTTAGTGAAATAATCACTTCAAACCATAGTGGCATGGGTCTTCAGTACACCATTAACACCTCCTGGAAACTAAAGACATCTTTAACCCAATGTTTGTTGCAATGCATTGTATACATCCCTGGCACTCAAAGGGTTAATGCATTGCTTGACAGATCATTGGCTACATATCTAACATCAAAAAGAGCCATTTACTGGACTCCGGCCAGAGGTATTCTGGTTATCCACAGTCTCTCCTTCAATCCTTTTCTCTGCCTCATCCTCCCTCCTGATATCTCTCTCTGTCTATGACTGTATACCTATCTATCTATAATTACTTTTCTCTCTGTGTGAATAAAATCCCTAAATACAAGCTAAGAATATTAGTGGATAGTCACAGTTTGCCAGAAGCTTTAAGCCTTAGTCTGTGGGATTTATTATAAATTTTCTTTTCCCTTGTGTGGTGTCTCTTTTTACTGTTTTAGAACTGTTACATTTGCTTACTATCTAGCTCAGTGTTGGACAGCCTAAGTTCCTCTTGTTGTTTAGTACTACAATTCCCATCATTACCAGTCAACCATTAATTCATTGTAGCCATGAACAGAAATAAACAACATAATAAGTAAAATAGAATTTCTTCTGAAATAGGCTGTTTTGCAATGTCAGAAACATGTCTCGAGAAACATAACTGGCAAAAATCTGTTTTGGTTTTGCATTGGTAAAAAAATGTTCACTTACTTTTAGACATAATTCAGAGCAATCATCAGAACAAGGTAGGGGACTTCTATAAATGAGCAAATATCTATGTAGCTAGATCAGTGTCTGGAAGCCTGAGGTAATCCAGCTGTTTAGGACTAATTCACCACAGTTCATTTTCTTCAACCATCCAATTTGGATCCATCCAGTTCAATCCAGAATAAATCTTAGAGGGTCAGAGAGGGGGAGACATGGTGAAGGGGGAACAGAGGAGTATGGCAAAACAAGCAATGGGGCAGGAGTGAGAGAGGCTGAGCAAGAAGGACTGAGTGGAGAGCAAGGATTGGGACAAGAACAATGGAATACCAAAGAGTTAGAAAGAGATGAGGAAGTTAGGTCAAAAAAGGAAAGGAGGAGTGCAATGGTGAAAAATATGAAAGTGAAAGGAGAAGGTTTCGGAAGACAAGGGAGATGTTGCTAATTAGATGGGAGAAAGAGGGAGGCCAAATACCATTGTGCCCATTTTGTTATTGTTTAAGATTATTTTGTTTTTAGCATTCAATCTCCAGGGCCGGATTTGCCATAAGGCAAAGTAGGCACCTGCCTACAGGTGCACACCACCAAGGGGCGCCTGCCAATGGGATTTTTTTATTATTATTTTTTAATTCTTAAAAAAAAAAAATTGCCACCTCGCTGGCTGCGCCGGCGCCCACTCCATGCTGCCCTCACATTGCAACCCCCCCATTGTCTATTTCCTACCTCCCTAGCAGATCTGTCATCTGTGCCTCCTTTGGCACAGTCCTGTAAGCGTTGAGCTCCCTCGTCGGCTCTGTAGGAATGCAGAGCGCTGGGAGATGACATCATCTCCCAGCGCTCTGCATTCCTGAATAGGAGACCACGTGGGAGCTTCAGTAACTACAGGGACTGACTGTGCCAAAGGAGGCACAGACGACAGATCTGCTAGGGAGGTAGAAAATGGACAATGGGAGGGAGGCAATGTGAGGGCGACATGGAGATGGTGGGGGCAAGCTGGAGTAGAAGGGGGGCATTGTGAGGGCAATGTGGGGCTGATGGGGTCAATGTGGAGCTGATGGGGGCAATGTGAGGGCAATGTTGAGATGATGTGGCAATATGAGGGCAATGTGGAGCTGATGGGGTCAATGGAGATGATGGGGTCAATGTGGAGCTGATGGGGGGCAATGTGAAGGTGTTGGGGGGGCAATGTGAGGGCAATATGGAGATTTGGAGCATTGTGGAGATAGCCGGGGGGGGGCGCTTCAGATATCTGTGCCTACAGGCTCCTGAAATGTAAATCCGGCCTTGTCAGTCTCTCAACTTCAGAGAAATATACCTGTTAATACTGCCCCAAGATTTGCATACATGTGCACAGAAGATGTTTTGCAAGTATGTGCAGATCATTTATAAATATGGAAAATAGAAGGGGATGAAGAATGAAACTTTTGGTAACCCCACATTACTTTGAGGGGAAGGGAAATGCTGTCCTTAGTGGAGAAGAAATGCTGTCCGCAACAGACACATATTTAGTTTTGTATTATAAGTAGGATAGAAATCACATTAGAGAAGGATTACCTATGTCTAGATTTTTGACCTGACGTTTATGGATTGGTACAGCTCTAGCCACTTTCAAGACTGGGTATATAACTGGGTGACAAAGAAGCAGTAATTAGGGGTGCATTAGAATGGGCAGTGGCCAATGTCCTGAGCTTTTGTAAGATTTCTTGTAGTTGATCTTGTCCAGATTGTGATTTAGGTTTTTTGTTGATGAGGTGATGAATTATATCACCATAACTTTGGGGCATGATTTGATTGGCTTTATTTTCCAGACACAGTATAATAGGGAGTGATCACTAAATGAATTTGCTAGTATGCCAAAATCTTGGATTCTTCTATGGCAAAATGATAGGATACAATCCCACAGAGTATGGCTGGATGTTTTTTATTTATGCAAGTAGGAAAAGAGATTAGTTGAATTAAGTTTAATGCCTTAAATAACATGTACTGATGGGAAAAAACTGATTACATACGTTACCACCAACCAAGTAGATATACAGTGGATATAAAAAGTCTACACACCCCTGTTAAAATGCCAGGTTCTTGTGATGTTAAAGAATGAGACAAAGATAAATAAAAAACTCACAATAACCAGGTTGCATAGGTGTGCACACCCTTAAACTAATACTTTGTTGAAGCACCTTTATTACAGCAATCAGTCTTTTTGGGTAGGAGTTTATTAGCATGGCACATCTTGATGTGGCAATATTTGCCCACTCTTCTTTGCAAAAGCGCTCCAAATCTGTCAGATTGCAAGGACATCTCCTGTGCAAAGCCCTCTTCAGATCACCCCACAGATGTTCAACTGGATTCAGGTCTGGGCTCTGGCTGAGCCATTCCAAAACATTAATCTTCTTCTGGTGAAGCCATACTTTTGTGGATTTGGATATGTGCTTTGGGTTGTTGTTGTGCTGAAAGGTGAACTTCCTCTTCATCATCAACTTTCTAATGGATGCCTGAAGGTTTTGTGCCAAAATTGCCTGGTATTTGGATCTGTTCATAATTCCCTCCACCCTTACTAAGGCCCCGGTTCCAGCTAAGGAAAAACAGCCCCAATGCATGATGCTGCCACCACCATGCTTCACTGTGGGTACGGTGTTCTTTGGATGATGTGCAGTGTTATTTTTGCACCAAACATACCTTTTGGAATTATGGCCAAAAAGTTCAATCTTGGTTTCATCAGACCATAATACATTTTCCCATGTGCTTTTGGGGGACTTGATGTTTGTTACTGCAAACTTCAGCCGGGCTTGGATGTTTTTCTTTGTAAGAAAAGGCTTACGTCTTGCCACCCTACAGCATAGCCCATTCATATGAAGAATACGGGAGATTGTTGTAACATGTAGCACACAGCTGGTACTTGCCAGAAATTCCTGCAGTTCCTTAAATGGTGCAGTAGGCCTCTTGGAAGCCTCCCTGACCAGTTTTCTCATCAATTTTGGAGGGACGTCCAGTTCTTGGTAATGTCTCTGTTGTGTAATATTTTTCCACTTGAAGATGACTGCCTTCACTGTGTTCCATGGTATATCTAATGCTATGGAAATTCTTTTGTACCCTTCTTCTGATGCTTTGGAAGCTCTCTGCAGACCATGGCTTTTGCTTTGAGATGCAACTAAGAAAACGTCAGGAAAATCCTACTAGAACGGCTGAACTTTTTTTGTGATTAATCGGAGTCACTTTAAATGATGGCAGGTGTGTAATGACTTCTATTTAACATGAGATTGAATGTGATTGGTTAATTCTGAACACTGCCACATCCCCAGGTAAGAGGGTATGCACACCTATGCAACCAGGTTATTTTGAGTTTTTATTTTTTAATTTTCCCTCTCAACGATTTCAGTTTGTTTTGCAATTGAATTGTTCACGTTATAGGTCACAATAAAGGTGGAAAAAGTTCTAACATGATTTTTCTTTGTCTCATTATTTAACATCACAAGAACCTGGCATTTTAACAGGGGTGTGTAGACTTTTTATATACACTGTATAGTCAATAATCCCAATATATTATTCTTTGTACTTGCCATTCAACAATATGAGATTGCAATTAGCTTCCTATAGACACATGATAAATATAATTGAAAACCATAATATCTAAATCCTATATCACTCACTACCCAGAAATCCAAAAAGGCCCAGGACACTAAACCCTTGCAATTATGTTGTATTCAGATTACAGGTCCGTCAGCCAAACACAGCTGAGATGTACTGATACACTAAAAACCTACAAATAAATGAAACCAGAGGAGTTGAATCTGAATCATATATAACTCACCACTCATCACTCACCAATGATTATATAGTCATAGGCCTGCAGGATCACCAGACAAACACAATCCAGATAAACTAGTGGACGTTTCTAAAACACCTCTACCCTCACTGTCATAAAAATACATATACTGATAACACACTAAATGTCCTGCTATAAAAAATACTGATTGATTAGATAAAATAAAAATATGTGTGATAAAATATAACAATAGTGCATTCAGTCGTATTTGCACAGAATGCTCACTTCTCATTAATGTAGATATGCATGTGTTTGTTGCTTTATGACATAATATATTAAAGAATATATTTCTCTTGTCAGGCTATCTTTGCAGATTTAAAAGTGTTGATAAGTGTCCAGCATATAATATAAGTGGGAAGTCAAGTAATTAATGGTGTCTTGTGTTTAAGGTGTTAATTCTATATCTACATTTGTATATTTACATCAAATATTATTCAATAACCACCTTTATCATTTTGTGACTTATGGTTAGCCGACCCAAGAGAGACACCAAACCGTCCTCCACTTTGAGTTTCTACTTTTTTAGCGACTGAAGCTAATGTAACTGCATCTCCTAAAAGACTGCATATCCTAAAAGACATATATATATATATATATATATATATATATATATATATATGTAGACTAAAACATGTACATCTCTCTCTTTACATGTGCATATATCTGTTTACATATACATTTATATAAGTGAAATACATCCCGCAATTTCCACTCCTGGTCACGCTAAGGTGCTTCACCTAAAACCCCCGGGGACCTTTAGACAGCGCACCTGTTCCAGCAGATATCCGGGTCTAGGCACCTGGGGACATGAAATAATAGACACGCAAACAAGTGTATGTGCTAAAACCTCAGTTCTGCTTTATTGCAGTCGTGTACAAGCTTTTATTGGGATACATATATGGTGGGTCACATCTCCTGGAATATCACACCCCCAGGACATGGGTCACAACTTGCAGTTACAACATGTGCATATCATTACATATCATTACAGCCTATGCAAATCATCACTACTATGCAGATTATCACATTTTATACAGACCATTATGTCCTATGCAGAGTCTTATTTCTAATATCCTCATAAATCCTCTAAGTGGCACTTCACGATTGGAGCATATGTCAAGTCCAAATGACCAATTTCCAGTAAACCCTGACCTCTTTCCCACTTGGCTACCTGCCCCAAGCATGAGGTCCACAAGAGGAACAGTTTACCACAAAAATGAGGAACCAAAGCAACATTTAAACACCTGGCTAAATGCCCCTGATGTGTACATCTATTTCTCTGAAAACAACACCACTCCAAACCAACATTTACTGGAGGTTTTATAGAATAGCAGAAGTAGCAATAATCTTACCATAAAATAATGTTATTTTCAGTATTGAAAGCATCTCAGCTAAATTGAAGTGTTAACCCCTGATTGGCATAATACCCAGGGCCTACCAGCCTAAACCAATAAATTGATATATCCTTTCAATAAATTTTAAACCCATGTTGATAACTAATGTCCATATCTACAGATGTGCACCAAAATGCCACTTCATATATGTAGTTATATATAACCCAATAAAGGGGAATAGATAACAAATAGCTTAAAACGGAATCCAAAAAAGTAGGTCCAACCAAAAATCGCTGGAGAAAAAGAGAGGGAGAATACAATGGGAAACAAGGAACACGGTAAGAAAAACTCACCCCTTTATATATCTTTGCTCCATCATTCTCCACATTCTGGAGACTTTATAAGCAACCAAAAATTTCTACCCCAGCATTAAAACATACGGTTGTAATGTCTGTAAGTTGTAAATCCATTCTGATTCTTTTTTTGGACATTTTATTGATTAAATTGCCTCCCCTCCAATTTTTAAATACATCTATACCTATAAATGACATGTTCTCTATAATCCCCACTCTCTACAAAATTTGCCAATAAACTATGCTTGGTAAAATTGTTCTTAATGTTATAAATGTGTTCCCTAATTCTATCTTTTAATGATATCTTAGTCCTACCAATATACTGTTTCCCACATGAACACTGCATTAAATATAGTACTCCTCTACTGCTGCATATTATAACATGTTTAATGTCAAATTTTTCACCTGTACTCTTAGAGGTAAAAGTTGTAATATTTCTTACTACTTTATAGTTTTTGCACCTCATACATTTAACTCACTTAAAGAATCCCCTACTGCACTGTAACCAACTTTGGTTTGCGAACTCTTGCCTTATTATACATGGGGCTATTTTTATGGCTAGATTGGGAACCTTAGTAAAACATAATATTAGGTCTTTCAGGTAACACATTTACCAGTATTTTGTTATTTATCAATATATTCCAATGTTTATTTATTATTCTTTTGACATTTTCATATCCTACTTTGAATGGAACAATAATAGATACCTTTTCGCTATCTTTTTTTACAGCTATTTTCTTTTAGCAGATCAGGGGCTTGATACTGTTAGCACTGCTAAAAAAAAAAAAAAGCAGGTGTTGGGTTTTTTTAAGTAAGGTTTTGTTTTCCTATACCCAAGTTGTTAAAACAGAACCAGCGGTAATTATATGCACTGCCAGTCAAAAAAAAGGTGATAGGAAACAACTAAAAACAATACGCAAGTAACATGCTATTAACTACAGTCAGTATTACCAAGTGTTTTGTGGTTACATTTTCTGCCTGGAATCCTATGCCTCAGAGTTGAGGCGTAAAAGCCACAACGATGGTTTTAAATCAAGCAGCACAGAATTCATTCAGGCATGCTCTCTAAGGACAAAACAAATGGAGAAGTGTCAAGTTAACCCCTGAAAGCACCCAAACCAATGGACAAGTGTCAAGTTAAGCGTTAGATGGCCTAGATTCACTAAAGGTTGATGCTGTGGCAATATGATTTTGTCGATGTATTTGAAACACTTCTACAAATTCAAGGATGTCAGTGTATGTCGAATAAAATTGAAGAAAGAAGAATGTTGAATGGGAGCACTAAATTTCGAAATAAAAATGGAGAAATTTAGTACGTTGAATGGGAGCACTATATGTCGAAATAAATATGGAGAAAGTTAGTATGTTGAAGGGGGGGCACTGTATGTTGTATTTCTAACATGTTGTGCAGCATGGGGAACAACATCATTGTGTGTTAGCCCCATATGCACTGCCTGACACCCCCAGCCTTCTTCCCTTGCCCAATGGTAACCACAGATCCCCATGTACACTGTCTGACCCTCTCCAGTCTTTTCCACTTGCCCACTGCTAGCCATAAATCCCCATGACCACTACTTGAGTAAGGGAAGAAGGCTGGGGGTGTCAGGCAGTGTATATGGGGCTAATACACAATTGTGTTGTTCCTCATGCTGCACAACATATTAGAAATCTGACATACAGTACCCCCCTTCGACATATTAACCCCCCCTTAGTAATTCGACATACTAACTCTCTCCATTTTTATTTCAACATATAGTGCTCACATTCGGCATTCTTCTTTCTCCAATTTTATATGACATACACTGACCTCCTTGTATATGAAAAATCATATTGCTAAAGCATCAACCTTTAGTGAATCTAGGCCATCTAATGATTGACTTGACCTTTCTGTGGTCAAACGTATATGCCTCTTTCCTTGGACTATGGCGTTTAGCGTGTTTTCCACGTTGCTTATTTTTACTGTAACACCAGTTTTGGCATGGCTAATAGTTTTGAGCCCCTAAACTATTAAAACTATTGGCCTCCATGATATTTCTATCTAATTTGTCTTCCTCCTAGTCTTTTTCTACAAACCATTTTTTAAAACCTGATAGAGTAGTATTTAACTGAAGCCTAGTTCCAGAAAACCTGTTCCCTCTTCAGGACTAAAGTTCATGCTGTCCTGCCTTGGCTCACTTTCCTTTTACCTAGCCCAGGACTCAGATCTAAATAACAAAACAATTTAATCTATAGTTAAAATTTACATCTTTATTTGTATATTATGAAAAAAACAAGGAAAGGAAAGTGTAATGCTAACTTAGAGGGTAAATAGAAAAACCTGTTATGTATAATTAAAAGCACAAAGACACAAATATGGCACCAATTTGATACTGCTATAATAAACACTTCAAAACTTTTCTTAAGTAAAGTGGATAGTGTAATATATTTGAGCTATCTCTTCCCACCCGCTGGCCGCTTTGAAATGTACAATGGGGATACAATTAAAACCCCAGCAATCTATCCTGACAATCTATGTGATTAAACAAAACTTTTATTAAAAAAAAACGCTTAGAGAGACTCTTTTGCGACACTCTTCTTTTTTCTTTCCTCTTTTTTTTAGCTTATCCAGCTTGGAGTGAGAACCCAGTCTCCTGGTGAGCGCGCAGCATTGGACTAAAAAGAGCATAATATAGTAAAAGAAAGAACACTAAGAAATATAAGTATTTGTGTTTGTTTTTTATTTTAGGTTCCTTTTTGTTCTTTCCCTTTTAAGATGTTCTTTTCTTTTTTTACCAATAGATTGTATATTTTGCCTTGAGTGCATAATGTGGGAAGATGCCAGAGGTTGGGGAGTTTTTACTTTTCATCTTGGCTCCCAGTTTGTATATATATTTTTGTATAGCAAATACTTTCTAGCCATTGAAAAAAATGGCAAATAAATTTTGCCAATGGGCAAAAAATGTGAAGATTTTAGTTGCTGTTTTTAAAGCAGATTTTCCTATGAAAAAGTGGACAACAACAGGGTTTTTGTGGATTTGTTTGCAGGAGCAAGACGGGACCTTTTGCCCACCCCTAGCAACAACAAGAATATATTCATATGTTGCCCATTTAAGAAATATATACTGAAATAGCATCTTAAAATATTAGAACTCTGACTAAAATCTATTGGTAGCAGCTCTAGGACATCAGCCCTGACCCCAGGAGCTGGGGCAATTTTAAAAACCCTTCATGCCACTGGCAAAATTTTTAATTGAACATTTAGGACGCTCTTAAGATTTGCTTTAGCCTTCATTTTTAATCTTCCTTTGTGGGGAAAGTAACCACCTTTATCTGTTTTACTTCTGCAGAATCACGAATTCCCACAAGAGTCCAAAGTTAACCCAATCGTGACCTTTCACAAGCAATTCAACATTACTCAGACTCTCCCTCTATATATATAGAAGTCAAACATATGTTACTCCGAATCAATAACTTGGACACGACCTCGGGATCTAATGAACTCAAGTGGGTTCATGACACCTCTGAAGTAAAAAGTCGCTATATCAATGATAACGCATACCTAATGAATCTCTATTCCTTTAAAGGGATAGTAATACTTCATTTTAACTTTATTTTATTTTGTAGGCATTAAAAAAACATGAAGAATGATATAAGTCTTATCACTGAAACCTTTATGGTTTAAGAGATATTCACAAACAAAGTATCCCCCCCTGTTCAACCAGATCAGAAGGGAGATGCCCAGGTAGACTGCAGAGAGGGACAATCTTCAATTAAGATAAGGGAAAAAGCTGAAAAACTTGTCAAGGGGGGAAGGGCTTTCATTGTTTTCATACAAAGAAAATTGTCCCCTTCTGTTATCTGTCCTGTCATACAACCAGACTCACATCTGAGAAGAGATGGCTTACACTGGGTAAAAGGGGCGGGGAGGGGAACTTTGCTTGTGAATATCTCATAAACCATAAAGGTTTCAGAGATAAGACTTATATCATTCTTCATGTTTTTTTAATGCCTACAAAATAAAATAAAGTTAAAACGAAGTATTACTATCCCTTTAATGAAAACAATAAGTTTCACTTGCAAATCTTATATATAACCGGAGCTCAAGGGGAAAACACCAAGAGATCTATGACTTACTTTCTCCAATGTAAAAGCACGTAGGTTGCAAACCAACATACTTATATCTGGTCAGTACCAACTTTCTATCTCCCCATGCTTATTCATTGGAGAAAGCAAAACATATGAATGCACAAAATTTAGACTTTATAAAAATCTTTCAAAGACCTACAAAAGACACCACCCAAGTATCTATTGCTGGGGAAGCCATATATATAAAAATGATAAAATTAAATATACTATTATTACTCTGACTTTCCCTTATATTAATGAAACCTACAATATACCCAAATGAAGAACCCATTACTTTAAAAATTGTTATAATAAAAGTCAAGACCGAAGTCCAAAGCCTATCTCCATACTTCAATCCGACTAAATACAAATATAAATCCGGATTCTTCATTTGAAGCATAAATCAATGTAATAATCCAAGTGCAACATTATATATAACATAACACATCATAAGCCTTATTAAAGGCCTTAGGGTGTCTTGTACCCAGAGTAAACGTCCAGAACGCTTCTCGTCTCAGAAGTTTACCATCAAGATCCCCTCCTCGTTTTCCAAGAGAGACTCGTTCTATCCCTTGCACTGAAAAAACCTCCAAATTGCCTTCATGTACCTCTCTGACGTGTGATGAAATGTTGGACTTAAAACTCATTCCCCTAATGTCACTGAGGTGTTCATTCATGCGACATCTTAAGGGTCTAGTTTTTTTTCCCACATATTGCATGTGACATGCTTCACAGGTGATAAGATACACAACTTCAAAGACGAAAGACAAGAAAAAGAAATAGTATCAGTTATAAACTTGTCACAATATGAGCTATCTCCTATAGAAAAAACAGTCCTTGAAAAGGGATTAAATTTTGTACCTACTAGACACTAGAGGTGCCATGAACCCACTTGAGTTCATTAGATCCTGAGGTTATGTCCAAGTGATTGATTCGGAGCAACATACGTTTGACTTCTATATATATATATATATATATATATATATATATATATATATATATATATATATATATATATATATATACAGAGTCTGAGTAATGTTGAATTGCTCGTGAAAGGTCATGATTGGGTTAACTTTGGACTCTTGTGGGAATTCGTGATTCTGCAGAAGTTTTGAGTTGTTGTAATCAATGAACCCGGAAGCTATATAGGGGAGTGTAACATTGAGACAAAGACAGGGTCACGAATAAGCTTTCATACACGCGAAACGCGTTGATCAAGTTTTACTAACACCTGCTCATGAAGACGTCTTACGGTCTTTAGAATTTTTTTTATTTGAATATTATTTTTGATACTTTGTATTGGAAGTTGCCATTTGAGAGATAAAAGAAGGATGTTGATTTTATTGGGATACATAGTGTCAGAGTGTTTCAGTTGTTTGATATATTCCACATATCTGTGTAAATTGCTGTGAGGACAAAATGGCAGTGAGATCTACCTTTGAAAGGTGCAAAACTTATCTCTGAAAGGTGCAAATTTCCACATTTCCCTGCAAAGTTCCAACCTGATCACTTACTGTTTCTTATAGTCCAGCAATGCAGCCACAAAGCAAACACAAAACACACATCATCACACATACAAGCATACATTCACCCTTACAATCTCACTCACACCATGGTGAAGCTTGAAGGAGGAAGAGGCTAGCCCAGTTTTGCTCTCATTTCTTCACTCTGTAGAACATTGTCCACATTTCTACCCAGAACAACCTCACTCGTCCATGACCATCTGACCACAGGATTAAATTGGTTACTTCCTGTAAAACAGGGACTGTTTGGCACCCAAAGCAAGGACTTCTAAAACAGGAGGCCTCTAGAAAACACTGCATATGCCCATGCCATGGAAAGCACTAGTACATCTCCACTAATGCTCCACCACTACAGCTCCATAGCATTATTATAAATTCTGTGTCTCTAATTTGGGCCAAAGCCAGCCCATGACCATTCCTAGTGTAAAGATGCTATATTTTGGATTTGCAATCATAATCCCCACAATGCAGTTTATACATATATACATAGCCATACAGGAAACATCTTAATAGAGGCTCTGACCTCACACCAAAGAATATGAAGTCAAAATGAATGCCTCCCATACAGACACATTAAAAAAACAAAAGTATTAGAACAAACTAAATATGTAATAGCATAAAGAAACCAATAAAAAAGTGGTCAGTGCCTTCATTGATAAAGTACAACTTTGCCAGTAATGAAAACAACAGCAACATGGAAACTATAAATAAGGAGAGAAATAAATGGTATGTTCATAGTCAGTTTTATTAATCTGTTTACTCAATCGACATTAGCTTTCCAGTGGTCAAAACATGGACACTGAATCACATTTCCCAAACTTGCCTATAAAGTTATTTTCTTGTTTATAAAAGAAAGTTTCTCAATAAATCTCCCAGAGGAAGTATTCTGACTGTGAACTCATGAGCTTTTAAACATTTTCCTGCAAACCTCTTATCTTCTTAGCTCTGGGGATATGCAAGAGAAGGGATAGCAATATCACTGAGGCGGGCAATGCTCTTCTATTTCTCTGTTCTATCAAGGTGCAACTTAACCTTCATTTGACCTAGACAGTTACACAACAGATTTTAGATCAAACAGACCAAAATAAACCACTTGGGGACCATATCCATTATGGAACAAAATACATACTTTGACCATACCATATATTTTTCATCATCACAAGTTTACTGCAGAGAAAATTGATACATTAACCCTTTGAATACCAAAAGAGTAAGCAACTCATTGCTTTGCAATGCTTTGGATAACCTCTGGCACTCAAAGGGTTAAATTATCCATTGAGGTTCTTACTCCAATATTATTCATAATGTAACTGTATCTTGACAGCTAGAATGACAGGTTTGGTAACACTATGAATATGTTATAAATAAAAATATAACAAATATTTCATATTTATGCAATATTTTTCCCTAATGTATCTTGACACCTTGGTTTCTAGAGAGTTTTCCAGGACAATGCTTTGCAATGCACTGGAGACATATATAGCATCCAAGATGTAGAATACAATTTTGCCCCTCAACTTGCTTGATATATTTGGGCAAAATTAATGGAGAAGTGTAGTACCTTGAGCATCTACTGGCCATCTTTTTCATTAATTTTCTGTCTTCTTTCTTCCCTTTTATTCTCCTCTTTTTTTTTACAATCTTATAAAAAAAAAAAAAAATCAGTGAGTAGTTATGTGTCATCTGTCCTCCAATTATTAATTTGTTTTTGCCATTTTATTTTTAAAGTAAAAAGTCTTCTATTGACCATTTGTTTAAAAAGAGATCCTGGCAAATGTCCCCCTTGGAGCCGCCACTGTCCCTGCTTGCGTCGGCAGGCATGCAGATAGACAGAGCCCCCCTTTCCTACCTATCGGCTCATTGCTCGACTCATACTGAAATAATTTTGAACAGAGACTGTTTTTTATATGCCACTCTCTGTTCAAAATGATTGGTAGCCTACAATTGGCTGGGATGTGTGCTTATGCAACTCTGAGCCAATCAGTTTCTGGTGGGTTTCGTCATCCCATTGCATATAAAAGCCAGTCTCTGTTCAAAATTCTCTAGCATGACTCGGGCAATGACCCAATAGTTAGGAAAAGGAAGCGCTGTCTGTCTGCATGCCTGTGTGTTGTCAAGATTACTAATTAGCTTGTAAGTTATTTGGGGGCAAGGTCAGCTTCCCCTTCCCCTTGTTTCCCTTTGCTACACCTTTTCCTCTACTAATAATGCAATATTTGCACATTACCCTGATGTTCTTAACCCTGTCCCGTGTTACTGCATTGTAATATTACTATTTCTTATTTAAGTTCAGGTATCTCATCATTAAAAAAAAAAAAAAAAAAAAAAAAAAATTGCAGTTTGTGCAATTTTCTCGTCCTGGAACCCTCTACAGTATATCAGCTCATACCAGTTGGGTGCTTTTTTACTCAGGAGGTCACTAGCTTACCTATTATGGTATTCTAGGCTTTAGTATATTTAAAAACCTCTAAATGTTAAAATTTTTTTATCTTTTTTGTATAGGAAACCGGCCTTGGGGTAGAAATGCAAATGGCCAGTACCTGAAATTTGACTATTGGGTATTTAAAAAAAATACCTATACCATGGAATCATGTTTTTTTCTTATTATTTTGTGCCTGAAAAACAGAAAGGTGCAAAATGGAAAAAGAAAATTTGGGTGTTTTAGAAAGTTGAATTAATAGTAAACTTATAACTATAAGGGTTTAGTAGTGGAACACAGAAAATAAATACTTTTGGACATTTGAGTGTCATTTCATTTATTAGAATTTCAATTAAAAAAAACACTTTTTGCACTCTGGGTACATTTTTTGGGGGATATCCATAGACACACAGAAACATAGAATTTGACAGAATATAAGAACCATTCAGCCCATCTCGTTTGCCCATTTTCCTACTGTAAAAAACTCAAACCCTTTTTGGTCTTTGCTCTTTTCTTATGTTAAGGACAGCTTTATTCCTATCCCATGCGTGCTTAAATTCTGTCACTGTATTAATTTCGACCACTTCTGCTGGTAGGCTATTCCACTTATCTACTACCCTCTCAGTGAATTAAAACTTTCTTACATTACCTCTAAACCTGTGTCAATCTAGTTTTACACTATGACCTCTTGTCCTAACATTTTTAACTCTTTGAAATATACTTCCATCCTGCATTTTGTTGAATCTCTTCGTGTATTTGAATGTTTCAATCATATCCCCTCTCTCTCTCTTCTCTCCTCCAAGCTATACATGTTCAGATCCTTTAGTCTATCCTGATATTTCTTTTCCTGTAAACCAGTCACCATTTTAGTAGCCCTTCTCTGAATTTTCTCTAGAGTATCTATATCCTTCTGAGATGGGGTCTCCAGTACTGTACACAATACTCTAGGTGACGTCTAACTAGAGATCTGTAGAGTGGCATAACCACTTCCCTTTTTCTGCTACTAATGCCCCTAGCTGTACAACCCAGAACCCTGCTTGCATTCCCCACTGCTTTATTACATTGCCTGCCTACCTTTAAGTCATTAGAAATAATTACTCCCAAATCCCTTTCCTTTGTTGTCATAGCACAGTACCCTTAATAGTATATTTTCCTTCGGATTTTTATGTCCCAAGTGCATTATTTTACATTTACCAACATTAAAATGCAACTGACACACTCTTGTCCATTCTTCTAATTTACCTAAATCATTTGTCATTTGGCTTATTCCCCCTGGAATGTCTACCCTATTGCAGATCTTTGTATCATCTGCAAAAAGGCATACCTTACCTTGAAGACCTTTTGCAATATCACTAATAAACCAATATCCACAAACCAATGGTACCTTTTGAAAATGCAGGGTCTGTTGGGAAAAAAAAACATTGTATGACATGTGTGGATTGTTCACAGAAATTATTTCATTTGATGGTAAATTGTAACAAATGTGTGAAAGCATGCTTAGCACAGCAATGCGAAATGGCTTAGCAGCAAAGAGGTTAATAGCAAAACATATCTGACATTTTTAATTAAGGTAAACTAGCCATTTTTATGATAGAGAACTTGTATTGTAAACATTATTTCAGGTTGTATTTGAACACATAATATAGAACACTGATGTTTATTTCTCAACATTTATTGTGTCATGTTTTCAAAACGTATGTATTTTTACATGATATCCAATTACAATAGTGCACTGAGTCAATAAAGTTGATAAATAATGCCTTAAGAACTTAGCACCACTAATTAAGATATGGTTACAGTAAAACGAGTCTAATCCTACAGTTTCCCTGCTTCAAATCATTAACATTGAAAGCCAAGTTGTCAGCTTGTCACTATAAGCAGTACTCATTAATGTAATGTAATTTCACTAAGTTGATTGCTAGAATATATATATATATATATATATATATATATGTATATACAGTAATTAGCATGGTTTAAAGATTAAACCTTCACTTGGTTACCTCTAATGAAATGTGGGAAGCTATTGCAATAAATACAAAACATGTAGTTAATGGCTGGATGAATAAATTCAACAAATTATGATTCTTTAAAATGTTCTTTCTGCAAGAGAGTTGCAACATCAAAAGCCTGTAGCACCAAAGGATGTAGTCTGAGGCTGGATCGAAAATGTCATTATAGCATATTTAAAGTCTGATTATTTTTGTTATTAATAATGAGGAATGGAAATGATACTTAATGAAATAGTAAGCATTGCTTTCTAACATGCAGACTATGTTAGCTGACTTCTGCAAGATGGCTTGGTAAACAAGAAATGTTACAGCATGTATTAAACTTCTTTGATAAAATCTTATTGAAAAAACAAGATATTTTTAATTAGGCTGCTGCAACATGATTCTGAACAGGACGGTAGAAAAATAAAACTAAAGAATGCACCCAGTAGTGTAATCTTTTACATAACAACATGTGACAATCAAAATTGTACTCATAAGATAATATTGTCAGATGTTCAGCAAGTCTGAATTTCAAGAATACGGAGAGTATGACCCTGTCTCCATACAGGTCTGTCCTCTCTTTCCTGGCTCCCCACTCGCAGTCCTCTTCCTCCACTTTCAAGTTTTCACTCCCAGCAGACAAACAAAAAGATCACAGCGGCACAGCAAGATACTTGTAAAAAATGTAATGTATCAAAAATACACTGCACATATAAAAACAATAAAAAGAGGCTTTCTCATATGAGTTTTGTGGCTATACACCACTTTATCAAAGAACACAATGCCCAAATAACTTGAAAGACGCTGCCGTTGTAATTGCAAAAAAAGTATAAACCCTCCACTCCAATCTAATTGGTCCATAAAGGACGAGCCTCCAATCTCTTAGCCAAACGCTTCTCCAAATCCCCATGAACGCTTCTGGTGTCCAGATCTATCAGCAAACAAAATCAATCAAAATATAACAAAAATATAAATGGATAGTAATACTTAAAATGTAAAAAAAATATATGTTATAGGGTTTAACCCCCTGAGTAGAACAAGGGTACTTTCACTGCTGAAAGATGTTTTATTTTAAAAATTAATATTAATATTAATAGTTATTACATCTCAAACTTGAATTTTTTTATGTGCAGTATCACAGTGGCTGAAATTGTACAGTGGAGCTTTTGCTACACCATCATATGGACAGATCTGGTCAGTTGACCATAAATCTTCATAGGGTGGTTTAGCAACAGCGCCACTGCACAATTTCAGGCCCCTGTGATATTGAACCTAAAAATGAATGTTTTAGTTGTAATAACTATTGATTAAAACACTTTTCAGCAGTGGGAGTATCCTTGATTTACTCAGGAGTATAAACTCTACAACCAATTTTTTTTTAAGTATTACTATACCTTTAACTTAAATTTGACCTATCTAGACAACGGTATCAAAACATGTAACTGGAAACCACAGCACACCCTAACTGAGATCTATATCATCATGTATCAGATTCTTTATGTAACAGTTAACGTTTTCGTGTCCGACTCTTTCAGAGATCAAAATCAGTAAAAGTATACCAAAAGTATCAAGCTAAATCTGACCGATCCTGACAGCAGAATTAAACATGTAACTTGAAAGCATAGCACATCATGATCACAATCTATGTCATCGTATATCAAATACTCATTCTCAGTCTAATCTTAAGTGCTACAATTATGCATATAGCTATCATATATGACCACATATTACCTCAGTATATATCGCCATATATAAAACTCCTAATAATATTACAGAAATATTTACAATGTTTCATTTTCAGGTATAATATAGAATATTGCCAGATATACAAATCCTACATTCTTCAAGGAAATCTGAGATTCAAATACACCTGACATAGAAAAAAACCCTAAACTCATGTAAAGAAAAAGTGAAATTCAAGTCTTACATGCTATACAAGACTCTACACATGTTACCTTAATCTAATCTATCTATCCTAAAAACATCTTCTGTGTGATTATAATATATGGTCTCAAGAATATGGCGCACATGTACTGGGGGCGCGGGCATGCAGCGGAGAAGAGTTGCGCCCGGTGCCTGCACGCACCGCACCGGGAACACAACACAGTTAGATCTGTGTCTCTACTGCGCTCCCTCATCGTCGTCAACTGTTTAGTAATGCAGAGAGAGCTGGGAGTCAGGATCTCCCAGCGTGCTCTGCATTACTGAAAAGAATACTGCGCGGAGCTCCAGGTATGTGATGGGGGGCAAGTTGGAGCTTATGGGTGGCAAAGTGGAGCTGATGGGGGGAAAGTTGGGGCTGATGTTGGGCAAGTTGGGGTTTATGTTGGGCAAAGAGGAGCTGGTGGGGGCAAAGAGGAGCTGAGGGGGCAAGTTAGAGCTGATGGGGGCAAAGTTGGGGCTGATGTTGGGCAAGTTGGGGCTGATGTTGGGCAAAGAGGAGCTGGTGGGGGCAAAGAGGAGCAGGTGGGGGGCAAAGTGGAGCTGAGGGGGCAAGTTAGAGCTGATGGGGGGCAAAATGGAGCTGAGGGGGCAAAGTGGAGCTGGTGGGGGTAAGTTAGAGCTGATATGGGCATAGTGAAGCTGGTGGGGGCAAAGTGGAACTGATGGGGAGCAAGTTGGAGCTGATGGGGGCAAGTTGGAGCTGATGGGGGTAAAGTGGAGCTGTTGTGGGCAAGTTGGAGCAGATGGGGGCAAAGTGGAGCTGATGGGGGAAATTTGGAGCTGATGGGGGCATAGTGGAGCTGGTGGGGGCAACATGGAGCTGGTGCGGGCAAGTTGGAGCAGATGGGGGAAAGTTGGTGCTAAGGGGGCAAATTGAAGCTGGTGGGGCAAGGTGGAGCTGATAGGGGGCAAAGTGGAGCCGGTGGGGGCAAGTTGGAGCTGGTGGGGGGAATCTCTTACAGGCATCTCCAGACCAGGGACAGAGAGAGGACAATCATGAAATGAGGTGGGGTATAAGTAGGTGGGGTATAAAGGGATGGGGCACAAGGGGCAGAGCCAAATGGGTGGCAAAATTAGGTTTTGCCTAGGGTGGCAAAAATCCTTGCACCAGCCCTGCTCAAGAAACCTATCTCTACATAATCATACACCAAGCTCTTCTGCACCAAAGCCACTGGATCACTGTGCTATTTGAAATGACAAATAAATGTATCTAAATTGACCCAAAATCCAAGACTCTTATAATATGAACATAAGCTCAACACTAAAAGTGAAGACTGTATCACCAAAATACTATTGAATGGGGACTATAAATCTATCTAAAACCCAAAAATAAAAAAACTACAACTACAAAATCCCCCATGATTCAAAAATCTTACAAGAGAGCTATCTCGGTGTGGAAAACTAAGCATATGTTGTAATACATCACCAGCAACCTCCAACAATTTAGAAATCTATCTATCTATGTATATATATAAGTTTTAACTACGAGTGGACTCAAACACTTCATTTAGGAACAAAGGGGAAAGAGTTGATAAACTAAATATCCCAGAATATTCCCTATTATTAATCCTTTGAGTCTGATCATAGGATCCAGAAGAAGGTATTTCAATGGCCATAACCTTCATATCCATCTTTCTCTTCTCATGATGGTACAAAAATGGTCTGGATAAACTATGTTGAGAAAATTGGTGATCTTAATAAGTTTAAGCATTATAAAGATTATAGTATCTTTGAAGAAAGAACCAATAAGAATGTCAATTCACATTAGGTAGATTTGAAAGAGAGGAAAAAGATAAAATTTTTGGAGATGGTGATGACTATAAAAATAACCAAGTATGTAAATGGAAAAAAGAATTTCCACAAAATCCTAGAAGTAATGATAAGTCTAGGAATAGACATGAACATACTCATAATGCTAAGAGAGACATGAGGAAGCCTCCTTCTAATATAGAGTTTAAAGGTGACAATAGGTATGTTAACTCCTCTTGTGTTGGTTCATCTATATTCATTGATGTTACTGGAGGTGGGATTATATCTGGGTCCATTGGGAATGATGGGAGACAAATTGTTTCCCCTCGTGTACCAACAGAAACTGAGGATTTGATCTGTATTCCAAGTAATTTCCAATCTCTGGTCACTAAGCAGGATATCCCCCCTCGAGGGACAACTCATACACAAGATCTATTAGTGCCAAAAACTCAAGTACAGCTAATAGTCCCAGGAGCTAATCAGCTTGCTTGACCTCCTTTGCCCTCAGGGTGGGCAAAGCAGTAGGTTCCCAGTGAGATTATTTGATCCTGTTCTATTAATATTTTAGCCTCCAATTACTACTTCCCAAGGAGGCCAGATGCATCTACCCTAGGAACTTCAACCTCCTTTTGGAAAAGCCAACCAAACAGACCTTTTGAATTAAAGTCAGACAAAACTTTAAAAATAATTACTACAGAGAATCCAGAGGTAGAGGGCACACTACAAAAAAAACCCAAAACACTTGTCGAAGATCTAGTGAGAGGTCCAGAATAGTTGGGGACATACAAGTGAAGACTAATGATCAATCTAAAGCTATCAATGTATCCAGTTATAACTTAAGTAAAAAGGAGTGTTCACTTTTAGCACAGGGTTTATCCTTTTGTCCTTCAAGTCAACCCAACCTATACAAATTATTTATCCATCTCAATGAGTTTATTTGGAAGTTCTCTCTTAAAATGTATTTTACTAACAAGAGGTTAAGATCTAATCCTGGAGTAATATCTTTGGTTTTGGATTCTCCAGTATTGGACGCTGAAGGTCGAGAAATAATACTTTTTTTTTTTTAACCACTGGATTAATTTCTAGATGCAAGTGTTCCCTCAGGCCCTAAGTTGAAATCACAGTTTTACCCCATGAACAGCAGGGGTCCATTTGTTGAAACCTTTCGTACACTTGTCAAGGAGGATTTTATAAATCTAACTAATAAGAAATTTGAAGTAACAAATCCAAGTAGAGAGGAATTCAGAACATTGTTTGATATAAAACAGAATAAACAAATAATAATGAAACCTGTGGAGAAAGGGGAGGCTATCATCATTCAGGATGTGGCAGATTACCTTTGTAGAGCCTCACCTTATTTTGGATGATACCATGTACTACTGTATCCTGAGTGGCAATCCAATCCCTAGGTTCACTCAGGAACTACAGAGTTTGATAGAGGAAGCCTCTATTAGACAAAAACAAGAAAAAAAAAATATATATATATCTAAATCCAGAACGACAATTTACTATCACCTCCCTAAAGTGCACAAGTCTTTGACTTGATCACTGGGGATTAACTCCTAACATAGACACCTGCAGAGAAGAGTTTATGGCTTCAGATCCCATTTAAGAGATACATCTCACCTTCTGGAGATTCTCATGTCTGTTCACTGCCTGGCTTCCTGTTTGCATCACGTGTTATTACATCGCGCTTGCTATTTTGTAGTCACTTTCTAATTGACTGATCTTTGCTCCGCCTCTCCTAGAGGCCTTATATGCAGCCTCCAAACATTGCTTCAGTGCCCTTTCGGGGTGTATCTGAACATTGCTTCTATTCCTCATTGTGACCCGTTCTTGGCTGCTAATTCCGATCTCTGTATGACCCTTGGCTCCATTTGACTACCTGATTTGTGCCTGAACCTCTGGCCTTATATGACTACCCATTACCTGCTCGATCTCTGGCTCCGTCTGGCTACCCAATCCGTGTATGGCCCCTGGCCTGGCTGACTACCCGCTCTATGCTATGTACTCTGGCTTTGTCTGACTACCCGTTAAGTGCTTGACCTTCGCTTTGTCTGACTCCGCACAGGTCCCACGGCCTGGTTATTGCCACCATACTACTCCAGGTTCTGTCTGATCATTTGGCTTTCTATCACTCTGGTCTACCTAGGATCCTGCCAGAACCCTAGCATTCTAGAGTGTTGTGTCTCTTGCTTTAGTGTTCTAGGGCATCATACCTCTGCTAACCCTAGCATCCATAGGCTAGGTTCTCTGCCGTGTTCCTGGTTCCAGTATTTGGGCTAAGGTTCAATGTCAGCTCCTGGGTAATGGACTGTAGCACTATTTCCACGCCTGGCCCTGGGAAAGGTTGGGGAAGTGCTAAATTGCTATTCATTATATATATCTTTCAATAAAGTGGTGTTGATTTTATCTGTATCTGTCAGAGTGTTTATTTTGTCTAGTTAACGTGACATTTACAGATTAAGGATACCAAGTTTGTGCTAAATTATGCAAATTTGTTTATGGGATTTTTGGAACATCTTATGATCTATCAGAATAATCCCTTTGGTGTGAACTTGATCCTCTATCACCGGTTTATAGGTGATATTTTGATAATTTGGAAAGGAGATCAAGTGGTTTTTGATGATTTTGTTTTGCATCTGAATAATAACCCTTAGGGACTGGAGTTAACTAGTACATTTCACTGTCAGACTATTTAATTTTTAGATCTGATGTTAGAGGGGTCAGGGGAATGTGGTATACTGTCATAAACATATTTTAAGACAGTGGATCATAACAGTTATTTAGAGTTTAGAAGTTGCCATCATAAAAAATGGCTAATATGGTCAGTTCTGAATGATAAAACACAACTGTACTTCTATAAAGGATTTTGATGCTCAGTCTCAGGTGTTACTTGAATGTTTCAAAGAGAAAAGATATCCTAGGAAACTTATTTCTGACTCAAGAAACCATAACAGTTGAATTGGTAGACAGAAAAAGACAGCATATATTTATAATAATGCTCCCCTGATATAATGTAGCATCCTGTGAAATTTTTAATATTTTTGAAAAACACTGGAATATATTATGTAATGATCCTCTCCTAAAGAAAACCATTTCCAAGAGGCCTAGAATAGTATATAATATCTCTAAGGAGAGAAATAAACCTAGTCTAGTTAAGAGTACACTCAATTCCTCTCTAAATGTTATAAATAGATTATGAGAGACAGTCCCTTTGGGAATACTGAAAGGTGCATACAAATGTGGTAAGGGCAGATGTCTGGCCTGCCCATATATTAATGATATCTAGTGCTACTTCAGAATCTTTTCACGTTAAGAGCTTTATCAACTGTGGTGTGAGATTTGTTATTTATTTGATCACTTGTACATGCAATCTTCAGAATAAAGGCCGTACAACACAAAACCTTAGAACTCTTATAGGGCAATACAAAAGAAACATACGAAGGGGCTTCCTACAACATAGTGTATCCAGATATTATTTCATCATGAGAAGAGAATGACAGATATGAAGGTTATGGCCACTGAACAAATACCTTCTTCTGGATCCTATCATCGGAACGAAAGGCTTAATAACAGGGGATATTTCCCTTTGTTCCTAAAAGAAGTGTTTGAGTCCACTCGTAATTAAAAACCTTATTTTTTTTCTTTTTTTTTTCTCTGTATATATTTTGATTTATTGTGTAGTAAGTTTAGAACCCCAAAATCCTAAATCTGTGAGAGGTTGTGATATGGTACAAGATATCTTTAGTTGTCCACACCAAATTAGCTCTCGAGTAAGATTTTTGAATCATGGGGGATTTTAGTCACTTTTTAATTTTTGGGGTGCAGATAGATTTATAATCCCCATTCAGTAGTATTTAGGTCAGGGCTTATAATTTTAAGTCCTTTGCTACTAGCCAGACCTGAAAAGTTACTCGCCACTGCAAGCCAAAACATACCCACCAGGGCTGAATTTCTACTCGCCAGGGCTAAATTTTCACTCTCCATTGGCTAGTGGCGAGTGGAAATTTTGAGCCCTGATTTAGGTGTTATATTTTTCACTTTTGGTGTTGAGCTGATGTTCATATTATAAGTCTCTTGGATTTTAGGGCACTATAAATACATATATTCGTCATTTCATATAGCACAGTAGTGACTTTGGTGCAGAAGGGCTTTGTGTATGATTTTTAGAGGTAGGGTTCTTGAGATCATATAATATATTCCTGCAGAAAACTTTTTAGCTTGGATAGATTAGATTAAGGTAGTATGTGTAGAGTAGAATAGCATATAAAACTTGGAATTTCATTTTTTCCTATGTGTGACATTTTTTTTCCCATGGGATATTTATGGTGGGTATATGGCTAAAGATGTATGTATGGTTTTAAAGCCTGGTATATAGCCGTATGTATGGATATGGCATATAGCCATATATTATGTCTATGACCAGTATATTTTTATCTCAGATTTCGTTGAAGAATGTGGAATTTGTATCCCATATACCTGGCAATAGTCTATATGTATGATCATTAAGAACCTAATATATGGTGATTTGCACTGTTGCTATGTAAGATGAAGCCATATATTGCAGTTATATATACTTTTGATGTATAGTAACTCTAGACCATAAACAAGAATATTATATCTGAAAATGAAACATTGCATATGTATAGTATTAGGAGTTTGAAATATACGATATATACTGAGGTAACATGTGGCCATATATTATAGCTATATGCACAACTGTAGCAGAGTATTAGACTGAAATTGAGGATTTGATATACGATGACATAGACTGTGATCATTATATGCTATGTTTTCTAGTTATATGTTTGATTCTGCTGTCAGGATCAGCCAGATTTAGCTTATACTTTTTGATATACTTTTACTGATTTTGATCTCTGAAAGAGCCAGGCACCAGAAACGTTCACTGTTATATAAAGAATCCACAGTTATACTGATCAGATGTTGGTTCTTTATGGACCAACTAGAACTGAGATCCGAGAATCTGATACACGATGATATAGATCGCAGTTAGGGTGTGCTATGTAGGGATGGGATAAAGTTTTCGCCTTAAATTTAAATTGGTGAATAATGGCACTTTTTGCTTTGTGAATAATTCACACAAAAAGTGAAGATTTTCTGCTCTTTTTCACCTAGCTCATTCCATTGAAAACAATGGGAACATTGCATTTACATTTAACACATAGCAAATATTATTTTATTTCCCAAAGGCATAGTATAAAAGGGGCAAGACGGTGCCTGTGTTAGTGGGGTGTGGGGAAAGAATCAGATAAACAGGGAATGTTTTTTTGGGGGGTTTGATTAGTGGGATTGGGGGGCAGTTAATAAAAATTAAATCCTAAATACAGTTTATTTGGGGGGTTTCTTGACTGGTATTGGAGGACAATTAATAGAAAAATACAATACAATAAAATAAGAAATTTGTATGTAACATGATAGAGACCTCTACGTGATAGAGACCTGATGGAAGCTGCCACGTGGGTAGACTGATACTTGAAGTGACAGAGTATTTTGTAGAGCATGATTTGTAAGATTTGTTGTTAGAGGCCCAATCCCTGAGTAAATATTGATTTGTAGGAGTTAGGCTTGTTAGAAACAAACCCCCAAAAATTATTTATTTTTTTGTAGTCATATTTTTTTTGTGTTTGTTTTTTTTAAAGCACAAGCCCTGAGGGAAAAAAAGCGCTACAGGCCTATTGCCAGCAGGTCATGTTGTGTTGGCTAGTAGCCACCGGTCATCGTCAAATGATCTGATGTAGATACAGAATTTGTGACTGCTGTTCTTGCTGCTGCTGCTGCTGAGTTGTTTAAGCAGCAGGATGATTAGGCAGCTGAAAGGGAATGGGATTAACAACAGCAGCCACATGGGGGATGGACGATGAAGGTTCCACCTGTCATGACTAGCTCCAATGATGTGCCTGAGGCAGTAGCAGCACAATAAGTAGCCCCCAGTATATGTGGAAAAAAGAAAAAGTTGACCAATAATTCTTCTCCACCTGCCCCTCCTCCAAAATCATGGGTGAGAGCAGGAATTGTGCCTCTCATTAGCAACTGCAATTTGCACAGTGTGTGTGGGTAAATAACACCTGGGGGCACAACTGTATCCAAACACCATGACACCAGAACCCAAGTACTGCTGCTGTCACTATACAGCATGTCGGTTCTTATTGTGATGGTCACT
The DNA here is from genome assembly GCA_037306005.1 of Rhinophrynus dorsalis. NCBI lineage: Eukaryota > Metazoa > Chordata > Amphibia > Anura > Rhinophrynidae > Rhinophrynus > Rhinophrynus dorsalis. The sequence continues at coordinate 255,145,900 of CM074721.1, forward strand.
TCAATATTTTGAAACACTGTGTCATAAAAATCCATTGAGAATATTTATCCTATGCTGTCCAAATCTACTTTGCATAGTTTGTGTAGTTCTACCTCTGGATTTTTAAGTTAAGAACTGTTCCCAAATGGTTTAAATGGGCTGGTGGAGAGTACTTTTTAACACAGACATAGATATGTTTATGGTGGACAGATTGATAAACTTTTTTTATGTATGTCAGCTAAATAACAACATCTGTAACATTTCATGATGAGGAATATACTAAATATTTTTTCCTGTATGTCTGTTTAATACAAGATGAGTAACATTTCACCATGAGGCATATACTGAATAGTTTTTATGTTTGTTTAATATAGGATGAGCAACATTTCATCTAGAGGTTATCAAAATAAGCCTGTAAGTGAGATATTTACTCAGTTGGAATTCTGGTTATATTTTTTATTAACATTTTGGAGAATAAGATTTTTTTTCTATTTACTTTTCATTTTCATTTTATATTTTTTTTTTTTTTTTTTTGTATTTTTATATAATTTGCACACAATCTCATAATATATTTAATACAAAGTTTATAGATTGAACAAATTTTGCCCTGTTAATAATTTTTGGCTGGTCAAGTTTCATTAGATATTTTCATAAACATTTAAAACAATATTGTCTTATATTTTCCATGAATATTATATCCATGTTATACTTAATAATAATGCTGTATAAGATTTTCTCCATATTTAGTTAAGTGTGAGGCCTTTTTTTTATTTTTATTTGTTTATATATCCCCTCTTTTTTATCTAAGTTTCTACAAATAAAAATGATCCCCCCCTTTTTTTTCTTTTTCTTTTTGGGTGATTGACTTTGAACAAGATAAACATATAAGGTTTATGGATTTGATTTTGAATCAATTTTTATTATTAAGTATATATTCTTGTTATTAAAATAATTAAAATAATATTAGTTGAGATTACTCTTCAAGATTACAAGATCATTGATTCCATTATATATTTTTTTCATAAAAAGGCATTTAATAACTCCTTCATAACTCCTAACTGGTTTAACTCAAAAATGGATTCTAATTAATGACTGGCTAATTAAAATGTCAACTGTATCCTCTCCATTTTGGTTTTACACATAAAAATAACAGACAGACAGCAGACCATTTGATAGTCTCCTGATGAAATGGTCAGCTAGGATCATGAAACGGATTGTGGGATTTGTTTTTTAATTTTCCAGTTGTACACTTATGTATATGTTTTAATCATTGTTATTTTTATACAGTAAATTCCATTTTCTATGAAGGTGATTCATCTGTTCGTCCATTCATTGACATTGGAAAGTTCATTCAAGCCGGCGCCACTTGTGGAGAGGTCCGAGTGGGGAGGACCAGCAGTATCTGTCCCCACATACTTTTAGACCTGCTTTGAATTGGATAACAACGGTCCTCAGCTCTGGAAATAAGTGTATTCATTCATTCTTTAAATACATTGTTATTTTATGCACAACTAGTTGAACAGCCCGTTACACGGGCCACAGTGAGCGCCCAGAGCCCAGCTCTGTATCAGCCGCGGCACGGGCAGTCTCTACTGCGCATGACTGCAGCACGCGCAGCATTGTCTACTGCGCATGTAGCGGCGTTACACACGATTTAGCAAATTATTATATAGGATGTGCACTATACATCAACGCTCTCCCATTTGTGGTTTCTAAGAATAAATAATGTGCAATCCTAGAGATTATTTTTGTTTTTTTAACTGTAACTTTAAAGTTTGAAATTCATTGGGGGTTATGCACTAAGGCATGATAAAAGCAGAGATAATATCTCCAGTGATACCACTTCTCCAGTTCCTATGTTATTCTCTGGAGTATCTGCACTAAAATATCCAAAGTTACAAAGATCTTAGTGTGTTGATTATCCCCTCTTTATCAGCCTTAGTGCATCTCCTCCATTATTATGTAGTAAATATTTCAAGAATAGTTAATACAAATTCACAGCAAGTGCTGCTAATCATAAACTGTCTTAGTTATTAATATTTGCATTTGATTGCTAAATATTACACAAATATTTCCAAATCCTGAGAAGGACAGTGCCTCCTAGATGAAAAAAATGGATTTTCTTAATAAATACAGCAGTGGTTAACCTATGCCTAAAACTACTAAATGGCCTTATAACCTTTTTCTATTATCTATTATCAAAAGCCGTTTATGATCAAAAGTATATTTGAAGGAAGAGCCTGAGGTGGGAGACCTGGGTGTGATTTAAACAGCTGAAATCACCCAAGTAGAGGAAATAGAGAGCAAAGGCTTTTCCCTTTATCATAACATCACAAGAAGTTTGCTAACTGTTTGAATGCCAGAGAGGTATCCAATGAATTGACACTCAAATTACTCTGTTTTACTATTTCATGTGAAAGAAGGATGTGTTTTATTTTGGCCCTTAACATGTACTTCACTCAGTTATGACAGATGGCTTCAATGAAGATAGGTTGTTAATCCAGGGAACTATCTGACTGCCATTTGGAGTCAGGAAGGACATTTTTTTCCCACTTGGGGCTAAATTGGAAATGGTTTCAGTGTTTTTTTTCCTTTGTCTGGATCACCAGGGGTGTTTTGGCTGAACTTGATGAACACGTCTTTTTTTAGCCTCATCAGCTGTTACAATGTTACCATATTACAATTTCATTCTAGGAGGCACATCATCTATAAAATTGCAATATAAATTAAAAAAAAAAGTAATTAATCACAAAATTGTTAAAAAAAGACACAATTTAAATTTGCTTTGATGAATATGCACAATGTGCTGCAAACTGATTAACAAAGTATTAGCAAAGTTTATCTATTATACAATATTGATACATGTGATAATACCTCTTTTGCAATTTTTGGGGGACTGGAAGAAGGTTTCTGGGTCTGAACTCTTAGACATTGCTTCAAAAACTGTGTTTAAAACAATGTACATATGCCTAAGTAGAAATTTTATATATATAGAGGCATAATGTGTCACAGTAAAAGGTACCATTCCATGTATACAGGAAATTTACTATTTACACTTGAATTCTGTGGAAATTATTCAACTTGCTTGGAACATATAGAAATTCCTTTAGGAGTTTTTTTAACAGTTAAGGTGAAGGAGATTAAATATTGATTTCATTGCTGTGTAGATGAGAATAGATGTCAAAAAGCAAAAATCAGTAAAGGAAATAATAACTGTCCATTTCATAAAATCATGCTTAATATTACCAGAAGCAGCTTAATATTGGTTGCATGGTACTCTGATGTACATCTGTTTCTTCTAGGCAAATCAATTAAATTGTTTTATTTTTTGGGATGGTGAAATGCATCTTCTTTTTAATAAAGGCTTTGATGCCATTTCTGGAACCAATTGCAAGGCTTAGCACTTTCAAGCCACTTCTTTTTTATGATAAATTCCCAGCTGTCATGGACAATGTCAGGTGAACAGGTTTCCAAGAAATATTAAAATAACTAATAAGACATAGACACAAAGAAGAACTCTTTCTCTTTCTTTTTACCTCTGTAGAAGGATAGATAGATAGATAGATAGATAGATAGATAGATAGATAGATAGATAGATAGATAGATATGTGTATGTGTGGTGTTTTGATAATTGTCAAAATTGTGAAATAAATGAGTGTACTCTCTATACATAAAACACCTTACTGGCAAAAAACAAGGCAAAAACAAAACAAAAAAACAACAACAATGTCAAAACAACTAAATACCAAAATAAAAAAATGTTTTGCTTAATATACTACATGAAGTTAATGTGTAGAATCAATATCATATCATCAGGGGTCATGTTGCAGGATGGACAGACCCCTTCCTCAAAGAAGCCCTTTGAGTTGTCTCAATAAAATATTGACAACATTTTTTGAGTTATTGGAGACTGGAAAATACTATACTAATCTGGAGACATAGGAGAGTTGAGCAGTTAGGAGAGTTCTGTTCTCAGTCATGATATACGACAATATGAACTGTCCTAAGATTTAAGCATCTTGCTTGAGATGAGGTATGGCTAGCTTTTCCTGAGCCACAGGGGAGTAGGCAGGAAACACCAAATGTACTACTGGAAAGGAGAATCTCAGTGGGATGTTGATGAACAATAAAGAGGGCATATTAGTCATAGGACCTAATGGTATGACACCCAACATTACATTAGAAAAATGTGATTCCTACTTTAAATATTTTTGTTTATTTTAACAAATGTCCTAATGATATTCACAAGAATGTGTACTCATCTTTTCCCTTATCCCTTGAATCAGTATAGTTGGAAAGGTAAAGGATACAGTACGATTGATTTTCTGGCTTGAGCCTCTCATTGTCATTAATAATCGGTCAGTTTTTTCTTTGTCGTTGTCCACTGCATTATCATCTCATTTTATGACTATTACACTGCTATTTTTTCTTCTCTTTATTCCCTCTGCCACTCTACTTCAAATCCATTTCCCATTTTATCATTTTCCTTGCTAACATTCATTCTCACATCTTTATATATAAAGCACTGTTTCTGACTCTCATATATATTAGTCTTCAATCAAACACCAATATATATATTCAGCTGTTAAGAGGTTGATTATGCTGTATATATACATAGAGAATAAATTAGTTGGTTTTAATGGTAATATGTGTAATATATACCCTACTTGTAGGTATACCTTCTATCCATAAAGCTTTTGAACTCTTCCCCAAGACTGATAACCTCTTCATTATTGTTTTGATAAACTGGATAAAAAGACCTCCACACTCCATTAGCATTGTCTCTTAACTTCTCTGTATGTGTAACTATATCTAAAAAGATATATTGAGCAGTTTATTTGGTGTGTGCATGTGTGTGGCGGGGGCTAACAATGACCATTTAGCATAAGCATGTTTATTTTTTGTGATGAGTATGGTAATGTCAGCATGATGTCAATGACCACAGGAACTGCATCTTGATTTGCATATTTTCTGTATCTATACCACTTTCCATTTATTTACATGTATTGTGTGTGTTTTCTCTCTATTTCTTTATTTATAAATGTTTCTTCCATTCATCTGTATTGTTTACATAGTGGTGTGATATCATCCGCTGCAGTCATCCACCTGACTGCATACCGATGATGTCATCCAGCCTGGATGCTAACATAATGGTATGAGTTCATGTTTATAAAACTGGATTTTTTTGTTAGTATTATCTTGATAAAGATTCATGCTGGGACCAAAACATTGACCTAGTAAATTTGCCTTTTCAAAAGTTTAATTGCTGCTGGTGCTGCCCTTATTCCATGACTGTACATCTCTTATTGGGATTGTGCACCTATACATTTTTTCTTAACATACTGAGAGCTATGTTTGAGGTTGTGGAGGTGACAATGATGGCAAGAGTTAACAGGGAGATTAATTTAATTTCTTTTTTTTTTTTTAATGGACTCCAAATAAATTTATAGAACATGAAAAAAAAAGATTTACAGAAGAAGAAAGAAGACTTAAAGAAGAAGACGGAAGACTTAAAGAACTAAAGAGGAAGACAAAGGAAGACCAGGGTGCATAAGACCCCACTGAACCCCCGACTTCAATGTAAGTGTTACAGCTGTGGGAAAGAGGTCATGGGATAGTGTTAGGGCTATTATTTTTTTTACTTTATCCTTGATGTTAGGTGTAGTGTAGAGTAGGGGAGAACTTGGTGAGGGGACGGTGACTCTGTTGTTAGTGCATAATGCTTGAAACTATGTCAGATATCAAGCTTTAGTTAGTTTGCTTTGATGTTCCCATTATTCACATTATTTAGCATATGTTGTGGGAACAAAAAGCTGTGGCGAACGTTGGGCCACATGTCAAGTTTTGGCTACCAGTACTTGTGGTTCATGCTGGTCAGGCAATTGAATTTCGATGGTACAACTATGTGTGTACCATATGGAACTCAGTTTTGGCCCTAACAAATATTTTACCAGCTCTAATTTAATCAAGCCCCTAGTGTCTTGAAAGTTTGCATCCTAGACCCACTCAGTTATCCAAAAAAGTAACATTTTTACTCAAATAGTCCCCTGAGTTTTCTATGGCTAACACAGCACCACGGTTTACCCCTCCAACAATGTGTCTCTCCACTCTCCATTCTATTCAACTCTCTATTTCCTATACAAAAAGTCTTTCTTTCAACTCTATCTCCTCCCGTAAGGCCACCCACAGATTTCTCTCCGCTCACCTCTCTTCTACCCAGGCTATCCTGTACCCTGCTCTCAAACATAACAACAACAAATTAATATACTTCTCCTTTCTACCAGATTTTCCTACCCTCTGCAGACTCCCCCAACTCCCTCACAAAACACAAACACATGACCCTACTTCACAACAGATTTCACCATACGTATGTCTCTTAAGTTTACATTTATGTGCCCCTGAACCGCCCCACACACACTATATTTGAACCATTGTATTTAGGAGTGGGAAAACATTACTTGGTAAATGGTAAGAGGCTGACAAGTGATAGGAGGAGCACAGTGGGGTACTCCCCACAGTACTTTATGAAAGTAGATGTACTGTGCAACATGCTGTCTCTCTCATCTCTGAAAGAGAGAGAGCATGAGCATGCTCAGCCACCAAAGCCATGTTTTATTGACTTAAATCAACTGCTCTTCAAGTGCTACACCTTTGTCTCCTTTTAGCGGTGGTGGGTGCGGGCCCCTTCTTGGTCACATGATTGAGAGCCTGACCATTCACTCCACTTCTGGGACAGAAAGTGTATGTCCTATGTAAATGTTCCATCTGTCAGGGAAACTGCAAGGTTTGAAGAGTATTGTAGACACCTCCTTGAGCAAGAAGCGGTTGAGGTCTCCTTTCCCAAGTCGTTTGCTTCTGCTGGTCATTAACAGGTGTCTTGCTACTCTTCAGAAGGTAACTAATGCCACTAACCCCAGTCTATTAAAGATATAATGATGTTTTCTCTAATAGAAAAGCTGAGTAATTACCTCCCCACTGTCCTTATGATGTTTCATTGAGTTATGTCCAGGTACCACTGTATCCTGGTACCGCTCCACCCAGAGGATGTGCTCTGGAAAAACTAAAAGGAATACGTTATTCACCAAGCTGGAGCTCAGGGGAGCCTACAGCCTGGTTCAAATCAAGGAAGACGATGAACTGAAGACTACATTCAATACCATATTTGGACTTATGATTAGCATGGTTATATAAAGAATAGATTACTTTGCATTTTATGAAGTAGTAGTTTATAGGGATGGGAGAAAAGTCCTGTTTTCCTGTGGGAAATTTAGCAAAAAATACATGATTTTCTGCTTTTCTTGTGAAAAATTCCACAAATCCTTTGCCTCAGAATACCCTTCCTATGGTTTGTTTCAGTAGGAAATTTCCCTCAACAATACAGCCTTTTGGAGGCGCGCATTTCCTTAATTTCCTGCTGGCTTCTACTATAAAAGCAAGAATTTCTCTCTCTTTAGTGTGGGTTTTGTTAATAGTCAGAATAGTAGAATTGTATCAGGAGATGAAAGAGTTGTTAAAAATAAAATTTGCAATTTCTGTAGTAAGTTAAGTGTGCGACTAAGGTTTAGAATAGTGAGGGTCAGTCAAGTGAGATTTAGGTCTCAAATCCATTTCCCCGATGCAAAAAAAAAAACAAAAAAAAAAAACAGCCAGCAGTATTTTTCAAGCACAGTTATCTATTCAATTACCTGTGCTTTGAAAAAGAATACCGGATTTTAAAAAACCTACGTCAGATGATAACTGTGCAGGCAATTTTGCCCACAGGAAAAAAAAAAGCTGAAATATGCTATTCAATTAATTGCATTTGGCATTACAATCCATTTAGGGACCCAGTTTAACGTGTGAAAATCTGCTTCCAGATTTCCAAATTGCTGACTCAGAAATTTAAAGTTAAATAAGTATAAAAAAAAAAACCTAAGTCACCAGTGAATGTATTGATTTGGGGTTCTATACACATTTATTTTGCTTTAAGTCTCCCACCTTCAAGTAATGTTTTTTGACTTACCATTTTGTAGGCTATTATGTAAACAAAAAATAATTCTAGCCCTAATTTCAGTAGAGCAATTTTTTGGGGTGCTGTGAGTCAATCAAGAAAACAATAAACTGATAAATCACAGTCACAATTATCATATGTATTAAACAACAAAACACTCCTCTTTCTTGTGCCCTCCTATCCATATGAACAAAACAAATATAATAAAACAGGCACATACCAATAGGTGCTCACAAAGTAAATATGACATAAATAATACATGCAATTCATTTTCCTGAATTTAAAAAAAATATGAAAAAAAATTATGAAGAGACAAATAAAATCATAGTTTACATACACCACATATATTAATATACCAAATCACTCCTGCTGAACCAGAGAAAGGGAAAAATACATTTAAATCCATTTCCAATTAACCCACAAGTGGGCCCAAACATTCCTTCCATGACTCCAAATGGCAGTTGGATATTTCTCTGTGGATCAACATCCCATTAAACTTTCCATTTTTACTATATTATTCATAAACATTAATCAGTGGTCTTAGCTGTGGTCCCAACAGTGGTAAATGGCAGAAATCCTCCTCCTCAGTGCTGCTACTTTGAGGACTTATGGTTTTACTCTCACTGTCAGATGTAGCAGTTGGTTGAACTGCTACAATTTTCTCCATCATACCATGAACACTAGAATATGATTCATTATCATCTTCAGTGTGTCACCACGAGAGAGGTAAGAACCATGAAAGCCTGGGTACTGGTAGTTGCTAGGGTTCGGTGCTTGGGAGAGATGCTTGGGTGTGTTGACGGCATTCCAGATACTCCCTTGCTGCAGCTGAAGCTCGGTAAAGGTGCTGGTCGAGAAACCAGATGGTTCCACCCCAGTTGAGACAGTGTGCAACCAGGATGGGAGTAGCTGGGAACCGTGTGAACCAGGACCAGGAGGCTAGCGGAGAGAAAGGCAGACAAGCCAGGTCAGGATTCCAGAGAGCCAGAGGTGGTCAGACAAGCCGGGTCAGGATACCAGAGAGTCAGGTCAGACAAGCCAGGTCAGGATTCCAGAGAGACAGAAGTGGTCAGACGAGCCGGGTCAGGATTCCAGAGAGTCGGGAGTGGTCAGACAAGCCAGGTCAGGATTCCAGAGAGACAGAAGTGGTCAGATGAGCCAAGACAGGATACCAGAGAGTCAGGAGTATACCGGAAGCTAGGAATACAGAACAAGCTCATGAAACGGGCAAGGACTAAAGGGAAGGCTGGTATTTAAACATAAATCCTCCAATAGGAGGAGGAGGAGGACTCATGCCCTAATGGACTACTGGCCCAGCACAATCAAACAGTAGGACTGACCGGGAAACCCAAATGGACTTATGAGGTGTCCAATGGGCAAAAATATAACACATACTCTCAGTGGGCTGCAGGAGTGCGCCCAATGGGTAAACTGGCTGATACATCCTCTCTTATTGTGTATAGGAGAGTGCCCAATGAAAGAGAGGAGGACAGAGGGAAGGAAGGTGCTGTTAGTCCGCAAGCAGAAGACTATACAATAAGCGCATGCACTCCAGAAGAGTATGCACATGTTCAGAGACCGGGACCCAGAGGCCGTCTCGCACATGAGCAGAGAGAGGCCCCCGGCGGATGACACAACAGAGCGGCAGCGGCCGCGAGAGATAGCAGTGTTCTTACATGTTTGTTTTTTATAATTCTGCTGGTGGTGGTGGAACATTTTATAGGACTTTGACAAACTGCCTCCTCAGGAATAGAAGGATCATCATTTATTGCACATGTATAGCTACTACTCCTTTTGCTCAACCCCTGCCACTAGTACATGTGTTGAACATTATTTAACAGTGAAATACACAACAGAACTGATTGTGTGTGTGATGTCTTGCTCTTCTAGTATCAGTCTGCCGCTGGTGTCAATGTTATTATTATTTTTTCTATCTTCTTCTGGATCAGCAGGAGTGCTATGGCATTGGCTGAGCTTGATGGACATGTGCTTTTTTTCATCCTCATAAACTATGTTACTATGTATGTAACTGTAGTACTAGTCTGCTCAGTCCTTTGTTGTGATCATGCTTGAGAAACTAATTTTGTGACTTCCACCACCACAGAGTGTGGTTTGTGACCTCAACTATGAATACAAATCTTTACTTGTGACCCCTCCCACATAATATGACATCAGCTTCAATACTTTGTGATCCAGAACTTGGCTAATGCAAATAATACCATATTCAAATCCTAGGGTTCAAGTCTTATGAGCAACATTACAGAATATGGTTTTATAATTAAATTTAAGTGTATCCCCATACCACAGATATATCTTATACAACACCTCTGGTATGAATATATTTTGCATTGTTCTGTCCTTAACTCATTGCCATATTAAACATAATATATTTTATTTAGAAATGTGTTTCTATGTGGTTTATCATTTTTTACAATGGAACTTGAATATTTAGCTTTAGTATTAGTTATATAACCTGTGGTATAATTTGTTTGTCTTGTACCTTAGTTTAGTTTTCCTTTAATGCAAATGAACACTTCCATGGTACCAGTATCTTGTTTGTTCTGCCTTTCATCTAATATCTGTCAAATACATTTAGGCACATTACAATTAGCAATTGTTATGAAAACCAATCACACCGAGATTGGCTACTCTGACCTCTATTTCATAGGTGACCTCCTTGTTAACTTTTGACATGCTATAAAAAGAATGAAAGATAACTGGTCAGTTCTGAGATGCTATATTTCTTGGAACAATAGCTTTGAGGAAGAACTCCTATATATATATATATATATATATATATATATATATATATATATAATGTATTTTTGTTTAATGGGTACACGACAATACACCACTACATTCAACCCTTCTAGTTATCATGAGGTTAACTATCTTCAATGTATAACATCACATTGCTAAAGAAATCTTGCTTACTGAGAGAAGCAAGCTTTTCTATAAACACAATGTATTGTAAAATAATAGCAAATGATCATTGTTACAGGAATAATGCATACTTATAATAAAACAATAATGTTCTAAAATAATGACAAATGATCACAGGTATAGGAATAATGCAAATCTGATTTATTATAGTACCTCTCTATTAATTGTTCAACGTTCATTCTTACTTGAACATTGGACTGCAGAAATAAAGAATTAGATTTATTTAAGTGATAAAATTATTTCAATTTCAAAATATTTTTTTAGAAAGCACACAGTACTTTATTTTTTTTAAATATATGTTATTCATTAAGAGCCATTTTATTAAAGTCCCAGAGCATACAGCAGAACATGATCTGTGACTATAATACTTTTCTTTCCTTTCCTTATTTAAGATATTAGTAAGCACACCAGACTTGCTCCACCAGTCATCTCTAGAAAGGTCTCTGAAAAACTGAAATTTGATGTATTGCCTGGCTTTTTGTAGAGCTGTTTTTCCACCACTTTATATCTCTAACCAGAAAAAAGGTCAAATATTGATGACATGATATCTCACTCTAGACATGTTATGACCAAGGTTCTTGAAATAGATTGTAAAAAGTTTGGTAGATTCTTTCTTTATAAAACACTAGTTGTAGAGTCCGTTACACAGGCCACGGTGCCACTGCCAGCCGGTTGCGGAGCAATCATGCACAGTAGAGACTGCCTGCGCCACGGCTGATACAGAGCGGGATGCTCCTTCGAAGCTCCCCGCTCTGTATCAACCTCATCGCTGGCAGTCTCTACTGCTCATGACTGCAGCATGCACAGCAGTCTGTACTGCGCATGACTATGTCATTACACATGTTTTAGTGAATTATTTATATAGGAGGATTATGTACCCTAATCTATACTCTGTACTCCAGGAAAAAATACGATATTAATCAAATGACCAATAATGTGAAGATGGTTAAAATATTATTCATAGTGGATACATAGTCTCACTTGCATGACAGTGTTATAGTTTATGTGACTGCTTGTAGTGGGGGGCTGCTATCATTATGGGGGAGGGTAAAAATGAGATCAATCAAATATAATTTTCTGACTTTGCATGCTGCCATCTATGATTGGTGATTGCAATCAGATCTGGTGCCTGCAAATGTCCACAATCAGCAGTGTTGACAAATTTTACCCGCAACAATATTCAGAATAATTTAAATTGCAGCTTGTTGTATATCTGGCTGATTATCACAAGCTACAGTTAACTGTGTGTCTTGCACTGCTGGTGTAAAACAAACTATTGTCAGGTTGCAACATAATTGTCACTTAAGTGAGTCCTGTAATTTATATTTCTTAAAATATTGCAAAAGCATTATTTTATTGTGATAGCCACAACAGACCTCACTTACAATGGGCAATAGATATTGCACTGGTAAATAGTAATCGCTCATCATTAGTTATCTATTGAACTACTTTTGCTGTGCAATATACAGTATAACATTCATTTCATTAAAGAATGCACAACAGACACCTGCTGTAATAAAGATTTTATACAAATACATATAATCATTATTTCAGTTAAGTAAATTATGGTTTCTTTGACTATCCTTGAACATATAAGGAATCAGTGAAAACAGAATGTTTATTATGTGGATACAGTTTAATGCAGAGGTAGCAGAAAGGGATGTGTTATCAGGGCCATGGACCCACCAACTGTATAACTAATGTAGAGCCAAAGTTCCCACTAGTCCAGTGGTGGGCAACCTGCAGGTTCCATCTTCCTCTTTTTTTTAAAGCACAAGCCCTGAGAAAAAAAAATGTTCACCTGGCTTAGTGCCAGCAGGTGATGTCCTGTTGGCCAGTGGCCACTGGGCATTGTCAAATGCCTTGATGTTGATGCAGATTTGTGACTGCTGTTCTTGCTGCTACTGCTGAGTTGTTTAAGCAGCAGGATGATTAGGCAGCTGAAAGGGAATGGGATCAACAACAGCAGTAACATGTTTGATGGATGATGAAGATTCCACTTGCCACAACTAACTGCAGTGATGCCCCTGAGGCAGTAGCCGCATAATAAGTAGCCCCCAGTATATGTGGAGAAAAGAAGAAGTTGGCCAATAATTCTTCTCCACATGTCCCTCCTCCAAAATCATGTTGTTATTAGAACAGAACATTGTCCCTTGAGAGCAGGAACTGTGCCTCTCATCAGCAACTGCAATGTGCACAGTGTGTGTGGTAAATAACATCTGGGATCCCAACTGTATCCAAACACCATGACACCAGAAACCAAGTACTGCCACTATCACTATACCCTTTGTCCAGACCCCACTAAGGACACATGACAACTTGTTTAGTTTCATAGTAATGATGAACCCTCTCTGTCACCATCTTAGCATACTCTGTGGGATGGAATATCCTCGGATGCCGCTTGATGCCCTGATTGCAATTCTCCTCCACCACAATGGCATGTGTGGTCAGTGAACCACACAGTGTGCAATGGGTGGAGAAGAACTGCCATATCCATAACTTCAGGGGATAGGGAACAGGTGGAGAAGAATGGCCTCTCGTCATTGTCTGAGGCAGTGGATGATGTTTCTGCTGTTGCTGCTACTGCCTCAGAATCAACACTGCAACTAGGACTAGGACTTGGAGTATTGTTGCTGCTGACAAGTGGAACCTGTCCTAGTCCTGCATCATTTGTTGACCCCATTCCCTCTGTGTCCACAGTGGTCTGTGGCACAATAGCTTCCTCCTCAGCATCCTGCTGCCCTTGCAACTCAGCAGCAGAAGGATTTAGAGCAGTTGCAAATTTCACAAATTCCAAAAGCTCAAGGTGGTGGTGTAACAGCAGGCACAGGCAGCTGATCTGTGCTCCTGGTGTTGGTAGTGGTATTATTATTTCTGCACCTGCTCTCTCCCAGCAGTTCTGGCCTCTTCAGGAACTTGGACACTGTTGTGAAGAGAAGGGGAATACCAGGGCCAGAGTAATGGTGTGGGCTCCCTTGACCTCTAGTCTGGATGCTCTTAAATGCTTCCCCTACCACTCCCCTAACACTAGTCCCACCGGCTGCTTCACCATTACTGTTACTTCTAACACCAACCACATCATGTTCAGCCCCAGAGACTTCCTCCTCACAGCCACTAATAATATGAGGATATTGATTACTGCCTCCTTCACTCCTAACACTAACAAGCTGCTGGATCTTCTTAGTAGTAGTATTAGCAATGGCAGCACTGCTTGGGGATGGCAAGTGTGACTTAGGGTATCTGCTGTCACACTTGGCATAATCTTCTCCTTTCCCCCCCTTCTGAGTATTACAAGACACACTAGCAGCAGGTTCAGCACTGGCAGCAGACACAGCACTGGTGGAAGCAAGGGCAGCATATCTGACAGCAGGTACAGTATTGGTGGCAGCAGGTTCAACACTGGCAACAGGCACAGCACTGGTGGCAGCAGGGGAAGCATGTCTGGCAGTAGGTACCTCAATGGTAGCAGCTGGGGCAGAATGTCTGGCAGCAGGCACAGGCAGCTGACCTGTCCTGCTCTCACTAGTACTACCCTTCGCATTAAATTCCCCAAAATCCCTAGGGGTGATTTAGGGGGACTAAACAGCATTGGGTCTGTAGTGCTCATTTCCTCCTCCTTCTCAGACTCACTGGACACATAAGGATCCTTCTAGTTCCTCCTTTTATTACTTTTAAACCTGCTCATAGTGATAGCAGTCACCACTGAATGGACCTCCTAATATTAAACCTCAGTGTATCTTATTCTGAGCAGAAAATTATTATGGTCACTATAAATCAGTTGTGGATACCATGGCCATGGTGCCAGACATGATTCTTTATTGCAGGAATAAATGACCCTACACAAATTCTACTCAAGGCTTCCTAGTAGTGGGCAGCAAGGATAAGAGGTTATGTTAATCATAGGAACAAGGTTATTTAACCCCTTAGCGACCGGCGGTCCTGGGACGTTTCCGTCCCATGAGGACTGCGTTGATGCATTCCAACGCGCCGGTACACGTGACCTGTTGCGTGTATATCGGCATGTCACTTTTGGGCCTGATAGAGATCGCTCCGATCTTGGAGCAGTCAATTTCAGGCCTTATTTTTACTTACAGTGCTCCCGGTAGAGCGCTGTAAATAAAAAGTATGTGACGTACTATGACCGTCATCGGTCCTTAAGTATTTCAAGGACCGTGACGGTCATAGTACATCACATGGCGATAAGGGGTTAAATAAATTACATTTTGAAAAACACAGAAGGTAGATAACAATCAAATAAGTGGGCATGTAAAGATAAAAATACTCTCTCACAGACAAAGTAAAAAAAATAATTAAAACACTAGTCTGATGGCCCATACTGTTATCTAATGGCTCTGCAAGGACATTTATAATCTTCCACTGCATAGTCAGTTGGGCATATTCTAAGTAGCTATTGGCTGAGATCAGTCTGATTACAGTTTAAGAAATCTCCCACACAATTGCAAGGACGGTGCTACCATCTTTATTTACTGTACTCCCAGGTTTTAGGAGTATAACCAGTCTGCCTTGATTTCAATTAGTCACAGCCTAAACAAGGCTTAATGGCAGCCCTATTTGTTTACTTTGTAGTTTAACCATTATAGCATTACACAACACTATAACACATTGGAAGATTAATTGGATATTTTACCCTGAAACCCCAGAATGCTTGGTAGAGGTCAGTGAAGGTCAGGGGGAATATTTGTATAAAGAAAATGATGAGTAAACTGGAGGTGTTCATAGAGAAGAAGCACACTGACAATAGCTCAAAAACGACTTGAAACAGTTTCAACCATAATTACACTGTTTACTGGTAATTTTCAATTTGAAAATAACATAAAAGACAAATAATGGATTAACACAGTGAATGGAATTAACCTAATTGCTTAATACATATATCTTTCCAATTTCTTGATATGTTACTATAACTATGCTCGGCCACAAGTTTTGATATGGAGCTGCGGCAAATTTGAGGGCATAAGTAAACATGGTGCATAAAGATCTCCATATATTTACAAATGAAATAAGATAAATACATTTATATGTATTATTTTAAGGAAACATTTATTTGTGTTATATTATTTTCCTTCCACCTGCAGTTCAAGCCTTCCCTAATGTACACACATTTCCATTTCTTTGCTCTTTCAAGTCTGACATTGAGGCTGATGAAACTGGTGCAATTCTGGAGCAATCCAACTACGCCATAGGAAACAAATGCAAATTCCTAGTGATTGAAAAGGGGATTTTAACTCCTCGAATGCTAGAGAGGTATCCAACTCATTGCTACTATTAATATGAAGAATGACTGCAATGTAACATTGCACTGGAGACCAATTTAGTATCCAATGGGTTGATAAACATGAAGTAGCAGATATTAATTTGTGATGTACATGTATCCATCCGTCAACCAGTCTGAGTAAGCATTTTGTATGAAAAACACATAAACATGATAAACATCTTTGCTCATCTATCCGGATGTCATGGTTTGCAATATGAAGGAATAAATTGTAATTTTATTATAAGCAATGACTATTGTATCACATTTTTTAGTCTGTGTCTGTGATGTGCAGAGATTTTCTTTTGCTTGATTCATACAGCTATCATTCACAGTATGAGAACTGCACCACTTACATTTGAATTTAATCTTCCACATCCATGTTGTTGGATATCACTTTAGTAGATATATCTCCATCCATAAATATGAACTGACACGCTAAGTAGAAGCCCTACTGCATATGTTGTAACATATATTCAATGTAGTGACTATATTTCATACGCATAAATTAGACCTGTCACCTTAAGAAACGTTTATCAAATGTACCTTTATGCTGTACTAGCCATTTATCTGTAAAATGAATCATTTTGAGAAATAAACCTTTATATTTGATGCCAATTTCCTGCACCGTATGCTAAGCAGTTCTGCCCACTGTACTATGAGACATGTCCCAGATATTCATTTCTTAACCCTTTGAGCTCCAGATGGGTACACAACGCATTGTTTTTCAATATGCTGTGTACCCCTCTGGAACTCGAAGGGTTAAGCACTATTTATTTTACAAATAAATATCTAGCATAACATATATAGGCAGTTTTAATTATCTTTAAAATAAGTAAACTTATCTTAAGGCTACATGTTCACTTTAAAGTAATAATAAAGGATCATTTTAAGTTACTTTAATATTGTAGCAATTAAAAAAAAAGTAATTGAGGCCAGTCTTATCTCTGAAACCTTTATGGTTTGAGAGATATACGATTTCAAAGTTCCTCCTTCCCTTCCATTGCACTGACGTCAACCTCTATCTTACAGCAGGAGATCCCGTTTCACAGATCAGCCTGTAGCTCTTCAGCAGAGCCGAAATAGCACAATGTAAACATAAATACTTCATTAGAACGGTCTACTAAGTTTCCCTGGTTTGTAAGCTTCCTTATTATAGGATTAATCGGTTACAGAACTCTCAGGACTAATTCTGTGGAGGATGGATTACACCAGTAGTCAGACCCCTTGACTTCTGTGAAGCCTAGGTGTGTTTCTAATGGGAGTATGAAGACCGAAGGAGGATTCTATTACTTTTAGTGCACAGGTCCTGCAAGTATGTCCCTATTTCTCTGGCAAGCAGTTGATTTTGGTAGAGAAGAAAACAAATGGGTACCTTATAGAATAGTATGATAATATACCAATAGATACAACTTTCAGCACCTTTAAGTGGGTACTCACATGTAAAAATAGTCTATCGAACAATTATATGTAAGATAGACAAAACTGACAGGTGAGAGATTTTAATTACCCACTCCCACCTGGGCTCGCTCCTCCAGTGTATAGAGCAGTCACTGCTCCCACAAATCCAACAGGTTTCACACAGAACGCTCTCCGAGATGGAACCAAAAGTAAAAGAGATAGAATGTAAGGAGGAATTCTACAGCGCAGATCACTATTATATCACATGATACCACATGATAGTACTCATGGAGCTGGTCTCACTGGCGTCGCTTGCAGGGAGTTTTTATTAGCTTGTCCCTGCTCAAGTAGTAAAGGGTTTTTTCCTTCACGTGTGACATCAGTTGGCTTTCAGAGGGTTATTAGAAAACAAAAATATATGTATAAAGTAATAATTGGTAGTAAACATGCTGACGAAATATGTGTAACAATTTTTTAAAAAAAATTCTAAAAATAGCCATTCATAGATGTACAAATAAGCATCACAATTTAAAAAAAAAATGAATGTAACACTTTTAGTGGTGTTACACCCGTCACTTTATCATATTTCAATGAGCCTACTAACAAATAGAAAAAAAAAAAAAATAGCACGCTTCATCCTACTTCCCTTTATACTTTTTTGAATTTCTGAACAGCCACCCTGGGATCCTAGATTAAACAATTTGTAAGATTTCTATTGATATTTAATTCATAAAGCATTTAAATCCTTTGGATTGTTACTCATTTTGCATCATTAAAATTGATAATTAAATCAACTTACATTTTTATTTACTGTTAAAAAGCATTTAACTGAAGCTATATATCTCATTTGCAGGGATGGATTTGCATCAGAAGATAACCCTGACAACCATATAACCTTTCAAGTTCCAATTTAGATATCTATAATTTTAAAATTGTATCAATAATTTATAGCCATATATGTTGATAGCAAGCAATCAATAGCATTACCACAGACCACACCATATTTCTTTAGCAAGCCATAAATGGGGATAAGTATAATTATAAATTATGTATGTTGGGTTATTTAAATTAGACTTAGATCATATTATAATACATATATATCATACTTCCTTGTCCAACATTGTATTTGATGAACCTTATATGTACTAGTATAACAAAAATATACTTTACACTATCTATAAAATCGGAGACTGACTTCATCTCTATTCCCCAATCAATGGGGATAAAAACAAGATGTAAATACACATTTTTACTTAAACCATATTACTCACCTCAACAGTTAGAAGTGTGAACAACATGTTACTCTTAACTTGTCCAGCTATAGGAGCTGTACAATAGAGACGCTTGTAAGTTTCGTATAAGGTTATTATAAGATACGGTACTTGATAATCTAACTATGACCACATAAATATTTTAAGATAGTGTATAACAGAGAAAGTGCGTAAAATCAATCAATTGTGATGCTAAACTGAGGGGAATATTCCACGCAGGCATCCTACCCAACCACCATCTGGTCCTACAGTGCAAGATAAATGGCAACAAACCACATAAACACCTCACGCTGTGAGCCAGAGAGTGCTACAATATAGACAGAGACAAAACATGACAAATCCCCTAAAGTGCATCATACACCTAACAAAAAAAAGTAAGTAATCCTATATAATAATTCGCTAGGATGTTTTGTCAAAAAGCAGTCATGCGCAGTAGAGACTTCCCGAATGCACAGAATGCTGGGAGGTCTGTGCTGGGATCATTCTGTGCTTTTGGGCAGTCTCTACAGTGCATGACTGGTCAGCGGCAGGACGCAGAGCAGGACTGGCCTCTTTACCCTTTGAGTGCCAGGGGGTAAGCAATGCATTGCAAAGCAATGCATTGCTTACCCCTCTGGCACTCAAAGGGTTAACATCACCCGGACCTTGGCCCATGTACATGGGCTTTTACACTAGTAAATAGCATCATTTCTTAATCACCCTTCTCTTATATCCTACATAATAATTAATTAGGATGTTTGTCAGAAGCCGTCATGCTCAGTAGAGACTGCCTGAACGCACAGAATGCTGGGAGTTCTGTGCTGGGAGCATTCTGTGTTTTCAGGCAGTCTCTACAGTGCATGACTGTGTTGGCGGGAGGACACAGAGCAGGACCAGCCTCTTAACCCTTTGAGTGTCAGAAGGGTATGCAATGCATTGCAAAGCAATGCGTTGGGTGCCCCTCTGGCACTCAAAGGGTTAACATCACCCGGACCTTGACCTGGTACATGGGCTTTTACACTAGTATAAATATATATAACCAGTATTGTAATAAAATATATACCCTTTGTTAAGCGTAAATCCTCCAACCATATTAAAACAATCTATTTTATTTATTGTAAATGATGAATATAATTCTGTCACTTATTATAAATAATAATAAAAACAAATTCTAGAAAAATGTGCACATATTTATACATAGAACTCTAATAGGTTACAACTAAATACCCCAGAGCAATATATTACATACGTGCGCAATACTTACATAGTAAATTATAATATATAACCCCTACATTGTGTCAAATATGATTCCTAATGTATCCTATTGATACAAATTAAACTGTTTTATGTTACAAATTAACTTGGTACTTTCTACAGATTCTTTTAACCCCAAGGGTGTTAGCGCATCCATCTTAAATATCCAATAGAGTCTTAAAAACTGGCTATAGGGGACATTGTTTAACCATTGTTTATAATGTGAACTATTAGTTAAAAAAAAAAACTATTGGTGTCCACTGTTTTGAAGTGGGTACTACTACAATTATTTATATTATATCCTATTCTCAAGTCTACATTTAAAAGTACTATATTTTTAGAATTGAAATTGGATATAAAATTGATACCCCCCAATGATTGCTATTCAAATATTCTACAAAAAGATGAAAAGAATCAACATCCTGGCCGCTTCCTTCGCTCAGCACACAACGAACTTCTTGTTGCACCATCCACACCCTCTGCCCTCTCCCGTCTCAAACCTTTCTCACTTTCTGCTCCATACCTATGGAACTCCATACCCCTCTCCTTACGTCTTGAAAAATCCCCCTCTGTCTTTAAGTCTACCCTGATATCTTATCTTCTGGAGCACTAGGACCATGCACTGCCTTTGGCCAAACCCAGCACTTGTAATCTCAGCACTTAACACCCTCTTACCCCATTGTATGTCTCCTTTTACCCATTTAGACTGTAAGCTCCTTGGGGCAGGGACCTCTCTCCCATTGTTTCTATGAATGTCGCACTTATTTCATCCCCTCTTATTTATCGTAACACATGTCTAATGTAAGGCGCTGCATACACTGTGTGGCGCCATATAAATAAAAATATACATACATACATACATATAATCACCTTTCCACACTCCTAGCAGGTCATCACTGAAGCAGCGATAGAGAACAAGACTTGCAGAGAAAGGACAATCAAGCCTCAAAAACGAAAATTCCAGAAAAACCATAAATACATTTGCATAACTCATTGCAAATCTTGTTCCCATTGCCGCTCCCTTGATTTGTCTAGAGTAAGTGTTCAAAAATAGAAAATAATTATGTTCTAACATGAATACAGTAGTCAACAATTAACCTATGTTGCTTTGAAGGCATTAGAACATCCATACTGAGGAAATATTTAACCAATCTTATACCAGCTTCATGTGGAATGCTTGAATATAAGGCAGTAACATTTCATGTAGCCCACTTAAAGTCATCTTCCCAACAAAATTCCTCCAAAAGGCTCAATAGGTGTCCTGTGTCTCTCAAATATGTATCCAATCCCAACACAAATCTCTGTAGCCAATAATCTATATATTACAATACATTTCAGGCTATCTATCCCTGATATAATTGGGTGTCCTGGTGGATCCGAGAGGGACTTGTGTATTTTGGAAGATGGTAGTAAATCTCACATTTCGGATGTTTTATATACACAAAGTCCCTCTTGGATTTAATAAGTATTCCTTCTAAGTAGGCCCCTTCTGTAGGATTACAAAATTCATGAGAATATTCTACAATTGGATCACCTTTAAGTATCTCATATTGTGTTTTATCTACCAGGATGCATGTGGTTTCTTTTATATAGTCAGTTCTATTGGATATCACAACTCCTTCCTGCTTATCCACATTTTTAGTGTACTCTAATGCTGGCTTGGTTCAATTAGCATTGCTATTCCTATTATTGCATCCATATGCTTATTGTGGCAATTATAGGGTTGTTATCCCTTGCACTTCTGGATGTGCTTCTTCTTGCAGTTATGGAGGATTCCTGCCTCTCATGGGGCATAATTCCTTTCTGGCAGTGACCGGTTTTTATTACTATGATGTTTTTATATTACGTTATTATATGTAATTACTGTAAAATCCTGTGTACACTGGCCAAAGCATGTCACACAGAACTACAACTCCCAGCATTCTTTGTGTTCGGGAAGTGCCTACTGCGTATGACTGCATCAGACAAACATACAGCATTCGGGCAGTCTCTGCTACGCATGACTGCATCGGACAAACAGACGTCTAGGGCTAGATTCTATTACAGGTGATAATTTTATGTCTGATTTTATCTCCAGTTTTCCCCATAGACTTCAATAGGAAAATGTTTGATAAAACAGGAGTTAACATTTAGCACCTGCAATAGAATGTAGCCCCTAACCTTTTATTTTTAGTGACATACAATTCTACTTTTATAAACTTTCTTGGGGTCACCTGGTTATGTCAGACCCGGGAGGGACATGGGCAAATCCAAGGCTATTAAAGATTTAGGGGCCCCTTTGGTCGTCTTAACCCATTGCTCATCATCCCAGGTGGGACTTGCTAGGGAAATTTCTGGTACTCTATGTCCCTCTTGCTCCAGGGTCCCCTAGGCATCCTTTTTATTAGGAACCTGCATGGGTCAAAGCCCTAATTTACTAAATTAGCTCTAGCCCTTCATCTTTTAAAGGGGTTTTAGATCTTTGGTCCAAGGGACACTGCTCCCCCCAAAAAAGTGATTACACGATTTTATAGTGGGGTATACCCCCATTGTTGGGGACTATTCTGCTGCTGAAGGGGAAACTGATGTAGACCAATTGGATTCATCCTTTTTGCTTGGGGATTCTTATGAGAAAGACCCCTGTCCTTCACGTGGTCACAGAGATTCTTAAGATATTGGAGGCTTCCTATTCTATTTCTTCTTGCCCAGATATTTTTAAGAGATTTAAGAAAGATGGTATTGTTTTCCTCTCCATGATTCCTATGATCAGTTGCTGATAGAGGAATGGAATACATACGACAGGAGATTTTTCCTTAACTGGTGTATTTCTCTTTTAAATCCCATTTCCAGTGAGGCTCTTACACAGTAGACTGCTCCCCTAATTTATTGCCTGGTGAATGCTGCAGCTCTCAAGATTCAGGCAGACAAATGACTGGACTCCTTTTTGAAGGCAAATTTTGAGGCCTCTGGGGCTACCTTACTGTCTACCTTCACCATTTCATGGGTCACTAGGTCTATGACTGTCTAGGAGGATCCGCTTTTGGATGCTGTCCATGAAGATGCTCGCAAAGAGGGATTGGTCCTCATCTCTAATAGCCTTGAATCTAATGCTTGTGATGCGGAAGTGGCATTTGATGCTGCGCATTGCACCGTGTACCATTTGGTGTTTGTTTTACCCTTTCCAACACATTTAACCGAACTAACAGAATCAAGCCCTGGGTTGGATTTACAACTATACAGAGAACTTTTCACACACAAGAAGTTTCCTTCATAAACTCTACATTGAGGTGGTTATACTAAGTAAATGTGATGCGGCCTTGGGGAAAACCAGTTGCACCATAGGGAAAATTGATTTCAACTATACATTGCATGTTAAAGAGGTCCCCAAAGCATTGCTTCATAATGAGTTGGAGACCATTCTGAAATTCACAAGGATAAAAACCCATTTAACCCTTTCGGTTCCAGAGGGGTGTGTAACATAGTAAACATAGTAAATTAGGTTGAATAAAGACACAAGTCCATCAAGTTCAACCTTCTCCTCAAACCCCAGTAACTGAGAATTTTATGGCTTTCCTGCTACCAATCAAGTTAGTCTTTATCAGACCTACCTGATCTGCCTACTGATAAACAGTATAACTCTTGTATGTTCCCTTTTGAAAGATATGTGTCTAATCTTCTCTTAAATGTATCCATTGTATCTGCCATAACCACCTCCTTGGGCAATGAATTCTACAATTTAACAGACCTTACTGTAAAAAACCCCTTCCTCTGCTGAAGTCTAAACCTCCTTTCCTCTAATCTCAAGGGGTGTCCCCTGGTCACCTGATCAGGCCTTGGAATAAATAGCTCACCGCAGAGATCCTTGTATTGACCTCTCATATACTTGTACAATGTGATAAGGTCTCTTAGTCATCTTTTCTCTAGAGTAAATAAACCAAGTTTGTTTAGTCGTTCCTCATATGTCAAGTCCTCCATTCCCTTAATTAATTTTGTTGCTCTCCGCTGTACCCTCTCTAGTTCTAGTATATCCTTTTTCAGAGCCGGTGCCCAAAACTGCACTGCATACTCAAGGTGAGGTCTTACCAATGATTTGTATAATGGCAAAATAATGTTATCCACTCTTGCTTCGATACCACTTTTCATGCAAGACAGGATTTAGTTTGCCTTTGCTACTGCTGTTTGACACTGGTCACTGTTTCCAATGCATTGTGTAAACCTCTGGCACTGAAAGGGTTAAGCCAGTGGGATTTGTTTTTGGTCCCTTATAGTGAAGTTCTTTTTCTCCAGATTTATACCACTTTTTCTTAGTATATAAGCAATGTACTAAAGAACTCACATATTATTAGCCCACTCAGTTCTTCTTAATGCATCAGCATCATTGAGACTGAATTACTAAGGAAAAGTTGTGCAATTTGGAGACAACCCACTGAAATTGCATTGAAGAACATTCAAGGGGTTATAGGCCCTATTTAAATTAATGGTACATTTTATTTCCTATAGGATAGTTGGTTTGCCCCAAAATGACACTACTTCTGCCTCACTGTACAGAGTTTAGGAAGGTGACATCATAAAGTGTCAAAGGGTCTCTGTGCAATTATACAGGCACCCACCAGGAGGGTCATACGAGGATATGGAACTTGCTTCCAGGGACATCATAGAAGTGTTCTTGTTGACATCTATGAATATTTCTACTCCTTTACCTTCAGTTCAAAAGCAACTAGCCCCTCAAATCAGGCAAGTCAAACATTCAGGAGCCAAAGTGTCATCCTAGTTAATAAACTGGGGCCTCCAGCAGGATTTCCAGTTTTTACATTTAGTGCAGTCCTTCCACACTAGGTTAGCTTGGTTTGATGACATCTTCTACCGCCCTGCTCTTCTTTGGCACTCCAGCTGTTAGCTAGCTGGAAATAATGGGAACTGTTGTCTACAACAGCTTGAGAGCCAAAGGTTGCATACTGTACAGATAAGCTGGGCATCTGGGTCAATATCAGAACAGTGTTAGCAGTGCAGCACACTGTTTTAATTAAATCCTTCTCTCCAAACTTTACCAACAAATTAGTAGTACAAACATCGGCAGCCACTGTTGTGGTATTCCTTAGAGGGAATTGTTGAGTATGCAGTCCTTAACCATACCTGAGTTTGAAATGCCTGTCATAAGGGCTTCAGTTCTAACAAAACCCCTCTGGGTTGTTCCCATGTCAGTGGCATGCATTCAGATCATATGCAGTACAGATAAGCCTTATTACCTTACATTCCAAGTGTTTGAGATCTGTCATCCAATAATTTTACCGATCTGCTCCGGAGCAAAGGTAAAAACAGCAACAGTGCATAACTACCTTTCACACTTTTGTGAACTTGAAGGCAACATATGTGAATATGATTTGCCAGGGTACACTAAAAATATAATTTACAGTCTAAGATGTCACGGTAAGTTGCAGGCCTTTGGAATATGACACATTATTCTATAAATTATAATCGAAGTAGATTTAATTATAATTACAAATCATCCTCTTATGATTTGACACTGAGCGTTAATAGTTTTTACCCTGATTTGCACTGGCAAAGAAGCAAGAATTGGCATAAGAAGAAATCTAAGCATATTCATGAAGCACTTTGCAACCGGATGTTATACAAATATGTATTATTCAATCTACTCAGCAGTCATGATTTTTTATGATGAACAGGATGCATATTGCATAGTAACCTTTGCAGACAAAATTAGATTTAAATAATTATGGTTTATATTAAAACTGATTTTCTAGACATGAATACGAGATACGTTTATCTTAACCCTTTGAGTGCCAGAGAGCTTTGCACTGGATATGTCTCTGGCACTCCAAGGGTTTTAATACCCTATGTTCAAAAGGAAAACAGAATAATTCTGGAGCAAACCAACTTCCATTTGCCCCCTATAGTACATAAAGTTGTTTTGCCCTAGAATTACTCCAGTTTGCTTCTCAATAGGGACCCATAAACCTGACATGTTTTCATCTTTGAAACACATTAGAATATTATAACACTGTATGTATTGTTATAGGTATTGCAATCCAATCACTCTAGGAACCCCAAAAAAGACAAGTGACAAGTTGGACACATTTTAAGCTGAAAAATACATCATAAAGCATATATATCTTATAAGAAGCAAAAGTTCAGTAAGCATTGTGGTCTAAATTATACAGAAGGTTTCTAAGGAATATAGATATACACTTACAATGCAGAAAGCCAACACTATCATTATGTACTATTAATTAATTACTCCCCGAGTTTTAGATAGGTCTGCAGTGCATTGCTAAACAATGTAATGGATACCTATCTAGCATTAAACAGGTTCATGGATATTTCCTACAGCAATATGATGTTGGAAAGAGCACATATAGGCCTCGATTCAATTGGCCCCATTGGCAAAAAAAAACAGCCAGTGGCATTTTTTCAAGCATGGTAAGCCATTCAATTACCTGTGCTATAAAGAAATAAAAAAAAACTCATGTGGGCACTAAAGTTAGTGTCCATTGGAACCCATTAAAGCTGGTCTCATTTTTCCATTCAATTCAAAGCATTAGACATTAAGATACGTAAAGGAACCAACTCTAATTAGTGAAACTCTGCACCTAGTTTTTTGGGGCACAGACTACCCAATGCATGTTTTAACCTGCTGACGCAGGAATTGAAGAGGAAAAGAGCAAAAAAAACTGTGACCCCATATCAATACATCCAAAGTACTCAAAAATGGGTCTAATGTTAGTAAAATTAACCATGTGAGTACCAGTGGAGCATGCAATGCATTGCACAACGTTGCAAATCCCACTGGCACCCACAGGGTTAATCCGACTAAGTTAACAACATCACATGAAAAGAAACACTTACCTGTAATCCTGATGTCCAGCGGGGTCTTCAGCACCATGGTCAGTTACTGTTTGTCTTCTTCTGTCATCGTCCATCTTCCTTCTTCCTCATCTTCTTATCTTCTGTTTTCTTTTCTTTTTCTGTATCACAAAAATGTCCCTAAAAACAAGAAGAAAATATGCTCCAAAAAATTATTAATCAAAGATATGCTGTTAACTCTTTGAATGCAGGAGGGGTATTAAATGCATCACAGAGCAATGCTTTGCATACCTCTCTGGCACTCAAAGGGTACATTTATGCAAGCAGTCCAAATCAAAAAAATTTGTTTTTTCTCTAATTCGAAAAACATTTTTCTAATCCATTTTGCTAATATAGTTTTAATTTTCCAACTATATTGTGGCAGCCCAAATATATAATGTATTGAGTCAGAGAAAAGGTTAAAATAAGCTGCCACCTCCGCCACTGTTGCTGACAGTGGTAGCAGGAATGCAGGCAAAGAATAAATTTAACCCTATGAGTGCCAGAGAGGTACGCAATGCATTGCTCTGCGCTGCTTTTCATACCCCTTCTGCACTCAAAGGGTTAACAACTGCATATCGTTGATTAATAATTTTTGGAGCATATTCAATTTTGACTTTTTTCTACTTTCGAGGGACATCTTTGGGACACAGTTCGAAGGAAAAAAGCTAATGGTCGATGTTATCTAGTGCAGCTAAATGTTGTCAGCACAAGTTCCAACTCTCCGCCAATCACAACACTCCAAAGTATCAACTACATTCAAATACACCTATATATACCCCTAAATAACTGACATACCTTGCCTGTATTTTGGGTTTTAGAGCACAGGACCCAGGAGTGAGGATAGTCATAGAGAGAGAGAGAGAGAGAGAGAGAGAGAGAGAGAGAGAGGAGAGTACATTTGAGTGAGGCAGAAGGAGTTGGGAGTGGAGAGAGTAGGTACATTTATATTGACATAAAAAACAGGCACACTTTGTAGACCGTTCTAATGAAGTATTTCTTTGTAGATAAAGCTATTTCAGCTCTGCTGAAGAGCCATCTGGTCAAATGACCAGAATCTTGATCTGTCAGCTAGCGTGCTGACGTGAGTAAAAGGGAAGGGGGGGACTTTATACACATTTATTTTTTTTTATATGAACAATATTAAACCTTCTTACATCTAGGTATTACTATCCCTTTAAGAGGAAGAGTATCATGTAACCTGAGGTGGTTCCCCAGTTCATATTACCTTCAACCCCTTGGAGGAGATACTGAGTCAGAATCTGTTGTCAACAGCTGTTGAAGGGGTCCCTGGATGATGTAACACCGGAGATGAAAGCACCCTCCAGACTACCAGTAAGTGCATCATTCCACAACTATACACCACACAAACCCTAGTACATATACCTAGTATAGCCCAATGCAGTGACAGCTGAACAAATAGACAGCATTGATTCCCACAAGTTCACTAACACAACACCGAGAGGATTCAAACAAGTACAGAATATTGGACAATCCAAACAGAAATGTGAAGGCTCAACCAGGCCAAATTCCATCCAAGTCCAGGTTTAACTACCTCATTAATGTTTATCATTATTCCCACTCCACACAAACAATGCTTTCCATCATGTTGTCATATAAAGATCTGTGATATTCCTCCATAATTTTAAACATGTAGCCATAGGGAGGTCATCACCTAGCTCCATGAGTGCTGGAGGGATTGTTCCAAAATGTGTTGAGTACCCCTCTGGCACTCAAAGGGTTAATAGAGGACGAACACAATACAATAGGTCCATAGGGGTCAGTTCACACATCAAAGCTCTACTGAGACAAACATTGCATGTACAACACATAGGCATGATACATAGGCCTCAAATGCAAAAACATGAGGGCCTCAAAGCAAATTAATGCACAGTTAAAAAAAAAACAATGAGAACTAAGTAGAAACAATGTCAACAATGCCTACAGGCAAAGCAAACCCACAAACCCACATAGACAGTGGAACGCAGCAATACAAGCAGCTGCAGGGCATATGTTTCACATACCACATGAACCACATTGAACACACATCCAATATGTCATGGTTTTGCCTTGGTTATCATATGTATGCTGAGGAGTTGGGATGACAAGTAGCTATTTCTTGCCATCCATGCTCTTTAGGATACAAATTATAATCAAAGCTCAACTCCTGTAGGTTGCTTAAATCAATCATAGATTGCCAGGGTGGTATCCCATGCATTGCAACACAATGCACGGAATACCATCCTGGCACTCAAGGATTCACATGTCAGTGTCAACAACCTGAATTCCTCTTGTCATACCTCTGGTGAATAATCGCACCATCTCATTTCCACACACCTCATCCATACCTGCAGCACAGGGGGGACAATGAGGAGGATCCATATAATATCCCTCCCAGTGACATACCCACTTAGGAGCCCAAAGAGGACACAAACAGGAAGTCTCCATCACCACCATCATCCTTAGAGTTCAGCCTGCCACCCATGCCTGCCACAGACTGGATGTCTCCTGGGAGGTTGATGCCTCTGACCACCATTGGCCAATATTGGATTGCCCAACCACCACCAGTACCATTGGGATGGCATTGGATACAACACATGGTCAAAACACCACATAAAGGGACATATGGTCCCACTGCTCAACTATAGCCACCCACGTGGTTGCAGCCTCAACAGGAGCACACCTCTGACACCATACCAAAGTGGGAAGGAACTGGATACCAGTGGCCATGGAATGACCCTTGGCCACTGGATTATGAACACATGGGCCTAATTGGTGAACCACAGTTTCCACAACCACTGGAGGACTTCACACCCCCACCAGAGAAGGAACCAGAGGGTCACCCATCCATGGCATGTACTGACTCCATATGTGCTGGAGGCACAGGCATACCCAAGGTCCATGCTGGTCCCCTGACACCTGCCCTTCTACACACCTCACCACCAGCAGAAGAAACCACAACACTTGGAGGAACCCATTGGCCAACAGGAGGAGGCAGAGGAACCTGGAGAGCCATCCCCAGCACCAGAAACTCCACTATCCATGTCCACATCCGTTGCCACAGGTAGACAAAACATGGGGATGGATTCTGACTGATTATGCATCGAGAGGAGGCAGCTCAGGGAGGCCATGAGATCCAGGAGGTGCTTGAGGAGTTTGCAGTAGGATGTTAAAAAGAACAATAGAATCTCAGCAAGACATCCTCAACACTGAAATATGCCAGTTTAAGACTGGGATGCTTGACATGCTTGCACAGATGCTGGTGGAAATGAGGGAGAGCAATTGGAGGGAGAGCCTGTGGATGGAGAGGGCTCAGCAATCCACAGAGGAGTCAAGAGCAACAACCTCCCCTTCCATTGTGACCCCTTTACAAACCCCCCAGAACAGCTAGAGTCACCAGACGATCCGTGAGGGCATCTACCTCTGCAGCCCCTCCAAAAGTCTCCACCCCAAAAAATGAAATAGCCCCATGTCATGTTTCCCCCAAATAAAACTGCACTTTTTTTTTATATATAAAACTTTTTGTTGAGTTTTCACAAAATAAAAAATATTGAAATGTACACAGGGGCATGGACAAGCAAGCAGTTCAAGGTAAGCATAAGAATAATACCATAGTATGTACAAGAATAGAGCCGGCTCCAGAGTACATATTGCTGAAAAGCAAGCGATAGGAGCAGCCGACCTGGGTTTCACCCGGGCGTTGCAAGATCCCCCGTTCAGGATGGCACCACTCATCATTGATATATCAGAGCAGGAGAGCTGAAATCCCCCTCCAAAAGGTAGGACACCGGACCCCCCATCCCACCCAGACACAGTAGAAGACTGTATAATTGGATACATCCCCAGTCTGAAATCCTCGGGGTCCACCAGCCAGAGCAGAGGAGCCATGGGGAGATGCCCGCTTGGCAGCCCCCTCTTTGGGATCCAGCAGCCAGGGGAGCCACCAACAGCCCAAGAGACCCCATTTGACAATCTGCTGATTATAGAGTTATCAACCTAACATAAAACTAACCCCAACTCCCACCCCTCCCCCACCTCCCCCCAAGGGATCTGCACCTTCCCCATCATATTTAGTCAAAAAGTTTAAGATGTCATTTGAGACAACAACCCCTTCTGGGAATTATGGCCAAGTTCAAGGGTGGTTATATAAAGCAGAAAGCACTGCAGCAGTCTGATGTAAGTCTTCAGTTCACAGGTGGATTTGTCCCATCTCCCCCAACCAGCACCCTAACTTGAAGCAGTTTCAGTTCTAAGCTCCTCAGCAGCCATCCAGCCATCTTGATATACGGGTTCCAGACCTCAAACCATTTTTCCCCCACTACCTCCTTGTTCCTCATGGAAGCAACCCAAAAGAATCTGATGAAGTACTGAATCCTGTCCATCCACCCAATCAAATCAAACCTGAGGATGCCCATCCATGAAGTATACATTTCAAAGCCACCAGGGCAAGGATGTCAATGAGTTTTTCTGTGTTGTGTTGTATTTGATTCAGAGTACTGTATATCCCCAAAAAGAAAAGTGGGTGTGGTGGTTAGTATAGAATCAGTGGTAGCTTTATGGATGTGATGGGTAACGCCGTTTCAAAAAGACAGTATATGTGGGCACTGCCAAAGGATGTGCAAGAGTGAGACATTTGGGAAATGACTTCAGCATCCATCATGCCGAGGAGCATGACCCTTGTACCGAATATCCTGGGTTTGTGCTGTCGTCTGTCATCCCTGTGCTTCTCTACAGGTCACTGTGGTAGCTGTGATTTATCTGATTGCAGCAGCTGCTGCCTGGTGTGGTTCTCCTAGTGGAGATGAGCTGTCAGCGGTTGCATCAAACGGAGGATGTTCAGCCGGTGTGCTTGGGGGTGGATGGTGATCCCTAGCCCTTGCACTCCTTCGTCTACAATGTCTTCACAGGAATAGATATGCAAACATACTGGTCATAATCTCTCTCTCTCTCTCTCTCTCTCTCTCTCTCTCTCTCTCTCTCTCTGAGTGGTTTCACTAACACACCACATCTGAGGATGTCTCTTTAAGACAGTGGTGGGGTATTGTCCATGCATGGTCATTTCATAGGGAAGGTGTGTGTTGCCCAGGTTGGTATTTTGCTGTGTGACTGTTTTTGTTCATGTGATTTGTTGTAATTGCTGTGTACCTGTCATGTGCATGTGTCATGTTGTCAGGTGCACGTTGTATTTCTATTGGATGGTGATATTGCACAGGTAAGCTTGGGTTGCTTTGGGATTGACAGGTGTGTGTCTTGTGTTGAGTGTACATATGTATTATTGTATGTTAACCCCTGTAGGGGAATGGTGTGGAGATTGTGTTGGGTAACATTGTCAACCCCTTGTCCTTGGGGTATTGATGGGTTTTTGTTGTTTGTCTGGGACTTGTTTGTAGGGCATGTCCATTTTCTGTGTGGTTACTTGGCTTTGCAGGGGTTAATTTTGCCATGCTATGTGCTGAGTGTTGTGTGGGCTGTTATTTCCCTGCTTTCTTTTGTCCAACTGTGTTTTTTTGGTCCATTTTGTGATGCATGGCCAGAAAAACTGGGTGCAGAATTTCACCAGTTAAATGTATCAATTTATCGGGCCTTAGCATGACTGCACAGGACTGAATGGCTCCTGGATATAGCTTTTCCATTGTTCTCAATGGGTAAAATCTTAATGTCCATTGTGATTTTAAAACTGCTATTAGCTATTCATAAGACAGATGATTGAATGGCTTACCGTTCTT
The DNA here is from genome assembly GCA_037306005.1 of Rhinophrynus dorsalis. NCBI lineage: Eukaryota > Metazoa > Chordata > Amphibia > Anura > Rhinophrynidae > Rhinophrynus > Rhinophrynus dorsalis. Next base: position 255,178,555 of record CM074721.1, read on the forward strand.
AAAAAACTGTTGTCGGCTGTTTTTTTTTTTTTTTTTTCTGCCAGTGTGTGTACCGATTAGTAGACATTTTTGCCCTACCGGCTGTTTTAGCATCAACAATTGCATAGAGCCCATAATGTGCCCCTCATCATTATAGTATTGTACTGTGGAGTTAGTAATGATGGGGGAGATCTGCACACTATTTATAATGGAGGGATGCAGATTCCAGTCAGTATGTGGTGCCCTAGCAAAATTATAGAGACTTATGCAGAATTGAACCTCCTGTGCTTTCTGCATAAGGCTCCTTATGCATAGTACATTGTACCTGCACACAAGTACTTTGTACATCTGATATGTCACATCAGCCCCTTCTGAGGGATATTGCTTTTTAGAGATCTTTTCCCTTACTGTTTCAAATTATGTAACCTCAGAATTGTCTTCTTTTTTAATGTTTGCAATGCTTCACCATTGGAATACTTCTTTAGTATACTGAGTAGCAAGATCAAATTTATAGCAATGGGTGAAAGTTTTCCCCTCAACACTGAAATAGGTGAAAACTGCCATTACCATGAAATCAATGGGAAGACTGAATTTACACAGAACACATATCAAATTTTAGTTTATTTCCAACCAGCATAGTATAAAAGGGGTCTGAGGGTTCCTGTGTGGTGGAATCTGGGGGGAAAACTAAGTTGAGTAGGGATTTTTTTTGGGGGGGTTGTTAACTGGGATTGGAGGATAATAATAAAAAAATAAATAAAAAATTGGTATGTAACATGATAGGCACAGGGACCCCCTGACTTAAGCTGTGACTGGGGTAGACAGATTCTTGACAGGATAGAGTATTTTGTAGAGGGTGATTGTGGGACTTAGACTTGCTGTTAGAGGCTCAAGACCCAAGGAACATTTGATTTATAGGACTTAGACTTGTTAGGCACAAACCCTGAGGAAACACTGATTTGTAGGACTTAGACTTGTTATAGGCACAAGCTGTGAGAAAACATTAATTTGTAGGACTTACAGATGTTGGGCACAAGCCCTGAGGAAACATTGATTTGTAGGACTTACACTTGTTTGGCACAAGCCCTGAGGAAACTGATTTGTGGTAACATGGGTTGTTAGAGGCACAAGCCTAGAAGAATCAGTGATTTGTTGGACTCAAACAACTGCTGGACCCCATTCCCACAATGGCCACTGTGGTTTTTGGCACATTAGCCTGATCCTCATCATCCTGCTGCCCTTGCAGCTTAGCAGCAGCAGGAATTATAGCAGCAGCAGAAAACACTGCAATCTCACTGCTGGTAATGGTGGTCATGCCCATCTCTATTTGCATATCAGTCTCCCATTCCTCCAGCTGTTCCATCATCACACTCATAACCACCACCACCAGTCCCTTCTTGCTGCTGTTGCTGCTACTCTATGAGAGTCTCACTGGTTAGAGATTATAACAAATGTGACAGAGGGACCCTACTGTCACACTTGCCATCTCTTCTTCAGGTGAAGGAGGCACACTGGCAGCACCAGCAGCAGGCAAAGGCAGCTGATCAGCATCGGGTCCCAGAGGCACAATGTAGGGGAAGGGTAATCACAGGGTCAGGGGGATGTTGTGGGCTCCCTTGACTGCCATTCTGGCTGCTTGGCGTCACTTCCCCTTCTACCTCAGTATGAGGATCTACAGCGATCACACTAGTCCCACCACCAGCTGCTTCACTATCATCATTATCATCATCCCCTCTCTCACTCCCAACAATTTCTAGCGGCTGCTTGGTAGTGGTGGGACTGCGTGGCAGTGGCAAATGTGACTTGGGGTCCCTTGCTGTCACACTTAACATCATCTCCTCCTCCTCCTCCTGAGTATCAGAAGGTACATTGGCATCAGTAGCAGCAGGCACAGGTAGCTGTCCTGTCCTGTTAACATTTCTACCCACTTCTTCATGTGCCTTTGCTGATTTGCTCACAAAGTTTCCCCAGATCCCAAGGAGCACTGTCATGAGAATGGGCATCATTGGATCTGGGGAATCAGAGCTCCCATGTTAATCTATGCTGCTTGTGGTCACTTCCTCCTCCTTGGACTCACTGGACACATCATGGTCATTCAAGCTTCTCCTTTTCTTTTTCATAGGCTTGCTCATACTGTTAGTCAACAGTCTGAGCCTCTGCTGTCCCTGTTCAGCTCTATAAATCACTAGAAATTGCTTAGCAGCCTCTCTATATCTCTGTCTGCCTAGTTTTGTGTTTCACTTCCTGGAAACATGTTTTTAGAGAGGAAACTTAAAGCACACGTAAGTAAATAGGTGGGAACGTTTTAGCCATTGAAAAAATAGTGAACACATTTTGGAGTAGGCATAAAAGGCAAAGATTTTAAGGGGTTTGTTTAAGGCAGATTTTCAAGCGAAGAAGCAGACAACCATGTGGTATTAAAGGATTTTTTCACTAACCACAACAGGACCTGTCACCCACCCCTCCAGATTTAGCTGATTTAAGCTATCACTCTTTCAGTGCCAGAAAGGTATCCAATGCATTGCAAAACATTGCAATCAATGGCTTAAAAAGATTGACTGTTCCATGTAAAGGATCACATTTATATTTTGTGTCACAAGCCTATTCTCTATTTTGTATAAAACAAAAAAGCTTCCCAAAGACACAGTGCAGCTGATTTCCTTTAACTTTAATCCTTTCAGTTCCAGACAGGTATCCGACACACAGCAGTAGGAAAAGTGTAGGGTCACAGCAAGTTAATTTTACATGAAAGCATAATTGCTGTGTCTTCACTCTTCCAAAATCACTGTTTTTCTTCAAGCTGGGTGATATCACAGACTATTTTGGTGCTCATGGGATATCCTCACAGAGCCCACTGAAATCCTGTAATATCAAAAGCACCACCTGAATGCAAAACACCCTGAACTTGAGCTATCAGAAAAATGACAGGTTCTTTTTTTAAAATAATGTTTGAAATAAATGTATCCATTGGGAGTTTCTTTGTTTTACTCTATAGAAAAAACTCTAAAACATACAGTTAGGCTATACTGCCCCAAGTCTTTAATCTTGCTGGATGCTTATTGAGTGAATATTAAAAGAACACAAAGACCTCCTATTACTAACTCCCCCCTTAATCCTTTGAGAGCCTTAATCTGTAGAGAAAATGCTAGTAGCCATTCGCAATAAATTTTGAGTGAATAGTTTCACCAAGATTAATCTTTAATTAAAACAGGATACTCCTGTCTACCAAGGTGGACAAGGCTTTTTTATCACTGTACCCTAAGGCCCTAAACTCCTACAATTAAACTCATCTTAGGATGGTAATTGCCAGTGGGAAGAGTTTAGAGTCCTGGGTTAAACGCACTAAGGTTAGATGTTGTGGTGATGTGTGGTGAGCACATCACCTTGGCAATGGTGACACACATAACAATTAAGTATGCGGGGGGGAGAAGAAGTTTCCTTTTAGCATACAGGATTGTCATACTGCTAGCCATTCGTAAGGGATGTCCTCCCCTAGATACCTCCAGCATAGACAACCCTGAAATCTGAGAACATCCTATCTGCTTCCCCACTTGCTCAGTGGAGGAGCGGAAAGGATCCTCTCAGGCTTCAGAACCCCATACAGACACACATCATCGCTCCCTTAACCCTTTGAGTGTGAGAAGGATTTGCATTGCACTCCCCTGTGGCACTCAAAGGGTTAGAAATGTATAGTCTCTAACTATGCAAACATCCCCTCAACTATTTTATTTATATATTTATTTTTACATCTGTACTGCACACACAAAATATTTTTAAAAATGGGAAATAGAATTTAACCCCTTGGCTGGTAGTGATGTCTACAATCAATTGCTTTGTGATGTGCTGGAGATGCTTCTAGCAGAAGTGTTAGAAAAAGTAAGACTGAAAAAATCTATAATGATTTGTTGTTGCCAGAGGAACCAATAAACTGCTAGGACTTCTTTACCCTTCATGGATTCTTTGTTTTTTGTGCAGTAATATTATTGTCACTGTAACTTAAACACTGCCCTGTGTAGTTTTCCACTGTTTATATTGTGGCTGTGATCTCACAGAGCAACTTCTGTCAATTCAGCCAGTGTTTTAAACAAGCACATCAATTGTTTGGTTAAAAAGACTCAGAAAACATAGACGGGCACTACTGTTCACCATTCTGACACCCCTCCTCTGCCTGTTCACCACTCTGACACACCTCCTTTGCCTGTTCACCACTCTGACACCCCTCCTCTGCCTGTTTGCTACTTCTCATTCTTTTCTAACTTGAAGGGTAGGGAAGCCAGTGAAAGGAACAGAGGAGGGGTGCAGAGTGGAAGACAGACAGAGGAGGGGAGGCAGAGGGGATGTTTGTGCAGTGCAAGACTGTACTGTTTGAACCCTTTGATTGTCAGAGTGGAGTGCAATTCACATCCGCATGGCACTCAAATGGTTAAGGGCATGATGCTGTTTGTGGTGGTGAAGTCTGAGATGATCCTCTCTGCTCTCCACTGAGCTTTTGGATAAACAGAAAGGATATTCTCAGGCTTCAGGCTTGGCTACTGCTGGCAATGTGTAAGGGAGGACATCCCTTAAACATCAGCAGCAGTATGACAACCCTCCATGCTTATGATTGATTGAGGCCTGTTACTGTATATAAAATTAGAAGGACATCCCAACATCACCAACATCAAGTAGGAGACATCGGGACTTTGAACTAGACAAAAGAAGCTGCTTTGGGAGTTTAGTGCATGTGGCAAACAGCCACATTAACATATAAACATAGATACATGAATACAACGACTCATCCTGCATTTCCAAATGGAAATCACTTATTAACCTGCAGTTCGATGTGTTCAGTCCAAAGTCAAAAACCTGTAGAAAGCATGGTAGATTGATGGTGATTAGGGGTGGGTGAAAAGTTAGAAAAATTTTCCTCATGACTTTTCACGAAAAAATTTAAATTTTTCTCTTTTTTTTGTGAAAGTTTTCTCTTTTTCTCCAATGCTAAATTTTCCTCCTTTTTGCCTATTTCAGCTAATTTTTTGCCTATTCCAACACATTTTTCTCCTATGCCAAAACACAAATTTTTCCTGTTCTAACACATTTTCACCTAATCCAACACATTTTCACCTATGTTTCCTATGGTTCAACATTTCCCAGCACAATTTTACTTCTTCTGAGGGCTGCAATGGAGAAATAATTAGCTGGACGTCAAAGTGGTGCATCCTACAGCAACATCTGCCCTGAAAAATGTGTTACCATGCAGAGTGCATTTGTCTTTTGCCCATAACACTAACTTCTTGCTTAAGTGACACTGGCACATATTCATGATGATGTCAAGTGATAAAAAAAATAAAAAGTAAAGTACAACCAACAAAGACACTCAAAGGACTTCAAGGTGGTTTACAAAATTGAAAATAATTTATTAAAAAGATCAGCGCTCCTGAGGAAGGTTGTTAAATGCAACCAAAACTTTGATCTTTAGAATAAATACTTCCCACTTTTGTCAACCCCTTCAAAATCATGTGAGTAACTTTATACACACATTTTATATAATAATAATAATAATAATAATAATACATATATACATATATTTAAATATAGTCCAAGCTGCACACTCACTGATTTTTTATGTTAATTTTATATAAACATATGCACAAACAACAGTTTGGTCCTCACCTAGGGACCTGTATCAAGCCATATAAAACAATTAAAACACAAAAACATATAAACCATACACACCACGCAAACACCAAACGAACTGGGAAAATACTGTTGCAAAGGTATTTTCCTGCTTCGTTCACATGTAGTATGTCTTTAGCTATATATTTGTTTTACAAGTCTTGACAAAGATTGAGGACTGAAACATTTTTTTATGCACATGCTAATGCTAATTCACATTAAGAAAACCCATTCCTTCTGTATATATATATATATATATATGTTATTTTATTTATTTGTTTACAAAAGTCAGCTGAAAGTATATTTAATCATAAACAATATTTTTTTATTATTAGATGAGGATTTACTTTTAACTACTGATTGCATGTGATAACGCTGAAATTGCAAATACATTTGATTATTGCTTTAATATGAAAACTCTTTATATTACTGATCTGACTGATGGAAAAGTGCACCTGGCAGTTGAGTTTTCTGAATTGAAAGGAAATGTAATGATATACCCAGAGTGAATTTGGTGAATATGAAAATTAACTTAAATGTCTGTTCCCATAATTCAAATTTCAAATACCCCTTATTATTTAGTTTTGTTATGAAAGGGTGAATAATATCCTGTAGGAAATGAATAGTCACTGGAGATGTGTCGGCAAATCTGTGATCCCTAATATATGTCATTCTGCAGTGAAAGCACTTTTACATCTGTATAGAAGGATTTATCAGATATTCTACTGATAAAATAATGCGACATGGTAAGGGAATAAATGGAGATAATGTAGCAGAAACTAAAATGAGTATTACTGATTACTTTTCATAACAACAGAAATTACTTAATAAAGACAGAAGATTTCAAACAGACAGACAAATAATGGCATCTTATCATAACATTCCATCTATACATCATTTTAAGATTTATGAATCTGTAAGAATACTTGTTCAACAAGGCTAATAATCTGTAAAATATTGTAGCCATCTCCTAGTCTGAAATGTGATGGGTTCTGAGCATTGATATAGAAAAAAAGAGAAAGTGTGTAGAAAGACTCACCAGGTTCTTGTCTACACATAGGGGTTCATGCAGAAAGCAACAGAAACTAAATGATTCTTGATCAAGCCAAAGTACCATAACGTGGAAATAAAAACGTTGAACACCTTCAGTACTTGAAGACCTCTCTAGTACTCAGTGGGTTAAATTTTTGTGATTCAAGAATATTTACAATACAGTTGGTGTGCTTCAGTATTGCTTAAATTTTGCTTGCCCCATAAGGCCTAAATGTTCTAGCTTCCAGAGTGCATACCTTGGAACTCTCCAGATCTGCCATGGAGACACCGGTTCTCTGAGGTAATTACCAGGTTTCACTGGTAGCCATGTCACCACACTTGACCCCCACAGCCTTGCACCACTGCAATGGTCGTCATGAAGCCACATACTGACCCCCCAGCCTTGCCCAACATCATTGGTAGATATAGAAACACTTACTGTCCTCTAGCTACTACTAGACTACAACTATTGATTGTCAGGGAATGATGGTAGTTGTAGTCTGGAAACAGCTGAGTCTCTCACTGCCTCTCATTCCAGCATTGTCCAGTGGTAAAATAGAACCACATACAGAATACGCACTGGTGGCCACAGAACTATACACACTGACCTCCCAGTCTTGTCCACTGCCTTGGTAGCCAGAGAACCACAAATTCTGACATCCCATGAATCCCAGCTTTGTTCAGCTGCTCTGGTAGCAAGATAACCACACACACACTGAGTCTGCATGGATGTAAGAATTCTTGGTAAAAGGTGGAAAATAGCAAAGTGCTAACCAGAAATATATTGGTGTTATTGAAAAGGAGGACATTTTAAACATTTTCTATGTATGGGAAATTTTGAGAGAAAAGCAGGAAATTGTGTTTGTTTCATGACATTTGCAGACAAAAAAATCTGACTGTTCACCCATCTTTACTCTGTAAATCTCATGGCATGCTAGTAGTCCTTTAGTCATTGTTCAGAACTTGCATTATCTTTCTTAACTCTAGAGAGACATTGGTTATATATTATAATATAAATATGTATTATATTGGCAGTCAAATGATACATACTTCAGTTGAAGCAATTCATTATACAACTAGTAAGAAACCTAAAAAAATGGCAGTGAGATAGTTTAACATTCCGTTCATCAATCTGAAGTAAATTAGGATACAATACGTTTATGACATTAATATTGTGTGCTAAATAATGATCCAGCTATATCGAAGTGATAAAATGGTTATTGATCCAGTTTTATCACAGTAATGAAATGGTTAATAAAAATGGTGTATCCTACCAAGAGATATACTATCAATGTGGGATGGCGTTGCCTGTCATGTTACGTAGGAATGTGTAATTTGCATGCAATGAATCTTATAAAAGATAAGTCGTTGGCCTAACAGTGTGTGTCAAACGTAGACACACAGATATACACACATGCGTGCAACAGTCATGGAGACAGATACACACATGCAACAGACATGCACACACAAAGACGCATGCAACACATACACACAGTGAGAGACACACACAAGCAGTGACATACATAAAAAGTGAGACACACACAGAATACATACATGCGATGCAGAACATGAAGACACAGAGTGTGACATACACATGTAATATACGCAGTGAGACACACACAGGCACAAACACAGAGTAAGACACACAGTGATACACACACATACACACAGACACACACAGGTGAGCAATAAGGGGGTGACTTATGAGGGAAGGGGGATTTGTGGATGTTCCCTGTCATATTTGAATTATTTTGCCATTACAGCAAAAAGGAACACTGTATATGTGGTATATATATATATATATATATATATATATATATATATACAGTGGATATAAAAAGTCTACACACCCCTGTTAAAATGCCAGGTTCTTGTGATGTTAAAGAATGAGACAAAGATAAATCATGTCATAACTTTTTAACTTTTTCTACCTTTAATGTGACCTATAATGTGAACAATTCAATTGCAAAACAAACTGAAATCGTTGAGGAGGAAAAATAAAAAAATAAAAAACTCACTCCCTTAAACTAATATTTTGTTGAAGCACCTTTTGATTTTATTACAGCAATCAGTCTTTTTGGGTAGGAGTTTATTAGCATGGCACATCTTGACGTGGCAATATTTGCCCACTCTTCTTTGCAAAAGCGCTCCAAATCTGTCAGATTGCGAGAACATCTCCTGTGCACAGCCCTCTTCAGATCACCCCACAGATGTTCAATTGGATTCAGGTCTGGGCTCTGGCTGGGCCATTCCAAAATGTTAATCTTCTTCTGATGAAGCCATACTTTTGTGTATTTGGATGTGTGCTTTGGGTCGTTGTCCTGCTGAAAGGTGAACTTACTCTTCATCTTCAGATTTCTAACGGATGTCTGAAGGTTTTGTGCCTTGTATTTGGAACTGTTCATAATTCCCTCCACGCTGACTAAGGCCACCACCATGCTTCACTGTGGGTATGGTGTTCTTTGGGTGATGTGCTGTGTTGTTTTTGCACCAAACATACCTTTTGGAATTATGGCCAAAAAGTTCAACCATGGTTTCATCAGACCATAACACATTTTAACACGTGCTTTTGGGGGACTTGATGTTTGTTATTGCAAACTTCAGCCAGGCTTGGGTGTTTTTCTTTGTAAGAAAAGGCTTCTGTCTTGCCACCCTACCCCAGAGCCCATTAATATGAAGAATACGGGAGATTGTTGTCACATGTAGCACACAGTCAGTACTTACCAGAAATTCCTGCAGTTCCTTGAAGTAGGTCTCTTGGAAGCCTCCCTGACCAGTTTTCTTCTTGTCTTCTCATCAATTTTGGAGGGACATCCAGTTCTTGGTAATGTGTGCCATATTTTCTCCACTTGATGATGACTGTCTTCACTGTGTTACATGATATATCTTATGTTTTGGAAATTCTTTTGTACCCTTCTCCTGAATGATATCTTTCAACAATGAGATCCCTCTGATGCTTTGGAGGCTCTCTGCAGACCATGGCTTTTGCTCTGAGATGCAACTAAACAAATGTCAGGAAAATCCTACTAGAACGGCTTAACTTTATTTGTGATTAATTGGAGTCACTTTAAATGATGGCAGGTGTGTAATGACTTCTATTTAACATGAGACTGAATGTGATTGGTTAATGCTGAACACAGCCACATCCCCAGTTATAAGAGGGTGTTCACACCTATGCAACCAGGTTATTGTGAGTCTTTTATTTTTTATTTTTCCCCCTCAACGATTTCAGTTTGTTTTGCAATTGATTTGTTCACATTTTAGGTCATATTAAAGGTGGAAAAAGTTCTGACATGATTTATCTTTGTCTCATTCTTTAACATCACAAGAACTTGGCATTTTAACAGGGGTGTGTAGACTTTTAAGAGAGGAGAAAGAAAGAACAGGTAGCCAGATGGGATACAGTTAGACATAGCAAGGGGAGGGCAGATGAATAGGGATGACACTCATGTATTTACCCTAACAGGTTTACTACATTGAGTTATGATGTTGGGGATGTTGACACAGGAATGCCTTTGCTGGAGAGGACTGTTCTAACAGCCCTTCTAGCACTAATGGGATCTGGGACACAGGCAGACCTAGACAGATGGTGGTGGTAGGGGATTCTATTATTAGGAAGACAGACAGGGTAATCTGTCGCCAGGATCGCTACAATAGAACATTTTGCTGTCACCTGTGTGCTTGGGTTGAACATGTGGCATATCGGGTTGATAGATTGTTGGGAGGGGCTGGGGATAACCCGACTGTCATGGTACATGTTGGTGCTAATGATAAAGTCAGTGGAATATGGTGGTCCCTTAAGAAGGATTTTAGGGATTTAGGATATAAGCTTAAACAGAGGCCCTCTAACGTAGTATTTTCTGAAATGCTACCAGTGCCACATGCTACATTAGAAAGGCAATGAGAGATTAGGGAGTTAAATGCGTGGCTTTAGACTTGGTGTAAGCAGGAGAGGTTTGGGTTCCTAGAGCACTGGACGACCCTTTTCCCTTGGAGGCAATCTTTATAGTCAAGATGGATTACACCTTAGCAGAAGGGGGTCACAGTGCTGAGCTTTAGGATGGTTAGAGGGTTGGAGGAGACTGGGTCATGGGGGTGGAGAGGGGGAATGGGCTAGTTCATCTAATAGGGAGGTGTCATTGTTACAGCCTGATATAAGGCAATTACATTTGACAAAAAATGAAATCTTTCTGAATGGCAAAAAGAATAAATGTATGCATGCAAATACTCTTAGTCTGGCTGGTAAGATGGAGTAATAAAAAACATAAACATATTTATATGTATGAGCAGTATTATTTAATTGGTGTGTCGACTGAAACCTGGTGAGATGATAACATATGACTTAGCAGTCAATGTAGAGGGTTATTCACATTTTAGGAGGAATAAGGTTAATAAAAGAGGAGGGGTATGCCTATATGTAAAGTATACCTTGAAACCTAGTATAAGGGAAGATATAAATGAAGGGTCCAATGAAAATGTAGAGACCTTGTTGGTTGAAATCCACACTGGGGGCACACATAATAAAAAGAGGTTAGTGGGGATTTGCTACAAGCCACCTAATATTGGGGAGTTGGAGGAAACCCAACTTTTACTGCAAATGGAAAAAGGCTTCTAGGTCAGGAAACATAATTATAATGGGAGATTGCAACTATCCTGAAATTGACTGGAGCAATATGACTTCTGGCACAAAAAAGGGAAACAATTTAGTTTGCTTGACCTAGTGCTCTTAAACAATTCTGACATGATAAACAGTATACAAGTAAGGGAACATTTGGACATCAGTAACCACAATATGGTAGCCTTTGAAATTTGTTGTGAGAAACCCAATAGCAAGGATTTAACCAAAACATTAAATTTTTAAAAGGCTAATTTTACAAAGCTAAAAGAAGTATTAAAGGATATTCAGTGGGATGTAAAAGGATAAAAATAAAAATGCAGAAGAATCATGGAATGTGTTTAAAATGCTCTTCAACAAATATACCCGTCAGTGTATACCATTGGGGAATATGCACAAGAGGAGTACAGTGAAACCAATGTAGCTTAATAATGAGGTTTGCAGGGGAATTAAAATGTAATAAAATGTGTAAACAAGCAATTAAACTAGCTACAATTAAAAAAAGAGAAAAATGTTGAAAATGAGAGCAAGAAAAATCCTAAAAAATTCTAATAACGAAACAGTTAACGTTGATATTGGTCCTATTAAGGTTGAGACAGGTGGACTGATTAGTGAGGATAAGGCTATGGCTGACACCCTAAATACATTCTTTGCTTCAGTATATACAAAGGAAGCAGCAATGACAGGCTATGGGCAAATAGATAAAATCACAAAATGTCCTCCATCATATACTTGGCTTACTGAGGACAAGGTCCAACAGTGACTGGAAAAGGTTATGGTGAACAAAACACCTAGACCTAATGGTATACACACAAGTGTACTTAAGGAACTTAGTTCAGTAATAGCAAGACCATTATTCTTATTATTTATTGGTCCACTTTCATCAGGCATAGTGCCCTGTGCTTAGAGGAAAGCTGATGTAGTTCCATTGTTCAAAAAGGGTGAAAGATCCAAACCAGGAAATTATCGACTTGTGAACTTGACTTCCATAGTGGGTAAGATACTAGAAGGGTTACTAACTGATAGTATTCTGAACTATGTGAAGTCAAACTATATGAAGAGTAGATCATGTCAGACTAATTTACTTGCATTTTATGAAAGAGTAAGTAATAATTTGGATAAGGGTATTGCTGTTGATGTAGTATACTTGATTTTGCAAAAGCCTTTGAGACGGTGCCTCACAAAAGGTTACTATATAAATTAAAAGACTTTGGTTTGGGCAGTGTTATCTGTAAATGGATTGAGAACTGCTTAAATATAGATGGCAGAGAGTTATTGTAAATGGAACCTTTTCAACTTGGTCTAAAGTTATATGTGGAGTGCCACAGGGTTCAGTCCTGGGCCCAATGCGTTTTAATTTGTTAATTAATGATCTAGAAGTGGGAATTGAAAGTAGCATCTCAGTCTTTACTGATGACACTAAGCTGGATTTTTTCTCTGCAGAAGGATTTAGATAAACTGAATGAATGGGCAGAAAAGTGGCAGATGACATTTGATGTAGATAAATATAAGGTTATGCATCTGGGCTGTATAAATGAACATGCTACATATACTCTAAATGGGAAACAACTTGGGGAACACAGCAGTGTTCAGAGTCACTCAACTGTTACAAGATCAGATAGAGTTCTAGCTTGCATAAAAAGATGTGTAGATGCAAGGGGTGCTAATATTATCCTACCTCTATATAAATTGTTAGATTAAGCCTCATCTAGAATATGTAGTACAATTTTGTGCACTAGTTCTTAAAAAATACATTGTTGAACTGGAAAAAAAGTACAGAGATGTGCAACAAAACTGATAAAGGGATTGGAGAATCTGAGCTATAAAAAGAACCTAGCCAAATTGGGTTTGTTTACATTATCGATGAGACATCTAAGGGGTGATATGATTACTATTTACAAATATGTTCAAGGTCAATACAAAGAACTATCCAATTAATTATTTACTCAAAGAGTTGAGCTAAGAATGAGTGGTGGAAGTCAGAGATGCTCAACTAGGAACAAGCTTGCAATACAGATTTGCAGGCTGTATAGGAATGGTGTCCTACCCATGGTTCAGTCTCTTTTAGCCCACTAGTGCCTTTCACAGAGAGGAAATATCCTAAAGAATATCATATTGGTCCTACAATAAGAACAGTCCAACCACAAAATGCCAGGCAATTCATCTCTGAACAAGAGAAACAGCCAACCCCAGACATGCTTTTTTTTTTTTTTTTTTTTAATAATCTTTATTTTGACATGGAAAATACAATACAACATTTCTTTGTACAGTAATGCTTTCCAGTACAGAATGCATTCATACATTTAAAACAATAACATTCTTAATACCTGCAATGCAGTGCACTTTGACAGCACACAGGTACATTTGAACTTTATTGTATCATCACTTTAATGAACTCAACACTTGTACTTTATTTCACTGTATTAAAGTCTCTGTGGGCATTCACAAAATGCCAGGCAATTCCTCTCTGAACAAGAGAAACAGCCAACCCCAGATGTATGCATCAGTGAGGTATAGCTGATCTCTCTAGGCACTGTGAGCAAGGGGTCCAGTGCTGGATTCCCCTATTGCCCTTAAGGTGACAAATGTCAAGGGTAATTTACATATGTAAAGTGGAAGTCATAGACTTCCCAGGGTGCAATCTGGCATTTCGTGGTTGGACTGCTGTTATGGCAGACCAATATGATATGCTTTAGGATATTTCTTCTCTGTGAAAGGCACTAGTGGGCTAAAAGAGAAAGTCTCTGACTTCCACTTTACATAAGAATGAGTGGTCATCCATTAACACTAGAGCAAAGATGCTTTCTACTATGCAGGGATTTTTTTTAATAGTAATGGCAGTAAAGCTATGGAATTCTTTGCCTTAGGATGTTGAAACTTGCAGACAATGTAACTACTTTCAAGAAAAGCAGTGGATGCCTATCTAGCACAGAACAATATTGACAATTAAGACAGATGGCTTCATTGCAGATAGGTTTTTAATCCATGGAACTATCTCACTGCCATTTTTTTACCCGCTTGGGGCTAAATTGGAAATGGCTTCAGGGTGTGTTTTTTTTTTTTGCCTTGCTCTGGATCAACAGAGGTGTTTTTGGCATGGACTGGACTTGATGGACGCCTGTCTTTTTTCAGCCTTGTCAGCTATGTTACTATATTACAAAGGATTGATAAATAATAAAGAGATAGTACTAGCAGGAGCTTGACTGATATATAAGATTCAGGTTGAAGAATAGAAATATGTGTGATATATAAGGATGGGATAAGGAGGAGATGTGACATGACGTGAGTGGGTAGAGAAGTATTAATTATGGGCACTTACTACGAAGTCCATTGATTAGTCTTCCCCGGGTTAACCCTCTGAGTGTCAGAAGGGTTTGAGCACATTGCTTTACATACCCTCTAGTACTGAAAGTGTCAATATTCAATGACACATTTCGAGGGTTAAGAAGTTAATTACAAACAGGCATCCCATAAGTTATATACAAAGCCACTACAATCTAGTCTGCCATAACTGGGAACTGTCCAGATTTGCCCCAGAGACTACAGTTTTGCTGCTGATTACTGGGTTTCTGGGGCAGAGGCTGATTTCCCAGATGTGGTGAGTTTGTAATGAAACACAGTCCATGTCTGCTTCTTCCCAGCCTGGTTTCTCCCACTCCCTGGCCACTTCTCCTCCTTCTCAATCTGAGTCTCATATTTTTTGCACATGTCTGGCCCTGCCCCAGTCACAATTAAGACCCATCACTTTTTGACAATAATTGCATGATTTATCTATCCCAAAAGCACCATAGAACACAGGTATGGTGATCTGGGGCCAAATTCAGTGTATCATCTTCTCTATGAAAGTGTCTCTCTGGTGTTAGGGAAATGGCAGAAGTAGGGAATGACTTGAGTGTCTGTTTATTGACCACTTAAGGAAAAGAAGGATGCGTAACATATTGCAAAGCAATGTTTTGCACACCTCTCTGGCCCATAAGGGGTTAAAGAGGTACCTGCAGGAACATAAAACTGCTTGCTGTAGGGACTCCAGGTTCATATGTCACAACAATGTTATATATTCTTATATTTGCAGCATGAGAGACATACCTGGGAATTTAACTATTTGAGTGCCATAGGGGTACACAACATATTACTTTGCAATGCATTGCGTACCCCTCTGGCACTCAGAGGGTTAACCCTTTTAGTGTTAGAGAGGTCCCTTTGGCATTGTAAGGGTTAAGGTCTTGCCCTGACATTCAGGGATGTGATCCAAATGAGTGACTGAAGGGCTAGATTGTCAGGGTAAGAAAGTATATTGCTATGTAGTATAAGGTCTGCACCAGTGTGCTGCTCTTTATCTTTATATTGATATCATTTGTTTGGGTGGGTGAGAAGTGAGAAAAAAATTCTGCTTGACTTTTCATGAAAAACTGACAATTTTTCTCTTTTTTCACGAAAGTTTTTTTCTACTTTTCTCCAATGCAAAATTATCCCCCTTTTCTTGTATTCCAGCAAATTTTGTTGCCTATTCCAACACATTTCTCCTATACAACACATTTTTTTCTTATTCCAACACATTTTTGCCTATTCTAACATTTTTCTCCTATACCAACACATTTTCACCTATGTTTCCTATGGTGCAACATTTCTCAACACAATATTACGTCTTCTGAGGGCTGTAGTGGAGAAATAAATAGCTGAAAGTCAAAGTTGTGAGTCCTACAGCAACATATACCTTGAAAAATTTGATAGCCTGCAGAGTGCATTTGTCCTTTACCAACAACAATAACTTCCTGCTTAAGTGACACTGGCACATATTCATGATGATATCAAGTGATAAAAAAATAAAGTACAACCTACAATGTGGCAGATGTGTATGGTAGTGGTGGTGGGGGACTGGAGTGATGTGATTTGTGGGACCTTGACAAACCGCATCCACCCTGGGAGGAGAGGAATCATCATCATCATCATCATTTATTGAACACAGTGCAGCAACCATTGCTGCAGCCAGTTTTTGAACTACCACTTTACTCCCACCTCCATGCACTGCTCCACCTTCCTCACCCTTGTGGGTTTGATGGACATTACTCAACTACTGTGTGTGTTTTTACTCTCTAAATACACAACTGATGGAGTGTGATGTCTTGCCTTAGCCCTCAACAATATTCTTAATGTCGTCTGCTGGCTATCAAGTCTGCATCAGTCACAGAGATTTCATCAGGCTCCCAGCCCAGTCAGCTGTCTGTCATCTAATATATTTATTTGTTTAATTATTTAAGTATTCATTTTTTTTAAAGTTGTTAACCCTATCTTATCACAGTCAGTCCCCCCAAAAATGTATATAACTAAAAAACAAAATCAATGACTTCTTTCCCCAGAATTCCCCAGCACAGAGACAATGAAAGCAAAATCAGCAAGCAATCTGGACCCCAGCTGCAGGGTCTTGCCAGTCAGACACATCAAATTTTGGGGTATTTGGAGTCTACGTCCTTCCTCCCTTTTTTCCCCCCGAGTGCCCCCAGAATACCCTAATTCAGAGAACAAACCTTCTACTTAAAAGTCTCCCTAAACTAGGCTTCAATTCTTCTTTATTAGCCTAACTTCTCTAGCTCAAATTCATGCGGCTTTCTCCTCTCACCAAACACAGGATGGCATGCTGTGAGAGCCTGACACCCTTGTATATGGCTGTAGAAAAGAAGAGAAAACTTTATGTGGTTGGGAAAATGTTTTCTTCCAATTGATTTCAATGGAATGAACTTGAAAAAAGCAGAAAAACGGAAATTATTCACCAAGCGGAAAGTGCCATTATTTTTCGATTTTGGATTGAGGCAAACATTTTCGCCCATCCATAGTCATTTGTACCAAAAGGCAGAGGAGGAATTCCTGTTTATCTGGGAGCCTGATGTATTAAGAAAAAGTGCATCCAATTTGGGCAAACTAAGAGCACGATAGGGAACACATCCAAGTTCCTATGTATTTAAGAGCTTTTAAAGCATTGGGTGCTAGAGAGGTTTCTGATGCATTGCTTCAGAATGCTTTGTAGATCTGTGTAAAACTGACATTGTTAAAAACATAATTAAACTGAATGAGACATTTTGGGATAAGGGACATGTCTGACACTAGTCTGTAGTGGTTGTAGGTTCTCCCCCCCCAGTAGTGCAGTTATGTTGTGCATGGCATATTGATAACAGCCAAACAATAGAAAAATGATGCCATTTATTAACACCTTGAGTGTCAGAAGGGTACGCAACGCATTGCTGATCAATGAGTTGAATACTGCTTGGACACCCAATGTCTTAATGTAATAGTTGATGGGTCACAAGTACTATGCTTCTCAGTTTATACTCTCACCAGTTGTAGGAGCTGCTGCTGCATCCTTGAGCCATACAAAATCAGGAGAAGGAACATAATGTATGTGGGGCAAGTGTGTGTAATAGGAGGGAGGGTGTATGTTGAGCAGGATTTGGACACAGGAGAGGTCCAGTGAGGGCATTGTGTTAGTGTGTGTGTGTGTCAACAATATTTTTTCTTTTTTTCAGATTGAAGTTGAGGGTGGGCCAAGTACTTGCAGAGATTTTGACAGGAGTGGCAGGGGCCTGTCAAAATCGTGCCCCTCTGTATCTCTAGGACAGACACTATGGAGGAGATATGAATAACTCCTCCTTACTGCCACCGATGGGTATGTGTGGAGATAAATAACGCCTTGTAAGGGTGTGTGTTTGATAAGGTATCGTACCACAGGTCTTGGCTATATAATCAAGCAAAAAGGGGAGGGAGAAGAGAAAGGAAGATGGTGAGCTGAATAATATCCCCTCAACACTACTCATCTAGTTTAGATATGAGAGGTATGAGAGATAAATAACTCACAGTCAAGAAGACCAGTTCAGTACTGTGATAAATCAGAGGTGTAAAGGATGTTAAAAAACAACATTTATTAAGTTAGTATCATAAAAGGGCCCAAAAAATAATAATATATTAATTCACATATATTAAAAACAAATTGCCAAGAAATATCTGTGAGTGGCCTAATTAATTACTCAATATCATTCTATTAGTGTCAAAATTATACGAGAATCCTTAGTAAGAGTGATAAACCAAGGGATGTCTAAAACTCTCATTTATATAAGAAAATGATCAAATATGCAATTGCACCTTTACCCAATCAGTGTATAATTAGTTAAACACAGTATCTAGGTCATATATCAAATAAACACTAAAGTGTTAAAACTAGCTGAATCCGTCAAAGGAATAATCGCAACCATGTGATATAATGCTGCAGGAGCCGTGTTATTTGATTAAACACACATGCCCTGCGTATCATTTGACAGTTGATCTTTATATACGTATTCCTCAAGACAATGTACTTGAGACTCCTAGTTCACTGGATTGACAGATGCAAAACTGCAGGTGTTCTGCTCTTATGTTTACTGCAGGTACCCTGGATATCTGGCGATTAGTAATCAGCTAGGTATATAAAGAGTTTGTACATACATGCAATTCATACAATACTTCACTACAGGTTCCCTGCTTTTGACTAAAGATAACTATAAAAATGGGCAATGCAATGTATAAATCGGTAATTAAACCAAACATACATTTGTAGCAATGGTCCACTGATTTTAATGCTTAACTAGAGCGATCCTTTCGTGGTCGCTCAATATCAATTGGGATCTATTCTTATATAAATGACTATTAACCAACTAATTGCTGGCGACCATGGTGATGATTGTTCAATAATAGGCATGCAGTGACTTCCATAAAGTACTTTTCTATCTATAGGATATGTTTATAGACGGAATTCTTTGATTTATTATTGCCTATCAATTGCATAGTGAAAGAATGCATAGGATCCTCCTATCAGCACAGAGGACACAGAAACCACTGCTCTCCTGAATGATCAATTGAGCAAACAATATGCTTCCCCTTGCATGGTGAATGAATGCATAGGATCCGCCTATCAGTACACATGTGGTCCTGACCACATAAGCCACTGATAGATCAAATGATCAATCAAGTGGGAGGCTGAGAATGATGGGAACTGTAGTTGAACAATGGGAGGAGCCACCAGTTGCCCATCTATGTTACAATGACTGCTAGACTACAACTGCCATAATGTGGGCAGTAGTGGATGATGGGAACTGTACTTCAACAATGGGGGGCTACCAGTTGCTCACCTGTGTTACAGTGGTCTTCACTGGGCAGGCTCACTTCAATTTCCCTCACAGCCATTGGCTGGGATGTTCTTCACATCCCAGCCAATCAGATTTGAGTGGCTGTTCTTTAAAATGATTGGCTGGGATGTGAAGAACATCCCAGTCAATGGCTCAGAGGAAAACTGAAGTGAGTCTGCCCATATATAAAAGCAGACTCACTTCCAATGTCCTTAGTGTATTAATTGTATTGGCCTGTATAGAGCTGAAGGGCAGCCACTATGGACATTTGTGTCTCCGCTGCCTCTGCCCTCACAGCCGCTCTAAGTGGCGGAGGCATGAACAATTGAGCTAAGTTCTCTTACTTTACATTAATGGATGACATTTATTTCTGTCTATATGGATCATATTATTTATTGGCATGTTTATACTTTTGGGCATTACATGGAGGCATGTAATATGGGAATATTTATGGCGCTATACTATTGAACCCTTTGAGTGCCAATGAGGTATGCAACACATTGCTTTGCAATGCGTTGCGTACCCCTCTGCCACTCAAAGGGTTAAACAATGTCTTCGTTCATGCTTGGTATTAATTATTTTATTTTATTTTACAGAAAGAAGAAAGAGAAGTAAGAAGATTGAAGAGAAGGCTGAATACAAAAGAATGAAGACAGAAGGATGAGAAGATGGAAGAGAAGGACAGAAGATGACCAGCAAGCTGTGGACTCCACTGGACATCAGGATTAATGGTAAATGTTAATGTGATGTTGCTTTACTTAGTTGAGTTAACCCTATGAATGCCAACGGGGTAATTATACCCTACTAGCACTCATAGGGTTAATCCTACTAACTTTGGACACGTTTTAGGCACTTTGGATGTATTGATGTGGGTCTTAGGGCCCCATATCAATACATCCACTGTGGACATTGTTTTTTTTTTGCCAGTTAACAGCTGGGTTGGCTGGCAAAAGATCCGATAAGGGACTTTATGGCTAAAAAACTGGGTCTTAAGTTTTTGTGTGGTAAGTGAGTCCCATATCGGATCTTTTTCAACTAATGCAGTGCTTTGAATGGGAAACTGGACCGTTTTTTTTTGGTTTCAATGGGCTAAAACACATGTGTAGCAGTTGTAATACTAGATGAACTGCCGCTAGCAGTTAATTACATGGCCCTTTGAATGGCTTACTACACGTTAAAACACCCGTTGGTGGTTTTTTAGCTTAACGCCTGCCTTTAAATCTACCCCTAGGTGTGTAGGAGGAGGAGTGAAAATCACACCCCATGCTGTAGCAATGGGACAGGCAGTATAGAGGAGTTTACATTGAAGATTTTGACCTGCACTTTTCTCTTTAGCCTTTTTCTTTTACCTCCAGTAGTTCCATATTGTCAAGAGCAGCCACCCAGGGCATGGCTTGGTATAAAAGATTAAGTACAAATATGTCCAAAGACTACTTTTGTAATTTGCGGTCCAAAATTACAAATATTTTACATGAATATACTAGATAATATATATCTGACCCTATATATTTCAAACATAATGCAGAGTAATATCCTTTCCATACCAATACAATAGTATCCACAAAATGTTTCTAGAGCACACGGTTTGCAAAAATATACATTTTTGATATATAGCACTAACTTGGTGGCCATTTTTCCTAGACATATGTAGAAAATACTCTCCCCCGTATTTATAATAGTTATGTTCTAGTATAAATGAACTCAATAATGAAATGCATCTATAATGTTAATTTTATCTAATTATATAAGTAGATACATATTTTGTATTATTTTGCATGTACTTGTACTAGCATTCATATGTTGTATTTACACTTACTTACTTTCTGGTGCAACCCACTAGACTCTGGGTGACATGACATGAGCCCAGGCTAAAAGGAGATCTGCATCTCAGACTTTATGATAGAAGCTATTGCTGCTGTGGCCTACTCAAAGGTAACAGATGCTAAGGGAAGATCACAGGTAGGATTAATATTGGATAAGGCCAAGTTAGCACTCTGAACAAACAACAGAGACTTCAATTTTGTGGAGTTATCCTAGCTGTTACAATGTCAGACCTTAAATAGAGTGAAACGGACATTCCACCTGAAACTATTACATTTTACACAGACAGCAAGGTGGGGCTAGGCTACATACATAACCAAATTTGATGGTTCTATGTGTATGTCAGCAATAGATAGAACATATCATAAACAATGGCATTACATTCCTGGAGACCAAAATCCTGCAGACCTTGATAGCATACTACCAGCACTTCTCAAACAATCCGCATATTAACAGCACCTCTGCAACAACAACAGGTTCATCAAGTTAGTCTATGACCTTAGCTTAACTCCCACACCAACCTCCTACGTTCTTGCATCATTCTGCTGAACGTCTCTTGAGTGAATCTTGATTTCATCCACTTTAAATTTCTGCTGTCTTGCCTTATCAAAGGCTAAATGGGAATACTACACCACACTAATCCACAACAACAAATCTAACCCTCACCATCTCTTTGCAATCTTTGACTCCTTGCTCCATCCTTCTTCCACAGATTCCTCTCACTCCATACATTAACCACAAACTATTGCTGACCACTTCAAAAACAGATTTCTATTCTTTTTCATCCTATTTTAAAAATTTTACTCCAGTAACAGAGGCAGATGATTCTTTACTTCTTCTAGCCATCCCCCTCACCACTTGCTTCTTGGAGCCTATACCCTACCACTGACTCAAACCATTTCACCATACCTTACATCTATAGTAACACACATTTTCAACACCTCTCTCTCCACAGGCACCTTCTTTTCTTCATTCAAAGAGGCAAAAATGTAACTCCTACTCAAGAAAGCTAACCTCAACTCCTCCTGTCTCTCTAACAAATGACCTGTCTCTCTTCTACCCCTTACATTAAACTTCCTAGAATACCTTGTCTTCTCCAAAAGAACAAAACTCCTTGACTGAAACAATCTTATGGACCCTTTGCAGTCTGGATTGCGGTGTGGACACTCAACTGAGACAGCTCTCTGTAGAGTGGCTAATCATCTCCTGACTGCAAAATCCAAAGGTCAGTTCCAAATACTCATACACCTTGACCTATCATCTGACTTTAATATTTATTGATTTATTTAGAAATACAGTTAACCATTCTTTTCTTGCTTAGATTCTCCACAATCTTGGTTTCCTCAAACAGGTTTCTTCATAGCTTTCCTCCTATCTCTCACAATGTTCCTTTTTTGTGTCTTCTGGCAATTACATCTCCTTTACAGTTCCTTGGCCTGTGGAGATGCCTCAGGGCTCCGTTCACTAGGGATGGGGGAAAATTTTCGCCTCAAACCGAAATTGGCAAAAAATGACACTTTCTGCTTGGCTAATAATTTCCAGCAAAAAGTGCAGATTTTTCGCTTTATTCCATTTTCTTTTGCCTAGTTCATTCCATTGAAATCAATGGGAACATTGAATTTACAAACACATAGCAAATATTATTTTATTTCCCAAAGGCATAGTATAAAAGGGGCATGAGGGTGCCAGTGTTGGTGGGGTGCGGGGAAAGGATCAGCTGAACATTGGATGATTTTTGGGGGGGTTGTTTACTGGGATTGGGGGCGCAGTTAATAAAAAAGAAATCCTAAATAAAAAAAAAAAAAACTCCCATAAGACATGAAATAAAAGGGGTCTGAGGAGGGTGCCTGTGTTGATGGGTGGAGTCTGGGGAATTAATCAGTTGAGCAAGGAATATGTTTTGGGGGGTTTCTTTACTGGTATTGGGGTGACATTTAATAAAAAAATAATAATAAATAAAATAAAATAAGAAATGTGTATGTAAAGTGAAAGAAACAGGAACCCCCTGACATAAGCTGCCACTGGGGTGGACTGATACTTGACTTGATAGAGTACTTTGTAGAGGATGATTTGTTGTTAGAGGCCCAAGCCCTGAGGAAACATTGATTTGTATGACTTAGACTTATTAGAGGCCCAAGCCCTGAAGAAACATTATTTTGTAGGACTTAGACTTGCGTGACACAAGCCCTAAGGAAACATTGATTTGTAACTTAGGCTTGCTAGAAACAAACTCCCCAAAATTGTTTATGTTTTTATAGGAATATGTATTTTTTATTTATTTATTTGCAAAACACAAGCCCTGAGAAAAAAAATAAAAATGCCTAACTGGCCTAGTGCCAGCAGGTATATCACAGCACCTACCCTACGTCCAGTGTCATCTGGCTGGGCATTGCTGGGGCACTAGCTGCGGGAGTGGCGCTCTGGCATCACTAACCCTGTCTATCTGTCCCTGCAGCCTGGCCGTGTCTAGTGCCTCTTGCAGCTGTCAGTGTCCTTTCCCCAAATGATGCGGTAGTACAGTATGTCACTGGATGCGATGCATCTCAGTCCACAGTGTCACTTACAGGCGCGCGTCTGTGAGTATGACGCAAGTACCTCTTAAGACCTTGGAAGACTTGAGACTCCTCTCTGCTACTTTCTGCAGAAGGTTAAAAGGGCGATGGACTGTTAGTCCAGTGGGACTTACGTTGATGTCTGTTGCAGTTATTTGTAGTATTTGAGCGTTCCGTGTATGACGTAGGCTTGTCTGACCATCCATCCTCATGCTGACCTGTGGCTCTGTCTGACTACTCTTCCTGTGTTACCCTTTGGCTTAGCAGACTCCCAGTCTGGTGCAGACCTGTGGCTCTTGCAGACTTCCCTCTCTGGTTTTGACCCCGAGCTAGTCCTAGGTAGTGTTCTACCTTATCTATCGGCTGTGGCCGACCTTCCGCTCAGTCATATGCCCGAGGGGTCTCTACCTACTATCCTAACTGCAGGAGTGAGCCAGTCCGAGTCTCTCTCATTCCTTACCCTTGGGAGGACTCTGTAGCTTCACATCGTTTACCGTACTCGCCATTCTGAGACTACCATTGGCATCCGCCTAGTCTCTAGCAGAGAGGTTACTCCAAGCGACATCCGATTTCTGGTAGGAACTGCTGGCTTCTTAGGTACACTCTGTGCTTGTTATTATTTTATTATCTGTATTTATCACTCCTCAATAAAGGTGGTTTTACTATTATAGTACTGACTCCTGGTGTATTCTTGATAACGGTGACAAGGTCATGTTGGCCAGTGGCCAATGACCATTGTCAAATGTCCTCCTGAGTCAAAAATTGTGGAATTTGTGACTACTGTTCTTACAGCTGCTGCTGAGTTGTTTAAGCAGCAGGATGATTAAGCATCTGAAAGGAAATGGGATCAACAATAGCAGTCACATGGGTGATGGATGATGAAGGTTCTACTTGCCACTACTATCTCCAGTGATGCGTCTGAGGCAGTAGAAGCACAATAAGCAGCCCCCAGTCTATGTGGAGAAAAGAAGAAGTTGGCCAATAATTCTTCTACACCTGCCCTGCCTCCAAAATCATGGGTGTGTTATTAGAATAGAGATGTTTCCCTTGAGAGCAGGAACTGTGGCTCTCATCAGCAGCTGCACTGCGCATAGTGTGTGTGGTAAATAACATCTGGGGGCACAACTGTATCCAAACACCATGACACCAGAAATTTAGTATTGCCGCTGTCACTATACCCCTTGTACAGGCCCCACTAAGGACACATGACAACTTTCTGACAGTTTAATAGTAATGATGAACCCTCCTTGCCAGCATCCTAGTATATTTTGTGGGATAGAATCTCCTCAGATGCTGCTTAATGACCTGGTATCGATTCTCCTCCACCACACTTGCATGTATGTTCAGTGCACAGTGCAATGGGTAGAGACGAACTGCCACATCCTAACATCAACAGAGTGGCTATCATTTGGCGGGGGAGGTAACGATGAACGAGGTGGACTGGCAGAAGACGTAGCTGTTACCCTAGAGGAAAGAGGTGGTGGTGATGGCAAGCTAGTTGTTTTGCTCGGCATGGAACTTCTAGTCTCTGACTGGATTTCTCTATTATTCCTCCTCTTTGATCTCTGCCTCACCTCTTGTTGCCTTTCTGGAGAGTCAGGGGCTTCAGTAACAGTGGTGCTTGATTTCTGTGGGGGGTGTTTGGCTTTAACATGTTTGACATAAATGTCATGGTGTCTGTGTTTCATGTGTGATATCAGGAAGGTTGTGCCAAGGTGTATTCCCTCCTTTCCCCATCTCACTGACTTGTCACAAATTGTGCACAGTGCCATTGGTGATGACTGCACTGTGCCTACCCCAAGACAAAAATATTCCCACACTCATGACTTCAGGGGGGGAAGGAACAGGTGGAGAAAAATGGCCTCTTTCTTCTTGTCCTCCACATTCCTCTTCACTGTCTGTGCTGGCAGTGGGTGATGTTGCTGCTACTGACTCAAAATCAGCACTGCAACTAGGACCAGGAGTATTGCTGGCACTGACAAGTGGAACCTGTCCTAGTGCCGCATCACTTGTTGACCCCATTCCCAATGTGTCCACTGTGGTCTGTGGCACACTAGCCTGCTACTAAGCATCCTGCTACCCTTGCAACTCAGCAGTAGTAGGAATTAGAGCAGTTGCAAATTCCACAAATTCCAAAAGCTCATTGCTAGTGGTGGTGGTGATGCCCATCCTCATCCCTGTCTCCCATTCCTTCTCAGTTTCTGATAAAAAGGCCATAAATGTATCTTCCATCTCAGCTTCTCTACCATCATCATCACCACCACCACTAGTCCTGCTCCCTACATGCTGCTGCTACTCCATTACAGACATCTCACTGCTACTTGGACAAGGTGACAAGCAATGTGACAGTGGGTCCCCTAATGTCACACTTGGCATTTCCTTTTGGCTGGAGGAAGAAGGCAGACTAGCAGCAGTAGCAGCAGGCACAGGCAGCTCATCTGTGCTCCTGCTGGTGGTGGTGGTATTAATTTTGAGCTTGCTCTCCCCCAACATCAGTTCCACTTGGACATTGTAGTGAAGGGAAGGGGAGAAGGACTCCCAGAGCCATAGGAATGGTGTGGGCTCCCTGGACCGCTAGTCTGAGCGCTCTCAAATGCTTCTCCTACCACTAACACTTGTCCCAGCGGCTGCTTCACCATTACTGTTACTACTACTACTAACACCATGCACATGAAGTTCAGCCCAGAGTCTTTCTCCTCACAGTCATTAGTAATATGAGTAGTAGTGCTAGCATTGGCGGGACTGCTTGGGGATGGCAAGTGTGACTTAGGGTCCCCTGCTGTCACACTTGGCATCATCTTCTCCTCTCCCTCTGCTCTGTAATACAAGACATACTAGCAGCTTCAGAACTGGTGGCAGCTGCTTCAATGCTGGCAGCAGGCACATCACCGGTGGCACTGGCAACAGGGGTAGCACGTCTGACAGCAGGCACAGTATTGGTGGCAGCAGGTTCAGCACTGGCAGCAGGCACAGCACTGGTTTCAACAGGGGCAGCACAACTGACAACAGGTACAGCACTAGTGGCAGCAGGGACAGCAATGGTGGCAGCAGAGGCAGCACAAATAGCAGCAGGCACAGGCAGCTGACCTGTCCTGATTTCGCTAGTACTACCCTTTTCTCCCTCCCTTCCCACTAAATTCCCCAAGATCTCTTGGGGTGATTTAGGGGAACTGGCAGGCATTGGTTCAGTAGTGCTCATTTCCTCCTCCTCCTCAGACTCAGTGGACACATAAGGGTCCTTCCAGCTCCTCCATTTATTACTTTTAAACCTGCTCATAGTGATAGCAGTCACTAAGAACCTCTCCTTCCTCAGATTTGGAAAAAGATCACAGCAGAATAGCATAGCACGTCTACTTCTCTCTGTAGCTGTTTCTGTTGTGTTTGATTTTTGCAAATACATCACGTTTTTTATAGCGAAAAGGTAAAACCAATGTAAATCAATGGGCGGAAACTTTCTAGACAAAAAATGGCGAAACATTTTGGCCAATGGCCAAAAATGCAAAAACTTTAATTGCTAGTTTTAAAGCAGATTTTCCCATGAAAAAGTAGACAATAACGTGTATTTTGCGGAATTTCCCGCTGGAACACGGTGAGAGATTTCGCCTAACCCTACTTTTCACCCTGTACACCTTTTCATTGGATGAACTTATTAATTCATTTGGCTTCAAGTATCATCTATATGATGACAATACCCACATTTATATTTCTACTCCTAATCTTTTATCTCAAATTCAGTTACAAGTTTCAGACTGCCTCTTGGTCACATCCTCCTGGATGGTCAACCGTCATGTGAAGATAAACATGTCAAAGAACCAAACTTCTCATTTTCCCTTCAAGATCTCGCCCAACGCCCTGCTTCACCTTTACAGCTAATGGACCTGAAATGTATCCAGTCAGCTCAACATGCTGCCTTTGGGCCATATTTGATTCCTCCCTTTCCTTCTCCCCTCACATTAACTCCATGGCTAGAACCTGTTGCTTCTTCCTCCCAGCTTTGCTAAAATCCACCCCTTCCTGTCCCATAAAACTACTAAAACTCTTGTGCATGCCCTCATTCTGTCCCACTTAGACTATTGCAATATCTTAGTAACTGATCTCCCGGCTTCTCATCTTTCCCCTATGCAATCTATCTTAAGCTTGGCTGCATGAATCATCTCACTCTCACCAAAAACTGAACCTGCTCACATAATTCTTAGACATCTGACATCGCTCCCTATTCAGCAACATACCACTTACAAAGTCCATCTTAGCTTTAATGATCTCCATACTGTTGCCACCCCCTTACATCTCTTTCCTGATCTCCTCTTATGTTCCCATCCGCCTCCTTCGCTCAACACATAATGTCCTTCTTGTTACACCATCCATTCCCCCTGCCCTATCCTGTCTCAAACCTTTTTTGCTTTCTGCTCCCTACCTGTGGAACACCATACCTCTATCTTGCTATGTCTAGAACAATCCCCCTCTGTCTTTAGGTCTACCATGAAATCCTATCTTCTTGAGCACTAGCACTATGCACTACCTTTTGGCAAACTAAGCACTTGAACTCACAGTACTTGACATCCTCATTTTCTGTTGTCTGTCTCCTATTACCCATTAAGACTGTAAGCTCCTCTCTCCTATTGGAGGGACCTCTCTCCTATTTTTCTATGATTGTGACATTTATTTTATCCACATTTATTTACTGTTACATACTACTGTTTTAAGGCGCCGTGTACGCTGTGTGGTGCAATATAAATAAAGATATACATACGTACATACAACAGGACATGAGTCCCACTACAACTAATGGATGCAGCACTCATCAACATTGCCTTGTAGATCCTGACCCTGATAAAGAAATCCTCTCTTGCAAGAAAGTTCATAAAAATATCATGTTCAAATTAATATGGGACTAAATGTTCATTATTGCATGTTTGGTTTTCGCTTTTCTATTTGAAGTTTCCCAGAGAAGTGAAACTACAAGATGAAATATATTTTCATTAAAATGTTTATATAGAGATATCTATAGATACCAGGTGGAGAGTCATTTTTATTTTATTCACATAAGTAGTTAAATATTTTGTAAGTATCTACTTCCGTTAGCATTCATATATTGTTATTGCATTTGCTTACTTCCTGATTCTGCCCACTAGACACTGGTTCGCATGACATGAGCCCAAGCTTCATTTAGTTTTAATGTTCATAACTCTATTTTAGTCTGTTTCATCTCCTCACTAAGTTCAGCTCTCATGGGAGAGTATTCTTTTTGACCTAACAATATCTCTGTAGTATCTCTGTCTGTGTCAAATAAAGGACAAATCAAGAAATCTTAAAACATCTGTGTGATCTGTCTGAGTCCTGTTAATTGAAGGAGTCTCCTAACAGTGAGGTAACTATTTCTACTACAAAGAAGTTCTCTTTTCTGCAAGGAATCTGTTTACATATAATCACAGTGGATGAATTCAGAATAGTATCTTTAAATGTTTCAAGGATGTATATTTCATAAGAAAGCACCTGTATACCCAGAGACAGGAAGTATGGACAGCAGATTTTATTCTTGCTATACAGTATATTTGTAAAATATTAATTGCATACGGTGTCCTTTTATAGGATTTCATTTTTTTTTAACATGAGGTTGGAGGTGTGGATTAATATTCAGTAAAAATAGAAAATGTACTCTAGGACTGGCTCCCAACGCAAATCTGTACTCACAATCTGTTAACAACCCCTTAAGGACCGGAGCGCACACGCGCGGCCGGCACTTGAGGACCACAGGGCTTTTTTTTTTTTTTTTGCAATTCCGGTTTAGGGCTTCCAGAGCGGCGTGCAGCAGTGCCAGGAGCCCTGAACTCCATGACGTACCAGGACCGTCAGTGGTCCTTAAGTGCCTGACCGCCGTGACGGTCCTGGTACCACAATGGTCCTTAAGGGGGTTAAAATGCCTCAGCACAATACTCAACATATATGTTCAATCAAATTTAGCATATATAGCATATTTAGACAAAATATTTTAAACAGTTCGTATAAGGTTCTTTCATCCCAAAATAACATTTTGGCCACTGTAATATTTTTAGCTTAATCCATCACTACCCCCCCCCCCATTCTTTGTATGGCAGGGATATACTTACAACAACCTTATTTATGTATTTTATAGCTCTGTTTTCTGACTTTGTTAGATTAGTTTTACACTTTTTGTCCTTGTTTATGTTCCATATATCTTTTCCACTATATAAGGGACATACTCACTTATTTCTTTTCTAGGGAAATTTCGATGTAATTAAGGAAATTTATAAGGATTTGTTTAGGAGCTTAATTATTTTAAATATTACTTCAAACATAGATTACCAATTTAGAGTCTGCATAAAAATAGAGAGAAGTGGAAAGATGATACTGATAGAAAAGCCCAAAAGTTCAGAGGAGGTATAGGTTTATAATCCCTTTTTTCTGAAAAACAGCTAAAAAACAGAATGATGAAATTGTATATGATGGAGTGGTAGAAAAATGGGCAAGAGAAAAAGGAGAAGGACAGTGGTAGTCCAGGTTTGGTTTTCACGTGATAATGGTACCTCCAGGGGAATACGGAGCTAGTAGGCAGCCAGAGCCACTGGTCAGAACTGATGTGGGTAGTCAGACAAGCCGGGTCATACACACCCAGAGTGAATAGTCAGCCAGAGCCACAGGTCAGAACTGATGTGGATAGTCAGACAAGCCAGGAAGCAGGCACTGAGGAGATTTGGAAGCCAGGCACGGTCACAATGAGTTCAAACAAGACACAAGGATACTAGCAAGAACACCACATAAGGGCGACTACCCCTAGTCTTAGGGAAGTTAAAATACACCTCCACAAGGCTGGAAGCAATTAGGCCAATAGAGTAGAGCCTAAAAAAGCAAGCGCAATGTCACTGGCGACACATATGCTCGCCTGCGCCCGTGACCACCAGGAATGCGGAAGCGGCCGGTACCTGCTGCCTCTGAGGTACACTGTGATACACATCTGAAGACCAGTGAGAAGGGCTAAACTCAGTAACCAAAGAAGTGGGATCCTATTGGCAGATTTGGTAGACAACTAATGTACAGGCTAAACTCTTACAACTGGATATCCCACAATAGAAATAGCAACAGTCTCAAGTAACTGAAGATGAAGGTAGGCTTAAGGAGAAGGATGTGAAGTCTCTAAGAGAGAAAAGTAACAGAGGTCACTAACAAAGCTTGAATGCAGCATGGATGGGATGACATGGGATCTCAGGCTGCAGAGGAGTGGAATTCTGCTCCGTGGAATAAGTTGGCACTATATAAATAAATATTAATAATATATTGTCAGGATGCAGGGAAGGATGAATGCATAAGTCTTTCTTGGGTGGTGGAGAAGGAATCCAAAAGACTGACAGAAAAGGGTATGAAGGAATGAATCAAAGGGAGATCAGGATGAAGCTGAGGGTCAAAGTGGCATATTCAAACCACCAGGAAAGGTACCTTAGGAATATCCAAAAAGTTTTCAGGTAAACCTAGGGTCCAAAACAAGGCATAAGCAGGAACACAAGATAAATAAAAATATACTCCTAGAACACACAATGGCTCAGAAAGAAGGAAAATGTAAATACTGAAAGCATCCAAAGGAACTGGAGGCAAGTCAAACAAGGTAGAGTCAGATGGAATGGTCACAATGGGTAAGTGGACTTGGGAGGCAGAGAAATACTAAAACAATGCCCACAAGTTTGTAAGGCATAATAATAAACGAGAAAAAGTAGACAAGTAAAAAAGCAGAGAAGTAAAAAAACAGAAATAAGGCACAATGAATGTGTAAGGCTATGAGCAGGAACATGAGTCAAAAGGCAAATCTGACTGTACTTTCTGGAACAGATCTTGATAGTGAATAAAAGAAGACATATCATCTCTGGGATTGGCTCCATAACTGCAATTCTGTTTCAATATATCAAGCCTTTCCTTCAGACAATATTCTCATGAAAGATATATGCCTAAGAAAAAAAGATATATTTCATGATTGAGTCCATTTTATTCATACTAAAATGCAACTAGTAATTTTGGTATGGGGTACAATATTTGCTACAGGTGACTGGGAAAGTATGGGCACCAAGCTTGGGCCACGTTATTCTTACCTATATTCTGGAATCTGGGAGGAAGAATATATTTGGGCATTTTGAGGATGATATTCTGTTTGTAGGAAAGGAACATTAAACTACTCCAGTCCTTTTTTAAATATATGTAAGTTCAGATCAGTCTAATCTAGTACTTACACATATACATAACATCACTTTGAACATTTTAAATATTCAAATATTTGTCAAAAATAAGTAACTGTTCTCAAAAGTCACCATAAGAATATAGACTGGAACAGTTTCATCCTCTTGGAGAGTTGTCATTTTGGATGATACTTATGGATGTGCTCCTTGGACATTTTCACCATCTTAAAAAACTGTGTGGAAGAAATGGGCACTTTAAGGATGCAATTTGTGAAAAAAATTATGATTCTAATTTTTTGGACAAAGCCATGCCCAGGCTGACTGTTCTTGACAGGATGGAACCATTGGATGGGAAAGAAAAGGTGGGGAAGAAATAGATAGATAGATGTTAGATGTGGTTGAGCTTATGATGTTTTTATTTAAATTCTATGATTATTTAGTAACCTGGTCTCTCCTTTATAATATGTATGGATAACAGTATATATATGTAAGTAATAAGTAAAAACAGCATATAAGTGTGGGCCATGTAAATCAGCATTAGCGCTTTAAGGGTTATGTTTAACAGAACATCACTGGAGCTGTAGTTACCCCTGATTGGAAGAAATTGTTAAAGGCTAAATGCAGAGGAGAGATGAGATTGGATACCCCTGAGGCATTCCAGAACTGTGTTGTACAGTGAGTGATGCCCTTAGACAAGGCAACCTGGACAGGAAAGTGGTAATGAGAGAAAGAGCCCCGGTGATATGCCATGGAAGACAGCCTGTCAACACTACATATACTCCATGAAAAATTAATTGCAAGATGCCACGTGGGAAGCTTACTTGCTATAGTGGACTGGGAAGACAAAGCACTGTGTTTTTATCTCAAAGGAGGAGGAGTGAGAACAAGAAGGTTACTGGTAAATCATAAGTTGAAGCAGAGAATGTGCTCAAGGACACTTCAGGACACTTCAGACACAAGACCATCCATGCATTGCAAAAGTAAGAGAGAAAGATGGTAATAGGTGCAATATGTTTAATAGTATGAAACATAAACACAG
The DNA here is from genome assembly GCA_037306005.1 of Rhinophrynus dorsalis. Classification (NCBI taxonomy): domain Eukaryota; kingdom Metazoa; phylum Chordata; class Amphibia; order Anura; family Rhinophrynidae; genus Rhinophrynus; species Rhinophrynus dorsalis. Next base: position 255,211,578 of record CM074721.1, read on the forward strand.
ACAACTGTATACTCAAAGGACCCAAAATGGGTAAATGTTGCTTTTGGATCTCAAAACCCCCCAATTAGTCTTGATGCCATGTCCTCCTACACCAAGGTCCAAGCCAAATCTTAATCTGTTCCTCTTTGTGGAGCATTCCTCTTTCATCTGTTGTCTGCTGCAAAGATGTGTAGCAGGCTCTTTTAACAACTGCACATTGTAAGGTGATTCAAAGAAAGGGGGCTGTATAACAAGGCTTACGGGCAAATAGGTGTGAAGAAGAACTTGTGGGGGACATGTGGCTGGGTCAAGCACTACTGAGTGCACTATGAAAATGACCAAACCCTTTTTCGTTGGCATCCTGCCAACCTCCTCAAACGCTTATTACGGTAATTTAATAAGGAATACAAAGTAAGACAATCTCTATTTTGACACATCCACTATTACCTGATTGAGCCGTCCTCTGATGTCCATCAAATTAATTAGTGATCTGGTATTAAGATCACAGTGTGCAACCAAATATAATAATACAAATTACATGAGTATCACAAAATCAACCAAAAGCAATATTTATACAATATACTGTATCTCTATCTCCCTGGCGTTCCACTTTTCATTATGAATATTTCTATTAGTAAGTAGACTCTTCTCTTCCTTCAGCAATCCTGGCTGCTTATATTATACTAGCAATGTGGGACGGCGCTGCCCGTCAGGATATATAGGGAATTAATGCATACACATGGATGCAAGACAAACACACACAGAGACACACACGCAAATGCACACGCATGCACTGAGATGCATAAAGAACGACACAGTCATACACACATACATGAATTCCACAACATGCAGACACACAGAGTGTGATACAGACATGCAACACACACAGTGAGGAAGACACAGGCACACACAGAGACACACACACACACACACACAGAAGTGAGTCATAAGGGGGTGACTTATGTGTCATTGTAATGAGTTTGTGTTTGTACTTATGCCTCCACTGTGGCATTCATTCATATAGTTGAAATGCATGTGGTAATTGCACATACAATGGCGGAAAGTGAATCGTGCTGGCTCCCAGGGTGTGAGTGAGACTATGGTGGAAGGTGGATCATGCTGGCTCCCGGGGTGTGAGTGAGTGAGTGTGTGTAAGTGATTGCATGTGAGTGATTGCGTGAGTGTGTGTGATTGAGTGAGAGTGTGTGATTGAGTGAGAGTGTGTGAGTATGAGAGTGTGAGTGAGAGGGTGTATGAGAGTGAGTGAGAGAGTGTGTGAGAGAGTGTGAGTGAGAGAGTATGAGTGAGAGTGTATGATTGAGAGTGTGAGTGATTGAGTGAGAGTGTGTGATTGAGTGAGAGTGTGTGTAATTGAGTGTGTGAGTGAGAGTGTGAGTGAGTGTGTGAGAGTGTGAATGAGAGAGTGTGAGTTAGAGCGTGTGAGTGAGAGACTGTGAGTGTGTTTGATTGAGTGTGTGTGTGATTTTAAGGAGAAAGGGCGGGAATCAGGAAGCAGGAAGTGGAGGAGTGACAGTTGAAAACAGACAGTTAGTGAGGTTGACTGAAGAGATGAAAAGAGTTAAATATAAGAGTTGCTATTAAGTTTATCCCTGAGTTTGTATTTTATGGAAACATTACACCATTGTACTGAAACAGAGTGTATGGAGGGTTACAATTATCTGTGGGAGATGAAACAGTGTGTTTGTGGGGTCATGATCCTGAGTGAGAGTGTGTGTGGACCAGGAGAAGTTAATGATATTCCCTACTTTAGGAGTGAGTGGCAGCTATATTTTTTTTTGTCAGTTGGATAATGGTGGGCGGGCTGGAGGGGGAGGGCCAACTCCCTGTATGATAAACATGCCCCCATTGAATCACCCAATGGAGCAGTAAAGTCCCCATTGAATCATCCAATAGGAGTTGTGTCTCCTAATGAGACATAAATTATGTAATGAGGCATTCTGTTCAATGTGTGTTTGTTTTCTGAGGAGACATAAATTATGTTCTGTGTGTGAGGTACTATAAATTATGCAATTAGGCTTATTTTTTATATATATAGATAATAAATAATAGCTATAAAGAACTTAAAAATGATACTAGGATATGCACATGAAAATAGTATATATTTAGTGGTAAAAAAGATGAATATTTGAAAAAAATATATTTATTAAACACATAATCCCCATAAACCCTCTTGGTGCTGGGAGTGTGTGTTTAGTAACAAATGATACCTTCTACCACACGATCTACAAGCATTTCAGGTGGCAGTAAGGCCAGTACCAGAACAATATGTTAAACATATAATAAAAAGTTATTTAAAATATACAAAAATAGGGGACTCTTGAACCAGATGTAACAAATAGGATGTACCTAGACTGGATCCTGCTTTCCCTCATGCATACCTGTTTTTTTAAAGACAAAAGGTGGTTCCTGAGGGACTACTACTACTTCTGAGGTCAGATGTTATATTAGTAATTACAGTGGGTGTCAGTGGCTATGAAATTCAAACAGCAGTAGAAGCCATCATAGCTAGGGTTTGTTTACCTCTGTTGCTTAGTCAATAATAATGAGTGTGGGGGTTGAATGGTTAGTCTCACTGATAAATCCTCCTCCACTATAGCAACAAAGCTAGAATGCAACTAATTGTTGTCTTCAGTGTTTTTATAAACATTAGTACTACTACTGGTGGTGATGGAACTTTTATAAACAGCTTCTACATGAGGAGGAGGAGGAGGATCATCATCATTTTTTCCACAAGCTTCAGCAACCATGACCACTGTTAGTTTCTGAAGTATAACTTTTACTACCAGCAACTCATCATGTACTCCTCCTGTTTCTTTCTCCTTACCCCTGCCACTAGCAGGTTTGATGTGCATAATGGTAGTGCTATTGATTTTCACAATAAAGTACACAACAGATCTGCTGACATGAGGAATGATGTTTTGACCATTTGAAATTAATGTATGTTGCATGTCTCTCTTGTTTGTCACTGTTGGTGTATGTCTGTCTGCCTCTACACATATTTAGTGTCAAATTTCAGAGGCAACTTACTTTTTCTCTTCCAACTTGACTGTATTGTTAATTTTTACAGCATAGCGCAGTTGTGTCATCACACCTCAGTATATGCTTGACCCTCTTATTCTTATTCTTACAGGATCTTTTATTTTCTCTTGATGATATAGGTGTAAGTGTGTGTATGTTTGTGTGTAAGTACACACAGGGGAGATTAACTAAGAGGTGATAAAGAAGTGAAAACGTGGAGATGACTTCACCAGTTTATCACTTCTCCAATTCCTATATTATTCTATGGAGCCTATGCACTAAGATTTATTCAACTTTGGAGATTAGTGAATAGTCATAGGAATTGAAGAAGTGCTAAACTGGAGAAGTCATCTCCACTTTATCACCCCTTTATCACTGTTTAGTAAATCTGTACCTTTTTCTGCTTTTCTTTGAATGTATGTTGTAGTATATCTATTGTCTGTCACTCACTCACTCAATCACTCCCTCATACTCAGCCAGCTCAGATTGGAACTTGGATCACCTTCAAGAAAATATGACTGACTAAGAACTCATACTGCCTAAAATTCTTTAAAGTTACAGGACAAGCCCCAGGACAGAGTGGACACTTAATCAGTCAAAAAGATTTGTTTTTTCTTTATATATTTTTAACTCTCCTTTCTCACTTAGATAACAACTGGAAGTGCCTGAAGCCAATATTCATATCAGAAAAAAAACAGTTCCCTCTCTTTGCTTCTCTGCCTAAATTAGGTAGCTTAAACAATTCAGCTGGTTTTGCTCTCTCATCCAAGCACAGGGGCTGTAAACTAACACTTAGGGATGGGTAAAAGTTTTTGAATCAACACAGAAATAGGCAAAAAATGTCACTTGCTGTCTAGTGGGAATTTTCCCACTTTTTCGCCTAGCTCAGTGCATTGAAATCATTGGGAAGTTTTCTCAAGCATCCATAAATGTGTTATCAAATGACATGACCACCAAATATGTAGGAGGGTACCAGTGTGGGACTTGCATAGCCAGCATATCAAAGTAGATGATTGGTCTATAGCATGGAGTCAGGATGGAGTATAATACCAGTGGAACAGAAGCTTATAGTTCATCTTTACAATCTAAGAAGAAACAGAAGAGTGACTGGTATATCTCCAGATCTTATTCCAATCTTCCAAGGGGAGGATGCTACCCAATTCCATCTCCCAGGCCAAAGCATATTTGGTTTAGTCAGAATTTCATAGATTTTGCCTAGGAAACCTTGATGATTGTTTGAGGTGATCTGTAAGATACATTTGAAAGCAGTAGAGCAGCGAGAGAGGCTCTGCATCCATGGATGACCCAAAAAATATCTGAGATGTAAACATCACCAAATCTCTCTAGAAGGAAGACCAAACTGAGACTGAAGAGTCTCAAAATCAAGAATACCATCTGTATCCAGGAAGTCCGCAATCATTGTGTCAGGGGTTGCAGTCCATAGTGGGAATTGCTGAGCTGGAAGGGAGAAAGAAAATTTGTAATGTGTAAATACAGGGGAGACAGGAAAGAAGGGGGACCAAGGTTTGCAATTTATTAGTTGCTGCCCCGTGTGTAAGTATGTTCCTAATGAGAGGTTTGAATAAGTTTTATGTAGAAGTCCCAGAAGAGGGTAAGAGAGAGAAATGGAAAGGATCCATCTCAGAAAAAGTCATTATTTCAGATTGGACCCATAATTTATCCTGTCTGTTGTGCTTCCAGTCTGGAATAGATGCTAGTAATGTTGCCTGATAATATTTCCTAAGGTCCGGGAGATTGAGGTCTCCATTGGACTTATGTCTGTGAAGAGTTGTCAGCCAGACTCTGGGTTTCTGGGCACCCCAAAGGAAGGTAGAGAGAATGCGGGAAGCCTTGGTAAAGAAAGTATTGGGAAGGTTGATGTGAAGAGTCTAAAACAGGTATAAGAAACATGGTAAGATACTCATCTTAATGGCATTTACCCTGCCTAGCCAAGAAATATATAGAGGTTTCAATCTATGTAAATCCCTTTGAATTGTCCGTAGAAGGGTGGGAAGTTTAGATCATAGCATGTTCTCTGGTATGTGGGTAGAGATATCCCTAGATAGGAGATGGATTGTGTCAACCATTTAAAGGGGTAGGTAGCAGAAAGAAAAGAGAGGTCTGAGTCACTGATATGTATCAACAGAGCCTCACATTTGTTCACATTTACTTTGTCTAGATTTCTGAAATGAATGCAGGGATGGCTTGCTTTGGGTTTTGAGTAGACAATAAGACATCATCTGTGAACACAGTTTGCAAGTAGAAGAAGGTGAGTAAACTCCAGTGATAGAAACATTCTGTTGAACATGTTGGGCAAGAGCTTCTATCATTAGGACAAATAAAACTGGGGATAAGGGACAACCCTGTTGAGTTCCAATGGATATAGTAAACGTTAGATAGCTGTCCATTTACTTTGACTTTGTTGTTGGGGTTAGTATAGAGAGGCTTGAAGAGTGTTCATCATAAATAACCATTCTACCCAGTCAAAGGCCATCTCTGCATCTAACATGAGAAAGACCAACGGGATTTTGCTGGAGTCCACACGTTGTAGAATTTTCACAATTTTGTAGTGTTATCTCTAGCCACGCATCAAGGGGTGAAGCTTGCTTGGTCTAAGTGAACCTATGAAGGAAGGACTATTTTGAACCTGTTCAACAATATTTTTGCATACATTTTGATGTCAAGGTTTAACAATGAGATAGGGTGATAGCGCAAGCAGTTTAAAGGATCCTTACCGGTTTTGGGAAGTACTGTTATATGTGCTTTGGCAATAGATGGGTTGGAAGATATGCCCTCAGGTAGAGAGGAAAGGATCGGGTCAGCACTGGTGTTAAGAGATTTGTTTACAACCGATAATATGCCAGGGAGAAGCCATCTGGGCGATGGCTGTTGACTGCAGGTAGAGATTTAATCCCATCCGTGACTTCTTTTTCAGAAATTGAGAGTTCCAGGGAAGAATAAAAAACCTCATCAATTTGAGGCAGATGGGTCTCATGAAAGTAGGACAGTATCTGTTCCAGGTGCGAAGGAGAAGTCTGTGTACCTTGGTGAACATTGTAAAGAGAGGTATAGTATGCACGGAAGGTTGAAGCAATCTCCATGGTAGCATGTAGGAGAGAGCTGAAACCAGATCAGAGTGAAGGAATACAGGTGCATTGGAACTGGGTTATTAACTGCTTGGCCAAATGTTTCCCCAGTTTAGTCCTGTGTCTGAAATATAATTGTTTGAGGTGGAAAAAGGAGCACTCGACCCTAAGATTAAGTAGTGAAACTAGTTGAGTCCGCAATTCCGTAAGGCGAGGGGAGCATAGCGGCGGCTAATGAACCTTTGTGTTGAGATTCTAAAACTTGAATTTCTTGAAGGAACTTGGCAGTCTCATCCACTTTTCCTGGCCACCAGTTTTATCAGTTACCCCATGGACTATACTTTTATGGGCTTTCCAGATAGAAACTGGGGAAGTTTCACCATCACAGTTTTCCTGAATATAATTCTCTAACACCTGGTTTATATGAGAGCACAAATCTGATTGATTAAGAAGATATTAATCTAATCACTAGGTCATAGGTGGTTGGGGTTGAGACAAGTGGAGTAAATATATTGCATGATGGGCCCATGTTATGTTTCCAGTTGTAGCCTTTTGTAAATGTGGAATCAAGGAATGGTTTAGAAAGAGATAGTATATTCTTGAGTACTGGGCGTGTGGATGGGAGTAAAAACGTAATTTCTAGTGTTGGGGAGGAGCAAGCGCCATGCATCAATGAGGCAAAAAGAATGGAAAGTGCGAGAAAAGCATTGCATCAAGGATTGAGAGTTAGAGAAAACCCCTGAAGAACAGTCTAATTGTGGAGATAAAGGGAGGTTGAAGTCTCCTCCCAGGACCAATATTCCCTCCTGAAAATCAGCCAGAGTTTTCAGTGTTCAAGCGATAAAGGGAGTTTGATTGGAGTTAGGGGCATAAAGAGTAGCAAAGGTGTACATTTTGTGGTCTATTGTGTTTTAGACAAAGACATATTGTCCTTTATCCAATTTGGTACAATGATGTAAAAAGGGGCTTCCCATTTATTTTAATGCAATTAGTTACACCAAAAAAATAGGTAAAATGCAATGCACATCCCTATAGCACTGAAAGGGTTACAGGAAGGCATTTGCTGTCTCTGACATTTAGGGAGGTATAGGAAGATCTCAGCACCACTAGCCTCTGTTTGGAGATATTGGGACATTGAACTCCAACTGCAAAGGTTGCTATTAGAGCATAGTTCATGTTGCAGTGTGCCACATTAACAATTAAACACACCCACATGAATATGACAATGGCTTATTAAACTGCAAATGAGCAGAAGACAGTCAAAGTAATATGGGCAAAATCATAAACCTTTCAAAGGCATGGAAAATTCATGGAAGATTCATGACAATATTGGCGTATTTGTTCTGTATTCCCAAGGACATGCTGGCACAGACATCTTAGTGCATGTTGTCAATAAGACATCAACACAGTCATGATACAAAATCACCAGACTGGCCCCTTATTGAGCATTAGTACATCTGCCCCAAGTTCTTCTTAGTGCATCAGCCTCAGCGTGATATACTACACTGAACTGTCAAGGCACTTGGGACATATAGTAGATTTTACTCATAGCTGGGAGCTCTCCGGATTTGCCCTGGAGATTCTGTTTTTTGCTAATTACCAGGTCTCCAGGGCAGAGGCTAATTCTCTGGATGCGGGGAGTTTCTAATGAAACTCTGCCCACTTCTGCTGCTTCCCGATATGTTCCCCCTACTCACCGTCCTCTTCTCCTCCTTCCCCAGCCTATTTATTATACTTTTTTCTTCATTTTCTAAGCTCTGACCCCATTCACAATTACGCCCCACCTCTTTTTGCAGTAGATAGTGTTATTTTTTTCCCCCAACATTACCATAGGACTCCCCTCTCCGGGGAGTCCGCAACAAAAAATTCACAGGTATGATCATACTTAATATTTAAAAAGATTAATCTTTAAAATGTACCTTACTTAAAATGTACCTTATTCTCATTGATTTCAATTAATCTTTTAACTACATGGATGCAAGAGAGATTTCCAAAGCATTGCAATACAGTCAGGGTCATATTTATGCCTCATACTTCTTCCTGGTACATAAAATCTCATACTGCTTCCTGGCATAGAAAACAGTCTTATGTTTTAACAAACAAGCACAAAGAAAGCTCTTAACCCTCTGAGTGCCAGAGAGCTATCCAATGCATTGGATACCTCGCTGGCATTAAAATGGTTAAACCCTTGGCTTCTAGAGAGGTTTTCAATGATTGCTTTGAAATGTCTTGACAACCCCTCTAGCATTCAAGGGGTTAAATAATGGCCAATAAAGAACACTACATAGCCAGAAGTATGTGGACCCCTCCTCATCAAACATCTCATTGCAAAATCATGGGCATTATTAGGGAGTTGGTCTGCCCTTTGCTGTTATAGCAGCCTCTTCTGGGAAGACTTTCCATTAGATGTTGGAACATTGTTGAAAGGATTTGCTTCCATTCATTCAAGAGGTCGGCCACCAATATTGGGTGATTGGGTCTGGCTCACAGTCATGCACTTTGTGCATAGGGACATTGTCATGCTGAAACAGGTGTAATTACTGAACCATCTAGAATGTCTTTCTACAGATGTCCCTTCACTGGAACTAAGGGGCCTAACAAACCTTAAAAGTTGGCACTATGTAGTCCGGCAGGTAGAGTTCTTCTGGCATCTGCCAAACTTAGAGTGGTCCGTCAGACTGCCAGTTTGTGAATCATGATTCGTCACTCAAGAAAACTTGTTTCCACTGTTCCAGAGTGCAATGGAGGCAAGCTTTATCCCCGTGCAGCCAAAACTTGGCGTTGAGCATGGTGATCTTAGGATTGTATGTGGTTGTTTGGCCATGGAAAACCATTTCATAAAGCCCCTAAGGAACAGTTCATGTGCTGATTTTGCTTTCAGTGGCAGTTTAGCATTCAATAGCTATAGCTCTCTGCAGACCCTTTTTATGAGCTTCATGGCTGAGCTGTTGTTAGACATTTCCATTTCACAATAACAGCACATACAGTTGGCCTGGGCAGTTCTAGAAGAATTTTGATTAACTGACTTGTTGGAAAAGTTGCATCCTATGATGTGACAATTGCTGAGTTGCTGAGCTCCGCCGTATTGGCCATTCTATTGCCAGTGTTTGTCTATGAAGTTTGCATGACTCTGTGTGTGATTTTATACATATCAGGTATGGGTTGGCAGAAATAGCCAAATACACTACTCAGAAGGGGCATCCACATACTTTTGGGTAAATAAAGTAGCCACCTATGCCTCTGGCCACACCCAAAACTCACAATGTGGGTTTGGCCAGGACAGTTGTGGCATCCTACAAAACCTTGCATTCTAGGCAGTTGATTATCTGTCCAATGAGAAATCAGGGCTTGTTCACATTGTGTTAGAAACCTCCCTGTAGATAGAGGAAAAAATCCCACTTAAATCAATGGAATGTTTATTTATTCCCTATGATACAGGTGGTTAGCCCAAAAAGGTTTATAGCTCTTCTTTTCTTAGTACATCAACCTCAGTGTATATTTTAACATCAGTGTTAATAAGAGCAGTATAAACATGTATATCAGTTCATGCATGCACATTGAATTGATTATTCTTACTGGAGTCACCGAGCAAATGTCACATGTGATTATTTAAAGCAACAGAAACAGAGATGCAAGTATTTATCAATCCTGACAGCATTTTTTCATTATTCTAATCAAGTGTGCCTGAACACCAGTATAAAGAAAGGTATTAGATTTAATTCTGAAATGTTTCATTAGCAGAACACGGAAACTGAATGATGGAATGTCTAATCATGTATTAGTCATTTAACCTTAATAAAGTCTACCTGACAAAGCTGAAATGGATTAAAGATGCCTAAGCAGTTTTGCTGCATTACTTTGTAATGCATTGAAGACCACTGTATACTTCAAGGGGTTTCATTTATAAATAAAATTCGAGATCTCAAGAGAATACATGAAATAATAAAATCAAAAGGGACCTGTTTTTGTGTGCTGCTTCTGCCTAATGTCTATGTGCAAAGTATTTTATGCCCAAAAATTGCCATCTTGTTCCATTTGTGCCAGGCGATGGGCACTGTGGGAGTATATGGGCTTTTTGGGGCATTCAGTCCATCTGTTCCTTTTTATGCCATGTACTAACAAGAAGTTGAGGAAATCAGATCAGAATTCTTCTATTTCATCATACATGCTATAAGTGATATAAAATATACAGGTTCCTGGTGAGCTCAAAATAGCATTTATTAATAGTGCTTCAATAGTTACATATGTGTGTAGTCAGGAAAGCAGCAAGGACTATATCTTGGCTACATATAAAAAGTAAACAAAGGGAAAGTCTGCGCATCAGATCCTGACCTTTACAAATAAATAACCCTTGACTTACTAGAAATATAAACAGTGGGGGGTTTAGTTACATGTTTTTGTCCAAAGCATGATAAGCTTGCCTGCCCCATCAAGGCACCCAGATTTAGGCAAGTCCCTATCTGCCTCCAATCTATGAACATGTATTCAGTTTAAAGTAATTAAAAAGCATGATACCACCTTACCTCTACTATACAAGAGGCTTTAGAGATTGCCCTCAGTAAAGTCCTATGCTGAGGAAGTTGTATGCATCTCTGTACCCTAAAGGCATCTGTACTTAGGCACACGTACAGGTGCAGGATTTTCAAGCTTATAACTAAGCTTAGCAAATGCGCTGCTTTGGCAGATTTTCACATTCACTTGAGTAGTGTAAGAATTTTTAAAAATTCCATATTGCTATGTGCATCCTGTTGGATGCCAAAAGACGTCTGGAGATGTCTCTAACATCAAAATGGTTAAAGAAATAGAAAAGAAATAAATAAATAACACAATAAGTCCCTTACGCACAAAAGATAAGCAGTTCTGGAGCAAATAAATTCCACCATGGATGACAAATTTAACCACTGTCTATTTGGTGTAACAGAGGTTTATAGCGTGCTGATTTGTGAAGCAATGCATTGGAGACATCTGTGGCCTTCAGAAGTCTATGCAGATGCATTTAAATGAATAAGGTTTTTGGGAATATTTATTTATTACCTATGGCACAGTTGGTTTGGCTAGAATTGTTTCACAGCTTTTTTTTGTGACTCAGGCTCAATGGGGGGAAATTTATGTAAGTGGAGTTAATGGAAAAAGAAGCATTATGGGCCAAATTTAAAGGTTGTCGTTAAAATAGCCAGTAGGGCTAAAGTGAATACTGGCCGACGTAATAAAATGTCTAGCAAGGTATTTAAAGGCCCTACCAGATAAAAGCACAACGGCTGCCACAGAAATGGTCTTGTAGCTAAACGTCCGTTTCGTGCGTTAAGTTCTCAATACTCCGCTAAATAGCAGGAATATTGGGAATTTAACAGTAAAAAAGCTAATGATCTGTGCCTGACATACTGTCAAGCAGCGATCGTTATCTTATATGTCTTACACTTACCTGCCATCCACTGTCTGTCTCTTTCTATCTTCATTCTTTATTCTCTTATTTCTTGCATCGCCTGTCTTCTCTTCTTTCTTCTATCTTGTATCTGTAAATAAAAAGAAAAATATAAATACAATGCTGAAATACATTAATACATCATTCAACCTCTTGAATGGCAGAGTGGTACGCAACACATTGCAAACCAATGCGTTGTGTACCTCAGAAAGGTTAAAGCATGTCTTACTCTTTGGTACCATAAATAAGAATATGCTGCCAGCTAGACAACAATGTCCAAGTTGTTCCAAATAATAAGTCCAATAATGTCATAATAACATAATTCTTTGCTTTTAAGAAATACTTAGTTTAATCTTTTGTTGCTGTCTCCGCCTCTGTGTGCGGCTGCAAAGGCGGCGGCGGTGGAAACAATATTATGTGGCAACCCCCCCCCCCCCGTCCTCTTCCTCACGGGCCAATGCCTGTTACATACTGAGGGAACTGGAACTGAGACTGTCTTTTTATGTGGGCAGTCTCAGTTCCAATTTCTTCACAGCAATTGGCTGGCATGTGCTTCCGCACACCCCAGCCAATCAGTTTATAACACAGCCGCTCAAAGCTGATTGGCTGAGATGCGCTTAAGTACATGCCAGCCAATGGCTTTGAGGGAATTGGAACTGAGACTGCCCATGTGTAACAGGCATTGGCCCGTGAGGAAGAAGACGGGGGAGCTGTGCCACATAATACTGTGTCCATCACATCCGCGGACACACACAGTGGCGGAGACAGCACCAAAAAAATTAAGCTAAGTATTTCTTAAAAGCAAATAATTGTTATTATGACATTACTGGCATTATTATTTGGAACAACTTGGATATTGTTGTCTAACTGGCAGCATATTCTTATTTATGGCACAGAACACTAATCCTTTTGAGCCCCAGTACCACTCTGGCACTCATGGGGTTAAAGGATGTATTAGTACAAGAAAGAAGAGAAGACAGAAGATGCAAGAAAGAAGGACAAAATATGACCAGCATGCTGAGGGCTCAGGATTAAAGGTAAGTGTTACTTGTAATGTGATGTTGATTTGTTACTTAGTCAGGTTAACCTTATGAGTGTCGGCAGGGTAATTATACCCCACTGGCACTCATAGGGTCAATTCTACTAACTCTGGACACTTATTAGGCACTTTGGATGTATTGATGTGGGGGACATAGGGCCACTGTGGACTTTTTGCTTTTAAAAGCTGTGTCGGCTGACTAAAGATCTGATAAGGGACTTTCGTCAGAAAAAAACAGGGTCTTAAATTTTATGTGATAAAGTGAGTCCCTTATCGGATCTTAACAGCTAACGCAGTTCTTTTAATGGCAACTTGTAGCGTTTTTTTTATTTTCAATGGGCCAAAACACATGTTAATTTACCGGCCGATAGGGGGTTTTTTTGCCGTAATTTTCTCATAGCACTGATCTTTAAATTGCTTACAGTGCTTGAAAAAATGCCATCACCTTTTTTTGGCGTCAGCTGCCTTTATATCTGGCCCACAGTGCTTGAAAAAATGCTGTCACCTGTTTCTTTGCGTCGGCTGCCTTTAAATCTGGCATTTAAATGACTGTAAGATTGTTGCTGCTAGTTATAAAAGTATTAACCCCTTAAAAATTGTCTGCGCTGTGGTAAGACCAGCAGTGTAGGACCATGGACCTTTTTTTTTAAAAAAAATCTTGCAATGGGTTCAGGGATCCCTGAGTGGTGCGCGGCCGCATGGGGGCCCCTGAATTCCATGACGTGGCACAACCATCATGGGTCCTTAAGGCAACTTTACCTATGACAGTCCTGACAAGTCATGGGTCATTAAATGGTTAAGGCCAGTTTAGGAGAACCTAATGTTGTGTAGTCCATTTTTAAAAAAGTGGATTAAGGAAGTTTGTAAAAAGTGGTGCAGTGTATTTAAAAAGAAAGTTGCTATTTGTGACAATTTAGCAACAGAATTTTGTCCACATATTTGAGCCCATGTCTGACCTGCTCTTATTCATTATGGTCACCACATATATATATAAATATAAGTAGACTAGAATATTATATAAATACCAACACTCATAATAAGGAATAAGGACATTTTAACCCCTTAGTGCCAGAGTGGTATGCAACGAATTGCATCACAGTGCGTTGCATACCCCTCCTGCACTCAGAGGGTTAAGGGCCCGTTCACAAAAAAGAACAAGAACACTTTTTATAAATCTCTCCCAATGTTTTTAAGTTACATCCCAATGAAACATTCTTAGATAACAGCCAACTGATATAGTTAATATAAACAATCCAATCAACCATTCCCGTAAACTCGCTTATCATTGTTTCACATAAATCATTTGCACTAATGTTTGTGGTATACAAACACAGAAATTAATTTGTGCAAAATCACACTTGGTACAAGTCAGATTGTGCTTCCAATGTTACATTGTCAAATAGCCTAAATAATACAAACAAATGGCTAGCACAACATGGGCTTGATTCTATTACCCGTGCTAAAACCGACGTTACAAGAAAACAAGCAAAATGTATTCTACAAACATGTGTTACATTGGTATTCTATTGCAGAACCACGGTAAAACAAAACTGGCATAGACAGCACATTTCAGAGTATTACCAAAATTGGGGCTGTCTGCTTATATTCAACTACTGCCTAAAAAAAACGGAGCAAATGTCAAAGTCCAAGGAAATAGGCATACATTTGACGATCGAGTTTATTGTTAGATGTGTTCCCACATTATCAAAATCTGACATAGAGTGCCCCCCTTTGACATTTTCACTCCCCCTTTAAAATTCAACTTACAGTGCTTTCATTCACCACATTAATTTGACAAATATTGCTCACATTCGACATTTTAACCCCCCCCTTTAAAATTCGACTTACAGTGCTCCTATGACTTTCTTTCACCATTTAAATTTTACATTGTTCTCCAATTTTTTTCGACATGCCCTCGTAGTGTTTGTATTGTATGATTTACCCTATGAGTACCAGAGAGGTTGTATATAAATTCAAGTTATGTTAGTAACAATAAATGTATTAGAACAAAAAAAATTATAGGCGGCTGTACAATATTTTTGCCTTGCAGACAAAGTTCTGGTTATTTTGAAAAAGCCGACAGTATAGTCAAGTATGCAAATCCAATGACAACGCGGTGGAGCCTATCTCAGTCTAAGTCTAAGCCATCTGGACATTAGAAATATGTCTGTTAAAGTCAGATTAGGGCAAAAAAAGTATGCATATGTACCAGAGAGCAGAAGTAGTAGATGCGATGAACTGCTAAACCATGCTGGTAAACCCGGCTCAGGATTGATAACAAGACAAAGTGACAATCTCAAAATCATCATATATTGATGCCTTGACATTTGCAAACAATAAAATCAAAGGAGTTATAACCTTACTGGTAGCGATGATAACAGCTGTAGAACCTCCATGTGCTGTGTTGTAGATGCTTTCATGTCACTATAGGCATCTTCTCCCAGTGGT
Organism: Rhinophrynus dorsalis; assembly: GCA_037306005.1. Classification (NCBI taxonomy): domain Eukaryota; kingdom Metazoa; phylum Chordata; class Amphibia; order Anura; family Rhinophrynidae; genus Rhinophrynus; species Rhinophrynus dorsalis. Next base: position 255,226,591 of record CM074721.1, read on the forward strand.
GAAAAAAGGAAATCCCCAATTTGTGGTCAATCATGCATGTAGCAAAGTGTATCCACATGTAACCCCTTGGTTCTTCCACCACCTACAGAGCTGTAGAGCTAAAACAAAGAGGACAAGCGCACACCTTCTGAAAGTTAAGGTATATAAAGTATGTACACAGAAGAAACAAGAAATCATATAATCGGCACCAGAACCACCCTTATTAGGACTGATATGTGCAAATAATTGTAGATGTACAGCAAATGGGTGAAACAAAAATAAATTAAAAATGTACCTTTATTAATGAATTAAAAAGCTGTCAAATTGTTAAAAACAATAATCCACACTGTTCATATTAATAGGACTAACTATAACAGTATATAGTGAATCAAATCACATGCCCTACGCATAAGTAATAAAGAAAGCAAAACCTTCTGTTACACCAAATCATCGGCCATGAAGTAACTTGGTCTATGATAAGTGAACTGTATAAGTCTCAACTCCAGTATTCTGAAATCCCAGCTTAGATGAGTAACGTTACTGCTAGGATAATATTTGAGTCAGAATAGTGTCAGAACTCAATTAAATAAATGCTATTAAGGATTAGGTGACCTAATATATATATATATATATATATATATATATATATATATATATATATCCAAAGGTATAATAGTTTGAAAGCGCTCACTCCTGGTATAGCCTTTTGCCCAGGTGCACAATCTTCAAAATGGAAATGTAGAAAGAATGATGCAGGGCAACACCCGTGGGACTTTTTAAAAGCTACTTTATTGTTACAATCGGCAACCAGCTGGGTCAACGTTTCGGTCCTGGAATGGGGCCTTTCTCAAGACAACTGATATCAGTATAACCTTGTGTATTTAAACTCACCTCTCCTCGGCGTTGTTCATGATGCTAGTGACATCATCACTCCCCCGTGTGCGGGGGAGTGGACACATCCCATTGGTCACAATGCTACACCGTGTAATAGTATGAATATTCAACACAGTGAGTATAGATAACTAAACATAAGAAAAAATGAAGGGAAGCGATATTGTGAGCGTGAACAGCGCCCTATCTGACTCATGAGATGTGCAAGTGCCGAATTGGAAGCAGACTTGCATGCCGTGCAGGCTGCTTCCACAGTTCATCCCGCACTGTCCATGAGTCAAGAAACCTCTCTAGCACGCAAAGTTATAACACTGAGCATCCACACGTGCATGGGACTAAAACACCCTAAAAGGGGAAAGAGTGTCCAAAAGTCACCGTGTAAGAGGCCCCCTCAAAGGGAAGGTGTAAAGATATGAAGTCTTCAAAGACACACTGCAAATGGCACAATGAATATATTTTTAAAATATCTATTGAATTAAATTTAACTTTTCAATTATTACTATCACTTTAACCCTTTGAGTGCCAGAGTGGTATCCAATGGATTGACACTCAAAGGGTTAATCTCTGGAATGCTAGAGACAGCTTCAGTTCATTGCTTTGTACCTCTAAGGTGCAGCTTGTAGTGATGAGCGAGCACCCCAATGCTCGGATGTTCGGGTGCTCTGACCGAGCACCCCCTGAGGCTCGAGTGCTCGGCCGAGCACCCGAGCCCCATTGAAGTCAATGGGAGGACTCGAGCATTACACCAGGCACCCCCTGCTCTGATGAGGGGAGGGTGCCTGGTCCATAGGAAAAGGGCAGAAAAAGATGGAAACACTACAGAAATGGTTCAGGGACAGCATAGGGAGGATGTCTGGATGCACCTTGGACTCCAACATCGCTGCTGGGAACGATCTTTCGCCCGTAGTACGCCATTTTTACAGACTGACCGTAAAACACACAAAAAGGAAAATAAAAACGACTTTAGGCGAAAAATTGTTACCAAACAGTATTTGCTGTATATTTACTTGTATATCATCTGCAAATTCTCCCAAAAATTTCATCGATTTTCTGAAGTGAGGCCATGATTAAGAGGGAAACGTGCGCAGAGGCAAATTATCCCAAAAATTTCCTTGATTTTCAGAACTGAGGCCATGATTAAGAGGGAAACGTGCGCAGAGGCAAATTCTCCCAAAAATTTCCTTGATTTTCAGAACTGAGGCCATGATTAAGAGGGAAACGTGCGCAGAGGCAAATTCTCCCAAAAATTTCCTTGATTTTCAGAACTGAGGCCATGATTAAGAGGGAAACGTGCGCAGAGGCAAATTCTCCCAAAAATTTCCTTGATTTTCAGAACTGAGGCCATGATTAAGAGGGAAACGTGCGCAGAGGCAAATTCTCCCAAAAATTTCCTTGATTTTCAGAACTGAGGCCATGATTAAGAGGGAAACGTGCGCAGAGGCAAATTATCCCAAAAATTTCCTTGATTTTCAGAACTGAGGCCATGATTAAGAGGGAAACGTGCGCAGAGGCAAATTCTCCCAAAAATTTCCTTGATTTTCAGAACTGAGGCCATGATTAAGAGGGAAACGTGCGCTGAGCTGACCATCTAGAACATTATGGGTGAGGGTCTGCTGCAGAGCTGACCATCCTAAACATTATATGCGAAGGCCCGCTAGTGAGCTGACGCTATAAAACATTATATGAGAGGGCCCGCTAGAGAGCTGACCCAATAAAACATTATATGAGAAGGCCCGCTGGTGAGCTGACCTATATAAAAATTGGCAAACAGGGCCCGCTGGTGAGCTGGCCCTATATAAAAATTATATCACAGGGCCCGCTGGTGAGCTGGCCCTATATAAAAATTATATCCCAGGGCACGCTGGTGAGCTGGCCCTATATAAAAATTATATCCCAGGGCATATGGAAGAGGAGGAGGAGGATGAGAACATTAAGAGTCAACCATATACCCGTTTTTGGGGTGGAAGGGGTGAATGGGAATACAGAGTATTCCCATCATTGTAAATAACATATATAAAGTGAGTTTATGTTCCCCCGGGGCTTTCCTCCAGTGGAGTGGAGAAGTCAGGGGAAATCCAGGCCTTGTTCATTTTTATAAGTGTCAACCTATCAGCATTGTCGGTGGAAAGGCGGATACGCTTATCTGTTATGATGCCACCAGCAGCACTAAATACCCGCTCAGACAGAACGCTGGAGGCAGGGCAGGCCAGCACCTCCAAGGCGTAGAGTGCCAGTTCATACCACGTGTCCAGCTTGGACACCCAGTAGTTGTAAGGCACAGAGGGATCATTGAGGACGCTGACACGGTCTGCTACGTACTCCTTCACCATCTTCCAAAACTTTTCCCTCCTTGTGACACTAGGCTGCGCATCAGGGTGAGGGTGCTGGCGGGGTGTCATGAAGGTGTCCCACGCCTTGGAGAGTGTTGCCCTGCCTTTCTCGGAACTGCTGTGTGCTCCCCTTTTCTCCCCTTCTCGGTTGGCCAAGGTAGCACGTACTCTGCCGCCAGCGTTGTCAGATGGAAAATTTTGGAGCAATTTTTCAACAAGAACCTTCTGGTATTGCACCATTTTGCTTGTCCTCTCCACCGGAGGAATGAGAGATGAGAAATTCTCTTTGTAGCGGGGGTCCAGAAGGGTGAACACCCAGTAATCCGTGTTGTCTAAAATGCGTACAACGCGTGGGTCACGGGAAAGGCAGCCTAACATAAAGTCAGCCATGTGTGCCAGAGTACCAACAGTCAAGATTTCGCTGTCCTCACCAGGAGGCTGACTCTCAATATCCTCATCCTCTTCCTCCTCTTCTGCCCACCCACGCTGAAGAGATGGAACTAAAGTTCCATGGCTACCCTCTGTAGCGGAGGCAACCGTGTCTTCCTCCTCCTCCTCCTCCTCCTCCTCCTCCTCCGCCTCCTCCAATTGTCGCTGAGAAGACGAAGTGAGGGTGCTCTGGCTATCACCTTGTGTAAGCTCTTCCTCCCCCATTTCCACCTCTTCCACATGCAAAGCGTCGGTTTTAATTGTGAGCAGCGAGCGTTTCAGTAGACACAGAAGTGGGATGGTTACACTGATAATAGCGTTATCGTCGCTCACCATCTGTGTCGATTCCTCAAAATTGCGTAAAACCTCGCAGAGGTCTGACATCCATTCCCACTCCTCACTTCTGATTACAGGAAGTTGAACGGAGAGGCGACGACCGTGTAACAGCTGGTACTCCACTACTGCCCTCTGCTGCTCACAAAGCCGGGCCAACATGTGGAAGGTGGAGTTCCAGCGCGTGCTCACGTCACACAGCAGCCGGTGAGCTGGCAATTGTAAGCGCTGCTGCAGCTTCAACAGGCCGGCCGAAGCTGTAGATGACTTACGGAAATGTGCACACACGCGGCGCACCTTGGTCAAGAGATCATGCACATTGGGGTAGGTTTTTAGAAATCGCTGCACCACTAAATTAAATACATGCGCTAGGCATGGTACGTGTGTGAGCTTGCCGAGCTCCAAAGCCGCCACCAAGTTACGCCCATTATCACACACAACCATGCCTGGTTGCAGGTTGAGTGGCGAGAGCCACTGCTCGGTCTGGTGACTAATCCCCTGCAACAGCTCTGAGGCCGTGTGCTGTTTGTCCCCAAGGCAGATCAGCTTCAGCACGGCCTGTTGACGCTTCCCCACTGCAGTGCTACACTGCTTCCAGCTACTGGCTGATGGGGGAGTGGCGGTGTGTGTAGAGAATTCGGAGGTGGAAACGGAGGAGGAGGAGCCAATAACGTAGGTGCTGGTGGAAACCCTGATGGAGGTAGGGCCCGCAATCCTCGGCGTGGGTAGCACCCGTGCCATCCCAGGGTCCGAGTCGCTCCCAGCCTCCACGACATTCACCCAGTGTGCCGTCAGGGAAATGTAGCGTCCCTGGCCACAAGCACTTGTCCATGTGTCAGTCGTTAAGTGGACCTTCCCAGTAACTGCGTTGGTCAGGGCACGGGTGATGTTACGGGACACATGGTGGTGTAATGCGGGGATGGCACACCGGGAAAAGTAGTGGCGGCTGGGGACCGCGTACCGAGGGACAGCTGCTGCCATCAGGCTGCGGAAGGACTCAGTGTCCACAAGCCTAAATGGCAGCATTTCGATGGCCAGTAATTTTGAAAGGTGTGAGGTTAGTGCTATGGCCTGTGGGTGGGTGGCTGGGTACTTTCTCTTGCGCTCAAATGCCTGGGGTAACGACATTTGGACGCTGTGCTGGGACAGGGAAGTGGATGTGGTCGCTGATGGTGCTTCAGATGGTACAGGTGCAGGGCGGGAGGTATGCGGGCCTGCGCCTTCGACAGGCGATTGGCCGGCACCGAAAACAGGGGAAGAGGAGGCAGTGGTGTGGCCTGCAGACACAGATGGGCGATCCAGGCGTTCCTCCCACTTACTACGGTGCTTGGATGCCATGTGTCGGATCATGCTGGTGGTGGTGAGGTTTCTAGTGTTCATGCCTCGGCTCATTCTGGTGTGGCACAGGTTGCAAACTACAATTCTTTTGTCGTCCGCACTTTCCTTAAAAAAACGCCATACCGCGGAACACCTACCCCTTGGCAAGGTAGATTTACGCAAGGGGGTGCTCCGTGGAACATTTGCGGGCCGGTTTGGTGCGGTCCGCCTTCTTTCTGTAGCCACACCACTGCCTCTTCCAGCCTGTTGCGGTGCTGCAGATGGCTCACCCTCAGGACTGCTGTCATCGCTCGGCTCTACACCTTCCCAGGTGGGGTCAGTCACCTCATCGTCCACCAAGTCCTCCTCCACTTCCTCACTCTGATCATCCTCCTCAAGTCTTGATCCCACCACATACTCAGTCATTGACAACTGTATAACATTCTCCTCAACAAGGTCTTGAGACGGAAATAGTGGTTGATTTAATGGCAACTGTGTCTCATCATCATCATCATCATCATCCACTACTTCCTTTGACCTTAAATGCCGTTCACATCTGTCATCTTCTTGTGATTGGGTAGCCTCTAGAGGTTGTGAATCAGGGCACAAGATGTCATGTTCCTCTGCAAGCGTGATTGGAGAGAGGGTCAAATGAAGGATTGGTGATGAGACGAGCTCATCACTATATCCCAGTGTGGGATCACTTCTTTGACCAGACCGTGTATGGTGGGAGGAAGGATGATCAGAGTGAGGATTATGTTGACCAGACTCTTGGCTACTGAGAGTGGACTTGGTGGAAGACAGGGTGGTGCTTAACCGACTGGAAGCAGTATCAGCTGTCATCCAACCGACCACCTGTTCGCACTGGTCGGACCTCGAGAGTGATGTCCTGCGACGCCCTGTGAAATCAGACATGAAGCTAGGTATGGTGGATGTCTTTCTTTCTTGTGCTCTGGCACCAGGCACAGTTTCTCCGCGTCCTGACCCGCGCCCTGAACTTTCAGGATCACGTCCACTTCCCCGTCCCTTTTTACCCGCCTTCTTCATCTTACACGATATATATGACTTTAATATATATGAGTTTGAAAACTTAACAGTATTTCTTACTATTCTGCAACTCTGCAGAGTACACAGAATAGGCTGCTAAACTGCGGTGACACACACTGAATGGAATAAGTGACTTTAATATTTGAGTTTGAAAAATTAACAGTATTTCTTACTATTCTGCAACTCTGCAGAGTACACAGAATAGGCTGCTAAACTGCGGTGACACACACTGAATGGAATATGTGACTTTAATATTTGAGTTTGAAAACTTAACAGTATTTCTTATAATTCTGCAACTCTGCAGAGTACACAGAATAGGCTGTTAAACGGCGTTGAAACACACTGAATGGAATATGTGACTTTAATATTTGAGTTTGAAAACTTAACAGTATTTCTTATAATTCTGGAACTGTACAGAGTACACAGAATAGGCTGTTAAACGGCGGTGAAAGACACTGAATGGAATATGTGACTTTAATATTTGAGTTTGAAAACTTAACAGTATTTCTTATAATTCTGGAACTGTACAGAGTACACAGAATAGGCTGTTAAACGGCGGTGAAAGACACTGAATGGAATATGTGACTTTAATATTTGAGTTTGAAAACTTAACAGTATTTCTTATAATTCTGCAACTCTGCAGAGTACACAGAATAGGCTGTTAAACGGCGTTGAAACACACTGAATGTAATATGTGACTTTAATATTTGAGTTTGAAAACTTAACAGTATTTCTTATAATTCTGGAACTGTACAGAGTACACAGAATAGGCTGTTAAACGGCGGTGAAAGACACTGAATGGAATATGTGACTTTAATATTTGAGTTTGAAAACTTAACAGTATTTCTTATAATTCTGCAACTCTGCAGAGTACACAGAATAGGCTGTTAAACGGCGTTGAAACACACTGAATGGAATATGTGACTTTAATATTTGAGTTTGAAAACTTAACAGTATTTCTTATAATTCTGGAACTGTACAGAGTACACAGAATAGGCTGTTAAACGGCGGTGAAAGACACTGAATGGAATATGTGACTTTAATATTTGAGTTTGAAAACTTAACAGTATTTCTTATAATTCTGGAACTGTACAGAGTACACAGAATAGGCTGTTAAACGGCGGTGAAAGACACTGAATGGAATATGTGACTTTAATATTTGAGTTTGAAAAATTAACAGTATTTCTTATAATTCTGGAACTGTACAGAGTACACAGAATAGGCTGTTAAACGGCGGTGAAAGACACTGAATGGAATATGTGACTTTAATATTTGAGTTTGAAAACTTAACAGTATTTCTTATAATTCTGCAACTCTGCAGAGTACACAGAATAGGCTGTTAAACGGCGTTGAAACACACTGAATGGAATATGTGACTTTAATATTTGAGTTTGAAAACTTAACAGTATTTCTTATAATTCTGGAACTGTACAGAGTACACAGAATAGGCTGTTAAACGGCGGTGAAAGACACTGAATGGAATATGTGACTTTAATATTTGAGTTTGAAAAATTAACAGTATTTCTTATAATTCTGGAACTGTACAGAGTACACAGAATAGGCTGTTAAACGGCGGTGAAAGACACTGAATGGAATATGTGACTTTAATATTTGAGTTTGAAAACTTAACAGTATTTCTTATAATTCTGGAACTGTACAGAGTACACAGAATAGGCTGTTAAACGGCGGTGAAAGACACTGAATGGAATATGTGACTTTAATATTTGAGTTTGAAAACTTAACAGTATTTCTTATAATTCTGCAACTGTACAGAGTACACAGAATAGGCTGTTAAACGGCGGTGAAAGACACTGAATGGAATATGTGACTTTAATATTTGAGTTTGAAAACTTAACAGTATTTCTTATAATTCTGCAACTCTGCAGAGTACACAGAATAGGCTGTTAAACGGCGGTGAAAGACACTGAATGGAATATGTGACTTTGATATTTTAGTTTGAAGACTTAACAGTATTTCTTCCTATTCTGCAACTCTGCACAGTACACAGAATGTGCTGCTACACTGCGGCGAAGCACACTGAATGGAATATGTGACTTTGATATTTTAGTTTGAAGACTTAACAGTATTTCTTCCTATTCTGCAACTCTGCACAGTACACAGAATGTGCTGCTACACTGCGGCGAAGCACACTGAATGGAATATGTGACTTTGATATTTTAGTTTGAAGACTTAACAGTATTTCTTCCTATTCTGCAACTCTGCACAGTACACAGAATGTGCTGCTAAACTGCGGCGAAGCACACTGAATGGAATATGTGACTTTGATATTTTAGTTTGAAGACTTAACAGTATTTCTTCCTATTCTGCAACTCTGCACAGTACACAGAATGTGCTGCTAAACTGCGGCGAAGCACACTGAATGGAATATGTGACTTTGATATTTTAGTTTGAAGACTTAACAGTATTTCTTCCTATTCTGCAACTCTGCACAGTACACAGAATGTGCTGCTACACTGCGGCGAAGCACACTGAATGGAATATGTGACTTTGATATTTTAGTTTGAAGACTTAACAGTATTTCTTCCTATTCTGCAACTCTGCACAGTACACAGAATGTGCTGCTAAACTGCGGCGAAGCACACTGAATGGAATATGTGACTTTGATATTTGAGTTTGAAGACTTAACAGTATTTCTTCCTATTCTGCAACTCTGCACAGTACACAGAATGTGCTGCTAAACTGCGGCGAAGCACACTGAATGGAATATGTGACTTTGATATTTGAGTTTGAAGACTTAACAGTATTTCTTCCTATTCTGCAACTCTGCACAGTACACAGAATGTGCTGCTAAACTGCGGCGAAGCACACTGAATGGAATATGTGACTTTGATATTTTAGTTTGAAGACTTAACAGTATTTCTTCCTATTCTGCAACTCTGCACAGTACTCAGAATGTGCTGCTAAACTGCGGCGACGCACACTGAATGGAATACTTTGATATTTTAGTTTGAAGACTTAACAGAATGTGCTCTAATCTGCAACTTTGCACACTAAACAGAATGTGCTCTAATCTGCAACTTTGCACACTAAACAGAATGTGCTCTAATCTGCAACTTTGCACACTAAACAGAATGTGCTCTAATCTGCAACTGTGCACACTAAACAGAATGTGCTCTAATCTGCAACTTTGCACACTAAACAGAATATATATATTTTTTTTTTTTTTTTTTGTTTTTTTCCCCCCACACCAAATAACCTGCTGCCCCCACACACAGTAGTCCTAAAAAGGACTTTTGGTTCTTTTTTTTTCACAATTTTTGTTTTTTTCCTCCCTACACTGCCTTTCCCTTCCTATCCTCAGCTCTCCCTGGCTCAGACTGAGCCGAACTCGATGGTCAGGTGCTATACAGCACCTGACCACGGGTTCTGGCCAGCCAATCAGTGTAATGCCAGCAGCCAACATGGCTGCTGGCATTACACCGATGTCAGAGCCTCCCTGCACGTTTATTGGCTGCGCAGCAGCCGCAAAACGTGCGGGGAGGAGACCCGAACATGGCGGGCGAGCACATGCGGTACTCGTACGAGTACCGCCATGTGCCGAGCAGAGCGATGCTCGAGCCGATCCGAGCATCGGCCGAGCATGCTCGCTCAACACTAGCAGCTTGTTTGTTTCAGAATTGCTCCAATAATCTTTGGAACATATGTCTCAAAGTATTTCACTATAAGTTTGAATAGACATTTTCTAGTGTAATTGTTTACCGAAACATAGGCTATTACATTTTTTCCACAGTAATTAATTTTTTTCTGCAGAATTGCATTTTTCCCATACACAGGAAGAAATTACAAAGTATTGGGTTAGCCAATTTAAAGGTAGACAGGGGAGAAAAAGAGCATACAGGCTTACTCATTGATGTCAAGACAACATTCTAGCTTAAAATTCATGTGGGTTTTATTACAGGACTTGGCAGCGAATAATACACCTATGTGAGCATATATCATAATAAGCATTTGCACCTGACATGCCACACATTTCACCACATGAATTATTTCATTTTTATTTAGCACAAGAAGGTGGCTGTCAAATGAACACTTGTCATTTGTACCTTTATTGTGCATTATTGAGACCATAGCACCGGTATAAATAATAACTTTCTTTTGTTAGCAGCAGGTTGTAAAGCTAATTTAATTTAATCCTTTAAGATATGTTTGGATTACATCTCAAAGGATTGCACATCCCTCTCATCCTTAACTCTCTGAGTGCTCACTTGAGCTTATGTTGCTAGTCATTGACCAATCTGCAAATGGTATAGCAAAAATAAAGTCAGAAATTCACAGTAATGAAATGAAGCTTAGCTTTCAGCAGTGATAAAACCAAGGATCTTGTGGATAACATTTAAAATCAGTAACATTATATAAGGAAAACATAGCATCCTCCAAAAGTGAGAAACTTAAACAAGTACAAATTGATTATAAAGATTTATGGGTTTACCCTTGGCTTCCTGGTATCACTGAAAGATGATTTCCTTCTAATAGAAGGTACAGACCATGAGTATCTAAAGTGGTACAGACACTAAAAATGATACTGATTCTTAATCACAATCTGCGTGGACCATTAGCTCGTCTGAGGGGTTCCCTTTTTTAGTAAAAAACAAAAGGGAAAGACACAAAAACAGAAACAGAATCCATAATATTAAGAGCCCAAGCCAAATAGTAGTATGCAGTTTATCCAACTGAATACTCACTGACAATGAAATGGAAGTTTTAAGCAAAGGCCTCAGTTTTGTCCCAACTAATAAACAGAACAATTTTCAATGAGAAACTGATCTCTTTAAAATACATCGACAACTCAAATAGAAGGACTTCTCAGATTCTGTAGACTGTAACTCCAATAACAATCTCGAGAAATTTAAAAGGAAAAGCACATTTGACCCTATCCTGTATAATAATTCGCTAAAACGTGTGTAACGACAAAGTCACGCACAGTAGAGGCTGCTGCGCATGCTGCAGTCATGTGCAGTAGAGACTGCCTTCGGAGCGTCCAGCTCTGTATCAGCCTCGGCACGGGCAGTCTCTACTGCGCATGACTGCCCCGCGACCGGATGGCAGTGGCACTGTGGCCCTTGTAATGGGCTTGTCAACTAGTATGTAATAACCCACATGTAGGAGCCTTTATCAACCTTGTTGGTGAGGAGACCAGATATATCTTGTCACACAAATGTACAAGCTACACCTGTTTTTCATGCAGCGAGTTTCAGGCTTTAAAAAGTCTAGCAGCAGATTAGAATATTAACATCAAAAAGGCTGATAAAGGAGGTGCGATCATTAAAATGGATTGCAGCCAATATAAGAAAGAGGTCCTAAGACAATTGTCTGATCCCTCATGTTATAAGAACTTGCCCACAGACCCAAATATTAACTACAAAACTGAAATAGATAGTATCGTCTACGTGGGATATCATTACAGATGGATCTCGGATAAGACTAAAATGTTCTCAATCCAGGATTATCCAAAGACTCCTGTTCTTTATTGTAATCCAAAAAGACATAAATCATTGGATAATACTCCAGTATGCCCAATTATTTCAGCCCAAGATTTAAAGATTTATTGTTCCAACAGCTATCCCAATTTGCTTATTTTTTTCTTCAAACTTACGTTTCTCTTTTTTCTTCCTATGCTAAGGACTCCAGACTTTATTAGACAATTGCCCAAGAATATTGCAGATAATACTCTTTTGGTTACAATTGATGTATCCAGTCTTTATACTAGCAGTCCTCATAGTTTGGAAAAAGAGCCACCATAACCTCTGAAAGAGTCACCATAACCTCTGATAGAGTATAAGATGGCCCAACCACTGAATTCCTTCTCTTGTTATTAGATATAATTCTAAAGAAAAACTACTTTTTGAAATCAAGTTTACCATCAGTTGCAAGGGACTACAATGGGGTCTAATATGGGCCCCTCATATGCCACCATCTTCATGGAATATTATGAGCAACTACATGTCTTCTCATTACCCTGTCATCAATGTCATCTTTTTTCTTTGGCATGGAGGTGTTGACCTGCTGAGGGAGTTCTTTGACTTGCTCAACAGTGTACCATCTACCATAAGATTCATGTTAACTTTTGATGTCAACAAAATAAAGTTTCTTGATATAACTCTGTATATGAATGGAGGGTCTACTGTATTCCCAAATGATAAGGGTGGTCAGGAACACCTCTGACCCAGTTATGAGAAAAACAGCACTTCTGATTGTGATTAACAGGTTTCTGGAAAGAGGCTATGATACAAATGACACTTCTTCTGCTTTAGAGAAGGCCTCTCTACTAAATAGATGAACTTCTTTCCCATATTGACTCTACTGACAAAGATCACAGGTTTTGCATACAAAAGCAGTACACCTCATCTTCTCCAGTTATTAAAAAGTATTCCAGAAAAACTGGCATATCCTGGTGGGTGACAAAAAATTGGGTGCAGTCCTCAGCAATCCTCCACTATTCTGTTACAGAAAGGGAAGAAATATAGGCGACTGGCTCACTCAATCTGACCCAGTAGATAAATATGAGGCTGGCAGTACTTGGTTAGCTAGTCCTGTAGTAGTATTTAGATGTAGGGGATGCTCCAACTGTAAGTATACTATCGCAAAACGTACCCACACCTACTTACTGGCTCACCAGTCAAAATTAAGGACTCACTAAACTGTGAAAGCAGATATATGATATATATGATCAAGTATTCATGTGGTTTTTACTATATTGGTAAGACTACTACAATGTTGAAAGAAAGGATAAATAACTACAAATCTAAAATCAGAAAGCTGTGAAAGAGGCACTGAACATTAAAGAAAAAAATGAACCAGCTGGTGGCCAGACATTTTGAAATTGCAAACCACACTTTGAAGGGCTTTCGGTTTATGCCCATATTTATGGCACATAAGCCAATTGGAGGTGGAAATAGACATAAGACTCTACTACAATTGGAGACTAAATTGATATTTCAATATGATACATTGATACTGAAAGTTTTGAATCATGAAATGCAACTTAAATGTTTTCTTTAATCATTGTTCTTGTTTTTGCCTGTGGTGCTCCTTGGTGACTCAAGGGAAGCAGGGCAGATGGCTTTTTGGCAGTGTACCCTGTTCCTCCCTGATGCTATTGGACGTTTGGCTCCCCCACTGCTTGGTTCTATTGTGCCTTATTCTATTGCCTACTATTTTGTTGCTTTTTAATTTTTCATTCTTGTACATATTTAGGTACCTATTTTTGGCCACCATTATGTCAGAGGATTTTTGAAGTTATTTATTAGTTAAGACTTAGCTTATCAGCCCATTATGTTTCTGTCCTAAGATGAGATACATTACCTTGGGACCTCACAAGTTGCTATACTGCTCAACATTGGAATCCGATAATTACTCGTGAATATCATGATCCCTCCCTGTGGTATAACCCATGGTATGTAGTTTCTAGCAACTATCATCACTTTACCTTACGTGGAGACCACTTTTGAAGAATGCATGAGGTTCCCACAACACACAAAGCAAAACAAGTACATGCACACAACAAACACCACACACATCGCACACCACACACACACAATGTGAATCACTCACACATGCACAACACACACACACACAACGCACACTACACACACACACACAACATGAACCACACACATGCACAACACACACACACACACACTTGCACAACACACACACATGCACAACACACATGCACAATGCACTTCATAAACACACAGTGCACACCACACACATGCACAACACACATGCACAACTCACACCACACACGTACAATGTACACCACAAACACACACAACTCACACCACACACATGCACAACGTCACACACTCATGCACAAAACACATGCACAACACACTCACATGCACAACACACTCCAAACATACATGTACAACACATGTGTGCAACACGCACAATGCACACCACACCCATGCACAACGCAAACATGCACAACACACACACTGCACACCACACACACAACGCACAACATGCAAACATGCAATGCACACCACATACACATGCACAACATACACACACATGCAAAACACACACACATCACACACATGCACAACACACACACTCACATGCACAAGACAAACACAACACACATATACACAAACACTCACATGCACAACACACACAATGCACACCACACACACAATGCACACCACACACACAATGCACACCACACACACAACTCACACCACACACACAATGCACAACACACACAAACACACTCACAACACACACACATGCAAAATGCACACACACAAATATGCACAACACATGATACATGCATGCAATACACACACACACAATACACACATGCATGAAAAAAAACACACATACAAAACATACAAGCAATACACACAGACAAACAATACACCAACACACACAATACACATGCAAAACACACACAACACAATACATACAATACATACACATGCACAACACACACACACGCAATACATATGCACAATAATCACAACACACACACAATATGCACAGGCATGTAAAAACACAAAAAATACACACATGCAATACACATACACAATATATACTCACATGCCATGCACACACAAAATACACACATGCACAACGCACACACCACATACCACATACAATGCACACACACACACACACACACACAACAAGCACAACACATACACACACATGCACACAACACACACACATGCAAAACAAACACACACAATGCACACCACACACACACACACACGCACAACACACATAACGTATACCACACACAATGCACACACACACAACAAGCACAACACACACACACATGCACACAACACACACCGCATACACATTCATAATGTACACCACACACACATGCACAATGCACACCAGACACATGCACAACACACAAACACACATGCACAACACACACCACACACACATGCACAACACACACTCGCACAATGCAGGCCACACACACATGCACAATGCACACCACACACACAGGCACAACACACAAGTGTGCAGAAGAAAAAGAGAAGGGACAACAACAGAGGGGCATCCTGTGTATATCAATATTTTCGATCTTGGACCATCACCATACACCCTATGTATATGCACTCACAATTCTAGTAGCTGGTTAATGACATATGTCAAAACTAGCATTCAGGCTTATGGGGTTAATTTCTGTCCCCAGTCACAGGTCACTGGATGAAAAAATCTGCAGCTCTCTCCCACAGCCACGCTTCCCAAAAGCAGTATAAATGTCTCAGAAATAACAAAAAAAAAAGTAAAACAAAAGAAGAGGCACCCAATAGTGTAATATTGTTACACAGCACAAATGTAATAGATACAACGTTACTGACAAGTGAAATGGTTAGGCAGCTGCTATCAGTCAGTCTAATGCACATGCATACGGAGAGCATATACCCATCTGTGTTTCGGTCTACCTTCAATGTTTGGCATCTTTCTAGAAGAACGAATACAGCATTCACAGGCAGAGGATTCTTTTTCAAGTATAAATATATTTATTTATTATTATTAAAAGAATAAAATACAGGGGATTAAATGCTAACACATTTCACGGTTTACCACCGCTTTCTCAAAGCTCAAAAGATTGTTTGTAGTATTTTCAATTTTGGCTTTGGTGCTTTGAGAAAGCGGTGGTAATAAATATATATTCTACTTGAAAGAGAATCCTCCTCCTGTGAATGCTATATTCATTCTTCTGGAAAGACGCCAGACACTGAAGGTAGACCCGAACGGAGACGGGTATATGCTCTCTGTATGCATATGCGTTAGACTGACTGATAGCAGCAGACTAACTATTTCACTTGTGAGTAACATTGTATCTATTTAGATTACATTTGTGCTGTGTAACAATATTACACTATTGGGCGCCTCGTCTTTTCTTTTTTTGGGGGGTTATTTCTGAGACAACGCACACATGCACAACACGCACAACGCACACCACATACACCTGCATACCACACACACATGCACAACACACGCACACATGCACAAAACACACACACAATGCACACCACACACATGCACAACACACACATACATACATGCAAAACACACACAATGCACACCACACATACATGCACAATGCACACCACACATGCATGCACAACACACACGCACAACGCACACCACATGCACAATGCACACCACACAGACACATGCACAACACAAATCACATATATATGCATAACACACATGCACAACACTCATGCACAACACACAACACATACATGCACAACATGCACACAAACAACACACACCACTAACACATGTACAATGCATATCACACATGTGCACAACACACACACATGCACAACACAAACACTCACAACACACACTCACATGCAGAACACACCCACAATACACACATGCACAAAATACGCTCACATGAACAACACACAAAATTTACATCACACACAATCACAACACACACACAATGCACACCACACATGCACAACACACTCACAATGCACACCACACACACAC
Source organism: Rhinophrynus dorsalis (assembly GCA_037306005.1). NCBI lineage: Eukaryota > Metazoa > Chordata > Amphibia > Anura > Rhinophrynidae > Rhinophrynus > Rhinophrynus dorsalis. Next base: position 255,243,408 of record CM074721.1, read on the forward strand.
ATGCACAAGACACACACACAATGCACACCACACACATGCACAACACATGATACTTACATGCAATATACTCGCACAATACACACATGCATGAATAAAACACACACACAACACATACAAGTAATACACACAGATAAACAATACACCAACACACACAATACACATGTACAACACATACAACACACAAACAATACACACAACACAATACATACAACACAAACACATTCAATACACACACGCAATACATATGCACAACTCAAACAGACAACACACACACGATACATGCGCACACAATACATACATGCAATACACATGCACAGCACACACAGACAGTACACACAATAAAAACACACAGAAAAGACACACACAAACCCCAAAACGCACAGCACACACAGACAATACACACACAGAAAAAACACACACACCCCAAGATGCACAACACACACAGACAATACACACACAGAAAAAACACACACATCCCAAAACGTACAATACACACAGATAATACACACAGGAACAAAACACACATGCCCACAAAACGCACAAGCAAATACACACATACACCCAGGCAATACACACATGCACAAAAACACACACAAATATGCACAACACACCACAAAACATTCAAACAATACAAACATGCAATACACATGCACAACACACACATGTACAACACACATGTGCAAAACACATGTGCACAAGACACATGCAATACACACACACAAATTCAACAATCCAGTCATTAAAAACATTGTCTCCTTTCTGGATTTACCTGGATGACTTAATCCTCACAGGCAATGCAGTTCCCTTTTTGCTAGTGTGTGTATATATATATATATATATATATATATATATATATATATATATATATATATATATATAGAAAGTCCCTTGTGGACTGAAAACCTTGGGCATAGATGCAATAGATTAACTATCTTCTTCATCCTTTGCTTGACCCAGTGTTCTGTCTCTTATGAAGCTCCCCAAGCAGAGTATATTTAAATGTATATATAAATATGTTCCAGAACGCCAATACAGACCTTCTCCACCCCTCCCCTTGCATCCCTAAATTTTTGTGCATATGGCAATGTGTGTCTACATAGAAATGTCAAAGGACTTTGAACATATCAACAAAATCATATCGCATATCACCAGAGTACGACAATCCTGAAGTCTGAAAGCATTCTCTCTGCTTCCCCACTTGGTCAGTAGGGGAGTGGAGAGGATCATTTCAGCTAGACAAACAGCATTAATCCCTTAACCTTTTGGGTGCCAAAGGGATGTGCATTGTGCACCCCTGTGGCACTCAAAGGGTTAAAAATTATGCCAAGCAGTACATTATCATCTTTTATACATGTTGTGCACTCCCAGTGGAACATGCCTAGGGGTCAGGCAGTGTCTATGGGGATCTGTGGCTACCAACTGCCCTCCAGCCTTGTTCCCTTGCCCACTTGTAGCCATAGAACACCATGTACACTGCCTGGCCTCCAGACTTGTTCCCTTGCCCACTGGTAGCCACAGATCCCAATGTACACTTTCTGACCCCCCAGCAGCTTGACTGGGGGGGTGTCAGTCAGTGTATGTGGGGATAACACACACTGGTGATGTTTCCCATGCTGCATCACAATATAGAATCTGAGATTCTGTTGCACGATATAGAAATCTGGCATGCTGCCCCCTCAATAAACTCTGACATGCTGTCCCCCCCAGTAAACTTCGAAATACTGCCCCTCAGTAAAATTCGACATATGGTGCCCCCTACATTCGACATATGCTGTCTCTACACAATTACTATCCGATATATATTGGCCAAGAACCTGTGTATATATTTAAAAAAATATATAATGCAGGATCTCTAATGTGATGTGAGCACGTACCCCTCTGGCACTCAAAAGGTTAACTGTGTGGGGGCTGCTTCTGGTTGACTGAGGGTTTTTACTGCATAGAAAACTACAGGAAGATCCCAACTTCACCAGCCCCAAGTAGGTGAAGTTGAGAGGCTACACAGGTTGCTTTCAAAGTTTAGTGCATGTGGTGAAGTGCCATATTAACATATAAACACACCCCTTTGAATAGGACACTGGCTCATTATCCTCCATTTCCATGTGGAAATTAGTTATTATGCTGCATTTCTCTATGGAATTAGGCAATTGTTGATGTGATGAGTGAAAATTTGTAAACCTGGTGAAGGCATGTCTGATGGATGTTGATTTTTGCCAGACTAATGGGGATAGGATGTTGAAGACACTTTAGTGCAAACTGTTGATGTGCCTTCAACACTGCTCCAACAGGACATTGACATTATGAGCCCTCTTCGACCTTTAGTGCATCTATTTCAATATCTCTTGAACAAAGGAGCAAATGAACAATGCATACAGGTCATTGGGATTGTGTTCTTCCTGTGCTTTGTTTACCCAAATCACAAACAACATGGGAATAACATAATCAAAGCAAAGCCACATGGGAGTGGGAGTTAACAATCTCAGAACTTTAACCACAATTATATGGATCACAAATGTCAGAAATTTAACATTGGCTTTATTTGCTATTTTTCTGTGTTGATCCAGTGTGGGAAGTATAATCCATCAAAAAAATATTACATTTTATTCTTGGTAGAATGTGTTTTGTTGATCAGGCATGCTTAGAGCACTTGATCATTTTTTGTGTAAATATTTTGTAAGAATCCTGTGTGATTTGCGCATACTATTTTTTACATTGATTTTTATGCTTTGGTTGATAAAGAACAACCGGCATTCAATCTTTGTTTGTTTTCATTTGGATTGTTTCGTTTAGTTTGATTGCATGCACACAACACACTTGATCAACCTTGAGAGATTAAACTTCCCCAAACTTTTTTTTCTTTGTGCTCTTGATTGATTGTTTTATATTTTGAGCTATCAAGCATGAAATGAATTGATATCAACCAACTGATTAAAACAATCCTAAATATCCTTAACATCTGACTGCTTGACGCTCAGTATTTCTTTTTTTCGCACTATGCTATAGCAGATTTAAAACTAAATTCCAGGGTTTGAAGGGACCAGCAATGACTGTTTTGTATGGACAGAAAACTGGCTTAAAGGAGCAGTAAGCTTTTTTCTGGAAACATATATTGGAGGCTTTTCCTGTTGACTAAAATAAGATTACTTTCACTGCTGAAAGATGCATATTTTCAGAGTTATTACAGTTTGTTACATTCACAGTACCCTCTAGTGTCCAAATTTAAATAACATTTTCTGTTACATTCTAATAAAGAGGAAAGTCAGTGACATACAGTTCTCCAGAGAATATGACAGAAACTACCAAGCAATTTCCTGTCAGAAAGTAAATTCACTTCCTGATTATTTTAACTGTTTTATATTTTGAATAAAACAACTGACAGCATAACATATGTGATTTCATTAAAAAAATGTTTACTGCTCCTTTAATAATGGATGGCAGATTGTTGGTCCAAAATTATAAGTGGAGTGCACCAGAGTTAATTCCTGGGCCCAATGGTTTTTAATTTGAAGTGGGAATCTTTGCTGACGACACTAAGCTGTGTAAGGAAATGCATACAGAACATGATGTTTTTTTCTCTGCAGAAAGATTCAAACAAAGTGAAAAAATAGGTGGAAAAGTAGCAGATGAGGTTTAATCCAGATACTGATAGGCAATAGTCTTCAAAGTAGTATACAGTGTCACACAGGCACAGCAAAAGCCAATAGGGTATTACCCCAAATTAAAAGGGTTATGGTGCATAAATCCTTGATAAGGTCTTGGAATACGGAGTATAGTTTTGTGCACTAGTTTTAAGAAATACATTACTGAACTGGAAAGTGTAGACACATAACAATCTGTTGAAGGAGCAGTAATCTTTTTTATGAAAAAATATATATTGTAGGGATTTTCCTATTGAGTAAAATAATGGTACTCCCACTGCCGAGAGCTTTATATTTCCAGAGTTATTACAGTTTAAACCCATGTTTTTTTACATTAGCAGTGCCCTCTAGTGGTCAAATTCTAATTAGATGTCCTGGTAGATTCTAATAGAGAGGAAAGTCAGAAAAGTCAGAGACATACAGTTCTCCATAGAATGTGACAGAAACTGCCTGTCACTTCATGTCAATTATAAATATCAGGAAGTAAACACAGTAAATTCACTTCCTGATTATTTAAACTACTATAATTTTTGAATAAAACATCTGACAGTGATGTGAGTGACCTTGTTTTATTCAGCAGAAAATGCTCTGTAAAATATGTGTTTTCATAAAAAAATTATAAAGGGTCTAAGTTATAAAGAGTGACTAGCCAAAATGGATTTGTTTACATTAGAGAAGATATGTCTATGATTACTATTTACAAATATATTCAGGTCAAAGAGCTCAGGAGCTCTCTAATGAAAGTGCTAATAAAAAAAAAAAAACAAGAGATTATCCATTAAGACTAGGACGTGTACTTTTGACTAAAAAAGACAAGAATTTTTTTACAGGAAGGGCAGTAAAGTGGAATTCTTTGCCTCGGGATGCTTTATTTGCAGAGACTGTAGTTGCTTTAAAAAAGTAATGGATAACTTTCTAGCTCAGGACAATACTCATAATTATGACAGTTGGTTTCAAAGCAGATAGGGTGTTGGACCAGGGAAAAATGCTTTTTAGAGTTAGGAAGAAATGTTTTAACCACATAGGGATTTAAAGGAAATTTTTTTTATTTCCTTCCTCTGATTCAACAAGAAATAAATGTCATGGGCTGAAAACGATGGTCACTTCTCATTTCAGTCTCATCAACTGTTACTATAATGCTTTACACATGCTTCTTAAAATATATAGGTCGCTAATTATACTTTTTTGAAAGATAACAGGGCTCAAAATATTATGAGATAAACTATTTAATACACTATTTTAATTGTAAAATATTTCTTGTATTACTTGAATTAATTGCTTAACATGGGTAAATATTGCATAAAATTTTATTAAGGGCAAAACATAGAGAGACTATAATTAAGCTCTCTGTGAGAGGTGTTGCACATAATTATATGTAATTTTATCTCTGTTTGAACATGCCTTTAATAGTAGTGCCAAAACAAAGTGGGATAAATAGGATCTCACTTCTATTTCTTTATCTATTTTGTGACAGAGCTTTATTTGCCCTTTTGAATTTGCGTATTATAATCCATTTAATTATCCACATATCATTTGCTGTTAACTTTATTTTCTTTGTATCTTTGCAGGGTCATGTTTTATTCCTTTAAAAGCAATGTCCAGTCTTTATAATAGAAGCAACATATTAGAAACAAACATAACAAACCAGTTTCTATGTGCAGAAACAGACCTATAGTTTTTTTTTGCTGGATTTTACAAGCAAAGTTTAGAATGTCTAATCATCTTTTGATCACTCCTAGTCCTAGGCCTCAATTCAATATGCCCTGATAAAAAAAACCTGCAAGAACCTGACTGGCTGGGTGGTGTGCAAGCACACATCCCAGCCAGTTGTAGTGTGGGAACCATTTTGAACATAGACTAGTCATATAAAACACAGTCTCTGTTCAATTTTTTCACAGAATGGCTCGGGCAATGGCTAGAGCAGTAACTTTTGGGGGTGGTTCTCTGCATTGCTGCCGCCACCAACAGCGTAAAATTAACTCTTGGAATACCAGCATATATTTCAAATTTGGAATGCCAACATCAATTGCAAACTTGGAATGCCTGCGTGCATATAGCCCTTGGAATGCCAGAGGGGTACACAACGTGTGGCTCTGCAATGCGTTGCGTACCCCTCTGGTACTCAAAGGGTTAAGGCCAGCATATCTTTGTTGCAAATCTTTTGGGGCAAATCTATAATTTAGACTTTTTTTATTACAGTGCCATTATATTTGGGACAAGGCTGAAGAAGAGAAGACAGAAGATATGAAGAATGAAGATGAGAAGAAAGAAGACAGAAGATAGAATATTACAGATAGTAAATTACAGTGAGTGACAAGTAAGTGTTATACAGCTCTGGGGTATGGGTACAGGATAGTGTTAGGGCTAGTATTGTTTCACTTTATTGTCTGGTGTGGTATAGGGTTAGTGTTTGGGAGGGTGACTGTGTTTGAGTTCACTTTTGATGTTTGTCACTGTGTCAGACACAGAGGGTTAGCTGTTTTCTTTGATGTTCCCATTTCTCACTATTTTTGGGAGCAAAAAACATACGTTGGACATTGGGCCGATAGTCAAGTTCTGTGGCCCAACGTTCATTATGGTTTCTGTTGGTAGGGCAATTGAATACATACGGTGACACAGTGAGTATACCGACTGGTATCCATTTTTTCCCTACAAACAGTATTACTGGCATTTATTGAATGAAGCCCCTGTATCATAAAATGTAAGCGGTAGTAAAAAGATGTGAGTGGTCCTTCTGCCACTGAAAGGGTTACAGATTTCCTGAATCTTTTATTTGGGATAGTGTTTGTGTGTGTGTCTTTTTGAGTACTTTAACAATTGACTTTTAATAAAATGTGTGTGTGTGTGTGTGTGTGTGTGTGAGTGTATCTGAGAGGCTATATACTATATGCATGGTAGAGTCTTTGTTCTAAGAATAGATGTTATCTTTGGTCAACCAATACAATTGCATAATTCCTTCCAATGATTGTTGCAGTTTATTTACAGGGTACTGAGCCCTTCTCTCACTATACTATGATGTTAAAATTGCTTCTCTGGGAAATACACACCAGTGGTTTATACAGGGGCTAGTTCCAGTCATCTTATGGGTAACTCTCTTGATCTTGACTTTTGTAACGTGACTCAAATATCAATTCATTTTAGTTAATCAATTTAATACATTTTTATGGTGGAGTGCAGCTCCTAAATTAATGGAAGATTATAGCAACATTTACAATAATCCACTTAAAATGTCCTTCCCTATTTTATATGAACAGTGATACCTCATTCATCTTCTATTTGCCCAGCTCTGTATTCAGAACATGATATAATTCAAGGACAGCTATTTACTAATATTTTCACATTTCTTTGCACACTTCTAGTGTATGTGCATGTACTTCAACAATATGGAGCTTTAACATAATATCTAAAGATGAAAATTACTGAGGTTAACATATCATGAGCATTATCTATAAACAACTTTTATATTAGTCCCTAAAAGACCAATAATATGGGTTGACATGTATGGCATGCCTGGAACACAAAATTGCATCTTCCATAGTCTACAGGTTTTCTCATGTTTCTGTTTAACCTAATATGATGGTAATATATTTGTACATGAAGAAAAAATAGACAAGGCAAATTAGACGACAGAATACATCAAATGAGAAGTCATGTGCCTTGGTACACCTTGGTACACCTAGATTGGTTTGAAGAAGTGTTTACAGACCTAGCGCTCTAGAAAGAAAATGTTTCTTCCACTTCTAACAAATTAAAATCTTTAAAACAAATCATGCAATTTAATTCCAGGTTAGGGGACTAAAGACCTTCTAATCAAAATGATACCCAATTTATATACATTAATGAGTACCAGGTGTGCCATATGGGCAATACTGGATCCCAATGGCTGGCTACTGGACGATGAACTAGAGCACCTCTGCAGACTGACGCCTGAGTGTGTTGCTTGAAAGTGATGCTTGGGAGCAAGGTCAGATGTTGCCATTGTGGAGGCAAAATTTAGGGGTGACCCTGAGGTTGAAAATCTGACCCCAATAGAGCTGGGGGCCAGCCCGGGATAAAAACACAGACTAACAAAGGGAGAAAACATGACAGAAAACAATGGTCCTCACTGAGCTTTTCGTTCGACAAACAGCTTTTTTTCTTTTTCAATTATTATTCAATTTATTAGAACATCTTTTTAAAAACACTTTATTTTGAATTTTGGAAGGTTTTCTTTACCATGTTAATCTATATCCACTAACCAATGGTATCTTGTGAAAGTGAAGCTTCTGCTCATAATTTAAGATGTATGAGTTGCTCATAGAAAATGTTCATTTGACGGTAAACAGCAACAAAAGTGTAAAAGCATGCTTAACATGTGAGTCAAATATAATGTACCAGTGAATAGGTTAGAAGTATACATATTGCTAGGTAATGGCTGAGGTGGTTGACTCAGCAGGGCTCATGTTTAAAGACTCATATTTTCTTGCCATCCAGAGGCATACATGATGTAAAACTCTGCTGATCACCACACTGATAATGGTGTAATTGGGTTGAGTAGTCACTGTAAAAAAATTAGGGAAATCCAAGACTTTTTTAGAACCTAGGTTAACAGTGGTTAAAGTGTAAATATGTTGGCATTGTGTAATAGTCAAAGAATGAGTTAACATGCTTAGCAGTATAACTTACAGATGTAGGGTAGCCCACACCGAATAATCTATAAGTATAGGGTATATTAAGACACAAGTGAAAACAAATGAAATAAAATTAAATAAAATAAACAAAAAATTAATTAGTATAACTTGATAACCAACTTAATAAAAGCACTGGAAATACACACATATATACATATATATTTTATATAAAGTCCAACATGAGTGTAGTATAACTACACAGTTCATATTGGTCCAATGATGATGCAAAAGAAGATGATGAAATGAAAATGAGGTAGATGAATAATGAGAATGAAATGAATCAATGATGATATTGTGTCGGTCAATGTCAATGGATGTCCACTTTCTCTGTCACCTGTGCTGCTGTGCTGCTACTCCAAAAGTGGTTCTGCCAACCACCGACCAAGGAAGCTAGCAAAAGGAGAAAAAGAGAGCGCACAAGACAGACAAGAAGGGTATGTCAATGTCTTATATTGTTTATTGTGGTTTTATGAAACTTTTTTTTTCCACTTTTTACTATGTTGCCATCAATCAATGCGACAAAAACTATTTAAGTATGTAAGAAAGGGCGGTTCGTCTTTTACCCTGATGAAGCAAGCAGTTAGGCTCATGAAGACACATTGGGTGTTCATTGCACTCCATTGAGTCCCACCCCATTCCCCCTGCGGGTTTCTTTGATCCTGGTCAGACTGAGTGGGTTCAACAGTTCACTGCCTGCATCCCATATCTAGCCAGAAAGCTGACACGTCCATATTGGTCACGATACTTACAACTTGTTATTGGCAGTTGAATACAGTCCCTAGAATCAAAACATCACCAGGAGAACCGCTTAACATCTGGAAAAGGCTCATCTACGGATATCCAGGTTTTGAAAAGATGCAATTTTCATGGCTAATCGGGGGCCAGGGACCACAATACGCTTTACCCCAAGATGGGAAACATGTGAGTGCATTATTGTATGTTTTTATCTACTATGGTGTTTAATAAATGCTACATTTAGATCTATACCCCTTCTTGTCTGCCTTGTGCACTCTCTTTTTCTCGTTTTGCTAGTATGCTTAGCAGTATGTTCTAGAAAATATAGAAATGTAGTGAACTCTTTGTTTTATTCACATCTGACCTGCACATAAATAATGCTGAGAAATCAGAACTTTCTACAACCTCAATGTACATTTTTCTACAGGAATATGGGTAAGGTCTCCTTGCAGATTAACCTCAAATCCAAATAGAAACATTTTATATACACTGCATTGCTTCATCACTAACATTATAATTGGCAAAATTACAATGTATATTGTGAAATAAATGTCACATCCATTCCCTTGTTGTCATCGTATTTCTTCCTATTGGTTGTTCCTTCATATCTACTTGGCTTCCATGCAGGTAGAGGCGCATTCTTCAAGCTACTTCCGTGTTGTGGTTTGTTCCTGTTTCTGATTACTGTGTTTGACCTTGGCTTGCCTCTGACCTCTCACTGGATTCCTGATTCATCTGCCTTCAGTCTTTGACCTCGCCTTGTCCTCAACTCTCTGCTTGATTCTTGTTCATCTTTCTTCTTCTACTTGAATTTGGCTTGTCTATGACCCCCCACTTGCCTACAGTTTCAACCGACTCTCAGCGTACGAACACAGCTTGTCCAGATCATCCTACTTATACAAATCCCAGCTTATGACCTAGGCATGTCTTTGACGATCCTATTCATCCAACTCCTGGCTTATGATCTCACCTTGTCATCGACAGTCATACTCATCTGACTCCTGGCTTACGACCTCGGCTTGTCATTGACCATTCTGTTCATCTGACTCCTGGCATATGACCTTGGCTTGTCTATGACTAGCCTGTACATCCGACCTCCGGTATTCGACCACAGTCTGTTTCTGATCACCTTCCGCTTGCTATCATTCATCTCTGACTTCTCCCCTGCACACCATCTCATATGTAGGGCATCAGCTGGACTCCAATCCTGAACCAGCTGAGTGATCTGCTTCACGGCCTGCACCTTTAACACCAGCACATTATCAGGCTTCATGGCCTGCACCTTTAACTCCAGCATTAGCTGTAGCAAGGGTACATTCCTCACCACCCCCACCACTCCCTATCAATGCTCCCCAGCTTTAGCTACCACTCAAGTAGCCTCTTTTGTCCTCTCAGACTGAGAATTACAAAATAATAATAAGAAGCCTCTGATTAATCAACGTTTTGCTTAATAATCAGTATTTTATTTAACAAAATGTTTAGGGGATTTTCACTTTTCCATGTCACCTTTGTTAACTCACATAGCTTTAAATCATAGGGTACATATGTGCCAGGATGGCACAGCTTGCTAAACCAACAAGGATTACAGACCTGTTGGGCAACAAAGGGATGCAGATAGGACCAACCAGTGGAGGTAAGATATGGATAACCATATAGTTACACAGTTGATGAGGTAGAAAACAAGACAAATGTCCATCAAGCTTATGGGGATAGTAATGTTTCACAAAAAAAGAAGCTCCAATTAATCTTCATAGTCTTTCAGAGTTGTAGTTCAAGAGTAATTGAATGATAAAGTACCCCCTCCTGCCCCTTTTGCCTAGTGTAAGCTGCCTCCCCTTAGATGTGGAATCTGGTCTCTTGACCAGACAGGTCACAACAAGGGACAATCTTCTTACTTTGGGCATCAGGAAAACCCTGCTCCCCTTGATAGGTTTTTCCTTATGCACACTGAAGATTGTCCCTCTCTGGGATCCATCCGGACAGTCTTGCTGCTCTGAGGTGAGCAGTGTTACATCAGTAAAAGGGGGGGATACTTTATCATTCAATTACTCTTGAACTACAACTCTGACAGTATTGAAATAACACTCTCCATGGCCCAAATACTATGAAGATTAATCAGAGCTGCTTTTTTGTGAAACATTACTATCCCTTTAATCTTTGTTGATTGAGTGATTTATCTAAATTTGTTTATTTAGTAATATTACTATATCATTAGTTATATTATTTGTAAATATTCATTCAAAAATATTAGAAAAATTAAAGTCACAGTCAATTCTTATTTACATAAACAAATAGTCAAATAGTTACTTTTAATTTGTTGATGTAAAATTTACTAAGATTCACTCTCTTCCCACTAACACTTCACATTTAATGATTCACAACACGTAGGCAAAAGAGAATAAAATAGAACAACTGTTTATTTGCAGTGATTTCAGGGCTGTCTCATGGCATCACCCAAATTTCATTGAAAGCCATGTGCGTACTTGAAAAGCTTCCAAAATGTGACAGTAAACTGGCTAAGTGTCTAATGCAGCAGTCATTTCAATAATATTTCTCTTCAAAGAAGGAAGTTCTGAATTTTCATGACTTCATTATATTCAGAGTGACAATGAAGAATTTATGTTGGATGTTAGATATAAAGATGAAATATGCTCAATAAAAGTAGACGCCATTCTACTTTTCTTTTTTAGTAATTTATTTCACATGTAAAACTAATAATTGAATTTCTATTGAATTATGCATTTTGGGCAGCAAAAAGGTCCTGTCGCTTTGCAATGCAAGGATATTTTAACCCTGCCAGTGGGGTAGCCAATGCATTGCTTTACATTCAAAGGGTTAATGGTTAAAATATAAAAAAAATATGTTGTACAGCTTATCCTCCTGAGTAAAACAAAGGTACTCCCCACTGCGGAGAGGTGTTTTATTCCAAAGTTATCACACCTCAAACTTGAAGTGTTTAGGTGCAGTATAACAGTGACTTGAAATTGTACAGTGGTGCTGTTGCTACACCATCCTATGGAGATTTATGATAAACTGAGCAGAGCTGTCTATAGGATGGTGTAGCAACAGCGCCACTGTAAAATTTTAGTCCATTGTGATACTGCACCTAAAAAATGCAAGTTTGAAATGTAATAACTTTTGAATAAAACATATTTCAGCAGTGGGAGCATCCTTGTTTAAACCTTCAACATATATTTTAACTGTTACTATCCCTTTAATCATCCAAAGTGTTAAATATGTTCAAAAATCATTCACACATTTTCATTAACTCATTAGATTATTTTTTAACTAGTGTAAAAGTCCATGTACATAAGCCAAGGTCGGGTAATGTTAACCCTTTGCGTGCCTCTGGCACTCAAAGGGTTAAGCAGCTGGTACCTCACTGCTCCACGCGATGCAGTCTTCCGTCGCCTCATTCACAAGATGCAATCATGCACAGTAGTGACTGTCCAAACGCGGGCAGTCTCTACTGCACATGACGGCTTATGACAAACATCTTAGCAAATTATTATATAAGATGCTTTGCAACCATCCTGAACAACTTTTCCAGGAGAAACATATTTTTATCATACTTGTGTCCAAAATACAACAGCTAATGTATTTAGTAAAGTATTCATTATATGATTTACCATCTTAGAGTAAATAGAAATATGTTTAGTATGATTGCTTGAAATGTAGTTTTCCATAACTTCCTGCATTACTTACTCTTAAACCTTTAAGTGCTAGAGGGGTACGCAACGCATTGCAAAGCTATGCGTTGCATACCACTCTGGCATTCAAAGGGTTAAAGGTGAAAGAGAATATGCTGGAAATATTATGCCCCTCAAAAAAAACACATTATATTTTATTAATCTGACAGTTAGCAACATTTCACATCTACATGGTAAAATATATTAAAAAATTGCAGACATTGTATTTAAGTATAATGAATAATATACAGAGACAATAATATTTCACATGTAATTTACCTTTTACAGCCTTCTCAGCAGAAAACTCTTTGCAAATGTCTGAAATTAAAAAGTCTAAAAATCAAATTGCTTTCTTGATCGCTTTTAGATTAATCCCTTGAATGACTGAGATCACTTATATTAACCCGTTGAGTGCCAGAGGGGTAAGCAACATATTGCTTTGCAATGCATTGTGTACCCCTCTGGTATTCAAAGGGTTAAAGGGATAGTAATACTTCATTTTAACTTTATTTTATTTTGTAGGCATGAAAAAAACATGAAGAATGATATAAGTCTTATCTCTCAAACCTTTATGGTTTAAGAGATATTCACAAGCAAAGTATCCCCCTCCCGCCCCTTTTACTGATGTAACACTTCTCAGCCAGATCAGAAGGGAGTTGCCCAGACAGACTGCAGAGAGGGACAATCTTCAATTAAGATAAGGGAAAAACCTGAAAAGCTTGTCAAGGGGGGCAGGGCTTTCATTGTTTTCATAGGAATAAGTGTGTCCCCTTCTGTTATCTGTCTGGTCTATGGACTGCATTCCACATCTGAGATGAGATGGCTTACACTAGGTAAAAGGGGCGGGAGGGGGAAACTTTGCTTGTGAATATCTCATAAACCATAAAGGTTTGAGAGATAAGACTTATATCGTTCTTCATCTTTTTTTAATGCCTACAAAATAAAATAAAGTAAAAACGAAGTATTACTATCCCTTTAAGGCATTCATACAGTGTTTGAGATTCTTATAGTGTGCAAACATTGAATATGAATAACCTAAGTGAGAGTTTAATATTTGGGTTTGACTTAACCCCTGAACGACTGGCCGCGCAGGCACGTTGCGGTCACTAAAGGACCACAGAGCATTTTTTTTTTTTTGTGATTCTGATTCCAGACTCTCCAAACAGCGTGCAGCCATGGGGGGAACCCGGAATTCCATGACGGTCATAGTACGTCATGGGTCGTTAAGGGTATAACAACCCATGATGTGCTATGACCGTCAAGGGTCGTTAAGGGGTTAAAGGGATAATCATGTTTACAGAAAACAAGCAGCTCAGATCATTTGATATACTGAATAGTACTGATGTCCGAGGCTTTCAAGTTCATAACATACTAGTTATGCAGTAAACGTATGATGAATTTTACCCCTCCCATAACTTTTTCCTGAACGGAAGCCGCCTTCCCTCAGATCTGAGAGAAGATCACTACAAGAGACAGTCTTCAGTCAGTATTAGTAAAAACCTTCGTCAGGGAGGGCAGGTTTTGTCTTATACTGACAGAGGGAAGATTGTCCCTTGTTGTGATCTGTCCGGTCAAGCGACCGGCCTTCAGACCTGCGGGGAGGCAGCTTCCGAACGGGAAAAGGGGAGGGAGGGGTAACATTCTTCATACGATTACTGCATAACTAGCAAGTTATGGACTTTGAGAGCCTCAGACATCATTGTTAATCAGTATAACAAAGTATCTGAGCTGTTTTTAAATATGTGAAAATGAAGACAAGATATTGATAATAAAAAGCATCATTTGGAATTTCTTCCTTCTATTTTTGCACTGGTTTTTAGAAAGGATTCATATTCCATTCCTTTTACCCTATCCATACTCTAAATGATAATGATTTTTTATCTATTCTCCTCTTTAAAACTTTTTGGCCTTTTGATCCAGTGTTGAAACACTGGAATCTGGATCAGCTTAAATTCACTTTATACTGATTGTTTATAACTTTGGTAACTCTATCTTCAGGTTGGCAGGTTATATATTCCTATAGCTTTCTTACTGACTACAATCAGTACAGATATTTTTTGTACTGCTATGATCCTCAGATAATCTAATACACTATTTGTTCATATTCAGATTAGCAGCAAAACAAATTAAACATTCCAAATTGCTTTGCCAAAAGCACAAAGAGTAATTTATTTAAAATATACAGTACTGTGCAAAATTCTTAGGCAGGTGTGAAAAATGCTGTAAAGTAAGCATGCTTTAAAAAAAATAGACATGTTAATAGTTTATTTTTATCAATTAACAAAATAATAGTGAGTGAACAGAAGAAAAATCTAAATCAAACCAATATTTGGTGTGACCTCCCCTTTACCTTTATAACAGCATCAATTTTCTAGGTACACTTGCACACATTTTGTTAAGGAACTCAGCTGGTATGTTGTTCCAAATATGTTGGAGAACTATCCACAGTTCTTCTGTGGATTTTAGGCAGCCTAAGTTGCTTCTCTCTCTTCGTGTAATCCCAGACAGACTCAATGAAGTTAAGATTAGGGCTATGTGGGGCCATACCATCCCTTCCAAGACTCCTTGTTCTTCTTTATGCTGAAGATAGTTCTTAATGACTTTGGCTGTATGTTTGGGGTCATGGTCACAATGCAGAATAAATTTGAGGCAAATCAGATGCCTCTCTGATGGTATTGCATGATGGATACGTATCTGCCTGTACTCAGCATTGAGGATACCATTAATTCTGATCAAATCCCCAACTCCTTTTACAGAAATGCCACCCCAAACCTGCAAGGAACCTCCATCATGCTTCATTGTTGCCTGCAGACACTGATTCTTGTACTGCTCTCCAGTTGTCTGGCGAGCAAACTGCTTTCTGCTACAACCAAATATTTAAAATTTTGACTCATCAGTCCAGAGCACCTGCTGCCATTTTTCTACACCCTGGTTCTTGTGTTTTCATGCATAGTTGAGTCACTTGGCCTGACTTGCTCAGTCTTGCCATTGGGTAAAACTTTTGACATTAAACTGAATTCAGCAACCTCTCCTTGATAGCTGAGTTTGGCTGTTCCTCACCCAGTTTAATTCCTCCTACACAGCTGTTTCAGCTAATGATTATGTTCATTCCACATTTTAAATTAATCATCATTAGCACCTGTTTGGGATAATTGTTTAATCATACACCTGACTATGTGCTAGATTCTATTGAAGGTGCTAAATGGTAACCCTTTGAGTGCCAGAGGGGTACGCAACGCAACTGGCTAACACCAGTTTTATCAAACATTTTCCTATTGAAGTCTATGGGGAAAACCTGAGATAAAAGCAGTGATAAAATTAGCACATATAATAGAATCCAGCCCTATATGCCTACAAAATCTCTGAATTTGTGCAAGTGTACCTAGAAGAATTGATGCTGTTTTGAAGGCACATTACCTCAACAAATTGACAACTAGAATGCCAAAGATCTGCAAGGCTGTATTTGCTTCAAATGTAGGATTCTTCAACAAAAGCAAAGTTTGACAATTATTATTGAAAGAGGAACTTTCATGGTAATAACATTGGCTCTGAATATATTACTAACCTAATGATATGCAAAGTTATACTACCCTTAAGCACAATAAGTCAGTTCTATTGCAGTAAAAACACATCTTCTGCAGGCATCGGGCTGCACAGAGCTTACAAGAGAAGCGCGGTCAGTCCCTTCTGGTGCCTTAAGGCACCAAAGAACGTCACACACCAATGCTGGCAGTGAAAGGGACAGACAGCACAGACTCAGAGGTACATTTCCTCTGTCTGTTGTCTCTGCTGTCTGTCCTCTGGTTCCTGCTGAACATGTGTTTTTTCTGCAATACCACTGACTTATTGAGCATAAGGACAGTATAACTTTGCATATCGCAAGGTTAGTAATATATTCGGGGGCAATGTTATTAGCATGAAAATTCCAAAATCATTATTCTAACCTTGTCAATGTCTTGACTGTATTTTCTATACATTTCACTCATTAGATGGAAAACAACAACATATCTAAGTGACCCCAAACTTTAGAATGGTAGTGTATATATACACCCCCCAAACCCTCAACATGGTGCCCCAGTCCTGCAGCCGCAGGGTGTGACACCCTGGCCCCTGCCACCTGCTGCTGGGAAACTGAGGGCCTAGTGACCTTCCAGACACCTTTGCCACGGAAACAGTGGTGGCTACCTCAACTCACTGGGGAGGTGACCCAGACTATGCAAATCCACCATGGCTAGCCCGCTGTCCCTTCCACTCACCTCAGTGCATCACTGGCTTTAGCCCACCCTCCGGGTGTCCTGACCGCCGAGTCATTGACCCCCCGTACCGTAATTGTCTGTGGCTAAACCTCACTGTCTGGGCCCTGGAGCACTGCATTGCAGCCACTCACAGAGGGGACCAATCCCTGGGACCCTCTACCCCCCACCCCCTAATGCTGCAACCTCATGCTAATGCAAGCAAGCTCTCTTCCTTCTATGGGCATATAACCTTCCATGGCCCTTCTCAGGTTACCAATGAATATCTGTAAACCCTGTTTAGACAAGTGAACACCATCATCGCAGTAAAGGCTCATGTTCTTAATGGAGCTATCAGCATGGATGATGGTATCACCTTCTTCCTGAAGACCTCAATGGCACTGGGGCACCTCACCCCTCTCCATTACAACCTAGGAATAATTTGAGACCACACTAGTTTTACCTGGGGACAGATGAGTTTGATTGTCTGGCATGCTGTCTTGATACTTTTGATCAGACCCACTGATTCCATGGAGGTGAGGTCATTGCCCCCTGTGTGCAAAATGACCGTATCTGGGCTACCCCACTTCCTTCACGCCACTGTGAACATCTTCCCCATCTGTTCCCAGTGTAAACCCACTTACCGCATCAGTTGATTCTTATGTGCTTCTCCACTAGCCCTAGGTGACCATAGCCGGCATGTTCTGTCGCCCAATGAATGAAGGAATGCCCTAGCACCAGCACCTTTTTCAAACAACCTACTGAAAACAGAAGCACAAGTTAAAATGGCATGACTGAATGCATTACTCCTAAAAGAAAAACATAAGTAAATACAAACCATAGCACAAGAAGCAACACATTTTAAAAACACTTTCTGCAAAGTCAACATTTGTGATCAACATTGTGCACCAATTGTTGGGCAAATGTATGACCTATATGCCCATGACCTCCACCTTCACAAACATTTTATGGCCTTCTCTGGTCTCCCTTCCATTGCAGCCACTGTTGCGTCTCCTATTTGAAAGGAATGAGCACCTTAATGCTTAGGATTAAGGCCTAGCTGCTCTAATGTCTGAGCCTTGACTGTCCTAAACTGGAATACTGATAGAGCCCTACCATCCTCATGCACTAGGAATGATCCCTTGGTGCCAGGCCACCTTCACTGGACATGATCTATCCTTCCCTGCCCTCAACATTACCCACTGACCCATTGCCTCCTGATCATTTATAGCCTGTGGGAAGAAAACCCTTACTGCGCTATGCACGATTGACACCTGATCACACTGCAACCCCTTCCATGTGTGGTGTCTGGCGCACTCCACAAGCTCCCCTACCATAAATGTGCCATAAAAAGCCATGGTAAATGCTGCCACAAACAGTCTCCTTTCATAGTTACCATCACAAACCTCCTGTAGGACTCCAAACAACCCTATCAGTAGCTCCCTGTCAATCAGTCGCCTCCTGTCATACCTGACTATCATCTGACTGCCCCATCCTTTCATAATTTGCCTCACAACAAATGTCCCTGCCACATCCTCCTGACCCAATAGTTTAGCAAAAAAGGATACTGTATGCCTGCCAGCGCTGCTGAAACCCCACCTTTTGAGGCCCCCTGCCTTTGCATATTGTCAATGAAACTCAGCATGTGGTGTACTTCCCATTTGTCCTCCTGCCACCCCATGCTCCACCTGAATGTACTCCACCTGTGAAATCCTTGACCATATGAGTCCCATGTCCTTGGAGTGAGTGATGCCCTTATGAGATGATCTAGGTCTGTATTCCCAACTGCCATAAATGAAATGGTCAAGGACAGCCGTTGCTATTTGCCTCTGGCGCTAGCCTAAGAAATGCTTACCACTTGCCCCTGGATAACGCATCCACTACAGAATTGACCACACCCGGAACATGCCTAGCTTTAAACGCAATGTTATTTACCATGCATGTGAGCAATTGCCTCAGCAATCCAAGGGCAGGAATGGAAGTTGATGACAAGTTATTAACAGCATTTACCACAGACATGTTGTCTGTCCAGAACGTTACAGTCCTATTCGCCAACCTCTCTTTCCACAACTCCATTGCAACCCCAATTGGAAACAATTCCAAAAAGGTAAGATTCTTAATCAATCCTGCCCTATGCCATGCTTCTGGCCACACATCTGTGCACCACTTCCCCTGCAGATATGCCCCAAAACCTATTGTGCCTGTTGCATCTGTGTACAATTGCAACTGCACACTAGATGTGTCCTCTCCTTAGCCTGACCCCATTCAATTACCTAAAGAAAACATCCCATATTCTTAAGTCCTCCTTCAACTGTTTGGTTAGCCTGATCTTATGTATTGGTCTCTTAACCACAGACATTGACCTTTCTAGCCTTCTGCTGAAAACTCTACCCATTGGAATAACCCTTGCTGCAAAATTTAGCAGGCCCAACAATCCCTGCATTTGCCTTAAAGACACCTTATCTGACTGTACAAACTTCTGCAAGTAGCCCCTTGCTTTTACCATCTTCTTCTGAGGAAGTCTAACCAATTGCTTGACTCAATCAATTTCTATACCTAAAAATGTGATGACTGTTGCAGGCCCCACTGTCTTGTCCTGTGCTATGGGAACACCCAGCTCCTCTAAACACTCCTCCACTGCATTCAGAGTATCCTGACATACCCTTTCTCCTGCTGGGCCAATGAACAAGAAATCATCTAAATAATAAGTCACAGCACCAGGGAATGACCTCCTTTCCACTTCCCATTGCAAAAAAACACTGAAAGACTCAAAATAGGCACACGATATGGAGCATCCCACTGGTAAGCACTTTAATACTGACTCTGAAACATGCAAGCTAGGACATGGAAGCAGGACGGATGAATTGGAAGCAGCCTAAATGCAGACTCTATGTCAATTTTTGCCATCAATGTCCCTGGGCCTGCCCTGACAACCAAGCCTAACGCTACTTTAAATGTTTGATACCGCACCAAACATGCTTCCTCTGGGATTGAGGAGCCCTTTGGATGTGAAAGGTGTTGGATGAGACAAAACTTCCCAACCTCCTTTTTTGGCTCTGCCAACAGGGGAGACAATATTAAACCTGCTATGGGGGGCTGAACAAGTGGACCTGCAAAATGACCCGCACTCAATTCTTTTTCCAATTTCTCAACAACTTGTGGGTATGTGTATGCTGATTTCAAATTTCTAAACTTTGAACTAGGAACCACCTTGCCCTGGACTGGGATAACAAAACCCTCCAAAAACCCTTCAACAAAAAATGATGCTACCTCTTTCTCAGGGTATGCAGTCAAGTACTCACTTTGCCTGTCTATGTGCACCGGGGAAGAGGCCTTTAGCCGCCAGTCCACAAAAGGACGGTTTACCTTTGCTGTTGGCCCACTCACAATTGGTTCCTGGGTGACCAGAGCCATAGTAGGAACAAGAATGCCTAAACTTGCAAGCAAAACCTCTCTTACACTGTGTTGTCATTGTATGCATAGCAGGCCTGCTTCCTCCCCAGTGGTTGGAAAGCAGCTCTCATTGAGGCTGTTCCTGTATGTCTATCATGTGTTACCAGCCTAGACCATATATCCATTTCTCTGTCTCCAAATGACAAATTTCTGCTGCTGTGCAACTTTTTGCAAAATTCCCTATCGTATTCAAACCATGCCCTGCCATGCTATGCTGTATAAGTATCTACTGCAAAATGTCCTTGCCCTTCTGCAGCCATGTGTCAACATATAGACTAGCAAAAACTAGGAACCCTTTTAACCATTCCGCAAGAGTCCTAGGCCTGCACTTGTCCCTTTCTTTTTCCTCCTTCACCCCATCCTCCTTAGCTCCTACCTCCTCCAACGATAGCTTGTAAATATCGACATACTTCCCTTCCTTGATCTGTTTACGCCACTTTTGGGAGATATGTGCATATGGCTGTGAGATGGGGCATGCGACTGCCAATTTCCTACCTCTTTCTCTTTTACTATGAACCCTCCTGTTATTTATCTTCTTCCTACCCCCCTCTCAACCTGCTTATTGCAGTCCCACATTTCCTTAAAACATTTTTCATGAGATTGTAAGTTTTATCACTTGCGTCAGAGTCAGTATCAGAGATTTCATCCTCTGATGCAGAGCCTGAGACCTCTGAATCTGTACCCCCATCAACATCAACATTTTCTTCATTAGAATTAGAGGACTCACTGGACGGTATTTAGCTTTCCCTCGGTACCCTTGCTGCTGGATTCCTCCACTTCGCTGTGTGTCTGTGTTCTCAGAATTGCTTGTGGTGTGAATCCTCTTTGGCTAACGAGCCTGCCACTTCTCAGTTATTGGCATCTGAGGTGCGTTAGAGCTGGAATGCAACAATGTAGCATAATTACTAGGCATTCTCCAACATGGTGGTGGCTGACTCCCCATCCATCCCAAGGACCTCCTACTCTATTGTGGTCCATCCCCAACCAGGTAGGCCCCCATGCCATACTCACCCAGTATTGCTGCAGGAGAGGTGCTGCGCCCCTGAACTGCCTGCCTGCTGCTCGATGCTCTGTGCAAAAGGCCAGTCTGAATGCTGGTAGCATTCCCTTTGTCCGATTCAAAATTGAGCTCCCAGCGACAAAATCCAGTGAGAGGATGATCTCCTCCTGCTAGATGTCGCTGCTGAGGGAGATCTCCTGTCTGAGCATGCGCGCAGCAGAGAACTACACCGTCTGCTGCATGCTGACCCCAATGGACCCTCACTGGAGGAGAAAGATGGAAGGGGAACCCCTGGAAGCTGATCTATGAGAAGAGGTATTTCTTACTTTATCATTTCAGCAGTGGATCAGTGACTACTGTTTGCAGGTTACTCTGATTTTTTTAATATAGTTTTTACACTCATTTTTACACATCATCTGGTTTGAAATGCACTCATTGGGAGATTATATGTATATTTTGTCTATTGCAGTAAAGCATATTTTGATAGTTGATTTACGATGTTATATTTCAACATTGTTATCCTTTCCTTCAGGGTGTAGATTTTGTTGGATTTAATTTATAGCAGTACATATATATATATATATATATATATATATATATATAAAATGGATATGCACTCTCGCTTCCAAATAAATGTGCCGGATGCTCCAGAATAATAAGATAGCAAGAAAAGGCTGTGAACTCTCGGACTTACAAAATTACAAAATACCAATGTTTATTGGTCTAATATGCAACGTTTCGGTCCGCTCAAGGGACCTTTATCAAGCAAACAATATATATATATATATATATATATATATATATATATATATATATATATATATGGCTTTAGGGTTTGTGTTTTTAATTTTAAGATATTTTAACACCTGCAGAGTGCCTAGTGTGTCCATTATTTTTTCTAGTTTCTGGTTCCTGAGTATACTTTGTGGAGGGAAGTGAGTTAGTTATTGTGATCAAAGTATCACTGGCAAAGGGACAGATCTTATACTCATAAGTCTATGATACATTGAGCGAATGGCACAATACAGAGAGAAAAATTAGGAGAGAAAGTGGGTAGTCCTTCTTCATATGTCTTAGAATACAAAAATGATTAGAATAGCAGCCAGAGGAGTGAACTTTAGTAGAAGGGTGATGGTCTAATGCTGTCAAAATTTGACTAATCTGGTCTGACACTCACCTTTTGATTACTGCTGCCTTTCCTTCCCTGAGCCGTGCTGAGTCAGCTGATGCTTAATGAACTGCCTTGACCTCTCAGTCTCCATGGTTATTCACCTGACTGTTTTCAGCCAACCCCTTCCAGTGTATTTAAATCTTTGAGTGCCAGAGGGGTTAACCCCTTAAGGACCGGGAAAATCAGAGGTGGATTTGACTTAAGGACCGGAGCAATTCTGACCTTTTTGACTATGTCTTTGTTCAACAGTGTTTTCCCTCTTAGGCTTTTATTCCACCCCCATAAATTATATACTGTTTTTTTACAAACAAATAGGGTTTTCCTTTGATACCCCACTTATATGGATAACCCACCATTTACTTTATTAAAATTAAAGAAAAAGGTAAAAAAAAATGTAAAAAAAACATCATTTTTGTTTTTTCTCTTGGGATCAATTGGGCGCAAAGGGTTAAATATTTATGGAAACTGCATGAAAGGTATGACCACTCAGTCATACCTACAAAATGCGCAGTTTAAAGTGGCCACTGTCTTCCCTGGGTGAAAATCCCCATGTCCCTTTTTCCCACCCTATTTTCCCACTTTTTTGTTAATTACATTTGGCGGTGTGTGTAAGTGTATTAAATGACTCCACAACAGTCACACTTCCAATTTTGTTTCTTGAGATGTTTGTTTGTTTTTTTAATAAAATATTTTATTTGTAAAAAAAAAAAAGTGTGTTGTTTTTATTTAAAAAAAAAAAAGTGTATTTAGCAGGTCAGAAATTGACCTGCATTTAGCCATCCTCCTGTACCAGCAGTGAAGGGGTTAACACCCCCAGCTGCTGTATTTTTTATTTCCACTAGGTGTCTCCTCTCTGCTTTTGTGTCCCTTACTTTGATGTAAGGGACGCATTAGCAGAGAGGAGACACTAGAGGCAGTGAGTAGCACTGCCTCATTCACAAACTTAGAATGCCGGTACATGTGATTGCTGACTCAGCGATCACATGACCCGGCACTACCGACAGAGGCTGAGACTGAACGGTCCGGTACTGGACCGTTCAGTCTCAGCCTGGATTGAATGGTAGCAGCGTGCACGGCGGCGCGCTGCTACCATTTAACTCTTGACGTACCAGGACCGTCACTGGTCCTTCAAGAAAATTTACCCTTGACGGTCCTGGTACGTCAAGGGTCGTTAAGGGGTTAAAGCAGCTAGGCTCACTTCCCCCTTGCCCTTGTGTTTGTTGCTGGCTGCTGTGCATTCTCCTGTGCTCCTGTTTATCCATGTATGACTTGGCTTCCTCTGACGACCCTTGTGGCTCCTGACTCCTGGCTTGTTCCTGACTTCACTGACTTCTGTGTTCCTGACTCGGGTTGGCTGAGTACCCGCCTTAGTTCTTGACCCCCGCTTGTCTTTTGGTTTATGCTCCTGGATGACCATTCTGTTTTGTTTGATTTTTGTTACTTTAATAAAGGTGTTTTGCATTTTATATTTTTTGTGTCTGTCTGGTTCCTGGTCCCTAACATTGCTAGGTTTTGGGATACTTATATCAGTTCTGATCTTGTCAGGAAGGAAAGAAGAATGGCCAGGTTGAATTCTGTTAAAAAGAGAACAGAGTCATTGGGAGAGAATGTTGTTCATTTCTTTTTAATAAAAATAGGTAAACATGTAATGTGGCTTTAGAGGATTTTGGGGACTTAATGGTCTTGCTAAATTCCTCCTTGATGATCAGTTGAGTGAATGAGTCTCAAGCAGCAGAGTCAAGTTTGGGTAGATGGCAGGATTAAAGATAAGCTTGAATATTAGAGGTTGAAGCAATTTGGGGCACATGTTTTGATCACATATTTTGAGTAATACTTCTGAAAACCTTAAGTACAGACAGGTCATAAACAAATTCACCACAATTATTGTTAATGTGATATAGTTTCTTTGCCTGACATTTATTATTATGGCTTGTGCCCATTATAATATAGGCCTAGTTATTACCTTTTACTTAAAATGTCTGACCTGTCCACCTATGAGCCTTAAGAGTCTCCTCAGCATTCTGGAGGAGAACACAACCTAAGTAACTCTATTGAGCAACAAGTTTATCTAGGATGGATGGGCCATGTAAAGATTTATGGAATTGTTCTAAGTTTTGGAATTAATTTAGGACAACAGGAGGACATTTTGTCATTTCTGAGCTTACATCTGTTAGCAGCTAAGTGATTCACAGAGCCCTTTATTACATATTAATGTGTCACCTAGAGGGAGGGTAAGCAGATGTCAGGAATATCATTTTCTGAAAAATAAATGGAGAGATCTGTTTAAGGTGTGCAAGAACATCTGGATGTGCTAAAAGAGATTTGTTCATTTTCCATTCCCGTGTGTGTGTGTGTGTGTGTGTGAAAGGCATAGCTATGAATGTGTAGATCAACTGGGACCATTAAATAGCATGAATCTGAGAATATTTTCAATCTGGGAGGGCTGAAGCATCAAGAAATAAATAATCATTGAGAAAATTTACAATGTGACCACTGACAAAATAAGTGAAATCTTTGAGAGATGGGTAAACCAGCCCACACACCAGCTAAGCAGAGTTTGTGAAGAAATCTCTTGAAACTCCTTTGCCTGTGTTTTTTTTTATTTTAGTCTGTGTGCTTCTTTGCATCAGCTCAATATTTATCTATTTCTTGGGTTTATGCTTGTATGTTTTTAAATCCATTTCATCAGCTATTGTGAAAATAAGTGACCTATTCGAAAACCACTTGGACCTTCTGTGATTTGCTTTTCTGCTTCATATCAGGGCTTAAAAGTTGAAGTCCTTTGCTACTAGCCACACCTGAAAAGTTACTCACCACTGCAAGACATAACATACCCACCAGGGCTGAATTTCTACTCACCAGGGCTAAATTTTCACTCGCCATTGGCTAGTGGAGAGTGGAAATTTTGAGCCCTGTTCATATTACTATATATATATATATATATATATATATATATATATATAAATATATATATATACTTACAGGTGTTGGTGGGCACTCCAAATCCATGGACACTTCCTTAGGTGCTACTTGTAGCCAAGAAAAGAAGGCGCCTCTTGTGAAATATCCTCTATACAAATGTATACACAACACCGCCACCTAAGACTGGTACTCGCTTTTAATATATGCTGGGATAATACATACGTATAGACCAGCAATAAATGCTTGGGGACTGTAAATTGTTTCCCTGTACAGCGATAGGTGTCTCACCACTCTCCCCTGAAAACCCCACTCTTGAGGCCAATGGATATGAAAAACAAAAACACACAAAGGGGGTTGCCAATAGTGCATTATCACTATGATAGATGATGTAGTAATCCTACTGATAAATGGATACTCACATTCCACATTTGCTGTGTAATAAACGTATGTTACACACAGCTATTATGCATACAGAGAAAATATTACCGTCTCTGCTCGGTATCAGTGCCAGTTCCCATACTGAAATCAACATACTGGTTTAACAGTATAACCATGTGTATAATGTGTGTCCCCAATTGATTGAACACAAAACTACAATTTGCAAGCCTGTCAATATAGACAAGGAGTATAATTACAATGTAAGCTGTCCTAAAGACAATGAACATTGCACTTGGGGGTGGGAGGGGTGCTTAAACCAAAAGAAGCTGGTCAAAACTTAATAAAGTACAATTGCAGTCCAGGTAATAATTTGCTTTATCCTGATAGGTGAGTCTTTGTCAGCTTTACTTATTGGCTGGAATTGTACTTTTGGAAGATTTGACCAGCTTCTATTGGTTTATTCACCACTTCTACCAGCACATGCAATGTTCATTGTCTTTTAGGATAGACTATAGAACGCCATCAATGACTAAAGCTGACAAAGACTCAGCTCTCAGGATAAAGTAAATAAAGGTTAGAAAATGCCTGAAGCAGGATGAAATATAAAATCTGCATTATCTTCAGCTGTTGTCAATCCACTGCAGGATGAAGATCTCTTGTGCTTTCTGTTGCC
This sequence comes from Rhinophrynus dorsalis, assembly GCA_037306005.1. Lineage (NCBI taxonomy): Eukaryota > Metazoa > Chordata > Amphibia > Anura > Rhinophrynidae > Rhinophrynus > Rhinophrynus dorsalis. The sequence goes on from CM074721.1 coordinate 255,269,969, forward strand.
ACTGTGCACCAACAAATTTGGTAATTTCAGCAAATCATATTGTCTTTGGCCTTAGTTAAAGAGACTGTATAATAGATTTGAAGAAATGACAGCACTCACTGGGCTTGAAAGAAGATTAAAATGTGTGCTCTTTTATTACCAAAGTTTCTGCCCCTTGCTTGGGTCTTTATATATAAAATTTTAACTGTATCAAGTCAATACATATAAAAGGCAAGTCTGTTTTTGGGACCTATTTCTAAAATTGAGGCCTAGCGATCCTGTGCTTCCTTTTGCTGTTGTGCTGCTAGCCGGCATGGAGGCCAGTCACTTCCGCATTCCTGACATCTACTGGAGTAGGGGACATTACATGCACTTGTTTATGGGTCTCCTACTGATCTGCCTAATTGGTCTCCACCTTGTCTGCTCCTATATAATCTTTCCTGGGCCTAGGAGTCATTGCCCTTACTTGGTGCTTCTGCTAGTAGCTCTTGCGTTATCGTTGTGACCCGTGTCTGACCTCCAAATCTGCTCTGTGTATGATCTCTGCTTGTCTGACTACTCACATCGGTTCTGACCTGTGGCTCTGGCTGACTAATTCACTCAGTGTAGACCCCGGCTTGTCTGACTACCCACATCAGTTCTGACCTGTGGCTCTGGCTGACTAACTCGCTCCGTGTAGTCCCAGCTTGTCTGACCTGTGGCTCTGGCTGACTACTCGCTCCATGCACTACCTAGCTTGCCGAACCATTAGTCTCTGTGTCCCGTGGCTCTGGCTTGCTCTCGCTCCCTGTTGCCTCCTCTCGTGATACCCTGAGTAGAGACTTGTGCATTGTATACTGTCCCCACCAGTGTTCCACTCGAACCTATTTCCAATAGACTCCAGTATCTTGCAGTAGTGCAGTGTACAGCACAGTGTGCAGCTCCAGGTAGAGCCTGGGGCCTACCGTCAAGTGGTCTGGGGTTGTGTGGGCAACATTATTACTATTATTGTATATAAAAAATAATGGTGGTTATATTTTATCATTGTTGTCTGTCCTTCTTTGCCTGAATACCGTGACACACACCCTGGGGCGACAGTAGGGTGGGATTAGCGTTGACTGGAGACAGGTAACTGGAAGCAGTGATTTTGACACCTGTCAACTCAAAATCAATGCACAGAGTACCTTATTTTCCTCCACCCACCTTCCCTTTTGCCACTTTACCTTCCCATTTCCCCCTCTCACACACCACTTTGTCTCCTCTTTTTCTTCTCCCAACCTTTCACCATTTCTCCTCCCCATTTTTTCTATCCCACCTTCCTTTTTACTGCTTTTCTTCAACATTTTCCCATGTTGTTTTGCCTCCACCTCCCTGCCTTTTGCCACTATGCCTCTTCGTGCCTCCCTTTTACCACTTTTCATCCCTCCCATCCTTCCTTTTGCCAATTTGTATCCCCCTCATTTTTGCCACTTTACTACTTCCATCTCCATTTCTATCACCACTTTTCCTGTTAGCCTCTACATTTCTATTTTACCTCTTCTTCTCTCTCTCACCTTCACTTTTCCCTTGTTAGGCCTGGGAAGTAGGGAAACTTTGTATAAAGAATATTAGAGTATTGTTTTTGAACTATATAAATTAATTTTACACACAGACACATCTACATGCACACCTGTATGCATATATTTATAAATATCTATTTAATTTTTATTGACTAGATTGTGCTGAAATTGTTACAATAAATTTATATATTTACAACTCAGCAAAGAAATACTTTCACAAGGTCACTCTATCAGCAGAAACCATGATGCCCACCTAAGGGATTTAAGATTTCTGTCCCTCCATAGGATTATAAAAGCAAAGTTCACTCTTTACTGCAGTTCAGAAAAGTCAATCTTCGCTCCCTTTGATGACAAGCATCAGTAGATATATTCCATCATGACAAGTCAGGCAGTAGGTTACACAGAAGTCCTCAGCATGCTATGTGAGTTACATAAAATAGTCTCCTTTATGCCACTGCTGTTTCCTTAGACTTTATTCTTTAATTGTTGACTTGATCAATTTGATATGAGTTCTCAGTACACCTCTCAGAGAGATTTCTTTACTTAATTTAGACATGACTAATGTAGAATCAGTATACAATAGGTGCACATTTACCCTGCATCAGTAAATCTCACTCTTATGGCCTTATTTAGAAAATAAAAAACCTGGAACAAAAAAACTTAACCATGGGGGAAAAGAAAACATTCTTATTCATTTAAACTGGGCTTCCAATGGTCTCTGTAAGATTCAAGTGGTTAAAAAAGCCCATTGTAATCAAGAGATATAGAGAATGTGTATTTGATCTCTATGGGGCAGTTGGTTTGCTCCAGAATTTCTTATCTTTTGTTTTCTGCAGATGGCCTATATTTTCACAGATAGGCCTAAAATGGCTGAACATAAGGCAGCAGTATTTGCTGTGTGTTCAATATCGATATATAATACAGAAAAAGGAAAACATGGCTTTTAATGGCAGATAAGAACCAGCTGGTCCATCTAGTCTGCATACTTCCCTATCTAGTTAGCCCAGATTATTATTTATTCTTACAATAGCCATATATCTTCCCAAGACATTAAATTCACTCACTGTTTTGGCCTCAAGCACTTCTGTTTCAGTCATATCACTCTCCCTTCTATCATTCAAGCTATACATATTAAGGACCTGGAGACTTTCCTGATATGTTTTATTATTTAGCCCATGTACCATTTTGGTGGTGCCCCTTTTGAATAGAATCCAATTTATTGATGTCCTACTTAGGGCTAGATTTAAAGGCTCATGTTAAACTAGCCAGTAAGTGAAAAAGGCACATCGCTCACAAATAATACATGAGTTACGGCAGATTCAATAGGTACTCTACAAGAATAGCTATCGAGCGTAGGCACAGCCAAAACACGTAACACAAAAGCCGTTGTCGCTCATGTTAATGCACAACGGGCGGCCAAATCACCTGATAATATAACTCAAAACAACCTGTAACATAACAGCTGCCGTTGTCTAGCAACCCTGATTGATGCAACAACAAATTCAAACACACAGCCAATCCCAAAGCCGCAAAGTATTCAAAAAGTTCAAATACACCTATATATACTCAAAAATAACCGTCACACACTGTCTGTTATCGAGTTCTTGAGAGCTAGATGTCAGGACCCAGGAGCGGAGGATAGTGATCAGAGAGAGGGAGACAGGAGCGTAAATTGAAGGTAGAAGGAGTTTTGGAGTTTGGACAGAGGAGAGCATTGCACATAATACGACACATATCACACCTTTGCGCATATTACATACACCCATACAAAAACAAACAAATACACATACATACACATAGTCCTTTTATTTTATAACACCTTACACATTTTAAATTGTATTTTTACAGTGTGAATCTGTGAGTGAAAGTGTATGATAGAGAGTGAGTGGATTGAGTGTGTCTGTGAGGGCCTGTGGGAGTGCCTGGGTGTGATTGGGTGAGTGATGGCCAGGAGAGGAGGACAGGAGAAAGGCATGGGGAGAGTAGTGGAAGAGGAGGAAGGTCAGGAGGGCATCCCTGAGCAGAGCAGGAGTGGGAGAGGGAGATTCGGAGGGTGGAGGGGGACCCGGCCCACAAGAGCAGGCACACGGACGACAGGGATAGAACCTGCAGTGGGACGAGGGGTAGTTGCTGGGGAGCACCCCACACAGTCAGGGTCAGACCAGGCAGGACACTCCGGCTCTGAATCCTACCATGCCGGAGCTGACTAGGGCAAGATCAGGGATCCTAAATACACTGAGGAGGAGAACACGGCTCTCGTGGAGGCTGTCCTGGAGAGACAGAGTGTTCTCCACCCGACGGCGAAGGTACCTGGCCTGTCAGTGAGGAGGAAGGCAGCCTGGAACCAGATCTGCAGCCGGGTGAACGCGGTGGCTTCATGCAGGCGGGACGTGGAGTCCATCAAAAAGCAATGGGGCGACTGCCGGAGGGTGGTGAAGAATAAGATGACAGAGTTCGCCAAGCACGCCCGAGGCACTGGAGATGGCCCACCCATCCCTATCACCTTTTGCGGCTGGGAGGAGATGGTGCGGATGAACATGTCGTCGATACTCATAGAGGGGGTCTCTGGAGGAGTGGAGACTGTGGATGAGAGGAGCCTCCACACCACCGGTAAGTGCATCACCACATCAACCAACACAAACTGCAAACACAGTCACACCTCAACACATGCCCATCATTCAACCACACAACTGCACCAACACAGCACCCTGAGGGTTAAAAATAGGACAAATGGCAAGGTTCAACCAGGCCCAAACCTGTCCAAGTCCCAGTTCAACCCTCTTGTTGCTGTGCTCATCACACACAATCCATACAAACCATGTTTCCTGAAATTGTCGTCTGTTATACAGCATCACTGTTCACACACAATGTCACCCATTGACCCACAGGGAAATCAGCACATAACCCCTTAATTGCTAGAGGGTTCATCAATGCATCACCCAACAATGCCTTGGCAATCCCTCTGGTACTCAAAGGGTTAACCAGACAACAAACATGTCAATAGGCCAACGATCACATGCAACACAGGGGACATTCACTAAGCGGTGACAAAGAGATGGTGGAGAGAAATTAACCCTTACACAGCCTCACTCCACCAATACCAGTGTTAGTCTATGGAGAATATGCAATAAGATGAATCAAGTTGCTAAGGTCCTATTGTATAGACTCCATAGAAAACACTGGAAACTGGGAAATGAGATCACTGGAGGAGTCAGCATCATGTTCACTGCATCATGTCGACATCACCGTTTACCGTTCACACACACTGAGAATAACTGGTTGTATGTGCAACACACAGGCCTCAAACAATTCCCCAGAATTAAAGGTGGAAAAAGTAGGCCTTGGTGTTGTGGCTGCAATCATTTACTCTAACTTGAAATGACATATCTCCCATCTGATTCCCACATGGATCCTCAGGAGTGCTGATGCCATGGATGGATGGTATACAGCCACTGTTTGCAGGATACACATGGGAACCAAATATCAACCATTGTACCTTGATCACCAACAGGCCATGAATGATGGATATCTTGGATTGAGTATGGTTGCCTCACTCAGAAGGATGGATGGGCTCATACTCCAAGTAAAACAGGCCTCAATCAAAGATATCCCTCACTACTGGCGTGATTGTTGCCCTTCAGGATTCAACTGGAACACACGACACGGACAGGATCCTGTCCAGTTCATCAATCTCTGATTGCCAGGGTGGTATCCCGTGCCCCACAATGCAATGCATAGGATATCATCCTGACAACCAGAGAGTCACCTGTCAAGTAATGAAAAATTGTGCATTGTATGGGATCAACTAAGAAAATAGATTGGGTTGAATAACACTTGAATCCCACTGCACATCTGTTCAAAAAAGATATGCACACAAAGGAAAATGGTCAGATATGTACCTTTCAAATGGCTCAAAATATGTCCCAACACGATGTGAACCCAGAGATCATTTCACTGCCTGTGATTGCCCTACTGGCCAGATATGTGCATCCATCAGAAACTAACTTACATTGATACCATACAAATACACATACCTAATATATCCCACTCTACGTAGATGGGATATATGAGGTATGTTCATATCCATGATATCAATCCAATGTATATTTTGATGGGTGCAGATATATAGCCAGTAAGGCAATCACACGTACTGAAATGATCTCTGGCTTCATATCTTGAAAGGATATATTCGTATTCATATGAAAGGTACATATCCACATGCATATCTGACCATTTCTCCTTGTATGTAACTGTAATGGCATAGCAATGGTTAATTTCACCAAGATGTGGATCGATGTTAGTCCTATCCCTCCAACCCTCATGGTTAGACAGATATTGCTCTATTTGACAGCTGGAGATTTCAGTCATTAGACCATACGGAGGCTCTTCAGCAGAGCCTAAATTGCCCCATTCAGAGATGAATACATCTTTGAGATGGTCAACAAAGTGTGCCTGGTTTGCAAGCACACTCTGTGCACCATTCCAATGAAGTTTACATCTCTGAATGGGGCAATTTAGGCTCTGCTGAAGAGCCTCTGTGTGATGAAATGACTGTCAAACATGTCAAAATGACTGTCAAATAGAGCAATATCTGTCTAACCATGTGGGTTGGAGGGATAGGACTAACATCGATGCCTACAATATTACATCATGGTGAAATTAACCATTGCTATTCTGTTAAAGGGCTAGTAATACCTAACATGTGAAAAGAAAAATATATTGCAGGGTTCATCCCCCAATCAAAACAAGGGTATTCCCACTGCTGAAAGGTGTTTCATTCAAAAAGTAGCACAGCTCAAAGTTGATTATTCCAGGGGCAATATCACAGTGGCCTGGAACTGTGCAATGGCGATGTTGCTAGACCATCCTATGGACAGCTTACATCCAGGGGCCATAAATCCCTATAGGATAATGTAGCAACAGTGCCAATGTAGAACTTCAAGCCACTGGGATATAGCACCAAAGCAATTCTATTCTGAGCTGGGATACTTTTTGAACAAAAACCCCCTCCAGCAGTGGGAGTACCCTTGTTTCATTCAGGGTGATGAACCACACAATATATATTTCCCTTTACGCATTTAATGTATTAGTATCCCATTAATCCCATCATGGCTACATTTACTAATCACACAATCTAAATTCTCCACACAGCTTATGGGCCTCCATCACAGTAGGAGCCCGTGGAGGAGCTGACCACACCACCCAGTGAGGAGTATACGGAGGAGGGGACTAGCCAGTGGGAACTGTATACAACCACCACACCTCCTCCCCAACTGGCTGCATCACCGCTGGCTGCTCCTCAATTGGCTGCCCCTCAACTGGCTGCACCACCACAGGATGCTCCACAACTGTACAGCGGCTGGATGCAGGGGGAGAGATGGATGCATCACACTACCTCCAGGAGCTATTACCCTCCAGAAGCAGCACTACCACCACCAGGGAGGCAATGGCTGCCCGGGAATGTGGCCACCAGCCAATATGGGCCATATTCCACCCAGATGGATCTACCCTCCTGGATGGCTCCCCAGCATGGCCCCAGGTAAAATCCCAGGTGGGGGCCAAGCACCTACCAGTGGCCAAGGTATGACCCTTGGACACTTGACTATCAACACCTGGGCCTGATTGGGGAGCCCCAACGCCCTCAGCCGAGGGACTTGTTCACTCCACCACTTCAACCAGTACAGACATCAGTGGGCAGCAGTGGGTCCCTTGATGTGGTGGACACCCACACACCATCTGTGCAAGCCACTCCACCAACAGAAACAGCAGTCACAGCCACAGCACACCCAGCACCAGCAGAGGAGACAGTAGAGGCTGGGGAGATAGAGGCTGAGGAGACAGCTGAAGCTGGGGAGAAGGAGGCTGAAGAGACAACTGAGGTTGAGGAGACAACTGAGGTTGAGGAGACAGCACCTGAGTCACCTGGCATTCTCATCTCCAGCAGTCAACGCCCCACGGGTCTGGAGGAGGAGTGCATGTCCCTGCAAAGACGACTACTCTGGTCAAGCCACTCCACCAACGACAACATCACAAGGAGCCGGAGGGATAACAGAAGGAACATCAACAGGTTGGAGACCAGGATCCAAGCCCTGGAGTCGGAGGTGGCCAGGGTGAACACACAACTCCACCAGCTCAACACGGGGACGATGGACATGTTCACACAGGCGCTGGTGGAGTTGGGAGAGATTAACCGCAGGGAGAACCTGAGGATGGAGAGGGAGAACCTGCATTCCACAGAGGGGTCCACTGCAACAACCAGCCCCTCCAGTGTTACCCCTGAAGCCACACCTAGAGGGCAGAGGGTGACCAGTCGATCAGCCAGGGCATCCACCTCTGGCACCTAGTCTGAGCCCCCCCCCCCAAAAAAAAAAAAAAGAAATGAAGGACCAACCTGTTATCTGCCCCCTCAATAAAGGAACTTTGTGCTTTTGAATCCTGTCTGATCTGCTGTGTATTCAGTTATGGATTGGGTGGCAGGGTTGTCTCCAATGCATTGCCAAACAATGCAGTGAACACAACTTGCGCCTAGGTACAATGTTTGTGGGATGTTTGTTACAACATGGGTTCACACACACACCATTGTCCAAATACACCTGGCAACCCATCCCTGTAGCCATATAACAAGACAGTGTTACATGGCTATGATGCGTGTTAGATTTAATCAGAACATAGCCCTTAGTACAACAACTGGTGCAACACTGAACATTCGTCTGCATCACTTGCTGTGTTTGAGGGGAAAACCAAACAAACTGCTATGTGACTTAGCAGGGAAATAACAAGCAGGACAGATGGAACATGCATCACTATTGTCTTCGGATCAAACTCCTATTGTGCAACTGACTTACTGGGGAACACAATGTGCACCCTAGGATCTCAATGTGTGTGCTACACATTGGGATCCTAGGGTGAGCATTGTGTTCTCCAGTGAGTCAGTTGCCACAACAGGAGTTTGAATCACAGCCTAACTCACTGGATAACCCAATTATCTTCCTAAGATGTTAATGTGTAGCACACACATTGAAACCTTAGTCTGGGCATTGTGTTATGTATTAAGTTGTGTTGTTGTTTAACTAAGGTTGTAACACACTTCATCAGTGATAACACTTATCCACTTGGTCTGGTTGTTTGTTGATGTAGCCCATGTACTGTGATATGTCAACCTACAGCAATCTCAGGACATTGATTATATTAAGCAACACACAAACCGTGGACGTTACATCACTGTGGAAGTCTGTTCCCTGTATCACCACTTAATCACTCACAACACACATCAGTGTATCACAGCCATCATGTCATTGCATACATACATCACGAAGTCCACTCATGGTCATACAATAAGTGGACTCCTGTGATGTGGGTCATTCCTTCATTTGTTTGAGGGATACTCTAGCCTTGTGTATGGTTCCACGTTGACAGAGGTTTGATCCAACATTCATTCAAACAGACACAGATTGAATAGTGATGGCTCTCCTTTATTGTGTCTCAAAATACATTTTAACATACATGTGTTTTCAGGGTATATAGCCTATATGCATTAAACACTTGTTTGAGCACACAAACTGTACATCTGAACTAAATAGGAATACTTTAGTAACACTAGTGAACTGCTCATGTGTTGTCCACATGGTTTGGCAACTCTGTGTATGAGCAGGCTTACTGTACAGGTCTGATACCTGGACGTCAGAACACATATGAATTTGTGTCCATATGTGAATGTTTCAGTAGAGGTTGCTGTGAACATCAGGTCAAACATTGCATCACCAACACAATCACTTGAAACACCAAGGGGTGAGCTTCATGGAAGTGTTGTCCAGACTTCAGTCAAATCACATGGAAACTCCTCTGTTCAAGGATGGATCGTGCTATGGATGCCTGTGGGACAAGAGGACAGGATTTGGAACATCACCCTTGAAGTGATCGTCATGCAACAGCTACAACATCATGATCCTGTTAATCTTTCTCGTTACATAGGTCTACACAAACCATTGCTTTATAATGTGTTGTGTACTGGTTTATGAACCATCACGGGGAGAACTAAGGGGATGTTAACTATCCTTAGGGATATATGCCCCTGAAATGGTTACACACATCAACAAATATGTCCTAATAGCTTCCTGACAACAATATATTTGGGCTGCCACTGTCAGAGACAGCCCAAATATGTTTGGTTCATGGAGCGAGTAGGACATATTTGTTGATGTGTGTACTTCTTTCTGGGGCACATATCACTGCACACACACACAGGGCAGCATGGTATCCCTGGAGATGTGATCCACATTTCATGAGCTCCATGTTGTGTAACACACTATTACTGTAGATCCACCCCTCTGCTGCTCTCTTCAGCTGTAGCAAACTACTGGTCCCATGTCCCCTCGAATGCCCCCTGAACCCGTTATATGTCAGAGTGCTATCCGATGCTTTGGCTTGGATGAGACTCCCTCGCTACAAGGGTACCATGGTTGCTATGGGTCTGATCCTAGCAAAACACTTTAGTTGGTGCCTAGGGAGCTGTGGGATATGCTGAACAAGGTTAAATATCACGGTTCCTGTGCTTCCCTGTCAATCTTTGCTGGGTTGCTTGTACATTGAAGGATGCTGATTGGCCCGCCCAGAATGTTCCTTTATCACTGGGCTCTGGGCACTTGTCAGTTGCCCTTTCATGGTGTTCCTGAGCCTGCACCTTGTTGCTGTGTTGCTGCTTTCCGGTTTACCAACTCGGCTAGTCTGACCATCCCATTGTTCCTGCTCCGTGATTGACCCGGCTTTGGCTGACGTTCCTGCTCCGTGATTGACCTGGCTCTGGCTGACGTTCCTGCTCCGTGATTGACCCGGCTCTGGCTGACGTCCCTGCTCCATGAATGACCCGGCTCTGGCTGACGTTCTGGCTCCGTGATTGACCCGGCTCCGGCTGACGTTACTGCTCCGTGATTGACCCGGCTCTGGCTGTCGACTCTAGCTCCAAGTACCAATCCGGTACCGGTTGGGCTCCAGTGCTGCATCTGTTCCTGTGTTCCTGCATGTTCCAGGTTGCCGGCTGGCGACATTCTGAACTGTGTTTGTGTTGCTCTGACTACATAGTAACATAGTAACATAGTAGATAAGGCTGAAAAAAGACATGCGTCCATCAAGTCCAGCCCATGCCAATAACACCCCTGTTGATCCAGAGGAAGGCAACAAAAAAGCCCTCTGGAGCAATTTCCAATGTAGGTGTGTGTGTGAGTGTGTCAAATAGTTCCCCGGCTCAACATCCTATTTGCTTTGAAGCCATCTGTCATAACCGTCAATATTGTTCTGTGCTAGATAGGCATCCATTGCTTTTTTGAATGCAGTTACATTATCTGCAAGTACAGCATCCCGAGGCAAAGAATTCCATAGCCTTACTGCCCTTACTGTAAAGAATCCCTGCCTGTGTTTTAGTCGAAAGCGCCTTTCCTCAAGTCTTAATGGATGACCTCTTGTTCTTAGCTCAGCTCTTTGCATAAATAATTCATTGGATAGTTCTTTGTATTGGCCTTGAATGTATTTGTAAATGGTAATCATATCACCCCTTAGACGTCTCTTTTCTAATGTAAACAAACCCAGTTTGGCTAGTCTCTCTTTGTAACTCAGATCCTCCAATCCCTTTATCAGTTTTGTTGCACGTCTCTGCACCTTTTCCAGTTCAGTAATGTCTTTTTTTAGAACAGGCGCCCAAAATTGTACTCCATATTCTAGATGAGGCCTAACCAAGGATTTATACAGAGGTAGGATAATATTAGCATCCCTTGCTTCTACACCTCTTTTTATGCAGGCTAGTACTCTATTTGCTCTTGCAGCAGCTGAGTGACTCTGCACACTGCTGTGAAGACTATTGTCTATCAGTACACCTAAATCTTTCTCTAATGAGGATTTCCCAAGTTGTTTCCCATTTAGAGTATATGTAGCAAGTTTGTTTCTACAACCCAAATGCATAACCTTACATTTATCTACATTAAATGACATCTGCCACTTTTCTGCCCATTCACTTAGTTTATCTAAATCCTTCTGTAGGGAAAAAACATCGAGCTCTGTATGTATTTCCTTACATAGCTTAGTGTCATCAGCAAAGATTGAGATGCTACTTTCAATTCCCACTTCTAGATCATTAATAAACAAATTAAAAAGCATTGGGCCCAGGACTGAACCCTGCGGTACCCCACTTATAACCCTAGACCAATTTGAAAAAGTTCTATTTGCAACAACTCTCTGCCATCTATCATTTAACCAGTTCTCAATCCATGTACAGATACCACCACCCAAACCGAAGCCTTTTAATTTATGCAGTAACCTGTTGTGAGGCACTGTGTCAAAGGCTTTTGCAAAATCCAAGTATACTACATCAACAGCAATTCCCCTGTCCAAATTACTACTCACTCTTTCATAAAATGCAAGTAAATTAGTCTGACATGATCTGTTCTTCATGAAACCATGCTGATTCCTACTAATGATATTGTTTGTCTTCACATAGTTCTGAATACTATCAGTTAATAACCCTTCTAGTATCTTACCCACTATGGAAGTCAAGCTCACAGGTCTATAATTTCCTGGTTTGGATCTTGCTCCCTTTTTAAACAATGGAACTACATCAGCTTTCCTCCAATCACAGGGCACTATGCCTGATGAAAGCGAATCAATAAATATTAAGTATAATGGTTTTGCTATTACTGAACTAAGTTCCTTAAGTACCCTTGGGTGTATACCGTCCGGTCCAGGCGCTTTATTCACTATAACCCTTTCCAGTCTCTTTTGGACCTTGTCCTTAGTAAGCCATGAAGATGTTGGAGGAAATTCCATGGTTTTGTCTGTTTGCCCATAGCTTGTCATTTCTGCTTCCTTTGTATATACTGAAGCAAAGAACGTATTTAGGGTCTCAGCCATAGCTTTATCCTCACTAATCAATTCACCTGTTTCAGTCCTAAGAGGACCAATATCAGCCTTAACTTTTTTGTTGTTAATATACTTGTAGAATTGTTTAGGGTTTTTCTTGCTCTCGTTTGCAATGTTTCGCTCATTTTCTATTTTAGCTAGCTAATCCTCTCTCGAGTATTGGACCGTTGCCTGAGCCTGTTCCTTTACACTGCTGTACCAGTACCCGTGTATGACCAGTTTTAACCCTTGCTGTGCCGGTTGCCTCTGATTTCTGAGCCTGTATTCTTACTTGCCAAGCCAGTGTATTCCTTACGAGTCTGTTAACACTGAATGTGCCTACCTGACCAGACCTTCCTATTGCACTAGCAGAGCTGTAGCCTTTCCGATGCCGTTACACCGCTACCACGCCGGCGGGCGTTGGACCCTCCATTTGCTCTTGCTGTTTGTGCTCCATTGGACACCGGTGTGGTGTTCCGGTCCAGGTCACCTTTAGCGCTCATTGTGTTACTACCGTATTTCCATCCGTTGGCTCACTATCGCTTGTGCAGTATTCATGTGCTCTTGCACCCAAGGGGTGCGTACGGCTCTTCTCCCGTTGGCATAAGCAGGGTTATATCCGTGACAAGGTTAAGGGCGATTCCGATTCTGGTCTATCTACTGGCAGTGACTCTCTCCAGATTACTCCACTAAGGTGGTATAGGCTCGGTCCTGGGCATTTGCTGGTCAATCTGGGCGTTCATTTCCAAAGGTTCTGAGAGTGATTCGTTCAGTCACACAATACACCCTTCTCTTCATCATCAAGAGACTGATATCTATTCTGGGCGTTGGCCAATCAGTGAACTTGTCTTGTTCATTTTCTCCACATTTAACCCTGTGTTTGCTTATCTGTACTTTTATTCTGTAGACATATTTGGGCCTGTATCACAGTTACCATTCTTGGCCTCCAGGGGCGCTGTTCTTTCATTTTTATTTTCAATAAAACTGTGTTTTACTATATCAGTGTCTGAGTGTCAGAAAACCGTAACATTAAAGTGTTGTACCTTGGTTTCCAGGGGGGCATGCATGATATCCTTGAGGTAGCAGTGTCAACATGGACGACAGGTTGTCAGATGTAATCAGAATCTCTAGCCCCAATCTAACTGGTCCACGGAATAGTTGATGCTGGTGGTTCATACTGCAGCCAGTATCCTGTGGGGTGGAACAGAACATGTGTGTTGTGGTGGGTGTGTATGCATGGATTGTGTGCATACATGTATTATACTCACAGCTGAAGTTATCCCTGATCAATCTGTCCCTTGTCTGCATCCCTGTTGGGGTTTCCTCACATTCAACAGTGTCCACAGGGTCTTCAGGTCTGGGTGGGTGATGGATATCGTCGATGAGTCTGGTGTCCACCGCGATATTATATAGGATGGCATATGCCATGAAGATATCGCAGACCTTGCCTGGTGCATACTGCAATGCTCCCCCCGAGTGGTCCAGACATCAGAATCGGGACTTGAGGAGGCCGAATGTCCGCTCAATGGCATTCCGTGTTCTGCCATGAGCCTGGTTATATCATTCCTGGGCATCGTTTTGGGGATTGGCGACCAGGGTGAGGAGCCATGGCTTGCATCCATAGCCAGCATCACCTGTGGAAAGTGAGTGACATGGTGTGACAAGGAGCACATGTTGTGTGAATTATGTTTTATGTGGTGAACGTACTAGCACATGTGTATGTGGTGTCATTTGGTACTGTTAACTCACCCAGAAGCCACCCGCCTGTATAGGTCCCATTTTCGAAATCCCTCTGCACAGATGAATTTCTGAGTATGTGTGAATCGTGACAGCTCCCAGGAAACTTCACGCAGACATTCATGATGGCCAGGTTGCTGTCACACACCATCTGCACATTCATGGAGTTGTTCATGAACATATATCCCTGGCGTGCTGGTGCTTTGATATGGACATGGGTGCAATCTATTGCACCCATAACCCTGGGCATGCCTCCCCTTGCATAGAAGACCTGCTTCAGATGTGTCCACTCCATGTCGGTGATGGGGAAATGTATATAGGTACTGGCCTTGCCTTTGAGGGCTGGAAAGACCTGGGCCAGCACCCTGGAGAATGTGGCCTGTGACATGCCAGATGCGTAGCCCTCTGTCGACTGGAAGGAGCCACTTGCCATGAAGTGTATGGCACACAGGAGTTTTTGCAGGCCAGTTAGGGCATGGTTGTGGGTGCATATGGGATCCACCTGATCCTTGATGACCTCATACAGGGCAATGATGCTGTGTGGCCTCAACCTGTAGCGATCAATGACCTCGTCATCGGTCATTCCAAAGAGAGTGTCCCTTGGGCGGTATACCCTGGGCCTTGGTGGTTGTCTATGCATCCTGGGCTGCTGCAGGGGTCCCTTTGGCAGCTGGGGAGCATCCTGTTGATGGTGAGCATCCTGTTGCTGCAGCTGTGCAGGTGGTGGGGATGGGGATGGGCTCCTGTGTGGCTCATGAACCAGAGCCTCCTCACTTGCAACAGGTGAGGGCTGTTGATCAGGTGTGCCTGGGGGTTGCTGGTGTTCCCTAGCTCTCTCCCTTGCATGCCTTCTCCGCAGTCTTCGCAACAATATGTAACCCAACATACTGATTGCGCTCTCTCTCTCACTATCTCTATCTCTCTCTCTATCTCTCCTGAGTGGAAAACAAGCCACAAGTGAGTGTGGTTAGCTGTCTGTTTAAGTAGGTGGTGGGGTGTTGTGTAGGTGTGGTGATGAGGTGAGTGCTGATGAATGGGAAGGTGTTTGTTGTCCAGGTAAGTGTTTGCAGGTATGTCTGTGTTTACAAGTGTGCTGTGTTGTGGTTGGTGTGTCCCTGTCAGTTGTCGGTGTGGAGCTTTGCGGTGCAGGTTGTGTCTGGATCGTGTGGTGATGTTGCCCAGGTGAGCTTGTTTTGTTTTGGCAGGTGTCCGTGTTGCGTGCTAACCCCCATTGTTCCGTGGCATGTTGTGTTGGTGGTTTTTTTTTTGCCATGTCCATGTGGTGTTGCTTGATTGTTGTGTTGTTTGTGCTAGTGATCTGTGGTGTGTGGACATGTTTTTTGTGTTATTTTGGCATAGCAAGTGTTAATTTTCCCATTTGTATTGTTGTGCGGGGAACAGTTCATCTGTTTTACCATGTAGCGGGGTGTTTTTTTGTCCGTTAGATGTCTAACGCCTAATAAAACTGGGTCTTAACTCTTGGCAGTTAACTATATCTTTTTCGCTGCAGTTCCGCACGCCTATGAATTACTCTGGGGAATTTTGTTCTACGGGTCCCAATGCATGTAAATGTATTGGCTGTTGTGACTTGTGTTCTGCCGTTAGCTGAACATAACAAGGACCTTTGAATGGCTTACTGCACCTTAACGCACCTGTTAGTCTTTTTTTTTAGACAAACGGCTGCCTTTAAATCAAGCCCTTAATGTATTGTCTCCATGACTGTACACCCTAAACTAGGAGAGGCTGAACTAGTGATCTATAAGATGGCATTGGGACCTCACTTTATATGCAGCTAATGATTCTGCCTATAAAACAGAAAACCCTGCTGGCTTTCCCCTGGCTTTGCTGCATTGCTTTCCTCACATTAAATCGCTAGATGTTGTAGTGCCCCTTTGCTGTTGGAATTGAATTTGTTTCATGCTGTGTTCAAATTTATTTCATATTTGCACAAGGTTAGTGCTTGAATTTCTAAATGCAGTTCATTACAAATCCCTGGATATTGAGCTAAATTTGTTGTAAACAATAACCCAATCAAGCTTCTACCTACTAATAATGCCAATAAAATAAATAGAAGAAAAGTTAACACACTGCAGGGATGTGTCCAATAATTACATTTGCAGAAACATTCTATTATTATATTTGTGCTAGGGGCCATTATTCAGAAAGTCAAAGAGAAGCAGTTCTGGAACAAACCATTTGTACTATAGGGGAACAAAAAATACCATAATTGCTTGAATGCTAGAGATAGGTTTCCAACCAACTCATTGCACTGAAGATATCTTTAGCATTAAGGGAGTCAAATCCCATATAAATCAAGATTCATTTAAGAAATTGTAATTAGTTCTTAGTGGGTGACAGATCATCCCTTTAAAACTGGACACATCAAAAAAAAAACAACAACAATTCTGGGCTGCAGTGATTGGTTCCCATATATCAACGAGCCTTACCTTTTTAGTATGTGTCCAGTTTTGAATGGATGGTCTGGCACCCCTAGATGTGCTACATAATTACTCTAATTCTTCTTAGTACATTAGCTTCTCTGTACACAACAGGTGAAGAAGATAAAGCAAATTATTTTTCTACTGTTAAATAGCAGGCTATTTTTTCATTAGTCCATTTACATGTTGTCCCTTTAAGGGACACAACTTCATATAGAAAAGAAGATATGAGCTATCTCCAGATTATTCAGCACATTATAAGCAATACAATCACAATAAATAGTTTATTATGGAATTGAGATAATGTCCCTGTTTGGTAACATTCCCTTTTACATTAATGGAAACCAATTGAAAGCTCTAATTAATGGCTATGTCTTTCATTTGCTAACAAAAACACAGAAGATTGCAATTCCATATAACTAAAAAATGGCTGATGTAGAGACTATACATAGCATTAGGATTATTAACAATTTATTTTAGCTACATTCTAATTATGTTATAAATCAGGATAATACACCACTCAAATATGTCAATAATCCTTTGGCTGGTCTGAGCAGGTAAAGGCAATGTTCTTTTGTGGTGACACTGGTGAGTTGTACATAAAAAATGTATGTTCGTGTTTTTTTTCTCCATTGATTTAGTAGCGCTACTCATATGGAAAGTTTTACTAATACTCATGTCTTATATATTTTTTGCTATTGTGCATGCTTGCATTGCTACAGCATAACATTAATTTACTCGTTAACTACTCAGTCTGCTCTTTATTTGCGTCATATGAACAAAACAAAACTAGACCAATTTTATGGCAAACCTTTGAGTTGGACACAATATATAAATGTCATATATTGTCCCTTCAGATCACCAACACAATTTCTAGATAGCCCTGCTCTTATTCTTGGAGGGATCAACATCAACATTATTATCCTCCTTCAGTCTGTCATGGTGGACCACACAGTGATTGCAATTATCTTGACTTTTCTTTCCATGGTTCCTTTGTCTCAGACTCCTCAGATGTGCCATTTCCACTCTGATTGCAACTTCTAGCTTGTAACCCCCAACATCTCACTTAACTCCAATATCCAAAACACACACAAAACCCTACATAATTTGGACCTACAATAGCTGCATTTTTGTCTACAGAAATTCCATACCTAGAGCTTGATTCAATTGTGGACAGCAAAACAGCTTGTAGAGCAAAAATGGCTAATGGCCCTTTGCAAAAATGTACTGATAAAGACTAATTTAATTGGTAGCAGGAAAGCTATAAAATTCTCAGTTACTGAGGTATGAAGCAAAGGTTGAACTTGATGGACTTGTGTCTTTTTTCAACCTAATTTACTATGTTACTATGTTACTAACAGAGCTATTCAATTGCCCTAACAACTGAAACCACAATGCACATTGGGCCACAGAAACTGACTTGTGGCCAAACTTCCATCATGTGTTTTAAGGTCCCAAAACCCTGGCTAAATAGCGTGAATAATGGGATTTTCAAAGGAAAAGGGCTAATGATTGTTGCTTGACACATTGACAAGAGCCGAGCTTGAGCTCAACACACAGTCACCTTCCCCAAACACTAACCCTATACTACCCCAACTGTTAAGTGAAACAATATTAGCCCTAACACTAGACTAACACCCAGAACTCAGAGCTGTATAACACTTACCTGTCATCCACTGTCCGTTATCTTCTTTCTTTATCTTTCTCTTCATATTCTTTCTTCTTCTCTTCATTCTTGTATCAAATATGTACCTGAAAAGTAAAAAGAAAACATGAAATATGCTCCAAAAAACATAATTTTTAAATACGTACACTGGTTAAAGTAATGCACCCATTCCAAGTCGCAACACAAAAACATTCCCCCAAATTGAAGAATATGTGTCAAAATCCATTTTACTTCAAAGGATTATGTGAAATATATTGCATATGGTGCAATGGAATACATAAATCGTTTGGGGCTCTGCAGGAAGTCAGGCTGACAATACCCCACCCTTGTTACCTTTCGGGATGATGCCAGAGCCAGTTATTAGCTTTTATATGGATCCCAGATGTCCATACGCACCTCCCAGCCAATCAGCTCCTAGTGGGATTCGCCATCCCCCCGCTAGGAGCTGATTAGCTGGAAAGTGCGTAAACACACATCCCAGCCAATGGACCGTCTACAAGCATCAGCCCAACAGGTAACAAAGAGGAAGCTTTTGTCAACCTGACTTTTTCCCGCCACCACCACCGATATGGATGATTTATTTTGCATAAGCTTTTTATTTTTATATTTTCAAGAAGAAATATTTTGTAGTGAAAGGTATTTTTAAACATATTCCTTGATTTGGGGGAATGTTGTTCTGTTGCGACTTGGAATGGATGCATTACTTTAACACTTTGAGTGCCAGAGATGCATGCAACACATTGCTCTGCAATGTGTTGTGCACCCCTCTGGCAGTCAAGGGATTAACCATTGCATATATGTAACGGATCCTACCCGTTACTTGATCCCTTGTCTGGCCCTAGAACTACTTATCCAAAGACTGTGGACATTTTGCCCTGGTTGTGCACTAAAAAGTCTTTTGATAGACTTTATGTGAATGGGGCTAATGTACTGTATTACACAAAACTGTCCTGCGTTAGACTGCTGGCTTGCTTCCAAGGGAAGGGGCAGTGAGGGGTTAATTCTTTGAATGGGTATTGCAGACCCTCAAGCCATTGTATTGTGTATTGTAAGATGTATTGAGACCCCCTGCTGTGTGTTAATCCATTCACTCCCCTCAGTCTGTGAGTCACCTATTGTATAACCTGAAACTCTGTTGTCAGTCCTTTGTATTATATGTTGTGAGTTGATTACCTCTGTGAATGCTCCCATTGTGTCAGCCCTTACCATTTGCTGCTGGTTCCTTGTCTTATGTTTGGATTGTATTATCTCTGCCCCTCACCCTATTATATCTGGTTGGCCAATATATTCCAATGTAGTTGATCTGTATAAATATGTGTGGTTTTGTACAATAAAGTCAGTCTTATTCTGAGTGAAGAAAGAGTCCTGGAGTTTTGTGTTCCTATGGTTAAAGTGGCCACTCTGACCCCCATCTGAGCCCAGGTTCCTGTATCGTTTGTCCGTCTGCTGCCAGTATCCCGGTACCGAACTTCAGATCCTGTTAGGCGGCAACGTGGACTCTGCTTTGCGTTTTCCTGTTCCAGCTACAACCTTCGAGACAAGCACCAGAGTGCTCGAACGGCTTGGCAACCGCTACCTTGGTTCCTGCGACCCTTTCCCTGGTCTAGTTTTGAGAAGATCGATTGTTCGAGAGCCCGTGACTCCTCCACGTTCTGCATCCTTCGAGGTAGAGTCGGTTATCCTGGGGTTCGACGCCACTCTGAGTCGACCACCGGACCGGTTATCTGTTCGACCGGTGCATCCGACAGCGCCAGGCCAGCATCGAGAAGGAGAGACCCGGGAACGACAGCGGAAGGCGATGTGGTCCCTTCCTAGCTTCCATTACACATATATTTAACTCCTTAAGGACTGTGTGATATGCCAGAACCATCGCAATTTTTTTCCCTTAAGGACCGATGATGGTCCTGGCACATCACATACTTTTTACTTACAGCACTCCTGCAGGAGCGCTGTAAGTAAAAATGGGGTTTGAAACTTTTACCCCTGCTCTGCGTGCCTGTACATGTAACAGGTCACTAGTAGGGATGGGCAAAACTATTTGCCTCAGCCTGAAAATGGCGAATAATTTCCTGTTTTTTCCCCTAACTCATTGTGCATTGAAATCAATAGGAAGAAAACATTTTCTCCACCACAAGAAAGTTTGCTCTACTTTTCTATAGCCATATAAAAGGGCATCCATCCCCCCTGATCCTTACTTTTTTCCTTATAATCCATGAGTTCACTTCTGGGAATCTTCTTGACTCTCTCCTCTGCAATATCTAGCAATTAGCTATTATACCCTTTGCCTAGAAACTCCCTAGTACAGTTGTGTTTGATTCTTTGGTGTTGTCCATACGGGATATTCTGCTTCCATTTCTTGTGGTGTCCACTATTATAATGAGGACACACATTACTATCCACTGCTTTCGTATGATTTTTAGTATGTATACAATAATTTTCTTGAACCAGGTCCAAGTACAAAAACTCTATACTGTAGTAGTCCATTTGTGTTGTAAAAGTCAAATAAAAAATATTGTTGTTCATATACTTGAAGAATTCTTGTAAGCCCTCTTTAGTCCCTTCCAATATGATCAAAATGTTGTCTATATATTTGGTATAATAGACACTTTTGTCAAAAGGGTTATTATTCAAGATTGACAATGACTCCCATCTACTCATATACAAATTTGTGAAAGATGGTGCAAAAGCACAGCCCATGGCTATACCAGTCTTTTGACTGTATATCTCTTACGTAAAAAAAATAACTATGGTGCAAGATGAAAGACACAGCATAGAGTAGAAACTGAATCTGTATCACTGGCATTACCCCATCATTCTCCAAAAAGTATTAAAGGGCTTCTACCCCTTTGTTATGTTGAATCACAGTGTACAGAGCGGACACATAACATGAAATCCATCTATATGTGTCTATAAGCTTCTTATGACCTGTATACTGTCTTCCAAATACGAAGATAACAAGACAACCAATGGATGTAGATATAAGTCAATATACTGCTATAGATTGTCAGTCATTTCAACCACTTGAGTGCTACCTAAAAACCCATCTATTAAAATATATTTACACCCAAAACCTCTAAGTGTTTCAAAACTGCCACTGTGGCAAAATTAAATTATCCTGTCCATTTCCAACCAATCTGGATCAACATTGTAGTTTGCCTAATCTCTCCCATCTGAGCAAACTAGTGGAATTTTATCTAAAATGAACTTGTGTGTCAAGTGTCCCCTGTAGAGTGTAAAGTCCTGTGAGCATCTTTGTAATTACTATTCACTAAATAATAAGGATAATAATAATTAATAAGCCAAATGCAAAATAAAGAGAAAATAAAAATGCATTCTTTTAAATTGCATTTTTAAACACCTAATTGCTACAAAGGTCTCAAATGCATTGTCTCACAATGTGTTGGGGACTTAACTAGCATTGAAGGGGTTAAATGTGTATGGATATGTGTGAATACTCACTAGCCACATTAAAGCTTTTCATAGTACATCTATTTTGACATTCTCTTCAGCAAGTGATGACTTGTTCATTTGTTTTCTACAAATGGCTACTAGTACACTGCTTTCTCCAATACATAGTAAATAAACCTCATTGTGTAAAACATATGTAAAAAAACTAAAATAACTTTCTATTTGCATCTTCCAAAGTTTATTTTTCTGATATCCAGTGAAATTACATATAGTCCTATCGTTTATCTCGTGAATATCACCTTTGGAACCACACAGGTGCATGTTTCCATGACTCAAAGCAAAATAGTAGAATCATTGTCATGTAAGGTTATCAAATGAGCACATGCATAGCCATAATATTCTTGAACACTGTGGTCAAAAGAAAGCACTGCACTGATTTTAGGTCAAACCAAATGCACTACAGGGCAGAAGTGGAAATTCCCATTGATTTAAATTGGGATATAACCCACCTGAATGCTTGATAGATCGCCAGTGTATTGTGAGAAAATGCAATCGAGATTCAGTGGGGTTAAAGGCCCCATTTAAATCAATGGGATTTTCAGAATTTCTATTTGCCCCTTTGGCACAGCTAGTTTGTCAAGAATGACTGCAGTCTTCTTTTGAATGTAAGTACATAAAACTATCCACAACCAGTCAGTTACTTCTCTTAGCCAGCAACATATATCAAGAAAGTACAACAGGAGGGAGATGCACGAAGTCAGTGGTTCTCAAGCTTTTTTTGCTAAAGGAACACCTAACATGCAGTCTGACATTTTTGGGGCACCCCTATCATTTTATCTCATATGTCAAGGGTGTAATGAAGGTGACACATTCATAAATTTAGAGTTATTGTTAGACCGCACAAGTAAAATAAACATATTGTGTATAGTAATATTGTTAAATATACAGGTGTAAGTCTACATTCACATTTTTTTCAAAGCTTTATAGATAAAATGGGGCCCCCTTAGTGGGCACCCTGGTTGTGAAACACTGCACTAAGGTGTGATAAAGAGGTGATAAAGTTGAGATGACCTCCTGTGATATCTGTGGAGTCTTGTAACGGTTTGTTCGACTCACAGACACAATGGTTTAGGATAAAAACACAGTTTTATTGAATTCACAATATATTAAGAACCCTCACAGGTCCTGTAGTATACAGACAGTATAATACAGACACACGACTGGTTAATTATTCAATGCCCACACAGGTCCAGCATAACATGAAGGTACAGAAAGTATATACTGACACAGGTCAGGCAAGAGGAGTAAGTTCCCAGGACTCCGGTACTGCAGGAGTTAAAGCTCATCAATGATGGTAATCAGTCCCATGTGTGAAGGTACTGGAATAGCACTTATACCAAGTTCCAGATCACCCAAGGTCAGCAAATAAACGTGAACTGCCAGAGCTCAACAGAGGTAGTAATGAGCACTGCCAGAGTAATAACGGAGGCAGCCACTTGCAACCGGAATAGCAGTAGCGGAGGTCAAGCCAATGGCACTCTTACCGGAGCAATCACGGAGGCAGCCACTTGCAACCGGAATAGCAGTAGCGGAGGTCAAGCCAATGGCACTCTTACCGGAGCAATCACGGAGGTAGTCACTTGCAACCGGTGAAACAGTAATGAAGGACTAGGCCAAAGGCGCACTGCCGGAGCAGTAACTGAGACAACACTGGCAACCTGCTGGAGCAGTAGCGGAGGACAAGCCAATGGTGACTACTGGAGCAATCACTGAGGCACACACTTGCAACCGGTATGACAGTAACGGAGGACTAGGCCAAAGGAGCACTGCCGGGGCAGTAACTGAGACAACACTGGCAACCTGCAGGAGCAGTAGTGGAGGACAAGCCAAGCAACTGGATAGTCTGCTGACTAAGAATGTCGCCGAGGCGACAATAACTGAAGAAGCAGGAACATTGATCAAGCCGGGTCGGTACACAGGAACAGGATTGTCATCCAGGCAGGGTTAGAACACAGGAGCAGGAACGTCAGCCGGTCCGAGTCGGTACAGAGGAGCAGGAACGTCAGCCAGGCCGGGTCGGTACACAGGAGCAGACACTGAAGAGAAGTCAGGCAATCCGGGTCGGTACACAGGAGCAGGAACTGAAGAGTAGTCAGGCAGGCCAAGTCAATACACTGGGAACACTGAGCAGTAAGTTAGCACTGGTACAGGAACACCATGAAAGGGCACCGTGTGGGTGCAGGAGCCCAGTATATAAAGGCCATACTGGGCGGGCTCAACACAGGGCAACCAATGAGAGCATTACACAGGATAACTGACAGGAAAACAAAAACAAGGGAGCACGGCCACCGTTATAAGTCTATGTTATTCTGTGAAGTCTATGCATTAAGATTTTTCTAAGTAGGAGAGAGCATATTTTTATGCTGTATTTCTGTATTCAAGTTGAATGTATAAGGGTAAGACAAACCCCTATGCCAAATATTTGAGATCTTCAAATCATGCATTTTAATAAGAATGTTTTCCAGTAACAATTTAATAATACCTTAAATCCAACATTTTACTGTATTTCACATAAAGGTTACTTTATCTGCTTGTGTTCAATTAAAACATTGCCTTGGAGATAGTATTCACAAACCCTAATCACAGATGTTAATCAGTAAAACACATTTTCTGTCTTCCACATATAAGCTTTAACTCATGTAATGAGTGATGCTCAGTGACAGGCTATTAACACGCTGTGTGTTCTAACACTGCACAAAACAAAGATTACCCTGTGAATAAATATACATGTGTCTATGTATCTATCTATGAAAATCAAAGTCATGTGGTTTTATTTCTGTGGTGAGAGCTGTACACACCCAGGGACTCAGAATGGAGTGTAATAATGTATTGTGGCATTAATAAACCTACATTACTAGGCAGTGCTTATTTCTTGGAAGCCCTTTTGCTTAAACAATATATTTCAGGACAGTTGAAGAAGTATATTTGAAACTATACTTCATTATTAAATGAAATCACCTGTGCACGGGAACACGAGCAAACCACAGACATATGATTCATCCTTGATGGGCCTTATCCATCATTTTGGAACTGGACTGCCTTTTTGGGCCGGATTAGTCTAATATGTACTTGGAAGTTTCTTCTCTGTAATGGGCCTAGAGAGCTAAATTGTGATGCTTCTGAGTGGTGACTAGCTATAGATAAAGCCATTGTGCTTCTGTTCTTCCTCAGAGCCTCTTACATATTGGTATCTCTTATTAGTGTGCCACCGGACCACTGTGGCCCATTGGACTGGGTTCTTCAAACAGAGATATGGGACTAGGACAAGTTCCACTTGCCAACAGTCCTCTGGGTCCTAGTTCTAGTGCTGATGCTGAGATAGCAGCAAAATTATGTGCTCCAATCTGTGAAGGTGATTCTGGGGAAGATAAAGAACAAGAAGAAGGATATTCCTCTCTACCTCTCACCTCACTAAAATTATGGTTATGGGAATATTTTTCCCTTGGGGCATTGTGTGCTATGTGTCATAAGGCAGTAAAAGGGGAAATGAGTGGCAAACCTTGGCACTTCTGCTGTCATATAACACATGCAGCATAAACACCTTGATGTTAATGTTAAACATGTGGAAGATGAACCCCAAAAAAGAAACCAAGAGTCACTGTCACGGTGCCCCTTGTCCCTTACCAAATGCACAAAGAAAATGCACAAAGAAAATCCTTGAAAAATAACTGTGGCTTGGGATATACCAGCAGGATGCAGCACATATTAGTTCTTTAAAACCTCTGTTTTCTACAAAAGAATCCAGCAGCATGTCAGCTACTAACATCTTGGCAACTTTGCCAAGGCATTCTTTGGCTTATTTCTGTGAACTTTTTGACTCCTGACTGAGAACTCAGAAAATGTGGATTTGCAGTACATGCAGATGAATTGTGTAATTTTATTGCTTTTACAGCATCACTTGAAGAGATGCTGGGAGTAATGGTGGCATGTGTGTGCAGTCTGTGACTCTTGTCATCTCCTACAACCAACTCTGAGTCATACTACTCTACAGCAGGAGCCAAGGAAATCTTGGCACACTTCCTGACACATCAGCATAATTTTTATTATGTGTTCCTCACCCCCAGGAATGTTTAGGATTACTTCTGTTGCTCCTAGTTCTGTCTCCTCTGTCATGTTTAGTTGTGTGTCCCAATCAGATGTGTACTTGTGCTTAAGGTAGTATCTGAGTGAGAAGAAGCCTAGGTGGGATCCTGCTTCCCCCGCTCATGCTTCTTACAAAGACAACAGATAGCAACATGTTTAGCTTTTGGATCATGATTGAAGTATCTCCGTACTGTGGACCTTATAGACTGAGGGGTTCCTAAGGGACTAACATTGCTACTACTACTGCTACTGAGGCTAGATGTTGATGCAGTTTTACTAACAGGAGTTGTCAGTGGTGCTGCACCAGCAACAGAAGCACTCATAATAGCTAGGATTAGGGTTAGATAAGGGTTAGATTTTGCTGGCCTGTGTTTCTGATGTCTTCCGGCCTAGCTTATCCACGGACTGTTGTGGGGAGGCGGGCATGTCTATAGGGGGAGCTGTTGCTGAAGCTACTGCTGAGGAAGTAGAAGGACAACTGGAGTCGGTCAAAGGGAATAGATTTTGAGTATGGTCTGCAGACTTGCAGAGCTGACAAACTGGGTATCACTGTGCCCGTGATTTGCTGCCTTTCCTGTCAGTTACCTGAATGGCTCTCCATTGGCTGTCTGCTTTCAACCCGCCCAGTATTGCCTATTTAGACTGGGCTTGGGCACACTTTGGTTGCCCTTTTGTGGTGTCTCTATGTCGCCTGCACCTGCATTGTGTTCCTGAGCTTCCTGGGCCGTCTGCTCTCCAGTGATCGCCTGAGTTCCTGTCTGACAGCTTCCTCGGGTCCAGCTTCCGTTCCTGATCCGGTTGGGGTTGCTGTTCCTGCTGCCGTTCCTGCTCCGGTTGACTGCCATTGATGGTCCTGCTTCCTGTCCTGTACCGGCTGTGTTCCTGCTCCTGGATGCCTGCAGAGTATCTCCTTCCTCCAGTCGCATTTGGCGACATTTTCATTCATTTTGTTTGGTTACTCCAGTACTGAAACATGTTGTCTGAAGTATGATTAAATACTGGTAGATGCATAATGCGTACTGCTGAGTGCCTCGAGAGAGGTGAAGTGGAAGGTACTGAAGTGGGTGGTATGGTTAGGCATACAATAATAGCAAAACGTACCTACTTACCTGATTAGTGAAGGAGTAAATCAAAGAATAGCTGAAACGGAATAAGCTAAATCAGGAAACAATAATGAAATTATAAGGGAGGACTAACACACCGGTTGAGGCGATCATAAAAGGGGGTGCTAAAAACTAATATAGAGAGAAAAATGGTTATAGATTGAGCATGATCCATAGCTGATACCTGAATGAAGTCTGAAGAGATTTGGACTGAAGGAATATGTTGGTCTGTAGAAGTAAAGACGGGCTTGAGGAAGTGAACTATACCCAAGATCCTCTTTATCCTGCAATTGAACATGTACCAGAAGGAATAAGCTTAAAATTAAAATTGAATTCCTGACAATCTACTGAGATTATAAAATGAGACCCGTGGAGCCTAGTTCCTCCGAATCCATCGAAATACTAGTATACATGAATGATTGTAGTAATAAGTATAGACATACCAGGATTAAGGCAGCCAGGGGGCAGTCCAATGCCAAAGTTGATAATGTAGATCTTGGTTGGGAAGTACATATAACGAAAGGAACTAATATACAAAACTTGACAGCTACTCCAAACTGTGTAACATACAATAATAACTAAATGTTAAATAAAAGCATGCACTATAGTACATGCAATCTATTGTGAGGACAATATAACTTAACTAAAGCATGCTGTATACCTGTACCACGGAGGCCAGGGACACTTGAGCACCATAGTTGTAGCATAGAGGTTATGTATTATCTGACAATGGAGCTGCAATATTGATATCAGGAATAGTATAACTACAAACTAATGAACATCTCTAAGATTGTAAATGTAATTGAGCATCTAAAAATAAACCCTAGCAGGTACAGGTTACATACTCTTGAGTGCTCTGGCAAATGACTTAGCTGCTCCATCTTATACTTGTTCCAATTCCTCTGTTATCATAATTCACATCATTTAGGTGTACAGACGGGCCGAATCAGAGTGCCTAAAGGGCTGGATAAGCAAGGCAATGGGGGTGGGGGTTTAGCAACGAGCATTCCTAATAACAGTATGAGAGAAAAACAAGTGAAGGGTGCCAACCGTCTGGATGAGCTGGTACAGCTTAACGATACCTTCCCTTCAAGTGTGTGATGGACCGGAAGCGACGGCTCACCATATGCAGGGAAGCCGCCGGGTTAAATACCCTGCGGCCCCTCCCACAAATTCAGGCGAGCCTTCGGGTGACACAATATACTGTAATTGTAATGTGCACCAAATGTGTGCTTTAAGGTGCTACAATACTTATATAAGATACAATGAAACAGTGTAGGCACCTAAAAAGGATACTGGGTATCACAGTATGGATACACTGTATACCCAGTTCCTATATACAAATGCAAAATAAAATATAAAGAAAAATAGATAGCACGCTGATATCTGTATAGAGGGCACTAAATGCCAATGCATAACAATACAGCAGGGTCTAGCTGAAAAAAAACTGCAGGTAAATAAAACAGTTGAATAAGCACACTGGATGAATAAATCAAAAGGTAATCTCTTTCATCTATAGCAGCAAATGCTCTGATGAACTATAGTCGCTTGGCTATATGAATATCAGTCACCTGTATATATATTATAGACCAGAACTCAACAATGCCATTGACCGTATATATGGAGACTCCATCTCAATCTCTCCACCAGTGTAATCTGACCTGGTGCCATTTCTGGCTCTTTCCCCTTGTCCTCAGTCCAATAGCCATTAGTCAGCGAGAATATTCAGTAAAGGTGGTGTATCAAGTGGGTAGAGTACCTTATAATGCGTCCACTTATAACGATACACAGCAGTAACAAACATAAATGGTGCATAAACTGTTAAAATCCTATGTTTTTCTTATTGAAGATACTTCCTCAGGGCAGATACTGGCTAATACCCTTGGCGTCTATTTAAATGTTGGCGATGAATTCAGCACTCCAATTGCTAATGGCTGAAATAATTATGTAGATTTAAGAGGAATGAATGTAAACTTCTTAAAGGTGTTCATTAACCCCTGCATCAATACCTTGGGTATAACCCAGCATGTATCTAAATATAGAGTCGGATAAGGGAATACTGCCCCAAAAATCTATAAAGAGTAGGATGAGCCTCCTTTAGGTCAAGAGACAATGAGAAAATACCGGTAAATAAATATGAGTGAAAATAAAAACAAATAAAGTAAAATCAAATAAAAATCTGAATAAATAATTGATAAGAATATGGAAGAAAATAAAAAATAAAAATAAATAAACTTAAAAAATAAAAAATAATGCAAGATAATAATACTAGAAATGCAGATAATACCCATATCACAAAAATAAAAAAATAAATAAAAATGAAAATAAAAATGAAAAATAAGAAATAAAAAATAAAAAATAATGAATAAAATAAAAAATAAGAAATGAAAAATATAATAAAAATAAAAATGAAAGTCAAGAAAATAAAAATAAAAATTGAAAATTAAAATAAAATGTCGCCTAGGGATAAAAGTGTCACAATAATAAATCCATTAGCTCTTTATCTGGTAGAGCAAATGGAATCTTTGCTCCTGAGGCAAAGCAGAAGAAATTCTGTCCAGTGGTAGGGATAGGCGAAAATTTTTGCCTCAAACTGAAATCGGCAAATAATGGCACTTTCCGCTTGGTGAATAATTTCCAGCAAAAAGTGTTGTTTTTCCATTTTTTCTCGCCTTTTCCGCCCATTGAAATCAATGGGAAAAAAATATTTCTCCATCACACAAAAGTTTTCTACAGCCATATAAAAGGCTGACAGGCTCTCAGAGCATGCCATTCTGTGTTTGTGAGAGAAGAGAGTAGCATGTTTTTCAGCTACAGGAGATAGGCAAATAAAGGGGAATTGAAGCTTAGTTTAGGGCATAGCCGGCCCTTATATGGGTCCCAGTGGGTCCATGGGACCCAGGCGGCACTTTGACAGTGGCAGTAATTTGCCACCCCAAGGCATTTCACTCCTGCAAAAGAAAAAAGCTTGCCCTCAGAGGCGCTGACTCAACAGCCACTCTGCGGGCAGACAGTCAGCTTGAGCACAGACATCCTCCCATGCTGCCTCTCTTTCTCCCTGTGCTGTACTGAGGTCAGAGCGTCGTGAGTCATGTGACCTTCCAGCACTCAGGCAGCAGACCACGCAGGGAGCACGAGAGGCAGCATGGGAGGATCGAGCTGCCTCTCCTTAGAGACCAAGGAGCTGGACAACTGTGGATGCTGGCTGGGGTAAGTCCTGGGTGGGCAATGTGGGTGATGGGGCATGTCCTGGGGTGCTGGGGTAAGTCCTGTATGGACAATGCGGTCAATGGGGCATGTCCTGAGGTGCTGGGGTAAGTCCTGGATGGGCAGTGTGGGCAATGGGACATGTCCTGAGGTGCTGGGGTAAGTCCTGGGTGGGCAATGTGGGCAATGGGGCATGTACTGAGGTGCTGGGGTAAGTCCTGGATGGGCAATGTGGACAATGGAGCATGTCCTGGGGTGCTGGGGCATGTCCTGGGTGGGCAATAAGGGCAATGGGGCATGTCCTGGGGTGCTGAGGTAAGTCCTGGTTTAACAATATGGGTGCTGGGGCATGTTTTAATGGGCATCTGGCAGTGGCATATTTAATGGGCAAAGTGGTTGTGGCATATGGAGGTAGAAGAGAGACAGACAGAGGTTGGAAGAGGAGAGAGACAGACAAACATGGAGGAGAGAGAGAGACAAAAGAGGAGAAGATACATGGCAAAGAGACACATGGGGAGAGGAGAAAGACATGTATGACATGTGAAGAGAGAGACAGCCATGGGTGGAATGGAGGGAGAGAGACAGACATGGGTGGCATGGAAGCGAAAGTTTTTGCTGGAAAAGTGAAAAATCGGCACGTTTTCGCAAAAAGTCATGCGATAAATTTTTCACACTTTTCGCCCACCCCTATCCAGTGGTATAATCTTAATATCCTCCATATTACTATGGTGCTACTTTTAATAATGTATAGCCAATGGATTATTTTGGTCCTTGGCCAAAATGGCCCTTCTGTGTTTGAAAAATCTTTCTTTTAGCTTTAGTTGTTCATATACCCATACACACACACACATATAACTGATGCAGCCAGCTGGACTCTATAATATGACCTTCTGCAGTTCCCCCCTAATAAACACAGGTGGCCAGCTGTGTCTCCAATGAAAAACTCCTCATGGGCATCATATGTAGAGTGTCAGGATCAAAAGGTGGAAGAGATAGATATGTACGCTTGCTGAACCGTACTCTATGGGAAATGATTACCCCACAAAGAACTAGCAGAAAGCAAAATAGTCAGAGAGATGGTAATCGAGGGAATAAGATCAGGCAGAGTGGGAACCCAATAGCAGGAGGAGCCCAACTAAGAACCAGAACAGAGGGAGAGCCCCAGACAGACAACCGAGGACCCCCCAGAGTCACAAGTTCTATAGAATAAAGGAAGGAGAGGCGGAGAGAGAGGAAGTCCAGGACCCAGATAATAGGCTAGGAGAGGCCAACAATATAGGCCCTTGATGGGTAGAACTCCAGAGGATACTGAAGGGCCTAGATGAGGAGAAGGGGCTGAGGATGACAAGAAGGAGAAAGTAGATGGCAAACATGAAGAATGGTCAGGAGGGTAAGCCAAGGGTCAGTGCAGGTAGCGATCAGAAGATGGTCAGGAGAGTAAGCCAAAGGTCAGTGCAGGCAGCGTTCAGTGGATGGTCAGGAGAGTAAGCCAAAGGTCAGTGCAGGCAGCGTTCAGTGGATGGTCAGGAGAGAAAGCCAAAGGTCAGTGCAGGCAGCGTTCAGTGGATGGTCAGGAGAGTAAGCCAAAGGTCAGTGCAGGCAGCGTTCAGTGGATGGTCAGGAGAGTAAGCCAAAGGTCATACACTTTATTAACTAAATGGATTTGAGGACAAGAATGTGGGAGTTTACTGAATAACTAAGCATCAACTAAACTGTGACGCTTAGTTATATAGAGGAGTCCCTCCGCACGTCATGGATGATGCGGCAACGTTTGACGTCATGACGTCCCACTCCGATACTCTAACTCCGGTGGGCGCCGACGGAGACCAACGGTGCGAAGGCCCGCTACGTAGCACCACAACCCCGCTGAACGTCAACATTAAGTGATATTTCCGAAGAAAAACACGGGGCTGTATTCTGAATTGTGCTGGGGAGGAAGCTCTATGCAATACTGAAAGACCTGTTGATCCCTGTGAAATTGTTAGAGAAACCTTTCAAAGACATGGTGGCCATACTTACCACTTGCTATCAGCCTAAAGCCTTTAAAATTTCAAAATGAGTTAGATTTTACTCCAGCAAACAGCAACAGGGAATCCATTCAAACTTGCATGGTAGAGTTACGTAGATTAGCTTCTACATGTAATTTTGAACCACGTTTACAATAAGCCTACAATGATATGCACTATACCTTGGGGCATTCATCTACAAGATTCAGTATCATCCACATGATCAGCACACAAATGCAGGTACACTTTCTCATCTTCCACTGATGGGTCCTTGAGGGGATTTAACCTCACATGACAATCATTCTCAAGCATTTTCATCACAGGAACACATAATCTACTTCACCAGAATGTATAGTTCAGAGGCATTGGCAGAAGCCACTCGGACTGGTTGGGCTCTATCAAAAGTCCTGGAATATGTACAGATGGACTGATCAGCAACACCATAAAATCTTTACTCCCATACCCACATTGGAAGCTGGATCTCATACACATTTTGATTGTTTATTCTGGGACACCAGATTAGTGAGCTCACCCTCACAACAATGAACAACTTTGTCGATTTTACATGATGGTCATACCAGCATTGTTACAATGAAGCATAGAGATAGAGCTGCAGTCTGGTGGCCTTCACTAGATGAGAGCAATGCTAATTGGGTGGCTACTTGACCAAACTGTGTCCAGACTTGAAGTCACTTACCTGCAGTACAGCCTTGGGCTTGGCTGTCTTCGTCTGAGCAATGTTTTTCATTTGATATCATAGGACCATTTGAAGGCAAAGTCTACTTGATTTTCATTGATGCACATTCCAAATGGCCTGAGCTTTATGCCATGTTGTGTGTGACAACTCAAGAGACTATCAGGGTTTTGCAACATCTTTGCCACCTTTGGCTTACCAAAACACATTGTTACTGATAATGTTCCACAGTTTACATCACAGCTATTCCAGGAGTATTCAAGGGACATTGAAGTTTCATACACCCTACCATTCCATAACAAACAGGTTGGAAAAACATTTTGTACAAACACTGAAAGCCATCCTGATTGTCATTGATGAAATGGGTGACCCCTGCGCAACCATACATGATTTTCTGGCTTCTTACAAAGAAAGCTTTCATGCAACCATGGGAGGCTCTCCTGCACACTTTACTTTTGAGTAACCACTACACACCAAGCTTAACACCTTACGTCTCTCAATGACAGCCTCACTGTACAGCAACATCAGTCCGTATGATGGGAGAGGGATACTATGGTAGTATGTGTCTGGGACAAAGTATGGATCCATTTTTATAGTGGACCACGGCAATGAGCTTCTGGAGTCATCACAGAAATAGTGGGAGCAATATTGTATGTTTTACACACACACACAACAGAAGTGCATATAGTATAAACACACAAACCAATTATGTCCACTCTCACACCAAGCAGAAGGTCTGAATACTTCATCATAGGAAGAAGAAGATGTTCATGTGATGGCTTACTGCAGTAAGCTGATGGAACTCAAGTTTTTTGATTACTCGCCTAGTCACATGATCATTTACAGCACACCTGGTGTGACTAACGATAGCACTGTCAGCATTTGAGAAAAACAATGCATGCACTTTTGCAGGGTTTACTCTTCAAGTGGTGAGTACATTACTATTTAAACTTTGAATTCACAATATGCACTTTTGGCACAATATGCACAAGATATATTGTTCATTTATATATTTTTACACTCAATATAATTTTTGAGTGCTTGGTTAAAAAGGTGCATAGTGAATGGATACCATTTCTTACATCCTTAATGCTACCCAAAGAATTTTATATTTACAGTATATGAAATGCGCACTATAGAAAAATAATTAAAAACAGCTAAAAGTTCTATATTCTGCTTGCATTTATCCATGGATTAAACTGTATCTTAATTTGGTATTTTATATTTTACAAAAATTCGTTATGTGCTTGTGTCTGACAGTTGAAGGTAAAATTACTGGTATAAAAATGTTACACTCTTAGTTCTTTAATAATTTTTGAAACTCCCAATATGTGGTATTACTATTTCTAAATTCAACAGACTTTGTTCACACCACAAACCCTTGTAGCTTATTATTCTCTCCTAGACTTGCTATTCTTTATCATAGAGTGATACTAGATTCAGCCACTTACCTGATTAGGCTGTTGCTCTAGTGATTAATATAAAAGGAGACAGATAGAATCAATGCCATTGTAGTATCAGACATTTCCATATATAGCTATCTCAGGACTTGATACGTTATAAGAAACTACATACCGATCTGGAGGGCTGCAGTTTATTATGGTGGGAGCCACATGTTTAACATACCTACAAAAAGCATGAGTGAGCTACACTCAAAACAGGGTATAATTGAGATTTGTGTGTTAGCTTACTTTCTTTTTACAGTGGGGTGTGGGGTCTAATTTGAGGAGAGCCCAGGTCTGTTTAATAATGAGTCACTTGAGTAAAGAAAACACTGATCACTGATCTGGCATGTTCACTGGCCTCCACGTAGACTTAAAGATCCCCAGTGCTGCCTCCACCGTGGTGCATTGCTTTGGATACCCATCTAGTACTCAAAGGGTTAAACACATATGCCTCTGGCTTACTGGTTAGTGCAAAAATGGATACTCACAAATAGATGCCAACTGAAAGCATGAAACAGCTGTTGCTGTCAATACTGGGTTTCCACTTGCAAGTATCCATTCACAACTGTACTCTAGTCAATAATCCAGTGCCAGATATATGTTTAGTCAACTTTTAAAATGTCCAGTAAAGGACTATGTTTAAATATGGGGTGCTCCCTCAATGTTTATCTTCTATTTTCTGTTTGACATGTGTGCACAACTCTTATTTTTCTACAGCATTTTCTTTTTAAGTTGGAGAGATGCATAGGTTTCATAGAATAACATAGTACGTATATTTTGGTATCTATCCCTGGTTTGTATTTTGAAAATACTTTGCTAGTAACCAAATATAAAATGACTGAAATCCTGTTCCTTAATTCTATTTCTTTATTACATCATGCAGCAAGAGATACATCACGGACATTTAAGCATGTTACAAAGAAATACGCATTGAAAGAAATCCATTCTTTGTGAAAGCATGACCTACTTTTATATTTCTTGAGGGTAGAAAAGTTAATGTTACATTAATTTTACTCCCAAGGGGTTAATTTTTGTATGCTGTTAGAAATGCTCACTTTTTATTGCAAAAGGTCAACAAGCACTTTATGCAATGGTTTAAATTACTGAATTACATTTTCCGTGAAATCTAACCTCACCTTGCTCCAAACACTTTATTGTTCTGATCAGGGTATAAATCAAAGTGATAAATCAACATGTGATTCAGGGAAGTGGTTCTTTTACTGAATGTAAAAACGGTTTTAAATTAAATCATGGTTCTGGCATTTGAATTCTACTCAAGGACAATACAAATATAATACTATACAACACATGGCTATAGGCATGGGAATATCTGGTTATTTGTTATTTCTCAAAACAGGAATAGTGACTGTAACATGAAATCTGAAAATCAGAATATCAGTGTTCATAAGACATTTTTAAGAACCACACATGACACATTTAAGGGTTTGTACAAATTTGCCAAATTAAGCAATCTGTTTTGCTAATATGTAGGCTCATAAATTCACAGCCAGTACCACACACACAGCTCCACCAGCACACAACTGTAATGTCAACAAGCCATTAAAGTCAACTTATAGCAGGCATGAGAAAATTAAGAATGTTGTACTGGTTTCTCTCTTCAAAGGTACAGATGAATGATGCTTACCAAAATGCTCACGTACTTTTGCTCATCTCATAGTTCAAGAAGAGCAGCTTAGCCATTTTTAGTTAAATGCATAGTATATAGGCTTAGTATATAGGTGCACTGGCAAGTGCATCCTACAAAAGAAGCCTCCTTGGTAATGTTCACTTTTGAACATGTTTGATAGAACAAGTACATGGCCAAAATTATGACCAGAAGGAAGACAGAAATTGAGGATGATATCCTAAGAAGGATTCCCATTGAATTAAATTTGTATTCTAACTTATTGAATCCTAAAGAGATAGTCAACACCTTGGAAAGTAATTTGTTGATGAGCTCTTTAAAGGGAT
The DNA here is from genome assembly GCA_037306005.1 of Rhinophrynus dorsalis. Classification (NCBI taxonomy): domain Eukaryota; kingdom Metazoa; phylum Chordata; class Amphibia; order Anura; family Rhinophrynidae; genus Rhinophrynus; species Rhinophrynus dorsalis. Next base: position 255,306,188 of record CM074721.1, read on the forward strand.
AGTAATGTTTCACAATAAAAGCAGCTCAAATTAATATTCATAGTATTTGGGCCATGGAGAGTGTTATTTTAACACTGTCAGAGTCATTGTTCAAGAGTAATTGGATGATGAACTATCACCCTCCCACCCCTTTTACTGATGTAATACTGCTCACCTCAGAGCAGCAAGACTGGATGGATCGCAGAGAGGTACAATCTTCAGTGTGCATACGGAAAAACCTGTCAAGGGGTCACAGGTTTTTCCTTAAGCTCATAGTAAGAGGATTATCCCTTGCTGTGATATGTCCGGTCCCAGGGCCAAATTTCACATCTGAGGGGAGGTGGCTTACACTAGGTAAAAGTGGCGGTAGGGGGGATACTTTATCAGCAATTACTCTTGAACTACAGCTCTGACATTATTGAAATAACACTCTCTATGGCCCAAGTACTATGTAGATTAATCGGAGCTGCTGTTTTTGTGAAACATTGCTATCTCTTTAACATTCAATGGTTCAAAAGTCCATTTAAAGGGATAGTAACACTTCGTTTTAACTTTATTGTATTTTGTATGGATTAAAAAAACATGAAGAATGATGTAAGTCTTATCTCTCAAACCTTCATGGTTTATGAGATATTCACAAGCAAAGTTTCCCCTCCCTCCCCTTTTACCTAGTGTAAGCCATCTCCTTGGCTCTTGGATCTGGTTGTATGACCAGACAGATAACAGAAGGGGACAATTTTCTTTGTATGAAAACAATGAAAGCCCTTCCCCCCTTGACAAGTTTTTCAGCTTTTTCCCTTATCTTAATTGAAGATTGTCCCTCTCTGCAGTCTACCTGGGCACCTCCCTTCTGATCTGGTTGAACGGGGGGGATACTTTGTTTGTGAATATCTCTTAAAGGTTTGAGAGATAAGACTTATATCATTCTTCATGTTTTTTTAATGCCTACAAAATAAAATAAAGTTAAAACGAAGTATTACTATCCCTTTAAGTGAATGGCACTTTGTATTTGTTCCTTATGGTGTAGTTGGTTTTTCCCAGAGGCACTCCTTATGTTCCAGTCCATTAGCCTCACTGTCTGATTTATGCATTTATCAAAATGAGGCAAGTCAGACACAATCAGCAATTGCTTTCTTTGGGTTTTTATGCAGTCAATATGCCACACATATTTGCCAAAGACTGTTATATGGACACAGTTCACAAGGACAACAGTGTAGCAGTTGTAGGGCAAGCCAGTGTCACCATAGACCACAAATAAACATTCCACTTTAGGTCTAGACTAGATTACTTGGCAGTTTTCAATCATTTTAGCGAACAGATTCACATTGATGTCTATGGAGAATTTTTCTGAAATGCATAACTGCTATGGAATCAAGGACTTATTTAGACGAGAGTCCGTGAGCATGCAAATAGTATCAGAAATGCACCACAAGATGCTTTATATGTTGGAACAAAACTAACATCAGTGGTGAAACATTTCATGGTGGCACATAGCTCCAATCCATCTGCCCTTAAAACACGGGGCTACATAAAGTCTCTTTGGGAAGATAGTAGATGGATCTTCTCGCTTGACTACCTTGCCCCTAAGGGTATGAATGAAGAATGGAATCTCAGTGCACATTTGTAAAGAAAATTCTGAACTTTTCAAAGATTGAATCCTTTTTACATCCAGGATTTTGTTTTTCTTGGTCTGGAAATTCCCATTATTCCTATGAGTATCTTTTTGATTTTTGAAATTCATTTGAACCTTATAGTCCTTTTCTTATTATAAATCTGTTATGAAAGATTACCATCTCGATTTTTGGACATATTTCCATACAATTTTTCTTGTTGAGGATATATGTTATCCTTCTCCTTTATTATTTCTCCCCTTTTTTACATTTAGTCTGTTCAATAAGCCCTGATGAAAAAAGAAATGTGTCCTTATATTGACAACTTCTGAGGCCAAACATAAAGAAACATAATTCCCATTAAATAATTATCCTTCACTCTTATCATCCTAAAGTCCTTAAGTATATATCAAATAAGGCAAACTATATTAAGATTAATATATTAATTGCTGATACAATCATAAGATCATGCTATAAAAATATAAATGATGGATTAACATTATCTTTAGATCTAAGTGTGAAGGGTTAATGGGAGTGTTTCAGTCTCATAAATCTGTATGATTGTCCAATCAGGACATTTCCTCATATGACGGCTTTTAAAATGAGGCTTGGATCGAGCCTCAGCATCTTTTTATTCTTCTTAAGAAGTTATGACGAAATGCGAGTTAGGCTGCTTCTTTATCTTTTAATATTTCTCTTTTGAAATGATTCCAGTATGGCACTGATATTTTACTAAGTTAATCAATTCTTTTTGACTCTATCCTTATAGTTATTGTTTTAGACATACAGCGATAAACTATGTTATAGATTCAGCATGCTTTCTTTGTGAATTTGAATATCTACTCATGGTTTGCTAATGACAATAAGGCTGTGTAGTTCCTTTTTACGCTATCCTTGTAGTTCTCTCTTTAGTGATATAGCGATTAATTATGCTATAGGCTTTGTGTGCATCTTTCATGTGTGATCTGATTTGAACATTTACTTATGGTGGAGAACCACAACAAGGCTGCATCTCTACTATAATCACAAAACCCTTATTTTCTGAGTAGTCTTCACATTTTTTTGTTTTTCTTTTTGTTTCAGTCTTGTGGGTGGTAAAGTGGCATACATACAGTGAGGGAAAAATTATTTGATCCCCTGCTGATTTTGTACATTTGCCCACTGACAAAGAAATGATCAGTCTATAATTTTAATGGTAGGTTTATTTGAACAGTGAGAGACAGAATAGCAACAAAAAAAACCCTGAAAATGCATTTCAAAAAAGTTATAAATTGATTTGCATTTTACTGAGTGGAATACGTATTTGACCCCCTATCAATCAGCAGGATTTATGGCTCTCAGGTGTCTTTTATACAGGTAACAACCTGAGATTAGGATCACTCTCTTAAAGGGAGTGCTTTTAATCTCAGCTTGTTACCTGTATAAAAGACACCTGTCCACAGAAGCAATCAATCAGATTCCAAACTCTCCACCATGGCCAAGGCCAAAGAGCTGTCCAAGGATATCAGGGACAAGACTGTAGACCTACACAAGGCTAGAATGGGTTACAAGACCAATGCCAAGCAGCTTGGTGAGAAGGTGACAACAGTTGGTGCGATTATTCGCAAATAAAAGAAACAATAAATAAAATTCAATCTCCCTCTTTCTGGGGCTCCATGCAAGATCTCACCTTGTGGAGTTTCAATGATCATGAGAACTGTGAGGAATCAGCCCAGAACTACATGGAGGATCTTGTCAATGATCTCAAGGCAGCTGGGACCATAGTCACCAAGAAAACAATTGGTAACACACTACGTCGTGAAGCACTGAAATCCTGCAGCGCCTGCAAGGTCCCCCTGCCTAAGAAAGCACATGTACAGGCCCGTCTGAAGTTTGCCAGTGAACATCTGAATGATTCAGAGGAGAACTTGGTGAAAGTGTTGTGGTCAGATGAGACCAAAATCGAGCTCTTTGGCATCAACTCAACTCGCCATGTTTGGAGGAAGAGGAATGCTGCCTATGACCCCAAGAACACCATCCCCACCGTCAAACATGGAGGTGGAAACATTATGCTTTGGGGGTGTTTTATGGTTAAGGGGACAGGACAACTTCACCGCACCAAAGGGACGATGGACAGGGCCATGTACCGTCAAATCTTGGGTGAGAACCTCCTTCCTTCAGCCAGGGCATTGAAAATGGGTCGTGGATGGGTATTCCAGCATGACAATGACCCAAAACACACGGCCAAGGTAATAAAGGAGTGGCTCAAAAAGAAGCACATTAAGGTCCTGGAGTAGCCTAGCCAGTCTCCAGACCTTAATCCCATAGAAAATCTGTGGAGGGAGCTAAAGGCTCGAGTTGCTAAACGTCAGCCTCGAAACCTTAATGACTTGGAGAGGATCTGCAAAGAGGAGTGGGACAAAATCCCTCCTGAGATGTGTGCAAACCTGGTGTCCAACTACAAGAAATGTCTAACCCCTGTGATTACCAAAGAGGGTTTTGCTACCAAGTACTAAGTCATGTTTTGCACCGGGGTCAAATACTTATTCCACTCAGAAAAATGCAAATCAATTTATAACTTTTTTGAAATGCATTTTTCAGGAATTTTGTTGTTATCCTGGCTCTCACTGTTCAAATAAACATACCATTAAAATTATACACTGATCATTTCTTTGTCAGTGGGCAAATATACAAAATCAGCAGGGGATCAAATAATTTTTTCCCTAACTCTCTCTCTCTCTCTCTCTCTATATATATATATATATATATTCCCTCCTGCCAATTGTGTTTTTGGAGACAGAGCTGAAGGATGAGAAAATATTTTTCCTTTATTTTCTGATTTTAAGTCTTTAGTGATTGTCCTCTATCTTTAAGAGTAGGTAGTTTGAAGTGATGTTGACCAAGAACTGAGAGTGTTGCACTTAAATCAATGCATTCTATGAACTCATATGGCAAGCCAGACAATGCCCCGGCAGTAAACTACCTCTAATGTGAAAATACAAAGTTGCCTGATCATATTTTTCTGTGATATTTCCTTATACTAGTCAACATTTTGAAGTTACAATGTCCATAATTTAGTAAACACATCCAATCTTTTGGGGCTGTGCAATTCACCTATGAAGTAGCAATACAAAACTATTTTGACACATCATAACCTCTTTCGATCCATGTTTCTCTGATTTATATTGGGAAGCCAATAATGTGAATGAGAATTTGAGCGCATTTGCACATGCAGACTTGCTGAGTGATTAACCGCTTAACGACCCTTGACGGTCATAGCACGTCATGGGTAGATCTGACTTAACGACCCATGACATACTATGACTGTCATGGAATTCTGGGCTCCCCCTGCGGCTGCATGCCGTTCGGGGAGTCCGGAACTGGAAACAAACAAAAAAAAAATGCTCCGTGGTCCTTAACCCCTTAAGGACCAGCTGTCATGGGACATTTCCGTCCCATAATGACCGCATAGGCGCACTTGGACGCGCCGGTACACGTGACCTGTCACGTGTATCGGCGCTTCATTATGGGGCTTGAAAGAGATCGCTCCGATCTTGGAGCGGTCTATTTCAGGCCCTATTTTTACTTACAGCGCTCTACCGGGACGTACGTGACGTACGTGACGTACCATGACCGTCATCGGTCCTTGAGTAGTTCAAGGACCATGACGGTCCTGGTACATCAAGGGTCCTTAAGGGGTTAAGTGACCACCGCATGCGTGCGCCGCCGGTCCTTAAGGGGTTAAGGGAGAGGGATTTTCTTCCATGTTTACTGTGTGCAACGAGGAAACATTATAATCATTCCTTATAATTCATTGTGTGATGCAGTGATTAGCTGGTTTGAGCTCCAGTATCATAATAAATTACATAATTTTAATTAATGATCAATAAAGGTTATATTTTAGGGTACTCCTATTTTTATGAGGCTGGTTTCTGAGTAGGCCCGAATTGAGTGCTATTATTGCAGGTTTTTTCTTCTATTTTCTGTATATCCATTGGTGTTAATGTATATTAGAGTGCTGACTCCAGTGTGCCTAGTAACAGACATAGTTGTGATAGAAGTAAAGTAATTGTTTATTAGAAGGATGCAGATGAAGGTCTAAGTAACCTCGAATGCCAAAGATGGATCCAATGCATTGTGCTACCTTTCTGGTCCCCAAGGGGTTAGCTGACATAAACATTCACTTTAACATTATTCAGAACATAAAATCATGAACAGGGAGGTTGATGTACTAAAGCAAGTAGTGCAGTGTTGGCACTGACAGTTCCCCATAGGGAACAGATAAATATTCTTAAAATTCCCACTTTTTTTAAATGGGGATTTCCACTCTCTGAATGCTAGATTATGAATCAAATGCATTGGAAATCTCTCGAGCAGTCAAAGGGTGGAAATCCCCATTAAAAAAAAGTGGGAATTTTAAGAATGTTTATCTGTTCCCTATGGGGAAAAAGTTCCATTCATATCAATTAAAATTTTTATTACCCCCCCCCCCATTATTTGTGATGCAGCTGGTTTAAACAAGAATTCAACTTAGTAATTCAGCCTCAGTGTGTACAAGTCTAATTTCTAAGAATATGTCATAACATTGAAGTCCCTTCCAGCACCCATGTAACTATAACACTTTTAAGGTTATAAAAGTACATCTAGCCAACTATAAAGCAATACTTTCATCTAATATTGATGAAAAAGGGGACTTTATTTAATGCCAGTCAATCACTACATCCAATAACCATGATCTGGCAAATCCCTATATCCTCTAAAATGTACAATGACCCCTGCACAAATCACTGTACCATTCTCTGTATCTGTAATAGTTATCTCTTGTTTGAATTAGAAACTAGCCATAATTTCCATAAAATATTGACCACACTGAACACATCCTTTTAACATAATATTTTAGCAATCCACCTTTTAGAGTAAAAAGAAATCTAAGAAAAGGAATTTTTTGTGAGCCGTTAATCCACTGTTCTTGGATATATTAACTGTTACACAGCAGAATTGGCATTTGTGACCCATCCTTGCAACTGTTTTTACTATTCTTTTGCCAGTATCATGCTTGATTCAGTTGATTGATCATTCAGTGTATACACAGGGATTTTATTCATACTAAAATGTTAAAGATGCGTTACATGTTAAACAATATTATTTCAATATAGCACACTATTACAGGGGCAGCCAATCCTGGTCCTCAAGAACGCCAACAGTGCATGTTTTCAGGATGTTTCAACTGGGGCACAGGTGGGCGAAGTCATTTTAATTGACCAGCTCATGCTCATTCAGGGATACCCTGAAAACATGCACTGTTGGCAGCACTTGAGAAAGCGGGTTGACAACCCCTGTGTTAAATAAACAGAGCAGGATTTCAATAGGCAGAGTAGGCAACTGCCTAGAGCTCCAAATAATTTTGAGGGGTGTCTAAGCTGTTCTGGCTATACCCACATTCTGAATTGCAGGTGTGGCCAGAGAAATCTCAATTTCTGCAACGGTTTTAAAATCCCCTTTTCAGGCAATAATTTAACCCCTTGTATGCTACAGAGATCTCCAACGCTTTGGAAATCTCTCTAGCAAACAAGGAGTTAAATATTTCTTCATTTTTGCCTGTTATAAGCCAAAGGTATTTTCTGCACAAGGAAACAGTGGATGGGTCTGGGTGTGGGGTCCTTTGAGGAATAGGAGTGGGGCCATGGGTGGAGCTAAGGGTGCCTAGAGAGCCTTGGATGTAAATCCAGCCCTGCTAGTAAATATGATTCACTGAAACTGATGTAATAATAATTAAATCAATTCTGGAGCATGATAGCAGCATTATAATGGACAAAATAAAAATCCCTATTAATTTAAATTAAGCTTTGTATACCTTAAATGCTAGAGAGGTCTCCAACTTATTGTTTAGCGATGCATTTTATACCTCTACCATTTTAGGGGTAAAAAGCTCCAATTACATTTATAAGAATTGCTGGAAAGTTAATTTTCTTGGTGTAGTTGTTTTGTTGATAATTGCTCCAGTTCCTCTTAGTACAGAAGCCATTTTATAGGGATAGAATTGCCTTCCATAAAGTAGCTCTCCAAGCCTTTTCCAGTGTAAAACTAACACATTATGCTATATTAAAGCACTTTCTTTGATGTAGTTCTAAAGAAATTACATGTAAAAAGATCCCCCTCCCACCACTTCTGGTCTCCTCACCTTGGAGCTGCAATTTGGTCGTGGGACCGGACGGATGCAGTGAGAGATAAATTTCAGTAAGTAAGCATAAGGAAAAGCCTTCCCCCTTAATGAAGGAGGGCAGGATTTTCCTATGCTTACTGAAGTTTGTCCCTTGCCTCTCTTGATCCAGGCAAAAGAAAGAAGCAGAGTGATATTATCCCTTTAAAATGAAACACTATGTGTATGTATAACATAGACATACTGGGAGAAAGAGAGGTGGAGAGAGAGAGGGCTGTATTAAGATGTGGGGATAAGTATATATAAGTATTTTCTATATTATGTTTAAGTATATATATTTTGCAAAAACATGTAAGATCTAGCTATACACATGTATGCATGCTGAAACTAGAACCTATTGCGCCTTTGGGTGAAATCTGAAACTGGACTCCTCTTACCATTAATGTCCAGTGCTCAATGGGTTAATGAAGAAAAGCTCTTACTTCATACCCACTTATTGCGAAGGCCTTTCACTATTATTACGAGACCCTATACAATCTACCTAGCCCTACAGCTACACTTAATTCAAATAGCCTAGACTTTGCATCATATCTTAATAAAGCTCAGGTTCCAAAACTGCCTATGGCAGCGTGTATTGAGCTAGATTAACCGTTTCAACCCAAGGAAATCATGGGAGCCATTCGTAGCCTTCCCTTTGGGAACAGCCCAGGCCCCGATGGTTTCACTGCCTTGTATTATCGCTCCTTTGCAGATGCATTACTCGCCCCCTTAACAAAGTCTTTTAATGCAATACATGCGGGTCAATCATTCCCTAAACAAGCACTGGAAGCACACAGAGTGGTACTCCCTAAACCAAACAAGGATAGCTCCCTATGTCATAACTACCGTCCAATTTCACTATTAAACCTAGATGTGAAAATTTTCACCCGGGTCATCTCTGATAGACTGCGACCATATTTATCTACCCTACTCCACCCTAGCCAAGGAGGATTTGTACCGGGCCGACAGGCCAGCCATAACATCGCAGCGGTCATATCCATCCTGCACTCCACTATCAAAAAACAGATACCTGCTATCTTACTGAGTACAGACGCTAAAAAAGCGTTTGACCGGGTCAACTGGGATTATCTCAAGGCTGTATTACACAATGCAGGAATTGGCAACTATTTGGTTGGCTGCATTATGAGTTTATACGCAAATCCCTCAGCAAGGATCCTTGTCAATGGCACGTATTCTGATCCCTTCCCTATTACCAACGGGACTAGGCAAGGATGCCCACTGTCGCCTCTATTGTTTAATTTGACTCTAGAACCTATGCTACAGTCAGTTCGCAATGATAGCTCTATCTGTGGTATTAGAGTAGGTAAAACTGAACAGAAAACTTTAGCATTCGCTGGTGATGTTTTATTCACCTTAACTCAATTACTTTGGATTGGTAAATCTAAAGTACCTAATACCTGTCTATCACATCCAGTCCTAGGACATATTTTATCCAGCTGGTATAGGGCTGACTCTTCCGCAACTCTATCTACATTTCCTTCCCATTTAATATCCTTAGTGGGCAATCCCACCTTCCCAGCTGGTCTTATTCCCTCCTCATTTTAGTCATGGATATCTGAGGGACTCTCAACACTGGGTGCGTTATCACAGTTACCTCAACCCTCGTCCAGAGAATTTCTCCAATCTCGGTTTGTCAATTCCCAGGTTTCTTGGTGGGCTTTTTTCAGAAACTGGCTTCAACAATATACTACAACTCCTGGTTGCGCTCAAAATCTTACCCGCTTTTTATCCTCCATATCTTCCTCCTCTCCAATAAAACGTCCTCTTTTGTTCATCTAGACTTTATTGATGGATTCTTCCAAACTCCCCAAATCTTATTTCTTGACAGTGTGGGAAACAGATCTCTCTATAACCTTGGACAAACCCATCTGGAATACCATCTTTAGTCTCAATTTTAAGTTCTCTCGCTCATCCAAATTGAAAGAAATGAACTACAAATTGTTGTCTAGGTGGTATCTTACTCCCCTTAAACTGTCACAAATGCATGCTGCCTCTTCTCCCCTATGCTGGCGTTGGTCTTCAGACATTGGCTCATTATTCCACATCTGGTGGACCTGCCCACATATAGTTCCGTTCTGGGAAGGGGTTAGGGATCTCCTCTCGGCGAAATTTAAATGGTCATTCCAATTGGACCCATTACTCTTTCTCTTTACATATTTGTCAGGTCCCTCGCCCTCGCCGTCCTTGCCAGTAGCTCTACTGGCTTCAGGATGGCTGGGCGCATGCGCGCGTCCTCGCGCATGCGCAGTAGCGAGGCCTGACGTCGGTCGTCGCACCGACGTCATTCCTTGGGCGCCCGGCGTTCTTTTTAAAACTGGCGGCAACCGGGACTCGGCGCTCAGTTGTCGCTTGAGTCCCGGGCGGTATACCTGCCGCAGTTTCGTGCTCCAGCCTCTTCCTGCTTGCAGGCTCTGCATCCTTCTCCACAGCCTTTTCCTGCAGTCCTCCAAGCCAGCCAGCACAGCCTTCTCCTGCAGTCCTCCAGGCTAGCCAGCACAGCCTTTTCCTGCAGTACTCCAAGCCAGCCAGCACAGCCTTCTCCTGCAGTCCTCCAGGCCAGCCAGCACAGCCTTCTCCTGCAGTCCTCCAGGCCAGCCAGCTTCTTCCAGCCAGCCTTTCTCCTGGGGTCCTCCATCCAACCTCCTCTGGCTTGTTTCTCTGGACTTGCATAATTTCAGGTACTGACCTCTGGCTTGCTTCACTGGACTTGCTATATCTCAAACCTGTACTGACCTCTGGCTTGCTACGCTGGACTTGCTATATCTCAACCTGTACTGACCTCTGGCTTGCTACGCTGGACTTGTATAATCTCAGGTACTGACCTCTGGCTTGCTTCGCTGGACTTGCTATATCTCAACCTGTACTGACCTCTGGCTTGCTACGCTGGACTTGTATAATCTCAGGTACTGACCTCTAGCTTGTTATACTGGACTTGCATCATCTCAGCCTGCCCTGACCTCTGGCTTGTTATACTGGACTTGCATCATCTCAGCCTGCCCTGACCTCTGGCTTGTTACACTGGACTTGCATCATCTCAGCCTGCCCTGACCTCTGGCTTGTTATACTGGACTTGCATTATCTTAATAAAGCTATCCTTGGCCTATCTACTGATTCCCTGCATTCTGGGATCCATATTCGCTGTTCTTAGAGTATATAGCTTCCTGCTAATCTCTAGGTGGCTCCTCCCACCCAGAGATAGGCTTCAGTAAGCTTACATCCTTACAGTAACAACTGAGCCCCAAAATTGTTATGGAACCCGCGGGGTTACTCGAAGCCTTAAATACCCTGGGTAGTCGGATAGCTGCTCTCACTGCTTCTGTACAGGATTTACAGGCCAACCAAACACATCTCCAACAGCAACTACAGGACCTTCAACCAAGTTTAACCCAAGCAGCAGGTGGTTCTACACCACCCCTTCCTAGCCTTGAGATGAACTCCGCTCCAGAACCTCGTGTTCCCCTGCCTGAAAGATTTTATGGGGATAGAGCCCGGTACAGGTCCTTCATTACGGCTTGTGAGTTACTGTTCTCAATCAACCCACGTACCTATGCCTCTGACTTCACCAAAGTACGTACTACCATCACATTGTTAGGAGGAGAACCACAGGGCTGGTCCCATCACCTCTTACAGACCAACAGTCCTGTATTAACTACATGGCAGGCTTTCCGGCAGGCTATGGATGCATTATACGATGACCCTTTTAAAACGGCCTCAGCTCAAGTAGCACTAAGGTCCCTAACTCAAGGGAGACGCCCAGTTGAGGACTACGTTGCTGACTTTCGTCGTCTGTCAATTGATTCAAAGTGGAATGAAGCTGCACTCATGGATCAATTTCGTCTAGGCCTATCTGAAAGCCTGAAGGACGAACTGGTTAGAGTACCTATACCAGTTACACTAGACGAGATCACTCATCTCTCCATACAAATTGACCGCCGCTTGAGAGAACGGCGGCGTGAACGCTCTGCCACTTCTTCTCCTCCCCATCGTACTCCAGCTTCATCTCAACCACCTGCTACTGTCACCACCACAGAGGAGCCTATGCAGCTGGGTGTTCTACGGGGACCTCTATCTAAAGCCGAACGAGACCGTAGACGCCTTCTAAATCTTTGCCTCTATTGCGGAAAAGGGGGTCACCATCTCAGGACCTGTGATACCAGACCACGGCCTTCCCAAGGTAGGCATTTTTTACCTGCAACATCATCCGCTCCTATTCTGTTGCCCACTTCTTCTTACATATCCCTCTCTGTTATTCTACAGTGGAACACACAGCAGAGTGAGGTGTCGGCCATCATAGATTCCGGAGCCAGTAGTTGTTTCCTGAGCCAGGAGACAGCTTTATCCTTGGGCATACCCATCAAACGCAAAACCCAACCGTTCACACTTCAGATGGCGGATGCAAGCTACCTACAGTCAGGTCCCATTCTTTATGAGACTTTACCTCTGTATCTTCTCACTGCTGTAAATCATAGAGAAGAGATTAAATTTGAAGTTGTTCCATCTCTTTTGTTTCCTCTTATTTTGGGTCTTCCATGGCTACAAATTCACGACCCCCATATTGAGTGGTCTTCCAAGACGGTAACCTTTCTTTCCACCCACTGTAGAGAAAAATGTCTTATCAAAACAGAGCCTAAACTGTTGACCTGTGTTACAACGCCAACCATACCCATGGTCTATCAGGACTTCTCAGATGTGTTTGATAAAAAAGGGGCTGACCTTCTTCCACCTCATAGACCATATGATTGTCCTATCGAACTTCTCTCTGGATCTACTATCCCCTATGGACATATATATCCTCTATCCGGACCAGAACTGCAACATCTTAGAGAGTACATCTCTGAAAATCTGGAGAAAGGATTTATTCGACCTTCCACTTCTCCAGCTGGAGCCGGGATTTTCTTTGTACCCAAGAAAGACGGTGGTCTGCGCCCCTGCGTAGACTATCGGGAACTCAATGCCATTACCATTAAAAACCGCTATCCGTTACCACTGATCCCAGAATTGTTTGAACGCATGTCAACCGCAAAGATCTTCTCAAAAATCGACCTGCGAGGAGCATATAACCTGGTTCGCATCCGCAAGGGAGACGAATGGAAGACCGCCTTCCGAACCAGATATGGACACTTTGAATACACCGTGATGCCCTTCGGGTTATGTAATGCTCCTGCAACGTTTCAGCATTTTGTAAATGATGTTTTTCGGGATCTTCTGGATCAGTTTGTTGTCATTTACTTAGACGACATTCTTGTCTTCTCACATTCACTACAGGAACATCGCAGTCATGTCAGGAGAGTGTTAACTAGGCTTCGTACACATGGTTTGTACGCTAAATTGGAGAAATGTTCTTTTGAAGTGTCTAAGATCGAATTCCTAGGTTTCCTTGTCTCCCCAGGGCAGTTAGAGATGGATCCTCGTAAGATAACAGCTATACTGAAGTGGCCCATACCATCTGACAAGAAGGCAATTCAGAGGTTCATTGGTTTTGCCAACTTCTACCGACGCTTTATCCGGGATTTCTCAAAATGTATTTCACCACTCACATGTTTAACCAAGAAGGATGCCAGTTTTCAGTGGACTCCTGAAGCCCAACAGGCTTTTGACCGTTTAAAACTTCACTTTACGCAAGCACCTATTCTTCAACAACCTGATGTCAATAAACCTTTCTTTTTAGAAGTTGATGCTTCTAATATCGCTACAGGGGCAGTACTGTCGCAACATATGGGCATTAAAGATCGTTTACATCCAGTAGCCTTCTACTCCAGGCGTCTCACACCTGCCGAACAAAATTATGATGTGGGAGACAAGGAATTGCTCTCTATTAAATGCGCCTTGGAGGAATGGAGACACTTATTAGAGGGTTCAGAGTACCCTATTACAATATATACAGATCACAGAAATCTAGAATATCTCCAATCAGCCCGCAGATTACGACCTCGTCAAGCCAGATGGGCAATGTTTTTTGCACGATTCCAACTACACATCACCTACAGACCGGGCTCAAAAAATTTGAAAGCAGATGCTTTGTCCAGGATGTATACGGTACCTTCCAATACTACTGCACTTCCTGATACAATTTTGCAACCACGTCAATTCCTCCTTGTCACCACCAACTTACTGGAACGTATCAAACAAGCCACCACTCCTTCTCCTCGTTTGATACAACTATACGCCTTAACCTTCACTGATGGCCTATTGTATAAGCAAGATACAGTTTTTGTCCCTGAATCTGTCCGTCAAGAGACTCTTCACCAGTTTCACGATCTTCCTGTTGCAGGCCACGGGGGAATCCAAAAGACCTTAGAAGCCATTCAGCGGTATTTCTGGTGGCCAAACTTAAAGCAGGACGTCAATCACTACGTATCCTCTTGTGACACTTGTGCCAGAGCTAAAAGCCAACACGCCAAACCATCCGGTTTGCTCCATCCTTTACCCATACCTTCTGGTCCTTGGAGAGATGTAACAATTGATTTCATTGTGGATTTACCAGGTTCAAACCAACATAATACCATTATGGTCGTAGTAGACCGATTTACCAAGATGGCTCATTTTATCCCAAGCAAAGGTCTACCCTCAGCCAGCCGAACCGCTTCTTTGTATCTGCAGGAAATCTTCCGTCTTCATGGAGTACCACAATCCATTACTTCAGACAGAGGTTCCCAATTCACATCAAAATTCTGGAGAGCATTTTGTGCCGGTCTTCAAATTACCAGTAACCTATCTTCAGGATATCACCCACAAACAAATGGGCAGACAGAAAGGACCAATCAGACTTTGGAACAGTATTTACGTTGCTTCTCTTCTCACTTACAAGATAATTGGTACCACCTACTCCCCATGGCAGAATTTGCTTATAATAATCATTATCACAGTACCTTAAAAAACTCTCCTTTCTTGGCCAACTATGGATACCACCCGGCAGCTCTACCAGGACTCACTCCCATCACTCCAGTCCCAGAGGCTAATCAACGAATACAACAATTACAGCAGTCTCATCATGTGTTAAGTCAAATTCTGAGATCTGCACAGCAAGACTATAAACATTATGCTGATAAACACCGACAGAGAGGACCTGAACTACAAATTGGGGATAAAGTATGGCTGTCCTCTTCACATGTTTGCCTTTCTTGTCCCACCAAAAAATTGGGACCTCGCTTCTTGGGACCTTTTTCTATCACTCAAGTCATTAATCCAGTAGCATATCGCCTGGCACTACCTTCCTCATTCCGGATCCACCCAACGTTCCACATCTCTCAATTGAAGAAATGGATTCCCAGCCCGTTTCCTGGTCGAGAACCTTCTAGACCTCCTCCTGTTTCTATTACAGATCCTGATGAGTTCGAGGTCAAAGAGATTCTAGACTCTCGTTTTCGTCGGGGCCGTTTGGAATACCTGGTACATTGGAAGGGGTACGGCCCAGAAGACCGCTCCTGGGAACCCGCAGGCAACTTCAACACCATGGCCTGTATTCGTAACTTTCATCAGAAGCATCCAGACCGACCTGCTGACCTGACCACCCGGAGGTTGGTCGTAAAGGGGGGGAACTGTCAGGTCCCTCGCCCTCGCCGTCCTTGCCAGTAGCTCTACTGGCTTCAGGACGGCTGGGCGCATGCGCGCGTCCTCGCGCATGCGCAGTAGCGAGGCCTGACGTCGGTCGTCGCACCGACGTCATTCCTTGGGCGCCCGGCGTTCTTTTTAAAACTGGCGGCAACCGGGACTCGCCGCTCAGTTGTCGCTTGAGTCCCGGGCGGTATACCTGCCGCAGTTTCGTGCTCCAGCCTCTTCCTGCTTGCAGGCTCTGCATCCTTCTCCACAGCCTTTTCCTGCAGTCCTCCAAGCCAGCCAGCACAGCCTTTTCCTGCAGTCCTCCAAGCCAGCCAGCACAGCCTTCTCCTGCAGTCCTCCAGGCTAGCCAGCACAGCCTTTTCCTGCAGTACTCCAAGCCAGCCAGCACAGCCTTCTCCTGCAGTCCTCCAGGCCAGCCAGCACAGCCTTCTCCTGCAGTCCTCCAGGCCAGCCAGCTTCTTCCAGCCAGCCTTTCTCCTGGGGTCCTCCATCCAACCTCCTCTGGCTTGTTTCTCTGGACTTGCATAATTTCAGGTACTGACCTCTGGCTTGCTTCACTGGACTTGCTATATCTCAAACCTGTACTGACCTCTGGCTTGCTACGCTGGACTTGCTATATCTCAACCTGTACTGACCTCTGGCTTGCTACGCTGGACTTGTATAATCTCAGGTACTGACCTCTGGCTTGCTTCGCTGGACTTGCTATATCTCAACCTGTACTGACCTCTGGCTTGCTACGCTGGACTTGTATAATCTCAGGTACTGACCTCTAGCTTGTTATACTGGACTTGCATCATCTCAGCCTGCCCTGACCTCTGGCTTGTTATACTGGACTTGCATCATCTCAGCCTGCCCTGACCTCTGGCTTGTTACACTGGACTTGCATCATCTCAGCCTGCCCTGACCTCTGGCTTGTTATACTGGACTTGCATTATCTTAATAAAGCTATCCTTGGCCTATCTACTGATTCCCTGCATTCTGGGATCCATATTCGCTGTTCTTAGAGTATATAGCTTCCTGCTAATCTCTAGGTGGCTCCTCCCACCCAGAGATAGGCTTCAGTAAGCTTACATCCTTACAATATTATCAAAATGACACTGACAATGCCATCCACATTCCTACACAGATCTTAGTCCCACTTCTGAATGAAGCAAAAGCCATGATCCCAACCTTGTGGAAATCTCAGTCTCCACCATCAATCCAACAGTAGATCCAGAGGGTGAATTCAATACATGACATGGAGAAATGCCATGCTATTGCAACCAATAAACTAAAACAACACTTAGAGCTTTGGTCGCCCTGGTTCTCATGATCATAGTTTACCCCAGATTTTGTCTTATTTCATTACCTCCCCATTCAGGCTATATACTCCTCTCCTTACAAGAGGTGACAGATCTCCCCTGGTGTTGAGAAGACTCCTATTTACTTGACTCTCATTCTATATACTGATACTTAGCTAAACTCATCAGGTGGTTGCCGTCTCCTGGATCCCGTGCTACCCCTTAATATCCCTTTACCCTTTCCCTCACCCACCTTCTTTTGGCCACCATATCCTGCGCTATGCTCTCCCTACCCCTTTGTCTTCTTTAAAGTATAAACAATATCTCCCAGTGGGTTGACCTTCATCATGCTTTCCTTAGGCATACCACACTTTCCCTTCAGTGAACACTGAACTACTGTGTTACCACCACACTTACTACTCCTCCCACCTACACTCATTGACACTTATTGTCTAGCACTTACTCTGGGAAAGGGGAATGGGAAAAGCTTCCTGTCTGTCCATATATGTGCTACTACTACTCTGTTCAAGGTCAATTAGTCACCTGTGCTCTATGGAATATTTGTTTATGGTCACAATGTTCTATTATGTGATACCTTTGTAACCAAAGTCTTATGTTTACTTCTTCTGTGTAATGCCTTATTTTTTCCAATAAAAATATATTAAAAAAAAAAAAAAAAGAAGAAAAGCTCTACTGTTATCTCAGTGGCTTTGAGTGACTGGGCAGGATGATATCTGTAGCCACCAGCAAAGATAAGAAACTGTTCTAGGGACACACACACCCACATGCACACATACACACACACCCACATGCACTCACACACACAAACACACACACCCACATGCACACACACACACATACACACACATGCACACACAAACACACACAGACACCTCTTTCACGTAATCATAATCAGTTTTTAGATTATAAAAGCAGGACAACTGACTTTCTCTTTCTTCTATTAGGAGAGCCCTTAAGTCTCTATTCTGGCACTAGTACTGCTGTTGGCACTGTATGTCATAGCATTCTCATTTTTAATTTCTGCTACAAATCCCGCTAAGTAATAATAGTAAAACTATTATTGATTGTGGGTGCTTCTTCTTCCTGCTTGGGGGCAGGTCCGGGGCCACCTATAGGCGAGGTAGGCACCAGCCTAGGGTGCACATGTACTGGGGGTGCAGACAAGCAGCAGAGCTATGCCCGCATGCAACTCAGTGGCTGCTTTAGCCTGGACTAAGGAGAGAGGCTCCATCACAAGTGTTGTGTCTGTTGTAGTGTTTCTATCCCCGTGTCCATCATTTCAGTTGTAAGTAAGGTCACTTCAAACCTGTCAATTTAATTCATTTTTCACCCACTGAATGGCGCGATGGTGCGGGGGGGGGTTAACCATTTGAGTACCTCTGTGCTAGAGAGGTATCCAAGGTGTTATAGAGGATATTTTTGCTTTTAATGATAGGCTACCTTTTGAGTGCTAATGTGCTAGAGAGCGATCCAAAGCATTATGGAGTAATGGAGGATATTTTTAATGTTATGGATAGGTTAACCCTTCAAGGGCTACTTTGCTAGAGAGGTATACAAAGTGTTATGGAGGATATTTTTCATGTTATGGATAGGAATCCTATCAGTAAAATGAAAAATATCCTCCATAATTCTTTGTATACCTCTCTAGCACATTAGCACTCAAAAGGTTGCCCCCCCCCCACTTTCCAGGGCACCATCACCATTCAGTAGGAGAAAAAAGTAATTCAATTCCAAACCAAGTGTTAGTCAAGTAGTGGCTCATTTACTATTAAGGGCTCCTGGTCCAGTACAGATGTTTGTCTTTGAAATTGACCTGGAAATTATTAAAACTGCCATTTCTAGTGAGTATAAAAGCTCTCGAATTCCTGTGTTATGATATTTATGCTTTTTTGTTCTTTTTTTCTAAAACCTCTTCAAATTGACTATGTCAGTAGACTGACTGACAGTTTTTTCCCCTCGTTTGAGAGGTTTCTTGTGTTTTTAGTACATCCAAACTAGGAATATTCCTAAAACTGTAAACTACTGTTGAATAATCCAGAGATGGTCATAACAAAGCATTCATTTGATTCACAATGTTAGATCTGTGATGTGATATTTCATTGGTTCACAGACTGGTCCATTGAACCCTGAAGAACATTAAGGGCTTTCACAGGCAGAATTTTATTTATGGCAGAGAGTGGGGAATAGCCTGGATTGGCAGGTAGTTTTTTGTGGTTCTGTGGCTACCAGAGAACATGTGGAAAACTCTAGCATTTCAAAAATATAATTTTGTGTACTGTAAGATTCACCTTAAAAAAAGCACTGTAACTAGTGATGAGCGAGCACCCCAATGCTCGGATGTTCGGGTGCTCTGACCGAGCACCCCCTGAGGCTCGAGTGCTCGGCCGAGCACCCGAGCCCCATTGAAGTCAATGGGAGGACTCGAGCATTACACCAGGCACCCCCTGCTCTGATGAGGGGAGGGTGCCTGGTCCATAGGAAAAGGGCAGAAAAAGATGGAAACACTACAGAAATGGTTCAGGGACAGCATAGGGAGGATGTCTGGATGCACCTTGGACTCCAACATCGCTGCTGGGAACGATCTTTCGCCCGTAGTACGCCATTTTTACAGACTGACCGTAAAACACACAAAAAGGAAAATAAAAACGACTTTAGGCGAAAAATTGTTACCAAACAGTATTTGCTGTATATTTACTTGTATATCATCTGCAAATTCTCCCAAAAATTTCATCGATTTTCTGAAGTGAGGCCATGATTAAGAGGGAAACGTGCGCAGAGGCAAATTATCCCAAAAATTTCCTTGATTTTCAGAACTGAGGCCATGATTAAGAGGGAAACGTGCGCAGAGGCAAATTCTCCCAAAAATTTCCTTGATTTTCAGAACTGAGGCCATGATTAAGAGGGAAACGTGCGCAGAGGCAAATTATCCCAAAAATTTCCTTGATTTTCAGAACTGAGGCCATGATTAAGAGGGAAACGTGCGCAGAGGCAAATTCTCCCAAAAATTTCCTTGATTTTCAGAACTGAGGCCATGATTAAGAGGGAAACGTGCGCAGAGGCAAATTCTCCCAAAAATTTCCTTGATTTTCAGAACTGAGGCCATGATTAAGAGGGAAACGTGCGCAGAGGCAAATTCTCCCAAAAATTTCCTTGATTTTCAGAACTGAGGCCATGATTAAGAGGGAAACGTGCGCTGAGCTGACCATCTAAAACATTATGGGTGAGGGTCTGCTGCAGAGCTGACCATCCTAAACATTATATGCGAAGGCCCGCTAGTGAGCTGACGCTATAAAACATTATATGAGAGGGCCCGCTAGAGAGCTGACCCAATAAAACATTATATGAGAAGGCCCGCTGGTGAGCTGACCTATATAAAAATTGTCAAACAGGGCCCGCTGGTGAGCTGACCCTATATAAAAATTATATCACAGGGCCCGCTGGTGAGCTGGCCCTATATAAAAATTATAGCACAGGGCATATGGAAGAGGAGGAGGAGGATGAGAAGATTAAGAGTCAACCATATACCCGTTTTTTGGGTGGAAGGGGTGAATGGGAATACAGAGTATTCCCATCATTGTAAATAACATATATAAAGTGAGTTTATGTTCCCCCGGGGCTTTCCTCCAGTGGAGTGGAGAAGTCAGGGGAAATCCAGGCCTTGTTCATTTTTATAAGTGTCAACCTATCAGCATTGTCGGTGGAAAGGCGGATACGCTTATCTGTTATGATGCCACCAGCAGCACTAAATACCCGCTCAGACAGAACGCTGGCGGCAGGGCAGGCCAGCACCTCCAAGGCGTAGAGTGCCAGTTCATACCACGTGTCCAGCTTGGACACCCAGTAGTTGTAAGGCACAGAGGGATCATTGAGGACGCTGACACGGTCTGCTACGTACTCCTTCACCATCTTCCAAAACTTTTCCCTCCTTGTGACACTAGGCTGCGCATCAGGGTGAGGGTGCTGGCGGGGTGTCATGAAGGTGTCCCACGCCTTGGAGAGTGTTGCCCTGCCTTTCTCGGAACTGCTGTGTGCTCCCCTTTTCTCCCCTTCTCTGTTGGCCAAGGTAGCACGTACTCTGCCGCCAGCGTTGTCAGATGGAAAATTTTGGAGCAATTTTTCGACAAGAACCTTCTGGTATTGCACCATTTTGCTTGTCCTCTCCACCGGAGGAATGAGAGATGAGAAATTCTCTTTGTAGCGGGGGTCCAGAAGGGTGAACACCCAGTAATCCGTGTTGTTTAAAATGCATATAACGCGTGGGTCACGGGAAAGGCAGCCTAACATAAAGTCAGCCATGTGTGCCAGAGTACCAACAGTCAAGATTTCGCTGTCCTCACCAGGAGGATGACTCTCAATATCCTCATCCTCTTCCTCCTCTTCTGCCCACCCACGCTGAAGAGATGGAACTAAAGTTCCATGGCTACCCTCTGTAGCGGAGGCAACCGTGTCTTCCTCCTCCTCCTCCTCCTCCTCCTCCGCCTCCTCCAATTGTCGCTGAGAAGACGAAGTGAGGGTGCTCTGGCTATCACCTTGTGTAAGCTCTTCCTCCCCCATTTCCACCTCTTCCACATGCAAAGCGTCGGTTTTAATTGTGAGCAGCGAGCGTTTCAGTAGACACAGAAGTGGGATGGTTACACTGATAATAGCGTTATCGCCGCTCACCATCTGTGTCGATTCCTCAAAATTGCGTAAAACCTCGCAGAGGTCTGACATCCATTCCCACTCCTCACTTCTGATTACAGGAAGTTGAACGGAGAGGCGACGACCGTGTAACAGCTGGTACTCCACTACTGCCCTCTGCTGCTCACAAAGCCGGGCCAACATGTGGAAGGTGGAGTTCCAGCGCGTGCTCACGTCACACAGCAGCCGGTGAGCTGGCAATTGTAAGCGCTGCTGCAGCTTCAACAGGCCGGCCGAAGCTGTAGATGACTTACGGAAATGTGCACACACGCGGCGCACCTTGGTCAAGAGATCATGCACATTGGGGTAGGTTTTTAGAAATCGCTGCACCACTAAATTAAATACATGCGCTAGGCATGGTACGTGTGTGAGCTTGCCGAGCTCCAAAGCCGCCACCAAGTTACGCCCATTATCACACACAACCATGCCTGGTTGCAGGTTGAGTGGCGAGAGCCACTGCTCGGTCTGGTGACTAATCCCCTGCAACAGCTCTGAGGCCGTGTGCTGTTTGTCCCCAAGGCAGATCAGCTTCAGCACGGCCTGTTGACGCTTCCCCACTGCAGTGCTACACTGCTTCCAGCTACTGGCTGATGGGGGAGTGGCGGTGTGTGTAGAGAATTCGGAGGTGGAAACGGAGGAGGAGGAGCCAATAACGTAGGTGCTGGTGGAAACCCTGATGGAGGTAGGGCCCGCAATCCTCGGCGTGGGTAGCACCCGTGCCATCCCAGGGTCCGAGTCGCTCCCAGCCTCCACGACATTCACCCAGTGTGCCGTCAGGGAAATGTAGCGTCCCTGGCCACAAGCACTTGTCCATGTGTCAGTCGTTAAGTGGACCTTCCCAGTAACTGCGTTGGTCAGGGCACGGGTGATGTTACGGGACACATGGTGGTGTAATGCGGGGATGGCACACCGGGAAAAGTAGTGGCGGCTGGGGACCGCGTACCGAGGGACAGCTGCTGCCATCAGGCTGCGGAAGGACTCAGTGTCCACAAGCCTAAATGGCAGCATTTCGATGGCCAGTAATTTTGAAAGGTGTGAGGTTAGTGCTATGGCCTGTGGGTGGGTGGCTGGGTACTTTCTCTTGCGCTCAAATGCCTGGGGTAACGACATTTGGACGCTGTGCTGGGACAGGGAAGTGGATGTGGTCGCTGATGGTGCTTCAGATGGTACAGGTGCAGGGCGGGAGGTATGCGGGCCTGCGCCTTCGACAGGCGATTGGCCGGCACCGAAAACAGGGGAAGAGGAGGCAGTGGTGTGGCCTGCAGACACAGATGGGCGATCCAGGCGTTCCTCCCACTTACTACGGTGCTTGGATGCCATGTGTCGGATCATGCTGGTGGTGGTGAGGTTTCTAGTGTTCATGCCTCGGCTCATTCTGGTGTGGCACAGGTTGCAAACTACAATTCTTTTGTCGTCCGCACTTTCCTTAAAAAAACGCCATACCGCGGAACACCTACCCCTTGGCAAGGTAGATTTACGCAAGGGGGTGCTCCGTGGAACATTTGCGGGCCGGTTTGGTGCGGTCCGCCTTCTTTCTGTAGCCACACCACTGCCTCTTCCAGCCTGTTGCGGTGCTGCAGATGGCTCACCCTCAGGACTGCTGTCATCGCTCGGCTCTACACCTTCCCAGGTGGGGTCAGTCACCTCATCGTCCACCAAGTCCTCCTCCACTTCCTCACTCTGATCATCCTCCTCAAGTCTTGATCCCACCACATACTCAGTCATTGACAACTGTATAACATTCTCCTCAACAAGGTCTTGAGACGGAAATAGTGGTTGATTTAATGGCAACTGTGTCTCATCATCATCATCATCATCATCCACTACTTCCTTTGACCTTAAATGCCGTTCACATCTGTCATCTTCTTGTGATTGGGTAGCCTCTAGAGGTTGTGAATCAGGGCACAAGATGTCATGTTCCTCTGCAAGCGTGCTTGGAGAGAGGGTCAAATGAAGGATTGGTGATGAGACGAGCTCATCACTATATCCCAGTGTGGGATCACTTCTTTGACCAGACCGTGTATGGTGGGAGGAAGGATGATCAGAGTGAGGATTATGTTGACCAGACTCTTGGCTACTGAGAGTGGACTTGGTGGAAGACAGGGTGGTGCTTAACCGACTGGAAGCAGTATCAGCTGTCATCCAACCGACCACCTGTTCGCACTGGTCGGACCTCGAGAGTGATGTCCTGCGACGCCCTGTGAAATCAGACATGAAGCTAGGTATGGTGGATGTCTTTCTTTCTTGTGCTCTGGCACCAGGCACAGTTTCTCCGCGTCCTGACCCGCGCCCTGAACTTTCAGGATCACGTCCACTTCCCCGTCCCTTTTTACCCGCCTTCTTCATCTTACACGATATATATGACTTTAATATATATGAGTTTGAAAACTTAACAGTATTTCTTACTATTCTGCAACTCTGCAGAGTACACAGAATAGGCTGCTAAACTGCGGTGACACACACTGAATGGAATAAGTGACTTTAATATTTGAGTTTGAAAAATTAACAGTATTTCTTACTATTCTGCAACTCTGCAGAGTACACAGAATAGGCTGCTAAACTGCGGTGACACACACTGAATGGAATATGTGACTTTAATATTTGAGTTTGAAAACTTAACAGTATTTCTTACTATTCTGCAACTCTGCAGAGTACACAGAATAGGCTGTTAAACGGCGTTGAAACACACTGAATGGAATATGTGACTTTAATATTTGAGTTTGAAAACTTAACAGTATTTCTTATAATTCTGGAACTGTACAGAGTACACAGAATAGGCTGTTAAACGGCGTTGAAACACACTGAATGGAATATGTGACTTTAATATTTGAGTTTGAAAACTTAACAGTATTTCTTATAATTCTGGAACTGTACAGAGTACACAGAATAGGCTGTTAAACGGCGGTGAAAGACACTGAATGGAATATGTGACTTTAATATTTGAGTTTGAAAAATTAACAGTATTTCTTACTATTCTGCAACTCTGCAGAGTACACAGAATAGGCTGCTAAACTGCGGTGACACACACTGAATGGAATATGTGACTTTAATATTTGAGTTTGAAAACTTAACAGTATTTCTTACTATTCTGCAACTCTGCAGAGTACACAGAATAGGCTGTTAAACGGCGTTGAAACACACTGAATGGAATATGTGACTTTAATATTTGAGTTTGAAAACTTAACAGTATTTCTTATAATTCTGGAACTGTACAGAGTACACAGAATAGGCTGTTAAACGGCGGTGAAAGACACTGAATGGAATATGTGACTTTAATATTTGAGTTTGAAAACTTAACAGTATTTCTTATAATTCTGGAACTGTACAGAGTACACAGAATAGGCTGTTAAACGGCGGTGAAAGACACTGAATGGAATATGTGACTTTAATATTTGAGTTTGAAAACTTAACAGTATTTCTTATAATTCTGGAACTGTACAGAGTACACAGAATAGGCTGTTAAACGGCGGTGAAAGACACTGAATGGAATATGTGACTTTAATATTTGAGTTTGAAAACTTAACAGTATTTCTTATAATTCTGCAACTGTACAGAGTACACAGAATAGGCTGTTAAACGGCGGTGAAAGACACTGAATGGAATATGTGACTTTAATATTTGAGTTTGAAAAATTAACAGTATTTCTTATAATTCTGGAACTGTACAGAGTACACAGAATAGGCTGTTAAACGGCGTTGAAACACACTGAATGGAATATGTGACTTTAATATTTGAGTTTGAAAACTTAACAGTATTTCTTATAATTCTGGAACTGTACAGAGTACACAGAATAGGCTGTTAAACGGCGGTGAAAGACACTGAATGGAATATGTGACTTTAATATTTGAGTTTGAAAACTTAACAGTATTTCTTATAATTCTGGAACTGTACAGAGTACACAGAATAGGCTGTTAAACGGCGGTGAAAGACACTGAATGGAATATGTGACTTTAATATTTGAGTTTGAAAACTTAACAGTATTTCTTATAATTCTGCAACTGTACAGAGTACACAGAATAGGCTGTTAAACGGCGGTGAAAGACACTGAATGGAATATGTGACTTTAATATTTGAGTTTGAAAAATTAACAGTATTTCTTATAATTCTGGAACTGTACAGAGTACACAGAATAGGCTGTTAAACGGCGGTGAAAGACACTGAATGGAATATGTGACTTTAATATTTGAGTTTGAAAACTTAACAGTATTTCTTATAATTCTGGAACTGTACAGAGTACACAGAATAGGCTGTTAAACGGCGGTGAAAGACACTGAATGGAATATGTGACTTTAATATTTGAGTTTGAAAACTTAACAGTATTTCTTATAATTCTGCAACTGTACAGAGTACACAGAATAGGCTGTTAAACGGCGGTGAAAGACACTGAATGGAATATGTGACTTTAATATTTGAGTTTGAAAACTTAACAGTATTTCTTATAATTCTGCAACTCTGCAGAGTACACAGAATAGGCTGTTAAACGGCGGTGAAAGACACTGAATGGAATATGTGACTTTGATATTTTAGTTTGAAGACTTAACAGTATTTCTTCCTATTCTGCAACTCTGCACAGTACACAGAATGTGCTGCTACACTGCGGCGAAGCACACTGAATGGAATATGTGACTTTGATATTTTAGTTTGAAGACTTAACAGTATTTCTTCCTATTCTGCAACTCTGCACAGTACACAGAATGTGCTGCTAAACTGCGGCGAAGCACACTGAATGGAATATGTGACTTTGATATTTTAGTTTGAAGACTTAACAGTATTTCTTCCTATTCTGCAACTCTGCACAGTACACAGAATGTGCTGCTACACTGCGGCGAAGCACACTGAATGGAATATGTGACTTTGATATTTTAGTTTGAAGACTTAACAGTATTTCTTCCTATTCTGCAACTCTGCACAGTACACAGAATGTGCTGCTACACTGCGGCGAAGCACACTGAATGGAATATGTGACTTTGATATTTTAGTTTGAAGACTTAACAGTATTTCTTCCTATTCTGCAACTCTGCACAGTACACAGAATGTGCTGCTAAACTGCGGCGAAGCACACTGAATGGAATATGTGACTTTGATATTTTAGTTTGAAGACTTAACAGTATTTCTTCCTATTCTGCAACTCTGCACAGTACACAGAATGTGCTGCTACACTGCGGCGAAGCACACTGAATGGAATATGTGACTTTGATATTTTAGTTTGAAGACTTAACAGTATTTCTTCCTATTCTGCAACTCTGCACAGTACACAGAATGTGCTGCTACACTGCGGCGAAGCACACTGAATGGAATATGTGACTTTGATATTTTAGTTTGAAGACTTAACAGTATTTCTTCCTATTCTGCAACTCTGCACAGTACACAGAATGTGCTGCTAAACTGCGGCGAAGCACACTGAATGGAATATGTGACTTTGATATTTGAGTTTGAAGACTTAACAGTATTTCTTCCTATTCTGCAACTCTGCACAGTACACAGAATGTGCTGCTAAACTGCGGCGAAGCACACTGAATGGAATATGTGACTTTGATATTTTAGTTTGAAGACTTAACAGTATTTCTTCCTATTCTGCAACTCTGCACAGTACTCAGAATGTGCTGCTAAACTGCGGCGACGCACACTGAATGGAATACGTGACTTTGATATTTTAGTTTGAAGACTTAACAGAATGTGCTCTAATCTGCAACTTTGCACACTAAACAGAATGTGCTCTAATCTGCAACTTTGCACACTAAACAGAATGTGCTCTAATCTGCAACTTTGCACACTAAACAGAATGTGCTCTAATCTGCAACTGTGCACACTAAACAGAATGTGCTCTAATCTGCAACTTTGCACACTAAACAGAATATATATATATTTTTTTTTTTTTTTTTGTTTTTTTCCCCCCACACCAAATAACCTGCTGCCCCCACACACAGTAGTCCTAAAAAGGACTTTTGGTTCTTTTTTTTTCACAATTTTTGTTTTTTTCCTCCCTACACTGCCTTTCCCTTCCTATCCTCAGCTCTCCCTGGCTCAGACTGAGCCGAACTCGATGGTCAGGTGCTATACAGCACCTGACCACGGGTTCTGGCCAGCCAATCAGTGTAATGCCAGCAGCCAACATGGCTGCTGGCATTACACCGATGTCAGAGCCTCCCTGCACGTTTATTGGCTGCGCAGCAGCCGCAAAACGTGCGGGGAGGAGACCCGAACATGGCGGGCGAGCACATGCGGTACTCGTACGAGTACCGCCATGTGCCGAGCAGAGCGATGCTCGAGCCGATCCGAGCATCGGCCGAGCATGCTCGCTCAACACTAACTGTAACCTCTCTATAAGACAAAAAATCAGATACAATGTCCCGATGACGATATTTGCTAGTAGAGACTGGCTTTGAAATTATACTAGGTCAGCAAACCAACAACATACAGGGGAAATAAACATTTCTGGGACTTTTAACCAGTTGAATGGTAGAGAGATCTCTAACAATTGCTAATGAATACAATAGAATCTTCTCTACCATTCAAGGGAGTTAAAAGTCCTACTTAAGTCAATGGGAACCTTTATTTTCTGCTGTGAAACAGTTGAATTAAAAGGTGTTAAGGTAATAATCATTAAAAGAGGTGGGGAATAAGTGGACAGGGTATAAAGAGGTGGTACACAAGGGGTGGGGCCAAGTGGCAGCAAAATTAGTTTTTGCTTAGGGTGGTAAAAATCATTGCACCAGCCCTGCTCGGGGGCACCTGTGTAAATTTAGCTTTTGGATCTTCAAAATGTAAACTTGAATAAAATGGGAAATGATCAATATGGTTTTAACAACAATCATTTCAAACCTAGAACTGTGTAAATACTTTTTGTCTTTAAATCTGCAGCATTGTATTAATATATAGAAAATAATAGAGTTTAATTGTTTCATAGACTAAGCACACATCCAGATATTATAGGTTTAAAACATAGCCAGAAAATATCTATTAATATCCTTATCAGTCAATAGGTAAATGTACCCATTATCTTCAAGGAAGCAAGAAATGGATATGAAGTTAAGAGAAAAATGAATTATATCTGTCTAGGTAAAAGCAACCAACTGGTTATTTATTATGACTGTTCAATTTGCCCCAGCATTATGCCTCCCACATTAGCACTAACGTTGCTTTTGTCATTACTGTAATAGTGGACATAATTTTTCTGTACTGAGAGGCTAAGTGCTGTGCATGCAATAAATATATGTTTTGACCTTATGTATTTGTGATTATTTAACTGCAATGTCAAATTTCCTTTGTGATAATTACAAAGTGTATACTTATCTCTGACTGTAAAATTTAGGCCAGGCAATATAAAATATCTTCATAAATCAGGCTACAGCATGATATAGACATCCTTGATTTAAAGATGATTGTGTTACAGTGGAAAAGTATAGTGCATAGGTTACAGACCAATTGAAGCCCTCAGACATCATGCATCTGACAAGATTTCAATGCACTTCATGTTTAACAAAAGGAATATACTTAAGACTTATAAATTATGCATGCAGTCATTATGGGGGCTACTTACTAAGAGATAAATCACCTAATTCAAATAAAGATTGTCTAGTCTCTCTAGTTGGGGGTGGCAGAGTATGAATCTTTATTTCTCACAAACATTCCCCAGTAATTAGTATAACTAACTAATTTTAAGTTATTGCCGAACACGTACATCCACATCCACAGTAGGAATGCCTAAGGTACTAATATCAGGTTATCTTATGAACACCCAACATTAGTGGACAAGAGCTGTAACTGCAGTTATAATGCACAAACATACACACTTAAATAACAATTGATATTTACTACAGAACCTCCTGAAAGGACCTCATGTTAATTTCAGAAACAGATATGAACTTCCAGGATAGCAAACTGACAAGGAGTTAGCATATTACAAACCAGGTTTCATATAGCTATGAATGACCAACTCAGAATTTCTCCTCTATGATCAATAGACCTTGTGCATTACATGTATTTGCTGAGATATGCCAAAATATCATGTCACAGTACATATTATATATTCATATATATTTGAATGTTTATATCATATCTCCAAGCTATACATGTTTGGATCCTTTAGTGTATATTGATATTTTTATCTTGTAAACCATTCACCATTTTAATAGCTCTTCTCTGAATTAACTCCTGGATATGTATAACATTTGGAGATTTGGTCTCCAGCACTGTACACAATACTCTAAGGGCGTGATACTATGCCTCACGGTAAAAATCAAAACTGGCGAGGGTGGTTTTGAAAGGTATTCTATTAACTGTGATGTAAAAAACCACTACCGTGTAAAAATGTCCAACAGGTGCAAAATTTGAACCCAATGGACACAATTAAAAATGAGTTGAATTTGCCATTCTACTATATGTGGTGGCTTCAACGCATGTTAAGGACTGCACATTTTTTGGCGAAAAAATTGCCATCAAAAGTAGGCGCAGAGTCCCTAACATACGGTGAAAACCACCAGTATGTGTTAGTAAAATGGTTTCCAACATACAAAAGCATGCGTGGCTAGTCATCCTTACACTAGTCACACTTGGATGTAAGTATTAATATGGGGCCCTAAGCCCCATATCAATACATCCAAGTAACTAAATGTGATTAAAAACTCTAGACTATTAACCCTATGAGTGCCAGTGGGGTATGGAATGCATCCTACACAGCATTGCATACTCCACTGGCACTCACAGGGTTAAGGTCCCTAAAGTTACCAACATCCCCTGAAAATAAACACATCTGAAATCCTGATGTCCAGTGGCGTCCTCAGCACCTTGGTCAGCTACTGTCCATCTTCTACTTTAATCTTCTCTCTTCCTGTTTCTTTTCTCTGTAATATTGTGTCTTCTTTCCAATCTGTATTTTAAACTTAAAAAAATGTCAGTGATTGATGGTTAAAAAAAACAAAACAAAAGCCCCAATGATATGTGTAACCTAACCCTTTGAGTGTAGAAGGGATACCCCTCTTGCACTCTAAAGGTTAAATGCAATCTGGAATATCTGTTAAAAATAATATGCTGCCATTCCAGTTTAAAAAAAAAATCTAAGGCATTGTTTTTGTTGATAAATAAAAGGCCTTACAAGGTTTAATCTGGCTTCACTGCCCCCGGCTCCGCCATACCGCCATACCTTTCGGGCTATTGCCCAAATCGGAATGAGGGAATTTTGAATAGAGACTGGCTTTTTATTCAAAATGGATTCCAGCCTACAACCAAAATATTGCCTTACACATTTTTCTTAAACTTGGAATGGCAGCATATTATTTTTAACCCTGAGAGTGGTGGAGGGGTATCCCTCTGGCACTCAAAGGGCTAAGTTATGCATATCTTTGGGGCTTTTTTTTTTTTTTTTTTTGAAACATCATTCATTGAAATTTTTTATTTTAAAATACAGATTGGAAAGAAGAAAGAAGATTAAATAAGAAGACAGTGGATAACAGGTACTGTTACAGTTCTGGGTGTTAGGATAGTGTTAGGGGTAGTATTGTTTTAGTGTCATGTTAGGGATAGTGTAGGCTTAGTGTTTGGTAGGTGGGGGGATGACTGTGTTTTGAGCTCACTCTCTTTGTTTAACACTGTGTCAAATAAAGAGAGTTAGCTATTTTCCTTTGATGTTCCCACAACTCACGTCATTTAGCATGCTTTTTGGGCATAAAAATCTGCAATGAGTGTTTGGCCACCAATGCTTGTTGCTCCATGTTCCGGCCCAGCTATAGGATAGCTGCGGTACAAAAGTGGGTTTCTCTTTCTGTGTTTTTTTTTTTCCTTACTGGCTGTTTTACTGGTGGGAATAGTATTGAGCCCTAAGTGTGGTCTAACCAGAGATCTGTAGATTGGCATGACCAGTTTAATCTTACAGCTACTAATATCCCTAGCTATAAAATCCAGCACACTGCTTGCATGCCCCACTGCGTTCTTCCATTGCCTGCCTACCTATAAAGTCATCAGAAATAATTACTTGTATACATTTCTATAGTGCTACATGCTGGTACTCCTCAACCTCAGATAAGGCACACTTGGACACCACCCCAAGAAAGGATTTTGAAGAAAGGACGCAATTATGATCCTGATAGGAAGTTTGATCTTTTTCATACCTTAATTCATGTGAATAGGTTCATTAGAACCTTTACAATCAAAAAATGATTCCTAAACAAGGATGAGGAAAGTCAATCTGATGTTACAAAGTCCCCGATAGAGCTTCTGAATCCATCTAAGCTTGGGTCGTGTTTTAAAAATCTATATGTTCTTCATAATTTGCAATCACTCTTCTGGAAGTCTTCTAGACCCTAGACTCTAAGTTGGTCTCTATTGATTCAGGCCTCAGACTTATGTCCATTGCAAGGGCAATCAACTAGACATGTTCAAGAAGGTAGGAGAATGTGAATTGTTGGAGCTTAATTGAGGTACAGCATCAAGCCATGCTCATAATCTTACTTTGTCCAAAAAAAAGGCTCTTAGTCAACTTAAAAATAATCCTCGTATAGTCATAAAGATGGTGGAGAAGGGTTGCTTGGTAGTCCTTCATGCAACTTTCTACCAACATGAGGCTTTACGAAAACTGAATGACAAGGAGATATTGTTTTGAATACTAATCCTACTTTATCTTAGAAGATTGATTTACCAGGAAGAATAAATTTGAATCAATTGACTTAACCCCTCAATGACAGGCCGCGCAGGCACGCGGCGGTCACTAAAGGACCACGGAGCTTTTTTTTTTTAATTTCGATTCCGGAATCCCCGAACGGCAAGCAGCCACGGAGGGAGCCTGGAATTCCATGACGGTCATAGTACGTCATGGGTCGCTAACTAAGATCGACCCATGACGTACTATGACCGTCAAGGGTCGTTAAGGGGTTAAATGGGTTTTTCCTTAAGTATCCTTACTACAAAAGAGGCGACAGCATTGATCCCTGAGAGTCCAGTGACACCTATCTTCCACCATTTGCCAGAGGTTCATAAGTCCTTGGTTGACCCTTCTGGGAAACTAACAGTATCTGGAATTAGCACATCCTGAAATAGGTATAGAAAGTAAAATGTCAATATTTGTAAATAACACTAAATCATGCATGGTAATAAATACAGAGCAGGATGTTTGTAGTCTACAAAAGGATTTACATAAAATGGTAGATAGGACAAACAAATGGAATATGAAATTTAATGTAGGAAATTGTAAAGTTTTGTATTTGGGACAAACAAATGATAATGCTACTTACGAACTAAATGGAATATTTCTAGGAGACTCATTGATAGAGAATGATCTGGGAGTCCTTGTAAACTGCAAACTTAGGAACAGTGATGATTGTCAAACTACAGTAGCAAAAGCAAAGAAAGCACTGTCTTTCATATAAGGGGGAAATGAAGCAAAGTAGATATCATAATTTTGCCAATGTTCAAATCAACGGTAAGCAAAAAAAAAAAAAAAGACCAAGTGCAAATGCACATCTAAGAGTAATCCTTTGATGACAGAGCAACAATTCCTTTAAGTGTATGAGTTCTAAAAAAACCCTTAAGGTGGGTACTCACTAGAAGCAGAGGCTACCCCAGCAAAGGGCAAACCTGAACTGTCAGTTTATTCATAGCAGGGGTGGTCAATCCTGTTCTCTGGCCACAACAATTCCACGTTTGCTGCGTCCCCTCAAATTAAAGTGGATGTGTCACCTATTTATAACATAGCCTAAATAGTTATGCTACATATTGAATACTTGTAAAATGTTATTCATTTTATTTTAAGTTTAATTTGTTGTAAATTTAACTTAGAAAGTCTGTCCCCTACCTACTTCCGCATAGACTTCTCTGCCTCAGCTCGCCTCCTTCCTCCGATGATGGAGCCTTCAGTCTGGAAGCTGGAACGATCTCATTGGCTAGATATCAATCTCTGTCAATGAGACCGCTCCAGCTTGCAGGCAGAAGCCTCTTGCAGGCAGAAGCCTTTGTTATTGGAGGAGAGAGGAGAGCAGAGGCAGAGTGACGGACTGCGGTTACAGAGCAGGTAGCCGCAGTCTATACGGAAAAATGTAGGGGACAGATTTTCAAAGTTAAATTTGCAACAAATAAATCTTAAAAATAAAAAATGAACAACATTTTAGAAGTATTCGATATGTAGCCTATTTAGGCTATATTATAAATAGGAGACACATCTACTTTAACACATTTTGTGTGGTGATTCTCAGCAATGGACAATCATGAACAATCATGTCCCCTAACCACCCCAACAGTGCATGTTGTCACTTGAACGCAAGTGAATGTCACTACCGCTTGTGTTTAAGTGAGCACATCCTGACACCATGCACTGTTGGTGTGGTTAGAAGACATGATTGTGCATCCTAGACAACAGGGCCATTGCTGAAAATCAGCCTGCTAAATGCATCAAACATCTGTGTGCCAGAGAGGTGCTCACTGCTTTGCATTTCTTCTTTCCCCACAGCTTCATCTGATGAAGAACAAGAGCAGCAGCCCTCTTCCAGCCAGGAGTATGTAGAGGCCCTGGACGTCCTATATGGGATCTCAGCTGACATCAGGGGCTTACGGTGTCAGCTGAGAAAAGACGTGCACCTTCTGGAGGCTCTGCTCCAACAAATGCTGGACCAGACCAGGCTGATGCTGGGCCTCCTGACAGAGCATGTCGTGTGTCCAGGGCTAGCCCCCGCCCCCAGCAGGTCCTCATCAGACAGCAGCTTGGCATCATCTGATGCCTGCTGCGTGGTGGTCGGCACCACCTACCTAGACGGGGGCCTCACACAAGAGGAGGAAGGAGGTCCCCCCACTGACCCCATTCTCTCCAGAGCTGGATTTTTTTTAAAAAATTTTTTAAGTTTATTATTATTATTTATATTTTTTATTACATTTTTCAACTTCAGCATTGCTGTTGTCCATTTATTTCAGATACAAATAGGGGGGAGATACACCAAAGTATTATGAGGAGGTGATGAAGTGGACATGACCCTTCCAGTGTGATGAATGATCCTTGCTTCTTCCATCTAGCCAGTGAACCGAGATTTAACCAACCTGTAAATTCTTAGTGTATTGGCTCCATGGGATAATCCAGGAATCAGAGAGTTTAGCACACTGGAGAAGTTCCTTACACCTCATCACCATTTGAAAACACCTTAGTGCATAACCCCACTGCTGACCCACTCTTCTGTGTGTGTCTCCAATCCTTGTCTGCCTCCCCTAGAGATTGGAAAAGGGAAGGAGACAGACACAGATCTGCATGAAGGGAAGCTGACAGAGGAGGAGGGTGGCAGAGGGACAGAAAGGGAAGGAGGTGGATGGACAGAGAAGGAAGGAGGCTGATGGACAGAGAGGGAAGAAGGCTGATGGACAGAGAGGGAAGGAGATGGATGGACAGAGAGGGAAGGAGGTGGACAGAGGGAACAAATGTAAAGGAGTGAAAGTGAGTGTAGACTGACAGGGCTCAATTCAAATGTTGGAGATGGCTGTTTTTTTTGCCGACGGCATTTTGGGGGTGTTAAAGTTAAGAGGTATTGTCATCCATAGGAACTAATGAAAACACCGTAAATTGCAATTCAATTGTCTGCGTTAGCTATGAAGATCCAATAAGGGACTCAATTTATTGCAGGAAAGATAAGACCTACTTTTTTTCTGACTTTAGTCCCTTATCGCATCTTCAAACAGCTGACGCCAAAACAGAAAGGAAAATAAAGTTAAAAAAACCTAAGACCCCAGTGGGTGTATTGATATGGGGCCCTACGCCCCACATCAATACATCAAAGTACTCCAAAACAATGTCAAATGTTAGTAGAATTAACCCCATGAGTGCCAGTACAGTATAATCACCCTACCGGCACTCATAGGGTTAACCCAACTAAGTAAAAAAAAACCCATCACATTACGAGTAACACTTACCATTAATCCTGATGTCCAGCAGAGTCCTCAGTATACCGGACCTCTTCTGTCCTTCTTTCTTCTCTTCTATCTTCTCTTCTTTCTTCTCTTCTCTCTTCTTTCCTCCTGCTGTAACCCCCCCCCCCCCGCCCCCGGAAAAGTATAAGTACAATGCATGAATATCCAGCACACTAATATATACTTTAACCCTTTGCAATGTGCTGTGTAATCCTTAGGCATTCAAGGGGTTAAACTATGTATTAGTGTGCTGGATGTGCTGGATATTGCATTGGACTTATACTTTTCTGGGTAGTTTTTACAGCAAGAAGACAAGCTACAAGACAGTAAAGAAGCCATAAGGAGACAGACAGTGGATGACAGGTAAGTGTAACACTGATTAGTTAATGATCAGTGCTTGATACTATGTCAGGCACCAATCTTTAGCTTTTTTTCCTTTGTATTTCCCAATACTTCCACTATTTAGAGGCATTGAAAATTATTCAAACAAATGACTTAATATTTTAATATTTGACACAGGGACAAAGGTAACTCTCACTTGTGGTGGCAATAAGGCACCCTGTATGCCTATACAACTGTCAGACTGACTGATGAGTCACTCTGAAAAAAATTATTCAGACAAATTATTCCAAATTTTTTTGTTGGTTGTTGCATGTGCCATTTCTGTTGCAGAGGTATAATACAATATAGCATGAACATCTGTCATTTATCACCTGTAGCAAAGGTAATACATTACACTATATGTAGCATGTGTATTTACTATATGTAGCAGAGGTGTTATATACATATGGTTGTAGCTAAATTAGAAGGAAGAAGGAAAATTGAGTGACTGGTGCGGTATCCTTTTGAAATGTCAAAAAGAAAAATATTGCGTGACCATGTTGCAGTGTTTAAAATAGCGACATGAAAACTTCTTGTTGCATAAAAGCGCTAGGTTGTCATGTCACATAATTAAACATCCCTCTGTACTGGCCACAAATCCTAGCATTCTTACCTTGCATTGCCCAGCTCTCTTTAAAGCAGAACTACCACCTCTTACAAACATGTTCCCAAATAATTATCCATCTGGCGACTAGCTGCTCAGTAGCGTTTGTCTGCAGAATTATTACCGCGATAATGATAATTATACACCGCTCCTGGACTGACAGGAAACCGCGCAGACATCTTTCCATAGTGACATCTGCGCACCTGCGCTGTCAGTCCCAGCCTGCTCTAGGAGGCGTTGCTAGGAGCGTTCAGCTCCAAAAGGGACTGACAGCGCAGGCATGCAGGCATCACTATGGAAAGATGTCTGCGCGGTTTCCTGCCTGTCAGTCCGGGAGCAGTGTATAATTTTCATGAACGCGGTAATAATTCTGGCAACTAGCTCTACTGAGCAGCTAGTCGCCAGATGGGTAATTATTTGGGTCCATGTTTGTAAGAGGTGGTAGTTCCACTGTAATGCGACAACGTTTCAAAAGGGAACCAACTGGTGCGAGGCAGACTCAGGATGACAGCAGCAACACTGGAGATGTAACCAGAACTGCAGAACACTGGAGCAGGCAGGACTCAGTCCTTAGATGATTGTATGATATCTGAAGTCCTTTTTGTTTTTCTAATCTGCATCGAACTTGAGAGCAGGGTAACCCAGCTTTGACAAGTTGACTCTTAAAAAAGTACTTTGCTCTATGAGCTGGGGGGCTAAGTACATTTCCAGTAACGGAAAATACTTGCTCACTCTGGACAGTGGTTGGGGGGCAAGAAAGCAACTCCTGGGCTACCAGGGACAATGTAGGCCACACAGCCCTCTTGTTATCCCAGAAAGTCAAGGGATCTGTACTTGGGGCCAAAGAAGGTTTTGCAAGGTAAGCCTTAACCTCAAACTCATCAATTTTTCTATTAATGGGGAGCTGTTTGTTTTGTCCGAAGCATAATCTGTCCATTGTCTCAGCATAAAAAGCAGCAGCTGCTACTAATAGGTCCCGGAAGACCACCACATTCCTCCAGCTCATCTTCGGAATCTTCTCCCACCTCCTGTGACTGCATTCTAGTTTTTCTTGGCCTCTCACGCACCCTCGCTATCAATTGTTCCTTCCAGGCTGTGAAGGAATTGGAACAAAGTGCCATCTTGCCTTTGACTCCAGGATTGCAAATTGTGGCAAGCATTAACTTGGGACAATTGTCCATGTGCTCTTCCATGCACCGAGTTAGTCCCGTCTTCAGCCTTGTTAGAAGGGCAGCATCAGGAAGTGTATTACCCTCAGCACAAGGCAAGTGTTCCCTATGGGAAAGGAAATCGTCCAATTTTAGGAGAGGTGCGAGAAGAGGGGAATGACTTCTGCCAGGCTAGAGTTCTCTTTGCTCAAAAGTTCCGTCAAAGCACGGAAAGGCGTAAGGACTGTCACTACCTGTTCCATCAGGGCCCAGTGAGACCTGCCTAGTGTTCTGTTACTGCCAATGAAATGGTGACATGACATTGCATTAATGGCCTTTTTCTGCTCCAGGGTACGCTCTAGCATATCTAAAGTGGAGTTCCACCTGGTTCCAACATTTTGTTTTAGGCAGTGCTCTGGGTGGTCTGCCTTTTTCTATTCCTCCCTGAGTAGCTGGCTATCTTTGACGCTCCGATGGAAGTGGCCAGAAATTTGTTGGCACGACTCCAGAAGTGCTGACAACCTTCCAGTGTTACTGCTATCCTCAAGAGCAGCCTTCACTACTAGATGCAGAACATGCGCTGAGCGCACACCCACAAATCTGCCATTACAGAGAGCCTTGATCATGTTAGCTGCACCATAAGTAACCACAAAGCCCATTTGCGCCTGTGTGCCTGCCTGCTCCCCTAGCCAGTGCACCACCATGTTCTGCAGTGCTTTGTGAATGTTATCTGAGGTGTGCTGCTGATCCATTACATCAGCATGGAGGAGGAAAGAGCGGTGCCCTGCCTGCTTGGCTACTGCACCCGAACTTGTTGTTGTGATTGGTGTGTCTTGCAACACATTGGGCTGCCAGCAATGTGCCATCAATGACAGGAATCCATGCTGGCCACTTGGAGCACTCCATAAGTCAGTGGTAAAGTGCACTGACTGTCCAGCAGCCTTTCTTAGCAGGTCCTTCAAAAGACCAACTCATGACTGGTACAGTGAGAGCACTATAGTTCTAATAAATGTGGTGCGGGATGGAATTTTATATTGGTGTGCGACAGCCTCCATAATTTGATGGAAGGGCTCCCCGTCCACCAAATTGAAAGTTGCACCCCCAACTGCTATGAGCTGTGCAATGAGGTGTGTCATTTTCCTGGACTGCTGTCTGCACATCCCCTTGGAATGAAACCCACCAATATCTTCCAGTGTAGCCTGTACTGACTTTCGGATGGACTGTGACTGTCTGCTGCTTTTACTAGGACCAGATGTGGCATGATCTCCCTGCCCTTTCTCCTGCCTTCTGGTGGTGAGTGTTACACTGGTAAATGTAGTAATGCCACCACATTCTGCACTTATCAACACTGACTTGTGGTAGTGGTTCAGGTGTTGGTTCATCCCAGAGGTGGATAGATGACCCAACACCCTCCCACTGCTGACTTCCCTGCCACACATTTACATTTCGCTAGCTGGCCATCGGCAAGTGTTACAAAATGGTCCCACACTTTGGAGCTACGGATGACTTTGGAAGGTGGTGAAGAAGAAACAGAGGTGACACTTTCTTCATCTTCACATGCTGGAGCAACCTCACTATGCTTTTTTTTTCTACATACCTTTACAGGGGTACTAGTAGACCCAAACATGGCAACAGGGATGTTGGGACTGGGATTAGAGGAGGATGGAGTAACACTGGTGGCAGAGACACTAGCAGCTACTACCTGCCTGGGAGACTCATTTGGAACTGGAGAGGCAGGTGGTGAATTTTCATCAATAGAAGACAGAATTGTAGCTGGAGAAACAGGAGGAGTACTATGGGTGGCAGTGGAAAAATGAAGCTCAGGAGACTAATCAAGGTCAGTGGAAAAATCATGCTCAGTGGAAAAATCAAGCTTAGCAGGCCTTGGTCCCTCATATTCTTCTTCTACCTCTTGTAGGTTTGGACAAGAAGAAAAATCATCATCAGCAGATTTTGGGGAGAGCTGATGAATTCCCTCTTCTGCCTGGTGGTACCGGGAAATGGTAAATTATCTCCCTCAATAATTTTTTTTGGAGACAATATTCTCTCAGTGTCAGTGACAGTGGTGGCAGGCTAAATGTTCTCAAAATATTCCAATAATTCAAGTTTGGGTTCCTTACATGGACGTTAGCTATAAAACTCCAGTGTTGATACTGCTCACAGTTTCCCACCAGTAGTGTTCATGTTCAACACGCTAGGTGTCCCCAGGTTTATAGAACTGGCTGTAGCGGAGGTGGTGATGGAACTGTCAGTGGCAATAGTCATTGTGCAGGTGGTTCTGGGGGGATCATCATGAAACAGCTGACAAGAGACAGGTGACAGCCACTTCGTGGTCTTAGAGGAGGAACTGGACCTCTCTATCCTACTAGTAGAGGTAGAACGACCTGCAGCTCCATTCTTTCTAGTTTTTGGGTTGGACTGCTGCTGCTGAGTCTGACTAGTACTACTCAAAGTACTCTTCTTTCCCCTCCTGCTGCTGCTAGCTCTGCTTGAAAGCAACTGCACTGTGGTGGTGTTGGTGGTTGCTGGGTCACTGCAGCTGGAACCAGGATGAGGAACATCAGGTTGTTCACTAGGACTCAAATCCATTACAGATAGGTAGGTAGTAAACGATTATAGTTTTACAACTTTAAAACCTGCCCACACGACAACTATGACACTGGCAGTGTGACTCTGAAAACTATTCAGAAAAATAACTTGTATTGTGATTATTTGTAATAAAACCAACACAGGTGACTCTCCCTTGCGGTGGCGAAAAGGCACCCTGACTGCCTATACATCTGTGACACTGGCAGTGTGACTCTGAAAATTATTTGAAGAAAACCCTAATATTTTTTATATTTTGCACGGGAACAAAGATGACTCTCCCTTGCAGTGGCAATAACAGGCACTAATGCTGGCTGCCTGCCTACACAACAACTGGACACTCTCTAATCTCTTCTCTCTCAGAGCTCCAACAATGCAATGAGGAAATGCAGGCTGTCTGCCTGGGTGACTGTGTCCAACCCCCATCAAGAAACAAAGAAGCTTATTGGAATACAGACAAAGAGGGAAAGTAGTGCATGAAAAGGAAAATGGAATTGGACTAGAACCATGGAGGGAAAGTAATCAAGCACACACAGGTAGTACAACAAAGCTCAGACTCCGAACTGTCCTGGTCTGAAAGTAGTCAAAACTTTCGAAAATTTGTCGAATGTGGAAAGTTTTGATGACTTTCGGACCAGGGCTGCTCGGAGTCGGACCTTTTTTGTCAAACGATCCTTGCATGTCAGATGGTCCGAATGTCTCAGAATGACCCCATTTTCAACTAATTCCGAATTTCTCTGAATCAATTCGCACAAGTCTAAAGTGCTCCATATTCCGGATACAATCTGTGTTCCATAAACCGGAAGTAAGGCTTTAACCCCATAGTCACGCTTACTTTCGGCAGACGTAATTACCATAACGATTTGAATGTAAACAACCTGTCAAACTGATGGAAGAAAAACTTCAATCGCCCTTATGATGCCTGGATTTATACGCAGATTACGTATAGCCTATACTATGTTTTTCAATTTGCATTTCTAAAACGTGGCCATCATTCCACTTTATGAAGAAGTGCTCCATATGGATAACCACCCATCCTTTGTTTTCTTAGAAGATGTAATTACTCCAGGATCTTAAATGTCAATTTCAATATAGTAGCCCCCGCATGGCCTCAAGTAGGGTACAGTGGGGTCACCAAATTATGAACTTTACAGACTCACGGAGTACACTTACCTAAGACTAAAAGAAAGCAGCCTGTACTATAAACGATTTCCCTGAACTGTATCCTAAAATACATTAATATACATATTGTTCAGATACTGGACACAGATACAAATTAAGCAAAC
This sequence comes from Rhinophrynus dorsalis, assembly GCA_037306005.1. Lineage (NCBI taxonomy): Eukaryota > Metazoa > Chordata > Amphibia > Anura > Rhinophrynidae > Rhinophrynus > Rhinophrynus dorsalis. The sequence goes on from CM074721.1 coordinate 255,347,397, forward strand.
CAAAAACATAAAACAGAAAAATAGAACAATCTATACTGTAAGCAATTATCCTACACTGCATCACAAAATGTATACTTTCAAAACAGATTTCAATATATTAGATTCAAATAAGTGGGTTCTTTTTAATTAGTCTAACTGGGCATTAGTGACCTATTTTCTGATCCCTAGTATCCCTCACATAGGGGTAAAAGAAATCAACCTATAAAAGCCAGAGCTTCATGTCCCAAACATAAAAAAGCAAAGCAACTGACACTCCTTAAATCTTGAATACTCTATTCTCCCTTGGTCACAAAAGACAACATGTTAGCTGACTCATATCAATATTCTCATTGAGTCCCAGAAGGGTCAGTGTATTCATCTTGAATATCCACTCTGCCTCTTTTAGATACAAAAGACAGTACCTATTGTTAGCCTTCATAGTAATAGATTCTATACCCATTATCTGAAAGTTCTTTATACCGCCCCTTGGGCACATTCCAAAGTGTCTTCAGACACTATGTACCTTATCATTTTGTATAATGTTGGGGAGGTATTCTCCAATCCTATCTCTCAATTGTCTCGTTGTCCGTCTAATATATTGGGAACTACAGCCGCACTTTATGTGTTAAATTACAAGTTTTGTTTGGCAGTTTATAAAATTCCTTATCTCATAAGAAATGCCAGTGGCAAACCTACTAAATTTAGTGGACTTATTAACTACATAGGGACATGTTTGACATCTACCTAATCCACACTTAAAGCAGCCTACGTGTGGTACAGTCACACCCATATTGCCAAAAATCCGATTCCTCTCTATTTGATTACAAATTGGTTTATCAGATGACCCGCCCTGAACCATCTTAGGTCTACTTTTTGCCATAAAGGCCCATATATTTTTGGCCTTAGTGAATACTATAGTAGGATTCTTGGAAATATGAGGCTTCAATAGTGGATCCTGCTCCAAAATCAGCCAGTATTTTTTAATGAGCTTTTTGATATTGTTTGCCTGGGAATTATATTGAGTTACAAAATGTACCCCTCTTCTTTCCTGATCCTCATCCAGATTTTTAAATTCAGTTAATGTTTTTTCCTCTTTAAGCCCTCATTCTGTTTTTTTTAAGGCCAAGCAGGGTCTTTACGATCAAGAAGTCGTGCTCTGTTATAGGCGTCATCTAGTTTTTCATCCCGATATCCCCTCTCCAAGAACTTGCTCTTCATTTCTATACTTTCTTTATCAAATTGTTCTATTTTATTGCAGTTGCGATATATCCTGTGATACAGCCCGTATGGAATGTTATTAATTCAGTGGGGATTATGGTTGCTGTCTGCCCTCAGATAACTGTTACGTGCCACTGCCTTGTTGAAGGTACTCATCAGGATATTATTTTCTTCATCAATTTTCAACTTTAAATCTAAAAAATCTATTTCTGAATTGTTAATAGTCCAGGTGAACTGTAACCCCACTTGTGTTTGATTAAAATATAGGAACATTTCCTACAGTTCAGTGTCGTCTATGTATCTTCCATAATATACCACGTTCGCCCCCCACCTGACCATATATGTCTGGATTCCCAGAAACCCATGGCCAGATTCGCGTAGCTGTGGCGAACTTGGTACCCATTTCTGTCCCCTAAGGGGATGTTTACAACTCATACATTTAAAGGAATTGTTCCTCTGTCATCAAAGGATTACTCTTAGATGCGCATTTATGCTGAGTCTTTTATCTTCTTTTTTGCTATTCTACAATTGGAATTCTGTTAAGGTCACAAGACCAGGTGACCTGGACCCTAGCGGCATCATGGAAAGAGGACAGAGGGAACAACAAAAAATAAAAACTTCTGAGAATAAGAGGACTGGTGACTTTGAACTATTATTGTGTGGTGCTCCTGGTGTAATGCAGAGTGTACCTATACTCATAGGATACTACCCACCGTTGTCGTGTGAGAAATCAATGGTAAGGCCTACCTCAAATATTCAGTGCAGATTTGGGCACATGTTCTGAAAATAATTTTTTAGAACAGGAGAGAAAGTACAGAGAGGTGACACAAATTTAATTTAGGGGATAGAAGATTTGAAGTATAAAGAACATTTAGCCAAACTTGTTTTATTTACTCTAGAGAAGAAAATAGTTTTTTTACAGTACAGTGTGTTAAATGCCCATGGATGTGGTAATGGCAGATACAATGGCTACATTTAAGATAGGATTAGATGTAGAAGGAAACATACAAGGTTATAGCATGTAGTAGAAGGCAGGACACAAGTTCTGGTAACAAATACCCAATTTGGAGTTGGGAACTTTTATATATTCTCATTTTGGGGGTAATAATGAGGCAAAAGTTGAACTTGATGGACGTGTGTCTTTACTATGTCGTTATGTACTATGGTGTGATAGAGAGAAGATAACATATCCATTGTTTTAAACCTTCCATTCCTATTTTATTATGTGGAGCCAATACACTAACTTAGACAGCTCTAAATGCATAGGCTCCATAGAATAACATAAGAATTTAAGTATTTATCCCAGTGGAGAAGTTTCACAACATAATCAATCTCTACAAAATAACTACATATTCAGATACCCTATGAAGCCACATATCACTGAAACCAGAAGTCTTAATAGGCCAAGGTAGCCCTATTGATCCAAACTATATGTCTTTGAGTTTCTAGAAATATAAACATGACATCTGGTATGAAAGAAGTTCCTTTAGGCATGGGTGAACAAAAAGTCATCTCATGTAGTGGAAGCTTTATATAAGGAAATTCAGAAATAATTTGGAGAAAAGTTCTTCTAGGCCTTCTATTGCTGTGCTTGTAATCCTAGTCATAGAATTAGTCTGGATTTTGAGAGTACAAGAGTTAATTTGTAATTTTGTGGGTTGTGCTTATTATGCAATTGCCTTATATGGTACAGAAATGGCAAGGCTGTGTTTTGGACAAAACAGACAAAGAAGGTATAACATGCTAAATTTATTGATGCTAATGTCATATCTATGCCATTAAATAAATGCATTATAATATACAGTTTGTTTTATGCTGCAAACATTAGCCTGATGTCAGTCATTCACTTTCACACTCAATAGTTTAAAGTTATTCAGCATGTCATATCTTCTCCTCACGCTTCTTTCTCTGAAGTCAATCCCTTCTTAAATGAAAAGTTGAATGGTCATAGCAACCTGACATTCACTAACATGGAGACTTCTCCATATGAGTAGTTTTAATGCATCCTAAGCACTGATCTCAGTAAGCAGATAGGATACATTAAAAATCTTATAGTAAGTCAAATATGTTTGTGTGAATGAGCCCTAGGAGGATTGCCACAGCAGCTGCTCGAACGAGTGTGTCAGTCTTCTCACTTGAAGTATAGGAGGATATGAGGACATCAAGGAAAGGAGTGGTAAGGAGGATATTAATGTCTGAAATACCTTTAAATTGGGAACTATTAAAATGTGACTGGCATCAGTCCTACACTTTATACTTTACAATGAAATAAAAGAAAAAAGGGAAGTGGATTCCTCTTAAGGACCACTTTGATCTCAGTTGGCAAGCTGGAACATGTGACTGTTCATGTGTACCAGCTCGCCGAACGGGGGTCTGATAATGACCGTCCAGTCTTGGAGCAGTCAATTTCAAACCCTGCTTGTGCTCACAGTACTCCTGCAGGAGTAAAAATATGTGACGTTATAAGACAGTCATCGGTACTTTAGTCAAGTTAACCAGTGACGGTCTTAGCGCATCACCGGTCATTAATGGGTTAATTGGGACTTGTAACCTTTCAAATGCAAAGCAATTAATTGGAGACCTCTTTTTTTACTGAAGAGGATAACATCTCCATTGAAATCAATGGGATTTTAATGAGACTGTATTTGACCTATTATGGAGTCAATGGTTTTCCCCAGAAGTGCTCCACTTCCATTTGTGCATATGGCTCAGTTTGCAGTTTCGGAACTTTATGGCTCCATACATATGGCGAAAGAAATTGTTTTCCCTTGATCGCACCTTAACCTGATACTCTTAACTCTGTTCTGTATATTTATATTGTATTATTTCAATTTCTTTAAAGTGTTGTGTAGCAATATGGCACTATATAAATAAAGATACACACATACATTTTACTATATAAATGAAAATATATGTGTATATTCCCTTAATGTGCATGAGATACTTATGATAAATTCCAAACATGTAAATGTTTAACTTTTCGAAATGAAGAGGGTTATGCAACATGTTGCAAAGCAATGTGATGTGAACCCCTCTGACACTCAAAGGATTAATCTTCCTCTATATCCATAACTTTTACAAATAAACATGGTCTGGCTCTGGACATCAAAATTTAGTTACTATGTTTTACAGCAAAATATATATATAATAATTAGATCCTTTTATGGAAAACACATAAACTGTTTTGAATAACAAATTATTTTCCAATAGTTAATTGGCAATCATAAATTACACATTACTGCATCACAGTAAAAACACCAAGAAATTATTTTAATATAGTATTATTTATTTCCATTGGTTGTAAAACATGTTATAATATTAAACCCATATTTTTCATTGTACAGTCTGTGTTCCTCTGGATAATAGGCTGTTTGGGAAATTACAATATAAATCAAAATTATTTACAGCAAAAGTACATTTTTGTCAGTAAAATCTATATTTCCTTTGCAGAAAAACAAAAGTATAATAAACACTAATATATGCAGAGGTCTCCTTGACATACATATGTGTAGAGAACACTCATTTCATGAACCACTCTGAAAGTTAGAATTTAATTTGCCTTGTCTACAAGAGGGTTGATGTGCAATTCTAGTGCAAAAATTGCACCATGAGGGACTAATATATATTACCTAAATTCCCATTGATTTAAAGGACACAAAATACATATTCATATGATAATAATGTCCCAATTTTTGAAGTTTATTAAATGTAAATCTGGGTACTCACATACAAACCCCTTATGTGGTAGGTAGAAAGACAGCACTCGGGTGCTCTGGAGCTGGATACTATTACCTGTGCCAAAACCAGCTTTACAGTAAAAACAAGCAACATGTATTTTGCAAAAATGTATTTTACCGGTTTTCTATTGCAGAACCACAGTAAAACAAAACTGGCGTAGACAGCACATTTTGACATACTAACAAAAAAGGCAATGTCTGTTTCCAACTACTCCTTAAACTACCGCCTAAAAAACATGATAAATATCGAAGTCCAAGGAAATAGGGGTACATTTGACAACAGAAAGATGAAGTTAAGCATTAGATGTGTTCCCTACATTATAGAAATCTGACTTAGAATTCCCCCCATTGAAATATTAACCCCCCCCTTTGAAATTTGACATATATTGCTCCCATCCAACCTTCTTTCTCCATTTTAATTCGACAAATATTGCTCACATTCAAAATTGTTTATTCTCCAATTTTTTTTTCGACATGCCCTGTTGTATATTATTGCATGACTAACCCTTTAAGTACCAGGGCGGTAGCAACACATTGCTTTGCAATGCGTTTGCTACCCCTCTGGCACTAAAGTGTTAATAGCAAGGTATGCAGCTGCATACCTTGTCTGTATATGTGTAATAAATGTTATGTGTTGCATTTTATTTTAAAAAAATAGTTCAGACCTCTAGGGGAGAATCAGGACCCCTTCTGATACCCCCCTAGCATGGATCACCTATCCAGTACACATAGGTAATATGCGCTTTATTAAAAATGCCAGCATTGTTGCCAACATGGATCATCTTTCCTACTGGATAAGTGATCCATGCTACAGGGGTATCAGGAGGGGTCCTGATGCCCCCCTTTTGGTCTGAACTATTTTTTAAATAAAATGCAACACATTACATTTATTGCACATATACTGGCAAGTTATGCAGCCGTGTACCTTGTCTATTAAGCAATGCGTTGCTACCTCTCCAGTATGCAAAGGGTTAATCGTGCAATCCATATACAACAGGGCATATCGAAAAAAATTGGAGAATAATGTGAGCAATATTTGTCAAATTAAAATGGAGAAAGAAGGTCAGATGGGAGCACTATATGTCGAATTTCAAAGGTTAATATGTTGAAGGGGATAACTCTATGTCAGATTTCTATGCTGTATACTGTATTCTGCACTGCTTTTGTTCAAACAACAATAGTTTTGAAACCGTCGTTGTGACTTCTACACCTCAACTGTGAGGCGCAGGATTCCTAATAGATAATGTAACGTCAAAACACGTGGTAATACTGAATGTAGATAATAGTATGCTACTTGTGCCTTGTTTTTAGCTGTTTCTTATGGGCTTTTTTTTTTACTCGAGGTGCGTATAATTACCGCTGGTTTTGGTTTCACAACTCGGGTAACAGGATACTAAAATCTGACTTAAAGAAACACACCTGTTTATTTTTTTAACTGTGGTAAAAGTATCAAGTCCCTGAATGTTCCAATTAGCTAAAGAAAAGAAAAAAAATCAGTAATAAACATCTCAGATATGATAGGGAGTGCTAAGCATTGACTTTTTTTTTTATAATGATTAACACAAAATACCTCATTTTTGTAAATAGCAGGTAAATACTCCTATACGAGCAGCAGGAGATTAACCCCTCCCCCAGAAGACTCACTTGATTAGACAAGAATAAAAGAATAAACAGCAAGAAATGACCAGGACCATAGCCAGGAACTGAATAAATCCTATATAATAATTTGCTAAATGTGTGTTTGTCAGAAGCCGTCATGCACGCACTGCAGTCATGCGCACCACAGACTGCCCACGCTGCGGCTGTTAATGGAGCATCGGAGCTCCCCGCACCGTATCAGTAGCAGCGCGGGCAGTCTCTAGTATGCATGACTGCACCACGGCCAATGCTGGGTGGCACTGTGGTCCGTGTACACGGGCTCTTCAACTAGTTAAAATATAAACAAAAAGAAAAAAAAAATAATGCAATGAAAGAGTTCTGTAATGGTATTTTTCATCTTTGAGATATTGATTTAAAAGGGTCTTTTAACCCCTTGAATGCTAATTTTCTCCAACACTTTGCTTTGCAATTCAGTGCAAAGCAATGATGACATCTTTGTCAATTGAAGGGCTATAACCCCATTTAAACCAATTATGTCCTCTATGACATGGTTGATTTGTCCCAGAATTCCATTTTGCATTTATACATAAGACCCATTGACTCTAATGTACTGTAAAAAAGAAGAGCAATTTTGGTGCAAACAGCACCATAGAGGAGAAATATTCCTCAAATTCACAATCATTTTAATGGATCTATTAACCAACAGAATGCTTCCCAACATTTTGGAGACCTCTTTACCATTCAAATGGTTAAAGGCCCCTTTAAAATCAAATTTTATTTGTCCGTTGTGGTGCAGTTGGATTACCACAGATTTACTCTAGTTCTTCTTAATCCATCAGTCTCACTGAGTGAAATGTCAGAGAAAAAGAAACTTAACACTGTGCATCCATCCAGTATCCCACCCCCAAACCTTACTCACCTGTTTTCAAGACCTCATACCACTGACCAATATGTACATAGTAAAATGCTGAAGTATATAGCGCTCAATGAAAATATGGTAACTTATTCTCAAAAAAACATACTTACCCTAATTTAATCTTCTCCTTGCTGCCGTCTGTTGTGGACCTCACAAGTCACGATCCACGTTGAAATATCAATATGGAAAAAAGGAAAGCAAAGACAGCGCAACACAGAAAAATATTTCTGAGTGTAGTAATTCAGAAGATGTCTCTTAGAAATACCTTTTCCCTCTTGGTGGTATATTCTTTAGAGGCTATCTTGCCTCTTAGTTTAAAAGCCTGTACTAAATTTGTGAGACTTCACTCCAGGGTGGTGGTTTCCCCCGCTTTGTTGGTGCTTTATATTAAAAATGTTGATCCCAGCCCTCACCACACATCAAGAATGCAATGTGCAGACTATGCTGGGAGCATTTTATTGATTTCAAAAGATTGGTAAAAAAATATATGTATTTGAAAAATTAAAAAATTAATATGTATATCTTTAAATAGCCACCATAAGCATACGTTCGCAATATAGGGACTTAAATTCTGACTACATATAAATATGTCAAGCTTTTTGCATAATTAAATTTACAGCAACCTCACCTGGGAAGCCTCCAGTGGACGCTGTCAGAACACTTGGTATTAGGCTCCACTGATGACTCCCAGTGTTAATATATATGATAAAAGTGGTAAATAATACCAACACAAATTTATAAAAATTCTCACTATTGAGAAAATAAATTTGCTCAACGCGTTTCGTGATTATTTCAATATCACTTCATCAGGAGGATTGAAAATCTTTAAATTATCATTTACTAACCTTATGAATATGCCCTTTTATCTTCCTCTTGGAATACATAGCACTTCTATGTATTAATGACCTCACAAAATTCAAATAAAAAGGAGTAACATATATTTCAACTGAACATTTAGGCCCTTATTCATAAAGCTATATGTGCAATTCTTGAGCAAACCAACTGCACGGGGCGGGGGGGGAGGTTAACAGTTCTGCAAAATCCAATTGATTTTATATGGGGATTTTAACCCCATGAATGCTAGGAAGGTTACCTAGTTTTGCTTTGTATCATTATCTATGCAGTTGTCCACCGCTCAGATTCACTTTTGCACCTTATCAGAGTTGACTCATAATATCAACTTTTTTTCAGTTGACTTGATAATTTTATTTTTTACAGTAGACGATAATTATTGGTTTGTTTTGTAACTCTTTTAACACTTTGAGTTCCAGAGAGATATCCAACACAGGTACCCCTCTAGCACTCAAAGGGTTAATACTTGGTATTCCCTTTTAGGTAGTTTTTACATTGAAAATATTTAGTGACTGAACTTCTCTCGTACAGTGATTAAGCTGGCACATGCAAGTCTCCAAAGCATTTTAACTTTAAGTGATTTTCAAATATGCACTGTGGCAGCTTTCTATACACCTAGTTAACTGGCAGTGGCACACCTGCAGCAGATTTAGTGAATTGGATGCACACTAATTAGTTCTGAGCATTGTTGATGTAACCGTGTATCTACCACCAATATTTTCTCTCTCTGACTTATCTTTATGTGCACTGAAATATACTTGTCATGTCCCAAAGTACATCCCCTCACTTTTACTTACTAATGTCAATGTTTATTACAATTCAAGTAAAAGAAAAAAGAAGTGGCTACAGGACATGTTTACTGTCACAGTCATGTTGGATTATGTTAGCATCACTACATCATCCTTTAAAAGAGGACACTTATGAAAAATGCCTTTTGCACTGATACATGGGAACAACTGCAACCTAATAATTAACCAGTGGAGCACTGCATCCGGCATTTTTCATATGTGTCCTCTTTTAAAAGGGTGGTCTGGCAATCTGGTTACAGCCATCTTCAAAAGTAGTCTTAAAACACTTCCTGAAACAATGGTAGGAGGTTGTCATGTCATCCCATGATGTGTATTTGTAGAGCACTGTGGTAAAATGGGCTCTATGTTAGGCTGACCAGATCTCACCTTTAACCTGGGACACATAGGAAATAGCCATTTTCAGTACTTCACTGAAATCAATGCAGTCCTGCAGTATGCATTTCTCCTATGCATCCCCAGTTAAAGGTGAGGTCTGGTCAGCGTACTCTATGTATAAAAGCAGAGCAGAGAAATTCTGGAGCAAACCACTTGCATCAGAGGAGACCTATAAAAAACCCCATTATTCAAATGGGGCTTTTAACTCCATTGAATACTAGAGAGATCCAGCTGCTTGAGAAGCAATACAGTATAGTCCTTTCTAGTATTCAAGAGGTTAAATAGTTCCATTTAAATCAACAGGGATTTAGGGAATTTTAATTTATTCCCTATGGTGCAGTTATTTTGCTTCCCTTTGCATTTATACATATGGGCTGTGTATTTTATTCTATCAGGACACCTTTCATTTATTTAGCCTATTCAAAGTTTGAATACCATCACCTATCCATGATTGCCTACTAAAAAATGATACTCATACAGGCATTTGCATAGTACATCAGTAATGTCTATAGCTTTTTTATGTATTTATTTCTCTTGCTTGCGGTAAACGATATTGTTATTGTCTCACCAGCAGGACTACAAATAAACTCAATTTATCCACTCTGTCAGATGATGATGAAAGCAATGCAAAATAGACCCATGTTTGGGAGATAAGGCAATTTCAGCTCTTTTGACAATTCAACACTATACAGGAAGCAGCAGTAGGTATTTGAATACTAATGATATATCTAGTTTTCTTCAAGTCGTCCGTTGTGAGTTTGTGCATTTTCATTGAGTTTGAAACAAACTCTCATTGCATTGTATTAAAAATATTGAAGGAGGTTACATTTATACTAGGATTAACCTTAATTTGGTGAACAATGAATGAACTGTAAATGAAAAGATGGTCAGTGAAACACATTCTCCATTTTAAAACTTCAGATTTACATAGTTCTATCAAAGAATGTAAATGGACTATGGAAGCAGTGCTGGATCCAATAAAGAATGACAAATGATGAAGTTACATTAGGTTAATGAAATATTTGAACTTATTTTGGTTTAGAATTGCATAATGCAGAACAAAACATGCCATCACACACAGAACGATTTTAGTGGTATCCAAAAAAATAAAATTATGCATTTTAATATAGTATGATGCTCATGACCCAATGATTATTATGCAGACACAGCAAATTCTATAAGAAGACCAAGGTTATCATAATGATTCCTGATATATGCACATGTTTGCAATTTAACACAATAGTCCAGTTTCAAGAACAAAATCAAATCAAAGAATACAAGTAAGTTAGTTAACCCTTTGTATGTCAAAGGGATGGGCAGTACAATGCAAAGCACTCTAGCTCATTGAATGAAGTACAGCAAAATCATCTGTTTTCTTCTACATTATTTATATAGACTTCAAATCATTGTGATTAGGGGTGGGCGAAAAGTCCTGTTTTGTTCTTGCAAGATATTTAGCAAAAACCTTGTGGCTCTCTGCCTTTTCGAGAGAAATTTCACCCATAGCGAAGCCAATAGATTTTTCTTCATTTCACTTGGACCCAAAAATGTTTCACGAAAATGATTCCATATTTGGCCTACACCATTTAATAAGTAGAAGCTTCCAGTCCAAATACTATAAAAATCTTGCATTTTTGCACCAAAAAGCATGACTTAAATTGGAAGTAAAACGGAGTGAAAGGAGCTAGATGGATGGCAAAAATTAATTTTAAAGCAAATTATACAGCAAAATAAGGGTATTACAGGCTCACAGTGCTTACTGCCACCAAGAGCAACAGTATTAAAAAAAGGAAGTAAAGAAAAGAGGAACTGGCAGGACCCTAATGCACTGAGTGGCACAAATGAGGAGGAAAATGTCACCAGTAGTGTGAAAGAGACTGGGAACTCACATTCCCCAGACCATATGATGCCTAGTCCCCCAAAATATCACTTGGAATCTGAAGAAAAATTGTGAAGTCCCACTTGTCATGCCCAAGCAGTCTCATTAGTATACAGCAGCTATGGACTGGTGTGTGTGTTTGTGTGTGGGGGGGGGGAGCAGCTGCAGGGCCTAGCTGGATGGGTCCTGATGCTGCTGAGGTGGAAAGGGAAGTCAGCAGCCAGACTAACAGTCAAGGGAGCCCACATAGCCTTGAATCTGTGATTCCTATTCCCCCAGCATTATCCCTCTGGGGAATTATGATGAAGAATGCAGAACTGGCTATCAGTATGAGCAGCAACGCACGCTACCTACCTGTTCCTGCTGTTATTACTGCCAGTGTGTCTTCTTCATCTGGGGAGATGGCAAGTGTGATGGTAGGGGATTCTCTGTCACATTTGTCATCACCAAACAGTCCGATTCCCATTACGCAGCAAGAGTTGGTGGTGGTGGTGATGAGAGTGAGGTTGATGGTGGATGAGCTGGTGTGGAGGAGAGAATGAGGGACTTTTTAGCTGAAAGAAAAAAGGAATAGGAGACAAAGATACAAATGGGGTGGGCATTACCACCTGTAGTGACATTATGGAGTTTTCTATTGCTGTAATTCCTGCTGCTGAGTCGCCAGAGCCAGACTTTCAACTCTCTTAGCAGCAGGATGGTGATGAGTGGGCTAGTGTGCCACAGACCACAGTGGCCTCCATGGCCTCCAGTAGTGATTTGGGACTAGGACAGGTTCCACTTGCCATCAATAATCCTGGCCCTAATTTTAGAGCTGATTCACAAGCATCAATAGCCCCATGTAGCACCAGTAGCACAAATGAAGGCATTTCTTCTCCACCTTTTCTATCCTTGAAATCATAGGTGTGGGAATATTTTTCTCATGGGGCAGGCACAGTGCAGTTATAAGCAACTGCATTGTGTACAATGTGTGATGAGTTAATAAAAAGGGAAAAGGAGAGGATACACCTTGACACAAACACCCTCATAAAACACATGCAATACTGATACCACAACTTTTATGTTAATTATGTGAAAGCCAAAGCCCTGCAAAACAAATTGAGAGCCACTGTTACTGTAACCCCTGTCCATCTCCCAAGGGCACAAAGAACGTTTGCAAAAATCCAAGAGGAAGAGTAGAGAAACCCAACCTGAGCCTGGAAGTTCAGTGGCAAGTTTAACACCTGCGTCATCATCAGCTTCTTGTGCTAGGGTCCGGACACGGGAAAACCTACCAACTGTCCCTACCCTAGCACCCTCAGGGTCCTCTACCTCCTTTTCTGATGTACCACTTCCACCGACGTTACCAGCTGGTAGCGATTCTGTTGATGCGAGGATCTGGCAGTTCATGTCCACCCACTGTACACTGTATGGTATACCGACCACACATGGAAATGTGGTGGAGAGTAATCAGATGCAGGGTATCATTATTATTATTACTAATTCTTATTGTTGTCATGCGTCTTTAGAGGAGCAGATAAAGACCATAGTGACAGCAGTACGCGGACCTAAGCAGCAAGGTGTTTGGTTGCGGTTGTGCCAGTTGTTTCATATGAACGCAGATGTGTCCATTGTTCCTAGTCCTTCTCCTATTTCACACTCACACTGTGCACATTGCAGTTGCAGATGAAAGGCACAGCTCCTTCCTGCTCTCAAAGTAAAATTTAGTATTCCAACAAACCCATACGTTGCAGGAGGAGAAGAATTATTGGCAAACTTATTTTCTCTGGTTATACCTGAAGTGGTGGGGGCTTCTTGTGGTGCTGATGATGCAGCCTCAGCAATCAGCATCACTGAAGCTAGTGGCAAGTGGAAGCATCATCTCACTAGCACCTTTCTGATAGCACTAATGTTGATCCCAGTCCCTTGTAGAAGTCTAATCCTTCTGCTGCTTTAGACAACTGAGCAGCAGCAATTACAATAGTAGCAAATGCTGGATAGTCACCAGTGGCATTTGCCAACACCTCAACATATCATGAACTATTAGTGCTAGGCCAGTAGGGTACAATTTTTTTTTCTCAGGGCTTGTTTTTGGAAAGCCTGAGGCCTACAAACCAATTTGTCTCAGGGCTTGTGCTGAACATGTATTAGTACTACAAACCAATTTTTCTCAGGGCTTACGTTTTACAAGACTAAGTCCTGCAAACCAACTTTTCTCAGGGCTTGTGTTAAAAAGCATACGTTCCGCAAATTTTTTTTCTTCAGGGCTTGTGTTTGACAAGTCTATGTCCTGCAAAACAACTTGTTGCAGGGTTTGTATTTCGCCAGAGTCCTGCACACACAAATATTTGCCATGCATTTTGCAAACCTGCTGCTATGCTGTCTAACCATTATTTGTAAAGAGGTTAAAAAAGGATCTATGTGATCTATCTATTTAGATCTATATATATTCATCATGATTCCTACAACAAATATCAATATAATAATATTTGAGTCGAATGTAAGCTATCACTATTCTCAGACACACATTAATTAGTGGTCATAGCAGTGGTCAAAATAGTGGTAGATAAAAAGAAAAAGAAAGAAAACAGAAGATAGAAAAGGTATATATAGACAGGACCGGAGGGAGGTGGGGAAGGAGGGTGAAAAGGACAAGGAAAGTTTGTCATAAAGAAAGGGAAGAAAAAGAAAAAGGAAAAAAGAAAGGAAGAGAAAAGAAAAAAAGAAAAAAAAAAGAGGAAAAGGGAAAGAGAAAGAAAAGGAAGAAGGAGAAGGGAAGAAGGGGAAGGAGAAAGGAAAGGAAAAAAGGAGGAGACAGAAAAACAAAAGAAAGGGGGAGAGATGTGTAGGCCCAGGATTTCAGGGTTACTATCGATCTTTTGAGCTGAGGGCTCAGGCTGACAGCATGGCTGCCTAAAGGGCCTCTATGGCTTGGAGGCAAATCTGGGACACATCTGAAAGGGATGAATTTGCAATGTCTTGACCGCTCTATTATTATTCTTCCTATCTGGTTTTAGAGTTCTACTGACTGTGTGTTATATTTACTTTGGGTTCAGGCGGGGGATGATTCGATGTTAGCTACTTTTGTAAACGCACTTTTCGTTATCTTCTCCCCCTTGAGGGTTGTAGTTGACCCGTTCGTGCTAGTTTAGTGGTCTGGGTGACATTCTTGGTCTTTCCGGACCACGCACGATTTTTCGTGACCAAGTTATTCTCTGTGGTTTCCTATAAATTTTGATTGCCCTACTCCACGACCTATCTTCTTTCCCATTTTCTACCTCCTTTTGCTTTCCTAACTTTTCCCCTTGTTCCCCCCCCCTCTCCTTACCGGAAATTGTGTATTTGTTGTTTGATGCCTCTGGTGGGTCTGAGGATGGTTGGTGCGACACGAGTCGGCCGGGGCAGGGGCGTGTTCCCCTCCCGCCACTTTAAGATACTCTCGGTCAATGCCAGGGGCCTCAATGTACCTGAAAAGCGCTCCCAAGCTTTGAGGGAGTTTCACAGGCTCGGGGCTGAGGTGGTCTTCGTCCAGGAGTCTCATTTCAAGACTTCAAATCATCCCTTGCTCCTAAATAGACACTTTGCTAATGCTTGCCATGCAACATGTGCTGATAACACCAAAAAGAGAGGGGTATCTATAATGATTTATAAATCTGTTGCATGGGTAACCTCCGGGGTCGAACGTGATGAAGCAGGGCGATATCTTTTTCTCAAGGGTTTGTTGGGAGGAGTGAAGTACACGTTGGCTACGATTTATGCCCCCAACTCGGGTCAACTTAGATTTTTTTCTGCTACATTGAGGAGGTTGGGGGAGTTCCAGGAGGGACATCTCATATTGGGTGGGGACTTTAATATGCCCCTCGACCCTTCATTGGACTGCTCATCGGGAGTTTCACACCTGCCGTCAAATACAATTACGAGTTGGGATAAATTGTTGCGATACTCTCATTTGATGGACGTATGGCGTCTATTATCGGCACAAGCCAAGGATTTCACTTACTACTCATCCGTCCATGATAGATACACTCGTATCGACTATTTTTTGATCGACCAGTGTTCCCTGTGTATAGTTACGGAGGCGTCTATCGAATCTATCACATGGACTGATCACGCACCAGTGTAGATTAAGATCTGCCTGGAGGGAGTCGGGAGCGGCAGATCCTCCTGGAAATTGAATGAGTTGCTTCTTAATGATTCAAAGGTAGTGTCTAGAGTGAGTGAGACTATTTCGGACTATTTCGCCTTCAATAATACGCCAGATGTCTCTCCGACTACAATTTGGGAGGCTCGTAAGTGTGTGTTGCGGGGCACCTTCATTCAGTTGGGTACACAAAGCAAGAGATCCCGCCTTGAGGACCTGCAGAAACTTCTGACAACTCTGCGAAATCTGGAACGTCAACACAAGGCGAGTGTTTCATCGGATACGCTGTCCAAGATTCTTGAAGTTCGTACGCAGATTAGAGAGTGGTATGTGACGAAAACTCACAAATCTTTCTTGTGGATTAAGTATGCGAGTTATATGCATGGCAATAAATGTGGGCTAAGTGTTTGAAACCCCATCTTGATAAGCTCCTGCATCAATCTCAAACCGGGTTTGTCCCAAAAAGAGAAACCCGGGATAACACGACTAAAGCACTGATGATCATCCACAATGCCATGTCGAAGGCCTTTCCTATGATCTTGCTCACGATAGATGCGGAGAAGGCGTTCGACAGAGTGCATTGGTCCTTCATTAAAGCTACGCTTCTATATCTGGGTTTGGGGAATAGAGCCCTTCACAGTATATTGAGCCTGTATACCAGTCCCTCGGCGCGTATTCTGATTAACGGACAATTATTGGAGCCCTTCCAAATCGGCAACGAGACTCGGCAGGGATGTCCACTATCCCCTTTAATATTTATCTTAACTCTGGAGCCTCTCTTAAATTTGATTAGAAACCTTCCGCATATTAAAGGTGTTTTTTTCTGGTTCAGAACACACGGTGGTGTCTAGTTTTGCAGATGACATCCTGTTGACCCTCTCCTCACCCGAATCCTCTCTTCCTCCTCTTCTCGAGCTCTTTGACGAATATGGTAACCTCTCGAATTTTAGCATAAATTACTCCAAATCTGAAATTCTTCCTTTGAATATACCCGAGGATGTGAAGCCCCGACTGGGATCTCACTATCCCTTTCATTGGAGCCCTGATGGGTTGCGATATCTGGGGGTCTTTCTTACTCCTGATGTCCGATCTATTCCCTCCAAGAACCTGGTGATTGTATCCCATCAAATCAGGATGGATCTCCAACGCTGGAATGGACTGTTCATTTCATGGACTGGTAGAATCAATTTGATTAAAATGATAGTCCTACCCAAACTGATTTATCTTTTCAAAACTCTACCGATACAGTCCCATATTCGAGAGATTCTTACACTCTAGTCTGCAATCAATTCCTTTGTTTGGGCGTATAAGAAACCCAGACTTGCAGCTAGCTATCTTTATAGACCCCCTACTCAAGGCGGTCTAGGGTTGCCGGACTTGCTCCAATATTACCAGTCCTGTGCATTGGTGCCATTGGTGGATTGTCTAGCTGATAAACCGAAAGATTGGGTTACTATCGCACAAGCGTCATACCCCTCATTGGATCTACGTAATCTGCTGTGGCAGTCCCCGGCCCAGGCCAGGAGGATCTTGGCTGACAACCCTGTTCTCTCGCATGCCCTGACAATATGGGACAAAGTCGGACTGACGACCTTCCCATCCCCCCTTTTGTCCATATATGGTTCTATACACTTCCTACCTGGTGTCTGAAATGGTCCCTATAAAATTTGGGACGAGTTGGGCATTGGCACTCTAGCTGCTTTGACTCCGGAAGGGTCTCTTCTCCCATTTGAACATCTCTGTCTTCAGAAGTCCCTTCTGAGATCCCATTTCTGGCAGTATAGACAAGTGCAACATTTTGTTGAGTCAGTTTGCCAGAAGGGACTTCGAACTCGGCCACTCGCTAAATTCGAGATACAACTCCAGGCGGGTCAATTTGGAAACAAGACTATGTCCCGAATTCGCTCCTTCCTGTCTCCTCCTGTTTCCGCAACTAAACCTTTCTACCTAGAACAATGGGAGGCAGACTTACTCAAGACTTTCTCAGTAGACCAATGGAATCTGATCTTCTCCAAATTGTATGGTGCCGCTCATGACTATGCCTCGAAGGAAGTCAACTTTAAATTGATCTCCCGCTGGTACAGAACCCCTGATCACATTGCACAAATCTTTCTGACTGTTTCAGATATCTGTTGGCGATGCAAGTCGGATAGGGGTATCTTCTTCCACATCTGGTGGACCTGCCCAGATGTGTCAACCTTTTTGGTCTGATGTTGGTAGGGTTATCTCTGACATCTTCCATGCCGATGTACCATGTGACCCGTCACTTTTTCTTCTGGCGATCCTCCCGGACTCCGTTAGGTTTGACAAATCGAGATTGCACTTATTCTACTTTCTTTCCAATGCGGCGAAACTAACTATTCCTTTATTGTGGAAGGAAGATAGACCACCTTCTCTTGATATGTGGATCACTAGGGTTCAGTCGATGGCGACCTCAGAGCGTCTCCATGCAACAATGAATGGTACCCTTACTCCATTTGGTCTCGGTGGTTCTTCTGAAGGGGAGATCAATAATTTCTCTGGAGTGGTGGGGGTGGCGTGGCGGCTCCGTCCTGGTTTGGCTGACTGGTGTCGACTATTGCTCAGATGTCTCACTCGGATGGCTAGAGGCTCGACAACCTTGCTTTAGCAGGGGTCGGCTTCGCGCTCCGGGTGGGGATTAGACCCGCCTAGGTGTGGATTCGACCCCGTAGTCCTGTCCCCTTCCCTTCCTCCCCTATCTCTCCTATTTATTTGTTCATTTGCATGTTTTTATACTTTTTTTTTCCCATTTCTTTCATATTCAGACCTCTTTCTGTCTCCCCTGTGTCGTATATGGGTCTTTATTTATACTAACCACAGTAGATTTGGCTCTTTTTGTTCTTCATATAATAGATGAGATTTCTAACTTGGTTTTTCTGCCTGGTTTACTCTTGCTGATTATTTCTACAATTGAAACGTCAAATGTCACTTTGTATACCACTATCTGATACATTGTATTGTAATATGTTGTTTCCTTATATCAAGTCTGTTGGCAATGTTCTCTATTTTTGTCTTATGCTCCTCCCCCCAATAAGCATGTGGAAACAAAAATTACAATATACGTATATTTATTAAGAGATAGTAACACACAAATCTCTAAAAGACTGTGTACCAGAAAGTTAATTAGATACAATAAAATACAATGGTAAAAATACAATATGAAGCTTAGTGGTACCACTCTAAATAAACTGAGAGTTCTCAATACATTAATACCAGTAGTTCCTAGAACCAGAAATAGCTCCCAAAACTGTAGGTAGTGTTAATCTTGTTGGACTTAAGTATTCCCTCTGCCGACTATAGATGTAAAAGAGAACCTGTGATTCCTTGCTCTCCCATCCAGTAAATGCACACTTTGTATTCAGGTCCCCCTGATGCGGGACACGTCTCCCCAGAATGCAGATATAGTTCATGGGTGCCCCTCCGGTGGTGACCGCTGTGCTCTTATGACTCTCAGCGGGTATATGCCCAGGGCTATCTCCACTGATGCAGCACTGGGGAGCTGGAACATCAAAGCTGTTTTAAGCAGGCAGAGCATTCCCAACCATATGTAGATCTCTCTCTCTCTCAATCAGATACTCTGAACATCAGAGATTCAAGATACATGGGCAGAGGGAATTCAGCTGACAAAGTTCATACGCTTGTCAAATGCTACAGCTTAAATGGCTTGTAAAGTGGTGTACTAGTCTAACTCCTATCTAGGAACCTTACCAGCAGAGCACCATATCTCCATATAAACATTTGTTTTACTTGTATAATTTTTAGAAGTGTTTGTCTCCCAACACTGTTGCTTTATAGCTGTGTCCTACAGTAATTTACAATGTAACCTGTTACACTGAAAACCCGCTCAGACTCACCGCTTGCTGGTGGGCAACTAGAGGTTTCCATGGCTGTTTGTGTCAGTGCTGGCCAGTGGCCACACACATTGTTTTGTTTGCCAGTAGCCATGGGGTATTCATTTCTGCTGAGAACATAGCTGTCCCGCAAGTATGCTGAAAACATCTCACATGCAGCAGGACCACCTATAGGAGCTACATGGTGTTATTGTGCATCAGTTACCAACCCATACACTGGGATCATGTCCCATAGGAATGTGCCGCCACTAGTGCTACCACTACCACCACAAATATATGAACGCTGCCTCTGAGACCCATTTCCCTGTGTTCAGAATGGGAATGGTATGTTCCAGTTGATGTTGTTGCTCCTGCTGCTGATCCAGGTATAAACTTGACTATACTTGCCTCCTGTACTCCTATGGCTAGCACGGTACCAACTCTCATCTTCCTTTTCATTATGCTTTCTAGCCCTTACTTTCTCTGTCTCGTCATCTACAGTGCAACCCTCCATTCAATCTATAAGCATATCTTTACATTCCTTGACAGAATTTGATTCCTCAGAGAGATGCTGCTAATCATCATGACTCCTTGTTGTAACAAACTGATCACACTTTGGCAGAAATTCTGAAATTTTGTTTTTAAAGCGGGAGTCCAGCAAAGCAGCAAGAATTTATTCCTCATTGCTTTTAATGGACACTATGTGAGGATCTTGCTCAAAACACACACATGTCCTTTACCAGATGGTGCATGTCTGAGTTGTTATTATGCTAAGATACCTCAGCCATGCTCTTCAGTTTTTTCTGCAGAAAATATATGAGTGGAAGAATTTTGCTAATTTCTGCCCCAATGTGACTAACCAGCATGGTTGACTCTTCAGAAGGTTTCAGCAGCTCATATACATTGCACATTAGGTGACATTGCCCAGGTGACAAAGAGACACCCTCAGTTTTGAATTGTGTTCTCTCTAATTGCCTTATTTTGCTCATACAAATGCTCTGTCTAGCATGTACAAAGAGGAATTCCACCAGGTAGGTGGGATTGGGCAGGTTATTACTCTCCTGTATGTAATATAATGATTTGCATGCACTGTAGGAGCAGTTAAAATGCGAACAGATTTTGAAGGTGATATTCAGCATCTCTCCGATTGTATCAGATTCTGCCAAGAATCTGCACCATATCACTTATTGTCAATGCAGCTATTATGTTGGAGCCATGATCAGCAGACGCAAAACCAACTTTCAAGGAGTGGGGTAAAAGCATGGGCTATCCTTCTGAAGCTTTTTCATCATGCTGCCAGAACCAGAGGCAAGATTACTGGCTGTCACCTGATGCTGTAATCTAGTGTTGCCCACTGGTGGTGGGAGGGAAACCCAGTGCACTGTCACAATCATATAGTCTGTGCTCTTACCATTTGCTACACATCTGTAGATGTCCTTGTCATATGAGCTTTCTAGCCCTTTGCCCACACTAACCACCTGCTTGTACAATTTTGGCACAGTTGTCCTGGAAAAATAACTGTGGGTTGGGATATGCCATTGAGGCGCTACATGTGACCAATTCTCTAAATCCCCAGTTTTCGGCTAAAGAATATAGCAGCATGTCCAATGCCAACGTCTTGGCAACCTTGCCATTCCATAGGCATACTTAAGTGTGGGTTGGCAGAAGAACCCTGTAACTTGATTGCTTTAACAACATGATTAGAGGAGGTGGTGTAGGTGGAGGCAGCATGTGTGGGAAGTCTATAACTCTTGTCATCTCCTATAATAAAAAAGAGTAATATACCTCAGCAGCAGGAGCGATAAGTGTTATATCAAATAAACAAACTCATGGAACACTCTCTGACACATCAACATCACTACTTTTCTTATGTGTCCGAAATCCCTGGGAGCTTTTATAAGTGCTTCTGCTGCTGATAGTTGTGGCACCTCTGACAAGTTTATTGTGTGTTTCCCAATCGGACATGTGGTTGTGCTTCAAGTGGGATTTCATTGATGAGGTGCCTACATGTGTGCCTGCTTTCTCCCTGCTCACAGGCTTTTTACACAGACAACATATAGCAACATGCTTAGCTATTAAGCGATTAAAATCTTCACCATTTTTGCCCATTGCCAAAACATTTTTGATATTTTTTTAACAGCTACAAACTTTTTGCCCCTTTAATTACATGCATTTTTTGCCTTTTCTCTATAACAAAGTTTGGTTTTTCAAGGATGTGAAACACAACACAAGAAGCTACAGAGAGAGGTGCTAGGCTGTTGTGCTGTGAGTTTATAGCAAAATTGTGGCAGGAGAGGCACATAGTGACTGCTATCACTATGAGCAAGTTGAATAATAATAAATGGAGGAGCTGGACTGACCTTTATACATCAAGTGATTCTGAGGAGGAGGAAGTGACCACTACCAACATGAAAGGATCTGTGTGACCTGGTTCTCCAGACCCAATGATGGTCATTCTCTCAACATCACCCCTAGGGATCTTGGGGAAATTTGTGTCACAGGCAGAGGACAAGTCAGCTGCCTGTGCCTACTGCCATTGCTACGCCTGCTGCCAGTGCTGTGCCTTCTATGGTGTTTTGTGGTTCTCAGGAGTGGGGTGAAGGAGGAGATGATACTAAGTGTGATAACAGGGGACCCTAAGTCACAATTGTCATCCCCAAGCAGTCCCATCACTACTACCAGTACTAAGAAGTCCATCAGCTACAGTCTGAGAACGTGAGAAGTGAGGGGGGGGGTGATCATACAACTAGTGAAGAGGAAGACTCAGGGACTCAAATTGATGTGTTTGGTGTCAGTAGTAGTAACAGAGATGGTGAAGCAGCTGGTGAGACTAGCATTACCACAGTAGATCCTCCTACTTATGCTGAGGTGGTAGGGGAAGTACTGCAGGGAGGTCAGATTAGCAGTCAAGGGAGCTCACAACATTCCCCTGACCCTGGGAGTCCCCTTACCCCCATCGAACTGTCCAGATGGAATATCATCCTGACGAAGGCAGAACTGTTGCCTTGCAGCAATAATACCACCACCACCAGGAGCACAGATCGGCTGCCTGTGTCTGCTGCTACTGCTGCTAGTGTGCTTTCTTAAGATCAACAAGAAATAGCAAGTGTGACAGTAGTGGACTCTCTGTCACATTTCTCATCACCTCCTCAAACTCGTGTGTTACAATTAGAGGTCTGGAATTTCAGAATAAAGATAAAGACACACACTGCAGTGAAAACTATAAAACTACAGTTTATTAAAACATGCAATAATTAAATAGGTTATGAAATAAACATCCTGCCAGAGTTCACAAGCGTATGCGAGACATACAACTCTGGGATATAAAAAGAAAAAGAGAACTTTCTGCCAGAGTTCACAGGCGTATGCGAGACATACAACTCTGGGATATAAAAAGAGACATGTGAAATACAGTTTATTTAAACATGCAATGATTTGACAAGTGATGAAATACAAGAAACCAGAACTATTGCCAGAGCTTACATCAGTAAAACAAACTCTGCAATACACAAGACAGGAAAGATAAGAAATAAAAAAAGGTACTTATCAATGGGAGAGCCTGGTTACACGAAACCCCGTAATAAGACACAGGTGCACGGACAGAGGTGAAAATCAGGTACACACTCTTTCGTCCCAAATACGGCTCTGAATGTATTGTGTTGATTACAGGTTAAAATACAGACTACGCCCTAGGATGTCTAACACTGCGCATGCGTATGTGCTAGGTTATAGAAGGCTGAATATTGGAGACATCACTACCAGTCTCTCATAAACAGTACGTAAGCTAGCATAGCCTGCCCCCTCTGCTGTTGCCGGCCAAAACTGCAGAGAATTAACTCCCAACTAACCATGAGGAGATCACCAAAAAAAAACAAAAAAACATCCCTTACAATGGTGATATGTCTGTAACAGAGCAGCAGCAGCAAGGAGGGACTGGTGTTGGTTATGATAATGGTGGAGAAGCTGGGGTGGAAGGAATATTAATGTCCTTTGTAGCCCAAACTAAGAAGGAATGGTAGACAGGGATGGGGATGGGCATCATCACCTCCAGCAGTGAGCTTTTGGAGTTTGCTGCTGTATTTCCTGCTGCTGCTGAGTTGCAAGGGAAGCAGGATGCTGAGGAGAAGGCAAGTGTGCCACAAACCACCAGGGACACGGCGGGAATGAGGTCCAATGATGCGGGACTAGGACAGATTCCACTTGACAGCAGCAATACTTCCGGTCCTAGTTACAGTGCTGATCCTGAGGCAGTAGCAGCAAGAGCAGCAACATCATTATCTGCCCAACCAATGAAGTGGAATGTGGAGTAGAAGAAGAAAGAGGTCATTCTTCTCCACCTTTCCCCTCCCCCCTGAAATCCTGGGTGTGGGACTATTTTTCTCTTAGGGCAGACACAGTTCAGTCATCAGAGATGACACTGTGTACTTTTTGTGACAAGTCAGTGAAAGGGGAAAGGAGGGAATACACATTGGCACAACCACCCTGATAACATAGATTGTGAAGTGCAATCATCTACGTGGTGCTATGAGGCTCACTAGCATGACACCACAAAGCTTGCAATCTGTGACTCACATGGAACTGAAGATTTTATAGAAGATGAGACGTTTTGGCTTTAGTTCGAGGGATTGCTCACTTGTGCAGCAGCTTTTTTACAAATGGGGATAAAAAGCAAATAAAAATGACCATTCATATAAATGGGGTTTTCACTATGTGAAGCAAAGCAGTGTGAAGCAATGCAATGGAGTTCTCTGTAGTATTCAAGAGGTTTAAACCCCCATTTCAATCAATGTGAAGTGGGAGATTATTGTTAGTTCCTATTGTGCAGCTGGTTTGCTCCAGAAATGCTACATTTCCTAATAGTACATAAGACTCCTTGTTTAGAAGCCTAGCCATGTTCCACTGTCCATTGGTAACCCCAAAATCACACAAACATTATCTGACAGTCCAGTCTTGTTGCACTGTCCTCTGTGTCCTCACAGAATCACACATGCACTGTCTAACACTCCATCTTTGTTCCACTGTCCACTGTTATACATATATTCATACATATACATACACACAGTCTGTCACCTCAGAATGTTTCTGCTGTATGCCATTATTTAAATGTTTTCCTCTCCTTTATTTTTTATGTAATGCTGTAACACATAATGGTTCAGTTTGTTTCATATACCAGTACAAAGCTCTGTTGGTCTGGTGTAATGTTAAGATATTATCTTATTACCTATATTACTGAAGAAGCAGCGTGGATCGCTGCAAAACATTTTTAGTAGGATTCTTATTCTGTTTAATTTAATAAATTATTTTTGGATACTGAACAACCTTTTGGAGCGGCTGTTTTTTCTTTTCCTTTATCGACACAAGTCCAGAGATCTACCTTCGATCGTTACCTATATTGAGGTGTGCACGAGGGGAGAAGAACCTGTACAGAGTGTGGAGGATTTCACTGGGACACATACTGAACAGGGGCAGTAAGATATCCTTTAGTGTTGAGCGAGCGTGCTCGGCCGATGCTCGGATCGGCTCGAGCATCGCTCTGCTCGGCACATGGCGGTACTCGTCGAGTACCGCCATGTGCTCGCCCGCCATGTTCGGGTGGCGGGGATCTGTGCCGGAAGAGGCACAGATCCGAAGACGCTCCGCTGGACCACCAGGGACTGGAGGTACGGAGGCATTGCGGAGATGAAGGGGGCATTGCGGAGATGAAGGGGGACATTGTGGAAGAGGGGCATAGACTCTATGCCCCTCTTCTACAATGTCCCCCTTCATCTCCGCTATGCCCGTCTTCCACAATGTCCCCCTTCATCTCCGCTATGCCCCTCTTCCACAATGTGCCCCTTCATCTCCGCTATGCCCCTCTTCCACAATGTCCCCCTTCATCTCCTCTATGCCATAGAGGAGATGAAGGGGGACATTGTGGAAGAGGGGCATAGCGGAGATGAAGGGGCACATTGTGGAAGAGGGGCATAGCGGAGATGAAGGGGGACATTGTGGAAGACGGGCATAGCGGAGATGAAGGGGGCATAGCGGAGATGAAGGGGGACATTGCGGAGATGAAGGGGGCATTTGGAGATGAAGGGGGCATACCGGAGATGAAGGGGGGCATTGACCAGGCACCCTCCCCTCATCAGAGCAGGGGGTGCCTGGTGTAATGCTCGTGTTGCCCCATGCAGTTCAATGGGGCTCGGGTGCTCGGCCGAGCACTCGAGCCTCAGGGGGTGCTCGGTCAGAGCACCCGAGCACCCGAGCATCGGGGTGCTCGCTCAACACTAATATCCTTGTATGTTTGATCAGCTTTGTTTATACATATGTATTGATACAGCAACTTGGAAATGTAAGTGCAACTAATACATTGTCACATATATTGTTGCAGTATTTGTCTGATAAGGCATTATTGGTGCCCCCTGTGTTTTTTCTTGTTTTTGTCACTCTGTGATTATGTTCTATATAATAATTACACTCCATCTCTGCTCAAAGACCTGCATCTCAATTCAATCTGCAACTGGTCTGACAGCAAAAAAATCTTAATGAAGATATTACATTTGAAATTCCTCCTGCTTGCCACATTCTGCTGGTATCTCTTTAATCATTTAGGGACCTCTCTATGTCACAGTCCATGTTCCCACAATAAGCTGGGGAGCATGGTATTGGAATGTCAGATTTGATTAGAAAAGGCACACAAGGTTCCCCCAGCAAATGGGGATGTGCAGTGGGAAATTAAAATGTTTTACTAAGAGACCATAAAATGTATTAAGGGAGACTTTTTAAATGAGAATATCTTCATTAAAACTTTGCTTAAAACTTATTTATGGGAAAACGTTACCTTTGATTTTTGAGATGATGTATTTTCTTTGAACTTCCTAGATATACATATGGAGGTCTCCAACACATTATAGAGGTGGAGATAGAGACCTTCTTTGAGGGTCAAATGCAGGATTTCAAAAAGGGGATTACAAAATTGTAAAGTCACAACCTCCTTTTTGACTTTATTTATTTCTGCAGCTCTGAATGCTCTGTTTGCTGTAGATTTTTATATTGTTACAATTCACAGTCCTTTGCAGAAAACTCTCTGGAAACAGATTCAGAGAGCTCCTTGTCAAGGACATAAAAGTGTAACAAAATGAAGATAAAAACGTATAGGCAATATGTAAAAGTAAAAGTAAATTGACTGTCAGTTTAAATTAGATTGCAATAATAATGCCTACATCTTCTTGGCACTAATTACAGGCAGATACTCAAAGAGGGGGACAAGCAGTTGCACTTGTAGGAAGTGTTTTATTTTTATTTTTTCGTAGACAGTGACAGTGACATTTAATGAAAAAAAAATTATTGATAGGTGATAGAAGCAAGCAGGGATCCTGGCATGAGCTGTGTTTGAGGCTGAATTTGACAGTCAGGTACTAGACAGTGACTTTTTTTGAAGGGTAAAACATCACACATAAACAGTTATGTTGTGTGCTCTACCTGTTAGGGGCAGGGGTAGGGAGAAAGGAGTAGTGCAGGGAGGTGGTTGTGTTAGTAAAGTGGTAGTCTGAAAACTGACTGCAGGCTGCAGCCATGGTTGCTGCAGAGTTTGCAATAAATGAAAATGTTATTTATCCTTCTGAGGAGGCTGTTAGTCAAAGTCCCATAAATAGTTCCATCACCACCAGTAATATTAATAAATAATTTAAGAAAACTGAAGATAACAAAGGGTTACATTTTAGTGTTGATGGCATAGTGTAGGAGGGTGTAGAAGTTAGGAGTGGGCAAACATTTTCGACTCAAACCAAAATCGACAAATAATGGCACTTCTCAGCTGTCGAATAATTTCACGCGAAAATTGACATTTTTCTGCACTTTTTGCCTAACTCATTGTATTTAAATCAATGGGAACCTTGAATTTATAGACAACACATAGCAAATGTTATTTTATTTCCCACAGGCATAGTATAAAAGGACTCTGAGGATGCATCTGTTGGTGGAGTGTGGGGAAAGAATCAGTTGAGGAAGGTTTTTTGGGGGGGTTTGTTGACTGGTATGGGGGGGACAGTAAAAAAAATAAAAAATAAATTAAAAATAAAATATAAGACTTGGTATAAATGGGGTCTGAGGAGGGTGGCTGTGTTGGGGGAGACTGAGGAAAGAATCAGTTTTGGTAGGAGGTTTGTTGACTGAGATTGGGGGGACAGTTAATAAAAAATAAACAAAATTAAAAAATAATAAAATAAATTGGTACATAATGTGACAGGGAAGTGATCCCCTAACGTAAGCTGTGACTGGGGGAGACTGATACTTGATGGGATAGAGTATTTTGTAGAGGATGATTTGTAGGACTAAGACTTGTTAGAATCCCAAGCACCTTTTATTTGTGGAACTTAGACTTGTGTTAGGCAGAAGCCCTGTGGAAACATTGATTTGTGGGACTTACAGTTGTTTGGCACAAGCCCTAAAGACACATTGATTTGTTGTAGTACCTAGATGTGTGTTAGGACCAAGCCTAAGGAAATGTTGATAGACTTGTTAGACTTGTGTAAGGCATAATTCCTGTGGAAACATTGGTTTGTAGGACTTATACTGCTTGTTGTTGTTATAGGCCCAAGTCCTGTGGAAACATTGATTTATAAGACTTTCACTTGTTTGGCATTAGCCCTAAGGAACCATTGATTTGTTGTAGTACTGTTAGGGACCAGGAACCAGACAACACAAAAAGTATAAAATGCAAGTGCACACCTTTATTAAAGTAACAAAAAACAAACAAAACAGAATGGTGATCCAGGAGCATAAGCCAAAAGACAAGCCAGGGTCAGGAACCAAGGCGGGTGCTCAGCCAAGCCAGAGTCAGGAACACAAAAGTCAGAGATGTCAGGAACAAGCCAGGAGTCAGAAGGATTCTCAGTGGAAGCCAGGTCATAGACAGAGAAACAGGAGTGCAGGGGAATCCACAGCAGCCAGCAACAACAACACAAGGACAATGAGGAAGTTAGTCAAACTGCTTTAATTACCCTGGGAAGGTTTGCTGATAACAGTTAGGTGGGTAGTCACAGAGAGGTCAGCGAGAGGTCAGCTGATTCAGCCTAACCCAGGAAAGGGAAGACAGCAGCAATCAATAGCAGAGCTCTAGATTAGCAGGCAGCAGACTCAATCAGCAGAGTAGAGCAGCTCAGCCAAACCTTGATAGTACCCCCACCTCAACGACATCCCCCCTGTGGGGCAGGACCAGGTTTATGGGGAAAGCATACATGGAAAGCATGGAGGAGGACGGGAGCATGCACGTCCATGGCTGGAACCCATGAGCACACCTCTGGGCCATACCCCTTCCAACGGACCAAATATTGAAGCCTCCCTCGGAACCTACAAGAGTCGACTTTGTAGCGAACCTCGAACTCCTCATGATTGTCAACA
The DNA here is from genome assembly GCA_037306005.1 of Rhinophrynus dorsalis. Classification (NCBI taxonomy): domain Eukaryota; kingdom Metazoa; phylum Chordata; class Amphibia; order Anura; family Rhinophrynidae; genus Rhinophrynus; species Rhinophrynus dorsalis. The sequence goes on from CM074721.1 coordinate 255,376,110, forward strand.
GGCACAGAATGGGGTCGAGGAGTGACCGTAGTAAAACAATTATATACCAGGGGTTCAGCAGCAAGACATGGAACACATTGTGTATCTGCATATTGGGAGGTATAGGGCATAGGCCACAGGGTTCACACGTCGAAGGATGCAGAAAGGCCCCACAAAATGGTGAGCCAGTTTCTGTGAGGGCTCTCAGAGGTGGAGATTTCTGGAGGGCAACCAGACCCTCCCCCCGACCTGGTAGAAGGGTGAGGGTAGGCGTTTACGATTGACCTGGAGCTCCTGGGATTGTTGTGAGCATCGCAAAGACTCTTGGACCTGCACCCATATGGAATGGATCTGCTGGAGATGATCCTCCAGTGCTGTAATCCCCTGGGGTGTGAATGAAACTGGAATCATTTACGGTTGATACCCATAATTCACCATGAAGGGGGAGAGCCGGGTAGAAGCCGAGACAGCACTTATGAGCAAACTCCACCAAAGGTAGCAGGTCCGACCAGTTATTCTGATGGTCTGAGATGTAGTGCCGCAGGAATTGCGCCAAGACCTGATTAGCCCTTTCCGCTGCCCAATTTGATTGCGGGTGATAGGCCAAGGAGAAGGAGAGTTGGATACCTAGTTGTGCACAGAAGGCCCTCCAGAATCTTGCGACAAACTGGCTAGCCCGATCGGAAATTATGACTTTGGGAACCCCGTGTAGCAGATAAACCTCTTTGATAAAGACCATAGCCAACTCTTTAGCAGATGGGAGTTTTTTGAATGGTATGCAGTGGATCATCTTAGAACAACAACCATGAGGATGACTGTGTTCCTTTAGACAAAGGGAGGCCAGGTGTGACCATTGCTTCTTCCCTTTGGGTATGGGTTGGAGAAGGCCCACTGGAAGGTGACGGGGTGATTTGGTCTGCACACAGACTGGACAGGCAGTGACAAAGGCAGCAATATCTTTGTTAAGTTCTGGCCACCAGAAGAGGCGGTAAATCAAACAGAGAAGCTGTTTTTTCTGGGATGCCCTGCTGAGTTAGTATTATGGTAGGTTGAAAGTACCTTGGTACGGAGGTTAACAGGTACAAAACAGCTCCTAGAGGGAGTCTCAACAGGTGCATCTACTTGGGCAGTCAGTATTTTCTCCCCAAGGGGAGATGTTATGGTGGTACATATGGTGGCCAGTACTCTGTCCTGAGGAATAATAGGACTAGGAGGACTCTCCTCTTTGGTGCCCTAGAACTGTCTAGACTGGGCATCAGCCCAGACATTTTTGGTACCCGGCAGGTACGAGACCACACAATTAAAATGAGACAAATATAAGGCCCATCTGGCCTCCCTTGGAGACAAGTGCTTAGCCTCGGACAGGTAGGTGAGGTTTTTATGATTCGTGAGGATTAGGACTGGCATGTAAGTTCCCTCGAGCAAATGCCTCCATTTTTTGAGAGCGAGTATTATCGCCAGCAGTTCACAGTCACTAATTTCATATTTGCACTCCGCATGACTTATTTGTTTGAGAAATACTCACGCAGGTGCAACTGGCTCTCCAGAGTAGGACGTTGGGACAGGAGGGCACCTACTCCTGTCTCAGAAGCATCAACCTCAAGTACGAATGGAAGCTCAGGTTTTGGGTGTGCCAAAATGGGCAGCTTTTAATGACTCAAATGCCCTGATGGCTTCTGGGAACCAGTGAGTGGAGTTACCGTCTTTTTTGGTCATGTCGGTAAGGGGTTTTACAATAGAGGAAAAATTGCAGATACATTTCCTAGAGTAGTTAGCAAACCCGAGGAAATGTTGAAGAAAGCGGAGACCTATGGGTCGCGGCCACTCGAGAACAGCCAAGAGTTTCTCAGGGTGCATAGTGAAACCGACTTCTGAAATTATGTACCCCAAGAAGGTGACCTGTTTGTGGTTGAACTCACACTTCTCTAATTTGCAAAACAGGTTATTTTCTCTTAAGCTTTGCACGACTCAGTTTACATCTGCTTTGTGGCTTTCCATGGAGGAGGAATGGATCAGAATGTCATCTAAGTATACCACCACGCATTGTTGGAGCATGTCCTGGAGGACATAATTTAGGAATTCCTGGAAAACCGTGGGAGCATTGCAGAGACCGAAGGGCATTACAAGGTATTTGTAATGCCCTTCCTGGTGTTAAATGCAGTTTTCCATTCGTGACCCTCCTTTAGCCATACCAAATTATGCGACCCTTGCAGGTTGAGCTTAGTAAATACCTTGGACCCTTTCAACTGATCAAATAGCTTGGTAATAAGTGGAATAGGGTAGGTGTTTTTAACCAGAGGCGTAACTAGAAGCCACCGGGCCCTGGTGCAAGAATTGCCATGGGCCCTCCCGACCACATTGGCCCCCCTCAACTACATTGGCCATCTCCACATTGCCCCTTCCGCAATGCCCCTCATTCTCCACAGTGCCCCTTCATCTCCACAATGCCCCTCTTTCTCCATATCGCTCCTTCCACATTGCCCCTTCAACAATGCCCCTCATTCTCCACAATGCCCCTTCCACATTGCCCCTCTTTCTCCACATTGCCCCTTCCACAATGCCCTCATCTCCATATTTCCCCTCAATCTCCATAATGCCCCTTCACAATGCCCCTCATTCTCCACAATGCCCCATCACAATGCCCCTCATTCTCCACAATGCCTCCATCACAATGCCCCTTCCACAATGCCCCTCATTCTCCACAATGCACCTACTGATGCCCCCCTTCTCCTACCTCGAGTACCTGGTGGTCTAGCGGTGAGTCAAGCTCCCGTGCGGTTCTTAGTAATGCAGAGAGCTGGGAGATGATGTTGCAGGGGGCGGCCGGGCCCGTCACTCTTCCGTCACGACCCCTGCAACCCCTATTGTTACGCCACTGTTTTTAACTGTGATACGACTGAGGCCCCTGTAACCAATACAGGATCTCAGTTCTCGACTCTTTTTCTTCATGAAGAAGCATCCGGCCTAGGCAGGAGAGGAGGACTTGTGGATGAACCCCCAGGACAGCGCATCCGCAACATACTCCTCCATGGTCCTTTTCTCCATGACAGAAAGAGGATAGACTCAATCTCGAGGAGGATGGCACTCGGTTGTAGTACAATGGTACAATTGTATGGGTGGTGAGGCGGGAGCTCACCAGCCCCGCCCTTATCGAATACATCAAGGAACTCTTGGTACTCTTCAGGCAGTGAAGAGACCGAGGATGTGGGTAACACCTTCACCACTTTTAGTAGGCATGTCATGGAACAGTTGGGCGACCATGCCATGATTTCGGGCCTTACCCAATCAAACATTGGATTGTATTTGCGCAACTATGGGTAACCCAGGATCACAGGATAGTGAGGAGAGTGGATCACCTGGAATTGTAAGGTTTTGTGATGGAGATCCCCTACAACCATAGACAAAGGAGCAGTTTCGTGGGTGACCTGTGGTGGCTGTAGGGGTCTGCCATCAATAGCCTCAAGAGCAAGTGGAGTGGTACGGAGCTGCTATGGAATAGAGTGCTTCTGTGCGAAGGCACTGTCGATAAAGAGGCCCACTGCAAAGGAGTCAATGAGTGCCTCTGAAATAATGGAAATCTTGTCCCAAGACAGCCCAATGGAGACTAGCGGTTTATCCATATGGATAGCTGGGAACGCTGAGATGCAACTTAAGGTCTATCCCCTATAGAACCTTATGTGAAGGCGTTTCCTGAACATGTGGGGCAAGTTCGCAGTAGGTGCCCTGCCTTACCGCAGTAAAGGCACAGGCTCTCCCTCCTCCTCAAGTCCCTCTCCACAACTGAAAGGCGAGTAAACCCAAGCTGCATGGGCTCCACATCACCTGAGGGTTCGAAACAAGGAGGCATGGGAGGAGAGGGAGGCACGGGTGGGGACAAAAAGATCGGAGTTAAATGGATGGGATGCCTCCGCATGTGCTCCCTGAAGGAAAGTCTCTCACTGATTCGGGAGTGAATCAGGATACAATTTGAGACCAGTTCCTCTAAATCTCTGGTGAGATCCAGGGCTGCAATCTCATATTTAACCTTATCTGAGAGCCCATTAGAGAAAGCAGCCATGAGAGCCTCATTATTCCAAACAACCTCAGCTGCCAGGGTACAAAACTGTATGGCATAATCCAAAACCCTCCTAGTACTCTGCTAGATGGACATTAGTTGCTTGTCAGCCGAGTTGGAGAGGACCGGTACATCAAATACCCTTTTAAAGGAACCTGGAGGCTAACGCAAATTAGTCCATGTGCTGGTCTACCTGGTCCAGCCTGAAAAAACATTAGATGGATTGCCTGCACCTTTTGAGTTCATGGTCCTTGTGTACTGTTAGGGACTAGGAACCAGACAGACACAAAAAATATGAAATGCAAAACACCTTTATTAAAGTAACAAAAAACAAACAAAACAGAATGGTGACCCAGGAGCATAAACCAAAAGACAAGCCTGGGTCAGGAACCAAGGTAGGTACTCAGCCAAGCTGGAGTCAGGAACACAGAAGTCAGCAATGTCAGGAACAAGCAAGGACTCAGAAGCCAGATGGATCATAGTAACATAGTAATTTAGGTTAAAAAAAGACTTGCATCCATCTAGTTCAACCCTTTTCCTATTCCTGTTTACCATCGTTGATCCAAAAGAAGGCAACCCCCCCCTCAATATAGCAATTTCAAATTCTACCCTGAATAGGGAAAAAATTCCTTCTTGATTCCAAATGTCAATCAGATTTCTCACCAGAGGAAGTCAGGTCATACACAGAGAAACAGTAGAGCAGGGGAATCCACATCAGCCAGCAATAACAACACAAGGACAATGAGGAAGTGACAGTCAGTCACATGGAATTTTGAATAACCTCCTTCCTCCCTTCTTCTCCCCAGAGTGCCCCACTGACTCTCCTAATAAATAGAACAAATGTCCTACCTAAAAGATAACCTAAAATAAACTTCAATTCTCCTGTCTTCTCTAGCTCAAAAAACATATTGCTCTTTCCGCTCACAAACACAAAATAACATGCTGTGAGAGCCTGACAGACTTTTACATGGCTGTAGAAAACTTTTATGTGGTGGAGAAATATTTTTCTTCCCATGGATTTCAATGGGCATAAAAGGCCAGAAAAAGCGGAAAAATAGCACTTTTTCTGGAAATTATTCGCCAAGTGGAAGGTGCCATTATTCGCCAGTTTCAGTTTGAAGTGAAAATTTTCGCCCATCCCTAGTCCTTATCGGGGTCTGGACAAGGGATATAGTGACAGCAGCAGTACTTGGTTTTGGGTGTCATAGTGTTTGGATAGTTGTGCCCCCAGATGTTATTTACCACACGCACATACTGTGCACATTGCAGTTGCCAGTGAGAGCCACAGTTCCTGCTCTCAAGGGAAAAAAATATATTCTAATAACAACACACCCATGATTTTGGATGATGGGCAGGTGGAGAAGAATTAATGGCCAACTTCTTTTTTCCACATAGACTGGGGGCTATTTATAGTGCTGCTACTGCCTCAAGAGAATAACTGGAACCGTTTGTGGCAAGTGGAACCTACATCATCCATCTTCCATGTTACTACTATTGTTGATCCCATTCCTTTTAAGCTGCCTAATCATCCTGCTGCTTAAACAACTCAGCAGCAGCAGTAAGAACTGCAAATTCCACAATTATGGACTCAGGAGGACATTTGACAATGGCCAGTGGTCACTGGCTAACATGACCTGCTGGCACTAGTCCAGTAGGGCATTTTTATTTTTTTCTCAGGGCTTGGGCTTTGAAATATATATATCTATATATATATATATCTATATATATATATACCTACAAAAAATAAACAATTTTTTTGGGGGGTTGTTTCTAACAAGCCTAAGTGCCAAACAAGCTTAAGTCCTGCAAGTCAATGTTTTTCATGGCTTGGGCCTCTAATAAGTCCAAGTCCTAAAAAGGCCTCTAATGACAAATCTAACAAATCATCCTCTACAAAAATTCAAAAATTCTCTATCAAATCAAAGATCATTCCACAGCGGTGGCAGCTTATGTCAGGGGGTTCATGTCTCTATCACTTTAAATACACATTTCTTATTTAATTTTATTTATTGATTTTTTATTAACTGCCCCCCACAATAACAGTCAAGAAACCCACCCTGTTCAACTGATTCATTCCCCAGACTAAATCCAACAACACAGATCCCACAGATCTCCACAGATCTCCACAGATCCCTTTTATACCATGTTTTATTAGTTTTTTTAATTGTATTTAGGATTTATTTTTTATTAACTGCCCCCCAATCCCAGTAAACAAACCCCCACAAAATCATCCTTTGTTCAACTGATTCTTTCCCCACACCCCACCAACACAGGCACCCTCATGCCCCTTTAATACCATGCTTTTGGGGAAATAAAATAATATTTGCAGTCTTTCTGGACGTACAGCACACAATGGACAAAAAACCCACCATCAGACAAAACAAGGCAGAGAAACATCTGCTCATACTACCCACAACACGTAGCACAAGTACACCAAAGGCAACATTACCCCTGTAAAGATAAGCAAACACACAGAAAATGGACATGACCTACAAACAAGTCACGGACAAACAACAAAAGCCTATCAACTCCCAGGGACAAGGGGTTCACAAAGCAACACAACACAATCCCACACACCATACCCCGGAATAACAGGGGTTAACATTCAATAAAACATATGTACACACAACACAAGACACACACTTGTCAAGCTCAAAGCAACCCAAAATCATCGGTGCAACATCATCATCGGCACCCTCAGAAGTGCCATGTTTATAGTGAGATCACTCAGACAGAGACACAGAAAGAGATTACAACCAGTATGTTTGCATACTTATTCCTGCAAAGACATTGGAGACAAAGGAGTGCATCAACCACCAAGCACACCTGCTGAACAGCCTCTGTTTGATCCAACAACTGATGCTCAGGTTGGACAGCCAGACAGGAGCCCATCTCCAAATGGAGCCCAACAGGCAGAACAAACCAGATCAACCACAATACCACAGTTGCCATAGGGGCCTATGGAGCAGCACAGGGATGAGGGATGACCGCACAGACCCAGGATATTCTGCACAAGGATCACGCTTCTAGGACTGATGGACACTGAAGTCAGAGACCACTACAGGTTGACGTTAAAGTATATGAGGTGATCAAAGATGATGTCAACCCCATATACAGCACTAACCATGCTCTATCTGGCTTGCAGAAGCTGATGTGTACCATACATTTTATGGCAGTGGATTGTTCCCATCCACAGTAGGCTATACATCTGGAATGTCCCAGCCCACATGTTCAAGGGCACTGCTCAAGTATTGGCAGTCCTCAATAGATACATCCACTTCCCCTCCACCGACATGGAGTGGATGCGTGTAAAACAGGAGGCATGCCCATGGTCATGGGTACCATAGACTGCACACGTGCATGTAACAGCTCCAAAGCATGAGGGACATCTCTGCATCAATAGGATGAATTTCCACTTTTCAACATACAGCTGGTGTGTGATGCTAAAATGAGCATAACCCATGTTTGCTCCTCCTATTCCAGCAGCTGTCACAACTCATACATCCTCAACCAGTTCTCTGTCTACAGGGACTTTGACAATGGGACCTATACAGGATGATGGCTTTTGAGTGAGTTCAGCTGGAGCATCAGCGGTTGCATCATATTGAGGCTGTTCAACAGGTGTGTTTGGGGGTTGATGGAGATCCCTAGCCCTCGCACACCTTTGTCTCTGTTGTCGTCACAGGAATAGATATGCAAACATAATGGTCTTAATCTCTCACTCTCTGTCTGTTTGTCTCTGAGTGGTCTCACTGTAAAAATGCCACATCTGAGAATGGTGAGATGTCCCTTTAAGAAAGTGGTGGGGTGTTGCACATGTATGATCATGGGGTAGGGAGTGACCATTGGGAAGGTGTGTGTTGTCCAGGTAAGTGTTTTACTATATGGCTGTATTTTTGTCTGATTTGTTGTTTGCCATGTACCTGTTGGCTAGTGATGCTGCACAGGTGAACTTGGGTTGCTTTGGAATTGACAAGTGTTCGTGTTATATTATGTGTACATATGTGTTGTTTTGTGTTATCCCCTGCTGTTCCAGGTTATATTGCTGGGATTCTGTTGGGTAGCTTTGTCAACCCCTTTTCCCTGGGATGTTGATAGGTTTTTGTTAGTTCTCTGCGACTTGTTTGTTGGGCATGTCCATTTTCTGTGTGTTTGCTTGGCTTTGAATGGGTTAATGTTGCCATTGGTGTACTTGTGGTATGTTCTGGGTGTTGTGTGAGGTGATGTTTCCCTGCTTTCTTTTATCCATTGTGTGGTGTATGGCTAGAAAAACTGGATGCAGATTTTCACCAGTTAAATGAATCAATTTATCATACGGTGGAACTACCACACAGTATTGAATGGCTCCTATGTATATCTGTTCCATTGTTCTCAATGGGTGAAATATTATCATCCTCTGTGAAAAACTTCCATTAGCTGTCTATAAGATGGCTAATTGAATGGCTTACTGCGCTTTAAAAACTGCCATTGACTGTTTTTTTTTGGCGTTGGGGACAAATGAATCGAGTCTTAAGTGTTTAAAGTGAATATGGAAAAACAATAAATAATTACGTACCAAACTACACCAATGAAAAGTTTACAAAAACAAAAATGACTTATCTTATATAAATCTTCTCCTTTTAAGGATCTCAAAAAAAAAAAAATAAATAAAGTGAAGAACATATTAATATAATATCATAAAAATACCATCTTGTGTCTACTCACAAACGACCATGCAAACCAAAATCAATTGTTCGCTAAAAACACTTATAGGACATCAACGTCCGCTGAAGGTCAGTCAGGTCAGATATCTCCCCCATGCATTGAACAGGTAACTTTCCCCACTTCAGACTTATGCCCAGAATCAGTCATCCATGTATATCCTGGATTTCTCACATATCCTTGGATGTATGTCAGACCTGCTCTTTCAAATTCAGTCCCAAATATAATATAATCTAAGTCAGAAATGACTTAGACGATAGCGGTCAACTAGATCTCTTATATTGTCAGCTTTTGTGAGACTACAAACATTAAAGGTTGAAATGTCACATAATGCACATACTCTGATGTGTTTCATCCTCAGACTTACTCATAGAGATAGTGCATGATGGATAAAGCAAAACCTTAAATTACTTTCCTTCAAAACGGCTGCTCCATGGTTATTTTTCTGAATGTTCAATTCAAACATTAATTAACCATTCATTAATGCCTATGCAACTTAAGCTATGTGTATATGTCAGATTTTGCCGGGGAGAGGGGGGGGCAGCATGTTTGATTTATAGAATGTTGGGCAGCTTGGGAAACACACCATTGTATGTTAGCCTCACATACACTACCTGACATCTCCAGCCTTCTTCCATTTCCCAGACAGTGCCCATGGGGATTTGTGACTAGAAGTGGGCAAGGGAAAAAGGCTGGAGAGGGTCAGATAGTGTACATGGGGATCTGTGGTTACCAGTGGATAAGTGAACAAGGCTGGGGGGGGCAAGTGGTAGCCACAAATCCCCATAGATGCTGCCTGATCCCCAGCCTTGTTCCTTTAGGAATGCATAACATGTATCTTATATGATACAGAGCTAAGGGTATAATTGTGTAGTGCTTACTATACTTTTTTTTAACCCTTTGAGTGCCACAGGTGAGCAATGCACATCCCTATGACACTCAAAGGATATGATTCTGTTCATTCTGCTGAAAGTGTTCTCTCCATTCCCATAGTGACTAAGTGGGGCAGCGGAGAGAGAAACTTCAGAACTGTCATAGTGTTGGTGATGTGTGAAGGGAGGACATCCCTTCCACATCGACAGCACTTCAACAATCCAGTATGCTAATAGAGACCTTCTCCACCCCTACCCTTGCATCCGTAAATTTTAGGGAATATTTTGATGTGTGTATATATCGAAATGTGGAAGTGTTTTGAACACATCGACAAAATCATACTGCCACAGCACTCACCTTTAGTGAATCTAGGCCCAGGTCTTCATTTGTTTGTCATTTTAATATGAATCTCACAAACCATGCAATTGTCAGTAAATTCTAAATTTATTTCTAAAGAAATGCACATGTCTAATAGATGGTGGTGACAAACCACCACTAGACATATAATGCCACCCACTAGTGGCATGCACTAGTGATATTAAGGTATTTACTACTGATGTAATTCCTGCTGCTGTGTTTCCTACGCATCAGGAGGATTAGGCTGCTGCATAGGACTGGGATGATCAGAAAGGAAAAGTGAGGCAAGAAGACAATGCAGGTGCTCTAATTGTCGTCAAACTTCCAAGCTGGTGAGGGGTCTTTCTTGTCCTTCTGTGATATTTTCTCCACCATTCTTTGTGCCCTTAGGGAGGGACAAGAGCCACAGTGACAGCCCAATCCCACTGTAGTCACTGTGGTCTGTGAAAGACTCAGTTGGTCATCAGCCTGTTGCTGTTACAAATGAAAATCTTTCTTTGATGATTCAGCAGCTGTATTTATAGTAACAGCAAATGGAAAAAAGTAATTGCAGGTGGTGAAGCCCATTCCTAAATTCTTCTCATTCTCCCACTCCTTTTCACTTTCTGCCAAAAAATCTCATAATCTCTTTATCACCAGCTGCTCCACTACCCTCACTCTTATTACCAACCACCAGTCTCTCTAGGACTACATTCTGATGATAAATGTGACAGAGAGTCCCCTACTGTCTTACTTGCCTTAATCTCAGAAGGCACACCGACAGAAGTTGCAGCAAGCACAGAGGCACAGGCAGTTGACCTGTGCTGCTGATACTGCTATCCAGTGATACCATTTTTATGATCCTTCCCTAGATCTCTAGGTAAAAGTTTGCAGGAATGGGGATAATTTGGGTAGAGGAAAATGGACTCCCTTCACTGCTGCTACTTTTGCTGGATTCCTCTACCACTGGTTCAGCAGCAGCAGCAGCAGCAGAAGTCACCCTTGAGCTTCTTCCTCATTTTGTGCTAACCCGAATCCCAAACACTTTATTTTCTTATCACTCTCTTTCTCTCTCTTGCTCTCTCTATCTCTGATTCCTATCTTATTCTCTCTTATTCTACAATATGCTCCATGGCGTGAACATTCTAGGTTCTTATAGCATGAAGGTGGCAACTTTCACCACCATTCAATACAAGGTCAGAAAATGCAACCATTCTCATGAGAAATTTTGGGGTGTTAGTGAAACTGTGGTAAATCTACTGATTTCTCAATATGTTTTCCACTGGACCAAAATGGGATCCTTATCCCATCCCTACAAGACAGTCCAGTGAGGGGTTCTGGGCAGATCGAACACTCTCTCAGTTTGACCTTGCCTTAGCATCCACAGTATTAAATCAGAAATCAAGCAGAAATCCATTTAACTATTTGATTATTGGGCAATTACGTATATTTCAAATATATATCATAACTGTGTAGCACTGAACAAGTTAAAACAAAACACAACTATCCTTTCTAGTGAAATGATTTACTGACATAAGTATTTTCATAATATATTGCACTCAACAGATTCATTAACCACCCTCCGTTTTGCCTCAAGCTGTGTAACTACCTCACAGTTGATATTAATTGCAGCTGTAACTGTCTGTTCCCTAAGATGTATTTATTTACAGATGGAGATGTTAATCAGCTGTAGACTGTTCAGGTTATCATTGTTTTGTATGTTTTGTACTCTTTTTCTTCAAAACAAATTTGAATAAAATTCTTGCAATGGCAAATATCTAATTCAGGTCAGCATCCCCCTTTCCCATATGTAGTATCTTTCATAGATTGTGCCCTTTTTATATATTAAAACCAGAACTTTATTCTATTCTATTGGTTGTGCAATACTTTCCATATAACTAACTAGAGATGAAAAATATATCCCAAATTAATTTTGCTTAACAATTCAGAGAACTTGGGGAAAATTATTGGTCCAACTGAATCAATTCTGATTGTATCATAGAATTCAGAGAGGGGAAACAGGGGAACAGGGAAGGTACATGAGCACACCAGAAGGGGCAAGAGTAGCAGCTGTGCAAGAAAGAGAGGTGGTGTCATTGGGGAGCTCTGGGAGACAGAAGAGGAAGCAAGAAGATCTCCTACCATGACCAGATGAGTGACTGGACAGGAACCTGTTTAACTGACATCTGAAGGTAAGCAAACCTGATGACAGAAACGATAGATGAAATAGATAGAGATGATAGAAACATTCAAATACATGAAGGGATTCAACAAAGTACAATTTAAAGGAGTAAAAATTTTAGGACAAGAGGTCATAGTCTAAAATTAGAGGGACACAGGTTTAGATGTAATGTAAGAAAGTTTTATTTCACTGAGAGGGTAGTAGATAAGTGGAATAGCCAACCAGCAGAAGTGGTAGAAGTTAATTCAGTGACAGAATTTAAGCATGCGTGGGATAGGCATAAGACTGTCCTGAACATAAGACAAGACCAAGGACCAAATAAGGTTTAAGGTTTTTACAGTAGAAAAATAAGCAGACTAGATGGGCCGAATGGTTCTTATCTATGTTTCTAATCTGCTCTATTTTTATTTCATAAAGGAAAGGAAATGATCCAAAATTTGCACAATAAAAATATCCTAATTTAGAATAACTACAATTGTATAAAATAATGTAAATACTGTGGTAAATTAGATTATCGGATCTAAATATCTATAATCAGTATAATCAGGGTGACAACAAAATATTGACAGTAAACTTCATTGATTATAAGAAAATACAGCACTGTGCAAAGGTCTTAGGGCTCGATTCTATTAGCAGAGTTAAAACAGGAGGAACAGTAAAAATAAGCACAGTGCAAAATGCAAACGTATTTTGCCAGTATTGCAGAACGAGAAAATATCAAAACCAGTGTAGCCCACACAGGTCGCTTGCTAACAAAAATGGCATTGTGTGGTTTTAATACACCATGAGCAGGGATTTATCAATAGGCCGACTAGGCACTTGCCTAGGGCACCAATTTTTCAGGGGCACCTGGCAATAGCCTGTCATGCCCACCAGTCTGCCTATAGTCCTGTCCAATGCACTCACAATTCAGCTCAGGTTCCCTGTTTTCAGCATGGCTGTGCCACCTGGGCCACCACCCATGAGTCTCTGCTCACCTCTGAAGTCAACATGGGGTTACGTTGGTAAATGGTAATGCTCATCCCACACGCTACGCTGCTAGTTTCTGAGTAGCTTGCACGACTGCATATATTCAGGACAACGAGACACTGGTAGCTGGAAGACACACAGCAGAGTAATGTTGGGCAGTGGTCTGATGAGACTGACTGACTGATGGAGAGGGAGACTGAGCGCCCTTCCCCGACCACCACCATAGATAAAGAAGAGTGAATAAATGTTTGACGTAAGATCTGATTCACAGAATGGTCACGTTAATGATTGTCCTATCTTCTGTTGCCTCTGTTACATGAGGATCACACAGTGGTATAGTCTTTCTGGCACAGCTGATGGCAAGTGCAATGATCTGCAGTTGTGTCCCATCCAATGCCCAAGAGCTTTCCACTGTTTCTATTACTACTTGTGTTTTTGTTTTTTTCTTATGCATCAACTTATTTTCCTTGTGGTCCACATGTTCATTTTGTATATGCGAGCCTCCAGTTCCAGATGATTGTCTTAGCTTACTTGCAATAGTGTCTCAGGTCAGGGCCGAGGTGCTATTTGGGATTCCCTGCTTAGCGCTTCCTTTTTGGGGTTCTTTTAATTATTCTCTTACTCTGTTTTTTAGGATATAGGAGGTGAAATACCTGTATCTTTAGCTGTCAGTTTTTTCTTTTTTTTTGTTTCCTTTTTTAAGGAGCATGGATATCTTGGGGTAGGATGCTGGTTATTTAAATTTATGTATGACATTCGCCTTTAGAAATAATTGTGTACCGTGTTTTCTTCCTGTAGCTGTATTTCTCACTGGCGCAATGCTCTGCACATCTATATATTTATTCATACCTGTGTCCCTTTTCCCTATATCATGCTTACTAATTTACTGTGGATTAGAATCTATACATATGATTTTTTTAAATGTTTTACATTTCTTTATTAGTTCTCTATACCTTTTTGTTTAGGTCTTCTTTACCAGATTTTGGTTTTACACGGGTGACTGACGTCACTTTCGTGCAGTGGGAACCCTGACTACATGCTAGTGACATTAGGATGGTGAGGGGGGTGTTATGGGAAATCGTGGGGTTTAAAAATTGTTTTTTTTGTATTGTGCTAATGTCTTGATAAAGGTCCAGGATTTGAAACAAAATAAAATGTGTTGCCTCTTTTTTTGAACATGTACATTAATCATCAGATCATCACCATTTATTGCACACTAGTTGAACAGCCCGTTACACAGGCCACAGTGCCTCTGGCAGACTGTCGCGGGAGCGCCCAGCTCTGTATCAGCCGCGGCGCGGGCAATCTCTTCTGTGCATGACTGCTGCACGAGCAGCAGTGTCTACTGCGCATGTTGGGCGTTACACACTATTTAGCGAATTATTATATAGGATGCTGCAGCAATGATTGATGCAGTCAGTTTTTGTTCTACCACTTTACTCCCATGTCCCTGCACTGCTCCTCCTCCACCTCCCGCTTGTGCATTTGCTAAACATTACTAAACTACTATGTGTGATTTTACTCTCTACAGTACACAACTGATGGAGTGTGATGAATTGCCTTGGCCCTCAACAAAATTCTCAATGTTGTCTGCTGTCTATCAAGTATGCTTCAGCCACGGAGCTCACAACAGGCTCCCAGTCAGCAGAATATACAGTATTTATTTGTTTAATTATTTATTTATTTTATTTTTTTTGTCCACCTTATCTTATCACAGTTAGTCCATTATATATATATATATATATATATATATATATATATATATACCTAAAAAAATCAACAACTTCTTTCCCCAAACTTCCCCAGGACAGAGACAATGAAAGTAAAATCAGCAAGCAATTTGGACCCCAGCTGCCTGTGTCTTGCCAGTCAGTCACACCAAAATTTGGGGTATTTTGGGTCAACCTCCTTCCTCCCTTCTTCTCCCCCATTGTGCCCCCAAACTCCCCTACTACAAAGAACAAATTTCATACCTAAATGACTCCCTAAACTAAGCTTCAATTTCCCTTTATTTTCCTGTCTTCACTAGTTCAAAAACATGCTGCTCTCTACTCTCACAAATGCAGAATGGCATGCTGTGAGAGCCTGACACCCTTGTATATAGCTGTAGAAAACTAGAGAAAACTTTCGTGTAGTGGAGAAAAATTCTTCTACCCATTGATTTCAATACAATGAGCTAGGTGAAAAAAGCGGGAAAACTGCACTTTTAGCGGGAAATTTTTTGGCAAGTTTAAAGTGACATTTTTTGCAGATTTCAGTTTGAGGCAAAAATTTTCGCCCATCCCTAGTTAAGTGCATGCTGTAGACCTGTTAAGCATGAAACAATATGACATGTTCAGTGAAGGTTTGGAGTAATCATTTGGAGGAAACAACATACAGTTTCAGGAAGAATGGGAACTAAATCACATACACACAAACAAACACACCTCTTCTGCATCCATGAGCCACAGGGTCCTCTGCAGTAAGGTGACATGACCAACTCTGTAAGGGAATAGAAGGAAACAGCTGTGAGATAGTGAACAATTCAGAGATGGCTATGTGAGATGAGTGTGATGAGGGGTACAACAAACACTGTAGGATATCACACATGTTAGTCAGTACAGACTCATCTGGTGCCATCCATTGCAAAGCAACTGGATACTTTATAACTACTGAAGCCTATGTTCTGAGGATGTGACAGGTTTCATGTTCTAGGGTGTTGTTTGAGGTGGTGTTAGGTTAGAAGAGGAAGACCAGGAAGAACAGTCACACCAACAAAACTCAGGTGCAGTGGCAGGTGTCAAGCAGGAGAACAGTATCCTTGGAATGGAGACAAAACATGGTCGAATACTGGGATATGTGAACCCATGTTGGTGATCTGGTGATGTAAGCTAGAGGTCAGTATTTGCGTTATACTCACAGGCAAGGTAATCTCTGATGACCCTGTTCAGTATCTCCCCACTTCTGAGGGCATCGGAGGTCATCACCTTTCAATGGCTGTGGCACTGGTACCTAATAACAGGGATGAGGATGGATGTCACCTAGTAACTGGATGTTCACAGCAATGTTGAGTGCAGAGGAAGACATGAAGGCAGTATGGACCAATAGCAGCTGTTGAAGCCTAATGTGTGTTATGGTTCAGTACACTCAGACATGGTAGATGTTGGTAAAACACAATTTTATTGAAGCACACAAGGAATGATGTAACCCTCACGGGTCCAGTAAATAGCAGCAATATCTGACACAGGACAGGTTACAAGCAGGTTAACCCACACGGGTCCAGTATGGCTAACAATCACAATACTGACACAGGTCAGGTAACTAGATTGATACAGTGTATACAAGTCCAATGTGACCAGTGGAGCCATTGACTAAGTAGCCAGAATAGCGGAGGCCCAATGTCGCCTATAGGCAGCAGGAGGCAACAGTGACAGGAATGCAACAGCAAACAGGCAAGGATCACCTGTACGGAGAATACAATGGTGGACGCCCACCGTAGGCTACACAAGGCAGGTCAGAGCTTGTGCTAAGAATGGAGGCCCTACCGAGACTATCCACCACCGTTTGCTCTTGCTACCCACAAGGGTTAATGTGCGATAGTATAAAATGGATGGCAACCGGAAGCGCCCAATGGAACCTATATGGAAAACCAATCGCACAGAGTACGGAGCCCAACAACACTAGGGTAGCCAGCAATTGAACGAGGCACCACCCCCGAAGGGGTTAATGAATGCTACGGTCTGGATAACGGCAGACTACTGGATGCGCCCAACTGAACCAAGTATTAGACCAAGCGATCACTAGCATGGTGTGGAAAAGCACTGACACATTGAGACTCTGAACCCACGGACTGAATAGAACCAGGCACCGGAACACCAGAATAAAGGGAGGCACAGTAACGTGAGAACTGTGCCAGGTAGTCAGCAGCAGGAACAACCTGGTATTCGCCCAGCCGGGCATGGAGAAAGCAGGAACCACAGCCGAGCCGATTCGGTACACAGCACAGGAACGTCAGCCAAGCCGGGTCGGTACATGGAGCAGGAACATCAGTCTCGCCGGGTCGGTACACGGAGCAGGATCGTTGGACTCGCTGGGTTGGTACATGTAGCAGGAACGTCAGCCAGGCCAGGTCAGAACAGGAAGCAGGAACATCAGCCAATCCGAATCGTTACACAGAATCAGGAACAGAAACAATGGCGTGGTCAGGCAGTCCGGGGTCATACACTGGTATCAAGACAGCAAAACTAGGCATCAGGTACACCACGAAAGGGCAACAGCAAAGTGATAGCCCAGGGTATAAAAAGGCTGTCACTGGGAGGAGCTGTATAGCGCAGCCGATGGGAAAGCAGTAGCAACAAGATAATCAGAATGTCGCCTGATCACGGGCGCCATGATAGTACCCTCCTCTCAAAGACCCCCCTCGGAGAAGAGGGACCTGGCTTATGGGGCTACTTGGCATGGAAATTGCGCTGTAATCTGGGAGCATGAAGGTCCTTAGAATCTACCCATGAACGCTCCTCCGGACCATAGCCTTTCCAGTGGACCAAATACTGCAATTTCCCTCTGAATCTGCGTGAGTTAATAATATTTTGCACCTCATATTCTTCTTGGCCTTGTACTTGAACAGGCCCTTGCGCCACAGGAGTAGTAATATAACGATTACAGATCAGAGGTTTTAACAATGATACGTGGAACACATTATGACTACGCATGCATAAGACACAGGGTTAATTTTACGGATAACCTTGAACGGACCAATGAACCGGGGAGCCAACTTATTGCAAGGGATCTGAAGGTTAAGATTCTTCAAGGAGAGCCAAACCCTGTCCCCAACCTGGAATGAGACAGCAGGCAGCCGTCTGCGATTAGCTTGGCACTGATACCGCTGGAAAGAGGTACTGAGGGTCCTCTGCACCTGTGCCCAAGTGGAACAGAGTTGCTCCATATGCTCATCCAGAGCTGGAAATTGCTGCATCTGAAATGAGTCCGGGAGCAGACAAGGTTGAAACCCGTAATTGATGAGAAACGGGGAGCTCCCAGACGATGAATTAACCGCACAATTCCTGGCAAACTCCGCCCAAGGCAACAGGTCGGCCCAATTATCATGAAGGTCAGACACAAAAACTGCTCCAAGCCTTGATTGGCACGCTCAGCGGCTGCATTGGTCTGGGGATGATACACAGACGAAAATGATAACTGTATGCCCATCTGTGCACAGAATGCCTTCCAGAATCTTGACACAAATTGGCTCCCATGAATAAATGTTATAAATATATGCCATGAATAAATGTCATAAATATATGCCATGTAAAAATACGTCGTTTTGATGTTCATGTCTCCGCCTCTGTGTGCAGCAGCGGAGGCAGTGGCAGTAGAGACACTGATGAGCCGCACTGGTCCATCTTCAGTCCTTCACAAGCCTATGCATGTAGCACACTGAGGGAATTGGTAATGAGACTGACTTTAAATATGGGCAGTCTCACTTCCAGTATCTTCACAGCCATTGGCTGAGATGTTCTTACGCACATCCCAGCCAATCAGTTTATAGAACAGCCACTCAAATCTGATTGGCTGGGATGTGCGTAAAAATATGGACCTGTGCGGCTCATAAGTGTCTCTGCTGCCGCGACCTCCCCGGCCACACACAGCGGTGGAGACATGAACATCAAAGCTACGTATTTTTATATGGCATATATTTGTAACATTTATTCATGGCATATATTTCTGACATTTATTCATGGCATTTTTGCTTATTGGGCATTAAATTGAGGCATTTGCTTAGCAGAATATTCATGGCGCAATAAAATGTTTTAACCCTTTGAGTGCCAATGAGGTACACAATGCATTGTTTTGCAATGAGTTGCGTATCCTTCTGCCACTCAGAGGGTTAAACGATGTCATAGTTAAATCTTTGTATTAATACATATGTTTTATTTTACAGAAAGAAGAAGGAAGAGAAGGCAGAAGAAAGAAGAGAAGACAGAAGGAGGACAGTGGATGACAGTTATGTGTAAGGTATATGAGTTAACGCACAAAACACACATTTGGCCACAAGACCATTTATGTGGCCTAATGTCCATTGTGCTTTAAGCCAGAAGGACATTTGAATACCGACTTAAGACATTTTCATTTTGTCGGTTGGTATCCATTTTGGCTTACCGGCTTTTTTATCTCCAACATTTGGATCAAGCCCATAGTCAGGTGTATGATTAAACAATTATACCAAACATGGTGCTAATGATCATTAATTTAATATGTGGGATTGAACAAAATCATCAACTGAAACAGAAACAGCTGTGTAGGAGAAATAAAACTGGGTGATGGACAGCCAAACTCAGGCAACAAGGTGCTGAGCACAGCAACAAGACCAATGTAGTTATACTGCATCCGCAAGGTCTCTCCCAGGCAGAAATGTCAAATAAGACAGGGTTTCCAGATGTGCTTTCCAAGCTCTTTTGAAGATGCACAAATAAACAGATTGAGGCCCGTAGATGCAGTAGTCGGCCAAGGAAACTTAGTGCAGCAGATGAAACATCCAGTCAAAAGTGGTCTTCATGGAAGACTTGCTGCCCAAAAGTCATAGCTCCGAAGCAGAAACAAGGCCAAGTGACAACTATGCATGAAAACACAGGAACTGGGGTTCAGAAAAATGGCAGCAGTTGCTCTGGACTGATGAGTCAACATTTTAAATATCTGGCTGAAGAGCAGTATACGAATGAGTGTCTGCAGGCAACTGTGAAGCAATGCACTGGACACCTCTCTAACATTTAAGAGCTTAAAACCCCATTTAAATCAATTGGAATTTTCACTTGGCCCTTATAGTACAGCAGTATTACTCTAAAATTGCTATTATTTACTTTCTGTATATGGTTTTAAAAATATAGGCAAGTAACAACATATAATTCAAGTTCAGAATACTCTGAATTGTATTTCGTTTATATTGATAATTGTTTGACAATAAGCGGCACTGTCTATCCAGGGAGAAACTCTCATTATTTTTCTCATAAATTGTGCAGGCACTTACCCACAACAGGTATCCTTTGCAGATTGACATGCGTAAGGGTCCAGGTTGACAACATTGTGGCATGTTTGAACCAATGTTGTATGCACGAAGATGTCTTCTCCATAATATCCCTGTGAATATGCCGCAAATATGCCAATGTCTCTATGCTTTTCCCATGCTTTTGCCAGGTTTATTATGTTGCAGTGCCTTCTTAACCGCTTCGCGACACAGGACGTACATGTACCTCCTGTGTGGCTGTCACTTAGTGACAGAGGACGTACATGTACGTCCCAGAAATCCGGCTCCCCGCGCGGCTGCACGCCGTTCGGGGACTCCGGATTCTTTTAGAAAAAAAAAAAAAAATGTTAGACGGGCGTTAAGTGACGGCCGCGTCTGCACGCGGCCGTCACTAAGGGGTTAAACAATGGCTCATTTAAATGCAACTTAGTGAGCCATTGTCATATTCCTGTTGCTGTGTTTCTATGTTAAAGTGATAGTAATACCTCAAATAAAGTTTAGCTCCAAGTATTATTTTCATTTTTTTTACCATGTTGCACTATATATAATTACTTACAGGTTTGTAGTTCAATCGCTACTTAAGACAAAAGGATCCCCCTCCCACCCCTTTTGGCCACCTCCTCTTAGATCCGGTTGTGGGACTGGACGGATGCAGCGAGGGACAATCTTCATTCAGTAAGTATAAGGAAAACCCTTGAGGGACGAGGGCAGAATTTTCCTTTTGCTTACTGAAGATTGTCCCTCACCGCTCTCCATCCAGACCAGACAGAGAGGCAGCATGATGAAGGGAAAGGGGTGGGAGGGGGTTCCTTTTGTCCTGAATAGCGTTTGAATGAACTAGATTTAAGTAGCTACATATATCACAACATGTTAAAACAATTGTAAATACTACTTGGAGCTAAACTTTAATTGAGGTATTACTATTCCTTTAATGTGGCTATTTGTCACATGCACTAAGCTCCAATAGCTGGCTATGCTTTCATAATGCACAGTCCCAACTTCACCAGTCTGAGATGGCAAAGTTGGGATCTTCCCTTTCTATGGCACTATAGAAAACAGTTTACTGTCTCTGTTAGAGAGGTGGAAACAGCAGCCACCCTCCCTTAACCTTTTGAGTGTCATAAGGATGTACAATGCATTGCAGTTAACCCCTTAACAACCCTTGACAGTCATAGTACATCAAGGGTCCATCTGACTGAATGACCCAAGACGTACTATGACCGCCATGGAATTCCGGGCTCCCCCCGCGGCTGCACGCCCTTCGGGGAGTCCGGAAGCGGAAGAAGAAGAAAAAAATGTTCCGTGGTCCTTAACTGACCGTGCCGCGCCGATCGGCTGGTCATTAAGGGGTTAAAAAATAAAGACTCCCATGCCCCACTAATAAAGATCATTCAAGTAGATGTTAAGATGTTAAGAAAAATCAGGTTATCAGCTATTTGAAGTCTACAGTTGTCTATTTGTCAATCAGCTGATTCATGTAAACAGCAGATTCTGCTACACTCTGCAAGGTACTCTATGTGCTTATGGTTTAGAAGAGTCTTTTGTTTACATAAATCATTGGATAGTCTGCTGTGGACCTCAAGCCACTGATTTATGTTAGTCAGAGCACATCCTCTTCATCCTCTCTTGTACCCTCCTAACACATCACCACCAACATTAGGCGAACCTCGTATGCAAATAATTAAAATGTCTCCTCCTCCTGTTGCATAGATAATTCTTAGTGCATATAGAGAAGTGTGTCATATTCTCCATGGCGAAGTGATCAGCACACATTGTCAGACACAGTTAGTGATTACATCAACCCTTATTGCATTTCCCCTAGGTTTGATCTTCACTGGATTTCTATAATAATTATTCCTCTACCTGTGGAAGTCTTGTAATTTACAGCAAATACTGGCTACTTTATTCTGACTCTCTACCAGTATAAATGAATTATAAAACCTACTAGCTTAAACCTTGTCTTATTAACTCTAGACTGGACCCTCCAAGAGAAAACACCCTTTAGGGAAGCTAACTGTTCACCAAAAACTAGACATTTTTTTTTACATGGTGCTTGCATTCACAGTATCTAAAAAGATAACAATTCAATAATTTAGCGGTATTAGAATTTCAAAGTTCATTGTGAGAATTTATAATTTTATCATATAATGTGTTTTACTGAGATTCTATTAATATCATGTTAGTATGCCAGTACAGTTTCACTTGTTCCTATGTTGCAAGGGATCTTTGCAGAATTGTAGTTAGTGTCAGAGGAGGAAACAGGGACTGATGGCCAGACATGGGTTGATTAGCATGCAAAAAGCATTCTGTAAATTCAAACTTCAAGTGAGGTGCCTGACTTGGAGAGGCATAACAGCAGGAAATCTAGCCAGAGAGCTATGAGAATGGGATTTGGACAAATACACAGATGCACATGAATTTCAAATGGGGGTGAAGGAGAAATGGCTTTTAGACCCATGTACTGTGGCTGAGCAAATGTTCACAGCTGGATCTGACAAAAGCACTTATCCACTAAGATGTAAATTGGCACTTAGCTTTCTTGCCCAGAACAGACAAATCAGTCACAAATTTAATTCAGGAGAGGTGCCACTTCGCATCTAGTGCACATGCTCATGTAATCATAAAACTGTAGATGAATGTACAGGATCTGTTTGTAAGAATAATTTATATTATTTATTTCTACCATTTCAAAATGATCTTCATGCTTAAAAGCAGGTGTAGTCAATTGCTGGACCCCCAACTGTTGAGGACTATAATCCCCATCCAGCCAATGACTAGCTGGGGATAATGGGAGTTGTAGTTCTCAGCAGATGGAGGTCCAATAATTGACTCCTCCTCCTTTAAAGGAACACTAACACCTAAAAACTAACTGGAGTTATATGCACTTAACTACCCTGTACTTAAGGCTATCATCTGTTAAATGGCTCTGTTTATTTTCCGAGGCCTAAATTATAGCCTCACATATGCAATGAAAGAGACACTGCTGCCTTCCCAAGGCTCTCATTGATTGTCTAGGATTATCTGTGAATGGGCTGAGATAAAATAATTTCCTTTTTGAGTACAAGAGCAGTGGACACAAATCAAATTCAAGTAACTGATATTAGTTCTTATTTCTTAATACAAACAATACAAGCAGCATTAAATACATGCTCTCTGAACAGGATAATTTACTCACACTTTAAAAATCAAGTTTAGCGTTATATTTTAGTAATTTATGAAAATTTTACTGTTGGAATACTGTGTACTTGAATTCTAATGCAACAACTATTGTGTATATTATTTATGTTATATACTGTTCAGTCAGTAGGTGGTGCTGTATTTGGTTTTCACTTTTCACTGTCTTTATGGTATCTTCTTGTTTGTCTTTAATAAAAACTGCATGGAAGGCTACATCCATGTTTTAGAGTAGGTAAGACTGTGCACACTTTATTTTCTGTAGAGATTTAAAGAATTTCCAATATTTACATATTCTAGCTGTATGTGATAGTTAAAGTTCCAGCTATACTATGCCCATGCATTGTATAGCCAAAATGCCATCATTTTATCAGCATGTATAACCCGCATGCAGTGGCTGCTTCACAAAAACAAAAAAATGGAGAGCTCATGGGGAGCATTATGACCCCTCCTGATCTCCCAGCCCTTATAGCTGGAAGATTCATAATGAAGATACAAGAAAGCATTATGGCTGTCCTGCTTCCATCCTACCCTAATTCAGGTAGGAGTGGGAGGGATTGGAGAAAGTCTTCCGCATCAGTGCTGAAGTAGTCTTTTCTCCAGTCTCTCCCACTTCTACTCATTAGTTCACGTAGGATGGAAGCAGTGGAGACATGCTGCTTTCCTGTGTCACCATTTTTGATCTCCCAGCCAAACCAGCTGAGAGATCAATAGCAGGGAGGGAGACATCAGGAGAGGTCCTGATGCCCCCGTGAGGTCTACATTTTATCTCATTAAGTACCAGAGGGGTATCCAGTACATTGCAATGCATTACCTCTCTGGCACTCAGACAGTTAAATATACATGTTAGAAAATAAATACATAAAAATAAAGTGTACCAGAAAAGTGTCCAACACTGGGCACCCTTTTGGATACCACACATATACCCCCTGCCCCAGCCCTCAGATCCACTGTCCACCTCCACTCAATAAAACTATCTGAACCCCCCTGAACCTTGTTCTACTCTAGATCCCCATATACAGTGTCAGGCCCCCAAGCCTACCAATACAAGGGTCCAATGGGCTTTCTTGGTTGTAAGACCCTGTCACTAATGCTCCCTCTGTATCCCCTGTAGTTACTTCCCTGTTAATCTAACAATGGACAACCTCTGACTCTCCAGCTACTTCTAAATAAACAAAAGAGTTCAAGAGTTCAACACCAATTGAACAGGAACAAAAGGCAGATTGATGGTGGAAGAGTTGAACATGGACTGAGTAGGAACAGTAAACAGGCGGATAGTCGAAAACCAATTGAGCAGGAGGAGTAGACAGGCAGATAGTCGAAGAGTCCAACACCAGCTGAGAACTACATTTGTGGTTTTATTGATTTATTTGTTTGTTTTTACTTTAGAGAGTTGAAGTAGAATGTCTTTCTTTATAAAAATGCATAGAATGTCTTCCTCTGTAAAAATGAAGTAGAAAGTTTTCCTCTGTAAAAATACATGCTTTGCAAGTCTCACTATTTCTTTTCTCTAACAGAGGTCACTTCCCTTCACCTTCCTCTGTAAAATCTGAACAGAGATAGTCAGCTATACCTGTATCCTCATTTACATAACTTGTGTCTTCAGTTTAACTATTCCTTGTTTCGCTACCCTCTTTTAATTTTACATTTATCTAAAAATGTTTCTCTCCTCCTCAAACAGATTCAGATTGGCCGACGATTATAGCTGCTGTTGCATAATAACTGGAAAGCAACATGTTGACACCCCCCTCTTAACAACATACCTTCTCTCATGATGTGTACTTTGCTTATGGGGTCAAGGCTCCACATGTAGCTTATGTAATTTTTCAGCCAGCAGCACACATGCTCATGTTACCTGATGAAACTGTTGATTGAATGAGTAAGGTTCTGCTTCAGGAAGCTTTGATACCAACAGGCCCCTTAGTAAGCTAGGTCTGTCATGACTAGTGCACAGCCCACGCTCCATATAGTTGTTCAACTAGAATTGGCAATCTGAACAAACCCCAACTTTTTCATTTTTTACTATTCATTTCACCCCTATTTTATGACTCGGTTATTTTAATGATATATAACCAATTACTTTTACTGAGACACTGTAACAATAGAGAAGTTGTCTCTAAGAACATTTATCATCTCCATATTATTGGAGTTAGGTTTAGTCAGTGTTTTATGGCATTTAGCTTAAGACCAAGTTCACACTAGCGACTGAATCACAGCAATTAAAAGAAGGAGCAGGCTAGTGTGCCACAGACCACCGTGGGCTCAGTGGGAATGGGGTCAACAAGTGATGCAGGACTGGGACAGGTTCCATTTGCCAACAGCAGCAATATTCCTGGTCCTAGTTGTGGTGCTGGTTCTGAGGCAGGAGCAGAAACAGCAGCAACATCATCTCCTGCCTCAGCCAGTGAAAGTAAATGTAGAGGAGAAGAAGAAAGAGGTCATTCTTCCCCACCTGTTCCCTATCCCTATCCTCTGAAGTCATGGGTGTGGGACTATTTTTCTTTTGGGGCAGGCACAGTGCACAATTTGTGACAAGTCAATGAGAAGGGGAATGGAGGGAACACAACTTGGCACAACCACTCTGATAACACACATGAAACACAGACACCATGACATTTATGTCAAACATGATAAAGCCAAATACCCTCCACATAAATCAAGCACTGATGTTGCTGTACCTCTGACTCTCCAGAAAGGTAAGAAGAGGTGAGGTGGTGATCAAAGAGGAGGAAGAATAGAGAAACCCAGCCAGAGGCTGGAAGTTCAATGACGAACGTAACAACTAGCTCACCATCACCTTCTTCCTCTAGGGTAATTACATCTTCTGCCAATCCACCTCATTCATCATTACCTCCCCTGCCAAATGATAACCACTCTGTAGATGTGAGGATGTGGCAGTTCGTGTCCACCCATTGCACACTGTGTGTTGCACTGACCACACATCTATTTAGAAAATGTTTTAGCAGGAATAATACATTTTCAAGTATGTCCTGTAGTGTTTACAGCGAAGAGTTGTACATTTTGCACATTTTCACAAATACAGAGACATTTTATATATATATATATATATATATATATATATATATATATATATATATATATATATACATGCTAAAACTGTTATATACAGTTTCATATTGTTTTTAGATATAAAGAAGCAGTTATTTTTAAGGATTTTAGACTGGGAGAAGATCTAATTTTTTCAGGTTATTGCAGACTTTCGGAGCTCTGAAGGAAAAAAGCAGATCATCTGGCTTCTTTCTTGAAATGTGGCATACTCAGTGAGTTGTTAGCAGTCTGGTAGTTTTCTAGAGAAGTGGTTATGAACCATGCAAGAGAGGTGAAGGGCACGTCTAGATTTGAGTGTTAGCCAATTTAGTTCTTCATACATATCACAGTGATGAGTTGTGTAATTACACTGGTGGATAAAGAGGCATAATGAGTTATATTGAATGTCAGTTTTAGAATGATGGATTTGTGACGTGGGAGCATATACTATGTCCCCATAGTCTATGACTGGTATTATCATCTGTTGTACAATACATCTCCTTACCAGAGGATTTAAACAGGATTTGTTTCTAAACAGAGCACCTATTTTGGGATAACGTTTGGATATTAATTTATCAATATGAAGACCAAAAGTGAGGTTGGGGTCAAGCCACATACCAAGATATTTGAAGGAGTTTACTGTGGCCAATTTAAGATTAGACTCTGTTGCAATGGTTAGATTGGTGTTGCAGAGATAACACAGTTTACGCCTTGTAACAAGTAACTTTATGACCAATTTGTCAGTGTTTAGGAATAGTTTGTTCTTTGCTATTCATCTTTCAACTTCAGAGAAATCATGCTGTAATACGGACTCCAGTTGTCATACATTTGAATTTTTAGCATATATTATAGTGTCATCGGCATATATGTGTACAGAAAATGCTTTGCAAACCATGGGTAGACCATTTATAAGTAGAGAAATAGAAGAGGGCCAAGGATGGTGCCTTGGGGAACCCCACTTGTAACTTTGAGTGAAATAGAGGTATTGTCAGCATTAGACACATATTGCATTCTGTCTGATAAATAGGATCTGAACCAGTTTAGAGAATGATTACCCAATCCTGAAATTTGGAGTTTACTTATCAGAATACAATGGTCTACTGTATCAAAGGCCTTTGCAAAATCTAGGAAAACATCTCCAGAGAGTTCACCATTTTCCATAACAATCTGGATATCGTTTACTTTTAGGAGGGTAGTGATTGTGGAGTGATTTGAACTAAAGCCTGATTGAAGTGGGGTGGTCAGCTGGTAATATTATATAGCTGCACATGGACACATTTCTCTAGGATTTTAGCCAATGTGAGAAATAGGGATATTGGTCTGTTATTTGATACTACATTTGTATCCCCATTTTTGTGGATAGTCACAACTCTATCTGCTTTCCAGGCTTTGGGAATATACCCAGATGACAGGGAGGCATTAATTAGGGTTGTAATAGGGTGTGCAGTGACCGAGGTACTGAGTTTTAATAACATTGCTGGTAGTTGGTCAGGGCCAGATTGTGATTTTTTTTGGGGGGTTAAGGAGGTGGTCATATATCTCACTATCATTTACCAGAATGAAATTAAATTCATTAGCATCATTGGACCAGATGGCAGGTGACATAAGTGCATGTTTCTGTTTACTTTTGTTTTGTGTAATCAGAGTGGTGGCACATCCAACAAAGTAGTTGTTAAATGCATTACCTATGGCTAAAGAGGATTGTATTGTTTCTTTGCCTATGGTTATAGTTGATGGGTGAGCTTGGTTCAGAGGGTTGTAGATGTTCTAATAACCTTCCAGAAGTTGGCTGGTTTTGAAATGTTATTGCTGAAGTTGTCAGAAATATATTGAGCTTTTGCTAGTTTTGTTTACTTTGTGCAAGTATCCCTCAATTAGCTGTATGCAGTGTGATCATTAGTGGAGCCAGTTTGTTTAAATTTTGTCCATAATGCATCTCTGAAACTGTATAATTCAAGCAGGTCAGCAGAGACCCAGGGTATGGGTATTACAGACCTGTAAGAATTCTGAGTCAAAAAAGTAAATTGCTTAGCCTAGATCAGGTATAAGGTGTATTCTAAACCATGCACAATTTCTTAAGTCATTTAAGAAAGACTGGAGATAACATTTTCTAAATGATCTAGTAATTATTATTTTTGGACATGATTTGATTGGTTTTATTCTGCTAAGTAGACTATGGAGTAATCGCTAAACACATTTGCTAGTACACCTGAATATTTGATTTTACATGGGCAGGATGAAAGGATCCAGTCTAGTAGTGTATGGTTGGATGTTTTAACACTTATGCAAGTAGGGGAGGAGACCAGCTGTTATAAGTTTGATGTCTTTGACAGTGAACAAAATGTTTCATTCTAGGAGTCTAGCCAATTGATATTAAAGTCTCAAAGAACCAACGGTTCATTTTCTTATTATGGGTGGCAATCTCATTGAGGTTGTGGGTTATGTCTATGAGTGACTGTGTTGGTGAATTTGGAGGCCTGTAGATGCAAACAATTATGCTTTATTTAGAGAAGAGAAGAATAATTTTGCCAGCAATGTATTCATAAGAATCCAATTTATAAGAGTAACTTAAAAGTGTAAATTGGGGAAATTACTGTCAAGAGAGAAACAGAAGGGTAGTACTAGCAGTGAGAGCAGGACAGGTCAGCTGCCTGTGCCTTCTGCAAGACGTGCTGCACCTGCTATCAGACATGCTGCACCTGCTGTAAGATGTGCTGTGCCTGCTGTCAGACATGCTGCCCCTGCTTCCAGAGCCACCACCAGTGCTGTGCCTGCTGCCAGTACTACCCTTACTTCCACCAGTGCTGTGCCTGCTGCCAGTGCTAAACCTGTTTCCACCAGTGATGAAGCTGCTGCTAGTGTATATTGTAATACTCAGGATGGGGGGAAGGAGAAGATAATACCAAGTGTGGCAGCATGGGACCCTAAGTCACACTTGTCATTCCCAAGTGCTAGTACTACTACTACTAAGGTCCAGCAGCTTGTTAGCATAGGTAGTGAAGGAGGGGGTAATCAATATCCTCCTATTAACAGTGACTGTGAGGAGGAAGACTCAGGGTCTGAAATTGATATGGTTGGTGTTAATAGTAGTAGTAACTATGGTGAAGCAGCTGGTGGGACGAGTGTTAGGAGAGTGGTGGCAGAAGCAATTGATAGCATACAGACTAGCAGTCAAGGGAGCCCACACCATTTCCCTGACAATTCCCCGCATGGCATTGTCCACCAGGAACATGATCCTGATGAAGGCAGAATTGTCACCACCGCAATAATACCACCACCACCAGCAGCACAAATCAGCTGCCTGTCCCTGCTGCTACTGCTGCCAGTCTGCCTTTTTCACTTCACCAAGAAATGACAAGTGTGACATTATGGGTCCCTCTGTCACATTTCTCGTCACCTCCTTCAACCAGCAGTGAGTATTTGAAAATTTGCGGAATTCTAATTCTTGCTGCTGCTGAGTTGCAAGGGCAGCAGTATGCTAATGAGCAAGCTAGTGTGCCACAGACCACGGTGGACACAGTGGGAATGGGGTCAATAAGTGATCTGGTACTAGGAAAGGTTACACTTGCCAGCAGCAAACACATATACCAGACTTGGTGGTGGCTAGTTATGGTGCTGCTACTTTCTCAGGTGCATCACTCGAGCTAGTCATGGTAAGCGGAACCTTCATCATCCATCACCCATGTCACTACTGTTGTTGATCCCATTCCCTTTCAGTTGCCTAATCATCCTGCTGCTTAAACAACTCAGCAGCAGCAAGAACAGCAACTGCAAATTCCACTGTTATGGACTCAGGAGGACATTTGACAATGGCCAGTGACCACTGGCCAACATGACCTGTTGGCACTATGCCAGTAGGGCATTTTTTTCCTTAGGGCTTGTACTTTATTATTTTATTTATTTATTTTGTATTAACTGTCCCCCCAATCCCAGTCAAGAAACCCCCCCAAAATAATTCCCTATTCAACTGATTCATTCCCCAGACTCCACCTACCAACACGGACACTGTCCTCAGACCCCTTTTACATGTCTTATGGGGGTTTTTTATTGTATTTAGGATTTATTTTTTTATTAACTGGCCCCAGTCCCAGTCCCAATAAACAAACCCCTTTCTCCAAACCCCACCACCACAGGCACCTTTTATACTATGCTTTTGGGAAATAAAATAATATTTGTTATGTGTAAATTCAATGTTTCCATTGATTTCAATGGAATGAGCTAAGCGAAAAAAAGCAGAAAACCTACACTTGCTGCTTGATGCCCTGCTTGAGATTCTCTTCCACCACACTTCCATGTGTGCACAGTGCACTACACAATGTGCAGTGGGTGGACACAAACTGCCACATCCCAATATCAACAGAGTAGATATCATTTGATGGGGGAGGTAAAGATGAGCTAGGTGGATTGGCAGAAGATGTAGTTACCCTAGAGGAAGAAGGTGATCGTGAGCTAGTTATTTTACAGTCTCTGTCTAGGTTTCTCTATTCTTCCTTCTCTTTAATCACCGCCTCGCCTCTTGTTGCCTTTCTGGAGAGTAAGGAGGGGGTACAGCAACAGCAGTGCTTGATTTCTGTGGTGGGTGTTTGGCTTTAACATGTTTGACATAAATGTCATGGTGTCTGTGTTTCATGTGTGTTATCATGGAGGTTGCGCCCAGGTGTGTTCCCTCCTTTCCTCTTCTTACTGACTTGTCACAAATTGTGCACAGTACCATTGCTGATGACTGCACTGTGCCTGCCCCACGAGAAAAATAGTCCCACACCCATGACTTCAGGGGATAGGGAACAGGTGGAGAAGAATGGTCTCTTTCTTCTTGTCTTGTCCTCCACATTCCCCTGTACTGTCTGTGGCAGCGGATGATGTTGCTGCTGTTGCTGCTACTGCCTCAAAATCAACACTGCAACTAGGAGCATGAGTATTGCTGCTGCTGCTGGCCACATCACTTTTTGACCCCATTCCCACTGTGTCCATGGTGGTCTGTGGCACACTCGCTTGCTCCTCAGCATCCTGCTGCCCTTGCAACTCAGCAGCAGCAGGTGCTGCCTTTGCAGCAGCAGGAATTAGAGCAGTTGCATATTCCAAAAGCTCACTGCTGCTGGTGGTGGTGATGCCCATCTTCATCCCTGTCTCCCATTCCTTCTCAGTTTCTGCTAAAAAGGCCATCAATGTCTCTTCTACCCCGGCTTCTCCTCATCATCATCACCACCACCACCACTAGTCCATACGTGCTGCTGCTCTATTACAGACATCTCACTGCTGCTTGGAGGAGGTGATGAGCAATGTGACAGAGGATCCCCTAATGTCACACTTGCCATTTCTTGGTGAAGTGAAGAAGACAGGCAAGGAGCAGTAGCAGCAGACACAGGCAGCTGATCTGTGCTCCTGCTGGTGCTGGTGGTATTATTATTTCTGCACCTGCTATTCACTAACAGTGCTTGCCTTTTCAGGATTATGTTCAACTTTAACACTGTAGTGAATGGAAGGGGACTCCCAAGGCCTAGGAATAGTGTGGGTTCCCTTGACCCCTAGACCACTACCACTCCCCTAACACTAGTCCCAATGGCTGCTTCACTATTACTGCTGCTACTACTAACACCAACCACATCAAGTTCAGCCCCAGAGTCTTCCTCCTCACAGTCACTATTAATATGAGGATATTGATTACCCCCTCCTTCACTCTTAAAACTAACAAGCTGCTGGACCTTCTTAGTAGTAGCAGTAGTAGTAGTAGTAGCACTGGTGGTACTGCTTGGGGACAGCAAGTATGACTTAGGGTCCCCTGCTGTCACACTTGGCATCATCTTCTCCTACCTCCCCACCTGAGTGTTACAAGACACATCAGCAGTAGCTTCAACACTGGTGGCAGCAGGTTCAGCACTGGCAGCAGGCACAGCACTGGTGGCAGCAGGGGCAGCATATCTGACAGCAGGCACAGTATTGGTGGCAGCAGATTCAGCACTGGCAGCAGGCACAGCACTGGTTGCAGCAGGGACAGCATGCCTGACAGCAGGCACAGTATTGTTGGCAGCAGGTTCAGCACTGTCAGCAGACAGAGCACTGGTTGCAGCAGGGGCAAGACATCCAACAGCAGGCACAGTATTGGTGGCAGCAGGCACAGCACTGGTGGAAGCAGGGGCAGTATGTCTGACAGCAGGCACAGTACTGGTGGCAGCAGGTTCAGCAATGACAGCAGGCACAGCACTGGTGGCAGCAGGGACAGCACTGGCAGCAGGCACAGCACTTGTGGCAGCAGGGGCAGTACGTCTGACAGCAGGCACAGCAGCCTGACAACAATCACAACAATGGTGGTAGCAGTAGAAGGGGCAGGGGCAGCATGTCTGGCAGCAGGCACTGGCAGCTGACCTGCCCTACTCTCACCTATTACCCTTTTCTTTCTCCCTTCCCTTTAAATTCTAGAGTTGTGCACAGCAAAACTATTCGGTAAAATTCGATTTAGGAAAAAAACATTTTTTTTATTCGGAGGATCCGCATTTCGGACTGGAACTCATCGATTCGGATGAAATTCGGCCTAATTATTCAGACAAATTATTCGGACTAATTTAAAATACTTTAAAACATACAGTAAAAAATTAAATAAATAAATAAATGGAACCATTTCCAGGGTCTAAATGAAGACTGTGGAACAGAATAAGATGGAGATTTAGCTTTATGGTACTGTGGATGAAGTAGGTGACGTATGGATGTATCTAGGTAGCTACAAGCATGAATGAACAAATAAATGAAATTCGAAGGAAAAAGGAAAACTGAGCATGATTAGTGCAGGGCGGACTCAGGATGACAGGAACACTATAGATGTAGCCAGCAGCAAACTGCAGAACAGTTTTGCAGGACTCAGTAGATAGATATACAGACTTTTTTAGAAGACACTACAAAACTGAGGATGACTGGTGCAGGGCAGACTCAGGATGACGGGAACACTATAGATGTAGCCAGCAGCAAACCGCAGAAAACTGGAGCAGGCAGGACTCAGTAGATAGATACCACAGACTTTTTTAAAGAGATGAAAAACAATAGAGCAAGACTGAACAACCTGTATAGTGGGACAACAATGTACACTTTAAATTCACCCCTTTGTCCCACCAAGTCAGGGGGTGTCCTCTATCTAGCCTATTACGGTTCTACAGCTGGGTAAGCTGGATGATTGTAGAAGTCCTTTTTTTTTCAAATCTGAACCTGAGAGCAGAGTCACCCAGCTTTGGCAGGTTGACTTTTAAAAAAGTAATTTGCTCCATGAGCTGGGGGTCAATTGAGAGCGCTGGGTGCTAAGTATATTTCCTGTTATAGAAAATACCCGTTCACTCTGGACAGTGGTTGGGGGACAAGAAAGCAACTC
Source organism: Rhinophrynus dorsalis (assembly GCA_037306005.1). Taxonomy (NCBI): domain Eukaryota; kingdom Metazoa; phylum Chordata; class Amphibia; order Anura; family Rhinophrynidae; genus Rhinophrynus; species Rhinophrynus dorsalis. The sequence goes on from CM074721.1 coordinate 255,409,780, forward strand.
CTGGGCTACCAGAGACAAAGTAGGCCACACAGTCCTCTTGTTATGCCAGAAACTCAAGGGATCTGTACCTGTGGGCAAAGAAGGTTCCACAAGGTAAGCCTTGACCTCAAACTCAGCACATTTTCTATTGATGGGGAGCTGTTTGTTGTCTGAAGCATAATCTGTTCATTGCCTCAGCATAAAAAGCAGCAGCTGCTCCAGTGGAACTAGATGAACTGCTACTGGAGCTGATACTGACAGGTCCCGGAAGACCACCACGCTCTTCCAGCTCATCTGCGGAATCTTCTCCCACCACCTCTGACTGCATTCTATTTTTTCCTTGCCTTTCACGTACCCTCACTATCAATTGTTCCCTCCAGGCAGTGAGGGAATTAGAACTAAGTGCCATCTTGCCTTTGATTCGAGGATCGCAAATTGTGGCAAGCATTAACTTGGGACAATTGTCCATGCGCTCTTCCATGCTCTGAGTCAGTTCCTTTTTCAGCCTATTTTGAAGGGCAGCAACATCGGGAATTATATTACCATCACCACCAGGCAAGCGTTCCCTTTGGGTAAGGAAATCGTCAATTTTTAAGGAGAGGTGTGTGAAGAGGGGAATGAATTCAGCCAGGCTAGCATTCTCTTTGCTTAAAATTTCTGTCAAAGCACGGAAAGGCATGAGGACTGTCACTACCTGTTCCATCAGGGCCCAGTCAGCCCTGCCTAGTGTTCTGTTACTGCCAATGAAAAGGTGACATAACATTGCGTGAATTATCTTTTTCTGTTCCAGGATACACTCTAGCATATCTAAGGGGAAGTTCCACCGGGTCCCAAAATCTTGTTTGAGGTGGTGTTCTGGGATGCCTGCCTTTTTCTGTTCCTCCCTGAGGAGATGGCTATCCTTGATGTTACGATGGACGTGGCCAGCAATTTGTTGGCACAACTCCAGAAGTGCTGACAACCTTCCAGTGTTATTGCCCTCATCGAGAGTAGCCTTAACTACCAGATGCAGGACATGCTCTGAGCAGCACACACCCACAAATCTGCCATCCCAGAGAGCCTCTGTCATGTTATGTGAACCATCAGTAACCACAAACCCCATTTGTGCCTGTGTGCCTGCCTGCTCCCCTAGCCACTGCACCACCATGTTCTGCAGTGCTTTCGAATGTTATCTGAGGTGTGCTGCTGATCCATTACCTCAGCATGGAGGAGGAAAGAGCGGAGCTCCTGCTTGGCTTCTGCACCTGAACTTGTTGTTGGTATCAGTGATGTGTCTTCCAACACATTGGGCTGTCACCAACGTGTCTTCAATAACAGGAAGGTATGCTGGCCACTCGGAGCACTCCATAAGTCTGACTGGCCACCAGCCTTTCCTAGCATGTCCTTCAAAAGCCCAACGCATGACCAGTACAGTGAGGGCACTATAGTTCTACTAAATGTGGCGTGGGATGGAATTTTATATCGGGGTGCGACAGCCTCCATAAGTTGCTGGAAAGGTCCTCATCCATCAAATTAAAAGAAGCACCCCCAATGGCTATGAGCTATTCAATGAGGTATGTAATTTTTAGGGACTACTGTCTGCACATCCCCTTTGACTAAAACCCACCAAAATCTTCCAGTGTGGCCTGTATTGATTTTGGGATGGGCTATAACTGTCTGCTCTTACTAGGACCAGATGTGGCATGATCCCCCTGCCCTTTCTCCTGCCTACTGGTGGTGAGTGTGACACTGGTATATGTAGTAGTGCCATGTTCTGCAGTTATCAACACTGACTTGTGGTAGTTGTTTAGGTGTTGGTTCATCCTGGAGCTGGTTCGATGACCCAACACCCTCCCAAGGCTGAATTCTCTGTCACAAAATTTACATTTAGCTAGCCGTCCATCTCCAAGTCTCACAAAATGCTCCCATGCTTTGGAGGGACAGATGACTCTGCCAGCTGAAATGGAAGGTGGTGGAGAAGAAGAAACTGAGGTGACTGAGGTGACACTTTCTTCATCTTCACATGCTGGAGCAACCCTACTATGCTTTTTTGTTCTACATACCTTTACAGGGGTACTAGTAGACCTAAAGATGGCAGCAGGGATGTTGGGACTGGGATTGGAGGAGGATAGTGGAGTAACAGTGGTGGTAGAGACACTAGCAGCTACTACATGCCTAGGAGACTGTCACGGTTTATTATGACTCTCAGACACAAGTTTTAGGTAAAAAAAAATCAATTTTATTGAAATAATAAATTGATAACTTAGGATGGCAATAACATACATATATATATACAGAATATAGCACAGACAGAAGGCAGACTCTACCGGTCCTGTCAATATACCGGACAGGACAGTCTATACGCTCTACCGGCCTTGCCAGTACCGGGTAAGGCAACCTGCAGATGGAATAGCATAACGGTTCTACCGGCCTTACCAAATTACCGGGCAAGGCAGCCTCAATAGATACACAATGTCGGCTCTACCGGCCCTGCCAATACCGGGTAAGGCAACCTCAGATGGAATGTGGCAAAAGGTTCTACCGGCCTTACCAATACCGGGCAGGGCAGCCCAGAGATAGTAGCAGCAGTCAGATGAAACTGGCAAATTAGCAGAATCGTTAAGCAGCAAGGCTTTGGAGCAAACCAGCGTCCGCACGCTGGGAACAACACTGAATAGTATAGCCGTAAGGCTTTGCGAGCAAACCAGTGACCGCACACTGGAGTAACAAGTGAGTAGTGTAGCCGCAAGGCTTAGGAGCAAACCAGCATCCGCACGCTGGGACCAACACAGATATGTATAGCTGATAGGCTTTGGAGCAAACCAGTGACCGCACACTGGTGTAACAAGTGAGTTTGTATGGCCGCAAGGCTTAGGAGCAAACCAGCGTCCGCACGCTGGGACCAACACAGATTTGTATAGCTGATAGGCTTTGGAGCAAACCAGTGACTGCACACTGGTGTAACAAGTGAGTTTGTATGGCCGCAAGGCTTAGGAGCAAACCAGCGTCCGCACGCTGGGACCAACACAGATTTGTATAGCTGATAGGCTTTGGAGCAAACCAGTGACCGCACACTGGTGTAACAAGTGAGTTTGTATGGCCGCAAGGCTTAGGAGCAAACCAGCGTCCGCACGCTGGGACCAACACAGCTATGTAGAGCTGATAGGCTTTGGAGCAAACCAGTGACCGCACACTGGTGTAACAAGTGAGTTTGTATAACCGCAAGGCTAAGGAGCAAACCAGCGTCCGCACGCTGGGACCGACACAGAATTGTAGCAATGTCACCAACGCGACCAGGCAGAAGGTCGCCAGGATACTGAAGACAGGTGATGAGATGACAGGAACCAGCAACCATCAGTCAGGTCAGGAAACAGCATAGAAGAAGTTCAGCAGTAACTGCAACACCAGAGACTAGGCCGGAACCAGGACTGGAGTAACTCAGCATCCATGAAACACTGGAACAGTAGAGATCAGGAACCCAGGAACACAGGAGATCAGGAACTCAGGAACACTGGAACAGAGGCCCAGCTATCACTAGCATAGTGATAGCAAGAAGGTCAGAAACAACACGAAAGGGCACTCAAAGGGTGCCCAATCCAGGTTTAAATAGGCAACAAGAGGTGGGCTAACTGCAGACAGCCAATAGAAGCCCCCTACTGGTGACAGACAGGGAACTGCAGCAATCACGGGCACCGTGATAGTACCCCCCTCTCAAAGACCCCCTCTCCTAGAATAGGGTTTAGGTTTCTGTGGGTACTTGGCATGAAAGATCCTAGTTAGCCTAGGTGCATGAAGGTCCTTACTATCCACCCATGAACGATCCTCAGGACCGTACCCTTTCCAATGTACCAGGTACTGTACCCCTCCTCTAAGCCTACGGGAATCAATAATGCTCTGAACCTCATACTCCTCCTGGCCCTCGACCTCAACAGGTCCTGGCACCACAGGTGTGGTAGTATAGCGATTGCAAACCAGAGGCTTAAGAAGAGACACATGGAACACATTATGGATACGCATGGATCCAGGTAGGTCTAGTGCATAGGAAACAGGGTTAATTTTGCGAATAACTCTGTATGGACCAATAAACCGGGGAGCCAACTTATTAGACGGAACCTGCAGCTTGAGATTTCTGGAGGAAAGCCATACTCTATCCCCAACCTGAAAGGAAACCGCTGGAAGCCTTCTGCGATTAGCATGGCGCTGATGACGCTGAAATGACTGACCAAGTGCCCTCTGAACTTGTGCCCATGTGGAACGGAGTTGCTCGATATGCTCATCCAGAGCTGGAATCTGTTGCGTCTGAAAAGAATCTGGAAGCAAACAGGGCTGGAACCCATAATTAATCAGAAACGGAGAGCTCCCAGATGAAGAAATGACCGCACAGTTCCTGGCGAACTCTGCCCAAGGCAACAAGTCGGACCAATTATCATGATGGTCAGTCACGAAACAACGGAGAAATTGTTCCAATCCCTGATTAGCTCGTTCAGCGGCTCCATTGGTCTGGGGATGGTAGGCAGACGAGAAGGACAGCTGTATGCCCATCTGTTGGCAAAATGCCCTCCAAAATCTAGACACAAACTGGCTCCCCCTGTCAGACACCTGTACCCTAGGCACTCCATGCAACCGGAATACTTCTCTGGCGAACACCATTGCCAATTCCTTAGCCGAAGGAAGGCCACGGAGGGGCACGAAATGAGCCATTTTAGAAAACCTGTCCACCACCATGAATATAAAGGAATACCCTTTAGACATAGGCAATTCTCCCATAAAATCAATGGAAACATGAGACCAGGGGCGTTCGCCATTAGGCACCGGCTGAAGCAAGCCCACTGGGAGATGTCTCGGGGTCTTAGCGCGGGCGCAGGTGGCACAGGCATTCGTAAATTCGGCACAATCGTTTCTCATGGAAGGCCACCAAAATAACTGAGAAAGGGACCATAACAATTGGTCTCTACCAATATGTCCCGCAGCCTTAGAGGAATGGTAGGTTTCGAGCAGCCTAGTACGAAATGGTTCAGCGACAAAACATTTGCCCACTGGGGTTTCATGGGGAGCGGACCCCTGAGAGGCCAGGATCTCCTCCCCTAAGGGAGAAGTGATACTCGTGCGTATAGTAGCCAGTATTCTATCAGGTTGGATGATAGGTGCTGGTGTTTCCACTCTGTCACTGTCGGCCTCAAATTGTCTTGACAGTGCATCAGCCCTGATATTCTTTGACCCCGGTAAATATGATACAATGAAATTAAATCGAGACAGGAACAGTGCCCACCTGGCCTGACGGGAGGACAATCTCTTGGCCTCCGAGAGATACGTCAGATTTTTATGATCCGTTAGGATTAAGACAGGATTCTTAGTACCTTCAAGCAAATGACGCCATTCCTTAAGAGCGAGGATAATGGCCAATAATTCTCTGTCACCTATCTCATAGTGGCTTTGAGTGACAGTCAACTTTTTAGAGAAAAATCCACAAGGTCTGAGAGTTCCACCTTTATCGTGTCGTTGCGAAAGTACTGCCCCGACCCCAATATCTGAGGCATCAACCTCTAACGTAAATGGAAGTAGAGGATTGGGGTGGGATAGCACAGGAGCCGCAGCAAATGCCAGCTTCAAATTTTCAAAGGCTTTCTCAGCAGATACCGGCCAACAAGAAGGATTAGCACCCTTGTGCGTAAGATCGGACAGAGGTTTGACAATGGAAGAAAAGTTCTTAATAAACCTCCTATAATAGTTAGCGAAACCCAGGAAACGCTGTATGGCTTTAAGGCCCTTGGGTTTTGGCCATTGTAGGACAGCTGACAACTTATCTTTGTCCATGGCAATGCCATCATTGCCAATTATGAACCCCAAGAATGGCACACTGGTTCTATGAAACTCACATTTTTCCAATTTACAAAATAATTTGTTCTCACGGAGTCGTAGCAATACTGCAGATACATCCTTGATGTGCTGTGCCATGTCTTGGGAGTAAATCAGTATATCATCAAGGTAAACCACAACACATGTCTGTAACATATCTCTCAGAACATCGTTTATCAGTTCCTGGAAAACTGCGGGTGCATTACACAGCCCAAATGGCATTACTAGATACTCGTAGTGCCCAGCTCGAGTATTAAAGGCAGTTTTCCACTCATCACCTGCTCGAATGCGAACCAGATTGTAAGCGGCCCGTAGGTCCAATTTGGTAAAAATCGAAGCTCCCTTAAGCCTGTCAAAAAGCTCGGTGATGAGTGGTATTGGGTATGCGTTTTTTGCCATTAGTTTATTCAGGCCCCGGTAGTCAATGCATGGTCTTAATTCGCCATTTTTCTTTTTTACGAAAAAGAACCCAGCCCCAGCTGGAGAGGTAGATTTTCGTATGATCCCTCTAGCAAGGGCATCAGAAATGTAGTCCTCCATAGCCTTATTTTCTTCACAAGATAATGGATAAGTGCGTCCTTTAGGAGGTACTACTCCAGGCTGCAATTCAATGCAACAATCATAAGGTCTATGCTGGGGTAGCATACTAGCCTCTCCTTTGCTAAAAACATCGCCAAACTGTTGGTACACATCCGGTATAGCAGAGGAGGTGCATAGGACCTTAATAGGCTGGATGACGCACTTATCCATACAAAACTGGGACCAAGCAGCAATTTCACACTTTTTCCAATCAAATTGTGGGTTATGTAACTGTAACCACGGAAATCCCAATATTACAGCGTGGTGCGGAGAATTAATCAGTTGAAACTGCTGCTCTTCTCTGTGAAGTGCCCCAATAGTCATAGACAGTGGCATAGTTTCAAATAAAACCTGAGGCGGTTCTAAAGGTCTACCATCAATCGCTTCAATAGTCAAGGGGTTTTCTCTTTCAATGCGTGGAACTCCGTGCAAGTCAGCAAAGGTATTATCCATAAAATACCCTGCTGCACCAGAGTCAACCAAGGCCAAAACCTCCACAGATCGTTGTGCCCAAGACAATACCACCTGAATGGTGGGTTTCATTATGCCCGACACTGGGGACGATTGTACACCACCTAGGGCCTGTCCCCCAAGGTACCCTAGGTGTGTGCGTTTCCCGGACGTACCGGACAGGAATTTAGCAAGTGCCCTTTTTTACCGCAGTATAAACACAACCCTTGCTTCTTGCGATAAAGTCTCTCTGCCTTGGTTAGTCTAGTGAAGCCTATTTGCATAGGTTCACTTGTTTCCCGTACAGGTTCACTAGACTTCAATGCCAAGGGAGGGATGGGTGGGCAAAATATGCTACTAGGCTCATTATCTTTTGATCGTATTTTACGATCTCTGGCAATTGATCTCTCACGTATTCTGGAGTCAATTATCATAACATACTCAATGTAATCATCTAGATCAATAGGTAGATCTTTAGCAGCAATTTCGTCTTTAATGTGGTCATTCAGGCCTTGAGAAAAAGCTGCCAATAATGCCTCGTTATTCCAACCTACCTCTGCTGCCAATGTGCGGAATTCGATGGCATAGTCGCCCACTGTACGCCTGCCCTGTTGTATCTCCATAAGGCGTTTGGCAGCAGAGTTGGTTCTACCAGGAGGCTCAAACACTCTTCGAAAGGATTGCACAAATTCTCTGAAGTTCTTAGTACAAGGTTTAGCATTCTCCCACAAGGGGTTAGCCCAGGCCAATGCTCTGCCAGTGAGCAGTGATATCGTGAACCCCACTTTACTACGATCATTGGGAAATGCGTGTGCCGTCAATTCCATAAAGATTTCAAGTTGGTTGATGAACCCTCTGCAGAGACTAGGGTCACCATCATATCTTAGCGGCAAGGGTGCAGAAGCCGTTAAACCTTTAACAGTACCCTCTAGGGGCCTGGTATCACTTTCCGGTGTCTGACTTGGCGAGACCACCGGGCTAGAACTCGATTTGTCAGCGAGTACCGTGCGTTCAAGGATCGTTTGGATTGCAACTGCCAACTGATCCAAACGTTGCTCGAGCACATCCATCCTCCAATGGATATTCTGCGCGTTACCTTCACCCTTGCTGTCTGAGGTCATGGCCCTTTCGTACTGTCACGGTTTATTATGACTCTCAGACACAAGTTTTAGGTTAAAAAAAATCAATTTTATTGAAATAATAAATTGATAACTTAGGATGGCAATAACATACATATATATATACAGAATATAGCACAGACAGAAGGCAGACTCTACCGGTCCTGTCAATATACCGGACAGGACAGTCTATACGCTCTACCGGCCTTGCCAGTACCGGGTAAGGCAACCTGCAGATGGAATAGCATAACGGTTCTACCGGCCTTACCAAATTACCGGGCAAGGCAGCCTCAATAGATACACAATGTCGGCTCTACCGGCCCTGCCAATACCGGGTAAGGCAACCTCAGATGGAATGTGGCAAAAGGTTCTACCGGCCTTACCAATACCGGGCAGGGCAGCCCAGAGATAGTAGCAGCAGTCAGATGAAACTGGCAAATTAGCAGAATCGTTAAGCAGCAAGGCTTTGGAGCAAACCAGCGTCCGCACGCTGGGAACAACACTGAATAGTATAGCCGTAAGGCTTTGCGAGCAAACCAGTGACCGCACACTGGAGTAACAAGTGAGTAGTGTAGCCGCAAGGCTTAGGAGCAAACCAGCATCCGCACGCTGGGACCAACACAGATATGTATAGCTGATAGGCTTTGGAGCAAACCAGTGACCGCACACTGGTGTAACAAGTGAGTTTGTATGGCCGCAAGGCTTAGGAGCAAACCAGCGTCCGCACGCTGGGACCAACACAGATTTGTATAGCTGATAGGCTTTGGAGCAAACCAGTGACCGCACACTGGTGTAACAAGTGAGTTTGTATGGCCGCAAGGCTTAGGAGCAAACCAGCGTCCGCACGCTGGGACCAACACAGATTTGTATAGCTGATAGGCTTTGGAGCAAACCAGTGACCGCACACTGGTGTAACAAGTGAGTTTGTATGGCCGCAAGGCTTAGGAGCAAACCAGCGTCCGCACGCTGGGACCAACACAGCTATGTAGAGCTGATAGGCTTTGGAGCAAACCAGTGACCGCACACTGGTGTAACAAGTGAGTTTGTATAACCGCAAGGCTAAGGAGCAAACCAGCGTCCACACGCTGGGACCGACACAGAATTGTAGCAATGTCACCAACGCGACCAGGCAGAAGGTCGCCAGGATACTGAAGACAGGTGATGAGATGACAGGAACCAGCAACCATCAGTCAGGTCAGGAAACAGCATAGAAGAAGTTCAGCAGTAACTGCAACACCAGAGACTAGGCCGGAACCAGGACTGGAGTAACTCAGCATCCATGAAACACTGGAACAGTAGAGATCAGGAACCCAGGAACACAGGAGATCAGGAACTCAGGAACACTGGAACAGAGGCCCAGCTATCACTAGCATAGTGATAGCAAGAAGGTCAGAAACAACACGAAAGGGCACTCAAAGGGTGCCCAATCCAGGTTTAAATAGGCAACAAGAGGTGGGCTAACTGCAGACAGCCAATAGAAGCCCCCTACTGGTGACAGACAGGGAACTGCAGCAATCACGGGCACCGTGATAGAGACTCAATTTGAACCGGATAGGCAGGTGGTGAGTTTTCAATAGAAGACACAATTGTAGCTGGAGAAACAAGAGGAGTATTATGGACAGCAGGGGAAAATCAAGCTCAGGGGAAAAATCAAGCTTAGGAGGCCTTGGTCCCTCATAGTCATCTTCTACCTCTTGTAGGTTTGAACAGGAAGAAAAATCATCATCAGCAGATTTTGGGGAGACCTGCTGAATTCCCTCTTCTGCCTGGTGGCTACCAGGAAATGGTAAACGATCTCCCTCAATAACCTTTTTTGGAGAAGATATGCTCTCGGTGGCAGTGACAGTGATGACAGCATACATTTTCTCCAAATACTGCAAATATTCCCGTTTGGGCTGCTTACACGGACATTCGCTATAAAAATCCTGCATTGATACTGCCCGCAGTTTCTGACCAGTAGTGTTAAACATTCTAGGTGTCCCCAGTTTTATAGAACTGGCTGTAGCGGAGGTGGTGACGAAACTGGCAGTGCCACTAGTCATTGTGCAGGTGGTTCTGGGGGGATCATCATGAAACAGCTGATGAGAAACAGATGCCAGCTGATTCGTGGTCTCAGAGGAAGAACTGGACCTCTCTACCGTGCTAGTAGAGGTAGAATGACCTGCAGTTCCCTTCTTATTTCTATTTTTTGGTTTAGAGTGCTGCTGCTGAGTCTGACTATGATATTGACTACTAGTACTAGTACTACTGAAAGTTCTCTTCTTTATCCACCTGCTGCTGTAGCTCTGCTTGGAAGCAACGGCACTGTGGTGGTGTTGGTGGTTTCTGGGTCTCTGCAGCTGGTAGCAGGATGAGGAACATCAGGTTGTTCACTAGGACTCAAAATCCATTACAGATAGGTAGGCAGTATACTATAATAATTTTAAAACCTGGCCACACGACAACTGTCAGAGTGGCTATGTCACTCTGAAAATTATTATTAACACAAATTGCTAATATTTTTATTTTGCACAGGAAAAAAAATGACACTCCCTTGCAGTGGCAATAAGGTACTAATGCTGTCTGCCTGTACGCCTACACAACTGTCAGACTGGCTGTGTCAGTCTGAAAATTATTATTAATACAAATTGCTAATATTTTTATTTTGCACAGGAAAGAAAATGACACTCCCTTGCAGTGGCAATAAGGCATAATGCTGCCTGCCTGCCTGCCTAATGCTGCTTGCCTACGCAACAAATGTCAGATTGGCTGTGTCACTCTGAAAAAAAAATTACAGCTCCTGACAGTGGCAATAAGGCACTAGACTGGCTAATAAGGCACCAGACTGGCTAATAAAATCACATTCCTGGAAACCCTCTCTCTGCTTCTTTTCTCTGTAAGCTCCAACAATGGACTAACAGGAAATGCAGGCAGACTGGTTAATAATAAAATCACATTTCTGGACAGTCTGTCTCTGCTTCTTCTCTGTCTGAGCTCCAACAACTGACTAAAAGGAAATGCAGGAGCTGTCTGGCTGTCTGTGTCATTAGTCCAACCCCCATCATGAAATGAAGAAGCTAATTGGAGAGGGCAGGAAAGTAATCGCACGTGAGAAGAATGAGAGTAGTGCAGGAAACCATTGTTTCTTTCGGGGGGTTTTTTGCGAACAGCCCTTGCCTTTCGGTTGGCCCATATAACAACGAATTACCCTTATTTGTATGCATATCGAAATAGGCCGAACCGATTTGCACAAGTCTATTAAATTCCTCAAGATCCCTAGGGGTGATTTAGGGAGACTGGACAGCATTGGTTCTGTAGTACTCACTTCCTCCTCCTCAGACTCAGTGGACACATAAGTGTCCTTCTAATTCCTCCTTTTACTAATTTTAAACTTTCTCATAGAAATAGCAGTCACTATGAACCTCACCTGCCTCAGTTTTTCAAAAAGATCACATAAGAACAGCACAGCACGTCTACCTCGCTCTGTAGCAGCTTCTAGTGTTTTTCACTTCCTGGAATACATCACGTTTTTATATCGAAAAGGCGAAAACCACGTAAATCAATGGGTGGAAACTTTCTAGCCATTGAAAACACACCCACCCCTATTTATGGGACAAATCAAGGGCTAAATACTTTTTGTTTGGATACTTCTTTGGCACTCAAAGGGTTAATTCCTTCTCTTGATGATGTTATTAATGAGAATTGGACATTCTTACCTCACATTTTTTGGTAATTATAAACGGATCTGCCAACAATCGGTATCCTAAATGCTTTGTAAGGTGTCTAGCTGAAGGTGCAAATGTAGCATGCAGTGGTATTATGCAAATGCATGGGAATAAACAGTTTTATTATGTTTATTTTATGTCCAGCTATGTCTGTATTGGCCTGTCCCCCTTACCATTTTTTTGCCTTGTGTCTCCCTCTCCTTTCCTATTCTATTCTTAAGTTATTTAAAAAAAAATCCCCATTAAAATAAGTGGACATTTTCATTTCATTTGTCCCTTACATTGCAATTGGTTTGCTCCAGAACTGCACATCTTTAACATCCTGAATATGCTAAGTGAGATATGGAACTTGGAGCCATAAACATCAAGCTAAAGAGGCTGGTTCTGGGGAAAGCCAGCTGCACCATAGTGAGGAAATAAAAATACAAGGTAATTTTATGAAAACCACTCAAGCAGACATGGTGTTAAAAACCCCATTTAAATCAATGGGGATTTTGGAAATTTTCATTTAAATGATATGGTTTAGATGGTTTGCTCCAAAGCTGCACCTCTTTAACTTGATTAATAAGATTCTTAGAACCCCTGCTAAAGACTTTGAAGCGGGTGTATTAAATGAGAATACAGAGCTGACCTGCTCCTTTATATGACTTCTTGAAAATTAAAGTTGAAAAAATAAGTTTTTAAGACAACAGTACCCAAGGCTATTCTAATGAAGAATTATTATTCAAAATATGAAGTAATAAAGAAAGAAGTAATGAATATTTAATTAGTATAATTTAACAAAATGTTGTTAAGAATCAGAGATACATTCTTTATAAACATAATGTTCATTAGGTCTTAAACAGTAACTTGCATGCAATTAGCACATTTTCCTGCAGGATAGTACATGATACAGTATGTGAGTTACAGGAAAATCCCTCTGGGAAAAGCCGCATAAAATCTCATCTGAATATACTACCTGTATTTCGACAGGATGGAGTTCTCGTTAGCCAAAGAAATAATGTGTAACCAACAAATTAGATGGCCATTAACCTTTTTAGTATTGCTTCAAGAACACTTTCATAGCAAACGTGTAGTGAGAAATTCACAATTACCAAAAAAAAAATGAAATAATTAATAAATAAAATATAGGGTATACATACCCTATGAATAAGTGTTCCAATTAGGGACTAGATTACATTGCACGTAATAAATGTTATCACTGGTCTTATCGGTATCCTTCTGAAATTTTGCAAGCTTAAGAGTAGGGATGGGTGAAAGTTGTCGCCGTATTCCCGTGAGAAATTTTGCGAAAACCACGTTGTTATCCGCTTTTTTGCTGGAAAATCCAGTTTAAAACTAGCGTTTACAATTTTCGCATCTTTCTCCCATTGGCCAAAAACTCTTTTACTATTTTTTCAATGGCTAGAAAGTTTTTGGTCATTGATTTACATTGTTTTCGCACTTCCGCTATAAAAACGTGACGTTTTCGCTGAAGTCAGACACAATAGAAGCAGCTACAGAGCGAGACAGACGTGCTGTGCTTTTCTGCTGTGATATTTTGGAAAAATTGAGGCAGGAGAGGCTCATAGTGACTCCTATCACTGAGCAGCAAAAATAGGAACTGGAAGGACCCTTATTATGTGTCCACTGAGTCTGAGGAGGAGGAGGAGGAGGAAGAGACTAGCAGTACTGAACCAAGGCTGTCCAGTCCCCCTAAATCACCCCAAGGGATCTTGGGGAATTCAATGAGAAGGGAGGCAGAAAAGGCAATGGGACGGAAGGGAGAAAAGGGAATGGGAAGGAAGGGAGAAAAGGGTAGTACTAGTGAGAGCAGGACAGGTCAGCTGCCTGTGCCTGCTGCAAGACGTGCTGCCGCTGCTGCCACTGCCACCATTTCTGTTCATGCAGCCACTAGTGTTGTACCTGCTGCCACTAGTGTTGTACCTGCTGCCAGATGTGCTGCCTCTGCTGACAGTGCCACCATTGCTGTACCTGCAGCCACTAGTGTTGTACCTGCTGCTAGTGCTGAACCTGCTGCTAGTGCTGAACATGCTGCCACCAATACTTTGCCTGCTGCTAGTGTTTCTTGTAGTACTCAGGGGGGAAGGAGAAAATGATGCCAAGTGTGACAGCAAGGAACCCTAAATCACACTTGCCATTCCCAAGCAGTCCTGCCAGTGCTAGTACTACTGCTACTAAGGTCCAGTAGCTTGTTAGCGTTAGGATTGAAGGAGGGGGTAATCAACAATATTCTCATATTACTAGTGACTGTGAGACTGAGGAGGAAGACACTGTGGCTGAACTTGATGTGGTTGGTGTTAGTAGTATTAGCAGTAATGGTGAAGCAGCCAGAGTGGTAGGGGAAACATTTGAGATCATCCAGACTAGTAATCAAGGGAGCCACACCATTCCTCTGGCTCTGGGAGTCCCCTTCTCTTCACTACAGTGTCCAAGTTGAACATGATCCTTAAGAGGCCAGAACTGGTGTTAGGGGAGAGCAGGCACAGAATCAATATCACCACCACCAGCAGGAGCACAGATCAGCTGCCTGTGCCTGCTGCTACTGCTGCTATTGCTAGTCTGACTTCTTCAGGTCAAAAGCAAATGGCAAGTGTGACATTAGAGGACCCTCTGTCACATTGCTCCTCATCTCCTCCAAGCAGCAGTGAGATATCTAGAATAGAGCAGCAGCAACAACAGCATATATGGACTAGTGGTATTGGTGATGATGATGCTGGAGAAGCTGGGGTGGAAGAGACATTGATGGCCTTTTAGCAGAAACTGAGAAAGAATGGGAGACAGGGATGAGGATGGGCATCACCACCACCACTAGCAATGACATTTTGGAATTAGAGGAATTTGCAACTGTTCTAATTCCTTCTGATGATGAGATTCAAGTGCAGCAGGATGCTGAGGAGCAGGCTAATGTGCCACAGACCACCGTGGACAAAGTGGGAATGGGGTAAACAAGCGATGCGGGACTAGGACAGGTTCCACTTGCCAGCAGTAACAATACTCATGATCCTAGTTGCAGTGCTGAATCTGAGGCAGTAGCAACAACAGCAGCAAAATTATTCACTGCCACAGATAATGAAGGGCAATGTGGAGGACAAGAAGAAAGAGGCCGTTCTTCTCCATCTGTTCCCTTCCCCCTGAAGTCATCATAGGCGGGGGACTATTTTTCTCTTGGGGCAGGCACAGTGCAGTCATCAGCAATGGCACTGTGCACAACTTGTGACAAGTCAGTGAAAAGAGGAAAGGAGGGAACACACCTTGGCACAAGAGCCCTGATATCACACATGAAACACAGACGCCATTACATTTACATAAAACATGCTAAAGACAAACACACACCACAGAAATCAAGCACCGCTTTTGCTGTCCCTGACTCTCCAGAAAGGCAACAAGAGGCAAGGAGGAGATCAAAGAGGAGAAGGAATGGAACAACCCAGGCAGAGACTTGAAGTTCCAGGACAAGATAAACAACTAGCTTGCCATCACCTTCTAGGGTAACTACATCTTATGTCAATCCACCTCATTCATTACCTCCCCCGCCAAATCATAGCCACTCTGTTGATGTTAGTATGTGGCAGTTCGTCTCTACCTATTGCACACTGTGTGGTGCACTGCCCACACATGCCAGTGTGGTGGAGGAGAATCGCAATCAGTGCATCAAGTGGCATCTGAGGAGATTCCATCCTGCAGAATATGCTAAGATGGTAGCAGGGAGGGTTCATCATTACTATTAAACTGTCAGCAAGTGGTCATGTGTCCTTAGCGGGTCTGGAAAAGGGGTACAGTGTCAGCGGCAGTACTTGATTTCAGGTGTCATGGTGTTTGGATACAGTTGTGTCCCCAGATGTTATTTACCACACACACACTGTGCACTTTGCAGTTGCTGATGAGACCCGCTGTTCCTGCTCTCAAGGGAAAAAATATATTCTAATAACAACACACCCATGATGATGTGTAAGTCCTACAAAGGCCTCTAACAACAAATCAAACAAATCATCTTCTACAAAATACTCTATCAAGTCACGTATCAGTCCACCCCAGTGGCAGCTTATGTCAGGAGGTTCCTGTCTCTATCACTTTACATACAAATTTCTTATTTTATTTTATTGATTTATTTTTTTATTAACTGTCGCCCCAATTGCAGTCAAGAAATCCCCCAATACAAATTCCCCATTCAAATGATTCATTCATTCACCAACACAGGCACCCTCCTCAGACCCCTTTATCCCATGTCTTATGGTTTTTATTTTATTTAGGATTTCTTTTTTATTAAGTGCCCCCCAATCCCAGTAAACAACCCCCCCAAAAATCATCCCTTGTTCAACTGATTCTTTCCCCACACCATACCAACACAGGTACCCTCATGCCCCTTTTATACTATGCTTTTGGAAAATAAAATAATATTTGCTATGTGTTGTGTGTAACTTCTATGTTCCCATTGATTTAAATGGAATGAGCTAGGCAAAAAAAAAGCGGAAAATCTGCACTTTTCCTGGGAATTTTTTTGCCAAGCGGAAAGTGCCATTTTTTGCCGATTTCAGTTTGAGGAGGAAATTTTCGCCCATCCCTACTTAAGAGTGAGCGACATTTCAACTAATTCACCACGTCTCCATGATCAAATTGGCGACATGACAATCTCGCCCTGCATAACAGCGCAAGATTGTCAGGTTTCCTACCTAATGGTCACACACGGAGGCAAGCTGTAGCAGCTGGAATGCCTCTGAGTGCTGCAGATAATTAAGCATGATCAAAGAGTATTACTTACAGTGTGCTGTCATTTAACGTTCAGAGCTGGGCAAGCAGGAAGGGCTGTCAATCCACGTCTGCAATAATTGGTTGTGCGGGCCAAACAATCAACTAGGCAAAAGGATACCACAGGTTATGGGGCACAATGTAGCCATCTGCTGGGAAAGATGGTAATGGACGGAGGGCTACAGTGTGTGCTTGCTAGATTGGAAGGACTGCCAGCCTCGTTTGGGCAGGGCTTCAGTGTGTGCACTTGGCAGACAAGATAGACTGCAAGTCCAAGTAGGGAAATTTGTAGATAATGTAGTGTTAAAGTTTTCAACTGCAAGGGAAATCAGGCCTAAGTCATGCAGTCTGAGACAGCCCATCAGTTGTCCTTGATAGCTTAAATGAATGTAATTTGATAACTTGCCATACTGGCTTATTATTTGAGGCTGCAACAATAGTTGGCCTGAGCCTAGAGAGAGAGAGAGAAAACACACAGTTTTATGTAATCAGAGCAATCTCCAGGTGCTCGATTCTATTATCCATGCTAAAACCGGCGTTACAAGAAAAACAAGCAACGTGAATTCTGCAAACGTGTTACGCCCGTACTCTATTGCAGAACCACAGTAAAACAAAACTGGTGCAGACAGCACATTTCAGAGTACTAACAAAAATGGCGCTGTCTACTTTTATTTAACTACCGCCTAAAAAAAAACACGCAAAATGTCAAAGTCCAAGGAAATAGGCGTACGTTTGAGGACAGAAAGATCAAGTTTAGTGTTAGATGTGTTGCCCACATTATCAAAATCCGACATAGAGTGCCCCCTTCGACATTTTAACCCCTCCTAAAATTAGACTTACAGTGCCTTCTTTCACCACTTTAATTCAACAAATATTGTTCACATTCGACATTTTAACCCCCCCTTTAAAATGCTCATATTCTTCATACTGTTTCGTTTGTACACTTTACTTTATCTGACATACTTTCTCCAACATACATTATTCGACATACACTGCATTTGCTATATCTCTGGTACTCAAAGGGTTAAGTGTCGAAAAAAGTGAAGTGTATGTCAGAGAATATACGTCGGAGAATGTATGTCTGGGAATGTAAGTCTGAGAATGTAAGTTGGAGAATGTATGTCGGAGAACATATATTGTTATATGGGCTTTAGTAAAAATGCTGGAAATTGTCACCTGCATGCATAACCTATTCTAATGGATAGGTTATCCATGCTAGAGGGGTGTCATGAGGGGTCATGATACCCTTCTTGAGGTCTGAAATATTTTTTTATTAAAATTTAAATATATAATTAAAACAAAAACAATTTTTTACACATATATAGGCAAGGTATGCAACCCTATGAGTACCAGAGGGGTAGCAAACACATTGCAATGCGTTGGTACCTCTCTGGTACTCATAAGGTTAACCTTGCAATACAAAATACGAGGGCATGTTGAAAAAATAGGAGAAGAAAAATGTTGGATTTAAATAGTGAAAGAAAGTCATGTGAGCACTGTAAAATGGATTTTAAAGGGGGGTTAAAATGTCGACTGTACAATATTTGTCGAATTAAAGTGGTGAACGAAAGCACTGTAAGTCGAATTTTGAAGTGGAAGGGTTAAAATGTGGAATGTGAATAATATTTGTCGAATTTAAGTGGTGAAAGAAGGCACTGTAAGTCGAATTTTAAAAGGGAAGGTTAAAATGTCGAAGGGGGGCACTTTATGTCAGATTTCTATGCTGTATACTGTATTCTACACTGCTTTTGTTCGAGCAATGATGGTTTTGAAACCGTCTTTGTGGCTTCTAAGCCTCAACCTCTGAGCCGCAGGATTTCCGACTTAAAATGTATCAACAAAACAGGCGCTAATACTGAGCGTAGGTAATAGGATACTATTTGCACGTTGTTTTTAGTTGTTTCCTATGGGCTTTTTTTTGACTGGCAGTAATCATACTTACCGCTGATTTTGTTTTCACAAGTCTGGTAATAGGATAGTAAAACCTGACTTAAAAAACACAGTGCCTGCTTTTTTTTAAGCACTGGTAATAGAATCGAGCCCCAGGACGTGTGGTAAAGCTGACAGCAGGCAAAATGATTTAAAATATAAGACCTCTGATGAGGCAGTTAATAGCAACCCCTTAACCCTTTGAGTGCCAGAGGGGTACGCAATGCATTGAAGCAATGCGTTGCGTACCCCTCTGGCACGCAAAGGGTTATAGACATCCAAGGTGGAAACGGCAGAGTTTTTTTCCAGCATTATTTGGAACACCCTTTATCCTAATGGAGCTAGAGAATTATCATAATTGTTATGACCAAGTCATATTCCTCTGTATTTAATTCTAATACTTAATGTGTGTGCTCTTGCAACTTATACCAGTCTAGGGCTTGATACTATTGGGCACTTTAAATGGTAAAACCAACACATACAATAACAATAAACATACCTGTGCTCCGCAGCTATTCCATAACTTGATCAAAACATAGAACAACAAGAGTATGCAGCACAGATCACCGTAACCTCTTAAAATGCATTTTAGTCTTTGTCACCAGCAACAAAAAGAATAACATGAGAAATGTCAAGTTCAAATTAAATTGGCTAAAGCTTTAAGTTAAAAGGTCATGTTAAGCATTGTCAAAGCCAGTTCAAATCCCCAGCCAATTAACATTCAACAAAGTATTATTACTATAAATATATATACTCAAAAACAATGAACAAACCTTGCTACAGCAAAGGGCCCAGGAGAGGAGGATAGAGATAGAAAGAGAGTGAGGAGCATACACTGGAGAGAGGTAGACTTGGGTTTGGAGTGGAGCAATTTGCATATAAAAAAACACATAATACACTATTGAACATATTGCACATATTACATCCACATACAATAACAAACACCCATCTTTTGTTTTGACACATTACACATTTAATATTTTTTTTCATACAGTGTGACTGAGTGAGTGTAAGGGAGTCAAAGAGGATATTGTGACTGAGTGCTTGTGTGAGTGCCTGAGTGTGAGTGTATGTGAGAGGGCTGTGGAGAGTGATGGAGAGATAGCAGAGAAAGGAGTGGAGGCTGGAGGGATGGGGAGAGGAGCAGGAGAGGAGGAAGAAGAGTAGGGCATCCCCGGTCAGGGAAGGAGAGGTACATATCAGACAGGGACAGAACTGGCAGTGGGACGAAGAGTGGATGTAGGGGAGGAACACACACACAGCCAGGGACAGCACAGACAGGGCCTGAGACAAAAACACAGCAGAGATCCTATGTATTCCTATTAGGAGGAGGAAATTTTCACCCATCCTTCTTGGCCCTAGTGAGGAGCAAAATGGAGATAACATCTCATTCTCCACAGAAAAGAGCAGGGGGATAGGTGCCCATAAGAAATGAGCATTGCTGTAGGTCAAGGATGCAGTGAACTCAATGCAGGCATACAACTGATTCCATCAAAAAACTCTGGACAGACTGTAAGAGGAAGGTGAAGAACAAGATGGGGTATCTGTCCTTGCATGTGAGAGCGACAGTTGGTGGGCCAGCATACAACATCACCTTGAGTGGCTGGGAGAAGATGATCTGCTAGAACCTCTCTACAATGGTAGTTTTGGGGATCCAAGGTGGCTGAAACACAGGAGATGACAGCACTTTAAAGGATCCCGGTAAGCAGCATAATTCATAACCGTCACCATCATCAACACCCTGTTAGATATAGTGTCACAGCAGTAGTTCTAAATATGTGTGTCACACTTCCCTTGAAGCTTAGAAACCCTACGCTGAGAGTAAATCCTGAGTGGAAATGTTGACATGTCTTTGAAAAACATGATAAACCATACAGCCTTGCCCAGGATAACCCTTTGTGTGCCAGAGAGGTACACAACGCATTACTTTGAAATGCTTTGCATACCCCTCTGGCACTCAAATGGTTTGAAGCACCATGTTAACCCCCTCATTGCTCATACATGCTCACCTCTGAAGTAACAGATACCCATCATGTAGTAACAGAAATATCATCAGACATGGAAAGACAAACTTGTTCTCTCCAGTTGTTGTGACACCGTGATCGATTAACACCCAATGGATTCCTGATGATTATGTAATATGTAGTCCAAAACAGCTGCAAAGGCAAGATTGCCTACTCCAGGCTATAGACAATAGTATTGTTAGCCCCTGCTATGACATCTCTCCATGGTAATGCATGCTGTGAAATTATGAGTTTTATCTGTCCCGTTCCCAAAGGAAGTACAATCACCCTTGCTACCTAAGATGTAACAGATGAAAACTCTGCATAAGGTGAATGACAACCTAACAGTGATCTCAATGACCAGGATAGAGTATAACTGATCATGATAAATGTCACATTGCAACACGTTTTTATTGGCCATGCAGCTAATTTACACCTATCATCCTTCACTTACAGTGTCCATGATGCTAGAGGTGATGAACCTGTGGGATAGCATAACACAAGCACACCACCAAACACAGTGGACCCTGAAGAAGAAACCAGCTGGATGCTACCTCACCAGTCTCAGCATGGGATCCCAGCTGCCACCTCCAACCCTTAAATGTCCACTCCAAACACACAGCAGTGGCTTCCACCACAGTCCTTTGAGCAGTGTGTGATGCCAACTGCTCAACTCTGGCTCCAACCCTCACCTCCATGAACCATGGCTTGATGACAACCTCAAATCCACTAGGCCAGAGCTGGATACCAGCAAAGCCCCATGCAGCTGCAGCACACATGGGCTGGGCCAACTGCAAGGCTCTGGATGGAGTATGATCCTTGGTCAATGAATTATCACCACATCAGAATCGTGGGTAAGCCAGAGAGGCCACAGCCAAGGTATACGCCACCAACATAGGAAGCGGCTTCTCAGAAGGATGTCACTAGTGCTGAGGATATTATTGATGTGGTGGGTGCAGAACAGTCCCCACCTGATTATGCTGCACCCATTGAGCATGCTGCACCTCTTGAGCCTGCAGTATCTTTTGTGCTTGCTGCACCTATGGAGCCTGCAGTACCTCTTGAGCATGATGCACATCCTGATCCTTTTGTACCTCCTGAGCCTAGTGCACCTATGGAGCCTGCTGCACCTCTTGAGCCTGCTGGAGATGCATCTGAGCCAGCAGAGGATGGTTCATTCTCCCCCCCCCTCACCATCTGCAGAAGATAAGGGACACTTCACTCTGGATAGGGAATATGTCCATATACAGAGGCGGATCTTGAGGGAGACAAGGAGACACAATAGGAGGTGTGTGTGCCACCAACAAGTTTGAAAAACCAATTGGTTACTAGGGGTGGGCAAAATCTCTCACCATGTTCCCGCAGGAAATTCCACAAAAACCACGTTGGTGTCCGCTTTCTGGAGGGAAAATCCACTTTAAAACTAGCAATTATAATTTTCTCATTTTTCACCCATTGCCAAACATTGTTTTGCTATAAAAACGTGGCTATTTGCGGAAATCAAACACAACAGAAGCAGCTACAGAGCGAGGTAGACAAGCTGTTCTGCTGTGATTTTTAGGCAAAATTGGGGCTGGATAAGCTCATAGTGACTGCTATCACTATGAACAGGATTAAAAATAATAAAAGGAGGAACAGGAAGGACCATTATGTGTCCACTGAGTTTGAGTCTGAGTCTGAAGAGGAAGTGAGCACTACAGAAGCAATGTTGTCAGTCCCCTTAAATCACCCCTAAGGTTTTAGGGGAAATTGCTATCAAGGGAGGAACAAAATAGCAGTGAGAGCAGGACAGGTCAGCTGCCTGTGCCTGCTGCATGACGTGCTGCACCTGCTGCCAGATGTGCTGCATCTGCTGTAAAATGTGCTGTGCCTGCTGTCAGACATGCTGCCCCTGCTGCCGATGCCACCACCAGTGCTTTGCCTGCTGCCAGTACTGCCCTTGCTTCCACCAGTGCTGTGCCTGCTGCCAGTGCTGAATCTGTTGCCACCTGTGCTGAAGCTGCTGCTAATGTGTATTGTAATACTCACGAGAGGGGAAAGGAGAAGATGATACCAAGTGTGACAGCAGGGGACCCTAAGTCACACTTGCCAACCCCAAGTGCTAGTACTACTACTAATAAGGTCCAGCAGCTTTTTAGCGTTAGGAGTGAACAAGGGGGTAATCAGAAATATCCTCCTATTAACAGTGACTGTGAGGAGGAAGACTCAGGGGCTGAAATTGATGTGGTTGGTGTTAGTAGTAGTAATAACTGTAATGGTGAAGCAGCCAGTGGGACTAGTGTTAGTAGAGTGGTAGAGGAAGAAATTGAGATCATCCAAACTAGCGGTCAGGGATCCCACAACATTCACCAGACCATGGGAGCCCCCTTCCCCCCATTGTGGAACATGATCCTGAAGAAGATAAATTTGTCACCACCGCAGTAATACCACCATAACCAGCAGGAGCACAGATCAGCTGTCTGTGCCTGCTGCTAATGCTGCCAGTCTACCTTCTTCAGGTCACCAAGAAATGGCAAGTGTGACATTAGGGGACCCTCTGTCACATTGTTTGTCACCTCCTCCAACCAGAAGTGAGCATTTGGAAATTTGCAGAATTTGCAGCTGCTCTAATTCCTGCTGCTGCTGAGTTGCAAGGGCAGAAGGATGCTGAGGAGCAGGCTAGTGTGCCACAGACCACCATGGACACAGTGGGAATGGGTTCAACAAGTGATCAGGGACTAGTAAAGGTTCTACTTGCCAGCAGCAACACATATACCAGACGTGGTGGGGGCTAGTTATGGTGCTGATACTTCCTCAGGCACATGATTGGAGCTAGTCATGGCAAGTGGAATCTTCATTGTCCTTCACCCATGTTACTGCTGTTGTTGATCCCATTCCCTTTTAGCTGTGTAATCATCCTGCTGCTTAAACAACTCGGCAGCAGCAGCGAGAACAGCAGTTGCAAATTCTGCATCTACATCAGGCCATTTGACAATGCCCAGTGGCCACTGGTCAAGAGGACATCACCTGCTGGCACTAGGCTAGTAGGGAATTTATTTTTTTTCCCAGGGCTTGTGCTTTCAAAAAAAAATCATAGAACTACAAAAAAAGAAACAATTTTTGAGGGATTGTTTCTAACAAGCCTAAGTCCTACAAATCAATGTTTCCTCATGGCTTGGGCCTCTGACAATAAATCTAACAAATCATCCTCTACAAAATAGTCTATCAAGTCAAGTGGCAGCTGAAGAAGTTATTCTTGGTGCTTCTCTGGTGCATCCGGTCCTACACCTATAGGCTGATGGCCACCCTCATTGGGGAGATCTATGTTCTCCCTGCCTCTCACAAACCCCTGATTCTGCTGCCTCTGCAACAGACATAGGAGAAACATGGAGGGGGAATGGCGACAACTGTCTAGATGTGATGAACACAGCAGGGACACCACTGCCAAAGTAAACTTTAGTAAGCGGTGTAACTAGGGTGGATGATTTGGAGTTCTGAATGGTCTCTGGAACACGGGACAGGGCAGGTAACAACAATGAAAAGATATCACTGGAACAAGCAGGGGGTGGAGGGCAAAAGGAGACAAAAATGCAGTGTGGTCCAATGGTAACTGGCTGCTCATCAGGGTGGGCTGGCTGCTGATCTTTACCTGTTCTACGTTGATGTGGTGTGGCCAGGTGTAGGACATAATGTTGTTGCATTTCCCTCCCACTGCAATGGACAGGTGTACATACCTTGATTGTGTACATCTGTGTTTTTGGCCTCTGCTTTATCCTTTGTGGACCAGGCGGTATGCAAAGCATTGATTCCTGATGTTTTGAACACCTCTTTGATTTTCAGGGAGTTCTTGTGTTGATAGTAGTTGTGGCACCTGACTCACATTTCAGGGGTGTTTTGTTGTGATTTGGGGGTTAACTTGACAGTTCTCCATTTGTGACTGGGTGAAAGAGCATGCACATGTGGATTCTAACCTCCTTTCTTTTGTTCTATGAAGGATTTTAACATGCATTGTGGATTGTACACCTGGATTTTGTAGGTGCAGGATTACAGACAGGATATGTATTCCTTAACGTGCGTCAACATTGACCGCATCCAATAAAATGGATCCTTGTTAGTGCTTTTCCATTGATCTGCATGGGCTAATATTTGTCGGCCATTGTTCTGAATTACAGCACATTGGATGTTGACAACACAAGTGCTAAAATGTTGAAATGTGACTGGAAAACTACCGCAGCCACTTTTTTTTAACGGTGATAATAGTATTGAGCCCTTAGACTCAGGAAGGGTGGTTCAAGATGCAACTCAGTTTTATCACCATATTTTCTTCATCAGTCACAAACTCCCTAAACCAAGAGTCTTAGCAACCTGCTTGCAGAGTGCACAGAGGTTGTCTGTCTGATCAAAGGCTGTGCATTCTAGAGGTAAGAAGTCACAACAGCAACAGAAGTTCAAATGACATCCCTCTGGCCCTCAAAGGGTTAACCCCCTTGAATACTAGATAAGTCACCAATGTATTTCTTTGCAATGCATTGGCAACTTCTCTAGCATTCAAGGGGTTAAATGTCTAATTTCAATCAATGGGAATATAATTGTGCCCTATGGTGCATTTTCCTATTGAAGTCTATGGGGATACCTGGAGATAAAAGCAGAGATAAAATTAGCACCTGCATTTGAATCCAGCCCAAGGATGTTTATTTAAATGGAGTCTTATAGTGCATACATAACTTCATGAGTGTTCATGTCAGGATAACATGTAATAACACAGAATCACTTCTTGTAGCCAGCAGTGGTTATGTATAGTGATTCAGATTAAACATTATATTGTGGGAAGGGGGAGGCATCTTTACAAGAGGAGGGCACATAATTACCATAGCTGCCACTTCTGCCGCAGGCTGATAAAGCATTGCAAAAAGTCATTAACAAGAAAATGATATTGACAAATGATATGTTGTGTGACTTTACTTGGACTCTATGCTGTGTTCTGAATTTTACTTCCATAATTGAAGTATGGTGTTTGCACACAGCAAGATTTTGGGAAACAGCAGGCTATATCCTAAGGCAGAGGTAGCTGTCAGACCTCCAGCTGTTGAGTCCTACCACTCCCATCATCTCCAACTAGGAATTGGTTGGTTGGGAATAATGTGAATCATAGTCTTCAACTGGAGGTCTGACAACTAACAACCCCAGTGCTAAGTTAAGGTAATATAGCGTTTCATCATTTTAGTGCACACAACCAGACAGTTAACAATGATAAGACTTTAATGTCAGAAAGCCCCAATTGCCTACCACATCACAATCACACCATTTATCTTCACTATGTTTAGAACATAGCATTAATCAAGACACAGAGGTAAGGAATGCCCAAAACACCCACAGGCTGTTCCAATTCCCTCCTCTTGACAAAAGTGTCATTAATGGGATATTTTTTTAGCATACATAGCTTATTAAACTAATGTTAGGTAGGTGTAAGATTAGAAAATTAATGCCAGCACAACATTTAGCGTGGAATTGTACTCATACATTCATCCCATTGATAAAAATTGTCAACCAGTATGCACTAGAGCAATATTTTTTTATGAGAGAGGTGTTCAGGACTTTCTAGCATTAAAGTCGTAATGATGGTGGAGTATGTGTTTATATACATGAATGTAATCATACATCTAGTGCATGTCCCAAAGAAAGTAGGAAGCCATCTTCCCTGTATAGATAATAAGCTGCATTTCTAGATCTGCAGTCCCTGGAAATATATTATAGTTTTTTGAAATTAAAGAATAAAGATACATATGATTGTATCTATAGTATGTGAGTAAATAAACTTCAAAATATGCATTTATAGGTGATTAAAGGAGAAATAAAGTTTTTTTCTTACATTAAATTAAAATGTATATTGTGGTCACCAGGTGGTGCTTTTCTTATCATTTACTATCATAGTTATTGACTCAACTGTGACAAGCTAGTTGGCACAGTTGCTAAGTTTAATTTAAAAAATAAAAATCTGTTTGAGATGTAAAAACTTTTGAATTAAAAATGTCTCATTAGTGGGAGTGAACTTGAGTTGGAAATAAGCTGTGTTGCATTTTTAATGGCATATTTACAATATTCCATGCCCCCATACATGCTTCAACTGCACTGCCACACGGAAAGAAGTGGCTGAGTGTCAACAGATAGGCAAAATGAGAGTACAAAAAGTTTTTTCACTGTACTGCGGAGAATTGTCCCAACATGTACGACGGTGGACAGTTCTGCTGTATTGCAAACACGTACAAACACAAATGTCAGAGGTTCTGACAAGTACTGGTGCATAGCATCAAATGAATCAGGAGTTCTGTGAAGTTC
Organism: Rhinophrynus dorsalis; assembly: GCA_037306005.1. Lineage (NCBI taxonomy): Eukaryota > Metazoa > Chordata > Amphibia > Anura > Rhinophrynidae > Rhinophrynus > Rhinophrynus dorsalis. Next base: position 255,436,441 of record CM074721.1, read on the forward strand.
TGTATAAGGTGTGTTTAACTTTTATACATTTTGCCAGCTCTTATTAAACCCTAATCAGTGGAAGCAACATTGAAATTATTTTGTCCACTGACCATTGCTTGCACACTTGCTCCCCTCTAATTGGCCATATTCAATTGTCTCCAACATCCAGCAGCTGTTGAGGAACAGCACCTTTCATCTAAGAACCCAGAAACAGCCAACAACGTAATAATGTTGTGAGTGTGAATTTTTTTCCTACTATAATATCAATTCAGTTGCATACCAGCACTATGTAAACATCTAAAACTGGCTGGTAAATGGTATTTTCGAAACAGCGCTTAAAATATGCCTCAAGTTGTATATCTCTCCATTGTCACGTACTTATTTTATGTGGAGAAACTACTACAGTGACTAACTTACTTGTTATCCAACAAATCATGTCCCAATGTATCATTTTTATTGCAGAAAAATCCAGTAGTGATATTTCTCAGTATAGAAACTCTGCTGTATGTGCACAGCACTCAAGGGATGGGTGGTAAGTCCTTTTTTCCCTCTGGAAAACAAAAGTGGAAATATGACCCCCCCCCCAGATAGAATGGTAGAAAAAGTGGGTTAAGGAGGAGAGGGGATGAGTCTGAAAGACACAGGGATTGAAAGAGGAATGGGGAGAGAAGGTAGGAGGTGTAAAGAAGATAAATGAAAATGCAAGATGGAGAAAGACAAGAGGAAGGATTTGAGAGACAAAAGGTATAACGAGAGAAGGCATTAAATGAAGGCAGCAGCAGGAATTGTGTAGCAAAGTAATGTATAGTAATGTTGTGTAGTAAAATAATGTATAGTAATGTTGTGGATTCACACAATCCCTTGGATGGTAGAGATGTGTTGGGTTGTAGAGGTCTGTACCATCCAAGGAGTTAATATGAAACTGTTTATGTGTCAGAGAAGTGTCCAATTGGCTGTACATCCCTGTAGCACTTGGTGTTGAAGAAGTGCAGAGAGACAGGTCACCCCTTCACTCTCACTGAGAAAAATATGCTAATTCCTTGCAGATCAGAGTTGAGTGTGGAGGGCCCACAGAGGGGGCTGATAAGGATTCCCCTCCTGAGTGTCCCCTCACACCTTAACACTGCCTGGCCTAAGAAAAGCACAAACCATGTTTTGTACAGGTCATATCCATGGACAGATGTAGTACTGCTTCTTGTATTCATTCCTGTACTCGTGCATGCATTGTAACTACAGAGGTGCAGTCTGATCAGCGCTGGAAGAAGAAGGGTTGTGAGAGGTGATCAGACTGCTGCTCTGTAATTAGAATTCACACACAAATGTACAGGAATGAGTAATAAAGCAGTACAAGATCTGTCAGTAGGGGTGACTTGTATAAAGCAAGCGTTGTGTTTTTCTTCTAAAGGAGACTGTTAAGTCCAGGGGAGAGAATCCTTATCAGCCATCCTTGCTGCTGTCTCCAGTGTGTGTGGTAACCAGAAAGAAAAAAAAAAACATACTTTTGTGTGTAGTAGTAAATTGGAGGACCTCTAAATTATAACCCTTTGAGTGTCAGACATATCATAGAACATTTAAGAAAGCATTGTGTCTTAAGACCTTCCCTGTACCTCTGAGCCTTTAGAGATATCCCTGTAGCAAAGCCATGTTCTGTTGCTGTGCTTCCCTGCTCGCTTGTAGCCAGTGACAGGAGCAGGGGAGCAGAATGTGACCTCCGCAGTGTCTGAGGGCCAATTGCACTTTGTGTGAGCGAGTTTGAATGTGGAGCTCTGACAGGTGGAAGGAAGCAAAGGTTCAGGGACTGCACAAGCCTCTAGAAGTGAAAGGATTAATGTGCATGAACTTATCTGAAAACTGTCCGTCAGTCACCCCCTCTTGCCAGCTCATACATGATGCCAGCCCAGTTATCAGGTACTACATTGACCTTTTGAGTGTCAGAGGGTTACACAACACATTGCTGAGCAGTAGCCCTGTGACACTCATGGGGTGAAGGAAGGGCATAATGTGTGAAATATTGTGTGTGTTTGTATGTTTGAGCCACAGGACAGCAGCACCATCAGGGAGCGGCCTCCAAGCATAGACTTCCATATCCTGGGCACACAACACATTCCAGCACCGGGAGATTGTCCTGCAAACACTCCTAGCATATCCTTCCATATGGTGTGTCCTGCGCGTAAAATACAAGACTACGCTGGTAGCGCCTGCAGTACGGTCCCCCGGTGGTACACTGTTTTATGTGCCCAGGCTATGGAAGTGTATGCTGTGAGCACTAGGAGTCCCTTCCCCAATGGTGCTGCTGTCCTGTGGCCCAAACATACAAACACACACAAAATTGCACAGATTAAGCTTTTCCTTAACTCCTTGAGTGCCAAAGGGGTATACAAGTATGGTTATTAATTACTTACCAGTCAGCATGTAGATTGGCACAGAGAGCAATGTCCGCTACAACTGTGAGTTGAGGTGGTGGCAGGTGCTGCAATATGACTTAGTAGCACTGCTTCCTGTGTAGTGATCCGGTCACAGAGTGGCCAGCACTTCACTTGCTGATCATGGTGGGGATGAGTGCATAGTGTGCATTGTTGAGTTGACCCTATCAGGGCCAGAGGGGTACACAATGCATTGCAAAGCAACCCTATATTGTAAGTTAACCCACATATATCAGGTACGCTTTTTTCAAGCTGGTACCAAGTACTGAATACAGTAGGAAATTATATGGTTTTCAAATATTTTATTTTCTTTGATGTGGTGGAAATGTAAAAAAACCCTGCATTTATTCCTATATTTTAACATTATTGAAATATTTGTGCACTCAAGCTAAAGGGTAGAAAGGCAAGTCACCCCTCGTGATGACAGACCAGGTAGAAAATGGAGGTGAGGGGGGCCTGAAATATTAATTTGTAGGGTAGAAATGTGCAGATAAGTGTACCCGGGATGGTTTGTCTTCTGTTCAGCAGCATTTGTTTACCATTTGCCCAACCCCAACCATAGGAAACAGACTGCTCCTGGTTGGAACACTGACCCACCCAGCACTTGCCCCAAGTATCCTGATCATAGGATCCTGTGGACTTTAGAGGTGAATGGTACTAGATACAGTTGCAGCAGTGACTAAGAGCAGATCAAAAGTCATGCAGGGTAAGACTCACAGGTTGAAGGAGGACAAGAGGAGCTGAACTCTCTAGCCATTTGGACTTTAGGTTCATTGGAGCTTCATGACCCCAAGGCTTTTAAGGCTACCATTATGGAGGATGCGACTCTGGTCAAGCTTAAAGCTTGTACTCTGCAAGGGGACCGTGCATCTAGGTGCAGGGTATACTGGGAAAATGGGCTACTTTACAGTGAGCCACCTGAAAGGTCCCTGACTAGCTCCAGATGTAGGCTGGTGGTTTCCTACCCTTGCCATGAAGAAATCCTCAGGCTGATACATGAGATTCCCCTTGACGGGCTCCTTGGCCTGGCTAAAACCAGGACCAGGGTGCTAAACTCATTTTTCTGGTCCACCGTTTTTAGAAGGTATCTCTAGAGGTCTTAGGGTTTTTAGGAGAATCTCAGATGTGTTGTTGATTGGTGAGATACCCCTCCACCATTTGTCATCAACGTCACATCCCTCATTTCATGTGGGTAAATATCTACTTTCCAAAATGGCATACCTTGCATAACTTTCCTTCTTATCTTTAACTATTTTAGAACAGGCAGTCTTTTTCAAACCAGACTGTTCCTTCCCAGTTGAGCCAGGAAGCAACCAAGATGGAAGGACCAGTTACTGTTCAGTACTGAACAGGAGATCGGATATTCACCAGGTTGGTGACCCAGAGACACACTGTGTAGCTCCCGAGGAGGAGGAAGGAAAGAGAAAGGATCAGAGGCAAAATTAGGCAAAGGCGAGGTAGATAAGGAAGAGGTGAATTGCAAAGTACCAGTGGACCACTATAGTGAGAACAAGAGAAGAGAGCAGGGTAAGGTGAAGGCAAAGTGGAGAATGCAGAGGCGAATAGGTGAACAGGAACACACCAGGGCAGAGTCTTGTTGGATACAAAGATTTCATTACATTTGAAGGAATGGAAATGTAAAATAAAATATATTTTTTTCCTTTAGCACCACATTCTGGACACATCTGTGCAAAACAGGCTTGGGGTATGTTGTGGTTTGCGGCTTTGGGTACATTAATTGATGCAAAGGATTTCACAGTAACAGCTGCATTAAAATTAATCTCTAAATGTGAGTGGGAAAAGAACTGCAAACCCATATACCATGTGCTTAATAACAAAATGTCTTTAACCATGTGTCTTGATATTTCCAAGATGGTGTCAGACCATGTTTTTGCTCCAAGATAGAGTCAATGTACATGCCCTGGATTCAAAATGGAGTATTTAACCATGTGGCTTGAGATTTCCAAGATGGCATCAGACCATGTGTTTGCTCTAAGATGGAGTCAATGTACATGTACTGAATCCAAAATGGAGTCTATGAACAAAGACACAGGCTGTGGCCTAGCACAAGCAGAGTAGCTTACAGTATGCTCACACTAACAAACACTAGCACAGTTATTGTAAACAAATGCAGTTGCATAATACCCCATAAGTCAATTGATTCATATATGTTTGTAAGTCCACACGTTCCCAGCCCAAAATGGTGCTTGTGCGACACGTAGTTGATTGTAACGGTTCTCAAGACACTCAGACCAGCCGGTAAAATAAAACACAGTTTTATTAAATAAAAGGAATACAAAGAACGCCCTCTACAGGCGTTAACAGGAATAGCGAACAATTGTAATAACAGTAAATATAAGAACAGACAAGAAGAGTACTTTGCTGATAGAAAATAGTAGTCAGGCTACTCAAGGGTTAATGCTACACAGTCCGTCTCAATTGAGGAGTTTGGCATGCCCAAGGTGGTGATATATCTGCAGATGGTAATACTCAGGAGGCTGATGACTGCACAATCAGTACTGCCTTAGATAATTTTGGCGCATAGCCCCCACGGGCGTAGCGCTACAGGCCACAATAGGAGTTAGTGCTAGAGTCGGTAGCCCCCACGGGCGTCCCAAATGGAGACTGCTAGGATGCGAGAACTGGCCAATAGCCCCCACGGGCGTATACCGGAGAAACCTGACAGAGCCTAAGCCAAAAGCCCCCACGGGCGAAATATCGAGACTGCTGTATAGTTGGAGATGGCCAATAGCCCCCACGGGCGTTTACCGGAGGCCACTCGTGGTGCACAGAAGATGAACCAATAGCCCCCATGGGCGTAAACTGGAGACAACTCTGAAGCCTATAACGCCTCACCGGACGCAACGATCAATACCGACTACTCTGCTAGATAGAGGAATAGCTGCCAACTAAATAGGACCACAAGCGGCCAGCTCGACAGTAGTAGTGGTAACCAGGAGTAGGCTCAGTATGAAGTGGAATGTGTAACGGAAGCTGTGAAGGGACCGCGTCGCCTTCCGCCGTCGTTCCCGGGTCTCTCCTTCTCGACGCAGATAAGCGCCGTCGGATGCACCAGTTGAAGTATGGACAGTCACTGGAAACAGCCGCAGGATCGCTGGAAGCAGGGAAGCATGGAAGAGTCCACGTCGCCGCCTGACAGTCCACAAAATTTGGTCGCAGGAAACTGGCAGCAGGCGGTCGGCGATTCAGGATACTTGGAGCAGATGGGTATCAGAGTGGACACTTTAGACCATAAGCAATACAAGACTCCAGGACTCCTTGTTCACTCCAAAACAAAACTCATTTTATTGACACAAACTACAGATATTTATATACAGTACAGTGCATTGGATCACATGGGGAAACTGATACAATAGGGAACATGATTAAATCATAGCACATCAGACAAAAGCCAGCAACAGCTGGTCTTAACAGATACAATGACTCAGACAGGGTTACATTTCAGATACACAGGGGTTTGATTGAACAAAGACTTGAGGGCGTGAACTAATTACCACATGGCAGGGGGTCAACATAGTGAATGGCTGGAGTTGCTATAATCCACATCTTAGGGACAGTGGCCCAAGGTTGGAGCCTTTGATTGACTATTTTGAATGCCCTGCCCCAACTTTGATCAATCACTGGTCTGCCTACCATTTCCCAGGTTAAGCTAAGGAAGATATTTGCATACCTGGTAGTTGGTGATTGCACAAACCTTCAAATTGGACAAGTACAATTAAACACATATAATATTTGAAAATACATAAAACCAAACTTAATACACAAACCAATGTTCATAACTATAAGTCTTTGTTCCTGGCAATAGCTGGCCAGTTCGTATGCCAGAGCCCACAGCTACATCCAAGCAGGGCAACAAGGTCCATAGTTTTTAAGTAAATAGTTTGTGGTCTAGACAAGGGCTCAGTAACGGGTAGGATGCGTTACATTTCTCCCCCTTTTTTGTACCAAGCCAGCGGCTGCGGTAGTAAATGCTGGCTTGGGACTCTAGGAGAGCCTTGCTGCTGTGAGCCGCTTGTCTGGACAGTTCGTTAGTCCAGAGGCCTTGGTCCTAGATCAGTCACAAGTGTGGAGCCCCTTGTCCTGGGCCAGGGAAATAACAAGCAAGCCCCTTGTCCTGGGCCAGGGAAACAACAAGCAAGCCCCTTGTCCTGGGCCAGGAGAAAATGGGAGCCCCTTGTCCGGGCCAGGATAGAATAGCTTCGCCCCTTGTCCTGGGCCAGGCATACAATGTTGGGCCTTAGTTCTGGGCCAAGGAAACTGGTGCCTCCTGATCCTGGCTAGCATCAAGTTGGGAGGCTTCTCCTGGGTCATGCTCCAGGCAGTGCTGGGGTCAGACCCTCCTGGGTCTGGGGCCAGTGGCTCAGGGTCCAGAGCCAGTCCATACGGTGGACCCCTTTGTGTCCACAGAATCTCTAGGCTTTCCATAGCCTGGAAATCAAGGAGTGGGGAGAGGGGCACATCTCCCCCTTTTTGTGGAGCCAGTGACCCAGAGGGACAGGAAAGGATGTCATTCCCACTCTCCTGGGCTGGGGCAACATCCAGAGCTCTGAGAACTTGTTTGGTCAGGGCAGGGGTATCCAAAGGGTCGGTGAGGAGCACACTCCCCCTCACCAACCCACGGCAACCAGACTCTGGGCACAGCACAAAACCAGGGCAAGACCCAACTTCTTTAGGGAGGACAGTGGTCCCACTCCCTTTGGCTGGGTCAACAGTTGGCCTGGTGGGGAACGAATTCCCCACCCACCAGGCTGAGGTCACAGAATACAGGGGGCACAATCGTTGGGCTGGGGATGAGGACTGTTGTCCCACTCATCCCAGCCAGAGTTTCACAGGACCTGGTGCACTCTCTCCCACGCACCAAGCCAGGGGTTACAAGGGTGCTGATGGGGAACGCATTCCCATCCATCAGTTCACAGTTCAAATACACAGGAGGGTCAGCGGCACTGCTCTCTTCCAGTCTGCTGGGTTCCTCCTCTTGTAGGCCGCTAACCGCAGGGCCATTCTCTGTCTTGAGGGAGACCGCAGTCCCATCCCTCAAAGCGGCATCATCTGTATCCCCTGGGAGCACACACTGCTCCTGCTCCAGTGCACTGTCCATGACACCATAGAGCCTCTCTCTGGGGCTGCTGGTGAGCTCTTCCCCACTCACCACAGCAGGGGGTTCACAGGGCCTGGTGGGTTCACTCCCATCCACCAGGCCAGGGGTCACATAGGGGCTGGTATCCAGGGCATCAGTGCTGCAAAGGGGCAATCTGCTGATCTCCTTGGATTCCAGGGCCCCCTCCTCAGGGCCATTTATTTTCTTTAGCAGGGAGGTACTCCCAATCCTCCTAGCCACTTTACTCAGGTACCTGGAGAACACAATCTTTCCTTTTTCCAGGGCACCAACAACAGGGGACGGACTGGGGCTGCTGGTGGGGACCTGCGTTTCTTCCACCGCAGTAGGGTTTTCCCAGATCCTGGTGAGCTCGCTCAAACTCACCAGGTCAGGGTTTACAGGGGGGCTGATGGGGCACTCTTCTCCACCCATCAGTTCATACAACAAATTCACAGGAGGGCCAGCAGCGCTGCTCTCTTCCGGTCCGCTGGGGACCTCCTCTTGTAGGCCATCACTTTCCAGGGCCTTCTCTGCCATGAGGGAGACCGCAGTCCCATCCCTCAAGGCGGCATCCTCTGTGGCCCTGGAGAGCACATACTGCTCCACTTCCAGGGCATTTTCCAACCCCACAGGGGGCATCATCTTGGGGCTGCTGGTGAGTTCTTCCACACTCACTACAGCAGGGGGGTCATAGGGACTGATGGGCTCTCTCCCACCCATCAGTTGGGACATACAATCGCTGCTGGTGGGGACCTGCATCTCATCCACCGCAGCTGGAAAGACAGGGGAAGGGGCAACATGCCTATCAGGGGAGACATCGGTCCCATCCCCTGATGCAGAGGCATCTTCTTGGCTGAGGAGGAACGAATTCCCACTCCTCAGCTCAGGCAACACACAGTCCAGGGGCAAAGGGGTATCAAGAAGGACGATTTTCCCACTTCCTGATGCAGGGGCAACAACAGGGGCACTGGTGAGGAACAAATTCCCACTCACCAGTGTGGAGTGAACAGGGGTAACACAATCCTGGCCCTCAAAGTTGCTGAAGTCCTCCTCAGATGCATTATCCCCCCATTCTTCTTCCTCTTTTTGGAATTCCCGGACCTCTTGAATGAACCCAGCATATAGTTGCTCCAGGTCCCATTCACATCCTGCCAGAATATCCAAATTTCCCTGGCAGTCCGCAGGAATGTATCCACCAAAACGGTCCTCTCTTTTGTGCCGGATCTCCCAGTATCTGCTGGAGTCAGGGCACCCAAAAGTAGAGTCCATGTGGTAGGCGTTCCATACCAGCCCTTGGATGTCCCCTCGCAAGCGGGCTGGGCACCAGTCGAAAAGGCCCTCGGATCCATATTCCTGGTCCAGGTATTTAACAAAGTCCCAGTACTCCTCCTGTACTCTGAGCTCCTCTGTAATGCACACATCCAGCTCTGGAACGAAGTCGTAGATAACATCGCCCAGCCGGGTCCACCACTGTATTTGGATGGCGCTGTAGCGATCCTCGTATGCTCCCAGAGTGTCTGCCAGCACTGCTTCGTCTGCCATGCCTCAACTGCTGCACCCGATATGAAGGAGAAATCCCACCGCTATGCCACCAATGTAACGGAAGCTGTGAAGGGACCGCGTCGCCTTCCGCCGTCGTTCCCGGGTCTCTCCTTCTCGACGCAGATAAGCGCCGTCGGATGCACCAGTTGAAGTATGGACAGTCACTGGAAACAGCCGCAGGATCGCTGGAAGCAGGGAAGCATGGAAGAGTCCACGTCGCCGCCTGACAGTCCACAAAATTTGGTCGCAGGAAACTGGCAGCAGGCGGTCGGCGATTCAGGATACTTGGAGCAGATGGGTATCAGAGTGGACACTTTAGACCATAAGCAATACAAGACTCCAGGACTCCTTGTTCACTCCAAAACAAAACTCATTTTATTGACACAAACTACAGATATTTATATACAGTACAGTGCATTGGATCACATGGGGAAACTGATACAATAGGGAACATGATTAAATCATAGCACATCAGACAAAAGCCAGCAACAGCTGGTCTTAACAGATACAATGACTCAGACAGGGTTACATTTCAGATACACAGGGGTTTGATTGAACAAAGACTTGAGGGCGTGAACTAATTACCACATGGCAGGGGGTCAACATAGTGAATGGCTGGAGTTGCTATAATCCACATCTTAGGGACAGTGGCCCAAGGTTGGAGCCTTTGATTGACTATTTTGAATGCCCTGCCCCAACTTTGATCAATCACTGGTCTGCCTACCATTTCCCAGGTTAAGCTAAGGAAGATATTTGCATACCTGGTAGTTGGTGATTGCACAAACCTTCAAACTGGACAAGTACAATTAAACACATACAATATTTGAAAATACATAAAACCAAACTTAATACACAAACCAATGTTCATAACTATAAGTCTTTGTTCCTGGCAATAGCTGGCCAGTTCGTATGCCAGAGCCCACAGCTACATCCAAGCAGGGCAACAAGGTCCATAGTTTTTAAGTAAATAGTTTGTGGTCCAGACAAGGGCTCAGTAACGGGTAGGATCCGTTACAGAATGGTTCACAAGAAGTATGCCAGCACTGATCGGGTTAAGCAGCTTGTTTAAATCCAGCTTAGATCGGAAAGAGTAATGCTCTGCAAGTATCGAGTAGGCACAAAGCGGAGGCACAGTTCAGCAGTCGGTAACTGAGACTCAGCACGGGATGCTACACAGGAGGAGAACAGTAGCGAGGTACACAGTCCGGTAAACAGCCTCAGCGGAAGTCAGAATGTCGCCACGGCAACAGTGGTGCAGGAAGCAGTATACACAGGACTCAGGAACAAGCCGGTTCAACCGGACCGAATCAGTACACGGAGATGGTTCTGCAGACTAGCTGGGTCAATCACAAGCAGGAACGTCAGCCAGGTCGGGTCGGTACACGGAGGAGATTCGCAGACAAGCTGGGTCAATCACAAGCAGGAACGTCAGCTGGGCCGGGTCGGTACATGGAGGAGATTCGCAGACAAGCCGGATCAATCACAAGCAGGAACGTCAGCCGGGCCGGATCGGTACACCAAACAGGAACACAGGAGCGTAGTCAGGACAGGCCAAGTCGGTACACGGGAATCAGGATCCAAAGAGAACAGCAACAGCAACACTGGCTCAGGAACACCACGAAAGGGCAAGTGACAGGTGTCAATGGCTGGGTATAAAAAGGTCACCGGGGGCGGGCCAAACCTCCTCAGCCAATAGGATAGCAACACAAGAGATACTGACAGAAAAGGGATCACGGGCACAGTGATGTTGATGCACCTAGGTATACCAAGAGAAGTTTGTTCTAATGACCAATACCACAATTAACACAATAACACCCCAGTACTAGCAATAAGCAATAATATTTAATAACAAACAATAATATTATAATAAGAACAATACACTGTATATTATCAAATATATTCTAGCTAAACACATAATAATACTAACTAGACAATTACTTACTGAAGTGCATATAAAACACAATATATAACAATTATGACAAAAAAATGCCTATACTTTGGTTACTAGGGTGTTTTTCCTAGAAAAGTGATAAAGTTTTATACTTAGCTATCCTGGGACCATCTTATGGGGACAGCGCAGCAGGAGTGGATGCAGGCAAGAAGAACTGATTGCATTTGCGCAATGCACTTGGCTGGATCCACTGGAAAGGTCAGGTGTCCAAAAAATGACTCTCAGGTTCTGGATTCTGGAACAGTTCTCGCACATTTCTCCCTGGCAGCCTCTTTTATTGTTGCAAGCACTGCCCCCCACCAGCCCACTTTACCTGCCCTGGACTGTTCCTACTCCCTTCCTCCTAGCAGCAGAAGGAAGAAACTGGTCTTCTCTTTCTCTTTTTCCCACCAAAACAGACAAAGAATCCAGGTAAAAGATTTGTTAAAATGGTTCTGAAACCTAAATGTGTGTTTTTAGGACATGGGAACATAAAAAAATAGGCACAAATGTAGTCGTAAAAATGCCACAATGTCACAAAATTGCTGCAACTTTACCTATGTCCACAACAGGGAAGAAAGGTAAGTGACCCCTAATTTGGTGTGATGGGCTGTATTCTTTCCAAATTGAAATGCTTTTTTCATTTTCTTAATTTCTGTAGTACAACCATTTCATTACTGACAAATCATACATGGAAAATGCAAGAAACATGAGAGACTGTAGTTGATTTGTAGTGTCAGCTCATACCAGCAGTGTGCCATTTTTCTCATAAGTGCAGTGGCTGATGATGAATACAGTTGGAAATTCCATAGTTTTCACAGATTTCAGTATATGCTTTAATGCCACCTTCTCTAAACATTTGTGTATACCAGGCTAGGATTAGAAAAGCCAACCCTCACTTAATAAAATGGAATATCTTCTTTCCAAAATGGTCTATTTTTTTCACTTATGTAGCAGTTATAACCATTTTAGTACATGCAAGTTATATTTGAAAAACTATACGAAAAATCAGAGGTTGTAGTGGGTGTAGTTTTTTTCTTTTGGGACCTCTACAGTATGTCATCTCATACTAGTTGTGTGTCACTTTCAATATTCAATAGGTTTCAACAATTGTATTACATTTGAAGGAATGGAAATGTAAAAAATACCAATTTTATCTTTTAGTGGCAGCACCTTATCGAAATATTTGTGGGCACCAGGCTAAGGGTAGAAAAGCAAGTGACCCATCATTTGATGGTGGCATATCTACTTTCAATCAATATATAGTTTTATATAGTTATTTAGCAGTGTTAGGGAATTTTATCATTTTGACATAGGAATGTGCATTTTGGTTCATAAAGCTGAAAATACCTTTTTGTGCTACTGGTAATTAGGGGTCTGTGCAGATTATGCATGTTGCTAAAACTATAAATATTTGGTATTTTTGTACTTAGGGGATTCAGAGCTTTTTCAAATAATTGAACTTTCACAATCAACATAAATGTTTATGATATATAGTGCGTGTGATTTTATCAAAATATATAGTTTTCTATATGTAAATAGAAAGATTCCTATGGGAATCATACCTAAACAGATGGACTACAAAAATGCCGCAAGTGTGTCTGGTCCACAAGGTCTAAGAACTGGCCAAAGTCCTTGGAACTCAAAGGGTTAAAGGCTTAAATTCTATTCACCTACAACCTGCAAGAAAACAAAGTCCTATTCAAAATCTCATTATTTTTAAGTTATTTGACTGTATTTTAATAAATCTGAATATCCTTCCAAAGTATGTGAATTATACTCATGACAGTAATAGGGTCTCGTCTGTTTAACTGTTTCTTTTGGAGCCACAGTGAATGAAGAAACTTTTCTCAAAGTCAAGTTTTAATTGTTCATTAGAATGAGGTCTAGACACTGGAGTAAAGAATGAATAGGATGTGATTATACATAAACATGGGTTGATGTAGTGTTTTATTAAGGACTTTAGACAAGAGTTTGAGTTTTGTTCCTATTTGTTGTGAACATACTTTTTTGAAGATCAGATGAAATGTGGTATTAAAATGGCTAAAGGCTATGAAGATTGACAGATTAAGAGCCCAGAGTTCTAGTAGTTAGAATCACCCAGGAGAAATCTATACTTTCTAAATCTGATGATTCCTTTTATGAGACCAGAATGGAAATTATTGATGAATGTTTTGTGCATTTTGAAAATAAAGAATGTGATGGTAGACATTAGTTATTGATTACTTTCCTGTTTGCCTTCAGACATTTACAAACTGTCTCATCCAACAAGCTGTTAATGAGACTGATGTCTCATTATGGGTAAATGGGTAAATCACTAAGGTGTGAGAAATAGGGATGGGGAAAACATTTTACCTCAAAAGTGAAGCAGGTGAAAAATGCCAATTCCCTCAGAGAGGTAAGTTATTTGTGAAAAGTGCTCATTTTCTGCCTTTTTCCACCTTGACCATTGCATTGAATTGTAAGAATGAATCCCCCTCCACATGGAATGTTTTCCTTCTATTCCCACCTGGATAATATAAAATGGATGTCAGGTTCCTGCAGATTGTCATTTTGTGTTTGTGAGAGACAGAGAAAGCACCATTTTTGAGATAGAGGACACCAGCAAAGAAAGTGGAATTGTACTTTAATTTAGGGAGTTTGTGTGGCAGGAAAATTTGTTCTCTGTTTTAGGTGAGTCTGAGGACTCTGGGGGAATGTGTAGGGAGAAAAAGATTTACTCAAGAACCAACAATCTTGTTTGATTGACACAGGCTGGTGATCCAAGTTCCTTCCTGAGATGGCTGACCCTCTGTGACTGAACAACAGAATACTTTGCAGACTGACACCCAGTAGGTAAGTACTACGAACACTGACCAATACAACAGCTTGAAGAGGGACCTACATATTGAATAAGGTATATCGTAAGCTGTGTTTGAGGTCGACAGATACTAGCAAAAAAAAAAAAATACCCGCACTACTTTATAGAATGCAGAGATATCTTCTTGACACAGCTACAGTCAAACACACAAGCAAAGAGGGGGAGAAGGAGTTGCATTTGCAGGGAGTGTGTTTTTTTGTAGACAGTGAAAGATAAAGGACTGTTTATTAAAACAATTGACTGATAGGTGACATAAACAGGCAGGGACCCAGATGTAAGCTGTGTTTGAGGCCGACCATGACAGATACTAGCAAAAAAAAATAAATCCCTCACTGCTTTATACAAATTAATTAAATATGAACCCTATGTGAAACATATATTATACTAATGTGCTAAAATTTGAAAACAGTGAGAGTTTTGTTGTATAGTTTTGCCAAAGTATGATTAAGCTTGCTTACCCCCAGCAAGGTAACCCATCTTAAGTGAGCCTAACCAAAATATTCTGCCACTTTTGCAATTTAAAAAAACATTCTAGAATAAAAACACTTTCATTTAGATAATGATCTTGATACATTGCCTTTAAGGAAACACATAGAATATATGGTTAAAAACAACAAATATAACTATTAAGTAAAATAAAAATAAAATATCCAGCATCCTCTTGATCACATTGACTTGCTTTGTAACAAAACTAGTCTGTAGTGGGAAAGTGGATAGAAACCCAGAAGGCCAGAACACCACCAGTCCCTGGTACTGGCCCCACCCCCACTGCAAAATACATATAATCTGAGTAATAAACCTTAAAGGTAATACCAAGGCTTGGGAAGCCAAACAGAAGCAAGTCCATATAATAGGTCTTAAAAATCCTTTTCCCAATGAACTATTGTGCTTATTTGAAAGTTATCAAACAAGAACCCCTATGAATAAACCTAGAGCAAAGCCAAAAAACATCCTGCGCTGCTCAATACACATTAATCAAATGTGAACCTTGTGTAAAGCATGTTTAATAATGATGTGTTGCATTCGAAAACAATGAGGGTTTTGCTGCATAGTTTAAGATTACTTACCCAGTCAGATAGTAAAGACAGAGACTTATTTGGTACAGCATTTTGTGAAGGGCAAGATATCAGACACAAATAGCTCTATTGTATACTTTTCTTTTAAAATCCACACCACATAGATAATATCCAGCAAATGTACTATGAGCAGGGGAAAAGGGAATGTAGTAGAACAGGCAATGGGATGTGTTAGTAAAGTAGTAGTCCGAAAAGTAGTCCAGCACCAATGACTTCTGCAGCATGTTCAAAAATCATTGATGAGCCTTCTCCTCTTGAGGAGGCTGTTTGTGAACATGACATACAAATTTCTACCATCACCAGTAGTATTTTAGAACACCTGAACATGACAGTGAGTTGCATTCAATTGCTGTGCCTGACAGTGAGAGTAAAAACACCAGTCCTCAAAGTAGTACTGAATATTCTCAAAATTCCTGTGAGGGAAAAAGTAAAGGGACATTATTTGAGACTTTAAAAAGCCTAGAGGAATATTAAATTAGTGGGGAAGAAGAGCAGGCAATATTAACGATGATGATCTAATTATTGATAATGATTTTGATATATAACATATCCCTCCAGTTTCCTCCTCTTCTGAAAGGGATGAAGTTGAGAGTGAGATAGATGATGATATGTCCATAATATTAACTGAAAGGAACATGCTCAATCTTCCACCACTGGAAAGGAGCACTATGCCTATTTGTAAACTCTTTCTGTTACAATTGCAACATCTAGCGGAAATGGTTTTGTAAGACACTCAGACCAGTAGGTTAGAATAAAACACAGTTTTATTAAAAGACAAGAAAGACTGCCCTCTATAGGCAATACAATATGACTGGAAATAGACAAGGATGAACAGATGCCCTCTCAGGCCCAGTATACAGGGAAATTAATATATACTGTCACAGGACAGGCATAAGAAAGCATACAGGGTACACAAGGGTTAAAGTTCATAGAAATCAATCAGTCTCTGTTGTGGTGTGTTTGACAACGCCCATAAGATGGTAAAGGAGTGATACTGTGGTGCAAGAAGTGAGAGCACCAGTAAGAGCAGGACTGAGACTACTACTTATGCTGAGCAGGGAACTGAGGCCACAATACTCTGCAAGAGCTAGCACACGATGAGCCGTGAGCACCCGACCGGTGCAGTAAACAAGACTATTTGTACTGCAAGAGCTGAGGTGTTTGGAGCCACTAGCACCCAACCGGTGCAGTAACGGAGACCAAGTACACTGCAAGAGCTGAGATGTTAAGAGCCAATACCACCCAACCGGTGCGGTAACGGAGACCAAGTACACTGCAAGAGCTGAGGTGTATAAAGCCAATAGCACCCAACCGGTGCGGTAACGGAGACCAAGTACACTGCAAGAACTGAGGTTTATAGAGCCAATAGCGGTGCGGTAACAAGATCACTGCGCACAGCAAGGGTTAACGGATGCACAATGTTAATCGGAGGCCACAATTCTCTGCAAGTGTTAACGGGAGGCTCTTTGTAACAGAGGCAACAATGCTCTGCAAGTGTAAGCGGAAGGCTCAGGGTTAACGAAGGCAACAGTGCTCTGCAAGTGTAAACGGAAGGCTCAATGTAACTGAGGTAACAATGCTCTGCAAGTGTTAACGGAGGCTCAGTGAGCGGAGGCAACGGTGTTCTGCAAGTGCAAACGGAAGGCTCAATGAAACTGAGACCACAGTGCTCTGCAAGTGTTAATGGAGGCTCAGTGTAACGGAGGCAACAGTGCTCAGCAAGAGTAAACGGGAAGGCCCAGTGAATCGGAGGTAACAACTCTGTCTGCCCTGCAGTCGGCACAGCGGAAGTCAGAATGTCGCCCAAGCGACACAGGATCAGGATCACAGCTGGAACACAGGCAGGGTCGTCAGCGTAGCCGGGTCAGGTCACGGAGCAGGAACATCAGCCAGGCCGGGTCAAATCATGGAGCAGGATGGTCAGACTAGCCGGGTCAGATCACGGAGCAGGAACGTCAGCCAGGCCGGGTCGAATCACGGAGCAGGAACCAAGGAGAGTAGTCAGACGGGCCAAGTTGGTACACAGGAACGCAGGAACACAGCTACACAGCAACACTGGTACAGGAACACCACAAAAGGGCACCTATCACGGTCCCCGTGATTCCCTGTCAATCTCTGACTGTGTACATTTGCATTGGAGGAGTCTGATTGGCCCGCCCAGGATGTGCCTTTATATGCTGGGGTTTGGGCATTTGTCAATTGCCCTTTCGTGGTGTTATATTGCTGCGCCTAGTTGCTGATCTCCAGTGTTTCCTGTGTACCGACCCGGCTAGTTTGACTCTCCTCCTGTTCCTGCTCCGTGATCTGACCCGGCTCTGGCTGACGACCCTGCACCGTGATCTGACCCGGCTCTGGCTGACGACCCTGCACCGTGATCTGACCCGGCTCTGGCTGACGACCCTGCACCGTGATCTGACCCGGCTCTGGCTGACGACCCTGCACCGTGATCTGACCCGGCTCTGGCTGACGACCCTGCTCCGTGATTCGACCCGGTTCTGGCTCCTGATCCTGCTCCGTGATTGATCCACTCTCCGGTGGTGTTCCTGCGACTCTGTCATCCGGTTCCGGCTACTGCTCCTGTCCGGTTGCTGCTCCAGTGTCCTCCGGTCGCGCTGGCGACATTCTGAACTGTTCTCGGTTTCCTCTCGCTCTTGTAGCTGTAGCCGAGGTTGCCTGCCTTGTACTCACTGAGCATTGCTCTTTCAAATGTACCAGATTAACCCTTGCACTGCCGGTAGTCTCCGATTACGTGCCACTTGTTATATTGCCAAGCTCCTATTGATTCTCTGAGCCTTTACACTTTGAGCCTCCGCTTGACGCGATACCAGTCCTTGCAGAGCTCCTCTTGTCCGGTGCTCGGGGTGCACCGTGATCACGCCGGTTGACACTGGTAGTCCGTTCGCTCTTGCAATAAGGATTCTGGGTGACACCGGAAGGGTGTCTGGGCAGTATCTCATTTGCTCAAAGTGCACAATTCCAACTGCACTACTCTGTGCATCGGCTCTTCTTAAGCTTGGGCAAATCCGTTCTACAGTGTCCTCCCAAGGGCTGGCATACTTTCCGTGGCAGACGCAGGGTTACTTACTACTCATTCAGGGCGATTCCTATTCTGGTTACATCAGATTGGCAGTAGCATTCCTCATAGCCAACGGTGGTGGTACGGGCTCAGCTCAGAGCAACAGGGGCTCATCCTGCTTCTGCTTTGAGAGTGATACAGCGCTGATCCTGTGTTCCTGTTCTACATTTAGAGACTGTTATATCTCCTGGGCGTTGGCCAATCTAGCCTGAGCCTCACCAGTTGCTCAAGTTAACCCTCTATGTAGCTCCTGTCTGTAGCTATATCCATCCTCTGTTTATATTGCCTGTATTTGTTTGCATTATTCTTACCTATACTGGCCCCTAGGGGCACTGTTTATCATTCTGTTTCAATAAACTATGTTTTTACGTTACAACCTGGTCTGAGTGTCAGAAAAACCGTAACAGCACCTTACAGGTGCCAGAGGCCCGGTATATGAAGGCCATACTGGGCGGGCCAAACAAGCTCAGCCAATGGGAGCGCACCACAGCAAAGAGTGACAGAAAGATCACGGGAACCGTGATACTAGCCCAAGTAGCAGGAGTAGTAGTCTCTAAGGAACCCCTAAGTCAGCAAAGTCTACAGTACGGAAATTCTTCACTCATGGTTAAAAAGTGAAACATACTGCATACTGCCCATATATATAAAGGCAGTCTATTCAAAATTCTCTCATAGTGGAATGAGCGTTGGCCCATCACGTACAAAGGGGGAGGGGGCTGCTCATTCTTACTTTCTCCTTCACTGCTGCCACTGCAAACAACAGCAGAGAACTAGAAAAGGAGACATATTTTGGATTATCACATTTTCTCCCACAGAAGTATTTTCTAATAGAAATCACATTATATCTAAAAGCGGAAACATTGGAACATCTGTTGTGAAGTTTTGGCATATTGTACAACATTCAGTGAATTGCATGCCCATCTTGCACTCAAGGAGTTAAACTATGCACACATGTGTGGGTTCTTTGTATGGCACATTTATTTATATCTCTTTTTTTTTTTTTTTACAAGCATAAGTGAAGAGAAGACAGAAGGAAGAAGACAGACCAGAAGAAGAAAGAAGATGGAGAGGAAGAAGAGAGACGATAAGAG
Source organism: Rhinophrynus dorsalis (assembly GCA_037306005.1). Lineage (NCBI taxonomy): Eukaryota > Metazoa > Chordata > Amphibia > Anura > Rhinophrynidae > Rhinophrynus > Rhinophrynus dorsalis. The sequence continues at coordinate 255,455,540 of CM074721.1, forward strand.
AAAAAACAAGGTAGAGAGAAGAAGCCGAACAGTGGATGACAGATAAGTGTAACACAGATAAGATATTGGTCGGTACTTGACAGTATGTTAGGCACTGATTTTTAGCTTTTTCCTTTGATGTTTCCATTATTGCAGCTATTTAGCAGCCTTTTGGGAACTTAAGGCACAAAAGAGATGGTTGACCACAAGTCTGTTTCTGTGGCCAAGGTCCGGTGTGCTTTCAGTTAGAAAGGCAAACTGAATATCTCGCTAGCACTTTTTGCTAATGGGAAATTATCCAGTTTTGCCCTACTGGCTGTTTTATCGGACTTCTTTAAATTGAGGCCTATATGACTGTCACTGCTAACTGGGTTTCCCTCCCACAAATGGGCAGTAACAGCATGCAACATCACATCACAGCTATCTTGCCTCTGGTTCTGGAGTACTACTAAAGGAGAACAGCAGGATAGCTCATACCTTTAGAATGCCACTTTGTGCAGGCATAGTTTTGAGAGATAATCCCAGAAAGTCATATATGTGTTAAAGAAATAATAATACTTAATATGTAAAAATATATATTTTTGGATTTATCCTCCAGAGTAAAACAAGGGTAACCCTACTGCTGAGTGCTGTTTTATTCAAAAGCTATTGCAGCTCAAACTTAATTTTTTCTGGTGCAGTATCTCAATGGACTGATATTTTACAATGGCTCTGTTGCTACAACAACCTATGATCAGTTGACCATAAATCTCTCTGTAGGATAATGCAGCAACAACTTCACTGTACAATTTCAGGAACTTCTATACACTGAAATAATATAACTAATCTGCTGCTTGGGTAATGAAGTGATATGTCAACTTAAATGATGTAAGAAATACAAAATTAGACACTGATAATGATTTGTAGTATCTTTACTAGTAAATGTAAATAACAAATATATCTCAATAAAGGTTCAAAAAAGTTCTAAAATTAATATCTATTAGAAGAAGGACCCTTGGGCGATGCTGCTATTAATTTTAGAATTTTTATGAGCCTTTATTGAGATATATTTGTTTTTTACATTTACTAGTAAAGATACTACTTATCATTATCAGTATCTAAGTTTGTCTTTCTTATATTATTTAAGTTAACATCTCAATTCACTACAAAAGATTAGTTATATTTTTGAACATTTTGTCTTTACACTCAGTGGAGTAGGAGTAATTCCTTGGCTGCTTGGGTGATTAATTTTTTCATATTGAAATCTTAAATTTCAGCGGCTCTAACTCCGATATAAATCAGAAATATTATTCTCAAAGAGTATTATTACAAAAAATACAGTGCAACATCCTATATAATAATTCGCTAAAAGGTGTGTAACGCCGCAACATGTGTAGTAGACACTACTGCGCGTGCTGCAGTCATGCGCAGTGGAGACTGGCCACGCCGCGGCTGATATAGAGCTGGACGCTCCTTTGTATCAGCCGTGGTGCAGGAAGTCTTCACTGTGCGTGACTGCCCCTCGACCGGGTGGCAGTGGCACTGTGGCCCGTGTAACGGGCTATTCAACTAGTTTAATATAATACCAGACATAGTGCACACATGTTTCCACCATATATATATTGATAATCCAGTTGATATTTGAAGGCAAAAGGAAGTAGTTCAGTGCTAGATGTGTGCAATCAGGGAGTGTCCCTAGAAACTCCCAAAAATACAGCATATAAACAAGAGGGTTCATGCATCACCACCATCATAAACACAAAGAACTACAAATAAAAACATCAATCTTTATTAGATCATTAAAATATACCTGTATCTTCAGACCATATACAGACAAGGAGAGATTGGAATGAGGTATAGCATACACAGCTAGATGTAAGGCAGCATGTTCAAATAGATCCACTAGTTTCGCGTACAAAACGCTTACTCATGATAGAGATCATGAGTAAGCGTTTTGTATGCGAAACTAGTGGATCTGTTTGAACATGCTGCCTTACATCTAGCTGTGTATGCTATACCTCATTCCAGTCTCTCCTTGTCTCTGTATATGGTCTGAAGATACAGGTATATTTTAATGATCTAATAAAGATTGAGGTTCTTATTTGTAGTTCTTTGTGTTTATGATGGTGATGCATGAATCCTCTTGTTTATATGATTAATTTTTTCATCATTTTTCTATTATAGTGCCACCAATTGTGTGTTTTTCACTTAGCTGCTGCACCTAAAGAATTCAAGTTTGCGTCTCAATAACTTTTGAATAGTTTTGACTTTTAAGTTTTACACAGGGGGATAAACCCTACAACACATAATTTTTCACAGTAAGTATCACTATCCCTTTAAATAAGCTAGAGTAGTGATAGAAGAATGGCTTGTACCCCACTCCTTGAAAGCTGGTTTTGTGTCTACTGATAATGGCTGCAGTGTAATAGTGGCCTTGAGAATAGGTAATATGGTGAATGTACCCTGATTTTCCCACGCCCTAAATTTACTGACAAATTCCTTGCAGAATCCAAAACTGTCAGGGAGGTGCTAAATATTGCCCGCAAAATCTATGCCCATTTTATCTGTTCCTACAGAGCTCACAATGCAATAGATTCCATACAAAAGAGTAGGGATGGGGGAACATTTTTGCCTCAAAAGAGAAAAGGAGAAAAATGACACTTTTCGTGGGAAATATTTTACGAAAAGCGTCTTTTTTTTGCTTTTTTTTGCCTAGTTCATTGCATTGAAATCAATGGAAATACAGATTTCTCCCCAACATGTGGTAAGTTTCTTTTCTTTTCCCGCAGGCATATAAAAGGGTGTCAGGTTCTCACAGCATGTCATTCTGTGTTTGTGAGAGGATGAAAAAGCAGTATGTTTTTGAGCTAGAGAAGACAGGTTAATAAACATATAAGAAGCTGACCAATTATGCTTCTCCTCCTGTACAGTCTCTAAAATCATGGGATGGTTTGTAATATTATTATTTCCCTTGAGAGCAGGAAGGAACTGCGGTAATTATACGTACCACCAGTAAAAAAAAAAGCCCATAGAAAACAACTAAAAACAACTAGCAAGTAGCATTCTATTACTCATGCTCAGTATTACTGCCTGTTTTGTGGTTACATTTTCTGTCGGTAATCCTGCGCCTCAGAGTTGAGGTGTAGAAGCCATAATGATGGTTTCAAAACCATTGTTTTTCGAACAAAAGCAGTGCATAATACAGTATACATCATAGAAATCTGACATAGGGTGCCCCCCCTTTGACATATTAACCCCCCTTCATCTTATAGTGCTTTCTTTCACCATTTTAATTCAACAAATATTGTTCACATTCGACATTTTAACCCTTTCCCCTTTAAAATTTAACTTATAGTGCTTTCTTTCACCATTTTAACGCAACAAATATTGTTCACATTTGACATTTTAACCCTTCCCCCTTTAAAATTTGACTTATAGTGCCCCCTTTTAAATTTGACATTGTTTATTCTCTAATTTTACTGCAAAATACAGACTCTTTATGTGTCACAGTGATTCCTGTGCAGCAATGTAAACTTGCCATGCTGAGTTTGAAAGACCTCTCACTCCTACTATTTGTTGGCAAAACCCGTTTGATGTGTTAATACTATTATAAGAAATTATATTAACCCCTCCATTTCTGTTGTGAGGAAGGTTACTGAATAAGTGTGACCTGATTTACATAACAATACGTGAAACTATTATAAAAAGGAGACTAACACCAGACATTAGTGCTATCTGTTTACAAGATCACAGTTATTAAAAAATTAGAAACTATGAATATAAAAGAAAAGAGAAACGCTGCAGTACTAGCATTCTATCTAGGCTAATCCTGAAAGTTCATGGCTCCTATTAGTCACAGGAAGATGACCCTAAAACATAAATTTTATTAATCCTATTTAAAAGGCATGTGAATATCTATATAAAACAGGAGTGTGTCGGTACCAGTGGACACCCAGCCTCAGTGTCCCCGTCAATAGTCACTTCTTCCGCTACGAACCAGATGGACATCCAACAGCATACCGCAATATACCCCAAAACTAGGCAAAACTAGTGTCAGGGTACCAAGAGCACACTCTGGATACAGCAAGCTTTACCCCCCAAGCATCAGACAACACCAGTGTCTTGGGGTTAAAATAACAACTGCCTTTATTGGAACAAACCACACATATTTATACAAAAAACATACATTGAAATACATGGGCAGGCAGGGTACAATAGGTGAGTCACAGGGCTAATACAATCACAATATACAAGACAAAGGACCAACCACAGAAGGTCCCAGCAAATACAATAACACATACATGATTGCATTACTACACAAAAGGGCTAGCAACAAATGGTACAACACAATACAAAGAGCCAGATGTGATTAGTTTAGCACACCACAGGGGGTCTCAATACAGTTCACAATACACTGACTTGAGGGACTACAATACACATTGGAAGTAACTTTGGCTAAATTCAAATAATTAACCCTTACTGCCCATTTCCTTGGAAGCAAGCCAGCAGTCCATGGTTGTCAGTCTCTTTGGGCCCAGAAATGTCCAGTCTCTGGGGTCCTTGGGATAACAGTTCCAGGCCCAGACGAGGGCTCTAGTAATGGACTATGATCCATTACAGGATCCTTGATGGCAGGGGAAAACAGGGCAAAGATTAGTCTCAGGGAGAGGCCATACCCTGTTCCAGGGCTAGGTCCATAGTCTGTGGGCAGGAGGCTGGTACTCAGGCCCCTCCAGGAGCCAAGGGCCCAGTGGTTCCTGTGACAAGGAGAATATCCAAAATGACGTGCATCCAGGTGGTATGTAAGTACTGTCTATCAAAAACAGCAAGAAGCACTTCAAAAATGGAGATGTCAGGTAAATGATGTAACGTACATTTCACTATAATAAACTCCCTGAATGATAGTGCTCAATTTCTTTATCACAGGTGTTCTAGGGGTAATGTGGGATTTATTTCATTGTCAGTACAAAAAGATTCATTGAATGGTATAGAGGCTGGATATTAATCTGTAATAATCTCTGTATTACCAGACCTAAAACTGGTGCTACATTAAAAAAAAGCAACTTGGGCTAGATTCTATGAGCTAGATGCTACTGCAGGTGCTAAATGTTAACACCTGTTTTATCAAACATTTTCCTATTGAAGTCTATGGAGAAAACTGGAGATAAAAACAGAGATAAAATTAGCATCTGCTTTTATCTCCAGTTTTCCCCATAGACTTCCATAGGAAAATGTTTGATAAACAGGTGTTAACATTTAGCACCTGCAATAGAATCTAGCCCCTAGAATATAGCCCAAGTTGCTTGTTTTTAATGTAGCACCAGTTTTAGCTCTGGTAATAGAATCAAGCCCATAATCAGCAACTGCAATGTGCACAGTGTGTAGAAACATTGTGAATGAGGAGAAGGACTGGAATGCATCACTCTTGATACATCCGCTCTCATATTAAGCAATGAGCACAACTACAATCACCACCTTTACATTTTCATTAATCCATCCTCCAAGAAATCAGGTGCCGCTATCCCTATGGCCTTTGTCCACCTCACAAAACACAAGAGACTTGGTGGTAGGTGACCATGTGTGGTCAGTGCACCAACCAAAGTGCAATAGGTTGAGACAAACTGCTGGATACTGTACGCTCACTGTCAGCCAGTGGTGGAGGTAACAGAGGCAATGGTACTACTGCTGAAGAGGAAGAGGACCTTGAGGGTGCCAAGGGACAATGGGGATATTTTCCTGGACCCAGGACCTAGTACAAGAAGACCGTGATGGTGCAGGTGTTACATGTCAGGAAAGGTGTCATCATCAAACTTCCAGGCTGTTGAGTGAATTCACTTGCCTTTCTGTGCAATGTTCTTCCACAATCTTTGTAACCTTGAGGAGGGAAAAGGGAAACAGTGGCAATAGCACTCAATGTCCTCTTATGGGAGAAGGTTTTACATGCTTAAAATATACATTAGCGTGTTTATGTTGTGTGTGCTTAATGAGGGCAGATGTGCCAAGGTGTGTCCCCTCTTTTCCTCTTTTCACTATCTTATCATATATAATGCAGAGTGCACTTGCTGAGTATTGTGCCTGTCCCAAGGGATACATAGTCCAACACCACTGATTTTGGTGAGGGGGGGGGGTTGAATAGGAATAGCTTCCTTATTCTCCAGGTGCACACGCAATTGCTGTGGTAGGTGCTGCTGCCTCAGGATCAGAACTATTGCTAGGACCAGGAACAGCATCAAGTGGAACTACAGCTACCTGTCCTAGTCTCATGTCACTGCATCTTGAAAACAATGTCACAGTGGACACAGTTTGCAACACACTAGCCTGGTCATCAGCCTGCAGCTGAACTGTGCTGCTGCAAATATTACTATCCAGTGACTCCCTTTATATTATACTTCCACAGAATCCTAGGAAAGATGTTTGGAATGGGGCTCACTTGGACAGAGGAAAGTGGGCTGCTTTCACTGCTTCTGGAGTCAAACACCTATTAATCAACTGCAGCAACCCTCCAGCTTCTCCTGCTGCTCATATTGTGATAGCCAGCACTCCAAATCAACTTTTTTTTTTTTATTCTCTCTCTCTCTCTCGCTGCTTCCATTCCAGGTTTTTATAGTAATAGGGAGGGAACTTTCACCACCTCTGAAAACACAGGTGGAAAATGGAATCTTTCTAGATGGAAAATCTGTAGTGTTAGCAGAATGGCAGAAAATACATTTACATCTTTCACTCAAATTGCCGTGGGAATAAAAAAGGGACTTTTTGCCCATTCCTAATCAGAAATCAACACATCAGAAAAACAGGACAATACAAAATTATTTCAGAACAGGAGAGCAATGCAACATTATATCAGAAAAGTAGAACAATACACTATTATATCAAAAGCAGTGCAATACAACATTACATCAGAACAGCAGGGCAAAACATTATTATTTCAGAACAGCAAGCTAATTAATTTTCATATAAGAAAAGCAGAGTAATTCAATATTCCATCATAACAGCAGGCAAAACAGCATAATATCAGAACCACAGGGCAATACACTATATGACAAAAGTAGGGCAATAAAACATTACATCAGAACAGCAAGGCAATACACTATGACAGTACAACACTACAGCAATTTAACAATAAATCAGAACAGCTGGGCAATATAATATTACATCAGATGAGCAGGGCAATACAGTTTATATGAGAACAACAATGCAATACAATTTTACTTCAGAATAGCAGGGGAGTTTAACATTACATCAGCAGTGTAGGGTAATAGAATTTTACATAAGAACAGCATGGCAATACAATATTACAAATGTACAGCCAGCCAATACATCAGAACAGCAGAGCAATACATTTTGTATAAGAACAGCAGAGCAATACAATATTACTTCACAACAGAAGGTCACTACAAAATGACATGAAAACTGCAGAGCAATACAATAGCACATCAGAATAGCAGGGCAATACATTACATCAAAACATTAAGGCAATAAAATATTACATAACAACACAATATTATATCAGATTGTATTGATGTGAAGGACTCAATATATTGTTCTGTTGTTCACACATATTTTTCTTGTTTTGGCAGCAGGATAGTTATCTAATCCTCATGTCTCTGTGTTATGAGGCAAATGTTGAACTTGATGGACCTGTGTATTTTTTCAACCTAATCTGCTATGTTACATCAAAGGTCCTTTAAGATTCAAATTCACATACATAGACATGCATACAGCTGACACAGTATATATATAGTTGATGAATGAAAATTAGACTCTTTCCTTAAATTCGGTTGGTAGTTCTGCTTACAGATGTAAAAAATAAAACACATTTCCCATGCCAAGGAAATCTGTTAGCCCAGCTGCGCACAAACGACTAGACAAACTTAGTTTATTTACTCTAGAGAAAAGACGACTAAGAGGAGACCTTATCACATTGTACAAGTATTTGAGAGGTCAAAACAAGGATCTCTGTGATGAGCTATTTATTCCAAGGCCTGATCAGGTGACCAGGGGCACCCCTTGAGATTAGAGGAAAGGAGGTTTAGACTTCAGCAGAGGAAGGGGTTTTTTACAGTAAGGTCTGTTAAATTGTGGAATTCATTGCCCAAGGAGGTGGTTATGGCAAATACAATGGATACATTTAAGAGAAGATTAGACACATTTCTTTCAAAAGGGAACATACAGAGTTATACTGTTTATCAGTAGGCAGATCAGGAAGGTCTGAAAAAGACTAACTTAATTGGTAGCAGGAAAGCTATACAATTCTCAGTTACTGGGGTATGAGGAGAAGGTTGAACTTGATGGACTTGTGTCTTTATTCAACCTAATTTACTATGTTACTATGTTACATCCAACAGCTGCAGATCTTGGAAATGGTAATGGTGATAGATCACTTGACAGGTCACAGGGAATCTGTTACTTTACAAATCACAGAGGATCTATTACTTTTACAAGTTACAGGGGATCTAAACTTTGGGTGTGGTGGCACTGATATTTATGTAAAATGGGCAAGCTTAGTTTAGGGGGTCATTTAGGTAGGACATTTGTTCTCTGTATTAGGGGAGTCTGGGGGCACTCTGGGGGAGAAGAAGAGAGGAAGGAGGTTGACCCAAAATTTGGTGTTAGTGACTGGCAACAAGACACAGGCACCTGGGTCCAAATTGCGTGCTGATTTTGCTTTTATTGTCTCTGTGCTGGGGAAGTCTGGGGAAAGAAGTTATTGATTTTGTTTTTTAATTATATAATTTTTTTTTGGACTGTGATAAGATAGAATGGTCAACTTAAAAAAAAATATTTAAATAATTATACAAATAAATATATTAGACAGCTGACTTAGAGCCTGATGTGAGTTCTGTGACTAAGGCAGACTTGAGAGACAGTAAACGAAATTGAGAATTTTGTTGAGGGCCAAGGCAAGACATCATACTCCACAGTAGTTGAGTAATGTCTAGCAAATGCACAAGCAGGAGGGGGAAAGGTGGAGCAGTGCAGGGGCATGGGAGTAAAGTGTTAGTTCAAAAACTGACTGCAGCAATGGTTGCTGCAGCATATGCAATAAATGATGATGATCCCTCTCCTCCTGGCATGGATGCAGTTAGTCAAGGTCCCACCAATCACACCATGCCAGTCCTCCACCACCACTACCATACACATCTGCCACATTGTAGGTTGTACTTAATTTTTTTTTTTTAATCAACTGACATCATCATGAATATTCGCCAGCGGCAAAGGACACTTATTTCTCCACTACAGCCCTCAGAAGAAGTAATATTGTGCTAGGAAATGTTAAACTTTATAAATGTGTTAGAATAAGAGAAAAATATGTTGCATTGAAGAAAAGAAGAAAACTTTCAGCGAAAAAGAGAAAAAACAGGTGCCAGCATTTTTTCAAGCACTGTAAGCTATTTAATGTCCTGTGTTATGAAAAAATGCCGTTAAAAAAACCCCCTGCCGGACGCTAAATTTAGATGAGTTTTAGCCCACTGAATAGAAAAAAATGCTACAAGTTGTCATTTAATGGACTGCATTAGCCCTAAAGATCAATAAGGGATTCACTTTTGCACATACAATTTAAGACCTTTTTTTTTTTTTTTTTTTTTTTTTTTTTTTACTAAAGTCCCTTAAGGAATCTTTAGTCAGCCGACACAGGTATTAAAAGGCAAAAAAAAAACTAAATCCCCAGTGGATGTATTGATATGGAGCCCTAAGCCCCATATCAGTACATCCAAAGTACCTAAAACGTGTCCAAAGTTAGTAGAATTAACCCTATAAGTGCCAGTGGGGTAAGATTACCCACCCGGCATTCATAGGTTTAATCTGACTAAGAAGCAAAGTAACATTCCATTAAAAGGAACACTTACTATTAATCATGATTAAAGCACATCCCAGCTTAGAGCAGCTGTGCTTTAAACTGATTGACTGGGATGTGTGTAAGCACATCCCAGTCAATGGCTGTGAAGGAATTTGAACCGAGACTGACCATATATAAAGGCAGTTTCTGTTCAAATTCTCTCAATGTGGAGTGGGCATCGGCCAGTGAGGGATAGGACGTGGGGGGGGCTATGCCATGCAGTACTGTCTCCGCTGCTGCCGCCTATGTGACCAGACACAGAGACCGAGACAGAAATTTGAAAGCTAAGTCTTTTATTATTGAACTGCTGGATATCTATATTGACAAAGTCGGACATAGTATAATGGAGGCATATAGAACAGGGGACTAATAGATCGTTTAACCCTTTGAGCCCCAAAGAGGTACACAGCGCTTTGCTTTGCAATGTTTTGCATGCCCCTCCTGCACTCAAGGGGTTAAGCTATGTATTATTGTCCTGGATATTTCAGCAAACTTATTCATACCTAATAATTTTTTACAGCTACAAGAAAGAAGAATGAAGATACAAGAGAAGAAAAATGGGAAGAAAGGAGAAGTACAGTGGATAACAGGTAAGTTTAACACATATAAGTTAACAATCAGTGCTTGGCAATATGTGAAGCTCCCAGTATTGCTGCTATTTAGCTGTATTTTGGGAACTGACCTGTGGCCAAACGTCTGTTTTGTGCGTTTAGCTGGTAGGGCATTTAAATACTAAGACATTTGATTATGTCGGTCGGTACTCACTTTGGCCCTATTGCATATTTTTGCAAACTGCTTTAAATCGATTCCATAGTATCTCACAGCTACATTTTTTTAGATGCAGTGTCTGAATGGCCTGAAATTTTACAGTGGCGCTGTTGCTACACCATCCTATGGAGGTTTATGCTCAACTGAACAGAGCTCTCCATAGGATGGTGTAGCAACAGCGCCACTGTAAGATTTTAGCTGGAAAATAAGGATGGGAGAAGACAAACAGGGGCATGTATATCAAACTAAAGAGCTTTGGCCACCACCATACACCCTTTTGTGCGCACTCACAAGAGGATTATGTTAGTGGTTGCTTATACCGGAACTAACAAGATAAGCAGCTGGAAGTATTTTATACTGTCTCCAGACACAGTATGCACCTCTGGATTAGTGGGGTAATGAAGGCTGCTCTCTTATTCAAAGGACATGCTCTCCCACAGAGGCAACATATCGGCAAAGAGACAAAAAACGAAAACAACAACAAAAGAGGTGCGCCAATGGTGTAGTACGTTCATTAAAATAGGTGCACTTAACACCTTAAGGACCCATGACGGTCCTGTTCCGTCATGGGTTGTTATACACTTAACGACCCATGACGGAACTGGACCGTCATGGAATTCCGGGCTCCCCTCGCGGCTATACGCTGTTCGAGGAGTCCGGAACTCGGCCGCAAAAAAAAAAAAAAATGCTCCGTGGTCCTTAAAGGACCGCAAGGTACGTGCGCGGCCCGTCGTTAAGGGGTTAAATGAATAATAAATTACGCTCACATTTGGAGATGGTCAGGACTCTGATATCAAAGTCTACTGACAAACACAGTATACACAGGACTCAACCTGTCTCCGTTCAGGTGTCTCCGGTATTCTTGAGATGATTTGTAGACTTCAAATGGATTGATCGGGCAGAAGTTGTACTTATTAAAATGTATTTAAAGAACAAAATAAAAATTGGAAAGGCTTTAAACGCTAACGTGTTTCACGGCTGGGAGGTTGATTTTTCAAAGCTGCAAAAGCCAATTCACCTATAACAATGAATACATTGATATCAGAGTCCTGACCATCTCCAAATGTGAGTGTCATTTATTATTCATTTAAGTGTACCTATTTTAATGAACATGCTACACTATTGGCACCCCTCTTTTGTTGTTGTTGTTTTTTTTGGTCTCTTTGTCGACTGTAAAAATTTAGGCCATTCAGATTCTGCACCTAAAAATTTTCAAGTCAGAGATGCATTAAATTTTGACTAAAACACCTTTCAGCAGTGGGAGTTTCCCTTGTTTTACTCAGGGGGATAAACCCTACAATATATTTTTTTTACATATTAAGTGTTACTATCCCTTTAAGCACTGGAATTGTCATCACCTAACTTAGATTAAGACCTAAATAATCGGTTAACATCTGAAACCTTACACAAAAATTACACTAGTGGATTATTTGGAAGAGTGGCCAAACTTTTGCAAATGCCACATTTTCTGTTTCAGTTTTTCAATCTGTTAAATTAAAAAAGAAATAATGAATTTACATTACAATTTACAGAATTATGTCAGGTTTAAGTCATTGCATTAGACATGTCAACAAGACTACAATAAAAAGAAAACCACTGTGGTACTCCACAGAAGTGGCAAATATAGTAAAGGAGAAAAAAAGAAGCATTTAAGAAATAGAAACAGACGCAGAAAGAAGAGAGGTATCAGTAGAAGACTAGGCTGAAGGAGGCCAAATCCATTATTAGATGTGCCAACGCACACAAAGGAAAAAAATTCCCAGTGAATAAAAAAGGGGGATAAAACATGTTTTAGATATAAGTGAAAGGAGGAAAATGAAACAAGGAATAGTTAGACTGAAAACAAAAATGGAAACTATGTGAATGTGAATAAAGGGCTAGCTGACTGTCTCAATTAGTATTTTTGTTCAGTTTTTACAGAGGAAGATGAAGGGAAGGGACCTCTGTTAGAAAAAAGAAATGACAAGACATGGGAACCATGCATGTTTACTTTCTAAAGTAAAAACAGATATATCACTGGGACCAGATGGGAAACACACAAAGTTATTAAAAGAACTTAAGTGTGTTCTGGTAAAACCTTTAACAGAATTATTCAATCAGTCACTATTGACAGGAGTAGTTCCAGAAGATTGGAAGGTAGCAAATGTAGAACCGCTTCACAAAAAAGGTAGCAGGGAATAGTCTGGTAACTACAGACCAGTAAGTCTTACATCAGTAGTAGGAAAATTAATGGAGACTATGCTAAAGGAAAGAATTGTTGAATATCTGAATTTGAATGGCTTGCAAGATACCAAACAGCATGGGTTTACAGCAAGGAGATCTTGTCAAACTAACCTCATAGATTTTTTTTTTGACTGGGTAACTAAAATAATAGACCAAGGGGGAGCAGTAGATATAGCTTATTTAGATTTCAGTAAAGCATTTGACACTGTCCCTCATAGAAGACTCGTTAATAAATTGCAGTGTTTGGGTCTGGATGCAAAAACAGTTAAATGGTGGCTTTAGAACGCATACATGCAACTGTTATGGGTATATCAGAATATTTTCAATCAATTTGGGACCCATGGATGGCTTGGACGGACCGTGCTCCCTCAGGATGATGGATTACTCCTTTTTTTCTGCCTCCTCGGGAGCTGTCCTCTTTCTGGCTGGTCATACATTCCTCTAGGTATTGCCCTTCTCTGGTTCCTCCTTCCTTCTCTTCTCCTCTCTTACTCCTTTCTTAATCTACCTCCCTTCCTACTTCTTCCCGTCCCTTCATTCTCATCTATCTTTCCTCTTTCCCCTTTTTTTTTTTTCTTTCACCCCACCGCTTGTTGGGGGTGTACCGGCTGCGGGGGCCTGCCTCAATACCACTTTGGTTAAACTATTTTTCTGTTTCATCATTGGAACTTAGTTATACTTTTGATTGATACATGATTTATTGAGAAGAACAACATCTCTTTCACCATATGTCTTTCTCTACATAGTCAGCATTTATGAATCTTTATGAATATCTATCAGGATATGGCTGTACCTTCTCAGTTGCCCGACCATGTTATACTGTTTGCTTTTGATACTTGCATCTTTGTTACTTTATACAGAATACAATCTACTCATTTGAACTGTATATTTCGATATGTAACTGTTTTGGAATTTCAAAAAAAACAAAAAACAACAGTTAAATGGATAAGGCAATGGCTGAGTGACAGGAGACAGAGAGTGGTAATCAATGGAGAATATTCAGACGAAAGGAGTGTTACTAGTGGGGTGCCTCAGGAATCTGTACTGGGGACCATTCTTTTTAATATCTTTATTAGTGATATTGCAAAAGGTCTTCAAGGTATAGTATGCTTTTTTGCAGATGATACAAAGATCTGCAATAGGGTAGACATTCCAGGGGGAATAAGCCAAATGACAAATGATTTAGGTAAACTAGAAGAATGGACAAGAGTGTGGCAGCTGAAATTTAAAGTTGATATATGTAAAATATTGCATTTGGGACATAACAATCCACAGGAAAAATATACTGTTAAGGGTACTGTGCTGTCAGACAAAACAGAGGAAAGGAATTTGGAAGTAATTATTTCTAATGTCTTAAAGGGATAGTAATGGCAGAAAAAAAGTATTAACTATATGGTAGATACAATTGAAAGAGAGTCCTTGCACTTATTCATATCTCTCAAACCGTTATGGTTTGAGAGATATAGGAGAATAAAGTTCACCGTTCCCTCCCCTTACGGCTTGATGAGCTATAAAGCTGTCAGAAGCAGATTCTGGTTCCTGGATCAGACGGTGGCTCTTCAGCAGCGCCGACATAGTGATGCTTAAAATTAAATACTTCATCGGAATGGCCTACAACGTGTGCCTGGTTTGCAAGCATACGTTGTAGACCATTCTGATGAAGATATTGTTATATTAGTGCTACTGAAGAGCCACGTCTGGTCAAGTGACCAGAATCTGCTTCTGACAGCTTTACAGCTCATCAAGCAGAAAGGGGAGGGAGTGGAGGACTTTATTTTCCTATCTCTCTCAAACCATAATGGTTTGAGAGATAAGACTAAGTGCAGGTACTCTCTTTTAATTGTATCTACCATATAGTTAATACTTTTTTTCTGACATTACTATCCCTTTAAATGTAGACAGGCAATGTAATAAAGCAGCGGGGAATGCAAGCAGGGTGCTGTGTTGTATAGCTAGGGGCATTAGTAGCAGAAAAAGGTAAGTGGTCATGCCACTCTACAGATCTCTAGTTAGGCCTCACACCTAGAGTATTGTGTACAGTACTGGAGACCCCATCTCCAGAAGGATATCGATACTCTAGAGAGAATTCAGAGAAGGGCTGGTAAAATGGTGACTGGTTAACAGGAATAGAAATATCAGGATAGACTAAAGGTTCTGAACATGTATAGCTTGGAGGAGAGAAGAGAGAGAGGGGGCATGACAGAAACATTCAAATACATGAAGGGATTCAACAAAGTGCAGGATGGAAGAACATTTCAAAGGAGTAAAAATGTTAGGACAAGAGGCCATAGTCTAAAACTAGAGGGACACATGTTTAGACGTAATGTATGAAAGAGAAGGTAGTAGATAAGTGGAATAGTCTACCAGCAGAAGTGGTAGAAGTTTATACAGAGACAGAATTTAAGCATGCATGGGATAGGCATAAAGCTGTCCTTAAAATAAGCAAAGACCAAGGACCAAAAATATTTGAGGTCTTTACAGTAGGAAAATGGGCAGACTAGATGGACCGAATGGTTCTTATCTGCTGTCAGATTTTATGTTTCTATGTTAATAGTGTTTGAACTACAAACCTGTAAGTGTTGAAAAAATATAAAGAAGACTCGGACCTCAAGTTTAATTCAGTTATTACTACCCCTTTATGTTTGTTCACTGCAGAGATTGTGTTACATTTTTTTCACTTTGAATATCAGCAAAACATGTAATTTGGCCAATGGGTGACCATACTTTTTGCATACAACTGTTAACAATCCCGTTGTATTAAATGAGACTTTTAACCCTTTTATTTCTAGAGAGGTATACAAGCATTGCTCCATTCTAGCATTTTAGGGGTTTAGCCACATTTAAATTAATGGGAATTTTACAAATGTTTGTGTATCCCCTTAAGGATCAAGTGGTTTTATCCCAGAATTAATAATTGTTTCTTAGTGCATAAGCCTTAATGTGTTGGAGAGAATGGAGCTATCTGTAGCATTCAAGAGTTTGTACTGAAATAAAAAAAAATACTCCGGTTCCAGATGTGAAATATGCCTTAGCGAACATTTACAAATTAGAACTGTGACAATTTTATATGCACATTTGTGATTTATTGCTCTGGATTTAACTCTATTTTTTCCTGCTATTTAGCTACAGAAAACAGTTGTGTCAGAGCTTCATACATATAAATGATTTTTGTATACCTAGCATTTCATAATCTTGGCTACATTTAGGATGCTATAAAATTGCAATATTTTAAACCTGTCTTGATTAATACCACATCTGCCTGAATGTGAATTAACATAAATTCCATGCCTGTATTTTCTTGTCATATTTATGTGCATTAGCCCTCACTTTTAGTTGAAATAAGCTCCATATTTTAGTTTTCAAGACTCACATTCTAAAGTTATTGTTCATTTTAGCCAGAAATCATATTGGTAAAAAATATTACCATACACGGTAATTGTTAAACCTATTTTGCTTTGAAAATTATACTGAACATTATATTACAGTATAAAAAGAACTGTAACTCTCATATAGATAGATAGAGCTAAAAGCTAAGAAATAACCAGGTATCAACACAATTTGCTCAATTAATTCCAAAGATTTCTATAAATGAAAACATCAATTGGCAAAGGTGAAACACTGTATTAATTCAATTTAAATCTCAAAAACATTGATTTTTAACATCCTAGCAAAAAATGCCTCCATACAATGGATTTTTTATATTAAAGCAAAGAAGAGCAATTCTGTACAAAAGCAGCTGCATCATAGGTGAGAAATACAATTCCCATCGATTTAAATGGCTTTTAAAGTCGACCTGTCACTTTAAGATTAATTTAATTTTTAAGATAAGTAAAAAATGCCTCTATGTTTTGTTACCACTCTTTTGTAATATAAATAGTTTTTGACAATTTGATATTTATTTGTTGGTGGCACAATGTGCCACTTTGTGCTAATTAGATTATGTGCCAGGCCAATTTTACTGAACATCCTATATAATAATTTGCTAAAAGTTTGTAACGATGCAGTCATGCACAGTAGAGACTTCTGCACATGCTGCAGTCATTCGCAGTAGGGACTGCCTATGAAGAGACTGATACGGAGCAGGGAGCCAAATTCAAACCATGGTCCTCTCTGCGCACCACGGTCTGAATTCAGAGAGCCCCACTCCGTATCAGCCACGCCACAGGCAGTCTCTACTGCGCATGACTGCACCGTGACCGGCAGGCACTGTTGCCTGTGTACAGAGGCTCTTCAACTAGTTGTGCTATGAATGAATATAGGCACAGTCCACATGCTGGAGCATTTCTGATAATATAGCAACTAGCAAGTGGTAAGTTTGGCCTCAAACAAAACTGATTAGTATAAAGATTAGTAGGGGTGGGAGAAAAATCCAGTATTTTTCTTGCAGGAAATTTCCTGAAAAAAACATGATTTTCTGAGGGGTTTTTTTTGTTTTTTTTTTTGCAGGTGACTTTCCTCTGTTGGTTGTTTCAGGGGGAAGTTTCACATAGTATAACATTTTTAACACACTTTACTGTTGATGTTTGGAGGCAGGAATTTCCTGCCACATAGAAGGGGAACTACCAACCCTGTTCAAGTTGACCTTATTGTAATCCTTATCTAGCAATAAGCTTAAAACATTGGTTATTTTTGTTAATTACCCAAAGTTGCCTACTTTTTAGAGATATATACTTTGTGGGGCAATTTTGGGTTCTGACACTGTCAACAAATACTCACATGCCTAATATTGAAAAAGTATAGCTTGGAAACAATGGTGTTCATCTTGTGATATTTACCCTGTAAACATTAAAAAGGGATTGAAATACTAGGCATACGGGGTACTCCCATATTCAGAAGAAGCAAATGAATATATGTGGGGGTATTTTTATAACATGAACTAATGGTGTACAAATCTTGACAGGAAAGTGTATGCAAAATGTTTTTTTTTCTCTTTTTTTCTATTTTAATCAAATTAAAAGATTAGTTATCCATATAAATGTGGTATAAAAAGAAAACCCTACTTGTGCTTAAAAAAAGTGTATAATTTGTGTGGGTGCACTTAAGGAATTAGAGGGAAAATATTGTTTAACAAGGACATACTCAAAAAGTCAAAATGGCTCTGGTCCTTAAGTGCAAACAACCCCTGATTCACTTGGTCCTTAAGGGGTTAATCAAAATATATTTCTAACCTTAATTTTAGTAGGGCAGGTTTGGCTACTGTCAAGCAAGAAAACAACAAAGTGTATTAAGCACAGTCATAACTATTATACATATAAAACAACAAAACACTCCTCTTTCTTGCACCCTCCTAGTCCTATCAACAAAAGAAATATAATAAAAAAGGGACATAAGGAAGACAGAAAAAGAAAGAAAGAATATATTTATATATATATATATATATATATATATATATAGAATGAAAACTTCCAAGTTGGTGCACTCTCCTTTTAACCATTCACATGCCTGGGTGACAATTCCAAAGAGTTAATTTGTATCGACACATGGTTAAATAAACCAAAGTTGGGATGTTATCGATGTCCGGATTGCGTAACCTGCAGATATATGCTCATGGGTGACCAATTCCAGAATCCACTCACAGGTGAAAACTTCAAAATTAAACACAGGTTGAGTTGTACAAGCACTTTTGTAATTTACATCATCTTATGCCCATGCCAGAAGTTGTATGTGGGCCTTACCACATGTACTTTTAAGGAAAGAATGGCAAATCATAGGGCCACTATCACAAAGGCACTAGCAGGATACAAGAGCGACAAACCTGTGGCCAAACATTGGCATGAATATAAACACACTTTGTCTAATATGAAATGTATGATTATTGATCATATTCCACCAAGTAAAACAGGTGGCAACAGAGAACGTTTACTGCATCAGAGAGAAGCCAAGTGGATTCATAAGCTACAATCCTTATCACCAAAGGGCCTTAATGAAATGCTCACTTTCAATTGCTTTTATTGATCTACAGTTCTTAGGACACGGTACCAGTGACCTAGTGACAGATTTTTTTCTGTCATCTTTATATGGGTTACTCAAAGATTGAGTAATTGGGAATGTTAGTGTCTGAACTCCTTGTACCCACTCCCTCTGGGTAGTGTTGAGCGAGCATGCTCGGCCGATGCTCGGATCGGCTCGAGCATCGCTCTGCTCGGCACATGGCGGTACTCGTACGAGTACCGCATGTGCTCGCCCGCCATGTTCGGGTCTCCTCCCCGCACGTTTTGCGGCTGCTGCGCAGCCAATAAACGTGCAGGGAGGCTCTGACATCGGTGTAATGCCAGCAGCCATGTTGGCTGCTGGCATTACACTGATTGGCTGGCCAGAACCCGTGGTCGGGTGCTGTATAGCACCTGACCAGCGAGTTCGGCTCAGTCTTAGCCAGGGAGAGCTGAGGATAGGAAGGGAAAGGCAGTGTAGGGAGGAAAACAAGCAAAATTGTGAAAAAAAAGAACCAAAAGTCCTTTTTAGGACTACTGTGTGTGGGGGCAGCAGGTTATTTTGTGTGGGGGGAAAAAAAAAAAATATATATTCTGTTTAGTGTGCAAAGTTGCAGATTAGAGCACATTCTGTTTAGTGTGCACAGTTGCAGATTAGAGCACATTCTGTTTAGTGTGCAAAGTTGCAGATTAGAGCACATTCTGTTTAGTGTGCAAAGTTGCAGATTAGAGCACATTCTGTTTAGTGTGCAAAGTTGCAGATTAGAGCACATTCTGTTAAGTCTTCAAACTAAAATATCAAAGTCACATATTCCATTCAGTGTGCGTCGCCGCAGTTTAGCAGCACATTCTGTGTACTGTGCAGAGTTGCAGAATAGGAAGAAATACTGTTAAGTCTTCAAACTAAAATATCAAAGTCACATATTCCATTCAGTGTGCTTCGCCGCAGTTTAGCAGCACATTCTGTGTACTGTGCAGAGTTGCAGAATAGGAAGAAATACTGTTAAGTCTTCAAACTAAAATATCAAAGTCACATATTCCATTCAGTGTGCTTCGCCGCAGTTTAGCAGCACATTCTGTGTACTGTGCAGAGTTGCAGAATAGGAAGAAATACTGTTAAGTCTTCAAACTAAAATATCAAAGTCACATATTCCATTCAGTGTGCTTCGCCGCAGTGTAGCAGCACATTCTGTGTACTGTGCAGAGTTGCAGAATAGGAAGAAATACTGTTAAGTCTTCAAACTAAAATATCAAAGTCACATATTCCATTCAGTGTGCTTCGCCGCAGTTTAGCAGCACATTCTGTGTACTGTGCAGAGTTGCAGAATAGGAAGAAATACTGTTAAGTCTTCAAACTAAAATATCAAAGTCACATATTCCATTCAGTGTGCTTCGCCGCAGTTTAGCAGCACATTCTGTGTACTGTGCAGAGTTGCAGAATAGGAAGAAATACTGTTAAGTCTTCAAACTAAAATATCAAAGTCACATATTCCATTCAGTGTGCTTCGCCGCAGTGTAGCAGCACATTCTGTGTACTGTGCAGAGTTGCAGAATAGGAAGAAATACTGTTAAGTCTTCAAACTAAAATATCAAAGTCACATATTCCATTCAGTGTGCTTCGCCGCAGTTTAGCAGCACATTCTGTGTACTGTGCAGAGTTGCAGAATAGGAAGAAATACTGTTAAGTCTTCAAACTAAAATATCAAAGTCACATATTCCATTCAGTGTGCTTCGCCGCAGTTTAGCAGCACATTCTGTGTACTGTGCAGAGTTGAAGAATAGGAAGAAATACTGTTAAGTCTTCAAACTAAAATATCAAAGTCACATATTCCATTCAGTGTGCTTCGCCGCAGTTTAGCAGCCTATTCTGTGTACTGTGCAGAGTTGCAGAATAGGAAGAAATACTGTTAAGTCTTCAAACTAAAATATCAAAGTCACATATTCCATTCAGTGTGCTTCGCCGCAGTGTAGCAGCACATTCTGTGTACTGTGCAGAGTTGCAGAATAGGAAGAAATACTGTTAAGTCTTCAAACTAAAATATTAAAGTCACATATTCCATTCAGTGTGTGTCACCGCAGTTTAGCAGCCTATTCTGTGTACTCTGCACAGTTGCAGACTAGGAAGAAATACTGTTAAGTTTTCAAACTCAAATATTAAAGTCACATATTCCATTCAGTGTGTGTCACCGCCGTTTAGCAGCCTATTCTGTGTACTCTGCACAGTTGCAGACTAGGAAGAAATACTGTTAAGTTTTCAAACTAAAATATTAAAGTCACATATTCCATTCAGTGTGTGTCACCGCCGTTTAGCAGCCTATTCTGTGTACTCTGCACAGTTGCAGACTAGGAAGAAATACTGTTAAGTTTTCAAACTCAAATATTAAAGTCACATATTCCGTGTAAGATGAAGAAGGCGGGTAAAAAGGGACGGGGAAGTGGACGTGATCCTGAAAGTTCAGGGCGCGGGTCAGGACGCGGAGAAACTGTGCCTGGTGCCAGAGCACAAGAAAGAAAGACATCCACCATACCTAGCTTCATGTCTGATTTCACAGGGCGTCGCAGGACATCACTCTCGAGGTCCGACCAGTGCGAACAGGTGGTCGGTTGGATGACAGCTGATACTGCTTCCAGTCGGTTAAGCACCACCCTGTCTTCCACCAAGTCCACTCTCAGTAGCCAAGAGTCTGGTCAACATAATCCTCACTCTGATCATCCTTCCTCCCACCATACACGGTCTGGTCAAAGAAGTGATCCCACACTGGGATATAGTGATGAGCTCGTCTCATCACCAATCCTTCATTTGACCCTCTCTCCAAGCACGCTTGCAGAGGAACATGACATCTTGTGCCCTGATTCACAACCTCTAGAGGCTACCCAATCACAAGAAGATGACAGATGTGAACGGCATTTAAGGTCAAAGGAAGTAGTGGATGATGATGATGATGATGAGACACAGTTGCCATTAAATCAACCACTATTTCCTTCTCAAGACCTTGTTGAGGAGAATGTTATACAGTTGTCAATGACCGAGTATGTGGTGGGATCAAGACTTGAGGAGGATGATCAGAGTGAGGAAGTGGAGGAGGACTTGGTGGACGATGAGGTGACTGACCCCACCTGGGAAGGTGTAGAGCCGAGCGATGACAGCAGTCCTGAGGGTGAGCCATCTGCAGCACCGCAACAGGCTGGAAGAGGCAGTGGTGTGGCTACAGAAAGAAGGCGGACCGCACCAAACCGGCCCGCAAATGTTCCACGGAGCACCCCCTTGCGTAAATCTACCTTGCCAAGGGGTAGGTGTTCCGCGGTATGGCGTTTTTTTAAGGAAAGTGCGGACGACAAAAGATTTGTAGTTTGCAACCTGTGCCACACCAGAATGAGCCGAGGCATGAACACTAGAAACCTCACCACCACCAGCATGATCCGACACATGGCATCCAAGCACCGTAGTAAGTGGGAGGAACGCCTGGATCGCCCATCTGTGTCTGCAGGCCACACCACTGCCTCCTCTTCCCCTGTTTTCGGTGCCGGCCAATCGCCTGTCGAAGGCGCAGGCCCGCATACCTCCCGCCCTGCACCTGTAGCATCTGAAGCACCATCAGCGACCACATCCACTTCCCTGTCCCAGCACAGCGTCCAAATGTCGTTACCCCAGGCATTTGAGCGCAAGAGAAAATACCCAGCCACCCACCCACAGGCCATAGCACTAACCTCACACCTTTCAAAATTACTGGCCATCGAAATGCTGCCATTTAGGCTTGTGGACACTGAGTCCTTCCGCAGCCTGATGGCAGCAGCTGTCCCTCGGTACGCGGTCCCCAGCCGCCACTACTTTTCCCGGTGTGCCATCCCCGCATTACACCACCATGTGTCCCGTAACATCACCCGTGCCCTGACCAACGCAGTTACTGGGAAGGTCCACTTAACGACTGACACATGGACAAGTGCTTGTGGCCAGGGACGCTACATTTCCCTGACGGCACACTGGGTGAATGTCGTGGAGGCTGGGAGCGACTCGGACCCTGGGATGGCACGGGTGCTACCCACGCCGAGGATTGCGGGCCCTACCTCCATCAGGGTTTCCACCAGCACCTACGTTATTGGCTCCTCCTCCTCCGTTTCCACCTCCGAATTCTCTACACACACCGCCACTCCCCCATCAGCCAGTAGCTGGAAGCAGTGTAGCACTGCAGTGGGGAAGCGTCAACAGGCCGTGCTGAAGCTGATCTGCCTTGGGGACAAACAGCACACGGTCTCAGAGCTGTTGCAGGGGATTAGTCACCAGACCGAGCAGTGGCTCTCGCCACTCAACCTGCAACCAGGCATGGTTGTGTGTGATAATGGGCGTAACTTGGTGGCGGCTTTGGAGCTCGGCAAGCTCACACACGTACCATGCCTAGCGCATGTATTTAATTTAGTGGTGCAGCGATTTCTAAAAACCTACCCCAATGTGCATGATCTCTTGACCAAGGTGCGCCGCGTGTGTGCACATTTCCGTAAGTCATCTACAGCTTCGGCCGGCCTGTTGAAGCTGCAGCAGCGCTTACAATTGCCAGCTCACCGGCTGCTGTGTGACGTGAGCACGCGCTGGAACTCCACCTTCCACATGTTGGCCCGGCTTTGTGAGCAGCAGAGGGCAGTAGTGGAGTACCAGCTGTTACACGGTCGTCGCCTCTCCGTTCAACTTCCTGTAATCAGAAGTGAGGAGTGGGAATGGATGTCAGACCTCTGCGAGGTTTTACGCAATTTTGAGGAATCGACACAGATGGTGAGCGGCGATAACGCTATTATCAGTGTAACCATCCCACTTCTGTGTCTACTGAAACGCTCGCTGCTCACAATTAAAACCGACGCTTTGCATGTGGAAGAGGTGGAAATGGGGGAGGAAGAGCTTACACAAGGTGATAGCCAGAGCACCCTCACTTCGTCTTCTCAGCGACAATTGGAGGAGGCGGAGGAGGAGGAGGAGGAGGAGGAAGACACGGTTGCCTCCGCTACAGAGGGTAGCCATGGAACTTTAGTTCCATCTCTTCAGCGTGGGTGGGCAGAAGAGGAGGAAGAGGATGAGGATATTGAGAGTCAGCCTCCTGGTGAGGACAGCGAAATCTTGACTGTTGGTACTCTGGCACACATGGCTGACTTTATGTTAGGCTGCCTTTCCCGTGACCCACGCGTTGTACGCATTTTAGACAACACGGATTACTGGGTGTTCACCCTTCTGGACCCCCGCTACAAAGAGAATTTCTCATCTCTCATTCCTCCGGTGGAGAGGACAAGCAAAATGGTGCAATACCAGAAGGTTCTTGTTGAAAAATTGCTCCAAAATTTTCCATCTGACAACGCTGGCGGCAGAGTACGTGCTACCTTGGCCAACCGAGAAGGGGAGAAAAGGGGAGCACACAGCAGTTCCGACAAAGGCAGGGCAACACTCTCCAAGGCGTGGGACACCTTCATGACACCCCGCCAGCACCCTCACCCTGATGCGCAGCCTAGTGTCACAAGGAGGGAAAAGTTTTGGAAGATGGTGAAGGAGTACGTAGCAGACCGTGTCAGCGTCCTCAATGATCCCTCTGTGCCTTACAACTACTGGGTGTCCAAGCTGGACACGTGGTATGAACTGGCACTCTACGCCTTGGAGGTGCTGGCCTGCCCTGCCGCCAGCGTTCTGTCTGAGCGGGTATTTAGTGCTGCTGGTGGCATCATAACAGATAAGCGTATCCGCCTTTCCACCGACAATGCTGATAGGTTGACACTTATAAAAATGAACAAGGCCTGGATTTCCCCTGACTTCTCCACTCCACTGGAGGAAAGCCCCGGGGGAACATAAACTCACTTTATATATATGTTATTTACAATGATGGGAATACTCTGTATTCCCATTCACCCCTTCCACCCAAAAAACGGGTATATGGTTGACTCTTAATCTTCTCATCCTCCTCCTCCTCTTCCATATGCCCTGGGATATAATTTTGATATAGGGCCAGCTCACCAGCGGGCCCTGTGATATAATTTTTATATAGGGCCAGCTCACCAGCGGGCCCTGTGATATAATTTTTATATAGGGCCAGCTCACCAGCGGGCCCTGTTTGACAATTTTTATATAGGTCAGCTCACCAGCGGGCCTTCTCATATAATGTTTTATTGGGTCAGCTCTCTAGCGGGCCCTCTCATATAATGTTTTATAGCGTCAGCTCACTAGCGGGCCTTCGCATATAATGTTTAGGATGGTCAGCTCTGCAGCAGACCCTCACCCATAATGTTTTAGATGGTCAGCTCAGCGCACGTTTCCCTCTTAATCATGGCCTCAGTTCTGAAAATCAAGGAAATTTTTGGGAGAATTTGCCTCTGCGCACGTTTCCCTCTTAATCATGGCCTCAGTTCTGAAAATCAAGGAAATTTTTGGGATAATTTGCCTCTGCGCACGTTTCCCTCTTAATCATGGCCTCACTTCAGAAAATCGATGAAATTTTTGGGAGAATTTGCAGATGATATACAAGTAAATATACAGCAAATACTGTTTGGTAACAATTTTTCGCCTAAAGTCGTTTTTATTTTCCTTTTTGTGTGTTTTACGGTCAGTCTGTAAAAATGGCGTACTACGGGCGAAAGATCGTTCCCAGCAGCGATGTTGGAGTCCAAGGTGCATCCAGACATCCTCCCTATGCTGTCCCTGAACCATTTCTGTAGTGTTTCCATCTTTTTCTGCCCTTTTCCTATGGACCAGGCACCCTCCCCTCATCAGAGCAGGGGGTGCCTGGTGTAATGCTCGAGTCCTCCCATTGACTTCAATGGGGCTCGGGTGTTCGGCCGAGCACTCGAGCCTCAGGGGGTGCTCGGTCAGAGCACCCGAACATCCGAGCATTGGGGTGCTCGCTCATCACTAATAAGGACAAATTAGCCCAGTATAAAGGAGACAAATACAATAAGGTCACTGAAGATTACAAAGAGCATAAAATATATAAGTGGCTTTTGGGAGGAACAGCTACACCCAGATGTTATACCAGAAGAATAAACTTAAATAAACCTAGGATTCAAGGACATACTGACACAGAATCAACGTTATCTTCATCAGAGACTGAGTCAGATACAGCACAGCTCTCTACTTCAACTAATTTTTTAGGGGTAACCACAAGGGCACAGGGATCAAGAGGAGGAAGAAGAGGACAAACACGAGGAGGGGGGGCAAGAATAGACACAGCCACAAACAAACCACCTTTACCCAAAACTTGATATATAATTTATCATCTCATACACTTATCACACATGAGACAAGTGTATTACAGAAAGGGCTCTCTTTTGTCCCCACCCACCACTTTAGCAGATTTTCTTGGAAAGTTGATTTTTATAAATTTAACAGGATGTTAAGACTTAAGGAACATTTTAAAAATTCACCAAGTATAAGCAACACTACCCCTTTTAAAGCACCTTCAACGTTTGACCCAGTGTGCCTAAACCACTCCTTGAAAACCTTTGCCAGTATGGTTGATACACAGATAGCAAATTACATTAAAAAGCCTGCTAAGACATATATGAACATTTCTCAAGCAGAAAGCAAAGCTATTAAAACATTACAAAATGACAACACTATTGTAATAAGACCAGGCGACAAAGGAGGGGCTATAGTAATACTCAGCTATGATGATTACAGATCGGAGATCCTTTCACAGCTATCTGACACGAGTACCTATAAAAAACTGTCCTTTGATCCTACGACTAAATTCAAGAAAGAACTTGACAAGATTATTGATTTTGGTTATACATCAGGTTGGCTAGATGAACAAACCAAGAATTTTCTTACACAAGATCATCCAATACGACCTATACTATACACTCTACCTAAAATCCATAAAAGCCTCATCAACCCCCCAGGCAGACCAATTATTTCAGCAATAGGGTCTCTCCTACATCCTGTGGGGAAATATATTGATTGGTATTTACAACCATGCATACAAGCTATGCCCCATTATCTTAAAGACACGACAGCTTTTTTACATTTGATAAGAGATCTGGGTTCCATGAAAGAAATACTATTAGTTACAACGGACGTAAGATCTCTCTACACTGTTATTCCTCATGCATCAGGTATTGCAGCAGTACGCAGATTGATAGTTTTGAATCCACGGTATACAGGTGTCCCCATTGAATACTTCATATCCCTATTGGAAATATGCCTAACTAGGAATTATTTTAAATTTGAAAATGATTTCTATTTACAATGCACTGGCACAGCTATGGGAGAATGTATGGCTTCCTCCTATGCCAATGCATATATGTCAGGTTATGAACAAGAGGTGCTTACAATACATGCATCCTTTGGAAAATATGTTACTTTACATACCCGTTATATTGACGATATGTTTCTACTGTGGGAGGGAGATGAGGCTACACTAGTTGACATGGTAAATGACCTAAATACTACAGATACACCAATTTTTCTAACACTAAACTATAGTGCTAGTTCCATAGCCTTCTTGGACGTACTGATCACTTTAGAAAATGGTCAGTTACACACTAAAATATACCAAAAGCCAACAGACAGAAATAATTTACTCCACGCTACCAGCCATTACCTAGAACACCTGAGAAAAGGACTTCCTTACTCTCAGATGATGAGAGTGAAGAGGATTGTGAGTAAAGAGGAGACTGTGACTATAGAACTTAAGAGAATGGGAGACAAATTCATTGAAAGAGGTTATAGTTTTAAGGACATTACAGCTTGTCTGACAAAAATAAATAAAGTCAATCATGCACAAGCATTGACTACAAAATCTAAGAAAGCCGTGGACAGAACTGTACTTATTTCTAATTACAATACATAAAACTATACAAAAAGCTATTAAAGATAACTGGTCTATAATTTCCAGCGATGAACAACTTCCAAAGATATTTAATAAACCACCTCTAACATCATATAAGAGGGGAAGAAGTCTTAGGGACTTACTAGTTAAAACCGATCCTATTAATTGCTACAAAAAATCGGAGGACAAGAAGAAAAATGGTTGTTTCAAGTGCTTATTGTGTGTCACTTGCAATTACATGATTAGTGGCTCTTTTTTCTGTCATCCACATAAAGGTTTTAGGATACCCATCCATTACAATCTTGGCTGCAATTCTCAATATGTGATATACATTATTCGCTGTCCTTGTGGACTTTTATATGTGGCCTCCCAAGGTAAACAGAGTACTTTAGAGACTACTCCACCATTAGATACTTCACTTATGGTTCTTTAGAGATTGTTCAGCACTGTGTCCTTGTTGTTGCTAGGTCTGTACTAGGCTCCACTTGTCTATGCACCGGAATGCAACATCCATAGTTATGTCGGCTATCCTTTGACTTGTTGATTCTAATTTTTTTTCAGCTAGTTAGGAGTACACTTGTTACAGATGAGTAATATCCTTGTGAACAATGTTGCACATTATGTCCTTTTTTTTATTAACATTTTCATTTATTTTTTGTATTTTTTTATTTTTATTCATTATTCTCTCATTGTTGTATACTGTATGTACCGTAATTATGACATCATTATCAGTAGCCAAGCGGGCTAGCGTTTTTTTATGCACACGTGTTCTTTGTATGTTATAGTCTTGAGAAAGACCCATGTCTGGGTCGAAACGTCAACACACAATAAAAGTATTTTTTATTGCAAAGTCCTATGAGTGCCTGCACCAGTTATCATTATATATGATATCACTTTTGTATATATATATATATATTTATATATCTATATATATATATATATATATATATATATATATATATATTTATATATATATGTATAAATTACACCTTTCTGACATCTATCTTTCCTTCTATTCTGTGCTAAATCATATATAAATAATAATAAATATTGTCATGCAGCAGATGCCATCACCAGTGTTAACAGATCATCTTCTTTCCATTTCCCCATTTTATTAACCCCCAAAATCCATATATGCCACTCCGTTCCCCAGTCTATTAACCCAACATTCATATCTCCTTCCTCAGCTGATTTCCCCATGTAAGAGCCCATTCCAGAAAGTCCTGTTTTGCTAGAATTGCTAGGCCTGTCAGTTTCCCTTGACACACCTGCTCCTCTAACTCCAGATCTGCTATTACTTGTCATCTTGTCTGCATTCTTGGACACCCCTCTGAGGCCTATATCGAGCAGTCTCACAGGCAATAAGATGCACATGTATTGTGCCTTTTTGTCTAGTGTTCCTGAGCTACTGTATTCTGTGTCTGACCATAGTTTGTGAATCATGCCCATGTTTTTTTGTTGCCTGTCTGATCATAGAAATGGCTGCACACATTGGTTTGATTATGAGCTTTTAGTTCTGTTTCTTACCTGATTGTGCCACTTGCTGCTGCTGCTTCCATCGATGATCAAGTGAGACCATCCTGGTCCAGGTCCAGCCATCCTGGTCCAGGTCCAGCTCAATTGGTCCTTGCTATTCCACCTTGTGGTCGCAACATTTCCAATGGTTCATGAAAGGTCATGCTAGCAGTTGACACTGCTCACTAGCGACGCACCCCAGCTTCGTTCACAAGCTGCACTTGAGGCAGCTTTGAGTTTGTTTTATTTGCCAGTTATGGCTCCCCAGTGTCCTATTCCACTCTTTCCTGTATCTGTTCCAGGCTGGTGTTTCAGTGTCTGTTCTGTCTAGAAGACCTTCCCTGCCCTACGGGTCTACCTTCTGTCCAGTTAGTTCTTTATCCCCAGATGTCCACATTACCCTCTCCCTCAGCAATTATAACTAGGTGATACAGTGCCATAAAATTTAGTTTGAATATATTAAAAATGAGAGAGAGAGAAATAAAGAGGGAGGGTGAGAGAGAGATGGACAGAGAGGATCTCTTCACAAGAAGAGAAAGACACACATGCTGACAGAGAAGAACAAATAGACACAGAGGGAGACCTACAGAGGCACCACACAGAGGGAGGGAGAGAGAGAGAGATGCTGATAAGTAAAACTGGAGAAATCCTGAGACAAATCAACTGCACCATTTTGGACAAATAAAACCAAAAACTCCCATTGATTTAAACTAGGCTTTTTACCTTTTTAATGTTAAGCAGGTCTCCAAAGCATTGCAAAGCAGCGCTTTGGAGGCCTCTACAAGGGATTTAAAGCCCAGTTTAAATCAATGGACATTTGGGGAATTTCTCCACAATGGTGAATTGGTTTGCCCCAGAATTTATCCAGTTTTTGTCATCAGAGAACAAATGAGACAGAGACAGTAATGAGCACTGACAGTAATGAACAGTTAACTTTTTTATTTTTTACTAAATGTCTTAAGTGCAACTCCAACCCCATATGGTACATTAAGGACACAGCATGTGACTGTTTGTACCCCCTCTGATGTACTTGAGTAGCATATGGGTAACCCATTGATTATAATGTGCCACTGATGCCCCGGAGGTGTACACAGGGGCATCAGATGAGCAACTATGATGCCCAAATGTAACCCTCAGACTCTGAATGAACCTCCAGAAAGGGGTAAGATGGGTGAGTAAATCTGGGCACTGGATGGGCTCATCTGATGCCCCAGTGTACACCTTATAGAGGCACTGGGCTACTAATGCCCTAAATATGGGCATCAGTGGGGCACAATTAATATTGTTCATTGGTCATTTGAGTGAGGGGGCAGAAGGGGCAACTAAATGCCATTATATATAGCACATTAGTAGTCCAGTGCCCCTATAATGCCCCAGAGGTGTACATTGAGGCATCTGATGAGCCCATCCTGTGCCATCTGATGCCCCTGTGTACCCTTCTGGGACATTAGTGGCACATCAGCATCAGTAGTTTACTGCTACTCAAGGAAATTAGAGGGGGCATAGACTGTCCCATATTGTGCACTTATGATTAAGATGGGAGTAAATTTGGCCATATCTGATGCCCAGATGTACATCAATGGGGCACAGTTGTATTGTACATTTGCCAGTGAGGGGAACACAATGAGGGGGACACAAGGGTCACCTACAATATATGGGGAATTTTAAGAAATAAATGTATTCACCCTACCAGTAAGCCTTGACACTGGTTGGGTGTTTCAGTGCAATTCCGTCTTCTATCTTCTCTTGCAGCTAATCCTAAAATGTATACACACACACCACTTGCTCACACTGTCTCTCGATGGTGTGTGTGTGTGTCTATGACAGGCCAGGATTTGCCATCAGTAAAAAGAGAGGCGGTATTGTGATAGCCTATCACAGTTGTCCCGCCTCCATCCAACAGGACAATCAGGGCGCTCCTCCAACACACGCACGGCACTGGGCTTTGTGTTCCCTGAGTGCCTTGATGGACGCACTGGCCGTGAATAAAAAAACATCAGAGGTGTGCCATCATAACGAAAAGATATCCTGCGGCGCTTGGCTCTTCACTTGTTGAGCACATCTACAAAATTCCACGGCACCCCAGAATGGTGTCCGCGCACACCAAAGTGCCGCGGCACCCTGATTGAGAAACACTGCCCTAACCGGTATTTGATGGAAGAATTAGGAAGAGTCCAGCAGCTCCAATGTCAATGAAGGGAGAATTAGAGACCATTACCCTATCCCATAGTAGGGTGACCGGGGTCATGAATCAATTGGATTTGATGTGGGGATCAGAAAAAGAGCTAGAGAATCTCTCTGTCTCCATTCAAGCTTTGAAGTTTCCCTGGCGGGTATGGCACTGACATAGGAAATGACCCTTCTGTTCACAGTATATACATAGGCCCAGAGACCTGGTTCTGCTTTTCAAATCCTCAGAGAGACATGTTACAGCTCCAATCTGCATGAGTTCCTTCCAGGGTTTCTTCCTCCAGGATTTAGAGGTGGGATTAGAGACTCTCCCTGTCTGGGATTACAGTAGCGGTCCCTCTCCTGCTAACATTCCTGCATCCTACGAACTAGTTTTATACACAGAGTAATGAAAGCTTCAAGGTCTTACAGGATCTAGTGTCATGTTAGGGAATCTTTCATCTTTTTATTTAGGTACCTTCCAGAACTCTACTTTTAGCGCCCCGATATTCCAGTTCATCTCATATGAAAGGGTATGAAAATCAGCTGCATATTGAGTGATGCTACAGATACCCTGTTCAATTCCCATTAAAGCATCCTCGGCAGAGAAGTCAAAAACTGATCTGAAGGCAGATATGAAGGTGTCAGTATTGTTTAAAAGTGAATAACCCCTTTCTGGTAATGGGAGGGCCCATGCCAATGCTTCCTCCTTTAGCACAGAAATGATAATGGCGGCTCTGGCAGAATGGGTCACAAAAGACTGAGGAAGGGTTTTGAAGTGCCAGAGGCATTGGATCAAGAACCTTATGCACTCATATGGGCAACCAAAATACCTTTCTAGAGGAGAAGAGGCAGCTTGAGTAGTGGCCTGGCTAATGAATGATGATTGGAATATTACCAAAATGGCATCCAATTAGCAGACTAGACTTTGTAGATGTGAGGAGTGCAAGGTCAAAACTTGCTCCTTATGTTCTTGTCTGCTGAGCAGCCAGTTCAGATCAACTTGTGCCATTCATGGAGTGTTCTTCCTGTAACAAGCACCAGAAAATGAAAGAGTAGGAAGGCAAAACAGTGATCTCCTATGAGGCTGCGGAGCGTAGGAAAGGGTATGATGCTAGGGAGTGATTGCAGTGTGGAGATGTACCTTTGCTGATGCTAAGGAGTGGTTGCAGTGTAGAGATGTACCTTTGCCGCAGCTTACACCGGGGTTAAAATTGCTGGCCACAAATCCACATGACAAGATAAGTACACTCCACACAGTTGACTTGTAGATCACTCTGAGATAAAGTTATGGAACCCAGCTGAGAATGAACACTGTCTATCTGATGAGATTATGTCAGCAGTGAAATAGGAAGAGGTCAAGGTCGAACACAGTCACTGGATACAGCAGATTGAATCACAGTCAAATGGATTCTGTGGTCATACACAGTATGTCGGATACAACTGATTTGGTGGTAGGAAAGCTGAGGTCCTAAACAGGAAGGATGTCAAACAAGCAGCAAACAGGAGCCTATAATCAATAGGCTGTCGAGGTCATTCACAGAATGTCAGATATTAAACAGACAAGAGCATAACATGTTGCTATCTGTTGTTGCTATAAAAAATAAGTTAAAATAAGGAAAGCAAGAGCAAGCATATCCTTATTGTGATCCAACCTGAAGCATAACCACAGGTCAGATTGGAAGACACACCTGCAGCAATCCTAAAGGTGCACAAGGCTGAAGGGGATGTAACACCAGTGGTGCAAATGTTTCAGGGAGTAGTACAACAGTAACAATAACACATAGGTCTCCATGTCAACTGCTACTGAGAGTGACAGATACTACACAGGAGGAAGAGACCGAAGAGGTCTTGAAAGCTTGCATCCCACATCTGCATAGTTAGCCAATAAAGGTATCAACTTGACTGTATTTCTATGGCTAATATGATACAACTCTCATCTTTAAGATATTACACAGACAGACATAGTACGTTATATATTTAAGGCAAGACAAACAGGAGGACCTTTCTTGGAGGAAAAGTAATTCTCTATTTAGTTTTTTGTAGACACAAACACAACTTATACACACATGCATTTTATTAAATTAAATATTAAGAAGTGGGGGGCGGAGCGATCTTCCAAGCAAGATGACTTAGCTCTGTAGTTGTGATCCTCGATCTGACCTAATTTTTACTCCTTCTGTACATATTTGTGTTCTCTACCCTATGGTAGCACTCCTTTTGTTGTTTTTGCTGCTTTCTGAGGGGCTGGATACCTGAATCCCCGTGGTCGGAGAATTGTTTAGCCGCTCTTCCCTTTCATGCTATTTGGATAAGACGCCACAACTGAACAACATGGAGGAGGGTGACTGGCCTCTGATGAATCTCTCATTAGATGATTTCTCGAGCTTCTTGTCGAAGATGGACTTAGAAGTATTTATGGACTAGGTCTTGGCAGCAGTACAAGAGGAATTTGTGGCTCTACGCAGTGTGCCTGTACATCTGGAGTCCGGCATCATGGAGGGGGAGATGATGGAAGAGGAGGCGCATGAAGAATTCTTTACTCCCTGTGATGAAGCTGGACACCAAGATCCTCGCATACTGGCTAGAGACCCAGTGAAAAAGGCTGCACCAATGCAGTCCGAATGTTTGCAAGTGATGTTGTTTGATTTTCTGGCCTTCCAAAGGGGTGTCGGTCCTGTGAGAGGGGTCAGATATCAAGGGGCTTGCGGCCCTTACAGTGCTATTTGGAAGACTAAGAAGTATGGCATAGGACTGGTGGCATGTCATAACGAGCTGCGTTCAGGAAAAAATCTACATTTCCTACTCACTGAGGATGGAGAACTGTATGCTTGGTTGGCCTACCCATGGGACCCAGGGATTCTAGCTCTTCACTTGGTGGAACGATTAAGAGACCTTGCTGCCTAATGCTCATGTTCTAGATCAAGTGCTTGACTCTACTGTTATTTGCTGATTTGTGGCTCATGTACTCCTCCTACATCGGACAGATACCCTCCAGTATGGACTGTCTATTTTAAGTTCATCTAGGTGATCCCCCTTGGGCCCGGGGGGATTGCCTATGTTTAGATATATAGAGCTGTTCTAGACCATTTAGCATGTATTAAGGGGGAGGTTGGTTTGATTCAATGGGGAAGTACGCTGCTTTCTTAGAGAATTTGTTAAACCATAGCATTGAGTCTAGCTCCTTTGGGAAGTCTGTTATTTGACCAGATCTTTATATCTTGTTAGATATTGCTATGCTTCCTGACTGGTCAGCGCTGGTCCCTCTCCGAGACCCTGGGGACCGCTATACAATTCATGCCTATGCTTACTGGGGAGTCCCCCAGATTTTGGAGAGGCTCTCCCCAGTGCAGTACACTACAACTTTTTGTAGAAGGAATTATATCATCGGTTGGGTATACTCCCAGCCTCAAATGTGTGTTACTATATAATTGTATTACTTTACTGTATGTATGTATGAATGTATGTATGTATGTATGTATGTATGTATGGCACTCATTCTGATTGCTATGAGTGGCCATACATTGAGGTGTAGGGATCAGTTTAGAAACTCGACTTTATATCCTGTCTATGCTTCTTTCCACCCCCCTAGTCCCTCTTTGAGGTCCCTGTGTGATTTTCAGGCAGGGAATGGGGTTTGTTACCCTACCTCTCTGTCTATGCATTGTTATCCCTAGATTCTTCTTTTTAGACTGGCTTTCCTATTGCTCTCACTAATTACTATAATATACTATAATATAATATACTATAAAGTGATGTTTTTCTCTATCTCTTTCTCTTCTTGCTTACTCTCTTTTCCCTTTTGTTTTTCTTTATTTTCCTTTTGTGTGCGGATATTTCCATAGGTATTTCTCTCGATCTTTCTTTGCCGGTCCAAATGGACTTTTTTTTTTCTAACTCTTTTTTTGTTTCCCACTCTCTATGAGATGAAATCTTATGCATACTACATGAAACATTGGATATTGACTTTATAGTAGGTGTCATTGGCCTTCCTTGACTGTTATTATAGAATACAGAGTTTTCTTTGTTTCACTGACAAGTCAGCCCTCATTGGGCCCTTGGCCACATTGTTGAGTCTACCTTTTCTTGTCTTTCTTTGCTGCCTCCTCTTCCTCTTTCCTTTTGAATATCCAGAATAATATGTTAATTGCTTATGTAAAAGTTTCACTGATTCATTAGGAATACGGATCTTCCTAGGTTGTTCTGAACATATGGTAGCTGGTCTTATCTGCTTATTGGTCAACCTACAATATAGTGTCTATTTTACTGTCGACATCTTGTTAGCATCTTATGAATCGATATGTGAATTTAGCCTTTGTTAACATACATGTTTATTTGAACTGTGTTGCAGATGGACTATATTATGATTCGCTCACAATTTCTATACTGTATGTGAATTTATCTTTCAATAAAGCTTTTAAAACTGAAAAAAAAAGAAATATTAAAAAGTAAATGCTTTTATAAAATGTAACCACAGGAGTGTTCAACGCCTTGCAAAGTAATGCGTTGCATACCCCCTCTGGTCCTTAAGAGGTTAATTATTGGGAATATTTTATTTTTGTAGGATCTACTACAATAATATGATTGTGGATAAGTGGATTTATAATTTTAAAAGTTAAATATATAGCAAAAATATATTTAGAAAAACAACATTTATTGATGTTCATTTTGCATGGTTCAGTGGTTTATTTTTTAATTAGCCTACATTCACCTTGCAGGGATGGATGTTTATGCACTTCAGTCCCTCTAATAAATATTTCAAAGTGCAACATTTAGCATATATCCATGTGAGCAAAATGGATCTTAAAACATTTATAACTGATTCAATGGAAATTTGACAACAGGGTTCTAGCAAACCTATTGGCCCTTTAAAAATGTTTTATAATTTATTGAGCTTTCTCAAATCACATATATTGTCTTGTACAGTTTGGTAAAGAAAGGTTTTTGTACAAGGAGTTTTTTTGGTCTATAGAACTCAAATGAAGCATGAAAATACATAAAAAAGGTTTTTTACTTTAACTAAATTTAATTACTTGGATTGAATAAAAAGGATATGAAATAAAAATTGCTTCTTCCTCAGCCATTAACGTGGAATGTCTTTTATTCACAATAAAAATAATAGATAGATAGATAGATAGATAGATACCACAGGCACTCCACTGACACATATCATCACAGTTTATACGTACATTTTTATTAATTGAAATAGTGAAATATAAATGTTTTTCTGAAATGTAGTTATTTGGAATATTGGATTTTTTTGAAGTCCTATTGCAGTAATATGATTCTGGAGAAGTGGATTTATATATTCAAAAGTTAAATACACAGCAAAAATGGAGTTTTGTGAAAATCATTTGCTGATGCTTCTATTACGTGGTTCAGTGGTTTATTTTTGATTAGCTTACATTCACCTTGCAGGGATAGATATTTATGTATTTGCGATCCCTTAATAAAAATTGTGAAGTGCAATATTTAGTTTATGTCCTCACAAATTATGAGCTATATGGATCTTAAAAGTGTAATTACTGATTCAAGTGAAATTTCACTACAGGATTCTATCGGCACTTTAAAATGCTTTATAAAATGTATTCACAGTTCTTAAAACACATCTGTTCTCTTGTATTGTTTGAGGTATTTGGTTGGTGTGCATGATCTCAAATGAAGCATGAAAATAAAGAGAAATGTATTTTAAATTTAACCTTGCCTTTTCCTAACATTTTTCAACATATCAATTATATTCACCTACAGCTGTGTACAGTGTGACTCATATAGCTAAATTTAATCAGGCACCCCTTCAAGGTGAAAAGAAATATTTCTTTGGTGTGAATAAAAAGAATATTTCATAAAAATTATGTTTCTTCATCTGCAGTAAAGGTGTAATGTCTCTTATGTGCAATCAAAAGTCCTCGGGGCAAACTTTTAATTCACAGCCTAATAGGGTAGAAGTGTAAAACACCTCATGAAAACAGAAGAAAACTGTTCATTTAATTGCAGATTGTGAAAATAACAAGCCATACACAGTTAATAAGATCATCAACATTCAAGTCCACAAAGATTTGAAATGTTTTCCCATTAAGAACTGCTTGTCTATAAATTATTACCAAGGCACTCATTTTCATGTTTGTGCTGGAGACATTATAAAATACAAAGGACATTTTCATAAATTACTTGAGACCTGTATACCTCACAGTTAATTATCACCTATTTCTTACAAAAAGTTACACTCATGCAGTGGTCTGCAACACTTAATATCATAAATCAGTCTTCATGTAAGTTTATGTTCTAGAAATATTCCAGTTTATCAAGGGCACTGATTTCCTACCAGAAGGGGCTGCAATTATCTACATTTCAGGTAAGAATTACTGTAGGGGTTAAGTTGCAAGTGGAATAAACAACTGTAATGCATGTCAATAATTTTATGTATCTACTAATTTGTGAACGGAAAAAAATTATGAAATGGATAGAAAACAGTTTATAATGCTCATATGTAGTACATTATGGGCTGTATTATATCTGACTGTGATAAATGTATCTCTTGTTTTAGATTTAACTCTTTGTGAGCTCCTTTTTGTTGTTAACCCTTTGAGTGCCAGAGAAGTATGCAACACATTGTGATGCAATGCATTGGATACCTCTCTGACACTCAAAGGGTTAAAGGGTTCGATTGCCCTAGAAGCCAATAACCATTTTTGAGATAAAAAAGTGATGTTTACCCACTGCTATGAATTCTAGTTAAAGGTATGACATGTACGTTGAGCTTACTGTTGGAATTGAATGCAAAACAGACGATATTACAATGGAAACGTAGGTAATTCAGAGAGTTGTAAACAATAATAAAAATAAATCAAAACAGTACCAGCACGCAGTTCTTTCTTTAACCCCTTAAGGACCAACCACGGACCACAGACCATTTTTTTTTTTTGCAGTATCCGGTTCCGGGCTCCCTGAACTTCATGCAGCCTCCCGGGGAGCCTGGAATTCCATGAAGGTCCTGGCACATCAAGGATCATTAAGGGGTTAAAAAACTCACATAAGCACTTTGGGTACATGCTACAAAATGAAAGAAAACAAACAAAAGCACATGCAATACTCATTTCTTAAATGAGTCACTTAATACACACATACTCATACAATCACACATGTATATATGGATCAGACTACATGGAACTAGGAAAAGATAGAGGCAACAAATTGATATAATTTGCAGAAGAACAGCATTTGTACATCATGAATTTATTCTACAGGAAAGGCCCAAAGAAAATGGGCATGGAAATGCTGAAATGGCAATACAAGTGAAATCGACTTGCAAATAATAAAACAATATTCCCTGACTGCTCAGTCTTAATTCATTTTAATGTTGGAAGTGGCCATCTTCTAGTGAGAGCCAAAATCAGAAAATTGACTCAAGAAAGAAAGAAAGACAGTGATCAAGACAGCAAAAGTGAAGATTGTCACTAACCAGTTATTGAAAATCATAAGAATTTTGAGTTAGTATTGTCTAATTGCTCCAGTGTGTGCAAAACTTTCTGGACACAGATATTTCAACCCAAAATGAAAAAGTTATTGAGACTACCATAGACACTGCCCATGTATCTACTGTGAAACAAGAAAAACCAACCCAAATGTCAAAAGAAACAGTTGCTGTTAGGAAAAAGAGATGATAAATGAAGCAAAACGGTAATATTAGAAATCGGGTAGAATATGTTGAAATGTGCAAGACCATAAAGAAATGCATAAAAGAAGAGTCGAGCAAGTTCAATGTTGAGATCATCAAAAGGACAGTGGAAAAAAATCAAGGGTTAAAGAAAGCAAAACAAATGATGGCCACACATGCCAAATGTTTGCATTAAAGCTTAAAAATTGTTCAACAGGAAAAACTCAACAGTAAATAGTAAAACGAGTCTAAACATTTTAATGAAATCTTTATAAGGATGATAGTCAGACATATTGCTTTTTCAGTGGTGGAAGACTGAGCCTTTTCCTTTCAAATGCAGCAATTTCTCCCCATAACTCTTTCACTCTCTACTTCATCTGGGTCAGAAGAGGAAGGGAAATATTCTAAGTCAACATCATCAATAATTAGGTAATAAGCAACATCATCAGCTTCCTCCTTCAAATTCATATAGGTGTTATTTAAGTCTGGAAAAGTCTCGAAAAGTTTGTTTTTACTTTTTCCCTTAAGGGGATTTATAGAACATTGACCATGAGTTTGTGACAGGTTATCACTGTCACTGTCTGATCTAGCAATTGTTCTCACTGCTAAATCCTCCACCACCATGACAACAACACTAAAATGCTATGCTTCATTGTCTTTATTATTAAGAGGCTTAGAATTACTGCCGGTGGAACTTTTCATATCACTTTAGCAAAACTTTCTCTGGAGGAATAAAGGTCATCACTGATTATTTTGCAAAATTACAGCAAACATGGCCACAGTAATTTTTAATATGTCTTTACTATTTTCATGTTCATGCACTCCTTTTACTCCTTTCTCTTATGCCTACCCCTTTTTATATCATATAATAATGTATGTTTGTCTCCGTCTCTAGTATCAACCACTTTACTCTTAGCTAAGATGTAGGACTACTTGTCTGTCACCTACAAGTGAAATATTTTTTAGATTTTAAAATGCCTCTGTCTGTCATTGTCAGTGTCACTATCTACAAATCACACTCATACTGCCAACAACCATGCGCTCTGCCTCTTTGCTTTGTTGCCACTATACTAGTAGCTAGTGACAACAATTCAGCAGCTTTCTATTTGTCTCCCAGTGACTGCTGTGTTAATTTTTATAGCACAGTACAGGACTGAACATTTAGCTACAGAATCACCAGCTGGCACTGATTAAGTACACAGCAGATGGTGCAACACCACACCTAAGTGTATGTTTGTCTCTCTTGCACATGTAAGAGTGAGTGTGTGTGTGTGTGAGTATTTGAAGCTGAATTTTTACCTTTCTGTCTTGTCTTGAGTGTTTAACGCACATGTCTGTCTATGTGGTCTCTGTCAGTCTCAGTAGTCTCAGGCTCAGCCAGCCGGCTAGCTTAGTTAGGAAAAATCACCTGCTTGTCTGATTCTCTCACTTATCAATGAAAATGTTAATTAATTAATTACTGCATATTAAATTACCTTTTCCCTTTACACCTGTACCCAAGGAACAACTGGCTACTATCAAGTCACTCTCTATACCTGTTTGCTTACAGTAGCTCGCACCAAAAATTCAAATGCTTTCTCTCTCTTTCTCTCTCTCTCTCTCTCTCTCTCTCACACTCTCTCTCTCTCCCAAGTACAGGCTAACGGCATTTGGTAAACTGACACCCTCTT
This sequence comes from Rhinophrynus dorsalis, assembly GCA_037306005.1. NCBI lineage: Eukaryota > Metazoa > Chordata > Amphibia > Anura > Rhinophrynidae > Rhinophrynus > Rhinophrynus dorsalis. The sequence continues at coordinate 255,496,060 of CM074721.1, forward strand.
TTAGCAGGTATGCATGGGGGAACTCTCTAAGTGACTGATTTCAATACAATGAAGAAAGAGGAAAAACAGCATTTTTCAAGTTTGAGGTGAAACGTTTCACTGATTTATACTCCTGGTAGCATATATACCTTTTTCAGAGGGGAGCCTATAACTGAAGATGAGTAAGGATGGAATTTAAAACTAGTACAGATTATTCCTTACTCTTCGGCTTATGTACAAAAGAAAAGTGGAACAATTCTGGGGGAAATCAACAGCAACATAGAGAGAAAAGAAAAAATCCTATTGATTTACATTCAGTTTTTAAGTCCTTGAATTTTAGAGACAGCTTCAACACATTGTGGAGCATTATGTTCAAGACCTCTCTAGCATTCAAGGGATTACCACCTCTATTTAAACCAAAAGATTTCAGCCTTTATATTCCCTTCCTTATGGTGCAGCTGGTTTGCCCCGTGCTATAAATGTTTTGTTTTCTACTTAAGTCCTCCTGAAATTTGTATAATAAGAATTGGAGCAATTATGGGGGAAATCAATTCCAATTGATTTAAATGGGAATTTTAACCCCCTGAATACTACGCTCCAAATTATGAACTGGAGACCTCACAAATGTTCAAGGGTTAAACAGGATTTAAAAACATAAGAATTTAGGTAGTTTCTCTCATATGGTGACGTTGACTTGTTCTAGACATGCTCTAGCTCTTAATACATTAACTCAGTATCCTTGCCTTCCAAATCTAAGTTTACAAAACTCAAATTATAGCTCATATATGTAAGTCTACAATATTTTTACAGAAATTTACAAATCTAGGAATATTTTTAATTTGTTTATTAATGATCTAGAAGTGCGAATTGAAAATAATGTCTCAATATTTGCTGATGACCTGAAGCTGTATAACAAAATACATACAGAGCTGGATGTTTTTTCTCTGCAGAAAGATTTAGATAAACTGAGTGAAGGGGCAGAAAAGTGGCAGATGACATTTAATGTAGATAAATGTTAGGTTATTCTTTTGGCCTGTAGAAACAAACATGTTACATATACACTAAATGGTAAACAACTTGGGGAATCCTCATTAGAGAAAGATTTATGAGTACTGTTAGACGATAGGCTTCACAGCTGTGTGCAGAGTCACACTGCTGCTACAAGAGCAAATAAGGTACTAGCCTCCATAAAAAAGAGGCATAGATGCACGGGATGCTAATATTATCCTTCTTCTATATAATCCTTGGTTAGGCCTCATCTACAATAGAGAGTACAGTTTTGGGCACCAGTTCTTAAAATATACATTATTGAACTGGAAAAAATGCAGAGACATGCAGCAAAACTGATAAAGGGATTGAAAGATCTACATTATAAAGACAGACTAACGAAACTAGGTGTGTTTACATTAGAGTTGAGGTCTAAGGGGTGATATGATTGCCATTTACAAATATATTCAGGTTCAATACAGAGAACTATCCAATGAATTATTTATGCAAACAGTTGAGCTAAGAACGAGAGGTCATACATTAAGACTAGAGGAAAGGAGCTTAAGACTAAAATAAAGGCATGGATTTTAAAGTAAGGGCGGTAAAGCTATGGAATTCTTTGCCTCAGGATTTTTTTTTTATTTATTTAGAAAATGTTTTACCAGGAAGAATACGTTGAGATTTCTCTAGTTTTCAAGTATGTCCTGGAGTATTTACAGCAAGAGTTGTGTATTTGCATAGATACAGAGATATAATTTATTTATTTATTTAGAAAATGTTTTACCAGGAAGAATACATTGAGATTTCTCTTGTTTTCAAGTATGTCCTGGGGGATAATACATATATATGTATATATATATATATATACATACTAAAAATGTTATATACCATTGCATATTGTTTTTAGATATGAAGAAGCAGTTATTTTTAAGAATTTTAGAGTAGGAAAAGATCTAATTTTTTCAGGTAGCTTATTCCAGACTTTCGGAGCTCTGAAGGAGAAGGCAGATCAACCAGCTTCTTTCTTGAAATGTGGGATATTCAGTGAGTTGTTAGCAGTGGAGTGGAGATTAAAGTTAGTATGTAGAGCTGGGTGGTTATGAACTGTGCAAGAGAGGTGAAGGGCACGTTTAGATTTGAGCCAATTAAGTTCTTCATACATATCACAATGATGGGTTGTGTAATTACCTTGAAGGATGAAGCAGCATAATGAGTTCTACATAAAGTCAATTTTAGCAAGATGAATTTGTAGCCCAGGAGCATATACTTCATCCTCATAGTTTATGATTGGCATTATTATTTGTTTATCACAATGTACCTCAGCAGTCTTCCTGGGTTCTGTCCCCCTTCTCCTATCCTCAGCTCCATCTTGCGAACAGCCGGCAGCAGGTACCGTCCGCTTCTGCATTCCTGGTGGTCACGGGCGCAGGAGTGTGTACGAGTTGCCAGTGATGTCGCGATTGCTTTTTTAGGCTCTACTCTATTGGCCTAATTTCTTCCCGCCTTCTGGAGGTGTATTTAAACTACCCTAAGACTAGGGGTAGTTGCCCTTATGTGGTGTTCCTGCTAGTTTCCTTGTGTCTTGTTTGATCTCGTTGTGATCGTGCCTGGCTTTCGAATCTCCTCTATGTCTGCTTCCTGGCTTGTCTGACTACCCACATCAGTTCTGATCTGTGGCTCTGGCTGACTATTCGCTCCGTGTACAACCCCAGCTTGTCTGACTACCCACATTGGTTCTGCCCTGTGGCTCTGGCTGACTATTCACTATGTGTATGTCCCCAGCTTGTCTGACTACCCACATCGGTTCTGACCTTTTTGCTCTGGCTGCCTACTCACTCTGTGTTGACCCCAGTTTGTATAAGTTCCCGCTTAGTTACTGATGTTGGCTCTGGCAGACTACCTGCTCTGTTCATTACTTCTGGATTGTCTGACTACCCACTCGTCAGTACCTATGTCTCCGCTCGCAATTACCTTTGCTCACACATTTCAGTATCTGTATGGTACAGGCGCATATACCCCTGGTAGGTGTTACCGTTGTGGCAGCTGCCCGAGCTGACCACGACTTCCCCCAGCGGCTCCAGCCGCAATGTATCCAGCAGTTCCAGACGTCAGCTGGAGGGCGTCCAGTTGCGTGCAGCTTAGGCACACACTCTCCTGGCAGGGCTTCCGGGCAGGTCTTTACCTTAGTGCACATCCATGGGCAGGACGTGCGCTCCATTTAAAGCTACAAGCACCATTTTGGGTCGACTCCTCTTCCTGGCACCAAAGTATATATACTGCCTGGACACCATTCACTGTTGCCCTTTCGTGGTGTCCAGTGCAGTTACCTTGAGTTGTGTCTGACTAACCGTTCTGATGCCAACCTTGGATTGTCTGACTACCCGCTTGTGTATGACCCTGGCTTGTCTGACTATCCCTCTGGTGTGGACCAGCGGTTCTGGTAGACTATCTTCTTTGTGTATAACCCTTGGCCTGGCTGACTATCCATTCTGATTTAGACCTGCGGTTGAGTTGCGTTTCGCTCTCCTCTATTCCTGTTGGTCTGAGTATCCACCTTGGTACACCTGTGGTCATCCACTGCGCACCCAGCATACAAACGCTCCAGTGGAGACTCGGAGGGTATCTTGGTGGCTCTGGCAGTCTTCTCTTACTGCGGTGTTAAGGTGCGGACCTGTATCGCAGTACCTACCTCTGATACTTGGCCTGTGCAGGTGTGGACCTGTAGTTACCTCTGATACTTGGCTTGTGCAGGTGTGAACCTGTAGTAGGGACTCAGGTGCGGACCTGAGTCAGTTCTCTCCGAGTTACTTAAGAGACTCGGTTCGTTCATTTACAGAAGAACGTTCCTTCCGGACATCTGCCTATTGTGTGTTGCTCTTGATTACTATTGTTCTGTACGTTTCTCAATAAAGATTGTGTTACCTATTGTACTGGTTCTAGTCTCATTTCTGAGAGTCTGTGACAGTAGGTCTGCCAACTACCAGATGGATAGAGCCATAGGCAAGATTCTATTATTTTTGCTATCCAGCTCCGAGCAGCGCGGGCTTCGACTCATTGTACAGCCCTGGGTAGTGGACTGTATTACTGTCCATCCTCCTGTGTTATAGGGGGTCATGGGGGTTCTTCCTCGTTATGTTTATTAATATTAATACAGGTAGTTTTAAAATTCTGTACCTGTGTCTGACTCTCTTTGTATTGGTTACCGTGACACTGTTGTACAATATGTCTTCTTACCAGGGGATTTAAACAGGATTTGTTTCTAAATAGAGCACCTATTTTGGGATAAAGTTTGGAAGTTAATTTATCAATATGAATGCCAAAAGTGATGCTGGGGACAAGCCACATACAAGATATTTGTAGGAGTCCACTGTGGCCAATTTACTATTTGACTCTGTTACAATGGATAGATTGGTATTGCAGAGATTATGTAGTTTATGCTTTATACCAAATAGTATTGTGACCATTTTTTCAGTGTTTAGGAGTAGTTTGTTCTTTGCTATCCATCTTTCAGCTTCAGAGAAATAATGCTGTAATACACCCTCCAGCTGTGATACATTTTAATTTTTTGCATAAATTATAGTGTCATCTGCATACATGTGTACAGAAGACGCTTTGCAAACCATGGGCAGATCATTTCTAAACAGAGAAAATAGGAGAGGGCCAAGAATGGAGCCTTGGGGAACCCCACTTGTAACTCTGAGCGGAAGGGAGGTATTGTCAGCAATAGACACATTTTGCATTCTGTCTGATAAATAGGATTGGAACCAATTTAGAGAATGATTACCTAATCCTGAACTTTGGAGTTTACTTATCAGAATACTGTGGTCTACTGTATCAAAGTCCTTTGCAAAATCTAGGAAAATAGCTCCAGTGATGTCACCGCTGTGTGAGGCCATGGAGGTGGCATCGGTGGAGAAAGTGAGATGCAGCACACCCCCTCTGTACCATACAGGCCGATGCCCATTCCAATGTGAGGAATTTGAACAGAAACTGTATTTATATATGGGCAGTCTCTGTTCCAGTTTCCTCACAAGCACCTCAGCCTGAAGCTGATTGGCTGGAAGGTGCATAAGGGGGGCTCTGCTGAAACTCTGACACTGCGGCAGCACACAGCAGCAGAGAAATGGAACAGGCCAAGGATAATTTTATTCAAAATAATTTGGATTTTTAAGAAATATGGGCACAAGTTCTTAACCACGTGGGGCATGTTATTAACTATTTAAAGTGATAGTAATGTTCACAAAAACAGCAGCTCCGATTAATCTTCAATATATTTGGGCCATGGAGAGAGTTAATTCAATAATGTCCAAGTTGTAGTTCAAGAGTAATTGAACCATCCCCCTCCTGCCCCTTTGGCCTAGTGTAAGCCACCTCCCCTCAGATGTGGAATCTGGTCCTGAGACCGGACAGGTCACAGCAAGGGACACTCTTCTTGCTGTGAACATAAGGAAAACCCTGCCCCCCTTGACAGATCCATCTGGACAGTATTGCTGCTCTGAGGTGAGAAGTGTTACATCAGTAAAAGGGAAGGAAGGGGGATAATTTATCATTTAATTACTCTTGTACTACAACTCTAACAGTATTGAAATAACACTCTCCATGGCCCAAATACCATGAAGATTAATCGTTTAACTCTTGAAGTTCCAGAGAGGTATGCAATGCATTGTTCTGCAATATGTTGCATAACCCTCTTACACTCAAGGGGTTAGACTTTGCATAGATGTGTGGGTTATTTTCAGGGAACATTTATTTATGGATCTTTTTTTTTTCTTACAGCTACAAGAAAAGAAGATGGAATACAGAAGAAGAGAGAAGAAAAAAGAAGGAAGAGAGAAGAAAGAACGAAATAGGAAAAAGGAAGATAGGAGACAGACAGTGGATGACAGGTAAGTTTAACACAGATAAGCTAATGATTGGTGCTTGACAGTATGCTTTTTTCCTTTGATGTTCCCATTAATGCCGCTATTTAGAGATGTTTTGGGAACTGAAAACACAAAACGGACCTTTGGCCACAAGACCTTTTCTGTGGCCCAACTTTCCTTCTGCTTTTAGCTGGTAAGGCAATTGAATAGCTCGTTAGCACACTTTGCTAACAGGCCGGTATGCAATTTTTATATGTCGAAGAAATCCCTGACTTTGTGAAAGTGTACCTATTAAAACTGATGCTGTTTTGAAGGAAAAGGGTGCTCACACCAAATATTGATTTGAGTTAGATTTTTCTTCTGTTCACTCACTATGCATTTTGCTAATTAATAAAAATAAACTATTAACATTTCTATTTTTGAAAGCATTCTTACTGTAGAGCATTTTTTCACTGCCTAAGACATTTGTACCATAAATATATATATACTAAACAGCAAAATATTCAAGATATACCAGAGAGGTAATACATGGGTTAAAAAAAAGTGATAAACTATAGGTTACACCAGCTTAAGGCCTCGATCTTGTTACCTCCAATGCAAAAAAAAAACAACAGCCAACAGCGGTTTTGTAAGCACGGTAAGCCATACAATTAGCCGTCTTATGAACAGCTAATCACAGTTTTAAAAACACAACAGACATTAAGATTTTGACAATTGAAAACAATGGGACACCTACACCCAGGAGCCAATCAATCCTGTGCGGTACTGCCAACAGACGATAAATTGATACATTTAACTGCTGAAATTTGAGACCCAGTTTCAATGGCCATAGAGCACACAAAGGAAAAAAACTCCACCATTTGACAAAAGAAAGCAGGGAATCATGAGCTCACACAACACCCAGCGCAAGCACACCAATGGCAACATTAGCCCCTGCAAAGACAAGCAAACACTTGGAAAATGGGCATGCCCTACAAAAAGTCCAGGACAAACAATGAAAACCCCCAGAGACAAGGGGTTCACAAAGCAACACACCACAATCTGTTACACCATACCCTGGAACAACAGGGGTTAACACATAACAACACATATGTATACACAACACAAGATGCACACATGTTAAGCCCAAAGCAAACCAAGATTACCTTTGCAACATCACCAGCCAATAGAGACATAAGGTGCGCCTGACACCCACACTGCAAAACAGTTACCTGGACAGCACCAACCTTCCCACTGGTCACTCCCTACCTCATGGCCACTCCTGGACAACAACCCACCACTGTTTTAAAGGGACATCTCACTATTCTCAGACATGGCATGGTTACAGTGAGATGACTCAGACAGAGAGAGAAAGAGAGACAGAGAGAGAGAGAGAGATTACGACCAGTATGTTTGCATAACTATTCCTGTTAAGACATTGAAGAAAAAGGTGTGCGAGGGCTAGGGATCACCATCACCTGCTGAACAGCCTTCATCTGTTGCAAATGATGATGCTTTGGCTGAAAAGCCAGACAGAAGCCCATGCCCACCTGAAGGACAACACCTTGCAGCAGCACCCCAGCTGTCACAATAGGATACCCCACAGCTGAAACAGGGACCCGTGGAGCAGCACAGGGATGACAGATGACCACCAAGACCCAGGATATACTGCAAATGCTAAAACATTTCCTTGAAACATACATATTCACCCCCTTGCCATCTCCACTCATCGGGATACATATGATAATCAAGACTTTTTTTCAACGTAGTTGTGATTATTTTTTCAACAGTGCATTATTTAGGTTTGGGGCCCTGGTGTTTTTGTGTTTGAGGTGTTGGTGCAGTTGAGTGGATCAATGCTGGCCATGTGTTCAGCTGTCACCGCGTTGGGCTGTAGTTGGAATGAGTGTTTGTGTGGTGTCTAGTTATACAATGATGCACTTACCAGTAGTGTGAAGGGTGCTGCTGTCCCTTGTGTCAGATCTTCCAAGGACCCCTCAACAGCGTTAGCCAACAGATTGTCCCTCAGCATCTCCTCCCAGGGTTTGAATGTGATATGACCTCTTGTGCTCTCTCCAGGATGCTTTGGATGAGGGCCCTGTTCTCCTTGTAGGTGCACCTGGGGTCCCGCAGCCTCTCATCATCAGCCCCACACTGGGATGTGTCTGAACTGTGGCTTTTAGGTCCTGCTTTTGCTGTCCCTGGCTGTGTAGAGTGCTCCCTGACATGTATCTCTCATCCTACTGACAGCTCTCTCCCTGTCCTCTGAGTACCTCTCCTTCCCCGGGTAACCCTCTGCCCAGATGATCTCCCACTCCCCTGTCCGGGGATGCCCTGCTCAGCTTCCTCCTCTCCTGCTCCTCTCCCCATTCCTCTTTCTGCCTCTGCTCTCCCTGCCATCACTCACCCACTCATTCTCAGGTACTCACACAGGTTCTCACAGACACAATCGATGACACTCACTCTCTGTCACTCCCTTGTACTCACTGATTCACACTGTCAAAATAAAAGATAAAGTTGTGTAATATGTTGTAAACAAAAAATATATGTGTGTGTTTGTGTTTGTATGCGTGTATGGCAAATATGTAAAGCTGTAGGGATGGGTGAAAACTTTCACCTCAAACCAAAATCAGAGAAAAATGGCACTTCCCGAATGGCGAACGATTTGTCATGGAAAGTGCAGTTTTCCTGCTTTTTCCACATTGAAATCAATGGAAAGAAAAATGTTTCCACACCACATGGAAGTTTTCTCTAAATTTCTACAACCATATAAAAGGGTGTCAGGCTCTCACAGGATGCCATTCTGTGTTTGTGAGAGGAGAAAGCAGCATTTTTTTGAGCTAGAGAAGATAGGCAAATAAAGGGGAATTGAAGCTTAGTTTAGGGAGTCTTTTATGTAGGACATTTGTTTTCTGTATTATGTTTTTGAGCTATATGAAGTTTTTGAGCCTATGCTCATCAGCCATTCTGATCACCTATGTATTGAGTACTACATGACATAGTTAACATCTGTTGGCCGTTATTGACTTAACGGCAGTTTTACCGTACTTGATTGAATCAAAACCTAAGTATCATAAAATCTGGTAGACAGTGTGAAAGAATGTGGAGAGGGGGTGGATGATAGGCAAAGAGAAGGGGGAGAGAGAGATAAATCAAATGAGAAATATGGGTCAAATGATCTGGAAGAAAATAAATCCAATGTTATATGAAGTTTTAGTAATGTGAGAGGAATCCCAGTGTCTTTGGTACTGAAATAGCTGATCATCTTTATTTTAGTTGTCTTTCTTTCTTGGGTATCTTTGAAATTCCCTCTGAGGATTTAGATTTTTATGCTATGGATGGAGTGGTTCCTGTGGGTGAAATTATGACTAACGGGACTAAAGAGTTTTTTTTTCATTGTATAACTGATTGTCTATGTAAATTATTTCTTAGACTTAGCTTTAGGCTTGCTCTACTAATGTAACGTCCACTTTCACATTCAGTGTATTGTATCATATCTATAACATTTAATGATGTACACAACTATGTTCTTTTAATGTTGTATATCTTGTTGTGTTGTGCAATATTATTTTCACAAATCTGTTGAAATAGTTGGCAGGGAGATTTGTTGCATTGTTTTGTAACACTATCAGTGCTTGTCTGTTTATTGCCCTTTTTCAAGTCTAAAGCATTGCTCTCGAAAGCTTGTCTCCATATGACTGAATGTTAGTTCAATAAGAAAAGGTATTATTATATACCACAATACTCAGTCATTTGGTATATAGATAGATAGATTGATGGATAGATAGATAGATAGATCGATAGATAGATAGATACATAGATATTTAAATATATATGTATAAAATACCATCCACCTACATTGTACACAAATTTAACGGCCTACTTAACCCTGTGAGTGCCAGGGGTGTACAGCACTTTGCTTTTACAAATGCAGTGGGCACCTTTCTGCCACTTAAAGGCTTGTAGAAGTAAACAAGAACTGCTGTCTTCTTTAACAGACAAACCATGTTCATCAGTGTTAATGAGTCATAAATAATATCTATAATAAATAAAAAACATTTTCCAGAGCTAATGCCCATACCCTGAGATGTATTTCATTTGAAAATAATAATTAAGCACTTACACACTTTAATTCATCATGTTGAAAATGTTGAATTAGTGTTATCATCATAAGTTCATATTGCTATAAACCTTATAAGGAATTATTTGTGTTTTTATAATAGTTTCAGTAATCATAAATGCCCTTTTATAATGACTTGATTAGACTTACTTTGCTCCAAAAGAGCAATCTCAGCAATAGTAGCAGACATTAGAGATGATTACACAATGCACCCATAAGCAAAAGAATTATGCAAAATTAATAAAGTGACTAGTCTCATTTTAATGATACCACAGTTGATATTTATTAAGCTATCCTTTTCATCAAGTCATATAGCATTTAAGAGAAATAAAAGGGACTTTGACTCTATTACCAGCGCTAAAAAGAAAAAAACAGGCGTTGTGTTTTTTTGAGTCAGGTTTTAGTATCCAATTACCCGACTTGTGAAAACAAAATCAGTGGTAATTATACATACCACCAGTCAAAAAAAAGCCCATATGAAACAATTAAATACAACGTGCAAGTAGCATTCTATCACCCACGCTCAGTATTAGCTCCTGTTTTGTGGTTACATTTTAAGTCGGGAATTCTGCACCTCAGAGGTTAAGGCGTAGAAGCCACAACAATAGTATCAAAACCATTGTTATTCGAACAAAAGCAGTGCAGAATATAGTATACATCATAGAAATCCAACATAGAGTGCCCCACTTTAACATATTAATTCCGCCCTGTTTAAAATTCGACTTACAGTGCTTTCTTTCACCAATTTAATTCAACGAATATTGTTCACATTCCACATTTTAACCCTCCCCCTTGAAAATTTGACTTATAGGGCTTTATTTCACCATTTTAATTCAACATTGTTCACATTCAACATTTAAACCCTTCCCCTTGAAAATTTGACTTAAAGTGTTCCTATGACCTTCTTTCTTCATTTTAATTTGAATAATATTGCTCCCATTTGTAGGCTGACCATACCTCACCTTTAAAAAGGACACATAGGAAAATAGGCATATTTCAGAAGTGGACCAAAATCAAAGCAACCATATAGTATGCATTTTTCATGTGTGTCCCTTTTTAAAGGTGAGGTATGGTCAGCCTACCCATTTGACATTGTTTATTCTCCAGTTTTACTGCAAAATACAGACTCTTTATGTGTTACAGTGATTCCTGTTCAGCAATTAATAACTTGTCGTGCTAAGTGTGAAAGACCTCTCACTCCTACTGTTTGTTGGCTAAACCAGTTTTTTGTGTTAATACTACAATAAGAAGTGATATTAACCACTCCTTTAATGTTGTGAGAAAGGTTACTGAATAAGTGTGACCCGATTTACATAACAATACCTGAAACTGTAATAAAAAGGACCAAAAAAGAAGAAAAACAGTCCTTCCCATCAGACTCTTAACCTGTAGGAGGATCATGGTGTGAATGCTGAAAAAAGACCAGTTCTGCACTTTCCAATTGGCCCTTCCAAGTACAGAATAAAAATTAACCTTTATTAGTTTATTTAAAATGGTAACCAACCAAAATGAAACTACTATTTGTTGGTGGTCCACAAAATATAAAAATAAAAGTGGAACTAAGTCCACTGGATAAATGGGGGGATTATATTACAGAATGGATACCCTATTAATTGATTTGTTGCCAACTAGGCTTTATTTATGTAACAGTGTACCATTGTATGCTTCAGTGTAAGCACTTGAATAGGATCATTAAATCAAAGAGAATCCACAATAACACATAAGAATTATTTGTCTTGTCTTTATTGTTGTATTGAGCATTTAAGAAATAACAAGCGTGCATTAAACTTATATGTATTGAATCCGGTATACAGAGGGATACTATGTGTGAATCCCTCTGTTAATCTCCAATGATCCAAGTGAATAGAGTAAAATAAGACACAGCAAATACTCCAACTTTATTATATGAGAGTGTAATCGAGTGTAACTGGAATCATGGAGGGTTAATACTATTAATTCACAATGAAGGGGGGTAGCTGTGTAGAAGCTGAGACTGCACTGTTATGAGCAAACTCCACTCAAGGCAGCAGGACTGACCAATTATTCTGATGGTCCGAGATGTAGCACCGCAGGAATTGCTCCAAGGCCTGATTAGCCCTTTCCGCAGACCCATTCGATTGTGGCTGGTAGCCTGAGGAGAAGGAGAGTTGGATACCTAGTTGCGCACAGAAGGCCCTCCAGAATCTTGAGACAAATTGGCTATCTCAGTCAAAAATTATGACTTTGGGAACTCGGTGTAGCCGACAGACCTCTTTGATAAAGACACTAGCCAACTCTTTAGCAGATGGGAGTTTTTTGAAAGGTATGCAGTGGATCATCTTAGAAAATCGGTCGACAACGATGAGGTTGACAGTGTTACTGTTGGACAGAGGGAGGTCGACTATGAGGTCCATGGAAAGGGGTGACCATGGCTTCTCACCATTGGGTATGGGTTGGAGAAGGCCCACTGGAAGGTGACGGGGTGATTTGGTCTGCACACAAACTGGACAGGCAGCAACTAAAGCAGCAATATCACTGTTAAATTCTGGCCACCAGAAGAGATGGGAAACTGTCCAGAGAAGCTATGTCATGATCTGAAATTGTCCTTGTACCCTGACGGATGGACATTAGTTGCTTGGCAGCCGAAGTGGAGTGAGCCGATACATCAAATACCCTTTTAAAGGATTACACAAATTCATGGGATTAGCCCATGCCAAGGCCCTGTCAGAGAGTAAGTAAATCACGAGGCCCACCTTACTCCTATCAGACGGGAAGGCCTGTGGTACCATCTACAGATAGATACCGACCTGGTTCAGGAAACCTCTGCATTGGTTAGGGTCACCCCCATAATTCTGGAGAAGTGGGGCAGACCCAGTCATGCCTCTAGCAACATAGGGATCCCAGCTATAGGGGCAGCCTGCACCAGGGGTTTCTGAGGTGGTGGAGCCAGATGCACAGTATGGAGCAACAAAGTCTAGAGGGCCAACGCAAACTGTTCCATGCACTTGTCTACCTGGTCCAGCCTGGAAAACACATTCAGTGGATTGCCTGTGCCTTCTGGGTTCATGGCCCTTGTGTAGTATTAGGGACCAGGAACCAGACAGACAAAAAATGTAAAATGCAAATTAAAATAACCAAAGCAAACAAAGCAAAATTGTGATCCAGGAGCGTAAACCAAAAGACAATCCAGGGTCAGGAACCAAGGCAGGTACTCAGACAAGCCGGGGTCAGGAATACAGAGATCAGCGATGTCAGGAACAAGCCAGGAGTCAGAAGCCAGAAGGGACATCAGAGGAAGCCAGGTCATACATGGATAAACAGGAACTCAGGAGCCAGAAGCAGACACAAGTGCATGGTGGGAGTGAGCCTAGTTGCTTTAAATACCCTGGAAGGGGTTGGCTGATAACAGTTAGGTGAGAAACCATGGAAACTGAGAGGTTTAGGCATTTCTTTAAGCATCAGCTGACTCAGCCTAACACAATGAAGGAAAAGCAGCAGTAATCAACAGCCGAGTAATAGACCAGATCAGTCAAACCATGACACTTCTGCACCGCAGATACATCTTGGTAAACTTGACACTCTGTATAACTCATTATGTTGCTTTGTCCTCCAATGTAATTATGCTAGCCATCACTGTGATGCGTTTAAGGAGCTAATTTGGATAACACTGGAATCTGGACATGCCCTTGACCTTGCTTAGTTTACAACCACTTCTCTGGAAAGTTATCAGACTTCCTGAGCAGTATGCTAACTGCAGCTCTCCATTCTAACTATAACCTCTGCTCCACTGCTAACAACTCACTGAGTATTCCACACAAAGGAAACAAGCCAGTTTACCTGCCTTCTCCTTCAGAGCTCCAAAAGCTTCTCCTATTGTAAAAGTCCCTAAAATATCTGTTTATTTGTGTATAAGAACAATATGTATTCAGAAAAGACAGGAAAGGCAGAAAAGGAGGAGGGGTTGCCATTTATGTCAAAAATAGCTTAAAGGTTAATCTTATACAGGGTATGGAGGACAACACAGAGACTGTTTGGATAACTTTAGAATATGGGAATAAGATGGTCACTCGTATAGGTGTGATCTATAGACCCCCAGGACAAACAGAGGAGTTGGATCAACTGTTGGTCAAGGAACTAACTAAGATGACTGTGAAAGGTGAGGTTATAATTATGGGGGACTTTAATCTTCCAGATGTGGACTGGAAAAACCAAGTAGCAGGTTCAGCCAGGAGTAGAGATATCCTAAATTCTTTACAAGGATTAGCTCTTAGTCAATTAGTAGAAGAGCCGACTAGGAAGGAAGCCACACTAGATTTATTATTTACTAATGGAGACTTGGTATCAGATGTAGCTGTAGGAGAGTGTTTGGGCTCCAGTGATCATCATTCTCTGTGGTTTAATATAAAAACAGAGGCTGAGTTGCACCACACAAAAACAAAGGTTCTAGACTTTAGAAAGGCTGATTTTTCTAAAATGGAAACATTTTTATGTCAGTCTTTAACAACTTGGAGATCTTTAGATGGAGTCCAGGAGAAATGGGATTATCTGAAATGTGTTTTACTAAACGCAACAGAGCATTGCATTAGACATGTCAGCAAGGGTAAAAGAAAGAGAAAACCACTGTGGTACTCAGCAGAAGTGGCAAATATAGTAAAAGAGAAAAAAGAAGCATTTAAGAAATATAAGCAGACGCAGAAGGAAGAAGATAGGTATCGGTACAAAACTAGGTTGAAGGAGGCCAAATGTATTATTAGATGTGCCAAAGCACACACAGAGGAAAAATTTGCCCAGTCAATAAAAAAGGGGGATAAAACATTTTTTAGATATATAAGTGAAAGGAGGAAAACGAAACAAGGAATAGTTAGACTAAAAACAAAAGATGGAAACTATGTAAATGAGAATAAAGGGCTAGCTGACTGTCTCAATGAATATTTCTGTTCAGTTTTTACACAGGAAGATGAAGGGAAGGGACCGCTGTTAGAAAAAAGAAATGGCAAGACATGGGAAACATGCATGTTTACAGAAGAAGAAGTTCTAATTCAACTTTCTAATGTAAAAACAGATAAATCAATGGGTCCAGATGGGATACACCCAAAGTTATTAAAAGAACTTAAGTGTGTTCTGGAAAAACCTTTAACAGATTTATTCAATCAGTCACTAGCAACAGGAATTGTTCCAGAAGATTGGAAGGTAGCAAATGTAGTACCGCTTCACAAAAAAGGTAGCAGGGAAGAGTCTGGTAACTACAGACCAGTAAGTCTTACATCAGTAGTGGGAAAATTAATGGAGACTATGTTAAAGGAAAGAATTGTTGAATATCTGAATATAAATAGCTTGCAAGATACCAAACAGCATGGGTTTACAGCAGGGAGATCTTGTCAAACTAACCTCATAGATTTTTTTGACTGGGTAACTAAAATAATAGATCAAGGGGGAGCAGTAGATATAGCTTATCTAGATTTCAGTAAAGCATTTGACACTGTCCCTCATAGAAGACTCATAAATAAATTGCAGTGTTTGGGTCTAGATGTAAAAATAGTGAAATGGATAAGGCAATGGCTGAGTGACAGGAGACAGAAGGTGGTAGTCAATGGAGAATATTCGGACGAAAGGAGTGTTACTAGTGGAGCACCTCAGGGATCTGTACTGGGGCCCATTCTTTTTAATATTTTTATTAGTGATATTGCAAAAGGTCTTCAAGGAAAGGTATGCCTTTTTGCAGATGATGCAAAGATCTGCAATAGGGTAGACATTCCAGGGGGAAAAAGCCAAATGGCGAATGATTTAGGTAAATTAGAAGAATGGTCAAGAGTGTGGCAGATGCACTTTAACGTTGATAAATGTAAAATAATGCACTTGGGACATAAAAATCCAAAGGAAAAATATACCATTAAGGGTACTGTGCTGTCAGAGACAACAGAGGAAAGGGATTTGGGAGTAATTATTTCTAATGACTTAAAGGTAAGCAGGCAATGTAATAAAGCGATGGGGAATGCAAGCAGGGCACTGGGTTGTATAGCTAGGGGCATTAGTAGCAGAAAAAGGGAAGTAGTCATGCCACTGTACAGATCTCTAGTTAGACCTCACCTAGAATATTGTGTACAGTACTGGAGACCCCATCTCCAGAAGGATATTGATACTCTAGAGAAAATTCAAAGAAGGGCTACTAAAATGGTGACTGGTCTACAGGAAAATAAATATCAGGATAGACTAAAGGATCTGAATATGTATAGCTTGGAGGAGAGAAGAGAGAGAGGGGATATGATAGAAACATTCAAATACATGAAGGGATTCAACAAAGTACAGGATGGAAGTATATTTCAAAAGAGTAAAAACATTAGGACAAGAGGCCATAGTCTAAAACTAGAGGGACACAGGTTTAGATGTAATGTAAGAAAGTTTTACTTCACTGAGAGGGTAGTAGACAAGTGGAATAGCCTACCAGCAGAAGTGGTAGATGTCAATACAGTGACAGAATTTAAGCATGCATGGGATAGGCATAAGGCGGTCCTTAACATAAGAAAAGACCAAGGACCAAAAAAGGTTTGAGGTTTGTTTTTTAACACAGTAGGAAATTGGGCAGACTAGATGGGCCGATTGGTTCTTATCTGCCGTCAAATTCTATGTTTCTATGTTTCTATGTAACCGTATCTAAATATTTGTGTGTCTATGTATTTATGTTTATACTTTTTCCTCTATTTGAGTAAATATTTAACTTTTTACTGTAAAAGCTCTCCAGGACATACTTGAAAACAAAAGAAATCTCAATGTATTCTTCATGGTAAAACATTTTCTAAATAAATACATTTTTGGTTACAAGATCTTATTCAAAATGAAACAAGTATGGTATGAATTGTCTTGCTTTCATCCTTCTCATCAATAAAAGCTTGCAATTTCAATAAGGGTGTGTAGACTTTTGATATCCACTGTAATAATGTATATAACAGAAGTAATTAGATGAACTCTGTTGTTAGCATGGTTGTTTGGGAAGAGTACCAAATAATATGTGAGCACAAATACTCATTAATTTCTGTAGAAAAAAGTAGAAGAATATGAACAAACAGTGATCTCCAACCTGAGCTGTTGATGTGCAGTGACCTTTTGCTCACACCCATGAAAGTTTGAAATGTACATAGACACAATACAATGTAATATTGTCATTTTAACATGTTATTTCCACAAATACTGTGGTTGATTCTCAAGGACCTTTTCACATTGAAAATATTCCTCTCAGTTGAAGTGCTCAGCTCTCAGCAAGACTTTTTAATGAAGGTCAAAGCAAAAAAAAAAAAAAGACAAGTATCTTAAAAAGGGCATGATATGGCATGTGCCACTGCCAATCACTTTATTTACTTTGAGAAAAGGAGGCCATTTTAGTAATTATTTCATAAAGCCAGAGAACCTAATGAATAACTTATCATAATAAGAGTGTATTTTACAATGGAGATGTAACAAGTGCTTATTTCAAGTCATGTAAAACTCAATTTGTTTTCATGAGGGCAATACACAATCATATAATTGAACTTGCTAACTGAATTAGTAAATGTAGCTATTCAATGAGTGTGTCAGTCTTGTACAGCAAAACATAAAATTACCTGTAAATCAAATTCCAGTCCAAGATTTGCCATTTTATATTCTTGATTTTAATTTTGATATCATAACATTATTTGGGTCTCTTAAGAAATACAATAACACTATTTGCAATAGAAAAAATACAGTAAGTTGTTTAATTTCTTTAGTCAGTCTGAAGAACTGAATAACAAAATATGAAAGCTGGAAACACATTTAGATAAACAAAACACACCATACTTTATACATGTTCAATGCAAAGAATTGAGAAATACTGAAAATGAATAAAAGCATAATTTGCTTGTTCCATGACTATTCACCACTCAGAAGCTTCACAGGTAGCTCTCTTGTGTCATTTCAGAGGAAACATGTCCATATGCGTATGAGTCTGATGCCATCCACATGGACTTGAATATATGCAAGATTTGACAAATAAAGCCTGTCAAACAATATATGTCAGACTGCAAAGGTTCTTGAGAAAGGTCCACATCCTATTGTCTGTGGCAGGAAGAACTAGCGGGGGTCCATATTCAATCCCAGATCCAAGACTGGAGATGTCAGAGTCCAGAAGTAAGAAAAAGCCAAAGCCAGGTATACTCAACGAACAGGACCACTGACTGTTATTACTACTGCTGCTACTACTACTACTACTAACACCACACACTTCAAGTTAAGCCCCAGAGTCTTCCTCCTAACAGTCACTAGTAATATGAGGATATTGATTTTCCCCTCCTTCAACAACAGGACTAAAGGAGGTGGTGGAGGTAGAGGCAGCATTTGTGGGCAGTCTGTGACTCTTGCCATCTCCTACAACAAAGCCAGAGTCATCATACTCCTCTGCAGCAGGAGCCATAGGTGTTATTTGGAGTGAACTAACTGTTGGCACTGCCATTAGCACACCCTCTGACACATGAATAACTTCACTACTTCTTTTTTTCTGCCCTAGAATCATGGGAACTTTTTAAAAGTGCTTCTGCTGCTGCAAGTTGCAGCACCTTTGGCCTGCTGATAGTGTGTATCCAAGTCAGACCTGTGGTTGTGCTTCAGGTGGGATCTCATAGAGGAGGTGCCTAGGTGTGAGCCTGCTTTCCCCCTGCTCACGTGTTTTTTGCACCAACAACAGATAGCAACATGCTTAGCTTGAGGATCCTGAGTGAAGTATCTCCATACTGTGGACTTCATGGACTGCGGGGTCCCTGAGGTGCTGCTGCTACTACTACTACTGGGGCTAGATGTTGATGCAATTCTACTGCCACTACTTCTAGGTGTCAAAGGTGCAGCACTTACAGCAGCAGAAGCAGCAGAGACACTCATCATATCTAACACTGTGGATGTTAGTAACTAAAGATGAGCGAGCACCCCGATGCTCGGGTGCTCGGGTGCTCTGACCGAGCACCCCCTGATGCTCAAGTGCTCGGCCGAGCACCCGAGCCCCATTCAAATGAATGGGAGCACTCGAGCATTAAACCAGGCACCCCCTGCTCTGATGAGCGGAGGGTGCCTGGTCAATGTCCCCCTTCATCTCCGCTATGCCCCTCTTCCACAATGTCCCCCTTCATCTCCTATGCCATAGCGGAGATGAAGGGGGACATTGTGGAAGAGGGGCATAGCGGAGATGAAGGGGGACATTGTGGAAGAGGGGCATAGACTCTATGCCCCTCTTCCACAATGTCCCCCTTCATCTCCGCTATGCCCCTCTTCCACAATGTCCCCCTTCATCTCCTCTATGGCATAGGAGATGAAGGGGGACATTGTGGAAGACGGGCATAGCGGAGATGAAGGGGGACATTGTGGAAGAGGGGCATAGAGTCTATGCCCCTCTTCCATAATGTCCCCCTTCATCTCCGCAATGCCCCCTTCATCTCCGCAATGCCCCCGTACCTCCATTCCCTGGTGGTCCAGCGGAGCGTCTTCGGATCTGTGCCTCTTCCGGCACAGATCCTCTTCACCCGAGCATGTCGGGCGAGCACATGGCGGTACTCGTACGAGTACCGCCATGTGCAGAGCAGAGCGATGCTCGAGCCGATCCGAGCATCGGCCGAGCACGCTCGCTCAACACTATTAGTAACGTGTGTTGCTGTTGTTGTTGCTGCTGCTGCTGAGTACTCAAAACAGGTGTGTGTGGCTGAGTGGTACTTAGATTTTGAAGAGGTGATGATGCTGATGATGACTGATATGGTGACTGTGTGCTTTTTGACATCTGTGCTTGTCCAGCTGTTTGTAGCTGCTTGTATTGTGTTACACTTCCTGAAAAATGGTACGTATTTCTAGCCATTGAAAAAAAAAGTGATACATGTTTGTCAATGGGCAAAAATGGGTAAGGTTTTAATCGGTTTATCCATAGCAGATTTTCCATCGAAAAACAGAAAACCACATGGTTTTCGCTGATCTTTTTTCACGGGAACATGATTGAACATTTCTAGTGCTAGCAATCCTCTGATTCCACCAGAAGGCATACTTTTTATGTGCATTTTAGTGCATTTTTTATCAAAGTACGACCACTTTGTACTCTGTCATCCTCTTGAGAACTGGCAGTTCTTTGTCAAGGAAAGTTACCAATTATACTGCATACCTGAACAATTTGTTTCAAATAGAGGCTCTCAGTTTGTATTCAGATTTTGGAAGACCTTCAGTAAATATTTGGGAATTAACTTCCATTTCTCCTGCAATCAAGTTGTCAGACTGAGTGGCTTAACCAAAACCTTAAACAATTCTTGCACTGTTTTTGAAATCAACAACAAGACAGTTGCAAATACGTACTCATTTTAGTAGTGTTATTATTTAATTATTTTCTCCATGATTCACTTGGGTGTTCACAATTTTATTTTGCTTTGTAGTACCATTGATTCTCAGTCTACTGGAGTTTCTGCTTCTGATGCTTGAACTGCCTCCCTGGATAACATCTGACAATATATTTGTGCCACCCAGTTGATGCTCAAGCTAATCAAAAGAGAGTTTCTGATAAACACCACATTCCAGCACCTCAGTGTGCTCTCAGGATTATGGTGTGGTTCTCTTAAATGTCATCATACAAACATGACATAACTATATTTAGAATCACCCAGGTCTCCTATATGTTGGATATTCCTCTGAACCTCAACATCTCCCCTACCTTGCATATATCCTTGTTCAAGTCATAAACTAATAATTGCTTTATCCACTCTGAATCGCCACCACTTCTGGTGATTGTGGAACTGCAAGAGAAATGTGTCATTCTGGACTTTCTTCTTCAAGGGAGCCATATAGTAGCTGAAGAACTTTCATAGGGTTCAGATTCAGATATTCATTCTTCATCCCTGAAGAGCATTTCATTGGGAGTTTCTTTCTTTGACATGTCTAGGACCAGCAGAGGGTGTCAATGTTTAGGGATGGGCAACATTTTGGGGGCACTCTGGAGGATAAGAAGGGAGAAAGAAGGTTGACCCAAAATACCCCAAACTTTGTTGTGACTGACTGGAAAGACACAGGCGGCCTTGATCTAAACTCCTTCCTGACCTAGCTGTTATTATCTCTGTGCTGGGGGAGTCTGAGGGTGTGAGAAGAGAGAAAAGGAGGCTTAGCCCAAATGCCCCATCATTCTGTGTGACTGACTGGAAAGACACAGGCAATTTGATAGGTGACAGGGACCCTGTCATTAGCTGTGTGACTGAGGCAGACTATTACTAGATGAGAGTATTTTGTAGAGGGCCAAGGCAAGACATCACACTCCATCAGTTCTGTTGTGTGCTTTAGAGTAAAAACATACAGACAGTAATTGAGTAATCCAAAAGTCTAATGTCCAGTAAACATACAAGGGGCAGGGGAGGGGGAAAGAAGTAAGAGCAGTGCAGAGACATGTGAGTAAGGTGGGAGTCCACAAACTGACTGTAGCCATTGTTGCTGCAGCATGTCTATTAAATAAGGGTGATCCCTCTCCCGAGAAAGATGCAGTTTTTCAAGGTCCCACCAAAAGTTCCATCCCCACCAACAGCATCAGTATTATTAAAAAACAATCTAAAAACACTGAAGACAAAACCGAGGCACTTTTAGTATTGATGGCATAATGGATGAAGATGTAGCAGCTCAATCAACTACTGCATCTGACAGTGAGACAAACAAGCACAAAAACATTTGTTATCAAATTAGTAGTGAACATTGTAAATGTTTAAAATAAATTGTTTGAAACCTCTAAAATTCTACAGGATTCTAAAGTTAGTGGGCAAGATGCAGTGTGTGATGCTGAAGATGACCTAATGATGACTAATGATGATGATATAGATCTAAGATATATCCCTTCAGCATACTCCTCTTCTTCAGATACATATGGCAGGGTACCATACATATTCCTTATCATCCTCCTTGTTGACTAATGATTACATTTGGGGACTTTTATAAACTACGTCAAAGACATAAATTATGTACTCATACTAATATTATTTTTGGCATTTCTTTGATATTCCATCTGATGGATCTTTCCATAATTCCCCGATCCCCTACTTCTGATATTTTGGATTCTGCTAATCATATAAATATGCAGTCTCCTATTATTATTCCTTTGGATGGATCACTTTCTCATGTTATTGAGTGTCTCTTTGCCATTGAAGAAGGTGGTGTCATGGTATTAAGATCAATAAAACTCATTTCTGGGTATATAATAGTTAAAACAGGTTATGCCATTTAAACTACTGATTTTTCTTATAACACTGTCTGTACAAGGCCATTTGCAGATTGTACTGCAGGGAAACTTTGATTATACTTAGTAAGGGCATGTAGTGAGTATGACTCGGATTGTCTAGAGTCTTATCTTTTGTTTTTTGTTTATAGAACTATCCTGACTTATGTAGTGAGTATGACTCGGATTGTCTAGAGTCTTATCTTTTGTTTTTTGTTTATAGAACATTTCCTGACTTAATGGTCAACGTGTGAGTAATGCCTCTTATATTTTGTTGCATGCTTTATGCTAATAAATATATTAGGTGACAGACAGCTGACTGGGCTAAGGCAAGACATCATACTCCATCACTTGTTTTGTGTACTGTAGAGTATAAACACACAGAGTATTTGAGTAATGTCTAGCAAATGCACAAGGGGCAGGGGAGGGGGAAGGGTGGAGCATTGCAGGGATGTGAGAGTAAAGCAGCAGTTCAAAAACTGACAGCGTGTGCAATAAATGATGATGATGCTCCTCCTCCAAGGGAAGATGCAGTTTGTCAAGATCCCAGCAAAACCTCCAGCACCACCAGTGCCAGTACAAATAAAGAAGCATATAAGAAGAACACTGAAGATGACAACAAGACAATAGCATAATAGAGGAAGGTGTAACAGCTGAACCTAAAAACAAAACATAAACCACACATATAGCGCTCCAAATGCTGAATGAAATAGTATCACCTGCACAATTAAACAATCAAAGAACCTTATATGACACCATATATATATGGGGCTGCTCAATCTGTGGTGTCCTTGGTGGCACCTAAACGTTTATAAAAAACACTAAAAGAAAAAGATATGGATGAGCGCCTTCTATTATGGGTTACTAAATATTGTTATATTTGTTATTGTGATAACAAGTGGAAAAAAAGGAAATGTATATAAGCAAGATACTATCTTGCAAGTGTATACCAAATGTATCTATTGAAAACGAAAAAGATGAAAAAATGAAAAGTCCTATAACAGTCTTGTATCCGTGGTGTTAGATCTGATAGGTGTCTGGACTACTGTCTTGCACAGCTGGTATACGATTTCTAAGTTCTCACTGAAGTTCTTGCTGTGTGGATTCACAGATTCACTCTTAGATCAGCTGTATTTCTTTTAGGAGAATCTACCATACCGAGTCCGTGACGCCTCCTTCTCATATCCATACGGCACGTAGAGAGAGTTGCCCTAAGAGCCGGGTCAGGCTTTTTGGTATGCTGCCTAGATCTATCAGGTGAGTCTGGTTCGTATAGAGGGCCTTAGTGTGGCTTCCATATTTATACAGACTCACCTTTAGATTGGATATACTTTGTGTTTATATCCCCACAGCAAAAACTTCAGTGAGAACTTAGAAATCCTATACCAGCTGTACAAGACAGTAGTCCTGACTTCTATCAGATCTAACACCATGGATACAAGACTGTTATAGGACTTTTCATTTTTTCATCTTTTTCGTTTTCAGTAGATACATTTGGTATACACTTGCAAGATAGTATCTTGCTTATATACATTCCCTTTTTTCCACTTGTTATTGCAATAACAAATATAGCAATATTCAGTAACCCATAATAGGAGGCGCTCATCCATATCTTATTCTTTTAGTGTTGCAGCTGAACCGCCTGCTGCATCCTATAGTGAGACAAACAAGCACCAAAACACCAATCCTGAAAGTAGTAGTGAACTTTGTTACCGTAAAAGTAAAAAGAAATTGTCCAAGACCTCTAAAAGCTTAGAAGAATATAAGGTTAGTGGGCAAGAATTGTCAGGTGATGCTAATGCTGCTGAGAATGACCTAATGATCACTAATGATGATGCAGATCTTGAATATGTCCTTCCAGCATCCTTCTGTTTTTCAGCTACAGATGAAGTTGAGAGTGAGGATGATGACATGGCAATAAAGCTAGCAGAAAAGCAAAGGCTGAATCTTCCACCACTGAAAAGGAGCACTGTACCTGTTTATAAACTGTTTGAGAAAACCATTGGAAAGTCAGACCCTGGACAAGAAAAGATGTCAAAAAGTACACAGTCACTCTATCAGTCATCATCAGCATCATCGCCTCTTCAAAGTCCAAGTCCCACTCAGCCACACACACCTGTGTTGAGTACCCAGCAGCAGCAACAACAACAGCAACACAGGTTATTAACATCTACAATGTTAGATATGACGAGTGCCTCTGCTGCTGCTGTAAGTGCTGCACCTTTGACACCTAGTAGTAGTAGCAGTAGAACTGCATCAACATCTAGCCATAGTAGTATTAGTAGCAGCAGCACCTCAAACACCCCTCAGTCCATGAAGTCCACAGTACGGAGATACTTCACTCAGGATCCTCAAGCTAAGCATGTTGCTATCTGTTGCCTGGGAAAAAACACCTGGCCAATGGCATCTTATGTGCGATGTATGTGAGCTGCTTGTCACGGTTTTATTGAACACTCAGACAATTTGGTAAGATAAAACAATGAAGCTTTATTAAACAAAATAAAGAACAAAGAGGCCCTACATTGGTCCAGACTTCACACAGAGGAAAGTGATATAATCTTACACAGGTCAGGGCACAAACAGATAACAAAATATGCAAATAATAACTGGAACAGAGACAGGAACGAAACCTCAGCAGTACAGGTCCGGAGAGGCCCTAAGAGGGAACTATGCTGCAGGGCAGGCACCCCAATATAGGAAGTGAATAGGCTCTACCGGCCTTACCTATAACCGGGTAAGGCAGCCCAGGAAATGGTACCAACAAGGATATTGAGGAGTCTCTACCGATCTTACCTATAACCGGGTAAGGCAGCCCAGGAATAGCATAAACAGTAATAGAGGAAGTGCCCTGAGGCACACAGGAGAGGCACCTACTGCATGGGGCGTAACCGGTGTAAACCGGCAGACTGCTCAGAATAGCGCAACCGGAGATAGCGGGCCATGTTGCCTGACAGGAGGTAGCAACGCTAGAGGCTGTAGCACACAGGCTGGATAGTATGCCAACAGGGACTGCAAGGAGGCCCAGACTGAGAGGCAGCGCAACCGGAGGCAGCGAAAAGGAGCAGACTGACAGGTGGTAGCACCGCTAGTGACCGGAGATCACAGGCGTATAGTATGCAAACAGAGACTGCCAAGAGGCATAGACTGAGATGTAGCGCAACCGGAGGCAACAGGTAGGAGCAGACTGACAAGTGGTAGCACCGCTAGCGACCGGAGGGCACAGGCTGTATAGCACGTAACGGAGGCTGCGGTGAGGCACAGGCTGAGAGGTAGCACAACCGGAGGCAACGGAAAGCACCGACTGGAATCGACCGTTAAGGCAAAGGCTGAGGGCACAAGACAGGGGCAACAGAAGCACTAGCGACAATCGGATGCTAGGCGGAATAGCCAGAGCCTGGAATGGTACATAGAGAGTGATAGTCAGCCAAAGCCTGAATCGGTACACAGAGAGCGGTAGTCAGCCAAAGCCTGGATCGGTATACACAGAGCGGTAGTCAGCCAAAGCCTGGATCGGTACACAGAGAGTGGTAGTCAGCCAAAGCCTGGATCAGTACACAGAGAGCGGTAGTCAGCCAAATCGGTAACGGGTCGTTGTCAGGCAAGCCGGGTCCAGTAAACAGGCAGCGGAGAGAGGAGCAAGGTCAGACGAAACCGGATCATACACGGAACAGGAACACAGCTACAAGCGTCAGGTCAGGAACACCACGAAAGGGCACCGGCATAGTGACAGGAGGGCGTATATAAAGGCAAGCCCTGTGAGGGGCTAGCAACCCAGAACCAATAAGAAGCAGCCAAAGCAAACCCGGAAATAGGAATGTCGCACAGTCAGAGTCACGGGCACCGTGATACTGCTGAAACCCTTTGAGGAGGCAAGCATGCTGGTGAGTCGCATTGGGCAGGAATTAGTGAAATTCTTTCTCAGCGTGGCTGAGGATTTTTACCATATGATAACATAGACATGCACCAGCTGGTAAATGTGCGTTGAACAAGATCCTTCATATTGTCTATTAAAAGCAATAAGCAATACATTCTTGCCACTTTGCTGGATCCCCACTTCAAACACAATATTTCAGAATTTCTGCCAAAGGGCCATCAGCAGTTTGTCACAACAAGGAGTCATGACGATCAGCAGCAACTCTCTGAGGAATTTGGTTCTGTCAAGGAATATCGAGATATGCCTATTGATTGAGTGGAGGGTTGCATTGTGGAGGATGAGAGGGAGAAAGTGAAGACACAACAAACATCTAGACAGTATAGTGAAAAGAAAGGCAGCAAAGCATTTCAGCCAGCAGAAGCAATTACTTCATCAACCAGAATATCCCATTTGGAACACAGGGCAATTCATGGGTCTCAACAGGATCGGCAAAAACTCACCATTGGTGGTGGTGGTGGCACATCTCTATGGGATGATAACTGGCACACAGGAACACCATGTA
Organism: Rhinophrynus dorsalis; assembly: GCA_037306005.1. Lineage (NCBI taxonomy): Eukaryota > Metazoa > Chordata > Amphibia > Anura > Rhinophrynidae > Rhinophrynus > Rhinophrynus dorsalis. Next base: position 255,522,622 of record CM074721.1, read on the forward strand.
GCTCCTAGATATGGTCCCACTGCATGTGAGATGGTTTCTGCATACTTGCAGGATAGCTACGTTATAGGCAGAAACTGGCAAACAAAGCAGTGTGTGTGGCCAGCATTGACATGTACTGCAGTGGAAACCCTTAGTTGTTCTCCACCAAGTGTTGAGTCTGAGAGGGTTTTCAATGCAGCTGGTTACATTGTCAGTTACCTCGGGACGAGGCTATCAAGCAGCAATTTTGGGAAACTAACATTATTAAAAATTAACCAACATCTCATACCATCTCAGTATCAGGTAGCAGAAGCCACACATGACAGAGAAAGTCAGGACAAATATATTAACAGCAGCACAGATGGGCAGGTGGAGGAGGGATGAGAAGAAGGGTTACCATCATCTACTCCACTTGGGACCACTGCTATGACAGAAAAGTAATGTGTGGCAATAATTTGAGAAGGAGGATAGCGATTTGACACAAACATGAAAATGGTAAAAACTATATACATACACAAATCACACCATACCAGCCACTTCCCCACCTCCACCACTACAATACATATCTACCACATTGTAGGGTGTTTTTTTTTAAACTCTTGACATCATCATGAATATGTGCCAGTGTCACTTAAGCAGGAAGTTAGTGTTGTGGGCAAAGGACAAATGCACTCAGCATGCTAACACAATTTTCAAGGCATATGCTCCTGTAGGACTCACAGCTTTGACTTTCAGTCCCTTATTTCTAAACTACAGCCCTCAGAAGAAGTAATATTGCATTGGAAAACGTAGTACCCACTGAAAATATAGGCTAAAAATTTGGTAAAATAGGTGAAAAGGAGGAAAATTTTGCAATTGGCGAAAAGTAGAAAACTTTCATGAAAAAAGAGAAAAATCAGACAGTTATTGCAGAAAGTCATGCAGGAAATTTTCCCACTTTTCACCCGTTCCTACTTCAGAGGAGGAGTACCATTGCTGAAGAAAGTATTTTAAACTTATACAGGGATGCTTATCCTTTACAAAATATGCCTCTTGAACTAATAAAATATTTAGGTTATTTTTGATTTCTTCCCTAACAAGCATACTTCTCCTCTCCAATGAATTGCATCCCCACATATTCAAGGATCAGCACTGCATGGCAGTGGAACCAGATAGTAGAGTATTGAAAGAAGTGAGAAAAAAGAAGAGACAGAAACCCTAAAACCAGGGTGAGAAATATCCCATAACCTTTGAACAAACTTGGATAATACATGAAAGAAACATTGGGTAAAACAGAGTAAAGCTGTACACTTCCTGTTGGGCCAGTGGATGATCCAAATGTACAAAGTGAGAAACCATGGAACCTCATAACTAAAGTGAGTGCCGGTCATTAATCCAACCAATACCGACCACAGGGGAGAAAGGCCAAAGTAACACATTGGCTGCAGCACTGCTAGCAACATGTATATGTAACACACACACATATATATATATATATATATATATATATATATATATATATATATATATTTATATATATATACTTTTTAAGGAGTATGAGTTAATAGTTTAATAAATTAAATACAGTGGATAATTTGCATTGTTCTTTTATAGCATTTCTGTTAAAACTTGTAGCCTAGGTAGCAAAATTATATTTGCTAAACTGGAACACAATTGCAAAATGCATAACACTAGTGTCAGTTACAGAAAAAATGGGTACAGACATCCTGCACAAGTCACTGGATTCATTTCTTACAAAATCAGTGCTACATAAGATGCAATCCAAGGGTTTTTAAATCAATGGGAATGTATTTGTCCCAGATGGTGCTGTTTGTCCGTCCCAGAATTGCTCCATTATTTTGTGCATATGGCATTTTGAGTTATTTATTCACTCCTCCAACAATGACATACAGCTGGAAATGCCCTGGAAACCCATATCGTCTGATAAAGTGCCTGTGTGGTGGGCAGGAACCCATTGATTGTCTGACTATATATATTTTATTTATCATAACAACCTTTTTGTGATAGCTGAATCACTTTTTTATGTATTCATTCTATGAGGGTCACATACAGAGAAGAAGAGGATAGTCTGGGAGGAATCTAAAGATTGTTTTAAACGCAAGGAGTCAGGTGTATTTCCCAAGTGATGATGGGTTTTAATCTTCCTGCTTCTGCTTCTGTCAACTTGATTTGAAGATAATATAGAAATGTGAGTTCCTATCTTATGCTGATTTTATTCTATACTGCACACTGATAAGGCCACTATTAGCACCTTTTCTCTGCTTTTCCTTCAGCTTGCCCAAGAATTGCTCTACTTCTCTTTTTTCAGCAGCCCCAAATTATCATATTAACTCCCTGAGGATAGGGAAGGTTACTTGATGGCATACAATACAATTCAAAATGCACACTTGAAATCACATTGTATTATTTTAAATTCTCACTGGAATGTAAAACATTTAAAATACACTACTGCCCTGTTACTGCTGAGTCAGATGAAAGTAAGCATGTAAATTAAAGGATATTACCAGCTCATGCTGTTATTTATAAAATCTCTTTCCTGAGAGGAGAGGCCCAGGCCTATAGCTATCAGTTCAATTTAAGCTGCTCATTGCTTTGGGAAAAATGTGAGGTAAATCCTATTTTTTTTTTCTAACTTAATGCAAGGTAAGCATCTGTGAGTCATTCTTGGATAATGAAATTTAATGTGCAGTATTTGGTATTCCAGGATTTATAAAGGTTATCTGTGAGGCATTTATAATAGAAGCCTTTCTTGCCTTTCCTAGCATGCACTGGGAAGGCACTGGTGCTATCAGTTTGACATTTCTGTCAGAACTGGTATTTGAACCACTGGATGATTCTTCCAAATGCCACTCCTGTCATCCGCTCAGTTTTAATTATACCTGACTGGAGTTTTCAATGACAATGAGAGGAAAAAAACGTAATTAGTTTGTTTAAAAGCTGATGTTTAGAGCGTACGCCATCTAGTTAAATACAAACAAGTTAATTCCATCTTCCCTCTTGTTGGAATTCAGAAAAAGAGCTTTACCGATGCCTTGGGTATGCCTCTGGCACCGAAAGGGTTAACCCCTTGAAGCCTAGGGAAGAGTTAAAAGGGATGTGCTGGTTACATGAAACATATGAATGATACAAAATGAATACTTATTTAAATAATGCGTCCACAGTAATTTTATGACCTAGCTAATTTATTGCAAGTCGTTTGTTAATGAGGCAGATTGCAGTCCAATAAACATTACTACCTGCTGACTGAACTTTTATAGATAAGTACTGATGAGTGGACTTTTAAAAAGCAATTGCGCAGTAATTTTTTATGATTACAACATTATTAAATAGGAAGCAGAGAGTCTCCCGCTAAATGAGGTAATTTTAAAGACGTAGAACTGTAAGACTAGTCAAGAGGTTGTATTTATTGAGTGTTAAAGGAAAACAATACCCTAGGAATAAGTGTCTATTTATTTAACAGATTAAATCAGTGATGTTCAAACTAAGTCCGAGGGGCCATTTGTGGCTCTTAAGCATGCCTAATTTGGCCCTTTCTTTTGATTCTATGATCAGCTTTTAATGTGACCCTTGGGAACATACAGGCTGAATCAGGAAGTGCTTGAAAGAGAGGAAATGGTAGCATAGGGTGACAAACATTTCTTCAAGGGTCATAGAAAGAGGATAAAGGTGTGTGGAGCATGATGAGCTAGAGTGTGGACTCAAGGAGCATGGAGAGAGGGGGGGGGAGAGAGAGAGGTGGCAGCCATGGATGTATTGATAGAGACAGGCGGAGTCTAGGGGGAAATGGGGAGACAGGAGAAGGCCAGGTATGCAGAGAATGGGGAGAGAGGAGTCAGCAATGGTAATTATGGGGAGCTTGGAGCAGACTGAGAGGGGAGTTAAATCATCCATCAGTCTTGCCAACCACTGAAGAAGTTCTCTACATTGTTAAATGAGTGACCTAGACAGGAACCTGTTCAACTTGCATCTGAATGTAAGTGAATACAGAAAAAAAAGAAAAAGAAAAAACTACCTCAAGTGGCACTCTTATTTACCCAAACTATAAAAGACAATACCTGGAACCCATATATGACAGATATGCAAAAATAAAGAGAATTTGTATAATGACATTAAAAACATAATTCTTTATTATTAACTAGTAAAAATGTGTGTGCACCAATAATACGGACCTGATGAGAGGAAAATGGATATCTACTAATAACGGGAGGGATAGATTGCTGCTGTAAAATATATACTGTACAAGTAGAACCAATTATGCACCAATATAATAATCTGTAGTGTACATACTGGATAGAGATGCCTAACAATCAAACTGGTAAATAGTAATCCCTGTGGGTCATGGATATTTATGTGACTCTTTAGACTGCCGGCGTTAACCTAATGAGGTTTTGTTGTGTATCCGTTGCTTTGAGGGTTTACATTTTTAAAACTTATAATACTTGTTTAGCTGAGGCTGACTACTATAGGGGTGATAGCTGATAAACAGGGCTGATTATGATTCTGTTGCAGTTCCTTAAATCACTTTCACTAACCAAGATGAGTTACCTATAGTAAAGACTGAGATTACATCTAATGATCCCCAGGTTTAATGTACACAGGGCTGAATAGTAATCAAGAGGATGCTAGTTTTTTTACAGTTTAGACCTTTTGACAGCCTTGATTGCTGTTAAATGATAGGATAAGAAAGAGTTTTAGCATTTTGTTTACATCCTAGAGATTGCTCCTTAGTTCTTTTGACAGCCTTGAATGCTGTTAAATGATAGGGATTCCTCATAGGGTACCCGTTACTAGTTTGCTCTTTAGCTTTACCGATTGGATTTGATAGTGTTTAGTTACATGTTAGAAACTGCTCCTTAGTTTTTTTGACAGCCTTGATTGCTGTTAAATTATAGGAATTTCATATACTTGTTATTTGCCTATTTAGCTGTATTGACAGCCTTGATTTCTGTTTAATGATAGGGTTAGCAGTAAGCAGTATATCTTTATCTTTTCTCTTTTTTTTATGTTATCGGTAATAGCTTGATCGTTAGGCATCTATATCCAGTATTTACACTACAGATTATTGTGGGTGTGCATAATTGGATCTACTTGTACAGTATATATTTTACACCTGCAATGTATCCCTCCCGTTATTGGTAGATATCCATTTTCCTCTCATCAGGTCCTCATTATTGGTGTACACACATTTTTACTATCCTATATAATAATTCGCTAAATCGTGTGTAACGCCGCGACATGAGCAGTACACACTGCTGCGCGTGCTGCAGTCATGCGCAGTAGAGGCTGCCCGCGCCGTGGCTGATACAGAGCTGGGCGCTCCGAAGGAGCGTCCAGCTCTGTATCAGCCGTGGCGCGGGCAGTTTTTACTGCGTGTGACTGCCCCGCGACAGGGTGGCAGTGGCACCGTGGCCCATGTAACGGGCTGTTCAACTAGTTTAATAATAAAGAATTATGCTTTTAATGTAATTATACATATTTACATATTATACATATAGATATACTAATTGCAGTGGTGGTGCTGAAAGTTTTTTTTCTCTTTGAATGTAGCTTATTTCCCAAACATCATGTGCTATATCACTGATAAAACCTGTAAATCAAACACAAACTGAAACAAGCGGTTTACAAGATGTGTCTCATTTGAGAAATAGCATGTTCTGTATGAATGATAAACTTACAGATTCATTTAGATCATCCCTACTGGAAGCTCCCTTTATTTTGCCTTTGAGTTGGTACATCTGGTGCAAGTAGCACAAGAACACTGCTTATTGCTTACACTGCCAGTCATCAGGTTTCATGGGAAGTGCAATACTTGCCAAAAAATTAACTATATATTATTTTTGATGAAAAAAGGCTATCTGGTGCATTTGACTGAGAACATGATTAACATTTCAAAAATAAAAATCATTCTTGGTTATTCCACTCTGACCGACAAGCTCTGTTTGAGTTTTGTTTATCTTGACTCAAAAATTGCAATTGATGCATGCAATTTGGTATTTTATGTATTCTTTTATTACAATATTGTTTGCACACACACTCTGTTTTCATGAATTTCTGAGCACAACCAGTGGTGTGTTCAGGTTAGTGGAGAAAACCATCTCCATGTATCATACTAGATTAATACTCCCTCAGCCTTCACAGCAATAGATTAATGTTCCCCTAGCCTTCACAGCAATATAAAATAGTATATGTAAAAAAAAAAAAAAAAGTAAAAATAAGTAAAAAAAAAGTCACACCACAATAAAAATAGATGGATTAAAAAAAAACAAACAAAAAAACTAACTTAGATCAGATCACCATAATAATATATGTTAAACAGTACATATACAGATGGACCATATGCACAAAAAACAGTGGTGCAAACCAGATGCAACATAGAAAGCAAATACAAAATTCCCATAGATGTTTATAGGGCTTTTAACCACCTGAATACTAGTGAGGTCTCCAATTCACTGAGAAAAATTTATCGAGACTGTTTTTTTTTTGTTTGTTGTTTTCTTGAAGAGGAAACCCTTGGATGCAGGCCACACCCCCACTCCTCACACTGCCTAACCCCCAGACCATCCACTATTTCCTGGTGCAGAAAATACACATGGGTTATAAAAGCAAAGCCAAAAAAAAAAGGATTTAACCCTTTGGTTCCCAGAGAGATTTCCAATTTATTACAAAGCAATGCTTTGAAGATCTCTCTAGAATCCAAGAGGTTAAACAATAGCTTGTAAAGGGTATAAAACTGGCAAAGGGACACTGAGATTACTCTGACCACACCCACAATTAAGAATGTGGGTGTGGCCAGCACCACTGTGGTGCCCCTCAACCTCTGGATTGTTAAGCAGTTGTCTACTCTGCCTATTGGGAAATCCAGCCCTGCTTGCGGGTTTGAAACATCTGAAAAGCAAAGCTTTACAATGTGATAGAAACTGCTCTATTATTCAAGGGGTTAAAAACTCCAATTTAATCTATGCTGCAACTGTTTTGCCCCAAAATTTCTCCTCATTTCTTTTGAACAGATGGCCCTAGAACTAAAAATAATTGAAATAATTGTGCACATTTTATATTCATGCAAATTACACTGTTTTGAAAGATCCAAAACAAGCATTCATGCATTGTTTTAACCAATAGTTTCAACAGAAAAAGAGGTCACATGACATCTGAAACAAAAGTAGTAGCTTTGCATCTAACCCATTTCATTTGAGATATTCCTGTCTGTGAATCAGGTTTGAAGCTTATGCTTACAGATTAATATATAATTCAAAAGTATTGAGGATTTTTATTAACCCCTTAAGGATCAGCGGTCCAGGGAAGTTACCTTCCCTTAAGGATTGCTTTGATCCTCGCTGACTTGCCGTCACACTTGACCCCTTGTGTGTACCAGCGTGTCAAGCAGGGGTCTGACAGAGACCGCACAGGTGTTTAAGCGGTAAATTTTATACCCCATTTTTACTTACAGAGCTCCAGCAGGAATGCTGTAATTAAAAAGTATGTGATGTGCCAGGACAGCCACCGGTGCTTAAGGGTATGAAAAAACATAAGGGGTTAAAAATTGGTTTGCTACACTTTATGTATGAAAGTCAATAAGTATATTGATATGATTTAATTTGACAATAAAATTCCTAAAAAGTGCATTCAATTCTACAATATATTTAAAGGAATTTTCTTGCACAAAACAGACATAGTTAAGAGTCAGACGGACTGGAAGAATTCTAGAAACAACTGTACCCAAATAAAAGTTCCCATTCATTTAATTGGGACTGGAATGCTATAGAAGTCTCTAAATCAAGTAATATCCAGCATTCCAGAGAGTTAAAAGCACCATTTAACCCCCTTAAAGGCCAGATGGGTGTGCAATGCATTGCACCCCCCCCCTCTGGTCCTTAACCCTTTCAGTGCCAGAGGGGTATGCAACACACTGCTTTGCCCCAAAGGGTTAAGGGGTTAAATCAGTGGGTAGGCTGTGAATTTGTATTCATTTTCAATGGTGCAGTTGGCTTGTTTCAAAATTGTTTCAGTTATCCTTAATACATTGGCATCACTGATTTTGATATTCAGTCTAGATTTCCAGAAAACGTATATATCAGTACATCCACCCAGTATATGGTTTCATTCCTATTATATGCTCATTTGCATTGTAACATCACATTTGCTCCAGTTAATTTCCCCAGCTCAGATGAGCAAAATAAAAATGTCTTTGTATTTAAAAAAAAAAAAAATCAATAGAAACTTAATGAGGTGAAATACCAAGCATAAGCAAATATAGAATCCTTATTAAAAAAAAAAACTATGCAGAAGACAAAGTACAAAAACTGCAGCTGACATGAATTATTCACTCTCTCATGGTATAAGTCAGATCATAATGTGCATTTCCTGCCATTTAATAGTGGATCTATCAGATGAAATATGGAAATTACAATACTTTAATAACTTCCTATATGAGCGATGATGAGACTGCCTAAATGATTAAGAGGAAGATATGTTATAATGAACTAAAGCCACTCAAGTGTAAGGTAATTTTAATTCAAATCTCCATCTGCTTATGTATAATTAAGACTCATTTAACAAGTTAATGCCTAGCAGAAAGAACTGATAAGTTGGGTATTAGCGATTTTTACAGAAGTACATTAAACTGTCGAGCAAAGCTGTTTAGTTTAAAAAAGCTGTACCTGAACACGGTGTAAGATATGGAACCATTGTTTTGCAAAAGCACACTGTGTAAAAATAAAACAGTAAGCTTTGGGATGAGTACATAAGAAAAAATGGCCTCTCTTTATGTTTAATACATAATTTTGACAAGAGCTTGACAGCCTCACTGCTGACATAAATATTGATGTTATTCATCTTGTTCCCAGTATAGCATTAAATACCTCAGCACAGCCTCTCCGATCAAAACTAGTTTTGCATTTTAGAAATTTCCAGCTGGGTTAAATTTAAAAAAATAAAAGCAATGTTTTTCTTTAAAATACAAACAGGTTGTGATGTTAGTTCCTTGCAAATGTAGGCCTGGATTCCAATACATCCAGAAAATGTTGCAGAATATATTTTTGTAACTTTGGTGGATTTTTCCAGATGCCTAATTCTGCAATAGCCTGCCCTGACCTCTGACTGATAACCTATGTTTGAGTATCCTCTCCCCATCCCTGGCACTGACATTAAAAAAAAAAATTAGGAAACCTTCCACCATCGCCAACTTCAACCTCTCTATTCACACAAATGGTTATCACCTTCCATTGTTGGATTGCAGAAATCTCACACTGCTCCAGCAACACAGGAGTTAACAATCATGTTAAACACTCCCAATCAAAAAATATTATTACTCCCTCACCTGATAAAATTAGGTATGTTGGAAATAGAAGGGTTAATCAGTATAAAAAAATGACCCTTGTAAAGGAATGGCAAAGTAACATTATTTCCCCAACTCTCCAATGAGATCAGGATAGAGAGTGTGGCAAAAAATATAATATGGGATCCCAATCACTGCAAGAATGTGATCGTAAAAATAAAATGGAGTCTGGCAGGGACTGGAATATATGCAGCAAATCCTTTCTTAAATATATTCCCATGTTCCTATTAAACATGCCCCAGAAATAATTTTACCTCCCAGCCAATCACTGATGAGTAGAAGAGGTTCACACATGCATGGTACATGACACCTTCCACTAGCCAATCAATAACCAGAGAAAGAGGTCAGGTATCTCACATGAGTCACTCCTTTTGGTCCACGATTGGCTTGGAGGTGAGGTCACTCCAGGTCATATTCAATGCTTAGCCTCTAACAAAGTGCCCAGCTAGGGGACATTAAATATGTAAGGCATTTGGAAGCAGAGCCTGTGTTCAAACAGAATTAAAACCAATGTTTTCTTCATTGGCTTTTCATCTCCTATTTCCTTATAGCTGGGATCCTTGTGTTGCACTCTTCTAGCAACTATTACACAATATGCAAATATGAAATAAGCAACAACTGGCACTTACTGCCTATCAGGAAATTTCCCACAAGTGCCATTTTTTTCACATATTTCACTTAGGTCATTGCATTGAAATAAATGGGAAGACTGAATTTACACACAACACAGGCATAGAATAAAAGGGTTCTTAGGGTGCCTGCATTGGTGGAGTATGGAGCAAGAATCAGTTGAACAGGGAATTTTGTTTTTGGGGGGTAGGTTTGTTGACTGGAATTGGGGGGGCTATTAATTAAAAAAATGTAAAAAAAATTGGCATATAACCTAACAGAGACAGAGACCACCCTGACGTAAGCTGTGACTTGGGTAGACTGATACTTGATGGGTTAGAGTATTTTGTAGAAGATGATTTGTAGGACTTAGACTTGCTGTTAGAGGTCCAAGCCCTGAAGAAACATTGATTTGTAGGACTTTCTTGGGTTTGGCCCAAGTGCTGAGGAACAATTGATTTGTAGGAATTAGGCTTGTTATGAGCAATCCCTGATGAAACAATGATTTGTAGGACTAAGACTTGTTGTTAGAGGCCCAAGCCCCAAGGAAACATTGATTTGTAGGACTTAGACTTATTAGGCACAAGTCCCAAGGAAACAATGATTTGTAATCCTCAAAATCACGGTGTGTTGGAATACTAATTTTTTCCTTGACACTTCAGCAGGAAGGAACTGTGTCTTTCATCAGCAAATTAATTGTGCACAATGTGCTTAGGAAATAGGGGAAGAAATGGGAATAATGGACATATCTCCACTCACATCAAACATCTGGCACAATTGAAAGCAAACACCTTGATGCTTATGTCCGCAATGTCAAATCAATTATTCCCCAGAAACCATGTACTGCTGCTGTCACTATGCCCCTTGTCCACTCCACTAAGGACATGTGACAATTTACAGTCTTAATAATAATGCTGAATTCTCCCTGTCACCAGATTAGCTTGTTCTGTGGGATGGAGTCTCCTCAGATGTTGCTTGATTCCATGGTTGTGATTTTACTCCACCTCATGTGCAATGGGTGGACACGAACTGCCACATCCTCACATAAACAGAATCACTATCAGCTGGTGGGGGAGATAATAATGACAGAGGTGTATCACCAGAATTCGTTGCTATGTATTCTCACACCCGGACACTAGTGCATGAAAAAGGGAGCCAAGTGTTTCACTTGCCTTAGAACTTTCAGGCTGTGGCTGGGTTTCTCTGCTTTTCCTCCTCTTCAATTTCCACCCTGACTCTTGGTACCCTTTGGGAGAGATAGGGGGTTACAACAACAGTGGCTCCTGATTTCCTTTGTGGGTGTTTCGCTTAAACATGCATCTCATAAATGTCATGGTGTGTTTTGAAGGCGGTTGTGCCAAGGTGTGTTCCCTCCTTTCCCCCTTTTTACTGATTTTCACATATTGTGCACAGTGCCATTGCTGATGACTGCACAGTACCTGCCCCAAGAGAATTATAGTTCCACATCCATGACCTTGGGGGTAGGGGAAAAGACAGAGAAGAATGTCCTCTTTCTTCTTCTCCAAAATCCCCTTCACTGGCTGTGGCAGAATCAGTACTACAACTAGGACCCGGAGTATTGCTGGCAAGTGGAACCTGTCCTAGTCCTGCATCACAACTACTGCTGGACCCCATTCCCACAGTGGCCATGGTGGTCTGTGACACACTAGCCTGCTCATCATGAGCCTGCTGTCCTTGCAACGCAGCACCAACAGGAATTACATCAGTAACAAACTTCTCAATCTTACTGATGGTAATGGTGGTGATGGCCATCCTCCTTTGCATATCTGTCTCCCATTCCATCTGGCATTCTGCTAAAAATGCGATTCATGTCTCTTCCATCCCAGCTGCTCCACCATCACCCTCATCACCACCACCACCACCACCACCACCAGTCCCTTGGTGCTGCTGCTTCTGCTCTATGAGTGTCACACTTTGAAAAATTGAAAAATGTGACAGATAGTCCCCTGCTGCCACACTTGCCATCTCTTTTTGAGGTGAAGAAGGCAGACTGGCAGCAGTAGGAGCAGGCATGGGCAGCTGATCTGTGCTGATGCTAATACTGCCTTCCTGAGCATCAAGTCCCAGAGCCACAATGCTGGGGGAAGGGGAATCATAGGATCAGGGGGATGTTGTGGGCTCCCTTGATCACTAGTCTGCCTGCTCTGCATCACTTTTCACCTCAGCAGGAGGATCTACAGTGGTCAAGCTAGTCCCACCACCAGCTGTTTCACTATCATCTCCCTCACCCCAAACCCTCTGTAGCTGCTGTGTGGTAGTAGTAGAGGGACTGCTTGGGGAAAGGCAATGGTAACTTAGGGCCCCTGCCATCACACTTGCCATCATCTCCTCCTCCCCCTCCTACTACTGAGTATCAGAAAGCACACTGGCAGCAGGACCAGGTAGCTGACCTATCCTGCTCACACTGCTACTTATTTCTTCATGTGTCTTTGCTGATTTGCTAACAAATTTCCCCCAGATCCCAATGGACGATGTCATGGACTGGGTATCATTGGGTCTGGGGAGACAGGGCTCCCAGACCCTTCTATGTTGGTGGTGATCACTTGCTTCTCCTCCTCCTCCGACTTACTGGACACATCACAGTCCTTCCAGCACCTCCTTTTTAAGATCCTCTTAACCAACAGTTTGAGCCTCTGCTGCCCTTATTTCTCTATATAAATAGCTACAAAATTACCTAGCACCCTCACTATCTCTCTATCTGCTTACTTTTGTGTTTCGCTTCCTGGAAACGTCACGTCACATTTCTGGAGCAAAAACACAAGGAACATGTAAGTAAATGGGTGGGAACTCTGTAGCCATTGGAAAAAAAAGAGAAAACATTTTGGCAGTAGGCAACAAAGGCAAACATTTTAAGGGGTTTGTTTAAGGTGGATTTTTAAGCTAAAAAGCACAAAGCCATGTGGTTTTTGTGGATTTTTTCACGAGAACACAATGGGACCTATTACCCACCCCTAGTCATGTGCATGGAGGCTGCAGTTTTTTTCTAAATTAAACATATGTACTTTTGTTGTAGTTGGTCTGGTAATTACACTCTGCAAGGCCACTCTGCAAGGCCACTCGTGCTATTTATTGATCTCCCAAGCACCGCTCCACAGTGCTGCATCAGGTCTTTTCAGGTATGAAACAGTCACTACTAGATCATAGCTGTTGCATAGGCAGAATGCATGGCTTTTTAAGGACCGTTGTTAATTAATCTTTATTTATATAGTGCCAACTTATTCCACAGCACTTTACAATTGGGGATAGACATATAGAGATATTAAATAGTACAAATCATAAGTGGAGAACAGAAGGATCAGAGAGCCCTGCTCGTAAGAGCTACAGTCTACAGGAAGGTGGATTGGACACAGAAGGTGTAACTGCTAGTGGGTGTAAGTTTCTCCTGCCACATAAGCTGCCGGTCAGTGGGTGGGAGAGAGAAGTGCTATTGAGTGCAGTGGTCCAGGGAAGGGTTGGTTCTTGGTGATAGTATTTATGGAGGTAATTGATATGCTTCACTGAAGAAGTGAGTTTTCAGGGAGCATCTGAATATCTGAAGGCTAGGGGAGAGTCTGATGTGGCGGGGGAAGGAATTCCAGTGCTCGGTTGCAGCACAGGAGAAGTATTGTAGGCGGGAGTGGGAGGATGTAATAAGAGCTGTGGAGAGGAGAAGGTCATGTGCAGAATGAAGATGCCGAGTGGGAGTGTATTTGGAAAAGAGAGATGAGATATAGGGGGTGAGGTGTTAGTAAGGGCTCTATAAGAACCAGAATTTTTAATTTAATTCTATGTGCTTACGGGATCCAGTGTAGGGATTGGCAGAGGGGACTGGTGTTGGAGAAGCAGTTGGTTAGGTAGATTAGTCATGCTGCGGAGTTCATTATGGACTGTAGTGGGGTTAGTCAGGTGAGAGGAAGGCCAGTTAGTAGTGCGTTACAGTAGTCAAGACGGGACATGATGAGTGTTTGGATTAGAATTTTAGTAGTGTCTTGGGTGAGGAAGGGTCAGATTCTAGAGATGTTGCAGAGGTGGAGGCGACATGATTTGGAGATTGACTGGATGTGAGGAATAAAGAATAGGGTGGAGTCAAATGTGACCCCAGGCAGCATGCTGTAGGGGTTGGTGTGATGGTAGTGTTGTTGACAGTGAGGGTAATATCTGGGGTAGGGCTGGTAGGAGAGGGAGGGAAGATAATTAGTTCAGTTTTGCCAAGGTTAAGTTTGAGTTGACGGGAGGACATCCTGGAAGACACAGCAGACAGAGAGTCAAATACTTGGGACAGGGGTGAAAGGGAGAGGTCTGGGGAGGAAATATAGATTTGAATGTCATCCTTTGGTGAATTCCAAAGGAGTTTATTAGTTTGCCAAGGGATGCAGTGTAAATTGAGAAGAGCAAGGGGCCCAGGAATGAGCCCTGAGGCACTCCGACAGACAGTGGGAGGGATGTGGAGGTGGAGCCAGAGTAGGACACACTGAAGGAGCAGTTGTAGAGATATGATGAAAACCAAGAGAGGGCAGTGTCACAGAGACCCAGAGAGTGGAGGTCTTGGAGGAGGAATGGGGGATCTACTGTTTCAAAGGAAGCTGACAGGTCCAGGAGAATGAGTAGGGAGTAGTGGCCTTTTGAATTTGTGAAGAGCAAGTTGTTGGCCACTTTAGTGAGGGAGGTCTTAGTGTTGAGGACAGAATCCAGATTGCAAGGGATCAAGCAGGGAATGGGAGCAGAGGAGTGTGAGATGGCTATATGCGAGACGCTCAAGGAGTTTGGAAACTAAGGGGAGTAGGGCAATGGGCAGGTAGTTTGACAGTGAGTTTGGGTCCAGGGATGGTCCTTGAGAAGAAATATGCTGCATATGCCTCTCGTCTACCATGTGAAATGAACAGCGTTAGAAGACCTAAAGTTTTGCTAGCAAATGTCATGTCTTCCACCACCAGCATGACATGAAGAACTGATATTATCTTTTGAAGAAAAGCACAAGGGTGAAATTAATTGTGTGCCATTAAGATTTTCTGGCCATAGTAAGTAAGTGGGGGATTATAATTTCGAGGTAATCTTTTTCTCCTATAATGATTCCCATCCCCACTCGGAAATTTCCAGGTCCTTATAGCTACACTGTGCAATTTTAAAATTCTGAAAATGGACCTGTAAACATGATTCAAGTTTGCATATTTGAAAACTTCAATAAAAACTGCCCATGTTTCATCTTAGCCAAAAGGACCAGCAAACATACACTGAAGGAAATATCCATACTTGGTATTGTATTCTAATGTGTGCTGATGGTGGTACCCATGCAGTTTTATATGCTAACAAAGCTTTTCAGTGATGTTTCTTACGCTAATGAAAAACTTGTACCAAGAGACTTTCATTTAACTTTTTTCCAGACAGAAAAGTGTAAATATTTGTTAAACTATACAACTGCTGGACTTTTGGTAGGCAGTTCTGAATGCAGTTTTCAAATGTGTAAAAGATATTTAAAGTGACAGATCCATTATTGCTTTAATGACTGCATATTTCATATTTCAGTGGGCTCCTAACTTATACATTCTGTCAAAAATTCCATGGAAACCCATATTGTAATAATCACAAAACCAAATAGCCAAGAAAGTGCACAAACCATTAAAGGGTCAGTAATGCCCATATTTAACTTTATTTAATATTGTAGAGGTTACAATGGAGAAAGTGGCATCTCTCAAACCCTTACGGTTTGAGAGATATTCGCCACTAAAGTTCCGCCTTCCCTCCCCTTCTCCTGACATCAGTGCTCTGCTGACAGCAGGAGATCCCGGCCCTGGGATCAGCCGGTGGCTCTGCAGCAGAGCCGAAATCGAGCTATTTTAAAAGAATTAGTTCATTGGAACGGTCTACAAAGTGTGCCTGGTTTGCAAGCACTCTTTGTAGACCGTTCCATTAAAGTAGTTCTTCTTAAAAAATGCAATTTCGGCTCTGCTGAAGAGCCTCCTTGAGTCGGCTGACTCGAATCTCCTGCTGTCAGCTTTACAACTGACAGCAGGAAAAGGGGAAAGTTTAGCGGTGAATATCTCTCAAACCGTAAGGGTTTGAGAGATGGCATTTTCTCCAAATACTTTATTTTTGTAACCTCTACAATATTAAATAAAGTTAAATACAGGCATTACTGACCCTTTAAGTTGTCTGACAAGGTCCTTGCAAGACTTTGTTAGCCAAAATAACACTTTGAAATGACAAAGTACAAACACAGAATTCTTTTAGTAGTCATTGTGCATTTAACCATGTTAACTGGTTCTTCTTTCAAGCATCATTGTCTCAGTTGTACCTCTGCTCCAGCTAAATACAGGCAAAATGATTCTGGGTGTTTCACAAGACCAAAAGCAAAAAGATTTCATTAGCATTATTATTTTTTTAACCTTTTCAGTGCTTTGCAATGACTTTGGCACCTCATTGGCACTTAAAGGGCTAAAAGTGGCTGGTAACCTATGGGACACTAGAGGTGACTCAAAATCATTGCTTTACAGGGCTTTAAATCAGTCATGGGCAGCCTGAGACCATTTAGTTATCGAGGACTACAAATCCCATCAGCTCTAGCTAGCATATGACTGGGATGTTAGGAGTTGTGGCCCTAAACAGCTGAAGGGACTCAGGTTGCATACCCCCCATTAACTCCTTGAATGCAAGAGATGTATCCAGTGGCTTGCTTCACAATGCATTGGAGACATATCTAGCATTCCTTTTCATTTTTAGGGGTGCCTTTTTCCTGCAGACCAATGGTTTGCATGTAGGACCCCTGGCAACAAAGAGTTAGTCAGGGAGAATAAGAACATCAGAAATGACTGAGTGAATAATTTAAGTTCTTATATAAGGTCCAGGACTCTTGGGAAGCTTCTTTGATCTGCTAGAAAATATTTCAGTCCCATTTATATTACCGTAGCTGATCTTTCTTCCATTTCTGGTAAATGAGTTCAAAGCATTTGAAATGGAGCTTTAAATTAATACTGCATCTGAATGGGATTCAGTGGGCTAGATGTGTCAAAGGGTGAGAAGGTTTAGCACTCCTTAGGTGTCATTTGCATGGTCAAAGATAGCAGGTTATAAACATTAGCACCCTATTATAAATCCAAACCAGAGCCTTACTGTTCTAGAGAACTTACTTCCCTGCACCGCATGATCTAGACTCAATACAGTTTGAAAAAATGTGCACCAATGAATTGCCTCTTTTTACAGAGATACATTTTTATATTCACAGATTTGTAATTTATTATAAACAATCAATGAGAACCCAGAAACCAAAGCCATTTATGGCCTTTGAACATCAGAGGAGGGTACAAGGTACTAACACAATTTAAAGGCACAAGATCTAAAATCGAATGTAACTAAATACACTTCATTACCAAATAATCCAAGATTGCACACCTTAAAAAAGCTATGGTCAGTTTCTAATTCGCCAGTTTATAAACGAATTGTAAACTTGTCAACTCAAACGTATCTTGCAATTAGATGTTTATCAATCAAAGATATTCTACTCTCGTATGCAAAAATATCTATTCTGGTGTAATGACTGGTATGGACAACTAGACAGTAATTGTCTCAATAGGTGAGAGCAAGAGAGCACTGATAGCAAATTATGCTGGCAGGCCTAGATACCTAATTAAGAAACATGCAGCAAATAACACAATAAAAAAGCAATGACAGGATACCGACTATGCCAGTTGTTGAGGTTCGTGGCTTTAGGTGCAGTAATCTGGCAAAAAGGGTTTCACAATAGCAGATGTGTTAAAATTAATATACTCACATACCATGTGCTTTCTACAAAATGGTGTCCTCAATCATATGGCTTGAGAACAAAGACACAGGGTTGGGGCCTAGCAAGATGGCATCAGACCATGTGGCTGGAGAGCAAAGACACACAGAATGCTCACACTAACAGACACTAGCACAGTTATTGGAAACAACATGCATTTACCAGCACCCCAAAAGCCAACCCATTAATTTTAGGATATACCCAGAGAAGTTTGTTCTAATGACCAATACCACAATTAACACAATAACACCCCAGTACTAGCAAAAAGCAATTATATTTAATAACAAACAATAATATTATAATAACATTACACTGCATATTATCAAATATATTCTAGCGAAACATCTAAAAATACCAACTAGACACTTACTGCTGCAGTGCAAATAAAACATAATATTCAACATTTATAGTATATAACACTATACTTTGGTTACTAGGGTATTTTTTCTAGAAATATTGTATAAAAGAAATACTTACATAAAAAATCCTGGGACAGGAGACAGGATAACAGGCCAGGAAAACTAGATACATTCATGCTGGAGATCTGGGCCAGGCTCTGGTCTGGAACAGTTCTTGGGCCTACATGGCCTGCCTGGAATCTACCCCCCATCCATCACTCTCCTGCTCCATTCCAAGACTGCTTCCTATGGCTCACTGCACACCTCTTTTATTGTTTGCAAGCCCATCACCAGCCCACCTTACCTGACTGACACACCTCTCCTCCCTTCCCCTATAAGCAAGGGAGACAAAGGGAGCTGTGTTGCACAACCCTGTGGCACTCAAAGGGTTAAGAACAAGAAAAAACAGCATCCCCGGTGTTTCCTTACCGCCCAGCACAACCTCTCCACGCATGCTTGCTGCTACTCTCCACTTGGGCATTTAATTCAAAAAGGATAGTGATGCCACCACTAAACCTCACATTACATAGATATGTAACACATTGTCACGGTTTGTTAAGACTCTCAGACGTAAGGTTTAGGTAAAACATAACTTTATTGAAAAGTTAAAGGCAATCCCATAGGGTTTTCATACACATACAAACAATACATAGCAGATAATGACAATAGCAAATAGGTTCTACTGGCCTTGCCAATATACCGGGCAAAGCAACCCAGGCGAGCCTGGAACAAGAGGCTCTACCGGCCCAGCCAATATACCGGGCTGGGCAGCCTAACGGGATACCAGTGTAGTAGGCTCTACCGGCCTTGCCAATACCGGGTAAGGCAACCTTAAGATGGAATAGTATGCGGTTCTACCGGCCTTACCAATATACCGGGCAAGGCAGCCTGACGAAATACCAATAAGTAGGCTCTACCGGCCTTGCCAATACCGGGTAAGGCAACCTTAAGGTGGCAAAGTGAAAGGTTCTACCGGCCTTACCAATATACTGGGCAAGGCAGCCCAAAGGAAGGTGACAACCAAAGTAACCTAATGACTGTCAGATGATAATGACAGTAAGATGGAATATAGAGGTTACCAGGTCAAGTGGTTTCACAGTAATCAGAACTCTCGTGCCCATATACTGTAGGAATCAATGCTGTTAGGACTGGACAGCGCACTCGGAACCATCAAGAACCTGACTGCAAGTCAGGGAGTAAACCAGCGCCCTACGTTAGGAACATACAGGCAGAATGAGAGCCGCAAGGCTTAGTGGAGCAAACCAGCGTCTGCACGCTGGGACCAACAGACTGAATGTGAGCAGCAAGGCTAATGGAGCGAACCAGCGTCCGCACGCTGGGACCAAGCAGACTGTAATGTGAGCCGCAAGGCTACAGGAGCAAACCAGCGTCCGCACGCTGGAACCAACAGACTGTAATGGGAGCCGCAAGGCTAATGGAGCAAACCAGCATCCGCACGCTGGGACCAACAGACTGTAATGAGAGCTGCAAGGCTAATGGAGCGAACCAGCGTCCGCACACTGGGACCAACAGACTGTAATGAGAGCCGCAAGGCTAATGGAGCAAACCAGCGTCCGCGCGCTGGAACCAACAGACTGTAATGTGAGCCGCAAGGCAAATGGAGCGAATCAGCGTCCGCACGCTGGGACCAACAGACTGTAATGTGAGCCGCAAGGCTAATGGAGCAAACCAGCGTCCGCACGCTGGAACCAACAGGCTGAATGTGAGCCGCAAGGCTTAGTGAAGCAAACCAGCATCCGCACGCTAGTAATAAACAGGAGGAAATGTCGCCGAAGCGAATGAAGAACAATGTCGCCACAGATGCAGGAACTGGAAGTAGGAAACAACAGGAACCAGAAGAGCCAAGCGCGGCCAAGCAGACTGGCAACAGGAGCATCAGCTACTGATGAGAACAACCGGAACCGGACTGGAACTGACAAAGCAGGCAGGAACTCAGGAACAGGTTGACTCAGGAACTCAGCAACAGGCCCAATCAGCTACTGCAGCAAGGAGGAAGTGGATGCTGTCAAAGACACCACGAAAGGGCAACCAGAGGGTGCCCAGACTAAGTTTAAAAAGGCAATGTGAGGCGGGCTGAAGGCAGACAGCCAATGGGAGCCCCCTACAGGTGATAGAAACTGAATTGTAGCAATCACGGGCACCGTGATACACATAAACAGTGTGCCAAGTGGAAATATAAGCAGAAAAGTATCCCTCACCTTTTAGTGGTTCTCCACACAGGCTCCTTGGTCTAATTGACAGTGGCATGCTCCTGCTCCCTTGCATCGCCTAGTGAGGGCTGAGGTTCTGAGTTGCTCTCCCTCTCAGGTAATGTGAGGGAGGGCAAAAAGAGGCAAGGACACAGTGAATGAGAGGGATGGTAGGACACAATGCCCTATTAGCACTTTTTGGAGATGGCTGGAAAAGCAATGTGAGTTTTGCAAGAAGAGGAGCCGAGCCTTCTCCCATTGCCTTAGATTCCTGAGTTCTGTCAGGAAAAGGGTTGGTGTACCTCCTTCCAGTCACTGGCTCTTGTCCCTCTGAACTTAGAGCAACCACGTCCCCCTGGTGGTTGCTGTAAGTTCAGAGGTGACAGGAGCGGGTGACAGGAAGGAGTCTGGGAGATGTAGTTTATGCAACAGGAGACGGTGACAGGGGCACATAGAATGAAGATGTATGGGTGAGACGCGAGAGAGAGTGATTGAGTGTGCATGTGGGATTTGTTTTTTTGTCTTCAGCTGGAATTTAAGGTTGCCTCTGGTAAGCAGTTGGATTTTTTAAAACTTGTATTGCAATTGTTGCAGTGAAAGGGTTAACACCTGTAGCAAATTGTTTTGGAGGAAGCAGGGAAGAGAACACAGCACTGGTTAACCCTCTGTGTGGCAGGGCTAGGGAAGCAATGTGTCTCATATCCCTCTGGCGCTTATAGAGTTAAGAGCTGTGAGTAGTGCAGGGTGAAAGAACAGAGTTTGAATGTTTGTCCTTGCAATGTTGGCATGTTTGAAATATACAATTCATGGCATACTGGGGCTGGCATTCAGCTGGGGGATGACCTTAGTGTATTGGATTCATTGAATAAAGCATTGCAATATGTGGGAAACTCCTCACTGCGAGCTCCGTGCTTTCCTGCAGGAGACAGGCCGACTGGAGCGGCAAGGCAGGCATTTTTTTTATTTCTCAGTGTTTGCTTATGTGCATGTGTGTGGCTTGTGTGTGTGTATGTGTGTGAGTGTGTGTGTGTGTGGCTTGGATTGTGTGTATGGCTTGTGTCTGTGTGAGGCATGTGGGGCATGTGTGTATGTCTGTGGTGTAGGAGCAAGTGGCAGCTATTTCTTTTCTCAGTGTAGGGCTTGTGTGTGGGGTGTGTGTGTGTCTGTGGTGTAGGAGCGAGTGGCAGCCATTTTGTTTTTTACCTCAGTTGGTTAGTTGTGGGCGGGCTGGATAGTGGGGTCAGGCCAACTCCCTGCATGATTTTCACAGGAGTTGCAGTGGCCTTCAGCCACTGCAATGCCTGTGAAATTTACACCCTTATTGAATCACCCAATGGGAGCAGTAACTCCTCCTTACTGCCTCCCTGGGTGTGTTTGCCAGGCACACAGAAGTCTTCTTTTATATATATATATATAGATGGGTGCTAGTTGTATATAGGCTGCATGCACATGCTGGGCTGTTGGATCTGAATTCTAGCATTGTTAATATGTGCAACATTTTTAACTCTCTCCCCTCCAATACCATCTCCTGCATTTTTTTCTCTTTTTCTCCCCCCCCACTCTGTGATCCTTACACAAGGTATTTATGACCCTCTGCAAGAAAAGTGTTGATTTTCTCTCAGACCCCTGTCTTATCTGTAGTCACGCTGCTTTAACCCCAGCACACAACTCTATGTATCAGCTGTGAATTTTGTGTCCCTTTGCTCAGAAATGCTTTAGACTTGAGAAAGGGAGGTTCTTCCAAAAGTTCTCAATCCAAAATTCTGTTAGTCCAATAAAAAAGGTATTGAAAGATATTAATTTTGTTTGTTATTTTACTTCACTTTTAGGTCAGAAGAATTGTTTTTTTTATATGTGCACATATCTGACAACTTCCACAATAGAAACTATTTTTTCAGATCTTTCTTTCCTCCATTTAAATTGTTTTGGATGTTTTCTGAAAGTTGTTGTAGCCCAGTTTATCTTTTAAAGTTGGTTTATTTCTTGTGGTTAATAGTGGTCTTTCCCTTACTCTTATCAGGATGTCGTCATCAAAGGTAACATATCCCATTGTTTAGTTAGGACTCCTCTGCTTTATATTAGTTATTGTATGAATCCATGTGTTTCAGCTTTCGTCCTTTTCTTAATGTTCTTTTCTGGGCTGATGTTTCCATTGGGGTCTATATTTTAATTTCTGATTTATTTCCATTATTCCCTTTATTACCTTTTAATATTATTTTTGGAGGTTTGGAAACACAACCTCTGCTCTTTTCTATTTCCATATTTTATGATGTTGTCACTAGTCTTGCCAGTAGGAGATATTTTAATAGAAATCAATACAATTTATATGTATTTTATATAAGGAATATGTGTGTAAGTTGGCAGTATAAAAAGAGATGTTCGTTTTCTGTATGTTTTCATTCTGTGCTTGGGATAGTGAAACAGAAAGCTGCTGAAAGTTTGATGATAGCTATTTTAGAGGAAGACAGACAAAGAGGGAGAGCCTGATTTGCTTGATTTAAGGAGTATTTGTGGTAGCCAGTTGTTCTGTGGACAGGTGGGTTGCAAGGAGTGTGAGTGTGAAGACAAAAATGAGAGTTAGAAAACAAAACATGTTTCACTACTATGTGACAGTGATAGTCAGGCAGCCAAGTGATGCCACCTTACCTAAGTCTCATTTAAAATGGAGAATGACATAAACTACATAGACATATATAATGAATCACACTTTCAAGACAAGACAAACAGAAAATAGGTGCAACTTGACATACTCACTCTTACATCCACACAGTCAAGAACAAGAGTAACATGCATATTCTGTGGTGTGACGCACATTCTGCTATGCTGTGCTTTATCCTATATTGCAATTTGCCAACTGCACATTTTGAAGATAACAGCTATATCATGTATGTTACTATAAAAAATAACACTGCAGTGCTTGGAAGCAAAATATAAAGCTTGCTAGATTGTAGCTAGTGTAGAGGCACATAGGCAAATAAGGGAGGTGGAGTTCTTTGATTTAAGGAATATCAGTGCTAACCAGTTCTCTGGATGGCCTGCATAGAGTGTGGATGTTATTTGTAGATACTGACAGTGACAGGTAGTACTGCAGCAGGAATTCTCACAGCCACAGAAAGTATAAGATTAAATTGTCAATATTTTCTCAGGAATTGCATTGGTGGCAACAAACAGGCAAACACTTTGATGGATTTTTTATTTGTTGGAATTGCCATGAAAAAAATACATTTGTGTTTATAACCTGAACAATCCTTCAAAAAGGAAAATGGGACTTTTGTCCACTGAGTTTAGGCTTTATGTTCCAGCTAGGGTGTTTCCTTGCTTTAATTATAGTTTTTAAAAAATAAATATTATTTCATGAACCAGTTGTGAAATGTGTGATAAGAAAGGATTCATTACAGGGGTCATCTATAACTATAATCCAAAATTTAGTTATTCTTCTTGTTTAAACAAGCCTTCATACAGCTTTGTTTATTTAATGGAACCTAATTATCAAAATGGCTGATACGTCTCTATTTCAAAAAATGAAGCGCCATAGACTGACATAGAAACAAGTGATATCCCTCTCTCTCACTTGAAAGACTTATCACATAGTACAGGAATATAACAGTAACATAGGTTATGAAGCTGAAAAAACACATGGGTCTATCAAGTCCAACCCATGTCAAATCATCCCTGTTGATCCAGAGGAAGGAACAAACAAAAAAACATTGAAGCCATTTCCAATTAAGTCCCAAGTGGGACAGTGAGCTATTTCTCTGGATCAGCATCCTTTCTGCTTTAAAGTCAACTGTCATAATTATCAATATGTTCTGTTCTACATGGGTATCCATTACTTTTTTGAAAGCAGTTACAGTATCTGCAAGCACAACATCCCGTGGCAAAGAATGCCATAACTTTACTGCCCTTTCTGTAAAAACTCCCTGCCTTTGTTTTAGTTGAAAGCACATTTAATCTAGTCTTAATGGATGACCATTTGTCCCCCACTCAGATCTTTGAGTACATATTTAATTAAAGATGTCTTTGTATTGACCTTGAATATATGTAAATGGTAATCAAATCACCCCTTAGACATCTCATCTCTAATGCAAACAAACCCAGGTTGACTAGTCTCTCTTTATAATTAATTTCCTCAAATCCCTTTATCAGTCTTTTTGCAAGTTTCTTCACTTTTTCCACTTCAATACTGTCCTTTTTAAGAACTGGTGCCCAAAACTGTACTCCATATTCTAGATGAGGACTTACCAAGCATTTATATAGAGGTAGAATGATATTTGCATCACGTCATTTATACCCCTTTTATACAGGATAGTACCCTATTTGCTCTTACAGCAGCTGAGTGACTCTGCACACGGCTGTGAAGCCTATCATCTATCAGTACTCCTAAATCTTTCTTGAATGAGGATTTCCCAAGCAGTTTCCCATTTAGTTTACACTAGCAAAGTGGAATGGCATTGCCCATCATGTTATGACCATTGGGAGTACGTGTCTGAAATGAAGACACGCTGATAAACACAGACATATGAAACACACTGGCAGATACATACACACAGTGAGCGGCAGAAACATGCAAAAGACATACACACACACACACACACACACACACACTGGAGATTCACACATGTACACACACATACACACATCAGAGATGCACACACATGTACACACACACACACATAATGTACATGCATGCAATAGGCAAGCTCACACACAGGCAACAGACATGCATGCACACACATGCAACAAACATGTGCACAGACATGCTGCAGACATGCACGCACACGCAACAGACATGCATGCACAGACACATGCAGCAGACAAGCAAGCACACATACACAAGCAACAGACATACACACACAGGTAAAGAACATCCATACACAGAGGGGACACTGACACAGTGATAGCTGACCCCCTTGTGTGGAGGTTCCTGCTCTTGCTGTTCCCCCAGATCTGTAGGTTCTGAATGTAGAAATGTGGGCTGTGGCCACCCTGGGATTAGTGTAGGAGCTTTACAGTGCCGTGTAGGTAACAATCTTGTATTAAAGTGAATATCTGCAGTATTCGGAGCATTAGAAGCCAAATGTAGCCCTCTAACGACCAGAGGACATTACTTCACAATCTGTTGCTGTTCCCTATCTGGTCCTGAAACCATTAAATCAGTGGTATTTGTTATTTCCTTTACTTTCAGGAAGAATTGCAGTATTATGCCTCTGTGTGTTTGGACTGTAGAAATGGAAAGCACAAAATAAAAAGAGATTATGTGAGAGAGACTTATAGCAACATGCTGAGCCATAGAGTGCCATGAAGTATACAGTGGTGTGTCATGGTCATGGTGCAATGGATGATGCAATGCATTAGTCACCTTTCTGGCACTCAAAGGGTTAAATAGAGTGTTGCTAATGTATAAAGAAGTTGTACTGATGACATAAATAATGTAGATTCAGCACCCACGTTACTGTCCCCGGTACAGAAGAGACATTCTTCTCCCCACAATGTGGCTCGCAATGTCCAGATCCAGTGTAGGAGGAAGAAGCCTCTGTTGATTCTGAGGGAACAGGCCTGAGCCTAGGGGTTGGCAGGCATATCAGCCATGTAGAGGCAGTGCTGGGTGCCTGTAAGTTGAGGAAAGACCAGGGATCCTGGGCATCCACTGTCCATCTAAAAAACTAAAAAAAGGGCTCCAAAAAAGCCCAAAAGCCAAGAGTGTACAATGTTTTAAAGGGATACTAATACTTCTATTAAATTAATTAATCACATTATGATGACAATGACTATTTAGTATGGTGTTTAAAGCTGGCCAGGATTGGGTAGTCATAATATGATTGCTTATACTTAGCCAGCTTTAAACCTTAATCCAGTAGTCCTTTATCTTTTGTCACAAGTTAACAACCAAACGGGGAGGAGGATGGTTACGTAAGGAGAGAAAAAAGTTGATCAGAGAAAGGAGTAATAAATAAGTGGAGAGATATGGATGAGGAGTCAAGGAGGGAAGACAAGGTATTAGAGAGGATGGTGGGGTGTCAGGTGGCAAGGATATGCTATCAGAGAGGATGGAAAGTCTCCATCCTCTCTGACACACTATCCCTACCACTTGACACCCCCCACCCTCTCTGATGCCTTGTCTTCCACTTTCTGACTCTCCATTCTCCATATAACAACAAAAAAAAGCAAGAGACTCTTTCATCTGACAACTTCTTACCAGGTGCCATGAAATGAAATAAAAAAAAATAAAAAAAGTCAATACACAAATTATACCAAAAGGAGCAGACTGGAAACAGACCTATGCTAGTCTAAGTGATCCAACAAAATATAGAAAATATGAAAAAATATCCAGCGCTCTTTATGGCAATTGAAAGACATTATGAAATACCAATTATGTTGATGTAATGATATACAAAAAATGTAATTGCAGGATAAATATAATATTTTATTTAAAACAAGAAAATGCTTAACATCGTGTGTCCACGATTAAAGCATCAAATAAAAACAGATGTCAGGTAAGAAAAAAATGATGTATACTAAAAATGGTTGCTCTCACTGTCACTGAAAATAATTCACCTATATAGCCAACAGACCCAATATATACTCTATTACAAAAAAGCCACCTACAGTAGCAAACTGCGATATGCTCAATGATAAGAATAAATGACCCACGCATTAGTTAATTATACGTTTGGGTTTACCAGTTTCGCTGGCTTGGTACTGCCCCACATACACTTGGGGTGTGTGTTTTATAATAAAGGCAGTGGCCTGTTACTACCTACTTGCCATCTATTCTTATCATTGAACATATCACAGTTGCTACTGTAGGTGGCTCTTTTGTAATAGAGTATATATTGGGTCCACTGGCTGTATAGCTGAATTAGTTTTAGTGAGTGCAACCATTTTTAGTACCCAGGGTGGAATCTACCACTGAACAATGTTGTAATTAATGGTAGATAATGTCCCCCTCACAGCTTCCAAGAACAGACAATGGAGTTTCTGGTCCAATGTCACAATTGTACAGTACAGCAAGCTATGTTGGTGGCCTCTTACTTTGTATCCGTGTAGTGTCTCAGCGAACAGCATGCAGATCTTAAGGTCTGGAGCTGTTCGGTGTACTGCAAAGTCCTCCTCCTGACTTGAGAGAAGTCACATCCTTCTCTGCAGCCTATCCAGCTGTGGCATCTGTGATCCTGTCATGTGGCTGCTTCTATGCCTTTTGGCGCAAAGTCAGTGCCTTGCTCTGAAAATAGTGTTATACCCAGATCATTAGCCCTAAACTGAACCACCAATCATGTTTTTCTCAGTTATAGAGTGGTGACCAGCTAGCTCCATTTATTTAATGCTCAGTGCAGTGTGTGAGGTTTGGCTGGCGGCCAACTTGCGAGCCATCAGCAAGACAAGAGCGATGGTGGTTTCCTGGCAGTAGTTACTTGCGCCAACTCAATGTTGTGAGCGTGGTCACGCTTCTTATGTCTCTGCTTGCGTGACATCATCTTCCGGCTCTGCAGCCTCCCAGCTTCAGCATTGGCCCTCAAACACCACAAATAATACTACATGCAGCCATCATTACTGTACTTTTCATGATAGCCACAAGCGAACATGCTAGTGGCTGCAAGTGAACACTCTAGTGGCCGCATGTGGCCACGGTGGCCGCATTTGAGAACCCCTGTTCTAGATCATTAATAAACAGATTAAAAAACATTGGGCCCAGGACTGAACCCTGTGGCACCCCACTTGCAACTTTAGGCCAACTTGAAAAGGTTCCATTGACAACAACTCTCTGCAATCTATCATTTAACAAGTTCTCTAGCCATGCACAGATATCACCTCCCAAACAGAAGACTTTTCATTTATGCAGTAAATGCAGAGTTGTGAGACAGTGTATCAAATTATTTTGCAAAATCTAAGTATACTACATCAACAGCAATCCCCTTATCCAAATTACTACTTATCCTTTTTGTAAAATGCAAGTAAATTAGTTTGACATGACACGATTCTTCATAAAACCATGCTGACTCCTACTAATAATATTGTGATTCTTCACATAGTTATGAATAATGTAATTTAGTAACCATTCTAATATATCACCCATTATGAAATTCAAGCTGACAGAACTATAACTTCCTGTTTTGGATCTTGCTCCTTTTTTGAACAATGGTACTATATCAGCTTTCCTCCAATCACAAGTTACCATGCATGATGAAAGTGAATCAATAAATATTAAGTATATTGGTCTTGTTATTACTGAATTAGGTTCCTTAAGTACCCATGGGTGTATGCCATCAGGTCAAAGCGCTTTATTCACCATAATCTTTTCTAGTCTCTTTTGGACTTTGTCCTCAGTAGGCCATGTACATAGCCTTATCTTTACTAATCAGTTCACATGTATCAGCCTTAAGAGGACCAATATCAACCTTAATGTTTTTGGTATTTATATACTTGTTGAACTGTTTAGGATTTCTCTTGCTCTCTTTTGCAATACTTCCCTCCTTTTTAATTTTAGCTAGCCTAATTGCTTGTTTGCAAATTTTATTACATTCTTTATAATTTTTAAATGCTATATCTGACCTGCCTGACTTAAACACTCTAAAAGCCTGCTTCTTATTGCTCATTTCCCTGCAGACCCCTTTATTAAGCCACATTGGTCTTAATTTGCTCCTCTTTTATTTATTACCCCATGGTATATATTGGTGCATTTATTTGTCTAAGAACATGTTAAACAAATTCCATGATTCTTTTGCATTTTTATCTTTGAAGATTACATCCCACTGAATATCCTTTAATACTGCATTTAACTTTGTAAAATTAGCCTTTTAAAAATGTAATGTGTTGGTTAAACCCTTGCTAATGGATTTCTTATAACAAATTTCAAAGGATACCATTTTATGGACACTCATACCTAAATGTTCCTCTACTAGTTGGGAAAAGAAATAGTCATTAATTATACTTAATAATTTCCCTTTGTTGTTCTGGAAGTCATAATTCTCCAGTCAGTTTCAGATTTGTTGAAATCTCCCATCATGATTACATTTCATGACCGAGAAGCCTTTTCCATTTGCAGTAACAGCTGAGCTTCCTTAAACTCCCCAATATTAAGTTGCTTCTAGCAAATCCCAATTAACATATTTTTATTGTGTGTGCCCCCAGGGCAGGGGCGGACTGACAGGACCCAGGGCCCCTGGTCCAAAAAGAGGTCTGGGCCCCCTGCAGAAATCTCCACATTGCCCCTTCATCTCCACAATGCCCCTATCTCCACATTGCCCCCTTCATCTCCACAATGCCCCTTCATCTCTACAATGCCCCTTCCACAATGCCCCCTTCATCTCCACAATGCCCCCATCTCCACATTGCCCCTTCCACAATGCCCCCATCTCCACATTGCCCTTTCCACAATGCCCCCCTTCATCTCCACAATGCCCCTTCCACAATGCCCCCATCTCCACATCGCCCCTTCATTTCCACACTGCCCCTACCTCCAGTCCCTGGTGGTCTAGCGGCTTGGCTGTGCGAAGTCCCGCGCGCCTCTAGTAATGCAGAGGCTGGGAGATGATGTCATCTCACAGCGCTCTGTATTACTAGAACGGAGCGCCGGCGGCCGTTGTTGGAGAGTTGCTGAGCAGCGCTGGAAGCGGCGGCGGGCCCCCTTCGGTCATGGGCCCTCGGTCCGTGACCAAATGCCCGTATGGTCAGTCCGCCCCTGCCCCAGGGTGTATTTCAGCCCACAGAACCTCTTTTTTCTCACTGGACCCTTCATTAAAAGGATAGTAATGGTTCACAAAAACAGCAGCTCCAATTAATCTTCATAGTATATAAGCCATAGAGAGTGTTATTTCAGTACTGTCAGAGTTGTGGTTCAAGAGTAATTGAATGATAAAGTTTCCCCCTCCCGCCCCTTTTACCTAGTGTAAGCCATCTCTTCTCATATGTGGAATCTGGTTGCTAGACCAGACAGATAACAGCAGGGGACAGTCTTCTTCCTATGAGAACAATGAAAACTCTGCCCCCCCTTAACAAGTGTTTTAGATTTTTCCCTTATCTTAATTGAAGATTGTCCCTCTCTGCGATCTACCTGGGCACATACCTTCTGCTCTGGCTGAGCAGTGTTACATCAGTAAAAGGGGCGGGAGGGGGATACTTTATCATTCAATTACTCTTGAACTACAACTCTGACAGAATTGAAATAACACTCTCCAAGGTCCAAATACTATGATGATTAATTAGAGCTTCTTTTATTATGAAACATTGCTCTTCCTTTACTATCTTTCCTTATACTAGGTTTTAAGGTATGCTGTACAGGTAGGCATAGCTCCAGACCTCCTAAAAAGTAAATAACCCTTTAGATTGACTGCCAAGTCATATGTATCATCTAAGCAGGTTTCATACACAACAATTAGATCATACAGCTAAGATATTGCAATCAGTTCTAGTTCCCCCATTTTACCAGCCATATTACAAGCCTTTTCATGCATACATTTTATCTTAGTTCCATTCTGAAAAATTGCAGCATTTGAAGTATGGATTTGCCTTTTATCAGGCTGTAACCTCCTTATTAGTTGAACTAGCCCACTCCTCCTCTCCACCCCCATGTCCCTTCCCTAACCCCATTTCCTCATTTACATTGCCTTCCTCATCATGTGTTGCATCACCCTCAAACTCAAATAGCTGAGGTCAGCATACTCAATATGCAGGTCCAGGATTGAAGAAGCGGAGGGGGAGAGAGAAACGGGCATCGCTGTGCTACATTAACCCTTTCAGTGCCAGAGGGGTACACAACGCATAGCTTTTTCAATGCGTGGTATACCCCTCTGGCACTGGAAAGGTTAAACAAATAGCCAGCCAAGGGAGAGCACCGTAACTACTCAGTCTCACTGGGGGAGAGAGAGACGTGCACCGGGAACAGTAAGTGGAACAGGGGTCAAGAGGGGATAAACAGTTAGACGGGGAGAGAGAGAGTCAAAGGGGGGATCAGCAGTCAAGAGGGGGATCAAGAGTCAGATGGGGGAGAGAGAGAGTCAAAGGGGGGATCAGGAGTCAAGAGGGGGATCAAGAGTCAGATGGGGAGAGAGAGAGTCAAAGGAGGGTCAATAGTCAAGAGGGGGAGAGAGTCAAAGGGGGGGAGAGTCACATATAGAGAACATACACTGTCACACTGATACACATATAGAGAAGCACACACACATACTTACACACTGATATCCTTACAGAGACTCACACGCACTGACACACATATCCATACAGGGAACACACACTGACACACTTATATCCATACAGGGAACACATACACATATAGAGAACACATACACAAACTGACACATATAGGGAACACCCTGACACTTAAACACATACAGAGGCGGGGCATAAATGGGTAGGGTACAAGGGGTGGAGCCAAGGGGCAGCAAAATTAGGTTTTGCCTAGGGTGGCAAAAATCCTTGCACCAGCCCTGTCTACTTTCACTCACCTTCGTCTGATAATTAGTGCAGCTAGTAGTCAAATACTTCCACCTGTACTGAGACATGCTCTCTTTTGTTTGAGTTCCCAGAGAGGAAGGAATTAACCTCTGAAAGCCTGCAACTTGTGAAGTTAACTTGTGCCAGCTGGACTGTGTTGCTGTATGTTTATTTCTCAAGCTGGTAAACTGACTAGTAGTCCAAATACAGCCAGGAACTGATGTGTTTAGTTAGTGCTCAGTAGAGCAAATATTTTGTTTTTTTGTTTGTGATGCTGCTGTCTCATCACATGGATACAAATGAACAGGCAAAGACTTGAATTATCCTCCTCCTGTGTGTGAAGTGTCTCTGCAACCTAGAAGGCTGATCCCAGGACAGTAGCTACAACACATTAAAAGGTGCTTTTGTCACAATACATATACACAATATTTTACCCATCTGCCTGTCTGTCTGTCTATCTATCATATTTTATTGTGTGTGCCCCCAGTGTGTATTTCAGCCCACAGAACCTCTACTTTCTCACTGGATTCTTCACTAATATCTTCCCTTATACTAGGTTTTAAGTTATGCTTTACATGTAGGCATAGCTCCCCTCCCATTTAATTAACCAGATACCTCCTAAAAAGTAAATAATCCTCTAGATTGACTGCAAATTCATATGTATCATCCAAGCAGGTTTCATACGCAACAATTAGATCATACTGCTAAGATATTGCAATCAGTTCTAGTTTTCCCATTTTACCAGCTATATTACAAGCATTTTCATGCATATACTTTATCTTATTGCCATTCTGAAAAATTGCAGTCTTTGAAATATGTATTTGCCTTTTATCAGGCTGTAACCTGCCTATTAGATGAACTAGCCCACTCTTCCTCTCCACTCCCATGTCCCTTCCCTAACCCCATTTCCTCATTTACATTGCCTTCTTCATCATGTGTTGCATCACCCTCAAACTCAAATAGTTGAGACCCGCATACTCAATATTTCAATCCAAGATGGGTGGAAAGATTGGTTGCTGTATGTATATATGTGTATGTGTGTGTGTGTGTGTGTGTGTATACATATACACAATATTTTCACTTTATCTATCTATCTATCTATCTATCTATCTATCTATCTATCTCTTTTCCTCTCTCTCTTTCTCTCTCTCTATCTGTCTATTAATCAATGAATGTTAGTAGCTACTGTATGATACACTGTCTGACTTCCAAGCCTTTATCCACTGGTAGTCACAGATCTACACATACACTGTCTGACATGCCAGCCTTGTTCCACCATTCACTGGTAGACACACACAGCTACCCATGCACTATATAATACCATAGCGTTTTTGCACTGTTTTCTGGTAGTCATACTGCCATCCATACACTGCCAGACAACCCAGCCTTGTTCCATTGTCCACTGGAAGAAACAAAGTCACCCGCATGCTACCTGATACTGCAGCATTGCTCTACTGTTCACTTGTAGTCACATAGCCACACATACACTGTCTGACACTCTAGTCATGTTTTACTGTGTATCGATTGGTAGCCGCTGAACCTCACATACACTGTTTGCTACCCCAGGTGTGTTCATTTCTTTCTGCTAGTCACACAGCCTCCCACAGTCTGTCTGTCACTCCAGCCATGTTATACTGTCTACTGGTATTCAAACAGAATCATATATATTCTGCCTGGCACCCCAGCCTTGTTCCACTATCCAATGGTAGTGATACAACCCCACACTGTCAGACACCCTAGCCTTTTTCTGCTGCCAATGGTAGTGACAGAACCACACACACACACACACACACACACACAGCCTTGCTCCACGGTCAGTGGAAGCCATAGAACCATATAAACACTTTCTGACACACCATCCTTTTTCCACTGTACACTGGCAGTGACAGAACTACATATCCACTGTATGACACCTCAGCCTTCTTCCTTTGGTGGTATCCACAGGAGTAGGCAACGCCATACGGTTTAGTAGCTTCCATCATTATCAGGCAGCCATAGGATGCACATTTAGATGGACACTTAAACTCTAAGACAAAGAGAAAGAGGGTGCAAGGCCACTGCAAGGGTGGGCAACCTGGGGAATTCTATATTTGCTAGACTATAACTCTCATCATCATCATCATCAGCCAGCTGGGTTGAAGTCCAGCAAAAGATATGCTCAGGAGGGGAATATAGTACAACAAATGGGGCCACAGTTAAAGCATTAGGGCCACATAATTGATGTGCATACCATAGTACATATATCCCATGCATCTTTTGACGAAAAAGATTTAATTCAGGGGAATTTTAACACACTCTGTGGCCCTGGTGAAAATGTGAATGGAAACCACCAAATAGATGAAAACATTCAGAATCCTCTGATGTTTAGTGGTAGTTTTTTTAAGCCTCATTGCTGTTTGAGAAATAAACACAAATACTGTATTGTACACTCAAAGTGAAGCCCCCTGAGAAAGGAGGCCCATGGTAAATATTCATTACAATACCCATGATTGTATTGATTTTGGATTTTGATAATACTAATAAGGCTTTTGCAAAATATGTAATTCAATGTTTTTTATTCAAAACAGGCTGTTTTGCAAGACCCAAAGCACTTGTTGTGCAGCAGATATTTAATTTAAAAGTTTAGTTTAACTGTTCTGAGTATTTCCCTTACAAATAAAAAACATGTTCGCTTACCTTCAGACATCAATTGCAGAAAATTTCTTTTTAGGGCTCTGATCTGAGCAATGTTACTGGACAGCTCTGCTGGATATCTCTCCACTGCACTCTCTCATTTCCTCTTCCTCCCTCCTCTACTCCATGCTCCTGGAGCCACTCTAAGTTACTCTCCCTTCACACACTCTCCATTGTCACTCTTCTGCACCATAGCCCACTGCTCTTCCATGCTCTCCTTCTCAAAACCTTCTTGTTCCCTTCCCTTAGCTAGCTGTCTCTTTCTCTATATATCTTGTTCTCTCTTCCCCAGGCCTCCTCTCAACGTTCTGTATGCCATTTTATGCTCTCCACTGTCCTCCCATCACCCTTCCCCCCTTCCCTCTGTCCCTATGCAGTTTGTTCTGAATCAATTCTAATACATACAAAATTCAGCACTCATGACAAACAGATTAAGAACTAAAATATAACTCTTGCAGCTTTTATCGCATATAAAAAAGAATACCAATTGAATCACTTTATCAAAAGTGTTTATTAGTGAACATTGAGTTACGTGCGTTCACGTACACAATGGGTTAATGGGAAAAAGACCAAAACACTAATCAAAAGTATAAGTGATGAACAAAATTAAAACCTGAATATAAAAATACAAAAGAAAATAAAAAATAAAATAAAAAAATAAAAAACAGATGATAGGAAAAATTTATTGACACTCGATCAACCAGTGAGGATCTATCACTATCACTATGATCCCAAACAATAATTTAAAACTAATCTCCACTCATATATTCCAAATCTGCTAGTAAGAGAAAAACATGCAACAATACATCCCTTCACATACAATCTCCAATGTAACAGTTCCATATAGCTCTATTTTAGAACAAGAGACCATAGATCTTAACCCCTTAACGACCCTTGATGGTCATAGTACATCATGGGTCGATCCGACTGAACGACCCATGACTTACTATGACCGTCATGGAGTTCTGGGCTCCCCCCTCGTCTGCACGCCATTTGGGGAGTCAGGAACCGGAAAAAGAAAAAAAAATGCTCAGTGGTCCTTAACTCAAGTCGCCACGCAGAACGGCCGGTCGTTAAGGGGTTAATAATATACCAGCCTCAGCGCTTCAGAGGAACAAAAAATACCCTATCAGAAAGGACATACACACAAATCCTAAATCTTTCCCTATCTAAGAGATCATTAAAAAACAGTTATTTGCAGATACACACACAAAAAATCTAGGTGAGCCCAGGTAACATAAAAATCAAGAGATGAATCACATAAAAAATTAGTAATATAGATTTATATGTAAAAAGATGGTATGTTTGTGTGAATGATCACAAATTATGATTTCCATATATAATTCTGATTTTCAGAGAATGTCTCCAGATTTGCGATATATATTCAAAATGCACTAGATCTTTACATAGCTTCGATGTTTATAATAGTAGTTGTTGCAGATAAATATAATCGCTGTGAATATGCAGTATAAAGTGAAAGGCCAATGGGGGATACAGAATAATGTGTATATTAGTATTTTCACTGGCATATACATATAAAAAGGAATACTCTCACCAGTATGTCATATTTCCTTGCTTGAACTGTCGCCTTTTTTATATTCGATAATAACAGCAATATAATATGTGATAATAGCAGCAAGAGTTATATTTTAGTTCTCAATCTGTTTGTCAAGCACTGAATTTGTATTAGAATTTTTTCTTGGAATCTGGCTGCTGGATTCAGCTTTGTCTCTTTCATCCTATTTCCTCCTATTGTTTGATATATTGTTCTGAATCAACTTGGATGGACTCGAAATAGTCTTTAAATTGTGATAGTTTTTGGTCATTTCTAGGACTTATGATTTAGTTGTTTTGGTGCTAAAGAAACATATAATGGTCAGAATATGGTATGATTCATTGAATTGTACCATATTCTGACCATCATATGGTTTATTTTGGAATACAAATGTGTAAGTCATTCACATTTTTTCAAATTCTTTATTTTCTTTGTTTCAGTCATTCTTCTCTTTCTTTAAGCCACTATCTAGAGATTTCTTTTTGACTTTCACAATATGGGCTTTAAAAGGGAAAGGATATCATCTCAATGTAGCAATGTCATTCATTGATTTGCTAAGAGTTTACACTGAATTTTAATGTGTTATAACTTGTAAATCTCAGGAGCATCTTTGGCTGACTGAGTAGATGAAGGTGATTTAAGAACAAAAGGAAAACTTACTTAC
This sequence comes from Rhinophrynus dorsalis, assembly GCA_037306005.1. NCBI lineage: Eukaryota > Metazoa > Chordata > Amphibia > Anura > Rhinophrynidae > Rhinophrynus > Rhinophrynus dorsalis. Next base: position 255,559,248 of record CM074721.1, read on the forward strand.
TGTTTCAGTTTTAATGAAGTCTGTTTCAATATTCTGCTAAAACTTTGACTAAACTACAGCCATAGCTAATCTTTCCACTGACTTTCTTGCTAATTCCCCAAGCTGTGAATCAGTGAAAGCCCTCAAGGCCTGAGCTTACAGAGGAACCTGAGACACATTGAAGAGCAAGTTAACATCAGTTTTAGTTGCAGTGAAATATTCAAGGGGAATGATACCTAATAAAATAGGTGTCTCGATCTTTTTCACAGAGGAATTGTAACGGTTTTATGTACACTCAGAGACGGAAGGTTTCGGTAAAACACAATTTTACTAAACCACACAGAATAATAATAACCCTCGCGGGTCCAGCATATAATTACAATATAATACTGACACAGGACAGGTTACAGTGAAGTCAATAACCCACACGGGTCCAGTATGTGATACAATATGCAATACTGACACTTGTCAGGTTACAATTCGTATGATTCACTGAGACAATGGCAGAATGGTACTATTAGGCCAGGAATAGCTGATAGGCCCTAATAGCGGAAGGCCCTCAGGACACTCTCTACGCAGAGAGTGACACAATAGCGACTGTAGCCAAAAAGGAGCAAGCGGAGCCCTGGATACGTGACTGGCTACTGGAACAACAGAGGTAGACTGCAACCGGAGGTGCAGTGTAAAGCCAAACCGAGACTGCAATAGTCTGTGTCCCAAGTGCACAGCACTGCCCCGCAAGGGGTTAACGAACGCTCCGACCTGAGGACAAACTGCCAGATCGTATAGACGGACTGAGGCGCCCAAGAGTAACCCAACCTCAGATAAAGGACAGTAAACAGGCCAAGCATACCATGGTGCAACCAGAAATACCTCCACACCGGAGTGAGAGAGGACAAGGCACTATGGGGTGACCGGGTCACAGTAAGAACTGCCTGAGCAATAACCGAGGCAACCAGAGGTCTGTACAAGACAGAGAGAGAGAGCGCACCGGACTACAGCCCCAAACCGGATCACTGGAAGGAGTGCGAACCGGGATGAGACACACAGAGCAGGAACGTCAGCCAAGCCGGGTCGGTACACGGAGCAGGAACGTCAGCCAAGCCGGGTCGGTACACAGAGCAGGAAAGTCAGCCAAGCCGGGTCGGTACACAGAGCAGGAACGTCAGCCAAGCCAGGTCGGTACACAGAGCAGGAACGTCAGCCAATCTGGGTTGGCACAGAGCAGGAACGTAAACAGGCAGAGTAGTCAGTCCGGGCCATTCACAGGAATCATACGAAATAACGGAACAAGCGATAGCAACAGAAACACCACGAAAGGGCACTGCAGAAGTGACAGGGCTGAGTATTTAAGGGCTGTGACTGGGAGGAGCAACATAACGTTAACCAATAAAAAGGTATCAGGAAGTAGCGCTTGTCAAAATGTTGCCAGCAAAGCACGGGCACCGTGATAGGAATCCTTCGTACACTAGTCTGGTACATTTTTTTTTATAAAATTTTTGGATGTTCTTTAATAGAGCTGGACCAATTCTGTTTCAAACAAACTGCACTACAGGGGAAAAATTAAAGTTCCCATTGGGATGCATTGGAGCCTTATTTAGCATTCAATTGGTTAAATAAATGTGAATATTGGGAATTTGGATTCATTATCTATGTTGCAGTTGGTTTTTTCCAGAATCACTAGGTTACTTCTTTTTAAATCAAACTCTTTGCATTACATATTCAGTTCATGTATTTACTGATTGTTCAATAGGGATGGGCGAAAATTTCCACCTCAAACTGAAATCGGCTAAAAATGGCACTTTCCGCTTGGCGAAAAATTTCCAGCAAAAAGTGCAAATTTTTCGCCTAGCTCATTCCATTGAAATCATTGGGAACATCGAAGTTACACACAACACATAGTATAAAAGGGGCATGAGGGTGCCTGTGTTGGTGGGGTGTGGGGAAAGAATCAGTTGAACAGGGATGATTTTTGGGGAGGTTGTTTACTGGGATTGGGGGGGCAGTTAATAAACAATAAATCCTAAATAAAACAAAATAAAATATAAATCATAAGACATGGGATAAAGGGGTCTGAGGAGGGTGCCTGTGGTGGTGAATGAATGAATCATTTGAATGGGAAATTTGTATTGGGGGATTTCTTGACTGCAATTGTGGGGATAGTTAATAAAAAAATAAGACATTTGTATGTAAATTGATAGAGACAGGAACCCCCTGACATAAGCTGCCACTGCACAAGCCCTGAGAAAAAAATAAAAATGCGCTACTGGCTTAATACCAGCAGGTCATGTTGGCCAGTGGCCACTGTCAAATATCCTCCTGAGTCCTGAGTTGCAACTGCTGTACATACTGTTGCTGCTGAGTTGTTTAAGCAGCAGGATGATTAGGCAGCTGAAAGGGAATGGGATCAACAATGGCAGTAACATGGAAGATGGATGATGAAGGTTCCACTTGCCACGACTGGCTCCAGTGATGCTCGTGAGACAGTAGCATCAGAATAAGTAGTCCCCAGTATATGTGGAGAAAAGAACAAGTTGGCCATTAAATCTTCTCCACCTGCCCCTCCTCCAAAATCATCATGGGTGTGTTGTTATTAGAATATATTATTTCCTTTGAGAGCAGGAACAGTGGGTCTCATCAGCAACTGCAATGTGCAGTGTGTGTGTGTGGTAAATAACGTGTGGGGGCACAAATGTATCCAAACACCATGACACCCGAAACCAAGTACTGCCGCTGTCACTATACCCCTTGCCCGGACCCCGCTAAGGACATGACAACTTGCTGACAGTTTAATAGTAATGATGAACCCTTCCTGCCACCTTCTTAGCATATTCTGCAGGATGGAATCTCCTGAGATGCCGATTGATGCACTGATTGAGATTCTCCTACACTACACTGGCATGTGTGGTCAGTGCAACACACAGTGTGCAATGGGTAGAGACGAACTGCCACATCCTAACATCAACAGAGTGGCTATCATTTGGCAGGGGAGGTAACAAACGAGGTAGATTGGCAGAAGATGTAGTTACCATAAAAGGCGATGGCAAGCTAGTTTTTTCACTCATCATGGAACTTCCAGTCTCTGCCTGGGTTGTTCTATTCCTCCTTCTCTTTGATCAGTTCGCTTTTGAAATAGCACATATTTAATACCACACTCCTTTAAGCCGCATTCAGCAGGTCGCAGTGTTCAAAAGGAGGACATGACAATCTTGCATTGCATATCAGCACAAGATTATTATGTCATGCCTTTAAACAGCACGATCGGTGACCACCATTTTTTTCCATAGAACTGGGGATATTGGAGCCATGAAGATCCACAAAGTGGTGGGAATAGGACATGTCCACGATAGGCCGGGCACTAGAAGAAGAAGGCCAAGGTCTTTGCCAACCATGACTTGGCAAGAGCGACCCTGCTGCCCTGATTGTCAGCCAGCTCATGGCAGGTGCTGCACTTTGCAACCTGGCTCATCCACACATAGCTCCCCCCTACTCACTGGGTGCTCACAGGCCAGGCTCAGAAACCTGCAGCCTGCTTACTGCTGCAAAGAAAAAAGGGAGAGCACTGTGCAATATAGATAAAAAAATTTTTAATAATCCAGCAGATAAAGATGCGTCCAAATCCCCGGGAGCTGATCTTCCCCAGCACCATCACTAAAATGAAACAGGAAGAAAGTTCAGCCTGGGATCCCAGGTTGCTGCCTGCAGTAGGGGTGGGCAACTGGTGGCTCTCCAGGGGTCGTTGGACTGCAGCTGCAATTATTCCCAGCCAGCTATGCCCACGTGTGGATGATGGGAGTTATAGTACAAGAGCAAGTGAAGTGCCACTGGTTGTCCGCCTCTGGTCTGCATCCTGTTACCAAGCTTAAGAGATAGAGGAGCTAAAGAGTTAAATATCAGGGGTATCGAAACACTTGTTGTTGTAACTGTTTAGAATACAATAATAATAGGATACCAAGGGCTGTTTACCGATACTGATCGCATTGTTTAAACGCACAACATGACAATCTTAAAGCAGCGCGCTAATAAAAATGCAATATTTCAAAAGGATACCTCTTTGATCTCCGCCTCACCTCTTGTTGTCTTTCTGGAGAGTCAAGGACAGCAAAAGCGGTGCTTGATTTCTGTGGTGGGTGTTTGTCTTTAACATGTTTGGAGTAAATGTCATGGTGTCTGTGTTTCATGTGTGATATCAGGGTGCTTGTGCCAAGGTGTGTTCCCTCCTTTCCTCTTTTCATTGACTTGTCACAATTTGTGTACAGTGCTGTTGTGCACCCATGATGACTTCAGGGGGAAGAGAACAGATGGAGAAGAATGGCCTCTTTCTTCTTATCCTCCACATTCACCTTCATTGTCTGTGGCAGCGGATAATGTTGCTGCTGTTGCTGCTACTGCCTCAGATTCAGCACTGCAACTAGGATCATGAGTATTGCTACTGCTGGCAAGTGGAACCTGCCCTAGTCCACATCACTTGTTGATCCCATTACCACTGTGTTCATGGTGGTCTGGGGCACACTAGCCTGCTCCTCAGCATCCTGCTGCCCTTGCATCTCAGCATCAGAAGGAATTAGAGCAGTTGCAAATTCCTCTAATTCCAAAATGTCATTGCTAGCGGTGGGGGTGATGCCTTTCCTCATCCCTGTCTCCCATTCCTTCTTAGTTTCTGCTAAAAAGGCCATCAATGTCTCTTCCACCCCAGCTTCTCCAGCATTCAGTCATCTCACTTCTGCTTGGAGGATGTGACGAGCAATGTGACAGAGGGTCCCCTAATGTCACACTTGCTATTTCCTTTTGACCTGAAGAAGAAGGCAGACTAGCAGCAGTAGCAGCAGGCACAGGTAGCTGATCTGTGCTCCTGCTGCTAGTGGTGGTATTAATTCTGTGTCCTCCCCCAACACTAGTTCTGGCCTCTTCAGGATCATGTTCCACCTGGACACTGTAGTGAAGGGAAGGGGAGGACTCCCAGTTCCAGAGTCAGAGGAATGGTGTGGGCTCCCTTGACCTCTAGTCTGGATGTACCACTCTGGATGCGTCACCATTACTGCTACTACTGCTAACACCAACCACATCAAGTTCAGCCAAAGCATCTTCCTCCTCAGTCTCACAGTCACTAGTAATATGAGGATATTGTTGATTACCCCCTCCTTCACTCCTAACGCTAACAAGCTGCTGGATCTTAGTAGCAGTAGTACTAGCACTGGCAGGACTGCTTGGGAATGGCAAGTGTGATTTAGTAAAATATCCCAAATCAAGGAGCGCCTAAGGTGATGAATAATAAAAGTGCAATAATTAGTGCGATATAGAATAAGCTGCTACTCTCAACAAACTAATCCTACATAGTAAAAAATATATCAGTACTGAAAATAATGAGAGGAGCTCTAAAATGGTGAATCAACCTCTAAAGCATTAACAATTAAATAGTGTATATGTATATTCACATATAAACATAAAAAATACTACAAAGTGACCAATATATTAATACCAAATTAAACACCAAAATAAAATATATATATATATATGATAAATGATAAATGAAACTATAGCTACTGTGTGACAAATCTTGCAGTACAAATATAAATTATATCAAAAATTCAATGGTGATAATAGATCAAAAAAGATAAAAAACACTGTACAATAACTCATACAATGTAATAACGATACAGTTAAATATGATTTTTAACAACTGTGAAATAAGTACTCACATTCCACCCATTGAAACATCAGATGAATGATGGGTAGCTCCCAAGACAGATCGTGATGTACATGCAAAATAAAACATCAACACATAGTGTGATCTGTATAATTAATAATGTCCAAAACAATTCTATTAATATTGTAGCGTCAAATATAACCAATTGGACACATTATACAATGGTCTCTGCAGAGTCACTTGAAGTATCCCTACCGGACTGACACAACGGTCAGCAAGCCAAATAAACCATGTGGAGAGCACAGAGACTGTCTCCACTCAGTCACACTCCAGGATAGCTGTTATGGTCCAGTCCCCCGGTCCGATCTCAATGGAACCCAAATATAGTATTGCAAGAGATAAGATACTCACTCAGAATATCTTCCTGCCTGAGCTCCTCTCGGGTTAAGACTCACTCAGAAAATTCTCTGTACCATCCCCGTTCGGTCAAAGGGATCAAAACTTGTTGTATTGTTTCTTATGACATCCACACCACAACAATGTATAAACAGATAATGCAAATGCTACAACTATGATTAAAAATATATTTATGCTGTGGGGAGTTGCGAGATTTCTCTTTCCCGTTCTGAGGAAATAACCTGTATAGTTATGAAATGCGTTGACTTTAGGTACAGCTACAGTAGTTGTCATTTTATTATTTTGTTTAATAAATATATTTGATTGTTACTGCTTTTGAGGTTGATTCACCATTTTAGAGCTCCTCTCATTATTTTCAGTATTAATATAAGTGTGATTTAGGGTCCCTTGCTGTCACAATTGGCATAATTGTCCCCCCCCCCAAGTACTACAAGAAAAACTAGCAGCAGGCAAAGTATTGGTGGCAGCAGGTTAAACACTGGCAGCAGGTTCAGCACTGGCAGCAGGTACAGAGCTGGTGGTAGCATGGGCAGCACGTCTGGAAGCAAGTACCTCACTAGTTGCTGCAGGTACAGCAAAGGTGGTACTGGCAGCAGGAGAAGCATGTCTGGCAGCAGGTATAACACTAGTGGATGCAGGTACAGCAATGGTGTCACTGGCAGCAGGGGCAACACGCCTGGCAGAGGTACAACACTAGTGGCTGCAGGTACAGCAACGGTGGCACTGGCAGAAGGGGCAGCAAGTCTGGCAGCAGGTACAGCACTAGTGGCTGAAGGTACAGCAATGGTGGCACTGGCAGCAGGGGCAGCACATCTGGCAGCAGGTACAACACTAGACGCTAGTGGCTGCAGGTACAGCAGTGGTGGCACTGGCAGCAGGGGCAGCACATCTGGCAGCAGGTACAACACTAGTGGCTGCAGATACAGCAATGTTGGCACTGGCAGCAGGGATAGCACGTCTGGAAGCAGGTACAACACTAGTGGCTGCAGGAACAGCAATGGTGGCACTGGCAGCAGGGGCAGCACATCTTGCATGTCACAGCTTGCTGTACCTCTGGGCCGGTGTTGTGTTGGCGGTTACTGATGCCTGGCTGGGGCCAGGACTGACGCTCTTTTATTGCTACCCGTCTCTCTCTCTCTGATTGCGGCCTGGTCGCATCTGGTGCCTCTTGCGGTCGGCCATGTCCTTTCCCGGGGAGGTGTGGCTGGGTTCCTTCTTCCAGGCAACGCAGGGTTTGATGCTTCTGTGCTGGTTGTTACAACATTTTCGGGCATGCGTCAGTGGGAGTGATCCATGTACCGGCTTTATACCATGGACCATGTGAGACTCCTCCTTCCTACTTCCTAACAGGGTATATAAGGGCTGTGGACACTTAGCTCAGTAGCCCTAACGTTGGTGTTTGATTCAGTTGCATTTCTTCTAGTTGCATTCCGTGTATGACCTTTGCTTTGTCTGACCATCCTATCTGGTGCTGACCTGTGGGTCTGTCTGACTATCCACCCCGTATTACCCTGGTATATAGTTAGATACCCAATCTGGTGCAGACCTGTGGTTCTGGCTGACTACCTGCTCTGTGTATGACTTGGCTTGTCAAACTATCCATCGTGTTGCAGACCTGTGGCTCTGGTTGACCACCCGCTCTGTGCCTTGACCTTGACGTGTCTAGCTACCCATTCTGGTGCTGACCTGTGGCTCTGTCTGACTATCTGATCCGTGTTGTCCTCGACTTAGTCGGATACCCAATCTGGTACAGACCTGTGGCTCTGGCAGACTTCTCATATATTTATTTGGGCAACCCAGTCTTTGAGAGACAACCCCGGACACAGTCTTCCACTTCTCATAGGACAATCTTTCTCTGTGGTGGGATTATCTCTATCTTATTCTGTATCGATTTACTGATATTCTGTTATCTGTTTGCCTCTCTTTAATAAAGTTATTTTACTCTAAGTATGTGTCAGAAAGTCTTTTGGGTTCCGTGACATTGAAGCAGGCACAGGCAGCTTACCTGTCCTGCTCTCACTAGTACTACCCTTTTCTCCCTTTGTTCCCATTCCCATTTACCCCTTCCTTCTCATTCCCTTTTCTCCCTCCCTTCCCATTAAATTCCCCAAGATCCCTTGGGGTGATTTAGGGGGACTGGATAGCATTAGTTGAGTACTGCCAGTCACTTCCGCCTCCTCCTCCTCAGACTCAGTGGACATATAATAAGGGTCCTTCCAGTCCCTACTTTTGCTGCTCATAGTGATAGCAGTCCCTATGAGAATCTCCTGCCTCAAATTTTTCCAAAATATCACAGCAAAACAGTATAGTACGTCTATCTCACTCTGTAGCTGCTTCTATTGTGTCTGCCTTCAGCGAAAATGTCATTTTTATAGCGGAAGTGTGAAAACAACGTAAATCAATGGGAGGAAACTTTCTACCCATTGAAAAAAGGGCAAAAGATTTTGGCCAATGGGCAAAAGATGTGAAAATTTTAACCACTAGTTTTAAAGCAGATTTTGCTGCGAAAAAGCGATTAACAACATAGTTTTCGCTAGATTTCTTGCGGGAACACGGCAATAACTTTCGCCCATCCCTATTCTTCAATAGTACACACCTCCTCAGTCCCCACTTCACAAGAATACACTTTTGAAAGATTTGTCATAGGAAAAAACAAACTATGCATGCTCATTGGCAGTACAGCAGTATGTCAATGTAAAAAAGTATATAGATCTGCTGAACTGCTGGATTCAGGACATGTACCTAAGTAACACTTTCTGTTAAACACATTTGACCAAAACCAATTTTGTTTGTCCTGGCCTAAAATAATTTATTTCAATCTATTTTTGAATATGATTTTGTTGTTATTTATTGGAAATGCCTTTTAATACATTTGTAAAGTGCATTGGCAACCAAGTCATTAAGGTTAGAAGCACATTTAAAAACAAAGCATGGAGGATGATGGCTATGATGATGAAATTAAGTCTTTATATCATGTAAGTATAGTTTGTCTTTAAACAGAAAGGATTGTTTGTTAACCCTGAGTTACCTGAATCACAACCAATCAAAAGTCTCTTCCTTATTCTTACATACGTATTATGCCAAACATAGAGCAATTATGTGGAAAAACAACTGTACCATCTTTATAAAGGGAAATGCCGTATTCATATCAGTGGGAATTTAACTGATCCATATGGTGCAGCTATTTTGACCCCAAACTGTGTCACTTTTATCTTTATACATGTACCCCTATTTCTTTATTTTGTTGTTTCCTTGTATATTTCTCTTCTTTTTCTCTCTACAAATGTTATGCCATAGACCTAGGAATCTACTAGAAGCTAATGATGCTAGATGGATACTAGAGATGTCTCCTGATGCATTGTGCATCATCTATAGGGTCGAATTGCTATTGTAGATGTCTAAGCAATTTGATTTCTATTTTAACACTTAAACTAACATACAACAGAAAAAAAGAGGGCTACAGTCATGTTACATAGTCAAGACAATTCAGCAAATATATAAATATAAAGGATGCACTCACATATTGGTCATCAGATAGGGAATACTCCAACCTACTGACAAACACACATATGGAGACAGTATTCCATCTCTGATCAGGGACCTGCAATCACTGTATCAGATGCTGAGGAGAAAGAAGGTGCTCATTATTTACAGATATAAAGAAAAATAACATAATATAATTGTAAAACTATATACATATAAGCATAAATAAGCTAAATAATCTGTCCCGCTTACATGTTTCACAGCTACAGTGTTGCTTTATCAAAGCCTACAGCTAATGTAAAAAGAAAGTAGCAGCCTCATGCTAGAGTTTAAATTCCATCAACTGGTATCTGATTGGGAAATGTGAAAAGCTTTAGCTACCATATAATTGGATGGACAGTTCCAGGATATAACGATAGCAAACGAGGATTGGTCCACAATGCCAAAACAACACTGTCACTCACTGTGTTCATTTTCAGCTTGACTTTTTATTCTTTTTGATCCTAAGTCACGAAGGTACACATGTTCCTCCCTGAGTTCAGTAGGCTTTAGTAGGAGGGAGTACCCTTCTAATACTCTGGTGCATATCCTTCTATGTTATATTGCCCCCTGATGACTTCAGCCTGCCCTTAATCCCATACTCTTTATGGTCTAATGCATACCAGTCATAGAGGCAGAAGGAAAGCTGTTTATATCCTCCTACTGCCCCGTTTGGGATTATCCCAGGAGGAGTAGTGCACAGCCCCTTACTGCTTGGAAAGGGGTTGTTCTATAGGCCATTCATGGCGGGTATAGTTGTCGGCTGAACCGGGGTCATGCAAACAAGCGTTTGTTCATCTATTGGGGGCTGAAGGTTTGGTATGTGATCACTGGTCAGTCCGTTATTGTCCTTGTGGAGTTATGGTCAGTTTCCCTTAGTGGGCTTGCCTTCTTTGGTGTCAGTACAGCCTCAGTTCTCTCCATCAATAAGCAGTCTCATCGTGCTGGGTTATTGTTGTTAGCCTAACCCTGCTCTCTTTCTATTTGGCAGCCTACTGCTATTTATTGTAGCAGTCACAGCCACCTGGGTGATTTGGCAGCCTTACCCTGTCATCCACAGACCTCTGTTATATTATCTGTAAGCAGTCTCAGACTGCTTGATTATTGTTGGCGGCTTTGCCTTGCTATCTTCCTACTAGCTAATATCTGCTATATTAACTGTAAGCAGTCTCAGCCTGCTGGATTATTGTTGGCAGCCTTACTCTGTTATCCTTTGCTTCATAGACATCTGCTATATCACCTGTAAGCAGTCTCTGGGTTTTCGTTGGCAGCCTTGCCCTGATATCCTTTTGCCACCTTGTGACATCTAGTGTTGTTCTTCTGAGAGACAGCCTGCACTGGGGGATCCACCCTTCCTATATTACTGGATCATTACCCACTAATTCTAAACTGGTCATGGTCCTGGCTCAACTGGGATCGGACATCTGGTTTTGTGGCCAGAATCTTTACTCTGGCCTGGGGTCAAAGCAAGGAATTGGTGGGACTGGAGATGCACTCGAAGTACGCTCACTAGCTATGAACCCTAGCTACCACTGATCCAGATTGTTATTTTCCCTGACGTTTATAATATTTCTCTTATTTTTGCTGAAGTAAAGATGCAGATTCTGAGTGGTCTAGCCAACATATTGGAGACCATGTGGGCATATCAGGACGTAGATAACATAACTAGAACCATAGTTCACAGAGTTCCTAGTTTGAAAAGACTCTGAAGTCACAAAAGAAGTAAGTTCAGAGGTTCTCCAAGTAGTCAGGCATCTACCTCCTGAACATCTATAAGAACCCCTCAATATTGAGTTGAGACTAGAGCAAGTGGATGAACTATTTGTATTCAAATCTAAATTGGTCCAGCAAACAGATCTCTGTTTACTCTTGGACCAGGAGATAGAATATTCTTAAGGGTCTGAGTCCTTCTATACACTACTCAAGGGTAAACTGTGGAGAAGGTGGTGGTAGTGGAAAAAGTAGCAGTGATATGGGAAAGATGAATATTCCACTTGCTTCTAATAATGCTGATGAGAAAGCAACAGATGACGCATCACCACAAACCACTTCAGGTGCATCCGTGGAAAAGCTGTGTAGTCAAAAAGATTCTTCTCTACCTGTCTTACTGATAACATTGTTGTGGGAATACTTTTCCTTGGGGACAGGAACTGTGAAATTGTCTTCAATTGTAATTTGCACAGTCTGTGAAAGATTGTGAAGAGGGTGAAGGAGGGGGTCACACTTTGGAGCATCAGCCATATTAAAGCATATACAGCATAACAACGCTGAGATTCATTCTGAACATGTGGAACCATCCCTCCCAAAAAAATAATGTTCTGCTATTACTGTGCCCCCTGTCTGTTTCCATAGTCAAGAGCAAAGTGGCTCAAAATAATCCATCAAAACAAGGTGTGAAGCAGCTCCACACCACCAGTCCAGAATGTTGATGCCATCACCTGGATTGTCTTTAACTAGTCCTAGGGTCTGGGCTACTAGTAGCAATAATATCCCAGAGCCCCCTCTCCCCATACCCTTGAGTTCCTTCTCAGTAGTGGTGCTACCACAGACAAATTTGTCACCTGTACCATCAGAAGACTGTGAATTTGCCAAAGTGAGACTCTGAAAATATGTCTCCACACATTGCAAACTGTATGTTGCAATGATCAAAAATGCTAATATGGTAGAGATCAATAAAATTTGGGACTAAGAGAGCATGAGCAGACTGACTATTCTGCATCAACAACAATAGGGCTAGTAGGAAGGAAACAATGCCTGTCCCATGTCATCTCTAGCACTGGTTCTATGACAGTCTGTGAAAATGAAAATTAGTATCCCAATCCCATAACAAATAACACCACCCATGGTCATGATGGATAGTACCTCAGCCTCATCCTGTGATGTGACATTTGATGCTCAGACTACAGAAGCAGGAACTAAGTTACTAAACACTATATTGTCACTGGTGGTTGGCATATAATGTTTCTGGTCTTGTCCATAATGCTGCAAACAATTTTTTGTTTAAAACTTATCTAGTCTTAAGTCTGCAAATAATTTTGTAAGGCTTGTCTTGATATTTACCAAGGCTTGCCTTTCTGAAAAACTGCAGATACTTTTTTCAAGGTTTTCTTCATGTAAGCCTACTAACAATTCTTTCCAAAGCTTGCCTTATATATGCCAACCAGGTGATGAATGGCATGTTATCATGAATTGAGCAGGAGCCTTACATTGTCTCCATTAGAAAGCAATGAGATATATTCTTGCTATATTAACCCTTTGAGTGCCAGAGGGGTATGCAATGCATTGCTTACCTCTCTGGCAATCAAAGGGTTAATGGATAGTCACATGACATTTCTGAATTTGTGCCAAGAGTTGAGTAAAGGTACTCTGAGAAATCAGATTCTGCTAAAGCATGTACAGAAATTCGAGTGGGAGATTGCATTGTGCAGGATGAACAAGAAATGTAGAGGAAATTTGGAGAGCACTTGGCATTATCATAGAAAGCAACTAATTGTCTCAGGGAAGGCAAACTAACAATTGTGGTAATTTGTGGTAGAGTCACTTGCAAATCTCTTGCTATCAGAATATGGATTACAAACTGATGTACATGAACACAGTCTTGCTCCAAGGAGTAGCCCCACTGCAGTTGAGATAATTATAGCATTCCCCTTGGATAACTATGTTCTAGGCCAAAAGGGTGACCCAGTTGAATACTGGCAAACAAAACAGTGCATGTGGCAAGCACTGGTGTGTACATCTTTGTCTTTATGGTGTTGACTGATGTTGAGATTATATTTTGTAGTCAGACTCTCCAAGTTTATGATTATAATTTTAAAATTGCTGTATCAAGAGCAGAGGTGTTACGACTTTTGATGTATATACAACTATATGCATATGGCATGTCTTTGTAAACATGATTAGCAAGCCTACATCAGTATGGTAGTAAAGGGAGGGGACAGCAGTTTACTAGGTAAACTTTTATAAAAATTTGAATTTTATTTTTTTTGTTAACAAGCTTATGCTCAGTGTAACTTAAGAAAGGAATTTACTGAAGGGTTATCCTCTGAAGCAGGCCTTTCAAAACATGTCTTATTTACAGATGGTTTACAGGCTTAGTAAACTATTACAAAAATTAAACAGTAGCTTACACATCATTTTGCATTTGCAAAAATAAGTATAGGAAACACATTTAGAGAAAATGGTAGCACAGCCTAATACAGGAAAATATGTTTAAAAAGATTTCAGCCATGCCTACAGCAAGGCAAGATTTGAAAAAAAAATGTTACCAGGCCTACATCAAGATAAGCTTTGAACATTATTTAAAGGCTTGCAGTAAGCCAGGTCTCAGAAAAAAATTGTTTGCAGGCCTCCATCCAAGAAAGTCTTGAAAGACATTTTTTAAGGCCTACTACAGCCAGGTAAGTCACCACAGAAACATTATATGCAATTCACTGGTGCCGAAAATGATGTTTGCTAAGTTAGTTCCTCCTGCTCAGTTACCTTTGCATACAATGTCACACCACAGGATTAGGATCATATATTATCTACCATACCCATGGTGGTGGTGGAAGTGTGACTGAGATTATCATCTCCAAAGACTGTGGCAGAGGAACCAGCACCAATGATGACATAGGAGAGGTGGTGTTGTTTCTTTCCTATTGGTGGTAATGATGCAGCCACAGCAAACACAAGAAGCCACCACCACTTCAGGTGAATCTGAGGAAGAAGTTTAGGCATCACAGTAATCCTTCTTCTTCTTATGCCGCTCTCCTAAAATCATAGGTGTTGGAATTGTTTTCCTTGGGGGCAGGGAAAGACAGTGCAGTTATTATTAATAACTGCAATGTGCACAGTGTGTGAACAGGTTGAGAAAGGGGAAAGACATCACATATCTTGGAACGTCTGCTCTAATTAAGCATGTTAATTATATTAATCATCCTCCAAGAAATCAGGTGGTGTCTGTCACTATATCTCTTGTCTGTCCCATAAAAGCAACATGTTATGTGGTGGTGAGACAATGAATGATTGACACTTCCAATGGGTCATTAATTACCACTCAATAACAATAATTATGGAGACATAGATTCACAGACTGCTGGTGGCACTGATGAAAAATCTTTCCATGGCAGTCCCACTTCAGAGGAGGACCCTGAGATTGTGGAGGTGGCTGGGATGTTACTACTATTAACCCAGATCCCGGGACTACATAAAGATGAATCAGATGACTCTGTCAATGTTCTGGACTGGTGGCGGGTTATCTCATGTCTTTTTATGTTTGATTTTTTTGGACCAACTTGCTCTTGACAGTGGGACCAGACAAGAGGCATAATGATTGAAGCACCTGTATTTTTCTTGTGCAATGTTCCATATCAATCTCAGGGTGCGTATACTCCTTGTGTTTTATTAGGATGGATGTGCTAAGATGTGACACCACCTTCCCCGTCTTTTCAGTCTTTTCACAGTATGTGCACATTGCACTTCTGGATGCTTGCACAGTTACTGCCCCAAAGGAATAGTATTACCACACCCATGTTTTTAGTGGGAGAGGTAGAGAAACATCTTTTTGACTATACACCTTCTTCCCAGATGCACCTGAAGTGGATTGTGATGCTGCTGCTGCTTCAGCAACATTGCCTATATTACTGCTGGTACATCAACTACCATCACAACATTTTGTGGTAGAGATGATGACCCCATACCAGTACCCAGCATGGTGGTCACAACAGCCTGATCTTTCTCTATCATTTCATGGTGGGACTGGGAGTCAGCAGGAACGTCAGAAACTACAAGTATATCACCACCAAAAACATCAGGTCAGTGGTGGGGGTGTAGAGGCCCATTCCCTTCATACCTCTCATCCACTCCTGGCTTGTATAGCTAGGAAAGCTTGCAACTTATTAACACTGATACTACCACCATTATCATAAGCAGCAGCATTCCCTCCACCACAATCTTCCTCCTTTGGTAGTGGTAGTGAATTTAAGAGTGACATAGGTCTAGGTGGTACACCTAGTGTCACTCTAACATATACACCAGCAGCAGGCTTAGATGCAGGCAACAACTCAGGGCACTGGAAATGTGGTGGCAAGAATATCTGCTAGGGTGTTGGCAAATGCAACAATATCCGGTAACAGCACTATCTTCTGCTGGTAGATTCTGGAGGCTGTCATTCACAGGAGATGTGGTTGGTGTGGTAGCAGCACTGTCTGGTGGGCCCTCATGTTACTATTAGGGCCATTGTTGCTTCTACTGGATTCATCCAAATCATCATCAGCATTCCACCAACGCCTTTTACTCACCTCTCCCCATACAAACACAGTGCAGCAGACAGCAGAAGCAACAGATATACTGGTGGTGCTTGCTAACTCTCTCTCACCACACAGATACTCCCCAAAGTTTTTTTTCTTATCTCTCTCTATAGCTCTCTTTTTCTATAGCTCTCTCTCTGTGTCAACTACACCTTACAGAATTAATTTTATGGCAGTGAGTTGGGAATTATAGTGGTCATACAAAGCAAAGTTCTTGAAAGAAATTTGATGGCAGCCGCAGATATGCATAAATTCATGAATTTTCAGTGAAAGGTGAACTGCCAAACATTCTGGGGGAGGAAGAAAGTAAGATACACAAGAGAGCAAGAGAGATAGACAGAAAGACAGTGAAAGAAGGAAAGACTGAATTTATAAATGCAAGACAACTGACACTGTGGGGTGCGGTCTTTTAAGGTATAGTAATGTTTCACAAAAAAGCAGCTCCAATAAATCTCCATAGTATTTGGGCCATGAAGAGTGTTATTTCAATACTGTCAGAGTTGTAGTTCAAGAGTAAATGAATGATAAAGTATCTCCATTCCACCCCTTTTACCTAATGTGAACCACCTCTCCTCAGATGTGGAATTTGGTCACTTGACCAGACAGCTCGCAGCGAGGGACAGTTTTCTTACTATGAGCATAAGGAAAACCCTTACCCCCTAGACAGGTTTTCCTTATGCTTAATGAAGATTGTCCCTCTATTCAATCCATCCACACAGTTTTGCTGCTCTGTGGTGAGCAGTGTTACATCAGTAAAAGGGTTGGAGGGGGATACTTTGCCATTCAATTACTCTTGAGCTACAAATTTGACCTTATTGTTTTTATTTTGAAACATTACTATCCCTATAATGCTGTGTATGTTACATAACACAGACAACCCATTACATTAATGCTAGTATATATCTATATAAATAGATAATATAATATGGCAAAGGATGCACTCTCAAGAGAAAAGTCTTGGCCTGAGTGCATGATCACAGGACTTTCAGAAAAAAATCTAAATGTAATGAAAAAAGATGTTGCTAGGTTGACATTTCAGAGAGAAACACTGAAACATTGACCTGACAACTATTTTTTGTGTGAAAGCCCAGTATGTGTGTGTAATAAATATATAAATATAGATAAATAGATAGATAGATTGCAAAAGTTTTAGGCAGGTGTGAAAAAAACGCTGTAAAGTAAGAATGTTTTCAAAAATAGACATGTTAACAGTTTATAGTTATCAATTAACAAAATGCATAGTGAGTGAACAGGGTAAAAATCTAAATCAAATTAATATTTGGTGTGACCCCTAGGGGTGGGCGAAAAGTGAGAAAAATTTCCTGCATGACTTTTCACGAAAAACTGACAATTTGTTTATTTTTTTTTCCGAAAGTTTTCTCCTTTTCTCCAATATAAAATTGTCCTCCTTTTCGCCTATTCCAACACATTTTCTCAAACTCTAACACATTTTTCTCCTATTCCAACACATTGCTAGCCTATGTTTCCTATGGTGAAACATTTCACAGCAAAAATTTACTTCTTCTGAGGGCTGTAATGGAAAATAAATAGCTGTGAGTCAAAACTGTGAGTCCTACAGCAGGTAGGTCGTTCCAAACATTTTGGAAAACTAACCACAGTTCTTCTGTGGATTTATGCAGCCTCAGTTGCTCTTCTTGATTCATATAATCCCAGACAGACTCAATGATGTTGAGATCATGGTTCTGTTTGGGCCATACCATCACATCCAGGACTCTTTGTTCTTATTTACACTCAAGACAGTTCTTAATAACTTTGACTGTATGTTTGGGGTCATTGTGATGCTGCAGAATAAATTTGGGGCAATCAGATGCCTCCCTGATGGTATTGCAAGATGTATAAGTATCTGTACTTCTCAGCAGAGAGGAGCCCATTAATTCAGACCAAATCCCCAACTCCATTTGCAGAAATGCTTCACTGTTGCCTGCAGACACTCATTCTTGCACCACTCTCCAGTCTTTGGCAAACAAACTACCATCTGCTACAGCTAAATATTTCAAATTTTGACTCCTCAGTCCAGAGCACTTTCTGCCATTTTCCCCACCCCAGTTCCTGTGTTTTGTGCATAGTTGAGTCACTTGGCCTTGTTTCCATGTCTGAGGTATGGCTTTTTTGGCCGCAAGTCTTCCATGAAGACCACTTCTGACCAGACTTCTCCAGACAGAAGGTGGGTGTACAAGGGTCCCACTGAGCTGATGGCACTGATGGACATCTTCCAATTGCGAAGGGAAGTAAGCATGATGTGTCTTTCATCTGCTACACTAAGTTTCCGTGGCAGACCACTGCATCTATGGTCCTCAACATTGTTCATTTCTTTGTACTTCTTCAAAAGAGCTTGGACAGCACATCTGGAAACCCCTGTCAGCCTTGAAATTTCTGCCTGGGAGAGACCTTGCTGATGCGATATAACTACCTTGTTTCTTGTTGCTGTGCTCAGTCTTGCCATGGTGTATGACTTTTGACATTAAACTGTCTTCAGCAACTTCACCTTGATAGCTGAGTTTGGCTGTTTTATTCCTCCTAAACAGCTGTTTTTGTTTCAGTTAATTATTGTTTTTCAACCTACATATTAAAGGGATAGTAAACCTTGAAAATAAGTTTATTTTATATTGTAGCCCTTAAAAAAACATGAAAAATGATATAAGTCTTACCTCCCAAGCCTTTATGGTTTTGGAGATATTCAGACGAAAAGTTTCCCCCTGAGTGACGTCACCATTCTAGCTCTCAGATTTGGAATCCGGTCCCGGGACTGGCTGCAGCTCTCCAGACGTACCGAGATCACGATCTTTAAAAAGAACTTCTTTGTTGAAATGGTCTACAATGTGTGCTTTCAAGCCAGGCACACTCTGTAGACAGTTCCAATGAAGTAGTTCTTTTTAAAGATCGTGATCTCGGCACTGCTACAGAGCTGCCGGTTGATCTGTGGACCGAATTCCAAATCTGTCCACTAGATGGCAGACTTGGCTGAAACAGCCAGGAAAAGGGAACTCTACTTTATTTTACTTCTGAATATCTCCCAAACCATAAAGGTTTGGGTGATAAGACTTATATCATTTTTCATGTTTTTTTAAGGGCTACAATATAAAACAAACTTATTTTCAAAATTTACTATCCCTTTAAATTGATGATCATTAGCACATGTTTGGTATACTTGTTTAATCATACACCTGACTATATGCCTACAAAATCCCTGACTTTATGCAAGTGTACCTAGAAGAATTGATGCCATTTTGAAGGCAAATGGTGGTCACACCAAACACTGATTTGATTTAGATTTTTCTTCTGTTCACTCACTATGCATTTTGTTAATTGATGAATATAAACTATTAATATGTCTATTTTTAAACGCATTCTTACTTTATAGCATTTTTTTCACACCTGCTTAAAATTTTTGTACATTAATGTGTATATATGAGAAAATGAAAAGAGAGGGAATGGCGCCAGGTATCCCCAGGAAGTAACACTAAACTGTATCAAGAAAAGGAGCCATTACTATCCTGTGAGTCTGACAGTGAACAGAACCCAAAAGGATAGGTAAAAACAAAAAAAGGAGAGCGCTCCTGTTATGAATAGTATTAAAATAGTATGTATTTAATAAAATAATATGCAAACAACATGTAAAAGACAATAATATAAAACCGAACTATAACATTGAAATAATAAAATAATCAATCCATAACAGTCCATAGATGTAAAGGAGGCAATTCATAGTTTTGAATCTGACTGTGATGTTATCACTGAATAAAAAAATACATCATATATAGACCTAATTTCTCTAGAAGACAATAGGTGTAGATGGAATAGTTTTATGGGTTATGTTTCCCATCCTTTCAAATGATGTAAAATTTAAATATGTAACTTCTCCCATCTCATGTCCTCAGCCGTCCCCTAATGGATGTCGTTTGCAACACTGTGGCCCTCCAATACTTAGCAGAAGCAATCAGCTTGATAAGAGGGATTCAGCTTGATGAAAGGGATTCCCCTTTATTGATTGCGCTCACTGAGATATAGCTGAATGGACGGAAAGTAAAAGAATGTGTAGAGGCTGTGGGCAGAAGTAAGACTTCCCTAAGGAAGAATCATTCTGATACAGAACATGTAGGAAGAGACTGTTCCAGTTATTTTATTATATTATTTTACTTTAGCCTGGACCAGTTCCAATTAGATATTTGAAGAACTCTCTTTACTTATAAAGACCATTGATTCAACTATCTTCTGCAGTACAGCCAATAGATTTCTGATGGTTATTTTATTGAATTGCTGAGGGGGACCTCTGCCCACTTGGAGCCTGCACTTTGTTAAGAGGGATGAGTGAAATCAGCAAAATCTTACTTCTGCCTGCAGTCCCTACATATTCTTTGAATTACTAACCATTCAGCTATATCTCGGCGAGAGCAATCACTAAAGGGGAATCCCTTTCATCAAGCTAAATCCCTATCATCAAGGTGATTGCTTATGCTAAGTATTAGAGGGACATGGCATTACCACCTAAATCCAACGGGGGACAGCTGAGGACAAGAGATGGGAGAAGTCACATAATTACATTTTATATAATTTGATATGGATGGGAAAGGTAACCCATAAGACTATTCCATCTACACCTTTTGTGTACACCTTTCAGTCTATATATGATATATCTGTTTACTCAGTGATAACGTCACACTCAGATTCAGGACAATATATTGCCTACTTTACATCTTTGGAATGTTATGGACTGATTATTTTATTATTTCAATATTATAGTTCAGTTTTATATTATAGTTAGAACAGAGCTCTCCTTATTTTAAGTCCTTTGCTACTAGCCAGACCTGAAAAGATACTCGCAACTGCAAGCCATAGCATACCCACCAGGGCTGAATTTCTACTCGCCAGAGCTAAATTTTCACTCCCCATTGGCTAGTGGAAATTTTGAGCCCTGTATATATATGTATATATATATATATATATTTTTTTTTTTTTTACAAATATATAAATAAAAGAAAACTTGCCAATGATGAATAATAATTTATTTTTTCTTCCATCTTCACAATTATACCTAGCTACATGACTGATATAATTACAAATCCTGACAAAATTGCCCACTGACACTTGACTTGGACAAATACATTTGCAATATACAAAGTCCATGTACAATGTCTCAATCAAATACATTTTAAACTATAAATCAAAATCTTGTAGATTACAAAGTTTACATAGGGTGTTTAGCTAAACGTATGTCAAAAAACAAGTATATAAAACTGTTTATTTTGGTATTTATAGTTTCTTGAACATAGAAAAAAAAAACTGGAGAAATAAATCCAGATTTCAACTTACAATAGGTACATTATATAGTAAGAAATCAAATGGCTTTTTTAATTTACATTTTCTTCAAAAAGGAATATTTAATTATTTCCACAAGTAATTAAATATTAATAAAGAAAGCATTTATTTATGAAAACAAAATGTAAAATTGACAATAGGTATTTTTTTTTTACAAAATTGAAACTATAAACAGTCACAAAATATATAAAAATGCCACATTGAACGAGGCAATCGTACTCTACCTAAAAAGGTAGCTTACTTCATGACAGTCATACTCAAACAGTAGTGACTGATAAAAAGGCATTATGTAATCTGTTTCCATCTGGAGACTTTTCACCATGTGTCATTAGTTCTTGAATTGTCATCCAGTTGTCCAAAATTTTTTTATTCCGTTTCTTCATCATTTTTTTATGACTCAGTTCAATTATGCTGACTTCCTTTTTGCTCTCACTGCCACTTTGAGGGCTTTCTTTTAGGCACTCCAATCTGCTACGCATCATAAATTCCCTTCTTCTCCTCTGCTCCTTGGCTCTCATAAGATGTTGTTTCCTTTCTTCTTTGCTCCAGTAACGACCCATTTTCATTTCACTCATTGTATCATCATCTGTAGTCATACCACTTCGCTCTTCTTTGATTTTTAAGGCACGCTCTTTCAAAAGCTTGTCTCTTACTGGTCTCTTAGTGATATACCTTGTTCCATCACTTCTTATTTTCACTTTCCATTCCATCCTTGGCTCTGTTGTCCTTTGTGAGTCTTTGCACATGGTTACAAGGTTTAGCTGACTTTGAGCATATTCTACTGCAGTTTTCTGTTGGATTAGTTGCATGTAACTTTGATAATGCCTTGCATGAACAGGTATATTGCCATACCTATATGTGGAACCATGGTAAGGGGAAAGGTAAGGTATTTCCTCCATGCTTTGTTTCTTGTGTTCTGTGAACTTACTGCATTCCAACACATTTTCTTGACATTCAGTACTAAGAGTCTGCCCAGCAGTTTTAGATTTGGTTGGAGTGTTTTCAATACTACTTAGTTCAGATGATAAATGATTTGCAATAATAGTGCTTCTGAGATTTTTTCTATTTGTAATGCTAATTATTCTCTGAAGTGAGCTGTCAGGAGATCGGTCTATATTTAGAGGAGTACTTCTACAGCTCTCAGCTGTGTTATAAGCACTAGAACTGTCCTTATCTGACCGCTCTGGATGCTCTATGATATCATCCAGCTTTCCTCTCTCCAAATCCATACTGGTGTTATAATTTTGAAATCCATCATCATGAAATTCCCAGATGTCTTCACAATGTTCACCTAAATTTTTTCGTCGATGTGCCTGCATAATACTTTGGCATTCAAGCTCAATGTTTCTCAATTCTTCATTCAGTAGTTGAAGTTCATGTTCTACACCACCCTGCTCTACTCTACTACATTCAATTGTGCTGCTTGAATAGTAAAGATCATATTCTCCTCGATTCCTGATCTTGCATTTAAGCTCTAACAATTGTCGGAACCTGTCACATTCCTCATCTTGATTGCCAACAAAATCAGAATCCATGTATTCTCCAGAAACAAGACTTTCATTGCAGTGTAGTTCAATGCTTTCTAAAGTATCCTGGCTTTGTCTTAGCTCCCTGTTAATCTGCAGAGGTGTGGTGTTCTTGTCTTCTACAATATTTTCTACTTCGGAGCTCTCATCATTGCGTTGGCTTTCATCTGTCCGTCCCATGCCACTGTCTTTCTCATGGTTGTGGGATGAGGAGGTTGCTGTGTCTGTTGTGCCATCTTCCTCTTCTGGCTTTTTCTGCTGAGGGAAAGAAAACATATTATGAGCTTGATTTGCTAAAATGATGAGGCTGGTGTACTAAGGTGAACTGTAATTATTTTGAGGCAAACCAAGGGCATTATAAGTGAGAAATAAACATTGCCATAGATTTCTGTTTGAATTAAACCCCTTGAAGGTTATAGAATAAATTAATTGGAGACATCTAGAGCATTCAAGGGGTTAAATGCCCCATTTAAATCAGTGGGGATCTGGGGACCTTTTGTCTCCTATGGTTGGTATTGTCTGGAATTTCTCCAGTTTTTTCATACATCAGCCTCATTAGCTACCACAGCAGGGATAGACAATCTTTGGACCGTCAGATGTTGCAAAGTTCAGATCCCAAAAGCAGAGAATTTTTCAGCAGAATAGCACACTGCTAAAACTGTAGTCAGCTGTGCCAGCTCGTTGCATTGACCATTTCAACTCCTGTGATAAGTGATCTTCATGAGTATAATTGG
The DNA here is from genome assembly GCA_037306005.1 of Rhinophrynus dorsalis. Taxonomy (NCBI): domain Eukaryota; kingdom Metazoa; phylum Chordata; class Amphibia; order Anura; family Rhinophrynidae; genus Rhinophrynus; species Rhinophrynus dorsalis. Next base: position 255,582,697 of record CM074721.1, read on the forward strand.
TTAAAACTGAACCATTACGTCACAACTAAAATATGAACAATCTTATTTAAAATTAGGTGTGTGTGTGTACACATCTCCCCCTTTAAAAACAAAATCTCAGTACAGGGGTACGGTCAAACCAATTTCCTCTGATTTGGTATACAAATGTCTCTTTAAACATTACAACTTTTAGGGAATCACATCTCGTTTTATGTCAAGTCCACTGATGTACTGGATATTAAGTGAAAATGATTGTAATCACTGGGCAATAGATAGTTAGGAAATCTGTTTAGCTGCCCCCTGTACTGAAATTTTGTTTTTAAATGGGGGGGGGGGTGCGCTATTCTGCTGCAAAATTCTCTGCTTTTGTTCTATAGTACTGTTAACCTGCAGCACTGCTATATCTAGCATATATGTACCTATATATATATATATATATATATATATATATATATATATGTAGGTACATATATATGTACCTACATATATAGAGAGAGTTCAATTCCCATTATCCCTAATTAGCAAATGGCTATTTGGGGATAATGAAGTTAAGGTCACCAACAGCTGAGATCCCCAGTTTGAATATCTCCTGAACTACAGCATGGAAATGTTACACATTAGATGCAAAACGATATTAATTCTTATCCATTGCTCAAATAGGATTTTGCTATGTAATTTAACTAAACTGATTAAATCGTTCATATAGATGAATAAAGTTGATTATTATAAGACAAAAAAGAAGAGACAATGTTTTATTAACCCTTTGAGCTCCAGAGGGGTAGCACTCAAAGGGTTAATAGATAAACAATGGCACATCCCAGTAGTAATGGAATAAAGAAGTAAAACATAAATGTGCTGGATCTCTGTAAAAGATAGACTATGGATGGGTTAATATGGGAGACTAGTGCGATATTTGTAACTGTACTAAGAAAAAATCTAATTACAAAATAGGAAGACTGATGTTTTTAAAAACTCTTGTTATGTTCCAATGTGCCCTGGCAAAGTAATGCCTTGCTTACATATTCAGGCCACCAAGTGGGCATGATGTATTAGGAGAAAGGTAACAAGGAGCCGGCAGTGTGAACTGTGTTGCACTAAGTGAATATTAAATACCCATAAATGGTTGATTTGTACTCTAGGAGAAATAAAACAGCACAAAAGAATAACACAAAGAGACTGGGAGAAATTCTTGTATAATGAGGCACACAAAGCTAATCAGAAATAAGCAAATATACAAGTATGGAATACATGTGGAGATTTCAAATACTGCACTGATATGATCTCCTGTCACATTGCTATACTCTTAGGAGGGATTTGATTGCTGTATTCACAGTCTATGGCATACGTCAGGAGTGCCATTACATTCTGACAGGATAATGGATAATGTCCAGGAGGAAAATATATCTTTCATTTTAGGGCACATGTCCGGAAGCGCTCTCAATCCTGACTTATGGCTATTACACCTGGGCTTGAGACACCACAAAAAAATGGTCCTAATTTACTGTACAGATTGACTGGTATTGCACATGACTGGAAGTAGTTCTTTCTGCTTAATTTGGTTGTTTGATACAGAGAGGTATCCAACACACTCAAAAGGAGCAAGCCATTGGAGTTTGCTAGTGTGCTGAATGTGATAAAGTAGATGTGAAATGCCCATTGGGTGCCCATTGGTTGCTTCACCACTGACCCTCATATCACTGGATGCATTTCTGTTATGGAATGGCTGAATATTTTATCAAGTGCAGTGGATGGAGTCTAACAATTGTAATCTCTATAAAGGCAGTGTTATTAGTCTCCATTTATGCTACTGTTTCTTATGTATATGCCCTTGCACATGCTTAGTTATTTCTTTTATGCATATACTAGTTGAACAGCCCATTACACGGGCCACAGTGCCACTACCACCCAGTCGCGGGGCAGTCACGCGCAGTAGAGACTGCCCGCGCCACGGCTGATACAGAGCTGGACGCTCCTTTGGAGCGCCCAGCTCTGCATCAGTTGCGGCGCGGGCAGCCTCTACTGCGCATGACTGCAGCACGCGCAGCAGTGTGTACTGTGATTGTCACGGCGTTACACACGATTTTGCTAATTATTATATAGGATGAGTACACAGGTTCAGAGTGAGTACAGTTTGTTTATCTGATATGCTTAGCTTCTTCAAATTTCACATCAACTACCTACATTCGCTATTAAAACTTTTACAGATTTCATGCTAATCACTTTGTCTCTGATAACCTATTCATGCATAGTCACTTTAAAATCACCCACACACCTTAGCTGCCTATTATGGTTTGATGTGGATACTTCTACTGTACTGTATATTTATTTACCTGGGCACGTCCTGTTAAAGCAGATATTTATGGCTCCTTCTGTGTAATTTTTTTTCCTCCTTTATACTCTATTTTGTGTGTATTTATCATTATGGAATAAAGCGTCTCCTCAAAAGCCACCTGCTCAGGGAGGCATCTCAATAGCAATGTCCTCCTTCTGCACACTGACAGTCACAGCAGAATCCTTCTGCACTTCTTTCACCACACCTTGTATCTGCACTTATAATCCTCATCCCACTGTCTCTGTTTGTCATTATGAATTCAGCTCAGATTGTAAGCTCCTTGGGGCAGGGTCCCTTTCCTAGTGTATGATTCCCTTGCTGCACTTTCCCTCACAAATAATGTAATGATTGTACTTAACCTTAATGCTCTTAACCCAGTTTTGTCATTTTGTATTATATTATTTCAACTTCTGTTAAGCGCTGTGTACATGTATGGCCCTATATAAATAAAGATACATACATACAAAGTGTATATTATTTCTGAACATCTTTGTTTGCCTTATTATGTAGGCTTTTCTGTCATTCTCTTTTGGGTTTCTTTCTTGTAGTATGTGAATGTATGAAGAAGTATTCCCATCCAGTTTCTTAGTGGATACAGTTTAACTGAGCACTGAGAATGATCACACTTTCAACCACCATTCCTATTATTTTATTTTGTCTCCTCTTTATTATTAACACAAATGAGTCCTACAGGAAGGAGAGATTCGAGATAGAAAGCATTAATATGTTTATCAGTTGTGCAATAGTAGGAGACACACATCAGTGCTGATATAATAAGAGAAATGGAGAAATTTTGGAGCAAACCAACTGGACCATAGGGGACAAATAAAAACTCCACAAATCCCCATTGATTTAAACAGGACTTTTAACCTTTGAACACTAGGGAGTTCTCCAATGCATTGCTTCACAATGCAAATTTGCAGACCTCTCTAACATTCAAACAGTTAAAATCCTGATCTAAATCAATAGGAATGTTTTTTGCCCTTATATTATAATTCATAATTATTCCTGTTTTTCTTAGTACCTAAACATCAGCATCATGGACTCTTCTTACAAATTTGGTCCTAATCTAGCGTGCCCAATTGCTGCCCCATCTATCTGTTGAAGACATACACTATGATATACTGAACTATTGTTTAGGGCACTATTAGAAAGTAAAATCAGCTGGTCTATAATTCTTAGTTTAAGCAAGAATTATTGAGAATCATATGTTGCACATGAAATAATAAGTTTGAATATTCAAATGCAGTTATTTTTCACACCTTATTAAGTAGTTTGAACAGTGTTGAATATTGCCTATTATTAAGAGCTACTAACAAGCTAGAGTAAGAATGTATGTATGTAAGAATATGTAACTGTCAACAGGATTTAAAGGGAAGCCATACCCTAGAATTAAGTGGCTCTTAGTTTGTAAACATAAGGACTTCCCTAGAAAGGTGTCTTTCATCCAATAGTGAGATACAATTATAAGTTTCCTGCAATCACTGCAGTTATATGTATATATTGCATAATCCCACATCCCAGCCAATGGTAGCATGGGAACCATTTTGAACAGAGACTGACTATATAAAACCCAGTTCAAATATCCCTCAGAATGGCGCTTGCAATGGACCAATAGGTATCTAAGGGGGGGGGGGTTGATCTTCTCTTCTGCCGCCACCGACAGCATACAATTATGTTATATATTTGGGGTCATTTCTTATTTCAACATGGATTTTCTTTTTTTTTATAGTGGCTTACTTTTCAGAAGATTAGAAGAAAGAGGCTAAGAAGATGAGAAGAAAGAAAAACATGGAGGATAGAAGATTAAAGAAGAATACAGTGAATGACATGTAAGTGTTACAGCTCTGGGTTATGGGTGTTAGGATAATGTTAGGGCTATTATTGTTTCACTTTATTGTTAGGAGTAGTGTAGAGTTAGTGTTTTTGGAGGAGACTGTTTTAGCTCACACTTGGTGTTTGACACTGTGTGAAACACAGAGCAAAGCCATTTTAGTTTGCTGTTCCCATTCTAATACTATTTAGCGTGAATTTTGGGGAAAAAAAAACACAGCTAACGTTGGGCCACAAGTCATGTTCTGTGTCTCAACATTCATTGTGGTTCCTGTTGTTAGGGCAATTGAATTCCTACAGTAACACTGTGAGTGTACCGTTTGGTTTCCATTTTTGCTCTACTGACAGTTTTACTGAGGCATTTTGAATAGAGCCCCTTTAGAATATGTTATTTACAAGACTCAGTCTTCTTCTCCAGAAAGTGTGATGTGACCCTGCCCACTTTCCAACTCTTCTGCCAGCAACCAATAATGTTCCACTTATACTTCTCCTCTGATGAGCTTCTGCTTCACGCAGCTGGTTGCATCCCCAACCCCTTTTTCCCAAATGGACAAACCTATTCTAAAGAGCTTTCAGTATGATTGTGATATAAATCTGAGGTGGACAATCAATGTGGATTTCCAACTGTTGGACTACATATCCAAGTATCCTCAGCAAACCATTCTCATATTTAATACCATTCATAGAATAAGTAAAAGATAGATATATGTTTTTTTTTAAAGGGGAAATGCTTACAAGTAGGCAGTCATATTAATGGGCCTGTTGTAATTATTTTTGATCCTTTTAAAAAAATCCTCTTTTATCTTATACTTAAAGGATCAGAAACATTTTTTAAGTAAAATATATGTTATGGGGCTTTTCCTGTAAAGCAAGGGTACTACTGCTGGCATATTTTTCATTCAAAAACAATTTGTTTGCACTAATATTTTTGGTGCTGCCAGAAATTATAACATATTTTATTGAAATAAGCAATTGTGTTCCCCAAATATTTAAAAATGAAAGCTGGGATATGCAAGAGTGAATTAACTTGATTTTGTTCCATAGGAAGACTAACTTCTTTCCCAATTACTGAGCCTGTTTACTCTGTGGGATATAACAGAAACATTTTATTTTGGAATGATTCAGTGTTGTACTTTACCATAGTTATTGAGGTTATTTTAATATTTTGAAAACAATGTAATCTCTGGGGAGTTTATTAGCCCTTGAATTAAATGGATTTATGATGAGAACATTCATTGGCATTTTATTTTTGCAGGTGATGTCAATTATTTGTGATCTCTTGTATCTTCCAGTACAATCTGCTAGGACAATTCAGAGCATCTACCACATGAGAATTCAATATTAACCAAATGAGCTGCCCTTCAATGGGGAATAATTAAAATGCTAGTTATTGTGGCTAACAACAAGCAGGCTGTGATGCTTAAAATACATCATTCTATTGAACACAAAAAGTAAAATGCCTTCATGTTACATATTTACAGTGCACATAATTGCTCTACTTTTGCTTTGATACTTATGTCCCAAAATGATAGAGTAGCAGTATAATAGAAACACATAAGTCCCTATTTACTAAAGTGCAACATTATCTGTGCATTATTCTTTGTCTATTTTGTGCAGAACAGTTCTCAGATGTATTGAGACTGGTGAGGTGAAATAAAAACGTGAGCAAACTAAATTAATTATAGAGGAAAAATGCAAAAAAATCACATTGGTTTAAATTTGGCTTTTTCCCCTTTAATGTTAGTCTTCCCAACACATTGCAAAGCAATACCAATGAGATTGGTAAACTGGGCTTTTCACTCCTTTGTACATTGTACAGCAGGAACAGAGACAGGGAAAGTAAACACTTTTGAGCAGAGACACATCACCAAAAATCTAAGTGGTGAAATAGTTTTTAAAATTGCCTTTATGTTATATGAGCAATTTTTTTATTTGGTCAGGAAGTACCTACAAGGCATGATTTAGTAGCATAGTCTATTAATCTAAAAAACATAAAAATGAGTTTCATACATTTAAAAATATCTAATTCAACATATAGGTGACTTTGAAAGCTCTTTCAAAATCACAAAAGTTGTTTTCATGTGATAGCACCCAGTTAAAGAGTAAGTGTAGGTTACATATCAAAACAGTGTTTAATAAGCCATTTAAATGGAAGGATTATTAAGAATGGGACAACGTTTACAGAGAAAATTATACAGATCAAGTAGAAGCATCCTTACATTTTAGTTAGAAGGGAGGCTTCCTGAAGGGACTGAGCTTACAAGAGAAAATGAAGAATCGTGGATTCCAGCTGATCATCTAGACCAGGGGTGAGCAAAGGTGAGTTAATTAGTAGGACATTAGTAGGACACTAATCCTTTGAATGCATTGGATATCTCTCTGGCACTTAAATATTTAAATTGTGGTCCACTGGTCACCCTTGAGGACCAAATTCAACATCACTGGTCTAGATAGCTGATTCAAGGATCTGATAATGACAGCTGTGGCTATCTATTTAATTATGCAATGAACTTAAAGTGTAAAACATGTAAAAACAAAGTGAAAATAAATGAATACTAGTAAACTGGATACATTTCATCTGCATGTTCCAAAAAATAATCTGGAACCAGCATCCAAATATGCACTCTGTAAACCAGAAACACTAGGGGGCACAGATACAAAGTGTAATGACCAAATAATATATGAATAATCCAATACTCTTTCATGAAAATATATAAATAAAATACACCAAATAGAGTCTCTGTTGGCACAAAATAAAAAAAGTCTATAATGAACTAAAAAGTTCAGTTTAGTCCAAGAAGTAAATATAAAAAGACTAGAAAAGCATGAAGCTCGATGTGTAGATAGTTGCTACATGTGCCCCAAAAAGTTATACTTTTACTGGTGTTCATTTATTTTCATTTTATAGTGCTCTCCATTTGTTTTTTACCTTGATATTTTTGGAGACACACACTCTGTCTCTTAGGATTGCACCAGCTTTACACTGAGGGGCATACTGTGCACTGGATTTTATTTTGTTTGTTTAGTGTAGAGGCTGAGCGCATATTGTTGTCTCCACCTATTCTTTTGGTATTTTATAGAACATGTATGTTCAGTTCAGGCTGAGAAGCTGTATGTGCGGGCAGAAATTAGAATTGTTTAGTCTTGACAGTTGCTGCTTTTGGCTTTGTAACAAGTGATAGTGAAGTTTGTAACCTTCATGTGCCAGTTCCTAGGGTCAATTTTCTAGGTTATAAAATTTTTTAAATATGATGATTGGCACGTGGGTGCATCATAGGTACAATGAAAGAGTAAAAGGCAAATTTGCTAAATGTTCAAAATGCCAATGCAAGAGTAATATGACAGATAGATAGGCTAGATCAAATAGAAAATGATTTTGTGTCCTAGACAGAGAAGACTGTGAGGCTGTTGTACTAAGAAGAACTGGTGGGGGGGATATGCACTAAGATGTGATAAAGTGGAGATGACTCCTCCAGTGATTTCACTTCTCCAAATCCTATGTTATTTTCTGGAGCTAATGCACAGATTTCTTTGACTTTGAGATCTTAGTGCATAGGCTCTATAGAATAACATAGGAACTGGAGAAGTTATCTCCACTTTATCACCCATTTATCACACCATAGTGCATAACTCCCCTGGAATCATTCTGGATCAAACCAACTGCACCGTAGTGGACAAATGCAAATACATATTCATTTAAATGGATGTTTAACCCTTTAAATGCTAGAGGGGCTCACAATGCTTTGCAGACCCTTCTAGTCCTCAATAGTTAAAAGTTTCATTCAAATCAATAATAATTTGGTGAATCAATGAGAAGTTTGCTCTAGAATAACTTCTTAGCACATAAACCTCTCTGTGATATGAAAATGATGATTACATAATGTAGTACTGTTCATATGTACTTAGTTGGAGAACTTTCTAGCATTCAAGTGTAAAAGAAATATGAATATATCCTAATAATAAATCCTCTTTTATCCTAAAGTGGACCTGTTACCTAGACAGCATTGACTCATTAAAAATATCTATTCAAAACACCAGGAATGTGTGTTTTTTTTCTCAGTTTAATAGGCTTAATTGTTGGTGAATCTAATTTCAGCAGATCTTTGTTCTCTGGCCTGTCTGATAAAGCTGCACATTTAAAAATTCACATGTTCATAAAATCACCTTCTTCTACCTTCTTAAACTGATAAAATCAGTTTCTTCTAGAAGGGAGGAATACATTAATGGACAGTTGGTTACAATCAGATTGGCTTTTTATATCATAAATAATTTTTTACCAACTTGGAGAATAAGCGGATATCATTTTCATGGGTATGTTTCACCTGAATCAATAACTACAAAAAGAAGGGTGATGTGGAAAAGTTTGAACTTGATTAATGCATCTTTTTTGACCTCATCAACAATATTACTAGATTATTCCTTTCAAGATGGAGGCTCCCACTGAGGGGAGGATTTGGAAAGGTGACAGGTTATTTTAATAAAATCAGTGCTGCATGATCTGGTTCCCCAAAATTAGGCTGGAATTATAATACATATCATGTTAACAGAAGTGGACATGATTCTTTGTTGCTGGATGGCAGAACCACAACAGCATTTCAGTGGGAAGTTCTTAGGGTCCTGGAGACAAGAAATAAGAATTACGGCTGCTATCCAGTACTGATTAAAGATTCATTTCGGATAAAAATTAGGATATTCTGCCCATATTAAAGTACTGTAAAATCTCACATATAAAAATCATAATTTTGCCTCTTTTCACCTTATGTGTAGTGGCGGGTGCGTATTATACACAAGAAAAAAATATATATTTATCTGTTCCCTTCCTCCACTCACCTCAATATGGTGAAACCATCCCCTCCCTCTCTACTCACCCCCTCCAGAGGCATCTGGGATGTCTGCGCAGCGGGCAGCATGCTTATAATTGCAGCCCTCTTCCTGTATCCCCCTGTGAGGACCTGTGTTAATTCAAGATAATGGTAGTGCCCTTTGAGGACCTAAAGGTCCTTGCAGGGCACTACTGTAGTTTCAGTGCGCAGAGGTCTATGCACTGGATCTATTAATGTTTTTTGGTGGGTAGTGGGAGGGAAACCAAGGGTGCGTATTATGCACAGGCACTTTTGTTTTCCCCTTAAATCTTCGGTTAAATTTACTCCTGCGTATTATACACAGGTGCGTATTATAGCTAAGATTTTACGGAAAGTGGAAATGTAGAATCTGGAACTTTTAGTGTTGCCTTTACATGTGTTACAAATATTTCTAAAATAGCTTAATCGAAAGGCCATGTGTCACTAACTACTACAATGCTATTGTGGTGGATGGGAAGTGAATACTCATCTGATCGCATGCCGGTTCATGTAGAATCAGATGAAGGCTTTTAGCTTGACCTGTGACTGTAATAAGAGGTCTGAGCAAAGACAAACTGCCTTCTTGCTCCAACCCACTATTACTACAGCAAGTATATAATCGTAGTAGAGGTAATAATGATTCCTGGAAAGGAGAAATTTTGTTCCTACTCAGACTCCATATTTCTATTTGTTGAACAAACTGTAAAAAGCAAGATTTCCTCCAATCCTGAAGGAATGTAATTTTAAAATAGCCTGCAAATCAGCCAAGCTAGCTGTTCTCTGTCTTTTCTTGCCATGGATAGTTTTTATGAAAATGTCATTGTACAAATTAATAAAGAAGCTGTTAATTTAATGTTTAATCATTTGTACCTGTTGCACTTCATTAACTGTGCATCGCATTGCTTCATTATGTTGTTCTTCCAACAGTTGCATATTTAACTCCTCCAAGAATTCACTCCTTTCATCATCCAGCCACCCTTCATCCAGCTGTAGAGAATACATTAGAACATTACATTAGTAATAACAAATGGTAATGTAGTGCAAATCCTAATAGACATTGCTGGTCAGCTCCTTTCATCATAATGACTCTCTTTTGAAAAACAAGCTTCTTATACTTTGCTTTATTCCAAGAATGACTGGTAATATATTCAACTCAGGTGCCTTTCATCCTTCTCTTAAACAATATGACTTATTTTGTACCTTATTTGTTAGATCTCATTACATCAAATCATTTCCTTGAAGAAATAAAGAAGTGTTAGTAAACAGCTGCTGACACTGATGTATCAGGTGATAGCAAGTCAAGATCAGATGTTTCATATGGTGATAATAACATGATGGACCCAGAACAAACAACAAAAACATTTTCTGCTATGGTATCCAACATTCATATAAATGCAAAAAATGTCTGCAACATAATTAACTAGTTTATTTTGCCCAAATGCAAACTAGTGTGTTTTTTTTTTAATGTGAAAAAAATGATCACCGATGTTCATTTTCACTGGAAAACAGTATAGTGAGTCCTTAAGCACAAAAGAAAAATAGAGTCATTCTGGGGGCAAACCAACTGCTTTGAACCTTTGGATACTATGTTGGTCTCCAACACATTTCTTAGAAATGTATTGGTGACATATAGCATGCAAGGGGTTAAAAGCACCATTTAAATCAATGGTAATTTAGGGAATTTTTACTTGTTCCCTACGGTGAAGTTGGTTTGCCCCAGAATCGCTTCACTTTTCTTCAATACATCAGTCTGTGTGTGGCTCTTTTCATACATATCCAAGTTGATGGTCTTTTATACAAATTCAAAATAATTGTATAAAGTGCAATTTGATTAAAAAGGGCCCTGAGTAGCACCAATATATATGTGGAATTTTACTGGATGACATGTCTTGTTACATTTTTACATTTCTATGATGAAGTATCATTGTAAAATACAAAACGCGTTGTAACATAGTTTGTTAATAAAATATTTAATCATCAAGTCCAGAGTTCCCAAGTGGTTTTGGGAAAAGAACAAATTGAATACAAGGCTTATAATGTTCCACTACCTGGTGTGTACCAATTGAAGTGGTGGTCTATTCAAGTCCTATATCCAGATCTACTCTTAGAAGTGCCTTTGCCTTTTCTTTCACTTTGTTCACCTAAAGTCTGGCCTGGGAAAGGTTCCTAACTAGCAGCTGATAAACATTCTAAAGATTTTCACAATCTGATAGTATAATTCAGTGATTTACTGAAACTTTTCCAACGTACTGCAAAGCAACACATTGGAAAAGTCTCTAGCATCAAAGGGGAAACAATGCATTATAATTAGGTAGTTGTGCTCAAAATTGTTTTAATGTGAACTGCAGAAGTAATATTTAGACATATATTTCTTGTATTTATTTTATCATAATTTCTCTATACCCTGTGTATATTGGAGATACAACTCCCATCACCCCTAACCAGCCACTGGCACTCAGCCTCTGGCACTCAAAGGGTTACTGATTGGAATTGTAGCCTAAACAGCTGGAGACCCAAATATTGCACACTCCTGCATTATACAGCATGCCATGTGTACAGACTGCATTTTAAAGAGAAATTGTAACACCAGACCTGAAAGATATGAATCAATTGGCATTTGATAAATCATTGCTATGAAACCATCTTATTTAAAGCATTGACAAATACTGAAATGACTAAGAAATGTTCCTCTCACTATGTTATGAAACAGCTTGATCTACACATAGAAGTTGCCAAGCTCTATTTCTTTTCCTTTGGGGATCATCTTAACATTAATCTTTAAGAAAGTATAGAGAAATGTCTTTACAATGCAGCTAATTAAAGACAGAATAGATTGTTCTGTCATGCTGAAAAATCCCTTGTACAGAAATGCCTTTGCTCATTGAATGTGGCAGTTTACTTGACTGCTCTAAGAAGTCCATTTAATGATTGCTAGAAAGTTACCAAGATAAGTAGGTAACAACTGAAAAATGACCTCAGAATATACTGTATCCTACTATCCGCTTATCATTCTGCTGTTGCGATCACTGTAAGACTTCTGAATTGATGGATTAATAAACCACACTGACTTGTCAAAAGGGACCAAATGTATTACTGCTTCTTTATCGTGGAAATATTCTATAATAAATGTGGTTTGTCTTATATATTTTGCAACCAGGAAACATTTACATAAACTATTTGAAAGGCCATGACCTACAGCCTTGTTTAATGACTGCTGTATCATGTTTATAGTCCACCACAATTCTTACACTGTCCCTTGGATCCTCAAATGAACATGCATACGTATGAATCCACTTGTTTGTTCATTAGACCACATACCTACTTAGATTGCAAGTACTCTGTAGAAAGGATCTTTTACTCTAGTTGATACCTTTTATTGCGCTGGGATTTGTTTAGTGCAGTTGGATTTATTCACTGTATTGTAAATGCTAAAATGTAAACTACTTAAACATCAGTACTATATAAATGACAGAAATATATGTGTACACAACATGCATACAAGTTTTCTTAATGGGATATTATACCTGTATGCTTAATTTTTTTTAAAGGGACAATAAACCCTCAATTAAAATATTTACTTGCCATGAGTATACGTATGTTAGTCTAAATGTTAAAGGGATAGTAATACTTCGTTTTAACTTTATTTTATTTTGTAGGCTTTAAAAAAGCATGAAGAATGACATAAGTCTTATCTCTCAAACCTTTATGGTTTAAGAGATATTCACAAGCAAAGTTTCCCCTCCCGCCCCTTTTACCTAGTGTAAGCTTTCTCTTCTCAGATGTGGAATGCAGTCCATAGACCAGACAGATAACAGAAGGGGACACTCTTATTACCATGAAAACAATGAAATCCCTGCCCCCCTTGACAAGCTTTTCAGGTTTTCTCTTATCTTAATTGAAGATTGTCCCTCTCTGCAGTCTACCTGGGCACCTCCCTTCTGCTCTGAGGTGAGCAGTGTTACATCAGTAAAAGGGGCGGGAGCGGGACACTTTGTCATTGAATTACTCTAGAACTACAACTCTCGCAGAATTGAAATAACACTCTCCAAAGTCCAAATACTATGATGATTAATTAGAGCTGCTTTTATTATGAAACATTATTATCCCTTTAAAAAAATACTTGCCTTGCCTGACTGCCTGTTAGGTTGGGTGAATGTGCCTTCCTCTTCTTGCTTAATCACCAGCTGTAAATATAGGGATTAAGCAGGGATAATCATCATCCCTGCTCATACCCTATATTGATTATGGGAATGTACAAAGGTGAACTATGTAATTTGCACATGTCCAGTAGTAGTGTGTGGTTTTAAAAGTAATGAAGATTGTCCCTGCTGACACCATGCTGAAAAGCTGGAAGCGAGAGAGACTTCAAGTGACCTTGCATGATTAGAACAGGATTGAAAATTCTCATTTGACCAGGGCCTACCAGAGGAAGCTGAAGCAAGTCCCCACTTTGGACTTGAGAACTTGATGAGGCAAAGGATGAAGGTCCTCTAAAGGGTTCTCTGGAACTTCCTTTAGAACTGAGGTACCCACCATCTGCCGCGGCAGAGAAATAGAGGTGAGATCAAGACCAAGTTTTTTTTTTCAGGAGGAGTAGTTTTGAGGGGTATTCTTTGAAATTGTTGCATGCAAAACAACATGCGACATAAAGGTGAACTAACCATGTCTCCATGATGAAAAGGGCGTCATGAGAACCTCGCCCTGCATCAAAGAGCGAGATTCTCGTGTTACCGCATTAAAGGTTGCTTAGAGCATTTCAATAACCTCAGGGCATGAGAGCCTGATAGCTCTGGGACCAAATAATTAGCACACATATATATCACATACTGTAATGCTCCATAAAATAATTAATATCTCAAATTAAAACTTGCTTGTTGCCTTACTTTAATGTACTGATAGCTCATGCAACTCAGTGTTGTTGAGCGCTGCGTCAGGCTCTCTCTCCTTCTCCACGTGCTCCTCCCTGTCATTCCACAGGTAGAGAAGGGGAGAGAGAGAAAGCAGAATGACAGGGCGGAGCACACAGAGAAGGGGAGGGAGAGCTCAGAGAAGAGCTCAACAACATTGAGTTGCATGAGCTATCAGTACTTTAAAGTAAGGTAACAAGCAAGTTTTAATTTCAGATATTGATCATCCTGAGCTTCTCTAACCCTAATAGCTTAAGATAAACTGATAGAGTCCTCATCTAGGGGATCCAGAGGAGTAATGAGAAACAGTGCTCTTAAACTGAAAGAGGGAGCACTACAATTTAATTGTACTGCTACAAATAATTTGCTTGTTGATTTGCTATGCTGCCATTACTACTAATATAGTTCTTGTTTCTCTTTGAAAACCACTGACACCAAACTATGTTAAAGGGATAGTAATACTTTGTTTTATCTTTATTTTATTTTGTAGGCATTAAAAAAACATGAAGAACAATGTAAGTCTTATCTCTCAAACCTTTATGGTTTGAGAGATATTCACAAGCAAAGTTTCCTCTCCCACCCCTTTTACCTAGTGTAAGCCATCTCTTCTCAGATGTGGAATGCAGTCCATAGACCAGACAGATAACAGCAAGGGACAGTCTTCTTCCTATGAGAACAATGAAAGCCCTTCCCCCCTTGACAAGTTTTTCAGGTTTTTCCCTTATCTTAATTGAAGATTGTCCCTCTCTGCAATCTACCTGGGCACCTCCCTTCTGCTCTGGCTGTGCAGTGTTACATCAGTAAAAGGGGCAGGAGGGGATACTTTGTCTTTCAACTACAACTCTGACAGAATTGAAATAACACTCTCCAAAGTCCAAATACTATAGTGATTAATTGGAGCTGCTTTTATTATGAAACATTACTATCCCTTTACCTGTGCATTTATCACATCACTGACTCACGAGGCACACACCCTATAGAGTCAATGCAGAAAAATATTATATTTGAAGTATACTATGGGCATGGTTGAAGTGTGTTAATTTGAGTCGTATGGCCATGAAGTATCGCACATCTTGTTGGTCCTCAAAATGTTAACCCTTTAAGGACCAAATCAATAAGTTGCACATTCATCTGGTCCTTCAACAGTTAAACTCTCTTTTGAGTGAAAGTTGTTCAAAATCTGTATTGTTCTTTTTATTATGTTTTTTAAGAAAGACTTTAGTGATCATTTTAATAAAGTGTCTTTAGAGAAAAACGCAGGAGTGCTTTATATCACTGAGAGCTTTATCACTGATTATTGCAGATCCCCCCTTGTTACTTTCATTTAATCCTAGTTGCCTTGAATGTAAACACATCACTCAAAATAAAAGTTTCAATACTCTGAACCAATCTTAAATTCTGCCTATGCCTTACACTGGCATAAATTCTAGTATTACTTTAGTTAAATAAACCTGATCAATATAAACCCCAAATGTGAAGGCACAAACACTTTATAATAGTGTTTTGCAATAGAGATATTTATCAAGGTAGCTGTGGTTGCTTGGTAAATATCCCTACAGTTGCTACACCTTGTGGGAATTAAAAATACCTATGGGATTAAAAAAAATACCTATGGGGAGTCGGTCAATCTCCCTGGATTTCACTGAGGTAGGATTTATTCATCAATAATAAATCAGTCTGATCAAACTTATTGTAATAGTTTGGTCAGCTTTATAACTGGGTAGCATGCAGTTACCTAAATAAGACCTGCAGATAAAACATTAAAACGTTTTAAAAATAAGCATTTGCTAGCATTTGTTATTGTTTGTTTTAGACAACATTTAATTTAATATTTTATACGAGTGTAAAAGCCCGTGTACACGGGCCAAGGTCTGGGTAATGTTAAGAGGCCGCTACGCTACCTCACTGCTCCATGCAATGCAGTCTTGCGTCTCCTCACTCAAGCGGGCAGTCTCTACTGCGCATGAATGCATCGTGACAAACATCCTAGTGAATTATTATATAGGATAAACTTTGTTTAATTTAAGTATTTTTATTTGTACCTGACAGTTTTTATTTACTTTAATTATGTGTACTTACCTTTAATCCCTTTTATTTCAATATAACTATAATGCTAGCTCAATATTTCCCTTTTTGCAAATCATTATAACAGTTAGTAGACTCATTGACTTCAATATTTACATGAAATAGTAGGGAGCTGGGGTGTATTAACACAATTCTGTGATATACCAGCTCGGTTTTTGTAGTCCTGTGGCAGGGACACTTTGGTATGTCCTAATCATAAGCTTAAGGTGCCAAGAAGGCTTTAACAAGCTCACAAGCTCAAGTGTGTTCTGGATTGTTCACAAACCCCACCCTTAATTAATTAATTACACACACTCCCAGAGAAAAACACAACCTTTTAAACTTTAAATTAATTGCTTACATTTTTAGGAACTCACACTTGCACCATACAAGATGAGCAAGTTTGGAGATCTCACTCAGTGCACATCATGCCATATGTATGCATGCTTGGAACAGCAGTTCCAGGGTCCATACCGCTGTAGCAAATGTGAGCAAGTGGCCCTTCTAGAAGCTCAGATTGGAGCTCTAGAGGGTCATATTGCAACATTGAGAGACATTGACAACCTTGAGAGGAGTCTCTTGCTAACGGAGCAGAGTCTAGCTGGGTCACCTAGCAAAGAGTGAGGAGATCAGCTAGAAGGGAACCAGGCACATAGCTGGGTGACAGTTAGAAGTGGTTGCAGTGGGGGAGGGAAGAGGAAGAGGGCAGCCAGTCCTGAGTTTTTCCATCCAAACAAATTTGCTCATTTAAGTGAAGATGTTGGGAAGGCAAACCCAGAGGTGGAATTGCTGGAGAGGACTGTTCTCCCTAACAGCCGGGAGAACAGCTCCTCTAGCACAGAGGGGATCCAGAGGGAAGTGAAGCCTAGGCAGGTTGTGGTGGTAGGGGACTCTATTATTAGGAGAACAGATAGGGTAATCTGTGGCTCTGATCGCAGCAACCGAATGGTTTGCTGTCTCCCGGGTGCCCGGGTTCGGCATGTTGCAGACAGGGTGGACAGATTATTGGGAGGGGCTGGAGAGGATCCAGCTGTCTTGGTGCATATTGGTACCAATGACAAAGTTAGAGGAAGGTGGAGAGTCCTAAAAGGTAATTTTAGGGATTTAGGCAGTAAGATTAGGAACAGGACCTCCAAGGTAGTATTCTCAGAGATACTACCTGTGCCATGCGCTACGCCAGAGAGACAGCGGGAGATTAGGGAGCTCAATGCATGGCTGAAGTCTTGGTGTAAGAAGGAGGGCTTTGGGTTTTTAGAGCACTGGGCTGATTTTGCTTTGGGGTACAATCTCTATAGCAGGGATGGATTGCACCTGAATGCAAGAGGGTCTCAAGTGCTTGGGGAGAGGATTACTAGACGGTTGGAGGAGATTTTAAACTAGGAAGGGGGGGGAGGGGCCAATAAATACTGGGATAGATAGTATAGAAAGGGAAGGCGATGTAGTTAATAACCAGGTGGGAGGATCTGGGGGCGGGGTTAGTACAGATGATAGGGAGAAGACTATAAGCCACAACAAAATTAAATCACAAATGGAACACAGCAGTGGCATAAATTGTATGCTTGCAAATGCCAGAAGTTTAACTGGTAAAATAGGGGAACTGGAGCTGGTAGCTGAAATTGAAAACTATGACTTGATAGGCATAACAGAAACATGGTGGGATGACACACATGATTGGGCAATCAATTTAGAGGGCTACATGTTATTTAGAAAAGATAGGTCAAGCAAAAGAGGTGGTGGGGTCTGTCTGTATATCAAACCAGCATTATTGCCTCAATTGCGGGAAGATATATGTGAGGACAGTAGTGAACATGTGGAATCCCTGTGGGTTGAAATAGTCACTGGGGATAAAACTGCCCAGAAAATATTAGTGGGTATTTGTTATAAACCACCAAACATTGGTGACCTTGAAGAAACACAGCTATTAATGCAAATAGAAAAGGCTTCCCAAATAGGGAGAACTATAATTATGGGGGATTTTAATTATCCAGAAATAGACTGGAAAAATGGAATAGCTAACTCTGCTAAAAGCAGCAAGTTTCTGAACTTGTTGAATGACAATTTTTTGTCACAACTAGTGCAGACCTCAACCAGAGGGAATGCATGTCTGGATTTGGTAATAACTGACCATGAAGAACTTATCTCTAACATCCAAGTAAGGGAGCACTTGGGGAATAGTGACCATAACATGGTATCGTTTGAGATTAATTCAAAAAAACAAGTTGATACGAGTTCCACCAAAACACTGAATTTTAAAAAGGCCAACTTTAGCAGGTTTAATTCATCCCTTGGTCTCGTTGACTGGGATAAAATATTTTCAGGAAAAAACACAGAAGGTAAGTGGAATGCCTTCAAAATAATATTGCAAAAATACACATATAAATTTATCCCTGTTGGAAACAAATACAAAAGAAGCAAATTGAAACCAATGTGGCTAACCAGTAAAGTAATTCATGAAATAAATAACAAGAAAGCGGCATTTAAACATTACAAAGCTGAGGGATCAGCAGAGGCATTTGCAGAATACAAAAATGCCAACAAAACCTGTAAAAAGGCTATTAAATTAGCTAGACTGGAGAATGAAAAAAATATTGCTAAGGAGAGCAAAAGCAACCCAAAAAAATTCTTTAAATACATTAATGGCAAAAAATTAAAGTCTGATAATGTTGGGTCCTTGTTAGCTGAAACGGGTGAGATGGTCAAAGGTGACAGAGAGAAGGCAGATATTTTAAATAATTTCTTTTCTTCTGTTTTTACCAAGGAAGACCCATTGGACAAGAATCTGCAAACTACTTTTACAGAACAGGCACAGCAAGCATGGGACTGGCTAACACAAGAAAAAGTGTTAAAACAATTGAATGGTGTCAAGGTAGACAAGGCTCCGGGGCCAGATGGTATACACCCACGGGTACTTAGGGAGCTAGGCCAGACCCTGGCCAGACCGATATATCTGATTTTCAGGGATTCTTTTATTTCTGGTATGGTGCCCATGGATTGGCGTAAAGCAGATGTGGTGCCCATATTTAAAAAGGGATCAAAGTCCCAGCCAGGAAACTACAGACCCGTAAGCTTGACATCTGTGGTAGGGAAGCTGTTTGAAAGGTTGCTAAGGGAATATATTCAAGAATTCTGCTGGAACAGGAATATCATTAGCAATAGCCAACATGGCTTTGTGAAAGATAGGTCTTGTCAAACGAACTTGATCGCATTTTATGAAAAAGTAAGTAATAATATAGATGAGGGAGAGGCGGTTGACGTGATCTATTTAGACTTTGCCAAGGCATTTGATACGGTTCCACACAAGAGGTTACTGTACAAATTGAATGAAATAGGACTAGGGCAAAATGTTTGTGAGTGGATTGGAAATTGGCTGAAAGATAGAATGCAAAGAGTGGTAGTAAATGGCAAGTTCTCCAGTTGGATAAACGTGATAAGTGGAGTGCCTCAGGGATCTGTCCTGGGTCCTCTTCTTTTTAATTTGTTTATTAATGACCTCCCAGAGGGCATAGGAAGCCATGTATCAGTGTTTGCCGATGACACAAAATTAAGTAAGGCAATAAAGTCTGAACTGGATGTGTCTTCATTACAAGAGGACTTGGACAAATTGAGTAACTGGGCAGGCAAATGGCAAATGAGATTCAATATAGACAAGTGTAAAGTTATGCATTTTGGGTATAATAATAAAAATGCAACATATAGTTTAAATGGTGTTTTTCTGGGGAAATCTACTAATGAAAAGGATTTGGGAGTAATGGTAGACAATAGACTTTGCAGTAGCATGCAGTGCCAGCTGGCAGCTGCAAAGGCCAATAAGATATTGGCATGTATTAAAAGGGGTATTGACTCAAGGGAGGAAGATATAATTATGCCTCTTTACAGGTCCATGGTAAGACCCCACCTAGAATATGCTGTTCAATTCTGGGCGCCCTTTCTGAAGAAGGACATTATGGAACTAGAGAGAGTGCAGAGGAGGGCTACAAAACTAGTAAGGGGAATGGAATGTTTTAGTTATGAAGAGAGGCTAGAAAAGTTAAACTTGTACACACTAGAGAAACGGCGTCTTAGAGGGGATATGATAACACTATATAAATATGTTCAAGGCCCATATAAAGGGCTTTCAAAAGACCTGTTCATTAACAGAACAGTACACAGGACAAGGGGCCACCCGCTTAGACTTGAGGAAAGGAGATTTAGTCTACAACAGCGGAAGGGTTTCTTTACAGTAAGGACAATAAAGGTATGGAATGCACTTCCGGAGGAGGTGGTGCTATCAAATACATTAGATGCTTTTAAAAGGGGCCTGGATACTTATTTAAAAGAGCATAATATAGAGGGCTATGCACGTTAGTATTGGGATTAATATTTAGTTAGGGCTTGTTGATCCAGGGAGAAATCTGATTGCCATTTGGAGTCGGATGCCTTCTTTTGGGTCAGCGATGGTAAACAGGAATAGGAAAAGGGTTGAACTGGATGGACGCAAGTCTTTTTTCAACCTAAATTACTATGTAACTATGTAACTATGTAACTATGTAACAAAATTATTAATTTGGGGTTTCAGTGTATATTTGTGAAAATTGTTAAGCACCATCTGCTAGTTGCTGTAATTATGATTATGTAACCTAACAATGGATATATTTACAGTTGCATTTGTACCCTTCATATGCCCTTGACAAATGAAAAATACAATTTTAGGGTTGCTGTAAGAATTCCAGACTGCACATTCGGGGTATCCTGAGCATAAAAAAATTGAAGATTCCTGTTCTAGACTTATGCCTGTCTAATTTACTAAGCTACTTATGCTTGTGCCAAGGTGAGAGCAGTAGGACAGTCTATGGGCATTTCGAGGTGCTCCTTTCCTCGGCCTAGTTTAACTCCATGTATTACAAAGTGCAACAAAAAGAGGTATAACTATACTCCATTTTCTGAGCATTCTATAGGGCAGGTGTCTTAGTAGCAGTGCAGTGTGTTTGTGCTGGTGTGCCTTAAAGTGTCCATACATTATAATGCTTAACACTTGGTGAGGTGAGGAGTCTAACTCTAACACCCATGATCTACATTGGAAGAGTTGTACATTACCCTTAGTGTGCAATGGCATCCTCTTTTTTAACACAGAAACATAATTAAGGCTGTGGGTTCTAGAGGTTGTCATAGGGTTAATACAGCGTTTTAAATTACATATTGTCATTGCTACTATTTCTTATTTTTTTGATGAATGCTTGTGAATTTCCAAGGGTCAAGGGCCAAGGCACACCAGATGAAAATCATTTATATAAACAAGAAACATATATCAACGTGCAGTGGGCCATATGCAATACGACACTACAACAAAATTAGAACAATTCTGGAGCAGACAGACTGCACTAGAGGGGACAGAGGCATAGTCCCATTGATTTAAATGGGGCTCCAACTGAATGCTAGAGAGCTCATCACTGCACTGTAACACAATGCATTACAGATCAACATCATTCAAGGGGGTTAACTGTTTAAGTGCCAAAGGGGAACCCAAAGCATTGTTTCTCAATGTGTTGGGCATCCCTTTGGAATTCAAATGTTAAAAGCCCCATTTAACACAATGGAAATGTGGGGAATCCTTATTTGCCCCATGGTGTAATTTGTTTGACGCAAATTGCTTCAATTTTCTTTGTATATTTGGCACAGTCTGTCTAATGCACGTATATCAGACTAGCAATTAATTTATTTTATATGGTATGCTAATTCAAATTAAAGCAGCTCTACTAACCGGTAACTCTGGTCTTGCAACCAGCAGAATAATTTTCTTGCATTCATCACTAGAGAGCAATGCCACGGCCTCTTCTCTGTTTTGGATATCTTGGCCATTAATCTAAAGGAACGAATGAAAGTTGCACATTAGTTTCTATTTTCACAAGGTAACACATACTAAAGGGCAAATACCAGCTCATTTGTGGCAAATGCATGGACAGTGAAAGCCGCTCAGCAGCCTCATCCTTGGCCCTCAGTGGTAAATGCCTTCACTCAATTATGCGCTTACTATAAGAACAGTATTGATCTGTGAAGGATGGAAAGCATCAGAGGAAGCAGTTATGTTCATAAACGTCCAACCTGCGCCCCAGTAACATACATCTAGCAACACAATTAACCAGACACTGACAGGTGACGTTCATCTTTCTCCGAACAGAGTAATGGAACTGTCACTCTGAGATAATAGTGCTGGTGGAAGGAAGAATGGCAATAGTAAAGCTGAAATCAGTCATACTGTAGAGGTGTGGAGAGCCAATTAGGGAGCTATAGTATTATCTCTCACAAGACTTATAGGACACCGCTGATTGTGTCTCAGCTTAATCACTTCATAATCCTATATAATGCCTTCTGTATGGAGTAACCATAAACACAATACTAATGGAGTATTTTAGAGGAAATAGATTAACTTATAGTGAAGTGAAAACATAAAACTCTTGCACACAATCTTCAATAACAGGCCAATTTGCGCTTTAGCAGAACCCAAGCCATCAAGTGGTCTTATTAGTCCAGGTTTGAATAAGGTCCCACCTAAGGAATTGGAATGCTGATGTAATAAAAACTGGAAGAACTCTAGAGCAAAACTAACTGCACCATAGGGAACAAGCAGAAACTGCCACAATGCCCATTGATTTAAATTAGGCTTTTAAAATGTTTGAATGATAAAGAGGTCAGTTATATAAAGAAATGTACTGGAAACATCTCTAGCATTCACAGAGGTTAAAAGACCCATTTAAATTGATTAGAAATGTTACTATTTTATTTGACTATTGTAGTGCAGCTGGTTTTCCCTATTGGGTGTTATATATAAAAGTGGAGCAGAACAATTCTGGAGCAAACCAAGAGAACCTTAAAGGGACACATACAAATTATCCAGATTGACATTGATTTAAATGGAGATTTTTAACCCCTTTAATGCTAAAGAGGACTCAAGTTCATTTTAATGCAATGCACTGTAGACCTCTTTAGCATTCAAGGGGGTTAAAAATGCCATTTAAATCTACTGGAATGTTTATGTGTCCCCTGTGGTGAAGTTGGTTTGCTCCAGAGCTGCGCCACACCACTTTTATATGAAAGGCCCATTCATCTTAGGGCATCAGATTCAGAGAGTCAATCAAATAAAAAAATGTACATATTTGCTCAATAGAGGTCAGACAGGTATATCCTTAACCCTTTGAGTGCCGGAGGGGTACGCAACACATTGCTTTGCAATGCGTTGTGTACCCCTCCAGCATTTAAAGGGTTAAATTCTGGCCCGTTAGCTGACCTAGTGGGCCACAATTGTATAAGAATAATTTGTACTAACAAGGATTCATGAAAAGCTGCACAAATGCGTGTTTTTCTATTGCAGTGATGAGTTTAGATTCGTCATGACCGAAAACTTGAGCACTATAATTCATGACTGTAAAGGTCTAGGGTTCAAGAATTGTACATGGTGTAATGGTTGTCCTTTATTTCACAGAGAAGAGGTCCAATTATGATAATGAACATCCCATGAGTTTAGTTAAAATCATCCTCTCTTCTGAAAAAAAGCAAGCTACATGCATCATTTTTCATAATTACAACCAATTTTGTTGTAAGAGCAATCAATTTTTAGTCTCTCTTCTGCCACTTTAGTATGCCACTGATCTGCAGATGTATGTATGGTTGTATATGTTAATACACTTGAGTACAGCGCTAGTAATTCTCAAATGAACAATTAGAGTGCTAATATATAGGTGTAGTTAAACACCCTTAAGAATGGCCGTTGTTGATATCATGTATGTCCTGCATCATTTTCTCTTTGAAACAAGTAGACCTTTTTGTAGCAGAAAATTGTAAAATTAGATTTGAATACATTCAGAAAAGATGTGTTGGATTTCATTTAATCAAAATAAAAAGGCAAAGAAACATACATCCATACATATTTATACATAATAATACAAAAGGTTTTCATCTCTAAGGGCAATAGCTAGCATTTATATGGCTGTTATTGTTCAACTTGTAATTAATAACCAGAAAAACTGCATTATAATTAATACCAGTATAGAAATAATATAGTAACAATAGTAACACATTTGATTAGGATGAAAAAAGACAAGTACCAATCAAGTTCAGCCTTTGCCATTTCACCACTGTTAATCCAGAACAAGAAAAAAAACTATATAGGCTTGCGACCCGACAGGAGAGCCTGAACCTGCAGTCCAGGGGCCCCGACCACTTGAAATCTTCTACTCTGTCTAAGGGCTAGCTCTTTGATTAGTCTTTACATAGACGGACAACCCAGAACACACTTGGGTCCACTCACTGCAAGAGTTCTGGAAATGCCTCAGGAAATGGGGAGACAGAGTGGCTGTAGTGGGTAGTGTTACTGAGTAGTAGAATGAGGGTTAAGCACAGGGAATACAATTATCCAGACAGAAAAAAATCAATTTATAAGATGGTTCACGGCACACTAACACAGGATAACAATTACAGGGATAAAATAGAGATAAATTATAAAAACTGCACACTATTCTACTCTAGTTATATTAAGATAGTTGTACAAATTGGTAAGGGTTCCACTTAATGCTCACAGTCCATTTGAGGTTTAATCTTAAGCTTGAAGACAATCCCAGTAGAGGCAGGAGTAGGAACCACAGCCCACTGCACAATCGCCAGGTGCTGGTTTGCAATAAGCTTTTTTGTACCTTGCCATCCTGACAGAGGGCTTAGAGAAGGTGCCCAAAGAGATCACCCACAGTATACTTTTCTTATTCTTGAGTCATAATCACAGGAGTTTATCATTATGGCCCCAACATTGTCATGAGAATATCATGCAGCTTGTCTTACAGCAACTGGGAAAAGGACACAGCAACTTCAGTGCCCACCCACCCTAACACTTCTGGTGAGGGCACTCACTGGTCCCAGTTTCCTCTGGGACCACAGCTGTTATTTGCAATACATATATTGCATAGCCTGCTCTATGGGGGGAAGGAAAACACGTTCAACTAACATACATTTTCTATCCCCACTGTATCTGCCCAAGTGTTAGATTTATTTCCTCAAGTTGTGCTAGTGATCTACAGAGGGTTGTTTGATAACAGTGGATATCAACAATTGTAAGAATGAGAACACATAGTGAAGACAAAGAGGGTGACTTAAAAAGACAGTGTTCATTCACAGAATGAGCAACATTTCTCCACAAAGCCATTTCTAATTAATACCAAGTAGGTAAAAAACTCCCTTCCTTGTTCTAAAAGGCAGTTGGATATTTATCTAGAGCAATATCCTATCTGCATTAAAACTCTACTTATTCTCAATATTATGTGCTAAAAAGGTATCTGGTACTTTTTTTTAAAGCATCTACATTATCCGCAAACATAGTTTCCTGAGGTAAAGAATTCCACAAACTTACTGGACTTGCTTTAAAAAAAATCACTGTATTTGTTTTAGTTGAAAGTGCATAACATCTTGGTTTTTGCTCAGGTCTTTGTGTAAACAGTCCCAAGTCGTTCTTCATATTGTAAATTATCATATAAGCCCAGAGATGTCTCTTCTCTAATATAAACAAACCCAATTTGACTAGTCTTTCTTATAACTGAACTCTTCCATATAATTTGGAAGCAGCTAAGAACCCATCCAGCCCACCCAGTCTTTCCATTTTTCCTACTATAGACACTTCAAACCTTATTTGGTCCTTCATCTTGTCTTTTTTTTCAGGATAGTTTTAAGATGTCTACATCTTCTGCTGGTAAGATGTTCCACTGATCTCCCACCCTTTCAGCGAGGTAAAACTTTCTTACATTACATTTAAGCCTCCATCCCTTTAGTACTAGTTTATGACCTCTTGTCCTAACATTCTACTCATTCTGTACTTTGTTAGATCCATTTATGTATTTGAGTGTTTCTATCATATCTCCTCTCTCTTCTCTCCTCTAAGCTACACATGTCCAGATCCTTTTAATTTATCCTTTTACATATGGTAGCACCCTATTGGCTATTGCAGCACACACAGTTGGGAAGTCTACTGTCTTTTGTTAGTCCTAAATATTTTTCTAACATGGATTACCCAGTCAGTTCCCAGCTAATGTCTATTAGCCTGCTTGTTTATGCAACCCAAAAGCATAACCTTACATTTATCTATGCTAACCCTTGTTTGCTGCTTATCTTGCCATTCAGTTATTTTATCCAAATCTTTAAAATTGTTTATTAGCAAATGAAAAAACATTGTGCCCAGAACTAAACCACATACAACTTTAGACCAACTTCAAAATGTTTAATTTATGTCTCAGCAGTCTATCATTTATCCCGTTTTATATCCATCCCAAGTCAAAACCTTTTAATTTATGCAATACTCTGTTGTGGGACACAGTATCAAAGGCTTTTGCAAATCCAAGCATACTACATGAACAACAATGCCCTTTTCTAAGTTACCACCTAGCTTTTCACAGAATGTAAGAAAATAGTTTTGACATGATCTTCTCTTCATAAAATAATGTTAGTTCTTATTAATAATGTTGTTGGTCATCACATAGTCCTGAATATAATTGACTAGTAATCCTCCTAATAATCATACCCACAGTGGAAGTCAAACTCACAGGTCTATGATTTTCCAGTTTAGATCTTAGTTAATAACATTTTTCACCAAAATATAAGGACATGATATAAGACAAAATAGGAGATGAGATACAATAGAACACTCCTTTTATATGGGTGACACCAATGCAGCATCACAATGTTTGTTATGTTGGCCATGCTGAAAGGTAAGGATATTATTCCTTTGGTGTTGCCAACTAGCTCTTCACATGAACACTCTTAATTCAGCAAGTTGCATCTTTATTGCAATCATGGACACAGTAAAGGTATAGCAAGGCAGATCTGCATGATGGCATATGGGGCCTCCAGCAGAACCTCCATATGAGCAACTCTAGAAGATGCATTTCTCATCAAATCTCCCCCTACATGGGTGTCAGCCAACAATATTTTGGCTGATGCTCACAGAGTCCAGACATTAGCCATGTCCCTCCTGCAATGGGATATTTAGGAGTATGTACATAATATTGAGAAACACAAAACAAAGAAAAATGAGAGCTATAATGTCTTCTTGGAACAGCATACAAATCGAGACCTCATTGTAATTCACTACTCAGTAAAAGTGTTTATCCGGTTACGATGATAGGTAACTGGTTGAAAGGCCAGCAGGGATTTGTGATGCTGGTTTTCCCCTCAACAAAACCCAATACACTCACATCAGATGTCCATACCAGTGTGAAACGGTATAATGAATTATCTCATATCGGGTGAAAAAAGTAGCAGACCAGATGCATCCAAAGATATAAAATTTATTAAAAAAAGTTAAAAATCCTTGAATCCTCAAAACGTTTCATGGCTGGCTTGCCACTTCATCAGGAGGAATACAATATACATTTTTTTGCTATATTGTATTCCTCCTGATGAAGTGGCAAGGCAGCTACGAAACATGTTGAGGATTCAAGGACTTCTTTTTTTAAAAAAATTTATATCTTTGGATTCATCTGGTCTGCTGCTTTTTTTCGAGTATGAGATCATTCACTATATCGTTTCACACTGGTATGGACATCTGATGCGAATCTATTAGGTTTTAATGCAGGGAGAACCAGCACCACAAATCCCCGCTGTCCTTTCAACCAGTTGCCTATCATCGTAACCAGATAAACACTTGAAGTGAGTATTGGATTACTCTAAGGTCTCGATTTGTATGCTGTTCCAAGAAGACAGCATAGCTCTCCTTTTTCTTTGTTTTGTCTTTCCCATTAACCCTTTGAGTGCCAGAGGGGTACGCAACGCATTGCAAAGCAATGCATTCCGTACCCCTCTGGCACTCAAAAGGTTAACTCTCGCCCGGAGGTGTGAAGTCTTGAAGGATTGAGCATCAGCCAATCAAGATATCTGTGTGGAGGCAGTTTAATATCCTCCACAATCTGGTTCTGTCATTGGTATTCTGCCTATGACAAAAATCCAAATGTGAGTACAATTTTGATTGTTGGATTCCTTTGTGAATAATTGAAGACGTCTGCATGATAAGCTTCTCCCCTCTTTTTTATGTTTTGTTTTAGTATACCTAATATTGAGGCTGCTACATTTCTGTTACCCATGTAAAAAAGACAGAACATCAAAGTGTAAAACAGACAACACATGATAGAGGATATGATAAAGGAACTGATAGAGGGTGTAATAGAGTACACAATGGAGAACGTTATAAAAATGTGGGCACAAAATACAGTATAGTAGTGGCTGGAGCAAAGATCTTGTACTTTTTTCTAGGCAGGGCTCAACCTCACTTCAACTATACGTAAGAGCCTCTGTCTGTCTCTTATTGTGATTGAAGTTTAGGCAGGGGCTGAATATGTGAAACTATCCTGTAAGTGCAGTGTATTATGAGTTTTAGATTCCATTCTGCCATGTTAATAGTGTGTAGGGAACAAGATGCCAAAAGAGTATGCCATTTGGTTTGTATAGCCTATGCACAATGGCAACAATCATTAATAAAATGAGTGGTAGAAAAAAAAAAGTAGATGACCATTTGCTTCAGATTTTCCTTTTTTTTTTTTTTTTTTTTTTTTTTTTTTTTTTTAAGAAGAAGAAGATGAGGAACTGGTAAATGAATGTGATATGTGATCTTTCGGCAGCTATCTCCTGCCTGAATGAGTGATGATGGTGCTACTGCTCCTATCACCCCATCACAGCCTGTCTGCAACCATACGTGTTTCTGTTGATGCTATCCTTTCTCAGCAGACGTTCACACTGCAGGCCACACAGGCTGATAGATACACCTACCCAAGCACTAAAACGTAACTTGTGTTATTTAAGATCAGCTCTACAACAGACAGCTATCTCATAGATTCACTTGCTCTCAAAAGATTACTGATTCTTAAAGCTGATACTGGCACAAGAAAACAATTGATTTTTGTCAAGAATGTTTGCTGAGGGGGAAAAAAGGTGCAGAACTGTCACATTTTCTTTAAATACCAACCTTATTCTTTACGTTTGTTCTTACTTGTGTCAGGACACAAAAATGATGACAGCACATTATCTGTTTTACTGGCACACAAACTGTTAAAACATATGTACAAACCTGCTTTTAGTGGAAATTAAATTTTAATGGTGTCTGTGTCAAAATAATATTTGTAAAGAAGGTTATATGCAGTCATGTTCACTCACTGGATACCACAGACTTCTCCAATGTATTGTTCAGGTACACAGAGCAATTTCTGAACTGGAAATTTTCAGAAATTATTTTTCCGAATGCAAAAATCCAAACAAATCTTATTTATTTATGCAATTCTGGAGCAAACCAAGTGCAGGGGGATAATTCAAGTTGATTTAACATTTACAGTGCCAGAGGGGTATGCAACGCATTGCTTTGCAATGCGTTGTGTACCTCACTGGCACTGAAAGGGTTATATGGTGCTTTTAACCCCTTAAAATGTTAAAGAGGTCTCCAAAGCTTTGTTTAACAATGCAGTGTAGACCCCTCTGCAGTCAAGAAGTAAAATCAATGGAACTTTTGTGAATGTTTAGTTGTCTCCTGTGGTGTAATTGGTTTCTCAGCTATTGCTCAACTCTTACTCACTGGGTGAGGCCCAAAATGTAGCCACAAACATATATATTTTTGGACTGAAGAAATCCCAAACCATTTTTCTTTGGATTCTTCTAGTCTTTTTATCAGGTGCCTTGTAAAAACAAAAATACAGGCAATGGTGCAATTTGACCCACTAATAGAAATGTTTCTTCCCGCCAAGATGAGACATAAATCATTGAGCTCTCACCCTATCATTTCCCATATTTTTGCGGTTTGGTCGCAGTGTAACACGTCAAACCTCCTGGCCCACTCTCCTTTTTTAGCTTCTCCGGTTTTTCATTCTCGTCATACACCTTTTTCTCTTTTGTCTTCAGATTAACCAGGGTGGCAATAATCTCCCCAAATGCACTTCAATGATCTGATATCACGTGGTAAGATTCGACAATTTGAGGACCTCAAGCACTCTTTCACTCTTCCTACGTCGTAGACATGGCGGTTCCTTCGTGTTAAACATTTCTTAAGCCACTCCTCCTTGCGCTCCACGATTAACTTCCCTCCTACCGACTTTGAATCACTGTTGTTGGCTTCTGAACACCCATCTGGTAAATTAGGTGGAATGTACAAAATTCTCTCTGTTCCACTTACTCCATCTAAACCTCCTTATGCTATGTCTTGGGAAAAAGAACTAAAGGAAATATAGCCTATAGACGCTTGGAAGACTATTTGGCAAGCGGCTACTTCTGCTTCTATTTCTTCTTCCATGCTAGAATCTCACTTTAAATTCCTTAGTAGGTGGTACTTGACGCCTTCCAAACTCTATGTTTTATTCTTCTATGAGCGCCTTATGCTGGCGTTGTTGCAAAGACTTTGGAAAACATTCTCATATTTAGTGGTACTGCCCTAAAATTCGGGTTTTCTGGACAGAATGCCTAGACCTAATCTAGTTTAGATGTTCCTCTAACTAAAGATATATGGCAATCCTTGTTTTTCTTAAACTTACCCCGCCTACCCTCCCTTAAAAAGTGTCTATTGTATGCAATGCTTCTTACTGCTAAGTCCCTGATCCCATGACACTGGAAAGATACGAATCCCCCTACGATTAGCGAATGGGCGAATAATGTGCGCTCCCACATTTCCATGTCGCGGGTTCATATTACTTCTCGGGATGGTGATCCGGACGAGATTGATAAGTTTTTCTCCTCTTGTCCCTTCTAAGGATGTTTCTTGGTGTCTTCCCTGCCAGGACGGGGGAATAAAACTTGGACTAGTAACTAGTCTAATTTGGATAATATGCTGATCTATATTTATACTTATGATTACTTTTACCTCAATTTTTACTTTCCGTTCTTGAGCCGGTAGGGGCAATCCAAATTACCCCTCCTTCCCTTCACCCATATTCCCAATCCTTTATTTAAAATTATTATTATTTTTTTCTCTTTCTTTCTATTTTGCTTTCTCTTTACACTTACTGGGCTTTTTCACACTATGTAAGAATTCTTGTCACTCCTGTTCTATTGACATGGATTCATTGTAAGCTATATTGTGACATCATTACTGCTCTGTACTACGATTTTTCCTTGTTGATACTTTTGTGCTGTACCACTATTTCCTATTCGCAATAAAGCTTTTGAAAATAAAAAAACAAAAAAACATTTTAAACCTACACGTATATGGTATTTTCTTAACTGGGAGATGTAGCAGAAAATATATTGGTGTAGTTTTTTAAAGGGATAGTAAACTCGAGAAAAAACTATAGGCGAATTGATAGGTACAATTAAAAAACTACTTACTGCCCTCATTCCCATCGCTCAAACCATTATGGTTTGAGAAATACAATAAATTAAAGGTCTCCATTCCCTCCCCTTTCTGCCTGACGAGCTGTAAAGCTGTCAGAGGCAGAATCCAGTCGCCCAACTTTAGGCGGCTCTTCAGGAGTGCTGTCATCGGGATATTTAACTATAATTACTTCATTGGAATGGTCTACAACGTGTGCTTGCAAACCAGGCACACGTTGTAGACCATACAGATGAAGTAATTATAGTTATATATCTCGATGACTGCGTTCCTGAACAGCCGCCGTCTGGTCCCTGAAGCAGGAGGGAATGGAGACCTTTATTGTATTATATCTCTCAAACCATAACGATTTGAGAGATGGGAATGAGGGCAGTAAGTATTTTTTAATTGTACCTATCAATTCGCCTATACTTTTTTCTCGAGTCTACTATCCTTTAATTGCACCAAAATGAGGAAAATGAAACTGTGAGCATTTTGTATACAGGTAAAGTTTAGCTCTTCTGGAGCAACTCAACTGCACTGTAGGGGACACATACAAAATCCTCATTGATTGATGTAGCTTTTAATACCTTTTACATATATAGGAATTAATATATTGGAGACCTCTTTAGCATTTATGGGGTTAAAAAGCTCCATTTACATCAATGGGACTTTTTGAGAAATTTTTATTTTTGCCCTGAGATGTAGTTGGCTTGTTCCAGAATTGAGGAGACATACAATTGTGAGGAGCACCCATCAAGTGCGAACCAGGTAAAGTGTCTTGTTCTAGGCATGGTAGCTTCTCATTGGTGCTACAACTCATGTTTTTCACTCCCACGTGCCATTGCAGAGAGGGAATCTCCATATCCGACTGGTCCTGCCCACCTACAGTCCAGCTCTGAAATGTCAGGGAAATCCTCTCTGCACGAGAGAGACAGCAAAACCACAGATGTACGTTTCCGCATATGTGGGCCTAGTCGGCAGGGTGCAGCTGAATCCCTCTAGGCACATGGAAGCAAGGGCCCATGCCTGGGATGCCCTTATACTTAGGGAGACAATCAGTTGTGAAGAGCACCCATCAAGCATGAACAAGGTAAAGTGTCTTGTTCTAGGCACGGTAGCCTCTTAATGGTGCTACAACTCATGTTTTTCACTCCCCTGTGCCATTGCAGAGAAGAAATATCTGACTGGTCCTGCCCACAGACAGTCCAGCTCCAATGTGTCAGGCCAATCCTCTCTGCACGAGAGAGACAGCAAAACCACAAATGTACATTTTGGCATTTGTGGGCCTCATCGGCAGGGTGCAGCTAAATCCCTCTAGGCACATGGAAACAAGGGCCCATGCTGGGATGCCCTTATACTTAGAGAGACAAAAAATTGTGAGGCGCACCCATCCAGACTGAACAAGTTAAAGTGTCTTGTTCTAGGCATGGTAGCCTCTCAATAGTGCTATAACTCATGTTTTTCACTCCCATGTGCCATTGGAGAGATGAAATCTCCATATCAGACTGGTCCTGCCCAAAGACAGCCCAAGTCCGAAATGTCAGGCAAATCCTCTCCTTCACCTTGTGTTTATGCATAAAGCTCAATGGTCCATATGTATGAAAGTAAAGTGAAGCTATTCAAAAGCAAAACCATTGCAATATAGGTGGCAAATAAACATTCTCTAAATGGCCATTGTTTTAAAAATCCTTTTTTAATCCCTTGAATGCTATAATGGTCTCCAAAGCGTTGCTTCACAATGCACTGGAGACCCTTTTAGCATTCAATGGATTAAAAGTCACATATAAAACAAAATAATGTTTTATTTGACCTCTATGGTACCGTTGGTTTGGCCCAGCAAAACTCCACTTTCTCTCACACATAAGGCCCATGGGGGAGATGTATAAAACTGGAATAATAAAGAAAGTGTCTGTAAAACTGTCATAAAGTGACATAAGGATATGTATAAACGTTTAGTGACAATTTCTCAAAGTACTAACTTCAGTCAGGCTTTTTTAGAAAAGTGGTGTAGAAATGTTCTGTAAACTATCCAGATTTGCCTCTGAGACTCAGTTTTTGACAGTTTTTTACCGGGTCTCAGGGGACAGTGGAAGCTTCTACGGATGTAGGGAGATTTCTCTGTAACTCTGCCCACTTCTGCTCCTTCCCATCCTGCTCCTCCTACTTCTCCTCCTTCCTTCCCCACCAAGTTCCTCCCACTTCTTGCCCACTTTTGTGGGGTGGGGCGAGTAAGCCCCACCCATTTTTATAGCAATATGCGTCAATTATATCCACCAGCGCCACTAGAGAAGTCCCTTCCAGAGAAAGTTCCCAGGTATGCAAATACGAATTGTGTTCTGTATAAAGATATTTGCTAATTGCTCCAAAAATAAAGGCAATTTTGTGTATAACCTTTTCTTAACCCGTTGAGTGTCAGAGGGGTGCGCAAAGGGTTAATGGAAGTATATAGTGATTGTGTATAAACTATAAATGCATTAGCAAATTTTCTGTGAATTTTTTCAGAATTTATTCAGATAAATATATTTATAAACTTGACTTTACTTCTTAATAATTAAGACCCATATGACCCACTGTTGTGAATTTTAGTGCAGAATTATTATTATTATTATTATTATTATTTACAAAGTGCCAAGAACAGGTTGTACATGGCACTAAGATTTAACCACAAAACTGCCTTTATTTTTGGTGCAATTAGAATATAATATTGCATTTTATTTGAAATCTTCTTTTTTCTAAACCAAGTCCAAAATTATGGTGAAGTAAAATACATGGAAAATAACACACCTGTAAAATCCTATCTCCTTCACGGATACGACCATCTCTTGCAGCAATACTATTTGGATCGACCTAAAATAAGGAAACAACACAGCATGTAAGGATGGAAGTAAAGGTAAGAATCCAAAGCGTATCTGGGTGATGTCAAAATAGTCTGACCCTGCGACCCTTGAAAAGATTAAGATCCTTATTTATCAAGTTAAAGGGTTGCGGTTCTGGAGCAAACCAACTGCACCATAGAGAGTACATAAGCATTTCCCAAATTCCTATTGATTTAAAAGTGGATTTTAACCCACTGACTGCAAGACATACACTCAACACATTGATCTCTCTTGCAGTCAAGGAGTTAAAGGGATAGTAATGTCAGGAAAAAGTATTAACTCTTTGGTAGATTAAAATTAAAAGAGAGTACTTGCACTTATTTGTATCTCTCAAACCATTATGGAAAATAAAGTTCTCCGCTCCCTCCCCTTTCTGCTTGATGAGCTGTAAAGCTGTCTGAAGTAGAATCTGGTCACTTGACCAGATGTGGCTCTTCAGCAGCAGCGATATAATGATATCTAAAGATCAATACTTCATCGGAATGGTCTACAACGTGTTCTTGCGGACCAGGCAAACATTGTAGACCATTCCAATGAATTATTTATTTTTAGGTGTCACTATGTCGGTGCTGCTGAAGAGCCGCCGTCTGGTCCAGGAACCAGGATCTCATGCTTTCAGCTATACAGCTGACTTATGAGAAAGGGGAGGGAGCAGAGAACTTTATTTTCATATATCTCTCAAACCGTAAAGCGCAAGTACTCTCTTCTAATTGTATCTACCATATAGTTAATACTTTTTTCTGACATTACTATCCCTTTAACATCCCTTAAATTGGGAAATTTTAATTTCCCCTCTATGGTGCAGTTAAGCTTTAGCTTAATGCATAAGTTGTCATATGATTACATGTTTAAGCCTAATGGTCCTTTAATCTGTATATAAGGATCATCTAACAAATACGAATTTAATGTATCCCAGTTTGAACATGTGAGACGAGTATTTTCTCTGTATCCTAATAGTAGGATTAGCAGGTAGCAGGTTACAGCAGCAGGAGCCAATCAGTGCAGAGCATGAGGATGGTGGCCCTGGCCTCAAAACATCAGATAATTTAACTTTTTGAGTTACAGAGGGGCAGCCAGTGCATTGCTTTGCACTGTGCTAGATACCTCTCTGGTATAAATTAAATTATTTATGGCACACAAAGGGTTAACCCTTCACTTTGATATTTTATAATAAAAAAATCCTAGGTCTACCATGATTACCATACCTGAGAACTCTCTGGATTTACCCCGGAGACTCCGATTGTAAAAGTGCATTACCGGATCTCCGGGGCAGAGGCTGATTTTCCTATTGTGGGGAGTTTCCTTTAAAACTCAGCCCACTTCTGCTCCTTCCCACCCAGTTCCTCCCACTTTTCCGTCTTCTCCATCCAGTTCCTCCCACCTCCTTCCCACTTCTGTGATGCCCCAGGAAGCCCCGCCCCACTCGTGGGTAACCCCTCCCTTTTTTGCCCTGCCCCCTTTTTATCATGATTTGTGGCAATTATTCCCCCAAGCAGCACCAGTGGAGTCCCCTCCAGAAAAGAAAGTTCCCAGTTATGATGATTACATTTCTTCCAGTCTCCTGTCTGATATCTCCTCCTAAGGTAGGACTAGTGGTACTGTACATGCAACACGCAAACAGGTCTAATTAATGCATAACCCGTAGTTCCACTTCAGGGCCAGGCCTAGACAGCAGAGTGAAATCATATTAAAATCAAAGCAATGCGTTGCGTACCCCTCTGGCACTCAAAGGGTTAACATTACCCAGACCTTGGCCCGTGTACACAGGCTTTTACACTAGTTCATATATATTTCTGTAAAATAATGTTTTTGAGAACTTTGTGTGTTGTGGCATGGTGTGGATCTGTATGCTATTTCTCTATACAGTTAATTATTTTTTTTTTTCTGTTAAAGGTCAAACTAACTACTAATGCCCATAGTGTGTGGCCTGCTTAGATTCATTCATAGTATAGTGGTGGGAATGTATGATGGTATAGCAAATGCTTGAGTAGCTGTTAATTCCCCATGCCTGTCTAGCACCAGTTTACTAAGCCTCTCCATAATGTATCTTGTGCAGTGGGGAAGTAAATGCATCAGTCATCATGAATTTTTCTTTATTCAGCTCCATAATGTGTGTCATGTATACAAATGGCATAGACAACTTTTCTGAAATTCCATGTTCATGTTATGGGGCAGGTGCTTTGATGCTTGAGTGTGTCCATTGCAGAGCTAATATGCTGAAATGCACACTTGCAAGTGCAGTCACCAATGTTAGAGGCTAACGTAAAGCGGCTGCACTGACACATTCATGCATTCACCCCAATGTGTGCTAATACTGGCCCAACACATTAAATAATTAGCAAGATGTAAAACTGTGCCACCAGCAAATAAAGGTTAAATTAAATATAACTTGTATTACAAAAAAATGTCTTGTGGAAACAAAGGCAGTTTTAATTCTCTTTAATATTAACTAAACATCTTAAGAAGACAGGTCCACTTAACCCTTTGAGTGCCAGAGGGGTACGGAACGCATTGCAAAGCAATGCGTTCCGTACCCCTCTGGCACTCAAAGGGTTAATGCTCTGAGTGTTGCAAAAGGCAGGGGACAGAGCTAAAAACCTTTTGGAGCAATGCACATAGCATTAACGCCATATTTCTAAAATCTATTCCTTGCATACTTCTATATACTTAGAAATGCAAAAGAACTTCACACATAAAGGATACAATAAGAATTTGTTACATAGAGCTAAGATTGAAATATTGGAGAATAAAAGTCCAGAAATTAAGAAAAAAGTAATGAAGACATGGGTCCTTCGTTTATTACACAGTACAGTAAGGATCATAGTGAGGTGGAACATATTTTAAAAAATATTGGCCCATCTTACTGAAACATGAGGATTAAAAATATTCTACCTGTATAACCGGAAAACATATAAAAAAAATAAAAAAATCTAAGGGAGCACCTTGTACCTAGTTTTATCAATTGTAAAAAATCAAAGGTACCTTTTTTTAAACAAGGACTTAAGGGGTTTCATAAATGTAACAGCTGTGTGGCCTGTCGGACTTGGAAAGACAAAAGTAGGATTATTAATGAATTTAAATCAAATCAAACTGGTGAAGCATTTAAAATTGACAAATGAGTAATGTGTAAGAGTAAAAACATTGTTTACTTGCGTGAATGCCCATGTGGGTTACAGTATGTTGGTCAGACCATAAGATGCTTCCACATATGTGTAGGGGAGCATATAAGGATCATTAAAAGAGGATTAACCACACACAGTGTTCCAGAACACTTTGCTAAACAACATAATAAAGATCAGTCAGTTTAAAAATTTACCATAATTGACCAGGTATCCACACACTGGAGAGGGGGGAATATAGTAAATTTAGTCTCCAAAAAGGAGACCGAATGGATATATAAATTAAAAAATTTACCCCTCTTGGTCTTAACATTAACATTGATTTAAATTGTTTTTAAGGAATTAAGCAATATTAATTTTTGTAATCTGATATTTGAAGATCTGTATTAATAATTAATGCTGTCAATTTATAGATTTTTAATCTAGAAAACACAAAAGTGTTATTTTTAATGTATTTTATTTAATGCATACATAGGATATGTGAAATTGCCCATTATTTGATATACACATAAAGTTGAGTGAAAATAGAAGTGCTTTTAGGGTTAATTACGTTTAGAGGATGTGATGTCAATAGTACATGGACTATTTGTATGTATAAAAGGCATTGTAAGATAAAGACCTCTTGATAGTCCCTGAGAAGTGTAAAATACATGAAACGCGTTGGGCCTTTGAGGGTATTGATAGGTGGTCTATTGATGTTTAAGCCACTGTTTGCCTAAAAGCATGAGCTTTGTGTATAATAATGCATTGGCTGGACACTGTATTTCCCTTTTCAACTGATTAAACTGGCTGCTCTGTGCGTGAGTGAGTGGCTTCTTCAGTCGGAGACCTTTTGAACAGTATAGCTTA
The DNA here is from genome assembly GCA_037306005.1 of Rhinophrynus dorsalis. Lineage (NCBI taxonomy): Eukaryota > Metazoa > Chordata > Amphibia > Anura > Rhinophrynidae > Rhinophrynus > Rhinophrynus dorsalis. The sequence goes on from CM074721.1 coordinate 255,620,789, forward strand.
GAATTTTTAAGCGTTTGCTTTGTACGAATAAATTTCACTTTTATATATTTATATAAAGGTATTCAGTTTGATTGATGTTGCAAAAGAGAGAAGCAATGTTGAAGCTCAATAAGAAATATTGGGGCCAGGTGAGTGACAATTGCTTGACCTGAATTAACTTTAATATTGTCTCTGTCTATTAAGCCTATGGAGAATGTGAGAGCTCTGGATACTGCATTTGAGATCAGAAAAGATCTGCAGGTTGACAATTTAATGTGTAAGTAGATATTTACAGGTTGTTGCTATTTAATTGTAATTGGGAATTAACCCTTGTATCTCCCTTCTACATACTTGGATCGGGAGATAAATTGCTTTACTTGTAAAGCCTTCATATCGAGTGCAGAAAGCTAAATGAACAGGGAAGAAATAGTATTAGACGGAGATTCTCTCCACGCGGGACATAAAGATTAAATCTAGTGAGTAGATATTTACATTTGGATAATTTCCATATTATACTGTTACTGACTGTGTATCTCCATATATTTCCATATACCCCACCGGAGATGATCCGTGAGATAGTGGGGAGATAAGTGAAAAAAACTTCAGCAGAAGTGAAAAAGGCTTGGGAGTCAAGTATATGCTGTGATCTCAATTGAAACTCTGGACATTAATTGTGTGAGAATGTCATTAGTGAAGAAAATAATGTCTATAGACATATACAATAACTAAGGGTATAGACTTTAGATCACCAGGAATATTTTTGTATTTTACACTGTTTTAATCTAAAAGAGTTAGTTAGATTACATCCAGGCTGAACCTATATAGTCTATATACTTTATTTCCACTGGTGAACTGCCCGAATCAGTGCACACAAGTACATAGCGCTTTAGATTTCCTTTAGCATTTCTAATAATAATAATATAACATGTAGACTTTTGTAACCTATAATATCAAGCCAGTGTTTGGTTAACCATAGTCACACAAAGTCTTTGAGACACGCTGTTTTTTTGATTATTCTACCAGATGTAGATATGTAGTGTGTTCCTGCATTGCTTTCTGGTACATTGCTATTATCTGCCTCTTACAGTTCATTACCCAAGGCTTCCTGAATTGCCTTGAACTTTTCTGGGTCTGATTTTAAGCCATGAGAATTTAATGTATGTTACTTCCTTCATTTTAAATTAGAACTTTTCCACATTTAGTTTAATATGTTTCATCCTACATATTTCTAAAACAAGATTTTTGATCATGGTCCTGTATTGCAGACTCCATATTTTCCCCTTCGCTGATCAGAAGTATGTCATCTGCTTTTGTTTTGATTCCTGGCAGTCCCTCCAGAACTTGATTCAGCTTCTGGTGAAAAACTTCAGAAGCAGGACTTATTCCCATGGGCATTTGAAGCCATCTGTATTGCCCAAATGGGGTTATTATTATTCTACTATATTTATATAGCCCCAACTAATTCCACAGCACTGTACAATTGGGAGTAGATATACAGAGGTATTAAATAGTACAAATCAAATGTGGGGAGCAGAAGGTTCCTACTCGTGAGAGTATACAGTCTAGAAGGGTTTCAAATGCTGTCAGGTAACTAGATTTTTCATCCAGCTCTACATGCCAAAACCCATTTTTTACATTGCATACTGAAAGTATTTTTGTCTGTGATAAATCTGGTAAAATAGCCTCAATATTAGGCAGTGAGTATTGGTTTCTTTTCAGTGTTGTGTTAACAGGTTTTGGATCTATGCAGATTCTTAATTTTGCAGATGGTTTCTTAACAATCACCAGGCTGCTTATCCAGTCTGTGCTCTGCTGACCTGGTGTTATGACTCCTCTGCTCTGAAGATCTTGGAGTTGCTTTCAAGGGTTCCACCATGGACACGGGCACTCTTCTTTTAGGTAGTCTGGTTTGTTCAATGTTCTCATTTACTTCCATTTGATATCTCCCTTACAGATATCCATCACCAGTAAAGACATCAGAGAACCTAGCTTGTATGGTAAGTAAATCCAAAGGTGCCTGGCTGTTAGATGTTTGTATCTCTGCATGGAAACGCATTGCCATGATGTTTTGAAATTGCACTTGTATTAAATTAATTGCCTGGACCACTTTTATCAACAGCAATGGAACATGTCTACCATATTTTACTTAAGTAAATTCCAGCCTATACTTTTTGTTGTTACATGGGTTTGTCAGTTTGATTTTGCATTTGTCCACCGGTTTCAGAATACTCTTGTTGTACTTCACTAGAACTTGCTCTGTAGGTTGTATCTCAACATTCTTCTTTAGCAGATGAGATGGAATAACATTGCAGCTCACTCCATAATCCAAATGAAACTTTATGGGCTGTGTATCCAGCATCATGGTTGCAAAGAACTGTGTTTCAATGTTTGTTGCTGGTTGTTGGACCACATTTACATTTTCTGCTGCAGGTTTTAACTGCACCCACATTATGTCTTCACAGCTGTCTGAGTCTGTGTCTTGTGTAACTGCATGCACTTTCTTTTTTGTCATTATGCCTTTTAGTTTACACTGTGCAGAAAAAAATATTATGTTTACCACAGGCTTTGCAAGTCTGACTATAAGCTGGACATTTCTCTTTCTCTCATGCCTTTTCCCACAGCATTGACACATCAGTATAATAGACGTTACCACATGTACCATGGAATCAGCAGGACCTTCTATCATTTTTACACTTTCTCTTGTCAGTTCTGCAGCTCTGCATATTTGGAGACATTTTCCAGGCTAAGATCATATTCTCTTAACAGGCTCTCTCTCAGTTGTGAATCTCTGATTCCACAAACAATTTTGTCCTTGATCAAAGAGTCTCTTATAGTCCCAAATTCACAAGTTGTTGCTAGCCTTTTCAATTCTGTGGCATACGAATCAATTTTCTCGCCTGACTTCTGATTCCTTGAAAAAAAAAAAAAACATATCTTTCCACAGCATACCTCCCAACATTTCAAATTGCCAAAGAGGGACACTTGTGTTTTAAGGGGTGTTGCTGTGGGTGTGGCTGGTGGGCGGGGCATTACCAATAATTTTTAGGCTATTTCATGACCTACTGATACCTCCTTGTGCAACCTAATAAATGACTTCTAACAAGACCAAAGGTTTTCTATTTACAAAGACTAATTTATAAACCAATGTAATGAAGATTAATATGAGTTTTATTGCTGTGGAGCAATGTGATACACTTATATATACACACCACACAGTCTGATCTCCTAAAAAGAGGGACATCGGGGTGGGAAAGAGGGACAGAGGGATTTGGGTCTAAAAGAGGGACTGTCCCTCCTAAAGAGGGACACTTGGGAGGTATGCCACAGTTTCATTCCTTTGTGCGTCACAATATTTATCAAATGCTTGAAGAATGTTTCTCAGTGTAGGAGTTTCTCTAGCATTTATAATGCTTAGTGGTTTGGCAATTTCCCTACCTTTCTCTCCAATCAGATAATAAATAGCTTTACTTTTTGGTTTTCATCTCTGTCAATTTGTACCAGATACACATATAGGATGAATTCATTTTTCCCGCTTTTCCATGTTTGGGATAAGTTATCAGCATTTAGATTCAGTCTCTGGTGGTTTCAGTCCACTTTCCATGATATTAGGCAATAGTAAATAAACTTATTTACTTACAGTAGTCTCTGGTCTCTCTTTTGTATACCTGCCTGGAACTCCAGGGAAGGCTGAACAATGCTGTATAGGCCACTGTATATTCCTGGGGAGCTTGAAGTATATTATGCAGTTCACACATCCAGTTTAATTAATGTACCGCTGCCACTAAGTTTAGATGCTTCATATGATTAATTTGCTACAGACTGCAGTACTCCAGTTAGGATGAAATTTAGTTATTTATTATGCATGGCTCTGATACACAGATTCCATGCTGACCTCCATTTTATGTACTGAACCTAACTGTCTGAACCTCCTCTACTTCCCCCTACAGGTTGATTGCATACATTGCTACAAGAGCGAATGAAACTTCCCCCAGGTTGCTGAAAATCAGCATATGCAATTTCAAGTATTTTACATTATGTCAAGTCAGGATTTTTTCTCCATCCCTCTGTGTTAATGTCACAGCATGCTCTTTTAAGTAAGACCAAATAGTTTTTTTTATCATTAGTGTTTAATGTACTGAACACAAGCCACGTTCAAATCTTTTTAACCCATTGAGTGCCAGAGGGGTATTCAATACATTGCATTGCAATGTGTTGCATACCCCTTTTGCACTCAAAGGGTTAACCTTGTAGGGGCATGGGGAGTAATACATTGAACAGCTATCTGGTCCTTGAAAGGTTAACAATATTTATTATTTCTGAGTTCAGTTTGGTTACTCTAAACACTTAGGGCTCTTCAGCTTATCAGAGTTGCAATATTCCAGCACTGAATAATGATCCGGTGTCCATAGAGGCAACACTATCTATCACCTTTCAGTTGATGGTTATCCTGGACCATTTATATAGAGCTGTCAAGCACAGAGTCATAATTCAAGCAAAACACCTCAAGTGTAGCATTTGGTTTTAGGTTACATTTCATATAAAATGTTAGATATTGATATTCTCTTTCTTTTGCAATGGCCTGCAACTCTAAAATAAATCACTGTTTTCTATTTAACTGTAAAAGAAAATTTCACTGGACTTGTGATTTTAAAGCAGCTCAGTAATGTGCTGTAATGTCAAATGTCTGCAAAATTGGGTTAAAATACAAAACAAGGAATCACACTTCTGTTTAATATTCTTTCTCTTGTTTACCTTTTCTTCTTTGTTTGATTCAGGAATTGCTCCAGTACACTGGGGGATGTATGAATACGAATTACTACTAAACCAGGTGCTTGAATTGATTTCCTTGTTCTACAGCAGCCTAATTCCAATTTACTAAGCTCTTAAGGTGACCAGACCTCACCTTTAACCGGGGACACATTTGAAAAATACCTACTGCAGGGCTGCTTTCCTATGTGTCCCTAGTTAAAGGGAAGGTTTTACTGTCTTACCCCTAAAATTCTCTGTTAATGCAGCTTCCAACAAGGTGTGTGTGTTGGGGGGGGGTGTAGTGGGGAAATCTTTAGGCTTCTTGGTTTGTTCCTTTTCTCCATGCCTTGTAGTATATGATTTACTAACAAGAAACACAGAAAATTGCCACAACTTCATTCCTCCCAAGTCTCCCTCTTTAGGAGGGACAGTCCCTCTTTTAGACCCAAATCCCACTGTCCCTCTTTCCCACCCTGGTGTCCCTCTTTTTAGGAGACCAGACTGTGTGGTGTGTATATAAGTGCATCATATTGCTCCACAGCAATACAACTCACATTAATGTTTGTTTAAACGTCAGTATATGTGTTTATAAATTAGTCTGTGTAAATAAAATACTTTGGTCTTTGCATAACTCATTTATTATGGTACACAAACAATGGTCAATAGGTCATGAAACAGCCTAGAAATTCTCAGTAATTCCCCACCAACCTGACATTTTCCTGCATGTGCAACTTCCCCTGAATCCATTGCCAGAAAATAAAGCGCCCTGTGGTCCTTAACGGCCATCCTTAAGGGGTTAAACAAACCTGTGCATGTTTAATAAATATGCTGAAGACTATTTGTTTTGTTAACTGCAGTAAAATTCTTAATTTTTGCTCCAATTCTGCTGACAAGAGAGTATGATAAATTAGCTCTTTTATTGGTTCCCCTCCCCATTACTAAGGCAGGTAATTAATACCTCAAGCAGCAAAGCTAATCTAGCTGCTAAGAAGTAAAAACACTTTAAAGGCTAATAGGAGTATAATCAATGCAACAATTCTAAAGCTACTAGGCCCTAATCAATCATATAGAAGGAATGCAGTTATCATGCTGCGCACAGGAGGAGAAAGTGAAGGAGTGCATGCTGCATTCAGATTGGAGGGCGTGGGGTCATTTGATAGAAAAAATTACATACTTGCTACAATCATATTGGAATCATACTTGTTTTCATTTAAGAACTGCTTCCAAGTTTAATTAAAGGTAAAGTAAAGCTTAACATATATTGTAGGGTCCTCCAGAGTAAAACAAGGGTACTCCCAATGCTGAGAAGTATTGCAGCTCAAACTTGATGATTTAGATGCAGTATCTTAACCCCTTAAGGACCATTGATGTGCCAGGACCTCCACGGCGGTCCGGCACTTAAGGACCAGTGACGGTCTTGGTACGTCATGGAGTTCAGGGCTCCCGGCTCAGCTGCACGCCGCTCCAGAAGCCCTGAACTGGAAGTGAAAACAAAATAGCCATGTGGTCCTCAAGTGCCGGCCGCGAGTTCGCTTGCAAGTCCTTAAGGGGTTAATGGCTTTAAAGGTTACAATGGCGTTGTTGCTACTCCATCCCATGGACAGCTCTATGAATTGACCATAAACCTCCATAGGTTTGTGTAGCAACAGCACCACTATAATTTTAGGCCATTGATGTACTGTACCCATGTAATTCAGATTTTAGATGCAATATGTTTTTAATAAAAAAAAATCGGCAGTGGGAGTACTGTCATTTTCCTCAGAAGGATACACCCTACAATATAATTTTTTACTCCCACTGCCGAGAGATTTATATTTCCAGAGTTATTACAGTTTAAACCCATGGTTTTTTGCGTTAACAGTGCCCTCTAGTGGTCAAATTCTAATTAGATTTCCTGTTAGATTCTAATGGAGAGGAAAGTCAGAAAAGTCAGAGACTACAGTTCTCTAGAAACTGCCTGTCACTTCCTGTCAGTTAGAACTATCAGGAAGTAAACACAGTAAATTCACTTCCTCTTCCACTTGCTCTCATAGCTGGTCCTTAAGGGGTTAAGAGCATAAGGCTAATGTGTGATCACTGCATTAGTAGTGGGGGAAGAAGAGCAGCAAAGAGAATCGTACATTGGGAAAGGGGATTCTATTTAACCCTTTGAGTGCCAGAGGGGTACGCAATGCATTGCTCTGCATTTTCCAAAATTGCTGCAGTGTTTACTAGATCAGCCTTCCAGCAAGGAAGACAGCAAAAGTCCAGTTGCTATACACATGGGCCATTTGTTCATGGAGGTATTCTGGGGCAAACCATCTGCACTATAGGGGAGAACTAAAACTTCAAAAAATTCCAGTTGCTTTAGATTGGGATTTTAACCCCTTGAATGCTAGAGGTCTCCAAAGCATGGCAAAACATTGTGCTGGAGAACGCTCTAGAATTCAAAGGTTTAAAAATACCCATTTAAATCAATGAAAATGTTTAGTTCTCCCCTATAGTGCAAATGGTTTGCCCTAGAACTCCACCACTTTCCTTTTGAACATGAGGCCCTTAAAGGGATAGTAATACTTCATTTTAACTTTATTTTATTTTGTAGGCATTAAAAAAACATGAAGAATTATATAAGTCTTATCTCTGAAACCTTTATGGTTTAAGAGATATTCACAAACAAAGTATACCCCCCCCTGTTCAACCAAATCAGAAGGGAGATGCCCAGGTAGACTGCAGAGAGGGACAATCTTCAATTAAGATAATGGAAAAAGCTGAAAAACTTATCAAGGGGGGAAGGGCTTTCATTGTTTTCATACAAAGAAAATTGTCCCCTTCTGTTATCTGTACTGTCATACAACCAGACTCACATCTGAGAAGAGATTGCTTACACTAGGTAAAAGGGGCGGGGAGGGGAACTTTGCTTGTGAATATCTCATAAACCATAAAGGTTTGAGCGATAAGACTTATATCATTCTTCATGTTTTTTTAATGCCTACAAAATAAAATAAAGTTAAAACGAAGTGTTACTATCCCTTTAAGGGTCACATCCAAGAAGATAGAGGGGCAGCTCTAGACTAAGCCTACTGCACCATAGAAAACAAATAAAATAATCTCTTTAACCCTTTGAGTGTCAGAGGGGTGCACAAAGCATTGCAAACCCCTCTGGTACTCAAAGGCTTAATATAAATAGAGCTTTATACTTATGAATGCTTTTCAATGTCCTGGAGACCTCTCTAGCATTGCAAAGGTTAAAAATGATTTAAATTAATGGGAGCTTGGAGTGGTTGGTTTGGTCGGAACTGTACCTCCCCCCACTTCTGAAACACAACCCATAATTCATACTGCAGGCAATGGAGGTTAACTCCTGAGAACAACCCAGATGAGTTAACTATCAGATCTTGATGAATCAATCCCAGATCTTGATGAATCAATCCCCAGTATGCGTTCTAGGTTTCCATTAGGCCTGAGTTTTAATATTCTCTCACAAATGCAATTTATTTGGGTGGCATAAATAAATAATAAAACAGTTTGCACATCACTGCAGAAAACGGTTTCTCTTATTTCCATCCTGAGACTGATGTATGAAGGAGCACTGGAGTAATCCCGGGACTAGCCATCTGTGCCACAGGGGAGAAATAAGAATTCTCTTTGATTTCAATGCTGCTTTAACCCCTTGACTGATAAAAATGTCCCCACCTCCCTTTGAGGCCTAGCATTCAAGGTTAAAAAGTCTAATTTAAATCCTTGGGAATTTTGGCAATGTGCATTATTCTCTATGATGCAGTTTTGTATTCATTTTTCACTGTAGTAATTCCATCCTTGCACTGTCATTTGTAGAGCAGAAATTAGCCAAACAACTATTTTTGCTACTTAGTAAATATCCCCACATAGCTCGCCATTTCCCCCATTTACACACAATGTACCATGGGCCTTATGCATAAAAGACAAGTGGGACGATACTGGAGCAATCCAACTGTTCTATAGGGAACAATTAAAAATTCCCATTGATGTAATTGTGACGTTAAACCTCATTAATGTACTTCGCTATATGTTGGAGAACCCACTAGCATTCAAGGGATTCAAATCATAATTTGACTCAATGGGATTTTATATGTTTTTACTTATGGGGAAGCTGGCTTGCCCTGGAATTCCCAACTCCTCTTCTGAACATATCGTCCTATGTATTTTATACACATCCCTTAACCCATTAAGTGCCAGGGGGTACGCAACATATTGAAAAAGCAACCTTCTGGCACTCAAAGGGTTAAATGCATGTTCTACTTCTCCACGTACTAGTATCTCTTCATTTTTGGCCTAGTACATGTTTCAGTCATCCCCCCCCCTCATCTTTCCTCCTCTGTGCCAAGCCCTGTTCCCTCATTATCACTGATCCAGTTGCTCCTGTTTACCTCACTGACATAGATCCCAGTATCTTCCTCATCATCTGTTCTGTAGCAGACAGTCAGACCCAGTCTATCCTGGTTGTTAAGGCGACACAATTCAACCTCCTGTAGGAGAATCAAAAGCGTGACATTTAGATTAGATTTGCAAAGTGCACAACAAAAAACACATGAGCATTTGTATCATGAAACAGTGAGACGTGAGCTCACACTAAAGACTTCTTCATCAAATCTCAAAAGCTCATCACCTACCTTTTATTGGATACTGCTTGTTTTTATTTTTTTATTGTACCTTACAGCTATATAATGAAGAAACAAGGAATCCAAAGTTTATGGAACAGGAGAGACGCTAAGTTTCCCAAAGACCCTGGTTTTGACCTAATGGAATAAATTATTAATTTACCATGCAGCCCAGCTGCACAATTATATGCCACACACTGTCAACAATAAGTGGGGATTTAAGCATGAGGAGTGAAGCATTAGCCCTCCGAAACAGCCCCCAGCATTGCCTCTGTTGTGTAAATAAATAAATATAGACGACCTTGGAGGTTATGCTGTAAGTTGTGATAAAAAGGTTATAAAGAAGAGATAACGTCTCCAGTGATATCACTTCTCCGGTTTGTATGATATTTTATGAAGTCTATGCACTAACATCTCCCCCACTTGAGAAATCTTAATGCATGGGCTCTATAGAATAACATAGGAACTGGAAATGTGATATCACTGAAGAAATTATCTCTACTTTATTACCTCTTTATCACCTCTTTATGACACCTTAGTGCATCTACCCACCTTGTTTTCTACAGTTAAGAGTAGTAATGGAGGCAATCTGAGTGCCTCCAGGTATTGTTGGAATGCAAGAAGTTGTATCTCAACAACAGACACCTAGGGCGAGATGTTCAAAAAGTCATCATAATGAAAAACTTGTCGGATCACGAGTTGGTGGTAAAAGTAGGACAATATTTTCAGAAGTAAATCCGTCACGTTTGAAAATTCATCTAAAGAATTACAAATGACTGTAAAAAGATCTCATTGAACACTGCCGTTAAAAATTCTGATCTTAAAAATTGTCTTTGATTTTGTTTTTGAAATGAAAATTTTCAAAGAAAGAAAGACATTTTTTTGTCTTTGAAACGAAAAATTGCTTCTCAGTACTTTAATTTTTCTTCTCCAAGTTTAGACCTTTTTTATGATGTCGGGAAAAAATGACAATAATCAGTCAAAAAAATTACGTTCAGTTCTGAAAATACCTTACATTATGACGGAAGATTAAACCACACCCACTTTTAAGATGGCTTTTTCCCTTTGACGGAGATGGCAGAATTGGATGCAAAAAATGACGGAAACATGACTGAGAATTGACGGATCATGGTGTAAGAACTTTTTTATTTTGATTACAGACAATTTCTGCTACCACCACTTTCTGAACATCTTGCCCCTAGAGGATTGCAAGTTGTCACTCCTGACAGTGTACAGGTCCTGAGCCCTCAATATGCAGACTCTTATCCCCTACATCCCCAAACCTTTTCCCCAGAGCTGGTGCTATATGAGTTCTAGAGAGGCAGCTGAGGATTAATTGTGACAGCAATAACAGACGCACCTGGCCGCTAACAGGTATAAAGCAGCCACTAGCATCTTCAGAGTAGGAGGTGGCACAAGATCGCGGTGGACCTGTATAATTAGGGCTGTAAGTTTATAATGCTACTACTCCCAGAAGCAAGAGTTGCAGTGATTAACTGCAAGTAAAAGACCAAGCTTTATTTATTTTTTTTTTTCATGTTAGTTCCACGTTAATAACATCTACTGAAAACAGTTATGTGAGAGTTGGTTATAAAAGGGCAGCAACAATTCAAGTATTTATTGCTGTCAGGGTACCATGTAGACCTATCCTAAATCCTCTTCAAAACCTTTTGGTGATAAACACTAGAGTGTGACCAGTCTCACTGCTACAACAAAGATGAAGCTTTTGGGCATAAATTGCTTTTTCAGGGAGTTCTCTTATATGAACTGTTATAAGATATAGTCATCTGAGGACAGTAGCAGACAGAAATCACTAAAATTATTTTCCACCGTCAGGATTTGTAACATTGCAAGTAAATCATAGGGTCTGTTCTTCTAAAGGAAGAAGAGAAAAAAAAAGAATGAGGTCAATCTAGATATGGTATAGGAATATAACTGGAAAAAATGAAAGTTGGCTTAGAGTTTAAAGAGAGAGGACATCAGGTTTCTCACCCCTGTTTTAAGCTCCTTGTGTGCTGGATCTGATTTTAAATGAGCAGTAAAATTTTTAAGGAAAAAATATATATAGTAGAGCTTTTCCTGTTGAGTAAAATAAGGGTATTCTCACTGCTGAGAGATGTATATTTCCAGCAGTATTACAGTTTAAACATGTGGGGTTTTTTACATTAGCAATGCCCTCTAGTGGTCAAATTTCAAATAGTAATTCTGTTAGATTCTAATGGAGAAGAAAGTCAGTGACTTACAGTTCTCCATAGAATGTGGTAGAAACTACTGAGTCATGCTGTCAGTTAGAACTTCCGGGAGGTAAACATACAGTAAACATACAGTAAATTCACTTACTGATTATTTGAACTGTTATAGATGTTGAATTAAACAACTGACAGCAGTTAGCGTACCCTTGTTTTACTCAGCAGAAAAGACTCTATAACATAAATGTTTTCATAAAAAAAGTTTACTGCTCCTTTAAACATTTTTGATAATAAATATTATGAAGTCGATGGAGCTTCCAGGCAGATTACTGGTAATGAAAAGCCCCATTCTGTGGAGTATCAAAACTGCTGCACTTGAATATATACATATATTTCATAGAACCCTTGTTGCATGCGTTGTAACATTTTGGGATGTATGTTTGAAGGGATAACGAAAAAAATATCGTATGAAAGACAAAAAGAAGTAATTGTGTGCATGAACGACATATTTTCTACAGAGTATATGACAAAAAATTAGTAATGTTCGTTGTGTACAATACAACTCCAGAATTGTTGGGCAAAGGGGCGGGGCAAGGGCGGGGCTAAACTATTCTCCTGTGTCATATAGAGGAAAAGTAAATTTGTCGTAACTAACAACAAAAAAATGTTTTGCAAAAGACAAAATTTGTACGTTAAGAAAAAAGTGGAGGGAATGTGAAGTTCTGAAAGTGAGAATTTTTGTCTTTAGTTCAGACATTTTTGTTGTTAGTTAAGGCATTTTTTGTCGTTACATACGACAATTTCCGTCAGGACAAACAACATATTTCTGATCACAAACAACACTCTCTGAAAATATAAATGATCCCAACGACACTGTACTTTGAAAAGTCATTACAAATGACAAAAGCTATTTTGCTACTTCTTTGAACATATGGCCCTTTGAGTTCCAGATGCAGAGCCAGTGCAAGGTACTTGGCACAATGGGGAAACTTCAGGCTGGTGCCCCCTCCTGCAAATGTCTTAAACTACAACTTCCCCTTAATGAGATTTAAGAAGTGAATAGTGCCTTCATATAAATTAAACTCTAGAACAGTAAGTACTTTTAATTTATTCATGAAATAAGAATATTGGGAAAAGGTAGAAAGGGGCATGAAATTTGCTTACTGATAGAAGCTTCAAGCTGCCCTGTTAACTCTACCCCAGTGCTGCCACCCCAGGAGGTTACATAGTTTGGCTAGTGCTTGCACTAGCCCTAGAGGTGTGCATCACAGTTACACACAGATATCTCATGCTCAGAGGGTTAACCCTTTGACCACCAGAGAGGTATGCAACGCATTTCAAAGTCACGTGTTGCGTACGCCTCTGGCACTCAAAGTGTTAAATATATCTGTGCCTGTGTAAAGTAAATTATCAGTGCCATCAGTAAATCATTAGCAAATTTTCAGGTGCTTGTGGAATATGTTTAAATGTATGGCAGCTATAATTGATTACCAATTAAAATATAGCATCTGCCACCGGCATTAACACAGGAAATGCCTTTGGGGTTGACATCTAGAATAAATGATGAGATTTAATTATGGACTGCTTGCAAAAATACTGATTGATTATATGTCAAAATGTATATACCATTTGTTTTTGACATAAAAAGTCTCAATATTTAGAAATGTAAGAATAATTGAATTCCAGTATTAAAAAGTTGATCTTGTTTCCTTTTTCTGAGAATGATAACAAATGAAATAAACTAAATTAAACCCCTTGAATGCTAAAGATATCCTCAGTGCATTTCAGTGTTAGGTCCATATTCAGGAAGATAAAGATGAGGCATTCTGGGTGAAAATAACTGCACAATAGGTGACAAATTACATTTCCTGTTGACTTCAAATGGGCATTTAACTCTTTTAACCTTTTGAAATGCATTGGATAACTCTCTAACATTTCAGGGGTTAATGGGGCAGTTTGTTTGCTTTGGAGTCATACTTAACTAGCTTCCTGAACATGGCTCTCGAAGGGAGAGTAATGTTTAATATGTAAATAAAATATGTATTGTAGGGTTTATCCTTCTGAGTAAAACAAGGTTACTCCCACTGTTGAGAGATGTTTTATTGAAAAATTATTGCAGCTCAAACTTGCCTTTTTAGGTGCACTATCTCAATGGCCTGAAATTGTACAATTGGCGCTGTTGCTATACCATCCTATGGACATCTTTGGTTAGTTAACAATAAATCTCCATACGATGATGTAGCAACAGTGCCACTGTAAGATTTCAGGCCATTGAGATATTGATCCTATAAAAATTAAAATTTGAGCTGTAATAACTCAGCTGGGGAGTACCCTTATTTTACTAGGATAAACCCTACAACATATATTTTTCACATATTAAGTGTTACTAGGCCATTATTTACAAAAAGTCAACTCATAAAAGCAGACTTTTACTGTAAGCAGAAAGAAAAATATGAGCAGTTTTGTGGTAAACCACCTGCACTATGAGTGGGCAGGAGAAACAACAAGATTCCATTGATTTAAATGGCCCTTTCACCTTGAATGCTTTGCAGTACATTGGCGACATCTCTAGTATTCATTGGATTAACAACCCAATTTAAGTTAATGTTTATTTGCAGATTTTTTTTTTCGTACAGTGCAGTGGGCTTGCTTCACAATTGCTCTATTTCCAGTGTGTTTGCGCATGATTTTGTTGAATTGGGCATGAAAATTCAAGACTAGCAAACAACAGAGCATTTTTTTGTTTTGGCATGATCAGGATTAACAAATCTGTCTGAGTGGAAATGCGAATGTGCCTAATGCAGTAAGTTCTATTACAAGATTTTATATGTTTGCATAGTGTTGTCATAAAATCTAATTTTTTATGCACAATTCAAGAAGCGTTTGATATACGGCTTCCTGGTTAGAACATGCGCAATATCTGTCTGCACATGAAAAATTCTTGCATTCTGCCTAAACTGTATTTTATAAAAAGAGGCAGTAAACCAGTAAACTAAAGCTCATGTTTAATAAGATCACACTAGCAATGTTTTCCCCACACACAAAGTAAGTTTTCAAACATCAACTTGTATTTATTAAGCATAATTGCATTAAATTGTATTCAAAATGCACTGCATGCGTCCAAAACAACCTTAAAAGGCAAGGTGCTGATTTACCTGTGCCAGAGGTATCCAGAAGGGTATCCACGCATTGCAAAACACTCAAAGACTTTAAAAGAGTCTTTGCATTTTTTTTTTATATTTATCACATAACAATTTTACATAATTACATAGTTACATAGTAGTTTATGTTGAAAAAAAGACTTGCATCCATCAGATTTTTCTATTCCTATTTTCTTTTCCCAAAACCCTTATTTCAACAATTTCAAATTCTGCTTTGAACAGAGGAAACGATTATTTCTTGACTCCAAATGGCAATCAGATTTCTCCTTGGATCAACAATCACTAAATAAATATTAATCCTAATACTAACATACATAGCACTCAATGTTCTGGGGGGGGGGGGAGATTCACTAAGCGGTGATAAAGAGGTGATAAAGCAGAGATGACTTCTCCAGTTTATCACTTCTCCAGTCCCTATGTTATTTTATGGAGCCTATTCACTAAGATCTCTAAAGTTGAAGAAATGTTAGTGCATAGGCTCCATAGAATAACATAGGAATTGGAGAAGTGTTAATCTGGAGAAGTTGTCTCCACTTTATCACCGCTTAGTGAATCTCACCCCTGCTCTTTTAAAAAAGTATCCAGGCCCTGTTTAAAGACATCTAATGTATTCAATTTGATTTGGTATAGCAATGGAATGTAGGGGACAAATAAAAAAGGTCCACTGACTTAAATTGAACTTTTACCCCTTGAATGATAGCCCCATTTAAATCAATAGGAACAGTTGGAATTCTTATCTAACCCCTTCACTTTGGCTTTACATACATAAAGAATAACATCAGGACCTGTTTGTTCTCCAGCAGACACAGAGAGTGGAAAATCAAGTAATTTTATTATCTGAATGAAGGAAAAGATACTAGAAGTAAGAATATTTGTGAATATAATAAACATATTATTTCTAAGACTAAATAAAATTGACTATTTCTTATGGAATGCCTTAGTCCAGTGATTCCCAAAAGAAGTGCTGTGAAACATAAATAAGTTACAACAACAAGCTTAATGTGTTTGATATACATTCATTATATTACTTAATTTTTCCAATTACATGTCATTGCTTTGAAGGACACAGATAACAATAGATACAAGTGCCCCCATTAGAAAAGCATCCTGGTGCCTCCTAACTTTTTCTGTGATGCCCAATGCACCAAATGGAGGTAACAGATTTATATGTGTTTGTTTAGTCTAGTAAATAACAGTAAGAGAGTAGCATAGTTCTGAAACGGACATAAATGCTGAAATATAATTACACAAATTTGCAACTTTTTGCTCTCATTAATTAAGCATAACTTAGCCAACACAGAATAAAAATGCAAATTAGCTGCTTATTTATAAATTGTTGTTTTCTAGTGTGGCCTTATCATTAATAATAATAGAACTTATATTTACTACACTAGAACAAACAGGGAAAAGTGGCAAATTAGCATATTTTTTCATAGCATAAGTCAAAATCATGTTAGGTTACAAATATAATATTGTCAGTCTGCCTACATAAATGCAATTATAATTTTTTTTAAATTAAAAATGTAAAAAAAATTGTGAAGGCTTTTTTATTCAACAGTCTGATTTTAAGATTTTATGTGGATACACAAAGAGGCATTTTATTCATAATATGCAATTTCGTTTAAAAAATATAAGCAAACACAATTTGTTTTTTACATGTACAAACCCGCTACAGCTAAGTTATTGTGATTTCATTCCAACTGCCATTTTTCTTTTACAGTTGTACCGTTTCAGTCTATAAAATCTCCCAATGCCTAAATTACAGCTTTCTGATTGACTTAAAATATAGCAAAACTATTGAAATCTAAAATGGTGAAAAAATATTATTTACAAATATTCAAGAATACAATGAAAATAAATATGAGGCATTGCTTATGAAGTCTGTTTTTCTAAACACTTACAAAACACAAGATATGATTTGTTACTCACAACAATAACTAATACATTTTGCACATAAAAATATATATTGAATCTCTTATTAAAGTGGATTTATGCCAACAATATATCACTTGTACCTGAAGGTAAAATATATACAATCCCAAATAAAAAGCACTTGAAGTACTTTGATGGCCTATTGAGCAAATCAAAATACTCCATAATATAGTGTATTATGCTTTCAAATCATATTAAATTACTTTATATTGATACCCTGAGATTCGCAGTCTCACTGGCCTGTCAAAACAAAGAGAACTATCTTCTATAAGGAATAATAGGCAAGAAAAGAAATACAACTTATGCAATTTTATTATTACAATTTCAACAGATTGGAATGAAAGCCAATAATTACTTTTTAATTTGTTTATTTATTATTTTAAAGGTATATTTAAGTAGTGTCATAATTTATTGCTGATTATACAAAACAATGTAAGGAAATAAAAAAAATAACAAAACATGTAGGCAGATAAATGGAAGCTGTAATGTAAGATTATGCATTTGGGTTGCAAAAACAAGTTACTTATACATTAAATTAGAAAATACTTAGAATAAAATTCCCCCATACATACACAGAAACAACAGGGCACAATACTAAATCATGCATATTAAAAAATATATATTCAGAGCAAAAGTGTACAAGATTAGTGATTTAAAGTGGAACTACCACCAGACACAATCTTTAGCTTCACTAAGTCCCCATCTGGCGACTAGCTGCTTAGTAGCGCTAGTCGCCAGAATAATTACCTTATTTATTAGATTTCTGCTCTCTTTCATGGGTGACAAGCAGGACGGAGCGCGGACATCTTGCCACTGTGACGTCCGCACGCCTGAGCTGTCAGTCCCAGCCGTAGCCGAATGGCTCCTACCAACGCCTTCTAGACCCAGCTGGGATTGACAGCGCAGGTGCGCGGACGTCACAGTGGCAAGATGTCCGCGCTCCGAACTGCCTGTCACCCATGAAAGAGAGCAGAAATCTATTAAATAAGGTAATTATTCTGGCGCCTAGCGCTACTAAGCAGCTAGTCACCAGATGGGGACTTAGTGAAGCTAAAGATTGTGTCGGGTGGTAGTTCAGCTTTAATAACATGTCCAGTAGTGTCACAAGTGTCTCAGTAGTAATGAAATAAAAAAACTTGTTAACTGCACAAGTAAGATGATCATTATCTCAGACACATAGACGGATATGTAATTGGTTGGTTGAAAATTATGCTGATGAAGATGGAGATTGAATTAAACAGATGAAATGATGAATTTTTGAGTCTGTATATTATGAACACTATTAACATTATTTTTAGATCTCAGTGATGCTGCTTCTATATAGAAACCTTATACTCCATACCACAGAAAACTCTACAAAGAGTGCAAAGACACAAAAATATAAAAGTACTATTTATTAAAAATTCATAATCCTTCCAAGATAAATTATACTCCCCAGACCTTCAGTTTAAAATTGTATATCTACGTTCTGTTCCTCTGCTACCCATGAAATTCTTGTTGTTCCTTGATAAAGTTCTTTAGTCTGTTGGTGTTCTGTATCCACTTGGTGCTTCAGCCTGTTTGATTTAATACCATAGATGTCCTTCAATGTGACCAAGAACACAGAATCAGTTCCAGCTCTGTATAGGACCTATACACCATGCCGGTATCTTGGAGTCTTTCAGGACTAGTTTGTGGGCTCCTAGCAGGAGGAGTGACTGGGGGCATAATGAATGGACCTGATCATGGATGTACAACTCTCAATGTGTATTGTGGCTAACTCCTAGCTATTTCAGTGGTTACAGAGTCTCATCTCTCCATTCATTTTAAAGCAACAAATAACCAATCAGAAAATTGTAATACATTCAAGACAAACACATCATGATATAAATTGTCTAATACTTAAAATACATACAAAGACTAATAAATATTAACTTATTTATATATATCCAGACTCTAAAATAGAAATTAGTTTCTAAGGGCAAATTTTAAACATTATATCTTTTCTGAAAGAGGACCAGGCTATTTCTAAAACTGTTTACCAGGAACATAAAATGAAACACAGATAAAAAATGATAGCCATAAAAGTTGCATGCCAGACCTATAAAGACACATGACCATGTCCATCTGCGGGCTCATGTAGACCCCAATGTATATAAATATTTAAAATGTGTTACAAAAATAAATACCATTTATAAAATCTAATTATTTTTATATAAAATAAAAAAATGTCCCAAAATGCATTGAGTAGTGCTGGTTTATATACGCTATTTTGTTTCATTGACCTGGGAGGGCATATACAATCAATATTTTATATAATAAATTAATAGATAAGATTATCAGTGCATTTTCCCTACTTTTATCACTGAAGAGCAGGTCAGGTATAAATACCGTGTATACTATATACCAGTGACAGGTGTGAGTATGTGAGTATAGACTCATGCTGTGAGTACATACTTTTATTCTACAAAAGAGTGTTTGTGTTAGATCTAGTGTGGACTGCACCTCCATCCTTTCTTTCTTTTTTCTCTGTAAGGGATCTACTTGATCGCTTCAGATTATTTGGGACAGTAGCGTCTATGGCTGTGGTAACTGTACTCAGAATGAGGGTAGTGTGAATGCCCCATATGCCATTTAACCACTTCCTAGCATTTGTGTAAATGTGAGTATATAGTGTTTTTTTGGTGGAGGCCACACTGACCCTGTCATTATTGCACTAGGAGCACTCCTCCTGTTGTTTTCTAAATCAGAAAATATTTGGGGATTCCTTGGTAGGGAAGAATTTGGAAGTACTTGGGAATAATAGTCTTCACTATAGTTTGCAGCGTCAAACAGCTGTTGACCCAGGAAGAAATATAATTACTTTTGGAGTCAATAAATAATTGTTTTTCCCAATCTGAGCATAATTGGAAATTAATTCAATGGGGTTTTGTTTGCCTTCTTATGTATCACTAGAGCAGATCTGGCAAGGATTGAACTTGATGAACTCATGTGTTTTTTCAACCTCTATATTATGATACAATATATGACTGATAGAAAATATTCTATATCACCATGTTGAGAGAAAAAGTTAGAAGCTCAAAGTCCAGAGTATAAGGAGCAAATTAAAATTCCTCAACTTCCCACTGATTTAATATGCCAGTTTAACGCTTTGAGCACCAGAGGGTTGCACAAACAATTGCAAAGCCATGTACTGCATACCTCTCTGGCACCCAAAAGGTTAATCCATTGAGCGCTAGAGAGAGCTCCAGTTGGGATGGGTCAAACAATGCTTTTCACTTGAATTTCTGTGGAAAATTAGCAAAGTCTTTCATTTCCTGCAAAAATTCAGCCCATAGAAAATACATAACATTTCAGCATTTTTGCCAATGCCAATAAGTTTCCAGAGAGAACGATGTCATCTTTTTGCCTATGCTTTCTATCATGGCTGCTATATTTCTCACCACAGTACTACTGTTGCTGAGGGCTGAAGTGGAGAAATCAACAGCTGAAACAGCAACAAAATCCTTGAAAAAATTGTAAGTTTGCCCACAACACTAACAACCCACTTGTGCAACTCTAGCACAGGAGTCCTTGAAAAATATCTGCAGCTTGGAATATGCTAGCAGTGAGCAACACATCAAATCAGTTATTCAAAGCCTCTGTTTCCAACTAAAGAAAAGGGCAGCAAGGCAACTGCCAACATTTTGAATCAAGAGCAAGACCAGCGCACCTACTGACTGCCCAACACAGAGGGGGGGGAGAACAGTAGCCAACCACCATTTCTATGGAGCAGAGACTTGGCACCTTCTTGGGACAATGGATTGTGGTCAAGAGTCAGACAGCAGTGCATGCAGAGACTTGCCGGTAGTCATTTACAGATGTGCATACGCTTAAGAAGAGTTCAGATGAACCCAATGTACTAATAATTACTAAGTAATATTGGCAAAGAATCTACTCTGTAAGCAGCTTGACTATGGGGGGGCAGGTATAATCTACTGTCTATTTTTTTATATAGATGGAAGAACCCTGCCAGTATCTCTAGAAAATCCCTGCCCCCTGTTACTTACTGGCCCTGTTTCTCCACTGCAGTCATACCAACTATCCCTATTCCCTGTGGGCGGCCTTAGATACTTTTATGTCTTTCTTCAAGTTGTGGCATTTTATGCATGAATCAATATCTTTTATATTTTAGCAATAAACTTGGTTTTCTTTTCTACTGCCCAAGTATTGCACATTAAAAAATATATATATTTTTTTACTGCCTGATGCACTTTGATATCTTCTGTGCTGTCTCTTTTCTTTTCATGTACTAATCTCTTTTTACTTTTTCCCATAGAGGGATTTTCAGAACATTTACTACTGTGTTCAGGACAGGTGTTGTACTTGTTATTCTTGCTGTCAGATGCAGCACTTGGTTGAACTTAAACTGTTACACCTTCTTCCCCATGCCATAAACACTAGCATGTTACTTGTTGTCATCTTCCGCATTTTACATTTTTATTAACACTACTAGAGGTGGAGGAACTTTTTATGTCACTTTCAAAAAACAGCCTAATCAGTAGGAGAAATATCATCATTGTTTATTGCACAAATTGCAGTAACCAGTTTTGGACTACAGCTTTAATAACATATCCCTGCACTGCTCGTACTTCTTTCCTCTGCCCCTTGTAACTAGCGAAGGGTCTTTGCTCAGTATGGAGCTTGAGTGTGGCACTGGAGTTTGAAGCATGAGTGTGGTGACAGCACCTTGTGTACCTTTTCCTCGGTTTAATCCATGGTAAGGTTTCCGGCCACAAGGTCAGATATCAGGATGAGTACATCAGGTAGCTGTTTAGACAGGGCAGAGGAAAGGGTTGGATCTCTGGGCAGACGGTCCTGGATAAAGCAAGGGACTAGCACTAAATGGATGAAAATCAAAATCGGCAGCAGAGAGGTATAAATGTAAATATAGTGCAGGTGGTTGAAGATCCACTAATATCAGGGAGAAGCCCCAGATAGCAGAGAAGAAAAAATCCTGTGTGCCACTACATGGTGGCAGATCACCAGGAGATGTGCAAGTAGTAACTGATTCCTATGCTTGATGGCGAGAGAGTGGCTTGGTGTGCAAGATCCAGAGCTACACAAAACAGTAGCTGGAGCGGAGGGAAGGGAGCAGAGTTGGAGAACTGGATCCATCGGGAGCGGGACCCAGGAAAAAGGCCTGAGTGCCAGGATGAGGTATGAGTTGGGTACTGTAGAACACAGGCAGAGATACCAGCCTGATGGTTTGACAATGGTGGTCAGCGGAAAGCCACATTCCTCACAGAAGCAGAAACGATGATACTAGATCAGAATCTGTAAGGGGCAGCAAAAACAGGAGCCAGTAAGCCAGTAACTTTAGAATATCAGGGTGCCAAAATGGAATCCAGAAATCAACATCAAATGTGATCCAAGGTCAAACACAATGCAATAGAGGTAAAGAGTCCAGGAACCATAGGTAGGCTCAAAGATCAGGTGCTGTGTGAGACCACAAGTGGGACTTAAAATGCTACAGGTAGCCAACAGAAAGGAAAGGGCTTGATGTCAGGAGGAGTACAAGGTGGTACAGAGACATGTATGGACTGTGACACCCCTACCCCTAGTATGTTTGCTGGACATTAATAAAGTCATGTGGATTTTAACAGTAAAATATGCAACATAACTATTTATGTGTGTTGATGTCTTGCCACTGTCAGTCTCAGTCACAGCTCACATCAGGATCCCTGTACCTAACAGTCATAATATTTTTATTATTATTTTTTTTTTATTATTATTAGCTGTCCCTATCTGTCACAGGTTACAAAACAAAATAACACAACCTCTGCAAATGCAACTGCTTCTGGCTCATTTTGCCTGTAGCTCGTGTCAAAAAGATTCCAGCAGCTTTTGTCTCTGTCACTGCATTCTTAATTTTTTACAGTACAGGGAAATGTATATACCTTAGTCATTAACATGATGGTCCCTTTCTCCTGGCTGTTGCAGGAGTTGGTATCAGTTGTACTTGTCTGTCTCTTGGGTGTTAATCTCTAAAGTACATTTGTCAGTTACAAAGGCTCAGTCAGCCCAAGAAGGATCTTGAATCACCTGTTTATCTCTTCTCAGTCAAACAAGATTTTAGGCTATTTTGAGTAAATCTCCTTTCTACCGACACACTGCCCCAGACTCCCCTAACACAGAGAACACATTGTCTGCCCAACAACCTCCCTAAACTAAATTCTAACTCCAAGTTATTTGCATGTGTTCCCTAGCTCCAGAATTGTACTGCTTTTTCTCTCAAAGAATGACATGCTGCAGGGACCTGACACCCCTTTTATACTCTCCCGGTGGGAAAAGAACAGAAACTTTTAATGTGGGGGGAAAATGCATTCTTACCATTGATTTCAATGCAATGAGAAAGGTGGAAAAAACAGAAAATTGGTACTTTTCGCAGCGAATTTCCCACTTGGAGGCAAGTGTCATTTTTACATTTCAGTTTGAGGCCCAAAATGTTACCTATCTCAAATTTATTGTAGAGCATGTTTTGGGGACTTCTTACACATTCAAGGGCTTAGAAGCCCCTTGCAAATCAATGGGATTTTTCATTTGCCCCCTACAGTGCAGCTGGCTTGCTTGACCTCTGCATATCTTTAGTTTGCTGAATATGGCCCTAAATGTATACAGCTCTATAGTTTTATCTACAGCAATAACATTTTTGACAAATTTCTTCAATCACATACACTAATGATCATACGTATTGTTTTATTTTTATTATTATTATTGTTATAGTTCTGTCATTCCTTTTTGCCATGAATATTTTTCAGCCATAGCCTCCAGACATTGTTGAATTTTGACATATTATCACTCAGTTGCCTTAGAGCATTAGTGGGCAATGAGTAGCCATCCAGCTGTCATAATGCAACTCCCATCATTTTGACCTTGTTCTACTACAATGGTACACATAGAACTACACATACTACTCACCCTTCCCCCGTCTCGTCCTACAGCATCCATAGAACCACACATACTGACCCCACAGCCTATGAAATATACACAATTACTCCTTGAAAAGCCATTCTTTATTGATATCTGTATCATCAGATACATTAAATGAAATGTGAACATATATAACAAAGTCACCCAACTTAGTAACTTAGTTGATAAGGTTGAAAAAGACAAACAACAAAACATACTGAAGCCACTTCCAATTATGTCCCAAACAGGTAAAAGAAAATACCTCCTGACTCCAAAGGGCAGTTAGATAACATCCTGCCTGTGTTGAAACCATAATGTTTAATAAGATTAGAGGAAAGGAGGTTTCAACTTTAGCAGAAGAAGGATTTTTTACAGCACGTCTGTTAAATTGTGGAATTCCTTGCCCATGCATGTGGTAATGACAGATCCAAAGGATACATCTGAGAGATTATATACATTTCTAGCAGAGGGGAACATACAGGAAGTTCTGGTAAACAGAGTAATACCCATTTAGGAGACTGGACGACTTATATATTTCTCATTTTCTTGGCAAAGGTTGAACCTGATGTTTGTGTCTTTTTTTAACTTAACTTACTATGTAGCTATGTAATATTGTTATGAGCTACTAGGGTATATGTCTTTAAAGATCAGTATATGAAACCATAGCTTCCTGAGCCAAATAACAGTATTGTCCTTAGTGTAAAAAGCAATGTTTTTGTTTTAAGTGGTCACCTTTATTCTAGTCTTAATGAATGATCTATTGTTTCTTTGCTCAGCTCTTTGTCTCACACATATTTTTCTGTTTAGAAAATGGATAATTACTGGATGTTTATCAAAATCGGTACTGTTTGTATATGCCTTAATCATTGGTATAAAAATGGAACAATTTGGGAACAAACCAATTGCATCATGCATTGAAGACCTCTCTAGCATTCAAGGAGTTAAACGCCCAATTTAAAGCACTGTGAATTTTTGGGGTATTCTTATTTGATCACCTTTGGTGAATAGAGATGAATAAAAAAGAAACAGAAGAAAATCACCCTTTTAGTCCTCCTGCGGGTATTCCTAAAGGACAGCCTTTTCCAAAAACATAGCGATATGAGTATGTGTGCTCACATACAGCGGTTGGTGTATGTGTGTGCACACACGTGTTTCTGGTATAGAAACATTCATATTTTCACAGGCATTTTCTTTCCTACTTTAACTTCCATGGAAAGGAGAAACATTCCTACTATGCCATGCAAATTCTCATGGGAAGAAAATTAAACTACTAGTCCATTTCTAGTTGGCACCAGCATGTAACCAATTGTACAACTATGAGCTATATGTAGAAAGAAGAAGAAGAATTATGGGACAAATCAACTGACCCATAAGGAATAAATAAATGTTATTTTACCAGTGATTTGAGAGGCTTTCCCTGATCCCAACCACTCTTACCTGGATGCTCGGGTAGGGTAAAAGCAGGGTAGTAAGGCTGCTCTCCTGCTGTCACCTCTATTGACCTTACATTGCTATTGGCTGGGAGATCAATAGCTGGGTGGATATCAGGAGGGAGCCTGTGTAATTAAATCAAATCCAAACCAATGGGATACACTTTTTCTTGGAAGAAATTAATGTAGGAAATTCAAAAGATTTCAAAGATTTTAGTACATTGAAGGACTGGAAATGTAAAAAATGCCTAATTTTTCCTTTAGTGACACATTCTGGAAACATTTGTGCACACCAGATTAAGGGTAGAAAGGCAAGTGACCTTTGATATGATGCAATGAGCTATCTTCTTTGCAGAATAGTATGCTTTGTCTACCTTTTCATAATTTCTATAGT
Source organism: Rhinophrynus dorsalis (assembly GCA_037306005.1). Taxonomy (NCBI): domain Eukaryota; kingdom Metazoa; phylum Chordata; class Amphibia; order Anura; family Rhinophrynidae; genus Rhinophrynus; species Rhinophrynus dorsalis. Next base: position 255,646,169 of record CM074721.1, read on the forward strand.
TGGTACAACCACTTAGTACAATTTAAGAAAAAATAGAGATTGATTTGGTGCAGTTTTATGCTTCTGGAACCAGAATGTATGTCTACCAATAAAAATGAGGTGACATTTTTCTAGAAAGAGCAGTAGCTAAAGAATACAATAAGAAATTCCATAGTTTTCAAACATTTCAGTACATTTGAAGGGGTGAAAATACAGAAAAATGCCTACTATTTCCTTATGTTGCCACCTTCTGGAAACATTTGTGCACACCAGGCTAGCGGTAAAAAGACAAGTGACAGCTCATTCCATGTAGTGGGATATCTACTTCCAGGAAATATATGCTTTTATTAGTTATTTAGCTTTTTTAGGGTAGTTTAACCATGTAACTACTGGAATGTGCATTTTAATTTATAATTTGAAATACCATTTTGCGATCTTGTTAATTAGGGGCCTGTTCAGGCCATTCATTTAGATAAAAAGAAATATTTTGAGATTCAGGTATTTTAAAAATAATTGACATTTTAACAACCAACATAAATCCTTGTGATATATAGTTTATGATATTGGCAGAATACGTTTTTTTTTTAATTTTGTATTTATTACATCAATGCTTACTGGATTATGCAAAATTTGTTTTTCTGAATTCCTTCAGCAAAAAATGTCTCAATCCTCTGGAACAAAAAACAGTTAATTACAAAAAAAAAAGGTACATAAGCACTTACTTCATCTACATTAACCTTTGCGTGCCAGAGGGGTATGCAACACATTGCAGAGCAATGTGTTGCATACCCCTCTGGCATTCAAAGGGTTAATAATAATACTACTAATAATAATGCATTAACAGGTTTCTAACCTGATTATACCTATTATGTATTATTTATTTGTTTTGATATATTACACCTTACAGATATACATTGTCAGCTAAACTGTAATGTTATACTATCATATAATTTATCTCACAATAATCTACAGGAAAAATAAATTTAAAAAGGATTCTTAGAAATGCATACAATAAAAATAAGGAGCAAAAGTCTCTGAAAACAGTAAACAAGTTGAATCTGTTGACAGCTTTGCAATCACAAACAAAATTGGATTCCCTACTGTCTACTCACTTATCAGCAATGACAGACAGAGAATGCCATGACTTTTCAAAAAGAAGAGAGAGGGGACAAACCAGAATTGATGTCAGATTCACCTAAATAGATATGGCTGGTAGTCTAGTATAAAGACATTTGTGTTTATCAATTCCATGTGCTAGATGAAGATAATGCACTGGCCAGAGGGACTTCAACATGTATTATTTTTCAATCTTATTCCGTATTGGTATATCAGATAATGTACTCATTCCACAGAAAATGTAATTCTTTAGATAATATAAAAAAGAATGAAATAAATGAATTAAATGATTTTCTGTGTCACAGTTGTTCAATGACTGTGTATTTGATTCATAGACTGTATCTCTTAGATCCTTTTTGTCAAAAAGATATTTTATGATCACACTGAAGCATTTCAAAGGCTTGTGCAATGTTATTATTATAAGTTATTATTATTAATTGTACTTAACATGGCAAATTATTCAGTTGCATTTTCCTGTGAGGTTAACAGACAAAAACAAATTATGTTCACAGACCATGGCAAAGGTGAAATAAGTTTAACCCATTGAGGGCCAGAGTCGTCCACAAGTGGTTAGTTGGCAAAATGAGTATGAATTGTAGCATGACTGCACCAAAATAACTTCAGCATTTGGGACAAATTCTGTCTTTTTGTCAGGCTTGGAATTGGTTCAATCATACAGTTATAAGATCATGTCTTGAAAATCTTGGTCTTATTAGGTGAACTAAGGTGAGATAAACTCTCCAGTTAGAGAAATTCAGAAATTGGTATATTATTCTGTGGAGCCTCTTTTGCAACTTGCAGAGATTTTTGTGCATTAAGCTCATTAGAATAAGATAAGGAATGGAGAATTTATTTCACCTTGTGCTTCTAATCAAAATATAAATCAAAACATGATGGTACGGTTGGTGGGCCAAGTGGGACTACGCTTAGAGGATACTTTTGAGCTGGATCTACATTATTAATGTGTAAGTGCTGACTATATTTATACATTGTTGCATACATTGATTTCTGAGCGGATACTGTTTTCCCCTTTTTCTATGCTGACAACCTAAACAGAGTATCAAGTGGAACTAACCCCTTCAAGTCCAGAGGTGACAAGGATTGATGTTTCTTACTTAATGTAAATTAGGATTTACCCTTTTATATTGGTATTCATACTAGTCACTGAGGGAACTTTGTTTTCCCCTTTCATTTCATGTTGCTGCTTCAAGTGGAATGTCAGTTACGTTCATCCTCTAAGAGAATTTGGGATAAAGCGGACGGTTTCTTACTTAATAGAAAGTAGGAATTAACACACCATTAGGATACTATTTACATCATTCTGAAACATACTCTCATCTTTCCCCTATAGCCTGTGACTCTGCTTACACCACTGTATAAATTGAGTGGATATTTGCCTGAAATCACAAGTGGACTTTAACCCCTTAAGGACCAGTGGTCCAGGGAAGTTACCTACCCTTAAGGACCACTTTGATCCTTGCCAATTCGCTGGTATGCGTGCCGCTTTGGGGTGTAAGAGAGATCGCTCCAGTCTTGTAGCAGTCAATTTTAGGCCCTGGTGACATATATGACGTGCTATGACCATCACCGGTCCTTAAGGGTATAAGAACAGTGGCTGTCATAGCACGTCCTCTGGTCCTTAAGGGGTTAAAAACAATACACAATGCTGTTAATGATTACACTCATTAACATCTTGTGCTCCTTATCTCAGCTTTTGTTGGAATGAAAATCTCATCATCCTCATCTGGATGTTTGTCAGCTGAGGGTGAAAGACGTTATAGTACAACAACAGCTGGAGATCATTTATTTGCCCACCCAAATGGCCCAATGCAGAATGGATTGCAACTGCCCTACTGGTAAACATGCCCCACAGTTAATGAGACTAGGGAGTAATGCAAGTAGAACACCTAGGTAAGAATGACAGCATGGGAGTGCAAGGGTTAAGCAAAGCATAGTCAGGAAAAGTTCAGAAGATCAGGGCAGGCGGCAATCAAGCAGAATCGGTAAAACTAGCCAAAGTCAGGAAACAGGCAAGCAGGGAAGTCCAGAAGGCAAGCAGAAGGTCAGGCAATGGGAAATCCAGCAGAGGGCCTGAAGCAAAGAAAGGAAGGAGGCACTGAGAACTGGAAGCTTAGAACACACAGGAACCAAAGTTCTGGAACACTGAAGCAAAGTGGACACAGCCTGAGGGGTTTTTATAGTGTCATGGGTTTTCACCCCTCCCCTTTGCTGAACAAACCTCTCACTGGATTGGCCAACAGAGGGGTGTGCAACCACAGCACCTGCCTCACTGTTTACCTGGAGGCACACTATTGGTGGACAGTTGATGAGAGAGGCAGGCTTCACCTCCCCCCTACAGGTGTACAACACCTTGGTTTGATCTGGGCACCCTGTGGATACCTTCCCTGGAGACTCCTTCAACTTTAGGCCATGGCTTAGGCCTACCGCGCCATCGTGATCGCGACCACAACCGCGGGCATACGCTGCTACTCGAGGCCACGGCTTCGGCCTACTCAGCGATCGTGGAGGAATTGGGAAGCCTCCAGCAGAGGCGGATGGCTGGGACATGGAGGTAGGAGCTAGAGGGGCATGACACCAACATTTTGGCAAGTTTACTATTTCATAGGCATACTTTTGCATTATGTTTGTTATGTTTACTATGTGTCTAAGAACTTAGTAAGTGTGGGATGGCAGTACATAGTAGAAAAACTGTGTAACCTTATTTCTTTAACACCATCACTTGTGGAGGTGGAGGGGGTGGTGGCGATAAGTGTAGGCATTCTAGGACTCTTGTCATCTCCTACAGCAAACCCAGAGTCATCATCCTCTGCAGTAGGAGAAATAGGTGTTGTTTGGAATGAACTAACTGTTGGCGGTGGCACACTGTCTGACACATTAACTCTTTGAGTGCCAGAGAGGTATGCAGCGTATTGATCTGCAATGCGATGTGTACCTTTCTGGCACTCAAGGTGTTAATAACATCACTATTTATCTGCCCAAGAGCCCTGGGACCTTTTTGGAGTGTTTCTACTGCTGCTAGCTGTGTCACATGTGACATATGTGCGGTGTGTCTCCTAGTCAGACTTGTGGTTGTGCTTCAGGTGGGGATCCCAATGAGAAGTTGCCTAGGCGTGAGCCTGCTTTCACCCTGAGCACATGCTATTTTGCACAGACAACAGCTTTTGGATCCTGAGTGAAGTATCTCCATTCTCTCTGGATAGCTAAGGTTGTGGATGTTAATAATCTGAGTTGTTGTTATTGTTGATGGTTACTCAACACAAGTGTGTGTGGCTGAGTGGGACTTGGACTTGGAAGCTGTGATGATGCGGATGATGACTGACAGGATGACTGTATTTTTGCTTGTACAGGATCAGAGTTTCCAATGGTTTTCTCATATAGTTTATAGACAGGCACAGTGCTCCTTTTCAGTGGTGAAAGAATGAGCATTTGCCTTTCAGCTAATGTTATGACCATGTCATCCTCTCTCTCACTCTCAACTTCATCTTTATCTGAAGAATGGGAGGACGCTGGAAGGATTTATTCTAGATATACATCAGTCATCATTAGGTCATCCTCAGCATTGCCCACTGCTTCTTGCCCATGAAGCTACATGTAGTAAGGGATACCAGGGCAGGTCTCAGGTTATGAACAATAGTGACTCACCAACATACCTATCTGTATTATAGTAGCTTACACATCTTTGTTAAAAACATTAATCATAAGGTGCCTCCATAATCCTTTTTATATTGATTCACTCCATATAACACAATCTGAGTAACTAAAATCTTTACCTGGAAATCAATCTACCTGAAAATGATGTAGTAATTATTTGAACTATGCATCCAACTATGGAGTAAACCATACATGTTTTTAAAACAAGGGGGACATGTGTAAAACACAAAAGTGGAACAAATATTAGGGAACCAACTGTACCACATGAAACAAATATCAGTCCCCTAATTGATTTGGTGCTTTTGATACCCAAATGTTAGAGGTGTCCATTGGGTTACTTGACTTAAAGGGATAGCAATGTTTCACAATAACAGCAGCTCCAATTAATCTTCATAGTATTTGAGCCATAGAGAGTGTTATTTCAATACTGTCAGAGTTGTAGTTCAAGAGTAATTGAATGAAAGTAAAGTAAAGTATCCCTCTCCCTCCCTTTTTACCTAGTGTAAGTCACCTCCCCCTCAGATGTAGAATCTGGTCCACAGACCAGACAGCTTACAGCAAGGGACAATCTTCTTACTGTGAGAACAATGAAAACCCTGCTCCCCTTGACAGGTTTTTCAGGTTTTTGCCTTATGCTAATTGAAGATTGTCCCTCTCTGCAAGCCATCTAGACACCACCTTTCTGTTCTGAAGTGAGCAGTGTTACATCAGTAAAAGGGGAGGGAGAGGGATACTGTATCATTCAATTACTCTTGAACTACAACTCTGACAGTATTGAAATAACACTCTCCATGACCCAAATACTATGAAGATTAAATGGAGCTGCTTTTATTATGAAACATTACTATCCCTTTCAGTCCATCAAATGCAAACTCCTCCCTTCTATCCCCCCACCTTCTAAGCTTTGTTTTAATGTATAGGAAAACTGAAAGAAAAGCAAAACAGATGAATTCCATGAAGAGAGAACCCAAGAGGACCCCTGCCTGTGGACTCAACCTAGTTTTTTTTTCTCCAGGAGTTTATCTTTTCAAAAACAATTTATATTACATATTAAATACAATACATAGTCAAATTTAAACCTTTGAGTGCCAGGGGTTCAAAATGCATTGCTCTGAAATGTGTTGTGTACCCCTTTGGCACTCAAAGGGTTAACTCATTATAAAATTAGGTATATCATATCTTATTTTGTGGTTGTGGTGTGTGTGTGTCTGTACAAAAAAGTGAAACTTGTCTCAGGGTGACAGGTTCAATTTAAATAGTAATAACAAATGTACTGCATTGAAGAACTAACTTGTAGCTGACCTCTATTACACTTCTATGGGGAAAAAAAATAAAAAATGATAGTTTAACTGAAAATGCAAAATATAGAATTTTTATATTATGACAAAAAAATGCAGATATAAAACATAAATATTGTAGTTGTTTTATGATATCTCAGGGCATTGGTGGTCCAAACCAATTGGAAAGAAATAAAAAAAGTAATTTCCATGAAAATAAAACATCTGCACAAAAGAGGGTATTGTTGAAGCAGTCTTAGTTAGCATTCCCTTGCTCTTGGGTCATAGACTCTTAATTTCACTCTGTTAGACAGTTTGCTGTGGGCAATTGAATCACAGCTGACGGCAAATTAATGATTATAATGGAATGATTAGCACAGATTAGAGGCTACTGGAAATCGGCCTGGGCATTAATTGGTGTCATTGTACTTATGTGTGCTGTTAATAAGAATTAATAGCAGAATTGAAGAGGGCATGATTCTCCATAATAAACTCTGCATCTGTGTAAAAGCAGTCTGCTGGTTTAACAGCTTCCTGAATGTCAAATGGAGTGAAAACATAACCCCTTTTATGATTCAGTAAAAAATCTAATTTAACATGTTTATAAGGACACAGTGCTTAGTTATATGTAAAGACTTCTAGAGGCATATTTATGTATGTATATATCTTTGCTTTTACAGCCATACATGTATACAGCACTTTACAGAAACTGTAATAGTACAATACATAAAAACAGGACAGTGTTAAGAGCATCAGGCTAAAGTGCAATCACTGCTTTATTAGTGGGGGCAAAAGTGCAGCAACAGGAAGCCTACACTGGCAAGAGGAACCTGTCCCAAAAAGCATGCAATCTAATTAGTAAACATGACAACATGCAGAGATGGCAGGAGGAGGAGGATAAGTGCAAGTACAAGGATTTAGTAAAGGAAGTGTTCACAAGAATATTAATACTGAGATGCCTACTTGAGATGCTTGAAAGTCAGAGTGTGGATGACTGACAAATGGTTATAGGGAAGGCATTCTAAAGCTGAGAAGCAGCCAGAGAAAATGATTGCATCTAAGCGATGGCTCAAGATGTATAGGGCGAGGACAGAAAGAAGCCTTGAGAAGAATGTGGGTGACGGGCAGGGGTGTAACAGGAGATAAGAGCAAAAATGTAAGAGGGCACCAAAGGAGAAATAAACTTGAAGAAGAAAATAATTTTGTAAGAAATAAGAGACAATATGAGATTTCTAGAGCAGAGAAGAGAGAAAGGTATTGGGGAGAAAGGGTAGTTATTCTTGCAGCTCAAGTGAGAACAGGCTGAAGCTGAGAAAGATGAGAGGCAGGAAGAACAGAGAGTAGAATGTTGCAATAATCTAGTCTAGAGAGAATAAGGGCCCAAGTGAGTATATGTGTGGCTGACATACAGAAGAAGGCCATATTTTTGCAATATTTGCCAGGAAGAAGTGGCAGGTTTTGGTGACATCTTAGTGGGGGGGATGTCAAGATAGAATAAAGTACAACACCATGGCAGCATGCTTTGGTTACTGAGTGGATGGCGAAATAATTGGTAAAATATCTCCAAAAAAAACACAACAGAAAGAGCGCCCAGTAGTGAAGTATATCAACATCAAGTGTGATTAGTAATAAAAAATATTATACTCACATTCGCGAGTCAGCAAGAGGGATATTCAAAGAGGCTTATGGAGAACTCTCACCGTCTCCACTCAGTGTCTCTGTATCTGTCAACAACTCCACTCTTCCTCCAACATACACACCTTCACTCCAAAGCTTAATATGCCAAAAATGTTTATTATATAAAAATGTAGCTACAATAGCAATAAAAAACGGCTACCTGTTTCACTGTTAACAAACAATGAAAGAGTGGAGTTGTTGGCAGATACAGAGACACCGAGTAAAGACGATGAGAGTTCTCCATAAGCCTCTAAGTCAGCATTTGAATATCCCTCTTGCTGACCACCCGCAAATGTGAGTATAATATCTTTTTTTACTAATCACACTTGAGGTTGATATACTGCACTATTGGGCGCTCTTTCTGTTGTGTTTTTTTGGAGATATTTCGAAGCCGCTAGAAGAGAGCGTGAACTGAAGAGCTGCCAGATAGTTGAATAGATTTCTGAGCTGAATCAGAATAATTAACTCAGCAAGCGTTTTCTGCTGTATCTCAAATATATGGTTGGCAGTCAATATTTATTGTGAGTACCCACGAGTGGGGTGTTTAATGGTGGAGGAAGACGTGTCCCATTGAATTATTGCACTAGGGCGCCCCCTTTTGCTCTTCCTTTTATTTTCGTTGCAGTAATTGGTAAAATGACACTTTTTGCGGGAAATTTTTCACCAAGCAGGAAGTGCCATTTTTCACCAATTTTGGTTTGAGGTGAAAGTTTTTGCCCATCCCTATTAATGCATTGGAGACCTCGCTAGCATTCAAGGGGTTAACTCAACATTTGCCCCTTATACTGCAGTTGGTATGCTCCAGGAATGTTCATCCCTCTTTCTGCATATTGCCAATAGAATGTATAGAAATAAAATCTAACCATTTGAACGCCTTTGATAATAGAGAACATGCTCTCCAGTAGTTAGGGGGTAATTAAGAGTTCTTCAATCTTTAAATGATTGGAAATTTAAAGCAAGCAATGGTTCCCCAGTCACAAGGCGTGCATGCAGCACTTTCAGTTTATTGCTTTTGAGTACAAGTCCATTTGGGAAAGAGAAATGATTTAAGTAATCCCAACTAATAATATTTTGGAGACATCAAACAAAAGTCTGTTTACTATCGGCAAGCTTCACTGAGTAGGCATTATTTGATTTTCTTCTTTCCTTAGAGGAGAGACCCTGGTCTTTCTGTATTTCAAGAAAAAAATATATATTTGAACACATAATTTGCTTAAAGGAGAATTAACACCTCCTAATATTAACCCATTAAGGACCGGGAAAATCTGAGGTCGATTTCACTTAACCCCTTAAGGACCATTGCCGTGCCAGGACTGTCACGGCGGTCCGGCACTTAAGGACCGATGATGGTCCTGGCACGGCATGGAGTTCAGGGTTCCCGGCGCGTCTGCACGCCGCTCCGGAAGCCCTGAACCGGAAGCAATAATAAAAAAAATGCCCCTTGGTCCGCAAGTGCCGGCCGTGCGCGCGCGCGCGCCGGTCCTTAAGGGGTTAAGGACCGGAGCAATTCTGACCTTTTTGACTATGTCTTTGTTCAACAGTTTTTCCCTCTAAGTACTTTATTTTACCCATGAAAATTATATAACGTTTTTTTCCGCACAAATGGGGCTTTCTTTTGATACCATACTTATATGGCTAGCCCACCAATTATTTTAGTAAAATTAAAGAAAACGGTAAAAAAATGTTAAAAAAAGCCATTTTTTTTCTCTTGGGATCATTTGGGCACAATGGGTTTAATTTTTATGGACACTGCATGAAAGGTATGACCGGTCAGTCATACCTGCAAAGTGGGCAGATTTAAGTGGTCACTGTCCCCCTATCACGGTGCCCGTGATTTGCTGCAGTTACTTGTCTGTCACCAGTAGGGGGCTTCTATTGGCTGTCTGCAGATAGCCCGCCTCTTATTGACTATTTAAACCTGGATTGGGCACCCTTTGAGTGCCCTTTCGTGTTGTTTCTGACCTTCTTGCTATCACTATGCTAGTGATAGCTGGGCCTCTGTTCCAGTGTTCCTGAGTTCCTGATCTCATGTGTTCCTGAGTTCCTGATCTCTACTGTTCCAGTGTTTCCTGCATGCTGAAGTACTTCCAGTCCTGGTTCCGGCCTAGTCTCTGGTGTTGCAGTTCCTGCTGAACTTCTCTGCTGTTTTCTGACCTGACTGATCGTTGCTGGTTCCTGTCATCTCATCACCTGTCTTCAGTATCCTGGCGACCTTCTGCCTGGTCGCGTTGGTGACATTGCTACTATTCCGTGTTGGTCCCAGCGTGCGGACGCTGGTTTGCTCCCAAGCCTTGCGGCTATACTAACTCGCTTGTTACACCAGTGTGCGGTCACTGGTTTGCTCCAAAGCCTATCAGCTATACAAATCTGTGTTGGTCCCAGCGTGCGGACGCTGGTTTGCTCCTAAGCCTTGCGGCTATACAAACTCACTTGTTACACCAGTGTGCGGTCACTGGTTTGCTCCAAAGCCTTTCAGCTATACAAATCTGTGTTGGTCCCAGCGTGCGGACGCTGGTTTGCTCCTAAGCCTTGCGGCTATACAAACTCGCTTGTTACACCAGTGTGCGGTCACTGGTTTGCTCCAAAGCCTATCAGCTATACAAATCTGTGTTGGTCCCAGCGTGCGGACGCTGGTTTGCTCCTAAGCCTTGCGGCTATACAAACTCGCTTGTTACACCAGTGTGCGGTCACTGGTTTGCTCCAAAGCCTATCAGCTATACAATTCTGTGTTGGTCCCAGCGTGCGGACGCTGGTTTGCTCCTAAGCCTTGCGGCTATACAAACTCACTTGTTACACCAGTGTGCGGTCACTGGTTGGCTCCAAAGCCTTTCAGCTATACAAATCTGTGTTGGTCCCAGCGTGCGGATGCTGGTTTGCTCCTAAGCCTTGCGGCTATACAAACTCGCTTGTTACACCAGTGTGCGGTCACTGGTTTGCTCCAAAGCCTATCAGCTATACTAAGCTGTGTTGTTTCCAGCGTGCGGACGCTGGTTTGCTCCAAAGCCTTGCTGCTTAACGATTCTGCTAATTTGCCAGTTCCATCTGACTGCTGCTATTATCTCTGGGCTGCCCTGCCCGGTATTGGTAAGGCCGGTAGAACCTTTTACCACATTCCATCTGAGGTTGCCTTACCCGGTATTGGCAGGGCCGGTAGAGCCTACATTGTGTATCTATTGAGGCTGCCTTGCCCGGTAATTTGGTAAGGTCGGTAAAACCGTTATGCTATTCCATCTGCAGGTTGCCTTACCCGGTATTGGCAAGGCCGGTAGAGCCTAAAGACTGTCCTGTCCGGTATATTGACAGGACCGGTAGAGTCTGCCTTCTGTCTGTGCTATATTCTGCATATATATATATGTATGTTATTGCCATCCTAAGTTATCATTTATTATTTCAATAAAATTGATTTTTTTTACCTAAAACTTGTGTCTGAGACTCATAATAAACCGTGACAGTACGAAAGGGCCATGACCTCAGACAGCAAGGGTCAAGGTAACGCACAGAATATCCATTGGAGGATGGATGTGCTCGAGCAACGTTTGGATCAGTTGGCAGTTGCAATTCAAACGATCCTTGAACGCACGGTACCTGCTGACCAATCTAGCTCTAGCCCGGTGGTCTCGCCAAGTCAGACACCGGAAAGTGATACCAGACCCCTAGGGGGTACTGTTAAAGGGTTAACGGCTTCTGCACCCTTGCCGCTAAGATATGATGGTGACCCTAGTCTCTGCAGAGGGTTCATCAATCAACTCGAAATCTTTATGGAATTGACGGCACACGCATTTCCTAATGATCGTAGTAAAGTGGGGTTCACGATATCACTGCTCACTGGCAGAGCATTGGCCTGGGCTAACCCCTTGTGGGAGAATGCTAAACCTTGTACTAAGAACTTTAGTGAATTTGTGCGTTCCTTTCGAAGAGTGTTTGAGCCTCCTGGTAGAACCACCTCTGCTGCCAAACGCCTTATGGAAATACAACAGGGCAGGCGTACAGTGGGCGACTATGCCATCGAATTCCGCACATTGGCAGCAGAGGTAGGTTGGAATAACGAGGCATTATTGGCAGCCTTCTCTCAAGGCCTGAATGACCACATTAAAGACGAAATCGCTGCTAAAGATCTACCTATTGATCTAGATGATTACATTGAGTATGTTATGATAATTGACTCCAGAATACGTGAGAGATCAATTGCCAGAGATCGTAAGTTGCGGTCAAAAAATAATGAGCCTAGTAGCATGTTTTGCCCACCCATCCCTCCCTTGGCATTGAAGTCTAGTGAACCAGTACGGGAAACAAGTGAACCTATGGAAATAGGCTTCACTAGACTATCCAAGGCAGAGAGACTATATCGCAAAAAACAAGGGTTATGTTTATACTGCGGTAAAAAAGGGCACTTGCTAAATTCCTGTCCGGTACGTCCGGGAAACGCACACACCTAGGGTATCTTGGGGGACAGGCCCTAGGTGGTGTACAATCGTCCCCATTGTCGGGCACAATGAAACCCACCATACAGGTGGTATTGTCTTGGGCACAACGCTCTGTGGAGGTTTTGGCCTTGGTTGACTCCGGTGCAGCAGGGTATTTTATGGATAATACCTTTGCTGAATTGCACGGAGTTCCACGCATTGAAAGAGAAAACCCCTTGACTATTGAAGCGATTGATGGTAGACCCTTAGAACCGCCTCAGGTTATATTTGAAATTATGCCATTGTCTATGACTATTGGGGCACTTCACAGAGAAGAGCAGCAGTTTCAACTGATTAATTCCCCGCACCATGCGGTGATATTGGGATTTCCGTGGTTACAGTTACATAACCCACAATTCGATTGGAAAAAGTGTGAAATTGCTGCTTGGTCCCAGTTTTGTATGGACAAGTGCGTCATCCAGCCTATTAAGGTCATGTGCACCTCCTCTGCTATGCCGGATGTGTACCAACAGTTTGGCGATGTTTTTAGCAAAGGAGAGGCTAGTATGCTACCCCAGCATAGACCTTATGATTGTTGCATTGAATTGCAGCCTGGTGCAGTACCTCCGAAAGGACGCACTTATCCATTATCTTGTGATGAAAATAAGGCTATGGAGGATTACATTTCTGATGCCCTTGCTAGAGGGATCATACGTAAATCTACCTCTCCAGCTGGGGCTGGGTTCTTTTTTGTAAAAAAGAAAAATGGCGAATTAAGACCATGCATTGACTACCGGGGCTTGAATAAACTAATGGCAAAAAACGCATACCCAATACCACTCATCACCGAGCTTTTTGACAGGCTTAAGGGCGCTTCGATATTTACCAAGTTGGACCTACGGGCCGCTTACAATCTGGTTCGCATTCGAGCAGGTGATGAGTGGAAAACTGCCTTTAATACTCGAGCTGGGCACTACGAGTATCTAGTAATGCCTTTTGGGCTGTGTAATGCACCCGCAGTTTTCCAGGAACTGATAAATGATGTTCTGAGAGATATGTTACAGACATGTGTTGTGGTGTACCTCGACGATATACTGATTTACTCCCAAAACATGGCACAGCACATCAAAGATGTATCCGCAGTATTGCTACGACTCCGTGAGAACAAATTATTTTGTAAAATGGAAAAATGTGAGTTTCATAGAACCAGTGTGCCATTCTTGGGGTTCATAATTGGCAATGATGGCATTGCCATGGACAAAGAAAAGTTGTCAGCTGTCCTACAATGGCCAAAACCCAAGGGTCTTAAAGCCATACAGCGTTTCCTGGGTTTCGCTAATTATTATAGGAGGTTTATTAAGAACTTTTCTTCCATTGTCAAACCTCTGTCCGATCTTACGCACAAGGGTGCTAATCCTTCTTGTTGGCCGGTATCTGCTGAGAAAGCCTTTGAGAATTTGAAGCTGGCATTTGCTGCGGCTCCTGTGTTATCCCACCCCAATCCTTTACTTCCATTTACGTTAGAGGTTGATGCCTCAGATATTGGGGTCGGGGCAGTACTTTCGCAGCGACACGAGAAAGGTGGAACTCTCAGACCTTGTGGGTTTTTCTCTAAAAAGTTGACTGTCACTCAAAGCCACTATGAGATAGGTGACAGAGAATTATTGGCCATTATCCTTGCTCTTAAGGAATGGCGTCATTTGCTTGAAGGTACTAAGAATCCTGTCTTAATCCTGACAGATCATAAGAATCTGACCTATCTCTCGGAGGCCAAGAGATTGTCCTCTCGTCAGGCCAGGTGGGCACTGTTCCTGTCTCGATTTAATTTCATTGTATCATATTTGCCAGGGTCAAAAAATATCAGGGCTGATGCACTGTCAAGACAATTTGAGGCCGACAGTGACAGAGTGGAAGCACCAGCTCCTATCATCCAACCTGATAGAATACTGGCTACTATACGCACGAGTATCACTTCTCCTCTAGGGGAGGAGATCCTGGCCTCTCAGGGGTCCGCTCCCCATGAAACCCCAGTGGGCAAATGTTTTGTCGCTGAATCATTTCGTACTAGGCTGCTCGAAACCTACCATTCCTCTAAGGCTGCGGGACATATTGGTAGAGACCAATTGTTATGGTCCCTTTCTCAGTTATTTTGGTGGCCTTCCATGAGAAACGATTGTGCCGAATTTACGAATGCCTGTGCCACCTGCGCCCGCGCTAAGACCCCGAGACATCTCCCTGTGGGCTTGCTTCAACCGGTGCCTAATGGCGAACGCCCCTGGTCTCATGTTTCCATTGATTTTATGGGAGAGTTGCCTATGTCGAAGGGGTACTCCTTTATATTCATGGTGGTGGACAGGTTTTCTAAAATGGCTCATTTCGTGCCCCTCCGTGGTCTTCCTTCAGCGAAGGAATTGGCAATGGTGTTCGCCAGAGAAGTATTCCGGTTGCATGGAGTGCCTAGGGTACTGGTGTCTGACAGGGGGAGCCAGTTTGTGTGTAGATTTTGGAGGGCATTTTGCCAACAGATGGGCATACAGCTGTCCTTCTCCTCTGCCTACCATCCCCAGACCAATGGAGCCGCTGAACGAGCTAATCAGGGCTTGGAACAATTTCTCCGTTGTTTCGTTACTGACCATCATGATAATTGGTCCGACTTGTTGCCTTGGGCAGAGTTCGCCAGGAACTGTGCGGTCAATTCTTCATCTGGGAGCTCTCCGTTTCTGATTAATTATGGGTTCCAGCCCTGTTTGCTTCCAGACTCATTTCAGACGCAACAGATTCCAGCTCTGGATGAGCATATCGAGCAACTCCGTTCCACATGGGCACAAGTTCAGAGGGCACTTGGTCAGTCATTTCAGCGTCATCAGCGCCATGCTAATCGCAGAAAGCTTCCAGCGGTTTCCTTTCAGGTTGGGGATAGAGTATGGCTTTCCTCCAGAAATCTCAAGCTGCAGGTTCCGTCTAATAAGTTGGCTCCTCGGTTTATTGGTCCATACAGAGTTATTCGCAAAATTAACCCTGTCTCCTATGCACTAGACCTACCTGCATCCATGCGTATCCATAATGTGTTCCATGTGTCCCTTCTTAAGCCTCTGGTTTGCAATCGCTATACTACCACACCTGTGGTGCCAGGACCTGTTGAGGTCGAGGGCCAGGAGGAGTACGAGGTTCAGAGCATTATTGATTCCCGTAGGCTTAGAGGAAGGGTACAGTACCTGGTACATTGGAAAGGGTATGGTCCTGAGGATCGGTCATGGGTGGATAGTACGGACCTTCATGCACCTAGGTTAACTAGGGCCTTTCATGCCAATTACCCGCAGAAACCTAAACCCTATTCTAGGAGAGGGGGTCTTTGAAAGGGGGGTACTATCACGGTGCCCGTGATTTGCTGCAGTTACTTGTCTGTCACCAGTAGGGGGCTTCTATTGGCTGTCTGCAGATAGCCCGCCTCTTATTGACTATTTAAACCTGGATTGGGCACCCTTTGAGTGCCCTTTCGTGTTGTTTCTGACCTTCTTGCTATCACTATGCTAGTGATAGCTGGGCCTCTGTTCCAGTGTTCCTGAGTTCCTGATCTCATGTGTTCCTGAGTTCCTGATCTCTACTGTTCCAGTGTTTCCTGCATGCTGAAGTACTTCCAGTCCTGGTTCCGGCCTAGTCTCTGGTGTTGCAGTTCCTGCTGAACTTCTCTGCTGTTTTCTGACCTGACTGATCGTTGCTGGTTCCTGTCATCTCATCACCTGTCTTCAGTATCCTGGCGACCTTCTGCCTGGTCGCGTTGGTGACATTGCTACTATTCCGTGTTGGTCCCAGCGTGCGGACGCTGGTTTGCTCCCAAGCCTTGCGGCTATACTAACTCGCTTGTTACACCAGTGTGCGGTCACTGGTTTGCTCCAAAGCCTATCAGCTATACAAATCTGTGTTGGTCCCAGCGTGCGGACGCTGGTTTGCTCCTAAGCCTTGCGGCTATACAAACTCACTTGTTACACCAGTGTGCGGTCACTGGTTTGCTCCAAAGCCTTTCAGCTATACAAATCTGTGTTGGTCCCAGCGTGCGGACGCTGGTTTGCTCCTAAGCCTTGCGGCTATACAAACTCGCTTGTTACACCAGTGTGCGGTCACTGGTTTGCTCCAAAGCCTATCAGCTATACAAATCTGTGTTGGTCCCAGCGTGCGGACGCTGGTTTGCTCCTAAGCCTTGCGGCTATACAAACTCGCTTGTTACACCAGTGTGCGGTCACTGGTTTGCTCCAAAGCCTATCAGCTATACAATTCTGTGTTGGTCCCAGCGTGCGGACGCTGGTTTGCTCCTAAGCCTTGCGGCTATACAAACTCACTTGTTACACCAGTGTGCGGTCACTGGTTGGCTCCAAAGCCTTTCAGCTATACAAATCTGTGTTGGTCCCAGCGTGCGGATGCTGGTTTGCTCCTAAGCCTTGCGGCTATACAAACTCGCTTGTTACACCAGTGTGCGGTCACTGGTTTGCTCCAAAGCCTATCAGCTATACTAAGCTGTGTTGTTTCCAGCGTGCGGACGCTGGTTTGCTCCAAAGCCTTGCTGCTTAACGATTCTGCTAATTTGCCAGTTCCATCTGACTGCTGCTATTATCTCTGGGCTGCCCTGCCCGGTATTGGTAAGGCTGGTAGAACCTTTTACCACATTCCATCTGAGGTTGCCTTACCCGGTATTGGCAGGGCCGGTAGAGCCTACATTGTGTATCTATTGAGGCTGCCTTGCCCGGTAATTTGGTAAGGTCGGTAAAACCGTTATGCTATTCCATCTGCAGGTTGCCTTACCCGGTATTGGCAAGGCCGGTAGAGCCTAAAGACTGTCCTGTCCGGTATATTGACAGGACCGGTAGAGTCTGCCTTCTGTCTGTGCTATATTCTGCATATATATATATGTATGTTATTGCCATCCTAAGTTATCATTTATTATTTCAATAAAATTGATTTTTTTTTTACCTAAAACTTGTGTCTGAGAGTCATAATAAACCGTGACACCCCCGTGGGTGAAAAAAAACATTTCCCTTTTTCACACCCTATTTTCCCGCTTTTTTATTGATGACATTTGGCGGTGTGTATAAATGTATTTCATGGCTCCACAACAATCACACTTCCGATTTTGGTAACTGACATGTATTTTTATTTAAATAAAATATTGGTTAAAAAAAAAAAAAAATCAAAAGTTAATTTTAGCAGGTCAAAAATGGACCTGCTTTTAGCCAGCCTCCAGCACAGCAGTGAAGGGGTTAATAAACCCAGCTGCTGCATTTTATTTGTCCACTAGGTGTCTCCTCTCTGCTTCTCTGCCCCTTACTTTGATAGCAAGGGACAGACGGCTGAGAAGAGACACTAAAGGCAGTGTAGAACACTGCCTCATTCATTGTTTCACAATGCCGGTACATGGGAACGCTGCTGCAGCGATCCCATGACCCGGCACTTGTGAAAGTGGCTTAGACTGAATGCTCCAATCCCGGAGCATTCAGTCTCAGCTGAGAATTAATGATAGCCTCTGTGCACGATGCTATCATTTAACCCATGACGGTCCAGGACTGTCATGGGTCCTTAAAGCAAAACAACCCATGGAGGTCCAGGACCGTCATGGGTCGTTAAGGGATAGTAATGTCGTTAAAGAAGAATAAATAATATTGTAGATAATGTACAATAATATTGTAGATAATGCAAAAAGAAATCGATCGGTGCAAGTCTTATCTCAAACCTTTATGGTTTGAGAGTAGGAACGTTTTAAAGTTCCCCTCTCCCTGCTGTCAGCTGTAAAGCTGATAGCAGGAGATTTGAGTCGGACGACTTGAAGCGGCTCTTCAGCAGAGCCGTGATACCGAAATCTAAAAATAACTACTTAATTGGAACGGTCTAGAAAGTGTGCTTGCAAACCAGGAACACTTTGTAGACCGTTCCAATTAAGTAGTTCTTTAAAGATTTCGGTATCGCGGTTCTGCTGAAGAACCGACTGACAGTCCTTGGACCAGGATTTCCTGTTGTCAGCTAGATGCTGACGTCAGGAAAAGGGGAGGGAGGGGGGAACTTTAAAACATTCTAGCTCTCAAACCATAAAGGTTTGAGCAATAGGACTTGTACTGATCTGTTTCTTTTTGCATCATCTACAATGTTATTTATTCTTCTTTTAAGACATTACTAACACTTTAACCCTTTGAGTGCCAGAGGGGTATGCAGAGCATTGCTTTGCAATATGTTGCGTACACCCCAGGGACTCAAAGGATTAATAGTACTGATGTCTGATGCTGGCACTGTTCAGAACTATCTAGTTACGCTGTAATTACATGGTGACGTTTACCCCTCCCACCCATTTCCCGATCGTAAGCCACCTCTCCTCAGAACTGAAAAACGGTCATTGGACCAGACGGATCACAACGAGGGACAATCTTCCCACTGTCAGTATAAGGAAAACCCTGTCCTCCTTGACAAGGAGGGATGGTTTTTCATAATGCTGACTGAAGATGGTCCTTCGTCATGATCTGTTGACAGATCTGAGCTGGAGAATGCTGACGTCGGGAAAAGGGATAGGAGGGGTAAACTTCATGATATAATTACAGCGTAACTAGACAGTTCTGAACAGTGTCAGCATCGTATATCAGTACTATTAAGTGTGACAAACAATCTTAGCTGCTTGAGTAAGGAAACATTACTAACCCTTTAAGCAGGCTCTGTGGCCAGCCAGGAAAAGGTAAATGGAGGAAGTGTTACTTATCCTTTAAGAATAAAATAAGAATAACAATTATATGTAATAATATTGTAAAGTTATTATTATTGCCTGTGCATTGCATCTTCAAATGTAAAAAAAATTAATATATCTGATGTCTAAATTATGCTTCACTGGAATATAGATAAAGAATTGGGGTTTGTTTATACTGTTGGCTTGACTTGCACTGCATTATGGCACAGGTGAAGCCTCCCATGTGAGAGGCTTCTAAGTGCGAACAAACAGTACAATGGCCTGTTCTACGGCTAGTCACTGCTCAGGAACATCATGTTTTAGCTCTTTAATGCCATTACAGAGGAGAAATTTCCACATACATATCAGACTAATCCCACCCAGAAGGGCGGTCCAGTTCCAAATGATGGGCAAGTACTATCTGCTCAGGAACACCAGCTATCACCAGATGTATGTTTCAGCCTTGTTGGGCATTGTCAGTGAGGTGCAGCTGGATTCCCTAGGCAAGGGGTCCACATCTAGATTACCCTTCAAAATTTCCAAATACATATTTGGCTAATCCCGCACAAAAGGGCGGTCCAGTTCCAAAATGATGGATGATTCTGAGCAGTGACTAGCTGTAGAACAGGCAATTGTGCTGTTTGTCCACCATCAGAAGCCTTTCACATTTTGTATATATACAAGTTCAAACATACTCAGTGATTGCTCTGAGTCACTTGGTAAGTTTGAATTTGCGGAGCCCACATGTTACCAAGTGATGAGGGCTCACTCTGATTGATTGGAGAGCAGGGAACATTGCCTGACTGCTCACAGGGGACGAGGAGAGGCATACTGTTCCCAGTTCAGGACATCAAAGTTAGATATGTAAGAATATGATGGGCATGCTTACCCAGGGGACCTTGGCACACAACCATGATGTTGCACTGCACTACGAAATTGTACAGTCTGTTACAGGATATATAAGCTGATGTTGCTGTGATATTGGTTCTCAGTGCACATACTGTGCACACTTCTTATTTTCCCAAGATTGCCGTTTCTGTAATTAGCAAGAAGTTACAGCAGGGGAACAAATAGCGTAAGCCTGTCAGTGTCCTGCACTCCATTAGCTATTTGTGTGCAATGATTGTGCTGCTGCCCATGGGAACTGGGCAGCATCTTGAGGGATGTCTCAATTCAGAACTGTACTTATGTAAGTAGAATTGGCTTAATTGTACTTATTAAAATGTATGTTAAAGAACATTAAGAATCATTAATAATCACTATGTTAATAACAGTATAATTAGTTATCATAATCGCCCCTACTAACAGTACAAGAGTGGCTTTCCACATGTTTTTCTACAACTCCCATCATACTAAGCTTTGTACTCCAATAATAAAGTCATAGCCACAGTTTGCCTACCCCTTTGGTAGCAGTTCTATGAAATAGTTACTGTCAGAGTGTTTGATCAAAAAGCTCACATAGTGTATACATGTGGTACATTGTTAATAAGTTATGTGTAAGCCAATGAATATATGTTTGTAAATCTGTTATAGTGCAGTCATGTATTTTCTTTATAGCAGACTAGTTGAACAGCCCGTTACACGGGCCACAGTGCCACTGTCACCCGGTCGCGGGGCAGTCACGCGGCAGTGGAGACTGCCCGCGCCGCGGCTGATACAGAGCTGGACGCTCCTTCGGAGCACCCAGCTCTGTATCAGCCGCGGCGCGGGCAATCTCTACTGCGCATGACTGCAGCACGCGCAGCAGTGTCTACTGCGCATGTCATGCGTTACACACGAATTAGCGAATTATTATATAGGATCTGTTATGATGTTATTTGTATGGGGCGATGTACTAAGAGATTGCAGAGAACTGGGGGCCACCTATTTATGAACTGTACAACAGGGCTTTGCTAGGTATTGGCTAAGTGGGCAGAAGTCTCATATCCAACATGCAGTGTTTCAGTACTGATATTCCTAATGTAATGGTGTAATTGAGATTAGTGGAGCCCTAATGATCCTTTAAACCAAACATGAAAGTCATTTTTTCACCTATTTCATTTTGTTGTGCTTTTGTTCCATATTGTTCTTGTATTGTAGTGCTGTCAATTTTTGTTGGGTTATGCTACAGGGCATGTAATCTTCTTGTTGGGTACTGACAATCTGTTCTTGGTTTTACCCTATAGGGCTTGCAATCTGGTTTGGGATATGCAATGTGTTTTATAGAGCTTGTAGTTTGTTAAGGCTTTTCAGATTTCCTTAAAGCGTTTGCTAGAGACCTATGAATTTGTAATCCCTTTCTAACCTTCAAAGCTAAAGAAATTGGTAGCACATTAATAGCAATGTGCTGAGACCTCTCTAGCATTCAGGGGAATCTACATTAAATTAATAGGATTTTAAAGAATTGTGTTTGTCCAAAACATTGTAGTTGGTTTTCTCCAGAATTGCTTCTGTTTCCTTTATATACGTGGACCATGGTGTACCGATGAAGAATCTGCTTAGTAACATTACTTCTTGTAGAAATCTGAAAGTCACAATTCTCGAGGCTCATTAAATTCTGGGGCAAACTAATTGCAGCATAGAGGACAAATACACATTCCCAAAGTTCTCAAAGTGTTGTAGATGTCTGTATCAACCAGTGGGATGAAAGTCCCCTATAAATCAATGGAGATTTTGTGTCTCCTATGGTGCAGAGGGCTTGCTTCAAAATTACTCACCTTTACGTTCCTGATCAGAGTTGTATGGAAATGAATTAGACTTGAAAAAATATTTAATTGTATTTGATGTTTATTATTATTATTAAAGCCTTTCTTACATCATTTGCACATTTTGTAAACATTAATTCTCTTAATATTGTCTGACTGTAATAACTTATACTGGTTGAGATGCAGATGTTACCACTGGAAGGTGTAAGAATCCACAAGGGTCCATAACAAGACACTGATCTGTCACACTTTAATTCATACTGTACCATCTGGGGTTATGCACTAAGGCATGATAATGAGGTGATAAAGTGGAGATAACGTCTCTAGTGATATCACTTCTCCATTTCTTATGTTATTCTATACAGCCTATGTACTAAGATCTGCAAAGGTGGAGAAATATTAGTGCATTGGCTCCATATCATAACATAGGACTTAGTGCATCTCCCCCCTCATTAAATACTTAAATTGTCTTACTTGTTTTCACCCAACAGCACAGGGCTGTGCGTGAGGAACAATAAATAAGCAATTCTGGAGCAAACCAACTCTATCATAGCGGAGAAATTAACATTCCCGTAATTTAATAGCCGCCAAAAGTCACAGATTTCCAGGGACAGCTTTGGCTACCTGCCCCTAGATCCTGCTATCCCTTCTTTTATCCTGGCACCTGGTTATAAAATGTAATGTTACCCCCATATTCTGTGTGCTTGTCATTGAAAGGTTAATAGATGATGAGCCTCCTCACATGTTAATGTTGAATATTTATGTCATTTCATGTAGTAGTTAGGCATGGGTAACGTCTATTCTACTGTAGAAGTACAGCTTTAACTCAGATCTATATGTTTTTCTGTTGGCATTGTTCTACACAGTTCTAAAGGAAATCAGTGATTGTGTTATGTGATTGTAAAGGGGAGAAGTGTTTATATTTTGAAATGTGGGCAAGTATGAAATCCCCTTTCATTTAAATGGGACTTTTAACCACTTGTATGATAGAGAAGTGCTTTCAACATTCAACCAGTAAAATCAAAGGAAATGTTGATATCTCCCCTACCCACATGGTGCAATGAGTGTGCTCCAGAATTGCTCCACTTTTCTTTGTGCAAACAGCTCAGTGGGGAGTTGTGTAACAACCAGGTGCATTGTCTATGAGTCAGCATTTTTTATCCCTATGAAGCTTGTTTGTTTTTTTACCAATTTTGACCCCAAAATGAGTCTTGCAGAACTATCCACTAGTCTTCATTTAGACATCCTTTCATCCTTCAACACATACAACAAAGCATATAAAAAAGCCAGTACTTAGAATCTTTTATTATTTACAGAGAGTGTGTTCTCTTCTGTACTCTTCTTCTTCTTCATCAGTTATTGTAAACTTACACTATACAGACAACTTCTCATATGTAGCACTGAAGTGATATTAAAATGCCCTTTTGGCAGCTCTCCTTGATTACAAAATAGACTCATGTGAATAAAAAAAACTGAAATCAACTTTAATTGATGCATAGCACATTTTTCCTACAGAAAATGAAATCTCAGCTGGACCTTCCTGATGTTCAACGGGCAATGCTGTTAGTTTTTCTGTCTGTACTCTCTGTTCTAGAGGTTCATAAAATGTTTGTAGTGGGATAATCCCATTTGCTTCAAATATATTCCCTGTGGAAACCTCAGAATTGAACACTTTATTCCTTTGGATGATAGAGAGGTCTAAAAATGCATGGTTAATCCATGGGTTGGAGACCTCTAAAGCATCCAGGTTACAGTTAACAATGTATTGGTCTTAATCTATAATTGATTAAGTTGGCACCAGTAACTTAAAGGAGCAGTAAACTTTTTTTTATGAAGAAATATATATTGTAGAGATTTTCCTATTGAGTAAAACAAGGGTACTCCCACTGCCAAGAGATTTATATTTCCAGAGTTATTACAGTTTAAACCCATGTTTTTTTACATTAGCAGTGCCCTTTAGTGATCAAATTCTAATAAGATTTCCTGTTAGATTCTAATAGAAAGGAAAGTCAGAAAAGTCAGAGACATACAGTTCTCCACAGAATGTGCCAAAAACTGCCTGTCACTTCCTGTCAGTTAGAACTATCAGGAAGTAAAAACAGTAAATTCACTTCCTGATTATTTAAACTGATATAATTTTTGAATAAAACATCTGACAGCAGTGGGAGTGACCTTGTTTTATTCAGCAGGAAAAGCTCTATAAAATATGTGTTTTTATAAAAAAAAAAGTTTACTGCTCCTTTAAGACTACACCATTAGTCAAAATATATTGGGTAGGAGTTATATCTGATACAATTGATTCCTAGAAAAGAGTATTGGAGTATTGCAAGAGGAAACTAACAGAAACTAAAACTGCACTATATGAAATTATTCAGTTTTCCATACATCTACGGGTAGTCACAGATACACACACACACAGTCTGATTTTCCTGCCGTGTTACACTGTCCTTTATTTTTTTTACATTTGGTCTGTGTAACACCTTGGAACCTCAGGTTCCACTGAATCCAATTTGAGAACCACTATTCTATTCCATAGTTCAAGACTTTATCACCGCCCTATAATATAAGCTACTGCCTACTTAGTGATAAGAAGCATGCAACAGGAAGGCATGGGCAGTGTACTGAGATATATATCCCACAAATAAGCCTTGCACCCTACTATCATATTTCCCCATTTACCACATCCATCTCAATTTAGTCTTCCTTCCATGTTATTGCCTTTCTCTGTCTACTACCACCTAGTGTAGTTTCTGGAGTTTAGCTAAAATGTGGCTGAGCTTTCTATTGCCTGTCATGATGAACTGTACAGTATTTTGTATTTCCTGTAGGGAGGAAAAGTGGATATCTGGCATGTTTTTGTGATCTAGCAGTTATATATATATATAGTTATAACTATTATGAGGTCTTTCGGTTTTAGCAGATGTGCTGTGCAGATTATTATCCACAATATCCTCAGCGCATATCTGCTTGTTGTTGTTTCTATTAGTGGTTTGAGGGAGGGTTTGTTGTTACTCTTAGGCTTTTTATGTGGTGCAGGGGTGATATTGTGAGGATGGAAGAGATCAGGTGAGAGAGACAGCCTAGACTGGCCTTAGTTTTGTGGCTGCTGAGTCTTGGCCATGTCCATGCTTCAGTTATCGTGATTTTGGCTTTGTCTGCATTGAGTTAGAGTTGATTTTCCATGTTCATGTATTGTGTGCAATCAGTCATCAAGGTAGTAACCCACTTTAGTGCTAGCTGGGCCTCTGGGACCTGCTCTCTCTTGGTGCTCCTGATGATTACTCATGGTTAAGAGTGACGAAGGATTAGGAAATATCAAGTGGAATAAGGGTTTGCCTTTGTCTAGCAGATGTGATTTGTCATTCCATATTTTAACTATTGACATGTTTATGCATGCATCCCAATTGGAGGGAGTCAAAGATATTGTTGTTCTGCCGGTGTTCTTGAAGCTGGTTGGTGATTCACTTTTCTATGAATTTTGACATGAAAGTGAGGTTAGTGATATATCTGAAGGTGCTAGGTTCATCAAGGTCAGGTTAGTGGTTTTTAAGAAAGGTCTTGGTGCAGGACCCATTAGCAGTATTGGGTCACTCCCTGTTTGACAGAGGCCTTGCCAATGGTATTTAGTGGGTAGGTGATGGTTGCTGTGCAGCTCTTAAGGAGGGAAGATTGACAGGGATTGAGTTTACATAGTGTACATTTTGCTTTAATGATAGTGCTAGATGATGGAAAGTTTAACCACTCTTGTAGTTGTCCATGGCTGAGTTCAGATAGCATGGTTCAGTCATGAGTTCTGTGCATAGACTGATGTGTATACTGGGTATCTTACCTTGAAAATGATCCTGGATCATCTTGCAACTTTCTTGGGTGATATTAAGGACGTTCTGACTACAGCTGGGGTGGGTTAGTTCTTTAATTACCTTAAATAAAAGGACAGTCGGGCTGACTGAATATTAGCTCTAGCAGGATTTTTGCACATATCCATGTTGGTTTGGCTTCTGTCTTTAAACCATTTGCGTTCAGCTAACCATATTGTTTTTTGTTTTTTTTTCAGTTCCTTCAGGTCATCGGAGGACCAAATTAGTCTTCTGGAGGCTCTGGTGGTACATATGTAGAAAAGGGTGATTTAGTCAAGGACATTGTCGTTGAATGTTGTTATTATATTAATAACATATGCTGTGTTCTCTGTTTCCATAGTCATGGTAGCCAGTTCTGTATTCATTGCTTATTCTGTCATAGAACTTTTTTTCCTGGTCTGTGTGGAGGTAGGTTTTATTGTTGTTCTATGTGATGTTCCTGAAGTTAATAGACAGAGATGGTGGAAGACTTGTCCAGGTGAAGGATGTGTTGGTGAGCTTACCATTGCTTTCTACTCTGTTAGCAAACTGTCAGACAAGTTGTAAGTTGTTCCTGTGTGTGTTGTGCTGGTGGCAATCAGGGGGAAGTCTAGGGCATTTATTACTTCTTTAAAGACTATGGCTTCTGTGTCTGCATTGTTGTCCATCCAGATGTTAAAGCCACCCATTATGCTGTTGTTGTTTGTGAAGTGGATTGTGTGTGTGTCTTGAATGTGAGAAAGGAAATTGTTCAATGGCCAGGTGGGGTGGTATATGATAGCATTGGCGGTCTTGGTGCTGTGTTTGCCGATCATATGGTGATGTGCATGAAAGATTCGCAAGTGAGGTTATTGGCTGTTTTGAGTATGGTGAATGCATTGTCTTTCCTGTGTATGAAGCCACTTCCCTGGGCTCCTTCCTGGGAGCCTATTCTTGGTGTGTACCCTGTAGCCTAGGTATCATCTCATGCAGGGATGAAGTGCTTTGAAGGTCCTGAGCTGCATATCTGTGCTACCCATGCCTGTTAGTTGTGTTCTTGTGAAGGTGTCATGGATGTGTATGGTGTTGGCAGCTGATGATCTTGCATAGCTAAGGGTTATTCTGTGTTCTGGGATTATGTATTTCTTATATATATTTGTTGACTTTGTTGGTGGTTGTCTTGTCTGGACTTCCTACTGGCCCTTTAGTATAATGACCTGTGCTCTTTTGTACATGATCCTCAATATGTATTTAAGAGGGAGATGGGAAGTAAGAAATATAAGTTGCACCATTTTGTGCATTCTTCTGTGGCCTTTTGCAGAAGATGTACCTCCTTGTGAACCAAATACAGCCAGGGATAATCTGTTAAATGTACATTCTACTCAACCCCAGGATGCCTCTCAGTGAATGGCCTTATTTCACAGTACCAGAGAAGGATTTAGCTTAGAGTATTCATAATATTTTATTTGAAAATTTCACTACTAGTACCTACCCACTAGCTCATTACCTATAGAGGTAGGAAAAGGTACAGAAATGTCGTTGGGTAAAAATCCATAGGGGTCATTAGCATATTCTGATCATTGGAAGGTAAATTGATGCTGCTTCTCCTTTAAGACAACCTCCCTGTTGGCATCTGTGGATTTATCATATACACTTATTGCCTATTCTGGCAAGGTGTAAAGTGAGTTTAGGCTATCTTCCTCCATT
Organism: Rhinophrynus dorsalis; assembly: GCA_037306005.1. Classification (NCBI taxonomy): domain Eukaryota; kingdom Metazoa; phylum Chordata; class Amphibia; order Anura; family Rhinophrynidae; genus Rhinophrynus; species Rhinophrynus dorsalis. The sequence goes on from CM074721.1 coordinate 255,673,196, forward strand.
GAAATGTGTATTATATGTTATATCGCACTTAACCTCATGGAGTTGCAGAAACCTGCTCCTACATAGAAAGGATTTATAATATTGTGCCTCTTCACACAATGAACAAGGATAAGAAATCCAATTTTCCTTTATATACAGAAGCAAAGAATGTATTTAAGATGTCAGCCATAGCCTTATCCCCACTAATCAATTCACATGTCTCAACCTTAAGATGACCAATATCAACCTTTTTTTTATTAATATACTTGTAGAATTGTTTAGGAATTTTCTTTCTTTCTTTTGTAATACTTCTCTCATTTTCAATTTTAGCTAGCCTAATTGCTTCTTTGCAGATTTTATTACATTCTTTTTTTATTTTTTAAAATATGTATCTGACCTGTCTAACTCAAGCACTTTAATATCCTGCTTCTTATTTCTCATTTCCCTGCAAACCTCATTATTAAGCTACATTGGTCTCAATTTGCTCCACTTGTGATTATTCTCCAGAGGTATATATTGAAGCGTATGATTGTCTAAGAACATTTTAAACAAATTCCAAGATTCTTTGTGCATTTTTATCATTGAAGATTACATCCCAATATGGCTCTGTCACAGCACTAAATAGACCTCAGGGTTTTGTGGCATTCCTCTAAAAGGGTAGAGTTAATTTAAAGTGTATTTATCGAGGAGATAGTTTCTTTTTATGCAGAAGGCTAGACTAAGGTGCATTTCTGAGGTCTGACTGCACTTCAAATGACTTCCAAGGGATTTTTTATTTATTTAATAATATACTAAATATGCCTTAGCCCCACCAATATCTGAGCTTCCAATGGTGAAAATAAATGAACAACTTAAATGCTAAAGCAAGCAGACAGGCAGACAGACAGACAGACAGATAGATAGATAGATAGATAGATAGATAGATAGATAGATAGATAGATAGATAGATAAACATTCCAATCTACATGTGTCCTTTTATAAGAAATAAAGAGACACATTCCTAAAAATATAGTTCCAATGCATTGCTCACCCACCTAGTACTAAAAGGGTTAAGTACTTGCAAGTTAATGAGGTCTATAACACACTGATGACCTCCTTAGAATCCAAGGGGTAAAGATGTGTAGAATAATAATATTTTTCTGCTGGAAGCCTTAAATGCATAACATGAATTCACATCTCAATACTCTGCCTAAAGCAATCTTGGGGATTGTGGCTAGTCATGCCCTACACTGCTTTACAAAGAAGCCTGTCTGTTACAGTCTTTATCTTTCTAAGCCACTTTAAGCAATAGAAAACAAATCTTAAATGCCTGCACTGCAGGAAATTCATTATAAAAGAGGAGTAATGAAACAAATAATTGTGTTTGTTTTGACACAAAACAGAAATGAACTAGGCACTATATGATCAGACACAGCAAATAATGCATGTAAACATAATTGTTAATGAATTCTGTTGTGCTTGGAAAAGAATAGGAGCCATCAACCACAATAAAAAATGATCTCACCTCGTATTCAAAGTCTTCAGTTCTGTCTCCATCAGCAGGCATGCTGGATAGATACTCATTACCTTCATAAAATTCATGCTCCATTGGATGAAGAGAATGGCAGCTATGTGGGAGAAATTGGAGCAAGAAGGGCAGATGAGACAATGTTCTTTTTTAATTAAAATATGACAAACTTATCTGCTGCTTTCTCGTTTCAAGAGGTTAGGATGGGTTGCTAATCTAAAGAAACACTGAACAAAAAGATATGTTTCTTTTCATTTACTGCACACTTAGAGTAGTCATTTTCATAGCTTAAATTGGATTTCAGGCAATGATCTGTGCACTATATCAAAAGGAATCCAGCATTACATTTATAACAAAGGGCTGGCTCTACAGCTGCAGGATTCCGGTTTGCCTTCTTTGTAAAACTGAACCTCTCTGCTAATGAACCCAATTTCTAGATGTTCTGTTTTTCTAAAATGTCATAAATGTGGATATAAAAAATATACACCTAAAAACTGAGAATAAATACTTTCCCTTAGTTTTTGAGTGCCAGAGCGTAACACAATGCATTGCAGAGCAAAGCGTTGCATACCCCTCAGGCACTCAAATGGTTAATTTGTATACCTCAGGTCAAGCTTAGGCTCTGTCTTTGATAGACTAAATTCCCATAAATGGTTGGCTAAGGGATGATGGGGGTTGCAGTCCTCCACAGCTGGAGAGCCTCAATTTAACTAACCCCCTGGCTAACATAGTTGTAGGAAAATGAAAGCACTCACAGGTCTTTATTAAGATGAAAAATATGCGCTGGTTTATTCCAACGTTTCTGCCCCACTTACGGCAAGGATATTGGTAAAGGTCCCAAGTGGGGCCGAAACGTTGGAATAAACCAGCGCATATTTTTCACCTTCATAAAGACATGTGAGTACTTTAGTTTTTCTGAGATTTATACTGCATATTTTACTTGAAGATTGACATCCAGGCAATTTAATGTACTTTAAAGTGAGTGCATGCACATCTTTGGACATTTATATATATATATATATATATTGTGTTACTAATTGTCTGTATTTAGTGAGCTCCATTACAGACGGCCTTTAGTTCAGTTCTCCTAACAGTATTGGTTATACTACCTTAGTGGGGCTTTCTATAGGAAAAAAGACCCTCTCATTGTTCTTTGCAACACTATAAGCATTTTCAGCTAGTGAAATGCTACTGTAGAGCTAAACTATGTCAAAGGTTAATTACCAAAATAAAAAGTACATAGATATACCTGCATAAGATTGATATTGATTTGCAATATGTTGCACACCTCTCTTGTCATGAACAGGTTAAATATCTGAGTACCAGAGGGGTTTGCAACTCATTGCTTTGCATTCAAAGGGTTCAATCAGTGGGGATTTGGTGAAATTTTATTTGTCCATTATGGTCCATTTAGACTGCCCCAGAATCCCTCCAGTTCTCCTTATTACATAAACCCCACAGACACTGAAGTATTAAGAAGAACTGAAGTAATTTTTAGGTAATCTTATTCTAAGGGGAAAAATGTCAAACTTCCCATTGAGTTAAATAGAGCTTTTAACCATTGATTGCTAGTGGGGTATCCAATGAATTGCAAAACAGTGCTTTGGAGAACTCTCTAAGTGTAAACAGTTAACTCCCCCTCTGGCATTCAAAGGGTTAAAAGCACCAAATAACTTCATGGGATTTTGGGAATTTTTATTTTTTCCTTGTGGCCCTGCTGGTTTGGTCCAGAGTTTCTCCAAATAGTCCTAGTGTATCTGTCTTGTTAATAGCAAGTTTTTCTATAGGTAAAGTTCCCTTTCATTTATTTTCTTGTGCTAGACACATTGCAGTGCAGTGCATTGAATACATCTCTTCCATCTCATGGGTTAAGATGGATTTCTAACTCATCTCTATATGATGTCTAAAATGAAAAGATTAATCAGTAGGAAAGCCAACTTATTCATTTTATTATCATTTTGAAACACGTTTTGGAAAATATTAAATGTAACGTCCAGCAGGATTCTTTTGAAGGGGAAAAGCCACATGAAGTGAATCTGATTCTTTAGCAGGGCTGAAAGCTGAACATTGAGTTCTTTATTCTGCAATTCATCTAGTGCCACCACTGACTGTTAGCACTAGCTGGATCTGAACATAAAATGTTCAAAAGCCCCATTCAGGGAGCATTTAAATATATCTCCCATTCCATCCTATTAATGATACTCTTTAAATAAGCCTTCACTTGAAAATAATATACTGTAAGTTTATACCTGTCAGACAAGAGGAAAGGACAAATGTCAGGAACAGGTGGAGTGGATGGTCTGAGTTTGGCCAGAGCCATGATGTGCTCAAAGGTAATGTCTGTTTGAGTACTGACATTCACAAGCTGGACTTCCTGTAAACTTCCATGTCCTTTGTTTATAGGAGCTCTTCTTAAAACCTGGACTACGATTGGCTCTTTCGCATTACGGAGGGCTTCAACTGCTTCATCGTGGGTAGCTTTGGAGAGGTCCTTTCCATTGACCTAGTTAAAAAAAAAAAAAAAAGGAAAGAAAAGAAAACACATTCACTATTTAATAAGTTTTTCCGTATCTGAACATTCAATGATGCAAACCGAAACCCATGTTACTGTGTTGAATCAAATGAACTTCATCCAGATTTTCAATTTCCTTTAAATTGCATTTAGTGATTGAAAAGGCCTGCAATAGATGGCAAACCCACAGGGGTTGTGCTGTTAACAATACAGTTCTACCGCAATGGGAATGCTCAGACTATTAAAACAAACAGAAGTACAAGAGACATGTAGTTCAAAGCAAAGGCTGCTTTCATAAATATACAGTACAACTTCTTTCCATAAAATACACATATATAAACACAGTTTAATACAGTTATCATAAGACTTCATAGAACAGAGTAAAATCAGACTGATGACTGATTTTGCAGAGATTCACACCTAGGGTTCGATCCAATTGACACGATAAAAAAAAAGTACAGTCGGTAGTCTTAAGTCACAGTCAGGCATGCAATTACCTGTGATTTGACACACTACTGAATGGAAATAATGCAATTGGGCACTAAATTTGTGCCCATAGGAAGCAATGACAAAGTAGCTGAATTTGAGATTCAATTACATATGGTGGCTATTAGCACTCGTTCAGGGATTCTCTTTTCTGCCGCTATTTTAGCACCTAACAAACGTAGGCATCCAAACACTAGTGACCTGTGGATGTATTGATTTGGAGCCCTAAGGCAAATATTGATGCATCCAAGTTACAAAAAACAGGATTGAAACAAAACAATAAATAAAAGTGTTGCAAACCTCTCTGGCAGTAGTCCTGCCTAAATACTAGCACTATCCTAGGGTCCATTTCCCATTCCCCACAGATGTAACACTTATCTTGAATTTGTTGGTCCAGCAGTATCTTCTTCACCCTGATCTTCCTTTGTCGTTTACTGTAATTCTTAAGTAATTATTCTGTAAATGTAAAAAAGAAATAGAAAAATAAATCAAATAAAATTCCCCTTTTGGCCCATCTTTTCTGCTTATGCTACCACCACCACCAATTGGAAGCTAAACAAAAATACCCGCATTTCTGTTTGTGCTGTGGTCGTTGCCCGAGCCAGTGTGATGGAAATATGAACAGAGATTGGCTTTTATATGGCCAGTCTCTGTTCAAATTGATTCCCATGCTCCCATATGACTGGGATGTGGGCTTAATCAGGGCATGGAACATGCCCTGCAGTAACCTCACCTCCTAGTCAATCAGAATCTAGTTGGCAGTATCACGAATGTGCGTTTCATCATTTCTCCAGCTATTCAATGAATGGCTAGCTGATGAGGATGACATAATGTGTATTTGTGACCCTTCCAGCTAGATGTTGATTGGCTGGGAGGTGAGGTTACTGCAGAACACATTCTGTGCCCTGCGTAACCCTGCATCCCAGCCAATGGGAGTAGGGGAAACAATATGAATAGAGAATGGACATTTAAAAGTCAATCTCTGTTCATATTTCCCTCACACTGGCTTGGGCAATGGGTATATTTTTTGTCTGGCTTCTTATTGGTGGAGCTGGTGGTAGCATCAGTGGCATAGATGGGACAACAGGGGGATTTTGTTTCATTTATATTTTATTTCTTTTTTAGAATTATAGAAGAATTACTGAGTAGCACAAAAGGAAAACCAGGGTGAAGAAGATACCTCTGGACCTTCAAATTCAAGGTAAGTGTTTATTGTTACAGCTGTGGGGAATGAGCCATGTGATACTGTTTGGGCTAGGATTTTATTCAACTTTATTGTTAATGTTAGGTGTAGTGCAGGGGGGTACTTTTATGGTTATTGTTTAGGAGGGTGGGGGGAGGGTGACTGTGTTACTAGCTCACCGCGATGTTTGACACTATGTAAAGCATTGAACGTTGGCTAGCTTCCTTTGATGTTCTCATTATTCATGCTATTTAGCATGCCTTATGGCAACAGAAAGCTGTGAAGAGCATTGGGCCACAACATGAGTTTTTGTGACCAACTCTCGTTGTGGTGGATGTTGGTCAAGCAATTGAATTCTGGCGGTACAATGATGTCTGTACTGGGCGGAACTCATTTTGGCTCTACTGATGGATTTAGCTCCCCTAATGGAATTGGGCCCCTAGTGCCTTATGTTCAAAATAAGAGTGGAGTAATCCTGGGGCAAACCAACTGTACTATAGGAGACAAAAAGATTCTCATTGATTTAAGTAGGGCATTTAACTCACTGAATGCTACGGAAGTCTCTAGCACTTAGCAAAGTAATGCTTTGATGACCTCCCTAGCATTCAAAGACCCCATTTAAATCAATGGGAATTTTTAGAATTTGTATTTCACCCCTGTATTGTAGTTAGTTTGCCCCACAATTACTCCATTTTTATTTTGAACATAAGGCCCCTAGACAGCATAGCAATAATCTATTAACCATTGAGTGCTAGAAGGGTATCTGATACCCCAGTGGCACTCAAAGGCTTTCAAAAAGCACTATTGTTAGGAGAGTAGAAATATTAATGGACAGGTACTGTATATTTGTCATAAGTGAACAGCTACATTACATGTTCATCTATGGTATGCATTGTGAACAAACTGAGAAGGGTTTCAGTGGTCCAGAGACACCTTTTGCACACTACTGCTCCCTATTAGGCTAAAGAAAAAGACAAAATGTATCATTTCATGGGAAATCTTTGCTGTTGATGTTCATACATTGCTACTAGCTGTAGGCAACCTGCAGACCTCCAGCTGTTGTTGGACTACAACTCCACTCCACCAACTGTTGATCAGCTGAAAATGATGGGATCTGTAATTCAACAACTGTTGGAGGTCCATAGGATTCCCATTCTTGGTCTATGCACAGGAAACCACAATGGATTCTGCATTCATAATAACAAAAACAACTAATTCTAGGAATTATTATTATTATACACTTTTTGTAAACTCCTTGCTGCACCTGACTGTGTATAGACCTCCCACTGAAATGAATGGAATTCACTCTGGGTGGTCCTGTGTTTGACAAGTATTTTGTTTGCATCTCTAGCTGTATCTTCAAAAGAAAACTGGATTCATTCTGATGTAAACAAACTTTGTGATGGTGGGAAATAAAAATCACCCTTGATTTAAAAGGGACGTGTAACCACTTGCATGCTAGAGAGCTTTCCAATCAAAGTTATGTCCCTATGGTGCAGCTGATTCGCACTACAATTGTTACAGTTAAAGGTGCAATTCAATTAACTATTGCATAAGCTGGATCAATTCTGGAGCAAATCATTTTCACCATGGGGACAAAACTTTTAATGCCTAAAATGCTAGAAAAGTCTCCATTGCATTACTTTACATTCAAAGGTTTAACGCACTACTGAAATCAAGAGGGATTTTCCTTTTCCCCCATATGGTGCAGCTGGTTTGCTCCAAAATTGATCCACTGAATTGCACCTTTTTTGTAATAAAACTGTTTGCAACAGTGCATTTTGTGGGTTATGCGCTAAAATGTGATAAAGAGGTGATAAAGTGAGATAAATTCTACAGTGTGATAAACTCTCCAAATCCTATGTTATTTTATGGAGCCAATTTATGGAGAGATCTAAGTACACTGGCTCTACAGAATAACATAAGACTTGGAGAGTGGAGTTATCTCCACTTTATCACCTCTTTATCACCCACTTATCACATCTTAGTGTATCTCCCCCTAATGTCTACAGAGATATTCTATTACTTTCTACTAGTTTTAAAGCCAGTGTACACGGGCCAACACTTACAGCGCTGCAGTCATGCGCAGTACTGACTGCCCGCACAGCGGCTGATACGGAGCGGGGCACTCCAAATTCAGACCATAGTCCTCTCTGCGCACCTTCCTGGGAACAAGCGGTCCTAGGAAGGTGCGCAGAGAAGACTCCAGTCTGAATTCGGAGTGCCTCACTCCATATCAGCCGCGGCGCGGGCAGTCTGTACTGCGCATGACTGCAGAAAGCACAGCCATCTCTACTGCGCGTGACGGCTTCTGACAGACATCCTTAGCGAATTATAATATAGGATGGGCAAGGCTAGCTACTGTTCCCTGTTCTACATATAATGTGGCAGTGCCATTGTTTTCTTCAGTAGGAAAAAACATAAACTGTATGTTTTGTTCATACTAAAACTTTACTAATCCATTAAAGTGATAGTAATTCTTTGTTAAACATAACTTTAATTCTGTAGATTTTTTAAACATGAATTAATTGCACCCAGTCCTATCTCTCATACCTCTATGTTTTGAGAGATATAAGCTTTCAATGTTCCCCCTTCCCTCCCCTTGCACTGACTTCAGCTTTCTGTGCCACAGAAGGAGATCCTGGTCCGCAGGCCATCCTGTGGCTCTTCAGCAGAGCCAAAATCGCGCTAGTTAGGCAGAAATACTTAATTTGAATGGTGTACAACGTGTTCCTTGTTTGCAAGCACACATTGTAGACCATTCAAATGAAGTATTTCTGCCTAACTAGAGCAATTTCGGCTCTGCTGAAGAGCCTCAGGATGGTCTGCGGACCAGGATCTCCTTCTCTAACTCAGAAAGCTGACTTCAGTGCAAGGGGAGGGAGGGGGAACTTTGAAAGATTATATCTCTCAAACCATAGAGGTTTGAGAGCTAGGACTGGGTGCAATTAATTCATGTTTTAAATATCTACAGAATTAAAGTTACATTTAACAAAGTATTACTATCACTTTAAGCATATCCTTGAATATAATAGCATCATTTTTGTCAGTGTATGACAATGTATATTTTAACTTTACCTAAGTGCTCCCCTGCTTGCAAATTACAAGTTTGACTGTAAAAGATTAACCCTTTGAGTGTCAGAGAGGTATCCAACGCATTGTGTTACATTTAGACAGGGTAGATAGCTGTCTTTGTTAGTTAGTCTTTGTAATTTTATTGTATTTGACTATTTGTATCCTTTTTTTAAGAAGTTGTCCTGGTTTGGTAGGTGAAAAAATTCTTCCATTGATGACAGCTTTGGTATTTTGGGTGAACATGCTCATCACTTGTGTTACAGTTTCAGCTTACCTTGTTTCCAGCAGCATCTGCAGGCGTGAGGCTTCTAGCATGCAGCAGACCTCTGTTTTATCTGTTTGTTTCCTGTAGTCTCCTCCTACCTACTTCCTACTTCCTCCCTCTGAGCTGCTCCTCCTATTTCCTGTGGAGGGGTTTAAAAGGCAGACTGAGTCCTGACTCAGTCGCCCTTGCGTTGTTGTTATTAGGTGAAGTACTTGGGCTCTGTGTGTGACCTGGCTATCTACGAAACCCCGCACTGTGTATGACCTGGCTATTTATGAGAACCCGTACTGTGTATGACCCGGCTAAGTAAGAGAACCCTCTCTGTGTATGACCCAGCTAAGTACGAGAACCCTCTCTGTGTATGACCCAGTGATCACGAGTATCCCTTACTGTGATCAATTTGTGCTATTGGCTTAAGACAGACCACTGTTGTGGACAGGGTCTGATTGGTGACTGCAGGCGTGAGTCACAGGGTCTCGATATAGTGACTGCAGGCAGAGTCACAGGGTCTGGTGTAGTGACTGCAGGCGTGAGTCACAGGGTCTCGTGTGGTGGCTGCAGGTGTGAGCCACAGGGTCTTTATATGTGACTGCAGGAGTGAGTCACAGGGGTCCGATATAGTAACTTCAGGCAGAGTCACAGGGTCTCAGTGGTGACTGCAGGCGTGGGTCACTGGGTTGCTGCAAAGGTTTGGTGTTGCTGGTTTGACTGATTGCAGGCGTGGGTCAGTTCTCCACTCCAGCAGTCCTTGTGTTCCTGTTCGTCGGATCAAGATTGCTGAGCCAGTGTTCACAGTGGTCGCCTGTTCCAGTGTTCCAGTTGACGGATCAAGAGTTGGTATTCCTGTATCCTGCTGAGACTAACAGGGGCTTCGGCCCAGTCTCTCGCATTGTGGTCTAGCGAGAAGCCTACTATTTCTGGTAGTAGTGTCACCAGCTAGTAACCCTTTGCTTGTTGTATCACTTATTTATCTCTGTGATTTATTCTAATAAATATTTTGCATTATATTACCGTACTGAGTTCTGAGCATTCCTGGGTGCCCGTGACAGCTTGACTGTGATGGACACTGGTTTACGCATTCCCATTTGGGCTATGGCTCAGGGGCTGACTTTGGCTGGCATTATGTATATTACAGTTTTGGTGTTCAGGACTGTTTGATGGTATTGGGGAGAGAACACCATCAAATCATGGCCTTTAAGCTCCAGGTAGTTGGGTGTGTATTTATTTGTGAGGTTATGTTGAATGCATTCCTGGGAACTCTCTGGATTTGCCCTGGAGACTCTGGTTTTGAGAGTGAATTACCCGGTTTCTGGGCCCGAGGCTTATTCTTCGGATGTGGGGAGATTCCTATAAAACTCTGCTCACTTCTGCTCCTTCCCACCCTGTTCCTCCCACTTTTCCTCCTTCCCCATCCAGTTCCTCACACTTCCTGCCCCCTTTTGTGCTGCCCAGAAAGCCCCACCCCCACTTTAGCATAAACCCCACCCCCTTTTTTGCCGCGCTTTGCTGCAATTATATCCTACTAGCGGCACCAGAGGAGTCCCCTCCAGAAAAGGAAGTTCTCAGGTATACTTCCTAAATTTGGACAAACCCTTCTAAGCAGGCATGTTCTGCCATCAAGGCACATATAGATAGTTATTTACAATACCCCAAGAATGAAATAAATACATTTTATAAAGATCTATACCTAAATAATTTCCCATTATAAGCAAACTACAGAAGATATGTTTTTAACTGAACATCAACATGTGATTTTTTTCCTGTCCCTTTCATTGTAGTATAGTGCAAAACTAGAATTTACATATGTTGACACTATGAAGAAAAACCCTAAAGTGCATATGTACTGCACACAAACCTTCTAAATCTGCAGTCAATGGCAGTTTCACTTCTATATTGGTAACATTTAGCTTTTTGACCTTTAAAGAGATCAGACATGTACAATTATTTATATGATATAAGCAGCTCTGACATAAAACACTGAAGTAGAAGTTCATTAATGTACTGTTAAAGGTCACTATAGTATAAATCAAGAAGTTTAGTATTTAAAAGGCTTAATTGCGCTTATCCAAAGGCAACTGTCTTAGCTAGTTAAAAATAAAAGAGCAATACCATTTTTAAATGTTTAGAGAAAATGATTCCTAAAATCATATCCAATAAAACCTAATGTCCAAATGTCGGCCCAGGAGAAACTGACCCATTGTAGCTCAAGCAGACATATCCTTATAACTTGTTCTATACAGTGGATGTCAAAGATGTCTTCATTGTATCCATATGCAAGTGTTAGTATCAGCTGTAGGCAATCCTCAGGTGTCATTGACATGCCAAGGTGTTAGGATAGCTCTAAAGGAACAGAGGTGATCATTCAGAGGACCATACTTTTCATATACTCAAAGTATGTTATGATTGAAGGACCAATAACATACTATTATAATGTCATCTTTCTTGATCCATATCCCGTGCTTTACATTTATGGCTTTTGACTTATTTGTTGGTGTGTGTGAGGTAGATTAACTTTTGCAACCTCTCTCAATACTCAGTATGTTAATAGTCACCCCTTAAATAAACACAAGCCCAAAAAGCCTTATACTACTACTACTGCTAGGACTACTACTAAGGTCTGTAAACGTAGCTGAGTTTATGGGACATATGTTCAAATGAAAAGTGAAGGAATTCCAGGCCAAACCATTTGCACTAGAGGGGAAACTAAAACTCCCCATCGCTTTAAATAGGTATTTTAACCCTTTGGATGCTGAACAGGCCTCCAATGTATTGCAAATCAATTTGCTGGAGACCTCTTTAGCATTCAAGGGGATAAAATATTGATTTCACCTTTTGAGTGCCAGAAAAGTGCCAGAAAGCAATGCGTTGCCAACCCCTCTGGAACTCAAAGGGTTACATTTCTTCCATATAGTATGATTGGTTTGCCCCAGAACTCTTCCACTTTTCTTTTGAACATACGACCCATAATGAGAACTAGTGCTCAGAGCAAGCAAACATTGATACAACAGCCACAGTCCACCACAGCTTTATTTATTTAATTAAAATAGCTGCCTGTTTCATAGGGTTTCCTTTCATACAAGATAAATCCCTAAAACAGTTTGTATCTGGCCTATTGGCAATGGCATGGGCAAACCTGTGACACAGATCTACCCAATCCAGTTGACTGTACTGCATTGCTTTATGATGCACTGTCGAGTTCTCTAGAATTCAAGGAGTTAAAACTTCATCTAAAGAATGTGGGCTTTATTTGTCCAGTATGATGCAGTTGGTTTGTGCCAGATGGTGTGTGTGTGTGTGTGTGTGTATGTTGTCTATATTTGTGTGTGGTTGTTTGTGTGAGTATGTGTGTATGCGTAGGTGTGTGTGTGGTTGTTTGTGTGTGTATGTGTGTGTACATGTAGGTGTGTGTTTGTGTGGTTGTTTGTGTGTTTGTAGGTGTGTGTGTGCATGTATGTGTGTGTGTTTGTGTGTTGTGTGTGTGTTTTAATACTATTTATGTATGTATTTTCATAAAGATATAATTTTTATAATACCCTCCACAGAAACACACATAATGTACATGCCACAGCGGTCCGTAATCAAAAAGCTAAAGAGGTTCAGTTATTCAGCAAACCAATTGCATCACAGTGTACAAATAAACATGTCCTAAATCCCCATTGATTTAAATGGAGCTCTTAATCCCTCGGATGCTAGAATGGTATCCTATGCATTTCAAAGCATTGCACTGGAGTCTTTTCTGGCATTCAAGGGGTAAAAGCACCTTTCATATAATTAAAGATTTCCATTACCAACGCAGTTGCTTTGCACTAGAATTGCCCCTCTAATTGAGCAGGGCCCTTTGCCTTGTTAAAGACACCATTACTATGTGTAGAAGTATAACACTGTTTTTGTTCTAATAACAACCTGCTCTAAAACCAGCTGTTATGGATTGCTCTTCTATGGACGGAAGGAAATAACCAATTATGCCTCAGCAACTAACATTTATAGGTCTCATTAAATGTTAGAAGGCAACACCAATTCATTTCCAGGATCGCATTCACATAGAAAGGATGTTATCTGTTTACAGATGAGAATGCCAAACAAAACTGAATGATGTATCAAAAACTGTCAATTATGGTTTTTCAGTACAACATAATTATAGTATATTATTTCTGATTTCTGCCAGCAAAGATGCCTAAGCTCTTATTTCCTTATTATTCCATCATGTGTGATGTAATATTTTCTCATTTAAAGACAAAGGGGAATTAGATGAGGTTAATGACCAATCGATGACCATAATTGGCCTCTTCATCATTTCCAGTCCAGCAGCTACACACTAGTAAACAGAAATGCAATGCAAGCTCTGTATGTCCGGCAGGTAATTAATAAATACATTAGAACAATACGGTGATAAGGAAATTTCTCCTCAGGAGTGTTACCTTTGATCTCTGTATCTCTTTGTTTACATGCTCTTCATATTTTTCATGTTAACATCTGTGAAGCTGATGCACAAAAAAAGAATTTTAGCAATTCTGGGGCAAGCCAATTTCACCATAGGGGACAAATAAAATGTTCTATTGATTTAAAATGGGCTTTTAACCCTATGAATACCAGAGAGGTTTTTAGCTCCTGGAAAGTGTTGAAGACATATCTAGCATTCATAGGGTTAAAAGCCCTATTTAAATCAGTGGGGATTTTGGACATTCTTATTTGTCCCCATGGTGTAGTTGGCTTGATTCATTTCTTCTCAATAGCCCTGTTGTGTGCCTGTAAATAAAAACTTCATCTTTTACTATCATTTTTTATGACTTCTTCTCCATCTTGGACTGTATGAATCCATGTATTTACTGTCCCTCTTCCCACATTGTCTCTCCATTGATGCTGCTGTCTTCTACATTGGGAGGAAAATCAGTCTGAGTTGCTAAACTAAACTACTTTCTGTCTCTTTGCAAAAAGTTTGTCTTTTATTGTAACAACAAACTAAGTTAGACTGAGCCTCCTTCTGGTACAAGCACAGAATCCCCAATGGAGAGTGACAGACTGCAGAAACTACAAGGTGGAAAGGTTGCTATTCAAGTTTGAGAACCTTTGGTTGCAGACGAAAACGCTCTACATAAACATCATTATTGACAAAGATGACATTTGCCAAAACTGAGCTTTGATTTCAAAATGAAAGGGTTGAGTTTTAATAACTTTTGAAAGAAGCATCTCACAGCAGAATGAAAATATATACTGATGCAGGTCCCATAAGTCACATATAAGGAGCCCTATGCAGAAGCAGAAGACAGCACATATATTCGTGTAAATAAACAATATATAATCAGATTAAAGGGATAGTAATACTTAAAATGTAAAATAAATATGTTGTAGGGTTTATCCCCCTGAGTAAAACAAGAGTACTCCCACTGCTGAAAGGTGTTTTATTCAAAAGTTATTACAGCTCAAAGTTTAATTTTTTTAGGTGCAGTATCACAGTGTCCTGAAATTGTACAGTGGCTCTGTTGCTACACCATCCTATGGAGATTTATGGTCTACAGACCAGTGCGGTCCATAGGATGGTGTAACAACAGCGCCACTGTACAATTTCAGGCCACTGTGATATTGCACCTAAAAAATTCAACTTTGAGCTGTAATAACTTTTGAATAAAACACCTTTCAGCAGTGAGAGTACCATTTTTTTACTCAGGGGGATAAACACTACAATATTTTTTTTTACATATTAAGTATTACTATCCCTTTAAAGGAGAACTAAAACCACCAAATAATAACCTCCCCCACTTTCCTTAGTTTAGCAAGAAAATACAAAGTACCCTTGTGTATGTTGCCCTTGTGTGTCATGTCTGCTGCCCTCAGCCCCTGTCCTATCAGCGGCCCTCACCTCCTATGGCTGCCTCTTCATGCGGGCGCGCTGGGAGCTCCGCAGGTCACTTCCGGGTTTGGCTTTGTCACTTCATCTGATGCCTCGCGCAGGAGCGCGGCAGGCTTTCGGGGGCACTTCCGGGTTACAGTCGAGGTCACAGGTTATGACATCAGACGCATTCGAGGCCTATAAGAGGCTTGGTTGGTCAGGCCTCGAGTGCTCTAGTATTGAGTTCCTTTCTGCTCCTAAATGGGTTTTCTCCCACGTTTTGACCCAGGCCTGTCTTCTGGTTTTTGTTCCTTGTCCAGCAGCCCAGACCCCGGCTTGTTCACCGTTTTTGTACCCTATCTAATAAAATATGCAGTCTTACATACTTCTCAGAATTGATTTATGTTTATCCCAGCATTTTTAAATTCCCTACCAGTAGTTTTCCCTACCACATCTGTTGGAAGGCTGTTCCATGAGTCTATAACCCTTTCTGCTAAGTAGCAATTGCTCAAATTACTTCTGAATCTCACACTCTCTAACGTTAGATCATGACCTCTTGTACTAGTAGCCCTTTTAAAAATTTATTTATCCTTCCCTCCAAATATCTTATTATATTTAAAGGTTTCTATCATATCACCGCACTCCTTCCTTTCTTCCAACTGTACATGTTAAGTTATTTGTATATATTCTTGAAAGCTGTGTCATGAAGACACTGCACAATTTAGGCGGTTCTTCTGTGAACTGCCTCCAATGTATTAATGGCCTTCTAGAGATGGCCTCTTCAAAACTATTCACAGCACACCAGGTGATTTATAAAGTGGCATTAGTAACTCTCTATCCTTGCTGCCATTTCTTATACAAGAACCCAATTTGGTTTTCCGTTGCTTTGCAATGCTTGCCTACCTTTATGTTATCTCAAATATAACACCCAAGTTAAGCTTGCATTCCACCTCTTGAGTTATGTGTCCTAAATGCTTTATCTTGCACTTTTCAGCATTAAATTTGAGATCCCATACCTTGGTGAATTCCTCCATTTTTCCTAAATCCTCATTCACTTTGTTTATCCCTCTTGGGGAGTAAAGTTTGTTAAAGATTTCAGAATCATCTATAAAAAGGCCCGCCTTACTTTGAACACCACGGCAATGCCACGAATGAAGATATAGAAGGAGACAGGCCCTAGCACTGACCCCTGTAGCACTCCACTAGTAACACGTCTTTCCGCTAAATAAACACCACTGATTATGTTATGTTTCCTGTCCTTCAGCCAATTATTTTCCTTTAAGGCCAGTCCCTAACAATGCAGCTGATGAATCAGTTTTCCACATAGTAAATAGCTAAAATCCCAATATGTAACATCTACAGCTCTACCGTTATCTATAACTTGAGTAACAATAAAAAATATTAATCCAAATTTGTTTGGCAAGTGCTTCCTTTTTTAAAGCAATGGTGCCATGGGTCTTGCATGTGATTTGATTTCATATATGAAACAAAAATTCCTTTCAATAACGTGTCCATTAATTTCCCTACTACTGATGTCACACTCTTGGGCCTGTAATTGTCAGAGTCCTCTCCACTATTTTATTGAGTAGTGGCTACACACTGATAATTTTCTAGTCATATGCAACCACTCCTGTAACAGTAATTGGTTAAAAAGTTCAGCTAGTGGTGCTGCAAGCATAGACCTAAGCTCTTTTTATACTTTTGGCTGAATGTGATCTGGACCAATTGATTTATCCACTTTGAATTTTGATAACATCAGTAACATCTCTGTGACGAACAGGTCTGTCACAGGTCACCTACCACAAGAGGCGGAGCCTCTCCTCCCCCTGGCTGGGATCACGTGGACACTAATACTGAATGGTATAGAGAGAATACCTTCCCCCATTCAGAGGCTCAGAGCTACAGATTACAGCCAGCTTAAGTGTTTTATGGTTCTGGAAGGGGGCTGCTAGGCTGAAATCGTCCACTTCCCTTCCCCCTTTGTCTGAGATTCCTACAGGAGGTTTTATGGTTACAGCTATGCACTGGGAATGTATACAGGGTGGCTGCCAGGCTGAAAGTGTCCACTTCCCATCACCCTTTTCTAACCTTTGTTTAATGTAACAAGAAGGAGCATGCTTGTCTCTCTGGCGTCCACTATAGAGCAGTTACTCATAGAGAAGTTCCAGGGGACTAGATAGATAGAATATCCTATAAGAACCGGATCTTTCAGTGCAGTATATCCTGCATTGCCGGTGGATACATGACTCCAAGTACTGGATCTTAGTGCTTAGTATAGAGGTTAGCTGTGCAGTTTAGCGAAAGAAACCCACGGACGATAACGTACCTGAACTGCTATACCTTCTGTGGAAGAGACGCCAGGGCCATATTGTCACAACCTCCTCCTCTGTAAACATGTAAACACCCTTGAGTGCGTAATCACAAAAATATTTGCTGGACATGGCATATACCAATTCCAGCCCAATAAACTGCTGAGGATTATTCACTGCCCTCAGATGCAGTATAGATGGTAGAACTCCACACTGTTCTTGGCTGCTCCAAAACTATACACTCTCCCTGAGTGGCATCAAGATCCCAAAGGTCATACAGAACAAAGAAGACAAGAAAAGAGCGCCCAATAGTGATACTGTCACTTCATGTAAAATAAATATATATATATATATATATATATATATATATATATATATATATACACATATATATATAAGATCAATTGCACTCTTGTGTCCAAATGGTCAGATAAATGATACCAGTTAAACTGACACTAAAGCATGTGGAGGACTTTACTCCCATCGTGATTAAAAGTCTTTTTATCTGACTTTTGGAACCGTGAGTGCAATTGATCATAAATATATATATATTTTACATGAAGTGACATTATCACACTATTGGGCGCTCTTTTCTTGTCTTCTTTGTTCTGTATGACCTTTGGGATCCTCTGTAAACAGACTAATGTCTATTGGTTTATCATTAACAGTTCCCCTTCTTAATAGGGGTCCCCTTCTTCACAACCTTCGGCTATTACTCCACATATGTACCATTTTCTGACTTTAATCTTATCATGCCTACTTTAGTCTTTCACATTTCACAAATATACCTAAAGAAAGTTTTATCACATTTGTTTTACAAACTTTGGTATTTTTTAATTCTGCCTGGGATTCAGCAAACCTTATAATGTTTATAGCTTCCCCTTGTTTAACTATACAAACAGTTCTGTCTTCCTCTTACTGAGTCTGCATATAGTTCCTATATGCACATTTTGTATCCTTTGCCTCCCACCTCTCTAGACAACCATATTGGTTTCTTTTTCTTTTACCTTTGTTTACATGCCTAATGCTGTTCTCATTATCCTTATATGCCATAATGCATGTTCCTCTCTACTAATGAATTACTTATATGTTCACCTTATGCGAAAAAAAAGCTGACCTTCTAAAATTTAAAACCTTTGTTTTACCAGAATATGAAACCACACTAACTGGTGATGTCCTCCCACAGATAGATCTGACATTATCAGTTTCTGTGAGAATCAAATCTAGTTTCCTTGCCAGCTGACTCCTTCAACAACAGTACGAAGGATGCCTTTAGCAAGTAATCCAGGATGTACCTACTCCTTGATGATACAGAAATGGGAACATTGCCAGACGACATCTGGCATATTAAAATATCTCATAATTATCATAGACATCACCTCTCACTGACATCTTTGTTATTTCATCTATCAATGCCTTATATAATGCTTCATCATGTCCTGGAGGTTTACAGATTACTCTTATCCATACACTCTCTAATTTTCCTCAGTACCCAGTATTAATGTAGGATTGGTGTTATAGATTACATAAAGAAGGACTCCTCCTGCCTTCTTCCTTTGTCTGCCTTACAAGGCATAAGATTTCTTTCAAGACTAAGCCGTAACCACCACATCCACATTATCCCTACTTATAATTGGATGTAGTTCAATATGTTATTCCCTAAACTACGAGCAACTGTACACATGCCATAGAATACCTTTTCTACTGCTTTTCCCTGACATTTTTGGTTTTATATACCCTATTTCTTTGTCTTATGATTTTTAAAATTAGCTATAATACCCTTTTCTACATCACCAGACAAGCATTCTCCATATGGGTGTCAGCTGACTGTATCATACATATAGCCCCTATATCAAGTTTAAAAAACTGCTAATACAGTTTCTAAATTCTGAGCTTAATACGTCTGCTACCCACTATGGGCGGTTTGGTGTATTTAGAGTTTATCATATACTTTTGAAAGAGTGACTATTTCTAAATTACATACATTTCAAGATAAGACTATATTTTATAATACAAAAAAAATGTCAATTCAACATTTTGTATAAATATTTATTTATGTTACTGAATAGTGCTGTACAAAGCTATGTCATCTTACATTCATGAATTATGACAGATGGAAAAGCCACATTTAATCAATTTAAAGATTTGGAAATTGTAATACATAGGATTTATATTTATTTGAATATTATTTACAAGTTGTTATAGTTAGCACTCCGAATATGTGCACTTCTCCAATCACTGTCAAGTAAATTCAGTTATCCTTGCAGTTATATATAAAAATTGGATTTTTGCATATATATTGCAAGAAATCCACAGTTTTTTGACAGAAATGAAATATCCTATAGAATATGAATATAGAATAGTCATTCTTTAGACATTCAGCTGTTGGAGACTACAGCTCCTATCATCCCTATGGGAAGATACAAAGATTGACTTCCCCTGCCATTTCATTTACAGACCACAGATAACCTCCATTAGTTCTACCTGCACAGCTCCAGCAAGGAGGGCAAACAGAAAAATGGCATCCATTAGTCCAGAAACCCTGTTTGCACCCTAATAAATCTATCAGATTATAAGAGAGACAATGATTTAAGGACCCAAATAAAAAGGAAGGTTTACTGTCGTTGTGCGTAAGTCTAGGCAAAGGGTAGACAACTTGAAGACCTCCAGGTGTTTTGGGACTACAACTCCCATCATCCTTAGCCAGCCAAATGGGCAGCTGAAAATGATAGGAATTGTAGTCCAATAATGGCAAGAGTACTGTAGGCTGCACAGTCCCTGGTCAATGCACACCTGCATCCAACGGCAAGTGGAGGCAGACCTGCACAAACAAATTCTGGGTGTTGTTATTGTATATTTATTTTGGTTTTTGGAAACCAAATTAATTAATTTTAAGTGAGTCCCAGGGGTTAAACAGCTGATGTTTTAACCCTGTGAGTGTCAGAGAGGTACACAATGCAATGCATTGTGTATCCCTCTCAAAGGGTTAACTTCTTTGCTATTATCTCAGCATACCCCAAATGACCACCCCTCCTTAACCCTCCACAATGCTTTTGCATATTACTCTGGCATGCAAAGGGTTAAAAGACTTACAATCTCACACATATTGGAGTAGAAGTTTTAGCAGAACAACATGGATTCCCACAGCTATTCTTTCAAGTTTATTGATATAATAGTTTTTTTTTTTTGTTCTCTGCTCATATCCATTCAGTTAACTTTTAGAATTTGTAAGTCATAAACCATTTTAATAAGGGAGAAGGCAGACAGACTTGGGGGATTATTTCATAACTAGTGCTTTGAGTCTCACAGGGAGAAAAGCGCTATAAAAATCACAAATTATTATTATAGTGTATTAGCCCGTGTACACGGGCCAAGTTCAGGGTACCTCACTACTCCATGCAATGCAGTCTTGTGTCGCCTCACTCACGCGATGCACACATGCACAGTAGAGACTGCCCGAATACGTGCAGTCTCTACTGCGCATGATGGCTTCTGACAAACATCCTAGCAAATTATTTTAGGACTAGTTGAAGAGCCTGTGCACATACATGGGCCACAGTGCCACCCTGCAACGGCCACTGTGCAGTCATGCCCGCGCTGCGGCTGATATGGAGCTGAGCTCACCGAATTCAGACCACAGTCCTCTAAGATCTGAATTCGGAGCCCCGCTCCATTATCAGCCGCAGCGTGTGCAGTCTGTACTGTGCAGGACTGCAGCGAGTGTAGCCGTCTCTACTGCACATGAAGGCTTCTGACAAACAGTTTAGCAAATTATTATATTATGATATAATAATTATATTATAATATATAATATGATTTTTTATGATATATTTTACCTTTAAATACCACCTTAAACAGTGTAAAGCAGTTTACTGATCCAGTAACTGCCTGTTTGCAATTTTACATTTTTACTGCTGCATTGCTCCTTCTTTGATTTTGTGTAGTGGTCTTGTCTACCACTCTGCTGAATACATCTCTAAAGGCCTCATTTTATAATACTGAAGCAATAATAATCTTATAATGTGTTCCCCATCAACTGATAATGCATCTCTGGGGGCAATGCCCATAAAAAATTTGAAAAAAATCACAGCTGCTTTCTTCAGGATTAACCTCTTGAATGCTAGAGACATATCTAATGCAATCTGATGGATTGTATTGGAGATGTTTCCAGTATTCAAGGGGTTAAGGAAAATCACATGACCATCCAAAATAAATTCCCTTATCAACCAGGAAAATAGAGTATAATTTAACTCTTTATTATTTATTTATTAGAGTGGTATCTAATGCATTGCAGCACCAATATATTATTTTACAGCACTATACTGCTTTAAGTGATGTTACCAAAGTTAACAGACATTAATTTAACACTCATCGTCAACCTTTAAAGGGGGACTATTATCTGACAATCCCCATTTGGCAGGTCTTCTGTGGAATCAGACCCGCCAAGCTGGCCAGGGCTGCATTGTGTGCCTGTCTGATCAGCCAGACAGCCATTTCTAGGGTCAGAAATAGGCACTCGCTGCTGTTTGGCCCATTGCATAATGGAAATAAACTGAACATCTTTAAAGAAGACAGTATATTATGATATTATGAGCCTTACCCTTTAATGGAACATTAACACTTCCTCATAATAAATCCACACTTACTTTGGTGCTATGGGTAGAATATCCTAATAGCAACTTTGAATAATTGTTCCGTGGAAATAAAATTAACCAAAAATCAGTACAGGATTTTTTTTCTAGATTTCAGAACCCCAAATTTCTTTCACTTTCATAGTTTTAGCAATGAAGAAAGACTTCCATTGGGACAGTTTTAGGTTCTGGGGGGAATACACTTCGATAAGGAGCCAGTTTGGAGATATGGTGGTTTATTTGCTTCAATCACATCTCTACCTATGTATGAAGTTGTCTTCACAATATATCCCTTTGAAAATGCCACAAATATGCCAGCATTACCATGAATCCACCATAAGTTTACCAGAGTTATCTTCCAGTGACTACTTTGACAATGGCTCATTTGCATATTGAAATACAGATTAATAAGCCGTTTCCTTATTCATGAGGGTGTGTTTACATGCTAATGTGGCACTTTGCCTCTGCTGTCAGAGTTCACAGTCCCAGCTTTGCAAGTCAGTGATCTTCCTGTAGCTTTCCATACAGCTGCAGTCCTGGTCACAGCCCTCCCTTAACCATTTGAATGTCACTGGCAAAAACAACACATTGCAGAGCTATCCTTTGCTCGCTCCTCTGGCACTCAAGAGGGTTAAGTGATGAGTGCCCCAATGATCTTATCACATTTCTGAATTAAATTGTACAATTCAAATATGATCAGGGGTCATTGTAATAAAAAGCATACATTGCCTTCTTAAAGTGCCTCTCTGGCACTCAAAGTGTTAAGTCAGAGTTTGGGAATTGTTTGCTTGCCCATTTTGAGGCTGTTGGTTTGCTTCAGAACTTCTCCTGTTCGTTTTAGTTTATCAGCCTCATATAAGAGAATCACAGTCTGCCTAATGCAGAAAAGAAAAAAGAAGCAGTTCTGGAGCAAACCACGTATACCACAGGGGAAAACTAAAGATACCCATTGATGTAAATGGAGCATTTAACCCCTTGAGAGAGAGAGAGAGAGGTCGCCAACATATTGCAAAACAATGTGTGGGAAAGCTTTCTAGCATTTAATGACTTGTGAAATGCCCAATTTAAATAAATGGAGAACTGGGGAATTTTTAGTTGTCCCCTATGCTCCAGAATTGCTCCTCTCTAATTTTGTGTGTAAGGCGCAGTGTTTTCTTGAAATACAGAGATACTCCACATATTCATATGTGAGTTTGTTATATCATCTCTCTTAAAGAGTCAGTATCACCTGAAAAGTAATAGAGTTCAAACTCCTTTTAAATATCATGTACTTGACAGCATTAGTAAACTATGTTAATTAAGTGTATTAACCCCAAGGCTTTTGACATGGGAAACATTGTCATAGTGAGTAGCGACAGCAAAGCATGAAACAAAATGCATACATTGTGAATTGTTTCCTTTAAATCATTTCTCATGAGAGACATGCTCTGTGAGTGTGACAATCACAAGCAACATGCTTTGGCTTTCCTCCTACATTGCAATAACCCAGCTACTAATTTGTGTAATGGGAACCACTGGAATCACATTGAAATCCTAAAACTATTGCTCTGTTTTCCTGAATGTTGTTACTTCTATTTATATTGAGAAAATGGGATGTTAGAAAACCTTAATATACCGTAGCACCAAAAATGCACCAATTTTTTCAATTGCCACAAAAAAGGTGCGCTTCAAAAATCCCCCGTTTGAAACAGTCCTAAGGAATGTGCATGACTATTTAATCCTTGAATGCTTATACAAAATCCTAAAGTAAGAATTTTGCAGTGTAGAGGACAACTGTGATAAATAAGCAACTAGACTGTAATAGTTTTTGTGAACTGAAAAGGAAAGGAGATGAATGCTTTAACTAGCTTGATAACAAACTTAGTAAAATTACAAGATATACAGTGCTGTGCAAAAATCTTAGGATGCTGTAAAGGAAGAATGGTTTCAAAATAGACGTTGACAGTTTATTTGTATGAATTAATAAAATGTATAGTGAGTGAACAGAAGAAAAAATCTAAATCAAACAATATTTGGTGTGATCACCCCTTTGCCTTCAAAACAGCATCAGTTCTTCTAGTACATTTGCACACACTTTGTTAAGGAACTCGGCAGGTAGGTTGTTCCAAACATTTTGGAGAACTAACCATAGTTCTGTGGATTTAGGCAGCCTCAGTTGCTGCGTTCTCTTCATGTAATCCCAGACAGACTAAATCATGTTGAGATCAGGGCTCTGTGGGGGCCACACCATCACTTCCAGGACTCCTTTTTCTTCTTTATGATGAAGATAGTTCTTAATGACTTTGGCTGTATGTCATTGCCATGGTGCAGAATAAATTTGGGGCCAATCAAATTTCTCCCTGATGGTATTTCACGATGGATAAGTATCTGTATGTACTTGTCAGCATTGAGGAAAACATTCATTCTGACCAAATCCCCAAATCCATTTGCAGAAATGCAGCCCCAAACTTGCAAAGAACTTTCACTATCCTTCACTGTTGCCTGCAGACATTCATTCTTGTACCATTCTCCAGCCCTTCGTCAATCAAACTGCCTTCTGCTACAGCCAAATATTTCAAATTTTGTCTCATCAGTCCAGAACACCTTCTGCCATTTTTCTGCATCCCAGTTCCTGTGTCTTCATTCATAGTTGATTCACTTGGCCTTGTTTCCACATCGAAGGTATGACTTTTTGGCCGCAAGTCTTTCATGAAGACCACTTCTGACCAGACGTCTCCAGAGAGTAGATGGGTGTACCAGGATCCCACTGTATTCTGCCAATTCTGAGCTGATGGCACTGCTTTCAATTGCGAAGGGAAGTAAGCATGATGTGTCTTTCATCTTTCCTTGACAGACCACAGCATCTATGGTCCTCAGCTTTGCCTGTTTCTTTGTGCTTCTTCAAAAGAGCTTCTTGGACAGCACATCTGGAAACCCCTGTCTACGTTGAAATTTCTGCCTGGGAGAGACCTTGCTAATGTAGTATTACTACACTGTGTCTTGTTGCTGTGCTTAGTCTTGCCATGGTATATGACTTTTCATATTAAACTGTCTTCAGCTACCTCACCTTGTTACCTGGGTTTGGCTGTTCCTCACCCAATTTTATTCCTCCTACACAGCTTTTTCTGTTTCAGTTAATGATTGCATTTCAACTCACATATTAAATTGATCATCATTAGCACATGCTTGGTATAATTGTTTAATCATCCACCTGACTATATGCCTACAAAATACCTGACTTTGTGCATGTGTACCTAGAAGAATTGATGCTGTTTTGAAGGCACAGGGTGATCACACCAAATATTGATTTGATTTAGGTTATTCTTCTGTTTGCTCACCATCCTATTTTTAATTGATAAATATAAACTTTTAACCTATTTTTGAAAGCATTCTTGCTTTATATAATTTTTCACACCTGCCTAAGACTTTTGCACAGTACTATAGCCTCTCTACAAATTTATTTATGACAGATTCTAGAAATCTTGTACCAAACGGAGAGTTTTTACAAATGATAACTTGAACTATATTATATTTAAAAGGATATGAACCATTTTAATTTTAAGTGATTATGGAGTAAATTTATGAATTCACCAGTTTAGCCCAGTGACATTAGTCTCTATTGAAAGTGGTTGCACTAGGGGGGTATTCATTAAAGCATATGATCACTGTAGTGCATACTGGTGGACACACTCTGTCAGCTGTAGGATTTTAATGTCTGCAAGCTCCACATGCCAGTCCCATAGCATAGTATGGTGAACATCATATGATTTCCCCTATGCCTTGCTTAGTACAATTACCTAAGTAAGACAGAGAAAAAAGGACCACCCAGAAACACCAAAAGACTACTATATTGTCCTCCTGTTGGTGCAAGAGGTGTTAAAGGGAGATTTATATACATACTTAGCTTAGTAAATTGACATTAGACAGGTGTACAGAAAGAATGATGATTCCAGCACCTGTTATTGCACTGAATCAGTTTGGTACATACGCCCCAATGTCCTTTTAATGATGAAAGGGTGCATCATTTTTCTCTCAATCAAAACATCTTCATGTTTAAGCCTTCAATTACAGTTCATAGTGAGATCAATGTTTTATGGGAAAATCAATGATGTCCTTGTAAACCTATCTTTACTGCATATTAACTTGCTCACTACTATACAATTTGATGAGCTTCTACATTTTCTAAGTATAATTTTAATTGGTCAATCATTTTTTATTTGACAAAAACAGAGAGAGTGGTAATACCTCTTTTAGCACACAGGAAAAGTGCATGTTGCAATGTCACATCATAACTAAGACAGGACTATATTATGCTTAGTATTAATCTTCTTTATGCTAGAAAAGATGTAAATGCAGTGCTTCAAAATGTGCTGGGGACCTGTACACAAAATACATACTATAGCTAAGGCATCTGCAATTAGTAAAGATTCAGGTTCAATGCGGTGAATGTACAATTCCACTAGAACCTTAGGGGTGGGTGAGGCGTCAGTTTTTTCAGGAATTCCTGCACATACAAATCCCATAAAATGTCATCCTTTTGTCTTACTCCAAGAAATTTTCAGCAAGTACTATGTTGGTTTGTACCTATACCCGAGAATTCTCCTCCCTGGAAGTGGGGAGAAACTCTGTTTTGTTTTATGGCAACCAGTGCAGTGGGACAAGACCGGGGTGATTGGTCATTGTGTCTGTGGTTCTATGAAAACACTGCAGTGGGTTAACCCTTTGAGGGGCTTGGAACATTTCTTAGACCACGTAGGCCAGACAAATTTTCTGAGTTATTGATATCCATCTGTTTCGACTTGACTTCCTTAGAAAACATTTCTAGATGCATATGGAAAACTATAAATTGTTTTTTTTTTTTTCACAACAAATTTAGTTTTTTCATGGTGTCTCACATGAAGTAAATGTTGCATCATGCATCAAGCTATTATATGATAAATACATTTATATCCCAAGTCTGGTATGCACAAATGTTTCCAGAATGTGGCACTGAAGGAAACCATTGAGCATTTTTTACATTTCCAACTCCTCAAATGTACTGAAAGCTTTGATGACTATGGAATTTCCACCTGTATTCATTAGCTACCTCTCTTTTGGGAGAAATTACACCCCACTGGTATGAGTCATTCTCTAGGAGGTGCCAGAAGCAAAAAAAAAACAAAACTATAACTAATTCTAATTTTTCTTACATTTTTTTCAAACATGACCTTTACTTAAATGCTTGTAACAACTACAAAAGTGAAGAAAATGTAGAGACAAAGTATAACATTTTAGAAAGATTATAGCCCGCCGCATCAAATGTAATTTCAATGTTCTTATTCTTGTTGAGGTTGATGTGCTAAGAAGAGAGAGGGCCATTTTTAAGCAAACCAACTGCTCTATAGGATAAAATAACAACTTTCAATTGATTAAGTTAGGTTTTTAACCCCTTCCATGCTAGAGAGGTCAAAATATAAATCAATGGGAATTTTTGGAATCTTTTTTTTTTTTTTACCTGACATGTTTTTATAAAACAGACCCCTACAAGTGCATATCAGGCCAGTGATAGGTGCAGTACCAACATTTTTGATTGATATATGTTAGGAAGT
This sequence comes from Rhinophrynus dorsalis, assembly GCA_037306005.1. Taxonomy (NCBI): domain Eukaryota; kingdom Metazoa; phylum Chordata; class Amphibia; order Anura; family Rhinophrynidae; genus Rhinophrynus; species Rhinophrynus dorsalis. Next base: position 255,700,537 of record CM074721.1, read on the forward strand.
TAAGACCCAGGGAGGCTCATGTACTAAGCAGATTTAGATTACTTATAAGGAAAACCAACTTCATCACAACAATTCTCCAAAATGTCATTTGATTCAAATGGGGCTTTTAACCATTTGCATGCTAGTGAGGACTCAAGTGCATTCCTTCACAATGCAATGGAGGCCTCTCTAACCTTCAAAGGATTGAATATGCCATTTAATGCAATAAGAATCAATGGGTGTTTTTATTTGTTCCCTATTGAGCAGCTGATCTGACCCAGAATGTCTACAGTTCTTTTTAGTACATCAGCCTCAGGCAGTCTATATGAAAATATGAATAGATCTACAGCGTCTCTTAAAGTAAAATGAATAAGTTAAACTGGGGTCCTGGTCATAAGATAATCCTGTTCCATGATGGTAGGCATACTGCCTGAAAGCACATTATCAATGTCTACAAACAGCAAATCACAAAGCAAGAGACTAGCACAATTTGTACTTTGCAAATCAAGACATGCAGTCTCACTTCACAACAGCAGATCAACAGCACCAAATCGATCAATAACTTTATTGCTGTGGTAATGGTTCAGTAGTTGCCAAGTGCAGTTAGCCCTTAAAAATATCCTTACAAACTAAATCGCTGATGTACTAAGAACTGTAGCAATGCTGTGACAAACCAATTGTGCTACAGGTAACAAAAATGTGTATTGTTTTAACCCTTTGAATGCCGGTGTGGTACTCAATGCATTACTAAGTGGCTTATAACCACTTGAAACCTAGAAAGGTCTCCAATGCTTTGCTTTGCAACAAGTTATAAACATCTCCAGGGTTAAAAGTCACATGTAAATCAATATGAACACTTATTTAATCTAGAATTGCTCCAATTCTTCTTAGTACATGAAGTTCCAAGTGGTGTGAATCGATAGATGGCTGCCTTCTGGCAACTCCTTGCACTCTACTTCTACAGCACAGTAATGACTTTTACCTCAGTGACTACAGAACCACTGAATAATGGGATCTGCAATCCTTTATTACAGAGTTCAGTTATCTCATCTACCATAATGTATCTTCATCATCACCTTTTTCATGAAACCTTGAAACGGTTTTCAGTAGTTATAGACAACAGGGTAATACCCAGAGTTTGCCAGGTGGGATTTTCTCACATATTTGGCCTTATGATTACAACAAAAGATGAGAAATTCTGGGGGCAAACCAACTGTACCATAGGGGAGAATTGAAAACTCCCTACTAGTTCATCAATTTAAATGGGGACTTTAAATTAATGGGGTCGGTATCAAAATGGCACCCTCATTTTGGCTATTGCTTCCATTAACCATTTGAGTGTCGCATCACAGCCCCTGCAATCACACCGATGGGGCATCACAGTCAACGGCTTTTCCCCGATCTGTTAGGCATGTCACCCTTGTCATGCGGGCAACATAAAGACATGCAAGATTCTTATGTCACCATTTTCAACCTTGCAACATATTTAGTGCACCCTAGGGTTGGTTGCCAAAATGAGGGTGACATTTTGATATGATACCAAACTAATGTATGCTAGAGAGAAAACAAATGCATTTCTTCACAATACACTGGAGACCTATCTAGCACTCAATAAGTTAAAATCCCCATTTAAATCTAAGATGTTTTTATTGCTCCCCCATGGTGCAGTATGTTTGCCTCAGAATTCTCTTTTTTTAATCACAAAATGGACCGTATTCAACAAACTAAAATTACATTTCTGCTATACTTCCTTATATCATTATAACTCATCTAAGGTAAATTTAACCCTGAGGAGCCAGACAAGCCTCAACATACTGGAGATAAGAATATAGTAGCTTTTTTATTAAAATAAGCAAAAAGCAGAAAAAAAAAACAAAAAGGAAAGAAAGAAATGTAACTTTCTTAACAATTAGGATGCTAGAGGTGGCAATGATGAAACAATGCAATGGAGACAAGTTGTTAAACATATCATTTTGTGTAGGATTATAGCAGAGTATTTATCTCCTTATTAAAGGAGAATAATATTTTATTATTATTAATATTATTATTATGTTATTTATTATATTTTATTATTATTTAAAAATAATAGTTTGATGTATAGACATACCGTCTCAAGGAGCACTCCTTGGGTTCCTAGCAGTCCCATATTTACTGAAAGGAACAAATGTAATCCTTCGATCAGATAGCCAGTGAGAAGTGAGGCAGTTCTGGGTGCACAACATGTAAATCTAGATGATTTTCCCTCAAATAGGAAGAAAGGAACAGGAAGGCTACAACTAAACTAAACGACCCTAAATGTCAGCATATATTTCAGGGACCTCCATTCACAATTTCTCCAGGGCCTCAGGTTTCTTAAAACTGATTAATTTTCCTATTTGTTAGAAATCGTTCCTATATGAGGCTTTATACATCTTTATCTTTAAAAGGGATAAGCACATGCTGTTTTCCTGCTTCTCTGCCAGACACACCCAGCGGCAGCATGTTTCTTACCTTCCAGAACATTTTGAATACTTATAAACTCAAGGATCGCAGGTAATTTAAGAATCTTTAATGTTTACTTAACATTGAATCTGATGGGGAACCCTGTATCCCTCTCTAGTTTTGCTGTTTAGAATTGCCCCTGTGTGATCTCAGACATGAGGATTTTATTGTGTTTCACCATGCCCATTGAGGCCATGACTAAGCAATGTTGAAGTGAGTAGTTGGATCAGGATGCAGGGAAAAACCACTGGCTTCATTGCTAAAATAACAATTTGCCTGTTTTTTTTCTTTAACAGCAAGTGTCATTCCTCCCTGTAAATATTTTTAAAAATGTGTGTGTTTATACTGTATGTGTGGATTGTGTTTGAGTGTATGCATGTGTGTGTGTGTGCGTGTGCATGGGCTACAATGTGTTTGTGTGTGTCTGTGTGTGTGAGTGAAAGAGTGTGTGTATGAAATTGTGTGCACATGCAAACGATGACTGCTTTGGACCCCCTCACTAATTCTAACTCTAAATATGTCCCTGTAACAGAAAGATAAGCCCACCACTGCTCTATGCTATATAAAGGTTGTGACAGTCTGCATGATATTCTGGAGAAAACCATCATAACATACTGTATACACCTAACAAAAATTGTCAAGAAATGTTATAGAACATTCTGATTTATGATGCACATGTAATGTGCAAATAGTCAGGCAGGGGTATAAAGTACTTTGTTTCAGCTAAGGTCCTCAATCATTGTTATTGAGTTGCAGTCATGAAATGTGACATATGTTAACCCATTATAAGCCCTGAATAAATATATGTGCCAGACTACTGGAATCAAGTCAGTGAAAAATCCTTGAGGCAATTGCTACCATCACCTTAACCCAAACAATAAGGTTAGCTAACCCTAGTTCTAGCCTTTCATCAGTGTCATCTACCTGGTTGGAGTTGTGTCAGCAGAAAAGGCTCTGACACAATTGATGAAGAGAGATAAGCTCCAGCTGTAATATTAATATATATATATATATATATATATATATATATATATATATATATAATCATCTTAAGCCATTATCAGTCCAATGCAGGATGAAGGGCTCCTCAGCAAGCTTCATCTACCCATCTTGTCTTTAGTCTTCTTCTTCTGTGTCTAGTATCCAGTGGAATCCATTCCAAAATGAATTTGGTCCATCTACCCTCAGATCTTCTTGCTATGTGGCCTGCCCATTTCCAGTTAAGGCATTTTACTCATTCAAAAATGTGATAGACCTTTGTTTATTATAATTCTGGTCAATCTCAGAAGCCAGAACAAGCAGGGCTGTTTGGTGCATTGCCCTGAATGACTTTGTGATTTCTGACCAGTAACAGCCTCTGAAATCAATATAAAATGTGAACAGAAAGTTCTATGAAAGGTTTGCACATAAATATTATTAGTATTTACAGAAAGGGTAATGGAGACATGGAAACATATTGCAGCAGAATTTATAGGAGTTTAACAGCAAATTTATGTATTTTAAGGACCGGCGCAATTCTGAACTTTTTGACTATGTCTTTGTTCAACAGTATTTTCCCTCTAAGTACTTTATTTTACCCATGAAAATTATATACCGTTTTTTTACTCACAAATATAGCTTTCTTTTGATACCACACTTAAATGGATAACCCACCATTTATTTTATTAAAATATGCAGCTCTTAAAAATTTAAGGGAACTGTAAAAAAAAAAGTAAAAAACACGTTTTTTTTTTCTCTTGTGATCATTTGGGCGCAATGAGTTAAATTTGTATGGAGACTGCATGAAAGGTATAACCTGTCAGTCATACCTACAAAATGGGCAGTTTTAAGTGGGCACTGTCCCCCGGGTGAAAATCCCCATGTCCTTTTTTCCCACCCTATTTTCCCACTTTTTTATTGATGGCATTTGGCTGTGTGTACAAGTTTATTACATGGCTCCACAACAATCAAACTCCCAATTTTGTTCATTGACATGTTTGTTTTTTTAAATAAAACTTTTATTTTGTAAAAAAACTTGTGTTGTGTGTTTTTTTTTTAAGTTTATTTAAGCAGGTCAAAAATTGACCTGCATCCAGCCAGCCTCCAGTACAGCAATGAAGGGGTTAATAACCCCAGCTGCTGCATTTTTTTTCCACTAGGTCTCTCCTCTCTGCTTCTCTCTCCCTTACTTTGATCATAAGGGACAGAGAGGCAGAGGGGAGACACAGAGGCAGTATGCTTTTCATACTGCCTTGTTCATTCAGAATGCCGGAACATGTGATCGCTGCTGCAGCGATCACATGACCCGGCCAAGTGAGAAGGGCTGAGACTGAAAGCTCTGGTACCGGAGCGCTCAGTCACAGCCTGGAATGAATGATAGCAGCGTGCACAGAGGTGCGCTGCTATCATTTAACCCATGACTGTCCAGGACGGTCATGGGTTCTTAACCGGATTCTACCCATGACGGTCCAGGACCGTCATGGGCTGTTAAGAGGTTAAGGATTATTAAATAGACAAGGATTGATAGTCCTTATCTGCCATCAATGTCTAAGAATATATTTTTTGTTAAAGGACTCTATTACATAAAAACAACTTTGGTAATTTGATAAATGCTTTTGCAATCACCCAGTTGATGTAATAGCCTTTTTTTCAAAAGCTTGCTTCAGAGTTATTTAGATTTATTATATTAATAAAGACATGCCATGCAAGTACTTCCTGTCCGTGTCCTACATTACCTTCTCCATTCACTGACACGTAACCCTTTCAGTGCTTTGGTTAAGTGCTAGTGAGTCAGGGAGGTATTGTAAGGCTAAGAGAGAAGGTGCCTGCTAAAACTGACCTGTCAGCTCCTTGAACCCCTAATTCTTTTAAATGTGGTAAATTTTGCAAAACACTCCATATTATGGATTTTGAAAACTATTTCAGTATCACCAGTTATTTTTGAGTGATAGTGTCCCTTTAAATGTTTAAATGATAATTTTAATCAAGTACTTTTTAAAATGTATTTTCTTAATGCATTCATGGTAATGTTTTTTTGTCAATGCTTGAGGCAATGGAATTATCTAAGAAAATATATGGTTTTACTTTGTTTTTTACATGTGATAGAGGAACAAGGCTTTTTTCCTCCCAGCATCCCTTTCTCCCAGAATAAACAGGAGCAACAAAATCATACCGTAAATAGAGCAACCTATGATATTTGCTTTGTATCAACCCTTTGAGTGTCAGAGGGTTATGCAATGCATTGAGTACCCCCTCTGGCACTCAAAGGGTTAAAATCCCTAGGAAAATGTGAAGGTGCGTCAGTCCACTGTTGATGGGGAGCTGAGGCATGCCACATCACACTGCGACATGACCTGCGATAGTCATGCACAATGTTTCATGACAAAATAAATCTGATGTACTAAGAAGATCTGGAACAGTTTTCAGGCAAACCAAATGCACTATGCGGACAAATATAACTCCTCATTGGTTTAAATGAGGTTTTTAACCCTTCAATGAGGTGGAGACCTCTCTAACATTTAAGGAGTTAAAATTAATTTGAGAATAGTCTATGTACAAGGTGCTGCTGGGTTACCTCTAATTCTACTTAGTACATCATACTTAGCATCTCCTAACAGGTATGTTTTGTATTTGCTATTACAGCTGTGATAATGCCACCCGTGTGAACAAGCTCTAAAATATTTTCTAGGTAGACATTTTTGTACATGTTTTGCAAATGCTACTTCATATTAATAATTCATAAAACAATAAACACGAGAACAAAGCAGATACATGTGATCTGACATATCTAGGCTAAAATGTCTGAAAAATATCTGAACAAACATTCCACATGTGAGAAACAATAGAACGAACTGCATAAATCACTCTAAACAATCAATTGTGTAACCTGAATTTACTTACATATGTGTCTGGCTCAGTTACTGACATGGAACCAGAGTAGAAAGGCTAAGCCACTAGGGAAATATGGCAACTAAACAAATGGGAAACAGGAGTAGCTAATCAACCTTAAATTCACTTAGCAATGATATTATGTACAAGGCTGGTATGTGAACTCAAAGCTTTTTAATTAGTTCAGCTCATCCACAACTATTATTACATTCCTTGTCCATTAATACCTTATTGTAGGAAAGGTGTACAGAAAATTAACCTGCGCAGGACTGGTGTGAGGGGGTGTAACTTATTGTAAAGAAATGTTTCACACACATTTTTGTCCAAAATACATACAATGATTTTTTGTTGCAATACTTTTTGCCTTAGTTCAAACAAATCAGAATATATATATATATATATATATATATATATATATATATATATATATATATATATAAAATATATATATATACCATTTTGAAAGATCAAAATCACCCACTGTAAGTTGTTATAAGGTGTTAGTTACCATAATAATTTAATTGTGGATGTTACTTGTTTAACAGATATCCTTATCCCCTTGGATGCTAGAGAGCTCTCCAATGCATTGGTTTGATAATAAATTATACTTTTTGTTATAAGCTCTGTTCCTATTTCATGGAAGGCTTATGTATAAGTTTAATCTGCTTGCTTCATTGAAACAATAAGAGAACTGGAAGCATTTTAAATGACTGTGATAGGAACTGGTAAGTGCTCTTCAATGTTCCACGTCAACAGAAATTACAATGCATTACAGATTTTATGTATACATAAAAAGTGAAGATTATCAAGATGGTGTAAGATATTGACAAAATGCTACAGAACTAACTATAATTTAAATGTTCAGAGTTAATTTGTGGAACATAAAACAATTTAAAATAAAATTAGCAGAAGTATTAGTCAACTGTAAATATGAAAAGCTCTGTGTTACATTTACCACTTTTAAGGTATACAGCATGATTAGACAAGTGTTAGGAGATTGAGGTCAGGAGTGCATGATGATATTTAATAAAATGTAAATGTTCCTTAAATCATCAAGAATGCAGCAACTCAATAAATTGGATTTTCAATTTATTTATTGCACCCAGTTCTGCAAATATCCTGATTAGACATATTTAACATTGAAAACGCTATTCTGCAAAATAAATTCATGCAAAGAATCCCATTTCTAATTGGATAGTAGCCCACCTTTATTATTGAAAGAGATAACTAGTGACCCACGTCTTCTGACCCTCTTAAAGAACAAAGGGTATACATCAATGAACTGCCCACTCCTGGAGTGATTTACGGTTTCCAATCCATTTTGGAAAAACTAAAGACTGGCATTATAGTAGACAGGTCAAGGTTTCTTCAAATTGTTTTTTGCTTCAGCTTTATCAAACTGGTTTATTAGGAACGCTGCAGTTTCCATATTTTCAGAGGCTAATATAACAAATGGCAGCTTTCGCATACATGATGGAAATACAGTATTGGCTCTATCCTTGAAATGTAAGGATTTAGACTACCTTCCCAAATATCTGATGACTAACATCATATTGGCAACTTTATGTTTTTAGACCTACATTTTTTTAAATTAATAAATGAATACAAAAAGTAATTTCCTTTTCCAATATTATTATTGTTATTATTATTATTATTATTATTTGCAATCAGCACCATGCATGTAGTCAATACCTCTTCAATACTTCAGTTTATCAAACCCAGAGAAAATATTTCAAAAAATAAATCCTGTGAAAATCCTATATTATTCAATTTTATTAAAATGTGTAAAGAAATGAACTCCATCCTATTAACTGAGAGGATAGAAGTTTTACTCACTGATTTCTGTTAACAATGGCAAACCAATAAGAGTACTATGGTTTAGTTAGCAATTGAGAATTCCACTACAACAATTAGGCTCCATAAACCAACTTCTGTATATACAAAAGACTCTGATTACAAAATCTGTCACTGTAAAATGATCATTTCTCAGGTGTAAGCTTTTATAACTAGATTGCGAATATTTCTTCCTCACACACACAAGCTGAAATATGGGCAGTCTTGCATAGTTCACAGACTGCATATTATTTTGTGTATACCAGATTGGGACAAACCAGTCCCACAGCAGCAAGAACAAGAAACATTTTGTGTATGGGTAATGAGGTAGTAGTAACTGAAAGGGTGGTGGTGAACCTACAAGTCTGAGAAAGCCCCCCCAAAAACTCTTTCCCATCACAGAGTTTTCACACTTGTCTACTGAGTCCCTGAATTTCAATTTACTTCATCAAACTGATCCTTGAAATTAGCAATGGGTGATATTCTAATTTGTATTCCGTATGTCATTATGTGAGGGTACAGGGAATATATGCAATGTTGGTATGTCCTGCAGGCTGAAATTGAAAACCACTACTTGCATAATATTAAAAAAAGTGAAAGAAAGAAAGAAAGAAAGAACCTACAAGGTATACTAATAAGATATTAGATGGAGATGAGTCATAGGGAGATAAAGGGGGAGAAGGGGCAAGGTAGGGGGAGTAAGTTAAGAAGGAAGGGGGAGGGAGGAGAGGACTACGGGACTTAGGCTTTTTGCATGTTACTTTTTTAGCCCCACCTAACCATAGTCTAAGCAGCTCTGTGCATCTGCTGTAAAATCTACAAGGCTGTCGCTGTTTGTAAGCTAATCCCACTTATACGGAGTAAGAAAATTAAACCTTCTACATTAGTATTTTTAGCAGCGTTGAGGGGGTGGATAAAGAGAGGATAAAATTGTACAAATAATCTGAATAAAAAGATAGGAATTAGTAAAGAAACTGACAAAAAACCTAACTAGGTTGATTATTGCTATTGGACAGTGTTGTTTTAGAGCTCAATACAGCATTATTTTTCTAATGAAGTTTCCCCTTTAAATCCTTATTTGGAGTAGCAACTGGTAATGTAGCCACATTAACCCCAGTAGCAAGCCATAATTCCTCTGCAGGCTCTCAAATGAGGCAATACCATTGAGTTTACAAATTAGGTAACCTGCATCAACTCAGAAGGCATCGTAGAGGCAAAGGATTTGTTTTGTGACTGAAACTCAGGAATACCCTGTATAGTTAGCAAGGGGAAAAATAAATTGACTACATAAATTTAGTACTAAAGGAATGCTATAAGCTTATTACATGGCCAGGAATAGGGTGCAAGATGAAGGTCTTAAGGATACTTTTTACTTTGGACCTCAAAAGCTGGAAAGGGTAAGTGGCATTTTCAAAATCGAAAGCTACCAAAACCCAGTGTTTGTCATGAAGACAAGATCAAAAATTTTAGAAAGGTTGGCCACTCTGTTATAAATTTCTACAGAAAGGGCACCTAAACCTCTAACATCCTTGGGTAGGGTTAAAGTAGAAAAATTAAATATAGTTTTCTTTATCAAACTAGATCAGCTTAGGAAATTTATGAAAAAACCTCCCTGGAATATTAAACGGTATTTTTTGTAACAGTACAATATTCAGTTCTGTTAAATGCCCTCTCTGAACGTATTAACAGAAGAATAGAGGAGGTTTTATTACTTCTGACCTTATATATCAGTAAAACAGTTAGAAAGTGCTATCATTTGCTTTGTGGCCAACTAAAAAAACTGCCAGGTCATGGTGATATATATTGGGAATGATAAATTTCAGTCTATAGGTTAATAGATACATAAATAGCTCAACAGGGAATTAGACTTCTAACTTGCACAGTAACTAGAGTTCTTTCCCTATTTAGGAATAACTGTTATTTGGACTTATATAGTTTGAACGGAGCAAGTGGAATATTAATAAAATGAGGAGCTGGAAGGACAGTTACATGTCCAATGAGTCTGAAGAGGAAACATAGAAACATAAAATTTGACGGCAGTTTCTATATTTCTATGTTTCCTCTTCAGACCAGTACCAACATTAATGGGTCTGGATGCCCTAATTCCCCAGTCTTCCTACATCACCCCTAGGGATCTTTGGAAAATTTGTGTCATGGGAGAAAGAAGAGGGTAGTAGTAGTATGAACAGGACAGGTCAGCTACCTCTGCCTGCAGCCAGTGCTGCATCTGCTGCTATTGCTACGCCTGCTGCCAGTGCTGTGCCTGATGCCAGGGTATCTTGTGATTCTCCAGAGGAGGGAAGGAGTAGATTATGCCAAGTGTGACAGAAGGGGACCCTAAGTCCCACTTTCCATCTGCAAGCAGTCCTGCCACTACTACTTCTAAGATGTTCTAGCAGTTACAGACTCAGTAGCAGCAGGAATTAAAGCAGTAGCACCTCTGCAAATTCCAAAAGCTCCCTGTCTCCCATTCCTTCTCAGTTTGTGCTAAAAAGGCCATTAATATATCTTCCACCCCAGCTTTTCCACCATCATCATCACCACCACCAGTCCCTCCTTGCTGCTGATGCTCTATTACAGAGATTTCACCATTTGGAAGAGGTGATGAGAACTGTGACAGAGGGTCCCCTAATGTCACACTTTCCATATCTTGTTGACTTGAAGAAGGCAGACTGACAGCAAGCACATGCAGCTGATCTTTGCCTTCTTCGGGATCATGTTCCACCTGGACAATGCCGTGGGGGAAGGGGACTCCCAGGAATAGGGGAATGGTGTGGGCTCCCTTGACCACTAGTCTGGACACTCTGCATTACTTCCCCCTGTCCGTCTTCCTCCTCACTAGTAATATGATCACTCACTCCTAACACTCTGTACTGCTGGACCTTCTTAGTAGTAGTACTAGTGGGAGTAGTACTAGTGGCGAACTGCTTTGGGATGACGACTGTGACTTATGATCCTCTGCTGTCACACCGGGGGGACTGGCCATCACTGGCTCTGGGGAACCAGGGCATTCAGATCCTTTCATGTTGGTAGTGGTCATTTCCTCCTCCTCAGACTCACTGGATGAATAAAGGTCCTTCCAGCTCCTCCTCGTATTATTATTAAACTTGCTCATAGTGATAGCAGTCAATTTTGCTATTAATACACATCAAAACAGCCTAGCATTTCTCTCTCTCCCTCTCTCTCTGTAGCTGCAGATTTAGGGTTTTTATTTATATTTTTATAGAGAAAAGGTGAAAAATATGTGATTAAAGGGAGAAAACTTCCTAGCCATTGAAAAAATAGTGAAGTTGTTTTGCCAATGGGTGATAACGGCGAAGATTTTAATCTATTTAAAGCGCATTTTCCCACAAAAAAGTGGACAACCACATAGTTTTTGTGGATTTGTTTGTGAGAACACAAAGGGACCATTTTGTCCACATCTAGCTATGACCACACATAGCTGTGTAGTGTAGGATAATTGCAAGCAGGCCATCAAGTGACATCTGAGGAGATTCCATCCCACACAATATGCTAAGCTGCTGGCAGGGAGGGTTCATCATTATTATTAAAGTGCAAGTTGTCACGTGTCCTTAGCGTGGAGTAGACAAGGGGCATAGTGACAGCAGCGGTACTTGGTTTCTGGTAGGATGTTTAGTTACAGTTCTGCCATGTGTTTGCTGTGAGTAGGGTGTTTATTTACAGTTATGCCATGTGTTTGCTGTGAGTGCAGATGAACCCATTGCACCCAGTTCTTCCCTAATTTACCACATATACTGTGCATATTGTGGTTGCTGATGAGAGGCACAGTTCCTGCTCTCAAGGGATAAATGTATATTCTAACAACACACCCATTATTTTGGAGGAGGGGCAGGTGGAAAAGCATTTTTGGCCAACTTAGTTTCTCCACATATACCTGAAGTGGTAGGGGATAGTTGTGGCACTGCTACTGCCGCAGGCACATCACTGGAGCTAATCATAAGTTAAACCATGATCATTCATCACCCATATTACTGCATGTTACTTTGGGAAATAAAATAACATTTCCTATGTGTTGTATGTACATTCATTGTTCCCACTGATTTCAATGCAATGAGCTAGGCAAAAAAAGCAGAAAAACTGCGCTTTTTGAGGGAAATTATTTGCCAAGTGGAAAAAGTCTTTATTCAACAATTTTGGTTTGAGGGGAAAATTATTGCCCATCCCTTCTAACAACCAAATAGTGTATTCTCCCCTTCAGAAAGAGATATCCTCTTTCTGAATCAATTATTAAGCCCTTTGGGCTACAAAGGAACCAACTTATATAAAGCAGTAGAGTAGCAAAAACTTTCTTTTTAGATGGAATACCTTTTATTCAAAAGAGCTGATATTTTTAATGTCATAAGAAATATTTTACATGCTTCATGTAGCATTAGAATCTATACTCTATATTTAAGGGCATCCCTAATAGTTACACTTCTCTGGTATGGTCAGTTGAGTCCATTTATAGTCATAGAACATAATGTAAACAACAGTTTTTACAGAGAGTGAGATCTATAGTTGTTCTGTCGTGCTCTTGTGCTGTTAAAGTGACATGGAGTGAGAGAAAGAAGGGAAATGGTAAGGAGGAATAGAAGAGAGGAAAATAGTGAGAAAGAGGTAAAGAAGAAAAAAAGAGGAAAAGAAGAAGAGGACGAAAACCAACCATCAGAGTAAAATGGGGCCACACGGGGACCTATATCAGTAAGACAGCCTCACCCCCCAAAAAAACTAGAAAGGATGTGTACTGGTACATTCCAGTCTGGTATTTAACCCAAATGTCAGAGGTGGGGGTGTCACTGTCAGGCACCACACTGCTAGTACTTCCGGCTTGAAGCACAAGATCCCAAGAGAAATTAGGTATATATTGTGGTAATTACAATAACTCCACAATAGAGTATCTGGAATGACAGTGAGCCAAGAAAAGGCCTATAATACATGGTTTAGCACAGCTGTAAATGAAGATGTCTCATGCTTGGATTCAAAAGGAAAGTTGAGAACGCAAGCATTATAAACTAACCTTTATTGCATTGCTCGTTTGAGCAAAATGTAACAGTAAATGCTTGGACAAACAATTCAGTTTAATCACATCCAATTTGGGGTCACAGTGTCTATAATACATGTTAAACACATTTAGATTGGAAAGCAATTCCCTGGCAAAACAGCCAAAGAGGCAAAGCAGAGATAATAATTTGGTACATATAAACAGAGCCATTAGGACCACAAGTAAATTCTGCTGTGATTTCCACAAAACATCCAGTTTTTAGCATTTTGCTCCTGAATATTAACCTCTTCCGCCTTTTTCCACTGTAACTATAGATTTATTATATATTATTATTATTCTTTATTTATTTAGTGCCAACTTATTCTGAAGCTCTGTACAATAGATGGCCTTTCTCAGTGTTCCGGGGAAGAGGTTGTTCTGTTTGGGAGAAAAGACTATGTGAACAATGAGGTTGTGATGGGGATGTAGGTGGGAGAGTGAAATTAGAAGAGAATGAGAGTGAGCAGAAGTTGGACAAGCTGTTGGTCTGAACTTGCTCATAATGGTTAAGGAGGTAGCTGATAGACTTCCCTGAAGAGATATGTTTTCAGGGAGAATCTGAAGCTCGGAAGGCTAGATGAGATTCTGATGGGATGGGGGAGGGAATTCCAGAGCTAATGTGCAGCACGGGAGGCATCCTATAGGTGGCAGTGGGAGGATGTAATAAGAGATGTAGAAAGGAGAAAGTTCTGTGGAGAGCAGAGATAGTGAGTGGGAGTGCATTTGGAAATGAGAGATGAAATATAGGGGGTGCAGTGTTAGTAAGGCCTCTGTAAGTTAGCAAAATCTTTCTGAATTTAATTCTATATGCTAATGGGAGCCAGTGTAGAGATTGTCAACGGGGAGTGGTGTTAGGGAAACGATGTGTGAAGTAGATTAGTCTTGCAGCAGAGTTCATTAGTAGTGGGGTTATTCAGGTGAGAGGAAGGACAATTAGGAGTGAGTTACAGTAGTCAAGACGGGACATGATGAGTGTTTGTATTATAATTTTAGAAGTATCTTGAGTAAGAAATGGTCGGATTCTAGAGATGTTATGAAGGTGGAGGTGGTATGAGCTGAAGAGTGACTGAATGTAGGGAATGAAAGATAGGGCTGAGTTAAAGGTGACCCCCTGGCAGCGTGACATAGGAGTTAGTTTGATGGTGGTGCTGTTAACAGCGAGGGCAATATCTGGGGTAAGGCTGGTTGGAGAGGGAGGGAAAATTAAGAGTTAAGTTTTGCTAAGGTTATGTTTGATATGATGGGAGGACATCCAGGAAGACACAGCAGAGAGTCAATTAGATACCTGGGACAGGAGAGCAGGGAAGAGGTCTGGAGATGAAAGAAAGATTTGAGCATCATCAGCATAGAGATGATGCTGAAACCCAAAGGAGTTTATTAGTATACCAAGAGACAAGGTATAGATTGAAAAGAGCAAAGGACCCAGGACTGAACCTTGTGGTACTCCAACAGACAGTGGGAGGTGTGAAGAAGTGGTGCCAGAGTAGGACACACTGAAGGAGTGGTTGCAGAAATACACTGAGAACCAAGAGAGGGAGGAGTCACAGAGACCGAGGGAGAGCTTGGAGGAGGAGTGGGGGATCTACTGTGTCAAAGGCAGCTGACAGGTCCAGGAGAATGAGTAGGGAGTAGTGGCCTTTTGACTTAGCAGACAGCAGGTCATTGGCCACTGAAGTGAAGGCAGTCTCAGTGTAGTGATGAGGGCGGAATCCAGATTGCAGGGTATCTAATAGGGAGTAGGAGCAGAGGACTGTAGTTAGCCGGTTATATATGAGATGTCCAGGGAGCTTGGAAGTGAATGGGAGGGTTTATTTAAGATGGTTGTGATAAATGCATGCTTGAAAGAGGATGGGAAGATGCCAGTTGTCAGACAGAGGTTGAATACATGAGTAAGGGGTAGAGGTAATACAGGAGAAAATTGTTGAGTGAGCTGTGATGGGATTGGGTCAAGTGGGCATGTGGTTAAGTTTGAGTGTGTAAAGAGAAGGGAAACTTCATCCTTAGTCACTGGTAGAAAGGAGCAAATTGTGTATGTCGGAGAGGTGACAGGCTAAGCTGGCTGGGTGGGGGTGGGAGAGTAAGCTATGAAATTTCATGTCTAATAGAGTCAATCTTGTCCTTGAAGTGGGTGGCGAAATCTTGGGCAGAGAAGTTAGTGGAAGGTGTTTGTATTGTAGGAGTAAAAGATATTTAAAGGTCGAGAAAAAGTGTTTTGGGTTAGAGGAAAAATTAGACATTAAAGAAGAAAATTATAACTGTTTGGCCAGGGAGAGGCTGGAGAACAGAGAATTAATTTGTAGTGTCTAAAGTCAGCTGAGGAGCATAATTTCTTCCAGCGCCTTTCCGCAGTGCGTGAATACCTTTGGAGGTATCGTGTTTGTGTTATGTGCCAAGGTTGTAATGGTGTTCTGCAGGGGTGGCGCAGATTGCAGGTGCAGCTGTGTCAAGGTCTATTGTGAGAGTGCTGTTGTAGAAAGCTGTAGTTTGGGGGAAGTAAATGTAAAAATGGGGTTGAGAAGAGGTTGCAGGCATGTGGAAAATTAATGCAGATCATCAAGAGCATGCAGATTTATCAACTTGCTCTTGATCGTGGACGGGGAGTTGGATTTCAGCAGTATGATGAGGTTGCTTTAGATTGGGAGTCAGAGAAGCTCAACTAGGGACGAGCCTGCAATAGAAATTTTAAAACTCTATAGGAATGGTATCCTACACAGGGTGCAGTCTCTTTTAGCCCACTAGTGCCTTTCACAGAGAGGAAATATCCTAAAGCATATCATATTGGTCCTGCCATTACAGTAGCCCAAGTAGGAACGAGCCTGTATACTAATGAGAAGTAGATACCAACTCACCAGTGTCTTTTGTGGTGAACACAACTCTACCAGCACATGACTTTAATGAGACCAAGCCCTTACTACCATTATTATGTCAGGTATAAGAAAAACAATTTGTTTAGATGGCATTAAACAGGGCTCAGAGTAGCACATGCCACAATTCAGTCTACCAAATTGTATGTGGCAAGTGCTAATCCAACAGCTGTTACCCTGACTCCTGAGACCAAGTACATGTAGAAATTCCAGAAGAAAACCAACCAGCAAGCACACTGCATGCTGCAACAAAGATACTTGGCAATAGGCTGGAACCACAGAACCTATCATTACAGGGTAAATGGATGGAAAGCTCCTTACTTGCATGTTGCATACACAGAATGGCTGAAGGGAACCATAATGCCTTGTGGCTCCAAAACTACTAGAGTCCTCATCTGATCCAGGTAACCAATCTTTGGCTTAACCCTGCTCCTTAGGCCATCTTTCCTTTTCCTTTGTCTTCCCTCTCAGCCCCATGTAAATCCCCTTTCTCCTTAGGGTAACAGAACTGCCAGAACCCCCTATAACAGTTCTGATGCCCAAGTTCTTTGCCCAACTCTCTCCTGCATTCCACTATTGATCTGGAAAGCAAGATGGGGCAGGTCTTGTGGGTAGCCCACAGGAGCTAGTAAATATTACTGGTTGCCACTCACATGGATTAGTCATTCACTGGAGGTCGCTATGAGTAAAGCAACTGCCAACTCATCTTGGCCACCAGGCAGATCTTTCTTACTGGAATCCTGAGGCAACAGATTCAACACAACATCTCCATACTGGTGTCACCCGTGTGAAAGGGGTCTAAGGCCCCTCTTGATACAGGAGGCCCATGATTATTTTAGCCTAAGTTTTAACATAATAAATTATTTATGTTCCGTTTGATTCTGATACTTTTAACAAGTGAATGCTAAAGAGGTCTCCTGTGCATTGTAAAGCAATGAGTTGGATACTAACCAAATATCAAAGGGGTTAAATGGTTATATTGCTAGGATACCATGGCAATTCTATTTGAAACTGAAGGGTTTCACCACAGAAACATGAGAACTACAGGAAAGATGCTTTTTAATTGTCAGAAAAAAATCCATATTTTGCTGTCTATGGTATGAAACAGCCACAGGCTGGTTGGTGAATACTTCTTTATCAGATTACCTCATCAAAACAATTAGCACTTGTGGCCTTTTAAATTACTTTGAGCCAATAAAATGACGGGAGTGAAAAATGGTCTCTGCTCTCTAATATTCCATATCTGAACCCATAAATTTGCATTTAAGATTATTTTATGAACATTTAATCAGCAAAGATTAATTAGATGGCACTTGGAAATCACTGGAACTCTGAAGTGCTAACTTTAATGTGAAGTGAACACGTGGGCAACCTGTGGATCCTCAAAAACAATTTTAATTAAAAGAACTAAAGGAATTAGTCAACTGTAAATATTAAAAGCTCAAGAAAGGGCTTAGCATAGCTAATTAAGTGTATATTTAATCAAAACAGTGTTTGGTTGTAATTAATGATCCATTTTGTAGAAGGAAAACACATACATTCTGTAAAGTAGTGTTCATTTATAGGCTGATGGAATATGATTAAAGAAAGAGTCAACTTCTTTTGGTATTTAGTCAACTAACAGTGCACAATTGTTTATTTTCCTGCATGTAAACCACTATATATATATATATATATATATATATATATATATATATATATCACAGCCTAGTACAGAAGTATACAGTGAAATTTAAAGGAACACTAACACATATGCCCCATGGAGCTTCCATTGATGACTTTTGCAGGGCTTCCATTAAAATAGTGATCTTAATAGATGCCTGAAAAGTCCTAATACAGTACTGTCTGTTAAACCCCTAGATAAGGTACCTTATTTTTGAACACAATAAATTACATTACTTAGCACTTATATCTAATTGCAACAACATTAACAAAATTGCTTCGGAATAGTACAGTCTACACATGCATAAAAATGTTTGTGATTATACATTAGCGATCTAACATACAGCTTTGTCCATAAGCATTTGGACAGTGACACACATTTTGCTGTCTCGGCTCTCAGCACATTGAATTTGATATTAAACTGTGACTAAGAGGATAAAAGGCAGACTATCAGACTATATTCATAAACTGTGAACTGTGTAGGAATTACAGCTGCTAGTCCCTCCAATTTTAGGGGAGCAAACGTAATTGGACAATTAGCTGCTCAAGTGTTTATTAGCCAGGTGGATGTCATTGCATTGTTAATTCCTGAATATGAAAGCTAACAAACGGTCTAGAGGTGATTCTAGGTGTGACATTTGAATTTGTAATCTGTTGCTGTTGTTCTCTACATGAGGAGGAAAGAAGTGTCAATGGAAGTAAAAACAGGCCATCATGAGGGTGAAAATTAGAATAAATCAATCAGAGACATAGCCAAAACATTAAGTGTATCAAAATCAACTGTGTGGTACATTGTTTGATAGCAATAATGCACAGATAAGCTCAGCAGTTGCAAATGCCCTGGTATACCACAAAAGACCACTGTAGTGGTTAACTGAAAAATTCATGCAATTGTCAAACAGATAAAGAACATGCTCTGGGATGTAGACACACACGTTCCAAAGAGTTCCATAAAGTGAAGAATATACCAGCATAACCGTAGAGAGTGTACCACAAGATGTAAACCACTGGTAAGCCTCAAATACAGAATGGCAACATTATAGCTTGCTAAACCTACATTAAAAAAACAAAGTCATATGGACAGATGAGATGAAAATTAACCTGTACCAGAGTGCTGGAAAGAGGAAAGTGTGGAGAAAGAAAGGAACTGCACATGATCCAAACCATACCACCTCATCTGTGAAATATGGTAAACGTAGTGTTATGACTTAGGCATGAATGGCTGAAAATGGAGGAATTCTGAAGTGTACAGAAACATTGTATCTGCTCAGATCCATCCAAATGACTCAGCAATTCAATGACCCTAAACATACTGATAAAGCAATCAAGGAGCTTTTCAGGGCCAAAAAGTGAAATGCTCTTGATTGGGCAAGTCAATCACCCAGCCTGAAAATTACTGAAGACAAGGCTAAAGGTAAATGACAAGGCTAAAGGTAAATGACAAAACAGAGGCATTTTTTATGCACTTGTAAAAGCTTAAACCATTGATGACTAGAGGATTATGCAACATTGCTTCACAATGCATTGCCCATGCTTCTGATGTTCAAAATGTTAATCAGAAACTGAACTGTTAACCGGTCCAGCAGTAAAGGTTTAAAATGAAACCTCACCAAGCACCCTGAAGATGCAGTGGTTAGTGTAGCGTTAGCCAAAAACTGGCTACTCACACACACTTTCAGTGGTTTGTCATAGAAAGTGTAGTGAATAGTGACCTTTATGATATAGCCGAGAACATGATTTAATACACTTGACAGGTAGCCTAGGGGCTTCTATATAACTGCAATGATTGCTAGCAGTGTATTAGGTGTCAAGCAGACAGCTAGGAATAGGCACTGCACTCTAATGTAGCATGAAGATCCATCAACCCTTTAAGGACCAGAGGGGTTTGCAACACATTGCTGTGCAATACACTGCACACCTCACTGGTCCTTCATGTGTTAGCATGTGAACAGTCAGAGGTAAAAATACAAGCAGTCATTTGACTAAGTTCCTAAACAGCATAACTACCACTTAGTAGACTGTGAAGGGCAAGCACATCCATAATAGTGCCTCCTACTGACATTGCCAGTTTACTACTGACCAGGTGGCTAACTTTATATTCGATGCATAGAACAACTCTGGTCATTAATGGGTTAATGAGATAATAGCATGTATTAGGGTGAGGAGAAAAATATATGCAGGCAGCCCATGAGTCAATGTGGAAAAAGGTTGACTACTTGGTAAGAAAGGAGTTGAGTAGGAATGTGGTGCTGTTTGGAACAGTTATCAATGCTGATAAAAAGTGGTGGTGAGCATGTCTGATCAGAGCGGAGGTGGTAAGCTAGGCTCAGGAATGTGGAGGGTATATGAGCAGGGACATGCAGCAAAATGGGAACACAGAGTAGAATAGGACACGGAGGGTGTGCAAGTAGGGACATGGGGCATAATGAGGACATGGAAGGGGAACAGAGACACATCAGTGAAGTGTGAACATAGAGGGCTGACTAACTCCTTGCAGGGAATGCTTTGAAAAATGTATACAGGCTTCAAAAGCCTGCATTTATCAAATCATTTCCTGGCTCTGTAAATCTTTGTTGCCAGGAAAATCTCCCTCTTGCAATCGCTGAACCTAAACAGACAGAGTATCTGCCCCCATGTCTAACCTCTCCCAATGTAATCCCTAGATGGGACCAGAAAGGACTCAGAAATTTTCTAAGCTGGGTCCTTGAGTATGACTTTCATCAAAATATAGGTAAGAGACAAGCCTGGGGAAAAGGTTTCTAAACAGAGTTTTAAGAACATGAGAATTTAACCTTGGGAGCATTGACCATGGAGTCTGCTATATGCCCCATTAATATTTATATAGGAATTATAAAAAAGCCTCATGCAAAGTGGGAATTTAGACAGGTATCACACTATATTTCTTCTTTGGCTTCCAATCCCATACTTTCAAGAGAACTTACTGATTTTGCCTCACTACTTTTACATTGAAAATTTGGAATTAAAACTTTATCCAAACCAAACAAGCAAATTAACACTCCCCAAACTTGTACCAAACCATGCCTTTTCATGGTATGGAAGGCAGAGGCAGATATCACATTGACTTGAGAGGAATGGTTGCATATCCAGCATTCTCTGATAAAAAGGTTTCCTGGTCCTCTGTCCAAAGAATCCTCCTTTAAATGATTAATAAGATGGTATAGAACATCTCATATTCTGTCTAAAATGTGTCCTAATCGTTCCACTCATTATTGAAGATGGCTTATAGATATTGCTTATATTTATCATATTTGGTGGACCTGCCCCTAATCCAAAAATATTGGTTTCAAATTAGTACCATCATCAATGGAGACATAGTGCTCTCTCTCTTGCTTTTTATCCCATGATATTTCTTTTCTTCACTAAACTCCCCTCCCAGACCAGTCTTGCTGGTGCCCAAAGACAACTTCTTATTCATCTCATAAACTCTGCTCAACTTTATGTCATTGAAACTCCTTTCTACCTCTCCTCTTTCAAACTCTCCGAATACAGAGTCATTTTATCTTTTTTGAAATGGAAAGGTTGCATGCCTTAGATTTTGGAAATACAGGTACCTTACTATTGGTTTGGGACCCATGGCTACCATCAATCAACCTGTGATATATCTCATTAGTTCCTATATATTTAGTAATGACCCCACTTCATAACGTGTCCTGGTAGTCCTAGCAATCAGATTTGACTGACCGAATGTTTCCCTCCTATCCAGTTGTCCATCCCCTCACTTACCACCCCCACCTATTTTTTCATCTCCTCATCTCTTCAATTTTGATTCCATGTGTCCCCTTGTTATCTCCTTTCTCTTTTTTCTGATTCCTCTCTCCGGCCTTTGTGCAACGTGTTGTTAATATCTATTACTTTTAATTTTGTGAACCGGCCAGAAAAATCTTATTCCCCTCCATAAAGTGAGAGATTTATGAGTGACTAAAACATTCATTATTCTGCATACTGAAGGAATATTAGTAGTGATGAGACCAAGGTGTAGCTCACACCAACAACTTTGTTGCAATATGTTTGAGCACTGAAACTTTATCTGAAAAAATCTCCATTTAAACTGTTCCATTGAAATCAATGATATTGTATTCTGTGAAACTTGTCATTGCAACACTATTGCTACAACAAACTGTAAACTATGCCCTGGGAGACCCACAAAATCTGATACCTTATTAGTTCTCCTTGTCAGGAAATAAGGGTGGATTACTAAGTTATTATTATTTTTAAATTAATATCTATCTTTAACATCATCCTAAATATAAAGAAAATAAAAAAATGCAATATTTTGGAGTGTAAGTGCATGAAAATCCATAGTAAGGCAGAAATATAACAATGTAGGAGCAGTAGGTTTTCTAGCTTTACCCAGCTGGAACCTTTGCCTTATAACGTAAATACCAGGAAGCAAGTCAAGCTGTTTGAGCAGCAAGGTAATATTGAAATATGTGTGGCACACCAAAATGACTATCAAATGTATATAAGTTAAAATGGATTTTTTTTATCCTCTACCTTTTATCTTCCTTTGTAAATGTAAATATGTTTTTTGAGATGGGAGAGATCTGTTTTGTAAATAATGTGGGAAGAGTTTTATATTTGCTTATTGAGGGGGTTAAAATTAGATTGATAGAGTTTTTCATAAGTTTTTATGATTTTGAATTCTAAATTAATAAGCAGTGGACTATGCCATTTCAACTTTGCCTAATTGATTATTTCCAGTTTACCGTCTGGACCAGGTAATTAGATATGAAGAGTTCTGCATTAATTCATATCTCTAGTAAGGTCCAAGACAACACTAACTTTGGAAAGGGTGCAAATAGACTAGAAACAGGACAAAAGGTTGGTTAGTTTGACTAAAAGAGAATTTAAAAATAAGCTACATTTGCCTTTTATAGACAGAAAAAGTGTTAATGGAGTTTTTTCGAACGGGATCAGGTATGACAACACTGACTTGTTCCCCATTAACCCTTTCAGTGCCAGAGAGGTATCCAACGCATTCCATGCAATGCAATGGATACATTTCTTACACCCAAAGGGTTAATATGGATGTTTGAGACATAAATCCTAAGGTCTTATGTCTGGCAATAGAATGACTGGATGTGTTGGTCTTTTTAGCCTCATTTTTTGAAGAATAATCCTACGGTAAGTACACATTCATTATTAACCTTTTGAATTCTGAATATCATACATTCTAGTGAAGACGTGTGTTCCATTCAGTATCCAACTTTTGAGAGGAACCTTAGGATAATTACGTAGTTAGGACTGGGCTCCCCCAAGGCAAAGATGGATGTGGAATCGGTATTCAAACTCCTACCCCTTCATCCTGATACATTTAGATTCATGGATTTTAAGTAGGAGGGTAAATTTTAAGTAGACAAATGCCTACCAATGGACTGTGCAATATCCTGTGCCTACTTTCAAGCATTTAGTACATTCTTGAACTTGGTGTGTGGGAGAGAGCACACAGTATGACCATAGTGCACTACCTAGGCAATTTTTTGTTCACAGGTCCCCCAGCTTCAGGCCAGTGTGGTCATCTCTTGGCAATGGAACAGGTAGTTTTTCAAAAGCTTGTGTACAAAGACACCACCCTACAACATACCTAACATTCTTAGGTATAGAGAATGACACCATTGACCAGGGAGTCTGGCTACCTGAGGACAAACTGCAGAAAACCAACAGAGAGTTAGCACAGGTGTTGCGTGCAGACAAGATTACCCCTCAGATCATGCAGATGAGTGACAAGGAGTGGTAATCTTCTCTATTTAATAAGAACAATCATGGAGGACAGCAATTGGGGAAAGGGTCTATGATGTAAGAGAAGGGAATATGATTAAGATGTTTGTATTTGAGAGCTTGAATTATTAATTTTATTTCAGAAGAAAAAGCTGATACCTTCCGAGATATAATAAATCTGATAAATGAGTCAGGCAGCAGCATAATGTATAGATTGGAATGATAAACAAAGAAGACGGTTGGGAAATAGGATGGATGCATTACTCAAACAATGTATTTGAATCTTGAGCTAAAAAGAAAAGTTTGCTAGAGATGTCTTAGAGCTGATAGTGGCAAGATTTAGTGGTTGAATGAATATTTGAAATGTAATAGAGTGCACAGTTCATGGCACTGACCCTCTGTTATGGTTTTAGGGTTGTGATTAAATTAACAGAAGAGACAAGATTGTGGAAGTACAAAACATAGGACGTATCTGGAAATGAACAAATTGTGGGGAGGCATTTAACAAAACAGAAATAGAGAGGAAATATCAAACAAAGAATTGTATCTTCTGATATGTGATAGAGGTTATACTGAAAGTCAAGCGTGCTTATAAGTTTGGGCATAAAGGATTGACAGATGATGCGCCCACCCCATAGAGAAGTCAGTTTTACGCTAGTTCTTCCTAGTACATCAGATTTACTGTCTCACTCTGACATAACCTACATTCCTAACCTAATTATTCTGTTAAAGCAATGGTCCCCCACCTTCTCCTCAGGGACCCTTAACAGGCCATGTAGTTAGGATTTCCACGTTTGTGCACAGGGAAGAAAATTAACTGAAAGAGTGTCTAAATAACACACCAGTATACGTGTAGAGAAATCCTAAAGGCATAGGGAACAGTGTTGAAAAAGTCACTGCAATTAAAAAAAAGAGTTGGTGGTAAAAGAAGGACAGTATTTTTAGATGTAAATCCATCACATTTAAATACATGTAGTGAAGTGAATTAAAAATGGTGGTAAGAAGAGTTTGATGAATATTGCTCTAAAAATTCTGTTAAAAATGTCTTTAATTTTCTTTAAAATTACATATTTTCAAAGAAACAAATACATTTTTTATCATTTAACACTATACTACTGCTTCTCGTTTCTATCTGCTAATAGTACTTTAATCTTGCTTCTCCTCGTTTATAGCATTCCTATTTTGTCAGGAAAAAATTACAGAATTAAACAACAAAAATAAAAGGGATAGCTAAAAGATTTTTTTTCTAAAAATACCTTACAATATGACTGTAGATTAAACCACGCCCACTTTTAAGACTGGTTTTGCCTACAATGCAGATAGCAGAATAGGATGCAAAAAACAACAGTAATACATCTGATAACTGATGTACCATTATGTATGAACTTCTTTAACCCCTTAAGGACCGGCGCGCGTACACATTGCCGGCACTTGAGAACCACAGGGCTTTTTTTTTTTTAAGATCCAGTTCAGGGCTTCCGGAGCGGCGTGCAGTCACGGCGGGAGCCCTGAACTCCATGCCGTGCCAGGACTGTCACTGGTCCTTAAGTGCCAGACCGCCTTGACGGTCCTGTCACGTCAATGGTCCTTAAGGGGTTAAACTAATTACAGTTACCACAACTTTTTGAACATCTCACCCAATCTCTTTGGGATCCCTAAGGATAGTGTTGGGAACTATTACTTTAAATATAAGATTATGAAAATTAAAAGGTTGTGAACCACTGCTTTAAATATTGGAAGTAATATATTATTTGTATGTTAAAGAAGCTTAATAAATGAAGTTAAACATAGACAGAAATGAATACCAACACATTTTTTCTTACTGAGAACGTTATAACAGACGGAAAATTCATTATTAAAAAGGTTAGCAGACATCAGGATATGAGCGGGACATTGACAAGAAGCTATTAATTGCTGATATGTAACTGCGATATGAAGTAATTTAGTCAATTTAGCCCAAGATCTAGTATTATACATTCATTAAATCAAGCTTGGGGCAAAATACTGATAATGTGAGTATTTTAGTATTCTTGATACGCTTACAAGAGAACTGCATGACAAATATGCTGTAAAGGAGCTATAAAAAGAAGAAATGGTCTAGCTTTTGATTTAATTTCTGGAAATGTATAAGAATGATTGAGGTCTGTTCCAGCCTTCAGCTAGAAGAAATGAAATCCTCCAAATCTAGCGCAAACATCTTTCTACTAGCCTTTTCTGAAGAGATTAAGATTACCTTCTTTTAGCATACAGAACATGTTTATATACAATAGTTGTTTTACTTTGCAATACATTCTGATCTTCAGTATTACAAACTTATACTGTATGGCACATTTGAAATAATATTTTGATCATTTACTAGGAGCATTGTTAGAGGGTTGCCAAACACTTTGCAATGTGCTGGATGTTGCACTGGAACTTAAAAGGTTAATCATGATCATGACTGCATAATATAGACTATGTTTACCTTTGACTGCCAAATCAATGTTTACAATTTTACTGCTTGCTTAACCTTTTGAGTGCCAGAGGGGTACGCAATGCATTGCTCTGCAATGCGTTGCATATCCCTCTGGCACTCAAAGGGTTAACTTGGTTCCCTGTACGTAAGTTGACCCTGATATTAATTAGTAAGAAACTATTAATTAAAAATTCAAGAGGACTGTAAATCTTTGAATGGTTCATGTGTGTATCTGTTATTGTTTAATTAAGAGAAATATTTAAAACTAGTTGAAGAGCCCGTTACACGGGCCACAGTGCCACTGCCAGCCGCTCACAGGGTAGTCATGCACAGTAGAGACTGCCCGCGCAGCGGGCGTCCAGCTCTGTATCAGCTGCGGCACGGGCAGTCTCTACTATGCATGACTGCAGCACACACAGCAGTCTCTACTGTGCATGACTGCATTGTTACACACATTTTAGCGAATTATTATATAGGATAAGAACTTGTTTTAACTATAATCATATATTATTATAAAGAACTCAATTAATTACAGCAAAATTGGATTCTTGATGTGCTGCTTTTTAAGATGAGTTATTGTATAATCTGTTCCAAAAAAAAAAAAAAAAGTGGATGTACACCCCTTGGTTCAGTTTGCTTTTCCCAGAATTGTTCCAGTTCTACTTAAGTTAGAACATCAGCCACAGTGCAAAAATTGTGCTCTTTGTGCAGAAATTTCTGCTTGAGACCACTATAGCATACAAGGTGTTAAAACGCTCTTTGTATCAATAGGGATTTTGGGAAAATGTATTTTTTTCTTTAACCCTTTAACGACTGGCTGCTCAGCCACGTGGCTGGCAGTTAAGGACCACAAAGCTTTTTTTTTGCGCAATGCATTCATGGGAGCCAGGACCGCAGAATTCCATGACGTGACAGAACCATCATGGGTCCTTAATGCAAGCTTATCCATGACAGTCCTGGCACATCATGGGTCCTTAAAGGGTTAAGGTGCTTTTGGTTTGCTCCAGATTTGCTCTACTCTTCTTTTGTGCATATGATCCATAGAGCTATAGATTTTTTCCTCTGTGTAAACCAGGGATTGGCACCCTGAGGCTCTCCAGATAGATATAGCTGACTAAGGATGATGGGGATTGTAATCCTCCATAGCTGGAGGGCCTCAGGTTGTCCATCCTTACTGTTAGTAAACATACCATTGATTTTATCCATATTTTTGCACAGTGAGATGTTTAATTTCTGTACAGCTACATTAAATCAAGATACAAAAAGTTCACCATGCCTTTCAATATGCCAATGTGTCATTTAGAGAATAGCTTTTGGGAGTATATTTGGAAAGCAGTTAATTATATGGTAAATTATGGAACAAACAGTAAATAATTCATTACTTGAATGAGTACCTCCACTTTATTACAGTTTCATCATGCCTTGCTAAAGGAAACTGGTACTTCAAATAAACTATTTTACACTGTGTGCAGTCTCAGAGGATTTATACAACTGTGTGCCAAAACTCCTAATTATAAAAAAAAAATTTAAATAATTTCTGAGAGCATTTTTCTTGAATATATTGTGTTAAGTCCACAATTTATAGCAAAACAATATCTAGTTTTACACTAGATCAGGGGTAAGCAGCCTTTGACTCTCTAACTGATGGAGTCTACAACTTCGGTCATAATACACCAGATGCCATATTTTTCTAACGGTCATTATCTACTTCTTCCCTGCTGATGGGGGAGGTTTAGCTCAATGAGCTAAAAATTGGTGTCGGAGAGGACCCTTCATCAAGTGGCAGAAGAAAGGGGATTCTTAGGAGGCAGGACAGGGAAATTAGAGGGAGTGGGAAATAGAACAAAATGTGGCTTGCCAAGATGGCTGCAGTTGCAGGAAACACTGGCCCAGTGGTCAGGACATATTGTGCTTCAGGTGGGCTATTGCCATGTTGTCTTGGGGTTAAGGAGTGGCATGATGGAAGGGCTTAAAAGGATCAGTCACATTCAATTAATCTCCTTGCTTTTGAGGTAGGCACCACCAGGGCCTAAATTCACCAAAGTTCAGAGAGGGCTAAAATGTTGATGTCCTGTTGGAGCAGTGTCGAAGGCACAATGACAATATTCACTAAAGTGTCTTTGACATCACATCACCGTCAGTCCGACAACAATCTGCCCACATCGACATCCAACAGGTTTACAAATTATCACTCATCACATCGACAATGGCCTTTTTCCATATGGAAATAAACAAAAATGACTCATTTCCATATGGGAATGCAGGATAATGAGACAGTTTAGTATGCAAGGGAGTGTGTTGTTATGTTAATACAGCACATCGACACACTCACTAAACTCCAACAGCAGCCTCTGCTGTCTGAGTTCATAGTCTCAACTCCACTTTTCATGAATTAATCAATCACCCGGCTTGTTGTGAATGACCGGGTTCATTTTAGACACTCCTACTCGAGCCAATGATTGCTAAAAATGCAGCCGGCTCGAGTAGAAGCAGAGGAAGGCAGGAAGAGCCTTCATGGTCATCTCACACAGGAAAAGTAATGCAGTACAGTAGGGCTGGGAGGAAGAATAGGCCAGGTATAAATAGAGGGCAAGGGGTGGGTCATGACATTCAAGGAGGAGAGAGCAGAGGAGATTAAAACAGTGAGGAGTGGGAGGCAGAGGAGATTAAAATATTAGGGAGTGGGACGCAAAGGACAGGGTCAAGGGAAGTGAGCTAAGGAGAGGGGTGCTATTGGGCCAAGGAGCAGTGCCAGTTTAATGCCTGGGCATGCCCAGCATTTGCTAAGTGCCACATCCTCAGTGAGTTAAAAAACAAAACAAAAAAAAAACAACTATTTAAACTAATGGGAGTTTTATTAAAAATAATTTGTCACCTACTGTGCAGTTAGTTTGTTTGAGAATTGCCCCAATCCTAATAATACATCAGCCTCAAAGTACAGTATATTATCTAGTGCAAGGGTGGTCAATTGTTGAACCTCCAGCTGTTGGAGACTACAATTCCCATCATCACCAATCATCTGTGGGCTGGTGGAAGAACATTGTAGTTGTAGTCCCAAGAGCTAGAAGTCCAACAACTGATTTACCTTGGTCTAGAGATGCGCAGATAAAAATAAATAAATATAAATAACACTACAAAAACAAATAGTATCTGGATTTCAAAGCAGAACATAACGGGGTTAAATGGATTTGGCTGAAGCTTTTTAATTTACTGTAATCAGCTCACTTGGCATGTTTAACAGACATGTGACAGTGTTTCCAGTAGTCAATTTCACCTGCTGCACATCTAGCAACTAATGACCACAATGAAACACTCTTTGTTTGAGGGTCTGTTCATTTATTTTCATTGCTGTGAGTGCCTTCAGAGACCAGAGCTGCAATCACAGCTACTTACTATTTAATTCTCAGCCAAATTTATGGCCAGATTGAAAAATGAATGCATGCAGGCTGATGCAAGATGCCACTGTCTGAAGTGCCCTTATGGAATCATTATATTTGCATTAATCTTTAATCTGCTTTTAAACAATCGGTTATATATGCAAAAGATAACAGCAAATATATCTGAAATATGTAATACACAGTATATGTTAATAGGTATGGGTAGTGCGGGAGGCAATTAAGGAACAATTTATCACATCAGTTTAATGAAAGGATATTTAGGAAATTCCATATTTTGCAATTCAGATATCTTTTTGTTTGCTTATGTTCATTTTCTAACTACACTGATCCAGGCAATGGTTTATCCCTTTAAAGGGCTAGAGAGGAGTGCAGCATATTGGTGTGCAATGTGTTACACACCCCTCCTGTCCTTAACCCATTAAGGACCGCAGGGAACAGGGGTGGGGCGTTCTGGACCACCACTGCACTTTTTTCTTTTTCCTTTTGTATTAGAAACGCGCTGTGATCAGAAACTTCCATGATGTTCCAGGACCATCACCTGTCCTTAACGTCCGGATATGCATGACGGTTCTTGTGTGTCACACGTTCTTAAGGGGTTAAAAGGGTTATAAAAGAATTATTAAAAGTTTTATTTTAGAAAATCAGAGGCATGTTGCCTCTAATTTACTT
Source organism: Rhinophrynus dorsalis (assembly GCA_037306005.1). Lineage (NCBI taxonomy): Eukaryota > Metazoa > Chordata > Amphibia > Anura > Rhinophrynidae > Rhinophrynus > Rhinophrynus dorsalis. The sequence continues at coordinate 255,730,525 of CM074721.1, forward strand.
TTATTTGTGCTTCTAACAAAATATAGTGGTTCAGTAGTCCAAAGTGAAGCAGTTCTACAGAAAATCAAGTGTGCTGTAGGAACTAATAAAAATTCCCAATGAATTAAAGGGGTCTCGGCTAATGAATATTAGATTGGTTACCAAAGCTTTGGACCCTTCAGTTGTATACAAGAAGGGTAAATACTCCATTTAAATCAATGGGGATGTTGGGCATTTTTATTTCTCATCTATGGTGCAGTTGGTTTGCCCTATAAGTGCTCCAATTGTTTAAAACAGTATTTATTATTGAAGACATCTTTACTTACAAGACTGTAATACAATGTGTACATCCATGTTACATGGCAAATGGACATGCTTACAATAAAGCTCTCATATGGCACTGTACCGCCATTGTGTTGACGATTCACATATACAAAACAATTATTAGGGAAGAAGGAGAGGGTTCTCCGAACATAAGTAACATATATATGCATTTTCTTCCTAGTATTCTGTGTATAAGATATCCATTACATTCCTAGAAAGGATAATTTCATTTCGATGAGAAACAATATCAAAAGAAAGAGACTGTCATAATTCTGGTATGTAGAGGTGGTTTCCCCCAAATGGGTGAGAATTACTCTACTTGTTTGTAAATAAGGCCCAAAGAGGGAAATTTATAGACCTGGCACAATAAAAAATATGGAGTAAAAGTTGCCTAAAACTAAAGATTTAAAAATAATTAGGGAAAAATGATTGCGCTAACTGCGACAATTTAGTGAAATAACAGTGCTCTAACTGTTATTAAAGACAATTCTTAAGACTGTTTCTTATAAAATCCCCCACTGTGTTTATAGATACTAGTTGAAGAGCCCGTTACACGGGCCACAGTGCCACTGCCAGCCAGTCGTGGGGCAGTCTTGCGCAGTAGAGACTGCCTGTGCCGCGGCTGACACACAGCAGGACGCTCCTTTGGAGGGATAATCCACATTCATTTGAATGGAGACCACTCTATCATGAAGCCCAATTTAACCCAATGGGATGTTTGGGAAGTTTATTTGTTTCCAAAAGTGCAGTTGAATTGCGCCAAAATTGCCTCCATTCTTTATAGACAGTGAGGCTGATGTCATATTATCTAGAGAAAATCTTGAATAGACAGATAGACAGACAGAAAGACAGATAGATAGATAGATAGATAGATAGATAGATAGATAGATGATAGATAGATAGATAGATAGATAGATAGATAGATAGATGATAGATCGATAGATAGATAGATAGATAGATAGATGATAGATAGATAGATAGATAGATAGATAGATAGATAGATAGATAGATAGATAGATAACACTTTAAAAACAAGTAGCATTAGCTGAACAAAGTGGCTGATTTACTGAAAAGAACTGGACCTCTCCATCTGGACCTCTCCATCATTAAATGGTTTAATATCCCCACTTTGTATCAACATGCTTTTTTCTTTCTCTCTTTGGTGTGGTCCAGCGATAGGCAGTAATGAGTGATCTGATTCCCTCCCTCAAGCAGCTGAGGACTACAACTCCCATAATCCCAAGGGATAGCCTAGCTAGGCATGACGGGAATTGCATACCTGCCACCATTTCAAGATTTGGAAGACTAACAACTGGCAATACAATAACCTGGAACATATACATTCAATGAGGTACTGCAGCAAGAATAACTGGGACTAGAGAACTACTATATGCTTTCAGAGTCAGGGCATCAGAAGACTATCTTCTGTGAACAGGTCAGTGACTTAGTGCTCTGCACTCAGTCACAGTGATACATGGGATTCAGTGTAGCAAAAAACTCACAAGAGCAATATAAAGGTGTTACCTTTTAATGGCTAACTGAGGACATAGAAAGTGTAAGCTTTGGGACACTAAGGCCCCTTCTTCAGGCATGGGTTCACAAATAACGCAAGAATAACACTGCATTTATATTTACAGAGTTTGACATGCAGTGTTATTTTAGCTTTATTTGTGAACCCATGTCTGAAGAAGGGGCCTTAGTGTCCCTTACACTTTCTGTGTACTCAGTTGGAGTTTTTTGTTACACTTAATCCTATCTACTCTAGTGGCTAACATGGTACCATCTTTTTTTGTGGATAGTGATACATGGTAATAGAACAGAACATGAAAGGAATGAAAAGACTGGCACTCACCCAGTAACACAGCTCTTTTATTGAATTTGTTTGCAATGCAGAACAGCATTTACAGGGGCAAACTCCATATTGCACTGCAATCAAGCTCAATAAAGAAGCAGTTTTACATGAAAAGTGCTGACCTCTTTGTTCCTCCCAACATTTCAAGTGGCCAATGAGGTACACTGTTTAAGGTGATGTTGCTGGGGATGTGGCTGGTGGGCGGAGCTTTACCAAGAATATATAAGTTATTTCATGACCTAATGACACCCCTTTGTGTAACTGAATAAATGATTTAGAACAAAACCAAAGTATTTTGTTTACACAGACTAATTTATAAATGCATATACTAAAGTTTAAACCTTTGAGCGCCAGAGAGGTACCCAACACTTTGCAAAGCAATGTGTTGGGTAACTCTCTGGTACTCAAAGGGTTAAACAAACTAATGTGAGTTTTATTGCTGTGGAGCAATGTGATATCCTTATATATACACCACACAGTCTGATCTCCTAAAAAGAGGTGGGTAAGAGGGACAGAGGGATTTGGGTCTCAAATAGGCACTGTCTCTCGTAAAGGGGGCACTTGGGGGATAGGAATTGTAGTTGGCCATCCCTGGTGTTGCTTTTTAACTGAAATGTTGATTACCAGTAGCTTACTGATGGCTTTATCCACCAAACAAGAGTAACTGTGGAGCAAACCAAATTCTCCATGGGTAAATGAGGGGGGGGGGGTTAATCCCTTGAATGCTTCAGAGGTCTCCAACATATTACAATACAATACACTGGAGCCCTCTCTAGTATTCCATATGTTAAAATCCCCATTTTAATCAATGGGACATTTTGGAATTGTTATTTCTCCCCTATGTTAGTTTGTCTACTACAGAAATGCACCTATTTTATTTCATGGATAAGGCCCTAAATGCTGCTTTTTCTACCCTTGTCTAGGAGAAAAATATTGTCAATGCACATGTTATGTCATTCACCAATTTAGCAGTGGTGGACCTCCAGCTGCAGTCAGACAACAACTCTGTTTTCTTTTATTCAGTTCGCTGTGTTGGGATTTGGTTTCCAGCTTAAATGTGGAAATTAAATTTGTGATGGGCAACATTAGGCCTTCCGTTTGTTGTCAGACTACAACTCCCATCATTCTCTGACAGACATTATCTGGCAGGGAATGATGGGACTTATAGTCTGGCAGCAGATTGAAGGCCTCATTTTGCCCATAACAAATGTAATTTCCACATTTAAACTGGAAACAAAATACTGACACAGTGAACTGAATAAAAAAAAACAGAAACATAGACTACTGTACGTGCAAGGATAAATAACACAAAAGCATTTACAGTAGGGCAGCAGTGATGAATCAATCTTGTGCAACCTGCTGAGAGTCTGTTTCTTTCCAATTAGGGTTCTTGGTTCCAGCCCAGGCAGATGCTTAATTGAAGACTCAGACTGTTAGGCAGGCTCCTCTGCCACCATCATTAACAGGTAGTTTGAAGCCATTAAAGTGCTTGTTTTGACAATTTCTTCCTTTTTTGTAAGCATGGACATAATACAGTGACAGATTACCATAACAGTCAAGCAGATGTCTGTAGCAAAGAAACATAAATGATGGAAAATTGTAACATATTCCGTGTCAATAAAAATGAAGCACTGGGGTTATTTTCATGTAGCTCCCCCCAGCTATTTGTTTCATCTGTATAAAAAGTGGCATGTGGTTCTTATCGGTATCATTTTTATACTGGGGGGATGCATAATGTACTTTACTCTGAGGTAGATTTAATATTGGAAAAAGAACAAATGGTCCCAACAGTAGGTGAACAGAAGGGCATCTGTTTGAGATTGTTCCAAAACAATACAGTCATTTCTTGTTAATGGATAAGGTATAAGCATCTGCATATGAGCTTTAATGAAAAGCTCTAAGTAAAATCTAAGCGATCTGCCTGGAGAAGGCCAAATCAATGAGGCTGACGTTTTAAGAAGAACTGGAACAATTCTGGAGCACACCAACTGTACCAAAAAAGACAAAAAAATCCCCAAAGTCTTATTGATTTAAAGGTGGCTTTTCACCCACTGAATGCTAGAGACATCCCTAAGCCATTGCAAAGCAAAATCCTATAATATGAAAGGCTAGATGTATGTTTGTCCGATGCAGTCATGTGCATTAGAGACTGTCGATGCAGTCATGGGCAGTAGAGACTGCCCAAACGCACAGAATGCTGCCCCATGTACATGGGATTTTACACTAGTACACAGATAATAGACTACATGGTGATAAACACATCTACATCCTATGGACTAGGTGAACAGTTCCTGAACCTAAATGTGAATGTCCGTCTGATTTTTTATGAAACACACAGATGAGTGACAAGGTATTTGAGAGGATGAGGCACAAATTTAAATGGTGTCATTAACATTTTGATGCTGGCAAAATTCTGAAGTCACCTTTTTGACGTGGGCGATATTTTGACATCACCCTTTTGATGCCTGTGATGTTCATAGTAAATCACGGTGACTTGGCCTTGAATGTATCTAGGTCCACTTAGTACATCAGTTTCAAACTGTCTGAAGAGGGCCAAATCACATGTATTGGGAAGAACTGGAATAATTTTTGGGCAAACCAAATGCTCCATAAAGAACAAAAAACGATTCCAGAATTTCAAGTGACATTAATAGCAAAAACCAAAGGTGTCCATATTACTTGTATTAATGAAAATAAGCAACACAAAACCTTCTAAAGTTGTCTGGGGTCTCCATGGAGCTGCACAGCTACCAGTTCCCTGGGAGATGAGGCAGCTATACTAAAGGGGAAAAAACATGATCACGGACATATAACTAAGTCCAGGGGCATGGCTATAGACAAGTATTGATCACGCAGAAGTTGTGCACACAGGAAGAGTTAAACAAGGTCTGCTGCTTTAGGCTCCAGTGCCTGGGGAGAGGATGGGGGGCTTTCGGGGACTACATAATGCTTACTTTCTTCAATACAGTAATAGGGCAATTTTTTTTTGTGTCAGTGGCCCTTTAAATGGGGCTTATAAAACTTTTGAATACTAAGTCTCCAGCATTCAAGAGCTTAAAATTCCCATATAGATCAGTGGGTAGTTTTATGCATTCAATATGTTGTATTTGGTTTGTTACTGAATTATTCCAGGTCCTCTTAGCACATCAGTTTCAAGCTATTCTGAGTGGGGCAAAGGCTGATTTATTAATTCTCCTCAAATTCCCAATGAGTTAAATGTGAATATTTAAAGGGGAACTATAACCCCAAATAAAGTCCCCAACAATAATTAACCATCTAGCAATTAGCTTACCAATAGTACTATTATCCAGCCTAATTACCAAGTTAGTCAGAAATCCTACTTCTGTCAAGACTGACGGCCAGGCAACGGCGCATATAACTTTGCTTACAGAGATCTGTGCGTCTGCATTGTTAGTCCAGGTCTCCTCTAGGAGGAGTTGCATGGTACCTAAAGGTACCAAAAGGGACTTGGCAGAAGTAGGATTTCTGACTAACGCAGTAATTAGGCTGGATAATAGTACTACTGGTAAGCTTATCGATAGATGGCTAATTATTGCGGGGAGGGGCTTTATTTGGAGTGATAGCTCCCCTTTAAACCCTTCAATGCTAGAAGCAACATATTGGAGACATCTAGAGGCTTCAAAGATTAAAAACCCTGTTTAACCCTTTAAACTACAGAGGTGTGTAGAGCACATTCTATAGCCATTAAAGGGTTAAATCAATGTGATTTTTTTTTAATACACCTCTATGGTACAGTTGTCTTGCTCCAAAATTACTCCAGGACTGAGATGCACTAAAGTTCAATGAGGGCTCAGGATGACGATGTTGTATCGGATCTGTGTCGAGGCACATCGACAATATGCACTAACGTCTTCACCCTCATATCTCATTCAATCCACCATGATTCTGCCCTCATCATCCTTAATCTGCCATGCCTTCAATAGGTATATTATTTTGTACTGAACACATTATTGACAATGTCTCATTTCCTCTTTACCTGAGGTTGTCAATATTCGGATACCCCTGTAGCCTTCAATCAATCATAAGCATGTAGGGTTGTCAGCAATTTGACAACCCTGTAGTCTGAGAACTTCCTCTATGTTCTCTCCCACTTGCTCAGTAGGGGAATGGAGAGGATCCTCACAGCACCACATACAGCATCACTCTCTTAAAGGGATAAGAATGTTTCATAATAAAATCACCTCCAATTAATCTTCATAGTATTTGGACCATGGAGAGTGTTATTTCAATTCTGTCACAGTTGTAGTTCAAGAGTAACTGAATGATAAAATATCCCCCTCCCGCCCCTTTTACTGAGATAACACTGCTCAGCTATATAAGGGAAAAAGCTGAAAAACTTGTCAAGGGGGGCAGGGTTTTCATTGTTCTCGCAGTAAGAAGATTGCCCCTTGCTGTTATCTGTCTGGCCAAGCAACCAGATTCCACACCTGAGGTGAGCAGTGTTAGACTAGGTAAAAGGGGCGGGAGGGGGATACTTTATCATTCGATTACTCTTGAACTACAACTCTGACAGTATTGAAATAACACTCTCTATGGCTCAAACTCTATGAAGATTAATTGGAGCTGTTGTTTTTGTGAAACATTACTATCCCTTTAACCCTTTGAGTGTCATAGGGATGTGCATTGCACACCCCCGTGGCACTCAAAGGCTTAGAAAAGTACAGTATGCCAATACAGAAACATCCCCTCAGCTCTATTATATTTATCTATGTATTTATTTAATATTTGTGCTGCACACACAAAAATATTTAAAGAAATTGAAAATACAGTTTAACCCCTTGGCTGGTAAAGATGCTTCCAATGTATTGGACTGAAAAGATCTATAGAAACATGTTGTTGCCAGAGGTACCAGTAAAGTGCTAGGACATATTTCCTCTGCCATCTCTCCTCTGCCCATTCACCACTTTGCCATCCCTACTACACCCATTCTCCACTCTGCCTCCACTCCTCCATCCCGTTCCCTGCCTTACCTCCCCTTCTCTCCCTTCATCATCTCTCTAATGGGTAATTTCCCCCTCCCCTTGCTTACTTAATTCTTAGTACATATGATGATGTGAGTGTCTCCATTGCCAATGTGACATGCTCACCACGCAGAGCCAGACACACACTGCCACAGCATCGAACCTTAGTGTATCTGCCCCCAGTTCTCCTTAGTACATCATCAACCTCATTGTTCAGCCCAGAAGATGCAATGCATTTGTATTTTCCTTCACAATCAATAAATGCAATTTTGATGTAACAGTTCTAGGTATCTCCCTGAAAATAGACGTGTGTTCTCATTGTTTAAGACACAATAGAACAATTGAAACTGGAAAGCAATTTCTGTTATCTGGATAGATCATCAACATGACTGTTTGCAATACAATTCAATAGATACAAATTAGAGCATGATTATACATAAACACTTACGACCAGGACATAAAATCCTTTTATTGATGTTGTACTAACATGCCACGAGAACTCCAATATAAGTTTATTTTTATAAATTATACCGTATTAATGATTTATCTTCATGTCACTACTCTGTCATCCTACTGTATATATATCACCATGTTTCTGGGTGTAATAGCAACTGAAATAAAAATGCTATAAAAATGTAAGTATGTAAAATTAAATTGTTCTTTTAAAGACCATAGGGCAATAGAGGAATTAAAGGGGCCTTATGAATGCATTAACATAGGAGCACTTGTTCTAAGAAGAAATGGAGCACTTCTGACTTAAACCATCTACACTATATTGGACAAAACAATTCACATTGATTTAAATGGTGGCTTTAACCCCTAGAATTCCAGAGAAATCTACAAAGCATTTCTTCACAATGAGTTGGAGACCTCGCTAGCATTCCAGGGATTAAAAACACCATTTAAATCAAAGGGAGTTTTGGGTCATTTTATTTCTCCTCTATGGTGCCACTGGTATGGCCCAGCATTATTTGTATATGAACAAAAGGTGTCACTCACCTGCTACTAAATTAGCTAATTGTGCAGGTAGCCATTGATTTATCGACAAAAAGAAAAAAAAGACAATTGTGCTGCAGATGGCTGAAGTAATCACTAATAGCACAAGTACTCATGTATTAGATAACTGGAAGTTATCAGTCTCTGTAATATTACAGGTTATTCTGCATATGGGTGTGACTTAAGGTCAGGACCGGAGATATGACATTTCACAAAGATTGCTGCTTCCTTCATTTGCTAACATGTTACAATATTAACCCCTTAAAGACTACATGATGTACTATGACCGTCATGGTCCTTAAATACTTAAGGACCGATGATGGTCATAGTATGTCACATACTTTTTACTTACAGCGCTGTCAGTAAAAATGGGGCCTAAAACTGACCTCTCCAAGACTGGAGCCACGTTGATACACGCAACAGATCACGTGTACCGGCATGTTGGCAAGGATCAAAGCGGTACTTATGGGAAGGAAACGTCCCAGGACCACTGGTCCTTAAGGGGTTAAATACACTGTGCAGGTAAAATAAATGTTTTGGGGCATCTAGAAGCATTTATTTTTATTTCTAAATTTGAAGAAGGTGGATTATAAATTGGTGTTACTTCTCCTTATATACCTAAAAGCAGCATTATAAACATACAGCCATAATTGTACATGTTTATTCAGGGCTTCTTTTTATATATCCTGAGTGAGTGATTATTTCTATTCGATGTTCAGGTAGGAGTGATTAGCAAGAGCCAACAGGAACCATCAGCTGCCTCCCCATATTTCAGAGCACCAACTATGGAAAACAGAAGCCCAGAGAGGATCTGCACACTGAGGGCTGTATATGCTGTTGTTAGAAAACAATTTGTAACTTTCTCAGCCAGATGAACTAAACGAGTCATAGGTAGCATGTCCTCAGGTTCCCATTCCAGGGAACAAGCAAATTAGAAATTACTTGTATACTACTACCTGTTTATCTGTTTACTGCGGCGGCTGTTAGCATACGGTGCCGGGAATACAATTATAATGAGACATCAGCGTAACTGGGAACTTGCCGGGTTTCACCCAGGGACTCCGGATTTAGGTCACTGTCTCTGGATCTCCGGGTGAAACATTAAGTCCTCCAGGTAAAGTGAAAATAGAAATCCAGTGGCTAGTGTAATGTTGTATGAGGCTCACACACTGCAGTAGCATACCTCCTCATGCAGGTGGCCTCAGTGAGCCAATGCAGTGTGCACACACTGGCACAGATCAGTAAGAAATAGGGTGACCACATTTCCCTTCTGCCATTCCGGGACGTGGTCACCCTAGCCGTCATACCTTAAGTCCCTGGTGGTCTAGCGGCGTAGAATGTGCTCTGTGCCTCCTCCGGCACAGAGCTGAAGCTCCCGCGCGGTATGGCCAGTAATGCAGAGCGCTGGGAGTGATGTCATCTCCCAGCGCTCTGTATTACTAGAGCGCTTGCCTCCAGGTAAGCTGCATTGCCGCCCTGGATGTCAGCCTCCAAGCGGTGTGTCATATCATGGACGCCGCGAGCGGCGTCCATGATGTGACACACCGCTTGCAGGCTGACATCCAGGGCGGCTTGCCTTCATTCCGGGACACTTCATTGTCCCGGTTGAAGGGGACCCGGGACGCGGGACATGTCCCTGAAATAAGGGACAGTCCCGGACGTTCCGGGACCCGTGGTCACCCTAGTAAGAAAAGAATGACAGCAGTCATTACGAGCACTTTAGGATCAGTAGGAGCGGAGCAGAGAACTTGCACACCACTGTAGTCCAGCCAGTTTTGGCTGGTAAGTGTATTCTTTTTTCATTTAACCCTTTGAGTGCCAGTGGGGTAGGCAAAACATTGCAAAGCAATGCATTGTGTACCCTTTTGGCAGTCAAATGGTTAATAACACAAAGATCTTCGGGTGACCCTATTATAAAAGTTCACAGCTATGGACATCAGACATAGGACTGGATAGGAATAGGAAAAAATTAAATAAAATACATCACCTATTAATTTGCTAATAAAATGGGATATATAAATATATATATATATACTAGTGTAAAAGTCCGTGTATACGGGCCAAGGTCCGGGTAATGTTAAACCTTTGAGTGCCAGAGGGGTACGCAACGCATTGCTTTGCAATGCGTTGCGTACCCCTCTGGCACTCAAAGGGTTATAGGACTGGTCCTGATCTGCATCCTGCCACCTACGCAGTCATGCACTGTAGAGACTGCCCGAAAGCACAGAATGCTCTCAGCACAGAACTCCCAGCATTCCTACACCTCCCAGTATTCTGTGCTCCCAGCATTCTGTGTGTTCGGGCAGTCTCTACTGTGCATGACGGCTTCTGACAAACATCCTAGCAAATTATTATATAGGATATATATAAAATAAATATATATATATATATATATATATAAAAGCAGAGTGGATATTGTCAGAGACATACCCACTGCAATGCAGCGGAAAAATAAAAACCACAAAATTTCACATTGATGTAATTTTTATTAACGCATTGGATGCTAGAGAGGTCCCTAGTATGTGAAGCAATATTGAAATCATTGAACATGTAAAAAAATTCCTGAAACGTACAGCTGAATTGCCAAATAAAATGCTCAACTTTGCCATTATGAGTAAAGCCCAATGTCTCTTTAACCCTTTGAGTGCCATAGTGGCACACTATGCATTGCGTACCCTACAGAGGACACTCCAAGGGTTAACTTAATTAAAATGGTGTATGAAAATGGAGTTAATATAGATGTAGCCAGATCTAATGTAATGATTTATCCATTGATGCAAATCAAAGGAATTTGCTTATCAAGACAAGATTATTTAGCACTGAAAAGGCAAAGTTAAATTAATTAACCCTTTAATCACCAGATGGGTGCAAAATGAATTGGGAGGTATGTGTTGCACAGTCATCTGGACTTTAAAGGGCTAAGAAAAATAACACACTGAGTTACAAATGGGTGTCAATGTATTGTGAAGCACTGGCAATCAAAGGGGTAAAAGTCCTTAAAATTGTTCCAGGTGCCAGTGCAAGCATGTTTATTTAGTAATGTAATGCAAATGAGAACATTCACTGAGTGGGCTCTGTTATTTATTTATTCATTGTGTTTCTTATCAATCCTTTCCCAAGCCCTCGTTCCTTTGCAGTGAGCAAAGAGATGTGCTAACATCAGCATCAGGCATTGTCAGATGCACTCTTATCAGAGCTAGCAGGGTGCAGTGGGAATGACCTGCCAAGACTCAGGCATCCGCTCCCCTCTTCCCATCCCTATTGTGGAAAAACGGGCTTTTGTCCTCATTATGTGATGATCTGTCTACTTCTGCTCTGCCACAGAAAACTCCTACAACTAGTAGAGAAATCTCAGGATCATTGCAAGTTCTCTTTCCTTGTCACCTGCTATTTATTACAATAAAACAGACAACTTTGTCAAACCTTCAAAATGATGTTTTTTACACTCTATAATGCTTGTATAACAGTACTCTGCAAAGGAGAATAAAAATAGTATTGACAGTGTTAGAAAAGAATAAACACAGTCTAAGAGCCAGACAGGCACTAGGGATCCTTCTCTCACACGTCTTAACACAATTCAATACGATTCCTTACCTCTAGAGACAGGCTGTTGTTCTGACTACTCTAAAAGATTAATTCTACTGCCAAGGGATAACAGTAGTATCATTCAGTTGTTTTAAGGGCACACTTTATATAATTAGGATAACAAATAACATTTTATAATTATTTGCAAAAGGAAAGCATATTATGTGCACACAATGCAATGAAAAGCTCCTAATGCTGTAATTAAAATGTGTTAAGGCATACATTATCTAGGAAATATGAATGGTTCCCATTAGATTAAACAATACTCCAAATATATCACAAGTATAAAGTTAATTAACCATCAAGAAAATATACAATAAGGAAAACAAATAAACTCAATTCCCTGCCAACATAGGTTTTGCATTATTTTCAAATGTGTGGCACACAATGGAGTGAGTGCATATCTACGAGTGATAGACTCCATATCCTGTGCCTGTCCTTCAGAGTATTCACTAGAGTGTATGAACACCTTAGCCCATACCAAGTTACCAACACTGTCTGCTTTTATTTAGTCTTTAAATTGGGCAAGCCGTGATCACCTTCCTAGTAGAATGTGCAGGGAAAAGTTACTCATATTACCATTGTTTGTGGATCTGCATCTCTCTATCACTCTTTGTTTCTTGCTCTCTCGCTCTCTCTCACACACACAATCAGTAACAGTTCCAGTTGGCATCCAGAATGCACATTATTTTAAATAACACTGTCTATAGGAAAGCTTGCCTTCGACTTTTGCTCTTCATTGTAAGTGATAGACATATCACTGCCGACTACAATAAGAAATTGCATTTTAACCTTTTAAAGACTGGACGGGTGTTGCACACATCTCTGGTCTTTAAAGAATAAAATAAAATACATTTAAGCTCTAATAAAGTTTGGATGAAAAATCCCCCAGCAGTAACCATGTTTACTCAGAAGAAGAAAAGACTATAACATACTTTTCCATAACAAACACTTTCCCTTTCAAATCAATGCATTGCACATGACTCTGGTTATTGAAGGGTTAAATAAGTATCACTTAAAACCATAGGCAGGAAGCTATAAGCCAATCTCATAGCTGTAAAGCAGAGTTTCTCAACCACGGCCCTTGAAATCCCCTAGGAATGCAGGTTTTCTGGATCTCATGCCTGAGGACTTGTGTACTTAGTAGACATTCCTTTCCTCTACACCATAGGCTCTCAAATCTGGAAAAAGGCCGACCGACACTTCTAGTACAGGTTTCAGGGATATCTTTATACAAGCACAAGTGGATCAATCAGTGGCTCAGTCATTGTGATAGATAAATATCAGCTCTTATAATAACAGAAGAGCCACCTGTGCTCATGAAAAGAGCCTTACAAACAACTTTGAGAACTTATGGTCTACAGCAGCAGTGGACCACTAGTGGCCCTCCAGATGTTGTTAGGCTACAGTTCCCATCATTCAGAACGAGTCTTTGGGAAACTTTGATCGTTAGCATCTAGAATACCACTGGTTCCCCATGCCTAGTGTATACAGTATCTACAGAGTTATATTTTAATTAAGCCATTCATCTTCACGAGCTTGAACTGCTCACTCAACATTATGTAGATCTAACAACATGAATACCAATAAGGGAACTCTACCTACAGAATGGTGTGGTTCTAATGAGGCTTATGTTCCTAGAAGAACTGGTGCAATTCTGGGGCAAACAGTGCACAACAGGGGACAGATAAAACCTCCTTAAATTCCCATTGATTTAAAAGGGGAGTTTAACTCTTTCAGTGCTAGTGAGTTTTCCAAAGCATTGTTTCTCAATTCATTCATGACCTCTCTCTAGCATTTGAAGGGTTAAATGCCACATTTAGACCTTTGAGTGCCAGAGAGGTATCTAATGCATTGCAACTCAATGTGTTTGATACCACCCTGGCACTCAAAGGGTTATATCAGTGTCCCCTATGGTGCAGTTGGTGTTCCTCAGAATTGCTACATTTCTTCTTAACACATCAGCTTCAATTTTTATAACCCTTTGCGTGCCACAGGGGTATGCAACTCATTTCCCTATGGCACGCAAAGAGTTAACAGCAGGATATACCTAGACAAGAATCCTTCTTATAACAATCAGGTATATCTAGTAACATATAGGGGAATAAAGAGAAGTCTTTCAGCACCATGGACAGCATTGAGTGCCATAGGGATGTGCATTGCTCACACCTGTGGCACTCAAAGGGTTAAAAAGAAAAAAAAAATAGTTTGCCAAGCACTATACAATTATCCCCTTAGCTATGTATCATATATTATACATGTTGTGTACTCCCAGGGGAACACGACTGAGGGTCACATAGCATCTATGAGGATTTGTGGCTACCACTTGCCCCCCAGCTTTGCTCCCATGCCCAATGGTAGTCATTGAACCCCATATACACTGTTTGGCCCCCAGACTTGTTCCTTTGACCACTGGTAACCGCAGATCCTCATGTACAATGGGGAAGTTAGTATGTTGAAGAAGAGCACTCTATGTCAAATAACAAAGGAGGGGCTTAGTATATCAGACGGGAGCACTCTGTGTTGAATTACAAAGGGTGGGTTAGTATGTCGGAGCGGGACACTCTATGTCAGATTTCTAACATGTTGTGCAGCATGGGGAACAACACCATTGTGTGTTAGCCCTATATACACTGCCTGACAACCCCAGCCCGGGCAGTATTCATGGGGATTTGGGGCTAGCAGCAGGCAAAGGGAAAAGTCTGGAGAGGGTTAGACAGTGTACATGAGGATCTGTGGTTACCAGTGGTCATAGGAACAAGTCTGGGGGGCCAAGCAGTGTATTTGGGGTTCTATGACTACAACTGCACACGGGAACAAGGCTGGGGGGCAAGAGGTAGCCACAAATCCCCATAGGTGCTGTGTTACCCCCAGTCTTATTACCCTGAGAGTGCACAACATGTATAATATATGCTAAATAGCTAAGGAGATAATTGTATAGAACTTAGTGTACTATTTATTTTATCTTTAACCCTTTGGGTGCCACAGGGGTGAGCAATGCGCATCCCTATGACAAGCAATGCTGTCCATGGTGCTGAAAGCATTCTCTTTATTCCCTTACTGGCCAAGTAGAGAAGCAGAAAGAATGCTGTTAAACTTCAGAATTGTCGTAGTGTTGGTGATGTGTGAAGGGAGGAAATCGCTTCCACAATGACAACAGGTCACAGCCCTTCCTTCTGTTACTGCATAGGAAAGTACAGTGAGATACCAACTTCGCCAGCTTCAAGTAGGTGAAGTTGAGATCTGAACTCCAACAACAGAGGCTGCTATCGGAGTTTAGTGTATGTGTCAAAGTGTCACATTAACATTTCAACACACCCCGTTGCATACAAAACTGTTTAATTATTCATCATTTCCATATGGAAATGAGTCATTATGCTTCATGTCCTTATGGAAATAGGCCATTGTCGATGTGATGAATGAAAATTCATAAACCTGTCAGATGGATGTCGATGTGAGTATATTTTTGTTGGAGTGAAGGTAATGTGATGTCGTAGAATACTATTGATGTGCCTTCGACACCGTTCCAACAGAACATCAACATTTTCAGCACTCTTTGAACTTTAGTAAATCTAGGCCCAGGTCTCCAGCTACATGCTGCAAGAAACTTCAGTGTAAAGAGAAAGAAGCATACCTGACTTCCCAGGGGAGAGATTCACTAAGCGGTGATAAAGAAGCGACAAAGTGGGGATGACTTCTCCAGTTTATTACTTCTCCAATTCCTGTGTAATTCTATGGAGCCCATGTACTAAGATTTCTTCAACTTTGGAGATCTTAGTGCATAAGCTCTACAGAATAACACAGGAACTGGAGAAGTGATAAACAGGAGAAATCATCTCTACTTTATCTCTCCTTTATTACATCTTTATCACCACTTAGAGAATCTCCCCCAAAGTCTTCTTATGTGCAGTGTTTTATTATTAGGGCAGTTATATAGAGCTGAGTTATTACAGTTGTATAGTTTCCTTAATGCATGCAAACAAGGTAATACAATATACTTAATATAGAGCAGGCCCTGGTTATTTTACATGTTCTACAGCTACATTAATTGTGTATAGCTAGTAACAAACTGAGGCTCATATACTACGAAAAGTAGTGCAATACGGGGCAAACCAAAGAGGAAGAAAAAAAGTTATTTGATTTAAAGGGATAGTAATGTTTCATACCAGCTCTAATTAATCATCATAGTATTTGGACTTTGGAGAGTGTTATTTCAACACTGTCAGAGTTATAGTTCAAGAGTAATTCAGTGACAAAGTGTCCCCCTTCTGCCCCTTTTACTGATGTAACACTGCTCAGCCAGAGCAGAAGGGAGGTGCCCAGGTAGACTGCAGAGAGGGACAATCTTCAATTAAGATAAGGGAAAAATCTGAAAAACTTGTCAAGGGGGGCAGGGCTTTCATTGTTCTGATAGGAAGAATATTGTCCCCTGCTGTTATCTGTCTGGTCTATGGACTGCATTCCACATCTGAGAAGAGATTGCTTACACTAGGTAAAAGGGGAGGGAGGGGGAAACTTTGCTTGTGAATATCTCTCAAACCATAAAGGTTTGAGAGATAAGACTTATATCATTCTTCATGTTTTTTTAATGCCTACAAAATAAAATAAAGATAAAACAAAGTATTACTATCCCTTTTAAATGGATTGTTTATTAATAGGTGGTATCTTGTTCCCTCTAAGTTGTCAAGGACTTATGCAGAGTGCTCAAAGATATGTTGGAGATGTAATTTATATGATGGTACCTATGTGCATAAGTGGTGGGCATGTAGAGGAGTTAAAGAAGAAGTCCTGTTACATCTGAAGTGGCCAAAAATGACTAGAGAGCAATATATGTTAACAATACATAGCTTAATTGCCTGTAAAATTATTATAGCAAGAAGCTGGAAGCAGGCATTTAAATTTAGTTGGAAACAATTAAAGAGTCAGATTCTTTTCCAAATGGAAATGGAGAGGAATATATGCAATATAAATATGGATAATAGTAGAGATTTTCAGATGTGGCAGGACTGGCTAAAGAAATTAGTAGATAGGTAGGAGTTGAAGAGTGGAGGTGATGGCACCAAGGATCAGTGTAGTAAGAGAAAATTAAAGAAGTAAAGGATAAGATTTTATATGTGGATGTTTGATTGAGTTGTGGATGTTTTTTATATGTGAAAAATAATAAAGATGAAATTAAAATTAAATAAATAAATGGATTGTTTAACCCTTGAGGTGAAAGAGGGATCATCAATAAAGACAAATGTGCCAGTTCCCATGGAAGCCATAACACTACTTCCACCATGTTTCACAGATGAGGTGGTAGGCTTTGAATCATGTGCAGTTCTTTCCATCACTCTGGTACAGGTTATTATTCATCTCATCTGTCCATAAGACTTAGTTCCAGAACTCTACAAGTTTTTTTTTTAGTTTCTATCAAACTGTATCCTGGTCTTTCTGTTCTTTAAGCTTACCAGTGGTTTGCAACTTGTGGTAAACCTTCTGTGGTTATGCTAGTGTAGTTTTCTTGTTACGGAACTCTTTGACACTTCTATACCTACATACTGGAGACTGTTCTTTATCCGTTTGACAGTTTCAAAGGAGTTTTTCTCCACATTTGCAAGCATTTTTCTGTCAGCCACTATAGAGGCATTCCATGGCCTACCAGGCCCTTAGCTATTGCGGAACTCACTTGTGTATTCTTCTTCTTAACCATATATGAACTCATATACTATGTTATTAACATTTTACATTCCATGCATTTTTGAGTATGTTGTGATAAAATGCTCTCTTTAGAACCAAGATCTAATATGTTTTAGCCAGGTGGAGGCCCTACACAAAGGCTAAACCATTAAACGTGCCAAGAAATATACTAACACCTTTTAGGCATTCTGATATTTGAGAAGGAAGAAAGTGGGCAAGTTGTAGTATGGATTCTTAGAGTGAAGGTTACTATTACTATTATGTTGTTCAGAAAGCCTTGACCTCTGTCTCCCTTAATTATTTATCTACTTATTATTTTTTAAATGTTTTCTCTGTTCTCTACTTTTTCTTTCTACTTATCCTACTTTGGTAACTGGGGTTAGTCAGTTTGACCATTAGAAGTGTATTTACATGACTTAGGTATTTAAAATATTTTTGTATTATTGTTAAAATCATATTTATATAGGTCAATGAAAGGTATTGTTATTTTAACAAGGAAGTGATTTCTTTTTGTGCATGATTCCAAATAAAAACTCCTTTCAAACTAACTGAACGGGAGTCTATAATTGACAGATTTGCGTCAATTCCACTTAGCACACCATCCTCACACCTTGGCCTGGATTCCATTACAGGTGGTAACTTTATCAGTGATTTACCAATAGACCAATAGGAATCTGTAAGACAGAACCAGTGATAACACTTATCACCTGCAATGTAGCCAAAGCCTTTATTAGGATTGTAAGTATGGAGAACTCGATCAATTCTGGAACAATCCAACTGCACCACAGGAGACAAATAAATATTCACATTTATTTAAAGGAATAGTAAAATAATATATATTATATTCGTAAGTAAAATAAGGGTACTCCCATTGGCGAGGGCCTTTTATTCAAAAGTTATTGCAGCTC
The DNA here is from genome assembly GCA_037306005.1 of Rhinophrynus dorsalis. Lineage (NCBI taxonomy): Eukaryota > Metazoa > Chordata > Amphibia > Anura > Rhinophrynidae > Rhinophrynus > Rhinophrynus dorsalis. The sequence continues at coordinate 255,748,830 of CM074721.1, forward strand.
AAACTTTGCATTTTTTGAGGTGCAATATCTTATGGATATTTTACAGTTGTGCTGTTTATTGTACCTAAAAAAAAATCACGCTTCAACTACAATAACTTTTGAATAAAATGGCTCTTAACAGTGTGAGTACCCTTGTTCTACTGAGGAGGATAACCCCTACAATATTTATTTTAAGTGTTACTATCCCTTTAAATGGGGATTTTAATCCCTTGAATGCTAGAGAGTTCTCCAGTTCATTGCAAAGCAATGGACTCTAGCTTTCAAGGAGTTAAAAGCCAACTAGATATCTATGGGAATTTGGGGAATTTTAATTTGTCCCCTATTGTGCAGTTGGTTTGCCCCAGAATTACCCCAGTTCTTCATAGTACATCAGCATCAAGGAGCATTAGTTACTGTGTTTCCTGACATAACAAGGAATTCAGTTTATTAATCTAGGCTGTGAGTTACAATGTATCCTTGGTCATGTTATTTTGCTGGATTATTGCTTTTGAAAGACACTGCGTGCTTGTAATTTGCTTTCACAATTGGTGAAATGAATGTTTTACTTCCACAGGGAAGTCTATGCCCTTCACACACTATACAGATTCATACCACAAGAGCATACTGTATCATTACAAAAGGCTCTACACTAAATGCATAATTAACCAGAGCTAATGCAAATTCATAGATGTGAGAAAAATATTTCCAGAAAATGCATAAACTATTCATCAAAGCACAACAAATGTGTGGGGAACTGCTTCTGAAAACATGCCCAACTTGGCCCGAGTTTATGGTCCTCTGACAGGGGAAATATAAAATGGAACAGACTACCGCTCATTCATAAAGGGGTAATGAAGCAGAACTAAAATCACATGCATACCATCACTCAATAGAAAGTCATTTGCAACTTCTTGATGTCACACAGAAAAAGCCATGTTCCTATCACATAACGAGAAACAAAGGTAATTATGATTTTTTTCCTTGGCCTCTGTGCAAGTAGCATGCTGTAATTGTACTTAAAATTTCATTTTTCTAAAACTAATGTTCATTTAATGGGAATTGCATCCACAATCTTGAATGTGGGTGATAGAGGGCACTCTTCATTCAGACTAGGGAATTAATCAGTTTCCTACATTAAGAAGAATGTGTCAGGCTAATTTATATATGTACTGTTAAATTACACAGTTTATTTTCAATAAAGAGATAACCAATTATTTTCCACACTACAATGTCTCTGTTGTTACCGTATAATAAAGTTTCAGCTAGATTTGTTTTATTGCCTATAACGATCATATAAATATTTTATATTGCTTACCATACAATTTCTAAGATATTATATTTAATGTTTTCTGTCAGTGCGAAACTCAGTTTATATGCATATTGGCACAAGATTCACAATAACGTTGTAAATCAAGTGAAAAATCATGCTGTGACAAAATTAATACAAAAATGAGGGAGTGTGGATGTGAGTGACAATTTGTTAAGAGCAGTAAATGTTTTGTTTCTGAAAAAATACGTGTTATAGGATTTTTCCTAATGTACAGCGCAAATGTACTCCCACTGCAGTATGCTTTTAATTCAAAATATATAAAAGTTAATTTTATAATTAAAGGGACAATATAAAAATCATCTATATATTGTATTGACCATTTTGTATTTCAAAAAGTAGTGAATGAGTTATTTAGATTTATAGAGTATCCCAATTAAAATATACCATGTAGGCACTTTGTGTCTTATCCCTACATTACCTCTTCCAAACTCACTACCAAAACATTGTCCACCTCCCCCATTATGGAAATGTTTAAGTGTCAGTGAATGAGCAAAGTAATGTAGGTCTAAGACAGGTGTGTCTGCACAGTGTGTCTTGATTAGGTTAATCTAAATAACTCAAGTTATTGAAATAAAAATGGGGGGTCCTTTGAAGAGATAGTAATGTCTCATTATAAATGAAGGTTTGATCATTTCTTATACTTTGTAAAATCACTCTGCTCCGTTGCCAGTGTTCTAATCGGTCTAATTTATGCGTAATTATATTATAAAGTTTCCCCCTTCGGCTCCGTTTACAGATGTCACTATTCTTTTCTCAGACCAGAAAGCCGGTCCAGATAGATCATGACAAGAGACAATCTTGCATCAGGATAAGGAAAACCACTGTCAAAGGTAGCAGGGTTTTCCTTATAATGATAGACAGGAAACTGTCCCTCGTTGCCATCTGTCTGACAGATTGACGCCTAAAAAAATAGTGGGGGGGAAGCTTTATAATATAATTACAAATAAACTAGATTGATTAGAACTTTGGCAATGGTTCAGAACATCATTACAAAGTATAAGGAATGATCAAACCTTCATTTATAATTAGACATTACTACCTCTTTAAGTTTCTTTAAACTGAAATATTCTGTTTCTCTCACAAGTGCTATTCCTATCACTCATATGGGGCGCCATAAACAGTGGGCCTGATGTACTAATGAGAAGTGGTGCATTTCTAGTGCAAACCAAGTGCACCACAGGGAATAAATAACACATCAAAAAATTCCTATTGCTTTAAATGGGTATTTTAACCCCTCAAATGTTATTGATATTTCCAATGTATTGCTTCGTAACACACTGAGCACCTCTCTAACATTCAAGAGGTTTCAGTGAAGTTGGTTTGTCCCAGAATTGCACCACTTTCTTAGTACATTTGCCTTAGGGATAGAAACACTACTCATAGACTGCATGATAAACAGATGCATTTTGGGCACTAGTTGGCTTTGTTGATTAAAAGAAAATTCATTTTAGATGTAATAATCCTATATAATAATTTGCTAAATCATGTGTAATGCGCGACATGCGCAGTACACACTGCTGCGCGTGCTGCGGTCATGCGCAGGACAGACTGCCCGCGGCGCGGCTGATACAGAGCTGGGCGCTCCGAAGGAGCGTCCAGCTCTGTATCAGCCGCGGCGCGGGCAGTCTCCTCTGCGCGTGACTGCCCCGCGATCGGGGGGCAGTGACACTGTGGCCCGTGTAACGGGCTGTTCAACTAGTTTTTTTATAAAACATCTGTAAGCAGTGAGAGTACACACATTTTACTTTTCAAGAAAAACCCTATAGAATATCCTTTTTTCATAATAAATATTTACTACCCATTTGACCCCTTGCATGCTAGAGAAGTCTTCAAGCATTTCTTTGAAATGTGTTAGAGACCTCTCTTGTATCCCAAGGTCTGAAAGGCCACAGCAAAGATGCTTAAGCTATTGCTTATGTTTTCATATAGTTACATGACCATGATATTTCATGTAAGGAACCTTATAACTGCTGTGTTCCCTAGGGCAAGAGTTCACAGTGTTTTTATTACCTAGCAATGTACATCGATCCAAAATCTGTCAGCAATATGCGAGAACATATTATTTAATTATTAGTAGATATTAAAGCAAAACTAGACAAAGTGCTGGTTCTGAAAAAGAAAATTTATTATAGGTAATATTAGAGAATTAAAGTCAGCGGATAGGCTTCCTGAAATAGATTTTTTTTTCCCATTTAGAGGTGTTATCCTATGAGACCATACGTACAAGGGTTGCTGACCTCACCAGAGATCGTGACCTAGAGGTCACGGACCGGTGCTCTAGACTGGAGGCTGTTACACAAGGGAAATTATATGTGAGTTCCCAGGGATCCCAGCACTCTTAACATAATCACAACATTGCTCTCCATTGTACACAAGACAAAGGCATGCAATGAACTCCAAAATAAATGTGTAAAATGTAGTCAACATAGATGTACTAAAACGAAATAGAATAATTCTGGAGCAAAACAACTGCACCGTGTAGACAAATAAAACTTCACATTAATTTAACCCTTTGAATGCCAGAGGGGTATGCAACACATTGAAAAGAAAAGAGCTGCATACCCCTCTGACATTCAAAAGGTTAAATGGCGCTTTTAACCGATTGAATGTGAGAAAGGTCTCCAATACTCCAATACTTCTTTAGCATCCAAGGGGTTAAAACTCCATTAAAATTAATGTGAATTTTGTGACTTATCATTTGTCTATTATGGTGCAGCTGGTTTGGTCAAATATTGCTGCAAATCTAGTACAATGTAGCAACCTTTAGCAATCCAGTCATTTCAAACTACAATTCCCATCATTCCCAGCCAGCCAATAGCTGCTTAACGATGATGGGGACTGTAGGCTCAACAGCTGGAGAGCCAAGGTTTACTAATCCCTGTCTTACTACAGTAGCATCACTGAATAGTCATTAACATATGTCTTACATCAAAATCAAACAATAGAAACAGTAATAGACATATTTACAACAGTTCACGCATTGGTTTTATTATATTTTTTACGAACCACTTATATTCAGTAGTTGTAAACAAACATGTAATTTTAATAACATTTATGACAAAATGTAATCCCGGAAGTAGAAATTCACACTGTATTTCCCAACTACACATCTCAGTAGCCTCATTTGCTTTCTGAAAGACACAATCAATTGAAGGACACATTTTTCTTCCCTTTGTTCTTTCCCATCAATTTTAATGGTTACAGAGCATCATTCAAACAAAATGTAATGGGACAAGAAGATGGATGAGTACATTTGAAACTACCAGTCACGGGACAGAAAACATCCTGATGAGGTGAATATCAGCACTGGAGGGTTTAACCGCAGAACTCAAATAATATTTAGGAAACAGACCTCCATATCTGTGCTACTTGATATGTGAAAATTCCATTCACTGATGTTAATATTTTATTTCTTCTATGGCATAAGCCATGCGTTAAGTACTTTGTATAATTACATATAGACACAAGGGCAGGAAATGACTCAGGAACACAGAGCATAAGACAACACATCAAAATAATCATGGCTGAAAAGTGCAGTAATTCTCAGAAAAACTAACTGCACCATAGGGAGGAAGTGGGAAATCCCATTGATTTAAAACCTTTGAGTGCCATAGTGGGTATACCTTGGGTACCCATCTGGCACTCAAAGCGTTAATGGGTCTTTTTTAATCCCTGAAAGGTGCTCAGCATATTGGAAAGGTTGGAGACCGCTCTACCATTCAGTGATGGCACTATAATATAAGCAGAATAGAGCCCCCACATGTGCATTAAGATTACCACTTATCCTTTTAACAGTTTGAGTGGCACTCAAAGGGTTAAATCAGAGGCATTATGCAGGATTACACAGGCATGAGTGTTTTTATATGTCCCTGATTTAATGCGGAACTACCAACCCTTAGAAACATGGCCCCAGATTACCCATCGGGCGACTAGCTGCTCAGTAGCGCTAGTCGCCAGAATTATTACCGCGTTCATGAGACTTATAAACTGCTCCGGGAATGACAGGCAGGAAACCGCGCGGACATCTTTCCATAGTGACATCTGCGCGTCTGAGCTGTCAGCCCCTTTTGGAGCCGAACGGCTCCTAACAACGCCTCCTACAGCAGGTTGGGACTGACAGCGCAGGCAAGCAGACGTCATTATGGAAAGAAGTCTGCGTGGTTTCCTGCACGTCATTCCCAAAGCAGTCTATAAATCTCATTAATGCGGTAATAATTCTGGCGACTAGTACTACAGAGTAGCTAGTCGCCAGATGGGTAATTATTTGAGGCCATGTTTCTAAGGGGTGGTAGCTCTGCTATAATAGCATATGTAGTCATTTAACATGTAAAAAAAAAAAAATCAGTTGGCAATATCCTATTAAAAATACCGACCTTGGAATAAATGGGGACACATGTGAATTTTTCTATTATGGCCCCCAAAAACATAGAGCCACCTATGATAACATTCAAGGGGTTAAAATAATCATGGCAGAAAATACTGATGGCCATAAAAGTCAAAATATAACTTTGGAGCAAACCAGTTGCATTGTGTGTGTGTGTGGGGAGGGGGGTTGGGAAGTAAAGTATTTTTGCAATAAAGAGTGATGTAAATGTGATACCTGTTAACGGCTACCTGACAGCATAGAAAATGCAAGCCTTCAGGACACTAAGGCCCCTACTTGAGACATGAATTAACATATAACCCTGGAATAACACAGCATTTATCAATGCTATTGCAGCTTTATTTGTTCAGATGGCTGAAAATGGACCCTAATAGCCTGAAACTTGCATTTCCTAAGCTGTCAGGTAGCCATGAGGAGGCATGACCTTTACTTCACTCCTGTGAGTTCTTTATTACAAAAGGACTTTGATTCCCAATTATTCTACTGGCTAACATGGTTACCAACTTTAAGGGGAACATCCACATTAATTTACCCCTGTGAGTGCCAGAGAGGTATCCAACAATACCTCTCTGGCACTCGAAGGGTTAAATATTAATTTTAATTCCCTGCATGCTATTGAGGTCTCCAGTCCATTGGGAAACAATGAGTTTGAGGCCTCTCTAAAATTCAAAAGGTTAAGTATAATTGAAATCAAAGGGAATTTGAGGAATTTTTATTTGTTCCCATTGGTGCAGATTTGATCCAATTTTGACTTTCTGCATATGGCCCTAAATGAAAAAGAAAACAGAATTAAATAAAATATAGTAAATGTATTCATACATAATGCTGACAATGTATGTAACTCAGTGAAGAGAATTTTGTTAGAACTGGACATGGCCCATAGAGATTGCAATAATGTTCTTTATGCCTTAGGCACAGAGGGGGAGATTTATAAAACATGTTCTTGTTTGTTTTTGTGAACAGATCCTTAAAATGTTCTTTTTCCTTATCACGAGTGTTGGTATTTATAAAGTATTCTAATTGCATTTATAAATATGGTTACAGTAAAGAATAAGACATTCCCTTAAGACATGGCCTTAAATATTTGGGATATCTTCTGTTGCTAAATTGTTGCAGATAGAGACGTTTCTTTATAAGTACTCTGTACCACTTTTTACAAAATTTCTTACTCCATTTTTTTAAAAAAAGTACTACATGGCATTATATCCTCCTAAAATGTCCTTAATACTTTTATAACTACCAACGACAATATTACAGCCATTTTAAAGCTTCTTTTCCATTAACTCCACTTTCATAAATTTCCCCCAGAGAGACAAGAGACATGTTTAAGGTCACAAGACACTGACACAAAAATCAAACCAGTTTTTCTGTGTCAGTCAATAATTTCACACACTGAGCTGTTCAGTTTTATTCAAATCTGATGGCATAACAAGCAGACAGCTGTAATATGTATGACAGATTGGCACAATGACATATGTTTTCTAAGTCATGTAAAAGATACATTTTAAGAACATGCTTGAGAAGATTGACTGTTAGGTAAGAACCAGTTTCAAGGGACTTCATTTAATCCAGCACTACAGACACATTTAATAATATGTCATTCACCAGTCAAAATATGTTACGGATGCACACTGTGCATTTTTGAGGATTTTCCCCCTCTCCTTTCACATTGGCTTCACAGTCCAATATAATTTACTCAGCCCCACTGAAAATTCATCTGCTTCCACCAAAGCTCTTCCCATCCACACGCCCTGATAATGCATCCTGTTTGCTTCTCCATGTCTACCACCTCTATTCTATATATGCATTGATTTTATACCTTTGTATCTGTTATACAAAAATAGGTTGTCTATCTGCATTCCTAAAGAGACCAGATTGGCGAAGTTTTAGGTGTATGCACAGGGGTAAAGCTAGAACCTACTAGGTACTGAGGTGAAATCCGTGGCTGTTTCAAGAGGGGGTGAGGCAGCTTCAGATTTCACCCGAGACCCCTGGATGGTCTGGAGCAAGTTTTAATCATGCATTGACACTAACCCCAGATGCTATTTCACCACTGGAGGATCTCAGAAAGTCTTTGGGCCATATCTTCAAAGAAGTAGTGAAATAGCTTTTGTTGTTTATAACGACTTTTCAAAATACAGTGTCGTTGGGATCTTTAATATTTTCTGAGAATGTCAGTTGTGATCAGAAATTTGTTGTTCGTCCTGATGGAAATTGTCGTATGTAACGACAAAAAAAGTCTTATCTAACAACATAAATGTCTTTAAAAATGTCTTTACTAACGACAAAAATGTCTAGGTTAACTAAAGACAAAAATTCTCACTCCCTCCACTTTTTTCTTAATGTACAAATTTTGTCTTTTGCAAGACATTTTTTTGTCATTAGTTACGACAAATTTTCTTGTTTAGGAATCCTGGCTTTGTCCCTGTGGTCTGTAAATAATCTGTGATCTACACTCATAACTGAAGAGCTGGGAGCTGGTCCCCACAATCTGCCAATGACTCAGGAAGTTTCAGTTCCAGCACATGATCTATAATTTTCAGATGTAAAATTAATTAATTATTGCTAATGATGGAGTTAAAAGTGAACAAAAGTGAAAAGCTATGGGCAATTAAAACTATGTGTTTCATGATTGGCTAGTATATAGGAGTGGTTTTACTTTACCTGATTCTTTGCTCTTCCCTACCTAATTTTTACATTTATATGTCAAAGAAATCAAGAGTTCTATCTATCTATCTATCTATCTATCTATCTATCTATCTATCTATCTATCTATCTATCTATCTATCCCTCTATCTATCTATCTATCTATCTATCTATCTATCTATCTATCATCCCAGTTAGCAACCCCTTCCACAGCCAACCTCGTTCTAGGTCACCACTCCTCAGGTCCTCTGGACGGGGCTACTTGTCACAATTAATCATTATCTTGCCAACACAGCTGACATTTGACCTGGAAGAAATTCTAGACATTGGATATTTTTGGTTATGGAATAATAAAATTTTAACAGTCACTCACAACTTAACGGCATAAACAGGGTGGCAAGAATTTTTTTTAAATAAACAGTAAAGGAATGTTTGTTACATTATCCTCTAATGTAGAAATGCATCTGCTCTGACTCTGAGATTCCCTATCTCGAAGTGCTTTTCAATGTGCTGCTCAACTTCTCATCCGTAAAGAGTTAAAGCATTGTTTAACCCTCTGAGTGCCAGGGGATTACGATGCATTGTGTACCCCTTTGGCACTCAAAGAGTTAAAATTGCCTTGGATATACTACCAGAAGTGTGTATGATTTTGAGCCCTAATCTCTCAATTCTTACAGATTATTCACTTTTTTAGGGGGGGGGGGTATGTGCCTTTTGAAACTCTGGTAACAAAACAACCACCCAATTTATATAAATAGTAGTATAAATGCCCATGTACATGGGCCAAAGTGCCACCCAGCGGCCTCGGCTGCTGCCCTGGAGCTGAGAGCGGAGACAGGTGGTGGGCCGTTCAAAGAGCCTCTCTCCGGATGAAGGCTGGTGCATTCGCCCAGTCTCTACTGTGCATGACTGTATCGTTCGGGCAGTCTCTACTGCGCATGTGCGTGTTACGCACACAGGTAGCGACACATTCTACCAAATTATATATTTTTATAGGTCCAAACAGATTTATTAATTAAAAGCTAATGCACAGCTGTCCAGGTTTAGTCTTCAAGGGCCACCAGCAGGCCAGGATTTCCCTGATTAAGCACAGGTGAGTTAAAGTGTTAGTAATGTCCAAAATGTTATTTTAATAGATTTGCAGAGGCTAAAAAAAAGATTATCATTGCCACAAACCCCATCTCTCAAACCACTATGGTTTGAGAGATATTGGCAATGAAAGTTTCCCCTTCCCTCCCATTATTATAAAAGAGTAACTTCATTATAAAGATATACAAAGTGTGTCTGGTTGCACGCACACCTTTCCAATGAAGTAATTGTTTTGCAATAACGGGATTTCGGCTCTGCTGCAGAACCTCATCATGTCGGTCGACACGGATCCCCTTCTGTCAGCTTTAAAGCTGACATCAAGAGAAGGGGAAGGAAGGTGTAACTTTCATTGCCAATATCTCTCAAACCATAGCGGTTGAAGAGATGGGGTTTGTGGGGTTTAGCCTCTACAAATCTATTAAGAGAAAATATTGGCCATTATTAACACTTTAATCAGTGACTCATTCATTGTGACCGACTCACCTGTGCTTAATTAGGGAAATCCTTACATCCTGGCATGTTGGTGACCCTTGAGGACTGAACTTGGACAGCCCTGAACTAATACAAGACAAAGACATTAAATTATTTAAGTATGTCTGCTTTTCAAATACACTTTCTGAATATGTATATGGATCAATCTGCATTGATTAGTCCACCTTACTCAGTAATGATACTTGCCATCATTGCTAATATGTTAAGAACCTTGATTGCATTTAAACGTGTTATACTAATCACACACATTGCAGTTTGTACACATGGTAAATATATGTAACATTAGTTCTTATAACAGAGGTAAAGTGGTACAATTCTTTGGCAAATCAATTGTATGCTGTGGGATAAATACATCTATGGGATAAATGGGTCAGGTAACCCCTTGAACACTAAAGAGGTCTCCAGTGCATTAGAAAACAATGTTTTTGGGAACTCTCTAGTACTCAAGGGGTTAAAAATTTGAATCAATGGGGAGATTTGTATCATACAGTACAGTTAAAGAATCCTCTACCATTAAGTGGGTTAAAGGTTCCATGTACTGTATTTTAGTGGGGATTTCTATTGGTTCTCTATTGTGCATATGGTTTTCTACATGAGAATACACATCTAGTGTATATCTAATGTATTTTTAGATTAGTGGTCTGTTCGATAACAATATAAACCTCTCTGTAATGGCTTTGTTACTGCTCTAGTTTTCTTCTTTGAGACCGCTTTGATAATAAACCTATTAAAACTGGGGCTTTTCACTTATTTTTTTCACATAGCTAGAGCCTTTGAACAGTTATGTCACATTTTTCTTACACAGATCATGTCTATTCAGACATCAAAGTCTGTTATCAAAGAAGATGTTTTTTCTTCCAATTTCCTAATCTAAAGTTCTATGATGTCCACTTATACAATTAATTAACATGCCTTTGTTATTGTAATCATATTCATATGTTCTGAAACCTTCTAAGGAATAAAATATACATATTAACAATTTAAGGACCAGATGGTTTACAGTGCATTGCAAAATATCAGTATAGTACAAAAACAGAGAAATGAACACACACACTAGTTATATACTTCATATAAGTACTAGTCAGATTTTGAGTATCACTCTTTTGTGTCTTGATGATTGGAATTTGATGTGTGCTCCCACATTGTTCTATGTTCTTTTTTTGCTAGCTACCCAGATTCCCCTTTAGACAGATCCAGTGGGGTGTTTTCAGGGACACTGGCCTGCATGTTCACTAACTACCCAGATTCCCCTTTAGACAGATCCAGTGGGGTGTTTTCAGGGACACTGGCCTGCATGTTCACTAACTACCCAGATTCCCCTTTAGACAGATCCAGTGGGGTGTTTTCAGGGACACTGGCCTGCATGTTCACTAACTACCCAGATTCCCCTTTAGACAGATCCAGTGGGGTGTTTTCAGGGACACTCGCCTGCATGTTCACTAACTACCCAGACTCCCCTTTAGACAGATCCAGTGGGGTGTTTTCAGGGACACTGGCCTGCATGTTCACTAACTACCCAGACTCCCCTTTAGACAGATCCAGTGGGGTGTTTTAAGGGACACTCGCCTGCATGTTCACTAACTACCCAGACTTCCCTTTAGACAGATCCAGTGGGGTGTTTTCAAGGACACTCGCCTGAATGTTCCACAAAGGGAAGATGGCACCTGAGCAGAGGCAGGTTTTATATCCTCTTGTGGCTCGTATTGGCACCTGATACATAAGCACTGTGGAGACCAGCAACTCTGGTGAGTAAACACAAATGGGAGGGTTGGGGATCTCCAAGTTATTGCCCAAAGAGTCATTCCCTTTTATTTTGCTTTTTTGTAAACACATTACTGCACATGTACATTCCCGACACACATATTAGAATAATACATAAAATAAATTATTTAAAAGGTAGCTAGCTATACTTTAGAAATAAGTGGTTCTTACTTAAGGTGTATCCAGGTAGGTGTTGTCCATACACAAATCAAGTCTATTTACATTCTTCTTTTTGTTTTCCTCACTGCAAGACTATTAGAGTGTATTATTGGTCAATATCAGTCATCAGTCTACAGTCTGATACGCAATGAGTCTGGTGAACTAAAATACTGGAGCAATTTTGGAGCAAATGGACAGCACAATAGGAGACAGGTATAATGTAACCAAATTGCCATTGATTTAATTGCATTTTTTTAAATACTTGCTAGAAAGGTCTTCTGTGTATTACTAAGCAATGCTTTGAATACCTTTCTAGTATTCAAGGGGATAAAATCCCCATTTAAGCCAATGACAATTTCTCTGTATACCATATGGTGCAGTTGATTTGTTACTGAATGGCTTCAATTCTTGGTGGTAGATCAGCCTCAGTAGAACTAATATACAAATCTCATTTTCTGTCCTGAAAGGTTGGTCTAAAAATAATTCAGCTACCCTTCAGTGTATACATGAATGCACATGAATGGTTTTATGCATACCAGTGCACAATCAAGGCTTTAATGTTAATAAGACCCAAATAACACCCCTATAGCAGGAAAACTGAGTAAAGGTATGTTGATTTCCTCTGCTCTTTGTAGAAGGAGCAGAAGAAAAAAAATCTCCATACACATCTGCCCTGGCCTCACCCTGATGTAGGAGAATGTTGGTACAATAGCTTAGTACATTGGCTTTAAACAGGAGCAGCATCAGTAAAGTGAATCCAGCACCTGCATAAGTGAGAAATCATAAGAGTGCATCCCCATATAAGCTCTTCACAGCTTTTCTCTCTCTCTGAAACATAAATCATTCAATTCATTATAACAACAAACTGCAGGTATATTGCAAAATGTATATAGACATACTAAGATACAGTTTAAAGGATTCCTACCTATGTATGTCTTTCTGGTTAATAAATGAAAAGTCACTTATAACTATAGGTATAGTTCTCCTTTAAAACAACATTCATCATTTAAATGGCTTTAAGTAATATAAGATGTGATTTTTTCTTTTCTGATTTCTGAGTTCATCCGTTGTTAGAAGGGAGTCCAATATACTGTGAATCAATGGACATCTCTTTGGCACACAAATGGTTTATGTCTAGATATGTATAGACAAATGTAAGAAATGTGAGTAAAGTGCACACTGAGCACAAAACAGTTTTTATGCAGATATGCACATGTACAAATGCAGACACACCCATATAGTGTACACACACACACACACACACTATGCCATGGGTGGAGACCATTATAGGCCACCCTGTACCAAAGGTAAAAAGATATTAGGGTTTTACTGCACCAAGACAGTGCTAGGCCTGTGCTTAGTCACATTTAAAGAACATGATCAAACACACCCACATGTCCCACCTCCTGGATAAAAATTTTGCCAAGACGATCAAATGTCACAGATTACCCATTACGATTATCAAAGTGTTTAGTACATATTTACACAAACCCATCATGAATACATTGGGCCTTACACAGAAAGCAAAATATGATCAATTGTGTAGCATAAAAGATGCACCAAACGATCAAAATGTCCATTCATTTAAATTGTGATTTTAAACTCTTGAATGCTAGAGAGGTCTCCACCTCATTGTGAAGCAATGTTTTGGATACATCGCTAACATTCAAGCTGTTAAAAGCTCTAGTTAAATCAATGACAGTTATTATTTCCCTTCTACGATGCAGTCGGCTTGCTGCTTATACAGAAAGAAAACTATGAGCAACTCTGGAGTATACCAACTGCACCATAGGGCATGGGGAAATTCCTCAGAGAAATGGGAATGTTTAGTGCCCCCCTTACAATGCAGTTTGTTTACTCCAGAATTGTTCATCCTTTGCTCCTCAAAAATAAGCACATATTTGTTCACACATCTCCCATAGGTTCTCAGAAAAGGTATAATTTGAAGTTCACGGTAAAAAGAATATGCTGCCAATTTAAAAAACATTTGGAATAAGAGCTCAACTATAAAGAATTTCTCTGTTGTGCCATGAATCTCCTGCAATCTGGATTCTGCCCTTATCACTCCACTGAGACTGCCCTCACTAAAATTGGCCAATAACTTACTCTCTGCTATGTCAAAAGGCTACTATTCCCTACTGATTTTCCTGTATCTGTCAGCTGCCTTTGACACAGTGGGTCATCTGTTTCTCTTCCAAGCTCTCCACTCCCTAGGTCTTTTTGACACCCCCCTTTGGATCTCATCATACCTTTCCAACTACTCCTTCAATGTTTTCTACTCTAGCTCCACTTCTTTGCAGCTCCCACTGTCTGCTGGAGTGCCACAAGAATCAGTCCTGGGCCACTTGCTCTTTTCAGTCTATAACTCTTCACTTGGCAAACTAATAAACTGCTTTAGGTTTCATCACCATTATGCTTATGATACCCAAATCTATCTTCCCTCCCCAGACCACTCCCCTTCCCTCCTGTCTCATGCACCTGATTGTCTCTCTGCTATGTCTTCCTGGATGTCCTCCCATCGTTTAAAACTTAACCTAATCAAAAGTGAACTTATAATTTTCCCTCCCTCTCCATCCAGCCTTCCCTTGGTATTTCTCTCACTGTTAACAACAACTGGGGATGACCTTTGACTCTGCTCTGTTTTTCATTCCCCACATTCAGTCAGAATCCAACTCATGCCACCTTCATCTGTCTAACATCTCTAGAAATCAACCTTTTCTCAAACAAGAGACTACCAAAATACTAATCCAAACACTCATCATATCCTGTCTTGACTACTGTAACTCACTCCTAATTGGCAATCCTCTCACCCAACTTAAACTCACTACAGTCCATAATGAACTCTGGTTCCAGACTAAACCCCCCCAACACACACACACATCACTCCTCTAATGCTGTTCCTCTTTGCCAAACCCTGTATTGAATCCCACTAGAATATAGAATTAAATTCTAAATGCTGGTGCTAATTTACAGAGCCCTTTCTAAAAATACACCCCCTACATTTCATCTCTCATTTCCAAATACATTCCCACTCACCACATTCGCTCTGCACAGGACATTCTTCTCTCTGCCACTCTTATTACATCTTCCCATTCCCACCTATAGGCATTCGCCAGTGCTGCACCTGAGCTCTGGAATTCCCTCCCCCAGCCTTCAGATCTTTAGATGCTTCCTGAAAACTCCCCTCTTCAGGGAAGTCTATCAACCACCCCCATAACTGTTATGAGCAAGGCCACATCAAAAACCTATCGAACTTCTACTCACTATCATTCCCTTCTAAAATCCCTATCCCTCCCACAACCACATCAGAGCTTAATTGCTCAGAGTATTGTTCTCCCAAACAGACCTGCTATTTTACTGGACCACTGCACTCAAAAGTACTTCTTTTTGCCACCCACTTCATGTGTCAGGAAGAGGCACTTACACTCCGTAGCCCTTATACCTTCTGTGTCCCACCTACCTTCCTCTAGACTTTAAGCTCCCACAAGCAGGACCCTCTGATCCTTTTGATTTCAATATTGCATTTGTACATTTTAATGTCTTTGTATGTCTATTGTCTATAATAATGGATATTGCAGTCAGAATTACATAAAAGCATACGTCCCAAGTATCCTTTCTTTGGAGGTACAGTCCATCTAAGACTCAAATCCCTCCGTCCCTCTTTCCTACTCTGGTGTCTCTCTTTTTAGGAGATTAGAATGTGTGGTGTGTATCCACAGCAAAACAACTCAATTTAATGCTTCTTTAATCTATACTATATATAGTTTTTAATATTTATAAAATTATCTGCATAAATACCATACTTTGGTCATTCTAAATCCTTTGTTCAGTTACATAAAAGGTGTCAACAGGTCATGAACTAACCTAAAAATTCTCAGTATTGCGCCAGCCACTGCTAGCACCTTAGCAACATCACCTAAAACAAAAGTGTCCTTCTTTGGCTAACTAAAATGTTGGGAGGTAAATAAAAGGTAAAGTGTTCTTAAGATGTTAAGGGGTGTCTGTCATAGTCCTTAAATGGTTAATCCCTGGTTCTTAAATGTCTAAACATTTTCCAAGTTCTCTCTCCTGTGGCTAACATGTTATAAAGGTATCCTGTTCATTACAGCTGTTCAACTTTATCCTCTACAAACCTATTCGGTTGTATATCTTTTGGTGCACAGAAGACATGTTTACAGCTAAATGGGGGAAAGTGTGATACTTTCAGTTAGATCGTCTCTTTTAACTCCTCAGCTTTGTAGAAATAAAATATGTTTGTGACAGACTTCCCTGAATGAATACAAATTGAGTTTGGTTGGCATTAATCTAATCTAATCTAAGAAGCCAGTAGACAAAATAATAGAAAACACTTAAAAATTAAAAGATATTTGTAAGAACTTTAAAGCGAAACTACCACCCTTTGTAAACTTTGCCCCAAATAATTACCCATCTAGCGACTAGCTGCTTAATAGATGTAGTCGACAGAATTATTACCGCATTATTGAGAATTCTATACTGCTCTTGGATGGACAGCCAGGAAACTGCACAGACATCTTTCCATAATGACACACTGTCAGTCCATTTTGGTCCCAAACGGCTCCTAGCAACGCCTCCTACAGCAAGCTGGGACTGACAGCACAGGCACGCAGACGTCACTATGGACAGATGTCTGCGCTGTTTCCTGGCTGTCCATCCGGGAGCAGTATCGAATTCTCAGTAATGTGGTAATAATTCTGGTGACTAGCACTAGTGAGTAGCTAGTTTCCAGATGGGTAATTATTTGGGGCAGTTTACAAGGGGTGGTAGTTCCACTTTAAACAACCCAATTTTGTTCACTGGCATACATAACATTCTGTGTGGAACTGTGTACATCAATATAAAAAATAAGCGCTAAGGACTTCAAATTATGCCCTTTTTAGAGACTGAGGGGGATGTATGACCTTTGTCCAGCACCGATGGAGTCAACACTTGGTATTACCTGGAAGTTATACATTTATGTAGAAGAATCGCGGTGAGTGATCATCTACTTGGATTTATTAGGACATTGTATGCGTGGCTTGTAAGACCCATGGTGAGTGAAACCTTCCTGTGTTGCAGATACACTTTTATATATATATATTTATGATTCAGCAATACCGGTGTTTATATTAGGATATCGGAGCGGTTTTATTTTTGTTTTTCCTTTGGATGTATGAACATACCTGAGCTTACATTTTGAACAAAGAAAATGTGGAACAATTTTCGTATTTAGAGCAGATGCTTTCTAAGACTTTACAAACAAAGCCATGAATGAACTCAATATTTCTCATCCTGGTGCCTGAGAAACCATATTTTAGAGACAAAATAAAAACAAGCTCCTTGTGCTAGAGCTCACAGGAACGTTTACTGCACCCTAGGCACAGGGGATAAAGTTGTTGGAAGCAGGGAGGAAACCAACAAAGAGGTGGTGGTGGCCATCTTGGATCCACACTAAAGCTGTGGCCTAACTCTTCAAATAAAATCATTGCTTTGTATTTATTGTATATGATGCTACTAAGAGAGCCCGTACATAAGGTGGGTGGGCAACATGAGGCCCTCTAGTTGTTGTGCAATACAATTCCTATCATCCACAGTCAGCCACTGGAATAATGGGAGTTGTAGTACACAACAGTTGGAGTACCTCAGATGCATACCCCCACCAACCTAGAGTAAGTAAATGTTTTTGCAAGAGTCTCTAAGAGACTCGGGAGTATTTGACTGAATATTGTTCAAGCTATAAAATCATCTGTGAATCCATTTGTAGGTGTTTCAAAGCAAGAGAAATAATGCAACATGCAACAGGGCATTCTGAAAATCTCAAGGGTACACATATTAAGTACACAATATCATAAATATATCTAACCGTCAAAAGATTAAACAGGACAGATTGTACATAACAGTTTAATTTGAATAAGTTCCAAAATCAGGACCAGATTTTCCTTCTAGATGCCCCTAGGCAAGACATTCTAGAACCCTTAGCTCCGCCCACGGTCACACCACAAGCATTATTTCTGATGTGTTGGAGATCTCTCTAGCATCCAAGGGATTAAATAATTGCATGTAAAGGCGTATAAAACTGGTGCAGGGACACTGAGCTTGCTCTGGATACACCCACAATTCAGAATATGGGTGTGGCCAGAACAGCTGAGACACCTCTCAAAAGCTGGAGCTCAAGCAGTTGCCTACTCTGCCTATTTTGAAATCCAGCCCTGTCTAAAAAAATACAAATTCAAGCTGATGTACTAAGAAAAACTGAAGTAATTCTGGAGCAAACCAACTGCACCACAGAAGATGAAATAAAATCCCACATTTCTTACAAATTTAAATGGTACTTTAAAATTAATGGAAATACTTTTTGATTTTAAGTAGGACTATCATTACATCATGCAGTCATGGGTATACATGGGCAGGTCCCGGTATGAGCTCTGTATTCTGTTTCAACCCACATTTACGAGGGAGCTGAATCAAGATTTGTTCCGTGTATAACATGGATGTCAAAATTCAGTTCTTAGAGGCCACAAACAATCCAGGATTTAATGATGTTCATTCTTCAGCAGGTAAAATAAAATTAATGACTCACTAGCTGACTTGTGCTTAATCAGGAATATCCTGAAGTCCTGGCCCATTTGCTGCTCTTGAGGAAATTACTTCAACAGCCCTGATGTCTAATAAGAGGTATAGTCCATCAGTGCCTTGGCACTGGTTTTTGCTCCAATAGATTGCATGAAAACATGGATATCTCTAGTTGGCCAATGAGATGACATCTCTTTTTGGCCAGTCAGAGGGCAGGTTGTACCACCACCAGAATGCAGTTCACATTCCCTCAGCATAGGTCTTGGCAGGGAGTAAAGCAGCATCTTGGAAAAGGCAGCATGGGGCAGTGAGTGCAGCTAAAACTGCATTACTGAAGATGTTTGTGAGAAAGCCAGTGACTGAGCTGTAGTATGCCTATAACATACAGACTGTATAATATGCACTCTGATAGCAGTCACTATGCAAAAGATTATGTAGTATGCACACTAGCAGACAGTGACTATCTTTACCACAAATAGCACAGTGAGCAGTATATTTAATAATCTGAGTGACAGATAGCAGGAAATACATTGCTCTGAGCAAATATATTCATCGGCCAGTTCTGATAATATTGTATGTCTGTCTTTTCTAATGTTAAATTCATGTTATTTTCCCATTGGCCTACAACAAGCTATATGCAGAACAATAATAAAATAAGTAATTGTCCCATAATCCTCTTACAGTCATGAAAAGTGTTATTTGCAATAAAAAAATAATTCTAACTATATATATATATATATATATATATTGTGTTGTGCGCATGATACATTCTATGTCTATGTGGCGGGTGGCCTGCTGTTCACAGTGCACTAATTACATATGAGTCCCTCGTCAGCTATTGCAAACATTGAACGGTATTCTGTAGTGCCGTTTCTTTTCCCCAGAATCAGTCAGTGCTCCTTAGTACATCAGCCTCATTCTCTCTGCCTCTGTAATAATATGTCCCAGTCTATCCCATAAGCACTTTTCTATTTATTTTCTTCTACTGAAGAGCTAATCTTTTTTACCAACTGCCAATAATGTGTCTCATGTTCAACATTATATTGCTTTATCAATTCTTGTAAAAGCCTCTTCTATTTTAATTGCAACATTGGATTTTATGTCATCTATGTGCTGAATAATAGATACATCTCTTTAATATCTTAACAGTCCCATCTAGTGCAGTGCTACTAATGTGCGTAGCCTTATTTTACTCAGCACTTTCATTCATAACACAGCATAATATTAACCCTTTCAGTGCCAGAGTGGTGCACAATGCATTGTAAAGCAATGTATTGTGAACCCTTCTGGCACTGAAAGGGTTAAACAAAAAATTAGTAACCAAACCTGCTTTTCACATCTCAGATTTCAGTAAACTACGCATGACCTTTCTTGGCATTATGAGGATAGGCTACATCTTGAATATTAATTTTGAAATTAAAAACAATATTATTATGTTGCAATCAAGTTTTTTTTTCTTTCACTAAATTGTAGCAAGGGGTTAAAACCAAATGTAAAGGACTATTACCATGTTTTACTAAATGGTAGCAGACTACAAAACCTGGGACTGCACTGTGCAATGCCAAAAAGTCTCCTATCAGCTGTTTGGGGGTAGAAAAGTGACCCTTCAGCTGACATTGAATTAAAAAGCAACCCTGGTGTTTAAGGGTCACAACCACAAGCTCCATAGTTTGCACACAGTCTCCATAGACCCCTAATGTCAGTCTTGAAAGGCCTTTCTGGGGTCTATGTAGGATACGCACTGAACCCAATACAACTGTACTGTGAATCTCAAATGTCACAATTTAGTCTCTCTCTCTCACAGGACCAAAGAGGGCAAACTGGGGGGTCTCTTTATCTGCTTTCCACCACCCACTGGCATTCAGGGGAGGTATCTAATTTTAATAGCTGACTCCCATTTGGGTCGGCCATTCATTAGAGGTGGTATCAAGGATTGCAAGAGAAAATGCTGTTAGTGTGAAAAGTCTTCCCCCAAAAGCCACTGTGCAGACCTTCCTCACTGCAACTTTACTGCATTCCATTAAAGGTGCTGCATGCTGGTGAAAGGCCTGCGTGAAAGGCACCACGGTCCAACATGTTACCTTTCACCACAGTCCATGTTACCTTTTACCATAGTCCAACATGTTACCTTTTACCACAGTCCATGTTACCTTTCACCACAATCCATGTTACCTTTCACCACAGTCCAACATGTGACCTTTCCCCACAGTCCATGTTACCTTTCACCATAGTCCAACATGTTACATTTCACCACAGTCCATGTTACCTTTTACCACAATCCATGTTACCTTTCACCATGGTCACCAGGTCCAATGCAACATCTCTGAATTGATATTTCCTATTGGCATTTGGGAATTTTTATTTGCCCCACTGGTGTGGCAGAATTGTTACTTTGTGCACATTGCCCTTGTCTGTCTATGATCATGATCCAAACTAGTTGCTTTAACACCTAAGATCTGGTCCATTAATGTTTTCATTTGAGCTTAAGTTTGCAAATTAATTGAATATGTACATGTTTCGCTTTCCTCACCTCATTTACCACCACAGATACACAAGCTTCCGTTGAACTGAATCAGAGATAAATGAACCAGTAAGCAAATGCTTGAGTGTGGAATGAACCGAGCAGTTTAGCTGGTGGTGAACCAATCAGTTTTCCTAGAGTGGCCAGCTCACTCATTTGCCTTTTAGATTGAGACTCATTTTGAATAGAAAGCTGTTAAATAGTTTTTTCAGTTGACTTTAACTGCAGTTTTTTTTTTCCTTTTGCAAAGCCAACCTGCAGAACAGTTATTCAGATCAGTTCACAAACAGGGCAGTAGCCAAAACGGTGCAGTTCAATACGATAAAGGAGAAATTTTAGGAGCAAACCAACTACTCCATAGGGAGCAAATAAACATTTCCAAAATGCCCATTTGTTTAAATGTGAATTTTAACCCATTGAATGTGAGACGTTTCCAATACATTGCTTTACCATATGTTGGAGACCTCTTAGGCACTCAGGAGGGTTAAATGCCTATTTAAATCAATAGCAATTTTTATTTCCCCCCTATGGTACAGTTGCTTTGCTCCTGAACTGCACCTCTTTAGTCTACTGAACTGCACATTAAAGGTTCGGTATTGGAGAAGACAACCTGCAACTGATGTTAATGGGGCTTTCAACACCTTGAATGCTAGATAGGTCTCCAATACATTGCAAAGCAATGCATCAGGAACTACTCAGCATTCAAGGTGTTAAAAGCACCATTTAAATCAATCTAAACTTTAGGAATGTTTGTTTTTCTTCTGTGGTGCAGTTGTTTTGACCTGCACTGCTTCAGCTTCCAGAATTGCACCTTTTATAAAAAAAATTGAATCTTTATGAGAACTGTATTTTTGAGTGCCAGTGAGGTATCCAATGCATTGCAATGCAATGCAATGCACTGGATACCTCTCTGGCACTCACAAGGTTAAATACTAGATTTGTAAGTAAGCCCAAAAATTGTTGAGGCAAGCTCAAATCTTATGTGTTAATCAACCTGTATTTTATAGAAGCATTCCAGGACCGACAGATGGTTCACCCAAATATTACACACATCGTTATCAGCTGATTTCCCAAATCGTGCAACAGTCTCATAGTACTGGTGTTACATCGGTTAAACATTTAAAGCATTCATTAGCAAATCTAAGAATGTAGGTTTTGTGGTGGGAGGTTAGACTGAAGAGTAATCTTATTTCACCTAAAACAACACTGGTTATTTTGAAACAGCTTTCAAAATAACTTATATTTTTTATTAGCTATTTTTTTTTATATAGAAACCTAATTTTTGAGTTTAGAGTGATAAATGATGCTTACTGCGGTCTGACATGCAGACACTTCCTGTCTTATCCCTACATTACCTCCCTAGCTTAATGACTCTGCTCAGCAATGCATTGCTAACCTTCCCTAGCCATGAAAGGGTTAAAGTGGACGTGTCTGCTGGAGTAGTCAGTGATTCATTAGCGTAAGAAGCATCACTAAACACCTTAATTAGCATATGGAACATCATTAAAAAGCTTAATTAGCATATGAAACATCACTGAAATGCTCAATTAGCATATGGTATGTCACTGGTACTTGACAGGGACTGCAATTAGCATACATTACCATAGTGTACCAAGTATGACTAGCTCATGAAATCTATATTTGCTGGCTGGTGTTTTGGTTAACATGGCACATAGGCAGTTTTTTATGAAGTTTTCAAATACGTAAACTTGAATCAAGGTGACAGGTCCATTTTAAGTGTCAGTGAGTGAGGCAATTTAGGGCAAAGACAGGAAGTGCCTGCATGGCATGCCTTAATTCCTAAAATCTATGTATTTAACCCTCTGGGTGCCAGAGAGGTGTGCAACACATTGCTCTGCAATGCACTGCGTACCCCTCTGGCACTCAAGGGTTTAAATAACTTAATAACTAACTTTGCAAATATAAAAGCACATATATGTGATTTCGAAAGCTCTCTCATTATCAATAAAGTCGTTTTTAGAGTCTTTTTAAGCTAGGATTTTATAATTATTATTATTATTTTTGATCTGTCACATAGAACATGTGGCACCAAATTCAGCAAGCTAAAATGGTGCAATTCTGTAACAAACCAACTGCACAACATGGGACAAATAAATAGCCCCTTTGGTACAAATGGGGCTTTTGATCCCTTGAATGTTAGGAAGGACCCCAATGCACTGTGAAGCGATGAGCTGGAGGCCTCTCACGTGCTCAATGTGTCAAAAAGCTCCAGTTAAATCAGTGGTTCTCAACTCCTGTCCTCAGGACCCACTAACAGGCCAGGATTTGATGATTTCCTTGTTAGAGCACAGGTGAGTTAATCAGTGTGAATGAGTCTCTGATCAACACACCTGTGCTCTAGCAGAGAAATCCCTAAGTCCTGGCCTGTTAGTGCACAGGTGAGTTAATCAGTGTGAATGAGTCTCTGATCACCACACCTGTGCTCTAGCAGAGAAATCCCTAAGTCCTGGCCTGTTAGAGCACAGGTGAGTTAATCAATATGAATGAGTCTCTAATCACCACACCTGTGTTCTAGCAGAGAAATCCCTAAGTCCTGGCCTGTTAGTGCACAGGTGAGTTAATCAGTGTGAATGAGTCTCTGATCACCACACCTGTGCTCTAGCAGAGAAATCCCTAAGTCCTGGCCTGTTAGAGCACAGGTGAGTTAATCAATGTGAATGAGTCTCTAATCACCACACCTGTGTTCTAGCAGAGAAATCCCTAAGTCCTGGCCTGTTAGAGCACAGGTGAGTTAATCAATGTGAATGAGCCTCTGATCAACACACCTGTGCTCAACCAGAGAAATGCCTAAGTCCTGGCCTGTTAGAGCACAGGTGAGTTAATCAATGTGAATGAGCCTCTAATCACCACACCTGTGCTCTAGCAGAGAAATCCCTAAGTCCTGGCCTGCTAGTGCACAGGTGAGTTAATCAATGTGAATGAGCCTCTGATCACCACACCTGTGCTCTAGCAGAGAAATCCCTAAGTCCTGGCCTGTTAGAGCACAGGTGAGTTAATCAATGTGAATGAGCCTCTGATCATCCCACCTGTGCTCCAGCAGAGAAATCCCTAAGTCCTGGCCTGTTAGTGGGTCCTGAGGACAGGAGTTGAGAACCACTGATTAAAATCAATAAGGATCTGGAGAATTTTCATTTGTTTCCTATGGTGCAATTGGTTTGTTCCCAGGTTTCAATACTTTAGATTGCTGAATTAGGCCCAAAGTTTGTATTTCCCACTTATGATCTGACTGCACTGTTTTCCTCCCTCGGTTAGGTTCAGCTACTGTACAAAATAACTTGTTCATCAAAATATACTACAACAAACCAACTGCATCATGGCAGAAACTGAAAATTCCCATTGGTTTAAATTGAGCTTTTAATACCTTGATTGTTATTGAGGCTTAGTACTGGAGAGGTTAAAAGTCCTGTTTGAATCAATGGGAATTTGAGGCATTTTCATTTCCCCTTTATGGTTCCGTTGGTTTGCCCCATCTTGATGAATACATCCCATAAACCACTAGGTGGCAGTGACAAGGTCACTGTGAGAAGTCACACAAGATAGGTAAACTTAACCTGATGGCGTAAGTCACAAAAACAACCATCATCTGCAGCAGTAGTTTCTGGAAGCAACAGAGGGTCCTTTGCACAATAGAAAGGTGGAGCAAACCCACTGCACCATAGGGGAAAAATAATTTACATTGGTTTTAATGGGGATTTTGTTTTATCCTCTTGACTGCTACAGGTCTCCAACACATTGCAAAGCAACGCATTAGAGATTCAAGGATTTAAAAGCACTATTTAAATAAACTGGACTTGGGGAATTTGTATTTCTCCTCTATAAGTTTGTTGGTCTGTTCCACAATTGCTCCTCTTTTCTTTAATGCATACTGTAAGGCCCTTCCTGTTAATTCTCCTCACCCCAAATGTACCTGGAGGACGTGACTGGACTGGGGCTGCAGTCCATCCAGGCACTGCAACTGATGTTGGTCAATCAAATTGGTTAATGGATTTGTCTAAGACCTGTCCCTTCTTCAACGAGCTGCAATTAGCAGTAGACAACTAATGTAACCCATGTGAACAAGCTCTTTGAGAAAGTTTCAGTTGCTCATTTTTAAGCAGATTAAACTGCTCTTGCATTTTGCATTTGTCATCAGTATTGACAATTGGGCCTTTTTCATCTAAATATTTTTCGACAGTGTTTCACCAACTAATCACCTAGGACCAGGCCTGCTGATAAAGCTGGGGAAACAGTGGGGGGAACACAACAGTTACTGCCAATGCATTGATGCTGTTCCATGTAGGATAGGAAGCTGTCCTGTGAAATGTGATTCCCATAGACCCACTGTACTTAGCATGAAAGCCTGAGGATCTATGCAAATTACACATGCAACTCAGGAATTTGTGGCTGAGAGCCATTGACTTCAGGGTTGCATTTCAGCCAAATGAGCCAGTATTCTGATCCCCAGAACAGGTGACAGGAGCTATTCAGAGCTGCACAGTGCACCCCTGGGCTTATTACTAAGTTTGATCCCATAAGAGCAGACTTAGTAAACTTTGATCATTTTGTTTAATCAGAATGACTACATTTCTGATTGCCTCACATGAGCTCAAGCAGGGACATCTTAATGACATGGTCTGTTAGCGGTCTCTGAGGACAGTTTGGAGAATCACTGTACCATATCATGAAGATGGTTGAAGGGCAGTTTTGTAAAGTATATTAAAGTGTGTGTTGCACTTTAATTCCGTGGGTACTAGAGATATCTCTAATGCATGTGAAATACTGTTAGATAAGTCACAGGCATTCAAAGAGTTAGTTCGTGGCTGTGTGACCAGATTTCCATTTTTTAGAGACTTCTGGTTCAGCAGATACCAGCATCAAGTTTGTATATTCATTCAATGCTTGATGCCTGGGATCAGTTTAGACCCTTAGCACTGTCAGAGCATGAATGTATGCATTAGCCATACTATGCACTGTATATTGAAAGAAGAGTGGAGGAATTCTGGGGCAAACCAACTGCACCATAGGATAGAAATAAAAATTCCAACAATTTTCTCTGATTTAAATGGAAATTTCTACCCCTCGAATGCTTGCATTATCAAACTGTCTAGTATTCAAGGGGTTAAAAGCGCAATTGAAATCAATGAGGATTTTCTAATCTCTCACCTGTGGGTATTGGTTAGACCAAGAAGTGCTCCACTTTTTCTTTTGAAGATATGCCCCATAGGGCAGAATGCAAGAAACATAGGCAATATTTATTATGATGTACTTTGGATGGAAAAATTATTATTGCCAAAATGTTATTGAATTGAAGATGTTTTTTTATGACATGGTTAAAATGTCAGTCATTTTGTGAGCAAATTAGCAATTAGGCCTAATCAGTAAAGCAGTTAGTACACATGTTCATACATTTGGTTAACTATGCCATTAATTTAAGAGCATGCGCTAACTTTGCTGTTAATTTAAGAGCATGTGCTAACTTTGCCATTAATTTAAGAGCATATCCTAACTTTGCTGGTAATTTAAGAGCATGCGCTAACTTTGCCATTAATTTAAGAGCATACCCTAATTTTGCTGGTAATTTAAGAGCATACCCTAACTTTGCCATTAATTTAAGAGAATGTGATAACTTTGCTGGTAATTTAAGAGCATGTGCTAAATTTGCCATTAATTTAACCTTGCCATTAAATTAAGAGAATGTGCTGACATTGCTGGTAATTTAAGACCATGCACTAATTTTTCTATTAATTTAACAGCATGTCATAACTTTGCTAGTGATTTAAGAGAATGTGCTAACTTTGCCGTTAATTTAGGAGCATGTGTTATTCAGCATCCAGGTGTTAGTATGATTCTTGCATCAAAATGTGAGCAATCACAAATAGCACATAAAGTTATGGCTTTCAAAACATAGCTGATGCCCATTTCTAGCATTCCTCTCTTAGTTTTTATCTTGATACATCACTCACTTTAGATTATAACTCAAGGTTAAATTAGACAATATGAAGCAATACACTAGAATCTGTTTAATGCAGTTTATGTTCTTAGTGATTCTGATGTCTTTCTCCCTAAGTGCACTAAAGGAGTCTGGACAGAATGGATATACTTCATTATGAGAAGAAAGCCCTGAACGTTCTGTGCAGATGAAACAAAAAAGATATAATAATCAAAACAACAACTGGTGATTGCTCACTGCAGTTTCCTTTGTTAAAAGCCCAAGGTGAATTCATCTAATCAAATCCTTACCTGCCAAGAAATGTCCTCATCAACAGTAATCATTTCCTAATTAATGTATCCAATTAACTTGCATTGCACATGCTCAATTCCCTTCAGTTCTTCCTCTGATTGTATATTTTCTACATGATGGTTTTGTATTTACTATCAAACCATACTGATAATGGTCTATTAATCCTTTGAGAGCCAGAGAGGTATCCAATGCATTGCAACCTCTCTAGCACTCAATGGGTTAAAGTAGAAGTAACACCTGCCAAACACACACTTAACTTTTATAGCCAGACAATTCTAAAGGTCCTTATTTTGCCTTTGTTCAAGAGATAATATCTTCGATCAGTTGTGGATAGCGTGTTCATGGATTAGGACATACCATTTGCCAGCAGGAACGAAGGACACAAACTTCACCTACTGTACAAGGTAATCTTAAAGGGATAGTAATGCACCAATATAATGCCATATCCGATTATACATTGTTCCTTTCTATAATGCTCCGTAAAGTTCTAAACATCCATATCGGTGTACCAATGTCATTCTTCTTCCCTTCACATCTGAAAGCTGATCACTTGACCAGAGAGATCAGAATGAGGGACAATATTGTGTGTGTGTGTCTGTAATAGGAAAACCCTGCCCCTCTTGACAAAGTGGAGCAGGGTTTTCTTTATACTGCCACAAGATTACCCCTTGTTGCGATCCATCCGTAGCGGCTTTCTGCTCTGAAGGAAAGAAGAGTGACGTAGGGAAAAGGGGTGGTGCGGGACTTTACAATCAAATTACAGTCAAACTACACTGATACAGATGCTTAGAACGGTACTGTGTAATAAATAATCGGATATGCATTTATATAATTACATTGCTATCTCTTTAACCCTTTATCCCTCTCAGCCTCAGAGTGGCAGCCAATGCATTGCATTGCAGTGCTTTAGATAGCTGTCTGGCACGCAACGGCCAAGAGGGGAGTGCATCATATTGCTTCCCAGTGCATTTCGCACCCTTCTGGTCTTAAAGGTGTAGTAGGTATAGTAGGTGCCTGTTTCATTTTGGGACCATTAGGATTTTCTAGCCATATTAATGGGGGTTATTATTAGGAGGTAAGAGTTTTATTTTAAAACTGCATTGAGACTACATTTTCCAATGGGCTGTATGTATTAAAGAAAAGTGATAAAATTATGGGTCAAACCAACTGCACCACAGGGGCTACATACAAGAAATACAAGAAAAGTAATTTAACATAATTGTTTCCACAATGAAATTACTTTTTTAAAGGAAAAATACATGTTATTGGATCTCTCTTGTAGAGTAAAACAAGGGTACACCCACTGCTGGGAGAATATTTTTATAAAGAACCCCATAGGAGAGTATAATTACTACAACACTCCATAGTAATTTAAAAATACACCACCTGGTGACCAAAATAAAAAATTGCAGTTTAATGTAAAAAATAATTCTGAACACTAATACCTTTGTTTATTCAGAAGGAAAACCCATATACCATATATATATATATATATATATATATATATATATATATATATATATATTTTTTTTTTTTTTTTTTTTTAATACTCAGAATTACTAAATAACATTTTTATCAGGTGCTATATTTTAGTAAATAATCTTTAAAGAGGATCTATCATCTTTCCAATTGCCATCCATACTGGGAACTTTCATCCTGAATTTATTCCACCCCTCTAGCAGCCTAAGAAGATGATGAGAGGGTATATTCTGGATATAAGACTAATTAAGCATACTTAATCTCAGCTAGTCAGAGAACAAATCTCTCCTGAGATTAGATTCCCCAACTACTAAACCAAAGATGCCTAAAGCTACTAAGCAGTTTACAAAATACAAATAAAAAGATATGGTCAGTATTTATAGATAAATTTAATAAAACTAAATGCTGTGTAGGTAACCTGTCTACTTTAACCCGTTAAGGACCCATGATGTGCAAGTATCATCATGGGTGAACTTGCCAGAAGGACCAATGATGATCCTGGCATGTCAGGGCTTTCAGGGCTCCCCGGATGGCTGTAAGCTGATCATAGAGCCCTGAATACAATCATTAAAAAAAAATGCTCTGTGGTCCTTAAGTGCCGCCGTACACACGTGTGCCAGTCCTTAAGGGTTTAAATGTATAAGGGGGTTAGTGTTTCTTTAACCCAGTGATGCCAGAGGTGTGTTCAATGCATTGCTTCACAATGAGTTGGACACCCCTCTGGCACTCATTAGATTAATCATTAATCCAAAAATGATAAATCTGACGTGCTTAATAAATGTTATACTTGATGTGAAAACACAGTCTCATGAACAATGAAATCTAATAGAGGGAAACTTCCACCAGATACTGTTGAGTCTCAGTGCAACGTTCCTGCCATTCAAATGTGTGATGTATTGTCACTGACAACAATACAGAGAAAACAGTCTTTTGTGGTTTCATTTTGTGTGTGTAATTACTTTAATATGAGATAGAAAACGAAAACCCCTCTGTGTTTCTACTGCCTCATCACGCTAACATAAAAAAAGTGTCTCGATTGTTTTGTATCCATTCAATGGCATGAATCCTGTAATTCAGGCCTGTTCTTGCACATCCAGCTGTGCCGGATTGTTGTAAATAAAGAGACAGAGTGATATGAAATGCTGTCCTGAAGGAACAAAGCCGAGGTCACCAGGGCTGTCATTACCTGAAGCCACAACGGGATTCAGTAGAGGCTTGAAGGGAAGGTGAAGGGATTTTGGGTTGACCCTTATTATACAAAGGGCCTTATGCAGAAAGCAAAAAGATGAGCAATTCTGAAAATACACGCTCTGCAAATACAATGTCACATTGGTTTAAATGGGGCTTTTAACCCCTTGAATACTAAAAAAATCTTCAGTGAATTTCTTCACAATGTGATGTAGACCTCTCTAGCATTCAAAGGGTTAAAAGCTCCAATAAAATCAATGTGAAATGTTGTCATTTGTCTTCTATGGAACAGCTGGTTTGCATTGGAATTTCTCATCTTTTGCAGTTGTTCATCTATTTTTTAAGGTCCCACTATAATGAGTGCATAAGGCAGTTATTCTCAACCAGGGTGTCGTGGCACTTTGGTGTGCCACGGAGATCAACTTAGGGTGCCCTGTGTTTTCTATAAACACTAACAAAAATGGACTTATAAATAAAGATTTATAGAAATTGTTATGCACAATATGTTTAGTTATAGTATTATGATTATAAGACCTAATAAGACTGTATATTTATGAAGTGTACTCTTCATTATGCCCTTGATAAAATACATTAAATATGTTAGGGGTGCCCTGAATGTTCAGATAACGTATTAGGGGTGCCCCGAGCCAAAAAAGATTGAGAACCACTGGCATAAGGTGATCGGGGGGAGACGTACTAAGGTGTGATACAGAGGTGATGAAGTGGCAATAACGTCTCCAGTGATATCAGTCCTCCAGTTCCTATGTTATTCTATTGAGTCTATGCATTAAGATCTTTCCCACTCGAGAAATGTAAGTGCACTGGATACATAGAATAACATAAGAAACTGGATAATTGATCTCACTGGAGACGTCAGCTCCACTTTATCACCTCTTTATCACACTTTGTGCATCTCCCCCTGTTACCCTTTCAAGTGAAGGATATATAAAAACACACACAGTCTCCCTTATCCCTGTACAATCCTGCAGAATGTAAGTTTCATAAGCATCCTGCATTTAAAGGGATACCTGAGGGGAGATGCACTAAGGTCTGATGCTATAGCAATGTGTGAGCACAATGCACTAACAATTAGGTATGTGGGGGGATTTATTCATTAGCATGGCAGGGTGTCGAACTGCTGGGGATATGTAAGGGATGCCCTCCATCACTGGCAACAACCCTGAAGTCTGATTGCATCCTCTCTGCTCCCCCACTCTCCCACTGTGAGAATGGAGAGGATGTGCTCAAACTTGAGCATCACAAACCCTTTCAGTGCCATAGGGATGTGTATTGCATACGCCTGTGACACTGAAAAGGGTAAAAAGATATGTAAAAGTTTGCAGCAAAAAAGTTGTGTTTCAACTCTTTGAGGACCAGAGGTGTGAAGAATGCATGAAGATGCTTCCTTCAGGTTGCCTTGAACCACTTAAATGGCCTCACATGTATAATAAATGATAATACTAAATGCTTTCAAAGATGCAAAGGAAATAACAATTGTTTTCACATCAGATGCGATTGTGTTAAGGTGAGAAAGCTGATGACTGACAATGACAAGAATTAGAAATATTAGCCACATACTTAAAACCATTTCAACAAAGTACAGGATGGAAGTATATTTCAAAGGAGTAAAAATGTTAGGACAAGAGGCCCTAGTCTAAAACTAGAGGGACACGGGTTTAGACGTAATGTAAGAAAGTTTTACTTCACTGAGAGGGTAGTAGATAAGTGAAATAGCCTACCAGTAGAAGTGGTAGAAATTAATACAGTGACAGAATTTAAGCACACATGGGATAGGCATAAGGCTGTCCTTAGCATAAGCAAAGACCAAGGACCAAAAAAGGCTTGAGGTTTTTACAGTAGGAAAATGGGCAGACTAGATGGGCTGAATGGTTCTTATATGCTGTCAAGTTCTATGTTTCTATACCCCTGTGTATGTTTATTACATAAAACAAGTTCTGGGTTCAAAAGCAAACTATAATACTAAAGCGCCTCAATTATATAAAGTCAGCGATTTGCATTAAGTTTAGGGAACAGAAGCTATGTGATCGCAGATGACAGTGGATGCTTTGCCAAGCTGCCGTTCTGACATCCACTCACCTCGGCTAACACAATTCCATCAGATGTGAAAAAAATTGCAATTTTCATTGTATCATTGAAATAATTTAGGATTATCATTGATTAGACATTTGAGGCCTTTTAAGTGGTTCAAGGCGAATTGAAGGAATCAACCTTATACTTTACACACCCTTTTGGTCCTCAAGGCATTAAAGCACAACTCTTTTACCACAACATTATTACACTACTTTTTACCCATTTCAGTGCCACAGGGGTATGCAGTGCACATCCTTGTGCCACTGAAGGGGTTAAGGGAGGGCTACTGCTATCTAGCAGAGAGAGCAAACTGTCCTCTGACTCCATAGAGTGCTATAGGGAGATCCAACATTGCCATCCTCAGGTAGGTGATTTTGGGACTGTGAACTCCAACAGTAAGGGCTGCTGTCAGTGTTTACGGCATGTGGAGAACAGCAACAGTAATATATAAACAAACCTACTTGAATACAACCATTGTAAACCTGTCAAAGGCATGGTGGATTCATGGTGATGTTGGAGGATTGTGGCAGATTCACAGGGATATGATGACAGAGACATTTTAGTGCATACTGTCAACATGCACTCTCCATGAATTTGCCACCATCCTTGTTCTCATCGCCCTTTAGTGTATCTCCCCCAGATTATCTTATAGATGTAAGAGCACAAAAATAAATCAACCCACAAGAAAACACAGTTCTATTTTAATATTCTTTTACAGAAATACTGAGTGCTATGTGTTAAAATCTCCCAGATGCAAAGCTAGGCCAAAAAAAGCACAAACTGTTGCACCCTACAGGGCAGAACTACTGGTGGTGCAGCTAAAACAAATCATGGAGGCCCACCAGCAAAGGGGCCCATTGACAAGATAGCTTGTGAAGCACTGCCAGCTCAAGAGACTCCAATCTTCAAAACCAATATAATGTCCTTCACCCTCTAGGTCCTTGCAACTTTATTGGGCTTCAGACTCTGGGTGTTCATAGAGTGTCCATAATTCAGAGTTCTGAGACAACAACTTTGTGTAATGTGTCTCTCAATGTGTCATCTTTCTTTTACAGGGTCTTAGAGCACTGCATTCTGGGGAACTGTAACAGATAGAGGCAGGTATAGCAAAAGCTTCAAAATTGCTCCACAATGAGATCAGAGCTCAGTGAGTATTCCTTTCCCATAACCACTGTGAGGTAGAGGGTGCTGTAGTGCAAGGAATATGGGGAAAAAGAGAAATATAGATGGACAGAAGGGGCATTGCTACGTACAGGTTGCATGAACTAAAGCCCCAGATCTCAATGTTTTGCTTACCGCTGTCCTTCAATAGCTAAATCCAAGGTAAAATTGGTTGATTGGAGCATTTAATTGTGCTTCTCTCCCTACAAATATTTTAGCCAACTATTAAAAATACACACACACATTTTGAAGATATGGCTCAAACAATTGGATTGTACTGGGGCCCAACTTCTTTTGTTTCACTACTGGCACCATGTGGGACACACATTCTTGGCAACATAGGCATCCAAAATCACCATTGATTTAAATGAGATGTTTAACCCCTTATCCCTACGCATTAATGTTACTTCTGTGACAAAACAATCACACTTTATATCCTATATAATAATTCGCTAAAACGTGTGTTATGACAAAGTAATGCGCAGTAAATACTGCTGCGTGTGCTGCAGTCATGCAGTCTACTGCGCATGACTGCCCCGCGACTGGCTGGCAGTGGCACTGTGGCCCGTGTAACGGGCTCTTCAACTAGTATCAAATAAAGAAGCCCATTGATTTCAGTTGGATTTTATCTGTAGTATGCAAAGTGCAATCTTTTTGTGCTAAAATGTATACATTTTTCCTTACATTAAAAGCCAATGTGGAGCAGCACTGAGGCAAACTAACATCATCAGTGGAGGGCAAAAACACATTCGATTTGATTTAAATGTGGCTTTTAATCCCTTGAATTGAGTCTCAATGTACTGGGGACTTCTCTCATGCAAGGGGTTAATATCAGCCAGAAAATGTCTTTTGAATGTGTTTTGCAATTCTAGACAGTTACATGTTGTTGTTACATGTAATAACTCAAATCCAGATTCAGACCCAATGGTCCATGTCTCCTGATGTCATCTTCAACTGGTAACAGCTTTGGAAGCTGCATATGAAAGTTCAGAAATGAGCATATGTGTGGATCCTGCAGTGGGAGTTAGAGCCAGTCTCAGAGGGAATAGCTTACATGATTATATGACAAACATATTTGGAACATCTATCACTTGATCACCATTCCTACACATACAGGTACACCTTTAGCACGCAGTTACATGCAGGGACTGGAGTACCTCTCTGGCACTCAAAGGGTTAAGGCTTTCAGTTTAACCCTTTGAGGCTGATTTAAGAAGAAGAACTGGAGCAAATCTGGAATAAACCAGCTGCATTATCAGGTACAAATAAATTTTAACCCTTTGAATGTAAGAGAGTTTGCCAATGCATTGCAAAGGAAAGC
Source organism: Rhinophrynus dorsalis (assembly GCA_037306005.1). Lineage (NCBI taxonomy): Eukaryota > Metazoa > Chordata > Amphibia > Anura > Rhinophrynidae > Rhinophrynus > Rhinophrynus dorsalis. Next base: position 255,783,242 of record CM074721.1, read on the forward strand.
ATTGGAGACCTCTATAACATTCAATGGGTTAAAACCCCAATTTCAGTCAATGAGAATTTGAGGAATTATTTGTCCCCTGTGGTGCAATTGACTTGCATCTGAATTGTTCCAGTTATTAAATCAGCCTCAAAAAGTCAGAAGGTGTACAACATTGCTTTGCACAATCCTCTGGGACTCAAAAGGTTAAAGGGATTCTAAATTAACCCCTTTGGAGTCAAGTAAACCAAAAAGAAAACTTTCCAGTCGTTGGCTGATTGGTAGCGGTTGGTAGTTTTGCTTTTGTGTTGTGCCCTTTAGAAACCATGCGGAATGAAACAGATCAAACAGGGTTGTGATCTCAGAGGTACAAGACCATGAAATTAAAGGGATTTGATCTAGTCAAGTATTAATGTTTGAACAGACTAATTTATTTCCATTCAGCAGATCTAACTACTTATCTTGGGTTTAAGCCACCCCAGCAAGCAGAGAGTCTCTATGGTACTGACAGGTGCTAGCTGGCTATGCTTATTAACACAACTGTTAACCTCTCTGTGGTCAGAGGGCTCAACCATGTATTGAGAAGAATTAATAGTGTCACGTGAAATTGATGCTGCGTAAATATTGCAGGCTGCAATATACTCCTTATAGATTCAGGGCAGACAGAGGTGTCACCAGGCATATTACTGCTCTCCTTTGATCCTGTATCAGTGACATTAAGCCAACAATACAGTGTTCAGGGCTGGGAGATGAGTGCATATTACAGTAGAAAATTGCTCACATTCTTCAAAAGATTACACTTTATCTGGTAAACACCAGAGCAAAGGTGAAGAGCCAACTCATATTCTGCCTATATTATTAATGGTTGCATTGATTAAAGAGAATGGCAGGCAAGGTAGTGCATTAAATAGGAATTCAAATTTAATATTATGTGTCATTTTGTTATATGGTAATGATACATTTTTCTCTTCAGAATTTGAATATGTGTTTTTATTCCTCTAAAGAGTCTGAGTAATTCTAAATCAAATGAAACAATATTTTCAATACAGACAAAACACACACATACATACACACACACATACATACATACATATATACACACACACACACACACACACACACATACATACATATACACACGCACACATACATATACACACACACAAAATACATCATCTCGATTCTACACATTATGCAAATGCTAAATGGCACATTGTTATCAACCACTTGAGAGCCAAGGGGTGAAAGCACAATTTACATTATTTATACACACATACATGCACAACCCTGGCACTCAAAAGGTTAATATGCTAAACATACAGGGAACAATCCAAAATGTATACAAATTCTAAATGGCACATAGTTATTAACTATATCAGCGCAAGTGGGATAAATAATGTACTTGTACTAGGAAAACACAATACATGGACACAAACATACACATATACATAACCCTGTCAGTTAAAGGGTTAACTCTTTAAATATACAGTGTGCAATTTATGTTTTTTTTTCTCAAATGACCCCAACACACAATCTGGAATTTTCAGGGCACCCCTAATAAAAAAAGTCATATGTCAAGGATTTAAAGAACAAGATAAATACATAAATATATAGTAATTCTAAGGTTTCATAATCTGAAATACAAAAATGAGCATATTGGGCATAACAGGTTCCAAGAATATATATTAAAAGACAATATTAACATTCTTGTTAAAGTCTTCATAGAAGAAACATGGCACCCTAAGCTGCTGCCCACAGCACACCAAAGTGCCACGGCACCCTGGCTGAAATCCAATGATCTATACCATTATACAACTGGTAAATGGTTATTAACCTCTGGAGTACCAGCAAGTTTGTACTTCTACTAAGAGAGCACACACACACACACGCACACACACAGATAGTATGTATAACTAGTTAAAAGTCAAATATATTAAAGCCAAATTAGAATTCCCCTGTCAGTCAAATAATAACTGTGTTGCTTTGTTAATGTGCTTTCTCTCTTCTTGCAATCAAATGGTTACTTATCCAGCTGTACAGGACAAATAAAACACTTTCTTCTTTTATGAATCATATGAATTACTGTATGAAAGTTTTAAAAATATTGCACACACCACTTGCAATCAAAGGGTTAACTAAAAAAAGACAACCACCTACACACTATGCCTTACAAAACTGTGTAACCGGTCATCACCTGAAAAAACTGGGCTTATGCATAAAGACAGAGTGCGGCAAATGCAATGTTGGAGACAGTGATTTTAAACTGTTTTTAATCCCTTGATAGCTAGAGAGGTCTCCAAAGCATTGCTTTCAATGGGGTATATACCCCATTAAAATCAAATTAATTGTCCCCTATAGAGCGGTTGGTTTATTTCAGAAATGCTCCACTGCCATTATATAATATTCCCATTTTTTAAGAGAAAACCTGCAATAAGCATAACATCCTCATAACTAACTACAAAACGGTACGCTCTGCACTTTTCACATTAAACACTAAATCTGAGGTATTGCCCCAGAAGTAATTAGCAATGTTAATCTGCGGGTTTGTTTCTTTCCCTTTTCACTAGTGATAAAGGGAATCATTTTTATATTTAATTAATGCTCAAGAACGTTTTGGAAATGGGCTAATGAGGCTCTGATCACATTACCATGAAATGTACATTAACACTGCAACTGAGGAGGCCGCTTCACTGTACACAGTCCACTTTCTAATTAGTCCTCTGTGATATGAATCATGTCAGGAAAGCAGTGGAGGAAGCAGTCAGTCAGATCTGGGCGCTTAGCTTCTGCTGTGTGCCAACAGACCACCAACACTCTGCCACCTTGTATACTCCTCCATCCAGCTTGTCATCGCCAATACATAGCTGCTTATAATGCCACAGCTCAGCCACTGTCAGCAGCAATTTGTCATTCACACAACAGTCTAATGCAAGGGAAACTGAGGCTTAAAGCGCATAGCCATGTGGGTTGGACTGTTGATATTCACCCACATGGAATATAGATAAGATCTCAGGACTCTTATCTGATGCATTATTACAATTACACCATATGCACAAGGCCAAACGTGGAGAAATGCTGGGACAAACTAACTGTACTTATAGGGGTGAACTAAAAATAATCTTTGATTTTAATTAAAGTTTTAACTCACTGAATGCTAGCTGTCTCCAAGGCATTGCAAAGCAATATGTTGGAGACCTCTCTAGCAGTCATGAGATTTAATATTTAATTTAAATCAATGGGACTTTTTTTTAACAATTTGCTTCACTTTAGACTTTATGCATATAGCCCAATAAGTTTATTAGGCAGAGTAAATTCATGTCTTTCCATCTGTTGCTGGACTACAACTGCATTCATCCACAACAGATGGAGTGACACAAGTTTCTCCCCCCAGTAACAATACAGTTTAGGGTGCCAGTTATGGATGGAGTTTTTATTATTATTATTATTATTATTGTTATTATTATTAACATTATTATTATTATTATTATTATTATTAATCAATAAACAATAGCTGGAGAGGCACATATAGCTCTGCATACCAATCAGATCACAAACATTATTAAAAAGTTGGAATGAACTGCTAAAACAAGTAATAATAATAATCATATAAATGAACATTCTAGAAATAAACAATAATTACATACAGTACTTGGCTACACTGACCCAATTCCCTATGACTTCTCAGCTATAGGAAGGATACCTGCTGTATTTCTAGGGGTGCCCACTCACCTGGGAAACTTCATAAAGCAGTTTGTAGTGTTCCTCTCTCTTCTGAAAAGTGCACAGATTGCAGCCCATTGTAATCTGCACAAACAGATATGCTGTTCTAAATTCCTCACAGGTGAAGAGAAGATGCTTTTCCAGGGGATCACCCTCCTGGCTTGACTACTGTTGTTCATCAGTGTCTCCAGCGTATAAACACAGGCACATCACTGTGAGCTGTAAACCAAGGTAGTGCAGCATGCTCTTCTCCTTCTCTACTATCTTACATTAACGTATTCACACACTGCTAGGACTCACGGCAGCAACACACTCCCCCTGTCTGTGCATCACCACACATGACTACACAGATTCCAGCTCATGAATATTAATACAGCCTCATTGATTATTTATAGCAGACCATTTTAATGGGGAGGAGTGTCATTGATGCTATTTGTGACAGATGAATATTTACTAATTAAGAAGCAAATGTAGTGTGGTTAAACAAAATGCACTGGTGTCTATAGGTTCATAGATTGATAAGGATACAGGGATGATATGGAATATTGTGTCAAGGTGAATACACTTCATTCATTTTATCAGTTACATGTCTTTCCATGTGTGCAGCGTTGTTAAAGCATTAAGGGGGTTAACCATTTGAGCACCAGAGGGGTATGCAATACAAATTCAAAGGGTTACCCCCCTGGAAACAATAGAAGTCTGACTCATCTGCAATTTGTAACTTAGACCCCTCTTGTGCATATGGGGTAATTAAACTACTTGGTTGTTGGACTACAATTCCTATAATCCTCGGCCAGCCAGACACAGCTGAAGAGTCACAGGTTGTCCATCCCTGAACAAGTGCAGATTGCATGTCATAAACACAGACATAAACATTTCTAAATGCACTTAGTGTCATAACGTTTTAACCATTTCAGTTCCATAGGGGTATGCAATGCATTGTAAAGCAGTGAAAGGATTAATTATGCAAACCACAAGTCATGATGGTTGTATACTGGAGGAATATATTTTAAGTATAATTTAAATAACAGAAAAGTGTACACTTTCTGTATGTATTATTATTATTCATACAATAAAGGACTATACACAGAAAGCAAAAGATGAACTTTTCTGGAGCAAACCAATTGCACCAGAGGGCTGTGGGACAATAATCCTTAATGACTGAAATGAGAGTTTTAACCAGTACAATGCTAGGGAGGTCTAGAATGCATTGCAATGCGTTGCAGACCTCTCTAGCAATCAAGGAGTTAAAACCTTCTTTTATATCAATGGGAATTCTGTGAAATTGTATTTATTCCCTACAGTACAGTTTGATTATCCCAGAATTGTTCCTATTTCTTTGTTTGTATCCTTAAATAATTTAAGTTTTCAGTTTTAATAAAGACTGTCTTCCTCTCACTTTATGGGAGAATAATATATTTTAAAATAATTTACAGAAATGAGTTTGTACTCATTTATATATTTATAAAATATATTAAATAGTGTAATATTGTATTTAGATGAATTTATAGTATGCTAGGTTATTAATGTGATATAAATGTGCATACCTTTCCTGTTTTACCTCCACTGAATGCAATTATATTGGCATTGTTACTGACAGTGAAGGAGCGCTACGTTACACATGGATCACTGATGTGAATCCACCTATAGTTAGCAGTGACTGAAATTTATCTCACTTGAGTTCAGCCTGGAGATATCTGCAAACCTGAATCTGGCAGCTGTTCATGTGTGTCATAGAATCACAGTGGGGATTTCATAGTGGAAATTTGTTTCTCAATGAGGGGTGTTGGGATCAAGTGAAAGAAACCCCAATCCTAAAACAAAATTTGGGCGAGGAAGTATAAAAATCATTCTTAGTGTATTTTTAGAATTGGTACTAAAATTCACACAGTTTATAAATGTGTCTATCTGAGAAAATTTGCCAATGAAAATATTTCTGCATACATGGTTTATACACTGTCATTATATAATACCCCTAAGAACAGGTTACACCTAGCATTACAATTTAACCACTAAAACTGACTTTATTTGTGACACAATTAGTGGATTTCATTATACATACATTCTTATTTGTGCAAGACCATTTCTACTCTACTCCTCCACAAAAAGTCAACTAATTGGTGTTAGTACTTAGTAAAATTGTTCTTCAACATATATATACATATATATTCTTATATCGCTTTGCAAAAACTTCACAGACACTTTCATTATGTCTTAAGATTTATACATCCCCCCTTTAGGCTTTTTATATAAAGGGAAACTGAACCATTCTGGGGCAAACCAAATAGGGACAAATAAATGAATTCTTGTTTGTCCCCTACATTGAAATTGTTTTGCCCTAGAAGTGTTCCATTTTGCCTTTATACATAACATGAGCACTTTTATAAAGCTATACTAGTCTGCAAAGTAATTTCTAGGTACAGTCATATCATATAGTATATTGCATCACCTAACGGTCGATATTACTGTTTACTCAGCACCAGCAGGAAAAATTTAAATTGTACTTATACAGGAAACTATACATTAAAGGGATGGTAATGTCCCAGAAAAAAATATTTAGCATGTTGCAGTCTTTAAAAAGTTGAACAAAGTGCAAAAAATATATCTCTCAAACTGTTATGGTTTGAGAGATATCTGCATTTAAAGTTTGATGTTTCCCGACAGCTTTACAGTTGACAGCAAGGAACATCAAACTTTAAATGCAGATATCTCTCAAACCATAGCAGTTTGGGAGATACGTTTTTTGCACTTTGTTCAACTTTTTAAGGACTACAACATGCAACATATTTTTTCTGGGACATTACTGTCCCTTTAACCCCTTAACAACCAGAGGTCCAGGGAAGTTCCCTTCCCTTAAGGACTGTTGACAGGCCAGGACATGACCTGTGAGGTGTACGGAGCACTGAGTGTGGGACTGAGCAAGACTGTTCTAGTCTTGAAGCGGTCAATTTCAGACCCCGTTTGTACTTACAGAGCTCCCGCAGGAGCGCTTTAGGTAAAAAGTACGTGACATGTCAGGGCCATCACCGGTACGTCAGGAAAAAAAATGGTGATGGTCTTGGCATATAACCGGTCCTTAAGGGGTTAAAGGGATAGTAATGTTTACAAAAACAAGTAGCTCATATCATTTGTTATACTGAATAGTACTGATGTTTTAGGCTCTCAATGTTCATAACTTGCTAGTTATGCTGTAATCATATCATGAATACTACCTCTCCCACCCTTTTTCCCATTCGGAAGCTACCTTCCCTCAGGTGTGAAGTCAGGTCTCTTGACCGGACAGATCACAACAAGGGACAATCTTGCCTCTGTCGGTATAAGGAGCAACCTGCGGAGGGCAGGTTTTTCCTAATGCTGACTGAAGATTGTCCTTCCTAGTGAACTTTGCGATCCTCAGACATCAGTAATATTAAGTATAACAAACTATATGAGCTGCTTGTTTTTGTAAACATTACTATCCCTTTAACCAAAACTAAACGTTACATGAAATAATACAAATAAGCAATATAAACATGTAAGGAAGCTCATAACTTTTCAACCTTTTAATAAAAATCACATAAAATATGGGGCACAATTCAAATTTAACCCTTTGAGTGCCAGAGTGGTACGCAACACATTGCTTTGCAATGCGTTGCGTACTCTTCTGGCACTCAAAGGGTTAAAACTAGAGACAATAACAGGGACAGCAGATTCCAGTGACAGACAGCTAAAGCTAGTGACTGGCCCTAAAAATCTGGGACAGTTGGCAGACAGGCTAGTCAGTGATAACAACAATGTTATTTTAATGCCCCATGGATTCTAATGTAATTATAAATAATATTCAGATTTAACCATGTGAATGCTAGAGTGGTCTCCAAATCATTGCTTCTCTAGCATCCACTGGGTTAAACAAAAGTGAGTCTTCTACCATTGCTGTTTATATTTAAAGAGAGATCAAGTAAAAGGACTGATTTTGTTTTCCGGTAGGCCATTTAACTAGTACTCATTCATACTATGGACCTAGGAGGACTAAGATAACCAATGAATACCTCTCTAGCATTTAACTGGTTAAAGGGATAGCAACACTTAAAGGGATAGTAATATTTCAAAATAAAAGCATCTCCAATAAATCTTCATAGTATTTGGGCCAAGGAGAGTGTTATTTCAGTACTGTCAGATTTGTAGTTCAAGAGTAATTGAAGGATAAAATACCCCCCTCACGCCCCTTTTATTAATGTAACACTGCTCATATCAGAGCAGCAAGATGGTGTCCAGGTAGATCACAGAGAGGGACAATCTACAATTAGCATAAGAGAAAAACCTGAAAAACATGTCAAAGGGGTCAGGGTTTTCCTTATGCTCACAGTAAGAAGATTGTCCCTTGTTGTGAGCTGTCTGGTCTCAAGACCGGATTCCAGATCTGAGGGGAGGTGGCTTATACTAGGTAAAAGGGGTGGGAGGGGGAAACTTTATCATTCAATTACTCTTGAACGACAACTCTGACAGTATTGAAATAACACTCTCGATGGCTCAAATACTATGAAGATTAATTGGAGCTGCTGCAATACAGAAAAAATAAATAAAAGATGCTTTTTCTTTTATGGTGTAAAACAAGGGTATTCCTACTACTAATAGAGGTTTTATTACAAAGTTATTGCAGCACAAACTTGCATTTTTGAGTTTAATACCTAGATGGCCTGAAATGTTACAGTAATGCTGTTGCTATAATAGTCTTTGGATGTTTATGGTCTTCTGACAAGAACTGTCCACAGACTATTGTAGCAACAGCACTAGCATAGAATTTCAGGCCATGGACGTACTACACCCATAAAAATACATGATTTTGCTGCAGTAATCTTTGAATAAAACATCTCCCATCAGTGGGGCTATACTTGTTTTGCTCAGTAGGATTGCAAGCTATATATTCTCAGTGTTAAATGTTACTATCCCTTTAAGAATTCCATTTAAATCGATGGGGATTTTTATTATTCCCTACGGTGGACTTAGTTTGCTCCTGAATTGCACTACTTTTTTCATAGTAAATCAGCCTCAGTGTGCATGTTTCTATATCACCTTAAAAGTGTACTAACAAACCATCACACTATGCAAAACAGCACAGTGGGACACATATACCAAAGCAAAAGGTTAGTACATATGGAGCAAAACATATTTATAAAATATATCATTGTTTATTTCCTTTGATATATAGTGAGGATCATGTACTAGGAAGGATCTAAGCAATTTATATGAAAGATAATTGTGGGGATTTTAGCTGTCTCCTATGATAGATTTGATTGCACCATAATAAGTGCAGTTTTCTTTTGAACATAAGGCCCAGCTGAGCATCTGACTGTGCACAGAAGATATACCTGGGTTCCCTTCTTTATCCCCCTGAATGAGGGAGGCCTCACAGAAATCTGTTGGACCTCTCTGTTGGGGTACAAAGGATTAATTAACCCCTTGCATCCTAGAGACACCTTCAGCTCATAGCTACAGAGTACACTGGTGATATCTCTACTCCCAATTAATGGGAGAAAGAAGCCTGATGACCAAAAATAATCACAGAGGGTGCAGAGATTCTGGGGCAAACCAACTACACCATAGATATAAAGATTGCCAACAGTCAAATTGATTTAAATGGGCCGTTTAACCCCTTCAAGGCCATAGAAATCTCCACTGCATGTGTTGGAGACTTCACTAGCATTCAAGTGGTTAAAAGCCCCATTCAAATCAGTTTGAAATTTATTTGTCCTGAATTAGTTTGCTCTACTTGTTCATGTGCATAAATGTAACCCCTCGAGGACCAGAGGGGTAGGAAATGCATTGCCTTCACCTCTGACCCTCAAGGGTTAAAGCAAATGACCACATCTGGAGTATTATCTCATACTTATTTCACATCCAATTGCAACAAAGTGCTTTATATTGAACGTTTGAGTCTGATGTTTAGTTATTGTAAGTGCATAGTATTCAAATCACTGGGCTCATCTGACTGTTTTCCTGTCATAAATGTTTCCAGTTGTTAACTCTCTGTACCAATATCCCAGTAATTGTTATTATATTTACTGTACTTAAACAATTAGTAAATATTTTTTTCTGAATGGATAGAAAGAGATAGATAGATAGATAGATAAATAAATAGATAGATAGATAGATAGATAGATAGATAGATAGATAGATAGATAGAAATACGTGTGTGTAATAGGGCTTTTCCTGTTTAGCAAAGCAATGGTGGTCCCACTGCTGAGAGGTGCATATTTCCAAAGTTATTACAGTTTAAATGCTTAGTTTTTACATTAACAGTGCCATCTAGTGGTCAGACTCCAATTAGCTATTCTGTTGCATTCTCTAGGAGAGGTGAGTCACTGACAAACAGCTCTCCATAGAATGTGATAGAAACTCCTGAGTCAGGCTGTCAATTCAGGAAGTAACACTGTACTTTTGAGTAAAACAGCTGACAGCAGTGATAGTACCCTTATTATACTCCACAGGGAAAATTATATATCATATAACTCTTCATTAAAAAAAAGTTTACTGCTCCTTTAACTTACTCGACTGCTATGTTCAATTTATGAAATGCAGTATAACAAACCCTTTGGGTGCCAGAAGGTTATGATACTCCTCTGACATTCAAAGGGTAAAAGGTATGTTAACACTTCTTTAAGGGGCCTTAATCCTATTAGCCAGTATGAATTAATTTTACTGAAATTTGGTATTCAAAATTAATCTTTAACCCTTTGAGTGCCAGAGGGGTACGCAACGCATTGCAAAGCAATGCGTTGCGTACCCCTCTGGCACTCAAAGGGTTACTTTGCACTGGATAACATGTCCACAGAAGTAGACATTGTGTCTTATTGTATGAACTCTGATGGGTTATGCATTAAGGTGTGATAAAACTGAGATCATTTCCTGTGTGCTGATTAATATTTTATTTGATGGAGATAACGAAAGCTCCAACTTGCGAGACATTAGTGAATAGATTCCACATAAATAACACATGAATTATAGAATGTATCACACTGGAGAAGTTATCCCTGCTTTATCACTCACTAGTGCATATTCCCCCAGGACTCAAAAATTCTCCCACTGAGGTCTTCTTAGGATGGAAGGTTCATTTTAGATAACCATTTCACACAGAATTAATTCACAGTGGCAATCAGGATTTTCTGCCTTGATTAAGTAAGTGCAGATATATTATCAGGAGTTGTTTGTGTTTCTTTAAATGGTATTATAAAAAATGGCTGTTACATACATATCTGTCAAAAGAGCATGTCAGCATCTGCATTTTACTCATCATGTCTAGTCGGTTTAGTGCAGCTCTTTACACATTTCAGCCACCAGCAGGCACCTGTGAGCACAACCAGCAGCTTTTCCAAGGCCTGAGCAACAGACAGACAGTTTGGTGAATGTACAAATCTGCCAGCTCAGCTGAACTGATGTTAGCCTACAGTGCCTGCAACTGCACTTAGGGGGTATGCACTAGAGTATATGATCACTATAGTGCTTTCCAGTGCACATTCTCCGCTGTTGTTAGGAGGAGTTTAAGGAGGCAAGCCATTACTATAGCTGAGAGCATGCACAGGAAAATTGAGTACATTTACTCAATTCCTTTTTGCACCTTCTTTAATACATGGGAAGTTTTGCACTAAGGTGTGATAAAGCAGTGATAAGGAAGAGATATCACTTGTCCAGTCCCTATGTTAATCCATGCAACATCTGCACTAATATCTCTGAAAACTGAATAATCTTAGTGCATAGTTTCCATAGAATAACATAGGAATTGGAAAAGTGATCTCACTGTAGACGTTATCCCTCTTTATCACCACTTTATCATGCTTTAATGCATCACACCCATAGTGTTAAATGGTGTTAAACAAAGAATAGCATTGAAGAACCCCCCAAAATACCAAAACATTGCACCAGTTCATTCCCCTGGCATTTGGCACAAGTGGCATAAATTGAAAAAGTTTAGGTAAGCAGCTTAGTAAATTGTGGGTGTGTATGTGTTTGCATGGGTAACTCTTATTGCACTACAACTCTTATCATATTTACCTTCCCATTGACCGAAGATAATGTGTATTGTAGTCCATCAACAGTTTGTATTGATTTTATCATACATCTAAATTATATGTAGTGTTACCTATTTTTTTAAACCACAAATGGACACACAACACTTTAAGACATTATAAAACATAAAAAATTGTATTGTGCAGACATCACTTTGTTTTACTCCAGGGAGAGAATGATAGATACTCTCCCATGGGCAACAATAATGATGGAAATATGTTTTGTGAATAGACACAGGATCGATTTGTCCCAATGGCAGTCATTCTTTTCACAAACCTACATATGCCAGTGGCTATATTATCTATATATTTTTCATCACAAAAATCATAAGAGGTTGCAAGAGTCTAGCACATTATAAAGCTATTACTATATTGACGTGCCTGCTTCGTTGACTTCTGTTAACTTAAGGGGGCAGTATAGGGTCAATAGAAGATCCATTTAACCCACTACGAGTGTCTGCACATAGGGGGTAATATTTTTCTTTTCATTGTCCCTTTTGTTAAAATTTTTATTTCTTTATTTTTGTCCCTATTTGTATACAAAAAAAAGCCGTTTTTGCACCCTTTGGATTCTGGAAGGGCAAGCAATACATTGATACACTGAGAAGTATGCAAACATTGACATGTCTCTTAAAACTAAAATGTAGAATCTATAACCCAAGTCAGCCTAGACTGTACACAGTGATGGATGATAACACACTGAATGGGTTTAATTAACAAGAAGTGATGTTAATAACCATGCCCCTTGGAGGTAGCCAAATTGATTCACAAAACATCAGCTGCTGTGTGGTATCTCAGCCCAATAACCCAAGATGGAACAATGATGGACCCATGAGTGGCTGATGGCAAGTTTATATTAAAGCCTGAGCACAACTTCAATGCAAGAGCAGATATAGAAAGCTGCTCTGCAAATGGGATGTGATGGTGGATGAAGGAATTACATTCTGATCATGAGAAGACCACCTAATGCAGCAGAGTGTTTTTTTGTTATATCATTTGCTGGCTTGCTGAGATGGTAGAGGCAACCAACTGACTGAATTTGCAGAAGCACAAAATTTGTACAGGAAAAAGGCATATCAAATGGATATAGAAAAGCCCTAATGGCAATGAAAGCTAAATTGACTTAATACTTGCAAATAAAAGAATTATATTCACAGACTGCTCAGTCTTAAACTGTTTTAACGTTGAAAGCAACCATTGTCTAGTGAGAACCAAAATCAAAATTGACTGCAAGAAAGAAAGTAAATGCTCAAGTAAACAAACAAGAAGATCAACACTAGCTAGCTATTGAAAAATCATAAGAACTTTGAATTAGCACTGTCCAATCGCTTCAGTGTGCTGCAAGACCTTCCGGACACAAACATTTAAACCCACTAAGAAACAGTTATTGAGATTGTCATGGACACTGGCATGCCTTTGAACCTATTGTGAAATAATGAACCATCCAGAATATCAAAAGAAGCATGATGAAAAAGTGAAGAAAAAACTAAGATACCCTATTAGAAACAGGGTAGAATATGTAAAAACTAATTGAAGAGCCCGTTACATGGGCCACAGTGCCACTGCCAGCCAGTCGTAGGGCAATCATGCGCAGTAGAGACTGTCTGCGCCGTGGCTGATACAGAGCTGGCTGCTCCTTTAGAGCGTTCAGCTCTGTATCAGCTGTGGAGCGAACAGTCTCTACTGAGCATGACTGCAGCACGTGCAGCAGTCTCTACTGTGCATGACTTTGTCATTACACATGTTTTAGCGAATTATTATATAGGATGTGCAAGACCAAAAGTATGCACATAAAAGAAGAAACATACACGTTCACTACTGAGCTTAGCAAAAGGACACTGGAAGAAAATAAATGCTTTACAAAATGCAAAACAAAAAATGGCCACACATAGGAGCCAAGTGTTTGCATTAACCCTTTGAGTGCCAGAGGGGTACACAACCCATTGCTTTGAAATGCGTTGCATACCCTTCTGGCACTCAAAGGGTTAAAGCCTTAAGATGCTACAACAGCAAAAACTCAACAATGAATACTAAAACAAATAGAAAAATGCTATTCAGATCTTTATAAGAATGAAGGACAAAAACTTAATGTAGTGTCAGAGGCTGAAGCTGCACTAGAAGTTTTGGTACAAAAAGTAGAAGCTGCAATAAAATCAACGAAAAATAGCACACCAGCTGGACATGATAAAGTCCCTATTAAAATGTTGAAAGCAAGAGGTCATCCCTTATTCAAGGCCCTAGCTAAACAATTTTCAGAATACCTGCTATTCTACAAGGTACCTACCACATGGAAAAATCCAGAACTCATCCTTCTTACAAAAAGACAATAAGGCGTATCTAAAAAACTACTATTGCCAGTAGTCTGCGAGGTTTTCACAAAGGTATTATCAAGATGAGTGGATACAATACAAGCAGGTTTCAGAAGTGGTTTCAGTATAATGGACAATATCCAGAAAGTTATAGAACAATATAATGAAAACAATCTTCCATTATGCATAGCTTTCAATGACTATAAAAATGCCTTTGACTCAGTGAAAATACAAGCAATAATCAATATATGAAAATGCAACTGCATCAGTAAAGGTTAATAATGATAACGTTCAGATCAACAATGAAAAAGGCATCTGACAGGTAGACACAATCTCCACCCACAAATGTTCTGGTTGTATAGAAGAAATTTTCCACAAACTAAATTGGGACAAAAAGGACTTAAGATCAATGGAGATTACCTACATCAACTATGCTTTCCAGATCATATCATACTTTTTGCCATTAGACCTGATCCTTAAAAACTGCAAGAAAGCATTGTAGAATAACAACAGGAAAGCAAAACTTTGGTCTGAAGATGAATATCAACAAAATACATGTCATGTTTAACAAATTTACCAAACGAAGGAAAATTATAGTAGAAGGACAAGAATTAGAAGGAGCGGAGGTATGTTTACCTTTGCCAAAAGAGGGAAATACCATGGTAGAGATCGACTGACAAATAAAATTGGGATTGCAAGAACCTGGGAAACTTAGTAGTATTGTCTTTAAGACAAATTTGCCACTCTATCTCAAGTGAAAAGTTTTTGACCATTGTGTCCTTCCAGTTCTTATGTATGGCTGGGAAACGTGGACAATAAATGCTAAAGCCAAACAAAAAAGTAAAGTTAAATACACCCAGAAACCTCAGGCGATTCCCATACTATAACAGTGTATAAAAAAGACAACGTTCAATACAAATGCAGTTCTTTTTCAGAGATTAGTTCTGTATCCAATGATCGCCCTTTTTGATGTCTTTCATATGATCAAGGTTTACTATAAGAAAAGAAAAGGACGATCATTGGATACAGAACTAATCTCTGAAAAAGAACTGCATTTGTATTGAACGTTGTCTTTTTTATACACTGTTATAGTATGGGAATCGCCTGAGGTTTCTGGGTGTATTTAACTTTACTTTTTTGTTTGGCTT
The DNA here is from genome assembly GCA_037306005.1 of Rhinophrynus dorsalis. Taxonomy (NCBI): domain Eukaryota; kingdom Metazoa; phylum Chordata; class Amphibia; order Anura; family Rhinophrynidae; genus Rhinophrynus; species Rhinophrynus dorsalis. The sequence goes on from CM074721.1 coordinate 255,798,437, forward strand.
TAGCATCAGAATCCTGATGATTTATGCAACATACTCATAATAATATCCACTTACTTATTAAAATAATTTGGTTCAACGTAGCTGTATCTCTTTTACCCCTTTATGATCACACTTCTGCAATAACTCACATAAAGAGAAATCCGCTCCCAAGTAAACATATATAATGAAGCAGGAAAGATCCAATCACAATATTATCCACAAACAAGATAATAATGATAAATATCTACTCATTCAATGTAAGATGTAAGAATCCAGCGTAGTCTCCTCTCCAAAGGATCTATTCTCCAGAGGTTGCCGATGTAATAGTCACTTCGTTCACCATTCAAACTTATATAAGGAAACAATTAATCAATCCTCTTTTTATGAACCCAATAGGAGCAATAAATATCTACTCACTTCATAGAATTAGATGTTCCAACATACAATATTGTTCTCCTTATGTGGAGGGGAGGTTATTCAGGATCTCACTCCTTTCTCAGTAGATTGGTTTAAAAGAGGTAGACAACATAGTCCAAAGTAACGAGTAAAAGTCAATTTATTTAGCAAAACGTCTTAAAATAAAATATGTTAAAATTCCTCTTAAAACTATATGTGATACACACTATCGCCAGACCGCATGTGTCTCAGTGTCCAGTGGTACGCATTCACACTGTTAAGCAATATAACCCCTTTCTGATATGGCCAGAACAGGAAAAGGGCTACAAAAAGACACTTTTAGGTGGGCAAGACCAGTATCACACTTTTTCTGCAAACGCGTTTTATGTGTCAACACTTCCTCATGGGCTCCCTGATAACCCCTAAGGAAGCGATGACACAAGAAATGCTTTGGGTGAAAAGTGTGATACTGCTCTTGCCCATCTAAGAGTGTCTTTTTGTAGCCCTTTTTCTGGCCATCATATTCTAAAGAATATGAGCAATGCTTTTTTTTATGTATGGCTTATCTCATTCAAACACCTGAAGACTTTCTGTTGTGAGGAGGTGTGAACTAAATGGAGAACTGTATGGTTATGCAATAAGATGAGATAAAGGGGAGATAAACACTATACAAGATTGAAAGCTTTTGTGAGCAGGACCCTCTCTACCTTTGTATCAGTTTGTTAAGTTAATGTGTAGGGATGGGTGAAAATGTTTGCCTCAAACCAAAATTGGAGAATATGTCACTTTCGGCTTTGAGAATAATTTCCTGAGAAAAAGTGCAGTTTTTCCGCTTTTCTGACCTAGCTTATTCCATTGAAATCAATGGGAAAATACAATTAAAACCCCATAATACATGTTTTAAAAGGGTCTGAGGAGGGTGCTTGTGTTTGGTGGGTGGAGTCTAGGGAATCAGTTGAACATGGAATTTTCTTTTGGGAGGGTTGCTAACTGGTATGGTAGGGGGGTCAGTTAACAAAAAAATAAAAAATAAAATAAGAAACATTGATTTGTAGGACTTAGGCTTGTTTGGCACAAGCCCTAAGTAAATACTAATTTGTAGGACTTAGGCTTGTTAGAAACAAGCCCCACCCCCAATTTGTCTTGGGGTAGCCTTCTGGTTTATTTTTTTTAAAGAACAAAAAATGCCTTGGCCTAGTGCCAGCAGGTCATGTTGTGTTGGCCAGTGGCCACTGGCCATTGTCAAATGCCCTGGTGTAATTGAGGAATTTGTGACTGCTCTTCATGCTGCTGCTGCTACTGCTGCTGAGTTGTTTAAACAGCAGAATGATTAGCCGTAACATGGGTGATGGATGATGAAGGTTCCACTTGCCACTACTAGCTACAATGATGCGCCTGAGGCAGTAGCAGCCCCATAACTAGCCCCCACCACTTCAGGTATTTTTGGAGAAAAGAAGAAGTTGGCTAATAATACGTCTCCACCTGCCCCTCCTCCAAAATCATAGGTGTGTTGTTAGAATATAATTTTTTCTTTTAAGAGCAGGCACTGTGCTTCTTATCAGCAACTGCACAGTGCACAGTATGTGTGATAAATAAGGAAAGGACTGGGAACAATGGGCACATCTGTACTCACATCAAACTCCTGGCATAACTGTAACCAAACACCATAACGCTTAGGGTCCCCAATGTAAAATCCTCCCATCAAAACTAAGTACCTCTGCTGTCATTATGCCCCTTGCCCACTACCCACTAAGGACAACTTGCAGACAGTTTAATAATAATGATGAACCCTCCCTGACACCAGTTTAGCATATTCTGAGGGATGGAATCTCCTCAGATGTCATGTGGTTTCTGTGGATTTTTTCATGGGAACACCACTGGACCTTTCACCCACCCCTAGTAATGTGTCTGAATATACTGTAGCTTTACAAATTAATTATACTAATAATAGTAATAAAAAATACACTAAGATGTGCCGAATATACTGTAGCTTTACAAATTAATTATACTAATAATAGTAATAAAAAATATACTAAGATGAACTGTACAATATTTGTGTTATTCTGTGAAACAGCGTTTTCATGATGGAGCGATCTCATTGCATAGAATAAATGCAAAATGTATCTCATTGGAGAGTTTAGCTCACCTTTATTTCACCTAACCGCATCTTCCCACTAGAATAGACCTTAGAAAATATTTAATCACAAATAATATGATATAAAGATATTTATTTATTTATTAAGAATGACCCTTACCTACAATATGTAAGCCAGTGTTAAAGAAATTAAGGGACAGATTGCTAAAGGAATAATTCCCCTTTAAGAAACCAATGGAAAGGTTAGTAATCAAACTGATTGATTACTTTAATTTGAATTTGTTTAGCATACTTAACTTATTGCATACACTAGACAGCATTAATGTGTTTAATGTGTACTAACTGTAAATACAGATGGGCACAAAAGCCACATTTTTTTCACAGGTATTTCTGTGAAAAAAATACAATTTGTTGCTTTTTAACAGAAATCCCTCACCATAAATAATAATAAAATGTCCAACTTTTTGTTACCTACAATGAATTTCCTTTGAAAACGTTGCTGTTTTCTTCCTATGGTTATGCTTATGTTGCAGAAGGCTGACATGAAGAAATCAATAACTAAAAGTGACATTATTAGAAGGCTGAAACCTACAACAACATAAGCTATGAATAAAATGTCCCTTTGAGTCCCTTTGCTCACTACAGTATACATCTGGTTGTACTCACGGTTGTTCTTGAAAAATAGCTGCAGATTGGGATTTGTTAGTGGGGCATAACATATCACTTCTATAAAATTTGCCTTTTCAACAAAAGAATATGGTAGCATGTCAGCTGCCAACGTTTTGGCAAATTTGCCATTCTACGGGCATATTTTTGGACTAATTTTGTGCATTTTTACTTATTTCTAATAATTCAGTAAGAGTGGATTGGCAGCACATGAAAGAAGAACTGCATAATGTAATTACTTTAAGTAAGTAAATGTAAGTATGCTGTGGCACTCCAGAACAAAAAGGGTGGACAATGACAGCTTCGGCTTCATAAAACAAAAAACTGAATTGTTAAAAAGTATAGTAAAAAAAGATTACACAGAGTTGGAACAAAAATAGACAGCAACAAGACATCCAACACGGGTCTTAAGCATTTCACAGAGAACCACTTAACTTCTGAAATTCCAGGCAGATGGGCAATACACCATTAAACAATGTGCCTTGCAATGTCCGGCATACGTAAAGAGCAACTAGAGTACCCACAACTGAGGAGGAAGTACTCTGCCTATAACATTGAATACACAAACTGAGACACATATAAAATAATGATGAACATACACATGCAACTGAATAATTTAGCCCACCGATGTTCATATTGACAGCAAAGAGCTTCAAAATCGCATACGTCAAAAAATATAGATATTATAATGGTTTACATAACTGCAAAATAAATACAAATAAAATAAAAGGCAAGAGAGTAGTAGAGGCCAAACAGGGAGATCATACAATATGACTGATGTCCCATTTGGAAACAAGTTCATTGGGGATCCCAGTTTTTAACTGAAATATCCAATAAACCTCCCTTTTCCTAATCAATTTGAAAATATTGCCTCCTCTCCATGGCACTCTCACTCTCTCAATGCCTTGAAAAATGTACCATTTGGGATCTCCTCCATGAACCTCACATATATGTTTCACTATGGCAGAAACATACTCATATCATTTAATTTGATTAAGATGTCCAATATATTGAACCCTTGTTGGAGATCTTTTTGTCCTGCTTTCGTGTAATCTTTCTTACTATACTTTTTAATGTTTTTCTAAAAGCTCATTTGTTTTATGAAGCTGTCATTGTCCACCTGGGATTTTTATTTGTCCCTTGCGGTTCAGTTGTTTTTCTGGAGAACTGCCTTAGTTCATCTTAGTACATCAGCTTCAGTGATAATCAGATTCCCATCAGATACTTTTATCTAGTAGGTTGGATGATAGCCTATGAGAGACCTGATTGAAAACAGCATCATTAATAACAGCTACCCATAAGAGAGGTTCACCCAGTACACTCTGAATTAGAATTCTGGGGTTGCTGTGCAAGCATTTTAACTTTGATAAATGAAGTACGTCCTGAAGCAACTAGACCAGAGTTTTTATGGAAACAGACTGAATGGTAGAAAGTAATGCAACTGTTCCTTAGAGGTTTCATTTATTATAAGTTACTGGATAGCACAAATGCCACATCTGTTTAAAGAGTTTCAAAATGTGCCTGACTTCTGTAGGATTAAATACAAGGCAAACACATAAAGCATATGCCTCTGAAGGATCTCTGCTGAGATGCTGTGAAAAACATTGTCAGATGTACAAGTTCAGAAGTAGGCAATCAGATCAAGGAATTAAACAGCAATCACAGTGGAGATATTTGAATTGTCTTTTAAGAAAACACTATTTTCTGCTACTTATCACAGTCCTTTCCTTATTCACGTAATGAGTTAATCCAGGATATTTTTAAAAATTACATAGCAATATATTTCACATATAGCTAGTGCTTAAAGTGTTATAAAAATACTAGTTGAACAGCCCGTTACATGGACCACAGTGCCACTGCCACCCGGTCGCGGGGCAGTCACGTGCAGTGGAGACTGCCCGCGCCGCGGCTGATACAGAGCTGGACGCTCCTTCGGAGCGCCCAGCTCTGTATCAGCCGCGCCACGGGCAGTCTCTACTGCGCATGACTGCAGCACGCTCAGCAGTGTCTACTGCGCATGCCGCGGGGTTACACACGATTTAGTGAATTATTATATAGGATGTTGTGATGTAGGGCATTTCCTATTGAGAAAAACAAGGTTACTCCCAATGCTGGCAGATAACTCTTTAAAAAGTTATTATATAATTAACTTGCCATTTTTCACCTATTTTGAGTTCAAGATGTTTTACTGCTGGGTATTGCTGTTGCTACATCAATCTATGAGAAGCTTTTGTCTGTAACATTCAGCCGTTCACAGGTAGTAATGCGAACAACTCCACCTGGCTGCAAAAAAATAAGTTGAAAAAGTCCTACAGTATAAATATTTTCAGTTTAAAGAGGAACTTTCATCACATATATATATAGCGCCCAAAATCATAATTACAATAGTCCCCTCCACGACTGGTGAGTTGAATGCCTTTGTGCTGTAAGGCACTGGAAAGGGACTAACCGCGCAGGTGCAGAGAACACCTACTACATAATCCCTGCCGGTGCCTGTCTGCCTAAAAAGTTCTATTTCTCACTAATTATACTTGAAAATACAAGTACGTCTATACATATCACTATTGTAATTATGATTTGGGGCTCTATAAATATGTGATGAAAGTTCTGCTTTAAATGTCTACTGCCCCTTTTACATTAACCCCTTAAGGACCGGCGGTCCTGGGACATTTCCGTCCCATAATGACCGTATAGGCGCACTTGGACGCGCCGGTACACGTGACCTGTCGCGTGTATCGGCACGTCACTATGGGGCCTGATAGAGATCGCTCCGATCTTGGAGCGGTCAATTTCAGGCCCTATTTTTACTTACAGCGCTCCCGGTAGAGCGCTGTAAGTAAAAAGTACGTGAAGTACTATGACCGTCATCGGTCCTTGAGTGTTTCAAGGACCGTGACGGTCCTGGTACGTCAAGGGTCCTTAAGGGGTTAATATATTTAAAAAATACTTGGAAAGGCATATTTCTAATATTTTATATTAATAAGAGCATATGAACACTGTTATATATCAGCTCTCAATCTGCCCTGAAATTAAGTCCAGAAGCTACTGAATTGCAGTAATGTGATGGCTCAAACCCAAAAGGGCTCCTGAAGAAAATGTATTTTATTAGGAAAATATGCTGCTGATGTAAGAATTGAGGCCTAAGCTGTCCATATTACAAATACAGAAGCCAATACCAGAAGTAATAACGGGCAAAATGTGGTGACCATCCATCTCAAGTGATTGAAGGTACAGCAAGCTACTGCATGGACTACTACAGCAAGTATTTGTATGGATAAAATGGTTCCCAGCATTTAAGCTTTCACAACTTCACCAACTGTTAAATTAAGAAAATACACTTTCCACAGAAAAACAGTACTTTTTTAGTGACTACATTTTATTGGAAGGTAAATAACCTTCATGATTTGACCATGCAATTTGCTTAGCTCCTAATCACTTCATCAGGGCCCAATCAATGCTTAGTACCAATAGACAACTAGCCCACTGACAAATCTGACTTCATTAAATTGTATTTAATGTGACAAGGAAGAGAGCAATGCAGTTTTAATGCCTGTTTACAACTTCAGAAAGACAGATGGTCACAATGGTTTTAAAAATATAAAGGCACACAGGGCATATTTTTTGCTGTTTGCTGTTAGCGAAAAAAACAACAACTTTGCAAATACTATTATTAGTTTGAGTAGTATAGTTTATTAACTAATTGTATATTTTTTTAATTTATTTTTTTTATAAATTGTGTTTATTGACAAATGGGTTGAATAATAGTACAGAGAAACAGTTACAATGGCATCATGCATGATACATAAATTGTACAGTAGTAAGAGCAATACAAAGAGTCAAATAATGCACACCATCATCAAAAGACAACCCACTTGCATTTTCTGTTTATAGTTAAACTAACACACCTATCTCTACTAACCGACCTCCCCAAACAACCTCCCCCCTACCTACCCATACCCACCCATATGAGGCACTCCCTCCCCCCCAGGCAGCCCTACACCCACCGCACCTGCGAAAGATTGAGTGTGGAAAGTAAAGCAAGTATATGAGTTAGTGCATGAGCGTGCATTGCCTCACCGCTAGTTGTGTCTGTTCTGTGATTTGAACCACGACATCCACTTCCCCCAGATTTGCACAAACCAAGACTCTGATCCCCTATTTATATGGACCAGCTTATAATGAGGAATATTAGCCGCAATTAAATTGAGCCAAGCGCTTCTCTCAGGGGCCCGGACAGACATCCAACACATAGCCACCACCTTCCTTGCCATGATCAAAAGCACTCTGATCAATGATTTCTTAGACAAGCTAGCAATGTCTTCAGGTATCAAGGAGAGTATACAGAACTTTGAAGACATGGGAAGTTCCCGCCCTATCACCCTCTCTATAGTGTCAACTACCTCCTCCCAAAATTCTCTTACCACTGGGCATTCCCAAATGAGATGAAAGAATGAACTCTCTACTCCAGCACATCAAAAACAGTCAGATGTGTCCAACCTACCCATCCGAAACAGTCTACGAGGGGTATAATAAGATCTATATAATATTTTCAACTGTATGAGTTGATGGCGTGTGTTAGTAGAGACAAGTTTAGGTCCCAACTTAGCATTCTCCCATTCCCAGTCTGTCATGTCTCCCAAGTCCGCCTCCCAAGAGCCTCTAACCATCTCATCTGGACTTATTATCATGGATTGCAACCAATTATAAATATATGACTATCACGTTGCCTGTGCTATTGCTGGCGACATTCTGTCAATTTTACTTCCTGTTGCCTCTTATTGGTTGGTGTGGCTTTGCCCCGCCCAGTATTTGTCCTTAAATACTGGGCCTTGTCACTTCTCTGGTGCCCTTTCGTGATGGTTCCGTGCCAGCACTTGTTCCAGTTGATCATGTGATCTCTGTGTATGACCCGGACTGCCTGACTACTCTGCTGTATCCTTTCCTGCTCTGTGTAATGACCCAGACTGCCTGACTACTCTGCTGTTTACATTCCTGCTCTGTGTACCGACCCGGATTGGCTGGCGTTCCTGCTCTGTGTACCGACTCGGATTGGCTGACGTTCCTGCTATGTGTACCGACCCCGCCTGGCTGAAGTTCCTGTTCTGTGTACCAAACCGGTTTTGGCGAACATTGTTCCTTGTATCAGGGCCTGCCTGCGGTCCCATCCGGTATCCTGCTTGGGGCTGTCATCCGGTGTCCTCTCTGTCTACAGACAGATCCTCTGTTGCCTCATTGCTGCTCAGGCAGTTTTGTTACTGTGACCCAGTCACTTATTGTGTCGCATGGGCGACACCCTGGTGTGGTAGATCCATCTGGTTGCGCCACTGTACGCTTGACCATTTACTGCTGCAAGCTGAGGTTTGTCTAACCCTGGGCGCCATGGGCTGATCTCACTATCTGGCAGTCGACTCTAGGTCTGAGTGTTCGTTAACCCCTTCGGGGTTGGTGCCATATTCCACTGGGTTACAGTCATTGCAGTCTCCGTTGGGTGTTCCTCAGTGCCTACAGTTACAGTCCTCCGTTACTGCTATGGCAGTCTACCATTTGTCCTGGGCCTCCGTTTACTCCTGTGGCATTACTCGCTATTTTGTCATTCTCTGCAGAGTGAGAGTCTTGTGGGCCTTGCGCTATTAGGGCCTGTCAGTCTTCCTGGCCTAATAGTAACCATTTCACTGCTGTCTCATTTGGGAATCACACAAACTATACCTGTGAGTATTATATTGTTGCTGTTATATATATATATATATATATATATATATATATATACTGGATCCGTGTGGGTATTGTGTCAGTACTATATTGTGTACGTATATTACTGGACCCGCGAGGGTTATTATTATTCTGTGTTGTTTTTTTTTCAATAAAATTGTGTTTTATCTAAACCTACTATGTCTGAGTGTCCATAAAACCGTTACAATGACAGAGGTTTCTTGGGTCTTTTCCCAGCCAATACTGTCTGTAGTGGAAAAGGGGAAAAAGTACACCCCCTCCTCCCCAAAATGCTTGAATGGCATGTCTAAGGTGCAGATAGGAATAAAATAGATTATTGGGTATATGAAACTCCAAATGTAGTTGCTGAAAGGATTTTAAAAGATTGTCATGGTATAAGTGACCCACTCTTGTTATCCCATATGTCGCCCATATATGGCCAAAGTCCAGCGTGAGAAGAGGGGGTAAGCCCGCTGGTCCCCACAATGGAGCGTCTGGGTCAGTCGCAGTATATTACAAGAGTTTTTTCAAAGAAGTACAGGTGTCATATAACAAACTGTAGAGTGGAATAGGACATCGGCTCATTTTCGGCCCTACTGTCAGTAGGTGGTGCAACTTGTAGGATCATAACAGTAGCGATTGGTCTATACAAACAAATTGGTGTGTGGTCCGGGGGTCTAAATAAGCTATAGCAAATTGTCCCTGAGCTGCAAGGTAATAGTGATACATATTAGGAAGGTATATACCCCCCTGCCTGGAGTGTTGCATAAGTATAGACATTTTAATTCTAGGTCAACCTACATTCCATAAGAAAAACTAATTGGATATTTAATACAATGCCAAGGCTTGCTTTCTCATTAAGCAGAGTAGGCAATTGACATATTTTTGAGGAGCCTCAGCTGTATTGGCCACCCTCACATTCTTGTTAGTGGGTGTTGTAAGACCAACAGAATGCTTCTGCCCTGGATTATGGTGATTGGTTTATTAAGCAGTTAAGCAGTTAAATCACTTTACTGGCTTCATTTTTTTCTTTTGTGAAAGTAAGTTACCTGGAAAAATACACTGAGATTGTCTTTTGTTTTCAAGTATGTACTGGACTCATTTTATCTACCTCAGAGGGGTGAAAGGCTGAGCTGACCTTGCCGGGACTAGAATCCGCAACCTTTGTGGTTTAGAACAGATTCTACAGCTGGGGCATCAACCCAACACAGCCATCTCATCAGCAGTATTAACTCCTCTTATTCCCAAAAATATATCCGTGTGTGTGTGTATGTGTGTATTTTCTGTGCAAGGATACAGAGAATGGTGCTTTGTCTGGGATTATGTGAGAAGTGATGGTGTGGTGATGGGTGATACTAAAAATGTAACAATACCTTGCTTGGCAGCACTTGTGATGTAAGTATGACCCTGCCAAATGGGGTTTATTTTATAAAACTGTATTTGCCAAAAAACAAAACTAATAGTGATTATGATTGTATTCATACTTGGTGATAGAAAGTAATGTTGTGCCTAAAATATATATGCATTTCTTATAAAAAAAAATACATAGCTTATAAAAAAAAATCATACTGCTAATTTGATATTGCTAATTGAATTATCAGTGTTAATAAAACTGTACATTGTTTCTAACAAAAAACAATGCAATGCTATAAAAAAATTAAAAAATAGCAATGCTATTAAAATTTCTAATTTGTACTAATAAAAATGTTCATTGTTTTTTTTCTTTTTTTCTTGTATTAGAGAATAACATGATTCTGTCTCATGAAGTGCTCCAACATATTTGGTGCTGAAGAATCAGATAAACTCTAAAAGTTAAGGGACGATCTACAATTCATAAGTTATTATATGCAGCCTCTTCTTTAAAATGAAATATGAAATGACCAGGAGAGTCATGAAACTCTTCTGAGACATTTTCTAATGTTTTATATAGTAGTTTATTTTCTTTTTAGCCCGTGTCCCATTGCCTGTCAGTGACTGGTGCAGTACCTGAGAGTAGGGGTGGGCAAAAGGTCCCGTCTTTTTACCACTAAAAAAAATCCACGAAAACTATGTTGTTGTCCTCTTTTTAGTGGGAAAATCTGCTTTAAAACCAGCAATTAAAATCTTCATATTTTTCGCCCTCTGGCAACATTTCTTTGCCATTTTTTCAATGGCTAGAAAGTTTCCGCCCATTGATTTACGTGTTTTTATACTTTTAGCTATAAAAACCTGATTATTTCAGGAAGTGAAACACAATAGAAACAGCTACAGAGCGAAGTAGACGTGCTGTGCTTTTCAGCTGTGATATTTTTGCAGAATTGAGGCAGGAGAGGCTTATAGCGACTGCTATCACTATGAGAAAGTTTAAAACTAATAAAAGGAGGAACTGGAAGGACCCTTATGCATCCACTGAGTCTGAGGAGAAAGTGAGCACGACAAAACGAATGCTGGCCAGTCCCACTAAAACACTAAAACTGTGCCTGCTGCCAGTGCTGAACCTACTGCCAGTGTGTTTTTGTAATACTCAGGAAGGGGGAAGAGAAGATGATGCCAAGTGTGACAGCAGGAGACCCTAAGTCACACTTGCCATCCCCAAGCAGTCTTGTCAGTGCTAGTACTACTACTAAGATGGTCCAGCAGGTTGTTAGCGTTAGGAGGGAATGAGGGGGGACTCATAATTTTACTAGTGACTGTGAGGAGGAAGACTCAGGGGCTGAAATTGATGTGGTTGGTGTTAGTGGTAGTACTAGTGACAGTGATGGTGAAGCAGCCAGTTTGACTAATGTTAGGTTAGTGGTACAGGAAGCAATTGAGAGCATCCAGACTAGTGGTCAAGGTATCCCACACCATTCACTTGACCATGGGAGTCCCTTCCCGCCACGGCACGGCCCATGTGATACATGATTCTGAAGAAGGCAGATTATTATCACTGCAATAATACCACCACCAGCAGGAGCACAGATCAGCTGCCTGTGTCTGCTGCTAGTGCTGCCAGTCTGCCTTTTTTAGGTCACCAAGAAATGGCAAGTGTGACATTAGGGGATCCTCTGTCACATTTCTCATCACCTCCTCCAACCAGCAGTGAGATGTTGGTAGTAGAGCAGCAACAGCACGGAGTGACTAGTGGTGGTGATGATAATGGTGGAGGAGCTGGGGTGGAAGAGACATTGATAGCCTTTTTAGCCCAAACTGAGAAGGAATGGGACAGAGGAATGAGGATGGGCATCACCACCACCACCAGCAGTGACCTTTTGGAATTTGCAGAATTTGTAGCTGCTCAAATTCCTGCTGTTGCTGAGTTGCAAGGGCAGCAGGATGCTGAGGAGCAGACTAGTGTGTCACAAACCACCGTGGACACAGTGGGAATGGGGTCAACAAGTGATGAGGGACTACTAGGACAGGTTCCACTTGCCAGCAGTAGCAATGCTCCTGGTCCTAGCTGCAGTGCTAATTCTGAGGCAGTAGAAGCAACATCATCCTCTGCCCCAGCCAGTGAAGGGAAATGTGGAGGACAAGAAGAAAGAGGTCATTCTTCTGCACTATTTCCCTCCCTCCCTGAAGTCACGGGTTTGGGACTATTTTTCTCTTGGGGCAGGAACACTGCAGTCATCAACAATGGCACTGTGTACAATTTGTGAGAAGTCAGTGAGAAGGGGAAAGGAAGGAAGGTGCCTTGGCACAAGTGTCCTGATAACACACATGAAACACAGACACCATGACAGTTATGACAAGCATTTTAAAGCCAAATACCCACCACAGAAATCGATCACCAATTTTGTTGTACTCCTCTACTCTCTTGAAAGGCAACAAGAGGCGAGGCAGAGATCAAAGAGGAAGAAGAATAGAGAAACCCAGGAAGAGACTGGAAGTTCGATGACGAGCAAAACAACTAGCTCGCCATCACCTTCTGCTCTAGGGTAACTACATCTTCTGCCAGTCCAACTCATTCATCGTTACCTCCCCTGATAGCCACTCTGTAGATGTTAGGATGTGGCAGTTCGTGTCCACCCATTGCACGCTGTATTGCACTGACCACACATGGCAGTGTAGTGGAGGAGAATTGCAAAAAGGGCATCAAGCAGCATCTGAGGAGATTCCATCCCACAGATTATGCTAAGATGGTGGCAGCAGGGGTTTATCATTAATATTAAACTGTTAGCAATTTGTCATGTTTCCTTAGCGGGGTGTGGACAAGGGGCATAGTGACAGCTGCAGTACTTGGTTTCTGGTGTCATATTGTTTGTATAGAGTTGTGGCAGGTGTTATTTACCACACACTGTGCACATTGCAGTTGCTGATGAGAACCACAGTTCCTGCTCTGAAGGGAAACATTTCTATTCTAGTAACACCAGCAGGAGCACAGATCAGCTGCCTGTGTCTGCTGCTAGTGCTGCCAGTCTGCCTTTTTCAGGTCACCAAGAAATGACAAGTGTGACATTAGGGGATCCTCTGTCACATTTCTCATCACCTCGTCCAACCAGCAGTGAGATGTCTGTAGTAGAGCAGCAACAGCAAGGAGTGACTAGTGGTGGTGATGATAATAGTAACACACACCCATGATTTTGTAGGAGGGGTAGGTGGAGAAGAATTATTAGTCAACTTCTTTTTTCCACATATACTTAAAGTGGCGGGGGCTAGTTATGGTGCTGCTACTACCCAGGTGCATCACTGGAGCTAGACATGGCAAGTGGAACCTTCATCAACCATCACCCGTGTTACTGCTGTTGTTCGTCCCATTCCCTTTGAGCTGCCTAATCATCCTGCTGCTTAAACAACTCAGCAGCAGCAGCAAGAACAGCAGTCACAAATTCCGTATATCTACATCAGGGAATTTGTCAATGGTCAGCGGCCACTGGCCAACATGACACGACCTGCTGGTACTAGGCCAGTGGGGCATTTTTTTTTACTCAGGGCTTGTGCTTTAAAAAAAACAAAACAAAAAAAAAACCATAGGCCTACAAAAAGATAAAAAGAATTTTCTTTCTATCAAGCCAAAATCAATCTTTCCTCAGGGCTTGGGCCTCTAACAAAAAATCTTACAAATCATCCTCTACAAAATACTCTGTCACATCAAGTCTACCCCAGTGGCAGGGGTATCCCGTTACATACAAATTTGTTATTTTATTCTATTTATTTATTTTTCTTTTAACTGTCCCCCCCAATATCAGTTAACAACCCACCGAAAAAACAAATTCTCTGTTCAAGGGATTATTTATAAATATACAAAATGTGAGAGGCTTCTGAGGACAAACAACAGCACAATGGCACCGCTCAGAAGCATCACGTTTTAGCTCTCTAATGCCATTAAAGAGGAGACATTTCCACATACATATTAGGCATGGAAATTTCTCCTCTGTAATGGCACTAGAGAGCTAAAACATGATTCTTCTGAGCAGTGACTAGTCATAGAACAGTCCATTGTGCTGCTGTTCATCCTCAGAAGCTTCTCACATCTTGTATAAGTATTTTAAATACTCATAGTTGGTCTCCCTAAGAGTGATGGGTAATCCAGATGTGGACCCCTTGCTCTCAGTGCCTAGGGAATCCAGCTACACCTCCCTGATGAGGCCCAACAAGGCAGAAACATACGTCGGGGGTTAGCTGGTGTTCCCGTGCAGAGGAACTGGACCACCCTTTAGGACGGGATTAGTCTAATATGTACGTGGAAATTTCTTCTCTTTAATGGCATAAGAGAGATAAAATGTGATGCTTCTGAGCGATGACTAGCCGTAGAACAGGCCATTGTGCTGTTGTTCTTCCTCAGAAGCCTCTCACATTTTGTATACAACTGATTCTTTCACCAGACTCCACCCACCAACACAGGCACCCTCCTCAGACCCCCTTTTCTTATGTATTTAGAAAATGTTTTACCAGGAAGAATACATTGGTATTTCTCTCATTTTCAAGTATGTCCTGTTTTATACCATGTCTTATGGGTATTTTAATTGTATTTAGTTTTTAATTTGTATTACCTGCCCCCCAATCCCAGCAAACAACCCCCCCAAAAAAAGAAATTGCCTGTTCAACTGATTCTTTCCCCACACTGCACCAACACAGGCACCCTCATGCCCCTTTTATACTATGCCTTTGGAAAATAAAAAAATACTTGCTATGTGTTGTGTGTAAATTACATTTTCCAATTGATTTCAATGGAATGAGCTGGACGAAAAAAAGCAAAAAAAAAACTCACTTTTCCCAGGAAATGATTTGCCAATCAGAAGTGCCATTATTCACATTTCAGTTTGAGGAGGAAATTTTCTCCCATCCCTACCTGAGAGACCTCTTAGCAGGGAGAGGCTGCACGAATATCCATGCTGGCTATATGCCAGTGATCATCTGATCGTGGGTAGCTTACTCTATTTCTCTTTGCAGTGGATAAGCCACAACTGGCGATATGGCCATAAACATAATAATAAAATGGAGCAATTCTAGAGCAAACCAAATACATCATAGGGAAAGAAAGAAATATTTCTCACCCCCATTTATTTATATGGGGGTTTTAATCCGTTGAATGAGGTGTCTTCAGCACATTTCTTTGCAATGTGTTGGAGGTCACTTTATCGTTTAAGGGCTTAACAATCATATTTAAATCAAGGGGGATTTATATTTGTACCTTACAGTACAGCTGGTTTGCCCCTCTTTGTACCCTTTCTTTGTTCTGTTTCTTTTTCATGTGCATGTTGTTGCCTCTGGAGAGAGGATGGACCAAGGAATCAGGAAGTTCATATCCATACCATATCTGTATGAGGGTTGTTCAATATCCCTCATGTGCTCATCATGTCATCCTTTCATCTGGTCTTGTGAATAGTGATTTGTGAAAAATTGTATTTGTCTCATATTAATAACTACAATATGAAGAACCATTGCTTTCTATCTTCTTTCTCTCTTTTGACAATGAACAAAATGCCATTAAAAACATATTATCTCTTTAAAGGTAAGAGGTTTGTGCAGAGCAATGCAATGCTTTGAAAAGAAAAACGAAATTAATTAATGCCAGAGAGTTATGCAATTCATTGGATATCTCCCTGGCATACTGGTTTAAAGTACAAGTCAAATGAATTATAGTGTTGACAACTTGTATTTGTTAGCTATGGCACAGTAGGTTTACCCTACTGGTAGAGCTTGAGTCATTGACTACTGCATTTCATAGAAAATCATAGGTACAGCACCACATGGTGACCAGAATTAAAGATTTCAGTTAAATTAAGAAAAAAAAAAAGAAAATATAACTCTACCAGCTGAGCTAATACGCTTGTTTTACTTATCAAGAAAGACCTCATAACATATATTTTAATTTAAGTATTAATGCTTCTTTAACCTCTTAGATCCTAGAGAGATTTGAAATGGTTTGATAAGGTGCACCAGAATTTTTTCTTTTATTCTTTATGCATATGTCCTAGATTAGGGCTGTCCAAGCTTAGTCCTCAAAGGCCACCAAAAGGCCAGGATGTAAGGATTTTCCTGATTAAGCACAGGTGAGTTAATCAGCGATTCATTCTGACTGACCCACCTTTCCTGAAACAGGGAAATCCTTGAATCCTGGCCTTTTGGCCAGAAATGATAAATGGTAAACATATTTGCATGAAAATTACAGTTCAAAGAATTCCGGATATATAAGCAGGCTACAACAAAGTGCTTTCATTGTCAGCAAAATGCTTTGTAATGATCTAAAACTAATGTGCCCATCCTAAAACACTCCCACAGCAGCAATAGTTTACTTTTTACATCACTTAGATTTTGAAAGTCTTTTATTCATTGCCAAAGCATCATTAGCTAAAAGTCCCACTGCTGTCCAATCAACCTGGCTTTTGTTACCTCGCCGTCTGCTGCACGAGAAAATTGATGTTATTAAATGTGTCTTTTTCCCAAGATTGGCTGGTATTTGGTTACTATGCCAGCTGTCTAAGAGGAGCTTAGGTCTGCTCAATGCTGACCTAGCTCATTGTGTGGGTAGAGCCCTAGTCCCAACATACTTCACTAAATGTACTGACTGGAACCTCCACCAGCTGTTACACTATTGTACAGATACTTAAAAGGAGTTCAGCATTCCAACCATAAGCTTGGCAAAACATGGCTTACTGCTGGACCAAAGTGCCATGCCGCAGCAATTCTCTGTGAGTCGCTTCCAATAAACGAACATCAGATTAATATGCTAGTAGAGAGAAGGAAAACACCAATATATTACAATCAGAGTTATGTTAGCCCTGAGACAGTGAGCCATTGGCTCTCCAGCTGCTGGGGATTACAACTCCCTGTTGGCTATTTGGGGATAATAGTTGTTATAGTTTGCAAAAGCTTGACTGGAGAGCCAATGATTGCCTTCCCCATGTGACAAAGAAATGATGTCGTATTATCCTACACAATAAACATATTCTGGGCTCTTTGGGTGGTAGGGTAATGCACAGCTCATTGAAAGTGATTGGTTGTGCAGCCCTCTGGCTCTTAGAGGGTTAACCCATACATTCTATAGACTGAGTCATCTAAGTAGTCTTCTAGACTCTACAAGTGCCTAGGGAATGAATTAAAGACTATACTGATAATAATATTCAGCATATTCATGGAATTTAAATGTAAAAATAATTTTCATGAGTATTTAACCTGTCATGCATTGTTTATTCAGCCTTCATTCTTATTATGCCTGAGAAAGAGACCTAAGTTGTCTTGAAAGCTTCCATCTTACGCAGAGCCACTCCGTTAGCCAATGAAGGTATCATTTTTATTCTACTAGTCTCCTCCTTTTTCTATGGCTAACCCTGTACCATGCTTTCCCCTCTGTTATCACTAGTCATCATAGATTCTGTTGCATCTGCAGACAAAACCAGAATTATTATACTAAAACAAACACAGCTTTATCAGTAAAGAACATGACACAGTAGGGGAGGATGTACTACTATGATTCCACCCTCTAACTGGAGCTGGAATTGATTTCTAAGTGTTACCCCTGACTAGTACCAATTTATAAAGGTGTTAACTCTGAAAACAACAGCAGAAACAACAGAGACTGGTTGTCCAATTATGGACTTACCTTTGAATGCTATAGAGCTACAAATGATGTTGCTTGGCAATGAAAGGATGTTGGTTTGCAATGTGTTGGAAATTTCTCTTGTATCAAATGGATTAGTATAGATAAGAAACAATACAAACATCCCTATGGGCCTTCTGTACAAAAGAAAAAAAGATGAGCAATTTAGGAGCAAATCAGCAGCACTGGGAAGGAACCTCTCTAGCATTGGATACCTCTCTATCAGTCAAGGGTTTAATGGGCACCTACCAACTTTTAGTCTGTTTCAAGGTATATATATACTGCCTATACTTCATGCTTTTTTATTTTGCAGTCAGATTAATAGTTTTTGGATTAGTAGTTGGGGAATCTAATCTCAGCAGAGCATTGTTCTCTGAACTGTCTGATAAAGCCTGCATAATTAATTACTTTCATGTTCTGAAAATCACTTCACTTTCCTCTAGAGGACTAGAATAAATGAACAGAATAGAATAATATTCAAGTTGGAGGCTCACACTGAGGAGAGGATTGGAAAAGATCCACTTTAACGTCCCCATTGAATTTTGTTAAACTTGGTGTGGTTTTTTCCCTGGATTTGCACCACATTTCTCTTACATTTTTCTTAAAGTATCATATTAACCTGTTGGATACTGATGTAAAGCATTGGAGATTAGGGGTGGGCTATATTTTTTGCCTCAAAAGAGAAACAGGAGAAAAATGGCACTTTTTGCCAAGCGGGAAATGTTTCTCCAAAAAGTGAATTTTTTTCATCTAGCTCATTGCATTGAAATCAATAAAAAGACATAATTTCTCCTGACTACATGGCAAGTTTCTCTTTTCCTGCAGGCATGATAAAGTGTGTCAGTTTTCACAGCATGCCATTCTGTGTTTCTGAGAGGAAGAGAAAGCATAACATTTTTTGAGTTAGAAAACACAGGCTAATAAAATAGTTGAAGCTTAGTTTAAGGAGTCTTGTAGGCAGGGAATCTGTTCTCTGTATTACGGCAGACTGGGATGACTGTGGAGCACAGGAAGGGAGAAAGGAGTTTGACCCCAAATACCCCAAAATTTGTGGTGGCTGACTGGGAAGACACTGGCATCCATGTTCCAAGTTATCTCTGTCCTATGGGAGTCTGGGGGGTGTAAGTATGGAACAAAGGAGATTTACCCCAAATACCCCCACATTTTTTGTGACCTTGTAAACACAGGCAGCTGTGACCCAAGTTCCGTTCTGATCTGGTTGTTTTTTTTGTTTTTTTTTAAGTTTTCAAAAGCTTTATTGAGAAATTGCAAGTACAGAGCATAACAGTATGACGTACATATAAATGTAATCAAAAGATTGTACACAATATTATGTGACCAATAAGCAAAACAATACAGTCATGTTCCCAACAAATCATAAGCCATAACCTTCTAGGTAAAGATACATCTGTCAGACAATAAGAACAGTGAAAATATTAATATAATCTCATAATAGAAAACAAAGAAATACGAAGCGCAAAACACCAGATAAACCTCCTACTATGAAGGACTAAATTGCTGAAAAATTATCAATACACAATTCGAGCATAGTATATAAACAGTTTCACTGAACGTGTACC
The DNA here is from genome assembly GCA_037306005.1 of Rhinophrynus dorsalis. NCBI lineage: Eukaryota > Metazoa > Chordata > Amphibia > Anura > Rhinophrynidae > Rhinophrynus > Rhinophrynus dorsalis. The sequence continues at coordinate 255,817,863 of CM074721.1, forward strand.
TGTAGCTACAGCCCAGACACAGTACAAATCATAATTAACATATCATACAAAGCTATAACATATCCAGCTATAGCATTAGCCTACTAGCGAGTGCAATCCAAGGAGAAAGAAAAGGAGGACATCTCAACATAAGAGGGGAGGACCCCTAAATAGGAAGCCTAAGTGAGATCTATGTAACTTCAAAAATAAACTACACAAACCTTCAAAAGAAGATGCGTAGAGGTATCCATCAGGAGCTAAAGCTAAACTCTTATCGACAATTAGTAGAAGCAAAGAAAGGAAAGGTCAGAAAAGAATCATATATGCTTAGTAAAAGTCCTCAAACGGGAGAAGGGGAAAGGGGTGAGAGCAGAAGGAAAGGATACGGGAAGGGGAAAGAAATTATACGTGGACAGAGAACAAACCGGGAAATCCCGGCCTCTGTCTGATATATCAAGTGGTGGCTGGAGGCCCGGAGGGAGGCCAAGTAGAGCTTCAGACAAGGATAACAAGGCCGCTCTTAAACCTACACCTAGGCAAATTACTTAGAAGATACGGACATACCATCTATATATGTGAGACCAAAGATATAAAATTGAAATGGCATATCCTAATTGCTAAGGAACATAGTCGAGGTAAACATCTCAGGTCTAAGCAGACATTCAAACATTTTAATCCATCAGACTGAGGGACCCGGGGGAAAAAAAAAAAAAAAATTATCGCAGCCCCGGTGCCCACAGCCCAATATTTTACCCCTGACAACAATACAATAGAACATTGCTATAAGTACAGAGATGACACCCTGAGAGAGGCATGAAACATTGCTCATTTGAGAGATCAAAGTCCATTGAATATAAGGAAGATCTATACAGCAGGTTATACAGTACATTATACCCCTTCTACATGCAAACCCCAAAATATGACACATTACTATAGCTGTCCAAGGACTTCCCTCCTGGGCCCAAGGAGGGGGACCCCCGATTACTACTAGGGGTGTAGGTTACAGTTGCAGGGACACTGTATCCCTCAAAGTCCGATCCAAACTTTAATCTCCAACAAGGTGCCAGTCAGAAACGTAAGTATATAGCCTTAGTAAAACAAGACTTCCAACAGACTATCCGGAACGGTGGGTTGAAGGAAAAGAAGACCTCCCAGGAGGTAAAGCTGCATCTTCAGAAGAATTCCGGGGTCCCATGGGACCATTTCCCATCCAGACACTGTATCATCCATGCCAGTAAGCAACAAGGTATGCTCCAACTGTAGCTCCAAAGCTGTCGACGGCAACGGATCCAGAGCAGGCTCCACATTCCTCTCAGGGGTATTGCCAGGTAAGTCAGTAACAGTTGAGCAACCTTCCCCCAACTCTACGCAGAAACATTTAGAAGATTCCATACGGCCAACCAAGGAATCAACTCGATGGCAGGAATCCGCAACCAAAGACTCCTGGTGATCCATGCCCTTCTGTGTAGAACACAAAGGCATCAAACGTTGGTCGAGTTGCTCAGAGTTGGTATGCACGTCTTCAGCACTACCACGCATGGCCTCTCTAACTGCCGCCACCAAAATCCCGAGATCTTCTCTAGTCAAGAGATGAGAAAGCGCTCCGCTTGTATTGCAACCAGGAGAAGGTCCAGATGGCTGTCGATATAGATCCGTGTCATACTTCAATGAGGCGCAGTCCTTGGTATCTTCCATTAGAGACTCCACCTGTGCAGTAGAACCCACCATGACAGGAGAGAGCAAGGTCCGACTCTCCGCTACGCCCGTCTCATAAAAGACAAAATAGTAAGCTAATTTCAGAATTAACCAAACCAGACTGGGAAGTAATCTCCAGAAAATTATATATTTCAGAAAAAGTTCCACCGGGAGTAACAAAATAATAGCTCAATGGTCATAGCAGGCCTAGGAGCTTCACTAACACACGTCTGTTCAGAGCAGCGGTAGCTCCTTCCCCCCCTGATCTGGTTGTTATCTCTATGTCAGGGGAATCTGGGGGTATGAGAAGGGAGCAAAGGAAAATTACCCAAATACACCAAAATTCTGTGCGACTGACTGGGAACATCACAGGCAGAGGTGATCCAAGTTTCTTCCTGCTCCTACTGTTATCTCTATGCTAGGGGAGCCTGTGGGTGTGAGAAGGGAGCAAAAGTGTTTTACCCCAAATACCCTAACATTGTGTGTTATCCAGTAGACACAGGCAGCTGTGATCCAAGTTTCTTTTTTATCTTGATGGTTTCTCTGTGTGAATGACTGCCAACACACAGGCAGAGACGTTCCAATTTCCTTTCTGCTCTGGCTGTTATATCTGTCCAAGGGGAGTCTGTGGGTGTAAGAAGGCAGAAAATAGGTTTACCCCAAATACCCCCAAAATTTGTATAACTAAGTATAAGTAAACACAGGCAGCTGTGATAGCTGTGATCCAAGTTCCTTCCTGATCTGGCTGTTATCTCTGTGCCAGGGGGTCTAGGGGTGGGAGAAGGGAGCAAAGGAAAACTATGCCAAATACCCCAAAATTGTGAGTGACTGACTGGGAAAACAAAAGCAACTATGATAAAATATTCTTGATCCTGATTTGGCTGTTATCTGCGTCAGTGATAGGGATAGAGGGGGCAGTTAATTAAAATAAAAAAATAGATGGATAAATAAACAAATAAATACATACAATTAAAAAAAGACTTTGATGAGTGACAGAGACAGGAACCCTGATGTGAGCTATGACTGAGGCAGACTGATACTAGACAAGATATTTTATAGAGGGCCAAGGCAAGATATCACACCCAACTAGTTCTATTGTGTACTTTATAGTAAAAACACACATACAGTAGGGGAGTAATGTCCAGCAAACACACAAGCGGTAGAGGGAGGATGAAAGGATTAGGAGCAGTGCATAGATGTGTAAGTAAAGTGGCAGTCCACAAACTGACTGCAGCTATGGTTGCTGCAGAGTGTTCAGTAAATGATGGTGATCTGTCTCCTCCCAAGAAGATGTAGTTTGTCAAAGTCCCACCAAAAGTCTCACCACCAGCACCAGTACTATTAATAAACCATCTAAAAGCACTGAAGACAACAATGAGTTGCATTCCAGTATTGATGGCATAGTGCATGAAGGTGTAGCAGCTCAACCTACTTCTGCATCTGACAATGAGACAAACAAGTACAAAAATACCTGCCCTGAAAGTAGTAGTGAATTGCTTGTGACCTCTAAAAGCCTAGGATAATATAAAAGCAGTGGGGAAGAAGCAACAGACAATGCTGAGGATGACTTAATGACTGATGATAATGATATAGATCTAGAATATATCCCTCCAACATCATCCTCTTTTTCAGATACATATGAAGTTAAGCGTTAGAGAGATGATGACATGGCTGTTTGTCATGACTGTTTGAGAAAACAATTGGAAAGTCTGACCCTGGACGTCAAAGATGCCAAAAAATACACAGTCATCCTTTCAGTCATCATCAGCATAATCACCGCTTCCAAACTCAAATCCATGTCCCACTCAGTCACACACAAATAGTGTTGAGTAACCAGCAACAACACAGGTTATCAACATCAACAGCCTTATCTTTGATAAGTATTTCTTCTGCTATTGGGAGTGCAGCACCTGTGCCACCTAGTAGTAGTAGTACAATTTCAGCAACAGAGTAGTAGTAGTAGTAGTAGTAGAAGTAGTAGAAGTAGTAGTAGCAGCCTCTCAGGAACTCCACAGTCTATAAAGTTCAAAGCATGAAAACACTTCACTTAGGAACCAAAAGCTAAGTTGCTATCTGTTGTCTGTGTAAGAAGCATGTGAGCAGGCTCTCACCTAGACATCTCCTCAATGAGTTCCCACCTGAAGCAGAGCCACAGGTCTGACTGTGAGACATACCATCAACAGGTAAGAGGTGGTGGGGGGGTACTTTGCTTGTGAATATCTCTTAAACCATAAAGGTTTGAGAGATAAGACTTATATCGTTCTTCATGTTTTTTTAATGCCTACAAAATAAAATAAAGATAAAACGAAGTATTACTATCCCTTTAAGCCTTGGGCAGCTAGGTTGGTCTCTAAAGCATTGTGAAACATCTATAAAAGGGGTAGGCAACCTGAAGCCCTCCAGTTGTGGAGGATTACAACAGCTGATTGGGGATGATAGTAAGATAGTAACAGAGTAAATTAAATCGAAAAAAGACATAAGTCCATCAAGTTCAACCTTTGCCTCTTAACCCAGAGACATGAGAATGAATGAGTATGGGAATTGATGAGGATAAATAAGAAGTGTAGTCCTCCACAGCTGGAAGGCCTAATGTTACCTATTCCTGATCCAAAGGCATGCCTCCCAACTGTCCTTCTTTAGAAAATGGAGTCCTTCTTTGAGACCCAGATCCCTCAGTCCCCTTTTCCTACCCTGGTGTACCTTTGTTAGGCGATCAGAATTTGTAGGGGGTATGTAAGTTATATTGCACCACATCATTATTTGCTTGAAGTTTAGTATGTGTTTATAAATTAGTATATGTAAATAAAACAATTTGGTCTTGTTTTAAATTATTTATTCGGATCTATAAAAAGCTGTCAGAAGGTCATGAAGTAACCTAAATATTATCATCAATGCCCCACCCATCATTAGCATTCTTAGTAACATGTCATAACACAAGTGTGTCCCTCTTTGACCAATTCAAATGTTGAGAGGTATGCAGTGGACTAGCAAATGCCCAGTAAATGGGTGATTTTCAGCCAAGTTATACCAAGTCTTTGACCTGGTTCCTTTTAATGCAATTTACATCAAACTACTGAAATACTATACCTTTACATGAGAAGAAGAAAGCATTTCATGTACCCAGCAAGGCAATACACTATAACAGAACAATGCATGTGTAGGTAACCTTCTGAAGTGATGGGACTTGTAATTTCCTACAGTACAGCTAGTGAACAAGATGCTGCTTTCCTTTCTTAAAATCACAACTGATTATTGAAGTGGTAAATACTCTGACCACTATAAATCAGGGGCATGGGGGTTGCCCTGGCCACACTCACAACTCAAAATGTTGGTGATGCAAGCACAGCTGAGGTTGCTCTCAAATCTTGGTGCTCTGTGCAGTTACCTACTCAGCCTAATAGAAAATCTGGCTCTCCACATTAACTAAGCTAACATCTTCCATGATCCTAATAGTTTATTTCAGCTGCATATCAACCTACGATAAAATCAGATACATGATTTAGCCATGTGAAGGGAGCTAACACATTTTATTTCCAAATTAATAAATTTCAATAAATAACAAATTGAAAAAAAGCTTTCGATTTTAAAATGGCAGCTAGGGATTTCCATTGCTTCAGCGATATTGATTTCAGTTAAAACACTGAAAAGGGTAGACACAATGATTTTCCACACTTATCAGCACATAAACATGCACAAGTCTAGCAAGAATATACTTGTAGGAAAGCCTCTGCACTCGCTCCTAGGTATGAGAAAATGCTGACATTTTTCACAAATGTGAACTTTTCACAAATAAATACTATATATTTAGGTATGCATGTATTTATTTATCAAGTTCCAAGTTAAACATTTTTCCGCTAATTAATAAAAAATAATTTATCATGCATTAAGATTTGCTAACATAAGTTGAAGTTATATTTATTTTAGTTGAACTATCCAAAAGTCCAATAACGCTTTTTACTACTACTTCCTGTTTTCTTATGTTTCTGTGGTGCATCTGTTTCTTCTAGCAATTCTCTCAATTATTAAAAATCTATGCAAATATTGGTATTCAAGCAGGCTACCTCACACATTGGTCTCTTTAGGAAGGCAAACATCATATATGCTCAGCTCCATTAGCTGCAAGAAAAGCAGCCGTAAAAAATAGCATTCTGCAACATTTCTCCATACAACCTATGAAGTGCCACAAACAAGAAAATGACTATTTAGGTATGACTCAGTATCATGACAAATTTTGTTATCTTTCATCCAAGTGTTATTTTTTTCAAAGGAAGGTACTATTGATGCCATATACCCATCACATCTATAGTACATGCCAACCTCCTAAAGCATTAAAAGCATCCACCTCCTTGACCAAAATTCTGATGCTTCACCAGCATTTTTGGACTAGAACTCTATGCGATGCAATACATTGTACTGTGTTCTCCTGGTGTAAATAAGAAAAACATTATTGAATTTTGGGATCCCACATGAATTAATTAAAACAAACAAAATGGGGGTCCTATTCCAGGATATGGGACCAGGAAAAGGGACCCTTAACTACTGAGAGTCTCCTGCCATTCCCTTTGTCTCTCTGCCATGTGCCAGTGGAGTGCTGAGGCATAAATCAGTTCCTAATAAACCCTGACACCATAAAGTTGCCCACTCCTCTTATCTTTCCAAAATTAAGGAGATTTTTTTATATACACTAATAACCCTATTGCCCTAGTGTGTGGCATTTGTCAAGATGGCATTCAATGACCACCCTCTGACCCCCCCCAACCTTAACCAGGCCCCTCCAGCTCATCACCACCCATGGACAGGGATGATGAACAGTAGCGCCTAAAGGGTATAATAATTTTAAGTGCTACAGGGTGGGAAGCTCATTGTTCAGCAATTTGTTCCCTGCACCTCTGGCAATTGAAATGGTTTAAGTTAAAATTACCAAAAAGAAAACTGGAAAGATGAAAGAAGACCTGTCAACATCATCATAGTCATTTATGTTCATTTTATACCAAAGTGGGTTATAAAAATCAAATATCAACATCAATGGCAAAGACACAGTTATTATTATTAATAATAATAATAATAATAATATAACAATTAATGTACACTGTTGAGGAGCTTGGTGTGCACTGGTCATCAGGTGAATTCTCTTGAACTTATTTTTATAGCATCACAATTTGTTTGTTTTGATTTGTTTTATTCATGCAGTGATTCCAAGAACATTACATCTTATTTTCACTTAATGACTGTAATACTTAGCAATGCATTACATTGCACAACTATCCAGTATGTAACTCAGAGGAATATGTTGGCAAGTTAAGGCTTTCTTACCACTTATGCAGGTAGCCACAGAGCATTAGAAGGTGGGGAGGACTCATCCCTCAAAGCAGGGTGGAGACCCACGTGTTTAGGGAAGGTTTGGGAAGGGGTTAAAACATAGCTGCCTTTTTCTTTTGCATCTTCTCAGTACAAGTAAAGAAAATGGAATATATACAGAGCAGATAAAGCACATAAAATTTTATGATTTTTCCATGTAGTCTATATATTTCAGGGGGACTGTGAAAAGGTGCTTGCATGAAAATAATTCTGTGCAATAGAAACAATGCTACATTTAACTGTAATGGCATTTCTTACAGGCTGTTTTCAGTGAAAATGGCTTTTACTGGAGAAAACTGCTATTTACAGTTAATGGAATCAACTTCATTGCTTAATAAATATAAGAAACATAAATAAGAAATTATTTGATAATCTGTTTTAAATGTCCCACACAAATATTGGGCCATCTGTAGAAGAAAACTTTGAGTATTTTTGGTCAAAATCAAATTAAACATATGGAGCCAAAGAAATAACATTTGAAACAGTGGGAATTCTGGAAATTTCTGTTTGACTAGAATAGCTCTACCTATCTCCGTACATGTGGTTCATGGCTTTTAATAAACAGGATATATATATATATATATATATATATATATATATATATATATATATATATATATAAAGTCTTAGACAGGTGTAAAGTAAGAACGCTTTTGAAAACAGAGGTAAATAGCTTATTTTTATCAAATAAGAAAAAATGGCAGCAGGTGCTCTGGACTGATGAGTCAAAATTTGAAGTATTTGGCTGTAGCAGAATGCAGTTTGTTCACTGAAGGGCTGGAGAGTGGTACAAGAGTGAGTGTCTGTAGGCAACAGTGAATCATGGAGGAGGTTCCTAGGATGTTTGATGCTTAATTTCTGCAAATGAAGTTAGGAATTTGGTCAGAAGTAATTGTATTCTCAATGCTGAGAAGTACAGGCAGATACTTATCCATCATGCAATACCATCAGGGAGGCATCTGATTTGCCCCAAATTTATTCTGCAGCATGACAACGACCCCAAACATACAGTCAAAGTCATTAAGAACTATCTTCAGTGTAAAGAAGAACAAGGAGTCCTGTAAATGATGGTATGGCCCCCACAGAGCCCTGATCTCAACATCATTTAGTCTGTCTGGGATTCAAAAAGCAGCTGAGGTTGCCTAAATCAACAGAAGAACTGTGGTTAGTTATCCAAGATGTTTGGAACAAACTACCTGCTGTGCAAGCGTACCTAGAAGAATTGATGCTGTTTTATAGGCAAAGGCTGGGCACACCAAATATTGATTTGATTTAGATTTTTCTTCTATTCACTCACTATATTTTTGTTAATTGATAAATATAAACTATTAACATGACCATTCTTGAAAGCATCCTTACTTTACAGCATTTTTTCACACCCGCCTAAGACTTTTGCCCAATATGATATATATATATATATATATATATATATATATATATATATATATATATATATATATATCTCAAAGAAAGGGGAAGCACTTGTGCGTATATATAAATTTAAGCAGAGCAAAAGGCATATGTATTGAGGCAGAGGAAAATGCAAATGAAAAGATACAGGTAAAAAGCAAAAGAAAATTAGAAAAGGACAATGAAACGTAAAAATTTAATGAAAATGTATGTCAAGAAGTCAGAGGAATAGAGGAAAGACAGAGCAGAGAGTGCAGGAAAGAATCAGTGGAACAGAGTAAAGGAAGAGGAAATAGCACAGGAAAGAATTGAAAAACTGAATTGGAATTTGGCACTGTGTCCAAATAAATGACACATGTCAGATGTGAGCCTCATTTCCCAGGAGGATGTCATCATGTTACGTGTCTCGTTCCTTACATCATGCTTCTGGTATGCTCATTGGGTGTCAGGGATGTGTATTATCTCTGCACATGAGTGTGAGATGCACTTCATGAATTTCACATCACCTATGAGTCCGACGTAAGCAACATTGATGCATTCTGAGTACACAACGCACTGTGAGTGTGCTGGTGTGTCTTGTGTCACTGTTGCATAACCAATGTGGTGTGTCTTCACTTGTGATGCTGCATCTACCTCAAGCGGCCCTATATAACCCCAGGGTATGCTCTACCCAGTGCTAAGTTGTTCTGGTGCCTCTGTACCAACAGGTTAGCATTCATTATACAGCCTCAGTCTGATTCCTATTCCTGACCTCTGGCTTGTTTACTCAGCCATCCTGATTTCTGGCTTGTTTACTTTTCTGAGTGTTTGTATCATACAGGCCTCCCTGCCTTCGAGGTTCCTTTTCTGGGTCTTAGTCACACAGCCAACTACTGTTCTACATTGTTTGCCATCTCTTGTTAACAATTATTTGATGTGTTTTTCATTATTGGTTTACAAACACAGGTACTGATTATACATCACAGTGTGCTTATATAAGTACATGGATACTCTATATCATTATAAAGTGTGAGTTCTTAATTATCATGGTATTTGATTCCCATCATCATAACACAAAATGTTCATTGACAGTGTCTCTATTCACACGTCAGATTCTGTGTACATTCATTTTGCTGGTGTCACTCTTGTACAGAGACTGAAGCACATCCAGGGAGGACCCATCTACAACCTGTGCATTGAGGTTTAAAGAGACTGCCATGTGTATGGAGAGTAAAATAAAAAATAAAAATAAACACTGAACTTTTTGACTGACCTGAATGCAATTGTTTAAAAGGAGACAGAAAAGATGTGCATAATATATAAATATATATATATATATATATATATATATATATATATTAGAAAAGTAGCAGCATCACACATATGATTTGTCAATTGTCCTTCATGTCTGTGGTTGGCCTAGATGTCTGCACACAGGTACTCACCCCTCTGATTGTGATTCCTTCCTGCCCAACTTGATATATATATATATATATATATATATATATATATATATATATATAATTTAAATTGTAATATCTCAGTCACTGCCCTCACTAAGGTTTGGTTCAGTGTGTTTCTATCTGTTTATCTCTCTTCCTCTTTGTAAAGCTTAGTGGAATATGTCACCACTTGCACACAAACACCCACACAAACACACTGCAGATAGTATAGTGCAGCATAGGACATTATGCACATTTATCATTTCCCACATAGTCAAACAAAGATCTTACGGTCACTAGCAATAATAATAGATAAGATTAGTATAGTTTGAAATCTATTTAGTTGTTTGTTAAACATATTGAGACTTATGTACTAATGAGAACTAAAGCAATTCTGAGGGGGACCCAACTGTAAAAGGAGGGACACATTACCTTTGATTTATATAATACTTTTAAACTCTTGAATGTTAAAGACATCTGCAACGCATACAGTGGAGTTAAAAGCATTATTTAAATCAATACAAATTTGCCTTTATCCCCTAAGGCAAACTTGATGTGCCCTAGAATTGATCTCTTCTTAGTACATCTGTCTCAGTGATATCTAGTTCTGCACATTTACAATATAAACCTGTGGGCCTAAAGTTGCAATTCTGGTACAAACTACCTGTTCTAAAGGGAATAAACAAAACATTCTATGTATTTAAAGGGATAGTAATGTTTAATAATAAAAGCAGCTCTAATTAATCATCATAGTATTTGGACTTTGGAGAGTGTTATTTCAGTTCTGTCAGAGTTGTAGTTCCAGAGTAATTCAATGACAAAGTGTCCCCCTCCCGCCCCTTATACTGATGTAACCTGTTCAGCCAGAGCAGAAGGGAGGTGCCCAGGTAGACTGCAGAGAGGGACAATCTTCAATTAAGATAAGGGAAAAACCTGAAAAGCTTGTCAAGGGGGGCAGGGATTTCATTGTTTTCATAGGAATAAGAGTGTCCCCTTCTGTTATCTGTCTGGTCTATGGACTGCATTCCACATCTGAGAAGAGATGGCTTACACTAGGTAAAAGGGGCGGGAGGGGGAAACTTTGCTTGTGAATATCTCATAAACCATAAAGGTTTGAGAGATAAGACGTATGTCATTTTTCATGTTTTTTTATGCCTACAAAATAAAATAAAGTTAAAACGAAGTATTACCATCCCTTTAAATGGGACTTCTAATCTATTTAATGTTCAAGGGGTTAAAAGCCCCATTTAAATCAATGAGAATCTTAACGTCTTCCCTATGGGGCAGTTGGTTTGCTCCAGAATTGCTCCAATTGTTCTTAGTACATTTGTCTCAGACACTTCTACGTTTTATGTAATTTATAACTCGTCTATAACTGTGTGTCCTAAACAGGTTCAAGAATAGCAGCATATTCTTGTTTCATACTTCTAAATTACTATTGCAAAAGCTATTATTCTGCAACAAAGAAAAACATATCCTATGTCAATCAGATCCTCCACTGCTGTGTAGAAAATAAAACAATGTTGTTGTCACATTAACTTGAGCAGCTTGTTTCACATTAACTATCAATGCAGTTTCATTCTTTCTCATTTCCATTAAGTTTTATGGCGGTGTCTTTGGGGAATCCGTTTATCTGCCTTATATGGTGATAAGAAATTCCCAACAATAAATTCTTCCACAAGGGACAAATCTGTCAAGATCTTGCTTATCAATACAAATAACACAGTCAGCTACATCTGACATATACTTTACATGAGAAAATTAGCCCTTGCAAAAAAAAGCACAACTAGAAGATAAGGTTACCATGGCAAGCAGTTTCTTGGGTTCCGAAAAGCCAAATCTCCTAAAACTAAAAACTGATATGAATTAAAATGACAAACATTTACATTTGTCATGTGTTGCCTACCACTGCTATTTATGTCTCTATCAAAAGTATCACTAAGACATTTTCTTGTAATTCAGTATGCAGTGACACCAGTTGCTGCTGTTAATTCTTTAGTGATATCTTAACAATTTGTACAAAATATGCATTGTCTGGATTACAATTTACATTGATTTCTTGTTTTTCACACAATAACATCCAAATTGATCAATAGTTCAATCACTTAGGACATATTAACATCATTGCAGATATAACAGAGCTTCCAACTCCTGTGGCTAGTCCCTTGAGAATGCCCTTTCCGTTGATCTCTTCCACATGGTGGAACAAAGTGAGTGTGTAAGCATGTATCTGTGTGTGTGTGATGACTTATAAGTGCACTGGAAAGTTGATATGAATCACAGGAATGTTGGGACATGATGAGGGAACACATTGCTTGAAGGTTTTTCTTGTTTTTCCTCCTAATGGGGATTTTCATAGAAAGGAGGAAACTCATTTCTCAATGTCTGCAGAAATCATGTGAGGAGAAAATTAAAACAAAATTTACCTGTAAACATCCCATTTTTTCTCATACCAAGACCACGCTGTGTAACTAAACTGGGGGCACTAGATAATTATGCAAAAATGAATAGAATGATAGAAGCACTATTCTCATCCCGAAGGATGATAGAAAAGAGGAGAAAGAGATGGGATTGGCAAAAAGAAGAGGTGATAATGGGGGAGGAGTCTCTTTTATTACAAGATACAATGTCTTTTCACGAGACATTAAATGTGTACTCAATAAATATTGGGGGGTCCTCCTACAGGATCACTTATTAAAAGATGAATTTGCAGATAGGCCACATGTGACTTATAGAAAGGGGAAGAATATACAGAATTTTATAGCCCCTAGTAGACCAAAAGATATGGCAAAAACCAAGAAAAAGAACTATATACTAGCACCCATCTTTAGAAATAACAAGTGTAGTAAAAGGCGCTGTGGCACATGTTTATATATGTGCCATAGGGCACAGACATTTGAAGACAAAGACTGACGGAGGAAATATCAAATCAAACAGTTTATAAACTGTGAGACAAAGTTTGTAATATATATGCTCCTCTTTGGGTGTGGGGCTAGACATATTGGGAGAACAATCAGTTGTTTGAGGGAAAGAATAGGGGAGCACCAAAGAAGGATCATTAGTGGAGATGAGGATCATGGGGTACCACGTCACTTTAAGAACTGTCAATTGGGTGGAATTACAAATCTTAGAGTTATAGGTATAGAAACGGTCCCTGCTTCTAACCCAACAGATTTGGAGCCCTCTGAAAAAAGGAAACTTTTTGGATTTTTAAGTTGGACACTTTATTTCCTTTGGGGATGAATGAGGGGGCCGAGGTTAGCACTTTTTTGTAAGATTATCATTAGTTTTTAGTTGTCACATAATGTTTAATACTAATATGGGAAATGAAAGTGGAGAATAGTATAAATTGAGATAGATCACTTTAAGGAATAGTAGGATGTATTTAAAAGGATGGGGTAAGAATACTTAGAATATTTTAGTAACATGCAAAGAATAAATCGTTTAGATTTATATAAGGAATGAATTTAGAGTAATATCTATTATTAGTTTAGCTAAAGGTGACTTGAATGTTAAGAGATAGTATAAGAAATAATTGAAAAAACACTAGGATTGGTTTATATATATATATATATATATATATATATATAAAATATTATTTCTCTAAAACTGTATATTAGGTTAGTAGTAGGGAAAGGGGGAGTCATTTGGGATATAAGGGAGACAAATATTGTGTCTCCTCAATATGGATATAGAGAATATGTGCCTCCTGATTATATCAGATGAGCTATACATGTATAGTCTAACAGTGTGTCCCAGATGTCGAGCATGGAATCACTGTTATCTTCTTTTCCAAATCAAAATTGAGGAGTAGCGTCCATAGGAAGAGGTACAATTATAATTTAAATAATAGATTTAATAGATCTAAGGAATATGGGTTAGTGTATATGTGGATTAAATTAAGTAAGCAGAATTGGAGCATTGCATTGCTCTCCACAAGTGGAACATGAATCGGGACGGGAAATAATGTGTCCGGGATTACTATGGCGATGCGTTCTAAAAGTGGAGAGCAAATGGATGCTGGGAATCGGAGATGACGTAGTAGGAAGTAATCGCCTCTATGTGATGCCATTTGGCATTCATCCGGAGGACCAGAAGAAAGGTTGCTTCCTGATGGATTAGAATGAGGGCTTAGTCTATAAATGGCTGGTAAGTGCACCATTGCGTATTTCTTTTCCCTTGATAAATAGCTGTGTGTTACGAAACGTGTAGGGAGACATTGTATTACTTTTAAGCTGTTTTAAATTGTTAAGGGCTGTGACCCGGGGAACAGCTGAATTAATTTTAATAAATTTAAATGTTTCAATATATATTTCTGATTCTCCTTCCCAGTAGTTTTTGTCCCTGTCCCTCTTATCCCCTATACCACTTTGGTAAGAGCACAGAGATTCCTTAAAGGGATAGTAACACTTCGTTTTAACTTTATTTTATTTTGTAGGCATTAAAAAAACATGAAGAATGATATAAGTCTTATCTCTCAAACCTTTATGGTTTATGAGATATTCACAAGCAAAGTTACCCTCCCCGCCCCTTTTACCTAGTGTAAGCCATCTCTTCTCAGATGTGAGTCTGGTTGTATGACCAGACAGATAACAGAAGGGGACAATTTTCTTTGTATGAAAACAATGAAAGCCCTTCCCCCTTGACAAGTTTTTCAGCTTTTTCCATTATCTTAATTGAAGATTGTCTCTCTCTGCAGTCTACCTGGGCATCTCCCTTCTGATCTGGTTGAACAGGGGGGGGGATACTTTGTTTGTGAATATCTCTTAAACCATAAAGGTTTCAGAGATAAGACTTATATCATTATTCATGTTTTTTTAATGCCTACAAAATAAAATAAAGTTAAAATGAAGTATTACTATCCCTTTAAAGTGGTGGTGTATTGTCCATTGTGACATATGAGTATAACATCTAAGGATATTAAAGAGGCCTTTGGAGAAGTTCTACCAAAGAAGGTGGGAATTTACAGCTTGAAGAGAGGAAGAATAAGGGAAACAGATGGGAGATGAAGGAAAAAGACCGTGACTGGGGGTCAGACCTGGTCAAGGTGAATACATCTAGAGGTGGATTAGCCTCTTGGAAATGTGAGTACCCTGATAAAGGGTTTTTCCTATGTTCTTCATTGACTTTTTTAATTGAGTCCAAAATACTACACTTAGAGTGGAATGCACTATTTTTTCTGTTTTTTAAATCTCCTCCGGTTTGCATGACTTTGATAGTGCTGCGTGGACCTTTGTAGGGCTCTCTGGACTTGTAACCAAGTGGAGCTGAACTGCCTAAGATGCTCTTCCAGTGCCGGAATGTCTTGTGCACAAAAGGAGTCAGGAAGTACTGAAGGCTGGATCCCATAGTTGATCAAGAATGGAGAACTCTTTGAGGAAGAATTCACTGCACAATTCCTGGCAAAACTCTGTCCATGGTAACAAGAATGCCCAGTTGTCTTGATGGTCCGAGGTGAAGCAGCGCAAAAACTGTTCTAACCCTTGGTTGTATCTCGCGGCAGCCCTGTTGGACTGGGGATGGTATGCAGAGGAGAACGAGAGTTGGATACCTATCTGGTTACAGAACGACCTCCAAAACCTAGACACAAATTGACTCCCTCAATCTGAAACCAGCACCTTGGGCACTCCGTGGAGTTGAAACACCTCTCTACCAAACACTTTGGCCAATTCCGTAGAGGAAGGTAGTCCCCAGAGCGGGACAAAGTGAGCCATTTTCGAGAATCAGTCCACTATCATAAGAATGACCGTGTACCCCTTGGATACCGGCAGTTCTACCATGAAGTCTACGGAAACGTGAGATCAGGGACATTCACCTTTGGGAAAGGTTTGAAGAAGACCCACAGGAAGATGTCTCGGGGTCTTGGCATGAGCACATATGGAGCATGCCTCCAGGAAGGCTGAGCAATCTGCCCTAAGATCGGGCCACCAAAACAACTGGGAGACCGACCAAATCAATTGGCCATGGCCAATATGACCAGCAGCCTTCGATGAGTGATACGTCTCCAACAATCTGGTACGAAGGGTCTTGGGTAGGAAATATTTACCACTGGGTCTGTCAGCTGGAGCAGTGGATTGGGAGGCCAAAATCTCCTCGCCCAGAGGAGATGTGATGCTGGTGCTTATAGTAGCTAGAATACGATCAGTAGGCACAGGTGTAGACTCAGTCTCAGGGTCAGACCCGAACTGCCTGGACAGGGCATCTGCTCTGACATTCTTGGAGCCAGGAAGATACGAGACCACAAAATTAAATCTGGACAGGAATAATGCCCACCTGGCTTGTCATGGAGACAGTCTCTTGTCCTCAGACAGATTTGTCAGATTCTGGTGATCAGTTAAGATCAGGATTGGGGAGCTAGTCCCCTCCAGTAGGTGATGCCATTCACGGAGAGTGAGGATAATAGCCAGGAGCTCGCAGTCACCTATATCATACAATTCCACCAAAAAAAAAAAAAAAAAAAAAAAAAAAAAAAGAAGAGAGAATGCGCACACAATCTAAGTGCAGACTTGTAATTCAAACAATGTCCTTTAAATCTTGTTCCCCTTCACCAAAGTGGGTTCTTTCTTTTAAAAACGATCACCTCCTTCACCGTGAAGAAACTCCTTTCAAAAGATGAATTGTAAACTCACCTTCTTTTGAGGCAAACCAGCCTCTTGGTTTGTAAGCTTCTACTGGATAACCCCCAGTAATGGTATCTTTGGCATCCTCTCCTCCCCTTCTCACCTCAATCTTCAATAGATCTTCCAGTTCCCACACCTCAGGATCACTACTAATCCTTACCCTCTATCTAGGGATGGTGATATGTATAATATGGGACACTATGAGGAATGGGGGTCTACAATATTTGACGCCAAAAAATATATATATATTAGTGTTCTTCACAGTTATTTATTGAATACACATATATAAAATATCATGGGACATAAAAAATATATAAAATTATATCTGCACAGATATTATGATTAAGAGTAACTTAATAGCCTAAAACACTTGCCCAACGCGTTTCTCAGCTCGCGCTGCTTCTTCAGGGGCCTGTATCAAAACAGTAACTATATGACATCCACAGTATAAATACCCTGTATCGATGCTCCGTTTGGCGCCAAAAAATCTCCATGAAACTCCCATCAGCCCCCAGCTCCGGATCGCTCTACCGGATGTGTGTCATTGGCATCCAGACTGTGATCTCATCTTAAACGCATATGCGTTTTAAAAATACCCAAAACACTTCCGGGTCTTTTACACTTGCATCATCAAGCCACACCCTCTCTCGTAGCACCACTGCGCGTGCGCCTCCACTCTCCTCACACCACCATACATATATCTGCCCTCAGTAGCCAAAACAGAAGCGACTCCACAATCCCATACACTCCACAATCCCATTCACTCACATCCTCACAACAACAATCACAATACATCCACCACACACATCCGCCGCGATCCCAACAAGGAGCCATCATTTGCCCACTCATCAAACCCTCCTTGACCACCCTCCGGAACATCGATACTTACAGTCTATGAAAACATCAGAACCTTTTATGTTCAATACAATAGAAACTTTTCTACCCTCATTATCAATCCTAAAATTCTATTTGGTATTATTCCATTCATATATATAGGACTACTCAAATGATACTCCCCTACTATTATACAAAAACCCTCCACCTCTCACTATACAAACCCACCAAGATCCATCTCCTCATTGAGACCTCCCGGAGCCATAGTCGCCAACCTATGGATCCAGAAGGACTCCCTCTTACATAGTGTCCTATATCTATTGGGGGCCAACTTACTAACATGTTCAATACCTTTTATATTAAAGCCCTCCTCATTACCTTTTCTACAACCACTAACATGTCGGGAAACACTATACTCCAAATTTTTGTTTTTAATACTCCTTCTGTGTTCACCTATCCTTTTCCGGAACTCCCTTTTGGTTCGTCCAATATATTTCTTGCCACACCCGCATGTAAGCATATATACCACATGCGTTGTGCTGCAATTAATAAACTGGTTTATATTATATGTTTTACTACTTTCTTCTTCTTGCATTCCTTCGAATTGTGTAACCCTATGTTCATATGTTGACATCCTAAACATTTCCTTCTACCACATCTAAAATTACCCTTCAGGTTCGGTAAAAAAGATAGGGGAGTATCATTTGAGTAGTCCTATATATATGAATGGAATAATACCAAATAGAATTTTAGGATTGATAATGAGGGTAGAAAAGTTTCTATTGTATTGAACATAAAAGGTTCTGATGTTTTCATAGACTGTAAGTATCGATGTTCCGGAGGGTGGTCAAGGAGGGTTTGATGAGTGGGCAAATGATGGCTCCTTGTTGGGATCGCGGCGGATGTGTGTGGTGGATGTATTGTGATTGTTGTTGTGAGGATGTGAGTGAATGGGATTGTGGAGTGTATGGGATTGTGGAGTCGCTTCTGTTTTGGCTACTGAGGGCGGATATATGTATGGTGGTGTGAGGAGAGTGGAGGCGCACGCGCAGTGGTGCTACGAGAGAGGGTGTGGCTTGATGATGCAAGTGTAAAAGACCCGGAAGTGTTTTGGGTATTTTTGAAACGCATATGCGTTTAAGATGAGATCACAGTCTGGATGCCAATGACACACATCCGGTAGAGCAATCCGGAGCTGGGGGCTGATGGGAGTTTCATGGAGATTTTTTGGCGCCAAACGGAGCATCGATACAGGGTATTTATACTGTGGATGTCATATAGTTACTGTTTTGATACAGGCCCCTGAAGAAGCAGCGCGAGCTGAGAAACGCGTTGGGCAAGTGTTTTAGGCTATTAAGTTACTCTTAATCATAATATCTGTGCAGATATAATTTTATATATTTTTTATGTCCCATGATATTTTATATATGTGTATTCAATAAATAACTGTGAAGAACACTAATATATATATGTTTTTTGGCGTCAAATATTGTAGACCCCCATTCCTCATAGTGTCCCATATTATACATATCACCATCCCTAGATAGAGGGTAAGGATTAGTAGTGATCCTGAGGTGTGGGAACTGGAAGATCTATTGAAGATTGAGGTGAGAAGGGGAGGAGAGGACGCCAAAGATACCATTACTGGGGGTTATCCAGTAGAAGCTTACAAACCAAGAGGCTGGTTTGCCTCAAAAGAAGGTGAGTTTACAATTCATCTTTTGAAAGGAGTTTCTTCACGGTGAAGGAGGTGATCGTTTTTAAAAGAAAGAACCCACTTTGGTGAAGGGGAACAAGATTTAAAGGACATTGTTTGAATTACAAGTCTGCACTTAGATTGTGTGCGCATTCTCGCTTCTTTTTTTTTTGGTGGAATTGTTGGTGAGAAATACGGGCTTGACCAGAAGCCTGGAAGAGAGGGCTGCACTGCTGGTGAGACTTAAGAAGGATCCCCAAGGACTTATTCCAGGTTGTGCTAAATTTATATGAGTTTCATCTATCGTGGGGGGTAATAGCGCTTGGGATTGATTTGGTGGGTTTACCTATATCATACACACTCTGAACTCTTGTAAATTTTTTACAGAAAAACCCACATGGAAGAAGGGGTTTACCAGAACCGGAATGCTGGGACAGGAGGGCTCCCACTCATGTTTTAGATGCATTCATCTCCAGTGTAAAGGGTAGGGTGGGATTGGGATGCAACAATATCGGAGCCTTGACAAAAGCAGACTTCAAATCCTCAAAAGCCTGGCTTGCACTGGGAGACCATACAGATGGGTTAGCTCCTTTATGCATGTCAGTTAGAGGCTTAACCACTGTGGAGAAAATCCGTATGAATCTCCTGTAATAATTAGCGAACCCCAATAATCTCTGTATGGCCTTCAAGCCCACTGGTCTGGGCCATTGCAGGACAGCCAAGAGTTTTCTGAGGGTCCGTAGCTATACCGTCAGAGGAGATTATATAACTTAGAAATGTCACCTGATTCTTGTGGAAATCACATTTCTTCAATTTACAGAATAGCTTGTTCTCGTCCAGAAGCTGTAACACAGTTGCATCATCCTTCCGATGTGCTACTAGATTCGGGGAATTAATTAAGATGTTGTCCAAATAGATTAATACACAGGTCTGTAGTAAATCTCTCAAAACATTGTTAATAAATTCTTGGAATACTGCCGAAGTATTACACAAGCCGAATGGTATAATCAAGTATTCATAGTGACCACTGCATGTATTGAATTCAGTTTTCCACTCGTCTCCCTTTCTGATTCTCACCAAGTTATAGGCTGCCCTTAGATCAAGTTTGGTGCAGACCGAAGAGACCGAACAATTTGGTAATCAAAGGTATGGGGTAAGCATCCTTTTTCTTTACAAAAAATAATCCTGCACCAGCAGGTGAGGAAGACTTCTGGATGATCCCTCTGGGCAGAGCATTGGCCACATACTCCTCCACAGCTCGGTTCCCCTGCACAGACAGAGGATAGATACGCCCCTTAGGAGGTATAGCACCTGGTATCAAATTAATGGTACAGTCGTATGCTCTATACATCCGCAAAGTATTAGCCTCTACCTTATTGAGCACCTCACTGAAAGCTTGATACTCTGAGGGTAATGAGGAAGAGGTACAAAGGATCTTGGTAGGCTGCTGTAGGCAAGACTTAGAACAGTAAGAGGACCAAGATATAATATCGCAAGTCTCCCAACTTATTCTTGGGTTGTGTGTCTGAAGCCAAGGGAACACCAGAATGATCGTGTAGTGAGGCGACTTTATGATTTGAATTTGTTGGGTCTCCACGTGGAGGGCCCCCACCCTTAGAGACAGTGGACATGACTTGGGAGTTACCTGTGACGGTTGCAACGATCTCCCGTCAATGGCCTTTATAGCAAGAGGAGAGGAAAGAGGCACCAATGGAATCGAGTTCTGGGTAGCAAAATCTGCATCTATAAAGTATCCTGCCATTCCGGAGTCAATCAATGCTGGAGCCGTGATAGACTGTCAGAGACATTGCCATGATGGGGAGGAAATGGTTAATTTTTCTTTTAAACCAAATTCTCTAAAAATATGTGTTTCAAAATGTGTTTAAATTACCTCATGTAACAGAGACAATAAGCCTCTCTTCCTCAATGGAGGGGCGGAAATATTTGGGAGACTTTAATGGTGACTGATATAGGATTGCAGACAACCACAGTCTCAAGCAGTATTAGTATCTTATGAGAAAATCTCAAAAGTCTAAAACAGAGACATACTCCCCTATGGGAAAGTCTAGTAGGGTGGCATATTTATGTGACATAGGGTCAAGGTTCACATTCCAAATTTTTGATAGAACCCAGACAAGTATCATTTTAGGTGTGAATTTTAATGGAGTGTAATGGCGCCATCTATAGATTTCATAGTGTTATTACTAGTGCTTTGGAATTTTTCCATAATTTATTCTGATATCACTGCATAATGAGATGGCTTTTTAACCAATCAGAGCAGATTTTGATAAGAGGAATTTCATATTATAAATATGCAAGTTTAGAGAGAAAAGGGGCTTTTCCTCTTGAGTGTTGGCTGGCTTTTTCCTCTTGGTTACTGGCTCTTCAATTCCTGCTATGTTTTCTTGAAGTATTCTGGACTAGCTGATAAAGAAATCCTAAGAAATCCACACTTATTGGACTGGTAACTATTTTTCTTTCCTTATTTAAATTCTGCAAAATTCAGAATCAAATATGTATTTCTTATATATTTAAAGAAACATAAGTTTTCTTATAATTTGTCTTAATTGGACTGGCCAACCATTTGGGATTAATTATAATCAGCTATATTAGCTATAGAAATTCTGGAATTAAGCAGAATTTATTTATTTATTGGTAAATTGTCATATTTTGCCAAATACGAATAAAATAGTTTATCGCAGTAGATATATAAATAGCTTGGAAAATTGTCAGAGGACCTAGCTTCATATTAAAGTTGACTCATCTGACAATATACCTTAAACCCCACTTAGAATAGTTTATACAGTTTCTGGGGCAGAAGGTATTCATATACACTGCTGCCAACTGTATTTTATTAATTGTAATGATCAATTATCCATTTCTATGCTGCTGAGTGCAATTATTGTTATCTAATTCCTCTGAATATACCTATGTGTGGTTAACCCTTTAATTGCTGATAATCCTAGCGGTGATAATTGTGGTTTGAGTTACTACATATCTATTGTAATTACTGATCACTCATTTATATCATTGTTGTTTACACTTTATATATAGTATATTGTATTTAATAAATTATATATATTTTTACACAAATATGCTGGATTGATTATTTTAATCAATTCTTTACTGTGAAGTAGCGTGTCAATACCTAATATAGTGTAAAGTTCTCAAAATTATTTAACATTGTCATTTATTTATGTTAAGCTATCCAACCTGATTGGTTCTCATGTTTTAACCCTTTGGATACCTTCAACATAATTGGTTTGACAAGACGATGGATCCCATGACAATATCACCTCTAGCATAGGTCTTGTCAGCATCTGGTCTGGGGACTGTGAAACTTCACCCAGGGTCTGTCCCCGACTCAACCCTAGGTGTGAGCGTTTCCCAGCCAGGCGGGACAAGTGGGTAATAGGTGCCCTGCCTTACCACAGTACAGGTATGGGCCCTCTCTGCGACAGAAGGCCCTCTCCTCCCCTGAAAGGCTCATGAACCATAGTTGCATAGGCACTAGGAGGCGTGGGAGACAAGGGAGGATTGGGTGGGAGCGTAAAGTTAGGCACCAAGGGGCCCTCTGCAACCGTTCCTTGAAAGGGGGTCTCTCTCTGATCCTGGTATCTATTAGAATAGTAAAGGAGATGAGTTCCTAAAGCTGCTCAGGCAGCTCACGGGCTGCCGTCACATCTTTAATCAAATCGCTTAGCCCTTGCGAGAATGCGTTCACTAGAGCCTTGTTGTTCCAGCCCACTTCAGCCGCCAATGTACGAAATTCAATAGCGTACTCAGCTACCGTGCGTGCGCCCTGGTGGTTAGTCATAAGTTGTTTGGCTGCCGACATTGCCTGGGCTGGAACGTCAAAGACCCTTTGGAAAGCTGACGCAAATTCAGAGAAATTCGAGATTATAGGTTTACCTGTTTTCCATAAGAGATTGGCCCATACCAATGCTCTACCAGACAGAGAGATATCATGAAGCCCATCTTGCTTCAGTCACTAGGAAATGTGTTTGGTACCAGTTCCAAAAATAGGCCCAACTGGTTAATGAACCCACAACACAGAGTAGGTTCCCCATCATATCGTTGAGGGAGTGGAGCGCTTCCAGACAGCCCTTGGATCGTATTGCACTCAGCATTGGCCCTTATCACTGGTTCCGGGTCAGGAGAGGCCACCGGTTATCACACAGCCCCCTCAAGGTGCGCTGTGCGATTTCGGAGTGTTTGCATCGCCAAGGAAAGCTGATCGATCCTTTTATCTTGTATGTCCATCAATTCCACTTATTTAGAATAAATCACAAGAATAGTTGACTGTACACACTTCCCCACCCCAGGAGCTGACACTGAACCTAGCCAGACTGATGAATAAGCTTGGAGCGAACCAGTAGAGAGAGAAGAACAACAACAAAGGTAGCATTAGTAGTAAGCGTGCTGTAAGCTGAGCAGAAGCTGGAGGCCCACAAGCTAGAATGCTAAGGACACCCGCAATACCATGGGATGCTAGGGTCGCTATGGTCACAGAACTACACACACCCTAGAATGCTAGGGGCACAGCAATCCCCAGTAGGACTAGGCGCTGTTGCACTATGGACAGGACTTACCCGACCAAGGACTGAGACTGAGAGCCTTCAAGGAGGGAGCCAGGTCTCAAGGAGCTAGGGATAAACAAACCAGCCAATGGTCAAATGATTTTGGTAGTCAGTCAAGCCAAAGAACTTATCATGGAGCGGGAAGTCAGACAAGCCACAGTACTTAGCACGGAGCAGGTAGTCAGCCAGGCCAAAGGAAATACACGGAGCGAGTAGTCGGACAAGCTAAAATCAGCACGGAGCGATTAGTCAGCCAGGCCAAAGTTCATACAGGGAGCCGGTAGTCAGACCAAGCCAAAGTCAGCACAGAGTGGTCGGTCAGCAGGCAAAAGATTCAGGCACAAATTGGTAGTCAGACGGATCCAGGGTCATACACAAATCAGATTTAGCAGCCAGGAATGGATCACAATGGGAGACTCAGAAATCGATAAGGTACACCACGAAAGGGCACTGAGACAATGATAGGATGCAGCATATAAGACCTCTCTAGGAGGCAGAGTCCAAATAGGTCAATCAAGGTGGAACTAGAAGAATAGCGAGCGTTCTGAATAACACCCGAGTAACCAGGAAGTAGTCACCCGCCATGCTGCCAACAAGCAATCACAAGGAAGCGAGCAAGCCAGCAAAAGCACCAGAATCACTGGCACCGTGATACTTTTTGAAAAATACTATAATAGTGCAAAATGAGCAAATAAGAGGTCAACATTTCGGTCCTACATTTGGACCTTTAGCAAGACAATGTGTTCAAAATGGAGGGTCAAATATACAGGCTGATGTGGGATCTTCACATTGCTCCAGGGTGAATGGTGACTTCACTAATCCGCTTCCACCATTTACTGCAGAATATGACATCATCACCCAGCCAAGTACAGAACCAATAAGTACAAATGATTTATACAAGTGGGATAGCAGACTTTAAATTGAAGAGGGTAAATAAATTAATAAGAAGGAAAGTCAATGAGAAAGAAATGAAAAATCAAAAAGTGGATGTGCACATTACATGACAGGTGACTGGTATAGGTCCCAGTGTCCACAGCAGTAGCTGATGCAAATGCACCAGAGTGCCCATCTCTGGCACCTTGCACAGCATTGCAGTTGGGCACTAAAGATCCACCAAGTCACCTGTCAAGGGAATAATCTGTGTATGATATATAGATACATACAGGAACCAATGTAACTAGCCTCATGTCAATGTAATAAAATAATTACAGTTCAAGGAACCCATCAGTTGTACTTACAGGGATCAGGAAACATGGGGGTACACACCACCCATATTTTTCACCGTATATATTCGAAGTACCTGACTAGAAACATGACATTGTAAATGAGTGCACCTGGGTGGTCCTGGAAGTCATTAGGTAGGTAAACTTATGCATGACAAATGATACAGTCTGGGCTATGCCACTAGAGGGAACCTAGTCGGGTTTTGTGAGGACACAGAGGCAAAGATGAGCCAAACAAATGTCAGTACTGGAGGAAGTCCAACAGGCAAAGATGGATCAATCAATCAATCAATATCAGGCTAGTGAGAATAAGTACATGCAGAGCCGAATGTTATGTGGGTCAAGGGAATCCATAATATGATGTTAGACAATTGCGTCCAGTCCTATAGTGGGAGGATGTTTGGAGTAGCAACACCCACAAATACGTGGGATCTATGCCCACCCTGCCCTGGGGGGATGTCAATTGAGAATAAAAATAGATCAGCAAAGTGGGTAATGATACATCAAAGTAAATAATGAATCCTACACAACCAATTCTATTATGGGAAGGTGTTTGAAGTGGTAATACCCACTATACAGTGAGATCTATACCCACCTTACCCTGGAGGCTTGTGAACATGGGCGGATTGTCCTATCGGGGATCGGGCATCCCCCGGTGGGCTGCTAGATCATGGGCCGGTGGGCGAGATCAGAGGATCTCACCTCACCATCCCACAATATTTTGAAAGAGAGGACTGTGTTGCCACCGGCACAGACACTCTCTGTGCACAGGGACCACAAGGGGGCGTCGATAGGGACGTTGGTGCAGCTAGTGGGCTGCTTTAAAAAAATGCCCGGGCTGGTATTCCCCTACAATCCGCCCCTGGTTGTGAAGGCAGTAAGTCAGTACACTTTGTGTTTATAAGATTTCTGTTTAATTCACTTATTTACAGTGTCATGTTTCTAGTTGGATGCATTGGATACACTGTGGATACACAATCCCTGTCTGTACAACCAGACGGGTTCCTTGAACTGTATTAATTTTATTTCACCAAAGGCTAGTTACATTGGTTTCTGTACATATCTATATATTATATACAGATTATTCCCTTGACAGGGGGCTTGGTGGATCTTTAGTGCCCAACCACGATGCTGTGCAATGGTCCGGAGACCCGCACTTCCATGTGTTTGTATCCGCTACTGCTGTGATCACCTAGACCTATACCAGCCGCCTGCCAAGTAACGTGTACATCCTCTTTTTTTTATTTTTCTTTTCTTTCTAATAGACTTTCCTTCTTATTCATTCATTAACACCCTTCAATTTAGAGTCAAGTATCCTACATTTATAAATCATTTGTATATATTGGTTCTGTACTCAGCTGGCTAGTGTTGTCATATTCTGAAGTCACAACACTGGCAGCATATTAGTGACGTCACCATTCATCCTGGGGCCACGTGGAGATCCCACATTAGCCTATATATTTGACCCTCCATCTTGAACACATTTTCTTGATAAAGGTCCACTGGTGATGCCCCTCATTATTTCTTGATATTATCTACCTACATTGGGGATTGTGCAACTGGGCCACAGATATACAAAGATTGAGTGCTTCCAACCATATACATATACATTTTGTTGTTTTAATGTTTAATAGTTTTAGACATTTTTGATTTGGTATTTGGGATATCTAATCTCAGCAGAGCTTTGTTCTCTGGCATGTCTGTAATACTAACGTATCAAATTATGTGAAGTGGAGGGTGCATATTATACACAAGTTAAAAAAATAATAATAGTTAAAATAATAATAATTACAATGCAAATCTCCCCCCATATCTCTCTTCATCTTCCATCCCCCTCCACCACAATACCATATGCTGAGCCTTCCACTATACCTCCCTCTACCCACCTCCATGCCTATCAACCCTGGAAGAAGCAGCCAAAAGCTCTGTTTCCATTTGCCATCCACTTCCTTGGAAGCTGTTGTGCCCTTTGAGGATGTCTGCTGTTGGGAAAATAAGTCAGGACCCAACTGCTCTGAGGAAGTGGGAGGCAAATAGAGCCATGTCACCCGCTGGATGGAGTCCCTGCTGCCTCTTCATGGGCTCATAGGCATGGAGATGGGTTGATGGATGGAAATTTGGGAGCCTAAAATATGGCATTGAGGTGGGGAGAGGGAGGGATTGAGGGGAGACCAATATTTTTATGTTTTTGTAGAGGAAGAGAAAGTCTTATATAAATGTACTTTCATTTTTCTTAAAGGGATAGTAATACTTTGTTTTATCTTTATTTTATTTTGTAGGTATTAAAAAAACATGAAGTGCATCAAGCACTTGTAGAATGAATGAACCCTGTCACCGGGTTCATTCTTGGAAAGAGAAGCGCTGCGCTCTTATCATTGAATCAGTCATCCGGTCTGACCCCAGTGACTGATTAATTGACAATTTTGGTGAATATGTCGATGTGTGTGCAGATCGAATTTTCAGAGTGATTCGAGCACATTGACAATATCATATCGACACTGCATAAAACTTTAGTGCATCTAGGCCCATAGATATTTTCAAGAAAGTACTAGAGACCTTTTAGCCTAGCCTAATACAAAAAAATTATGAGATTTTTTTTTTTTAGTACAGATAGCATGTTCATCCAGGCAGATATGTTACTGTCTTTTGGTGTCAGGAAGGAATTTTTACCTACTTGAGGTATAACTGAAAATGAAAAAGGCAGGTACATAATCATAAAGGACCACAAAAAAACACACAAAACCGGAGAGCGCTAAAACAATCTAAATAAATATATAAAGAAAAAGAAACAAAACAAAACTGGAAAATTATTGATAAGCACCCTATACGAAGTCAGTACAACGCTGACTTCAGGGAAGGGGGAGGGAGGGGGGAACTTTGCATTCGGTGATCTCTCAAACCATAAAGGTTTGAGATATGAACCTGGGGACAATTCCATTTTTTTTTACCATAGCTACAATATGGGGATTAGTAATATTTAAGTATTACTATCCCTTTAATATCTGGATATTTACATCATCAGCCCGTAACATTTGGATAGCCGAGGTTCCCCACTACCAGCTGTATCTTATATCAGTGGAGCGGGAGATCAGATCATCTGTGGAGCCAAGCAGTCTTGTGGTCAGGAAAGACTATTTGTTACAGACTTTAGTTACATTCTTGTACGTTTATTGCAATCTGGTTGCTCGTTACTATACGGGACAGTGTTTCTACTTGATAGTTACTTTATTGTTTATTTATAATTTTGTGTGAGTGCATGCACTATAGCATTTTATGCAAGTTTTTTTATATATAATAAATTGATTATACTTTGATATATTTTGTTTGGATCTTTGTGTCTCTATAATCCACGCTGATCTGTTAAAGGGAGTGTACATAGTTTTGCAGTTTGCCATTTTCCTGACTGCTTAGTTATAAGAGCCATTGTTAGTGCATGCTAACAGTAGGTATAGTGGGAACCTCGTATAGGATGCTCATCAATAATTTCCCAGTTTTGTTTTGTTTATTTTTCTTTATATATTTATTTAGATTTTTTTAGTGCTCTCCTGTTATTTGTGTTTTTTGTGGTATATTATTTATAAGTTTGGTCTCATAAGGATAGTACCAGCTGTTTATTAGTACTAGGATCTTCCAATTGTGTTTGGCATAATCATAAAGGATGCAGAGGGTGTAGCTGTGCTGGGGCCCAGCAACCATCTCTTTCAGTGTCCGTTAGGTTCTAGTCATGAATCTGTGAAAATATTTTTGTTTTATGGGTCCAAAAAATGTGCACCTCCAATACCTAGTCGCACCACTGATAATAGGGCTTGTTTGTCTTTCTCTGGCTCAACAATGGTGATATGAAAGAGGTTCAACTTGATGGCCCCAAGTCCTTTTTCTACCTTATCATCAATGTTACTAAATTCACACCTAAAATAATTTCCACACACAGTCAGAAGAAACAAAACGTCTAGGAATACCAATTCTGGAACAAACCAACTGCACCATATGGAATTCATAAACATTTCCGTTGATTAAAATGGATATTTGAAATCATCATATCAAAGTATTGTACAAGGAAGGATACACTGAGATTGTCTCATATTTCAAGTATGTCCTGGGGGTATCGATATTATTACCCTGGTAATCATTTTATCTTCCTTGGAAGGATGAAAGGCTGAGCTGACCCTGCTGGGACTAGAACCTGTGACATTCAGGTTTGAACAGATTCTACAGCTGGTGCATTAACAAACTGAGTCATCTCATCACCATCCTTGCTATAGAAGTCTTCAACACTTCTCAATTCAAGGGGTTAAAGTGTCATTTAAATCATTGCTATTTTTTTATTTATTAATTTGTACTGTGCCATGCAGTTGCTTTGGTTCAGAATTGCTCATCTTTTGCTTTCTGCATAAGGCCCTTAATGTTCTCCTGCTGGTTCCCCTGTAATGGCCTACCTTTTACATCTCCTTGAGAGTGATATAATACAACAACAGTTGCTGATAACACTTGGGAGAAAAAGCACAAGAGCAATCCAATAAATAATACATGCATTTATATCTATACAACTCATTTGTGCATCTGCCAAGACGGTAGATATCAGAATTCCCCTAAGAAATTATGGATATTTTTCACAATACTATGCTAGATAGGGTGCAGAAAATGAATGACCACATTTATTCGTAGCATCTACCTAACAATCTGAATATATTTTATCAACTAGAAATGCAGTGAAAAGTACTTGTTTAAACATGAGTTTCAAGTAATAACAAAATGGAAGCTGGATTGCCCCATATGGCTGTCAGACTGATATCAGTGTGCATGTGTATCCAAATTAAATTGGCTTGTATTAATGGAGAAATATGGCCTTATAGGAATGTCTGCCGACTCCAGAACATGTTCATTTATTTGTCCTCAGTGTGATATTTTATTACTTTTTCTTCAATTTCCCATATGTGTACAAAAGAAAAGTGGAGTAATTTTGGGGATAAATCAACTGAACCATCAGGTGCTTATGAAAAGTATCTAGTGAGTTCAATGGGGCTTTTACTGCTAGAAAGCTAGAGAGGTCTCCAAAGCTTGTAGACCTCCCTAGCATTCAAGGGGTTAAATCTAAGCACTGTTTAAATCAATGAGAATTTGTATTTTTACCATAAATCGAAGTTGGTTTACTCTAGAATAACACTTTTCTTTTGAACCTAGTTCCCTATATCAGTAACATACATACTTTGAAGTAGAACACAACACACTGAATGCATATCTTTCATTCATTTACATGCCCTTTACAACCTTTTAGATGGATGTATGGAGGCATGCATGAAAAGGCTGTAATTGTATTGAGCACTAGAATAAAAGAGACTTTAACAACTGTTCCTCTCTATATGTACTAGAACAATATGCATAGAAATAGTGCAGAATGAAGAAACATTAGGAAGAAGTAATTAACATTTGGTAGAACTAGAGGTGATAAAGAGGTGATAAAGAGATGATAAAGTGGAGATGACTTCTCCAGTTTATAACTTCTCCAATTCCTATGTTATTCTATAGAGCCTATGCACTACGATTTCTTGAACTCTGGACATCTTAGTGAATAGGCTCCATAGAATAACATAGGACCTGGAGAAGTGATAAACTGGAGAAGTCATCTCCACTTTATAACCTCTTTATCGCCGCTTAGTGAATCCCCCCCAGACTCCGGATAATAACCAATATTTCACTTCTGCAGAAAATAGAAAGACAGAAACTGTGTCAAACGGATCTAAGCGCAATCTCTTTTAACAGTATTATGGTTCCACTCATGCATTCGTCTCCCCTGTATGGATGGGTACTCATTGGAAATGGAGGCTTAAACCAGACTGATTAATTCATGATGGTGACGAAACGTGTAGGATGTTGCTCTATATGTTTTTATAACTTTATTATTTTATACTACCAGTAAATAGAGGCACTATTATAGCCCAGGTAGTATTTGTTGTTATTTTTCCAATACTGAATGGAACATCAGAAAGTTGCAGATCGCAAGCTACAGCTAGGCCTTGAAGTGGCATTATATTGATGTGCATGTATACCTAGAGGCTGGTTTAAGCCACCATTTCCCATAAGTTCTCATCGACAAGGGGGGTTGAATGCAAGTGTGGATTCATCAAACTGTTACATGAAATTGCTCTTAGATGTGCTTTTGCTCTGTTTCTGTGTTTCTATTTTCTGTAAAGTCATTTGGCCTTTAAGGGTCACATGACTGGGTGACCAGGACACAGCTTCAGGCAACTTTGAGAATGGGGAGCCCATTCAGAAGACACAAGAGACCTAAGGACTTTTTTTGGGACAGTCCTAAGTAATACATTTGCCTCATTACCCAGAATGGTTTATAGTAGAGCAACCTAGATTATGGATAGTTGGTCATTAGCAGTATACTGGTTTCCATATTATCCTTTTCTTTTTTCCACTTCCTGCATAAGGCACATTTGTGAAATCTTTAACTTTATAATGCAAATTGAGCTACTTCATACTCAATGTTTTGTTGTTTTATAGATTTAAAAAAAAAATTACGTGGCACAAATCCTATCTCTCAAACCTTTATGGTTTGAGATATTTTCACATCTAAAGTTCCCTCTCTCCTGATGTCAGCTGTAAAATTGACAGAAAGAGATCTGTGTAGGCCGACATGAGGCGGTTCTTCAGCACAGCCGCAATAGGGATATTGGAAAATAACTACTTCCTTGGAATGGTCTACAAAGTGTGCTTGCAAACCAGGCACACTTTGTAGACCTTTCCAATGAAGTAATTATTTTCTAATATTGCTATTTTGGCTCTGCTGCAGAGACACCGGCTGGTCCCAGAACCTGGATCTCCTACTGTCAGCAGAGCGCTGATGTCAGGAGGAGGGGAGATAGGGGGGAGCTTTAGATGCAAATGGGATTTGTGCCACATAATTTATTTTTTTAAACTCTACAAAACAAGAAAAAATTGTTATGGGAAATTAGTGTCCCTTTAAGCATAATTTTTTTTTCATGGCAGTAGTAAAGTGCAGGTTTTACACATTTGCTGATCTGTTAGTGGTTTCAGGATTTTGGCTGTGCAGAGGGTTTGGGAAGGCATCACTGCAGTATATCAATTAGCATGTGCCTCTTGTGATAAGAAAACTGCTTATACTGAAGAAACACTAAAAATAGGTATGAGTGGAAGAGTGATGTCATGCTGTGGTATGTGTGGGAATCTGGATTCTCTCCGCTGTCAGAGGTGAGAACCCAGAGCAAATCAGCGCTTCAGAGAGGTGGGGAAATCAGAGGAAAAGAGAGGATTGACAGAGAAGCATTTCCATACATAAATAATAAATAAACCAACAAACATAAATCTAGAATTTGTACTGTGTATTTCTGAAGCCCACCAGCTGTTGATGGACTACAGTTATCATCTTTCTCAGCTGACCACTGGCCTGCAGAGAAACTGCTGGAGAAAGGCTGAATTCTGCCTCCCCTTCCATGGACATGCAGTCGATGGCATGTTGTACTGTTTATTGTGTGTTAGAGGCTATTTCACCTTGCAGTAAATGGACCAAACACATTGTAATTAAGTTAGTATTTATGTATACTATGCTATAATGTATAGCGCTGAGTATTCTGGGCTAAATGTAGAAACTAAATGTTGAGCAATTGGGAGTACACCAAATGCAGCATAGCATGGAAAATAAACATTTTCTATTAACTGAAATACATTTTCAAACCCCCTGAAGACTAAAGAAGTCCCCAACGGATTGCATCTCAGCCTCAACGTGAATTTTGACAACTCTCATATGTTCCTATTTTTCAAATGGTTTGCTCTAGAATTGTTCATATTTTACTTTATTATTAAGGTCATTTGATGCCTTTTGTAAACAACAGAAAATAGTAATAAAATAACTGCACATCAATATTTCTTGTAAACATTTGCTTTTGGTAGATACACAAAAAGAGAATAAGGTAATAAATAAGAAAACTACTGTGAATGAACTGTGCCAAGCATAGACTCTCTCCACAAAGCAAGGAATTGGCTTGCTGCATAAGTATTTGCACCTGGACTGAGAAGTGGCATACGAACTGCTGAGGAAAAAAGAAAGAGCTCTC
Organism: Rhinophrynus dorsalis; assembly: GCA_037306005.1. Lineage (NCBI taxonomy): Eukaryota > Metazoa > Chordata > Amphibia > Anura > Rhinophrynidae > Rhinophrynus > Rhinophrynus dorsalis. The sequence continues at coordinate 255,850,760 of CM074721.1, forward strand.
TAACTTGTCTAATAATGACATACAGGTTGGCAGGGAGCATAGTCTCCATCTGTGAATCTTCCCCTCTGTTGCATTCATAAGATCCATAGCAGTAAAGATACTGGCATATTTTCTGAATTTCATTGGACTGGACATTGCTCATTCCCATTGGGTTCACTGGATTCTGGGCCTTAAGTTCACAACGAAACTGGGGTAATTCTGGAGCAAACCAACTGCATCATAGGAAGAAATAAAATTAAAATGGGGATTCTATCCTCTTGAATGTTTTGGAGACCTTTCTAGCATTCAAGGGGTTAAATCCCTATTTATATAAATGGGAATTGTGTAAATTGTATTTGATCCCTAATGGTGCAGCTGGATTTGTCCCAGAATGACTGCAGTATTTTGATGTTCTCTATCAGCTGGGAAATATAATTGTATGCCTTGTCAGAACCAAGGGAACCCTAGAGCTATAACCAGCATGGTTAGCTCTGTGGGACTGCCATTTTACAATAGCACTATAACCAATTAGCTGCCAAAAATGCCCTGACCTGATGACTTTCATACTTATCAAGCAGTTTCATGTGGTGTTTCATCCAGTACAAGACTGTATTTGAAGACCCAAGTGAATCTGTCAGTATTCATGCAGTATGTTAAATACCATAGACAGCAATGGGATCATATGGAAACTTCTACGTTTCCTTTTAAATTGACACTATCACATCTCTTACCTTCGTGGTTTAATTCAATAAGCTGTAATTTAGACCTTGATTCATTTGAGGCTGATAAAAGCAGCCCGGTAGGGCAATATTGGCTAACTGCCTGTTAGCAAAAAGTGTTAAAGGAGCAATTCAATTGCCCTACCAACTGAAACCACAATGGACCATGGGCCATAGAATCTGACTTATAGCCAAAAGACGATTGTGTGTTTTAAGTTCCCAAAAATCGATGCTAAATCGCATGAGTAAAGGGAACATCAAAGGAAAATTGCTAACTAATGCTAAACATTGTCACCCTCCCAAATGCTAACCCTACACTACACCTAACAGTAACAATACTACCCCTAACACTAGCCTAACACCCCGATCTGTGTAACAATTACCTGTCATCCACTGTCCATCTTCTTCTTTCATCTCTCCATCTTCTGTGTTCATCTCTTCTGTCTGCTCCTCTTCTGTCTTTTTATCTTCTTCCTGGTTTCAAATAGTGACTTATAAAAAGATAACAAATTAAACATTAAATATGGGCCAAAATCATAACTTCGATATATCTGCATTGTATAACCTTTTGAGTGTCAGAAGGGTATACAATGCATTGCAAAGCAATGCACTATGTACGTCTCTGGCACCCACAGAGTTAAAGAAATGCACATATTCCAAGTCGGAAGATAATATGCCCCATGATCAACAAATCTGTATCCCAATCCATGTTTCAATAAAATATTATCACAAAATACAAGGCCAGTGTGAGAGTCTTAAAGGGATAGTAATAGTTTTAATAATTTTATTTTATATTGTAGCCCTTAAAAAGACATGAAAACTGATATAGGTCTTATCTCCCAAACCTTTATGGTTTGGGAGATATTCACAAGCAAAGTTTCCCCCTGAGTGACATCACCTTCTAGCTCTCAGATTTGGAATCCGGTCCCGGGACCGGCTGCGGCTCTCCAGAAGTGCCGAGATCACAATCTTTAAAAAAGAATTTCTTCATTGGAATGGTCTACAAAGTGTGCTTGCAAACCAGGCACACTTTGTAGACAGTTACAATTAAGTAGTTCTTTTTAAAGATCATGAACTTGGCACTGCTAAAGAGCTGCCGGTTGATCTGTGGCCCGGATTCCAAATCTGTCCACTAGATGGCAGACTTGGCTGAAACAGCCAGGAAAAGGGAACTTTATTTTACTTGTGAATATATCCCAAACCATAAAGGTTTGGGAGCTAAGACTTGTATCATTTTTAATGTTTTTTTAAGGGCTACAACATAAAATAAAATTCATTTCAAGTATTACTATCCCTTTAATAAATAAATAGTTGTGCATGATGCCACTGGCAGTGGTGGAAGAAAGTCTGGGGAACAAACCCCCCCGGTACCCTACGGGCCAATGCCTACGCCAGTGTGTGGGAAATTTGAACAGATACTGCCTTTTATATGGCCAGTCTCTGTTCAAAATGTCTCCCAGGTGTACATTGGCTGGGATGTATGCTTATGCACTTCCCAGCCAATCAGCTTCTAGCGGGTTTTGTCAACCCTCCTACTAGGAGCTGATTGGCTGCGAGGTGTGTAAGCAGACAGCTGGGAGACATTTTGAACAGAGGCTGGCCATATAAAAGCCATCCTCTGTTCAAAATTTCCACACATTGTCTCAAGAATTGGCCCGTAAGGTATCAAGAGGTGGTTTGTCTGCCAGACATACTCTCGCCACACTGGTGACAGCTGTGGCACACAGAACTATTTATTTATTAAGATTCAGCATTATTTGAGCATTGGTCTTGTATTTTATGAATGGATAATATCTTATTGCAACATGGACTGGAACAGATTTGTTGATCGTGGGACATATAGTCTTCCGGCTTGGAATATGTGTGTTACTTTAACCCTTTGAGTGCCAGAGAGGTACGCAAAGCATTGCTTTTGCAATGTGTTACATACCTTTCTGGCACTCAAAGGGTTAAATAATTCACATATCCAAGTTATGATTTTGGCTCATATTTAATGTTTCTTTTGTTATCTCTTTACAGGTCACTATCTGAAACCAAGAAGAAGAGGAGCAGACAGAAGAGAAGAACATAGAAGATGGAGAGATTGACGAAGAAGGAAGATTGAAGAAGAAGACAGACAGAGCTGACCAAGGTGCTGAAGACTTAGCTGGACGTCAAGGTTACAGGTAGGTTGTTTTTTGGAAGGGGCTGTTTTTTAGTTGGATTAACCCTGTGAGTGTACAGTGGGGTATGCATACCCCTCTGGCACTCATATGGATAATTCTGCTAACTTTTGACACATTTTTTTCAAGATTTTGGATATATTTATATAGGGCTTAGTGCCCCAAATCAAAACATCCACTGGTGACTTAGGGTTTTTTGGGCCTATTCTTTCCCTTCAATTCCTGCCTCGGCAGGACAAAACATGAGTTAAGGGATTCTGCGCTCAAAAAAACTGGATACAGATTTTCACCTGGGTGCCTTAAAGCATGTTAAGGTCTAACAAATGGAATTGAGTGGCAAAATGAGTGAAACTGAAATGTTTGAATGGATTCAAATGGGCGCTAATGTTAGTGCCCGACATACAGTGCTGTGCAAAAGTTTTAATCAGGTGTTAAAAAAATGCTGTAAAGTAAGAATGCTTTAAAAAATAGACATGTTATTACTTTATTTTTTTCAATTATCAAAATGAATAGTGAGTGAACAGAAGAAAAATCTTAATCAAATCAATATATGGTGTGACCACGCTTTGCCTTCAAAACAGAATCAATTATTTTAGGTATACTTTCACAAAGTCAGGTATTTGTAGGCATATAGTCAGGTGTATGATTAAGCAATTATACCACACAGGTGCTAATGATCATCAATGTAATATGTAGATTGAAACACAATCATTAACTGAAACAGAAACAGCTGCGTAGGAGGAATTAAACTGGCTGAGGAACAGCCGGACTCAGCTAACAAGGCGAGGCTGCTGAAGACAGCTAATTTTAAAAGTTATACACCATAGCAAGATGCAGATGAAAGACACTTGATGCTTACTTCACAATCGGAAAATGTCCAGCAGTGCCATAAGCTCAGAATTGGCAGAAAACAGTGGGATCCTGGTACACCCATCTACTGCCTGTAGAAGTCTGGTCAGAAGTGGTTTTCATGCGGCCAAAAAATCCATACCTCCGACATGGAAACAAGGCCAAGCGACTCAACAATGCATGAAAACACAGGATGCAGAAAAATGGCAGCAGGTGCTCTAGACTGATGAGTCGAAATTTGAAATATTTGGCTGTAGCAGAAGGTAGTTTGTTCGCCAAAGGGCTGGAGAGCGGTACAAGAATGAGTGTCTGCAGGCAACATTGAAGCATGGCAGAGGTTCCTTGCAAGTTTGGGGGCTGCATTTCTGCAAATGGAGTTGGGATTTAGTCAGTATTAACGGTATTCTCTATTCTGAGAAGTACAGGCAGATACTTATCCATCATGCAATACCATCAGGGAGGCATCTGATTGGCCCCAGATTTATTCTGCAGCATGACAATGACCCCAAACATACAGGCAAAGTCATTAAAGACTATCTTCAGCATAAAGAATAACAAGGGGTCCTGGAAGTGATGGTATGGCCTCCACAGAGACCTGATCTCGACATCATTGAGTCTGTCTGTGATTACATAAAGAGAGAGAGTCAACAGAAAACTGTTGTTAGTTCTCCAAGATGTTTGGAACAACCTACCTGCCAAGTTCCTCAAAGAACTGTGTGTAAGCGTACCTAGAAAAATTGATTCTGTTTTGAAGGCAAAGGGTAGTCACACCAAATATTAATTTGATTTAGAATTTTCTTCTGTTCATTCACTATGCATTTTGTTAATTGTTAAAATCTTGTTTATTCTTCCTTTAGTCTACATGAATCCCATCCTATTTTAGTGGAATATCTTTTTTTCAGTTTTGTCTATAATCTCTTCAATCTTTTTACTTTTGTCTAAATGAGCTAATATTTTACCTTTTATTCTCTCTTTCCTTTATGCATCATACTCTTCTTTATAGGTCTGTTTCTTCTCCATTTACATTGTACATTTCTTTGAATATACTTCTTAATGAATACATAGCGCTTACATGGCATAGATTAACTATGTATCTTGGTACATCTTATTGTTAACACCATGAAACCAGATGTACAAGCATCTGAATATAAAAGTTTAAGGCTCTGTCAGTCTATAACACACATCCAAGCATCTGAATTGGAAGTTTAAGAGACTGACAGTAATGCGCCCTTTTGTTTGATGCCAGTCCAAGGTACTGTCAGTCTATCCCACACATCTTGGATGCTGTAGTAACTGATTAGTAACTCATTCATATAAGCATTTTCCATGTGTCCTTTTGAACAATGCAACATTTTGACACCAGTTTAAGGTACTGTCAGTCTATCCCATATGTGGTAGTGATGCACACTGCACCTGTTTAAACCATGCAACATTTTGAACCATGTGACATTCGTAATGCTCCATCTTCAATGCTCCCTTTTTAGCAATGCAACATTTTGGACCATGCAACATTTGTAATGAGCCATTTTCAATGTGCCCTTTTGAACAATGTGACATTTATAATGCACCATTTTGTCTGATACCCAATAGTGTGGGACAATTCAAAAGGCTACCTCACAAATATGTACTTAGACCATCAAACCCATTGTACCCCAATACATGAGAGTATTAATGTCCTTTAGCACACTTGACCCTAACCAGAGGTTTTGCTATCCTACAATAATGCACATTTTTGACTCAAAGGGATTTATAAGAAATGAACAACCAGGTGTCTGGATGTAGTATGATTTATTTAAGCAAAACAAGTAAAGCATATATTATGTCTGTTGCTGATTTCAATATCTTGACTTTAACATGTAGTCTGGTTTTCACAGTATATATCTATCCATATATATGCAAGCTATAGCTCATTATTTTATTTTAGTCACAATATATGGAAATTGTGTATGTTTACTGATTGTTATAGATCAAGCAGCAATCAGAGACAACTGGGGGGAAGATTCACTAAGCGGTAATAAAGAGGTGATAAAGTGGCGATGTCTTCTCCATTTTATCACTTCTTCGGTTACTAGGTTATTCTGTAGAGCCTATGCACTAATATCTGTAAAGTTGAAGAAATCTTAGTGCATAGGCTCAATAAAATAACATAGGAATTGGAGAAGTGATAACCTGGAGAAGTCATCTCCACTTTATCACCACTTTATCACCGCTTAGTGAATATCCCCCCTGGTGTCTGGAACAGGGCAGGGATGCTGAGAGCGAAGTAAAGGATACAATAATTTCACTGGAGATGGAAAGAACTGGAAGGAGAAAGCTCACACCTGTTGATCTGGAATCTGGAGGGTGACTGGTGAGTAGGTTCATACATAGCACCACCCTTCAGAACATCTGAGCCCCAGTATCCACAGTCCTATGTGAAAAAGAAGAAGCCCATGTGAACAGGCCACTGGACAGAGTGGAATGGGTCTGCATTAGTGATGAGCGAGCGTGCTCGGCCGATGCTCGGATCGGCTCGAGCATCGCTCTGCTCGGCACATGGCGGTACTCGTCGAGTACCGCCATGTGCTCGCCCGACATGTTCGGGTGGCGGGGATCTGTGCCGGAAGAGGCACAGATCCGAAGAAGCTCCGCTGGACCACCAGGGACTGGAGGTACGGGGGCATTGCGGAGATGAAGGGGGCATTGCGGAGATGAAGGGGGACATTGTGGAAGAGGGGCATAGACTCTATGCCCCTCTTCCACAATGTCCCCCTTCATCTCCGCTATGCCCGTCTTCCACAATGTGCCCCTTCATCTCCGCTATGCCCCTCTTCCACAATGTGCCCCTTCATCTCCGCTATGCCCCTCTTCCACAATGTCCCCCTTCATCTCCTCTATGGCATAGAGGAGATGAAGGGGGACATTGTGGAAGAGGGGCATAGCGGAGATGAAGGGGCACATTGTGGAAGAGGGGCATAGCGGAGATGAAGGGGCACATTGTGGAAGAGGGGCATAGCGGAGCTGAAGGGGGACATTGCGGAGCTGAAGGGGGCATTCTGAGATGAAGGGGGCATAGCGGAGATGAAGGGGGCATTGACCAGGCACCCTCCCCTCATCAGAGCAGGGGGTGCCTGGTGTTGCCCCATTCATTCCAATGGGGCTCGGGTGCTCGGCCGAGCACTCGAGCCTCAGGGGGTGCTCGGTCAGAGCACCCGAGCACCCGAGCATCGTGGTGCTCGCTCAACACTAGTCTGCATGCCTCCACAGTGTGACCATGTGTATGGAAGGTTGGAGGGAGGCAAGGTGAATATCCAGACCATCGAGTGGCAGGGAGGCCATGCCAATGATATAGAAAACATAGCAGCTCAAGCGCCTTTAAACGCACATCTTATCTTCCATGATATCTCCAAATACAAAAAACAACCTTAAAAATCCTCTTATCATCTTCTCACTATTAAGGCATAAATACATGTAGCGTGTGTGCATCCTAGGGTTTATCCATTAACCCTTTAAACGAACAAATACCAAGAAGATAGGTGCACTAACACTTTTAAATGACCATAATGCCTTGCAGAGAATAAAATCAATATAGACCTTTATTTAGTACAAAAATAAAAACAACCAAGTGTACCTTTTACAGTTGAACAAACAACTGGAAAAAATCCAGTGGGTACCTTTTAGTTAGATGCCTGGATGTTTTAGATCGACATGATTCGTGCTACTCCGCTAGCTTTTACCCACTGGCTTTTCTCCGGTTGTTTGTTCAACTGTAAAAGGTGTTTTCATTTTTGTACTAAATAAAGGTCTATATTGATTTTATTCTCTGCAAGGCATTACGGTCATTTAAAAGTGTTAGTGCTCCTATCTTCTTGGTATTAGGCCATGCCAATGAACCAGAGGAGCAAGGAGTGCTTGAGGGACATGAGAAGAGTGCTGAGCTCCAGTTCTACAGCACCTGGAGGGAAGTTGTGTTGCCCTCAAACACGCTTAGTACAGAGCCTTCTGCAGGAAGTTGGGAGGCTAATCCTGGCAGGCTTGTGACCTGGGTATGGTGGCTGGTACACATATTTATTGATCTGTTGTTATAGGAAATGGTTGCTTGTTCCCTTCAGTGTTAGTTTAGCCTGACTGACGGAACGGTGTTGCCCCAGCATTTTCTGGTATGGCTCTGTTACTTTACCCTGTTTGCTCTAGACTGCCTTTGTTCATTGTCTTTCTGTCCATATTTACATCGTCTCCCCTATTTTCTTCTTCCTTCCTCCTTTTTCTTTAGTTTTTTTATTTTTCTATTACTTGCTTCTTTTTCCTGGTTTATCTTACATTTAATAGCTCACATGTGTGGTAGTGTCCCAAGGGTGGAGTGGTACTGTATTTGTTATGTTGCCTTTTGATGCAGTTAGCTGGGATGAATGCTTAGCTTCAGAGGTCAGGAGGATGCTCAGAGGTTACCCCAGATGGAGCACATGTTCAGCTACAAGTAGCACAGTCTGTACCTGAGGGAATGATTACAGGTATTGGACATGCTACAGGCCCTAGTTTTCCAGTGCTTCCGTGTGCTATGGGATCTTTCCAAATGTTAGACACCTGTTATGGCTCTGGCAGGAGAAGGATTTTGGATACTAAACTATGGAGTAACAGTAGTAAAGGGGAGCCAGGGGTGCTTTGGTTTTGGTGGGGATGTGGTCATGACATGGAATGTTGGGTGGAAGTCCTTCTCAAGGTTTTGGTGCATTGTACAGGTTCCTGGAGTCAGGGATTTCAAATATCCTGAGCTCCTCCTTGACTTCCAAACCATTGGCTTCTTCTTCTGTGGTTCTGCAGCAGTCAGAGATGAACAGTACAGCTGGTAGTCAGGAGATTCTACAGGGATTGTTATCTGACTTACGTACAGCACATATTGGGTGTATATTGCTGGGTGTAGGGCTAGGGTTTCATTGAGTTCAGATGGTTATTACTGTGAGTTTGCTACCAGCATGGTTAGGTTAGGTGTTCAGACAGGAGGTGTTGTCAGCTCCTTTGGATGCAAGCCTTGTGTAGCTCATGGAGTTAGTTTCTATTGCCCCTACGGTGGTATTAGATGCCTAGATCATGGGTGTGTCCAATGTAGGTGTGACACTTGGTCTGCTGTCCCGTAGGTTTGTGGGTGTGGCAGAGGTGTTGTATAAATACCTCATACACCATAAAGACTGTATGCTTATATAAGCATACAGTCATTTTGGTGTATGAGGTATGTATATGTGTCTATCACAAGTCATAGTAGCAGACTTTTTATATGTGTTCTTTTAGATATTATCTTGCATGACATTGTTGATATATGTTTAGATACATATGCTATTTATATTTTATTCGTTTTTTTGGTTATAGTTTAGAATTCTTTATTAGATTTTCTTGAATTTTATATCATATAGGGCTGCCAGAACAACTTGGTATCGATATGTAGCATGGGGATCATTCTGTGAACTTGATGTATGTGTAAATTATTTATTTTATACACTATTTTATATTGAATTAAACACCTCAGTTATTTAGATACATGTGCTACTCTGATCACGGGATATCTAAGTCATATAAGAAGAATGGGTTAAGGTCATCAGGACTTCTCTGGACCATAGAGTCACATTCATGTTATATATATTTTGAACTTTATACTCACACATGACTTCGGATAATGACAATCTGGTTGTTATAATAACATTAGTTTCAAATAACATCAACTTATGTTTAGAAACTCAATTTGATTCATATTGGAATTGAAGGGGTTATATTTTCTCATAGAGAGAGTCAGATATCCACAGGAGTTCTAGCTGACCCAATGATATTGTTAGGAAGGTGTTCTATAGTGATATTTTTACAAGCGGTGGCATTACTTTGTTCTCAGAGACTCAGTGCTTTGATTAAGCTGTGTCCTAATAATATTTTGAATATCTAATATATGTAACGTCTATGGAATAAATTTTGGATTTTTTAAAGAGATGCCCTGCTCTTTGTAATTTTTATTTCTCAATATATATATATATATATATATATATATATATATATATATATATATATATATATATATATGGCAGCACCAGTGGGACTTGTTAAACAAATTTATTTTGGTTACAAGTCCCACTGGTGCTGCCTCTTATTTTCACTTCATGCATTATTATTCTTGAGGATTGTGCACCTGGGCAATCAATATAGACTTATATATCTATCTCAAGGTGGTGAGGAAACACTCACATTTCAGGAGCAAAGTGCCTGGTTGCAGTCAATAGTGCCGAACTATACATCAAGCAATAGATCAAAGCAGCACACTCAGGACTTGTAAATAAATTAAATAATTTTAATGTCAACATTTCGGCCACACAGTATGGCCATATTGTGTGGCAGAAACGTTGACATTAAAATGATTTAATATATTTACAAGTCCTGAGTGTGCTGCTTTGATCTATTGCTTGAGATATTTATATATATATATGTATATATATATATATATATATATATATATATATATATATACAATTCTGTGGGGACAGACGAGGCTCGTTTTTTCAAATGAAGGAATTCAGTATTTTATTGATCCAACATTTCGGCCAAATTCAAGAATCTTGATAAAGGCTACGATTTTTGGAAGAAATGTTGGATCAATAAAACACTGAATTTCTTCATTTGAAAAAACGAACCTGAGAGTATAATCTGTCCCCACAGAACTGTTTGTAATTTTGTGTTTTGGCTGTGCACCCAGGTCTAAGGATTGTAACAGTGAGTGCCTAGTACATATATATATATATATAAGCCTTTGGTTTTTATTTTATTTTGTTTTATTTTACATCGTGGAAGTCAGTTTAACCCTTGAATCCCACACAACTGAAGAGAACAGATCTACCTAAGAATCCTGAACGGAGACGAGGTAATTTTCTCCATAAGACCAGAAGTCAGGCTTTGTATAAGCATTTTTCTGACCAAAGCAAATTGTGAGTACTTTGATTAATGTGTATCTCCTTTACAAGAGTGAATACAGTGTTGCATTATTAGGCTCTTTTCTCTTTCTTCTTTTTTTCATGTATTAATATTTATGCCACTTGGAAGGGTGAGCGAATAGAAAGAGCAGCCATATAGTGGATTGTGAAGATATCAGGCTACTGCTACTGGTGGTAGTATTAATGTTGGCATTGGTATATACCATTCACCAACCATTTGCTTTGTGAATATATATACCTGAAAGGTGTTTGGTTATGGTCAAAGATTCCTGATCTGACTGATACACACAGGGACACCTTCTTTGTATCCTCCTTGAAATAATGCTCTGCATGGCCCAAATACTATAAAGATTAATTAAGTTCAACATAAGATATATTACCATTGTTTTAATTGCTGAGGAAAAAAATGCTTTGATGCTCTTTTCAATTATCACCCATGTGGGTAAAAAAAAAATCCTTCCTGATTCCAAAAAGCAGTCATATTTCTCTCTGGATCAACTTCCTGCCTGCACTGAAACTAACTTGTTCTGAACTAAGGTATCCAATACTTTCTTGAAAGGATCCACAGAATCTGCCAGTGCAGCCTCCCAAATACAGCAGATTCTTTTTTCTCGCCTTGTACTAGTTTTCTTATGTAAATCTACATAGACCATCATTTTTCACTGCCAGTAAAACAACTTAATTTTTGTTCAGAAAAATAGGATTAAACTGTCATTTTAATTAAGATTTGAAGGACAACATTATTAATAATTATTAAAATTACTTTCATTTTGAACAAAATTTCCAAATTCAACCACGAAGGTTAAAGGAATATAACCCTTCTCCTGTTTTTTTGCACATGTATGTCCATGACAGTAAGCTCACTGAACTTCTGTTTTCAGAGGTTTTCTGGTTGATAGACCATCAAAACAGGATGTAATACAAATGCAGTTCCTTTGCACCACTGATTCTTTTCTGTGGTATTTTGTTTACATTGACTCTTTTGTACATTGTATCTTTAGACCTGCTTTTATTTCCCTAACACAAAGCGCTCTGTAAGCAAGAAAAAAATAAAGTGTATAAGCAATTTGACTGTAAATATTATGTACTTGTAGAATATGTAAAGACAAAATAAAAGGTTACTATTATTTAATCCTTTCAGTGCCAGAGAAGTATTGGGATCTATTAAGACTCAGTCACATAAATCAATTCCTCATGAAACAATGCATATTCTGTATAATGAAACATACTCAGGATTCATTCCTTTCTACTGTCATGCATTTGATGTTTTTCTTTTCTCATGGGGAAGGAAAAATAATGCTTCTACAGTTTCTCAGTTTCCTTAACTTGATACATATTGCTATTAGGTCATTGGCAGACATTCCATGAATTTCTTGCACATGGTCATCAACATAGCAAGTGGAAAATTGTTTATGAAAACGTGCCAAAAAATGGATCACAATACAATTCATTGTAATGATAGTCAATATCCTATATTGTTTGTCAATCTTATTTGTTTAAAGGACTCCTAACAAACAGTCTGGGGTTTTCAGGACACTCCTAAGTAGTACTGAAGGGAACAAATGCACTAACATATAGTTATGTTCAGGTGTCACGCTCAGAATAGCACACACAAACATAACAGTTTTCCTAATTATACATCTGAAAGGCAAAAATTCACATTTTTGTCAGTGTTGTGAAAATTAAGGGGAACCCTAAGTGGATGTCTGTGGTACACCAAAGTGAGGCAGCAACCTTTTTGAGAACCGCTGCCCTATATCACTGACTAGATCACTACCTTACTCTCAAAAGGTACAAATTATGAATAAATTAATATGTTTATTCATGTAGTGCCACAAGTGTATGCAGAGTTTTATAATTTAAGGGTTTAGATAATACAGGGTTACAAGTGCTTTGCAAAGTGAAACACTGGAAGTGAGGTCCCTGCCCAAAAGGAACAATCTATAATACCACTTTGAGAAATTATGACTTTCAAAAGTTTGGTCAGAGTTTTTAAAAAAGTTATACCTCATGGATAAAATTAATTGGCAGTTATTCAGTTGTTGTTAGTTGCTGTTGTTGCGAAGACTACCGTAGCTTTATGCAAGAGAATAAGGAACCATAAAATGACTATAGGTAAAGCTTTGGAAGAGAAGCTGCCAGTTAAAAATAGCAAACATAAGTCAGTAACAAGATATTTCACCTGAAAAGCACATATTTTATCACATTTTTAGTATATGCCCTATCCTTCATTCTTGTTGTTCCAATAGGCAATACATTCAGCTGCAACAAAGGAGCAACACTCATTTTTCAGCTGAGCATAGCAGTTTCCAAGGGTTCAATTACCATTTTACATTTGAAACGCTGGTATTATTTCCCTTAATATGGTTTTTAACCTGTTTTCTATTTTGTTCAATTTTGTGATGCTGTAAATGTTGTTATTATGTTTATTATTATTTATTTTTATTTTTATTCATTTATGCATTGTATATATGTATTGAAACATTCGCTACCACCACCACCACCCCCAGTGGCTTTGGTTATCTTTTCTGTCGACTCATATTGTCTGTTTTGAGGGGAAGAGTGTGAGAGAGAGTGATAACACAAGAGAGAGGGTTAATATCAATCTTTTTGCTTATATAGTACCATCATAGAAAAATATAGTATTTGAAAAGAGGTTTGCAGTAGGGCGAATTTTCCCACTATTTATGCTGAGGTGATCCAATCAGCCCACGAGGAACATTTAACATGTACAAGTTTGAGATATGAGTGCTTAAATGTAAAATAGACTAGAAGAACTTCACCTGCCTTTCTGATAGTAATAGATCCAATTTAGAGACTAAAAAGCAGTTAGGTGGCCCTTCACCCTGAGATCCTGACATTTTAGGAAAAAACCTTGAGTCTCAGGGTCGGTCCCTGGGAGTCCTCATGTATGTTCATTAGAACCTTATTAAAATGATTCCTATGCGGTGGCCGAATGGAGGGATCGGATGTCTCTCAATGACTTTTGAAAAAACTCAGGTCCTTTTCATGGGCACTCTGCCCATGTTCTTAAAGGTTTTGTCACCTTGGCTGCTGTGGAATTTTGACACTGGAATGAAGCCCATCTGGCATTTAGTTTGATTCCTTAGTCTCTCCCCCCACCTGCAGTCTGGCAGGTGCTAGATACCCAGTATATGGGACGCTCATCTGCAGAGGTTTATTCTGACTTGGTCCACCCCCCTTTTTTTTCATTCCCTGCCATCCCCCCTCACACTCTTCCCCTTCCCTCCCTCTCTCTCTTTCTCTTCACCTATTTCTTCTTTTAGCTCATTCTCCTCTTCTTTTTTCTGAAATGTGTTTCGTTATCTCTATTGTTCTGGTGATATGCCGGTTATCCTGCGACAGTTCTAGCTTTGTTTCCTCAAGGTGGGTCATGGATAAGGACATGTACTATTATTATTTTTTTCCTATTGTTTGATTTCCTTCTCACCAATTTAACTTTCAGTTTATTGTATATGCATGTGGATTTACTACTGGCTTTGTCATTTTAATTACTTATTTATTGTGTATGATTCTTTGACTCAATAAAGAACTTTAAACATTTAAAAAACAGATTCCCAAGCACCATCCCTTCTTTGAGAAGCTTGGTTGCATAACAAACTGAAGCTTACCCAGTATTGACATAGTTAATATTTCCATTTGTCTTCATGTTAGAAATTGTTTATTTTAAAATGATCCTTTGAAAACTTTACTCCACTGAAAACAATATCTCTTAGTTGATGTCTGCCAGAATAGCAAACAGAAACAGCTATGTGTTGTGTGCTGCCAACAGCGCACCTGCCCTTTCAACAAACTGTCTCTGAGGATAGCCATTGATTTCCGAGTTATTATGAACATGAAATTATTGAATGACAGATAATAGAGTGCTAGGTCCTACAAGTATTTTCCCAAATGGGTTATCTAGCTAGGGTTGTCATGGAAACGCTGATGTTTGAATCAGCTTGTGACAAAGAACTATTTGCACAGAATTTAGCTACAATGCAGCTCTCCCTTTCCCTGCCTGACATCCATATAATTTTATAGGCAAACAGAAGGTAAATATCACTAATCAACAGGACCACTCAAGAGTTTAGTCCAAGATCCCCTCCAAGTTGAAAGGTTGCTATAGAACAAGCCAATGTTCATGTAAAGTAGCTCTCTTCACAGACATTGTACATTAACCAAAACAATGTTTGCCCATATCAGATAAATTAATAGATGTGACAGCACAGGGTCCAGTGGGAATGTCAGTTCCACATCAGGACACATAACTCATTAAACAAAAAATGAGCAATCCTCACAAATCAACGGTTGCCTGCACAGTTAAAAGGTTAACTTCTATTCTGGAAAAGCTGTGGGGATTCAACTCCGATTCTACTTAATATCACACATGTTTAATCTTAGGGAATTAAGCAAAATTATAAACCCAAGTGTATTACACAGGATTTATCTTTGGTTCAGGCTAGGTATATACTGATATTTTTTATTGAATTGTTTTAGGCAGACTAGCTAACTGAAAGTGTAATAATATAATACTATTAAATGAATGTAATACACTTTACACATGCACAGAATATCACATTTTAAGCTAAGCATGTAAAACAGCTTTATTTAAAAGACAATAAATGAAGCTATAACAAATTGGAAAAAGCAGGCTACATACCATATTCAGAAACAGCGTTCTCGATAAGGAGAGTACCCCAGCCCCAAAAAAGTTAAAGATGACTTTTTATAAAAGGCTACATTGGAATAACAAGTGCGCCAGGCAACCCTTTGCAGTTTAAATTACATTGAACTCCTACAATGCTGAGTTGCTCAGCTCTGTCAGAAAGCAAAAGAGTAGTCATTCCAAAGCAAATAAATGTATCACAGAGATAAATAAATCTCCCCAAACATCCCTTTGATGTAAATGGAACTTTTAACACCTTTTAACTAATACTTTTATATTCCTCTAGGCTTTTAGAGGTCTGAAACAGTTTCTTTTTACTGTTCCCCTTGGAAAGATTTTCTGGTTCAATACTACTTTTAGGACAGGTGTTTTTATGCTTGTTTGTCTCACTGTCAGATGGAGCAGTTGGTTGAGCTGCTGTACCTTCTTGCACTATGCCATCAATACTGGAATATGACTCATTGTCATCTTCTGTGCATTTAGATAGTTTATTAATAGTACTGGTGTTGGGGGTGGTGGGACTTTGACAACTACATCTTCCTTGAGAGGAGAGAGATCACCATTATTTGTAGCACACGATGCAGCAACCATGGCTGCAGTCAGTTTTTGGACTACCATTTAACTCCCATGTCCCTACACTGCTCCTAATCTTTTCATCCTCTCCCTACCCATTGTGTGTTTTCTTGACTGTGTGCATTTTTACTGTAAAGTACATAATAGAACTGATTGTGTATAGTGTCTTGCCTTGGATCTCTACAAAAATGCAAGGAAGGAGCAGAGGGTGATCAAAGAAGTGAGCCTCCATCAGAAATAGGAGGACGCCACTATGTTCCCAAAATGCGGAGACTAGGCCGAAGCCAATGGTAGTCTCAAACGCGAGATAGGCCTCAACATACCCAAATGATCACCCCAAGGACTCAGCCTGCAGTCAGATAAGGAAAGGACATCTCATACAATGGAAGGCAATGAGGGAGACTACTGACTCACGCCTTCAGTCAGTGATGGAAAGGCTGTCTCACGCAAAGGAAGGCAACCAGGGTGACTAACGACTCACGCCTTCAGTCAGTGACGCTAGAGTCTACCAGAGCCTCAGGTCCGCACCAGATAGGATATCTGACTACAAGGAAGGCCACACGGAGGGTAGTCAGACAGAGCCACAGGTCAGCACCAGCTAGGATGGTTAGAAAAGCCAATGGTCAAGGTACGCAACGGGTAGTCAGTCAGAGCCGCAGGTCTGCACCAGATTGGTTATTGGACTAAGCAAGGGTCATACACAGAGCAGATAGTCAGACTGAGCCACAGGTCAGCACTAGAACGGGTAGTCAGACAAACCAGGTCATACACTGACCACTCAACAACAAATGAACTACACTTGACACCAACTAAAGGGTGAATGAGCCCAGTGTCCATGCAGTTTATGATGACCTGCCCCAAAGGAAGGAGGAGAACCAAACTGCAGGTCCCTTTAAAAAGGTGCGCACATCCATGCACTTGGACGTGCGCCCAAAGTGATGTCACCCGCTGCGGCCCAGCACACCGATGCGGCTGGAGCCACGAGGAGGACAGAACGCTACTGAGCCGTGAAAAGGAGAGGCTGCGGCTGAGCTGCCTGAGCCAACGATGCCGAGGAGGTAAGGATGTGGCCTCTCAAGCAGCCACCGCATGGCACACTGACAGCCTGTGTGTTCTCAGTCAGTCACATAGAATTTTAGGGTATTTAGGGTAATTCTCCTGCTCCTTACTCACGCCCCCAGATTCCATTGACAAAGATAACAGCCAGATCAAAAAGTAACTGGATTCCACCTGTGTCGACTCGATCACACAAAATTTTGGAATATTTGGGGTAAAACACCTTTGCTCCCTTCTCACACCCTCAGATTCTTGTAGGACAGAGATAACAGCCACATCAGGAAGAAACTTGGAACACGGCTGTCTTTGTGTTCCCATTTAGTCACAATGAATTTTAGGGTATTTGGGGTCAAACTCTTTTCTCCTTTGCTGTCCTCCAGAGTCCCCCAGACTCCCCTAATACAGAGAACAGATTTCCTGCGTGCAAGATTTCTTAACCTAAGCTTACACTCCATTTTGGTAGCTTGCCCTCTCTAGATAAAAAATGTGCTTCTTTCTCTCACAAACACAGAATGGCCTGCTGCATGAACCTGACACCCTTTTATATGCCTGGGGGAAAAGAAGAGAAACTTGCTACGTGATAGGGAGAAATTCGATCTTTCCATTGATTTCCATGCAAGGAGCTAGGTGAAAAAAGCAGGAAAACAGCATTTTTCTTGAAAAATTTCCCAGTTGGTGAAAAGTACCATTTTTCTCTTGGTTCTCACTGAGGCAAAAAGTTTCACCCATCCCTACTTTTAGACCCTGACACCATGGTTTAAAAGAGGCATTTAAATAAAGGAGTATTTTTATTTGTCCCCTATGGTGTCATTGGTTTGAGCCCGAATTAATACTGTACTTTTTTCTCAATACTGCCCTACTTAAGTAATCTAATTTTACATATTACTACTGTTCATGAAGCAAAAGTACATTTTTGACACCCACCATGTGAAAAATATCACAAGACTATTGTTTTGGAATGGCTCAAGTCCTAGGCATAAAAGTAATTTGCAACAAGCAGTTTAATATACCAAGAAGTCTTCAAGTCAATATGGTTGCATTGTGACTACTGTATCTGCACAATTAAATTAACTTAGTGGTGAAAGTGAGGATAATCAATCAGCGGTTTACAATATGGCTGCAAATTAATTCGGTGCAAGGTAAATGGGCACTAATAGATCCTTCTCCATTATCCCAGGGTCAATTAGATAGGTACTCAGGAAAAGCAAGCCTGGACAACCCCATAACTAGCCCCAGAGTATTCTTCACCATCTCCAACACTCTTCCAATCCCTACAGTAACCTATTTTAAGCTCTTAGTCACTTGAGAGGTTTGCAAAACATGTTAAATGCACGGTGGTACCTGCTATTTACTCACATATAGAAATGCTCCTTTTTGAAGGGCCACACTATAAACCTTCTTAGATGGTCACAATTGTGGGACTGGTGGCAACCCATGATAGTAGCCCTCCACATTGCCTATGCTTTTGGGTCAAACTAAATAAAGTTACATAATGCTGGAGGGCTTTTTGAACAAGAGCTCCCCACCACATGTTTGATGGTGTGCCCATACAACCAAGGGTAGCTGATTTACCACAAATTAGTAGAGTTACTCACACATGTAAATGAGCTGTATTCATGGGGAGCTCCAGGGGAAAGGGTGTGTGCAATGGAAAAACTGATGTAAAATAAAGGAAAGGAAATAAAACCATTAAATTTAAGTAGGAGATATATTTAAATATATGAATTGTGTCATGTTCAGCCATCATTCTCTTTCTATGTTACTTGATCTAATAAGCACACTTCTTCCCATTAGCTAGTTGGCTTTGGGATGATTGTGGTATTATTAACGAAGTGATGTTATTGACCCACTAACTCCTGTTCTGTATGGTGGGAATGAAATCTCAAGTGGGAGTTCAAGGACTGTACCACGTCCTTTCTTACAAATTCACTTCTGTGCTGTAGAGAGAGGACATTACAATAATAATAATTTTATGAAACATAGACAGATGAATTCATATGCATTTTGAGCCACTCTCTCTATGTATAGATAAAGACTCATATGTGAGCTGAAACATTGACTAGTTTATATCAGTAAAAGGTTGTGCAGGGTGCCAAGATATATTATATATATAATGTATATGTATATATATGATGTTGTAGCTCACTCTATTACTAATTTGGAAAAGCAACATTATAAACTTACAGCCCTCAGTCTGCAGGTCACCCCCCAAGAGCTTTTATAGAGACTCCACTGTTGTTTCCTGTTTCCTGTTATGACATCACATACAAGTATAAAGCCAATAGAATTTAGGCCGCCAATGGATGGTCCATCTCCTGAAACAGGTGGGCTAACACACTTTTGGTGGGTTAGTAGAATAAGGTCTATAAGTTAATATTGCTTCTACTAGAGGTTGAAAAAGCAACCATGAACTTGCTGTTTGTTTTTAATTTATTTTTTAATGTTAGTGGGCCTTTAATGATGCTTGTGTGTGGTGGGTGTTTAGGACACTGGAGATGTTAAGGTGTGTTTATCTAATCCAATGTCACCATTGTAGTAAAGAAAATATATGTGCACTTTATTCCGTACCATGGACAAACAGAGTTATTATAGCCCTTTGTGAACTCATAACAGCCATGCTTCTCTTTCTGTGTCTATGTGCCAGGTTGCTTCTGGTACTTTGCTTTAATTGTGTACATTGTGCATAACAGGAAAAAAATAGAACATGTAACAGGCCTGTCAAATATATTTTTACAATTTTTTAAAAAAGAATAGAGAGTGGGAGGGATAATGGGTGCAAATAAATTAATTGTTATCTCACTTGTGGTGAGTGTACAAAGGAGAGAGGAGATGAAAGTTGAAAAAAGTTGATGGTATGAGGAATCATTCACATAAAGTCTCTATCCGTAAATGGTACATGATTTTCAACTGTTTCACCTCGCCCAGAATGCTAAGGAGGCCATATGAGAGGGGAAAGATTGGAGGGAAACATTATAGATAACATGGTAACTGTAAGCAGGCAACACCAATCAGTACAAAGCATATTAAGTCAGCAGGAGGATGCATGGTTGTAAAATCCTGAAGCATGTAAGGCAATAGAAAAATAAAATCTATATCAGAAAGGAGACCTGCTATACAAACATTGGACATACGATTTAGTGCTGCTACATTTCAAGTGTCCAAATAACAATTAAAATAGAGCTGTAGATGAAGATAGCACTTGTCCTCCACAAATAAAATCTATGAGACTTGATATCATGTTAGCCATAGAAATACAGGAGGCAAATATAGTTGTTGATACCTTTATTGGCTAACTAAGCAGATTTAGGATGGAAGCTTTTAAGAACGCTTAGGTCTCTCTTTAGAGACCTAAGAGGTCTTGAAAGCTTGCATCCTAAATCTGCTTAGTTAGCCAATAAAAGTACAAATAAAAGCAGTATCATTATTTGTCAAGGAAAGGGATTCACTATGGATAAGTGACCAGGGTTAACAAAGTAGGTCTTCTTGGTGGTTTTAGAAAATTAATTAAACCAGGGATCAATATAATCCTGAATTTGAACATCATTTTTGTCATGAATCAAAGCATTACGCTTTAGAAGGGTTAGGTGTTTTTAATAAATTAACCCAGTGTTTAATAGCTGGTGTCTCAATCAATTTCCATTTTTCAGGAGGAGAAATATAGCAGGGATGAGGAGAGAAACCAGTAACTCTCTTTTGTCTCAGGTTCAAAAATGAGGTTATTATAATGTAACATTTGCAGATGATCGCTACATAGTATAATCTGCATGACTGCAGCAAGCAGCCTTAGAGACTACCATGGAATGATCTCTTTGAAAGGCCAACAGAAATTTAGCATGGTAACAGGTTTGTTATACGAATTCCAACAAGTAGTATCATAGATAGGAATATTATGTACAATATATGCGGGGTGAGATACCATCTGTAATGCAGATATGGGACCAGGTATCATCTGAGATATATATTTGTAAGTCTTTTGCACATGCTTGCTGACAGGAGTGAGGTTTTAGTGATGGTATAATCAATAGTAGATTATTTATTGCACCCAGGAAGAGTTTCTTGTATTTGTTACTAGCTATGATGCTTTCAAATAGGTAAATGTGTCAAGTGATATTAGATTTTATGTGGGAGTAGGAAAAAGTATATGACCTTCAAATATTGCCATATCTCACAGTTATCTAGCTGAAAGTGTGATATAGTATAGTGAAATATATGACTTAGGAGTTGTAGAAGAGGTCTTTGAACTGGATCTTCCTGGGTAGACACCTTTTTGGAATGTTCTATGCAACCAAATATATTTTATAGAATGTGGGCAGCAGACATTTGAAATAAGGGTCAGGATGCAACTGAGCTGTTTAGTACAGTAACACTATCCCAGATGGAAAAATGGTAGATAAGATGGGGCATGCCAGAGAGGTATCTTCTGGAATTCAAATGGTTAAGTGTTATACTAGCTTGGGATTTCTGAGAGGACCAGACATCTAATATATGAGTTCACAATGTCCTGCCTTTCTAAAAGAAGTCATAATTTGGGGCATGCATTTTTGTGCCATCAACTATGGAAGAAAGAAGAGCAGCTTGGTGAATTTTTTTATAGGAATTATTAGAACACCCTCATATTTCATTATCTTAAGTTTGTATAGCTTTTGAGTAATGAATAATGAAAGAACTTTGAATACCTTTATGTTTCCCAGCAGGAAAAGTCCTAAAGTTTTTTCCCATAGAACACATCAATGTTCCCTTTATTAAAACTGAAATTTGTATTAATAATAATTATATAAATAATAATATTACTGATACAATGTATATTGGTGAATATATTCACTCAGGCATGGTTTAAAAATGATCTACTGTTACAGGAATTTAT
Organism: Rhinophrynus dorsalis; assembly: GCA_037306005.1. Taxonomy (NCBI): domain Eukaryota; kingdom Metazoa; phylum Chordata; class Amphibia; order Anura; family Rhinophrynidae; genus Rhinophrynus; species Rhinophrynus dorsalis. The sequence continues at coordinate 255,872,575 of CM074721.1, forward strand.
TTAGCTTTACAGCATACATTTGTGTTTGTCTCAAAGCCCCAAATGCCATGTTATCTGTGCCCTTGAAGTCTCTACAAAGCTATAGATGTTTTACAGCCACTTTGCCTCCAAAGAAAAACAAGGAACATATGCTGTGGATTTTTACATGGAAATGAAATTAGAGTCTAGTTTTAACACTCTTCATTCTGTCAAAATATGCCCTTTACAGAGTTTCAGAGGTGATAGATTCACTCTGTAGATATCACTCATGTAGTCAAAGTGCATTAAAAGACCACACGATGAGAATCATGCACTAAGGAGGATGGAAAAAAACATCTGTACCATAGAATGGCAAATAAAATTTGCATTAATTTTAATAGGGCTTTTACCCCTTGAACATTAGAAAGGTCTTCTATGAGTTGAGTCACAATGAACTGGAGGCCAATATAGCATTCAAGAGGTTAAATGTCCTTCTTAAATCAATTTTTATTTTTCCCCTGTAATGAAGTTGGTTTGCCCCATAAATGCTCTAGTTCTGCTTTGTACAACAGCCTCTATGGTTCATATGGATAAAAGCATATTGGAGCAAATCTTTAGCAAAGCCACTGCACATTGGAGCAATTCTGAAACAAAGCCTTTAACCCCTTGAATGGTAAAGAGGTCTCCAACATATTGCTTCCCATTGTGTTGGTGACATGTTTTGCAAATAAGGAATTAAAAAGCCTCTTTCAAATCAACATGGATCCTGGGAATGTATATTCCATAAAATGCAGCTTGCTTGGCTCAGTATTTCTCCAGCTTGCTTTCATATGTGCGCCCACCACAAGGGTCAGTGTAGGTATATGTCAGGCAGCCTGACTGGTGTTAACTTAGAGAATGTGCTACAGTGCACAATCTTTCTAGTACATATCAGTGGACTCATTCTGCCTTCATTAGAATTTTAATGCCAGCAAGCTTCTTACATCATAACGTGCAAGGTAATGTGTGAAATAACCCAAAGCATTTGTAGGAAAATTATATAAAATCACATAATTGTAGTGCCTTATTTAAAAATAGAATTAAACAAGGCTTGGAGGAACTTTACACCCAAAAACACCCTAAGACAGCTTAATTGCCCTGTTCTTGGTGCAAGAGGCATTACAGGAACTATTTTTGTCATAAGATGCTTTGCATATTTGTGTTAAACATGCATAGGGCTAGAAAATGTATCCCAATGTCTGATTTAGCACAGAATAGTATTTGTGTTTATTAATCAGTGTGGGTTTTAGTGATGTTAGTAAGCTTCCACTGCTGCAAAATTTCCCCACAGACTGCATACTTAGACACTGTCAGGATGTATTGATGCAAGGGTGCTCAAACCTGTCCTCATGACAGGTCCACATTTACATAGGTGAATCACTCAGTGTTACAATCATATCGATGGGTCTGCATGAGTTAATGACATTCACTTGGGTTTAGTTGAAGATATCTGGAAAACCTTCCAGTTGGAGGTGTACTCTCTCAGACAGGTTTGAGCGCTCCTAGTCTAAAGCAGAGATTCCCAACCATAGTCTCAAGTATTGATAACAATGCATACTTTCATTCCCCAGCGCAAGTGAACTAATCATACTGAGAGAGCCACTAATTACATAACTTATTTTTATTATCCTTTCATTTATGTAGCTCCAACTTATTCTGTAGCACTGTACATTAGGGAATAGACATAGAGACCCAATAAACAGTTCAAATGGAGAATAGAAAAGAAAAGGATCAGAGAGCCCTGCTCATGACAGATTAGTCTAGAGGAAAGTCAGTAGGACACAGAAGGAGTAAATGCTATGGGGTGTAAATGCCTCCTGCCACATGAACTGCTTATCAGTGGGTGGAAGAAAGAAGTGCTTTTTAGTGCAGTGGTCTACTCAATTAGCGGGTCTTTTTTGGGAGAAAAAGACTCTGTGTGAACAATGAGGTTGTGATGGGGTGGGAAAGATTGCAGAAGGGAATAAAAGTGAATAGAGAATGCACAGGCTGTTGATCTGGCCTTGCTCATATGGTTATGGGAGCAATTGATAGGCATCCATGAAGAGGAGGGAGTGTCTGAAGATCTGATGTCCTGTAGACAGAAATGGGAGGATGTAAAAAGAGCTGTAGAGAGAAGATCCTGTGCAGAGTGAAGATGGCGAGTAGGAGTGTATTTGGAAATAGAGATGAAATGAAGAGGGGGCAGTGTTAGAAAGAGCTATGTTAGCACCAGTATTTTAAATTTAATTCTAAATACTTATGGGCCCAGTGCAGAGATTGGCAAAGAGGAGCATTATTAGAGGAGCAATATGTGAAGTAGATTAATCTGGTGGAATAGTTAATTATGAACTGTAGAGGTATTAGTTGAGTGAGAGGAATGCCAGTTAGGAGTGAATTACAATAGTTAAAATAGGACATGATGAGAGTTTGGATTAGAATTTTGCTAAAGGTTAGATTCTAGAGATGTTACATAGATGGCGGCAGATTGAGTTGAAGTTTGGCTAATTCTGGGGAATTAAGGATAGGGCAGAGCCAAAGAGAACCCCCCCAGGACGTGTGTTTGGAAGTTGGTGTGATGGTGGTATTGTTTATATTAAGGAAAGTATTGGGGTAAGGCTGGTTGGAGAGGACTGGGAAATTATAAGTTCAGTTTGGAGTTGGTTAAGTTTTAGATGATGGTTGGGCATCCTGGAAGACACAGCAGACAGACAGCTAGATACACAGAAAAGGAGATAAGGGGACAGGTCTTAGGAGGAAATATATATTTGGGTGTCATCAGCATAGAGCTAATGGTGAAACCCAAAAGAGTTAAGGGAAGAGGTGTAGACTGAAAAGAGCAAGGGCCTAGGAAACATGTCATACTTTGTCAAACTCCAACAGGCAGCGGTAGGGTGAAGAAGTGGAGTATGACACACTGAAGGAGCAGTTGGACGTGTAGGATGAGAACCAATAGAGGGCTGTGTCACAGAGCTCTATGGAGTGGAGAGCTTGGAAGAGGAGCAGGTTATCCACCATGTCAAATGCAGCTGACAGATCTAGGAGAATGAGTAGGGAGTAATGGCCATGTATCACGGTTCCCCGTGCTCCTGGTTGCAGGAGGCGACATTCTTACTTCCTTGTTTGAATGCCGAATTTCTTATTGGTCATTGTAATTGACTCCACCCAGGGCCAACCCTATTTATATCCTGTCATGTCTACAGACTGGCGCCCTTTCGTGGTGAACCTGTACTTAGCGCTAGTTCCTGATGCTGCTTGTTCGTGTATGACCTGGCCTGTCTGACAACGTTCCTGTGTTCCCGATCCACTCCGATTCCGTTACCGAATGGACTGGCTGAGTATCTGCTACGTTGCTGACCAATCTGGCTGAGAACCTGCTCAGTTGCTGTCTGACCTGGCTGAGTACCCGCTCCGTTGCTGACTGATCTGGCTGAGAACTTGCTCCTCTGCTGACTGATCTGGCTGAGTACCTGTTACGTTGCTGACTGACCTGGCTGAGATACTATACACTGCCGACTGCTCTGGCTGTGCACTCGTTATGTTGCTGCCCTGACTGGTTGAATATCAGCATCCATTGCTGCCTGTACTGGCTAAGATACAGCGGTTGTGGCTGTCTGTGCTGCACTAACCAGTTACGTTGCCAACTGTTGGGCTAAGCACTCGCTGCTTCAGTCAGTCATTCTGGTATCTACCGCCTCTGGCGGTGTGCACGCATGGAGTACCGGATCTCGGGCTATCTATAGTTCGGCCGTGTTACTCACCACTCTATACGCGTCCATGTACCACTTCCTTAAGCTGTGCTCACTCCCTGTGGGGAGTTACAGGCTGTTTTCTGGGCGCTTACCATCTGTGAACCTTGCGGTACCTAGGTATCCCTAGGCCCGGTTCACTATTTCCAGCCTTTCCATCTGCTGTAGCCTTTGGGCTAAAGAGCCAGCTGTAGGGTGGTGTAACTGCCTTGGTACCCCGTACCTGGACACCAGTGGCCTTCCGTGTTCTGCTGCCTCTGTTTCACCCCTAGCGCTCTAGGGTCTCTACTACTAGTAGCCATGTCTTGGGCCTCCCTGTGCTCTTGTACGCTGGGGTCCTTGCCGCCAACTTCCACTATTGAGCCTCTGATTAACCCTAGCATTCTAGGGTCTGTGTCTCCAGTTGAGAGCCTTGGGACTCCTAGCATTCTAGGGTCTGTGTTGCCAGTTAAGAGCCTTGAGGCTCCTAGCATTCTAGGGGTCCTCCTGCCAGTGTTTGTGGTCAGTGTGCCAGTGGTTACCCTAGTGTTCTAGGGGCCAAGTTGCCAGTATCCCTTGGTCTCGGGCTTCCTATCATTCCTAGTGTGTACTAGGGTTCCAAGGTCCTGTGTCTCATCAGCAGGTTGTTGCCTTTCCATCACCCTAGCTCGCTAGGGAACCTGCCACTTGTTTAATCTTGCTGACATCCTGTACCTTCCTACCATTGTGTACTGTACTATCTTGTTTGGCCCTGTGTGGGTATTACGTTTATGCTGTTCGTTCTTTATTTTCAATAAAGATCTTTTAACCTTACAAGTCTTGTCTGAGTGTTCAAAACCAGTGACACCATGGTATACAAGACGTTTGAGTAGCTTGGAGGGGAAAGGGAGAAGAGAAATGGGCTGATAGATGGAAAGGGAGTTTAGGTCCAGAGAGGATTTCCTTAAGATGTGTGTGACTAGTGAATGCATGGAAGAGGATGGGAAGGTGCCAGTTATCAGAGAGGGGATTCCTGTACTAAAGGGGGGAAAGCTAGAAAACCTGCACTGTTAATTTGAGAAAACCAAAATCTCACTTATTTACTAAGAAATATTATATATGCCCATTACAGGACACACATTTAATTTTTAAATAGAGGAGTGCAGGTTTGTCTTTCTGTCTGTCAGTTTGCATTTTGGGTTTAGGCTTGAGGTTTGGGGGCTGGAGAACCCTCTCATTCCTTGCTGCTTTGTATATACTTATTTTTTATATTCACACTAAAATTGCATTTACTATGGATATGTCATGGTGAGTGGGCACTGTGAGCTTTCTCTCTTGCTTTCTGTTTGCACTTCTCCCTCGCTCATTCTAGCAGCCTGTCACCTATCCTACTGAACCATTTATGTATAGCACTAAGATTATTGCACTATTTCTAATTTCCTTTTTCACTCTTTCCCTTTAAGGACTAGTCCTCAAGCCCATCTTAGCTTGAATACACCCTGTCTGTTTGTAAGCATTATTCCTCACATGACCTGTGGGGGGTTGATAAAAAGGTTAATTAATGGAGAGGACTGTTGGATCCACAGCCCTTTCATACTCTCACTATGCAGACCAATCGGGGTTTTTTGAATTAAGTAAGTCCTCCGTTTATATGTTTTTAATATTGTATGTCTTCTGTTGCATCACACTGGGACCCAGAAGCATTGCAAATATTGTATATAAAGGGTCCCCCTCCAATCCATTTCCTAGAACATCTCCTCAGGGAATTTTAAATTTTGATAGGGTTTTTTAGATGTATTAGAGTACAACTTGCCTCAAGTGAGATACCTTGGCACGGTGGCATGCTTACCCACTACTTGGCCAATTTGTGAAAACCAAAATCTCACTTATTTACTAAGAAATATTATATATGCCCATTACAGGGAACACATTTAATGTTTATATAGAGGAGTGCAGGTTTGTCTGTCTGTCTGTTTGTATTTTGGGTTTAGGCCTGATGTTTGGGGGACTGCAGAACCCTCTCATTACTTGCTGCTTTGTATATACTTATTTTTTATCTTCACACTAATATTGCATTCATTATGGATATATCATGGTGAGTTGGTCCTTTGAGCTTTCTCTCTTACTTTCTGTTTGCACTGTTATGGGTACTTGAAAACTGTGCTTAAGAAACTCTGCTTTAATGCACTATGCATTCCTGCTTGTGTTAATGTGGAACATGCACATCTACAATACTTATAAAGATGGGTTACTAGTGGAGTGCCACAGGAGTCAGTGCTAGGGCCTGTTCTCTTCAATATCTTCATTAGTGATAAGGTGGAATTCAAAAAAAGTTGATCCTTTTTTGCAAATAATATAAAAATATGCAACAGGGTTGACTTTCTTGGAGGAATAAACCCAATGAATGAGGAATTAGCAAAATTGAATTAATGGATCCGGGTATGGGGTGTAAAATGCAATACTGAAAAGTACAAGATAATGCATTTAGGACACAGAAATCCAGTGGTGGAATACAGGTTTATCAGTACTGTGCTAATTAAAAATCAAAGGAAAGGGACTTGGGTGTTATTATATGACATGAATGTAGGCAAGCAATGATAAAAATACTCCAAAATTCTGTGTGACTGACTGGGAAGACACAAACAGAGGTGATCCAAGTTCCTTCCTTATCTGACTGTAAGCTATGTGCTAGGGGAGTCTGGGGAAAGAAGTTGTTGAACAGGGAATGTGTTTTTTATTTGTTGTTGTCAGGGATAGGGGAGGACAGTTTATAATAAAAAAATAAATAAAAAATTGACAGGTGACAGAGACAGGGACCCTGACATGGGCTATGACTAACACAGACTGATACTAGATGAGATAGAGTATTTTGTAGCAGACCAAGGCAAGCTATCACACGTAATCAGTTCTATTGTGTACTTTATAGTAAAAACACACACACTGCAGTTGAGTAATGTCCACCGAAAACACAAGTGGTAGCGGTAGGGGGAAAGGAGTAGGAACACTGCAGGAGGTGTGAGTAAATTGGTAGTCCAAAAAAACTGACTGCAGCCAAGGTTGCTGCAGTGTGTGCATAAAACATTATGGTGATCCCTGTCCACCCAGGGAGGATGCAGTTTGTCAAAATCCCACCAAAAGTTCCACCAGCACCAGTACTATTAATCAACCATATAAAAACACTGAATATGATGAGTTCCATTCTAGTTTTGATGGCATAATGGAAGAAGGTGTAGCTCAGCCAACTGCTGCCTCTGATAGTGAGACAATCAAGCAGAAAAACACCTGTCCTGAAAGTAGTAGCCAACATTCTGAAATGAAAAGTAAAAAGAAATTGATCGAGACCTCTAAATGCCTAGAGGAATATAAAAGTAGTGGGCAAGAAGTGGTTGGTGATGCTGAGGATGACCTAATGATGACTGATGATGATGTAGATCTAGAATATATCCTCCAGCATTCTCCTCTTCTTCAGATACAGATGACATTTAGAGTGAGAGAGATGATGACATGGCCAGAAATTTAGCTGAAAGGCAAAGGCTCAGTCTTCCACCAGTGAAAAGGAGCACTGTGCCTGTTTAAGGAAACAGTTGGAAAGTCTTACCTTAGACAAGCAAAGATGCCAAAAAATACACCATTATCAGCATCATCACTCCTTCCGAGTCCAAGCCCCACTCAGCCACACACACACTAGTGAGGAGAAACCAGCAGCAAGAACAACACAATGTTTTAAAATTCACAACCTTAGCCTTGATGAGTGCCTCTGCTGCTATTGGAAATGCATCAACTGTGACACCTAGTAGTAGTAGTAGTATTGCATTAACATCTAGTCCCAGTAATAGCAGAAACCTCTCAGGAACCCCCCACAGTCAATGAAGACCACAATATGGAGATACTTCACTCATGATCCAAAAGCTAAGCATGTTGCCATTTTTTGCCTGTGTAAGAATGATATAAGCAGGGAGAAAATCAGGCTCACACCTACGCACCTCCACAATGAAATCCCACATGAAGCACAATCACAGGTCTGACTGTGAGACACACCATCAATAGGTTAGAATTGCTACAACTAGCAGCAGTGGAAGTACTGTTGATGTGTCAGAGAGTGTGCCATGATTTTATGCTCCTGCTGCAGAGAAGTATGACTCTGAGTTTGTTTTTGGAGATGACAAGAGTCATAGAGTGCCAACACATACAGACACCACCCCCACCACCTCCACAAGTCATGTCATTAAAACAATACATTTACACAGTTCCTCTACTATGTACTAGAATCCCACACTTACTAAGTTCTTAGAAAGTCATAAGAAACTGCAAAATAATAATGCGAAAGTACACCTGTGGAATAGTAAACTTGCCAAAATGTTGGCGGTTGACATTCTGTCCTTTGTTTTTGATGAAAACAGAGGTTTTAAAGAACTGATATCATGTGTTGCACCCTACTGGAATATCCCAAGCTGCAGTTATTTTTCAAGAATGATTGTACCAATGTTACTTAAACAGGAAGTTAGTGTTGTGGGCAAAGTACAAAGGCACTCAGCCTGCTAACAATGTTTTCAAGGCATATGTTGTTGTAGGACTCACAACCTTTACTTTCAGCTATTCATTTCTCTACTGCAGCCCTCAGAAGAAATAATATTGCGGTGGGTAATCTTGCAGTCATAGAAAACACAGGTGAAAAATAGCAAAGTTATCTGAGAAAATTTATTGACAGTGGCACACACCTTCACCTTTGGGTGAAAAAGTTTGTGAAAAATGCAAGAAATAGTTTTTTTGTGAAAATTCCCACTAGAATTTTTTCTAACTTTTCACCCATCCCTTACTTGGAGTATTGTGTACAGTTCTTGAGACAACATCTCTAGAGGGACATCCATATTTGGAAATAGTTCAAAGATGAGCCAGCAAAATGGTGTAGGTTCTCCATAACACAGGGTACCAGAATAGACTCAAAGAATGTGATTTGTACAGCTTCAAAGAGGGGTGGAAGGGTGATATTAAAGGGATAGTAATACTTCGTTTTAACTTTATTTTATTTTGTAGGCATTAAAAAACATGAAGAATGATATAAGTCTTATCTCTGAAACCTTTATGGTTTAAGAGATATTCACAAACAAAGTATCCCCCCCTGTTCAACCAGATCAGAAGGGAGGTGCCCAGGTAGACTGCAGAGAGGGACAATCTTCAATTAAGATAAGGGAAAAAGCTGAAAAACTTGTCAAGGGGGGAAGGGCTTTCATTGTTTTCATACAAAGAAAATTGTCCCCTTCTGTTATCTGTCTGGTCATACAACCAGACTCACATCTGAGAAGAAATGGCTTTCACTAGGAAAAAGGGGCGGGGTGGGGAACTTTGCTTGTGAATATCTCATAAACCATAAAGGTTTGAGAGATAAGACTTATATCGTTCTTCATGTTTTTTTAATGCCTACAAAATAAAATAAAGTTAAAACGAAGTATTACTATCCCTTTAAATATATTAAGACATTTAATATAGGTCAGGAGAGAATAATTTTTTCCAAAAAAGAACAAGGAAGAGGTCATTATCTCAAGGGTAAAACATTCAGTAGTATTTTAAAGTACTACTTTTCAGAAAAGGTGATATACTCATGAACAGCCTCCCAGCAGAGGTTGTAGATACAAATATTGTAAAGGAATTTCAAAATCCCTTCAATAGACATAAGAAGTATGTTAATGTAAGAGAAGACCAAGGACCAAAAAAGGTTTGAGGTTTTTACAGTAGGAAGATGGGCAGACTAGATGGGCTGAATGGTTCTTATCTGCCATCAAATTCTATGTTTCTATATTTCTATGTTAAGACTGTATTTTAAGAATTTGGGAAATGGGCAGACTGGATGGGACATCAAAAATCTATGTTTCACAAACTCTTTAAACAATAAACATTTCTTTCACTCAAGCTCTTCTTCAGTATTTTATAATGCTACTTGCCAGTTCCAAAGACAATTTTGCTGTATTTATTTATTTCCCAGCTCGATGGGCCAATTTCACAGAGTGCTGAATAGGAACTATTGCTTCCATTTATTACATAACTTTCTTTTTCAAATATTTTATAAAGTTACATATGTGCTCTAAAAATTCAATGGTTGATTTGATCATCCACTTTTTTTTTAAATCAAAATGCTTTTCTTCTTGAATGATTGGTGCATTACACAGGAAAACAGTTCTGCGGAATAAGGTCAGAAGGTTGCATAAAATATATATTGTTTATGGCACTTGATAAAAGGTCAAGTGGGGCAGTGTTCCATATAAAGGCAACATTTTATGTAGAATTGTTTAAAACACTAAATTACTTGGAACTTGAGATGTGGAGAAAATCACTTTCTCTGCAAATGCAGCATCCACAGATTTTAAGGCTAGATTTGCTGCTTAACCTTCTGTGTACTGTGCATGCTTGGGGAAAGTGATCAGGCTACATACTGTATTATTCAAGCAAAGAGAATCTTTGCCTTACTACCCCCCCCCCCATAAAATACATGCAAAACTGAAGAGGGATCATGCTAAAACCAAGTGTAGACTCTTTTTACATCTGAACTGCTATTAAGTAGTAGGGAGAAAGCCAGGCTCTCTATTCATGCTAGTGAGGTCTCGTCAGACCTCACCTGCACTTGCTCTCATTCATCTTGTGAGGGATGGTGTTTTATTACAACAGGATTAGGCAACCTTTGGCAATTGGCTGATTGGTGATGTTGGGACTTGTAGTCTCCAACACCTGGCATGTCAAAGGCTCCCCATCCCTGCATTAAAATATGTGGCCTTTAGACCCTGAGCCCCCACCTTATGTTCATGCCTCCAGGAGTGGTTTATTGAGCCCTCTGACTTTTTCTTTGGGTGAGGATATTATTAAATAACTTAGGTAATTAACCCATTGCCTCTGGCCTTTTTGTTGAGATAAAACCTTAAGTGACGATACTATGGTACAACAAAAAATAGCTTATGTACTTGACTCTCTAAAGTATCAACTTCCAAGCAGAGGGAGAATCTTCATCCTCTAACCCCTCATTTCCTTGAATGTAGGATAAACACTTTTAAATGGTCATTACCTAGTGATGCTAAACGTTGTCAAACAAAGTTCAAAATCACAGCCAATTACAAGACACCAAAGTAAGAAGTCAATTAAAATAAATGTATGTACCTCAAAATAACTGACACACACTGCCTGTGTCTGAAGGTTCTCAGAGCTGCAGCACAGGGCCCATGAGTGGACAACAGACATAGTAAGAGACAGACAGTAGCATACATTGGAGACAGGTAAACTTGGAGTGGGCAGTGGAGAGAATTGCATTTCAAAAATACAAATAACACACTTTGGCACATATTGTACATATAACATACAAACACAAACATCTTTTGTTTTTGAAGACAAAACACATTTTTATTTTTATTTCATACTGTGTGATTCAGTGAGTGCAAGTGAGTACCAGAGACTGATTGTGGCCAAGCGCTCTGTGTGTGACTTGGTGTGAGTGGCTGTGCGAGGGAGTGCTAGTGAGATGGCAAGGAGAGGAGCAGGAAAGGAGGAAATACAACAGGGGATCTCCAGTCAGGGAAGGAGAGGGAAACTAGTTGGGCAGAGCGGTACCCAGCAACAGGCAGGTACACAGTAGCCAGCGACTGACATGGCAGTGGGCAATGGAGGGGATGCAATACAGGAACATGTAAAAAGGAACAAAAGAGAATGTGCCCAATAGTGCCTTAAATGACAAATTTTGACTGGTAAAGTTATTTTCCAAATTTCTATTCAAGTTTGGAGATGGTTGTCAGTGACATTTGTCAAATAACAAATGCGCATACAGGGAAATAATCCTGTTCCTGTTCAGGAAACTCCAGGCTCAATCCGGACTGAAAAAAGGAAGGTGCTGATCCAGAAACTTTGTAGAAAATGATTTAATTTATAAAAATAAAAAGACAACAATTGTCTCACCGAATAAAACTGCCAATTAAACACACAACATTTCGCAGATCAACTGCTTTCTCAAGTTACAGGCAGATGCTCAAAAACAAAGTATAAAGAAACAGCACCACATTGAAAACTTAAATAACCCTTTCTCCCTATTGGCCAGTGAATGAAGCATTGTATGAGTATTAACTACATTTTGAAGACTCAATAATATATTCATCAATAAATTCAAACATATATATATAATAAATGAAAATTTCCCAACTGACTTTGAATATATTAAAAACAAATCAAATAAACCTTTTATACTGAACCAGAAGTAAACTCCCAGGATCTAATTGACAACATATATATGACCTAAGAATGTTAAAAAGGTATAAAATGAACCATATATTGTGATTAAATCCTTTGATATATCTCAAACCATATAAAGTGTATTCATCTTAACTTTCTACCTTTTAGGAACATTATGACTATTAAAAATACAGTTTGATAACAAACACGGAGAATCAACCCCCAAAGGTGGCGAATCTTAGAGCAATAACTGATATATGCTGGACTATAAGCCCCAAGATCCTCTCCCGTGAGGTCCATCTACCAGAACATACCCACGTTCCATTAGTACTTAAGTTGCCTGGGCAACGGGCCAACGTTCTAAGCAAAGATGTAGTGACGTATAAAGCAAAAAAAAATGGAGCATACATATGCCCATAATCTACTCACAGCAGATTTATCAAAAAACACACCTACATATATGTACATCAACGAGACTAGATATCCCCAATGTGGTAGCAAGCGAAATACGTGAATACTCACTTTTGATATTACACCTGTCTTACAGCAACATCCAGACTCGGTGAAGCCCACAAAATATTGCAAGATCCCAAAGACCAATAAAAATCTTGAACCATGGCCACTCTGAAAGAAACAGAAATCCAATGTAATTGCACAACCATTGAAGAGTATGAGAAGCAGAGTGAGGTTATCGAGAATCACTTCTTAGAACAAGCATACCCTCCAAAATTAGTTAGTGATTCCTACATGAAAGCTAGAAATGAAGAAAGAGGAGTACTGGAAGAGATTATTCATGTGAAAAAGCCATAAGAAGTAGGGGATACATTCCCCATGTTCATTACTAATTTTAACAGTCAAGGCCCGGGTATAAGACAGATTCTGATAAGATATTGGGGCATCTTACAAAATGATCAAATACTATTGAAAATTAATGTGCCAAAAACTCCTAAGTTGGTATTTAGAAGGTCAAAAAAGTATATTCTAACCCCATCAAGATTAAATAAAGTACAACATGCCCGAGAATCTCAAGTGCAGATAGGTAGTTGGTCTCAGAGAATTAAGGGTGTTTTCTGTTGTAATTCTCCAAGATGTTTGATATGTCCCCATATAACAAATAAGGTGTACACTTTTATATCTAAGAAAAAAGGTGAGTCTATTGAAATTAGAGATTTTATGAACTGTGTCTCAAGATTTGTCATATATGTACTTACCTGTCCATGTGGACACCAGTATGTGGGGAGGACCACCCAATGCCTTAGATCCAGATGTGGTCAACACAGGCGGAACATTAACAGAGGTTTTTTACAACACAGTGTCTCTAGACACTATGCAGAGTTCCACAATAGAGATGCGAATACTCCTCGTATTACACCTATTGAATAGATCAAATCAGCACCTGTATATGAATGCAGCAGGAGACTGAACATGAAAGAAGCGTACTGGATTTTTAGATTAGATACTTATACACCAAGAGGTTTAAATGAGATAGTGGACACCGTTTGTTGAAGGCTTAGGGGATAAGAGGTAATTTTCCTTTAATATGTATTTTTCAATTTATTTATTTGATTACTACGTTCTTACCCATACACTTTATTAGATTATGATATGCTTTAAGTACATATATTTGGATATCAGGTCACGAGGAGATATAATTCCTGTGGTCTAAGTATTCTACAGATATACATCAGCACTTATATCTAATTAATCAACACTTATCTCCAGTATTTCTTTATTTAATATTTTATATCACATCAAACAATTTCTATTTTCACAGTTTATTTATATTTTTTTATTATTTTTTCTCTTTATGTCCACCTCTCTTGTTCATGCATTTGCTGTTATTTACAGTACAGATATAGATCGCGAGGGTTTTGTACCCTTGTGATTTATATATTGGTGTTTCCCCTGCTCTGTTCACTGTAAAGGATAGATTTCATTGTGTAGTACTTAGAATGGTCTTCTCTATTGATTAAGGCAACCGGAAGGTTTAATATATGGACATGTCAACTCTAAGACATTTATAACATCTCTAATATTGGAGTAATTGCAGAGGAAAGGATCATGGGATTTTGAGTCCAGTGAATCTGCATTTCGATCCATGGGGCTTTCCACCGATTGGATTTCTGTTTCTTTCGGAGTGGCCATGGTTTAAGATTTTTATTGGTCTTTGAGACCTCACAATATTTTTTGCACTTCACAGAGTCTGGATGTTGCTGTAGGACAGGTGGAATATCAAAAGTGAGTATTCACATATTTCTCTTGTTACACATTGGAGATATCCAGATTCGTTGATGTACATATATGTCTCTGTGTTTTTGGATAAATCTGCTGTGGGTAGATTATGGGCATATGTATGCTCCATTTTTTTTTGCTTTATACGTCACTACATCTTTGCTTAGCGCATCAGCCTGTTGTCCAGGCAACTTATGTACTAATGGAACGTGGGTATGTTCTGGTAGATGGACCTCACGGGAGAGGATCGGGCTTATAGTCCAGCATAAGATTCGATGCCTTTGGAGGTTAATTCTCCGTGAGACACTTCCGGGTTTAAGACATGTCATTAACATTTGAATATCGCGATATTTTCGTGTTTGTTATCAAATTGTTTTTTTAATAGTCATAATGTTCCTAAAAGGTAGAAAGTTAAGATGAATACATTTTATATGGTTTAAGATACACCAAAGGATTTAATCGCATATATGGTTCATTTTATATCTTTTTAACATTCCCAGGTCATAAATATGTTGTCAATTAGATCCTGGGAGTTTACTTCCGGTTCAGTATAAAACGTTTATTTGATTTGTTTTTAATATATTCAAAGTCAGTTGGGAAATTTTCATTTATTATATATATGTTTGAATTTATTGATGAATATATTATTATAAGTGTTCATAATGTAGTTAATACTCATACAATGCTTCATTCACTGGCCAATAGGGAGAAAGGGAGGGATATTTAAGTTTTCAATATGGTGCTGTTTCTTTGTACTTTGTTTTTGAGCATCTGCCTATAACTTGAGAAAGCAGTTGATCTGCGAAACATTTAATTGGCAGTTTTATTCGGTGAGACAATTGTTGTTCTTTTTTATAAATTAAATCATTTTCTACAAAGTTTCTGGATCAGCACCTTCTTTTTTTCCATCTGGATTGAGCCTGGAGTTTCCTGAACAAGGAAAGGATTAATTCCATGTATGCGCATTTGTTGTTATTTGACATATGTCACTGACAACCATCTACAAATGTGAGTAGAAATTTTGAAAATAACATTACCAGTCAAAAGTTGTCATTTAAGGCACTATTGTGCACCCTCTCTTTTGTTCCTTTTTACATGTTTATCGTCCTGGTGGATGTTTTGAGGGGCAGCCGTGAAGACCTTTTACTGACGAGGGGACGGTATTAAAAAAAAAAACAGGTGTTATTTCCATATAACATATAAATGTTGTTCTGGACAATACTCTTGTGAGTATAATACCTGCTAGAGCAATGATTTGAAGTTGTATGTTTGGATGCACTTGGGATAATACACTAGGAGCGCCTCTTTTTTTTTTTCTTTTCTTTTAGTAAGGCAGGGCGAAGGCAGGGCCTGACCATCAAACTGCTACATTCAGTTCTGATATATCCCAGACTGCATTGGAGGAGGACAGACTGCGGGACCCCATGTACTCCTACAAGGAGAACATGGCCCTGGTGCAGAGCATCCTCAACATACTGCTCACTCCCAAAAAAGCCAGAGAGATTGGAGTAAATAAGAAGCTTGCCTGGTGTCAGGTCCAGAATGCACGCAACAAGATGTTCACGTGTAAGCACTCCAAAAAGAAGCACTGTAGAGAATGCAAGAGAAAAGTGAAAAACAAGATGGGAGACTTGGCCCTGCATGCAAGAGGCACCAGAGGTTGTCCACCAGCAAACATCACATTCAATGCCTGGGAAGAGATGCTCTGACAGAACGTGGGATTAAAGGCCACTGTGACACAGGAAGTGACAACACCTTCCAGCCTCATGGTAAGTCAATTAGTCCATAATTATGCACTACGCAAAGTCTCGTAGATAGGATCACACAATACAGTGCCAGCTGAAAACATGGCCATCATTGAGCTCCCCAAGTTGACCAACACAGTGCTGATATTGGTCAAACAAGGAGATAATGTGGTATATCCAAAACCCAAATGTGTTGCTGTAAGCAAGCCAAATTATGTCCATTTACAAGTTTAGCCCCCCCTTGGTGCTGCGTTGCTCAAACATACTTAATGCACACAAACAATTATTTCATCACATTGTAATACAAATATCCGTTATGTTCTCGAACAATGTTACACGTTGCAAAAGGGATGTCAACACTTAACACTTTGAGTGCTAGGCGACTATACAACTCATTGCTCTGCAATGTGTTAGACACCCCTTAGGCACTCAAAGGGTTAACAGTTGACAATTACAGTACACCAGGGTCATGATGCACAGTTCTACAGGGGTCATCACACCCATGATGGCCAAACAAACACAAACTGATTGCATGTCCAACACATGCTGCATGCACAATAACCCCATGGCCTCAAATCATACATTTGCACTGTTGCCACAACCATGACAACAAAGTTGAAACAATGGCAAAGCAACTCTAAAAACACACATTGATGGGGGAACACAGTAAAACAAGCAGTTGGAGGACACACGTTTCACCCACCAGAATAACTATAACAAACACACATTCAAAATGTGATGCTGAACAAACACTCAAATCTGAGTTAGCAAAACTGCCCAACCATACAATTAGGGAACCACAGCACACGTCTTACCAAGCACATGATACATAATTGTGAAAAATGGGAATAGTGCTGATAATATCTGTGTAGCCACATCTGAGCAGCCCTGGATTCAAACATATGTGTCATCTTTGTCACATAAAACATACTCCACATGTATGCATACCTCCTTGCCATCCCCACTGTTCCGGATACATATGACAATGAAAGCTAAATCACTGTAGGTCACTTCCATCATTGTACAGGACCTTGTCAAGCTGTTCAATCAATGAATGCTAGGAAGGTATCTGATGTATTTCATTGAAAAGTAAGTGCAGAATTACCATGGGTTAATGGTTCTGTTTACCACGTGTTAGCATTCACAGCACACAGCTGAATGACAAATGGGTAGAGCTGTTCCATTGTTCTCAATGGGTGAAATATTACCTCCTGTTGTCATTTTTAGCACACATTAACACATCACAGCATGGGTAGTAGAATAGCAAACTGTGCATGCAAAACTACCTTCACCTATTTTTTTTATTTTTTTTTTACTGGTTGTAATTTAATTGAGTCCTTGATCGGAAAGGGAAACTTCCCAAGGAACCTTTCTGACTTTGATAAACTGTTAAACATTTTCCCCACTGTAAAGTCTTGTCTCTATGCTACTCTCTCCTGCTAACACAGACTTCTTCTGTTAAACCCTACTTTTTAAGTTTGTGGAAGTCTGAACTGCAGCTGACCATTATCATAGGGTGTTCCATTTAAAATGTAACTATACTATAGTCACAGGCACGTGAATTGAACTATAAACTCTATGCTAATTGGTACAGTGCCCTGATCCACTTGACTAAGATATATCCCTCTTGTTCAGCTAATTGTTGGAGATGTGAGTCTCATTTGGGCACTCTACTTCATATTTGATGAAGTTGCCCTATCATTATCCCATATTGGGACCAGATCATTAATCAGATCAGCAATATATTATGGATATTGATCCCTAGAGAACTTTTCTCTGCCTAACACCCTGAAGCTCTCTAAATTACTCTCCAGAGCTCTTTTGCCATACTTAATTCAACTTAATCTCTTATTCCTCTCAACTAACAATCTAGATCCCCCCTGAACCACTAGAATAGATCATTTGGTGGATATGGAAAAATGTCACACAATTACCACTTTTTCTCTCCCAGCTTTACTTAATACTTGGTCCTCCTGGTTAGACTACCTTCTTTCCCCATGCCCTCAGTTACTTCTTAAGCTTCCTGCTGTGCCATCTTCTCCCCTCCTTTTATACTCAGTTGTCACCCATTAGATAGCCACAATGATTGTTTCACCCCCTCACTGGAAGCCCTCCCTCACCTTATCTCCCTCTTCATTTTTGCCTTTTTGTCTTTTCATCTTACTTCTATTTTCTTTCCTTTTTGTTGTGTTATCTCTGTTCCTGTTCTCTCCTTTCAGCGTTCCTTCTTTATTAACCTTCCCATTTCTCTGTGTTCCTGTTATTTATAATATGTAGGGGTGCCTGTTGTGATCCAGTTCTTCATTGCTGCCTTGAAGTTTCTACAGACTATTACTGGATGATGAGATCTCTCTTGATCATAGTTCTGTGAAATCATTTCACTTTTCCTCTCTGGTATTAAATATATATTTTAAAAACTCCCACGTTTTAACACCTTGAATGCTAGTGAGGTCTCTAAGGTATGGAACACATTGCACTGAACTGTATAGCATTCAAAGGGTTAAATCCCTAATTAAAGCAGTGGGTATTTTATTTGTTGCCTATGATAAGCCTTGTTTGTCCCAGAATTGCACTGATTTTCTAAGAATATTAGCCCCATTGGCATTACAGCAGTTAACAATATGTACAGCTCTACAAAACCGACATTATCCAGAGAATAAAGTGCTCAGAATGATCTGATCTACCACCCATATGCACCAGTTAGACAATATTTGAGAATACAAATCCCACATTTATCTGTTCTGGCCTGCACCCATATCCACCTATGCACCTTCCATTCCTACTCTCTTCAGCCTGCAGATCTCTCTCTCTCTGTCTAACTTATTTACTGTACCACAGTGTGAGCGAAAGCAGACAATGTATGGGTGGTTCTGTGGCTACCAGTGGACAGTGGAACAAGGCTGGAACACATGCAAGCACAGGTCTGTGACTAACAGTGGGTCAAGTCTGAATTGTCAGACAGTGTATCTGTGGTTTGTCAAACAATGTAAGAAATGTTGAGTATGCTGTCCTTGACTGTATTTGAGTTTGACATGCTTTTCACAGCGATAGCGTTAGTGTTGTCAGATATTACAGAAACAAGGACAGCTTCCCTCTTTTGTATCTTCCTCCTTTCTTCCATCTCCCCTCATCCTTATCTATCACGCTCTTTCGATTTCCGATTCTATCCCTCTCTTTTCCCTTCCCTCTCACTCTCCCTTTCTCCCTCCTTTCAGGATGATTGTCTCACCCTTCAATTTATACAGCCATCACACATTCCATCTAGGATGGCTAGTCTTTCTGGAAACAGCTGATTAATTCTGGCATTCTCTTAAAGGGATTGCTGTCTATTATTCCTGTTACACAGATAAATACAAACATTGGCTTCTATAATATATCATATAAGTAACATAGTAACATAGTAACATAGTAGATAAGGCTGAAAAAAGACATGCGTCCATCAAGTCCAGCCCATGCCAATAACACCCCTGTTGATCCAGAGGAAGGCAACAAAAAAGCCCTCTGGAGCAATTTCCAGTGTAGGTGTGTGTGTGTGTGAGTGTGTCAAATAGTTCCCCGGCTCAATATCCTATTTGCTTTGAAGCCATCTGTCATAACTGTCAATATTGTTCTGTGCTAGATAGGCATCCATTGCTTTTTTGAATGCAGTTACATTATCTGCAAGCACAACATCCCGAGGCAAAGAATTCCATAGCCTTACCGCCCTTACTGTAAAGAATCCCTGCCTGTGTTTTAGTCGAAAGCGCCTTTCCTCAAGTCTTAATGGATGACCTCTTGTTCTTAGCTCAGCTCTTTGCATAAATAATTCATTGGATAGTTCTTTGTATTGACCTTGAATGTATTTGTAAATGGTAATCATATCACCCCTTAGACGTCTCTTTTCTAATGTAAACAAACCCAGTTTGGCTAGTCTCTCTTTGTAACTCAGATCCTCCAATCCCTTTATCAGTTTTGTTGCACGTCTCTGCACCTTTTCCAGTTCAGTAATGTCTTTTTTTAGAACAGGCGCCCAAAATTGTACTCCATATTCTAGATGAGGCCTAACCAAGGATTTATACAGAGGTAGGATAATATTAGCATCCCTTGCTTCTACACCTCTTTTTATGCAGGCTTCTTAAAATCGTTTAAGAAGGATATGCTGCTAAATTAACAGAAGCACACTGGAGTCCTGAGTTTTTACTGCCACTGCTGTTGTAATTACCAAAGCCACCCACACCCTGTTCAGTAGAGACTAGTACCACTCTTTCCTGAAGAAGTAAAAATTGTAAGGGATTATTAGGCAAATGAAAATCACATAAAAGCAGAAATAAGCTGATTTCTGAGATACCAAAACTAATAATAATGATAATGCTCCAAGGGCCACATTACAAAGTGGAGGAAATAAAAATGTCCATATAACCCAGTGATTTAAATTGGCATTGAATACACTGAGTGCTAGAGAGGATTGCAACACATTCAATGAGTTAAAAGGCCCATTTAAAGCAACAGGACTTTGTATTTGATCCCCTTAGTTTGAGCATTTGGAATAAATTCAATAGCAAAAAAATGTTGATGTATCCTCAGTGAAGTTCTCACTCCAATGGGCAAAATCTGTGTAATACAAGTAACATTCTTCCAACTTGAATGGTGTTTTTGCATGCCACATTTACTTTGATGCTGATATCAGATATTGCATCACAATTAACATCATCAATTACATCATAAATCACATTATTATAGCATCACTGGTGACATCACAAATATCAGCAGCATCACAAATTAGCTAATCGGTGACATTGACAGTTACACTACAGAACAGATAACAATTTTTACAAGCTGTACTGTCAGTGTTGGGTGATGTTGCATAGTAGTCACAATGAGTTAGCCATTTGCAGACATTTTATTATGCCATTTTAGTCGTTTTGCTATTGGGTGACAACCTGCAGTGTTGATAAATACACATTTTGTCAAAGTGTTTGTGTACTTAACAGTATACTTATTAAATGGGGAACTTTAACTATGGCGTTCTAGTGTTTCTCCGTACTAGCTTTACTTAGAGTGTTTATAGGGGTACTGTTTTGATACTGGGTAAATAAATGCAGTGTTTCAGTAGAAAAGGACGTTGGTGTATTGTTTATTCACTTCTGTACAATGTCACTGATGATGGGATAGCTGACATGTTGCTTTGTCGATGTATTTGATGATGTTATATGTGTTGTCAGAAGTGTGTGTGTGTGAGAGAGAGAGAGTGCACCTGGAAAGAAAGTAAATAAAAGTGGTTTTGCACTTTATTCTGATGTGGTATTTTTACTTTTTTCTTCTTGGATTTTGAATCTCTCTAACAAAAATGGTATTCTATATGTAAATCACCCAGACATAAGCAGATAATCACTCTGACTTCAATGCATTCTGAATTATATTATAAAGCCCAGTATCAGAGCTCAATAAATACAGAATGAATAACTAACCTAACAGATCACTTGTTTATATAATTAGAAACAAAAACAAACAAAATCAACCACCTTCCCCCCCCAAAAACAAGAAAATAACATGCATACATATGTATTCTTAAATGTTGTTTAGCAAATTAAACCATTAGGGTCTTTATAACCACAACATTGTTTTACTGTTAGATATCCACCTTTGGATTATGGATCAATAGAAATACCCTGCTGTAAAAATGCAACAGCAATTGTAATGTAACTGCAGCATTATTTATGATCTGAAGCAAAACCCTTTAAAATGGCAAAGGTTAAAGGCAGTCCTCTAAAACTGTAAGGTGTATTTTATTTACATAGACACAATTAAGTTACAGTATCTAAATGTAATTGCCATGAACTGCCAAGGTAGACGTCAAAATCTGTACCAGATTTTGGTGATCTTTTTTGGTCTTCTGGTTAAGTGCAACATTGACATCATGGTTCCACAGATGATATGCTTATAGCCTGTTAATGACCAGATGTTGAGAAAAGTGTAGTATTTAAAAGTGTAATATTTGAATGAAGTATCCCTACATATGCACTTAAGGGAAATGTAGGTCCACCTCCAATAATGATTGTTCTTCTAGTCTGAGATCTAGCAGTTGAGAATTGATGAACAGTGTGGGACCCGTAAAGAGGCTCTCAAGATTTTTGGGATCCAAAGAGAATGGAAAAAATGCCCCTACCACCCTACCTTTTCTTTTCACTTTGTCGCCATTCATAATAAATATAACTACCAGCCTCAATTCTTGTCCTGTTTTTCACCTTTAGCACCCCAGAAGAAGGGGCAATGACCAAACCCTTCTCTGGTTCATGTGCCTTTGTTACTAGGGATAGGTGAAAAATTTTGCCTCAAACTGAAATCGGCAACTACTTGTACTTTCCGCTTTTTCCCGCCTTTTTCGCCCATTAAAATCAATGGGAAGAAACATTTTTCTCCACCACACAAAAGTTTTCTATAGCCATATAAAAGGTTGTCAGGCTCTCACAGCATGCCATTCTGTGTTTGTGAGAGGACAGAGCAGCACCTTGTTTGAGCTAGAGAATACAGAGAGGGGAATTAAAGTTTAGTTTAGGGAATCTTTTAGTAGGACATTTTTTCTGTGTAAGTGTGTATTAGGAGAGTCAGAGGACCACTCTGCAGAGAAGAAGAGAGGAAGGAGGTTGAACCCAAATACTCCAAAATTCCATGTGACTGACTGGCAAGACACAGGCAGCTAGGGACCTATTTGTTTGCTGATCTTGCTGTTATTGTCTCTGTGCTGGGTGGGGAAGTCTGGGGAAAGAAGTTGTTGATTTTGTTTTTCAGTTATAATTTTTTTGGACAGACTGTGATAAGACAACAGGGTGGACAACTTAAAAATAAATAAATAAATAAAATATTAGGTGACAGTGACAGACAGCTGACTGGGCTTAGGCAAGGCATCATACAGCTGCATCAGTTTTGTTGTGTACCGTATAGTAAAAAAACACAGTGTAGTTGTGTTACATCCAGCAAATGCACAAGGGGAAGGGGAAGGGGGAGGGGCGGAGCAGTGCAGGCATGTGAGAGTAAAGTAGTAGTTCAAAAACTGACTGCAGCAATGGTTGCTGCAGTGTGTGCAATCAATGATGATGACCCCTCTACTCCAAGGGAGTACCAGTAGAAATAAAGAACCATATAAGAAGAACACTGAAGATGACAACACATTGCATTCAAGTGTTGATGATGCTAGCAATAGCATAATAGAGGAAGGTGTAGCAGCTGAACCACCTGCTGCATCAGATAGTGAAACAAACAAGCACCAAAACGCCCATCCTCAAAGTAGTAGAGAACTGTGTTACCGTAAAAGTAAAAATAAATTGTTTGAGACCTCCAAATGCTTAGCAGAATATAAGGGTAGTGGGCAAGAATTGTCAGGTGATGCTGATGCTGCTGAGGATGACCTAATGATGACTTATGATGACGCAAATCTAGCATATATCTCTCCAGCATCCTTCTTTTGTTCAGATACAGATGAAGTTGAGAGTGAGGATGATGACATAGCTATAAGGTTAGCAGAAAGTCAAAGGCTGAATCTTCCACCAGTTTTAAGGAGCACTGTACCTGTCTAAAAATTGTTTGAGAAAGCCATTGGAAAGTCTGACCTTGGACAGGCACATATGTCAAAAAGCACACAGTCACCCTATCAGTCATCAAGCAGCAATGTTAGGAGACTAACATTCTTAAAAATGAACCAACATCTCATACCATCTGAGTATCAGGTAGCAGAAACCACACATGACAGACAAAGTCAGGATAAATATATTAACAGCAGCACAGATGAGGAGGTGGAAGAGGGATGTGAAGAAGGGTTACCACTGCAATGACCGATAATTAATGTGTGTCAATAATCTGAGAAGGAGGATACTGTATGACACTGGTAAAAATACATAGATAAATCACACAGTGCCAGTCCCCCACCACCACCACTACAATACACATCTGCCACATTGTAGGTTGTACTTTATTTTTTGTATTACTTGACATCATCATGATGAACATGTGCCAGTGTCACTTAAGCAGGAAGTTAGTGTTGTGGGCAAAGAACAAATGCATTCTGCATGCTTACAGATTTTTCAAGCCATATGTTGCTGTAGGACTCACAGCTTTGACTTTCAGCCACTTATTGCTAAACTTTACCCCTCAGAAGAAGTAATATTACAGTGGGAAATGTAGTACCTATAGGAAATATATGCAAAAAATGTGTTAAAATAGGCAAACAATTTGTTAAAATAGGCAAAAAGGAGGACATTTTTGCATAAGCGGAAAGGCAAAAACTTTTGCCGAAAAAACGAAAAATTGGCAAGTTTTTGCGAAAAGTCATGTATGAAATTTTTCACATTTTTTCGCCCATCCCTATCTGTTACCTGTCTCATTACTGGCTGGATTCAAATGATATATACATTATACATTATTGTATACATTATTGAGATAAAACCAGTCCTAGTATTTAATTCAGTACTATGCTACTCTTTTTTGTGCAGATACATTTATTTTTGTAGGGTTCTCATCTGACCAAGACATGTAATTAGAAAACACACAAACAAACCAGGTTACAAACCACAAATCATTGATAAAGAGGAGCGCTGTAAAATTGTAAACATCCAAAATGGTAGTATTGATCATAAAATAGAACTTTGGCATTTAGTAAATGCCAAGCTATTTCCACTATCCTCTATGCCTCTCCATTGCTGTTTCTTAACAATAGACTAATATTCATAAGAAATCCAGAGTTAATTAAACATGGGTCACCTCTGACTGTCATTTCTTTCATTCTTCACAGTTAGTCAATACAATGTGTCCAATAACTTGCAAAACAATGCTTAAACAAATGTTGTCTTCTGGTGCTATTGATGTTGAAGGCGAACTGCTTGCTGTCTTGTCTGCCTCTAGTACTGAACAAAAGTGCAAGGGCAAAATTCATAGGGGCCACTAGGATTTTGTAGCCACAGTAAGGTAAGCGAGGGTTATTTTAGGTGTTAATTCTCATGTAAGATCTATTCTCTCATCATATTCTGATCATGTTGATGTAACTCATGATTATTTTTTACTTGGCCATTCCAATCTATATTTTCAAGATTTATCATAGTGACCTACTGGCATCATTTGCTGTTTTTCCTTGTCAAATGCAAAATCCTTAATCCTGATTAACTGTTGGAACAATAAACAAACCCATTGCACCAAAAGAGACAAATAAAAGATACATTTAGTTTTAATGGACATTTGTACTAGTAGAATGCCTCTCTAGAATTTAGTGGGTAAAACATCTAAATTGATATGACTGATGGGAATGTGTATTGCCTATGGTACATTTGGTTTGTTCCAAAATTATTCCAGTGTCCAGTTCATATTATTAAATTAGCCTCTTAGTCTAAAATAAAAAATCATTAATCACGCTTCTTCTTCAAGTACAAATCAGCCATTAAACTCAAATATTCCAGTTGGTGGCTCTGCCACTCCACCACTAATTATGACACTGTTCACTCATTAAGCCCTTTTCTCAGTCTAGCAGATATAAAAATGGCCCTCTCTGTGTTGAAATATAATACATTGATCCACTTTTATTTAAGAAATATTTTTACTAGGAAGGATACATTGAGAGTGTCTAGCAGTTACAAGTATATCTTGGGTAATCATTTTACCTACCTCTGAAGTGTGAAATGCTTAGTGGCCCTTGTTGGGACTACGACACATGCCCCTGGGGTTTGAACAGATTACACAGTTGATATATTAACCAACTGAGCTGCTTTCACAGAATTCCTCAATTAAAGATGCAATAAAGGGTTAATAGAAAAGGCATTATAACTGTAAAATGTTACCTGATGACTCTGTGAATTGCTTTCCCATAGCTTAAAACTTGGCTGTACTCACTTCCTTCACACTTCATATCTCTATGATCTGCAGGGCTAGGTGACCTTAGCACTTCACTTACAAAAATAAACAAACAAACAAACAAAAAAAGATTCTCCTGGATGTTTACTGCTGCTTTAACAGAATAGTATTGAGTAATAGAGAAAATATATATTGCATAATTTATCCCGATGATTAAAACAAAGGTACTCCTACTGCTGCTACTGCTGAGAGCTACCTTATTAGTGTGAAAGCTCAACGTTTTTACTTTTTTGGATGTAGTCATTTGTGGCTATTTTTTTTTTTTTTTTTGCTTCATTGCTTGCCTACATTTACATTTTCATATAACTACACCAAAGTCCCTCTGCTCTGTTGTTGTCAGAAGATTGCCATATACTCTATATATTCTATTGTCTACATTCTGCCTTTGGATTTTTGTTTCCTATATGCCTAGTTTTGCAATTTGTATAATTAGATGATACATCCTATATGTTTGCCCACTCCTATAACTTTTTTAAATAACTTCTCATTTGACTTACCCCTCCAGAAATGTCAACCCTGTTTAAAATATTAGTGTAATCTGAAAAAAGGCACACATTTCCTTTAAGTCCACAGTATAAGATATTAAATAGAAGAAGCTCAAGCGCTGACCCCTGAGATTGTCCAATAGTAACCCATTCATCTGTCTCTAGTCCATCAACTATGTCCCTTGGTGTTTTTAATCCAGTCCCAAGCCATGCAACTTGTGAATTAACTTTTATGTGGGATAGTATCGAAGTTTTTCTTTAGGTACATTAGTGAAAGCAAATATTTTGTCTTAAATATTTGCCTTCACTAATATACCTAAAGAAAGCTTGTCATGCCTCTTCCCAAGTGATGGGCAACATTTTTAGCCTCAAAAGTAAAATAGGAGGAAAAAAATGCACTTTTCATCTAGCAGCAACTTTTTTTTGCAAAACATGATGTTTTTCTGCTTTTTTCCTAGCTCATCCCAGTCAAATCAAAGGGAAGACTGAATTTCTCCCAATTACATAAGAAGTCTCCCTTATTTTCAGGCAGGAATAGTATAAAAGGGATGTCTCATTCCCACAGCATGGCATTCCGTGTTTGTGAGAGGAAGAGAGAGAAGCACATTTTTTGAGCTAGAGAAGACAGACTAATGAAGTGGAGTTGAAGATTAGTTTAGGGAGTCTTGTAGGCAAGGCATTTGTTCTCTGTATTAGTAGAGTCTGGGGGCATTCTGGGGGAAAGACAGTGAGAAAGGAGGTTGAATCCAAAAAACCCAACATTATGTGTGACTGATTGGAAAGACACAGACAGCTGTGATCCAAGTTCTTTCTTGATCTGGCTGTTATCTCTGTACTGGGGAGTCTTTAGAAAGAAGTAGTTGAAAAGTTTTTTTTTTAATTACTTGTCTATATTTTTGTTGACAGTAATAGGGATGGGGGGACAAGCAGACAAAAAAAAAAAAAATATATATATATATAATAGGTATTTTGTAGAGCGCCACACTCAGTTCTGTTGTGTACTTTACACAAGGTTTAAGGGGAGAGGGAAAAGAGTAGGAGCAGTGCAGGGATGTGTAAGTAAAGTGTCAGTCCAAAAACTGACTGCAGCCATGGTTGCTGTAGTGTGAGTGCAATAAATGATGGTGATTCATCTCCTATTGAGGAAGATGCAGTTTGTGAAATTTACACTACCATCAGCTCCAGTACCATTAAAATAATCTAAGAGCACAACAATGAATCTCATTCGAGTGTTGGGATAATGGAAGGACATGTAGCAACTCAACCACCTGCTGCATCTGACAGTGGGACAAACAAGCACAAAAACACCTGTCCTG
Organism: Rhinophrynus dorsalis; assembly: GCA_037306005.1. NCBI lineage: Eukaryota > Metazoa > Chordata > Amphibia > Anura > Rhinophrynidae > Rhinophrynus > Rhinophrynus dorsalis. The sequence goes on from CM074721.1 coordinate 255,900,111, forward strand.
AAAGCAGTAGTGAAAGTATTGAAAGTAAATGTAAAAGTAAATTGCTTGAGACCTCTAAAAAGCCTAGAAGAATATAAAAATAGTGGGCACGAAGTAGTGGGCGAAGCTGAGTATGGACTAATGATGATGATGATGATGATGTAGATCTGGAATATATCCCTCCAGCATCCTCTCTTCTTAGATACAGATGAAGTTGAGGGTGACAGAGATGATGATAACATGACCAGAAAGTTAGCTGAAAGACAAAGGCTCACTGAAAAGGAGCACTGTGTCTTAATAAACCGTTTAAGAAAACAATTGGGAATCTGATCCTGGACAAGCAAAGATGCCCAAAAATACACAGTCATCATGCCAGTCATCAGCATCAGCATCATCACCATTTCCAAGTCCAAGTCACACTCAACCACACACACTAATAGAGTTGAGTAACTAGCAACAACACAGGTTATCAATATCCAAAACCTTAGCAACAATGTGTACCCATGCTGCTGTTGGAAGTGTAACACCTTTGATGCCCAGTAGTAGTACAAATGCATAAACATATAGACCCAGTAGTAGTAGCAGCCCCTCAAGAGACCTGCAGTCAGTGAAGTTTACAGTATGGAGATACTTCACTCACAATCTGAAAACTAAGCATGTTGCGATTTGTTGTCTGTGTAAAATGCACATGAGCAGAAGGAAAGAATGCTCCCACCTAGGCAACTCCTCAGTGAGATCCCACCTTAAGCACAACCACTGATTTGACTGGGAGACTCAGTATCAACATGACAGGGGTGCCACAACTAGCAGCAGAACCACTCCAAAAACTTCCCAGTGCTCTGGGGCTCACAATAGAAGTAGTGATGTTATTGATGTGCCACAGTGTGCCAAGAGTTTGTTCGTTCCAAATAGTACCTATGGCTCCTGGTTTTCTGTAGGAGATGTCAAGAGACATAGACTGCCCACACATGCTGCCTCCACCTCTGCCACCTCCTCTAGTCATGTGGTTAAAGCAATAAAATTACAAGGTTCTTCATCCATGTACTGCAGTGCCAACCCACACTTACTGAGTTCTTGGGGAGGAGTTACAAACAACACAAAAACAATCCCAAAGTGCTCCTGTAGAATGGCAAGGTTGCCAAGATGTTGGTGGTGGACATACTGCCATATTCTTTTGTTGAAAACCAAGAATTTTGAGTACTTATTAGAGATGGTAAAAAACTTTTGCCTCAAACCAAAATTGGCGAAAAATGTCACTTGCCGCGTGGTGAATAATTTCCTGGAAAAGTGCCATTATAAAACTTTTTTTAACCTAGGTCATTGCATTGAAATCAATGGGAAGATACATTTTTCCCCACCACATGAAAGTTTTCTCTATTTTTCTACAGTCATATAAATGGGTGTCAGGCTCTCACAGCATTCCATTCTGTGTTTGTGAGAGGAAAAACAGCACATTGTTTACCTAGAGACAATAGGCAAATAAAGGGGAATTGAAGCTTAGTTTAGGGAGTCTTTCAGGTAAGACATTTTTGTTCTGTATTAGGGGAGTCTGGGGGCACTCTGGGGGAGAAGAAGGGAGGAAGGAGGCTGACCTCAAAATTCAGTGTGACAGACTGGCAAGACACAGGCAGCTGGGTTCCAGTTTGCTTTTTGATTTTGCTTAATTGTCTCTGTGCTGGGGGAGTCTGGGGAAAGTTATTGATTTGTTTTTTTGGTTATAATTTTTTTTGGGACTGACTGATCAGATAGGGTGGACAAATAAAAAAAAAAAATTCAAAATAAAAAAAAAATACATAACTACTTAAACAAATAAATATGTTAGGTGACAGAAAGCTGACTGGGAGCCTTATGTGAGCTCTGTGAATGAGGCAGACTTGATAGACCGCAGATGACATTGAGAATTTTGTTGAAGGCTCCATCAGTTGTGTACTGTAGAGAGTAGGGGTGGGCGAAAGGTCCCATCGGGTTCCAGTGAAAAAAATCCGGGAAAACCATTTTGTTGTCTGTTATTTCCCAGGAAAACCTGCTTTAAAAACAGAGATTAAATTCTTCACATTTTTTGCCCATTGGCAAAAATTCTTCACCATTTTTTCAGTGGATAGAAAGTTTCTTCCCATTGATTTACATGTTTTTTGCCTTTTCTATAAAAAAAACTTGCCGTATTCCAGGAAAAGAAACAAAATAGAAGCAGCTACAGAGAGAGGTAGACATGCTGTGCTGTTCTTCTGTGATCTTGAGGCAAAATTGAGGCAGGAGAAGTTCATAGTGACTGCTATCATTATGAGAAAGTTTAAAACTAATAAAAGGAGGAAGTGGAAGGACCCTTATGAGTCTGAGTTTGAGGAGGAAGTGAGTACTACAGAACCAATGCTGGCCTGTCCCCCTAAATCACCCCTAGGGATCTTGGGGAAATTAATGTCAAAGGAGGAAGAAGAGGGTAGTAGTGAAAGCATGGCAGGTCAACTGCCTGTGCCTGCTGCCAGATGTGCTGCCCCTGCTGCCACCATTGCTGTGTCTGCTGCCAGACATGCTGCCCCTGCTGCCACCTGTGCTGTGCCTGCTATCAGACATGCTGCCCATGCTGCCACCAGTGCTGTGAATGCTGCCAGTGCTGCCCTTGCTGCCACCACATCAGTCATGCTCCTCCTGCTGCTACCAGTGCTGTGCCTGCTGTCAGACATGTTGCCCCTGCAGACACCAGTGCTGTGCCTGCTGCCAGTGTTGAATCTGCTGGCAGTGTGTTTTGTAATGCCCAGGAGGGGGGAAGAAGAAGATGATGCAAAGTGTGACAGAAGGGACCTTAAGTCACACTTCCCATTCCCAAGCAGTCTCGTCAGTGCTAGTACTACTACTAAGAAGGTGCAGCAGCTTGTTAGCTTTAGAATTGAAGGAGGGGGTAATCATCATATTACTAGTGACTGTGAGGTGGAAGACTCAGGGGCTGAAATTGATGTGGTTGGTGTTAGTGGTAGTACTAGTAATTGTGATGGTGAAGCAGCTGGTGGGACTAGTGTTAGGGGAGTGGTAGGGGAAGCAATTGAGAGTGTCCAAACTAGCGGTCAATGGAGCCCACACCATTCCCCTGAGCCTGGGAGTCCTGTTCCTCCCACCTCATTGTCCACGTGGCAGAATTGTTACCAATCAGCAATAATACCACCACCATCAGGAGCACAAATCAGCTGCCTGTGCCTGATGCTAGTGCTACCAGTCTGCATTTTTCAGGTCACCAAGAAATAGCAAGTGTGACATTAGGGGAACCTCTGTCACATTTCTCATCACCTCTTCCAACCAGCAGTTAAATATCTGTAATAGAGCAGCAGCACACAGGGACTAGTGGTGGTGGTGAGGATGATGGTGGAGAAGCTGGTGCGAAAGAGATATTGATGGCCTTTTTAGCCCAGAAAGAGAGGGAATGGGAAACAGGGATAGATATGGGTATCACCACCACCACCAGCAGTTAGCTTTTGAAATTTGCGGAATTTGAAAGTGCTCTAATTCCTGCTGCTTCTGAGTTGCAAGGGCAGCAGGATGCTGAGGAGAAGGCTAGTGTGTCACAGACCACCATGGATAGAGTGGAAATGGAGTCAAAAAGTGATGCTACTAGGATAGGCTCCACTTGCCATCAGCAGTGCTGATTCTGAGGTAGTAGCAGCAACATCATCCTCTGCCACAGACAGTGAAGGGGAATGTGGAGGAGAAGAAGAAAGAGGCCATTCTTTTCCACCTTTCCCCTCCCCCATGAAGTCATGGGTGTGGGAATATTTTTCTCTTGGTGCAGGAACAGTGCAGCCATCACCAACGACACTGTGCACAATTTGTAACAAGTCAGTGAGAAGGGGGAAGGAGGTAAGGCACCTTGGCACAAGTGACCTGATAACACACGTGAAACACAGACACCATGACATTTATGTCAAACATGTTAAAGCCAGACACCCACCACAGAAATCAAGCACTACTGTTGCTGTACCCCCTGACTCTCCTGAAAGGCAACAAGAAGCGAAGAGGAGATAAAAGAGGAGGAACAATATAGAAACCCAGCAGAGGCTGGAAGTTCGATGAAAAACGAAACAGCTAGCCTGCCATCACTTTCTTGCTCTAGGATAAGTACATATTCTGCTAATCCACCCCGTTCATCTTTACCTCCACCCCACAAAATGATAGCCACTCTGTAGATGTTTGGATGTGGCAGTTTTTGTCCACCCATTGCACACTGTCTGGTGCACTGACCACACATGGCAGTGTGGTGGAGGAGAATCACAAGCAGGGCATCAAGCAGCATCTGAGAAGATTCCATCCCACAGAATATGCTAAGCTGGTGGCAGGGAGAGTTCATCATTACTATTAAGCTGTTAACAAGTTGTCATGTGTCCTTAGAGGGGTGTGGATAAGGTAAATAGTGACAGAAGCAGTACTTGGATTCTGGTGTCATGGTGTTTGGATAGAGTTGCACCAGGTGTTATTTACCACACACTGTGCACATTGCAGTTGCTGATGAGAGGCCCAGTTTCTGCTCTCAGGGGAAACATTTCTATTCTAGTAACAATGCACTCATGATTTTGGAGGAGGGGCAGGTGGAGAAGAATTATTAGCCATTTTTTCTTTCCTCCACATAAACCTGAAGTGGTGGGGGCTAGATATGGTGCTGCTACTGCCTCAGGTGCATCACTGGAGCTAGTAGTGGCAAGTTTAACCTTCATCACCCATGTTACTGCTATTGTTGATCCCATTCCCTAGGAACTGCCTAATCATCCTGATGCTTAAACAACTCAGCATCAGCAGCAAGAACAGCAGTTGCAAATTCCACATCTACATCAGGTCATTTGACAAAGGCCAGTGGCCACTGGTCAATACGACATAACCTGCTGGCACTAGGTCAGTAGGGCATTTTTTTCAGGGCTTATGCTTTTGAAAGAAATATAAAATAGGCCAACAAAAAATGTCTGATGGGCTTGTTTCTAACAAGCCTAAGTTCTACAAATCAGTATTTCCTTAGGGCTTGTACCAAACAACTCTAAGTCCTACAAATCATGATTTCTCAAGGCTTGGGCCTCTAATAAGTTTAAGTCCTACAAATCAATGTTTCCTCAGGGCTTGGGCCACTCTAACAACAAATATTACAAAGCACCCTCTACAAAATACTCTGTCAAGTCAAGTATCAGTCTACCCCAGTTGCAGTTTACGTCAGGGGGGTCCCTGTTTCTATCAAATTACATACAAATTTCTTATTTTATTTTATTTATTTATTTTTATTAACTGTCCCCCCAATCTCAGTTAACAAACACCCCAAACAAAAAAAAATCCCTATTCAACTGATTCTTTCCCCACACTCAAACACAGGCACCCTCATGTCCCTTTTATACTGTAAAGATATGGAATTCTTTGCCTCTGGATGTTGTACTTGCAGGTAGTGTAACTGCTTTCAAAAAAGCAATGGATGCCTGTCTAGCACAGAACAATATTGAAAATGAATAAAGATGGCTTCAATGCAGATAGGATGTTGATCCAGGGATCTATTTGACTGCCATTTGTAGTCAGGAAGGAATTTTTTTACCCACTGGGGCTAAATTGGAAATGGCCTCAGAGGGCTCTTTTTTTGCCTTCCTCTGGATCAACAGGGGTGTTTTTTGCATGGGATGGACTTTTCAGCCTCATCAACTATGTTACTATGTAAATTATTCTGTGCTCCTAGCGGAAAATCTACAGGGTTCTATAGGGGTGAAATCTCATTCAGGGAAAGTGGAAAACCATGTTTTTTTTGAGAGATTTTCTGTGACATCAAAACAGGAATTTTTACCCATCCCTACTTTGTACTGACTGGGCTATTTTCTCTTCTGCCTAGGTTTTGAGTTTAACATCCCTGAATATGCTCTTAGTTTTTCTCTGTTTATCCATGTATACATCCCAACAGAGATTGCCTATACTTTTGATAAGCATTTTTTTTTGCATTAATACCTCCTACCTTCCTAGAAAACCATTGTGTATTTTTACTATACTTTTACCAGCATGTCTGATGCATAGTTCAGTTGCATCTAATACTTCACATTTCTATCAAAGTAATACTCAAGTATTTCCCTTTATATGAAAAAATCAGCCCACCTAAAATCAAAGACTTAGGTTTTAGTGTGATTACACTCATTATTTATCTGTATACTAAACCACAATGACTGGTGATCACTGGATCCCGAGGGTTTTCTCACAATATACCAGTCACTCAACCACCATTTGTGAATATTAATTCCAATTATTGCTTCCCTGAGAGCTAGCTTATTAATCTGTCTACATTATACCCCTTGCAAGAAATCCAGGATATTTCTGCTTCCAGCTGATTTTGGAAGAGGGACATCCCAATTCACTAACATTTTAAATGGTTCCCTCATCAATTCTCTAATCTGACACTTTATATTGTCCCTGAAGCCTATATATTACTCCAGTACAAACAACAGCTCTGTCTCCAGTTTTGATGGCTAACCAAAAGCTCTCTAATCGGTCTTCTATTAATCAAATCTTTATGTTCTTCCAATAACAAACAACTGTATATCCTTTTTTAGTATTCTATCTTTTCTAAACAGATTGGGACATGGTCATACTAGGCTACAGTCATTATATTCATTGTACCAAGACTCTGTAATAGCCTTCAAGCCTAAGTCATCCATAGTCACAAATAAGATTCGTTCCAGGGGCTTGTTCCCTAAACTACAAGAAGAGCATACTACATACATTTTCCTTCGTGTTGTTCTTCTTTTTTTGGCTAAACACGTCTCACTACTATTTATACACCCTTTATTATGTAAATTACAGTCCATATTCAAAGCTGATTTACCAGACAAGTCCTGTTCAATACCTCTGTTATTTTGTAGAGGAAGACAGAGTTATCATGTCTTAGGGAACCGCTTCACTTATCTAGATTAAATGATTGGTAATATAGCACTTAACTTGCAAATCAATGTGTTGGATAGCCCTCTGGCAATGAAAGGATTAAATGATTTACTTAGTTTTCTTGCAAGATGAATGTACGCATCCTACCAATCAACATTAATGATGTCTGGTAATTCCAAATTCTTATGATGGCTCAGTCAAAACCCAGACTGCAATCCAATTGAAAATCCATGCAAGACTTCAAAAATACTGTAGACCAATGGTCTCCATCCAGCTTGATCAATATTGTCTAGGTGTAAGGGTAAAACATGCGCACAAAAAGGAAAAAAGATAGTAGGATGTTTTGCATGAGGGACTTTAATATTTGGTTAAACCATTCCACTGTAACTGTGGCTTTGTGTTTAAGGTCATTCTCCTGCTGAAAGGTAACCCTCCTCCCCAGTTTAGTCTGCATAATTTTGCAGACTACAACAGGTTTTCCTCTACAACTGTATTTGTCTACATCCAACTTGCACTCAATTCTGACCATTGCCTACCAGTAAAAAACATCTCCACAACATGACACTGTTTTGTGCAACATACAATTTTGTGTTGAGGATAAAAAAGTTGAGTTTTGGTCTCATCAGACCAGAGAACCTCTTTCCACATGTTGTCTATGTCTCCCAAATACATTTTGGCAAAATTTGAGTGGGATTTGATATGATTTTTTCATCCATGGCTTTCTTTTCACCACTCTTCCATAAAGGCCATCCTTGTGGCATGACTGGGTGAGAATTGTCCCATAGATGGTTTCTTCCATCTCACCTGTGAATCTCTCCAACTTCTTCAGAGTTAACACTGGCCTCTTGGTTGCTTCCCTCCTTACCAGGTCACAGAGTTTTGGTGCATGGCCTTCTCTAGTTAAAGTTACAGTTGTGCCTTTTTTAATAATAAATGTGGCAATGCTCCAGTGGATGTTGATAGTGTGGGATATTTTTCTATAACCCAATTACCCAACCCCCAGAACTTTATCCTGGACATGTTGTGATAGTGACAGGGTCTTCATAATGCAGATTGTATAAAAACTATCTCTAACCACCTCTGAGGCCTTCTAGAGACAGGTGTTTTTAATATGACATCATGTGGCACTTTATCTGTCCATAGGTCGAGTTTATTCATCTAATTATGTTACTTCTGATGGCACTGGTTGCACCAGAGCTTATTTAGGGGATATCACAGCAAAGGGGGTGAATACTGCTCTTGAATAATTCTTAGCTACACTTAATAACTACTTGCTCAGTAGTGAGACAAGGTTAATCAGCTTCTCTTTAAATACCCACAGCGATCAAATATGGTGAAACTGGCATTCACACATTGCTGATTTATTTCACAACATAACTAACTCCCATTCATTCACATGTACTTAGGCAAAGATATCCACATGCCAGAAAACTTAAACTTGCATTAATTCTGTGATCTACAAACCCAGCATCCTCTTGATTACAAAAACTTGTAGATATTCTGATTTATTATCCCAACAACCTCCTGATTATTCTTAATATGAGAAGCACTCACACTCATTAAAATAAAAAAAAAACTTAGGAAGACTGTGTGTTGCGACTGTAGAGAATCTAACCCACGAATACAACAAATTAAGTCACATTTTAATATGAAAGTTAGCCAATCGTAGAGAAGATACAGAAACATCATAAATGTGGTGAAGGGAAAGTTAACATTTTCCAATGCATAACAGAGCTTAATTAACATAAGAAACAGCAGTAAAAAAACATAATTAGCTTAAATCAGCAAAGGGTAACACAGAGAGCTCTCTGTAAAGAAATAAAAGTATGACTATCTTGTAAACTATGTGTCTGCTGGTCTCATGATACATTGTGACAGGTCCACTTTTTTAAATCTCATGACTACAAAACTGGCAACATCAGGACAAATCAAAAGCCAAGTTCAGCAAAGAAAATAAATGGTACATAAGTAAAAGGATTTTGCAATTGGTCTGACACATTTGCAAGTAGAAATCTTTAGTAAATTCACACCATTACAAAGCAATGTGTTTGCCAGCTCTCAAAAGGTTAAAAGCTCAGTTTCAAACATTATTATCATATATACAAAACTGCATAACACTATGCTTTCAATAAACTAGGAAGTGAATTTTCTTAAGAATGAAAAGAGCCAAAAGACACTTTGGAAATGCTATTCAAATGCAATGTAATTAATTGAATGGCCATTTATAACAGAGTTCTAGAAGGGGTTTGATCAGGTTGCTATGCTTCCAGAAGTACCCTCTTTGGGACACATAACTAGCTGAATGTGATCCAAGAGATTTTTTTACAGGAATTTTTGCTGTCAGACAGCTATTCTGCTGTATTGTTTCTAAATCCATTTTGGTAAGTTCATTTTTCAGTCCTGGATTCCGTTGCATCTGACATTATCCCACATAGGCTTTAGGAATCTGTGAGATAAATCCAATGCTATCACCAGCAATTGAATTAATCTCAAACGCTGCTGTATTTAAGTCCCAAAACATGATTTGCAAACCACATGTTTTGTATTTGATGAGATAGATATCTCTCTTACTCTTTCTCTCTGCATTACCCAAGGGCAAAGAGATGGTTTCCAGTTGCCCATGAACCCTCATTGTATTCTTTGCCCCATCACATTTGGGAGATGCAAAACTTTACAATCATGTATCATGTATACTCATACATTTTTTTCTGCTGTTGTGTATATGTCTATGTCAGAGTTTGGCAACTGTAGTTGGACTACAACTCCCATCATCCTCAGTCAACCTCTAGCTGTTATTGCATTACTATTGCCATTGTCCCCAGATTTGCTGGCTGAAGATGATAGAAGTTGTAGTTCAACAACAGCTGGAGGAGAGCCAGTTGTTACCGATGCCTCATTATAAAAACAAAACTAATTTTAGACAACAGCGTAGAATAGGTAGAGAATATGGTGCACCACCACCAAGGATATAGAAGTGCCCTATAGGCCAAAGGGAATGTGCTAGTGCAAAATAAACAATATTAAACTTAAGCTCAAAGGAAGCCCGTATACAGCACCAAACCCACCTTCATACTGTGAAATAGGCACACATAGTAAACTGATGATGTGGATGGGGTGAAATGAACTGTTAAAGGTGTTAATTTTTATTATTAAAACTAAAAAAAGGAGAAAACAGGCAAATTTAAAAACAAGCTTAGTACTGTTTGTTCTAATGAGTAGTGTGAGGCTCCTTATATTTCGGGCGCCATTCTCCACGAGGCGCTACTGAACGTCATTTCATGAAGCCATATATACTTTTGCACAGGAGGTCAAGTGTTTGTAGCCACAATGTAGTTTTCCTATGCAGATGGATTTCACTTCAATCAGTATTTAAATATTAAGTGAATTGTTACAGTTTTATGTACACTCAGAAACGGAAGGTTTTGGTAAAACACAGTTTTATTAGCACACGCAGAATAACAGTAACCCTCGTGGGTCCAGCATACAAAATAATATAAAACTGACACAGGACAGGTTACAAAGATATGATTAACCCACACAGGTCCAGTATGTAGAGAACAATATACAATACTGACACAGGTCAGGTACAGTTCGTATGATACAGTGAGAATATGGTAGAATGATCCTATTAGGCCAGGAACAGCGAATAGGCCCTAATAGTGGAAGGCCCACAGTATACTCTCTACGCAGAGAGTGACAATAGCGACTGTAATCACAGAGGAGCAAGCGGAGCCAGGATATGCGACTGGCTACTGGGCACCAGAGGAAAGCAGCAACCAGTGGTATAGTGAACGCCAAACTGGGACTGCAATAATTTGTGACCCAAGTGCACAGCACCGGATGGTGCAGCATAATGCCAAACTGAGACAGCAATGGATAATGACCCAAGTGCACAGCACCGTAAGGTGCAACGTGACGCCAAACTGAGACTGCCGTGGATAGTGACCCAAGTGCACAGCACCGCCCCGCAAGGAGTTAACGAACACTACGGTCTGAGGCAACTGCTAGAGGTATAAACAGCCTGAGGCGCCCAAGAGTAACCCAACCTCAGGTGAAGCAGTAAGCAGACCAAGCGTACCGTGGTGCAACCGGAAACTCTCTATCGGAGTAAGAGAGGACAAGGTACTATGGAGTGAACGGGTCACAGATAGGACTGTCTGCACTGTAACCGAGGCAACCGGAGGTCTAGTACAGGCCAAGAGAGAGAGTGAGTGCAACTCTGGCCACACAGCAAGAGCAGGAACATCCACCAAGCTGGATCGATACAAGGAGCAGGAACTTCAGCCAAGCCAGGTCTGTACACGGAACAGGAACTTCAGCCAAGCCGGGTCGGTACACGGAGCAGGAATGTCAGCCAATCCGGCTCGGTACACAGAGCAGGAATGTCAGCCAATCCGGGTCGGTACACAGAGCAGGAACGTAAACAGGCAGAGTAGTCAGGCAGTCCGGGTCATACACTGATATCATACGAAAATAATGGAACAAGTGCTAGGCAACGGAAACACCACGAAAGGGCAGTGCAGAAGTGACAGCACTGAGTATTTAAAGGCTGTCACTGGGAGGAGCAATATAGCGTAGCCAATAAAAGGTATCAGGAAGTAACATGTGTCAAAATGTCACCCGCATAGCACGGGCACCGTGATATGAATACACTACTAGGGGTTTAAATTATGATTTAAATCCTTCTGACTATCAGAATATCAAATATACAGATACGAGTAACAGATATCTCGAGATGTATTTAACTGACAGGCAGAACCAAACACACTGATGCGATTAAACTTGTGTCAAATTACCCAGGTGTCTTTTGCAAAGATGCAGAGAGCCTGCTGCCGCTTTTAGACTATCACACCCTTCAGTTCAACTGGATATAAATCCACTGTATAAGGTGAATTGCAGCCTATATATCAAGCTGTAGTGTATAGTAGATAATGTATCGATAAAGAGATACTTGGTTATTAGTATATATCTCGACAGCAGTCATATATCCCTGTAGCTTGTCACAGTGTAGTTTAGTTACATATTAGCTAAGTTAGTAAGTATAAATATCTCCTAGTGGATCCAAATAGTCTCAAAAGTTGGTTGCATAAAAATAATTGCAGAGGAGGTAATAATGTCTTCAAAAAATATTAGGTAATAGACACCTGCTTGCATGCAAACCTAACGCCTATAGATATTTACTGTATTGCTATTGTTTGAGAAAGCCTAGTATGGCGAAACGTGCGTCAGAGTACACAGACACAAAATGATGTCCAAAATGTGATGTATCTGTTTGTTCTAAGAGTGTTATATTTAACAATAAGTGGTTCTGGTGCTGTATATGGGCTTCCTTTGATCTTGTTTAAGTGCAATAATTCTAGACAACGCTATTGTACCCTTATTTTATTTTTTTTAAATCTTAAATTTTAAAATCCGTGGTTTGGTTTCATCCTTCAAGTGACAGTGAGGTATCCAACACATTGCAATGCAATGCATTGGATACCTCTGACCTCAAAGGGTTAAATCAGTTTGCCATATCTCCTGGTTCTTCACAAACAGAATTATAAAACAAAATGGGGGGATTTGTTCTTCTGAGATTTGCCTATGTGTTTTGCTCTATATTCTCTTGTGCTGGCTATTCTGATGTACAGAAAGAAAAACAGGTACATCCACACTTAAATTAAAAATAAATAAATTATATATATATGTATATATATATATATATATATATATATATATATATACACATATATATATATATTTTTTTTTTTATTATTATTATTTTTTTTTAATTTAAGTGTGGATGTACCTGTTTTTCTTTCTGTACAGCAGAATAGCCAGCACAAGAGAATATAGAGCAAAATATATATATATATATACCATTATTATAAAACCATTACACATTCTTAACAAAGTTGTAATGCATTGGATACACCCTGGCACACAAAGGTTTAAATGGTCATATGTATTTTGTATAGATTATGTTCATACATCTGAAACACAAAGAGGGAAAGGGCAACATGACTTTATAGCAGCAAGCAATATAATCTTACCGCACAAATATGATTATTTTATTTTATTTTTAATGTCTGTCTTCTAAGACATCAATCCAATAGTTATTTCCTGGCTAATGCATCCGGGTAGGAAAATATCAAACCTCAAAAGTACCCTTTGCTGAATTACAATGTGCAAACAGGAAGGACTGCTTCAGCAGGCAGAAAACCATTTAATATAAAGTATCGTTTTGAGATTATTGAGAACATATCAATGCAAAACAAATGTCAACTGAGATGTCTTTAACCCTGGAATGGAATATCAAGCTCCCCTGATCAGCATTTGTCAATATATATTTATCTAGAGGCAGAATACCTGCTAAAATAAAAGGAAACAAAGTGAGCAAACTTTTTCACTAATCAAACGTATGGGAAAACATTAGAGAGCATTTCCCTGAAAATTGGACATAATTGAAATTATAGGTTCAATTAACATCAGTGTTTAACTTCAATTCTAATCTATTTTTTGCCTGCAGTATTTGATAGCTACTTAGAGAGTGAAATGAAAAATGTTTAAAAGTGTGTACTCTAGGGGGTAGATTTAAAGGCAGGCGTTAGCAAAAAAAAACACTGACAGGTGCGTTAACGTGTTGTAAGCCATTTAAAGGTCCGTCTTAAGAACCGCTTTGATAATCCTTACGGCCAGTAGACTTACGTGCATTGAGACTCATGGAACAAGATTCCCTAGAGTTATTTAAAGGAGTGTGGTACTGCTAACGGTTGAAAAAAAGATATAGTTAACGGGCAAGAGTTAAGACCAAGTTTTCTTATCCTTTAGACACATAACAGTAAAAAAAAAAAAACATTAGATAGTAAAACAGACAAACCGCATACCGCACAAGCATGCAAATGGAAAAATTAACCCATGTAATACTAAATGAACACAAAAAACATGCTCATGCACCACAAATCACTGTCACACACAACACAACAACCAAGCAACACCACAGGGACAAGGCCTTCCAATAAAACACCAACACAACATGGCACGGAACAGTGGGGGTTATCACACAACACGGACACCTGGTAATACAAAACAAGCTCACCTGTGCAACATCACCAGACGATCCAGACACAATCTGCATCCCACAACTTCACACCCACAACTGACTGAGACACAGCAATCAGAACACACCACATTTTAAAGCACAAACACACCGGCAAACACGTACCTGGACAACAAACACCTTCCTATTGTTCATTACTCACCTCATCACCACACCTAGACAACCCCCTACCATGTACTTAAAGGGACAGCTCACCACACTCACCTGTGGTTTGTTTTCCACTCAGGGAGAGAGAGAAAGAGAGATAGATGGAGATAGAGAGAGAGATAGAGTCGAGAGAGAGAGAGAGAACAAAAAGTATGTTTGCTTACATATTGATGCGAAGACTGCGGAGAAGGTGTGCAAGTGCAAGAGCTAGGGAACACCAGCAACCCCCAGGCACACCTGATCAACAGCCTTCACCTGTTGCAAGTGAGGAGGCTCTGGATCAAGAGCCACACCAGAGCCCATCACCACCTGGAGGACAACACCTGCCTGCAGATGCGCAGCTGCACTAACGGGATGCTCCCCAGCTGCCACAGGGACCCCTGGAGCAGCGTAGGATGTATAGGTGACCACCAAGGCCCAGGGTATAACACCCAAGGGTCACGCTCCTTGGAATGACCGATGACGAGGTGATTGATCACTACAGGTTGAGGCTGCACAGCATCATTGCTGTATATGAGGTCATCAAGGATGAGGTCGATCCCATATACATCCACAACCATGCCCTAACTGGCTTGCAAAAACTCATGTGTGCAATACATTTCTTGGCAAGTGGAGCCTTCCAGTCGACTGAAGGTTATGCATCTGACATGTCACAGGCCACATTCTCCAGGGTGCTGGCCCAGGTGTAGCCATCCCTCAAAAAGAAGACAAGTACCTTATACATTTCCCCACCACCGACATGGAGTGGACAGAAGTGAAGCAAGGCTTTTACGCGAGGGGAGGCATGCCCAGGGTCATGGGTGCAATAGATTGCACCCATGTCCGTATCAAAGCTCCAGCATGTACTGGACATCTATTCATCAACAGGAAGAACTTCCACTCCATGAATGTGCATATGATCTGTGACAGCAACATGAGGATTATGAATGTCTGTCCAAACTATCCCTGGAACTGTCATGATTCCTGCATACTACAAAACTCCTCAGTACACAGAGACTTTGAGAATGGAACCTATACAGGGGGATGGCTTCTGGGTGAGTTAACAATACTTAATCATACCACATCCACAGATGTACACACAACACTGCTCAGCATGGTCCTGACTCACAGCTAGTACATCCACCTCAGAAAACATCATTCACACAACATGTGCTCCTTGTCTCACCATGTCACGGACTTTCCACAGGTGATGCTGGCTATGGCTGCAAACCATGGCTTCTCACCCCGGTCGCCAATCCCCAAAATGATGCCCAGGAAAGATATAATCAGGCTCATGGCAGAACTCAGAATGCCATTGAGTGGACCTTCGGCCTCCTCAAGTCCCAATTCAGATGTCTGGACCACTCTGGGGGAGCACTGCTGTATGCCCCAGGCAAAAGTGTGTGACATTATAATGGTGTGTGCAATACTGCACAACATCGCAGTGGACACTAGGTTGATGGATGATATCCAGCCCCCCCTTACCTAATGTGCCTGTGGACATTGGCCATGGTGAGGAGACCCTGAGAGGGGCTCAGATGAGAAACAGGCTGATCAGGGACCACTTCAGCTGTGAGTATAACACAGGCATTCACACAACACATGCATATCCATCATCAGTCCTGTGAACTGGTACCAACACACTAACCACACCACACATGATGTTCTGTTTCACCCCACAGGATATATGACACAGCCCTGACACTGGCAGCAGTGTGGCCCCAAACATCATCCATACCATGGACGTGGCATTTTGTGGCTGGAGATTCCAAAGCCATCTTCCATTCCCTCCTTCCTGTTGACATTGCTTCCTCAAGGATATCATGCATACCTCCATGAGAACCAAGGTACAACACATTACCCATGTGTAGCATGTTCCAGACCTTGATTGACTGCAACTAACGTGATTTGCCATGATCAAAGCCATAGCAACCATGGTACCCTTGTAGTGAAAGAGCATTATCCAATGCAATGCATTGGATAACACTCTGTCACATCAGGGGTTAAATGGCCATTGGAGTGAACATGGGACCTGTAGGTAGCTATAGCTGAAAAGAGCAGCAGAGGGATGGATCTACAGTGGTAGTGTTTTACACAGCATAGAGGGCATGAAACGTGGATCAGACCTCCAGGGACACCATGCTGACCTGTGTGTGTGTGTGCAGTGATATGTGCCCCTGACATAAATACAGACATCAACAAATATGTTCTGATAGCTCCATGAAACAAATAAATCTGGGCTGCCACTTTCACTCTGACAGTGGCAGCCCAAATTAATGTGTTTCATGGAGCTATCAGAACATATTTATTGATGTGTGTATTTATGTCAGGGGCACATATCCCTAGGGCTGTTTGACACCCTTATAGTTGCCCCCATAATGGGTTACAGACAAGTAGACAGCACATTACAAAGCAATGGGCTGTGTACCCCCCTGTAACGGAAAAGATTAAGGGGGTAATGATGTTGAAGCTGTTGCATGACGATCAGTTCGAGGGTGCTGTTCCAAATCCTGTCCTCTTGCCCCACAGGCATCGATAGCATGATCCATCCTTGAACAGAGGAGTTTCCATGTGACTGGACTGGCCTTGATAACACTTCCATGAAGCTCACCCCTTGATGTTTCAAGTGATTGTGTTGGTGATGCAATGTTTGACCTGATGTTCACAGCAACCTCTACTGGAACATTCACATATACACAGAAGACACAGATTCATGTGTGTACTAACATCCAGGTATCAAGCCTGGTTAGTAAGAATGCTCATCTACAGAGTTACCAAACCTTGTGGACAACACATGAGCAGTTCAGTAGTGTTTCCAAAGTATTAATATTTAGTTTAAATGTACCTTTTGTGTGCTTATACAAGTGTTCAATGCATATAGGCAATATACACAGAAAACACATGTATGTTTTAATGTAGTTTGAGACACAATAAAGGAGAACCATCACTATTCAATCTGTGTCTGTATGAATAAATTTTGGATTAGACATCTCTCAAATTGGAACCATACTGAAGGCTAGAGTATCCCTCATGCATAGGAAGGCATTACCTACATCACGGGAGTCCACTAGTTGTTTGACCATGAGCGGACTTTGTGATGTATTCATGCAAGGAGATGATGGCAGTGATACACTAATGTGTGTTGTGAGCGATAAAGAGGATACAGGGGACATTACTTCCACAGTGATGTCATGTCCACGGTTCACATGTTGATCAATGTAATCAATGTTCTGAGATTGCTTTGATTTGACATATCTCAGAACATGGGCTACATTACTAAACAAACAGACTAAGTGGAGAAGTGATATCATTGGTGAAGTTTGTTTCAACTTTAGTGAAACATCAACACAATAACCCAATGCTCACCCTAAGGCTTCAATGTGTGTGCTACACACTGGAATCTTAGCCTGATCATTGGGTTATCCAGTAAGTTAGGCTGTGATTCTAACTTTTATTGTGAAACTGAACTGTGGGGGCAGGGTATCCTTCACAAGGTATGATAACTTGGTTGCTCTTATTTGCCACTAATAATGCAATGTTTGCAATGTAGTCTGATGCACTTTTGCCTTTCTTGTATTTGTGCTTTGTACAATAGCCTTTTCTGTAAAATGCTTTGTACATTTATAGTGCTATATAAATAAAAATAGATATATACACAGCTGAATACTTCAGGGTATCTGCAATCTACTAGAAATGTGCAAGATGATTGTATTTCATAAGGCATTTAAAAGATACTACTCAAAATTTAGAGTTCCATTGAAGCACATCATGGATTTTTTTCAGTTATGTGAAATTTGCTAGAAATGGGGTTTGCTTTAGTAATTTCAGTTTGGAGAGAGTTCAGATTGCAGAGAGACCAAGAGCAGCATTGGAAGTGGAATTTTAGCTAGAAAGAAGCCAATTTGAGCAGGAGGGAGCAGGGAAAAGCAGAGAAGGAAAGAGACTAATGATTATTTTTAGGTAGTGTTCGTCTACTTGGTGTAATGATTGTGGCAATTAAAAGGATAGTAATGTCAGAAAAAAAGTATTAACTACATGGTAGATACAATTAAAATAGAGAGTACTTGCACTTATATGTATCTCTCAAACCATTATGGCTTGAGAGATATAGGACAATAAAGTTCTCTGCTCCCTCCCCTTTCTGTCAGAAGCAGATTCTGGTCACTTGACCAGATGTGGCTCTTCAGCAGCACCAATATAACGATATCTAAAGATAAATATTTCATTGGAATGGTCTACAACGTGTGCTTGCAAACCAGGCGCACGTTGTAGACCGTTCCAATGAAGCATTTATTTTTAGGTATTGTTATATCGGCGCTTCTGAAGAGCCGCCGTCTGATCCAGGAACCAGAATCTGCTTCTGACAGCTTTACAGCTCATCAAGCAGAAAGGGGAGGGAGCGGAGAACTTTATTTTCCTATATCTCTCAAATCATAACGGTTTGAGACATATGAAGAAGTGCAAGTACTCTATTTTAATTGTATCTACCATATAGTTAATACTTTTTTTCTGACATTACTATCCCTTTAACCCCTTAATGACTGGCGCACGCACGCATGGCCGGCACTTGGTGACCACTGGGCTTCTTTTTTTTTATTATCACTTCCGGTTCAGGGCTTCCGGAGTGGCGTGCAGCCGCGACGGGAGCCCTGAACTCCATGGCGTGCCAGGACCGTCACTGGACCTTAAGTGCCGGACCAGCGTGACGGTCCGGGCACGTCATCGGATGCGAAGGGGTTAAGGCTGATATGAAACTTCAGCAATGAAAAGAAAAAAAGCTGCCTAGAACCTTTCAATATGCTAAAGTTCTACAACTGAATGTCAAAAATCAGACTTAGCCTACAGCACCACTACAAGTCCTAACCACTCAATTTATTTCAAAGAAAATGTAGTCCTTCAAGCAACAAGACTCTCCCAGTTCTAACACTCCTACCTGTTATGCTAGTTATCAGCTGTTTAACCACTTATGGACCCTTGACGGTCCTGGAACGTCATGGCTGGATTTGCTTTAAGGACCCATGACGTACCAGGACCGTCATGGAATTCCGGGCCGTTCAGGGAGTCCAGAATTGGATTAAGAAAAAAAATGGTCCTTAAGTGATGGCCGCGTGCGTGGCCGGTCCTTAAGGGGTTAAAAAGCAGATGTACATTCTATTGATCAAAACAAACTTCAAGGAACACCCAGTGAATCTCCTTATATTAGTGATTCTAAGATCATGTGGTCTCTTTCTATGCATTCCTATTGGTTAAAATATAAACATGAAACAAAATGTTTGTTTTTCAAACACTGGAAAAGTGCATTATATCCAAACTTCAACAAAAATTTTACTCATATCTGTAATCAATAGCCTCTTGAGCCCTGACTTGATATGACAGCAGCAAACTCATGGATAATCTGGAAATACAATGATCATTGTCTCCCTAAGTATTTGTTTCAAACTGGGTATCAGATCTACTTCAGATAGACGAGAAAGGCTTTTCATGCTCTGTGGGCTTTTGGTCATTCTACTTAGTCATACAGACCCACACAAAAATACTATGAAATACAATTGTCTCTCAAAGGGGCAAATTATAGCATACTATTACCCTTTTATCAACTATCAGCAGATTACATTACCTTGGCTATTATAATACACATACATCTTTTATGCATGTATTAAAAATGGTATATAATATATTAAACTGTTAATCACCAAAAACTACCCATCTCAGTTCTGAATGGCAACTCAGGATGCGATTTCAAGCATATAAACATTTGTAGTGGCTAAACAAATTGAGAGTGTTTGTCTTCCATGAGGTTTATATCAATGTAAGGGAGTAATTAATGCCATGACATCTCCCTTGGTAGCCTAAAATGTATGGTCAAAGAACACTGGGATGAAAGTATGAATCCACCACTACAGATACACTAAGTTTGTCTCTAATTCAAGTGGCTGCACTTCATGGTATGTTATTATATGATCACTGTAGTGCATACCGGTGCACATACTATGAAATCAATGGGAAGAAATTTTTTTCCTAACCACATGAAAGTTTTCTCTACTTTTCTACAGGCATATACAAGGGTTTCAGGCTCTCACAGCATGCCATCCTGTGTTTCTGAAATGAGAAAGCAGCACATTTTTGACCTAGACAAGATAGGCAAATAAAGGGGAATTGAAACTTAGTTTTGGGAGTTTTTTTTAGGTAGGACATTTGTTCTCTGTATTAGGGGAGTTTTGGGGCACTCTGGGGAGAAGAAGGGAGGAAGGAGATTGACCCCAAATATCTTCAAATTCAGTGTAACTGACTGGCAAGATGCAGGCAGCTGGGGTCCGATTTGCCTGCTGATTTTGATTTTATTGTCTGGTCTATCCAGCATGCCTAGAGCCAGGGGATCCTGCTATATTATTGTTCATTATGTGGAGTTGAACTTTATCAACACCGCCAAACCCGCCGGGAGGCAGATTCAATTGAATGTAACTTCGGATTAGATCCAGAGATAGCATAACATCTGGATGGACAAACTCAGCACTTTCTCGTATGGATTACAAATAGCAGAAGTAACCCAAGATAGGTCTCCATGGCATCTGTTATTTACAGCACACATAGAGCCAGGGGACTGTGCTCTTATACATGTCATCAGATAGAGTTGGATTTTTGCTACAACACCAACCAAGCCGGGAGGTGGATTCAATCACACGCAATCTTGGATTACATTTAGTAATTACAATATTTTTATAAATCCCATTGGGGGTAGGATGGATACAATTGGCATCTTTACAAAGTAAAAATCAATAGGTGAACCCCAACAGTAAGTTCTGTGATGTAGGCAATTCGCAGAACATGTAAGAGCCTGGGGCTGAACCTATGGTTTAGGAGGGACATCGGATAATGGATTTGCTCCTGTTGGAGACCCGCATACAGGACCAGACAGGTAAGCCCTACTATTGGTCTCCGCACTGTTTATCTTATAACAGTCTGAGTGGAGCCAGGGGAACCTGTCGCTTATTCATTAATAGAACTATTAAATGTTTATAAACTAATGTTCCATGACCTTAAAGGGATAGTAATACCTAAAATGTAAAAAAAAATATGTTGTAGGGTTTATCCCCCTGAGTAAAACAAGAGTACTCCCACTGCTGAAAGATGTTTCATTCAAAAGTTATTAATTTTCAAAGTTGAATTTTTTAGGTGCAATATCACAGTGGCCTGAAATTGTACAGTGGCGCTGTTGCTACACGATCCTATGGACAGCTCTGGTCTCAGGACCATAAATCTCCATAGGATGGTGTAGCAACAGCGCCACTGTACAATTTCAGGCCACTGTGATATTGCACCTAAAAAATTCAACTTTGAAAATTAATAACTTTTGAATGCAATATTTTTCAGCAGTGGGAGTACTCTTGTTTTACTCAGGGGGATAAACCCTACAACATATTTTTTTTTACATTTTAGGTATTACTATCCCTTTAAGGTTATATCTTGCTCTTCTCTTACATGGGAAGCGATTGTCAATTTGTATCAAGTGTATGAATTATTGTATGATCTTCTTCACCTTCAGATCAACTGTTAATAATGTTGCAGTCCATTCACGAGTAATATGCCAGTTTACACAATATAAGATAGAGCACAGTGGCAACTGTTCAGATGGTCTTTATTTGTTGTTTTTCCGGTGTGATTACAGTGATTTTTATAATGTGGGCCACTTTTCCTGACATTCTCAAGTGATTTACTGTTACTGTTACACGTGGTGACGTCATGGAGCCCTACTGGGATACAGTTTGGTGGGCTTTTTACACTAATACATTGTATATAATGGCACTTGAGGGATATATTCTGGTTGTCTTAAGGAAGGCCCTCTAGGGGGTTGAAACATTGACAATAAACGCAACTCTGCAAGCAAGACTTGTGAGTGCTTATTTCCCACATGGACATTGTTCCATTTCTTGTTCTATAATTTTGTATTTGGATTCATAGCACCGAGGCATAAACATATTCATAAAGACATTGTTCAGGAGTGCCCATTTTCTCCACGTTTTGAGGCATCAGGACAGATTCTGATGCCCCCCCCCAGCTATTGATCTCCCAGCTGAAACGATTGGGAGATAAATAGAGGAGACACAAGGGAGTAAGAGAGCTCCCCTGCTTCCATTCTACCTGGACCAGGTAGGAGTGCATGTTTGCTGAGGAGGATGAGGGTGAATTGAAAGTGTGTGTGTTGTTAGGCATACAGGGAGGAGAATCCAGATGTCTGGAGGTATAATTATCCAGTTACATCAAAATAAACCCCTAAAAGCATGCATTTCCTGAACAAAGATATCAAAATGATGGATTACTTGCCTTTCTATTTCCAGCCTGAAGTTCACACTTCTATATGTCCACCCCTTCAAATGTACTGAAACCATTGAAAACTATTGAATGTACTACTGTTTTCATTAGCTACTGCTCCTCCAAGACAAATAGCACCCCACTGGTATGAGCTGAACTACTGTAGGTGGTGCCAGAAGTACAAGTACACCATCTGCAATCTCTCATTTTTCTTATACTTTATCAAATATTACTTGCCAGTACTAAAATAACTGTACAAATTACAGACAAACCATACCATTTTGGAAAGAAGACAATCCCCTGTGTAAAATGTGGTTTACTTGCCTCTCTACACTGGCCTGATGTTCACAATTGTTTCCAAAATGTGGCCCTAAAGGAAAAAATTGCAATTTTCCTCCATTTCCACCCCTCCAGATGTATTGATATATTTGAAAACTATGGGATTTCTTACTGTATTCATTAGCTACTGCTATTCTAAGAAATAAAATCCTATTGGTATGAGCCAAACTAATGTAGGGGGTGTCAGAAGTACAAAACTACAAAATCTGCTAGAGAAATGAAGAAAAGGTAGACAATGCTTAACATTTTGGAAAGAAAATAAACCACTGCATACAATGTTGGTCATTCGCCTTTTTATCCAGATAGGCATAAATAATTCCAGAAGCTGGCGTTATATAAAAAAGGCATTTTCTTTACAATTCTACTCCTTTAATTTTACCAAAGTCCCTAAAAATGATGGAATGTCTTACTGAATTCGTTATCTGCTGCTTATATGATATGGGTAGACATTCCACGGGGGGTGCCATTAGGACAAAAATACACCTACTTGTTTCCTTTTTAAATTTCCTGACTACACTGAAATCATCATAACTATTAGAGATATGAAGGAAACGTATGTAAAACATATCATTTTGGTAAGTAGATATTCATTTACATCAAATGAGGGGTTGAATGTCTTTCTTCCCATGGCTGGCGTGCACAAATATATCCATAATGTAGCCCTGTAGGAAAACATGTATTTCCACCACTACAAAGGTACTAAAATCTCTGAAAACCATGGAATCTCCTACTGTATTCAGTGCCCACTACCATCCTGACAAAAATGGTACCCCAATTCTGTAGGTTGATATACTGTATGGGGTTCCAGTAACACTAACCTACACCTGGCACTTTATTGAAACTAATGACTGCAATAACATTTACATAACCGTTAAATATATGAAGAAGTTGTCAGAAGTAAGCAAGGCATGTAATTTTGGAAATAAGGCATTTACCCACATGAAATAAGAGTTGACTTGCCTTTTTATGTCTGGGCTTGTGTGCACAACAGTTTCCAGAAATTGGTGCTACAGAAAAAAACACTTCTGTTTTTACACTTCAGCCACTAAAAAATACTAAAATCTTGGCCAGTGTACGCAGTACCTACTGTCAGCCTAAGAAAAACTGCACCCCCATTGGTATGGGTTGACATACTATAGTGGGTTCCAGGAGCATAACAACCAGTGCAACAAGATGTGTGATTCTTTGGTTACCAGTGAAAAAGGCTGGAGTTTCAGACAGAGTAGTGTCTGGTTCTCTGGCTACCAGCTGAACCAGGCTGGGGGGTATGACAGTGTATATGGTTATCTGTGGCTACCACAAGCAGTGGAAGCAAGCTAGGGGGCAGGCAGTATATATGGGCCTCTGTGTCTACCAGACTGGGGCTCAGACAGTTTATGTGGGGCTATAAATACAAAAAAATAGGAAAAAGAAAAGGACCTAAGTGTGGCAATCGACCAAGTATGTAATAACAAAACATGATATCAATCCAAAAATATATCAAAATAAATAAATACTTTATTATAGAAAAGTATCAATCAAAATGAAGACTCAATAGCATAACCTCTATACCCCCCCCACTCCCACATAAACAAATAACATAACACAGTAAATATAACAATATAAAATAAACCTCTATCACAGTATCCCTAGGATACCTAGCGCTCCTGTGCCTCCTACCTTGGTATAGCCTCCGACTACTTCCTCATTGCTGACATCAGGTAACAGGCACTAGCATGGATGCCTGTTTATGGGGCTATTCTGGGTGGCCTAATTGGGTCCAGCCTCCTTCTACTCCTTTATAATCCTCCTTGGGGCTAGGATTCATTGCCTTTACATGGTGTTTCTGCTCAGTACTCTTTGCTCTCCGTTTTGACCCGTGTCTGTCTGAGAATTTGCTCCGTGTATGACCCTGGCTTGTCTGACTACCCACATCAGTTCTGACCTGTGGCTCTGGCTGACTACTCGTTCCGTGTATGACTCCGGCTTGTCTGACTACTCACATCGGTTCTGACCTGTGGCTAAGGCTTACTAACTCACGCTGTGTTGACCCCAGCTTGCCTGACCAGTGGCCTGGCTACTACTCACTCAGTGTAGTCCCCGGTTTGCATGACCAGAGGTCCTAGCTACTACTCGCTCAGTGCAGTCTTCGGTTTGCCTGACCAGTGGTTCTGGTTCTACTCACTCCATGTAGTCCCTGGTTTGTCTGACCTGTGGCTCTGACTGGGGCTCAGACAGTTTATGTGGGGCTATAAATACAAAAAAATAGGAAAAAGAAAAGGACCTAAGTGTGGCAATCGACCAAGTATGTAATAACAAAAAATGATATCAATCCAAAAATATATCAAAATAAATAAATACTTTATTATAGAAAAGTATCAATCAAAATGAAGACTCAATAGCATAACCTTTATACCCCCCCCCCCACTCCCACATAAACAAATAACATAACACAGTAAATATAACAATATAAAATAAACCTCTATCACAGTATCCCTAGGATACCTAGCGCTCCTGTGCCTCCTACCTTGGTATAGCCTCCGACTACTTCCTCATTGCTGACATCAGGTAACAGGCACTAGCATGGATGCCTGTTTATGGGGCTATTCTGGGTGGCCTAATTGGGTCCAGCCTCCTTCTACTCCTTTATAATCCTCCTTGGGGCTAGGATTCATTGCCTTTACATGGTGTTTCTGCTCAGTACTCTTTGCTCTCCGTTTTGACCCGTGTCTGTCTGAGAATTTGCTCCGTGTATGACCCTGGCTTGTCTGACTACCCACATCAGTTCTGACCTGTGGCTCTGGCTGACTACTCGTTCCGTGTATGACCCCGGCTTGTCTGACTACTCACATCGGTTCTGACCTGTGGCTAAGGCTTACTAACTCACGCTGTGTTGACCCCAGCTTGCCTGACCAGTGGCCTGGCTACTACTCACTCAGTGTAGTCCCCGGTTTGCATGACCAGAGGTCCTAGCTACTACTTGCTCAGTGCAGTCTTCGGTTTGCCTGACCAGTGGTTCTGGTTCTACTCACTCCATGTAGTCCCTGGTTTGTCTGACCTGTGGCTCTGACTGGGGCTCAGACAGTTTATGTGGGGCTATAAATACAAAAAAATAGGAAAAAGAAAAGGACCTAAGTGTGGCAATCGACCAAGTATGTAATAACAAAAAATGATATCAATCCAAAAATATATCAAAATAAATAAATACTTTATTATAGAAAAGTATCAATCAAAATGAAGACTCAATAGCATAACCTTTATACCCCCCCCACTCCCACATAAACAAATAACATAACACAGTAAATATAACAATATAAAATAAACCTCTATCACAGTATCCCTAGGATACCTAGCGCTCCTGTGCCTCCTACCTTGGTATAGCCTCCGACTACTTCCTCATTGCTGACATCAGGTAACAGGCACTAGCATGGATGCCTGTTTATGGGGCTATTCTGGGTGGCCTAATTGGGTCCAGCCTCCTTCTGCTCCTTTATAATCCTCCTTGGGGCTAGGATTCATTGCCTTTACATGGTGTTTCTGCTCAGTACTCTTTGCTCTCCGTTTTGACCCGTGTCTGTCTGAGAATTTGCTCCGTGTATGACCCAGGCTTGTCTGACTACCCACATCAGTTCTGACCTGTGGCTCTGGCTGACTACTCGTTCCGTGTATGACCCCGGCTTGTCTGACTACTCACATCGGTTCTGACCTGTGGCTAAGGCTTACTAACTCACGCTGTGTTGACCCCAGCTTGCCTGACCAGTGGCCTGGCTACTACTCACTCAGTGTAGTCCCCGGTTTGCATGACCAGAGGTCCTAGCTACTACTCGCTCAGTGCAGTCTTCGGTTTGCCTGACCAGTGGTTCTGGTTCTACTCACTCCATGTAGTCCCTGGTTTGTCTGACCTGTGGCTCTGGCTGCCTTCTCGATCCATACACTACTAGCTTGCCTGACCTGTAGTTTTGATGCTCTGTGGCTCTTGTCTGCTCTCGCTCCCTGTTGCCTCCGATCTCAGACCAAAGTGGTGACTTACGCATTTGATACTATTCTCACTGTTGTCCAACTCGAGCTGCTCCCCTAGTCTCGGTTTCTCGCAGTAGTGCAGCTCACAGCTCAGTGTGCAGCTCAGGTAAGGGCCTTGGGTCCTATCAGCCTGTGTCTGGGGTTCTGTGTGGGCTTTACTATTATTGCTGTATTTATTAATAAAGGTAGTTATATTTATATATTCTTTGTGTCTGTCCTTCTTTGCCTGAAAACCGTGATAACCTCACATTAAAATAAAATAAGGCCCTATAGACCATAAAAGCTAATGTTGGTGCCAGTCAATGTAAAATCGACATGACCATGACATGGCTGAAAGATGAAAATAGTTGGAAGATAAGCGATGAAAAGTATATCCACAAAGAATAATCATTCACAGTTCATTCAGCAAGGAAAGTGAAATGACCAATGCATACAGTCAAATGATGATGAAAAGAATGTAAATAGATATCATATCTTGCCATCACATTCTCCTTGACTTTAGCTTAATCTCATACAGGCAATCCAGCAGAAAGGGACAAAAAGTCTCATCAGTTTTCACCCTTTAAGGGCTTGAATCTTAGCCGCCTGCTAAAGTAGCTGAGGGATAATGACACCACTCACAAGTTGCAAAACAAATAATCCACTCCTCCAAGGTAATTCTGATGAAAATCATACAAAGGATTCTCCAGTTACAGCTGGAAAATTTCCATAACATTATTTGTCATGTTATAGCACAAATGCAGGTCAGCAAGACCGGTTCTATGTAGTTATAGCCACATAACTAATCCCGCCAACACATTTTGCCAGATCCCCACCAGGCATGGTCAAGGCAAACAGATCAAACAAATGTGCCATGTTATTTAAATAAATCAAACCAGAAATGTTAATACATTGTCATAGTAACCAAGATAAACATCATATTATACATTTATAATTAATGCAAGTGTGTTTCTTCATTCAGGAAGACATCCTATCAATCTTAATGACATAACCCTAGAGGTCAATTCTTAATACACATTGTTAAAATGTGGTCTGGTCGCTGTCCAACGTACTTTATCAAATGCACCAAGTGGGGACCAGGCCCCATATAAGACCAATGACCCTATTAGGATAAGCAACATATTAATCAAAGCAAAAATGTCTCCCGTTAACCCCCCGGGTGCCTATGCATAATCTAGTGCACTAAAACAAATGCACTACAAGATAAACAGGCATCCAGATGGGACAAGGACAATATAAATTGCCATACTAAATACTCATAAAGCAAAAACTTAAAGAAAGTATGTAACTGTCTTAATGGGAAAAGTAACGGACCAAACTAAGTCACAAAATAATCAAAACAAAGGATATTACATAAACCTCCAATAATATAGTGGTTGCAAATGGTACATATAAGCCCTGCACCAAGTGCAACCACTACAAATCAATGAGAAACACATCCAAAATAAGAGATCCAATTAGTTGCATTCTTAGTTAAATTTAACCAATTTACTAAAAGAACATACTAAATTGAAGTTCCTCAGTCATTCCATTTGGATATAAGGACCCTAAAGTATATATCCATTGAGTCTCACATTGAAATAATTTACAATTTAAGTCCCCTTCTTCACATTTTATTGGAGATAAGAGCTTAAATCCCTCACACTGCCACCATAATATTCATTAAAGTGCCTAGCAAGTGGGCTATCAACATTGCACCTCTCTTCCAATATATATATATACTAGTGTAAAAGCTCATGTATATGGGCCAGCATTCTGTATGTTCGGGCAGTCTCTACTGTGCATGACTGCATCAGCAGTCTCTACTGTGCATGACTGCAAAAGCCCAGGTACATGGGCCAGTATTCTGTGCATTCGGGCATGCTGTGCATGACTGCATCGGACAAATATACAGCTGGCCTTTTATAGTATAGGATATGTAATATGAAGTTTAATGTTGGAAAGTGAATTAAAGAGTAAGGCAGGTGGCATATCAGATAAGATGTTTCATTATTTATGTGTTCTAGATTAATTAATTGTAAGAGAAACAGAGTAAGATACTTGACACTTCTGTTAGCTACTTTATTGACATCAATAACTGTCAACTGCTAAACATACAGTACATTTGCAAAATAATGTCTTTGCATTATAAATGAAAAGTAAGGGCTAAACTCCATTGTAGGTTATGAATACATTTTCCCATAGACTTAAATGTGAATCTATGAGATAAATGTAGTGATAAAATTAGCAATGATAATGGAATCCAGCTCTAAGTTAGATAAAATGTTTATTATTAGAAAGATGTTACCAGAAAATGAAGGAGAATGAAAAAGAAGCCGATTAAGCAACTGTCTGATAGCTGGAGTATAATGCAACTTTTTCTCAATGTGGCCAAACTACTTCTTGAATGGTGGGAAACCACTGATTTTCAGTGGAAACTCAAGGTAGTTCTAAGGAGGGAACTGACAGAAATAAGCGTGTAATTTGAATTGAGACATGTGCATACACATTTCAACCTTTTCTATGGGACCTGTGTGCAGGAGTTTTCCGAGAACACGATGGCTCCAGTCCAGTTTCTTCCTACCAAGGTACCAGGAGGGATCTTCTTTGTATACTTTGTAATTGGTGTGCAAATGTAGGATATAGTAGTTCATATAGTTTCCTTTATTGCTACAGGTTTTTTCTCCTGTACTTTATTTTTCAGATGGAGTGACAAGACTCTACCTGCCTGTTGTGTAAACCACCCTTGGAGGCATGGTATATCAGCAAGTTTTGTCATTCTTGCATATCATAAAACATTACTCCTGGGGCTGCAGAGACTATCCTTCCACAGGCCAGTATGCATTCTGATTTTGTATCTTTAGTTTCATTCTTTTCCTCCATCTCGAAAGAGACAAGGGGGGAGATTCACTAAGTGTTGATAAAGAGGTTGAAGAAATATTAGTGCATAGGCTCCATAGACTAACATAGGAATTGGAGAAGAGAAAAACTGGAGAAGTCATCTCCAATTTATCACATCTTTATCACCGCTTAGTGATTGTCCACCCTGGAAGTCTTACAGGGAGGAGAAGGAGGTGGTGGTAGGCCCTTCACATGTGTCTTCCCCACAGTGTAGGTCCCTACTCATAGATGTTTGGTCCAGGAGTCACGTTCTCTATCAGAGAGATCTTCAGATGAGGGATCTTCAGATGAGTAATGCAGGGAAGACTCATTTTCCATACAGAATGTGTTGATCCATTAGTGAAAAGTTTCAGGGCTGCTCTGGATTGAAAGAGGATCGATGGTGCATAATCTTTATCTGGGTTTTAGAAAATACCATAAAGTTTTGTCATGTCCATGAAGTTATCATGGCAACTTTGATTAAACAAGAATAGTCCAACCTGGAGAAGTATTTATCTTTTTCCAATACATTAAGGAGTCTCTTTCCATTTGATCCCAAGGACTCATTTTGGGATTGGGTTCCTATGGTGGATATTCATGTTGACCATCTATCTAGGAAATCTACAATCCTGGTGGAAGATGGGGAAAAATTGGACTAACTTCTACATTAGCTATCCAAACAAAAAAAAGCTTTTACTTCAGGACAGAATGTTTTTTGTTTTTTTTACCCAACAAAAGTCATAAGAAAGGTTGTAAGGGAAAATGCCAGCCTCTAAGCCCTATTGTCTGCAGGTCAAATTTCCCAGAAGATGTTCCAAGGATTCAGCATCTAATTCTCAATTATTATATCAGGCCTTCTTCCATTTGGGGAGGAAAAGTAACACTGATCCAGTCTATTCACTAGGGATTTAACCTTTTCTTCAAGCATTTCATCATCTAGTATCAACAGGAGTTCTGATTCCAGTGGCTCCAGAACTCAAAGGAAGAGGAACCTGTGCTACTTTTTTTCCTGTTTCCAAAGAGCATAGGAGGATGCAGCTTAGTGGCAAAGCTCACTTTCATCAAGCTCAAGATGGAGGGAATGCGTGTGCAGTCAGTATTCTTCCACAAAAACATTGGTTGGCAATGACAGACATCCAGGATGTTTACTTTCCCATTCCTATTCATCCTAATAGTCAGAAATATCTCAGATTTGTAGTAATGAAAGACGGGTTTGTCGAGCATTAACAGTTCATAGCCCTTCACTTTGGCCTCGCCTCAGTGCCCATTGTTCATCAAGGTGATGGTGGTGGTAGCAGCTAATTTAAGGGAGAAGGGAAATCTGATCATTCCTTACCTGGATTACTGACTGAGAAATTGAACTCTCCTTTAGAGAACTCTACTCTAATGTCTTCTTCCTTAACAAATCAAGTACTTTATAGGGTTCATTCTGGATTCAGTAATAGCAAGAATGTTCTTGCCTCAAGACAAGGTTTTTGCTCTTCTGGACATGCCAGGTTACTCAGGAGGGCTTATTTTCTAACCTTAAAGAAACAAATGTCAATTTTGTGTCTCATGACAGCTTTGATAGATGCGGTTCTATGTGGTTGCCTACATACAAGACCTTTGCAGCATCTGACACTGCAATCATGTTGGCTGCCTTGCATCTATTGGTCTTTTTATCAACTCTGGTGGTAGTGGGAGAGAGGTCTATAAATCGGTTTTTATTTTGCAGCTGTCTAGGTCTTGGGGCAAGGTTCTCTCTAGTGTGCTGCCTGCAGAGACTTGAAGGAAAAAGAATGGATAAGAAAAAAAAATCCCCATTCTCTATTAAGGAACTTGTGCAAGACAACACTGGCATTCCTTTATCTAAATCTCAGTTATTTAACTCATTACATTTTATATATCTACATTATAGTAAAATAATTAATAAGCCCAAACAATATATGCATCCATCAAGTTCAGCATTTTCTATATCACCCTTGTTGATGAAGAGGAAGGCAAAAAAAAAATTAAAACCTACTGAAGCCATTGCCAGTTAATCTTAACTCCAAATCTTATTCCAAGCTAAAAAAATATCCCTTATGTTTTTGAAAACATGTACAGTACTTGCAAACACACCCTTCTGAGCCAAAGGATTCCACAGCCATACTTCCCATACCTTAAAACGATCCCTGCCTTTTGTTTTAATAAAAATGTGCATTGATTTCCAACATTAGTCCTTGTGAGTTCTGACACACCAGCAGTTCATATTTTCAAGAAGTCGTAGCTTAATCAGAGGTGGGTAATCAGTGGCTCAGTCATTTTCATTTATCTACCTTGCATAATTAAGAATATCGTTAAATCTGACCTGTTGGTGTGTCCCAAGGACTGGATCTGAGAACCCCTTCTCTAGTTCTATTGGATAATGCCCTGTTTTTTTCTGGGCTCTTTAATTAGTTTACCAGAGAGCTCTTGGTATTGGTCTAGAATATACTTGTAAATGGCAATTTACTAAATTATATGTAAAGACAATTCTGGATCAAACAAACTACACCATAGAAAATAGATAATAATTCTCAAAATTCCCATTGATTTAAATGGGGATTTTAACCTTTTAAATGCTGGGCAGATTTCCATCTCATTGCAAAGCAATGCATTGGAAACCTCTCTAGCAGTCAAAGGGTTAAAACCCCAGTTAAATTAAATGAAAATTATTTGTTCCATAAAGTACAGCTGGTTTGATTCAGAGTTGCTGCCCTTTTCAGTGGCGTAGCAGCAAAGGTACATTAGTACATTAAATTGAAGAGAAAGTGCAAGCATTCTAACAAATGTTTACAAGCACAAAGGTGAAACAGATGCAATTGCACATATATCTTCAAAAGTAGGGAAAAGTTAACTAGAGACGATTTTTAGTGAGGGTAATGCAACTGGACATATATACTCATTTATTAATAAACCAATAAAAATGCAAATGTTCCCTTGAGAAAAACACTTTTGAAAATATATAATGTCCAAAGGTACCCTAACAAACAGTTCAGTATTGCATGGTAAGAGATTTTTTTCTTACAGATAAAAGAAACTAAACAGGCATGCTGCACTAGGAGGAAGGTAGGATGAATGTGTTAATTGCTCTCCTCCATTCCTATTTTTGCATCACTGATACAGTGAGGGAGCACTGAACTTCATGTATTTTTGTATGAAGCTGGTTCCACACCCGTATTGTACCCTGGTTGCCATCATCAAAAGCTGGAACAAACTCTTAGATTTCCCAGGTATGACAATAGGTTCACTGGCTGTCAGGCAAAACATTTACTATGTCATAATGCCCCACCGATTCTGAGCACATTGGAGCACAGCAAGATTAGATCAGATTTCAATTATTACATCCCTTTTAACCCCTACTTAAAATTCCAAGAGGCCTAATTTTTATACATTAAAAAAATTCTTACTATAGTCACATCCAATTATGCAATATTCAACACTGAGAATGAATTTTTTTTATGTGCAAACGGCTTCTGTGCATTCAATGCAATGCATTTGATATTTCTCTGGTACTCAAAGGATTAACAAATCATCCCATCAGATTACTATCACCATACTCTGTAGGGATGATGATCTCACTCCCCCCTCCCCTCACCATTACTACAACACATGGGCATGATGTAGTAATCACCAAACTTATCCAGTGATATATTATGCTCAGATGACTCAACATATATATATATATATATATATATATATATATCCTATATTATAATTCATTAGGATGTTTGTCAGAAGCCATCATGTGCAGTAGAGACGGTTGCACATGCTGCAGTCATGTGCAGTAGAGACGGTTGCACATGCTGCAGTCATGCGCAGTAGACACTGCCCGCACTGTGGCTGCTACAGAGTGGGGTGCTCCGAATTCAGACCGGAGTCCTCTCTGTGCAGAAAGGACCATGGTCTGAATTCAGAGCGCCCCTCTCCATATCAGCCGCGGAGCGTTCAGGCAGTCAATACTGCTCATGACTGCAGCGCCGCCAGTGATGGCCCGTGTACACTGGCTTTAAAACTAGTATACATATATATATATACATATATATATATATATATATATATATATATATATATCTCAAGCGGCAAGCAATATCAAAATCTGATGAATGAAGTGTCAGGACCACCATTGCTGGATGTGTGCTATGGTAAATAAATAATTACAATATATAATTACTGTAGCACTGCATGTAGTACTGCAGCACTACATGTCCAGTAATTGACTTTAGCAGCATTGTAGTAACCCACACGGTAGCGTCCCCAGAGGGAGCCCCAACAGCCTGAATAATCTTCAAACACACCAAGGGCACGCCTCTTAATTGATCTGCCCCTGAAAAGATATGCTCAAATCTCCAATCACCAGACCAAAAACAGAAAATACTAACCTAGAATGGATTTTAAATTGACCAATAAAAAATAAATAAAAAACATATAATTTGAGAGATGTATACATACATTGATATATTTTAATCAGTAGAACAAAGTTGTTAGATTATATCTTCGCTGCTCGCATGATGCAGGTTTGGATCCCCGCAAATCACCATCTATAGTAGCAAACACAAAAAAAAGAAACAGGCAGCTCAGAAGTGTAGTATTTTAAAATTCTTTTTTTTTCTGTTCTGTCACCTTCAACCTTGTGCTCAAATCAATTTCGTACTAACATTTTACAGAGTGTGTTATGTACCAGTGATGGTTCTGGCACATCATGGAATTCTGGAATGGCAGCACGGCTGTATGTAGCTCTGCCATCCCAGAATTCATTGAGATTTTTTTTTTCAAGGTTATGACACCACATTAATAGCTGGTTAGTGAAGCATAACAATTCCTTATTTGGGTCTGCAACAAAAATGGTGGAAGGTGAGGGTAAGAGAGGCTCAAACAGGATCTATATTCAAAACTTTATAGCATATTAGTGGTTCTCACTCTTATTTTTGCTCAATTAATACTTATAATATCTCACAATCATAATAAAAATAAACATATTTTGCTTAGCAGTTTCCAGAAATATACATTTTAAATTTCAAAATTCATATTTTTATGAGTCTTTATGGAAAAAATGGGGGCACCCTGAGTGGATGTCTGTGGTGCTCCAAAGTGCAATGGCATATAGCCCATTATTCCCAGCCAGTCAGAGGCTTGCTGGGGATGAAGGAAATTAAAATCTTGAACAGCTGGAGGGTCTCAGGTTGCTCGGCCTTGCTTTATTGTAATCTATGTGGCTTCAAAGATGATCTGTTTAATAAAACTGCTCCTGAAAATTGCAGGGACAATAGGTAATGCACTTAATACTGTTTAGTGCCAGCTATGTTTGTAAATGAGCTAAAAAAATTGATTGACTGAAAAAATAATGTGCACTGCACCTAAAAAATAACATAAACATATACACAGTTCTAGATGCCTCGAACTGTTTTATTGACATTGCTATCTTTTACCATTGATAATTTTTTTATGTGAATTTTTACTACTATTATTAACTTTTGTTAGAAAGAATGCAAATTTATAGTAGAGTTGATAATTTTTAGAAGCAGCATCAATTTTTAACAATGCATATTTTTCTGGGAAATGTGAATTTTCCATAAGGAATACAATTTTTTTTCTAAGAAAAGTTAATTTTTTTTTCAATATTCAAAACATACAAATACATAACATACTTCATATTTTATCAATACATATACAATGTATTAGTCCTAAGACCAATTATATGAAATATTCCCGTACAATCAACACAAATCAACACAGACAACATAATATTAAAAATTAAAATTGCCCAGAGGGGAAGAGACCCGAAGACACAACCCTCTTTATCTACACCTTAGTAGTCTTAAATCAGAACTGCAGGGTCATTATCCTGAATTCAACACAATATTCAAAGCTCTTTCTTTCATTTTGTTAATAGAAGTATTCAAAGACCGACTATAAAATATACCCCCAGACTTCTGAACTCTGTTGGAAATGTAGCAAGAAGACAGGTACTTATTTACATATATGGTGGAATTGTGAATGTGTGCAGAAGTTGTAGTATTTAGTGGTGGAATTATTGAAAAGGGTAGATAATGTGCATTTACAGCTGAGACCAGAGACGGTTTTGTTGAACCTGGGTTGGCCTAGAATGAATGACGGGCAATATCATCTAGCGGTCCATTGTATTGCTGCTGCTAAAATCTTGATTGCAAGGGATTGGAAGAAAGTTGGAGATTTTTGTGGAGCTAAAATGAAGAACCAATTTATCTGGCAATTAAAAATAGAAAATGGTATAAGAAAAGTTATTTTTTTCACTGAACAAAATTACTTTCTATCATTAATTAACATGACAGACTCAATCATAATCACTATTTGTTTTGCACTGTCATTTTATAATACAGTTTTATTAAACATACCCCTTTGGCTTACTACCAGGGGTTTATAAAGCATTGCAAAGCTCAATAAGTTTGGACACCTGATTGTCATCTTTCTCCTTTGAGGCAAAATTGGGAACTACTTTCCAGGGCATTTTCTTTATCTTTTTTCTGTATCAATAAAGAAAAGAGTAGCAAGGTTTGAACTTGATGAATAGATGTATTTCTTCAAATTGTCCAACTGTGTCACTGTACCCTGTGGCCTTCTTTTACTTTCTAAGAAAGAAAAAGATGCTGCTTTGCTCAGAAATACATTATTTTATTGTAAATCATTCTGTCATTAGCATCAGAGAAGGGAACATTTGTTCACTATTTTTTTCATGTTACATTTGTGAGCCTTTATAAATTATCGTCAGAAAATAGCACTCACTAAAAAATTGGAATCATCCACCTATCTATATCTCTCTAGTTTAGAGTTATCCAGTATACGTAATATGCATAATTCACTCATTATGTACCAGAGAGGTATGCAACTTATTGTCCTCAACTCCTAAAAGGCATAACCAGTTTTACTGAAGTAAAAACAAAATATACAGCCTCCCCTCAAATTTGTTTTATGGTCCATTTGTTCAGAGTAACTGCAGAGTCCTCTTTTGGGATGGGGCAAATTTTCCCCTCAAACCAAAATCGGCAAATAATGGTGATTCACGCTTGGTGAATAATTCCTGCGAAAAGTGCAGTTTACAACTTTTTTTGCCTAGCTCATTACATTGAAATCAGTGTGAATATTGAATTTACACACAACACATAGCAAATGTTATATTATTTCCCAAAGACATAGTATAAAAGGGGTATGAGGGTGCCTGTGTTGGAGGAATGTGGGGAAACAATCAGTCGAGCAGGGGACTGAGGAAGGTGCCTGTGTTGGTGGGTGGAGTCTGTGGAAAGAATCAGTTGAACAGGGAATTTTTTTTGGGGGGGGTTGTAGACTGGTATTGGGGGGACAGTTAATAAAAAAAATTAAAATAAAATAAGAAATTGGTATGTAACATGACAGACCCCATAATGTAAGCTGTGACTGAGACAAACTTGACAGGATATAATGTTTTATAGAGTATGATTTGTAGGACTTAGACTTGTTGTTAGAAGCCCAGGCTCCAAGGAAACATTGATTTGTAGAACTTAGACTTATTAGAGGGACAAGGCCTGAGGAAACATTGATTTGTTGTAGGATTTAGACTTGTGTTAGACCCAAACCCAGAGGAAATATTGATTTGTAGGACTTAGACTTGTTTGGCCCAAGTCCTGAGGAAAAAGTGATTTGTATGACTTTGTTTTCTTTGTGTCACAAATGCTAAGGAAACACATCAGAAATATTTTTTTCAATCAGGCTTGTTAGTGTCACAAGCCCTGAGGAATAAGACATAATTTCTATCAATCTGGCTTGTTAGCATCACAAGCCCTGAAGAATCAGTGATTTTTAGAGCTTAGGTTTGTTAGAAACAAACCCGAACAGTTAATTTTGTTTTTGTAGGCCTCTGTTTTGTGTGGGAAAGAACAAGCCCTGAGGGAAAAAAAATATGGCCTACTGGCCTAGTGCCAGTAGGTAATGTTATGGTGGACAGTGACAACTGGTCATTGTCAATGCCCAGGTGTCATTGCAGCATTTGTGACTGCTATTCTTGCTACTGCTGCTGAATTGTTTAAGCAGCAGGATGATTTAGGCAGCTCCAAGGGAATGGAATCAACAACAGTGATATGGGTGATGGATGATCATGGTTCCACTTGCCACTACTAGCTCCAGTTATGCTCCTAAGGCAGTAGCAGCACTACAACTAGCCTTCACCACTTCAGGTATATGTGGAGAAAAGATGGCCAATAATGTGTCAAGGTTTGGCTGAGCTGCTCTGACTCTGCCTATTGATTCTGTTGTCTGAGCTAATCTAGTGCTTTGATATCCATTGATGCTGCCTTCTGAGTTCCTGGGTCAGGCTGAATCAGCTGTCCTCTCTGATTACTCAACTGACTGTTATCAGCCAACCCTCTCAGGGTATTTAAAGCAGCTTAGCTCACCTCCAGATTGTCCTTGTGTTTGTTGTTGCTGTCTCAGTGCCTTACCTCGGCCTGCG
Source organism: Rhinophrynus dorsalis (assembly GCA_037306005.1). NCBI lineage: Eukaryota > Metazoa > Chordata > Amphibia > Anura > Rhinophrynidae > Rhinophrynus > Rhinophrynus dorsalis. Next base: position 255,938,159 of record CM074721.1, read on the forward strand.
CTGTTCGGCTGGGAGTGGGGTTCTGGACTAACGCTCCAGCGTCATTGACTCCGTTCCCTCTTTGCCTGCAGCCAACTCACATATGGTTCATTGTTACTTGCATCATTAATCAGGCACTTTCCTGGACGCCTGTTATAGGCCCAGCCTGGAGGACCTAATTGGTCCCGCCTTCTCCTACTCCTTTATAAACGTCTCTGGAACAAATATATATACAGGAGAGCGCTATAAATAGCTATCCAGAACCATATATCTATCACTAAATACCACCCTCCCTAAATGAGCAATAAACATTATGTATATATAAAACTAATATTTATTATAAAAGACCAAAAAAGTCTAAACAGCATATAATACACTAATACAGTAAACAATACAAAATGTAGTGGTATCGCTATATAAAAAGAAAAGTCCTTAAATATAATTGAAAGAAGTAAAATACCCAGGCCCTGAAAAGAGCCTCCGTGGTTTTAGATGTCAGAGTCCCTCTTAATAAAACAAACGGCAATGGTTGTACCTCTCCCAACAATGATGTCTCTTTGTGATGCCTCTCCTGACAATAATATCTCTCTATAATAGTAGCCCCTTGCGTGCCTTTCTAGGTAGCGTGAACTTCCAATAGGTGCTGCTCCGGTAGTGTCCGTTACATTCTCCTTGCACTCACCGGGATCTGCTCTAAATCAACTCCTCCGCAACCATTTCCAGGCTCAGATATAGAACGCCTCATAGTTCTTTTTATCAGGTTGAGCTGACTTCTGTGGGGACCCCTCCGGATGGTAGTCTTCGTACTCACAGGGTTTATACTCAGGGTCTAACCCACGTAGTAAATTAGAGCACAGATGTGTAAGCACCAATATTTCACTGGGGTAGCCATAATAATCAAAGAGGGCAGGGCTTCACCGACATACACTAGCAGCTCTCATCCCTTTCCAGGTAGAGTTACAGCTGATGGGAGTAACAATGTAATTAGCCTCATGTTGGCTCAATCGGACGTATTCAGTCAATTAATTGTTGCCTTGGCGCAAATGGGTATCACAGTGCCTGTGATTCCTGTCACTCTCTGTTGTGGATATCACTGATTTGCTGACTGAGTTTGACCCGCCTCCTGATGACCTTTTTATACCTGGCCATCTCTCTGGTCAGTTGCCCTTTCGTGGTGTTCCTGAGCCAGTAGTGCTTTTGCTGTGTTCCTGTGTTCTGAGTTCCTGTGTACCGATTCGGCTTGTCCTGACTATTCTCCAGTGTTCCTGCCTGTGTATGACTCGGCTCGTCTGCGGACCACCCTTGGATCCTGACCCGGCTAGTCTGACGTTCCTGCCTGTGTATGACCCGGTCCGGCTGACTTCCTGCTCCGAAGATCGACTTCCAGCTTGTTCCAGTGACCTGCGTTCCAGTTGTCGCCGTCGCGACATTTTCCAGTCCTTGCTGCCCACGAGTGTGCCATTGCCTAGCCTGGTGATTCCTTCGATAGTGCTGTGTCTCGTTCTAGTGCAGAGCTGTGTGTATTCTGTGGGCCTTCCTCTCCTTGCAGAGCCTGACCGTAGCGTTGTAGCCTCGAGTAACGTTACAGAGCCTTGCAGTAGCGCTGAAGCCTCGAGTAAACGTGCATTTTAACTCTTGCAGTGCTGCCTCATATTCACTCTCTATATCTCCAGTACAAGCCTTGTTACAAGTGATACTGCTGCTGAGTTGGCCGCTCTCCGTCGGCAACTCTAGTCTTACGTTGCAGAGTGTTCACGAAGCTTGGGCCGTTTGGGCGCTAAAGGCTCTCCGGTGTTGGTTACCGACGAGATCGTATACCCAGAGTGTTGGCAGAGAGGTTCAGTGTTGGCTGTTCGGTACTAAGCCCGAGGGGGCTAGTGGTTCTGGCTCTAGCATTACTGCATTCGATTACACTTGAGGAGGCTCTTAGCTCTTGCATTGCAGGCCGATTTCCATATTGCCCTAAGGGGCTATTCGCACTTGCACATACTAAAGCAGTTCCTGTAGCTACGCCCGTGGGGGCTAAGTTGTTACCCATTCTGCTTATCATTTACCACCTTGGCAAGGCAGCTCGTTCCTCTGCACCTGATGAACTTCGTCTGTACAGCACAGCCTATTTAACATCAAGGGCGTGTCAAACTTCCACATCTGAGACTGAGTATATTTGGACTTTAACCCCTTTGGGGCCTATACCATCCTAGGGCATACTGACTTGCATTTATGTCCATAATACTATTTTCCTTGTATTCTCTCAGTTTACATTATCTGTATATTACCTACCGCCTCTAGAGGGCGTGAGTATCATTATTCACTTTAATAAAGTGTGTTTTATTTTCACTTATTGGTCTGAGTGTCATAAAAACCGTAACAGTACGAAAGGGCCATGACCTCAGACGGTAAGGGTGAAAGTAATCCTCTGAACATCCACTGGAGAATGGATGTCCAAGAGCAGCGCCTGGACCAATTGGCACTGGCTCTACAAACGTTGCTTGAACGTACAGTACATTTGGACAAGTCTGGTCCGAATCCGGTGGTCCCCCCAGTCGTGACACCGGAGAATCCCTCGGTACCCATCAGTACTAACACAAGAGGGTTATCGGCAGCGGTACCGTTACCCCTAAGATATGATGGCGAACCCTCCTTATGCAGAGGTTTCATTAACCAGTTGGAGATATTTTTGGAATTGGCACCTCAGGCATTCCCTAACGACCGTAGCAAGGTCGGCTTTATGATATCTCTGTTGACGGGCAAAGCTTTGGCATGGGCAAATCCGATATGGGAGAGTACCAGACCCTGCACACTGAACTTTAGAGAATTTGTGGCGAAGTTCAGACGTGTGTTTGAGGTTCCTGGTAGGTCTGCCTTTGCTGCCAAAAGGCTGATGGAGATTCAGCAGGGCGAACGCACTCTGGGCGAATACGCTATTGAATTCCGGACCTTGGCAGCAGAGGTTGGCTGGAACGATGAGGCCTTACTTGCTGCTTTTTCTCAGGGCCTGGCTGAACAGATCAAGGACGAGATAGCAGCTCGAGATGTACCCAGCGAGCTGGACGAGTACATTGACTATGTCATGCTAATAGATTCTCGCATCCGGGAGAGACGCTTGGCTAAAAGGACCAAAGCAAAGAGTTATGGTCAGAACCAGTTCCTTAACCCACCCACTCCACCCGTGCTGCTTGAGCAAACAGCTGATGGCATTGAACCTATGCAATTAGGTTTTACTAGGCTCACGAAAGAGCAGAAGCTGTATCGTAGAAGGCAAGGCTTATGCCTATATTGTGGCAAACCAGGTCATATATTACGCAATTGTCCTGTAAGGCCGGGAAACGAACGCACCTAGGGTACCTTGGGGGACAGGCCCTAGGTGGTGTTGAACAGTCCCTAGAGACTTGCACCACTAAACCCACCATCCAGGTGGCTTTTGCCTGGACTGACAAGGTCATAGAAGTCTTAGCATTGGTGGACTCCGGGGCAGCCGGATACTTCATGGATCAGTCCTTTGCTGAGTTGCAAGGCATTCCGTTATGTAAAAAGGACTCTCCTGTGGCTATAGAGGCCATTGATGGCAGACCCCTGGATCCTGCTTTCATTACATTCGAGACTATCCCAGTGTCTATGACTGTGGGGGCTTGTCACAGGGAGCAGATACAATTTCAGATCATTCGTTCCCCACATCATTCAGTTATTTTGGGGTTCCCGTGGTTGCAGACACACAATCCCCAATTTGACTGGCAAAGGTGTGAAGTTAACTCTTGGTCGGAGTATTGTAACAAGAATTGTCTTTCTCTCCCTATTAAGATTATGTGTACCTCTCCAGCTGTGCCAACAGAATATGGACAATTCAGTGACGTGTTTAGCAAAGGAGAGGCCAGCGCATTGCCTGACCATAGGCCATATGATTGCGCCATTGATTTGTCTCCAGGGGCCGTGCCTCCTAGGGGGCGTACTTACCCACTGTCCTGTGAGGAAAATAGGGCGATGGAGGAGTATATCACAGATGCCCTGGAGAGGGGAATCATTCGAAAATCTACGTCTCCGGCTGGTGCCGGATTCTTTTTTGTAAAAAAAGAAAAATGGGGAACTCAGGCCTTGCATTGACTACCGTGGGTTGAATAAGCTGATGCCCAAGAACGCCTATCCCATCCCACTTATTACTGAATTATTTGACAGATTAAAGGGCTCTTCGATCTTTACCAAACTTGACTTACGAGCCGCCTATAATCTAGTCAGAATTAAAGAGGGTGACGAGTGGAAAACGGCGTTTAATACCAGAACAGGGCATTATGAATACCTGGTGATGCCATTCGGCCTATGCAATGCGCCTGCAGTATTTCAGGAACTGATTAACGATATTTTACGTGACTTGCTTCAGTCCTGTGTGGTTGTGTATCTAGATGATATACTAATTCATTCTGCTAACCTCGCCCAACACATTAAAGATGTCTCAGAAGTCTTGCTCCGACTTCACAAGCACAAGTTATTCTGTAAATTGGAAAAGTGCGAATTCCATACTTCTCAAGTACCATTCCTGGGGTTCATTATATCCAAAAATGGCATTGCCATGGATCAGGAGAAGTTGGCTGCAGTTCTGCAATGGCCTCGGCCTAAGGGATTAAAAGCCGTTCAACGATTCCTAGGTTTTGCGAATTATTATAGGAAGTTCATCAAGAACTTTTCCACAATTGTAAGGCCATTGTCAGACTTGACTCACAAGGGCGCTTCTCCCTCTCAGTGGTCTGAGGCAGCTGAAAACGCATTTGTTACCCTGAAATCTGCCTTTGCATCTGCTCCTGTACTGTCCCACCCTAATCCCTCCCTGCCGTTTACTTTGGAGGTTGACGCTTCAGATGTTGGGGTTGGGGCGGTGCTCTCCCAACGTCCTGTGGGAGGTGGAGCTTTGATGCCGTGTGGGTTCTTTTCTAAGAAATTGTCCAGCGCCCAGAGTCATTACGAGATTGGTGACAGGGAACTGTTGGCCATCATACTGGCACTTAAGGAGTGGCGACATCTCCTGGAGGGCACTCAGACTCCAGTACTAATTCTTACTGACCATAAGAATCTAACCTATCTCTCAGAGGCCAAAAGACTGTCTTCCCGACAGGCCAGGTGGGCGCTGTTTCTGTCCCGGTTCAATTTCTTAGTATCCTATCTCCTGGTTCTAAGAATATCAAGGCCGATGCGTTGTCACGTCAGTTCGCTTCTGACACTGAGAGGGAGGAAGTCCCGGTACCCATCATTCAGCCAGATCGGATCCTGGCTACTATTCGCACTACTATAACCTCGCCACTGGGGGAGGAGATACTGGCATCACAATCACGGGCACCTCCAGGAACCCCAGTGGGGAAGTGTTTTGTAGAAGAGTCTTTCCGTACCCGTCTCTTGGAGACCTATCACGCCTCTAAAGCAGCTGGGCATATTGGTAGGGACCAATTAGTATGGTCTCTTTCGCAACTATTTTGGTGGCCTACATTGAGAGCTGACTGCGCTGCCTTCACGGCAGCTTGTACCACATGTGCCCGTGCCAAGACCCCTAGGCATCTCCCTGTGGGCTTATTACAACCTGTGCCTAACGGAGACCGTCCATGGTCTCATATATCCATTGACTTTCTGGGAGAATTACCGGCATCTAGAGGTTACAAGTTCATTCTTATGGTGGTCGACAGATTCTCTAAGATGGCACATTTTGTGCCTCTGACTGGCCTTCCATCGGCTCAGGAATTGGCGATAGTTTTTGCCAGAGAGGTGTTCCGTCTGCACGGAGTGCCCAGAGTAATTGTCTCTGACCGTGGGAGCCAGTTCGTTTCTAGGTTCTGGAGGGCATTTTGTGGTCAGATGGGCATTCAATTATCATTCTCCTCCGCCTACCATCCCCAGACGAATGGGGCCGCTGAGCGTGCCAATCAGGGACTGGAACAGTTCCTGCGCTGTTTTGTCTCCGATCATCATGATAATTGGGCTGACCTGTTGCCATGGGCAGAGTTTGCCAGGAACTGTGCGGTTAACTCATCGTCCGGGAGCTCCCCATTTTTCGTGAATTATGGTTTCCAGCCTTGTCTGCTCCCGGACTCCTTTCAGGCACAGCAGATCCCTGCTCTAGACGAGCATTTGGCACGACTTCATTCCACTTGGGCACAGGTTCAGAGGTCCCTCAGTCAGTCTTTCAGACGGCAGCAACGGCACGCTAATCGCAGACGCCTTCCAGCGGTCTCATTTCAAGTTGGGGACAGGGTATGGCTGTCATCCAGAAACCTCAACTTACAAGTCCCATCCAATAAACTGGCTCCCCGGTTCATTGGTCCATTTAGGATTATCCGCAAGATTAATCCGGTTTCTTATGCTCTGGAGCTTCCACCCTCTATGCACATTCATAATGTGTTCCATGTGTCTCTTCTGAAACCCTTGGTGTGCAATCGATATACTATTACGCCAGTAATTCCTGGGCCGGTGGACGTCCAGGGTCAAGAGGAATATGAAGTCCAGAGTATTGTTGACTCCAGGAGATTTAGAGGAAAGCTGCAATATTTGGTTCATTGGAAGGGCTATGGTCCTGAGGAACGCTCTTGGATTGATCAGGGGGATCTCCATGCTCCAAGATTAGTACGCAGCTTTCACTCTAAATATCCTTTGAAACCCAAACCTCAGGCTAGGAGAGGGGGTCTTTGAGAGGGGGGTACTATCACAGTGCCTGTGATTCCTGTCACTCTCTGTTGTGGATATCACTGATTTGCTGACTGAGTTTGACCCGCCTCCTGATGACCTTTTTATACCTGGCCATCTCTCTGGTCAGTTGCCCTTTCGTGGTGTTCCTGAGCCAGTAGTGCTTTTGCTGTGTTCCTGTGTTCTGAGTTCCTGTGTACCGATTCGGCTTGTCCTGACTATTCTCCAGTTTTCCTGCCTGTGTATGACTCGGCTCGTCTGCGGACCACCCTTGGATCCTGACCCGGCTAGTCTGACGTTCCTGCCTGTGTATGACCCGGTCCGGCTGACTTCCTGCTCCGAAGATCGACTTCCAGCTTGTTCCAGTGACCTGCGTTCCAGTTGTCGCCGTCGCGACATTTTCCAGTCCTTGCTGCCCACGAGTGTGCCATTGCCTAGCCTGGTGATTCCTTCGATAGTGCTGTGTCTCGTTCTAGTGCAGAGCTGTGTGTATTCTGTGGGCCTTCCTCTCCTTGCAGAGCCTGACCGTAGCGTTGTAGCCTCGAGTAACGTTACAGAGCCTTGCAGTAGCGCTGAAGCCTCGAGTAAACGTGCATTTTAACTCTTGCAGTGCTGCCTCATATTCACTCTCTATATCTCCAGTACAAGCCTTGTTACAAGTGATACTGCTGCTGAGTTGGCCGCTCTCCGTCGGCAACTCTAGTCTTACGTTGCAGAGTGTTCACGAAGCTTGGGCCGTTTGGGCGCTAAAGGCTCTCCGGTGTTGGTTACCGACGAGATCGTATACCCAGAGTGTTGGCAGAGAGGTTCAGTGTTGGCTGTTCGGTACTAAGCCCGAGGGGGCTAGTGGTTCTGGCTCTAGCATTACTGCATTCGATTACACTTGAGGAGGCTCTTAGCTCTTGCATTGCAGGCCGATTTCCATATTGCCCTAAGGGGCTATTCGCACTTGCACATACTAAAGCAGTTCCTGTAGCTACGCCCGTGGGGGCTAAGTTGTTACCCATTCTGCTTATCATTTACCACCTTGGCAAGGCAGCTCGTTCCTCTGCACCTGATGAACTTCGTCTGTACAGCACAGCCTATTTAACATCAAGGGCGTGTCAAACTTCCACATCTGAGACTGAGTATATTTGGACTTTAACCCCTTTGGGGCCTATACCATCCTAGGGCATACTGACTTGCATTTATGTCCATAATACTATTTTCCTTGTATTCTCTCAGTTTACATTATCTGTATATTACCTACCGCCTCTAGAGGGCGTGAGTATCATTATTCACTTTAATAAAGTGTGTTTTATTTTCACTTATTGGTCTGAGTGTCATAAAAACCGTAACAATGGGCAAATGCAAAAAACAGCAAACGGAGGCTGTTAGAAGTCCAAATTTTCAACTTATCTCTGCATGTTGAGTAAATAGAGGCCCAACTTCCTCCAATGCGTTTCGTGCCTCCTGGGTACTTCTTCAGGGAAAAAAAATCATCTCTAGGCCTGTGTATCATTACCCTTATGTTGTTGTTCAGTGCAGTTCTCGTTCCTGTTGTTCCTGTATCCTGCGTATGACCCGGCTTGTCTGACTATCCATTCTGGTGCTGACCTGTGGTTCTGTCTGACCACTCTATCTGTACACTCCTTTGGCTATAGACATCCAATCTGGGGCAGACCTGTGTCTCTGGCTGACTATCCACTCTGTGTATGACCCTGGCTTGTCTGACTATCCAACCTGGTGCTGACCTGGAGCTCTGTCCAACTATCCTATCAGTGGTACCTACTATTATTGGACATCCTATCTGGCGCAGACCTGTGGCTCTGGCTTACTATCCGCTCCATGCATGACCCTGGCTTGTCTGACTATCCTAACTGTCTGTGTTGCCCGTTTTCCACAGACATCCATCTTAGTGTGGACCTGGGGCTCTGGCAGACTCCTGCCTTATTGACTGCAGGTGTGAGTCAGTGTCTTCATTGTTGAGATCCCTTATTGGAGACAAGCTCTTCCTAACTGACTGCAGGAGTGAGTCAGTGTGCTCCATTGTAGCTACCTAGCGGGAGACTTCCGGTACTGCACTCACTACCATTGAGACCAGTTGTCTTAGGCCTAGTCTCCAGCAGTTGTGGTTGAACCATTGGCAGACTCCTATTTCTGATAGAGTATCTGGCCTTTTCTGTTACCCTCTGCTTATTCTCGTGAGTCTAGCTATTTGCGTTACTACCTATTATTGTAATAAAGGTAATTTTAACTATACCGTCTGACTCCTTGTCTTGGTTGCAAACCGTTACAGTTGCTGACTGCTGTGGCTGCTTGTAATGTGTTTCACTTCCTGGAAACATCACATTTTTATTGTGAAAACATGAAAAACACATAAGTAAAGGGGCAAAAAATGTGTAGCCATTTAAAATATAGCAAAACTTTTTTGGCAATGGGTGAAAACAGAGAGGAGTTTAATTTCTCTATTTAAAGGGGATTTTCACGGGAAAAACTGGACAACCACATGGTTTTGTTGTATTTTTTCAATGGAACATGAGGGGACCCTTCGCCCACCCCTAGTCCTTAGACAGGACTAATGGCTCTACAGGTTTTGGGGATTAGAACTCCCATCATTCACAACAGCCATTAGTCATTGTGCAACACATTGTCTTCAGCAGCTGTAGGTTCAACAATTGAATACCTCTAGCCTAAAACAATATTTACAAGGTTTTAATAATAATGCTGCTTAACTCACTGAGTGTCATTACATAAATTAAAATGATCCATTTCTTTTTCCTTTTTACAAATGCATTCTGCCTAAAATTGAAGCTATGGCTACATTAATGTATCAGTTACTTAACATTACATTTTGTAAATTATTATTTTATTGTACCCTGTGATGGGCTGAACATTCCCTTCAGCAAGTACAGTGTTAATTTAGATGTTTAACTATTTACCGTCCAGGCAGGAGCTAGTTACTCAACTCAAGGGTTAAACCTAGAGCAGTTCTCGGTTACCCAGAAACACACCTTGGACTCTTCTGCCTTATCATATTAGGGAAAAACAAAGCTTTATCATCTCATTAATGAAAAGATATGGTTAGTGTTGTTCATATGGCCTTTCTTCCACTGACTAATAAAGCTAAATATCTCAAAAACATGTATTTTAACTAAAACACGGCAAACAAATATAAAGATTTTTGAAGGTCTTTCTAAATCATCTATGTTTGTAAATGGTGTTAGCCAGAGAGGTACACAATGCATTGTACTTTGTACCCTTTGGTACTCAAGGGGTTAAAGCCCCAGCAATATGCCTGGGCTTCATACTCAAAAGGAAACAGACCTAATTTTGGAGTAGTCCAAATGTACCATGAATGCCAGAGAGGTAGTGTGTGTGTGTGCATGTGCATATGTATATGTCTGTGTGCGTGTGTCTGTGTGCATACTTGTGTTTGTGTTTTATCTTAGCCCAGTATCAGTGTTTCTAATTAAAATGCATTCCACTCCTGTGTTCAACATGGCACGCACTGAGCTTATTTAAACTAAGAACATGGATGCCAGGCTAAATTAGTTAGAGACCAAGCAAGTATCACCCAGTCTCAGACAAATTGTTTGCTTTGATTTCTGTTTAAATTTCACCAAGGAACCAGAGAGTGACTTGAGTGAAGCTGGAGGTGAAGAGGAGGAGAAGAAGACCTGCTGGACATATTAGTAAGGAGGAGGGATTTATCCCATGTGCCATATTTTGCTAACTTGTGGACTAGAAACTTCAGCACAGCCATGAGCAGTCTTTGATCGTCCATTTATATCTTGTTGCTAACAGTTTGGAGATATGTATCCCAAATTGATCTGTCCTTGTCCTGCATTTAATGGCTGAATGCCTTTCTATTACTTGTCACAGAAGCTGTATTTATATGTGCTTCCTGCAAGGTCTGATTATCTATGTTGCAGCAGAAATCACTTTATTTTCATATTCTATGCTGTTAACCCTGCAAGTCCAAGAAAAAAAAACTCTGTCTTGTTAACATCTGCTAAAAGTCTTTGGGTCTTATTCTTTTAACCCTTTCAGTGCCGGAAGGGTACACAATGCATTGCAATCAGAGAAGTCTTTACATCCTGTACTGTTGGTCGCCCTTAAGGACTGAACTTGGACAGCACTGCCCTATGGTACAGTTTCCCTCAGAATTGCTCCTCTTTGTTTCGTGCATGAGACCCAGTTTAACATACTATTTTTTGCCTCACAATAATATTCTTTGCAGTAATAACAGCATGCTAAATGCCTCTTGTGACTAATAGTAATAGTTTGGCACTATGCTTTTTCATTGCTTATAGTTTTCTCTAGACTTTTACTTGTTCCCCTTGGTAATGCCATTTACAATTGTTCTTTCTCTTTCCTTATTATTTTCCTCTGAGGACATTTTAATACTGTTTTTATCTCCTTTGTGAAGTTTTACTAGTAACAACCTTGGAGCCATTCTGTGATGTGTCGCTTTAAAGTAGAAGCCATGCAGTGAACAGATTAGCAATGCTCTGGGTGGATGCAGTATAATTTCTGATTAAGGCCTAGATACCACTACAGTTGACCCTTTTGAATGCCAGAGGGGTATGCAATGTATTGTTCAATGCACTGTAAAGTGCTCTGGGACTCAAATGGTTATATTTATTAAGTCTTTTAGCTACAAATTTCTCCACAGACTTTAATGTGAAACTGTTAGGTAAAATCTGTTATACAATCTAGGCTTTTGTTTGTAAGTCAGAAAAGAAGAAACAAACTGAGATGAGGGAATTAAAGCCCAACATATAGCACTATAACACAGGGGATCTGATACTTAGTTTCTTTTTTTTCACTTTTCAAAAGAGTGTTACAAATGAGGTATTGCAAAGCTCTCATCAAGTAGTAACAATATTACCAGTAATATAACCATAACATCTTTAGCAACTAAGCTAAAAGAGAAATTGAAGAAAGGGTAAAGGATTTCTACATTAGCAGTGGGAGCAGTGGGGGGAGAGTATTAGGGGAATTGCGTTAACTGTATTGAGTTTAAAATGTGGTGGACATATAAGCTTTCAGCAGTCGAATGGAGGTGAGGGATCAGTGATGTGGAAGCAGAGAAATGGATTGTTCTGGTGATGGCTCTAATGTGCAGATGTAAGCCAAGGTGGTGTTGAGATAGAAAAAAAAAAGGGGAAAAGGAGGGGGGGTAGATGTGCCAGGTCTACTCACTGGGTCGGCGTAACATCCAAATAAGACGAATGCCAAAATCTCCCAACCCATGCCGACCAGATTACATCAACCTCACACAGGGCACCAGATTTGTAAAGGAGGTGGGTTGGGTGAACAAAGTTCGAGGGTGGCCCAGGACAGAATATGACGGCTCAGCATAAGCGTCAGGAAAATCATGGAAAGCGGAGAGAGGAGAGGGTGAAGGGAGGTGATCAGTTACTTGTGGTGGCACTGGTCAGGGATACAACAAAATCAAACTATTTGGTCCAAGAGGGTAGATGTGGGGCCAAGCTGCGGGATGAGACAAAATGGAGTTGTTCCATTTTGAAGTAATACTTTGCCTTGGATAGCCATATTTGTAGTGACGGGAAGACAGTACTGTCCCAATGAAGGAGAATTAAAGATTTGGCAGCATTCAAGAGCGTTTGAATGCATACTCATGTAGAATTGTGGAGACATGCGCAGGTGGGAGGGAGTGTGAAGAAAAGACATAAAAGAGGGTCAAGTGAAAATTAGGTCCCAAAAGCAGCATTAATATGTTTTAAAGTGTCAGTCCAGAAATGGGAGATGAAAGGATATGATCACCATATGTGCAACATAGTGCCTTTTGCTACAAAGCAGTGCCAGTATATGGAGGAGGTAGCTGGCGCGAAATAAGAGAGGCATTGAGGTTTGAGATACCATCTAGACATGAGTTTATAATTAAGGTCTCTAGTCGCAAAAGAGGTGAGAGCAAGAGAATGTCAAGAGTGTGTGTGTGTGTCAAGAGAAATTCCCAGTTCCTCTGTCCAGAGTCTAAAGAAATAATATTTAGTAGGTGATTGTGATGTGAGGAGTAGGGAGTGACAAAAGGAAAGTGGACAAAAAGCTAGAGGTTTGTTGATGAATGATTTCGCTAGAGTGGTGAGGGCTCTTAAGGTAGTTTTTGGGTTACAAACCTTTTTACCCCATTGAGTGATTTTATGGAAAATCTGGTGAGGAGAGGTGACCTCTGGGGGCCGCAGGGTGACATTGAGTTGAGGTGAGATGAAGGATATTGTGGAGTGGGGAAGAGCTAGATAGAGTGAGTCGTTAAGATATCGCCATGGGGTTATAATATGACCAAGTATTGGATAAGTCCATATAGGCTCTAGTATGGAACACCCTGGGGACCAGCATATTTGAACAGGGTCAATAGGGCCTAAATAATCAGCAAGTGTGTGTGTGTGTGTCCAATGTGCTGGAGAGTATTGTGCAAAATCAAACATTTTGGCCATAGTGGAGGCATACTAGTACCTCCTAATGTCCGGTGTGCCAAGGCCTCCAGAGGAGATAGGTCAGGATAAAATAGCAAATCTGATGCATAGTTGTTTACCATTCCAGATAAAAGAGGAATATAAGGATTGCAATGAGTTCAACACTTGCTTCAGAATATGGATTGGGAGGGCATTAAGTATATACAATAGTTTAGGGAGTATAACCATTTTAAGTAAGTTTATCCTACCAGTCCAGGAAGGAAGAGGTGTCTCCACGTGTTTAGCTACTTAGTTTCTTAGTCGGGATATAAGCACTTCTTGAACATTTGTAAATAAGGGAGCTTTTACAATTTGTGTGGCTTAAATGAACACTAAAGGTCATATGAACAAAACAAAGTCGAGCAATTATGGGGCAAATCAAATGAATCATAGGAGATAAATAATATTTCCCCAAATCCCCATTGATTTAAATAGAGGTTGTTTAGCCCTTGAATGCTACAGATGCAATGTAATGGAGACGTTCCCTGTAAAGGTTAACCCTTTGAGTGCCAGAGGGGTACAGAACGCATTGCTTCCATTTACATAAATGGTAGCATTGCATCATATTATTGTGCTTCACATAATTTTAAATTTTTACCCTATGAAGAACCCCTTTGTTTCTCTTCTGTATCTATTAAAGGCAATTTTGAAATGAGCTTGTTAAATGAGTTAGACAATTTTAAACACATATACGTTGGGAGTTTTTGTTTATTTTAAATGTTTTCTAAGACTGCTGGCATGAGGTCAAATTGTTGAGAATCATTCAGGGCATAGAAAACTGTGATATCCTCTGTATGCCCATGTACTTATTATTTGTGTATACATATATTGGTGACACCAGTGAATTACTTTTAGTTGGGTTATGAATTAATCAGTTTTCCGTTTCAGAAATTATGCTATTTTTATATATTTTTGGGACCTTATCACCATGTTTGATCAACTGGAAGGTCTAATGAACATGTGTTGTCATTATTTATTGTCTATAGTTCAGGTTGCTCTAATATTCTTCACCATAAATCATTGGTGGGCATCAGAAAAGTTCATTTTCTGCTCACATATAGTACTTTGGCGCAAAAATCTTGTGTCTGCACTTTGGGCATGAACATGAGGGTTTGACTGCTTTAGTGCACACACTCTGTCACCATTAATACTTTTATACGAACAAGCCCCAGATGCCCCCCTCCAAAGCATGCATAGGAAAGTGGACTGATTGTACAGCTATTGATACTGCTTCCTGGTGAGAAATAAGGTACAGAGGAACATTAATGCACAACTTGCTCATACACTCCCACAAAACTCTCTCCTTGATGCAACAGGTGCAAGGAAAGAATGTTCATTGAAGATATCTTAGTAAATAGTTGTTTGGCAGGTATAGCACAACAATCACTCCTATGGCGCGATGCAAGAAACGGTCGCATCAGATAAAGGCATTTTTGTGCGCAGATAGATTTTGCGCATACTCTAATCCAGGAAGCCTAATACCGAACGCTTCTTGAATTGAGCATGAAAAATTCCATTTTACGACAACAGTACACAGGCGTATAAATTCATTCGCAATAGAATTCGCTATTCCACTCACACAGATTTGTTAATTTTTGCCACGCCCACAAAAAATAAATATACACAGCGGTTCGCTAATCTTGAATTTTCATGCGCAATTCAACAAAATCATGCACAAACCTATTCCCTAGTGGTTTTCACATGGGAAACAGCGATTGCGCACGTTTCCTGCATCACGCCACTAGTGCCTATTTTATTGAAGAAAAATATTAGTGCATTCCCCTTTGGACTGCACTGAGTAGTTATATCAGTTAATGAGGGCTCTTGGTACTTTCCATTGGTTTATTTTATTCTCAAACAGACACATATTCTCAGTTTCTGGCATCGAGGCATTATGAAAAACATTTAAAGAATTATTAGCATCTCTCCAGCATTTTCCTCAAGAGGTGACATTTTAGAGTGTATTTGTGAAGGAAATAACAAAATTTGATTTATTTATTTACACAGTTGTCTATACAATAGCCTTTTACTTTCCTCTCATTGTCAGGAAAGAAATCTGCAAAAGGATTCGATATCTGCATAGAGTTGCTCTACATAAAACATCCCCACGCCAGAGCAGAATACTTATGCAGGCAAGAGGGCTAAATTTGAATGCATACCACCTGCCCCAGTAAAGCATTTTTGATCTTTGGTTCTGTCCCTTGATCATTGGTGCATACGGTAGTCACTTCCAGTGTTTAAAACTGACAAATATGGGCAAAATCTACACTTGTCTTAGGGCTTTACATTCTAGAGGCATACAACCTGTTTTCCTTCCAGTCAGGAGGCCATGGAAATCTCAATTACTTTAGTTCAAACATTCCATCTGTGCCCTTCTTTAATAGGTGTGAGCACCTCTTTTTAGGCTCATGACTGGGTTTTACTTGAGCTTTAGAAACTCTATCTCTCATCAAAGCATCAAGCCCAGCATGCAACATCTGCATTTATCTCTTAAATACAGGGCCAGGTACTAACCTTGATCTTGACTAAAAATCAGAGAAGGCTCTTAGCACTGAATAGCATAGCATGCAAAAAAGCATCCATTTTCACCAACACTGAATATGTAAATAAGCTTTATAAATTATAGTTGAAAAGTACTCAGTAAGCGTCATGCTGTAGAAATAAAATCCAACAAAACCCTTAGTAGCATATAATTTAACATTTCTTTGTTCACGCTTTATTAATTTAAGACAGCGTCAAACAAGTGAAAACATTCGATTTACAAAGCTAGTTAAAGCCATTTGAATAATAATTTTTGTATTTATTTTTTAGTCTCTGCAATAAATATAAATGAGAGGAAGAAATATTTAATTACTACATCTTGGATGTGCCTAATAAATGGCATTATTAGCAATGCTGCAAATGTGCCATTTGTCAACAGTAAAATAACATTGTATAATAATATTTCATAAGACTATAAACAGGATTTTAAATGTCTAGTAGAAGCTGGTAATTTATAACCAGTGTGTTTTATATAAATAATGCATTAGAAAAAGTCTAGTAATCCGCTATTATTCTTCAAAGAGAATCTCTTATGTCTATTTCGCCTTAAAACATTGCACTTTACTATGTATTAAGATTAGCAGTTAATTCCAGGTGCTAATGTGTGCATCTTTTGCTTTCTATTTGTGCAGTAAATTGATTGTCAGCAGTCCAGCATCTCAATCTTTATTTCCCCCATCAATAAATGAAATTGTTCTGCAGTACTGAGAGATTAGTTCATGGGGTTTGTTGTGTTCATCAATGGTTGATACCATTGACCTGTGGCATATCTGCATGTTCTGTATGTTCTGTACTGAGAGATTAGTTCATGAGGTTTGTTGTGTTTATCAATGGCTGATACCATTGTGTGGTATGTACAAGCCAGTCCTGTTGTGTGGAAGTGCAAGTCTCATACTGTCTCCCCTCACAATTTTAACACTTTGTGTGGTATGTACAAGCCAGTCCTGTTGTGTGGAAGTGCAAGTCTCATACTGTCTCCCCTCACAATTTTAACCCTTTGTGTGGTATGTACAAGCCAGTCCTGTTGTGTGGAAGTGCAAGTCTCATACTGTCTCCCCTCACAATTTTAACCCTTTGTGTGGTATGTACTAACCAGGGCTATTTTAAACTGGAACTTCAAATCCCATGCAATCTCCCTGTACATGTTTAACCCCCCATGGTATGTACTAACAATTAGCCCTTTTTCCAGTTTCCATACTGCTTACCTCCCCCATCCCTGTCCTATATCTCTGTGTCTGCTCCTTATCAGATGTTTTAATGGTCACAGCTGACCCCACTCAGGGCGGGTCCAGGGCTAAACAATTTGTAATTTGGAATTCCCTCAGTCAGTGTGTGAGTCTTCCTAGGGGCTCCATCTAGTATATATCTAGAGCCCAGTTAGGGGTGGCATTATGCCGGGGTGGCATTTGCCAGGGTATTACCACCTTCTCTAAGTAACACCTTATCAAAGTATGGAGAGTTATACAAGAGAGTTGGACAGGAGAGGGGACAGGAAAGAAACACAGCTGCTGCAGAACACCTACTGATTAATACAGGCAAGTGAATAAAGAGGAATTGGAGAAAATAGATAATTTTATACTTGTTATATTTATTTAATTTTTAATCTCAGCTGGTTTGTCTATCTGTATGCACCCTGTGAGCCTTGTCATATGCATGCCAACATGAACATATTACTTCTATGTGTACTAACCATTCCACTATTCATACAGAATTCCTCTTGTCCCTGCAACCATGCCCAGCACCCTCACCATACCATACTAATACACCATGGACTTCTGCATACATGTGCACTCCCTTCTGAATGCTGGTGGAGAGTATTAAAAACAAGCTCACCCTCCCCCAGTAATTATAGCAACAGACGCACCCTCTCACTATATGCTCACAGAAAACAAAACACCAAATTTTTATGCATTCTATTACTTGCTTTGGCAAATGACATAGAAACCAACCCTGGCCCTCAAATAGCAATAAATGGCAACCTCCCCTTTAAAAAGGGTCTGTCTTTTGTGCACTGCAACATACGCAGTATACTGCCCAAAATGGATGAACTAAAAGCATGGTGTTCTGCATACAAACCTAAAATTCTTATTCTTACTGAATCCTGGTTATCCCCAAAAATACCTGATACTGCTGTTGCCATAGATTGATACTCATGCTTTCGAAAAGACCGTGCAAAGCGAGGAGGAGGGGTAATCATATACATACAGGAATCAGTAAACTTTACACTTCTAAATGACTCTCATAACTCTGATTCCTATGAATACATTGCTGGCAAAATTTGTCTTCCATATTCAAAACAAATCATAATTGTAGGCATCTACAGACCACCAAATACCCCAGCACATACCCTTTCAGACATAGCGCAACACCTAAAGGAGATTGCCACTCAAAACAAGAAAAGCGAGCTGGTGGTTCTTGGAGACTTTAATATTAATTGGCTAGACTCCAGGAATGAAAAATTTTGTTCATTGTTTAAAACATTGAATTTGTCACAACTAATCTCCTCCCCTACTCGCATAAATCCTAAAACATCCAAACATACTCTGCTAGACTGGATCCTTTCATCCTGCACAAGCAGAATCCAAGACTCAGGTGTACTAGGAAATGTGTTTAGCGATCACTCCATAGTTTACTGTGTCCGCAAAATAAAACCAGTCAAGTCATGTTCCAAAGTCATACTCACGAGATCATTTAGAAATTTTAATCTTCAGTCCTTCCTAAATGACTTAAGAAATTGCTCATGGCAGAGAATACAGCTAATACCAGACCTAGACTCAGCGATAGAATTCTTTAACTCTGAATTTTTACAGGTCTGTAATACACATGCCCCACTAAGAAAGATCAGGGTTAGGGGGGCACATCTACCCTGGGTCTCAGCTGACTTGATTCAATTATACAGTCTCAGAGATGCCTTATGGACAAAATTTAAACAAACCGGCTCCGCTTATGATCACACTGCATACAAACAATTAAGGAATACATGTACAAAACAAACAAAATTAGCAAAAGCACAATATTTTACTGACAACTTAAACAGTAACATTTCAAAGCCAGCCAACTTTTGGAAGGTTATTAAAAACCTTTATAACCCTCCTAATCATACTCACCCATCAACTATAATCATAGATAATGAAACAATACAATGCCCCACAGCCATAGCCAATGCATTTAACAGCTACTTTATTGGATGTGACACCACCCTGATTACACAAAACAAAGATAACTCAGAAGTTCAGCCATCTACAGAACATTCACTGACACCTGTTGCCCGGCCCAGTTCTGAATATGAATTCAATTTCATGCCAGTAAATGAAAGCAAAATATATGATCATCTCCTCAATCCAAAAATGAAATGCCAATCTAGCCCTGACAAACTACCAACAATGCTATTAAAGCTCAGTGCTATGGTAATGGCCAAACCGATTGCTTCTTTAATTAATACCTCTTTGGCAACAGGGTACATGCCCAAATCCTGGAAGGTGGCTAGAGTTGTGCCTATCCACAAAAGTGGGGATAAAAGTGTAGTATCAAACTACAGACCAATATCCCTACTCCCCACTTTATCCAAAATCCTAGAGAAATGTGTACATGTGCAACTAAATAAATATTACCAACAGACTAGTTTTTTCACTCCTCTTCAATCAGGCTTTCAACCAAATCACTCAACAGTCACGGCCCTCCTAAAAGTAACCAACGATATCCAGACGGGCATGGAAAATGGTGACCTCACAGGAGCCATTTTCCTAGATTTTGCCAAGGCCTTTGACACAGTAGACCATAATATTCTTATAAATAAACTCCAAAGATCAGGATTGGGTAATAATTCTCTAAACTGGTTCCGATCCTATTTATCAGACAGAATGCAGTATGTGTCAGTTGCTGGCAATGACTCCCTTCCTCTCAAAGTAACAAGTGGAGTTCCTCAAGGCTCCATTCTTGGCCCGCTTCTGTTTTCTCTTTTTATAAGTGATCTTCCCAAGGTTTGCAAATCATCTTCAGTACACATGTATGCAGACGACACCATTCTCTATACTAAAAACTCAAACATATCACACCTGGAGGCCATATTACAACATGATTTCTGCGAGGTTGAAAGATGGATAGCAAGGAACAAACTGTTCTTAAACACAGACAAAACGGTCACAATGATATTTGGCACAAAACACAAACTGCGTAATCTCGGCAATACCCCCATATCCATTGTAACGGAGTCTAATCGTAATTTGGCCCCAGTGGACTCCTACAAATATCTTGGTATGTGGCTTGAGCCCAACCTCACTTTTGGACATCATATTGACAAGTTAACTTCCAAGCTTTATCCCAAAATCAGTGCTCTTTTTAGACACAAATCATGTTTAAGTCCCCTGGTTAGAAAACGTATTGTGCAACAGATGTTGCTGCCTGTCATAGACTATGGTGATGTAGTTTATGCTCCAGCGCCAGAAATCCATCTTAGTAAACTTGACACCCTGTATAATTCAATATGCCGCTTTAGCCTTCAATGTAATTACACTACTCATCGCTGTGATATGTTAAAAGAACTAAATTGGTTAACACTCAAATCTAGACGTGCCCTTCACCTTTCTTGTTTAGTACACAACCACTTCTCTGGAAAACTACCAGACTACCTGAGCAGTATGCTCACTCCTGCTCTACATACTAAGTATAACCTCCGCTCCACCGCAAACAACTCGCTACGTATACCACAATACAAGAAAGAAGCAGGAAGAGCCACCTTCTCCTACAGAGCGCCAATGGCCTGGAACTATCTGCCTGAAATAACCAGATCTGATCCCAGTCTAAAATCCTTAAAAGTAAATGCTTCTCTATATCTAAAAACAGAGTGTAACTGTTTATAATTCTAAAATTTCCATATGAATATTTGTATGTATATTTAATAACATGTAATATATAGTGTTTCTTAATTTGTATAAATAAGCAACCCTCTACTGTAAACTGTTCAGGACATACTTGAAAACGAGAGAAATCTCAATGTATTCTTCCTGGTAAAACATTTTCTAAATAAATTGACTTGTGGCATATATGTATGTTCAATCTACAGGGCTGGATTTATATTCTAGACCCCCATAGTCAAGGCATTCTATGCTCCGTGAGCTCTACCCATGACCACATCCCCACTCCTAACATGACTCCACCCCCAGTGCCAACTACTATTTCCTGGCACAGAAAATACCCTTGGCCTATAACAAGCAAAGATCTTCACAATGCTTCACAATGCATGGGAGATCTTTTTATCATTCAAGGGATTAAATATTAGTCTGTAAAGAGATATACAACTGGTGCAGGGACCTTGAGGTTGCTCTGACCACACCCATGGTTCAGAATGTGGGTGTGCCAGAAAATCTAAGACACCCCTCACTATCTGCCTATTGGGATATCTGTCCCTGTCAGTCTACAGAATTCATGTTGAGGTTGCAAACACGCCTAGATATTCCTGACTCACCACAAACAATCTTTGGCCCACTTTTATAACGTCTCCCCAGACCAGTGGTTCTCAATCTTTTTTTGCTCAAGCCACCCCTAACAAGCAATGTGGAATTTTTGGGGCACTACTAACATAAAAGGCTATAAATAACAGCACAGTATATAAATATACAGTTAATTTTATGTCTCACAATAATAATAACAAAAATAAAAATGTGCATAACAATTTTCATAAATATCTAAAACTTAACATTCACTTTTTTGTCAAAGCCTTTATAGAAAAAAAGGGGCACCTGAATTGGATGTTTAGGGTACACCAAAGTGCCACAGAATCACTGTCCTAGACTCACTTACTTTGTTAGTTGGCAGCCATGTAAGCTGGCAGTGGGTGCAGTGGAGTTGGCAAGAGGTTAGCAGTATAATAGGCCTCACTATCATATTTTTCAAACTGCAGCTTGTTCCAAATCAGGGCCTTGCAACATCACTGAATATTTTTTCTTCATATACCCTATTTACGATACTGTGAGACTTGAGTAGAAATTCTTAATGACAAGGGAAAAGCTGATAAAAACATAATAACAACTAAAAATAGTGACTAAAATTAAATTTACCATGCATTCACACAGCCAGCTCAGTAAATTCAGTTATTTTAAAATCAAACCTAGTTTTCTGCATATGGACAATAGTGAATATAAGATTTGAAATGTCTAATCAATTGAGGATATAAATAATGAAGATTTATTAGGGTCATATCTAAATTACTGCAACGTAACTAATGCTGACATAAAATGAATACTTTGTGTACCAAACTATATAACCACACGTCTTAAATACAGGTGACCATCTCTGTGCTACTCTTAAGGAAATACAGCAGCCATATTAAAAGTGTTGGGAAGGAGACAGGTGTGTGTATTGTGGACATTGAGAGGAAACTAGGAAAGTAGGTGGCCTGGACAAACTTCCCCCTCCATGAACCTGGCAAGATTTTTTACAGTGATTTGCAAATGGCTAATTTACCAATTACAAACCATCCCAGTATTATGTAATAGTTTTGTTAGTTATATATATATGTGCATTTTTTATAAATGTTTTAGACTAAATCTTTTTCAGACACATTATTTCATGTTTAAAGATTTTGACTGAAGATTCACTATTGGAGGCAATATTAAGTAAAGATGTATAAAAGACAGGTTCCTTGATAGAAAGACAAATGGATTACGGCAACCTTGAGAAAAGTGAAGAGCTGCTGCTTGCTTTGCTCAGTGTAAGTAAGTGTATGGTATATTATTTCTCTTTCATCTGGTTACACAATAATTTACGATTTCTATGCATTATTCTATCTGTGCTGGAAGAAAGAAACAGCAAAGGGTTGGAGAGGGAATTAGACTGACAGAACAAACATCACATGTGGATACTAGTACACTGGATGTAAGTAGTTCCTTCTTTACTTATTAAAAGATCTAAAACATCTATTGCCAGAGGATTCTAATTACTGAGAGTTGCTGCACTGAGTAAGGAGTTAAAATTGCCCTGTCTGATCAGTGTGAGCTTGGTGACAGCAGTCACTAAAACAGAGGGATTCTGTATGAACTCTTATGTTTGTGCAAATGTAAATGAATGCTACTTGTATATTTTGATGCTTTAACAATGCAAAAATCTATTCAGATGCATAAAGCAGCCTCTGCACTGGTAGTGAATCTTTGGATGCCTGTGTATACTATGAGCTGCAACTATCTTCTAAGATACTGAGCAATTAGTCAGGGAGGAACATAAAAGCCATCCCAGAAGATGCTAATGTTTCATCCTCAATGAAGACTTGCACATTCAACCTGGTGAAAAAAAAAAAATAAAATAAAATAACATATCAAGATAAGGCCTGAGAGTGCATGCCACTCCCTTGTATACTGTAAATTTGTGTGGGACCTAGGCATTGAAGTAATGATCTAATCAATATTTCTGGGCTTTTATTTTCACATACACAAAAACACACACAAGCATTAAGCACAAAGATATTCCACAATGCTGTACAAAATGGGGGGAGAAGAATTTACTGTAAGAAAACAGATTGAATTATGTTATGGATGGTCCTGCTCGTAAGAGATTACAATATTGAAGGTCAAGGAACATAAGAGTCACAAGGTGAGAGGGAGAGTAAAGTTTGGCCAGGTGCACAGCTGAACCCTGAACAATGTGATGAACTTTGGGAAAAGGCTTGTATGAAGATGTGTGCATTTTGTATGATGATACCGATAAATAGATAGTAGAATGAGCCAATGTGAAAGACATCTTATAGGTTTAGACTGCTGAGAAGCCTCTAGCATTGCTTATTGCACATTTTAAATTGATATTACTGTACGCAAAGCTAAATCATTCCTGTTAAATGGATTCAAATGTGTAAGTTCATGCATATTTTTAAATAACTTCAATTTAAAGGGATAGCAATGTCTATGTTAAAGTTTAGCTCCGAGTCTTCTATATTTTTATAATATGCAGCACTATGTTTAAGTACTTAGTTCTGTAGTTCAAAAGAAATTCAAGCTGAAATGATTTCCCTCCAGCCCCTTCTGGCCGCGTAACACTGCCTGTAATTGTGGTCCAGAGGGAGAGCTGTGAGGGACAATCTTCAGTAAGCAAAAGGAAAATCCTTCCCTCCTTCATTAAGGGGAGAAGGGTTTTCCTTATAAATTCTGAATGAAGATTGTCCGTCACTGTATCCTTCCAGTCCCACGTCCGGGTTACAGATATAAGGGGAGGTGGCCAGAAGGGGATCATTTCAGCTTGAATATCTTTTGAACTACAGAATTGTAAGTACTTAAAGGTATAGTAATGGCTAAAATAAAGATAGCCGAGTCTTCATTATGTTAAGCATAAAACATTGTGCTATGTATAATAACTTACATTGCTATAGTTTTAACAATATTCCATGTAAAAGTATCCCCCTCCTGCCCCTTCAGGTCTCCTCCCCTTGGAGCTGCAATCCAGTCATGATACTGGACTGATGCAGAGAGGGACAAACTTAAGTCAGTAAGTATAAGTATACCCTGCTTCCCTTGACGAAGGAGGGCAGGATTTTCCTTTGCTTACTGCAGTTTGTCCCTCACCGCTCTCCATCCAGACCACACAAGTATGAGTGTAACTCAGCTGGAAGGGGCGGGAGCGGGGATCATTTTACATGGCATATCTTTAAAACTATAGCAATGTAAGTTGTTACATATAGCACAACTTCTTATACTTAACATAATGAAGACTCAGGTGTCAAGGTTTTGCTAAGCAGCTCAACTCTGCCTATTGATTCTGATATTTGAGCTAATCTAGTGCTCTGCTATCCACTGCTGCTGTCTTCTGAGTTTCTGGCTCAGGCTGATCAGCTGAACTCTCTAATTGCTCACCTGACTGTTTTCAGCCAACCCTCTCAGGGTATTTAAAACAGCTTGGCTCACTTCCCCGTTGTCCTTGTGTTTGTTGCTGACCTTGTTGCTGACTGCTGTAATTCTATTGAGCTCCTGTTTATCCGTGTATGACCTGGCTTCCTCTGATGACCCTTCTGGCTCCAGACCCACTGGCTTGTTCCTGACTTTGCGGACTTCTGTGCTCTTGACTCCAGCTTTGCTGAGTACCTGTACTGGTTCCTGACCCAGGCTTGTCATTTGGTTTATGCTCCTGTATCACGATTCTGTTTTGTTTATTTTTTATTACTTTAATAAAGGCGTTTCACATTTTACCTTTTTGTGTCCTGTCTTGTATTTACTTTATTTTAGCCATTACTATTCCTCAAAGCATAGTGCTGCATGTCTATGAAATCTCCAGTATGTAGATATTTAATTCATAATCCAAAAGCAAGACATGCAGCTATTTGTGTCTCTGTAAAATTTATTAAGCAGAAGGAAAGTGGGATCACATCTAGGTACATCATTATCAAGATCCCACCTGAAGCACAACCACAAGTCTGATTGGGAGACACACCCAATGTGCTGCAAACACACCTTTACTGAGCTCTTAAAACTAAGTAAAAAAAAAAAAAACATTTTTATAAATGGAGGTCATATTTACCGTTTTTGCATTGCTACCTCTTACTTTTTATCATGTTACATGTAGAATGACATACTCCCATGCATGTTGATGAAATAAAATATTCACACTCAGGAATTTGAAACAGTAACAAATTAAATTTTTCTGTTTAATAAGCATGTGAGTAATTAATTTTGCAGGCTTTATCAGACAAGTCAGAAAACATGGCTCTACTTAGACTACTAAATCAAAATTCTCTAAAGCTAATATAGAAATAGCTGGATAATATGTTGACATAATCATTGATTTATTCTGCTTGGTCTATCAATTGCTTCTACCCTTTACAATTTTTGTTATTACATACTACCAGGGGTGTACAAATAGGACAAATACACCCTCTGTACCCCATGTAGTTATGCCCCTGGCTAAATATTTATGTGTAGACAGAAGATTGCTTGTTGATCGGTTAAGCATACAACCTTGGCCATGTTGTGGAAGTAAGTTCTTTAAGATGGACTGTTGGATCCAACAGTAATCACTAACTGATGTTGTTAGAGCAAACAGAAACTTAGACACATAACCAGAATTAAGTGTCAGGATTCAAACCTGGATCTGATGGCATGGGAAGAGCAGCTCTGAACACTCTTATATTCAAGATGCTGAGGATCTCCTTTTCTCCATGTACTGTTATCTTGATCAGTCCTGGGATGTCCTGAAATCTATCATGTTCTAGTTAATTCCATCTCCTTCCTATAATTTATAAGTTAGTGCTGTGCACTTTCTTTTTCCCAATTATTGAGGTTTAAACCAGTGATCTAGAGCCCTTTGCCTCATTCCCATGATTTTTTTCAATCACTGTTTATTGAAACCAGCTTGATCCCAACTATGTCTGCTCTACAACTTCCAGTACCGAAATAAGACCCTTCCTCCATTTGATCCTACTTTCTCTTCACTTCTGATTACAGCTCTTGCTCAGCTTGACTATGTCAGAACACAGATCCTGAGACTCACCCTGCTGGGATGCTGATTAAAATGATAGACTGGCATTATATTGAATCTGATAAATGTTATCATTGGGTTTTCTCTATATGATTATCAGTAACAACATTTAATCTAACAATCTTTGGGCTCATGGGGAATATTATAAAAGTCCTCCCCACTCAGACCAATGGATCATGCCAATTCAGATCTACTTTCTTCAAGAAATCAATTAAGTGCTGATATCATTCAAACAGGTAGAACATTATACCACTTGAGTCCCTATACATTGACAATCCTGCAGGCATAACAGTGCAATCGTATTACATGACACACACACACAGGTATACTTTTAAATTAGTGTAACAGTTTCTATTTTTTATAATCCTCTCTTACATCCTTTCCTGAGTGTACCTACCCATCATGTATGTATGTATGTATGTATCTTTATTTATATGGCGCCACACAGTGTACGCAGCGCCTTACAATAGACATATGTTACAATAAATAAGAGGGGATGAAATAAGTGCGACATTCATAGAAACAATAGGAGAGAGGTCCCTGCCCCAAGGAGCTTACAGTCTAAATGGATAAAGGGAGACATACAATGGGGTAAGAGGGTGTTAAGTGCTGAGATTACAAGTGCTGAGTTTGGCCAAAGGCAGTGCATGGTCCTAGTGCTCCAGAAGATAAGACTTCAGGGTAGACTTAAAGACAGAGGGGGATTTTTCTAGGCGTAAGGAGAGGGGTATGGAGTTCCATAGTATGGAGCAGAAAGCGAGAAAGGTTTGAGACGGGAGAGGGCAGAGGGTGTGAATGGTGCAACAAGAAGTGCATTGTGTGCTGAGCGAAGGAAGCGGCCAGGAACATAAGAGGAGATGAGGGAAGAGATGTAAGGAGGGGTAGCAGTGTGGAGAGCGTTAAAGGTGAGAAGAAGGACTTTGTAACTGATGCGCTGGTGAATTGGGAGCCATGACAGATGTCTGAGAATTATGTGGGCAGGTTCAGTTTTTGGGGAGAGTGTGGTGATTCGTGCAGCTGAGTTTAAAACAGATTGCATAGGTGAAAGATGAGTAGCAGGGAGGCCAGTTAGTAGGCTATTGCAATAGTCTAAGCGGGACAGAATGAGGGCACGTATAAGAGTTTTAGTAGTTTGTTGGGAGAGGAACGGGCGGATTTTAGCAATGTTACGGAGAAAGAAGCGAGATGATCTAGCCACAGAGTTAATGTGAGGGGAGAAGGAAAGAGAGGAATCAAATATGGCCCCAAGGCAGCGTGCTGAGCTGACCGGATCAATATCAATTCCATCAACTGTAATGGTGAAGCTACGGGTTCGGCAAGGTCTTGGTGGGAAGATTAGCAGTTCGGTTTTGGCCATGTTAATCTTCAGCTGACGCTGTGCCATCCAGGAGGAAATGGCCAAGAGGCAGTCTGAAATTTGCAGCTGGATTTGTGGTGAAAGATCAGGAGTGGAGATTAGTGATGAGCGAGCACCCCAATGCTCGGGTGTTTGGGTGCTCTGACCGAGCGCCCCCGGAGGCTCGAGTGCTCGGCCGAGCACCCGAGCCCCATTGAAGTCAATGGGAGGACTCGAGCACTACACCAGGCACCCCCTGCTCTGATGAGGGGAGGGTGCCTGGTCCATAGGAAAAGGGCAGAAAAGGATGGAAACACCACAGAAATGGTTCAGGGACAGCATAGGGAGGATGTCTGGATGCATCTTGGACTCCAACATCGCTGCTGGGAACGATGTTTCGCCCGTAGTACGCCATTTTTACAGACTGACCATAAAACACACAAAAAGGAAAATAAAAACGACTTTAG
Organism: Rhinophrynus dorsalis; assembly: GCA_037306005.1. Classification (NCBI taxonomy): domain Eukaryota; kingdom Metazoa; phylum Chordata; class Amphibia; order Anura; family Rhinophrynidae; genus Rhinophrynus; species Rhinophrynus dorsalis. The sequence continues at coordinate 255,966,052 of CM074721.1, forward strand.
GCGAAAAATTGTTACCAAACAATATTTGCTGTATATTTACTTGTATATTATCTGCAAATTATCCCAAAAATTTCCTTGATTTTCTGAAGTGAGGCCATGATTAAGAGGGAAACGTGCGCAGAGGCAAATTATCCCAAAAATTTCCTTGATTTTCTGAAGTGAGGCCATGATTAAGAGGGAAACGTGCGCAGAGGCAAATTATCCCAAAAATCTCCTTGATTTTCTGAAGTGAGGCCATGATTAAGAGGGAAACGTGCGCAGAGGCAAATTATCCCAAAAATTTCCTTGATTTTCTGAAGTGAGGCCATGATTAAGAGGGAAACGTGCGCAGAGGCAAATTATCCCAAAAATTTCCTTGATTTTCTGAAGTGAGGCCATGATTAAGAGGGAAACGTGCGCAGAGGCAAATTATCCCAAAAATTTCCTTGATTTTATTGAACTGAGGCCATGATTAAGAGGGAAACGTGCGCTGAGCTGACCATCTAAAACATTATGGGTGAGGGTCTGCTGCAGAGCTGACCATCCTAAACATTATATGCGAAGGCCCGCTAGTGAGCTGACGCTATAAAACATTATATGAGAGGGCCCGTTAGAGAGCTGACCCAATAAAACATTATATGAGAAGGCCCGCTGGTGAGCTGACCTATATAAAAATTGTCAAACAGGGCCCGCTGGTGAGCTGGCCCTATATAAAAATTATATCACAGGGCCCGCTGGTTAGCTGGCCCTATATAAAAATTATAGCACAGGGCATATGGAAGAGGAGGAGGAGGATGAGAAGATTAAGAGTCAACCATATACCCGTTTTTTGGGTGGAAGGGGTGAATGGGAATACAGAGTATTCCCATCATTGTAAATAACATATATAAAGTGACTTTATGTTCCCCCGGGGCTTTCCTCCAGTGGAGTGGAGAAGTCAGGGGAAATCCAGGCCTTGTTCATTTTTATAAGTGTCAACCTATCAGCATTGTCGGTGGAAAGGCGGATACGCTTATCTGTTATGATGCCACCAGCAGCACTAAATACCCGCTCAGACAGAACGCTGGCGGCAGGGCAGGCCAGCACCTCCAAGGCGTAGAGTGCCAGTTCATACCACGTGTCCAGCTTGGACACCCAGTAGTTGTAAGGCACAGAGGGATCATTGAGGACGCTGACACGGTCTGCTACGTACTCCTTCACCATCTTCCAAAACTTTTCCCTCCTTGTGACACTAGGCTGCGCATCAGGGTGAGGGTGCTGGCGGGGTGTCATGAAGGTGTCCCACGCCTTGGAGAGTGTTGCCCTGCCTTTGTCGGAACTGCTGTGTGCTCCCCTTTTCTCCCCTTCTCGGCTGGCCAAGGTAGCACGTACTCTGCCGCCAGCGTTGTCAGATGGAAAATTTTGGAGCAATTTTTCAACAAGAACCTTCTGGTATTGCACCATTTTGCTTGTCCTCTCCACCGGAGGAATGAGAGATGAGAAATTCTCTTTGTAGCGGGGGTCCAGAAGGGTGAACACCCAGTAATCCGTGTTGTCTAAAATGCGTATAACGCGTGGGTCACGGGAAAGGCAGCCTAACATAAAGTCAGCCATGTGTGCCAGAGTACCAACAGTCAAGATTTCGCTGTCCTCACCAGGAGGATGACTCTCAATCTCCTCATCCTCTTCCTCCTCTTCTGCCCACCCACGCTGAAGAGATGGAACTAAAGTTCCATGGCTACCCTCTGTAGCGGAGGCAACCGTGTCTTCCTCCTCCTCCTCCTCCTCCTCCGCCTCCTCCAATTGTCGCTGAGAAGACGAAGTGAGGGTGCTCTGGCTATCACCTTGTGTAAGCTCTTCCTCCCCCATTTCCACCTCTTCCACATGCAAAGCGTCGGTTTTAATTGTGAGCAGCGAGCGTTTCAGTAGACACAGAAGTGGGATGGTTACACTGATAATAGCGTTATCGCCGCTCACCATCTGTGTCGATTCCTCAAAATTGCGTAAAACCTCACAGAGGTCTGACATCCATTCCCACTCCTCACTTCTGATTACAGGAAGTTGAACGGAGAGGCGACGACCGTGTAACAGCTGGTACTCCACTACTGCCCTCTGCTGCTCACAAAGCCGGGCCAACATGTGGAAGGTGGAGTTCCAGCGCGTGCTCACGTCACACAGCAGCCGGTGAGCTGGCAATTGTAAGCGCTGCTGCAGCTTCAACAGGCCGGCCGAAGCTGTAGATGACTTACGGAAATGTGCACACACGCGGCGCACCTTGGTCAAGAGATCATGCACATTGGGGTAGGTTTTTAGAAATCGCTGAACCACTAAATTAAATACATGCGCTAGGCATGGTACGTGTGTGAGCTTGCCGAGCTCCAAAGCCGCCACCAAGTTACGCCCATTATCACACACAACCATGCCTGGTTGCAGGTTGAGTGGCGAGAGCCACTGCTCGGTCTGGTGACTAATCCCCTGCAACAGCTCTGAGGCCGTGTGCTGTTTGTCCCCAAGGCAGATCAGCTTCAGCACGGCCTGTTGACGCTTCCCCACTGCAGTGCTACACTGCTTCCAGCTACTGGCTGATGGGGGAGTGGCGCTGCGTGTAGAGAATTCGGAGGTGGAAACGGAGGAGGAGGAGCCAATAACGTAGGTGCTGGCGGAAACCCTGATGGAGGTAGGGCCCGCAATCCTCGGCGTGGGTAGCACCCGTGCCATCCCAGGGTCCGAGTCGCTCCCAGCCTCCACGACATTCACCCAGTGTGCCGTCAGGGAAATGTAGCGTCCCTGGCCACAAGCACTTGTCCATGTGTCAGTCGTTAAGTGGACCTTCCCAGTAACTGCGTTGGTCAGGGCACGGGTGATGTTACGGGACACATGGTGGTGTAATGCGGGGATGGCACACCGGGAAAAGTAGTGGCGGCTGGGGACCGCGTACCGAGGGACAGCTGCTGCCATCAGGCTGCGGAAGGACTCAGTGTCCACAAGCCTAAATGGCAGCATTTCGATGGCCAGTAATTTGGAAAGGTGTGAGGTTAGTGCTATGGCCTGTGGGTGGGTGGCTGGGTATTTTCTCTTGCGCTCAAATGCCTGGGGTAACGACATTTGGACGCTGTGCTGGGACAGAGAAGTGGATGTGGTCGCTGATGGTGCTTCAGATGGTACAGGTGCAGGGCGGGAGGTATGCGGGCCTGCGCCTTCGACAGGCGATTGGCTGGCACCGAAAACAGGGGAAGAGGAGGCAGTGGTGTGGCCTGCAGACACAGATGGGCGATCCAGGCGTTCCTCCCACTTATTACGGTGCTTGGATGCCATGTGTCGGATCATGCTGGTGGTGGTGAGGTTTCTAGTGTTCATGCCTCGGCTCATTCTGGTGTGGCACAGGTTGCAAACTACAATTCTTTTGTCGTCCGCACTTTCCTTAAAAAAACGCCATACCGCGGAACACCTACCCCTTGGCAAGGGAGATTTACGCAAGGGGGTGCTCCGTGGAACATTTTTTGGGCCGGTTTGGTGTGGTCTGCCTTCTTTCTGTAGCCACACCACTGCCTCTTCCAGCCTGTTGCGGTGCTGCAGATGGCTCACCCTCAGGACTGCTGTCATCGCTCGGCTCTACACCTTCCCAGGTGGGGTCAGTCACCTCATCGTCCACCAAGTCCTCCTCCACTTCCTCACTCTGATCATCCTCCTCATGTCTTGATCCCACCACATACTCAGTCATTGACAACTGTATAACATTCTCCTCAACAAGGTCTTGAGACGGTAATAGTGGTTGATTTAATGGCAACTGTGTCTCATCATCATCATCCACTACTTCCTTTGACCTTAAATGCCGTTCACATCTGTCATCTTCTTGTGATTGGGTACCCTCTAGAGGTTGTGAATCAGGGCACAAGATGTCATGTTCCTCTGCAAGCGTGCTTGGAGAGAGGGTCAAATGAAGGATTGGTGATGAGACGAGCTCCTCACTATATCCCAGTGTGGGATCACTTCTTTGACCAGACCCTCTATGGTGGGAGGAAGGATGATCAGAGTGAGGATTATGTTGACCAGACTCTTGGCTACTGAGAGTGGACTTGGTGGAAGAAAGGGTGGTGCTTAACCGACTGGAAGCAGCATCAGCTGACATCCAACCGACCACCTGTTCGCAGTGGTCGGACCTCGAGAGTGATGTCCTGCGACGCCCTGTGAAATGAGACATGAAGCTAGGTATGGTGGATGTCTTTCTTTCTTCTGCTCTGGCACCAGGCACAGTTTCTCCGCGTCCTGACCCGCGCCCTGAACTATCAGGATCACGTCCACTTCCCCGTCCCTTTTTACCCGCCTTCTTCATCTTACACGGAATATGTGACTTTAATATTTGAGTTTGAAGACTTAACAGTATTTCTTCCTATTCTGCAACTCTGCACAGTACACAGAATGTGCTGCTAAACTGCGGCGAAGCACACTGAATGGAATATGTGACTTTGATATTTTAGTTTGAAGACTTAACAGTATTTCTTCCTATTCTGCAACTGTGCAGAGTACACAGAATAGGCTGCTAAACTGCGGTGACACACACAGAATGGAATATGTGACTTTAATATTTGAGTTTGAAAACTTAACAGTATTTCTTCCTATTCTGCAACTGTGCAGAGTACACAGAATAGGCTGCTAAACTGCGGTGACACACACTGAATGGAATATGTGACTTTAATATTTGAGTTTGAAAACGTAACAGTATTTCTTCCTATTCTGCAACTGTGCAGAGTACACAGAATAGGCTGCTAAACTGCGGTGACGAACACAGAATGGAATATGTGACTTTAATATTTGAGTTTGAAAACTTAACAGTATTTCTTCCTATTCTGCAACTGTGCAGAGTACACAGAATAGGCTGCTAAACTGCGGTGACGAACACAGAATGGAATATGTGACTTTAATATTTGAGTTTGAAAACTTAACAGTATTTCTTCCTATTCTGCAACTCTGCACAGTACACAGAATGTGCTGCTAAACTGCGGCGAAGCACACTGAATGGAATATGTGACTTTGATATTTTAGTTTGAAGACTTAACAGTATTTCTTCCTATTCTGCAACTGTGCAGAGTACACAGAATAGGCTGCTAAACTGCGGTGACACACACAGAATGGAATACGTGACTTTAATATTTGAGTTTGAAAACTTAACAGTATTTCTTCCTATTCTGCAACTGTGCAGAGTACACAGAATAGGCTGCTAAACTGCGGTGACACACACTGAATGGAATATGTGACTTTAATATTTGAGTTTGAAAACTTAACAGTATTTCTTCCTATTCTGCAACTGTGCAGAGTACACAGAATAGGCTGCTAAACTGCGGTGACGCACACTGAATGGAATATGTGACTTTAATATTTGAGTTTGAAAACTTAACAGTATTTCTTCCTATTCTGCAACTGTGCAGAGTACACAGAATAGGCTGCTAAACTGCGGTGACACACACTGAATGGAATATGTGACTTTAATATTTGAGTTTGAAAACTTAACAGTATTTCTTCCTATTCTGCAACTGTGCAGAGTACACAGAATAGGCTGCTAAACTGCGGTGACGCACACTGAATGGAATATGTGACTTTAATATTTGAGTTTGAAAACTTAACAGTATTTCTTCCTATTCTGCAACTGTGCAGAGTACACAGAATAGGCTGCTAAACTGCGGTGACACACACTGAATGGAATATGTGACTTTAATATTTGAGTTTGAAAACTTAACAGTATTTCTTCCTATTCTGCAACTGTGCAGAGTACACAGAATAGGCTGCTAAACTGCGGTGACACACACTGAATGGAATATGTGACTTTAATATTTGAGTTTGAAAACTTAACAGTATTTCTTCCTATTCTGCAACTGTGCAGAGTACACAGAATAGGCTGCTAAACTGCGGTGACACACACTGAATGGAATATGTGACTTTAATATTTGAGTTTGAAAACTTAACAGTATTTCTTCCTATTCTGCAACTGTGCAGAGTACACAGAATAGGCTGCTAAACTGCGGTGACGAACACAGAATGGAATATGTGACTTTAATATTTGAGTTTGAAAACTTAACAGTATTTCTTCCTATTCTGCAACTGTGCAGAGTACACAGAATAGGCTGCTAAACTGCGGTGACGCACACTGAATGGAATATGTGACTTTGATATTTTAGTTTGAAGACTTAACAGTATTTCTTCCTATTCTGCAACTCTGCACAGTACACAGAATGTGCTGCTAAACTGCGGCGAAGCACACTGAATGGAATATGTGACTTTGATATTTTAGTTTGAAGACTTAACAGTATTTCTTCCTATTCTTGAACTCTGCACAGTACACAGAATGTGCTGCTAAACTGCGGCGAAGCACACTGAATGGAATATGTGACTTTGATATTTTAGTTTGAAGACTTAACAGTATTTCTTCCTATTCTGCAACTCTGCACAGTACACAGAATGTGCTGCTAAACTGCGGCGAAGCACACTGAATGGAATATGTGACTTTGATATTTTAGTTTGAAGACTTAACAGTATTTCTTCCTATTCTGCAACTCTGCACAGTACACAGAATGTGCTGCTAAACTGCGGCGACGCACACTGAATGGAATATGTGACTTTGATATTTTAGTTTGAAGACTTAACAGAATGTGCTCTAATCTGCAACTTTGCACACTAAACAGAATGTGCTCTAATCTGCAACTTTGCACACTAAACAGAATGTGCTCTAATCTGCAACTTTGCACACTAAACAGAATGTGCTCTAATCTGCAACTTTGCACACTAAACAGAATGTGCTCTAATCTGCAACTTTGCACACTAAACAGAATATATGTTTTTTTTTTTTTTTTTTTTTTTCCCCCCACACAAAATAACCTGCTGCCCCCACACACAGTAGTCCTAAAAAGGACTTTTGGTTCTTTTTTTTTCACAATCGCTTTTTTTCTCCCTACACTGACTTTCCCTTCCTATCCTCATCTCTCCCTGGCTAAGACTGAGCCGAACTCGCTGGTCAGGTGCTATACAGCACCCGACCACGGGTTCTGGCCAGCCAATCAGTGTAATGCCAGCAGCCAACATGGCTGCTGGCATTACACTGATATCAGAGCCTCCCTGCACGTTTATTGGCTGCGCAGCAGCCGCAAAACGTGCGGGGAGGAGACCCGAACATGGCGGGCGAGCACATGCGGTACTCGTACGAGTACCGCCATGTGCCGAGCAGAGCGATGCTCGAGCCGATCCGAGCATCGGCCGAGCATGCTCGCTCAACACTAGTGGAGATGTAAATTTGGATATCATCAGCATATAGATGGTATTTAAAGCCAAATGAACTAATAAGTTCACCCAATGAAAGAGTGTACAGTGAGAAAAGCAGAGGACCCAGAACGGAGCCTTGAGGCACCCCCACAGACAGAGGGACCATGGAGGAGGTGTTATTGTTAGAGGACACAAAAAAGGAACGTTGTGAGAGATAGGAGGAGAGCCATGAAGCAGCTTCATTTCGGAAACCAACACTGTGGAGAATTTGAGCAAGCAGAGAATGGTTAACTGTGTCAAAGGCAGAGGATAAATCGAGTAGTATAAGTATTGAAAACTGTCCTTTGGCTTTTGCAGTCTGGAGATCATTAGCCACCCTGCAGAGAGCGGTCTCATTTGAATGAATATATATATATATATATATATATATATATATATATATATATATATAAGCCTCATTGCATATTTTATGGTACCCCACACACAGAACATAATTTATGTCTCCTCAGAAAACAAACACACATTGAACAGAATGCCTCATTACATAATTTATGTCTCATTAGGAGACACAACTCCTATTGGGTGATTCAATGGGGACTTTACTGCTCCCATTGGGTTATTGAATTGGGGCATGTTTATCATACAGGGAGCTGGCCCGCCCCCACCAGCCCACCCACCACTATCCAACTGACAAAAAAAAATAGCTGCCACTTGCTCCTGAAGTAGGGGATATCAGTAACTTCTCCCGGTCCACACACTCACTCAGGATCATGACCCCACAAACACACTGTTTCACCTCCCACAGATAATTGTAACCCTCCATACACTCTGTTTCAGTACGAGGGTGTAATGTTCCCATAAAATACAAACTCAGGGATAAACTTAATAGCAACTCTTTTATTTAACTCTTCATCTCTTCAGTCACCTCACTGTCTCAACTGTCACTCCTCCACTTCCTGCTTCCTGATTCCTGCCCTTTCTCTTTAAAGGGAGAGAGATGTTTTGCTGTATGTTACAGAGGGCAAGCCTCAAACACCACTTTCTATTTGTTCCCTCAGCATATTGCTATGCTGCCTCAACTGAAGAGCCACCGTGTGTTATATTGCTATGTTACCTCAACTTAACTCTTTGAGTGCCAGAGGGATACACCAGGGGCGTTTCTAGGTTCCCAAATGATCTGGGGCTAGAGCCCACAGCAAAATTCAACAGAGTGCCTGCCACCAGTGGTAGTGATGATAATTCTATAGTGTGGAGTGAGTTATCCTTACAAAACATATATGTTTATTTTACTAATCTATATTTAATGCAATGCAAAGAGTTAAGAAGTAAGCCATTTTATGTTCAACTCTTGCCATTGTTTTTTGTTCTAACTAACTGAAGTTATTGTGGTGTAAACCAACTGTACCACAGGGAACAAATCAAAATTCCTGTCACAGTAAATAGGGGTTTTAACTCCTTGAATGCTAGAGCGGTCTTCAATACATTGCAAAGCAATACATTGGAGACCTCTCTAGCATTCAAGAGGTTAAAAACTCTATTCAAGTGCAGTGGATTTTAAGAACTTTTATTTGTCCCCTATTGTGCAGTTGGTTTACTCCAGAATAAAACCAGGTTGCTTTAATATATATGAGCCATTGATGTAACTGAATAATTTATCAAGAGCAACACCTTGCGCTTCTAGCCCCTATTAGCCACACATCCACTGACTGATACTCCAGTGGTTTGCCACCGGTAGCACCAGGCCCACGCATGAACTGATATCTCAGTCTTCTTCTACTGGCAGCTGGTATCCATAGAACCATATATACACTGTGTGATACCCCATCATTGTTCCACTGGTTACCTGTAGCCAATCATACGCTGATTGCCAGCATTTTTCCATTGGCCGCTGGTAGCCACAGAACAACTTACATAAACTTTATGACACCACAGCCTTGTTCCACTGGCCACTGGCAGCCACAGCCATGTCTCTCTGCCCTTATTCCCCAAATTCAGTGTGTTATCCCACCAGCCTTCTACAACTGCCTACTGGTCGCCACAGATTCCCCTCATACATTGTGCATCCCCACCAGCCTTGTTCTCCTGCCCACTGGAAGCCACAGATTCCCCACATACACTGCTTGTGCCCCCCCCCCCGCCCACTGATATCCACAGATTCCTCACATACACTATGTGATTCCCAACTGCATTTTACCCCTGCCCACTGATAGCCACATATTCCATACATACATTATGTGACCCCCACCAACAACCTTATTCCCCTAACCACTGGTAGCCACAGATTCTCTACATACACTATATAACCCCCCCTAGCCTTGCTCTCCTGCCCACTGTTAGCCACAGATTCCTTACATACACTATGTGACCTCCCCCAGCCTTATTACCCTGTCCACTGGTAGCCACTGATTCCTTACATACACTATGTGACCTCCCCCAGCCTTATTACCCTGTCCACTGGTAGCCACTGATTCCCCACATACACTCTGGACCCCACCAGCCTTATTATCCTGCCAACTGAAAGCCACCTATTCTACACATACACTATATGGCCACCACCATCCTTATTCCAATACCCACTGGTAGCCACTGATTCCCTACATAAACTGTGTGACCCCACCAGCCTTGTTCCCCTGCCCTCTGGTAGCCAGCCCACAAATTCTCCACATATACAATGTGACACCCACCAGCCTTGTTTACCTGCCACTGGTAGTCATATATTTCCCCCATCTATACTGTCCCTCATACCTTCTCTTCTGCTCTGCCCCATTCTGCTTTCTGTTTCAGTGTAGAGACATGGGCTCCACACTGCCTCCTCTGGTACTTTAGGTGCATGTTGATGACCTCATCGCAAAGCACCAGGAAGTGCTAGAAGAGCCAGTGTGGAGCTGAGAACAGAGTAAGGCAGCAGTCTGCTGTTCCAAGCTATATATGCCCACAAGTTGCTGGACAGCAGCCAGCCAGCCTCAGGATAAACAGCAGGAGTAGTAAGTCTGCTGATTGTCTGACATTAGGGGCTGCCCACTGACACACTCAGGGCTTCAGCCTCCTTAGCCCACCCCTAGCGACGCCCCTGGAGTATACAACGCATTGCTTTGCAATGCGTTGCGTACCCCTCTGGCACTCAAAGGGTTAAGTAAGGAGGAGTTACTGCTCCCACTGGGTGATTCAATGGGGGAGTGATTTAAATCATGCAGGGAGTTGGCCTGCCCCCACTATCCAGCCCGCCCACCTCTATCTAAGTAACTGAAAAAAAAAATGGCTCCCACTCGCTCCTACACCACAGACACAAACACATCAGACAAAAAACACAAACTCACACACACTCAATCACACACTCAAACTCTCACACACACTCTCACACACACTCAGTCATACACATTCAATCACACACACAATCATACACACAATAATTCACACACTCACATTCTCACACTCACACACTCAAACTCAATCACACACTCAATCCCACACACTCACTCTCTCACTCATACACTCACTCACTCACACTCTCTCACACTCGAACTCACACTCTCTCACTCACACTCATGCACCCTCACACACTCTCACTCAATCTCACACACTCACTCACTCTCGTACTCACACCCTGGGAGCCAACACGATCCACCTTCCACCATAGTCTCACACCCCAAGAGCCAGTACGATCCACCTTCTACCATAGTATTTGCAATTCCCACATGCATTTCAACTACATGAATGAATGCCACTCACTCACACACACTCACTCACACCCCGGGATCCAGCACTATCCACCTTCCACTATAGTATGTGCAATTACTACATGCATTTCAACTATATGAATGAATGTCACAGTGGAGGCATAAGTACAAACACAAACTCATAACAATGACACATAAGTTACCCCCTTATGACTCACCTCTATGTGTGCATGTGTGTCTCTGTGTATGCCTGTGTGTTCCTCACTGTGTGTGTTGCATGTCTGTATCACACTCTGTGTCTGCATGTTGTGCATTGCATGTATGTATGTATGTATGTATGACTGTGTTGATCTTTATGCATCTCAGTGAATGCGTGTGCATTTGCGTGTGTGTCTCTCTTGCATCCGTGTGTGTGCATTAATTCCCTATATATCCTGACGGGCAACGCTGTCCCACATTGCTAGTATATCTATCTATCTATCTATCTATCTATCTATCTATCTATCTATCTATCTATCTATCTATAGTGGGGCACAAACTGAAAAGGTTATGGTGGGGAAAAAAGTGAATGAAAACACCTTCCACCTGAATTTGGTGGGTGGTAGATACAATGTTAAACAAAAATTTGACACACCAGTCAAGTCATAAGACTTGCTTTTCCCACAGAAATCTTACATTTGCAGTGTTGTTACCAATGCAAGGGATTCTGGGTAGGCATATGCAAATAAGCTTAACAAGGAATCACTTTTTTGCCTCAGATTCCACTTTATACATGGATTCCTTAGAGTATATGTATGCTGAGCAACAGCTTTAAGACCCAACTCAGGAAGAAACGCAAAGCCAGTAAACCACTCATTTTGTTTTTGAAAAAATTATCTTTATTTTGACATGGAAAATACAATACAACATTTCTTTGTCCAGTAATGCTTTCCAATACAGAGTGCATTCATACATTTAAAACAATAACATTCTTAATACCTGCAAAGAAGTGCACTTTGGCAGCACAGAGGTACATTTGAACTTTATTGTATCATCACTTTATTGAACTCAGCACTTGTACTTTATTTCACTGTATTAAAGTCTCTGTGGGCATTCGCCTGGGGGATTGGGTATGCCAAGGGGAGGTGACAGTGATATTGATCCATTGGAGGGGATGCTAGACCTCCTTTTCAGGGCTGTCCAAGATGTTATAGTCTCTTAGCAGACTGTGGATCAGTCTGCAACAGTCCTGTGTTGTCACCTGTTCTCTCCCCAGCACCAGACGATTCCTTGCAAACCACAGAGCATCTTTGACACAGCACATGATGCGCCAGACTTCCTGGATAGCACCATACAAGTGTGTCCCTGGAAATAGTCCATACAGTACCGAGTGGTACGACACATGTCTCTTTGGAACAGAGTCTTTGAGTTCATTTTCCAGGTCATCCAACAGAGCTTGGGCAAAGGGGCACTGCTAAAAAAACGTGCAGGGCAGTTTCTTCTGCCACACATCCTCTAGGGTAGTGTCTATACATGCATAGGTTCCTTGCATGCATGAATGACCTGAGAGACAAACCCCCCTGAATGGCCATCCATGCAGTGTCCTTGTGCCTGTTGGTGAGTCTCCCTGATGACACTTTCTGCCATACCATCTTTGAAGTGGCAGCTGGGAGTCCTGAAATTGTCTCTATAATGTCTTTTGCTCTGATAAGCTTATATATGACCTTTGGGGTCCACAGTTCTGGTTTAACACCCTCCAGTTGGTTCTCCCTCACAAATCTACCAACATCCTGGTAGAACAAAGGGGTATTCCAGTTGTAAGGGATGGAGCTGTCCCACCTCTCCCAACCAAGTCCCCTCCAAAGAGGAAGCAAGAAGAAACGGGACATGGCATTACCAGCAGATCCCTGGTCACTCTCTCTTAAAGTCCTCCGCACACAGTTGCACACAAAGAAGGCCCGCAACATGGTGAGGATGTCTGGCACCCCCTTACCTCCTTTGGGGGTACATAACTGCACACTTCACTCTGTCCATTTTGGAGCCCCAGATGAAGTGAAACACTGCCCTTGTAATGGCTCTGCAAATTGTTGCCAAGGGTGGCCAAGTTTGGGCCATATACTGCAGAACTGGAAGGATTTCATTCTGCAGTACCAGTATGTTTCCCTCTATGGTGAGGTCCCTGAGGCTCCATAGTCCAAATTTATGTCTGACTTTTGCTAGTCTTTCATCCCAACACTTCAGGGCCGCACCTTTTCAACCGAACCAGACTCCCAGGGTTTTGATGAGGCCTGTCCTGATGGGGAAAGGGAAGGGGTCAGAAGATAGGTGCCACTCCCTGAAGAGCATTGACCTTTGCACCCGAAGCTTTGCCAAAGTCCTCGCAGGTCTGGACGAGCTCTTTCACTGATTACTGGTCAGCTCAGAAGATGGTTACATCGTACAAGTACAGCTAGCACTTTGCCTTTTTTTCTGCCAAGTATTGGTGCAGTGATCCCCCTGATCTCTGGATTCCGTCTGATGCATTCAGCGAAGAGCTGTAGACAACAGACAAAAAGGAGAGGTGAGAGAGGGCAACCTTGCCTGACCACAGAAAGCACTGGAAAGGGGTCAGTCTTCCAGCCGTTCACCAGCACCGTACTGAAAATGTCAAGGTACATTAGGTTAACATATGAACAGAACATTTCTCCCAGCCCAAATCAGCACAGTGCCCTGCCCATGAATTCATGAGAGACACGGTCAAAGGCCTTCTCCTGATCAAGGCTGACCAGGGCTGCCTTTATACGGCGGTCTCTGATATAGTGGACTGTGTCTCTGGTTAGGTCAAGGTTATCTGCTATTCTGCGACCGGGAATGCCGCAGGTTTGGTCTGGGTGAACAATCTGACCAATGACCCTCTTTAGCCTGTTGGCTATTACTTTGGCAAGGATCTTGTAGTCCACATTCAGGAGAGAGATGGGCTGCCAATTTTTTAAGTCCCATCTCTGTCCCTTCTGTTTATACAAGATCGTGATCATCCCCTCCCTTAGCGTCGGAGGCATTCTACCCTCCGCCACCATCTCCTCGTATAGTTCAAGCAGGTCCGGGCCTTTGAGGTCCCACAGCTTTATATAAAATTCAGCTGGGAGACCATCACAGCCCGGGGTCCTGCCCGACTTGAAGGATCTGGCAGCAGAGACCAGCTCCTCCAATGCCAGGGGGGAGTCCATAGCTGCTCTACCTGCGGAATCAACAGAGTTATTGATACCTGTCAGGAACTTATCAGCTTGGTCTGTGTCTGTGTCTTTGGGGGAGTAGAGGTCTCTGTAGAAGTCTGTGACCACTTTCATGACCCCTTCCTTCCCCTCTTGGATTCTGCCATCTCTATCCCTTAGTTCTATCAGGGGAATGTGTGCACAGTGGAGCTTCCTGAAAAAGAAAGAGTTACATTTCTCACCCTTCTCCAGGTACTCCACCTTGGAACGGAAGATAAACCAGTAAACCACTCATGGATAGCCGTTTTGTTGTTAATGCAACTCATCAGCATGATGATGGTTTGACTGGCTTGCTATTGAGGCTTGGTGTACTTGTGGGGCACAAACTGAAAAGGTTATGGTGGGGAAAAAAGTGGATGAAAACCACTTCCACCTGAATTTGGTGGGTGGTAGATAGAATGTTAAACAAAAATTTGACACACCAGTCAAGTCACATAAATCTTACATTTGCAGTATTGTTACCAATGCAAGGGATTCTGGGTAGGCATATGCAAATAAGCTTAACAAGGAATCACTTTTTTGCCTCAGATTCCACTTTATACATGGATTCCTTAGAGTATGTGTATGATGAGCAATATATATATATATAAATATATGTGTGTGGGGGGGTTGCGATGGTCTGTTATAACAAAATAGCATTTTCAGTGTAAGGTACTAGGGGTTGGGGTGCCACATAAGTAGTCTTATTCATCAAGTTAAAGAGGTGCAATTCTGGAGCAAACCTCCTACACCATAGGAGGAGAAGGAAATTCAGCAAATCCTTATTGATTCAATGCTTTTGGAGGCCATTCTAGAACTCAAGGTGTAAAAAAATCCCCATTTGAAGCATTTGGATATAATTATCCCTCCCCCCTCCACCATATTTTACAGTTGGTTTTCTCCAGAATTGCCCCTCTTTGGCTTGGTCAGTTAAGCCCTGTGCGTGTGTGTGGTCATGGCAGATTTAAGGGTGCCTGATATATAAATCCAGTCCTAGATTTGGTCCAGATACATCAAATAATTCTGACTGAGAACATGAGGGAATTATTTGTTCTTCTCTACCTACTATCCATTACTGAAGTGTGATCCTGGCTTTTATTTTATGAGAGATGCAGTTAGCAAGAACATGGTGATTTTTTTAAGTATATAGGTTATTATTTTATATATAAAAACGCAGCAGGCTTCCATAGAAACTCTTCCTCAAATAAAAGAAAAGAGTAGAATTATTGAAAAAAATGCTTAACAAAGAGAAATCCATTCATTTCTTATTAAAAATATATTTCTGCCTTTGACAAAAGAGGCTTTATAGAGTATAGTGTAGGATTGCTGTGCGTGGAAAAATATTGTACTGCTGGGCAGTTAACATAACCAGTTTAATGAACTATGATTTTTTTTATTATTATTATTATTACAGCAGAAAGTTTCCATAGATCAGCATGTTTGTTAATGTATTATCACGATCGCTTTACGATAGCAACCCACTGCACTCTTTGCCATGATGTGCATAATACGGTGATTCTATGAAGTCTTTGAGCAAACAGGATTTTATTATCAAAGTAGGTTGAGAAAATGTTGATTGAGTCTTCATGGCTACTGTGAGGTAAGCCTCTGTACATTTTCAAGTTTGCAATACCATAATGTTATTAATCAACATTACATTGTCAAACATTATGAGAATTGTCTAAATTCTTACTCCAGATGGAGTATGCACCTTGTTAAGACTTGCATGAATATTTTTCCCCATTCATGTTTTCTATCCCGTTAACTGAAGCTGATATTTCGTGGAAGCTTCAGAATAAGGAGGGAGGACATTTTAACATAGGTGAGTAATGATACAGGCTGTTTGACACAGATTAGAGAACTCAGCTCTGCTGATGTCAAAGAGTCCCAAATCTAAAAAAGTTCTATAAAACTATTTGATACTTCGTGATATGAATCTCCCCTCTTGGACACAAACCATTCATATCCTGAAACATGTTTCACACTGCTCAGAGTGATTTAGCAAACAATGGCTGTTCCCAATCATAAAATAAAAAACAACCAAACCTTCATATTGTATTAATTGCTGTACCATCTCTACACTAATAAAGTTAATTCTATGGTGTTTTTATACAAGGTTTCACAGTCAAACTTAGTAAACCTCCATTCAATAAATAGGCCAATTATTCAGTTATTCACTACATCTTACATCCTTTTATTACACAAATATTTTAGGCCTTGCTTTCAAAATAACTTCAATTTAATTTAATTAGATTTCTTTATAGTTAATAACATTTGCAGTGTGAGTGCCAAATACTTGATTGCACTAGATGTGTCAATATCTAGATTATAGCTCATATTATCAAAAGATTTAGATAAATAATTCATTCAATTCAAATTAACAAATAGAAAATGATATGCAAAATATAACATAAAAAGCTCATAAGAAAATGTGGAAAACAATCAGAGATTATTCATTGTCACATATATAACCCTATAATCTCAAAAAAATCTACCTTAACTCTCCAGGCACAGCAGAACTACTTGACATACCAAACTTTGTGCCAGAAATACCCCAAACACTATAGTCTTGTAACACAACCTCTCTACCCTTGTCACTTCCCTTTATCACTACTGATTTATTCTGGAAATTCTTTTAAATGTAGGCTTTCTAAATATCTCAAAATGTGCTTTTATTAGTGAAATTATTTCTATTCATTTAATCCCTTATAGTTACATAGCTGACAAGGCTGAAAAAAGACATGCATCCATCAAGTCCAGCCCATGACAAAACACCCTTGTTGATTCAGAGGAAGGCAAAAAAAAAAAAAAACACTGAAGCCATTTCCAATTAAGCCCAAAGTGGATAAAAAAAATTAATTCCTGACTTCAAATGGCAGTCAGATAGTTTGCTGGATCAACAACTTATCTGCATTTGTTAGCGTGCCTACCCAGCATCTGAGGAGCCTGTCGCTTCCTTCCTCCTCGCGGCTCTCATGCCGTGTCTTCATTTCGGCCGGCATCTCAGCCGGCGCACGTCATCGGGGGAATCCTCCAGTGATGCATGCACTGCTCGTAAAGCAATAGGAGCTTGTTGTGTGCTCCTCCTCTGGAGTAGTCTGACTATCCATTCTGGTGATGACCTGTGGCTCTGGCTGACTAACTACTCCATGTATGACCCTTGGCTAAGTCTGACTATCCATTTTGGTTCAGACCTGTGGCTCTGGCTGACTATCCGCTCCATGTTTGACCACTGGCATAGTCTGACTATCCATTCTGGTGCTGACCTGTGGCTCTGGCTGACTAACTATTCCGTGTATGACCCGTGGCTAAGTCTGTCTATTCATTCTGGTGCAGACCTGTTGCTCTGGCTGACTACCCGCTCCATGTTTGACCCCTAGTGTAGTCTGACTATCCATTCTGGTGCTGACCTGTGGCTTTGGCTGTCTAACTGCTCCGTGTATGACCCTTGGATAAGTCTGACTATTCATTCTGGTGTAAACCAGTGGTAGGAACCACTTGCTCTGGCTTCGGGTTCATTCTCACCCTAGGATTTGGTCTGCTGCACTTCTGTTTCCCTGTGTTTATTTAATAAAGGTGGAGTTCATTTTATGTACTTGCATTTTCATTGAAATACTGTGACAGTTCATAAGGGCGCCCTCCTATCTCAGCGCTCGGCCCTGGGTGAGGCGTTGCTTCCTTGTGGGTTCTTTTGTAAGAAATTGTCCAAGGCTGAAAGTCTGTATGACATCGGTGACCGTGAATTACCGGCCATTATTCTAGCCCTTAGGGAGTGGCATTATCTCCTTGAGGGTACTAACACTCCGATCATTATTCTCACAGATCACAAGAATTTCACATATTTGTCTGAGGCCAAACAATTGTCTTCACGACAGGCCAGATGGGCTTTGTTTCTTTCTAGATTAAATTTCATGGTTTCTTACCTTCCTGGCTCAAAGAATGTCATGCCAGGTTTGCTCGAATTCCAAGGAGGAGAGTACTCCCACGCCTATCATTCCTGCCGACCGTATACTAGCTACTATACAAACAAGCATTACCTCTCCGTTGGGAGATCTTGGCCTCTACAGCCATGGAACCAGTTACGCACCAGACTGCTCGAGACTTATCACACTTCCAAGGCAGCTGGTCATATTGGGAGAGATCAGTTGATATGGTCCATTTCTCGACTCTTTTGGTAGCCTAGCTTGATGGCTGACTGTTCTGCTTTTGTGACAGCATGTCCTACTTGTGCCCAAAGTAAAACACCATGACATCTTCCTGTGGGTCTCCTTCAACCCATTCTGAATGGGGAACGTCCCTGGTTGCATTTGTCCATTGATTTTATGGCCTGTATCTAAGGGCTATATGGTCATCCTAATGATCGTGGGTCGATTTTCTTAGATGGTACACTTTGTACCTCTCAAAAGTCTACCGTCCACTCAGGAATTGGCCATGATTTTAGCTAAAGAAGTCTTTCGGCTCCACAGGATACCTAAGGTCATAATCTCAGATTGGGGGAGCCAGTTCATTTCCTGTTTTCGGAGGTCATTTTGCACTCAGATGGGGATCCAACTCTCTTTCTCCTCGGCTTACCATCCTCAATCTAATGGTGCGGAAGAAAGGTCTAACCAAGCCATGGAACAATTTCTCCTTTGCTATAGTTTGGACCACCACAATAACTGGGCGACCTTGTTACCATGAGCGAAGTTTGCCAGGAATTGTGCTGTGAATTCTTCACAGAGCGTCCCGTTCCTGATAAATTATGATTGTCAACCTTCTTTACTTCCTGAATCTTTTGAAGCACAAAATATTCTGGCTCTGGAAAAGCATTTGAGGGAACTCCGTTCCGCTTGGGTATGGGTTCAGAATACCCTATGTGGCTCCAGGCAAAGACAAAAAAGGCAGGCGGACTGTAGGCGATTGACAGCACCAACCTTCCAGGTGGGAGAGAGAGTTTGGTTATCTTCCTGCAACCTTAACCTCCAGGTGCCTTGTAAGAAACTGGATCCCCGATTTGTAGGTCCATTCCATGTTCTTAGGAGGATCAATCCAGTCGATATGCCTTACATCTCCTGGCTAATATGCGTATTCATAACGTGTTCCATGTGTCTTTGCTTAAACCGTTGATTTGCAACCGTTATACCTCCTCTCAGGCCCATCTTGACCCTGTCAGAGTTGGAGATCATGATGAGTATGAGGTACAGAGTATTCTGGATTCTTATAGTGTCCGTGGTAATTTACAATATCTGATACATTGGAGAGGTTTCGGGCCGGAGGAACGTTCTTTGGTTCCGAGGGGAGATATTCAAGCCCCGGTCCTCCTTTGGAGGTTTCATTCCCTTTTTCTGCAGAAATCACTGCCATTTCCACAGAGGAGGGGTCCTTGAGGGGTGGGTACTGTTAGCATGCCTACCCGGCATCAGAGAAGCTGGTCGCTTCCTTCCTCCTCACGGCTGTCATGCCGCGTCTTAATTGCAGAGGACTTCCGCATTTCGGCCTGCATCTCAGTGGGCACACATCATCAGGGGAATCCTCCAGTGACTTGCGCACTGCTCTTAAAGTGATAGGAGCTTTTGTGTGCACCTCCTCTAATCCGGGGCATGGCCTTTATTAACTGCCTGGACACCTAGCTCATTCGCACTTATGTTGGTGTCCAGTGCAGTAGTTTATTGTTTCCTGTGTCTGATCTTGTGCTGACCCTTGCCTGGCTGACTCTCTGCTCCGTGTATGACCCTTGGCTGTCTGACTATCCATTCTGGTGCAGACCTGTGGCTCTGGCTGACTACCCGCTCCGTGTTTGACCCCTGTCACAGTCTGACTATCCATTCTGGTGCTGACCTGTGGCTCTGGCTGACTAACTACTCCATGTATGACCCTTGGCTAAGTCTGACTATCCATTCTGGTGCAGACCTGTGGCTCTGGATGACTACCCACTCTATGTTTGACCCCTGGCGTAGTTTGACCATCCATTCTGGTTCTGACCTGTGGTTTTGGCTGACTAAATGCTGACCTTTGGATAAGCCTGACTATCCATTATAGTGCAGACCTGTGGCTCCAGCCTACAACTACTCCTGTTGCCCTTGGGAATTGCAGTTACCTGTTCCTGTCCTAGTCCTGCTGGGTCATATCCCTGGTTCTCGGCTATCTCCAGTGAGACCCTCTTGAGCAGTCTCCTATTTCTGGTAGGAAGCTCTTGCTCTGGCTATGGGTTCATTTTCAACCTAGGATTTGGTATGCTGTGCTTCTATTTACCTATGTTTATTTAATAAAGGTGGAGTTCATTTTATGTACTTGTCTCTTGCATTTTCATTTAAATACCATGGCAGCATTGAAGCCATCTATCATAATTCTCAATATTGTTCTGTGCCAGATAGGTATACATTACTTTTTTGAAAGCAGTTACAGTATCTGCAAGCTCAACATCCCTAAGCAAAGAATTCCATAGCTTTACCCCCCTTATTGTAAAAAATCCCTGCCTTTATTTTAGTAGAACGCACCTTTCCTCTAGTCTTAATGGATGACCTCTTGATATTAGCTCAGCTCATTGTGTAAATAATTAATTGAATAGTTCTTTGTATTGACCTTGAATATATTTGTAAATGGTAATCATATGACCCCTTAGACGTCTCTTCTCTAATGTAAACAAACCCAGTTTGGTTAGTCTCTCTTTATAACTCAGATCCTCCAATCCCTTTATCAGTTTTGTTGCACGTCTCTGCACTTTTTCCAGTTCAGTGATGTCTTTTTTAAGAACTGGTGCCCAAAACTACGGATGGGCAAAAACTTTAATCTCCAATCAAAATTGGCAAAAAATTTCCACGAAAAGTGACATTTTCCTGCTTTTTTTCACCTAGCTCACTACATTGAAATCCCCACCATGTGAAAGTTTTCTCTACTTCTCTACAGCCATATAAAAGGGTGTCAGGCTCTCCCAGCAAGTCATTTTGTGTTTGTGAGAGGATAAAGCAGCATGTTTTTGAGCTAGAGACGATAGGCAAATAAGGGGGGATTGAAGCTTAGTTTGGGAAGTCTTTTAGGTAGGATATTTGTCCTCTGTATTAGGGGATTCTGGGGGCACTCTTGGGGAGAAGAAGGGAGGAAGAAGGTTGACCCAAATACCCCAAAATATCATGTGACTGACTGGCAAGACACAAGCAGTTGGGGTCTAAATTGCTTGCTGATTTTGCTTTTATTTTCTCTGTGCTGGGGAAGTCTGTGGAAAGAAGCTGTTGATTTTGTTTTTTAGTTTATATATATCTATATAGATGTAAAATAACAAACAAAATAAGTATCTTGTAATACCTTTTTTATTGGACTAACATAATTTTAGATTTACAAGATACTTATTTTGTTTGTTATTTTACATCTGCATCACTGGACTAATACGGCCACTCTATATATATATATATATATATATATATATATAATAATGATTTTTTTGGACTGACTGTGATATGATAGGGTGGACAACATACATAAAAATAAATACAAAAATAATAAGAAATGTATAAGTTGAAAGTGAGAGAGATGATGATATGGTCACAAAATCAGCTGAAAGAAAAAAGGTTCAGTCTTCCCCCACTGTCTATTTATAAACAGTTTGAGAGAACAATTGGAAAGTTTTAATATGGACAAGTAAAGGCATCTAAAAATACACAATAATCCTGCATTATCACCACTTCAAAATCCAACCCCCACTCAGCCACACACACCACTGTTGAGTAATTAGCAACAGAAGTCATTAATATCAATGGCCCTAGTATGATGCGCACTTCTTCTGCTGTTGGACGTGCAGAACCTACTAGTACTAAAATTGCAACATATAGCCCCAGTAGTAGTAGCCTCTCACGTTTTTTTATTTTATTTTTTCCATAAAGTGGTTTTACTGTCATTGCATTGGTGTTGTCCCATTTCTGCCTCTGGCTATAATGCTGCAACATTGAAAGGGTTGACCTCTCACATCTATTAGTGGTAGATTTTCCAGCTGATGCCACAAAGGTCTGCTGGTAGCATTTACTGGGCAAGCTCTTTTGTTTCTGCATTTTTCTTTACATTTCTTTTTGGTTGTTGGAGTCAGGAGGTGTTGAAGGGGTCAACTGCCCAATATTAGTGGGATGTGTTGACACATTGATTCTGCGAGAGTCCACTAATGGCAGATATTGGGTATTTAATTTTTTATTTTTTGATTCAGTATTTGCTAGGATAGGTGGGCATTGGGAGAGCTGCTAGTACACTATTAAAGTGATATGCTCGCTATAGTGATCCATGGTTATAGTTTTCAATTACATAATTTTGCTTTAATTTTACACAATAATTCTAGTGTATTGGGCGGTCACCTGGGCACTTTTGTCTGCTGGTGCCTGAACGATTGTAGCGCTCGTCCTCTCATCAGCAATTCAGTGGGGGGTAGGTCTTTACTATATACACATGCTTCTAGGGAAAGTATAATTGACACACAATGTTTATGTGTTTGCATGGTTTTAATCATTTTTAATAAAGTTATATTTGGATACTAACCATAGTAGTTTTTCTCTTATTGGAAAAATCATTATTGTATAGGCGCTGTGAATGTATTTATGTATTTTTGTTTTCTTTATATTTTATAATGGAAATATTGTTCATTGAGGCATGTAGTTAGGGTGCATTTTAATGGTAATTTGCAGATTTTTCAATGTTGTAAATGTGTGTGCCAAGATTTCCCTCATTTAAAATAACACCTATGTCATAGAGTGCCATACATGCCACTGCCACCACGTCAGCTGCCACAAGTTATGTTGTTGAATTTATTATGACCTCTAGTCCCCCTAAAACAGACTATTTTGCACAAGTGGACAAAATCTAATAATCCACGATCTGCTCACCAAATGATTTCTATTTTCTGACTAGTTGAGAATATTTAGTCAGACCAAGCACAGCTGCTTATGATTGTTAAACTTTCATTCCTAGCCAGTCACATCTCAGTTATGATTCACCAACTACTATATATTCCATCAATGAGCATTTTATCAATGAAATACAAAATAGTCGGTTATAGGTTTACTATCTGGAATAAAACAATGCACTGGTCACATCTACCAAGTAAACCACTATAAGTAGGAACTTTAGAAAAAATACCTCCCCTGTTATAACACATCACATTTATGAAGGCCTTCTAAACTATGTCTAAAATGTTAATAATGTTAGATAAGCAAAGACAAAAAATGTAAAAGGCGCTATTTGTAGGACAAACACCGGATATATATAAAATAATAAAAACAATAATATATAATAGATAATAGTAACAGTACGCTATCAATCCAATAGTCTGGAAGTGGACAGACCAAAAAATCCAATGAAGAACAAACAAGGAAAAAGCGCTCTGTTAATATATCAATAAATAATATATATTGTATATGAATGACATATATATGTCATCCACATATAAAAAGACTCTCTAAAAAAGCAAAAATCACAATATATATAAAAACAATATAACACAACCTGAATCACTGGACCTCACAGTACATATAAACCATGTATCCAGTGATAAAATAATACAACGTGTTCAGAATACTGAAACACTGTTGCTATTGAAACTGCTTAAACAATTCGCTATAATGCTGGCCAGCATATATACTGAAAAGTCCACTAAATATATAAATCCAATGGGAATACAGCGAGGATAAAAATAAATGAATGTCCTCTTCCACAACTCGGCCTCCAAATAGAATTGGCAACATATATATCTCCACTAATCTAGTGGTTAGATTGTATAATGAAGGAAAAGTTCCGCTCTATCTAGCGGCTAAATGGCGTCGATAACAAGCGTGGATTCCACCCGCTCTATCTAGCGGTAACACTCCAGAATGTAAATAGAGTGAATCTGACCTGATCTAGACTTGATTGTAGTCACTTCCAGCCAAGATAATACACAGGCTCCCTGGTCAGAATAAGTTACCTGACCGCACTGGTACCGGATCCTTTGTGCACTTCATGCGCACGAACCTGCTGGGTAAGACACAATAATCCGTCACGTGGGATAGGTCAACACACAATCCTCGCTTGTACCAAATCCTTCAGCGTCCTTGAACACCAATACACGTGATCAATCCAGTAGTAGCCAATACTGTCGGCCGAATGCACTAAAACTCCCAATTATGTAATGTGGAAATAGACTCTTCTAAAAGCAGTATCTTCAAGCAGTAAAACCACTATGGGTACAAGCCAACGCGTTTCGTATCAAAGATACTTCATTAGGGCCAATCTTAGATAAGGGTTGAGCAATACGATGCCTTCCAGCTGGACTACAAATCCCATCATCATCATCCACCATCCAAAGGTGAAGGATGATTGAAGTTGTGGTTCATGCTACTCACTCCTGTTTGTTGTTTGTTGCAGTGTGAAAACCTTGGGTTATGTTAATATAAAGAGACCTAATGGATAACTAGTATTTCACAACACTGCTTTCTGGACTTTCTGTAGATATCTTGGCCTTCATAACTATTTTACACTCTAGAATAGAAATTTAAGTGCCCAGTGGGGTTTCATCTGTTTTAAATATTGTAAATGTGTTTGAATTTATTGGAAATAACAATATTAATTGGGGAATGGATGATATAGCACTATATATTATATCTGTTTTAAAGAGAGAAACAGATAGCTTTGTCCCTTCTGCCAATACTAAAGCTACATAAACGTCACAGCCAATTTCAGTGAAAACTCAGCTAATCCTGTCACCAATAAGACAGTAAATATGTTCTATGTTTCTGTAAACAGAAGGTGACAATGGTGGTGGGGATGGGTAGTTAGAAATTGAAATCACTCTGATAAAGCTTCTTGAAATGGTTGTCTTTAGTTTTTTACCAATTATTTAATTAGAAATGTTGCCAAACCAAGAAATACAGTATCATGATTGTGTACAGTAAATGAGGATAAGTTTAACCACTTTACAGTGTGTTGGGCACCCTTCTGATCCTTAAGGAGTTAAAGGACAACTGTCATTAGATAGTTGCCCTATTGCTCATCTGTTCCTCTGGAATCAGACCTGCTGATTAAGCTAAGTCTGCATTGTGAGCATAAGGGAGAACAGATCTATGGTAGATGCACATCTACACCTGGAGTGTGTGGCTGGTTTTTCTACCAAGTATGCTCCCATTAGTGCTGAATAAGTAAAACATGATAATTGTCCCTTAAAAACTGGCAGTGGGGATAGGTCAGCAAATGCTCATATATTTTTCTTTACGTCGAAGAACTATGTCTGTAGGATATATTTGCTTCAAATCTAAGATAAATTTCAAAAGGGCCATCTCAGGCACTACCAGACAAGAATCCCACCCTTAGTCCACCTTCACCACATCATCACTTGTAACTTGACTCCACTTCCAGATACAACCACTTGGCACAGAAAACAAAATTGGCCTATAACATAAAAAACAGTTTAACCCCTTGGCTATTATAGAGGTCTATAATGCATTACTGTTCAATATATGTAGGAATCATGTCTAACATCCAAAGGATTAAACTATTACTTGGAAAGAGGTATGTAAATTTGTAAATAAATTGGCCTATGTTAACCAGGAGTGGGTGTCTGGTAAGTCATGCAATATCATCAAAGTGATGAGATACAATAAGGTATATAACAAATATAATCTCATGAGACAATGGTCAGAAGGGGAATACTTCATCCACTGATTTGACACTCATATTGAGATATTAAACCATCTCCGTTTGGGGATCTTGGAAAGCTCAGTCAGCTACTTGGAGAGGAAAATCAAAGACCTTTATCACTTCTTATAAAAATAAGTTGCTTAATAAAATTATAACAGATGAGAGTGGGTAGGGTGTTAGCCGTAGAAATACAGGAGGCAAATATAATCAACTTGATACCTTTATTGGCTAACTAAGCAGATTTATGATGCAAGCTTTCAAGACCTCTTAAGTCTCTTCTGTATAACATATCCTATATAATAATTTGCTAAATTGTTTGGCAGAAGCCTTCATGCGCAGTAGAGATGGCTGTGCGTGCTGTAGTCATGAGCACTACAGACTGCCCACGCCACAGCTGATAACAGAGCGGGGCTCCGAATTCAGACCGTAGTCCTTGACTACAGTCTGAATTCGGAGCACCCCAGTCCTTATTAGCCATGGCACGGGCAGTCTCTACTGTGCACGGCTGCACCGCAGCTGTTGCTGGGTGGCACTGTGGCCCTTCAACTAGTATTTATATAATTCAGCCATATTATTTGATAAAGTGGCTTTGACAGCTGCAAAGCAGCAGATTTTGCTCCTTTGATCTAGAGAGAACATCTTCAGTCCATCCTGGATGCCCTTACCATGAAAGTGGACACGAATTGCTATCAGAACTGTGCTCATTGCATGAGAATCTTAATTTTGGCTCTTGCACTCTGTCTGTTTCAGCTTGAAAAAAAAAAAAACTACCAGCAAATGTCATGTCTGCCTCTAACAAAAGTCATCACTTGAACAAGGGTACTAGGGTAAAACTCATAAGGGCCAGTAGAATTTTGTGCAATGTATTGTGAAACAATGTATTGTACACCCCCTCTGGTCCTTAAAGTGATAGTAACACATGAAATTACATACATTTAATTCGGTAGGTATTTAAAGAATAAATTGATTGTGCCATTTACCGATCTCTCAAACCTTTATGGTTTGGGAGATATCAGTCTGCAAAGTTCCCCCTTTCCTCCCCTTGTGCTGACATAAGCTTTCTAACTTAGAGACGGAGATTCTAGTCCATAGACCATCCTTCGGCTCTTCAGCAGAGCCATAATTGCGGTAGTTACAAACAAATACTTCATCTGAATGGTCTACAGCGTGTGCTTGCAAACCAGGCACACATTGTAGACCATTCAAATGAAATATTTCTTTGTAACTACCGTGATCACAACTCTGCTGAAGAGCCGAAGGACAGTCTATGGACTAGAATCTCCGTCTCTAAGTTAGAAAGCTGACGTCAGCACAAGAGGAGGGACAGGGGAACTTTGCAGACTGATATCTCCCAAACCATAAAGGTTTGTGAGATCGGAAATGTTACAATTAATTTATTTTTTTAATATCTACCAAATTAAATGTATATAATTTCTTCAATACTTTGGTTTCCAAATATCAAGCTGTTATATTTTCTGTTATTTTATTGTGAATGTATTAACCCTTTGAATGCTCTGGACACCCCTATGGCACTCAAAGGTTAATGTTATATTGCATGGTAACTATCCTACAGCAGTTTTTTCTAGCAAGAAAGACTTAAAAGAGCATATTTAATTTAATTTAATTTTCCTAGGACACATTTTCATCCACATCATAAAATATCAAGTGATTTTCATTTTACTTCTGAAACCTTATAAGGCAGCCAGTTAGCAGTAAGGAAACATTATGTTATATTCCAGTGAACATAGTAAAACTTTAAATTTCCCATAAATATAGGTCATTCAATTACATCGTGAAAGTGTGATTTTTTTCATCGTCCAGTACATGATATATGTACAAGAAAATTACCAGAAAGCTCTCAGCTGGATCGGATCTCTACCTTATATTTAGATGCAGTCATATATTACTGCTGATAATGTGATGTCAGTGAATAGATTGGAATTTTTCACTGTCTTTTATCAAGATAAATTGTTCTGTCAATAGTAAATGGCTGGTAAGTATTAGCAGTCTGCACACTATATGGCTTTTCATTCCAAGCAAAAATAGTGTTTAATGCTTTTGCGCAAAATCTATGGCTATGACACTCCCTACTCCCAATTTAACTGCTTTTTAAAAGCAAGATTTATATCTGTAAATTAGGAGCTTTGTTACCAGATTATATCACGCATCATAAACCTTGGGTCAATAGAGAGGAGGATTTCCTCTTTAGTTCAATAGTATTGTTAAGCCATTGTGTGATCAGCTGCAAAAAAAAAGAACTTTATCTTGGCATCCTTCCATTTACACCTCCACAGTGTCCCACAGTAGCAATATGCTCATTGGCCTTTTACTTTCAATAGGTTTTCTAGTAATTGGCTATTTCACACTTGTAAGGCTTGATCTGTCACAGTGCAAAGGGCAGACACCAAGGCTGTCAGGGTCCAGCAAACTGGTCATTCATCAAGTATTATCAGCTCTTACAACACTAGAAGAATCTCGTGAAGCCTTGTTTTATCTGTTGGCTAGCACTCCCAGTGTAATTCTATTGCAAATGTGATATAATTATTTGGGGAACATGAGCATCACCTTGTCACATCTAATAAAACATTTGCAAACTGGCACATGTTAGGGAACAAAATTTAGCTGTGAATATCATCTGTGAGAATCCTGTGAATTTTAAAAGATCCCTGAGCAAATACTAAGACTTATACAAGTTGTGAGTGACATTTAAAGATTATAGATGATCTCATTATTATGCATAAATGTGTGGCCTATCAGTGCCACTTTACTTGTTTATTGTTTATTCATCCTTACATTAATTTTTTCATTACTCATGTAAGCGTGTAACTGAGTAATAAAGAAACTGCCTGTAAATTTGTCGCAAAGTGACATAAAGGAATGTATAAACTTTTAGCATGTATGGTGCTAACTACAGTCAGCCAGCTTTTTGGAAATGTGAAATAGAAATGTTCTTGTCCAAATAAGATTTGTGTTGCCTCATATATATCAATAGATTTACAAAAAACAGCAAAACTAAAAGTAGTTTTTTTATAAGAAATAACTCTTAATACTAATAACCTGTTCTTAGTGGAGGTACAGGTATATAGTGATAGAGTATAAGCTATGTATAAAAAAGAATCTAATCTAATTAGCAAATATTCTGTGAATTTTCTCAAAATATTCTCAGACATAATTATAAAATTGATTTTCCTCCTTTATAAATATGACCCATTGTTGCAAATTATAGCAACAATTCTTAAACATACACTAAGAATGGTTTTACATCTCCCTCATAGTATATAATAGGTAGTAATCATACAACAGCTTAGGAACAATGGGGGGTTTATAAAACTGGAGTAATAAATTAAGTGTACATAAAACTGATGAAAAATGACATAAAGGTATGTATAAACGTTCAATACAAAAAAAGCAGCGCAGGAAAAAAGCCTTCTAATTGTAGTATTTATTATTCTTCTGATGCCAACACCTTCACCCGATGCTCTTAAAAAATTACTCACATGTAGCGGAGGCTATTCAAGACCGCCTCAAAATCGTAATAGCGCTCCTGGTATAAACCCCAGGACAGTTGCCCACATCAGTTTTCCTCCAATCCTTCAGTCCTTCAGCTTACACTGAAAAAGGAATCTAGGGCTAGTCTTTATCTTACAGTAGATACATACCCATGTAGATATATGAATGCCTAGGGTTCCTTTAGTTATGGGGATAGTGAGAATATAAAGAGCACTAAGGCTTTAAATAGCAAATGGTAGCCAGAATTTAATATTACAAACTTTAGAACATATATGAAATAAAAATACAAAATGTATCTGGGAACTTCTCTACCTGTTTCAGAACAGTTGCTACTTCTTTGGGATCTAGCTTGTATAAACGTTCAGCAAATTTTCTCTAGGTATTCAGTCAACTGATTTTTAAAAAGTGGAGTAGAATTTGTTGCAGCATTTGCATAAAGACATTTACTGATTGCTTTAAATATTAACGGTAGGTATAACCTGTTTTGATGTAAGCTTATATACTATCACTATATACTATGCATGAGAATAAACATTTTCATTAGCAAATTTTCGCAGAATGTTCTCAGACATATTTATAAACTTGTCTTTACTCCTTTAAAATATGACCCATTGTTGTGAACGGTTCCGACAATTCTTAACAATACGCCATATTTCAAATGGCCAAAGAAAGACACTTTTGTTTTACGAGGTGTTGCTGGTTGTGGGGCTTGTGGGTGGGGCATTTATGGAATTTTTTGGTAATTTTATGAGAGACTGACACCTTTAGTGTAACTGAATAAATGATTTAGCACAAAACAAAGTATTTTATTGACACAGAATAATGTATAAACACATTTACTGACGTTTAAATAAACATTAATGTTAGTTTTATTGCTGTGGAGCAATGTGATACTCTTATATACACACCATACAATCTGATCTCCTAAACAGAGGGACATCAAGATGTGAAAGAGGGACACTTATGAGATATGATACTTTGCAAAGTAAATGGCTTTCCCCGGAATATTTCCTCTTTTTCTTTTGAACAAAGGAAGATTAAATGCACATTAATTTGGAAAGAAAGTGATTTGAAGCCAAAGCAGCCTGGGTTGTAATTGACAATTGCTAGTTTGCTGATACAGTAAACCACCAATTAAAATGTCAAAGTCATTAGTAGGTAAATATGCATATATAGGAACTTTTGAGGTTTTACTCGGTTTCTCAGTGTTTTCCCCCAGATTTCAGGGTGAAGAAACAAACTCTTAGGGTGACCTAGTCTAGTGCTGACTGCTACATAATCTGAAAGAGATGACTGCTTCTTTAGGCTCGAAATTGGTGCCACTTCTATCAGGGTGAAGCCCTGCTTGTGTGTGTGTGTCTGTGTATTTGTGTGTGTCTGTTTATGTGAGTGTGTGTCTGTTTATGTGAGTGTGTGTGTTTGTCAGTGTGTACAGTGTTGCGGGGTCTTCTCAAATGAACACAGGTGAATCAGTCATTCAGAAGGATCTGTCTGAGATAATGAGATGCAGATGTGTTTAACTGAGGCGTTCCAGAAAATAGGCACTGTTGGGGGGTTGATGAAATGATTGAGAACCTGGTAATTTTTCATCTAAATGTTATTATAGCTCAGTTTTATTTTTTTTTTTAATAAAACTGCAATGTTTTATTCTGGTCATAAGGTGATGCTGTTCCTATCGCTTATAATGAGAGCCATAGTCAATTACTCAAGCTCACGCATCATAACAAAAATGTAATCTTAGACATTAGATGGAACTGTTAGTAACAGATGAAAAAAAAGTCTGAGCTATAATAATTTTGAATCAAAAAAGTAGAAGAACCTTTGTTTTATTCAGAAGCCCTATAACATAAATTTGTCATTAAAAACAACGTACTGGTCTTTTTAGTTACCAGTATGGTGTATTTCACATTTACTTTTCACTTGAATACAATACAACTACATTGCACACTAATTGAATTCCTATTTATTATAAGAGAAAATCAATCATGTTCAGAATTGCTGAAGGATAACCCACCATGAAACATGTCTGCTTTGGTGAGATGGAAACTTGCAACACCAGAATATATGTAAAGAGAAGAATGATTTAAAATGCTATTAAACATTTTTGATAATCAATTTCAAGTTTTGAGAGAATGCCCAATTGTGTTCATAAACCTACTAGTCAAGTATCTAGATGTTATGTTGACTAGTTGAATAAATGGAGTGACATTGAAGCACATCTAATTGTAATAAATCTCAAGATAATGTATCGAGCCTCAAGTGTTCAGACCCATAATCCTACTTTATCCATTTATTTATAAAGCTCAGTCATCTCCAGAAGTAATAGGTATGAAAAAATCTGGCATGGAAGGCCATGGACATGCCACATCAAATTGACTCATGTAATATGTTTAGTTATTTTCATGTCTGATTTACACAGTAATAATGTACAGCCTGTGAGAACAGACATAGATTGTTGAGGGCATTTGAATATGTGGTGATTATGTCACTACTCAAGATCCAGACTTTAATATACTTAGACAAGCAAAAACAATTCTGGATCAAATCAAATTCACCCATAGGGTAGACAAAATCCCATTGGTTGAAATAGGGTTTTTAACCCTTTGAATGCTAGAGGACCAACACATTGCAAAACAAAGTTTTGAAGACCTCTCTTGCATTCAAGGGGCTAAAAGTCTGATTTAAAAGGATAGTAATACTTACTAAGTAAAAAAAAAACAACATAAACACATACACATATATATTTTGCTAAGAGTTTGTAAGGATGCAGTCATGTGCAGTAGAGACTGTCCGTGACGTGGCTGATATGGAGCGGGGCGCTCCGAATTCAGACCGTGGTCCTCTCTGCACACCAAAGGGGTCTCCTTCTGGTTTTCTTGCATGATAAATGCCTCCCTCCCATACTTCATTTTCTTTGTGTCTTTGCTATCCATAAAACTGGAGACTGTTGCTTCTGTGAGAGAGTTACTTAGAGGTGAGAGGGAGTTCTGCCTCCTAGGGTAGCTACCTAACCCCAAGGTTGCTGTATTCCACAAGGACTAAGAGAAAATGATATATATATCGGTAAGTACACAACAATCCCTTTATTTTGTAACTAAAACCATTGTTTTCAGGGTGATTCTTTTTTTTTGCTGAACAGTCTTTTATAGTTAGAAATAAAGGTATTTTCTGCTTATTCACTTTCTCAATGACAAAGGGGCACCAAAAATAAATAAAAATAAGTTAATATATTTCAAAACAAATTTTGTAACTTTTACAGATATTTGTAATACATTCTATACTTTGTTTGATATTGAGATACATGCCCCGTTCACATGGACAAAACCAAAGAAGCTCTGCAGTGTCGGCTATGTCACAGATGGTGAAAAATAACATGCTGGACGATGGTACCTTTCTCAAAGAAGACGGTCACATCATCTCAATATACAAAAGTGCAGTTGCAAATTTATTCTGTTCCCTTAGAAATGCAGTATACCTGCAGAAAAGAAAGTCTGCAGAGCTTTCACATGAGCGTTGTTGGAGGTCATGAACCAGTGCTCATCACAACCTCCAATTAGTGACCAACCCACGTGGGTTCCAGCCAGTAACACCACTATATGCTAACGGAGCCCTTGAATGTTAAAGGTGTCGCCAGCACATGGGTTCTTGATGTGATGGGGACATCTTTAACATCTAGAAATAAGCTTTACTTTGTTTTTAATTTAAATGTTTAGCATTTTATTGGATGTAACATTCTGGAAGTAACCATTTGTCTTTCTAAAATACATCACTGAGTAATAAAGGAAAGGGGTATCATTCCAATTTTGCAAACCACTCAGGTAGCAGATTTTATTCACAGTATTATCATCTTAAAGGGTTAGTAATGTTTCATAATAAAAGCAGCTCTAATTAATCATCATAGTATTTGGACTTTGGAGAGTGTTATTCCAACACTGTCAGAGTTATAGTTCAAGAGTAATTCATTGACAAAGTGTCCCTCTCCCGCCCCTTTTACTGATGTAACACTGCTCAGCCAGAGCAGAAGGGAGGTGTCCAGGTAGACTGCAGAGAGGGACAATCTTCAATTAAGATAAGGGAAAAAGCTGAAAAGCTTGTCAAGGGGGGAAGGGCTTTCATTGTTCTCATAGGAAGAATATTGTCCCTTGCTGTTATCTGTCTGGTCTATGGACTGCATTCCACATCTGAGAAGAGATTGCTTACAATAGGTAAAAGGAGGGAGGGGGAAACTTTGCTTGTGAATATCTCTCAAACCATAAAGGTTTGAGAAATAAGACTTATATCGTTCTTCATGTTTTTTTAATGCCTACAAAATAAAATAAAGATAAAACGATGTATTACTATCCCTTTAAGTGTTTTGAAAAAGGAACAATAGATAGACACAATATGTGTGGACTCAGAATAAAGATCATGTTCCCATTCTAAACTCTTGTGATACATTTCCATGGGGGTTATGCACTAAGGTGTGATAAACAGATGATAAAGTGGAGACGACTTCTCCAGTGATATAATTTCTCCAATTCCTATGGAGAAGTGTTATCTCTGTAGAAGTCATCTCCTTCATGCCTTAGTGCATCCCCCTAGTGCTCTATAAGCATCCTGTCATTTTCGATATCTTTTTCTTTGGAGTCTAATGATTACTAATGATTTGAAAAGTTTAATGGGAACCCTCACGGGTCCAAATCATACACGTAATTCACATATACACAATGGGTACAAACAGTAGTTATTGCAAGATACACATGGGAGGCTCTACCGGCCTTGCCAATATACCGGACAAGGCAGCCTGGAGGTTTACACGATGCACTGAAAGTGGCTTTACCGGCCTTGCCAATATACCGGGCAAGGCAGCCTGGAGGTTGCACTACAAGCTGGTTGTGGCTCTACCGGCCTTGCCAATATACCGGGCAAGGCAGCCTGGAGGTACACGCCAACCTGAATGTGGCTCTACCGGCCTTGCCAATTTACAGGGCAAGGCAGCCAAGCAGACAGAGGAACAGCTCCACTAATGCTGCATAGATGGAGCAACAGCATAAGATGGAACAGTGGAGTGAACCAGTCTCCCAACCAAGGAGACCCAACCGGTTAGCAACGGAGACAGCAACAACCGGTGGAAGTACAGTAACCAAGTGTCATTTGTAGAACAACAGTATAGCCCACCCGGTTCTACACAACTAGATTAGCAACCGGTGGATGGAGTAAACCAGCAAAGCGTACTGGACTAACAGGTGCTTAACCGGCTCTATACAGTGGAATCAGCAGCTGGTGGATGGTGGAGAAAACCTGTACTGATACTGGTTAACAATAGCACTCACACGGCTCTAAACTAGCGGAATGAGCAGCCGGTGGATGGTGGAGTAAACCAGTACTGCGTACTGGATAAACGAAGCGCCCAACCGGTACTAAACAAGTGGAAGTAGCAACCGGTGAATTGGCGTAAACCAGTACCACATACTGGATAACGTAAGCCCTACCGGTACTATACAAGAGGAATCAGCTACCGGTGATAAGGAGTAAACCAGTACCGCGTACTGGAATAGCGAACTGCCCAACCGGTTCTATACAAGCAAATCAGCAACCGGAGAGATTGGTGTAAACCAGTACAGCATACTGGATAAGCGAATTGCCAACCGGTTCTATACAAGCAAATCAGCAACTGGTGAAATAGGAGTAAAACAGTACCGCGTACTGGATAAGCGAATTGCCCAACCGGTTCTATACAAGCAAATCAGCAACCGGTGAGATAGGAGTAAAGTAGTACAGCGTACTGTATAAGCGTATGCCCAACCGGCTCTATACAAGCAAATCAGCAACCTGTGAGATTGGAGTAAACCAGTACAGCGTACTGGAGAAGCGTATGCCCAACTGGTTCTATACAGGCAAATCAGCAACCAGTGAGATTGGAGTGTACAGAGATCAGAATGTCGCCATAGCGACTTCAGCAGCCAGACGGATAACCAGCAGCAGCAACAGCAGACAAGCCAGGACCACCACAGGAATGACAGCACCGCCAACCAGGTCAGGAACGGAAACAGGAATGACAGCACCACCAACCGGGTCTGGAACGGAGCAGGAACAAGGCAGGAGAGGCACTGGCTACAGGAGCAATGCTGGTACTGATAGCAAGCGAAACAGGCCCAGGATACAGGTACTAGGCAGGTGACTGCTGACATAGAGAAACCACGAAAGGGCAACCAAAGGATGCCTCAGCTCAGTCTATAAAGTCAATCCTGGGCGGGCAAAAGACAGGTGGCCAATGGAGAGTACACACACCTGACTGACAGCACAAGTAAGCAATCACGGGCACCGTGATAAGGACCTATCAGTATGAAATAATAAACAAGCTCAATTTATTAAAATATAATGATCCCTCTAAAATGCTATGCAATGACAGTGACTTTACTCAGTACATAAGAAGACTGCGGCTGAACACATATAATAATGCATTTTAAAGCAGAAGATTGGTAGAGTAAAAGTGATACCTTTCTTAGCTAACTGAGTTAGAATGCAAGCTTTCAAGACAACTTAGGTCTCTTCATCAGGTCTTTTAGTGCATTTGTAAAGGAATACTAACCCTTTATTTTGACTTGACATATTCCTTTTTTTTTTTTTTGTATATAACTTTTTTTAATCTTAACCTATTTTTTATGTCTCTGCCAGTTAGCTGCTTGAATCCCCAGGTGGTTTTCTGCTCAATAAAACTCATAAGCAGTATGTAATACAATGTTATAGTTTCTCTACAGCACTGAATAGTCTGTCTGCTCCCTATTTTACATTGTTTATTTTTTATAATATTATATTTGCTCTCATGGTCCCTGAATGAAAGCTCTCTGTAAACAGCTCATTGTCAAGGATATAAGTTAAAAAAAAAAAAAAGATGAAGCTGAATGATCAATAAAATGTTTGTACAGTTTAACTATACATATTATGCGCTCAAAGAATATCTATAGCCAAAATAAAGGGTTGTTTTTCTTTAAATGTGTTAAGCCTAACTAATTTTGGGGCATAATTTTCCTTTAATGGCTGTATCCTTTTAAAGGCATAGTAATGTTTCATAATAAAAGCAGCTCTAATTAATCATCATAGTATCTGGACTTTGGAGAGTTTTATTTCAATTCTGTCAGAGTTGTAGTTCAAGAGTAATTCAATAATAAAGTATCCCCCCTCCCGCCCTTTTTACTGATGTAACACTGCTCAGCCAGAGCAGAAGGGAGGTGCCCAGGTAGATTGCAGAGAGGGACAATCTTTAATTAAGATAAGGGAAAAACCTGAAAAACTTGTCAAGGGGGGCAGGGCTTTCATTGTTCTCATAGGAAGAAGATTGTCCCCTGCTGTTATCTGTTCTGGTCTTACAACTAGATTCCACATCTGAGAAGAGATGGTTTACACTAGGTAAAAGGGGCGGGAGGGGGAAACTTTGCTTGTGAATATATCTCAAACCATAAAGGTTTGAGAGATAAGACTTATATCGTTCTTCATGTTTTTTTAATGCCTACAAAATAAAATAAAGAAAAAAAAGCATTACTATCCCTTTAATTAAATTCTTAGTTTGTTGCTTTTGTTATGTTTATGTTCCCTGCTCATTTTCTCTGGAGTACTGCTTTGCTGTGTAAAAATAGTGGACAGCATAATTACTAATTATCTTCTAATTGTGATCTGTTCAGGAGATAGATTGTGGATTCAGGGGGCTAATGTACTAAGAAGAAACAGTGCAATATTGGGATAAACTAACTGCACTAGAGGGGACATGAACATTTACATTGATTTAAATGGGGCTTTTAACCCCTTGTATGACAGAGTTCACCAAGGCATTCCTGAACAATGAACTGAAGACCTTTTTTTCGCATTCAAGGGGCTAAAATCCACATTAAAAGGTATAGTAATGTGTTACAAAAACAGCAGCTACAATTAATCTTCATAGTATTTGGGCCACTGAGAGTGTTATTTCAATACTGTCAGAGTTGTAGTTCAAGAGCAATTGAATGATAAAGTATCACCTTGCTGCCCCTTTTACCTAGTGTAAGCCACCTCCCCTCAGATGTGGAATCTAGTCCCTTTACCAGACAGCTCACAGAAAGGTACAATCTTCTTACTGTGAACATAAGGAAAACCCTGAACCTCTTGACAGGTTGTTAAGGTGTTTCCTTATCCTCACTGAAGATTGTCCCTCTCTATGATCCTTCTTGCTACTGTGAGGTGAGCAGCATTACACTAAGTAAAAGGGGCGGGAGGGGGAAAAGTTATCATTCAATTACACTTGAACTACAACTCTGACAGTATAGAAATAACACTCTCCATGGACCAAATACCATGAAGATTAATTGGAGATGCTTTTATTATGAAACATTATGATCCCTTTAAATGAATGTGCATTTTGGGACATGGTATTTCATCCCCCGTGGTGCAGTTTATGCCATAATTGTTTGAGTTTTTACTCTTCAGCCTCATAACATCATTTGTGACACACAGAGCTTAATTTAAAGGGATAGTAATACTTAAAATGTAGGGTTTATCCCCCTGAGTAAAACAAGAGTACTCCCACTGCTGAAAGGTGTTTCATTCAAAAGTTATTAATTTTCGAAGTTGAATTTTTTAGGTGCAATATCACAGTGGCCTGAAATTGTACAGTGGTGCTGTTGCTACACGATCCTATGGACAGCTCTGGTCCCGGGACCATAAATCTCCATAGGATGGTGTAGCAACAGCGCCACTGTACAATTTCAGGCCACTGTGATATTGCACCTAAAAATTCAACTTTGAAAATTAATAACTCTTGAATGAAACACCTTTCAGCAGTGTGAGTACTCTTGTTTTACTTAGGGGGATAAACCCTACAACATATTTTTTTTTACATTTTAAGTATTACTATCCCTTTAACCCCTTGAAGACCAGAGGGGTATGTAATGCCTTGCAAACCCTGGTCTTCAAGGTGTTAAAACAAATGTATACAGTGCTGAGGTACAGAAAAAACTTATGAGGTACCTTCAGAGGAGGTGAAAAACGTGTTTGAGAACTACACAAAAAATTAGCACTAAATTATTTAACAAATATATAACACAATACATAAGCAAGTCACTTTTAACCCTTCGAGTGCTGGAGGGGTACGCAATGCATCACTCTGGCACTCAAAGGGTTAAAAGGTTATGCCCTGTGAAAATAGGTGTTACATTTATCAAATGTGGATTAAACCCTATATTACTGGAGAAATCTCCATCACATTGTGAAAACCTCTTTATCACCCAAGGGGTTGATGACATCAAGTAATTATTATTTTTTTTTCTTTGCAAACTGTTGTTACGATTTATGTCTAACCTGCAGGAAGATGCTCTATATTATAACCTGTACTCCATAGAACATTCTTGCAATACAAAATGACATGGAAATATCTCCCCGACATTTGAAGGACTCTTAAATGTAACTAGTTTCAAGAGCCTTTGTGATAATAAGAAAATGATTTGCCATATGGTTCAGACAATTGCGATCCTCTCTGTAAAATGGGATTATGTACAAAATATAAAGTCTATAGTAGCTAAAGCCAAGCACACAGCTGGCTCTGATAATACCAACAAATGGCTTCATCTGTCTCAATGTCACGTAGTAGTTGGCAACATGAGATTCATCTCAGAGTGCAATTAAAATCTACATCATCTTTGAGAAAGGTAGTAGAGGTGCTGACATCAGAGCTGTGCCATATTCATCCTCTGCTCATTGTACAAGAAGAAGGATGTTTCCATTTTCACCCTTCTGCACCAGTGATCTGCTGTTTGCTTCACTGTCAATAATCATCAACTGCGTGCTGAATGGGTGTCCATCACATTGCTTCTCAATGTGTTGGACATTCCTTTGGAACTCAAAGGGTTGATTGTTAATCTGGTTCCCCTATATAAACAAATATTTCAGTATCTACTGAAATTAGACAAATTATTGTTTCCCTTATTTTTATATGGAGTTATATATTCACTTTTAGATCTCATCTTGTGTTATGTGCTTAAAGTGGAAATGTCACCTTAAAGGTATAGAATTGGTTACATATTAAGGTAAAATCAATTCTTCTACATACTTTTTTATGATCATGCGTACCTTTGTAACAGTGCATAATGTTGTCATTTTTGTTTTATTCTATATTAACCCTTTGAGTGCCAGAGAGGTATCTAGTGCAATGCATTGGACGCCTTTTTGGCACGCAAAGGGTTAAAGTGATCTCCTCCCAACCCTTTTCCATACATCACGATGCATCCCTTCAGATCTGGAATCCGGTCAGTGGACCTGACAGACTGCAACAAGGGAAAATCTTCTGTCTGTCAGTATAAGGAAAACAGAAGATTGGCCCTCGATACGAACCATCCAGACTGACTTGCTGCTCTTAGGGGATACATCATGAAGTATGGAAAAGGGGAGGGAGGGGAGCACTGTTACAAAGGTACACATTATTATAAAAAGTTGTAAAAGAATCAATCGTACCTTAATATGTCACCATTACTATCCATTTCATTCAAGCTTGCTTATTTGAAAACTACATTTAAAACTGCTTATATGTCATGTTAACAAAAGGTCCAGCAGATGCACAGTTAGGAGATATTCACACTTCCATGACATGCCAGGACCATTGTCAGTCACTGGGATTTAAAGGGTTAATGCAATAAAAATGTATTTTGTTGGGAATCAGTGGGTTAGAGCTATTTATCAGGATGTATAACATCTTGAAAACATAGTATTATAGATTATTGATGTCTAGGTTTTTTGATTCTTATCTTTTAGGAAACAACAATATATTCACCAAACACCCATAAAACTTTGAAAAAGACATCAAAAAGAAAATACATGTATGTAAATCTTTTGTTTTCAGATGGAAACATTCCAAGAACTCAAACGATCCATATGGAATTTTAATTATATTTTAACAGCTGTTTCATCTAATTGAAGGATTTTAGGAAGGTGATTGTCTTCCCAATGTAATTAAAGAGTTAAGCCTAATTTGGTGTTGTCAAAACATGACTAAATACCAGTCGTGTTTAATAATACAAGTAAACAAACAATTAATGAAAGAGACATGAATTTCACCTGTGGAAGTTTTCCAGAGAGACATTTTAAAGGGATAGTAACACTTCGTTTTAACTTTATTTTATTTTGTAGGCATTAAAAAAACATGAAGAATTATATAAATCTTATCTCTCAAACCTTTATGGTTTATGAGATATTCACAAGCAAAGTTCCCCTCCCCGCCCCTTTTACCTAGTGTAAGCCATCTCTTCTCAGATGTGGATCAGGTTGTATGACAGGACAGATAACAGAAGGGGACAATTTTCTTTGTATGAAAACAATGAAAGCCCTTCCCCCCTTGACAAGTTTTTCAGCTTTTTCCATTATCTTAATTGAAGATTGTCCCTCTCTGCAGTCTACCTGGGCATCTCCCTTCTGATCTGCTTGAACAGGGGGGGGAAACTTTGCTTGTGAATATCTCTTAAACCATAAAGGTTTGAGAAATAAGACTTATATCGTTCTTCATGTTTTTTTAATGCCTACAAAATAAAATAAAGTTAAAATGAAGTATTACTATCCCTTTAAGTGAAACAGGTGACTTTTCTTTGTTCAGTTACCAGTTATCAGTTATCAACCGTATAGTAATGACATGGAACGTAACCTCTTAGATGCTAAATACCAATCATGTTGAAAGGAGCAGTAAACTTTTTTATGAAAAAACATATATTGTAGGGATTTTCCTATTGAGTAAAATAAGGGTACTCCCACCGCCGAGAGATTTATATTTCCAGAGTTATTGCAGTTTAAACCCGTTTTTTTTTACATTAGCAGTGCCCTCTAGTGGTCAAATTCTAATTAGATTTCCTGTTAGATTCTAATGGAGAGGAAAGTCAGAAAAGTCAGAGACATGCAATTCTCCATTGAATGTGATAGAACCTGCCTGTCACTTCCTGTCCCTTGGAACTATCAGGAAGTAAACACAGTAAATTCACTTCCTGATTATTTAAACTGCTAGAAATCCTATTTAATAATTCCCTAAAACATGTGTAACGACAAAGTCATGCGCAGTAGAGACTGCTGCTCGTGCTGCAGTCATGCGCAGTAGACAGTGCCCACGCCACTGCGGACACAGAGCTGTACACTCCAAAGGAGCGTACAGCTCTGTATCAGCTGCGTCGCGGGCAGTCTCTACTGCGCATGACTGCCCCGCGACCGGCTGGCAGCTGCACTGTGGCCCATGTAACGGGCTCTTCAACTAGTTTTGAATAAAACATCTGACAGCGATGGGAGTGACCTTGTTTTATTCAGCAGGAAAAGCTATATAAAATGTGTGTTTTCATAAAAAAAGTTTACTGCTCCTTTAATTAATGCAAACAAACAAAATAGAAATGAATTTCTCCTTTATCAATCAATGAAGGTACTAGGTATGATCTTTCTATTAATACCATTCAGGAAAATTCATAAGGTCAAAACAGGAAGCATTTTGGCCAAACCAATTGCACCATAGAGAACAAAAATTCCCACGTTCTCATTGGTTTAACACTTTGAGTGCCAGAGGAGTATGCAACACATACATTTAAACATCCGGGTCTTGTTGCCAGCTTAGGATGTGTAATGGTGCTAACCTTCCTACTTGTAAGGGTTTAATTAGCTGCACAGTACACTAATAATACATTAGGATGACCCAAGCCCAAGGTCTTTGGGGATACCGACAACACCACTGCTTTAGTTATGTGAGCAGCATCTGCCTGGAGTGTTTAACCCCTTCACGTCCGATGACATACCCGGACCGTCACGCTGGTCCGGCACTTAAGGACCAGTGATAGTCCTGATACATCATGGAGTTCATGGCTCCTGGTGTGGCTGCACGCCGCTCTGGAAGCCCTGAACTGGAAGTAATAATAAAAAAAAGCCCCGTGGTAACCAAGTGCTGGCAGCGCATGTGCGCGCCAGTCTAAGGGGTTAAAAAAGTCACCAAATCGTGTGCTTTTCAGTCCCTGAGTATGACAGGGGTTTAGCGCAATGGAGAATAAGGAGATCACAGAGTAAGATACACACACAGACAGAGTCCTTGTAATCTTTTGCTGATATAGTTGTGTTGCAGATTTTTTACAGACTTCAGATAGAGAGGTCACCCATAACTAAAAGACAATAACAATGTAAACCACTGATTTAAGGTAAGTGCACAGAATTAACCCCTTGAGTGCCAGAGGGGTAAGCAACGCATTGCAGAGCATTGTGTTGCATACCTCTGTGGCACTGAAATAATTAAAACATTATAGATTCAGCATATAAAATAAATTAATATATTCTCTGGAATTATAAACTGTGAAACACAACCAAACGTTCCATTAGTGTCATATTCCATACCTAGTGACCTTGCCCAGTGGTGAAGAGATCTAGAACAGGGTTCTAGGATTCAGTCACTAGTATAAAACTCAGGGAAGAG
Organism: Rhinophrynus dorsalis; assembly: GCA_037306005.1. Taxonomy (NCBI): domain Eukaryota; kingdom Metazoa; phylum Chordata; class Amphibia; order Anura; family Rhinophrynidae; genus Rhinophrynus; species Rhinophrynus dorsalis. The sequence continues at coordinate 256,008,708 of CM074721.1, forward strand.
ACAGGTAAAGCCCTCTTAAGCAAGAAAACCCTTGTCATGTTTAAATCTGACTGTGAATTAATACCTATATTTCAAGTATTCACAAATACTATTAATCATTCCTCAAAATTGCCAATATATCCAAAACCAAACACAGGATGGGGAAGGTAGTATAATTGAGGAAATGAGATTAGAGAATGGGCATGGGGGTGGAGAGGGGGAATGGGCTAGATCATCTAATAGGGAGTTGCCATTGTTACAGCCTGATAAAAGGCAGATACATTTGACAAAGAAGGACATTTTTCAGAATGGCAAAATGATGAAATGTATGCATGCAAATGCTCATAGTCTGGCTGGTAATATGGGGAAACTAGAAATCATTGCAACACATGAGCAGTATAATCTGATTGGTTTGTCTGAAACCTGGTTAGATGATACATATGACTTAGCAGTCAATCTAGAGGGTTATTCACTTTTTAGGAGAGATAGGGTTAATAAAAGAGAAGGAGGGGTATGTTTATATTTAAAGTATGGTGCTGAAGTAAACCAACTGCACCATACAGGACAAATAGAAATAGGTTCAATTCTGCAACATGCAGAAAACTAAATATTCCCAAAATTCCCATTAATTTTAAAGATGCAAAACAACCTTTGAATGCTCGAGAGATCTCCAACACATTGTCAAAATAACTCTCTAGCATTCAGGAGGTTAAAAAGCAATGGAATGTTTATTTGTCTCCTATTTTGCAGTTGAAATGCTCCAGAAATGAACCAGTACATAAGACCTTTGGCTTATGACTTCATTAAAGTTAACAAATGGTTGGAACTTGCACCAGATAATCCAGTACTATACCACTTAGTAGAACTATGATTCTCATACCAAACTGATACAAATAAGAGTGGGTGGAGTGGTATGTTCAGTGTCCTGAACCTATTCTAATTAACTACATAACAATATAGAGGTGGTACATTGTTCCCTTGTGTTGTATGTCACTGTAATTGCTCATCATATTTGATATCAAGAAATTCCTCCCTCACTGTTACATATTACATTAGAAGCTTGAAAGAATTTGGTTTATGAATAATATATTTGCATTAACCATTATATGAGAACATCATTGGCAACCATAAAATATGGATTACACAGAATGGCTTGAAAGCATTATATTTCACTTTGTAAATGTGATCTCTCCCTGCTAAGGGTTCAGTTTAAAAATATTACAACTTGTGCTCTTAGATTGAAAGTTAAAAGATCAGTGACTGGGAATTAGATATAGCAGGTAGTACGGTGTTAAAGTGCTGGGGTGCCATATACATTTAAACCTTTGAGTGCCAGAGGGTTGCACAATGCCTTGCTTTGTACTCAGAGAGTTAAGAGCTCAGTGGAGGATGTACTTATATAATCTGTATTAAACTGGGTACTGGAATCAGTTTATTGATGCTGCCCCAGCCTAAAGCCTATTTTTAAGCTATGCAACTGTTCTCTTTATGCCATCTGTGCCAATGGGAGTGGCATATGCAGGGTAAGATTTACATCTCATGCATGTCTATCCCTGCCTATGGCTAAACTTCCAAACTTCTCATGATGTCCTCCCACAGTCACATCAAGTGTTCTCTGGCCGAAAAAATTACCTTAGCCTATAACATGCAAACAAAACATTGGTTGTGAGGGAGATCTCCAAAGAAACACATTGGAGACCTCTCTAGCCTCCATGGGATTAATAGCTAGTAAATGGACATAACTTGATGTAGGGACATTAAGACTGTACTGGTAACGCCATAATTCAGAATGAGGGTGCGGCTAGCACAGCTGTGGCACTTCGGAAAATATGGTGCTCAAGGAAGTTTCTACTCTGCCTAGTGGGGAATGCATTCCTGGCAATGTGGGAGTGTATGGTTGTTTTGAGGTGTTCCTATACTACTAAGGCACCGAGGATACTGGCATAGAATTCTACCTTTTTTATGCATGCTGTAGAGGTAGTGTTCAGGGCTTGCTCACTTTAATATCTTATGATGGTGTGTGTGTGTGCACTGGTATACAGTTAGATGATTGTATGCACTTGTACATACCCAGAAGTCCATGTATATAATTTTACGATAAAGTACAGGCAAATAAACTGAGCTCTGCTGGCTGATTCATACACTGTATACTGTGTGTACATACAATTATATAGTAGAAAAATGAAAAAACATCTGTCAATGGTATTTTGGTCTGGTTGAACGTCTATCTCAGTGTCTGATAAGCTGGACTCCAGCAAGCTTTTCTTCATGTTATTGGTATGATGTTCCAAACATTGAGGTAACAGAAATTGCCTGTAATCAGTCTAAAAAAAACTCTTATACCATGGTCTATCAATTCTCAGTCATCTTACTGTCATATTTTGCATTCAATTCAATTCAGTCTCCTTCAAAGGAAGCCTTAAAAGTAGGAATAGTTTATTCTACCATTATACTGTAAGGTATTAAAACAAAATTTCTAGTTGTCATTTTTTCTTCTTTCCATCATTTTTTCTGAGAAAAAAAAATGGTCATAAAATGGAGAAAAAGTTTAAAGAATATTACCAGAAAAAATGAACTTCTCTTCATTCTTCATTTTTAATGGAAAATTTTCAAAAGTGATGGATTTTCTTCTGAAAATACTGTCCTTCTTTTATCACCAACCCACAATCCAACACTTTTTTCATTTGGACAACTTTTTATACATTGTGCCCTATATGGTTTTAGTCACAAATTGTTTATTAATAGTAAAAAAAGTAAATAATATCTTTATAATACGACTCTGGTTAACAGTTATGCATGCTAATATAAAAATGACAAATGTATTACAAAAAGAGAGATATAAAAATTCTAAATAACTCTGCAAAGTATATAAAATGCAAAAAGATTAAAGTTGATATTGGTAATCTTAACACTGAGACATGTGAATTCATTAAAGGGACAGTAATGTTTCATAATAAAAGCAGCTCTAATTAATCATCATAGTATTTGGACTTTGGAGAGTGTTATTTCAATTCTGTCAGAGTTGTAGTCCAAGAGTAATTCAATGACAAAGTATCCCCTCCCGCCCCTTTTACTGATGTAACGCTGCTCAGCCAGTGCACAAGGGAGGTGCCCAGGTAGACTGCAGAGAGGGACAATCTTCAATTAAGATAAGGGAAAAACCTGAAAAGCTTGTCAAGGGGGGCAGGGCCTTCATTGTTCTCACAGGAAGAAGATTATCCCCTGCTGTTATCTGTCTGGTCTAGCAACCAGATTCCACACCTGAAAAGAGGTGGCTTACACTAGGTAAAAGGGATGGCAGGGGAAACTTTGCTTGTGAATATATCTCAAACCACAAAGGTTTGAGAAATAAGACTTATATCCATCTTCATGTTTTTTTAATGCCTACAAGATAAAATAAAGATAAAATGAAGTATTACTATTCCTTTAACTGTTTGAGTGCCAGAGTGGTGCCCATACATTGCAAAGAAATACATTGGATACCCATCTGGGACTCAAAGGGTTACGTTTCCTGTATCTGGGACTTAAAGGCTTAAATTTCTTGTATCCCGATTTCAAAACACAGTCCAATAAAATACAAGTTAAACAAAAAGCTGCTTGAATTTGTTAGCATTCAAGCTGTTTACCAAAAAGTGCTGTATATCATTAATGCCTCAAAAACAAATAAAACAAACCTTATTTTGAATATAAAGATTATCAAAGGCTATATCATCCAGATGAGAAATGAAAAAGGTGTTATAAAACAACATTCACTGAGTGATAAATGGCAAAAAGCAATGCTGGAAGCAAATGGATACAAAGGCACTAAAGTTTAAAGACAATTGTGCTTCTAAAAAAGTCTTTGTATATTTTGCCAGAGGACAGGATATTCATTTATGTTTTATATTTCTTTGAAACATAGGGTTGCAGAGAATAGTCATAGAATATTTTGCAGCAGTTTACTGGATATAAAGATGTGATATATTTGTCAGGAAAACAAGAAACCATATGATTTGAAGGGCATGTAGCAAAAACATTGCTGATTCATGATGTGCATTTGATTTGCTCATGCTGTAGATATGTAGGACTAGGCAGCGGAAAAGGGGTGATTCAATACGGCCTTAAAGGGATAGTAATACTTAGTTTTAACTTTATTTTATTTTGTAGTCATTAAAAAAACATGAAGAATGATATAAGTCTTATCTCTCAAACCTTTATGGTTTATGAGATATTCACAAGCAAAGTTTCCCCTCCCGCCCCTTTTACCTAGTGTAAGCCATCTCTTCTCAGATGTGAGTCTGGTTGTATGACAGGACAGATAACAGAAGGGGACAATTTTCTTTGTATGAAAACAATGAAAGCCCTTCCCCCCTTGACAAGTTTTTCAGCTTTTTCCATTATCTTAATTGAAGATTGTCCCTCTCTGCAGTCTACCTGGGCATCTCCCTTCTGATCTGGTTGAACGGGGGGGGATACTTTGTTTGTGAATATCTCTTAAACCATAAAGGTTTCAGAGATAAGACTTATATCATTCTTCATGTTTTTTTAATGCCTACAAAATAAAATAAAGTTAAAATGAAGTATTACTATCCCTTTAACTCTAACTTTATAACTAACTTAAAGGCAATAGACTCATCTACTAGGACGAACGGGGGTTTTACACTAAGTTGTGATAAAGAGTTGATAATTTGGAGATGATTTATCTAGTGTGATAAACGCTCAATTAACTATGCTATTTTATGTAGCCTATGCACTAAGATCTCTCAAGCTGGTGAAATCTTAGTGCACTGGATCCATAGAATAACGTAGGACTTGAAGAGTTTATCACACTGGAGAAGTAATATCCACTTTACCATGTCTTTATCACCATGGAAACATTCTGGAGCAAACCAACTGAACCACAGAAGTCAAATAAAAATTCACATGGTTTTAAGTGAGCCCTTTAACCCATTAACGATTGCCCAATCTGGCGTGTGGGCGGCCTGAAAGGACTACAGAGTTTTTTCTTTGCAAGCTGAATTCTGGGATGCATAGGCTGACCATACCTCACCTTTAAAAAGGTGACATTTACATTTAAAAAATGCATACTACAGGGTTGCTTTGATTTTGGTGCACTCCTGTAATATGCCTATTTCCTATGTGTCCCTTTTTAAAGGTGAGGTATGGTCAGCCTAGGGATGCATCCCAGATTTCCATATTGTGCCAGGACCGTCATGATGGGTCCTTAAGGGGTTAAAACTAAGGATGTCTCCAAAGCATTGTGATCCAATACAGGATTTGTCTGCTACCATGCAATATTTTTTGGTTCAGAAGTAATCCAGTTCCCCTTAGTGCATCATCCTCATTCCTACTAAGCTAAGCGTGGGCAAACTTCAACTCTCATGTTAATTATATAATTACTTACACTGATCATGAAATGACAGAGAGAGAGCTGAGCCCTGTTTCTGACATCAAAACTTGAGCTGCAGGGCCATTTTCAACTAGTGTGAAGCTGATGAAAAAGGAAAAACTGTTATTAAAAATTCACTCTACTGTGAATTTCCTGCATATATACATATATTATTACATTTTTATATATGTAAAGCAAGGGGATATTCAAATAAATTATGTGACATACATGCAAAGTCAGAACCAAATTGACAGAAGACATGCTTGTGAGAGCTTACAATCTAGGGGGAAGTAGGGAGGGGCAAGAAAAGCCATGAGTTATAGGTAGGTACTAGTGTTATATGTATATAAATCGGTGGAAGTGTTGCATATTTATATATCTCTCTGTACATATACATGTTATTATGTATTTCTTGAAGCTAGGTGGCCATTTTTCATAGCTCAGCATTGTCATAGCAGTCAATGGGTAGCTTTCCTTCTATTGTAGAGAACTTTGTGGTAAGAACAAAGGAGTGATGCTGTGAGGAGGTTGTCATGTGAGACACGTGTGAGGGGGCAGAGACTATCAACTCAATTGTAGGAAAGGAAATTAAGCTTCCCCATCTCTAGGAAGTCTATAAACACATTATTATGTTTAAAAATAAAGAAGCTCTATGTGTTGGAGAGCTATAGTAATAAAGTTCACTGTTAACGTGAGAAGTAATAATGGACAAAGGATACATTTTTAGACAACTTTTTTATTTTTCTCCTCTGAATGGATTTGGGCCAAATTTGCAGGATCAGTGGGGACTGGTACTAAAGCTGACATATTAAGAAAATTGGTGCAATCCTGATACAAACAAGTGCACACTGTAGAATCAATAACAATTCTCATTGATCTAAAATGGAACTTTAACTGCATGAATGCTAGAGAGGTCTCCAACCCATTGAAATAAAATTTAACCAATGGGATTTTTGTGTTTGTTCCCTGATGTGCGGTTAGTTTTCCCCAGAATTTCTCCACTTTACTTGATACATCAGCCTCTCTGACTGCTAAATTCCAGCTTTATCCTTTAAACCATTGAATGACAGAGAGCTATCCAATGCATTGCAAGGCAATGCATTGGATACCTCTCTGGCACTCAAAGGGTTTAAACAAGTCAATATTTGTGAGCATTTGAAAACTGGCAATTAATACAGGACCTCATTTGAATTATTAATATAGCTGTCCTACCACTCAGCTATATTGCCAAATAAAGCACTTAATAAGATGCATTGCATGCTAATTTAATTTGCTCCAAGAACAAAGCCAAAGTATTAAAATCACCCAAAACATGACATTTCAGTCATACTATTTAATTAAAAAATGAAGCAGTAATGTACACCTGATTATTTTCTTTTATCTCCATAGCTGTACATAGACTAATGGGGAAAGGGGTTTATATGCTGAGTCATCCATGCAGTAAGGACAGCATCTTATAGAGTAAGGTTCTATGAGAATATCAGACTGCTGATCTAGGTTGGAAGATCTTATCTTTCCCTTATACTACAATAGAATAATGTTTGCTATAGAAAAAGTTTCAGTTGGCAGATTTTCTTAACCCCTTAAAGACCAGGCAGATTAGGGGTGGTTTAAACTTAACCCCTTAAGGACTGGCGTGCGCACACACAGCCTGCACTTGACGACCACAAGGCTTTTTTTTTTTTTTTTTTTTTTTATTAAGTACTTCCAGTTCAGGGCTCCCGGAGCGGCATGCAGCCCTGAACTCCATGACGTGCCAGGGCCATCATTGGTCCTTAAGTGACGGACCACCGTGACGGTCCTGGCACATCAATGGCTGCGAAGGGGTTAAGGACCAGAGCAATCTTGACCTTTTTGACTATGTCTTTGTTCAACTATATTTTCCCTCTAATTCCTTTAGTACACCTACACAAATTATAAACTGTTTTTTAAGCACAAGTAGGGCTTGATTTTGATACTATATTTATATTAATAACCCACTGTTTTGTTTGTTAACAATAAAGAAAGTGATAAAAATAAAAAACACAACTTTGTATCAATTCTCTTGTGATAATTTGTGTTCAATTGTTAATTTTTATGGAGACTAGATGAAAGGTATGAACGGTCATTCATACCTATCAAATGTCCAGTTTTAGGGGGTACTGTCCCTTTGGGACAAGAATCCCAGTGACCCTCCTTCCCACCCAGTCTCTACTGTGCATGACTGCACCATGGCCATTGCTGGGTGGCACTGTGTCCTGTGTACACGGGCTCTTCAACTAGTTGCAAATAAATGGGTTAAAGTCCTAATTACAAGGTATGAGAATTTTGATTTGTCTGCTATGGTGCACAAGATTTAACACAGAATTACCCAGATACTTCTTAGTCCATCAGTCTCACTATAGGCCCTAGGGACACAAAAGAGTGACATAGATTTGTATACATTCACTCTCTGAGTGCCGGAGAGGTATCTGGCACACTGAAATGTGTTTGGATTGGATACCACTCTGGCATGGGCCTCCAGCAAGGGGCAATTTGGGGCACTTCCTGTCCTACACTTGTACCCCTGGATAAACATAGGAGCTAGTGGTGGCTTGGGGGGCATATTATGGCTTTGCCCCACCACCCCCAGAAAAATTTGTGTGGATGCCCATGCACTCTGGCACTCAAATGGTTTTATTAGTACTAAGTAGCCCTGTGCAAGAAAAATGTTATTTCATGACTGATTTTACCCAGTGTTACCACAAAATGAAACCCCCAAATAAATGTAAAAGAAAGCCTTGGCATATACAGCAACTATATTTCCATTACAACCATCATCAGCTTTCCTGTACATTTTTATTCCCATATGATATTTCTATTATGTGGTTATATTTGTTTAAGACATTATGTTGAGACAACCAACCGGTATCATCTGCAAACATTTGCTATTGCTTCCAGGTTGCTTCTGGAGTGATTTGGACTGCCTTATCACTGAACTAAACAACCGTCTGCTGTCAGACCTAATTAATTCCTATTATCCTAAGGTGGCTGTAAGTATTGACTGTGTTATCATCTTACAACATGGTGCCAATATTAGGAAATGGTGGACATTACTTATGCATGCCTCATTGTTCATAATTCAAAGGACCAAGAAAAAAATCATTCTGGCTTCAGTTCAGTAGTATCTTAATTTAAGATAATATGCAAGATTTGTTTTATCATTCTGATATGACATGTAGGGCCATATGCACAAAAGAAAAGTAGAACAGTTCTGGAGCACACCAACTGCACCATAGGAGCAAATAAAATTCCCATTGATTTAAATGGGGCTTTTAACCCCTTGAATGTTAGAGTGGTCTCAAAACAGTTTTGAAATGCATTTGTAACCTCTGTAACATTCAAGTGGTTACATTTAATGAAAGTATTACTAATCATATATATTAAAGCAGAAATATTCAAAAAGGGGACATTTAGCAGACACGCATATTTATTAATTCATCTGTAATCATAAGGGTTTTCCTTGATTTACTCACTAGCAAGCTAGTAATCTGGCTTAAATTTGAATGACCAAATATATAACAATTTATCAGGGCCCTCTATAACCTGAATAGTGATCCTGCTTCATCTGGCTGCTAATATAATTTTGATGAGTTATTATAGGTTACCATTTAATGAGCAGAGTGGTGTGCATCAAATTGGGGGTTTGATAAAGAGGTGATAAAGAGGAGATGACGTCTCCAGTGATATCACTTCTCCAGTTCCTGTGTTATTCTATGAAGCATATAGGGGTTATGCACTAAGGCGTGATAAAGAGTTGACAAAGAGGTCATAAAGTGGAGATAACTTCTACAGTGATAAGATTTCTCCAACTCCTATGTTATTCTATGGGTCCTATGCACTAAGATCTCCACCTTTGGAGATCTTAATGCAGGGTTTATGGAATAACATAGGAACTAGAGAAGTGATATCACTGGGTGTGATAAAGAAGTGATAAAGTCGAGATAATGTATCCAGTGATACCACTTCTCCAGTTCCTATATTATTCTTGGAGACAGTTGTACTAAAATTTCTCCAACTTTGGGGATGTTAATACATAGCATCTATAGAATATCCTAGGAACCGGAGAAGTGATATCACTGGAGAAGTTTTCTCTACTTTATCACCTCTTTATCATGCCTTACTGCATAACCCCCATTATCTCCATGTTATCACCTCTTAATCACACCTTAGTGAAAAAGTCCCTATGGATAAAGATCTCCAGAGTTGACAACCTAAGTTGTCTTGAAAGCTTGCACTCTAAAACTACTCCATTAGCTAAAAGAGCTATCACGTTTACTTTACCAGTCTTCTGCTTTAAAATGCATTATTATATGTGTTCAGCCATAGTCATTTTATGTACTAAGTAAAGTCTCTGTCATTGCATAGCATTTTAGAGAGATCATTATATTTTAGTAAATTGAGTTTGTTTACTATTGCTTACTACTAGTTCCTTCAGTAATCATTAGGTAAACTCTGGTCCAAAGAAAAAAATATTGAAAATGACAGGATGCTTATAGAGCACTAGGGAGATGCACTAAGATGTGAAGGAGATGACTTCTACAGAGATATCACTTTTCCACGTCCTATGTTATTCTGCAGAGCCAATGCACTAAGATTTCTCCAGCTTTAGAGATCTTAGTGCATTGGATCCATAGAATAACATAGGACATGGGGAAGTGATATCAATGGAGAAGTCATCTCCACTTTATCATCTGTTTATCACACCTTAGTACATAACACCCATTGTGCTGGCCTTTAAAGGGTTAAAGAAAAAGTGTCCCATGATCAAGTGTAGCCCGAGTATGAGGACATGGTACAATTATAAATACTGTCATACAAAAGTCATTAACTTCTTGGATGCTAGAGGAGAATAGAGGTATTCTCTGAGACATTTCAAAGTACTGAAGAGGTTAAACATTCTAATCTGTGTTAATATATGTCAAAATAATGTTTGTAAGTAACATAACACATTTTAGATAACGGAAACATGCTTATTTTATTTATTGTCTTTTATGTTCAGTAAATATTAATTTTATAAATTCTAAATTTTACTTAAACTATTTCTTACATGATACGGCATTTAAGTGTTACTTTTAGCCTAATAATGTATATATATCATAGACTACAACTCCTTTATTTAAACATTGCTGGCCACTTGACATTCAATTAAAAATGCTTTGAATAAAAATATTGATTTTTCTTGCATCTTGCTTATGGCTGAACTGACCTGCTTTACTCTGGGAGGGGACCTCAAGAACTGCAACATTTCCACCAGTCCATTTATATAGAAGACTGTCCCACCCACTACTATAAACTGTATTTCATTTATATTCACTCAATTACCTTGGAGTGATTACAAGTACACATACAGGTTGGCAATCTAGTTAAAATAATGTATTGTTATTATATAAACATTTTTGAGTGCATTTAATTAGATACCAATATAATTTATAAGAGTGAGATTTACTAAAATATGGTGAAAAAGCAACTAAATAAAACAAATGTTGTTGGCTTCAAAACCTTGTAAATATGCCTCCTATATCCTATAACTGATATAATGAGACAACATCTTCATAAATACAATTTGCTTGATGTTCCACGTGCAATCTAGAAACTCTCTCTCAGAAGCTCTCAAAACAATCCAAAAAAAAAAAGAAAACGGCAGATTGCACTGTGGTGCTCTAAAGCTTTGAGAAAATCTGCAGTACATACTACATCGATAAAAACATTATTTATTGAAGAAATCTTCTTAAAAAACACCCATACATAAAACTGCACATTGAATCAAGATGTTAAAGGTCAGTACAGCAATATGACGAATAGGCAAGAGCACTTATCTTTACTCCATACGATCAATGTGTTTCACTCTTGTATCGCGCTTACTCATGATCTAGGTTTGTTCGATCATGAGTAAGTGCGATACAAGCGCGAAAGGCGTTGATCGTATGGAGTAAAGATAAGTACTCTTGCCTATTCCTCATATTGCTATACTGACCTTTAACATCTTGATTCAATGTGCACTTTTATGTATGGATGTTTTTTAAGAAGATTTCTTCAATAAATAATGTTTTTATCAATGTAGTGTGTACTGCAAATTTTCTCAAAGCTTTAGAGCACCACAGTGCAATCTGCCGTTTTCTTTTTTTTTAAAAAAAGCAACTACAATGAAGAGAGAACATTTTGCAGAAAAAAAGGAAAGAAACTCACAGAGCTAAATCAATATTATAGCGCCCAAATTAAAATAAAATCAGAGAGAAGAGAGTCCTGTACTTCTTCATGCAAATTAAATATATAGAGAATATATTATACCAATGTATTCATTAACTTCTTTCAATTAATGAGGGTTTTGATGCATAATTTGACCAAAATATGTTTACTATAATAGAAACAATCCAATGTGCACAAACATTTTTTGTTAAACTGTGTCAGGTAAAATTAAAATGATACTTCTCAAAGGTAAAATAACACCACCATCTCAGAGTTAATTAAATAGAGTAAGATACATAGAACAGGACTGTCCAAGTTTAGTCCTTGAGGGCCACCAACAGGCCAGGATGTAAGGATTTCCCTGATTAATCAGTGGATCATTTAATGTGATTCACTCACCTGTGCTTAATTAGATGAATTTTTACATCCTGGCCTGTTGCTGGCCCTTGAGGACTAAACTTGGACAGCCCTGCCATAGAAAAATACATTGATGCCAAAAATTATATAGCACGCAAACAATACATTGAATATATAAAACATTTTATTGAAAATCCAATACTCAAGAGGTTCCCCTCTACCACAACCAAGTATATAAACACAGTGCACACTGTAAATAAAATTGAATGATAGGACTTTCAGAGTATAAAATATTACAGCAATTCACTGAAAATTGCAATCCCCAAAAGTGGTGGAGAGGTAATAGAATTCCATAATAAACCACCAGACATGATTTTGCATTTAATATTGCTTGTGCTGCATGTACTATTGCTTATTTTTATTTTATTTTTACCTACTTGATTTTGTGAGGATTATTATTGCTCTATAGATTACTGCACATTCAGAGGTTATTCCTTAGATAGTTTTTGGTAAAAATCCGTATTTTACATATTCCTTGAGGCCATTTTGCCTGGTGGTTTATTAACGAACTCTGTTACTTCTCTAACACGTATGGTTTGTGTGCTATATATTTTTTCTGTCGTATCTTACAAAATATGTTGACACTCACATACCTTGCCAAGGTAAAAGCATTTTCGAATTATAAGCCATTAAGGTGGCAACACATATTAGATTTTCTTAAAGTCGGGTACCTTGGTGAGGTAAGAGAGCATAAACATATTTTGGCAACAAACCCCCTCATTATTGTAAACAAATTCATAAACTTATTGGTATAACATATGCACAGTGTTCACATTTAATTTGTATGAATATATATCTAGGCAAGCAATTTACCTGAGGAAGGTTCAAGTCTGGACTGAAAATGTTTGGCGGTTGGAAAAATGTTTGAATAAAATCTCTTTGCTTCAATCAATCATGACTGTGAGTGCTGCCCCAGTACTCTGGCTGAGTATATATATATATATATATATATATATATATATATATATATGTGTGATGTAGATTCTTACAAATGCCAAAGCTTTGGCTTCCAGTGAGGAGACAGCACACAATGTAGTCTTTAAAAAATAGCGTTTTAATATGGCAGTTCCATATTACTTTCTGAAGACTACATTGTGTATGGTTTCCTCAGTGGGAGCCCACCGTGAGTATACTTTTACATATTCTATGGGATGTCCACCTATCTTTGTCATTTGTAAGAATCTAGAGTGTGCCACTGCCATTTTCCATTATTTTTAGTGTGTGTGAGTGTATATATATATATATATATATACAGGGCTCAAAATTTCCACTTGCCACTAGCCAATGGCGAGTGAAAATTTAGCCCTGGCGAGTAGAAATTCAACCCTGGTTGGTATGTTATGGCTTGCAGTGGTGAGTAACTTTTCAGGTCTGGCTAGTAGCAAAGGACTTCAACTTTTAAGCCCTGTATATATATATATATATATATATATATATATATAATTATGGTGTTTTAGCATTGAGTTTCTTTCCTTGTTATGCAAAATTTCACTCAATTAGTTAAATGGCAGGATCTGGCCCAAGGGCACCACCAATTTAACCTCTTGAATGCTAATGATATGCTATGTCAGGTGTTGGAGATGTTTCTAGCATCCAAATGGTTAAGTGGAATGGTCTATACCAGCAGGCTATGCAGAAATTCTTCCACTAAGTAAGAACACACAGGCTATACCACAACAGCAGGGACTGACAAACCACCACACGTCACTTCCACTTTAGCAAGTCTATTTTTGGGGAGGTTCTTATTAACCCCTTAAGTGCTAGAGAAGTCTCCAAGTCATTGCTTTGCAATGTTTGGGTGACCTCTCTTGCATTGAGAGGTTAACTGAATTAAATTATCCATGTGACTCACTGTTTAATATAAACATGATCAGGGGACTGACCAGGAAAGAGGTCTACCAGAGTGTAAGAGAACAGAGAAAAGTATTGCTTTGAAATGTGCTGCTCACATCTCTAACACACAAATGATTCATTTCTTACTGAGAAGAGACCCTCTCAATCCAATTATTTACCCTTTAAGTCTGAGAGAGGTAAGACATCTAGTGGTAAGCCTGGTAATGTTCAATTTAGTTAACCAAGGGTCTATAAAGTTCAGAGTCTAAAATTATTCCAGAGCTCCTAATTCCTGTAGCTGAAGGCTTCCAAAGAAGACTTCCCTGGGAGAAGGTTTTGGTCTAGTACAAAGTGGGGTTATGTAGTAAGGTGTGACAAAAAGGATATATCTTTACTATGGGAAAATGTTGCAATTCTTATTATTCTAGAAAGAATTTGCACAAAGATGTCTCCAACCTGAATACCATAAGAAATTGCAATCCTTGTTATTCTAGAATGAATTTGCACAAAGATGTATCCAATTTGAGTACCATAAGAAACTGGCCATTTCTCCCAGCATTATCCCACCCATATCTCAGCTTCGTGCAACTCCTCCCTGGGGTACTGCCAAAATACTCACATCTGCCTCTACAGATATCCCTTACTAAATAAACTGTAATTTAGGAGAACCAATACACATATTATTATTATTCTTTATTTATATAGCGCCAACTAATTCCGCAGCGCTGTACAACTGGGAATAGACATACAGAGGTATTAAATAGTACAATCAGATGTGGAGAACAGAAGGATCAGAGGGCCCTTCTCGTGAGAGTGTACAGTCTAGAGGAAGGTAGGTTTCATACAGAAGGAGTAAGTGCTATTGCGTTTAAGTGCCTCCTGCCACATGAACTGCCAGTCAGTAGGTGGGAGTGAGAAGTGCTGGTGAGTGCAGTAGTCCGTGCAAGGGGTGAATCTTGGTGATGATGTTTATGGAAGCAGTTGATAGGCTTCCCTGAAGAGGTGAGTTTTCAGGGAGCGTCTGAAGATTTGAAGGCTAGGGGAGAGTTTGATGGGGCGGGGGAGGGAATTCCACAGCTCAGGTGCAGCACGGGAGAAGTCCTGTAGGCAGGAGTGGGAGGATGTGATAAGGGCTGTGGAGAGCAGAAGGTCATGTGCAGAGCGAAGATGGCGGGCGGGAGTATATTTGGAAATGATAGATGAAATATAGGGGGTGCAGTGTTAGCGAGGGCTCTATAAGTTAGCACCAGAATTTTGAATTTATTCATCGTGGCCATTATAATTTTCTGCTCAGATTAAGGTAAGTGGGGATTTATTATTCAGAGGCGTTAGTGTTGTTTCAAATAGACTTATTCTTTTGAGTCTTCTGTACAGTTTTCTTTAAAATAAAATAGTGTATTTATATATAAGATACCTCTGTGAAATATTTTCAGGTTACAGGTTTCCCTGTGACCAGTGTAACACTAATCCAGATTTCTATATTTGGTTTGTTTGTTTATTTTAGCCATCAAGCCATGCTGAAGAGTTCTGGTAAATCCGTACATATAAGATTTCCAGTACATTTTAGAATTTCTTTAAATAGTGGATACATTTTAATGGTGTACAATTTAACATTATAGAACATTACTCTACAATAGGCTAAAACATTTCTAATTATTTCATTTTAATTACTCCTCAAAGCTATTGACAATTAGGAGTGGGATTATTGGTCTACTGACAATGGGATATTTGATTTTTCAGCATTAACACTGTGTTCTTACAACGTATATCTCAGTTAATGAGTACACACATATTGGAAGACATTTATCAGGTCTTGCTGTCTATAAAGTTCAGTAACTATAGGACAATGTATTAAGCAACGGTAAATTTACAAGCTGAGGAGATTGTAGCCAGACACTGACAAATACCAGAAAGTCTAATCAAAGAAATATCTATAAAACAATCATGTTAATACAACAATATTTTTTTTAACCTTTTAAGGAACAAAGGGGTGGAACATAGTGATTCACAATGCATTGTACCTCTCTTTGGTCCTCAAACGTTTGCAACAGCTGTACACCAAGGTATAAAATCTTATGAGTTTGTCAATCATAATGTTTTGATAAGTGAAGAAAGGTTTTGGTGGTCGACAATAATGTTCTTACTGTTCTTTACTTGAAAATGATACATCTACATATACATAGTTGTGTAGTTAGTAGACAAACCACTGTGCATGCAGAGCCATCACATTACATACTCCCAGTAGCACACAAACAGAAGATTGAGGGTACTGATTTGAAAATGCATTGCATTGAATACCGTGATAAAGGAAATTACTTCTCCAGTTTATCACCTCTTCAATCCCAATGTTATTCTATGGAGCCTATGCACTAAGATTTATTCAACTTTGGAGATCTTAGTGAATAGGCTCTATAGAACAACAAATGAAATGGAGAAGTAATTTACTGGGGAAGGCATATCAACTTTATCTCCCCCAAAGTATTGTTTAAGACTGGTAGAGTAAACATACTAAAAACTGAGTGGTCTAGGATGCAAGTTTTCAAGACAACTTTGGTCTCTTCTTCAGGAATAATAATAAAAGGTTGAATAGAAACTACATGACAGGTTATACACTCATGCAAGTTATTTTAACATTTAAATTCCACTGGCAGTGAATATTCTTATTAGTATTGTCTATAATTCATTCCTTAGGCTCCAGTAGAGTCTCTTTGTAGTCATCTAAGTGATACAAGCAACATTTATTAACTTTTTGATGTTCCAGTGAATTTTAATCTTTATACAGAGATAGCTAGGTCTATAAAACGTAAGGGTTAACCCTTTAAACATATTGCTTGTCAAATTTAAAGTCCCAGCAAACCAAGCCTGAAACTTTATTTTAAAAAAAGTACAAAATTCTACTGTATTATGTTACAAAAACACAAATATGTTACTGTACTTGCTATGAAGGCACAGGTACAGATTATGTCATATTTGGCATGAAGACTTCATGACAGTTGCATATTATCATGCTAAGAGGTCAGTGATGAACATTTTCATGAATGTTAAATAATATCTTTAGAGACTTACTTAACTGACTATTGAGGAAGGTTTTACTTGAGTGGATACATTGCCTTTACAATGCTTGATTATATAGAGATCTTTTATCTACTACAGATTTGCGTATGTTTTATATTTCTATATAATTTGAATAATAATTTCATATATTCGGGCAGTCTCTACGGTGCATGACTGCGTTCAGGCAGTCTCTACTGCACATGACTGCATCGGACAAACATACATCTGGACTTTTATTATTGGTGATGATAGATATTGAGGAGAGTTTTAGATAAGACATAGTATACCCTTTGGGACATTGTTTTGACATTGGCCAGTGTTTCTATTATTGTTTATTTTTTGTGTTATTAACCTCTTAAGGGCCAGTAGGGATAAGAAATGCATTTCAAAGCAATGTCTTGTGCCATACATATCCATAGCTTGTTTTTGGTGTCTACCCCTGGTGCTTATGTTGGTCCTGTTTCTTTATATCACACCTTTTGGGTCAGGTGCTGAGCTCTGGTTATGATATATATTCTGTGGTGTCATTTCCTGTTTTTTACACTAATACAAATAATTTAGTCCTGCACCAATTAGATCAAAGGCCAGAAAAACACAAAATGGTGCAGTTAAATGTACACACAAAATATGTGAAGAATTTGTCCCAGAAGAGCTGTGGTGAATAAGTCATATAAAGAATACCCATAGCAGGGCTCAAAATTTCCACTCGCCGCTAGCCAATGGCGAGTGAAAATTTAGCCCTGGCGAGAAGAAATTCAGCCCTGGTGGGTATGTTTTGGCTTGCAGTGGCGAGTAACATTTCAAGTCTGGCTAGTAGCAAAGGATTTAAAATTATAAGCCCTGCCCATAGAATGAGGCACATATCTGAACCAAAAATTTATGGTACTGAAAAAAAATTGTACAAAAATAAAGTAATACTCCAAAAGATAAAAACAATTAAAAAGGGAAAAAACACTGGACAAGGGACACAACAGGTTAAGCCACATACATTAATAAATACACGCTAAGCCAGTATGTAAAAAATAAAGCAGTAAATGGGGAAATAATAAACATCAGCTAAACATGCAGTATAAATACAGCCATGTTAAACCCACATCACGTAATAAAGTGATATAACTGCAATGAAAACTACATGAAATATAAAACAAAAAATTATTAAAATTATTAAAAATTATTATATCAAAAAATTAGCCTAATGTAAGGCCAAAAAGTGAGATAAAGTGTCAAGTGGAATCAATCAAACCATAGCTGCAGAGTAAGAGCACAAAGAGGGTCCCTTGTGAAGACCCCACATGTATCACCTAGTGGGTTTTGTCAGGGGCTAGGCTAATTTTTATTTTTGATGTGTTTTATATTTGACCGGGTCCGGGTGATGTTAAAAGGCCGGACCTGCTCAGTGTCCTGCCGTCGACGTAGTCATACACTGTAGAGACTGCCCGAATGCACAGAATGCTCCCAGCACAGAACTCCCAGCATTCTGTGCATTCAGACAGTCTCTACTGTGCATGACGACTTCTGACAAACATCTTAGCGAATTATTATATAGGATGTAGTTTTCAGCAATACATTTTAGAAATGATGTGTTAAGCTTGTATTGATGATCTTCTCATTTTATATGAGCATCAGTTACTTTGAAATAATAGGGTTTTTTTATAGGGTTAATGAATTTTTTGATAATGATTTTATTTTTTGGGGACAGTAACAAGGTAAAATGTGATATTGATTCTTAATTATAAATATGCGCTTTATGAAGGTGTGTTATTCTCTAGCAGTAGGAAAATGAACAAATCAGATTATAGCTGATGGGTACAGTTAAAGCACTGTATTATTCCTAGTAAAACAGTTTATAAATAAATACATTTTATAATTCTTTTTATTTTAACTCTTGCTCTGATGAATTACTGTAAAATCAGAAAGAATGTGCTTCATATTGTTACTTATGGAACATTGAAAAGAAACTATTGGTTTTTTAATGAAAACATATGTAAATTGAAAATCAATATCATTTTTTTTCTGGAGTCAACCCTCCAGACTGAAAAATAGCTAAACACATTGAATAGTGGCTGGTGCTTGAAGCACTGGTTACTTAAAGTACCATGATTCCAAAAGTCATACATTCATTATGATGTCTCTAAAGGGCCTATTACATGACATGTGGTAAATAAAGCCAAATTAGTATTCAATGTTACATCTTAATAAAAGGTTATGAGATGAAAAGTTATCCGATTTATCAAAGTTACGACGTGTGGAATAAAAGCAACCTGAAGGGTTGAACATTCCTTTCCCATTTATGCAGTGCAGTAGATAGTAGATGAGACATTTTTGGATTTAACCCTTTGAGTGCCAGAGAGGTATCCATTGCATTGCAACGCAATGTGTTGGATACCTCTCTGGCACTCAAAGAGTTAACCCATTGTAGCATTCAAGTGGTTTAGTAAACAAAACAAAGAAATGTTCACACTTATTTAACTGACTGAAATCATCAAGTGTCCTTCTGTATTTAAGATTACTGTTTGTATTATTGATTTAAAGAGGTAACACATTGTTCCTTTTGCTTTGAAGAATAGCATTTTGTAATATGGAGGGAATTTTTCATTTTTGGCCTTCTAGGAAGAACATATTTTACTGAAAAGTTTTCAGATATATTTAGTCTGGTTCCCAAACAGTCACGTACAAACAAAGAAATATAGTACTGACTATGAAAATCATTAATTTTATTAAAGTGGAACTGCCACCCCTTCTAAACTTGCCCCCAAGTTGCCAGAATTATTACCACGTTATTAAGAATTCCTTCTGCTTCTGGGGCTGACAACCAGGAAACAGCGCAGACATCTTTGCATAGTGACGGCTGCATGCCTGCACTGTCAGTCCCAGTCTGCTCTAGGAGGTGTTGCTAGGAGCCGCACAGTACCAGAAGGGACTGACAGCGCAGGTGAGCAGACATCACTATGCAAAGATGTCTGCGCTGTTTCCAGTCTGTCAGTCCCGGGAGCAGTAGAAATTCTCAATAACGCGGAAATAATTCTGGAGACTTGCACTATTGAGCAGCTAGTCGCCAGATGGTAATTATTTGGGGACAAGTTTAGAAGGGGTGGTAGTTCCTCTTTAAATAAATCAGTAATCAACCAGAGACCAAAACTCTCTTTGTATTCATGGTATGAAACCATGCTAGATCGCTTCTCAACACTGAAAAATCATCAAAGGACCAAAAGGATTACTCTAAATCAATGATTAAACATTGATGTGAGTACTATGGAGCCACAAAGTTATATTTACTCTGCCTCTGCTGGATTTCAAAATGCTTTACAGATCCATCTTTAATTTTTGTAGACTCATGTGGCAACCTTGTTATACAATGATCTCATTATTCACTACGTAAAGCATAGGGTACAGAGTAGGATTTTATATTTGTTTTTGCATTGTATGCACATGTGCAGTTTTTATATTTTTTATATATATTTTGTATTTGTGGTATATTATTATATTAAACTGGTTCTATTTTGCTAATGGTTTGGCATTTTTAAATATTATTATATCTGCCACTAATGCCTCCCCAGTGAGTCCCTAGTGTCCCCCAATACACATATTGGCATCAGTATTTGTCACCTACTTACCATAGGATACCACCAAAATCTATTTGAAGTTGAAAGTGAAATCCTGTGGTTACAAAAAACAATATTTCAGGTTAGGTTTGGAACTGAAAGTCCAATTCTGTGGTTCCAAGATTGCAGAAGGGAGAAGGACGAGGATGGGGAAGGATTGAAGCAGATACCTACACTGGAGGTTATCCAGTGAATGCTTTCAAAACTGCGAGGCTGGTATATGCCTCTGAACATGCGAGTACCTGGAGGAGGATGCTAGAGCCGACCACAGCTTCCTTAAGCGGCTTCAGCCGCAGTTTTACCCGGTGGCTTCAGCCGCACTGTTGTTGGTGGCTGAACCGCATGTACTGGCGGCTCACTCTGGGCTGCTTCCGTTGCGGGTCTGCATGATTATGGGCACACTTCCAAGGCATTGAGGTACACTCCATTTAAAGGTACAGAGCACATTTTTGTGACTCCTCCTTTTCCTGGCCATTTTCCTCAAATACTGCCTGGACACTATGCTCAGTTGCCCTTGCGTCGTGTCCAGTGAAGTTGGCTTGTGTTTTGGTGCTTGACCTAGTTTGTCTGACTACCCGTTCTGGTGCCAACCTTTGGTTTGTCTGACTACCCGCTCTGTCCATGATCCTGGCTTGTCTGACATTCCTTCTAGTGTGGACCTGCGGCTCTGGTAGACTAACTCCTCCGTGCATGACACTTGGCCTGTCTGACTATCCATCCTGGTGCTGACCTGTGGCTCTGTCCGACTACCCACTTTGTGTATGACCCTGGCTACTCCGATAACCAATCTGGTGCAGACCTGCGGCTCTGGCTAACATTGCTCTGTCTCATTCCGGCTTGTCTGACTACCCACTTGCAGGTTACCTGGAGTTGTCCACTGCGCACCCAGCATACCAACGCTCCAGTGGATAACTTATTGGGTGCCCTTAGTGGCTCTGTCTGACTTCCCCTGGTTTTGGTTCTTATACTGTGGTATACAGGTACTGACCTGTAGCAGTTGCCTTCTCCGGTACGTTGTCTCTACAGGTGCGGACCTGTAGCAGTTGCCTTCTTCGGTATGTTGTCTATGCAGGTGCGGGCCTGTTGCCCAGTACCCTACTCTGGTGCGTTGTCTGTACAGGTGCAGACCTGTAGTAGATCCTCAGGTGCGGACCTGAGGTGGTTTCTCTCCACTTGCCTTCTGGGACTCAGTCAGTACTACTACAGCAGCACTATCCTTCCTGACATCTTCTAGATTGTATGGTGTACTTGCTGTTACTGTTTGCTCTGTATGTTGTGTATCTTAATAAAGATTGTGTTTAGTGTTGAGCGAGCGTGCTCGGCCGATGCTCGGATCGGCTCGAGCATCGCTCTGCTCGGCACATGGCGGTACTCGTACGAGTACCGCCATGTGCTCGCCCGACATGTTCGGGTGAAGAGGATCTGTGCCGGAAGAGGCACAGATCCGAAGACGCTCCGCTGGACCACCAGGGAATGGAGGTACGGGGGCATTGCGGAGATGAAGGGGGCATTGCGGAGATGAAGGGGGACATTGTGGAAGAGGGGCATAGACTCTATGCCCCTCTTCCACAATGTCTCCCTTCATCTCCGCTATGCCCGTCTTCCACAATGTGCCCCTTCATCTCCGCTATGCCCCTCTTCCACAATGTCCCCCTTCATCTCCTATGCCATAGAGGAGATGAAGGGGGACATTGTGGAAGAGGGGCATAGCGGAGATGAAGGGGGACATTGTGGAAGAGGGGCATAGACTCTATGCCCCTCTTCCACAATGTCCCCCTTCATCTCCGCTATGCCCCTCTTCCACAATGTCCCCCTTCATCTCCGCTATGGCATAGGAGATGAAGGGGGACATTGTGGAAGAGGGGCATAGCGGAGATGAAGGGGGACATTGACCAGGCACCCTCCGCTCATCAGAGCAGGGGGTGCCTGGTTTAATGCTCGAGTGCTCCCATTCATTTGAATGGGGCTCGGGTGCTCGGCCGAGCACTCGAGCATCAGGGGGTGCTCGGTCAGAGCACCCGAGCACCCGAGCATCGGGGTGCTCGCTCATCCCTAATTGTGTTACCTTCAGTAACTGGTCCAGTTCTTGTTCTTGACTCCGTGACAGTGAGTAAGACAATTGAGCCTCAAAAGAAGGTGATTCTCAGTAGTGGTCCTCATCAAAATTCAAAGCTGTCTACACTTAGAGTGGGTGCGCCCTTTGTTTGTATTTATGTTTCTTATATGTATATGAAGAACTGTCTTTCCAGTGGTTCTAACTAAGGGGCAGCACCGCACCAGTGAAGATTTGATACAGTTTCAGAGATTCTCTTTTGGTTCTATTTGCAACTGGTAGGACCATTTTTGCCATAATATTTGTGGTATTTAGAGCTCACTTAGAGTGTTTTTTTTTGTCATTATTCACCACAACACATTATGTTAAGTGTCACAAGGGAGGGCATTGGTTGGGAGACCATACTGTTTCCCACTAAACTTCTGGTCTGATTTCCCTATGATGACCTGTACCCTATTTCTTCAAGCCAAAACTTTTCAACCCTTTGAGTGCCAGAGTTGTACACAATGCATTGCAAAGCATTGCATTGCCTGCCCCTCTAGCACTCAAAGGGTTAAACCAGTAAAATCCATATTGGCTGAAGTGATATAATGAAACAGTTTCTTTTCCGTGGACTAACTTCTTGGCAAAGGCCAGGCTTTATCCTACACTACTTTGCATGCCATATTACTACTGTGTATTATTTATACAATGTGTTTGAAAGCTGGAGTCAGATGAATGATAATTACATTGCTAACTCAGACTCACCCAATCTCAATCTAACTAGTTAACTCTTTGAGCCAGTTTACAGAGTTTTGTTACCTACTATCTCTTTCTGTCCAGGATTTCGCAAATGTCTTGTCAGCTACCTGGTGGCTTTTACTTCTGTCCAGATGTCTCACTCAATGTTTGTTGATATTCTTTCACTTAAAGGAGCAGTAAACTTTTTTTAATGAAAAAATATATATTGTAGGGTGTTTCCTGTTGAGTAACATAACGGTACTCCCACTGCTGAGAGGTGCATATTTCCAGAATTATTACAGTTTAAACCCATATTTTTTGCATTAGCAGTGCCCTCTAGTGGTCAAATTCTAATTAGATATTATATTACATTCTAATGGAGAGAAAAGTCAGTGACTTACAGTTCCCCATAGACTGTGACAGAAACTGCCTGTCACTTCCTGTCAGAACTATCAGGAAGTAAATGCACAGTAAGTTTACTTCCTGATTATTTAAACTGTTCTATCATTTGAATAAAACAACTGACAGCAGTGGGAGTGACCTTGTGTTGCTTAGCAGGAAAAGCTCTATAACATATATGTTTTCATAAAAACATTTACTGCTCCTTTAAATGTCCAGTTACTTTGGTCTTAGGTGTCATTGGTCTGCTTAATCTCAAGACTCAAAGCTTATTAACCATTTTGAACCTGTTGTCTAAGAAATTTACTATAGCACACTATTAATACCTAGATACGTTAGAATAACATAAACTAATACCATATGGTCTTGAATTTATTTCACACCTTTCTCAGTTTTTTCCTCTTTCTTTGTATCCTCCCACATTCTACAGTCAAAAACAAAAGCAACAAACTATATGTTTATAGTAATATGTCTTTAAAATAGGTATTTCATTTATCAGCTCATTAAATTATATTAGAAAAAAATACTTTTATTTTCTGTTAATGAAATGTATGTTTTAATGTAATGTCATTAACATCTGATGCATGAAATAGCTACAGATTATTACCTTGTGTTCCATCAAGTATCTTTGTTGTTTTTGTTTTGGCCTCATTAATTAGCATATTTAGATAAGAGTCACAGTTCTATGATAATTACTATTTCACCTCTAGCAACTTTCATAATATTTACTTGTTAGTTCCCTGCCTCATTTCTCTTATCATAAACCACATATACTCAGTTTTAGATGTTTTGTTATTGCTGTGTACCATCATACAACTCTTCCTCTGCTTATGTGCTAATAAAGTGATAGTAATTACAACATAAAAACTTCCTCAGTTTCTTTTTAACAATATGGAGAACTGAACACATTGACTAAAATACCAAATGTAGTTAACAATGATCCTAAGTGGTGGCATAAAATATAAGGAAATTTTGAATGTTCTGTTCAACTGGCCACTTTATCTTCTAACTAGTGTAAAAGCCCATGTACACGGGCCAAGGTCTGGGCAATGCGTCGCATACCCCTCAGGCACTCAAAGGGTTAAGCGGCCCCTACCTCAGTGCTCCACACCATGCAGTCTTGCGTCACCTCACTCACAGGATGCAATCATGCTCAGGAGACTACCTGAACTTGCGCAGTCTCCACTGCACATGACAGCTTCTGACAAACATCCTAGCAAATTATTATACAGGATTATTGTTTTTTCTACATATGAGCCAGCCAGTGGTATTGCTGTGTTCCAAAATACCAGGGGATTCCCATAAAATACAGGGTCTTTTGCCAGCCTAATGTATATTAATGCATTCTGCAATCCAGCTTTCACCATTATTTTAAGGGAGACTAGCACAATTAGAGGTCCTAAAATGACCACAATACCCAGGATTCTAAGCATCAGTTTTAGACCCTAAAAAGTACCTAGCAACAACCCTGGAGCCAGCTTTTCATTGTTACTTTCTGCTTACAAATGTGTGGATTCAATGAAACCATTAGCTTCAAAGGATTTTTATTACCAACTTTACGCACAGAACACTTTTCTCCTCCTGCATTCACATTAACTGAATCCTCTCTTCTTACTTCAGCACTTCTCTGCTGCCAAGAACTCTGTCTCTGCCATCTCCTTGCCAACTCCTTGCCCATTTCTCTACTCCACAGCATCTTCAAACTTCTGAAATGTCTTGTCTACATCAATGTTACACAATTCCCCTATCCCTATTCCCTGTTGGACCCCATGCAATTTTGATTCAGCATTCATCATTCCACTCAGGTTATGCTCACTATAGTGGCCAATGATGTGTTCTCTGCCAAGTCAAAATGCCACTATCCCCTACTCTTTCTCCTCTATCTCTGAGCTGTATTTGATACAGTGGATTACCCACTCTTTCTCTAATCCCTCCACTCACTTGGCCTCTGTGAGTGATACCTCCTTCTTTTGGTTCTCATCTTACCTTTCCAACTGTTTCTATTAGTTTTTCCCACTCTGGTTCCATTTCTTCATTCCTACCACTGTCTGCTGGAATGTATTTATTTTATTTATTTAGAATTCTGTCCTTTTCAAGTATGTCATGGATAGTTTTCAGTAAAGGGTTACATATTTACACAAATTGAGAAACATTTATATTACTTGTTATTATAAATACATACATACACATATGAATATACATACATATGGAATATTACAATTATATACAGTTACACTGTGTTTTTATATATAAAGAAGCTTTACTTTTAAGGATTTTAGACTGGGAGCAGATCTGATTATTTCAGGCAGATTGTTCCAGGCCTTTGGAGCTCTGAAGGAGAAGGCAGATCTTCCTGCTTCTTTCTTGTATTGTGGTATATACAGAGAATTGTTAGCAGTGGAGCAGAGGTTATAGTTAGTATGGAGAGCATGAGTTAGCATACTGCTCAGGTAGTCTGGTAGTTTTCCAGATAAGTGGTTGTGTACTAAGCAAGAAAGGTGAAGGGCACGTCTAGATTTCAGTGTTAAACAATTTAGTTCTTTTAGCATATCACAGTGATGGGTAGTGTAATTGCATTGGAGGCTAAAGCTGCATATTGAATTATACAGGGTGACAAGTTTACTCAGATGGATTTCTGGCACTGGAGCATATACTACATCACCATAGTCTATGACTGGCAGCAACATCAGTTGCACAATACATTTTCTAACCAGGGTACTTAAACATGATTTGTGTCTAAAAAAAGTACTGATTTTGGAATAAAGCTTGAAGGTTAATTTGTCAACATGATGACCAAAAGTCAGGTTGGGGTCAAGCCACATACCAAGATATTTGTAGGGGTCCACTGGGGCCAATTTACGATTAGACTCTATTACAATGGGTAGGTGGGTATTGCCGAGATTACGCAGTTTGTGCTTTGTGCCAGTTTTGTCTGTGTTTAAGAACAGTTTGTTCCTTGCTATCCATCTTTCAACCTCCCATGTTGTAATATGGCTTCAAGGTGTAATATGTTTGAGTTTTTAGCATAGATTATGGTGTCATCTGCATACATGTGTACTGAAGATGATTTTCATTTATAAAAAGAAAAAATAGAAGAGGGCCAAGAATGGGGCCTTGAGGAACTCCACTTGTTCCTTTGAATGGAAGGGAGTCATTGCCAGCAACTGACACAAACTGCATTCTGTCTGATAAATAGGATTGGAACCAGTTTAGAGACTTATTAGGCAATCCTGATCTTTGGAGTTTGTTTATAAGAATATTATGGTCTACTCTGTCAAAGGCCTTGGCAAAAATCTAGGAAAATGGCTCCTGTGAGGTCACCATTTTCCATGCCCATTTGGATATCATTGGTTACTTTTAGGAGGGCCATGACTGTTGAGTGATTTGGTCAAAAGCCTGTTTGAAGAGGGGTGAAAAAACTGGTCTGTCGGTAATATTTATTTAGTTGCACGTGTACACATTGCTCTAGGATTTTAGATAAAGTGGGGAGTAGGGATATTGGTCTGTAGTTTGATACTACATTTTTATCCACAATGTTCTGTCCTGGGCCCCTTGTTCTTTTTAATCTACTCCTCTTCACTTGGAAAACTAATAAACCTCCTTTGAGTTTCATCATCATAATCTCTATGATGATGACATACAAATCTATCTTTCCTCCCCAGACCTCCTCCCTTCTCTTCTTCTATCGAAATGTCTCTTTGCTGCATCCTCCTGGATGTCCTCCATCTTTCCATCTAAAACTCCTAACTAAAACAAAACTAATAATATTTCCTCCCTCTACAACCATGCTTTCCCTTGATATTCCCCTCACTGTTAACAGTACCACAATCTCACCAATCTTCCGATGATCACCTTTGTCTTTTCAATAGTCTTCATTCCCCTCATTCATTCAATCTCCCACTCATACTAAGTCCATCTATGTATCATTTCAAGAATGTAACCTTTTTGTCACTCAAGAGATTATGAAAATTCTAATACAAACACTCATGCAAAACCCTCCTAACTGTACCCTCCTACTTCCCATGTCTTGTTTCCTAATACACTCCCACTTGACATCTTTGCTCTGCACAAGATCTTCTTCTCTCCATATATCTTATTTTATCCTCCCATTCCCACCTGTATGACTTCTCCTGTGCTTAGCCCAAGCTCTGGTATTCCATCCCTCAATGTCATCATACTCTCCCCAGCCTTCAAATCTTAAAGTGATAGTAATCCTTCGTTTTATCTTTATTTAATTTTGTAGGCATTAAAAAGACATGAAGAACAATATAAGTCTTATCTCTCAAACTTTTATGGTTTGAGAGATATTCACAAGCCAAGTTTCCCCTCCCGCCTCTTTTACCTAGTGTAAACCATCTCTTCTTAGATGTGGAATGCAGTCCATAGACCAGACAGATAACAGAAGAGGGCAATCTTCTTCCTATGAGAACAATGAAAGCCCTGCCCCCCTTGACAAGTTTTTCAGGTTTTTCCCTTATCTTAATTGAAGATTGTCCCTCTCTGCAATCTACCTGGGCACCTTCCTTCTGCTCTGACTGAGCAGTGTTACATCAGTAAAAGGAGCAGGAGGGGGATACTTTGTCATTGAATTACTCTTGAACTACAACTCTGACCGAATCGAAATAACACTCTCCAAAGTCCAAATACTATGATGATTAATTGGAGCTGCTTTTATTATTAAACATTACTATCCCTTTAAGACACTCCCTGAAAACTCACCTTTACATGAAAGCTTATCAATTGCCCCATAACTGTTATGTGCAAGTCTCAATCAACAGCCTATATAACCTCTACTCACTTTCATTCACTTTGCACATTACTTTCCCATTCACAACCCCAACAGGACCTCATTGCTGACACAGAGCCTTTTTCTTCTGAAAAGACTCACTACAAGTTTGGACCACTGAAATGAAAATTATTTCTATTTCACATCTAGTGAATGGCAGGAGGCACTTATACTCTGTAGCATGTATACCGTGTGTGTCCCAAGCTACTTTCCTCTAGACTGCAAGCTCTCACGAGCCAGGCCCTCTGATATTTTTGTTTTCTATGTTCTGTGTGTATTGTCTTATGTCACTGTATCTATTCCCTATTTTACAGCATTGCAGAATAAGCTGGGGCTTTAAAAATAAATGATGATAATAATAATCACCTAGAATAATTAATAGAATATTTATTTGCATCTAGACAATAGGAAACATGACCACTATTTGGGTCCTGTTGTACTGGGCTATAATTGAGCACTGTAATTCATAACAAAATACTAAAGCATAAGAATAATTTCTGCCTCCATAGACATGATTTTTAGTACTAATTAAAGATACATTATGGAGAACCAATCCACACAGAACTGTTTACAGTAGCCATTATAAGATTTTCTGCCTACATTAAGATAAACTGAGTTTATTATTAGTAGGTGTTGGTGTTTCTTTAACTCTTTGAATGCCAGACAGCTATCCAAAGTGTTGGATGCCTCTCTGACATTCAAAGGGTTTGAAACTGAATTTTGGGAATTGTTATATGTTCCCATGGTGCAGTTAGTTTGCCCCAGAAGTCCTCCACTTATTCCTTGTGTATACGGTTAAGTATATTTATTGGAAATTAGTAAAAAATATTAGTTTATATACCTCTTATATACATTAGTTCATTAAACAATATTCATTACTAAAGCAGAAACTTCCATTTTCCATGTACACACCCAAATGATGTCAGGAGTGAAAACCCAATGACCCATCAAGCCAAACAATCACCATAATTCATTCCAAACTATTCAGCCATCTCTGGTGAAAATAAACAGTTTATTATTCTGGTCTCTTGAAAATGCTATTATATCTTTACTAAGTTTAATGTGTTTTCCTATTTTAATAGATGAGTTGCATTAAAATAAAAATTCAATTTTAGTTATCTTCTCAGCTGACAATGTAGACCATGGGGATGGGCAGAACATATTCTCATTATACATGTCAGACTAGTTAGACAGTGATTGATGCAGTATTAATGCAGAACACAGACACTCTCCTTTTCTTTTTGAACATTAGACAAATTAGCTCTTACAAATTTGTGCCCTGCCTCCACCTTTGTAAATCTAACTGGGACTCTGTCTAGTATTATTGCTAATAAGCTTCATTCAAGAAGTACTACAGAATTTTTAGAAAAACTGTAAGTGAATAAGCAGTCAATCAAGTCTAATAAGAATAACTAGAATTTGCTTATTTTCCAATGGACCATAGTACCATCATGATAAATGATGGCTTTATTGTCAGTTCACAAAATTAATTTTACCCCCTACTTTAAATGAGGCCACAGTTTCTCTCTGATTACATTAAATATACTTTGTGTCACAGCAGAAAAAAATGTAAAATTAATTTAATATATAATAATTGAAAATAAACAGTGCCACAGGCAAAAAATAATGATGGATTGAGGAAACATTGTCTCCCAATAGAAAAACCCGCAGTAGCAGATTGTAGTGGTGGCAGCCACCTTGTATGAAAGTCTGTCCCCAAAGCCTCTTTATTTCTCTTTCCCAATACAAAAATCATCAAACCCCTATGTATAGCATAGCTGAAATGATCAACACCATACATTTTAAGGGCTTGGATACATTGTAGGTCAAGAAAAGATTTTCCACCAGCTTTTTGTTTTATTCTTCCTAAAATGGCACTTTAATGTAACAATAAATGCTTTTCTTATATGAAAGAATTTGTTGGAACACTGACATAATGTTGCTGTTTATTTTAACTGGAAGTGGGAAGCCACTTTCTTTTCCATGCCTTTCTTTTCCATGCCTTTCTTTTCCATGCCTTTCTTTCTGCTCATGAAGTTGCACCTTAATGTGTAAAGCACAGCTAAAGGTAAAGAGTACAAAGGAAAAATACTTTCCTGTCAGGGTCACTACGTCTTTGAGCAAGAATCTGCTTGAGAGGGTAGTAGACTGCTGGAGGTTTATCTTCTCTTCCCCACAGTGTAGAATATTGCTTTTGTTCTTAATCAGAGTGTCTGAAATCAGAATTTTTCCAATGAGTCAGCTTGATTTGGGAACTAAATTGTGGAATTTCTGCCTATCATTAAATGTTGAAAAAAAGAAACACATGCTATATAATATATTTCAACTTCTTTGCCGATAAGGAAACTTTTAAATGTATCTTTTTCTCCCTTCCCCTTGGTTTAATATTTTTCTATTTCTCCATTTCATGCATTGCTCTCTGTCTCTCTCATTCACCATTTACTCACTATCACTTTCTCTCACTCACTTTGTCTCATTCTGAGAAACATGAGAAGTGAAGTCCAATAACAGCTAGAGAGATGCAGCTTGCACACTAATATTTAAGACTGTGCAAATTATAGCTATATGGTGGGACATTTGCAACGTTGAATGTTTTATTACATAACATTAAAGCATTGTGAGCTAAGCATCAGAAATTCTTTCACTTGTGTTGGGATTTGTAGCTGCTCATGAATAGTGAATAGCTGCACCTTGAGTTTATATGAGTGAGTGTGATTACTTTAGTGCAGGCATGTCAAACATGAAAGCCATGGACCACATGCGGCCTGAGGCCCGAAAACATATGGCACAAGACCCGCGAGTTGCCAGTGTGAGGCCATCCATAGAGAGAAGCTTTGTAAGTACTCTGCAGCTTAGCATCAAGTGGTTAAAAGTCTCATTTAGATCAATCAGTTTTTTTCTTTCAGTCACTTTAATCCTCTGAATGCCAGACAGGTGTCAATGCACTCTGCTATGTAACACCTCCACCACTATACATGTGCAGATGTAATTCACCTGCAAGAGTGAAAGAAGCAAGTAACATTTGCAGATATGTACTAGTGGGATGTTACATGGCTCCCGTATTGTCCATATATAAATAGAGTATGGACACTTTGCAAATGTTGTTTTGTTGATCAATTTACCTTTATATACTCTGATAATATGACTTTACTTTGGACTTTATTTTCTGGAGTGTTTTTTCTTCTGTACTTGGGTACCCTATTTAAGAGTGGTGGTGGTATGCACTATGAGATTGTCTTGATAAAGATCCCAGTGAGGACTGAAACTTGGAAAAGTCCTGAATATATATATAACAGGGCTCAAAATGTCCACTCACCACTAGCCAATGGCGAGTGAAAATTTAGCCCTGGCGAGTAGAAATTTAGCCCTGGTTGGTATGCTATGGTTTGCAGTGGCGAGTAACTTTTCAGGTATGGCTAGTAGCAAAGGACTTCAAATTGTAAGCCCTGTATATTTAAACACACATACACCGTGGGAGTCCACAGGATGATACACTTGCCCCCCCTAGGATAACATAGTGTCTGGGATGGCTGGCCTTGGGCACACATTTTAGCTTTACCTTCCAGTGGATAAAGTCTGGGAATACTCATGACATATACAGACCCTAGCTGCCAATGCTGCGGTCCTCCTTGGATGGAAATGTTTAGTATAAAGCCCTTGAGTGCATCTGAGTTTGACATGCCTACCTTAGTGAATATCACTGCCCACTCGTTGTTTGCTAAGGCTCTAATGAAAGCAAGCTTGAAATGCCCACTTTATAGCATGCTAAAGAAATTGTACTCATTTTATGGTGATTTCCTCTACACCTTGTTAGTGCAGGATGTTACCCAAGACACAGCGGAATGGAATGACTCAAATGGCCAAACATACCCTTGGTGCAAGAGATGTAAATGTGGATAAATTACCATATAAATGACAGACACTAGACAGGCATTATGTATTAGTAATTTGTATTAGGCAGGCCATTAGAACAAATGCAACTAATATCTGTCTCTTTAAATGTAAAAGTTATTCTCATTTCACCACATGTATTTTCACTAACCATCCACAACTCTAGCTGTCCTTTCTAGAACCACAATAGACGATCGGTATGTAGGATCCAGCAGGTGTACTGGAGCAACATGTCAATACTCAATTTTAGTTTTCTTAGATTTATCTATTTACATATGTGTATGACATAATGTGCCGTCTCTAGACATAGTCCTAACTACTTACATATTCATATAACATTAGGTGTCTTCAGTATGTACAGATCAATTTATAAATATTTGTAAAATTATGACCATATTCATAGCAGGTCAAATTGAAAGTAAAGCAAAACCATAGATGAAGTTAAGGAAACAAGTCAGCTAGTAACATTAGCTGTGAGAGATTGAAGCCATCAAGGACTATTTCAAAGCTTGAACTATCTAAATGATAAATGCATTCTATACTACCAGAACCCGAGTTGCTTCATCCACAAAGACCAAAAGAATCCCCTATTAAATAGATTTAACATAGGCACAGCATTAATAACAAATTAAAATAAATAAATAATAATTAAATAAATAAGCTCCTATTTTTTCACAGAAACTGATTAGCAATTCCCCTTTCCTCTGTCATAATTTTGTTTTATAGTTAGCGCTCTATTACAATGTGGCCTATTAACGGACAGAAGTCCATTTATCATCCCTTTATCCCAAACATAGATGGGAGTGTTTTTTTCTAACATCTTTTTAAATCCTAAGATTTTTAATCCCTTTGTTCCCTGAAACCTGAAAGGAGTGGTGGGGTGGATGTACAAAACTGATGTTGTGCTAAATCAAGTGCAGATATCCATTTTGAGTCCCTATGCCTGTACCTATCATCAACTTACTAAGCTAGATACACCCAAATCCCCCCTTATTGCAGCTTAAAATAGAAATAGGACAAGAGGGCAGTCTGAGGGAATTTTGCAGTGTTCCTTTTCTCTACATCATGCCTAGATCAATGTACTTAGCAAACAACAGGGGAAAATATGTACATATACACCGTTTTCCTGTGCATGCTATGGGCTGATGTGTGGAGCTTGCTGGCATGCAATGCAGACGGAGTGTGCCAGGCAGTATGCACTATATCAATCATACATTGTAGTGCAGACCCCGAATAATCTAACACCAGTGAATGTGTTCTAGGGAATTCATACATTCACCTCAATATTACCTAAATATATCTTGATAACTAGCAGGAAATTAACTGGACAAGGGTTATGGAAAATAATTACCATATTTTGTTGCTGAACCTTGAATAGACAATGGACATGAGGGCACTAGGTTGATTTCACCTTTAATATAATTAATATAATTAATATAATTCATTTTGATAAGCCATAAAGATGGCAATACATATTAGACAGGATTTGTTTAAAATGGAGTTCCTTGGTGAGGTAAGCAAGCTTAAACATATTTTGGCAATACTGTTAAAACCCTCATTATTTCAAACAAGTGAATTAATATATTAGTATAATATATGCTCTACACAGTGTTCACATTTAGTTTGTATGAAGAAGTGCAGGATTGTTTTCTGCCATTGATTGAAATGGTTATTTTGCCCCCTTGAATGTTAGAGAGTTCTCCAACTCATTGCTTCTCCTAATGCTGGACACCTCTTTAGATTCAGTGGCTTAAAACACCACACATATCAATAGAAATTTTGGAAATGTTTATTTGTCCCCTATAGTGCAGTTGGTTTATTCCAGTTCTTGTTAGTTAATCAGCCCAACTGTCTTTTGTGTTTGATTCTATTCACCCAGTAGCTACATTTCAATAAGAAATAATTGGAAAGAATGTACAGTATAATCAATGCTTTATCTTATTTGTTGTGGAATGAAATCACTTCCACTCTGGCTAGTTATCTATGGCATGCAATGCAGACACTATTCATTATGTATCCACGCTGAATGACAGTGTGAGTGGCAGCTCTTGCCAGTTAAATAGATGATAAGGTTCTGAGAGCTGTTACTGCTCCGGTGCAGTCTCCTTTGTTCTAGTGATCACTTCTGGCAGAGAGTCTGATTCTAAAGATAAGAAGGTTATGTGGCGGTTTTACATAGAAAAATCTCAGCATGATAATCAGGTCTCCTGTATTACAAAGACATTCATCATTCAGGAGGGGTGAGGGATTCTATACAGGCCACTGTTTACTGCAAAAAAAAAGGATTAACTGCTTGGATGCTAGCGTAGTCTCCAATGCATTGCAGGTTTCTCTAGCATCCTTGGGGTTGCTGATGTACTACACAATTATGGAACAAATCAGTGCATAGAGGACACATAAAAACTCTCCAAATTCTTATTGATTC
The DNA here is from genome assembly GCA_037306005.1 of Rhinophrynus dorsalis. NCBI lineage: Eukaryota > Metazoa > Chordata > Amphibia > Anura > Rhinophrynidae > Rhinophrynus > Rhinophrynus dorsalis. The sequence continues at coordinate 256,043,442 of CM074721.1, forward strand.
AAATGGACCTTTTAACCCCTTGAATGCTAGAGAGGTCTCTGATACATTGCTTTGTAAAACGTTGAATTTCCCTCTAGCTGTCAATGGGTTTAAAGCCTATTTAAATCAATGGGAATATTAATTTGCACACTCTGGTGCTTTTGTTTGGCTCCAGTTCTTCTTAGTACATCAGATTCAATGAGGGAATGTTCGAATACGCCAGTGCAGCTTATTTACTGTCCATATATTCAGCTATAAAATCACACACACACACACATATATATATATTTGATGAAGGAGGTCAGGATTTTCCTTCGCTTACTGAAGTTTGTCCCTCGTCACTCTCCATCCAGACCACAGATAGATGAAGCATGACACGGCCAAAAGGGGCAGGAGGGGGATCCTTTTACATTGCGTATCTTTAAAACTACATAAAAGTAAGTTATTAAACACAGAGCAAAGTGTTATGTTTATAATAGATCTACTTTATTTTAGACATTACTATACCATTAAGAGTTTAACCCCTTGAGGACCAGAGGGGTGTGCTTCACAATGCATTGGACTCCACTCTGATCCTCAAGTGGTTAACTTGAGCAAACCCTGATTGTCACCTCTATAGCATGCAAAACAAAATGTACACTTTTTTAATTTTTTTTCCACACCTTGTTACTACATTGAGACACAAGAGACAAACATAACTCAGTGCCTATACACTCCCAAACTATCTACCCCTGGGGCAAGCACCAAGCAGAGGAGAAGTTTCAGCATGGCCAGCATAGTACAATGGAGTTAGGGGAAGCACAAGAAAAATCAGCTCCAGACCTATAAGTACATCTCTCAAATGATTGTCTTTTGACCCTCAATACCCTTAAGACAAAATTAGTAGAGAAAAGAAGATATATTAATGAAAAACATTGAATATGATTTATAAAAACAAATCGAAGCAATTCTGGAATGAATCGAATGCACCACACTGTACAAAAAAATAATTCCTATTGTTTAAGCCCTTTGAGTGCCAGAGAGGGACATATTGCTCTCAAAGAGTTAAACGGAGGATCTAACCCTTGCAATGCTAGATATGTCTCCAACATTCAAGGGTTAAATGCCCCATTCAAATGAATAGGAATTTGGGGAATGTTTATTTCTCTCCTATGATGCAATTAGTTTAGCATAGAATTACCGAAATTCTTCATTAGTACATCAAGCTCAGTGTATGACATAACTGTGCAAAAAGGTCAATTCACATACCAAAAGGCATTGTACTATATCCACACTAAGGATGAACGCTATAATAACCAAAGGATCCCAGATATAACAAATAGATTACATGGTTAGTGAGTGATAAAGTAAAAATTAAAAATGTACTTAAAGGAATAGTAATGTTTCACTAAAACAGCAGGTCCAATTAATCTTCATAGTATTTGGGCCATTTAGAGTGTTAATTCCCCCTCCTGCCCCTTTTACCTAGTGTAAGCCACCTCCCCTCAGATGTGGAATCCAGTCCATAGACCAAACGGATCACAACAAGGGACAATCTTCTTACTGTGAGCATAAGGAAAACCCAGCCCCCCTTGACAGGTTTTTAAGGTTTTTCCTTATGTTCACTTAAGATTGTCCCTCTGCGATCCATCGGGACAGTCTTTCTGCTCTGAGGTGAGCAGTGTTACATCAGTAAAAGGAGGTATACTTTATCATTCAATTACTCTTGAACTACAACTCTGACAGTATTGAAATAACTATATGGCCCATATACTATGAAGATTAATTGAATCTGCTTTTATTGTGAAACATTACTATCACGTTAAGTGGACCTAGCATCTTAATATAAGTTGGAATAAATAAAGTGATCTGTCATTATTCTTATAGCATGTATATGTGATCATGAAATAAACCCAGGCATTTTTAAGATTTTATTTATTTAAAAAATAACTTTGTAAACTTTCAGCTGAAAATGGTGACTTACATCGACCTGTTGTCTGAGCCAGCTTCTGAAGCAACTGAGCTGTTCCATGCTCCCTGTCTGGTGATCCTGCGAGACCACAGCAGGAGCATGACTACCTCACATTCAAGCAAAAAAAAAAAATACTCAGGAATATAACTAGATATATTAGTGCACCTTTTCTTGCAGAAGATGCATAACTAATCACCTGCACAGGAAATTAATATTCAAGCACTGTGGGTGCTGAGAGCTTTAGAATTTGCTCTGCCGATTGAGAGCCAGCTGCAGTGCACTATTAGTCCTGATGATCACGTGGCTGGTGTGTGGGGGAAGGTGATGCAGAGGAGGATCTGTCATGAAGACAAGATTTATTTACAGTATGGCTGCTCCCTAAGTGAACAGTACAGTGACGGCAGTCTAATGTTTAGTTAGGTAGGTCTGCTGAATGCTGAGGAGTTCACAAAAACATACTCCTAAAAAAAAAAAAAAAAAAAAAAAAAAAAACACACACTCCTAAAAACTAGGATGTAGCCTGTTACTATTAAGTGCTTTTTTCATTTTACACACCCCTCTGGCTATTAAAAGGTTAAAAAGTACTTTTTGTGTGTTCAGTTGATCTGACTATATGACTATACACCTGTTTCTAACTAGTACTTGCATATAACTATTACCTATATATATCTGGCCAACTGCAGTATCGATTTAACCTTTTGGATGCCAAAGATACCTACAATGAGCTTTAACCATTTCAGTTCCAGAGGGGTATGCAAAGCAATGTGTTACGTTCACCTCAGGCACTGAAAGGGTTAAAACACTGCATGTGGAATAATCTCTAAAACACAACTGATATCACAATACACTTCATACTCATCTGACACACTGGCTACACAGTCTCTGTATCAGTGGAGCTTTAAGAACTTTTGAGGTTCCTGGCAAAATTTTGAAAAGTGATCACCAAATATAAGAATACATATAGCATCAATTTACATTTAGTAGTTATTGTACTTCGATCCACTGATATTTTGTGAAAAGCAGCACACTGGTAAGTTATGCATCCAGGACAGAATATCACCTTTCTTTATAGGATTACACTGGTTCCTTGATGAAAATCTGGGACTGTTGGGAACTCAATATGAGGCCCTCTCAAAGTGGAGGTCCCCGGCATAGGACAGATATTTATTTATTTTCATCTTCACCTATTTTGGATTTTTTTTTACACTTTTATGTCCCTTACAGCTCACTGAATTTCTTTTTCAAGAGATATACAATGTTACAGTCTTTCAGAGGATCTCAAATCAGTCCCCAGGGCACACCAACAGGTAAAATTTTAACAATATTGCTAATTAAGCACTGGTAGTGCAATCCAAATGACAGAGCCACTGATAACACATCTGTGAACAAGCAGAGATGTATTGTTAGTGTGTCCCAAGGATTAACGTTGAGAATCACTGCTTTAGAGATAGGCTTTTCTACATTGTTACATTGTCTTTTTACATAGTATCTTTTTACATAGTTTGAAAACATGAACTATTGGAATGCCAGGAGGATTAACATTCAGAAACACTGCCTTAGAAGTCTTCCACAGAGGACCTTTAGAGTCCAGTTGTTTCTCACATCAGTATATATCACTATGGAGGCGATGAACTAAGGTGTGATAAGTGAAAATAACTTCTCCAATGATATAAACTATGCAAGTTCTATGCTATCTTATGAAGCATATGCATTAAAATTTCTCAATCTTGAGAGATCTTTGTGCATAACCGCCATAGAATAACATAGGACATGAAGAATTTAGGACTCTGGAGAAGTCATCTCTACTTTATCACCTCACTATCACACCTTTATGCTTAGTCCCCTATGAGTTCACAAAGTTAGTCTCCAAGCCTCGACAACAGAGAAGGAATAATAATTGGGTTACATTAAGTAGGGCATATTACACAGACCATTAGAATCAATTTTGGACAGCATCAGAGGATTTGGAGAGGAATTACAGCCTGCATAGTGTAGTGCAATGCAAAACATCAAGTTGTGCTTGCTTAAATTACACAATAGCTTCAATAAAGTAAAAAAACTGGTACTTACACAATACATAATGCAATGTTCTCATTGTAAGGTAAGCAAGACACACTAGCTCCCCTTGCAACCCGTGGATTAAGCATAGACCTCTTCAGCTGTTTGATCCCATCCCATCAGTCAGTCCATCACATGGCTCACTGGGGATTCACAGGACCACTGAGAAGGAAAAACAAAATGGTCGTCTGAAAGGGTGCGATTAAACAGTTGAACAATGCAGTGTGTAATCCAATGTCTGCTGGATGGGATAGTATTCCTCCACGCAAGGAGAACAACTTTGCATTAAGCATTGCTTAAATGTCAGAATTGTTTATTCTGTTGGTGATAACTTGCATTTAGATAAATCTAAATGTGTTTCTGTGCTGCACTTCTCTTGCCATTTTTAGTATCCTGGACCCCTAGTTCTCTCCACTATTACAGGACAGATCATTCAAATAACAAGGTAACCTTTTGAATGTATAAACTTGAAAAGTATTGCTAGGGTGTTTGAATGAAAGTTGCTAGTGTGTTGTTTATGGATCTGGTTAGTTATTTCTCTGTTCAGAACTTTAACCTTTTTTAGTCACTATTATAATTTTTTCATATATTTGATTTCCCTTCTTAAATTGTTTTTCATATTTTATTTTAGATGGATGCAAATGTCATTTTCGATGTGAAATTGAAAAATGCATATAAAAATGTAATAGATATAATGGAACCCCATGACTAAGGTACTCCTATGTGGGTTTGTTGATCAAATTATGGATCATGCTGGGTACAATAAGTCTTTTTTTAATTATGCAGGGACATGGAGGCATTGGAGCATGGCTTAAGCCTGAGTCTACCCCAACATGACCTAAAACTAACACAACCTAGGATGTATACTTAGGTAAAAAAACTGGCTACAGCACTGAAGTTCCCCCTACAGGGATCCAGAGGTAATGAACAGCATACCTCCCTAGGAAATATATACCAGCCAGTCAGAGGACAGCTGATATTTCCTATCAGTTTCTACTACCAATAGTATTAGTACCAGCAACGTTCTTGCTGTGCAAGGCTGATTTCTACCTACCCAGAGTCGACCCTTACTGGCAGCTAGCCAATCTGTGCAATAAAAGGTAGAATTGTATCACCACCTAGTACATGCAAAGTGGATAGTGCTTCAGACATTGTTCTCAGGGTACCTGCTGTGATTTCAGCACAATGTTATGTCCACAGTCCCTGATGATGAAATCAGGTCCTTCTGATCACTATATCAGCAATATCTTGACCTTTAGGGAAAATACACAGAACTGATACAGAGGTAAAATTCCATCCAGAAAAAAAACAAGAACATACAAAATCAAGTTGGTGAAGGTGGAAACATGCACAAAAGAGTATGCATTTTATTGGAAAGAGACAAGGAATTCAGGACATCCAGATCTGACCTTTAGTCTAACAGGCTTCTTGCCATTCCACTGCACAGTTGTATGAAAATATATTGCAACAGACTAATAGAAAATGTATAATATTTTTCCTTTACCCCAGGAACATTTTGGTCAGTAGATTACAAATGTTTATTAATGGAACACAAATTGAGTAATAGATAATGTGTATTATAAAACATTTATATTATTACATAGACTGCTGTAAGAATGATTAAATATTATTAAAAAAAATACAATTAAACAACTAGAAAGGATACTGCCTCATTCAGTTTTATGTGTTTGATTTACCAAAGTATTCAAGAGCTGACAGAAAAATAGCTTTGTCTCATTAAATTCAGCACATTTTTTACCTTTTAAGTTTTTCTTTTGAAAATTTGAGCTTGACATAATGTCTCTGACACTCTGTACCCTTTTCTCTTAGCACACTGTAATTGTTTTATTTAGAAAGCACCATCACTTCCTGTAGTGCTATTTGAAAGGAGAGTAATAAGCAATAACAGTATTATTATTATTATTATTATTATTATTATTATTACAACATGATATGGCCCTGATTGTGAGTCTACAATCTAGACAAAAGGAAGTTATCACCTAAAAAGAAAAGGACTCATATCCATTTGAATAATAAATACTCCTAGCCATCCTTCATAGACATATTTATGTATTTTTTTAAATTAATTTTATGTTACTTAAACAGTTCATACTATGTTATAATTTAGTATATAGCGTGCTTCAATGGTAAACTGATTTGGTAAACTCATTTATAAAGCACCAGCATAGTACAACAACATTCTACAATCAGGGAACTCATTACAAATAATACTAATGGATACAATGGTGAATTGGACCCTGCTTGAGAGAGATTATAATCTAAAGTGAAAAGTGGGAGCAAGCAAAACTCAAGGTCTGAGATGCACTAAAGGTCAGTGCTGTGGAGATATGATTTTGTTGTTGTTTTCAAAGCACCTCAGCTTTTCGATGTAGACAGACAAAGCCATATGCACTAAAATGTAGGGATGCAAGGGGAGGGGAAGAGAAAGTCCCCATAAGGATTCAGAATTGTCAAACTGCTGTCGATGTGAAAGGGCTGCCCTTCCTTGCACATCACCAGCAGTACGACAATCCTGAAGTTGGGGAGCAGTCTCTGACTTTTACAGGGTGGGGGCAGCATATGTAAAATTTTACTAGGGGGGGGGGCAGCATATGTTAAATTCTATCTGTGGGGCAACATGTTGAACATAAGTATTGTGGAGCAACATGGGGGGACATCACCATTCTGTGTTAGCCCCACATACACTTACGGACACCCCCAGCCTTGTTCCCTTTTCCAGGCTGTGCCCAGATGTGGCTACCAATAGGCAAGGGAACAAGGCTGTGGGGGTCAGACAGTGTACATAGGGATCTGTAACTACCAGTGGGCAAAGGAACAAGGCTGGAGGGCAGCTGGTAGCCACAAATCCCCATGGATGCTGCCTGACCACCAGCCTTGTTCCCTTGGGAGTGCACAACATGTATGAAATATGATACAGATCTAAAGGAATGATGGTGTACTGCTTTGTGTACTTTTTTTAACCCTTTGAATGTTACGGGGTGAGCAGTGCACATCCCTATGGCACTCAAAGGGTTAAGGGAGTGATGCTGTTTGTGGTGCTGAAAGGATCCTCTCCGCTCCACTACTGAGCCAATGGGAAAGCAGAGAGAATGCTCTGTCTTCTCAGTCTTCAGAGTTGTCTTCTGGTGGTGTTGTGTAAGAGAGGCATCCCTTCCCATCGACAGCAGTTCACAACCCTCCATGCTTATGATTGATTAAGGGCTGTTATTGCATAAGAAACTACAGGGAGATCCCAACTTCATCAGCCTCAGGCAGGCGAAGTTGAGACTGTGAACTCCGACAGCAGAGGCTGCTATCAGAGTTTAGCGCATGTGGTGAAGTACCACATTAACATATAAACACACCCCCTTGAACACAATAATGACTCATTATCCTGAATTTCCACATGTAAATGACTAATTATTCTTCATTTCCATATAGAAATAGGCCATTGTTGGTGACATGAGTGAAAATTCGTAAACCTGTCACAGGCATGTCGGATTGATATCGATATGGGCAGATTTTTGTCAGATTGACGCCCCTCCTGATGCCCCCCCAGTTATTGATCTCCCAGCTGATTTGACTGGGAGATAAATAAAGTAGACGCAGTGGAGCAACATGACTTCCCTGCTTCCATCATACCCGAACATCAGAGTAGGAGTGAGTAGGACCAGAGAAAGCCTTCCACATCATGCCATCAGAGATGCAGAAGGCTTCCCCCAAACCCATCCACTCCTACACAGTACTTCGGGTAGGATGGAAGCAGGAGAACCACACTGCTCCCCTGCATCACTTTGAGATCTAAATTAACCCACTGAGTGTCAGAGTGTTATCCAATGCATTGGATACCTCACTGGCACTAAAAGGGTTAAAATACATTTAAAATAATTAAATAAATAAAATAAAAAATAATAAAAAAAAAAAAAAAAAATATTTTAAAAAATGTGCCAGACACCCCTTTGGAGCTTAATCCCCCAGTCCTCTGATCCACTGTCCACTACCCCCACACAATTACCTGACCCCTCCCCCTGACTGGTCCCACTAGAGACTCCACATACACTGTCAGGCCTCCAAGCCTGGTTCTATTACTACTGAAGTCACAGATCCCCTCAAACACTGTCTGACTCCCCCCTGCAGCCTGATTCCACTGCCCACTATTAGCCGCAGACCCCTGCACGCACAATTTGATACCCCCCCCTCAAACTTGCTCCACTGGTAGTCATGGAATTGCACTTATACTACCTGCACCTCCAGTAGCCATGCTCCTAGTACCAACTACAATGTCCAACCCATACCAGTGGTGTATCATTTTTCTCAGGCTTGCCCTAGGTACTCGCCCTCACAAGGGTTTTGCTCAAAGTAGAGATAAAGTTGCTTTCGATTGCATTATACTAAATATATGTTCATAGATTGTAGGCATATAGGGACTTGCCAGAATCCGGGGTACCTTGACATCCAAGAAGGCTTACCTTGCCTTTGTCCAAAAACACGTAACTAAATCCCCACTGTTTCATTTATAATAGGTCATAGGTTATTTGTAAAAGTCAGGATTTGATGCACAAAGACTCCTTTTGTTCACTGTATATGTGGCCAAGAAATGTCTTGCTGCATTTCTGACCATACATATATGTAACTATTTGAATACTACCAATAAAGGCTATTTTGAGCTTAGGAATCTGTATATTTTGTACTTTTTGTATGTATTTTGGGAGGTTTTGGCTCCTTCTCTCATGGTTGGTAGCTCCCCAGCAGGGTATAGTTGATTAGAGAAGGTATAATACCTCCCCCATTTCCCTCACAAGGGTTTTGTTGACAGTAGAGGTAAAGTTGCCTGAATCTGAGGTGCCTTGACAGGGCAGGCAAACTTACCATGCCTTTGGCCATAAAGATGCATCAAAATCCCCACTGTTTTATTTATAGTAAGTCATAGGTTATTTGTAAAAGTCATGATTTGATGCTCAGACACTCCTTTTGTTCACTAGGAAATCCATTGGCATTCAAAGATTTTAGTATCTTACAAGTGACTGAAGTGTAATAAAGCATTTTTTTATCTATAGTACCAGAATTGTGCATACTAGCTTAGGGGTAAAAAAGGCAATTGGCCATTCATTTGATGTGACTGAATGTCTACTTTCCAAAATTGCATTCCTTACTGACCTTTTGTTCATACCTGTGATGGTTATGACCATTTTAATGCTGGCAGGTCATTGCATAAAAGAAAAGTGGCAGGTGTAGTTTGATGCTTCTGGCATCCCGACAGTATGTCAACCTATATCAATGGTGTATTGTTCTTCTTTACATTTTTACCCCTTCAAATGTGCCAAAGCCTTTGAAAATGATGTAATTTCTTACTGTATTCATTATCTACTGCTCCTCCAAAAAAAATTATATCCATTTTTTATGGCTTGACATACCATGGGGGTGCCAGAAGTACAAAATGACGCCTGCCTGTTTTCTTTTTTAAATAGGCTGCCTGCAGTAATATGGTCCTATCTACTAGCTATGAAGGAACGGGTTGCAAGTGATACCATTCTGGAAAGTAGACATTTAACCAAAGTAATTGAAGGGTTATTTGCCTTTCTGACCCTAGGCTAGTGGCTCTATAGGAAAAAATAGTTATTTTTCCACCACAGGGAAAAAAAACAAATACATCTATTGATTAAAATCGGGCTTTTACATTCTTGAATGATTGAAAGGGCTGTAATGTGCTGTAGCCCTCTCTAAGATTTAACCCTTTGAGTTCCAGAGTTGTAAGCAACGCATTGCAAAGAAATGTGTTGTGTACCACTCTGGCACTCAAAGGGTTAAAAGGTAAAAATCCCTATTTGAAAAAATAGGAATTTGTGGAATTCATAATGGTTTACTTCTGAATTGTTCCAGTTATGTTTAGTACATGAGCTCCTGTGTTTAACCTTGCAGGTAATGCATACATCCTATATAATAATATAGGATGTTTGTCAGAAGCCGTCATGCACAGTAGAGACTACCTGAGCGCACAGAATGCTGGGAGTTCTGTGCTAGGAGCATTCTGTGCTTTCGGGCAGTCTCTACAGTGCATGACTGAGTCGACAGCAGGACGCAGATCAGGACCGGCCTCTTAACATCACCCAGACCTTGGCCTGTGTACATGGGCTTTTATACTAGTTGAATATAATGAGTTGAATCTCTTTTTGTTACACATTTGCTTATGTATCATTTACAGTAAATCTTCCCTGGTATGCCAGAAACACATGAGCTTCATACTGGTAATTTATAGTTAGTCCATTCAGGTTAAGGCATGACTGAATGTTCTATTAAACTCTACTTACAATTTTCTCCTATCAGTCAAAGAGCTAAGTGTATTATTGTCATAATATTTAATGGTTAAACCATTGCAATACTGTATCAGAATATATTTATGATGCAAATGCATGCCCTGTCTTTGCTTTATGTATATTATTTTCCATGTTAGCCATGGAAATATTTCGTTTAATGTGCTGTATATTTGACAGCATCTTCCATAAAGCATAAGTCATGACATTAAAATGTCACTTGGAAACCGACATCTCCCAAATTGTCTCTCATTAGCCTCCATATCCAAACCACCAGCACTTTCCTAATTCTGTAGATGCACTTTGACAGCTTTTTACATCTAAAAGTTCAAAAAGGTTTTGTTTTTTTTTTTGTTTTTTTTTTAGAATGCCAGATATCTCTTTTATCTGCCATTCTTGTTCAGGAACCAATTGAATACAATTTTGGAGGTGTCTCTAACTTGAAAACACAGCAAATGGTTTGAAGAAAAAAGTGAGTGAAACAATTGCAATATATATGTATATGAGAATAAAAGGAGCATTGGTTACAGTGGAGCTTATTTTTACATTGACCATTGGCCATTTGAAGGTGTATGGGTCTGTTGCCCAAAACAGTTAGAGAGCCATATGTTGTCCTCTATAATTTAGAATATTGTTGTTGCAGATATGCAAGTTTCATTCCTGTTCGACAGGAAGCATCTACAGTTTGTGAGTACACTCAGACACATCCAAATAAGTTTTTAGTTGGTCATCTGATGTCTGATTATATTTCTATGCTATTAATGTTTTCTGGTTAATGAAAGTGAGACTTGCATACTTGCCACAGTTATTTTCAAAGGCAGTCATGGACAATCTATTAGTCTTTAGCTAATATTAGAATATAACTCCAGCTGCTGATCAGAACACTTGCATGTGACCATTCATAGACATCTTTTCAGAATTTATGAATTATAAAGCACATATACCTGATTAATATATGATAGTGAGGGAAATAATGACAATTCAGCATGTGCTTTCCATGTGAAAAGTTGTACTTTCTGCCATGAAATGCATATTGATTAATTTCCCTCCACTGACAAACAATGGATATGCTATCTAGAACCTGAAATACACATACAGAATATTTCTTTAGTATATTCTTATACTTTCTCGTTGTGGGTACAATTTCCATGATACATATTTGAATGGCTAACATACAGAAATACACATTTATTTCCCTGATTCTTTAGATATGCTCTCAATGATAACCCCTTCGTTCAAGACATTGCTTGCATCCAAGTGATTATCAAAAAGCTTTAATAATTGGCTTCTGCAAATATAAGGCAAAAAACACCATTGTTGCAGTTAGTAAGTAGCCAATTTTTATTTTGTTTGCAGGGTCACTGTTGCTAGGTATAAATTAACCTTGTTCCAGAAAAATGATGATTCAGTTGTTTGCTTTTACACACCAAACTCACTAGAAAAACTGTTATCACTTTCCTGTTGACGTTTTCATTAAAACACATAGGATGAAGAAGGCCTTGAACATGAAGTACACTCACCTGACTTTTTTAATCTTTATCTAATTTCCCCTTTATAACTTTATGTATAATTCCTTGACCAAATAGAGATAGGAAGACCACACAGCCTAATAAGCAAGTATTTAACTTTTTTACTACAGTAGTCAAACAGCACTATCTCCCTTTACCAACAAACTGAGCCCTTAAAGGGATAGTAATACTTCGTTTTATCTTTATTTTATTTTGTAGGCATTAAAAAAACATGAAGAAAGATATGTCTTATCTCTCAAACATTTATGGTTTAAGAGATATTCACAAGCAAAGTATCCCCCCCCCCCCCGTTCAGCCACATCAGAAGGGAGGTGCCCAGGTAGACTGCAGAGAGGGACAATCTTCAATTAAGATAAGGGAAAAAGCTGAAAAGCTTGTCAAGGGGGGAAGGGCTTTCATTGTTTTCATACAAAGAAAACTGTCCCCTTCTGTTATCTGTCTGGTCTTACAACTAGATTCACATCTGAGAAGAGATGGCTTACACTAGGAAAAAGGGGCGGGAGGGGAAACTTTGCTTGTGAATATCTCTTAAACCATAAAGGTTTGAGAGATAAGACATATCATTCTTCATGTTTTTTTAATGCCTACAAAATAAAATAAAGTTAAAACAAAGTATTACTATCCCTTTAAATTGATCTCCCTTGTCCACACTGTTCTTAAATGTAGGGTTCCTGTGCAGCCTTCATTGACATTATTATGATCCTTGGGGCACACTAAACTTTCTACCTCATTTTCGACTCCAGATGAAATAAAAATTTGCTAATGGAGAAACAGAGGCACTTCTTTGTGCAATATCACCCAGACAGGGATTAATTACCCCACCATCATAATAAGTCAGATACTTACAAAAGTAATAGCTGGACATGCACTTATGTGTAGACCAGCAGTAAACGCTCAGGGAATTATAAAGTTGTACCCTGTCAGCTTCTTTAACTCTTCATTGAGATGGCTGCTGACCCCAAAACTCGACTCGTGAAGCCAAAGCATAAAATAAAACAAAGCTCAAACTGGGGAGCCAATAGTGCCTTATCACACTGATATAAATAGGAAGACTACCACGTATGCACTCACATTATATATTGGCTGCATGTATACATACGAATATATGCATCAATCAGAACTCACCATCATCTCTGCTCAGTGTCTCCAACAGACCACTACAAACAAGGATGTCAGGCGGCACCTCCAGCATCGAACAGGCATAGAATGGTTAAAAACGGCTTTATTGTTAAATCATAAAAAAGGCATGAAGATACACCCCAATAGTGCAGGATACATTAGACTGATATAACACCGTCTAACATGTTGCGCACTTCCAACAGCGCTTAATCATAGACATAAAGTGCTGACCTCACCCAAACAAACATATAAAACATTCGTGAATTAAAATAATCTTAATCACCTGTCAGTCTAGTAGCCCTATTGGGCCAGTCATTTAGATCATCCTGACTGGACTCCTGGAGTTAACTCTTAAGTGATACATCGGCACTTTGAGAAAACCTGAAAGTTCAAATACACAATATCCAAAGAGAAACATATATACATGTATATATATATGTACATGAACCTTCACAGGCTTAATCAAAGCGTCAAGAGCCACAAAGCAAGAAAATAATAATAATAATAATAATAAATAACCTGAAGTTAATTAAAGAAATTAAAATTAACTAAAATCTTAATGAAGCAAAACCCCAATCTTAACTGTTGACCATCCAAATCAAATTATATTATATTATATGATTAATATCCCATTCGTGATTTAACCCTTCAGGGTCACGGGTATGCAACTGGAAAATCCAGTATGCTTCTCCAACAGACCACTGCTCAGTGTCTCCAACAGACCACTTGTATCTTAATAGATGAAGAAAAAACAGGAACTGCTCCAAATGTTCTTAAAATATCTTGCTCGTGCAAATTTATTAAAAACATATAAAACAACATAACCTACTATTCAACGCTTTTCACATCCACAACCACTGATTTCTTAAGACATGTAGGCAAATCTTAAACACAATAACATACACGGAGCTGTTAAAATGGTGGTGAGTTCTCTGCATGCCTGATTTTATATATATATATATATATATATATATAGATATATAGATATATATATATGTAGTGATGTTCTAACTATTGATATCAGTGTGATAAGGCACTATTGGCACCCTCATTTGTGATTTGTTTTATTTTATTCTTTGATTTGAATGGCTCCTTTTAACCCTTTAACCCCTTAAGGAGCCCAGAATTCCATGACGGTCCTGACACATCATGGTTTGTTAACGCAAAACAACCCATGACGTGCCATGACCGTCAAGGGTCTTTAAGGGGTTAAATGCTAGAGATGTCTCCAATGCATTGATTTGACTCAAATGCCCCTTTTAAATCATTAATAATTTGGGGGTTTCTATTATTCCATATAGTGAAGTTTGTTGTTTTGCTATAGAATATGGATGGGCAAAAAGTTAACATTTTCTCATGTTGGAATTTTCACAGAGAAGCAGTAATTTCCCACACCCCTAGAGAACACATAACATTTCTGTCTTTTTGCCATGCCACTAAATGAGCACTTTAGCTTATGCTTTCTATGGCTCCAATATTTCCAGCAATGATACCAGGGCTCAAAATTTCAAGTCTGGAGCTACTAGCCAGGCCTGAAAAGTTAGTCACCACCAGTTTCCACAACTAGACCAACCCATATCCTCACTTTTAACTCCACCCATATCCCCTCCCATGCAAATGCTTGCCCCAATAATGCCCCCTTTCATGGTGTTAAGTTCTATTCTCCACCATTCTGACCTAATACACCTCTACAATATGTGCTCTAAGGCTATATTTCAAAATGCATTGGTGATCTTTATAACATCAAAGGGTTAAAGTGTTTGTTTGTTAGGATTCCAAAGGGATTCTATTTACAACTAAAGGGTTCCAGATCAGCAAGCTGTCCCTGCTGATTGGAACTACAGAGAACCTTTTTGAATGTAGAAGAGAAAAAACACTATGGGGTCAAAACCACCACAACATAATGCAAACTTCCCTCCTTGAATGCCAGACAGATCTTCAGAGCATTGATTTGCTTCTATAGCATCTGAGGGGTTAAAAGTCTCATTTAAATTTGTGGGACTTTTTATTTACTCCAGATGATGCATTTTCTTTGTTCTGGAATCATTAAACCTGTCTTTGTACATATGGGCTTAAGTATTTAAACTATACAAGTTTAAGAGCTGTTTAAAGGAAAATCGGATTATATTTTCTAATGATAGATTTTGTGCTTAGAATAGTTTTAAAGCCAAAAGATTGTTTTACTTGAATGAAAATGTTTTGGGTTTGTTCACCGCCTT
This sequence comes from Rhinophrynus dorsalis, assembly GCA_037306005.1. Lineage (NCBI taxonomy): Eukaryota > Metazoa > Chordata > Amphibia > Anura > Rhinophrynidae > Rhinophrynus > Rhinophrynus dorsalis. The sequence goes on from CM074721.1 coordinate 256,058,608, forward strand.
ATTTATAAAGCTCAATTAGCTCCTCTAGAAAGAACACAACTGATCTCATCTTGTGAGCCTCACACACATATTAAAGCAGCATCATTATTTAGAGTCAGGATTAAAATCGATCTGCCACATGGACTGCAGGGATTAGACTTTTGTCTCTTGTGAAGCATTCAGGTATATTAAAGTCTGCAACTGCACAGCCAAAGAATATCAGGGAGGAATTATAATAAATACATGTTTTTGAGATAAAAATGCTGAAATAATTTACGTTAAAATAATTATCATATTAAGCAGACAAGGATAAAATAAACCTTTACACCTTGAGCACCAGAGGGATGTCCTAAGCAATTGCTTTGCAATGTGTCTTACATTCCCCTGGTATACAAAAGGATAACCCTTTGAGCACCTGAGAGGAATTAATTGCAACACAATGTGAAGGTTACCTCAAAGAAGTAAGAGTAGGGAAAAAGTCTATATAGACACACACACACATGCTTAACTTAGGATAACACTGTTATTTACTTTTAGGATGAGATTTCCAAAGTAACAACCTCCCTTTATCCTATATAAACTCATAAAACAAACAATATACAGATATTTACAACCCAGTGCATGTATATATATATATATATATATATATATATATATATATATATATGTATGTTTCCTATATAATAATTTGCTAGAAAGTTTGTAATGACGCAGTCATGCGCAGTAGAGACTGCCCGTGACGAGGCTGATGCAGAGCGGGGCGCTCCAAAGGAGCATCCACCTCTGTATCAGTCATGGCACAGGCAATCTCTACTAAGCATGACTGCACCGCGACCGGCTGGCACTGTATCAGCTGTGGCGTGGGCAGTCTCTACTGTGCATGACTGGCAGTGGCACTGTGGCCCCTGTAACGAGCTCTTCAACTAGTATAGATATCTATATATATAGATGGATAGATAGATAGATAGATAGATAGATAGATAGATAGATAGATAGATAGATACCAGTTCACAAAAGAAAGTGAAGGGTTAAAAAGTACCCCTCAGAGTTTCTGTTTACCCCATTAAAGGGCAATAAACATGTTTTTATGAAGTCTGGTCGTATGGGAGCTGACTAATTATAAAGCCCATGGTTGCATTGTACAGCCTCAAATCAGCTTCTGACAGACATCAGTGGGTAAGAAAACTGCCATGTCAACTGGAAATCAACAGGAAATCTATGGCTCTCAGCCACAAACTTTACAGGTTACACAAACATCCTCCTTAGACCATCTATCAAGGCCTTCAAGTCCAAAGCAAAGCATCTATGGTCTACTTGGTGTTCAAAGAAGGAGACCCGGGGTTCTCTTTTTAGACCCACATGCACCCCCTCCCCCATCCCCCAATTGGCCTGCTTGGGCTCGCAATGCTGCCACAGCTCTGCCCTATGTGGAGCAGATCTGCCAATAGGGCACCGTCCAAGTGATGGCTGCCCTTTCAGTGCTTGACGTTATTTAGTCCCTTAGAGGCACAATATGCTAAAATACAGCTTGCTGTCATATAAAATATAATTTTGCAACATTCAGATATATTTATTATAGTCTCCATAACTTGACAGAAGATAAGATATTTGATACTGTCAGATCTATTTTTCTGCAGGCTGGGGGGAGCAGTTTCCTTTGGCAGCCACACTTACTGCAGTGTTATATGCAGTATATTAATGTGCAGGAAACCACTGCAGACCTTATTCAGGAAGCTAAAGTGGATACATTCTCTAGTAAACCAAATACACAATTAAAAACTTTTCTAGCTTTCATGATTTTAAAAGGCCCACTGAAATCAATAAGAATTTGGGGAGTTTTTTATTTGTCCCCTACAGTACACTTGTTTTTTCCAGAATTGCTCCTGCTTTACCATCCTCAATAGAGCCCTGAATGCTATTATATAAGATAGCAAATTGTACTTCAGCAGTAGTAGTCCTTTATTGTTAAAGTGGAACTTTTGGTACATACTTAGTCACCATGCATTCATTAAACGTATGGTGACTAGCTTTGAAATAGATGTCTTACTGTTAAAAAATAGCCCAGTGTAAAGGAATCGTTCCCCTTTGGAGAAAGGAACCCAGGCTACAGAGCAGACATCTTGTCTGTGCGCCTGCTCTGTCAGTCCCAGTCTCCATTGAGTAGACTGCTGTGCACCACATGGTTACCAGAAGGGACTGACAGCACAGCACGTGGACCGCCCTAACCTGCCCGTCAGTTCCCAAATGGAAGGATTTCTTTATACTGGGCTATTTTTTAAAGGTAAATCATCTATTTTAAAGCTAGTTGCCATGCTTTTAATGAATGCATGGTGACTAAATATGAACTGAAAGTTCCACTTTAAGCTTTCAAAAACATCTCCACTCAGGTCAGGACTAGGTTTACATCCCAGGTTCCCCTAAGCAAGGCACTCTAAGCACCAATAGCTCCACCCATGGCTCTGAATTCCTCACATGACCCCACCCCCTAATCCCATCCACAATTTCCTACCACAGAACATAACCTTGGTCTAAACCAAGCAAGGATAACAAATGCTATTGTGGAGCAATGTGTTGGAGATCGCTAGCATCCACAGGGTTAAATAATAGCCTGAAAGGGTTAGAAAACTAGAGCAGGACTGTTGAGATTGTTCTGGCCACTTCCACATTTCAAAATGTGGGTGTGGCCAGCACAATTGAGGCGCCTCTCAAAATGTGGAGCTCTAGGCAGTTGCCTATTCTGCCTATTGAGAAATATGGCTCTAATTGCTGAAAACAAATCTTTGATTTTTCATTAGTATTTGGAGATTTCATCTCATTTAGGTCTTCCTCTTTACAAATTTAAAGGACACTGGTTACTTTGGCATGACTCTTAAAGTTTCATAAGAAGTATGGAAAAAAAAGTCTTGGATCGCTAATAGTGCAATGTCTTTGTCTGAGGGAGCCCCTGATCAGAAAAAGGGAAGCTTTGAACTGAAAGTATAAAATGATAATGTTTCAAAAGGATTCTTCCTTAAGCCAGGGTGAAATGGGCCGTTTTGTAACCTAAGGTTGCAAATGAAAAGGACTATTGCTGTCCTTATTGGGCCATATGCAGAAAGATAAAGATGTACAATCTTGGAGCAAACCCACTACACTTTATGGAAAAAGATTACAATTTCCATGAGGAAAGAAAGAAAGAAAGAAAGAAAGAAAGAAAGAAAGAAAGAAAGAAAGAAAGAAAAGCCATAGGAAGGTTATAAAGGGTGCTTTATTAAGAGGCACTTGGGAAGACAGCCTCCATGACAGAGAGTCACTCGGGCACAGCCAAACTGACAGTATCAAGTTTATTTATAGTAAAAGGTGCAGGACATATGGGAAGAAAAGGTCAGATAACAAAGACATTTGTTCACAAGTGCACATACATTCTAAAGGACAAAAAGGATTGGAAAGTGGAAAATACTTTTTTTCTTGCCCTTTTACTCACTTGAACTTTGTATTCCATTAATTTTCATTTTCCTGTTATCTTTTAAAATGTGTAATGACCTCTTCCTTCTATTACACCTTGCCATCTCAATTTAAAATGATATGTACCTTCCGTAACATCAGTACATTATGTACATATTTTATGGATGATCTGATTCAGTTTCAGGAACAGCATACTTAGCCATCTTATCTAAATGTACTAATAAATTACTCTTGTACTGGTAGATTAATAATAAATGAATCTTGTACTAATAAATTAATCTTGTGTTTCTGCTTCCTTTGGCAAAATATAATTGCAGTTACATCACTACTAGTTATACCTAGAGATGTGCAGTGAATGATTTAAAGAGTCTGAACTGGGAGAGGGCAAAGTCTCAGCATCACATGGAGAGATGGAGTGAGAATTTTATGGACTATATGTGGTAGTAAAAGGCACAAATAAATCATTAAGGCCTATAACAAATTTGTCACTGTGCTTTGTCAATGAGATAATAGATAATTTACAAAAAGAATTAGATTGATAACATAAGAATAGATATAATTTATTAAGTGCATAGTTAATCTTCACAGAACTTTGAACTTTGCATTGCGTTGCGTACCCCTCTGGCACTCAAAGGGTTAAACTCTAAATTCCCTAGCTTTTGTTTATGAGACATTTCATGATGGATTAAATAATGCTTTTTTTTTTTGCTTTTTAATTTCCAACATTTCTATAGATCCCAAAAAGTTTGTGTCTTAATCAGGACCATCTTAGAGTTCACCTTTTTTAGGCTACTTTAAATCTCACAGCGCCGATGTCAGCCAGTCAGGAGGGATGTGTCTGCTGACTGGCCCACTCGAGTGCCAGTCAATATTTCTGGCTGGTGCCCAGTCCAGTGTTGCCTGTGTGAAAGAGGCCTTACTATGTGTTTGTTAAATGAGTTTTCACTGGGTTATTGTGTAGTGTCGTCTTTTTTCAGAATGGAATATGCTTTGTACTTTATGAAGAACTATTCAGCTGGTCAATTAAAATTTCCCCAAATACAACTAACTTTATTCTCTTCAGCACCAATATGACTATCAACAATTTGACCTCATGTTTAAAACAAACAGAGGTTAGTTTCAAACTCATTTAAAATGAGAGTTTGACAGTTGTCATTTGTTATAGGTGCATTACATTATTTTTATAAATGAATGACCCGCACAATATGGGTATGGTGTTAATATTAGATAACACTGCAGGTTTGACATTTTTACAATAACAAGAATAATTTCTCTTGGAAGTAACAGTATACCTATGATTAATGGCAAATTGACTCCCAAAAGAAAGAGACAGTATAAATGACATGCCTAGGAAATAGGGTATAAAAACACAGATGTGGCAGTGACGTAACAATAGGGGTCACTCCAGGGGCCCGGCCGCCCCCTGCCACCCCATCCCCACATGCGCACAGCAACTCAGCTGATCTCCTGGTGCTCTAGTAATGCAGAGCGTTGGGAGATTACATCATCTCCCAGCATTCTGCATTATTCAGAAAAGCGCGAGCAGGTAGGAGATGGACATGGGGCAATGTGAAGAATGTGGTCGGGGGGCAGGCTCATGGCAGTTTCTGCACCAGGGCCTAGTGTCCTCTAGTTACACCACTGAGTTGTGGCAAACGGTTGGTAATACTGAAGCCCCTGAAGAAGCCGTGATAGGGTGCGGTGAAATGTGTACGGGCAGCACCTATGGCGACAGTTATGCTGAGGAGTTGGAACTGAAATTCCACAGTGTTGTTTAGAAATTTCTATACAAAACAGAAAAACCACTTTAATTCTAGAAACTCTTTTTGTCACGCTATACAATATATGATGTGGTTTAATCACTTGACAATTATTAGGACACATCCCAGCAGCTGAATGAATTATCACACTGTGGACAACGCCAACACCAACTCCATTAATACCAAAAATGTTTTTAAATAAACAGCAGCAGAAAATTCTTGCTGCAGCTAGTTTTTATTTTTTTTCCTTCAAAACTCAAATTACTTTTTAGGTAACAGAAATAAAAGTTAAGGATTAATATCCACAGACCAGGTGTGCAATATAGGGCTTTTTCAAGAGAGTGAATCGGTATGCTTCTTTTGGGACTTCTACCTCACTCTTCCAATCTTAGTGCACTGTTGTGCAGTTTCCTATTATTTTTTTTATTTATATAGCTCCCACATTGCTTCCTACCATGTGGCCACTCCTATTTCCCTGATTTCATCACTCCTCTCTCCCTATGCCCACATCCAGACATCGTGGTCCAGCATCTTGGTTACAGGTTCCTTGGCAGCCCACTTTGTATTATCTTCCATCTTCTGATACATTGAGTAGATCTGTATATTGGTAATACAAATGTTTCAGATGAGGGTGGAATAAGTACTTGCCCAGTGGCTGGGGAGACACATGTTGCCCATTCTCCAATTGTTTTCTTCCCTTTGTTTGGGATTTGTCTTGTCATCTGAACTTGCATGCCTGGTGAATTTGCTCTAAATTTGGAGCCAGTGTCCTTTCACCGGCTGGCAGCAAAATCCACCCATTTCCATACGGCCAGAAAGCAACAAAGGGGCTGCGTCAGGAAGGTGCAGAGGCAAATGGCCCTCCGGGAAGCCAGGCTCCATGGCAGCTGCACCCTTCCACCCCTTTTAGTTAGTCCACTGTCCAGATCTAGTAAACCTTGATAAATATGTGTCTCTATGATTTTTAAAAACTCTACATAAGTGATTGAAATTGCTTAGATTTTTTTTCCTTTACAAAAAATGAAGTGAATTTATCAGCATTCTGTATTTCTTTGTTGGACAACCATCTCTTTTTTAGCAGGAACCAGACTTATTTCATGTACCACTGACTCGTCTTTATCACTTCTAGTCAAGTGTCTGCCAGTATGGCACAGATTTCACCTTTCACTTAGCAAATCCTTTAAATACTAATGCTATCACCTGTTAACCATTTTCATGACAGATGATCATAAGTGCCTTAGGAAATGTGTCAGAATATATTTCTTTTCTTCAAACAGAGGCATGCTTGGTCTGCTGTGTGCAATTCTCCTGTATTAGATAACGGATATTACACACGCTGTTACATAGACAAGACCAGTTTTGCTTTTCCATCAAGTTAAAAAGATTTGTTTACAACTTATTTTGTGTCCATAGGGAACACAGTGAACACAGAGGAGTCACCAAGTCTGTCAGGCAGGTGTACTAAGAAAAGTGATGCAATTCTGATATAAACCAACTGTGCCATAGGAAAACAATGAACAATCCCAGTGTCTTATATTATTTTTTTTATGAAAGTATTTTACCAGGAACGATACAATGAGATTATGTCCTGGGTACTCATTTTATCCACCTCAGAAGAATGAAAGGCTGAGTTCACCTTGCCGGGACTAGAACTTGCGATCCTGAGGTTTGGAACAGGTTCTACAGGCAGGCGCATTAACCAAAAGAACTTCCTCACTTGCTTAACCCTTTGAGTGCCAGGAGGTACCAACACATTCCTTTGATGCATTCTCCAATGCATTGCCATGCAATTCACTGGAGGCTTCTGGTGCATTCAGACAGTTAAATCCCCATTTCATTCAATGGAAGTTTTTGGAGATTTGATTGGTACAGAGGCTAATTTACTAAGAAACTGATGCAATACTGTCTGGGACACACCAACTGCACCATAGGGGATAAAAATCTGAAAATAATGCAGTTTAAGTGGCTTATTTAACCCCTTGAATGCTAGTAAGGGCTTCAAAGCATTGCTTTGCAATGGGTTAAATGCTGCAGTCTCCAATGCATTCACTAGCGTTCAAGGGATTAAAACATCCATTTAAATCAAAGGGAATTTTTCCTAATGGTGCAATTGGTTTGCTCTGGAATTACTACTCTTTAGCTTATTGCATTGCACATTGTTGGAGATCCTTGTAGTATTCAAGGGGTTATAACACCACATTAAATCCATGGGGATTTTTGTTTCACCCTACAGTACAGTTGAGTACATTACACTAATTATCTTCATACAACACTTACTGTTATAAAGACAAGACAGGTTTTGCTTTTCCATCAAGTTTAAAACATTTGTAACATATCTTTTGTCTTGTGCAGGGAAACATTTTGGTCTTAAATTACAGGCAGATTATTTCATTTGCAATGACTATAGAGTATTAGATTTCATCTTAATTCAAATATACATGTCTTCGTTATGGTGACATTCATTATTATATTGTGCTGTGAGTAAGGCATTTTGCCCTAGATCTGGCCATCTGCTCATCTTATATCCCTAGTCACAGTTAACTATTCACTAAATGATGATTTGACAGGTGTACAATGAACCATCTGACTCATAACTGTTACAGACTGTGGATCTTATGTTCTTCATTTTGCCTTTGTACATATTGCAACATTTAGGCCTGAGCGTTTTATCTTATAATTAGGATCATGCACAAAGGCAATGCAGGGGCATACAACTTGTCATTATGGATGGACAAAAACTTGTATACTACAGAGAAAAGTGAAGCCAAAGAGAACTCATTCTGGAGCAAATAAACTGCTCAGTAGGGGACAAAGAAACTTCTCATGGCAGGTAAGTTTGAACATATTTTGGCCAATCTATGTAGCCAAAACCTCAGACTGAGAAATATGAGTTAATATTTAAGTGACATAGGCAGCAATGTATGCTATACACAGGTTCACATTAAAGTGATCTGTATGAAGTAGCTCATGTTCATTTTTGTTTCCCAAATCTAGATTGACATAAATGTAGTTAAAGTGGAACTACCACCCCATGTAAAGTTAAACCCCAAAAATCACCCATCTGGTGACCAACTGAACAATAGTACTAGTCTCCAGAATAATGACCTCCTTATAGCTAAATTCTACTGCTCCCGAGACTGACAGACAGACAACAGCGGTTTAAAAGAATCTGCACACCTGCGCCGTCAGTCCCTTCCGGTACCTTATGACACCATGCAACGCCTCCTAGAGCAGACTGGGACTGACAGCGCCGGTGTTACTATCCAAAGACGTCAGCGCTGTTTCTGGGCTGTCAGTATTGGGAGCAGTAGAAATTCTCCATAAGGAGGTAATTATTCTGGCGACTAGTACTATTGTTCAGCTAGTCACCAGATGGGTAATTCTTGGGGTTTAACTTTAAATGGGGTGGTAGTTCCACTTTAACACTTTGCGTGCCAGAGTGATATCCAATGCATTGCTTTGTAATGCGTTGGATACCTCTCTGGCAGTCAAAGGGTTATTAAAATTGTGATTTATAACAGTAACTAACATGCATGTTTAGAAGACTGAGAGGGAAATAAATGGATGATCAAAAGGAGGCTATGAATATCTGGAGAAAATCTTGGGCAAACCAATTGCACCATAGGGGAAATAAAAATCCCCCTTGATCTAAATGGGGATTTCAAGATCCTATATAATAATTAGCTATTGTATGTTTGTCAGAAGCTGTCATGCGCAGTACAGACAGCTGCAGGAGCTGCAGTCATGCGCAGTACAGACTGCCCTCACCGCGGCTGATAACGGATTGGGGCACTCCGAATTCAGACCGTAGTCCTCTCTGCGAGTCTGAATTCAGCAGCAGCGCGGGCAGTCTCTACTCTGTATGACTGCACCGCGGCCGTTGTTGCCTGGCACTGTGGTCCGTGTACATGGGCTGTTCAACTAGTTTAAGCATATTTTTCTACTCATTTTATGTATGCAATGATTTATTTTTATAAATGTCACTGATCTGTATTTTATTATTAATTTAACTTATAAACGAACACTGGTTTCTTTGATACATAATGTAAATAAATAAAAACATTGGAATGAAAACCAAGAGAGAAATTAACCCCTTAATCCCCTAAGGACCAATGACAGTCCTGGACCGTTATGGGTTGTTAAGGACCGGGAAAAGCTGATGTCGTTTTCCCTTTAGAACCGGAGCAATTTTGACTTTTTTGACTATGTCTTTGTTCAATCACATTTTCTTTTTAATTCCTTTTGTACACCTACACAAATTATATACTGTTTTTTTAAGCACAAGTAGGGATTTCTTTTGATACCACAATTATATGAATACCTCATCGTTTAATTTGATTAAAATAGAAAAAAAAGAGGAAAAAAATGAAAAAAAAAAATTTTGCTTACATTTTCCTGTCTGGATTTGCATACCGTTAGTTCATTATAAAAAAAAAATACCCCTAAATATATTCATTTGCTTCTGCTGAATATAAGAGTACCCCATATGCCTAGTATTTCAAACCCTTTCTCATATTTACAAGGTAAATATTATAAGACGGACACCATTATTTCCAACCTGTAATTTTTCCTGTAAGCATCATAGCTTAGTTGACTGTGCCACAACCAAAAAAGTTCCACAAAGGTATATGTGTCTGAAAACTAGACAACATAAGGTAAACAATCAGGAGAATTTTGGAGTTTTTTATGCAGCTATTTTTCCAGAAATATTTTTCTAAATTGTGGTAATGTTTTGTTTTTTTGCAGTTTTCATACTTACATTTCAATATTACTGTTGATATCAAGCATGGGATAGTTGAAAATGTAAAAAAATGCATTGATTAGTATTCAGCTCCTTCTTCTGTGTTTGGGGGAGCTACGGGGCCCAAATTGAAACATGCTCGTTTCTAGTTTCACACTTTTAATTTTCACAGCTTGTGTCACTTGTGCCATGTCTCATCTGAATGAAGCTCAGCACTACAAGCGATATAGATATTCCGGGTCGTGAGAGATTAATGCTAAATTATTTGACTTTATGGTCTATTAGCTGGTAATGTGCTAGATAAGAGAATATCGGATGAGGTAATTATTGAGATGTAGAAACTTTTTTCTCTTGGATATACGCTCACCAGATATATCTGATAGTATAGCATTAAGCACAATATTATTATCTGCTCACCAGATTGCTCCTTGAAGCCATGCACATCTTATAGACAGATGATCGTTGCTGACTTATCTATCCCTTTAAATGGTGTTAATGTATTGGAGGCTGATATATGTATAGAAGTGACAAAGGATAGTGAGAAAATATCTCTAATCGTGAGGAATGGATTCCCATTCACTCACAATGTATGTGAATAAACTATGGATTGCATGTTGCATGTTATTTTTACTATACATTGTCAACATTTGAGTCACCCATGTGTAATAGTGGTTGATCTTAAAGGCTGTCCTTGGTGATTGATGTATACATGCATATATTAACACACATTGCCATCATCTATCATTCCATCTATATAAACTCATCCATGCTCCTTTTCATTTATTGATGGTGATTTCTACCTTTTAAGGACAATATCATTCATTGATATTACTATCTTGTAATTTGTCTAGTATCCTCTAGATCAGAAGCACATTGTAAAGCACTGTATACAGGCTACAGCTTACAGTGCAACTTAGTTTCCTCCGGATCACCGGTATATTGGAAAGCACCATACAACTTAAATTACCAATAGAAACAAAGTATATATCTCTCTCACCCAGCTCATTTCTGTTTAGTCATTGTTCAGAACACCACAATTCTCATGTTTAAATCTAATATTTAATTTTTAAAAATGAACATTGCTCACATTATTTGTACCCCATTTTTGTGATCTTCTAAGACCCAGGACTTTGAAATTAATATAATTGCTTATTGTATTATTCCTATAAGATTCCAAAATCATCCATCTGTCACTTTGATTTTTGTTATAATTTGACATGACCTTTCGAACCTTTATTGTTGACCTGCATGGCTGGTAAGCCATCGTAGGTTAAAATTTCCACTCCACCATTTTTGGCCTTTCTTTGCAACTAAAAATCCCGTTTTTTTCCTGAAGAAAAAGGGCTAATAGCCCAGAAAAGCGTTGACAAAATTGAAGGGATATATCTATCATATTAACCTCACTTTTATTAATGTTGCCAGCCTATTAAAAAAGCAGAAACTGCCTGTTCAGAGAGAGAGTCACAATCTGCAATCCTGCTGTGCCGTGAACTGAGGGACTCATTCATATTTCTAACTTCTAGTCTCTATTTTACACATCTTTTTATGTTTTTAACCCCTTAAGGACCGGCTGCACACGCACGCTGCTGACACTTAAGGACCCCGAATGGCGCGCGACCGCGCGGGAAGCCCGGAATTCCATGACGTACATTTACATCCTTGGTCCTTTAGGGACCTCAGCCTTATGACGTACATAAGGGGTTAACTTATTACTATTTAATATTTTTATTATTCCTTATTTTTTTCCATTTTTGATATTGCAAATCGACACTGACCTGTGGTTTATATTTGCTTTATAATTCCAATATATTCTTAAATTATTTGTGTTTATCCTTATTGATATCTTTTAATAAATATATTCTTTTGACTAATATTCCTATTTATTTGATTTGACATATTGTGATGCATCTGATTTTGTAATATTACAGTCTCATATATACGGCACTTAGATCCTTGGTGTGCTGTCGCTCTCTTTTTAAGTTCATATACTGAAGTTTAAAGGGATAGTAATGTATTATTTTAACTTCATTTAATATTTTTGATATGAAAAAAATAAATCCATTGATCCCAGTCCCATCTCTCAAACTTGAGAGATATAAGGTTCCAAAGTTCCCCCCTCCCTGCCCTTTCATCAACGTCAGCATCTAGCTGACAGAAGCAGATCCTGGTCCTGGGACCGGCGGATGCTCTTCGGTAGAGCTGAAATAGCTTGATCTGAAAATAAAAACTTCATTGTAACGGTCCACATTGGAACGGACAGGGATCAATGGATTTATTTTTTTCATATCTACAAAATTAAATGTAGTTAAAATGATACATTACTTTCCCTTTATTTTATTGCTGTAGAGCAATATAATACCCTTATACACATATACCACATAGTCTGATCTCCAAAACAGAGGGACACCAGGGATTTCAGTCTCAAAGAAGGATTGTTCCTCCTAAAGATGGATGCTTGGAAAGTATGAAATTGCTCAATAGGGTAGAAAAATAATCAAATCTCCATTGATAAAATGGGGAATCTTCATTAGGCAATTAATGTTTTGAACTTTAATTGAACACTGTACAAATATGATAAAATACATTCCTATCCAAAGACCAAATTTCTGCTGAATTACTTAAAAAGGAACTGAAACTGACACAAATAACTGATATTTGACTTACAATTTATTAAGGCATAGTCATATATGAAAATGAATGGAGCTCCAATTGCTCTACATACTTTTTCTCCTTTTCGCCTATTCCAGCAAATGTTTTGCCTAGTCCAACACATTTTTCTCTTAACACATTTATCTCCTATTCAACACGTTTTTTGCCTATTCCAACACATTTTTCTTCTATTCCAACACATTTGTGACCTATGGTACAACATTTCCCAGTACAATATTACGTCTTCTGAGGGCTGTAGTGGAGAAATAAGTAGCTGGAAGTAAAAGTTGTGAGTCCTACAGCAATATATGCCTTGAAAAAATTGTTAGCCTGCAGAGTGCATTTGTCCTTTGCCCACAACTCTTACTTTCTGCTTAAGTGACACTGGCACATATTCTTAAAAAAAATCAAGTGATACAAAATGAAGTACAACCTACATTGTTGCAGATGTGTATGGTAGTGGTGGCAGGGAACTGGCGTGGTGTGATTAGCGGGACCTTGACGAACTGTATCCACCCTGGGAGGAGAGGGATCATCATCATTTATTACACATGCTGCAACAACCATTGCTGCAGTCAGTTTTTGAACTAGCATTATACTCCCACGGCTCCACCCGTCCCCCTCCCCCTTGTGCATTTGCGGGACATTACTCAACTACTGTGTGTGTTCTTACTCTCTACAGTACACAACTAATGGAGTCTGATGTCTTGCATTCGCCATCAACAAACTTCTCAATGTCATCTTCTGTCTATCAAGTCTGCCTCAGTCACAGAGCTCAAATCAGGCTCCCATCAGCTGTCTGTCACTTAATATATTTATTTGTTTAATTATTTATGCTTTTTTTTTAATTTTTAATTTTCATTTTTTTTTTTTTTTTTTTTTTTTAAGTTGTCTACCCTATCTTATCACAGTCAGTCCAAAAAAAAAATATAACTAAAGAAACAAAATCAACTTCTTTCCCTTGATTTCCCCAACACAAAGACAATAAAAGCAAAGACATTTGGACCCCTGTATCTTGCCAGTCAGTCAAACCAAATTGTGGGGTATTTGGGGTCAACCTCCTTCCTCCCTTCTTCTCCATCAGAGTGCCTCAGACTCCCCTAATACAGAGAACAAATGTCCTACCTAAAAGATTTCCTAAACAAAGCTTCAATTCCCCTTTATTTGCCAATCTTCTATGGCTTAAAGGGTTAGTCATGCCTCTTTAAACGTTTTTTGCCAAGTGTTCTTTAGATTTCAAGTAACAGATTGCTCTACTATTAAGATCTTATTTGCGTGTAGTTCAAAAGTTATTAAGAGATAAAGATCCCCCGCCCACCCCTTCTGGCTGCCTCCCACTAAATATCTAATCTGGTTGTGCGACTCGACGGCTGCAGCAAGGGACAAACTTCAGTCAGTAAGTATAAGGAAAATTCTGCCCCCCATGATGAAGGAGGGCAGGATTTCCCTTTGGTTACTGAAGTTTGTCCCTCGCTGCAGCCATCCTGACCAGACTGCAACTTCTGCATGACATAGTGAGAAGGGGCAGGCAGGGAATCTTTAACTCTTAATATCTATTGAATTACACTCAAGTAAGGTGTTAGACATAGCTCAATCTGTTACTTGTAATATAAAGAAGACTCGGCAAAAGACTTTTAAAGACACATTACTAACTATTTAAAACATGCTGCTTTCTCTTCTCACAAACACAGAATAGCATGCTGTGAGAGTCTGACTCCATATTATCATACCTGGGAACTCTCCGGATTTGCCCCGGAGACTCCGGTTCTGACAGAGCTTTACCGGGTCTCCGAGGCAGAGGCAGATTCCTCCGGATGTGGAGAGTTTCTATTGAAACTCTGCCACATCTGCTTTTTCTCCAGTTGTGCCTCCGTCCCCAGCCTTCTGTGTGACACATTTAACCCTCTGAGTACCAGAGTGGTACGGAATGCAATGCATTCGGTACCACTCTGGCACTCAAAGGGTTAACCCCCCCCCAACACTCGTGTTAAGCCCCGCCCCTTTTTGACACGATTAGCGTCATTTTTGTTACCCCCCCACCACCACCCGCTGAACAGAGGACTACCCTCCGGGTAGCCCTCAACTGAAAGTTCCCAGGTATGCATATTATACGGCTGTAAAAAAGCAGAGGAAACTTTCAGGTGGTGGGGGAAAATTTTTTCTTCCAATTGATTTCAATGCAATGAGCTAGGAGAAAAAACTGGTAAAACGGCACTTTTCGCAGGAAATTTTTTGCCAAGAGGAAAGTGCCACTTTTTGCCAGTTTTTGGTTTGAGGCAAAAGATTTTGCCCATACGTACTCATCTCCCAGCAAACCACAGATGAGGAGAAGGGGTTACACATGTTACACATAAGTGACCCTTGTCTCAAGCCAATCAGAAAGCACAGAAAGAGATAACATATCATGAGTATGTAACCCCTTCTCCTCATCTGTGATTGGCTAGGAAGTAGGTTAACTGCGCCAACATCAAGGTGAGCATATGTTTTTCAGCACACACACAAATTATATATTAAGTGAGGTGGGGGGATTGGTTACAGATACCACTTCCAGATTTTTTTTTTAATTGTATATGAGGGCTCTCTCTGTAGAGAGAGGGGTCTGGGATCTCAGACCCCATATTAAACTTTTCTTTTACGTTGGCCAATGTATGATTCAGTATGAGGCCCCCAGGTCCCATGTTGACTAAATGAATTGTTTTTATTTTCTTATTTGTTTATTATTTGCATTTTTAAGGCAGTAATGGATGTGGTAAAATCTACCAACATGGACAAAAAGGCACTCAAAGGCTTTTGTATGAGCTGAAATGTTGATCAAAAGAAAAACCTTAAAGGGATAGTAACACTTCGTTTTAACTTATTTTATTTTGTAGGCATTAAAAAAACATGAAGAATGATATAAGTCTTATCTCTCAAACCTTTATGGTTTAAGAGATATTCACAAGCAAAGTTTCCCCTCCCTCCCCTTTTACCTAGTGTAAGCCATCGCTTCTCAGATGTGAATCTGGTTGTAAAACCAGACAGATAACAGCAGGGGACAATTTTCTTTGTATGGAAACAATGAGAGCCCTCCCCCCCTCTTGACAAGTTTTTCAGCTTTTTCCCTTATCTTAATTGAAGATTGTCCCTCTCTGCAGTCTACCTGGGCACCTCCCTTCTGATCTGGTTGAACAGGGGGGGGATACTTTGTTTGTGAATATCTCTTAAACCATAAAGGTTTGAGAGATAAGACTTATATAATTCTTCATGTTTTTTTAATGCCTACAAAATAAAATAAAGTTAAAACGAAGTATTACTATCCCTTTAAGTACATTTGTCCCACTTTTTATATAATTAATTATAGGAAGGATCAAGGGGCCCTCCTTTTAACAAAAAAGATTATTTTGCAGTGCCAGAGTCCCCTTTATTTTTGTACACTTTGCATCCTGATCTGCTCAGTAGGGAGAGATGGGGGATATTATCTCCCAAAATGTATTTAAAGGGATAGTAATGTTTCACAAAAACAACAGCTCCAATTAATCTTCATAGATTAATAGCTTCATAGTCCCTTTCACCTAGTGTAAGCCACCTCCCCTCAGATGTGGAATCTGGTCTTGAGACCAGACAGCTTACAGCAAGGGACAATCTCTTACTGTGAGCATAAGGAAAACCCTGTCCCCCTTGACATGTTTTTCAAGTTTTTTCCTTATGCTAATTGATGACTGTCCCTTTCTGTGATCCACCCGGACAGTCTTGCTGCTGTATCACATCAGTAAAAGGGACGGGAGGGGGATAATTTATCATTCAGTTACTCTTGAACTACAACTCTGACAGTATTGAAATAACACTCTGTATGGTTCAAATACAATGAAGATTAATTGAAGCTGCTGTTTTTGTGAAACTTTACTGTCCCTTTAACTCATCATTGCCAACACACTGTTTGCAAGGCATTTACAACCAATGAAGCAACGGAGAGGTTAATTGTGGGCCCAGTTAGGCTAGGGGAGGGTGGTGGGTAGAGTATTTTTACTTTGGGGATGGTTAACCCTTTATTGCAAGCTGTCTGGCTTTGAAAGGGTTAAGGGGAATTGTGTGAGTGCACTGGGGAAGGATAATAAGGGTTGGCAAAAATGTTGGCATCAACAGCAAAACATGTGAAAAACAAAACTTCCCACTTTCTATGGGAATTTCTCTACAAAATGCCCTTATTTAGCTTTCTTTTCTTTTTTCATTGCATTAAAATCAATGATAATATATTTCCACTATTTCTTCCCACCATGCTATCTATAAAAGGGTTGCCAGTTTCCTGTGTGTCATCATCTGTGCATGGGGCAGAGGGAGAAAGCTGCTGAAGTTTTGATGATAGCTTTTAGTGTAGGCAGGCAAGCAAAGTGTGGAGCTGGAGTTGCTTCATATGAGTATTGGTAGGACAACAGTTGTTCTCTGGATGTAGGTGAACAGGGAGAAAAGAGAGTTAAAATCAATAAAGTCTTTTTTACTGAGAAGTGACAGACAGATAGGTGATCCATTTATCTACCTGACCTCGCTGAGCCTGAGACTCTACTGAGACTGACTGAGTGATTTACAGATACAGTGCTTCTCAGACAAACATAGATGCATCATACATTCAAGACAGATTGTAACAACTTGACACACTGTGTATACACACGCATTCACTCCTGCAACTGTAAAACAAGAGGAACACTTGTTGTGGTGTTTTGCTTCTGCTAGCCTGCACCAGCTGCTGATTTTTGTGAGCTGCTAAAGGTTTTTGAGGAGGCCACATTGCTAGATAGTCGTGCCTATGCAGAAATCAGTGGGATACTTCCATTAATATATTTATTACAGGAAAAAATGAAAAGCATGGCCTATGACTCTTACAACAACGAGAACATAGACATGGAACAGCTGGTGAATAATATGTTAGCATGTTTTGAGTAGCATCTTGCATCTTAGCAAATCTACTAAAAAAGCGTAGTGAAAAGCATGCAAGTAAAATCATTATGCCCTTAGCAGCAGCAACAGCAACATCCCCAAATTTTGGAGAATGCAGATTATCGTCACAGAAAGCAATTAATGTGTCTCAGGTTAGACAGTCTAATATTAGTGGTGGTGGTGGTTGCACTGGCACATGTCTTTGGGACTCCTCCCAGACTATGGGATGGTAATTAATGCATACAACCTGTTTATCTCAAAGGAATGACCCCACTGTATGCGAGATGGTCACAGTATACTTTCAGGCTAACTATGTTCTAGGCCAAATGAAGACCCACTTGAATACTGGCAGTGTGTTTGTGGTCCGTACACACGTATAACTGCTGTGGAAGCTCTTAGTTGCCCACCACCAAGCATGCAGTCAGAGAAGCTTTTCATTGCAGCTGCTTGTATCATTAACAGACATTGGAGACTTCTTTACAGCAGTAGTGTTGGTAGATATACATCTTCTAAAAGTGAACAAGCATCTAATAATGTAGCAGAAGTGGGAAAAAAACACACAATCAGACACCCTCTCCTAAAAGCACCCTTAATATAAAATAAAACAAAAATATATATGTGTGAGAAAAAGGCTGATAATATACCAAAAACCTTCCCCACAAGTTTAAAAAAAAAATTATGTAACAAAATGGCAAAAGCTCTAAAAATAATGATAATAAAACAGAAAATAAATATAATGGCAACCTTGTATCAAAAAATGTAATAGGTTTATTAAAACACTAGTGTAAAAGCCCCTGTACATGGGCCAAGGTCCGGGTGATGTTAACCCTTTGAGTGCTAGAGGGGTATGCATACCCATCTGGCACTCAAAGGGTTAAGAGGCCGGTCCTGCTCTTCGTCCTGCCGCCGACCCAGTCATGCACTGTAGAGACTGGCCGAAAGCACAGAATGCTCCCAGCACAGAACTTCCAGCATTCTCACACCTCCCAGCATTCTGTGCTCCCAGCATTCTGTGCATTCGGGCAGTCTCTCCTGCGCATGACAGCTTCTGACAAACATCCTAGCGAATTATTATATAGCATATGACAGTTTGGAACAATAACACGCTGTGGCCTCAGTAAAACAATAATAAAAATATCTGCTAGCACCAGATATGAGGGATCACACTCACACATGCATAAAAAATAATGACATGAGTGTTTGTGGTGTCTCACACACCGGATGAAACACCACATAAAGCAGAAAAATACCAAAGTAATAATAGACCAAAAATGAAGTGATCACAGTGGAATATACTAAACTAGCCTCTGAAAACTAATATTGCCACCAAAAATTATTTGATAAAATGAATAAATAAATAAAATGTTGTAAAGAAATTTAATAATCAGTGTTCCAACCATCCATAGGAAATAGTGTGAAAAAATAAATGTATGTACATATTATTACTTAGGTATAGTGATGAGCGAGCACCCCAATGCTCGGGTGTTCGGGTGCTCTGACCGAGCACCCCCTGAGGCTCGAGTGCTCGGCCGAGCACCCGAGCCCCATTGAAGTCAATGGGAGGACTCGAGCATTACACCAGGCACCCCCTGCTCTGATGAGGGGAGGGTGCCTGGTCCATAGGAAAAGGGCAGAAAAGGATGGAAACACCACAGAAATGGTTCAGGGACAGCATAGGGAGGATGTCTGGATGCATCTTGGACTCCAACATCGCTGCTGGGAACGATCTTTCGCCCGTAGTACGCCATTTTTACAGACTGACCATAAAACACACAAAAAGGAAAATAAAAATGACTTTAGGCGAAAAATTGTTACCAAACAATATTTGCTGTATATTTACTTGTATATCATCTGCAAATTCTCCCAAAAATTTCCTTGATTTTCGGAAGTGAGGCCATGATTAAGAGGGAAACGTGCGCAGAGGCAAATTCTCCCAAAAATTTCCTTGATTTTCTGAACTGGGGCCATGATTAAGAGGGAAACGTGCGCAGAGGCAAATTCTCCCAAAAATTTCCTTGATTTTATTGAACTGAGGCCATGATTAAGAGGGAAACGTGCGCTGAGCTGACCATCTAAAACATTATGGGTGAGGGTCTGCTGCAGAGCTGACCATCCTAAACATTATATGCGAAGGCCCGCTAGTGAGCTGACGCTATAAAACATTATATGCGAAGGCCCGCTAGTGAGCTGACGCTATAAAACATTATATGCGAAGGCCCGCTAGTGAGCTGACGCTATAAAACATTATATGAGAGGGCCCGCTAGAGAGCTGACCCAATAAAACATTATATGAGAAGGCCCGCTGGTGAGCTGACCTATATAAAAATTGTCAAACAGGGCCCGCTGGTGAGCTGGCCCTATATAAAAATTATATCACAGGGCCCGCTGGTGAGCTGGCCCTATATAAAAATTATAGCACAGGGCATATGGAAGAGGAGGAGGAGGATGAGAAGATTAAGAGTCAACCATATACCCGTTTTTTGGGTGGAAGGGGTGAATGGGAATACAGAGTATTCCCATCATTGTAAATAATATATGTAAAGTGAGTTTATGTTCCCCCGGGGCTTTCCTCCAGTGGAGTGGAGAAGTCAGGGGAAATCCAGGCCTTGTTCATTTTTATAAGTGTCAACCTATCAGCATTGTCGGTGGAAAGGCGGATACGCTTATCTGTTATGATGCCACCAGCAGCACTAAATACCCGCTCAGACAGAACGCTGGCGGCAGGGCAGGCCAGCACCTCCAAGGCGTAGAGTGCCAGTTCATACCACGTGTCCAGCTTGGACACCCAGTAGTTGTAAGGCACAGAGGGATCATTGAGGATGCTGACACGGTCTGCTACGTACTCCTTCACCATCTTCCAAAACTTTTCCCTCCTTGTGACACTAGGCTGCGCATCAGGGTGAGGGTGCTGGCGGGGTGTCATGAAGGTGTCCCACGCCTTGGAGAGTGTTGCCCTGCCTTTCTCGGAACTGCTGTGTGCTCCCCTTTTCTCCCCTTCTCGGTTGGCCAAGGTAGCACGTACTCTGCCGCCAGCGTTGTCAGATGGAAAATTTTGGAGCAATTTTTCAACAAGAACCTTCTGGTATTGCACCATTTTGCTTGTCCTCTCCACCGGAGGAATGAGAGATGAGAAATTCTCTTTGTAGCGGGGGTCCAGAAGGGTGAACACCCAGTAATCCGTGTTGTCTAAAATGCGTACAACGCGTGGGTCACGGGAAAGGCAGCCTAACATAAAGTCAGCCATGTGTGCCAGAGTACCAACAGTCAAGATTTCGCTGTCCTCACCAGGAGGATGACTCTCAATCTCCTCATCCTCTTCCTCCTCTTCTGCCCACCCACGCTGAAGAGATGGAACTAAAGTTCCATGGCTACCCTCTGTAGCGGAGGCAACCGTGTCTTCCTCCTCCTCCTCCTCCTCCGCCTCCTCCAATTGTCGCTGAGAAGATGAAGTGAGGGTGCTCTGGCTATCACCTTGTGTAAGCTCTTCCTCCCCCATTTCCACCTCTTCCACATGCAAAGCGTCGGTTTTAATTGTGAGCAGCGAGCGTTTCAGTAGACACAGAAGTGGGATGGTTACACTGATAATAGCGTTATCGCCGCTCACCATCTGTGTCGATTCCTCAAAATTGCGTAAAACCTCGCAGAGGTCTGACATCCATTCCCACTCCTCACTTCTGATTACAGGAAGTTGAACGGAGAGGCGACGACCGTGTAACAGCTGGTACTCCACTAGGGCCCTCTGCTGCTCACAAAGCCGGGCCAACATGTGGAAGGTGGAGTTCCAGCGCGTGCTCACGTCACACAGCAGCCGGTGAGCTGGCAATTGTAAGCGCTGCTGCAGCTTCAACAGGCCGGCCGAAGCTGTAGATGACTTACGGAAATGTGCACACACGCGGCGCACCTTGGTCAAGAGATCATGCACATTGGGGTAGGTTTTTAGAAATCGCTGAACCACTAAATTAAATACATGCGCTAGGCATGGTACGTGTGTGAGCTTGCCGAGCTCCAAAGCCGCCACCAAGTTACGCCCATTATCACACACAACCATGCCTGGTTGCAGGTTGAGTGGCGAGAGCCACTGCTCGGTCTGGTGACTAATCCCCTGCAACAGCTCTGAGGCCGTGTGCTGTTTGTCCCCAAGGCAGATCAGCTTCAGCACGGCCTGTTGACGCTTCCCCACTGCAGTGCTACACTGCTTCCAGCTACTGGCTGATGGGGGAGTGGCGCTGCGTGTAGAGAATTCGGAGGTGGAAACGGAGGAGGAGGAGCCAATAACGTAGGTGCTGGCGGAAACCCTGATGGAGGTAGGGCCCGCAATCCTCGGCGTGGGTAGCACCCGTGCCATCCCAGGGTCCGAGTCGCTCCCAGCCTCCACGACATTCATCCAGTGTGCCGTCAGGGAAATGTAGCGTCCCTGGCCACAAGCACTTGTCCATGTGTCAGTCGTTAAGTGGACCTTCCCAGTAACTGCGTTGGTCAGGGCACGGGTGATGTTACGGGACACATGGTGGTGTAATGCGGGGATGGCACACCGGGAAAAGTAGTGGCGGCTGGGGACCGCGTACCGAGGGACAGCTGCTGCCATCAGGCTGCGGAAGGACTCAGTGTCCACAAGCCTAAATGGCAGCATTTCGATGGCCAGTAATTTGGAAAGGTGTGAGGTTAGTGCTATGGCCTGTGGGTGGGTGGCTGGGTATTTTCTCTTGCGCTCAAATGCCTGGGGTAACGACATTTGGACGCTGCGCTGGGACAGGGAAGTGGATGTGGTCGCTGATGGTGCTTCAGATGGTACAGGTGCAGGGCGGGAGGTATGCGGGCCTGCGCCTTCGACAGGCGATTGGCCGGCACCGAAAACAGGGGAAGAGGAGGCAGTGGTGTGGCCTGCAGACACAGATGGGCGATCCAGGCGTTCCTCCCACTTATTACGGTGCTTGGATGCCATGTGTCGGATCATGCTGGTGGTGGTGAGGTTTCTAGTGTTCATGCCTCGGCTCATTCTGGTGTGGCACAGGTTGCAAACTACAATTCTTTTATCGTCCGCACTTTCCTTAAAAAACGCCATACCGCGGAACACCTACCCTTTGGCAAGGTAGATTTACGCAAGGGGGTGCTCCGTGGAACATTTGCGGGCCGGTTTGGTGCGGTCCGCCTTCTTTCTGTAGCCACACCACTGCCTCTTCCAGCCTGTTGCGGTGCTGCAGATGGCTCACCCTCAGGACTGCTGTCATCGCTCGGCTCTACACCTTCCCAGGTGGGGTCAGTCACCTCATCGTCCACCAAGTCCTCCTCCACTTCCTCACTCTGATCATCCTCCTCATGTCTTGATCCCACCACATACTCAGTCATTGACAACTGTATAACATTCTCCTCAACAAGGTCTTGAGACGGAAATAGTGGTTGATTTAATGGCAACTGTGTCTCATCATCATCATCATCATCCACTACTTACTTTGACCTTAAATGCCGTTCACATCTGTCATCTTCTTGTGATTGGGTACCCTCTAGAGGTTGTGAATCAGGGCACAAAATGTCATGTTCCTCTGCAAGCGTGCTTGGAGAGAGGGTCAAATGAAGGATTGGTGATGAGACGAGCTCCTCACTATATCCCAGTGTGGGATCACTTCTTTGACCAGACCGTGTATGGTGGGAGGAAGGATGATCAGAGTGAGGATTATGTTGACCAGACTCTTGGCTACTGAGAGTGGACTTGGTGGAAGACAGGGTGGTGCTTAACCGACTGGAAGCAGTATCAGCTGTCATCCAACCGACCACCTGTTCGCAGTGGTCGGACCTCGAGAGTGATGTCCTGCGACGCCCTGTAAAATTAGACATGAAGCTAGGTATGGTGGATGTCTTTCTTTCTTGTGCTCTGGCACCAGGCACAGTTTCTCCGCGTCCTGACCCGCGCCCTGAACTATCAGGATCACGTCCACTTCCCCGTCCCTTTTTACCCGCCTTCTTCATCTTACACGGAATATGTGACTTTAATATTTGAGTTTGAAAACTTAACAGTATTTCTTCCTATTCTGCAACTGTGCAGAGTACACAGAATAGGCTGCTAAACTGCGGTGACACACACTGAATGGAATATGTGACTTTAATATTTGAGTTTGAAAACTTAACAGTATTTCTTCCTATTCTGCAACTGTGCAGAGTACACAGAATAGGCTGCTAAACGGCGGTGACACACACTGAATGGAATATGTGACTTTAATATTTGAGTTTGAAAACTTAACAGTATTTCTTCCTATTCTGCAACTGTGCAGAGTACACAGAATAGGCTGCTAAACGGCGGTGACACACACTGAATGGAATATGTGACTTTAATATTTGAGTTTGAAAACTTAACAGTATTTCTTCCTAGTCTGCAACTGTGCAGAGTACACAGAATAGGCTGCTAAACTGCGGTGACGAACACAGAATGGAATATGTGACTTTAATATTTGAGTTTGAAAACTTAACAGTATTTCTTCCTATTCTGCAACTGTGCAGAGTACACAGAATAGGCTGCTAAACTGCGGTGACACACACTGAATGGAATATGTGACTTTAATATTTGAGTTTGAAAACTTAACAGTATTTCTTCCTATTCTGCAACTGTGCAGAGTACACAGAATAGGCTGCTAAACTGCGGTGACACACACTGAATGGAATATGTGACTTTAATATTTGAGTTTGAAAACTTAACAGTATTTCTTCCTAGTCTGCAACTGTGCAGAGTACACAGAATAGGCTGCTAAACTGCGGTGACGAACACAGAATGGAATATGTGACTTTAATATTTGAGTTTGAAAACTTAACAGTATTTCTTCCTATTCTGCAACTGTGCAGAGTACACAGAATAGGCTGCTAAACTGCGGTGACACACACTGAATGGAATATGTGACTTTAATATTTGAGTTTGAAAACTTAACAGTATTTCTTCCTAGTCTGCAACTGTGCAGAGTACACAGAATAGGCTGCTAAACTGCGGTGACGAACACAGAATGGAATATGTGACTTTAATATTTGAGTTTGAAAACTTAACAGTATTTCTTCCTATTCTGCAACTGTGCAGAGTACACAGAATAGGCTGCTAAACTGCGGTGACACACACTGAATGGAATATGTGACTTTAATATTTGAGTTTGAAAACTTAACAGTATTTCTTCCTATTCTGCAACTGTGCAGAGTACACAGAATAGGCTGCTAAACTGCGGTGATGAACACAGAATGGAATATGTGACTTTAATATTTGAGTTTGAAAACTTAACAGTATTTCTTCCTATTCTGCAACTGTGCAGAGTACACAGAATAGGCTGCTAAACGGCGGTGACACACACTGAATGGAATATGTGACTTTAATATTTGAGTTTGAAAACTTAACAGTATTTCTTCCTATTCTGCAACTGTGCAGAGTACACAGAATAGGCTGCTAAACTGCGGTGACACACACTGAATGGAATATGTGACTTTAATATTTGAGTTTGAAAACTTAACAGTATTTCTTCCTAGTCTGCAACTGTGCAGAGTACACAGAATAGGCTGCTAAACTGCGGTGACACACACTGAATGGAATATGTGACTTTAATATTTGAGTTTGAAAACTTAACAGTATTTCTTCCTAGTCTGCAACTGTGCAGAGTACACAGAATAGGCTGCTAAACTGCGGTGACGAACACAGAATGGAATATGTGACTTTAATATTTGAGTTTGAAAACTTAACAGTATTTCTTCCTATTCTGCAACTGTGCAGAGTACACAGAATAGGCTGCTAAACTGCGGTGACACACACTGAATGGAATATGTGACTTTAATATTTTAGTTTGAAGACTTAACAGTATTTCTTCCTATTCTGCAACTCTGCACAGTACACAGAATGTGCTGCTACACTGCGGTGAAGCACACTGAATGGAATATGTGACTTTGATATTTTAGTTTGAAGACTTAACAGTATTTCTTCCTATTCTGCAACTCTGCACAGTACACAGAATGTGCTGCTACACTGCGGCGAAGCACACTGAATGGAATATGTGACTTTGATATTTTAGTTTGAAGACTTAACAGTATTTCTTCCTATTCTGCAACTCTGCACAGTACACAGAATGTGCTGCTAAACTGCGGCGAAGCACACTGAATGGAATATGTGACTTTGATATTTTAGTTTGAAGACTTAACAGTATTTCTTCCTATTCTGCAACTCTGCACTGTACACAGAATGTGCTGCTAAACTGCGGCGAAGCACACTGAATGGAATATGTGACTTTGATATTTTAGTTTGAAGACTTAACAGTATTTCTTCCTATTCTGCAACTCTGCACAATACACAGAATGTGCTGCTAAACTGCGGCGACGCACACTGAATGGAATATGTGACTTTGATATTTTAGTTTGAAGACTTAACAGAATGTGCTCTAATCTGCAACTTTGCACACTAAACAGAATGTGCTCTAATCTGCAACTTTGCACACTAAACAGAATGTGCTCTAATCTGCAACTTTGCACACTAAACAGAATGTGCTCTAATCTGCAACTGTGCACACTAAACAGAATGTGCTCTAATCTGCAACTTTGCACACTAAACAGAATATATATTTTTTTTTTTTTTCCCCCACACAAAATAACCTGCTGCCCCCACACACAGTAGTCCTAAAAAGGACTTTTGGTTCTTTTTTTTCACAATTTTGCTTGTTTTCCTCCCTACACTGACTTTCCCTTCCTATCCTCAGCTGTCCCTGGCTAAGACTGAGCCGAACTCGATGGTCAGGTGCTATACAGCACCCGACCACGGGTTCTGGCCAGCCAATCAGTGTAATGCCAGCAGCCAACATGGCTGCTGGCATTACACCGATGTCAGAGCCTCCCTGCACGTTTATTGGCTGCGCAGCAGCCGCAAAACGTGCGGGGAGGAGACCCGAACATGGCGGGCGAGCACATGCGGTACTCGTACGAGTACCGCCATGTGCCGAGCAGAGCGATGCTCGAGCCGATCCGAGCATCGGCCGAGCATGCTCGCTCAACACTACTTAGGTATTTTTCTGCTTGTATGCAACGTTACATATAGAGTGGGAGATCACAAACACGTATGTTATTTTTGACGCATGTTGCTCCAATCTGTTTTAAGAAACCAATTACATTTTAAGGTTGCCATTCCATTTAGTTTCTATTGTATTATCATTATTTTTGACACTTTACCATTTCCTAATATGTACAACAGAAAAGCATATGACACATGTAGTAACAGTAGCACTGAGGAAGCGGGATTTGCACATTTGCAATCATATATGACTGTTGAAATCAGTACTATGAACACTGATAAATGACTGACAAACAATAATCTGATATTATATTGTAATCATAAATGATACTGTATATAATTTTTGTGCATTCCTTCCTATTCACATCATTTTAAAATTAGACTTAGAGTAATAGAGTTTTTATTTATATTTTAATATACAGATATCATACAGAGTACTATTTAGTATTCACACACACACAAAAATATACATATAATATTTATAATTAATGATAAAACCTTTGGAGAAGTTACAAGTATAGCCTGCTATGGCAAGGTAAACCTTGATAAAATGTTAGCAGGTCTACTGCCTTGAAAATAGTTTCTAGCATGCATTCTGTAAGGCAAGCCCTGAAATGAATGTTAAAAGATCTACAGCAAAGCATAACATGAAAAAAGTTAGTCAGCCAACAGAAAGGGAAGCCTTGTAAAAAGTTCCCACAGATTTGCAGTAAAGCAAGCCTTAAAAATACTAGTAGTAGCAAGATAAACTATCAATTGGCTAGACTGTTGACAGAGGTTTTCCAGGCAAGGAACCCTGCAGCAGGATCAGGAGGGACCTGGCCCGAAGAGAAGAGTAAAAGCGACTCCTCCAACAAGGGCAGGTGGAGAGAAGCTGGGGAGCGACGCTAGAGTACGTTGCTAGTGAACGTAGGCCCCCCTGTAGCGTGTTGTGCTGCGGCCGAAGCCGGGTAAAGATGCTGGCCGCGAAGCCAGATGACCCCCTTCAGTTGAGCTGAAGGTGGCCCAGGAGAACAGGCTACAGAGAGGACTACCACCACCTGCCCCAGGGAGAGTCTGACCTAGGGTAGAGCTCTCCAGAAGAAAAGAGAGACACTGATGGGTGAAGGAAGTGAAGCCTGACCGGGAAGGAGAGTGGCTAGGACTGGCCTGGTGGTCCAGGGAGGAGAGCAGGTAAGACTGACCTGGTGGTCCAGGGAGGAGAGCAGGAAAGACTTGGCCTGGTGGTCCAGGGAGGAGAGCAGGTAAGACTTGGCCTGGTGGTCCAGGGAGGAGAGCAGGTAAGACTTGGCCTGGTGGTCCAGGGAGGAGAGCAGGTAAGACTTGGCCTGGTGGTCCAGGGAGGAGAACAGGTAAGACTTGGCCTGGTGGTCCAGGGAGGAGAGCAGGTAAGACTTGGCCTGGTGGTCCAGGGAGGAGAGCAGGTAAGACTTGGCCTGGTGGTCCAGGAAGGAGAACAGGTAAGACTTGGCCTGGTGGTCCAGGGAGGAGAGCAGGTAAGACTTGGCCTGGTGGTCCAGGGAGGAGAGCAGGTAAGACTTGGCCTGGTGGTCCAGGAAGGAGAACAGGTAAGACTTGGCCTGGTGGTCCAGGGAGGAGAGCAGGTAAGACTTGGCCTGGTGGTCCAGGAAGGAGAGCGAGTAAGACTGGCCCGGAGAGAGGAGAAGCAGAGACACTGCTAACCCCTCCAAAGAACGCTGATCACTGAGCGCCGGTCCGTAGCCGCGCGCTCAGTAAAATAGAGGAAGGAGTCATGACGCCGACGTAGCAGCACGTCTAAGCGTCTGACGTCGGCGCCTGCGCAGAAGCGCATTGGAAGCCGGAACTGGCACCAAGGACCTCCCGGCGCGGCGACCCGGACCGGGTAGGTAACGACAGAGCCCCCTACCCAAAGACGGCCTCAGGACGGCCCCAGGGCCAGGACGAGAGGGATACAAGCGATGAAAAGACCGGACACACGCAGGAGCATGGACCCGGAGAGAGGGCTCCCAGGACCTCTCCTCTGGACCATACCCCTTCCAGTCGACGAGATACTCCAGACGACCACGGCGCAAACGTGAATCAAGGATTGCTCGAACCTCGTATTCTTCGGAACCGTCCACAAGAACAGGCGGAGGACGGTCGGGGTCTCGGTGGGGATAGGGAGAAGCCTTCCAAGGCCGGAGCTGTGAGACATGGAAGGTGGGATGGATCCGGTAGGAGGAAGGCATAGACAAGCGGAAGGCCACAGGATTGATTTTTCGTAGGATCCGGAAAGGACCAAGGAAACGAGGACCTAGCTTTCGAGACGGGCAGGACATGCGGATGTGAGCCGTGGACAGCCAAACCCGATCACCCACTTTATAGAGCGGTTCGGGAGCCCGATGTTTGTCTGCTTGGTGTTTGTACTGTAACTGAGTCTTCGCCAAGATGAGCCGAAGCAGACGGTGACACTGTCGAAGGTGCTGCAGCCGCTGTGACACCATAGGGACTGATGAAAGTGTTGACAAAGATGGAAACATCAGAGGATGGTACCCGTACATAGCAAGGAAAGGCGTGGACTGGGAGGATCTGTGCATATGGTTGTTATAAGCGAATTCAGCAACAGGGAGAAGTGAGGTCCAATTGTCTTGTAGATGAGTGGTGTAACAACGTAAGTATTGTTCCAGGGTCTGGTTAACCCGTTCCGTTTGTCCGTTAGACTGTGGGTGGTATCCAGAGGACAATTTGCACTGGATACGAAGAGCGTGACAGAGTGCTCTCCAAAACCGGGAGGTGAACTGGGAACCTCGGTCCGAGACTATGGAGGAGGGTAGGCCATGTAACCGGAAGACTTCTTGTATGAACAAGGTGGCAGTCTGTGGTGCAGATGGTAGACCAGAGGTAGCTATGAAGTGAGCCATTTTGGTAAATCGATCCACCACCACTAGGATAGTGGTGTTACCGCCGGAAGGTGGAAGGTCGGTAATGAAATCCATGGAAATGGCTCTCCAAGGGATAGTAGGTATGGTCAAAGGACGAAGGAGGCCTGCTGGTTTAGTATGCCTGTCTTTGGACTGGAGACATATATTGCAAGTTGATACATATGCGTGTATGTCGCGTTTCATGTTCGGCCACCAGAAATGTCGTCTGGTCAGTTCCTGAGTTTGTTCTAGTCCCCCATGGCCTGCTGTAG
The DNA here is from genome assembly GCA_037306005.1 of Rhinophrynus dorsalis. Classification (NCBI taxonomy): domain Eukaryota; kingdom Metazoa; phylum Chordata; class Amphibia; order Anura; family Rhinophrynidae; genus Rhinophrynus; species Rhinophrynus dorsalis. The sequence goes on from CM074721.1 coordinate 256,088,262, forward strand.
GAGCGTCATGGAACATGCGGAGGACTTCCTGGCGGAAAGGAAGTGGGACGAAAACACAATCATCTTTCCACAGAAGGCCATCCTTAGGTTGTAAGGCGTGTTCCTGAATGAACGCGGTGTCGGACTGTACATGCTGTTTAATCCGGTCCAGTAGTGGCTGAGCGGTGAGAAGGAATGCAGTGGCCGGTAGGATGGTGTCTGGACGAGGATCAGACCGAGTTTCGTGGGAAAACATGCGAGACAAAGCATCCGCCTTAAGGTTCTTAGATCCTGGTCTGTAGGTAATATGGAGGCGGAACCGGGAAAAGTATAGAGCCCAACGGGCTTGCCGTGCACACAATCTGCGGGCGTTCCTGAGGTACTCGAGGTTCCTATGATCAGTAAAAACCATAACGGGATGTTCTGATCCCTCCAAGAGGTGACGCCACTCCTCCAAGGCGTTCTTGATTGCCAACAATTCTTTGTCACTTACGGTATAGTTTATCTCAGCCGAAGTTAAACGCCTGGAATAGTAGGCTACAGGATGTAGTTGATTCTTAGGTCCGGAACGTTGTGACAATACAGCGCCTGTAGCAATGTCTGAAGCATCGACCTCCAGTACAAACGGCCTCCGGATATCAGGTTGAGATAGAATAGGTGCCTGTGTGAAAAGCTTCTTTAGCCTACGAAAGGCCAGATCAGCAGCAGTAGTCCACTGAAAGGGCACAGCCTGTTTAGTAAGAGCTGTGATGGGTGCGACAAGTTTAGAAAAGTCTCTAATAAATCGTCTGTAGAAGTTGGCGAAGCCAACAAATTGCTGTACTGCTCTTTTGGACAGAGGTGTAGGCCAGGCAAGGATCGCAGATATCTTGCGAGGATCCATCTTCACATGACCTGGTGAGATGATAAATCCCAGAAACTCGATCTCTGGCACCGCAAAAGCGCATTTCTCCAACTTGGCATACAGTGAATGGGCCCGTAGACGGGCCAGGACGGAACGGACATGTTGCCGATGTTCGGACAAGGAGGGTGAAAACACCAGGATATCATCCAGGTACACCACTACATACTGATCCAGAAGGTCAGAGAACAAATCATTCATGAAACACTGGAAAGTTGCAGGAGCGTTACACAGCCCGAAGGGCATCACCAGGTATTCGAAGTGGCCGTAACGTGTGCGGAAGGCAGTTTTCCACTCGTCTCCATGTCTGACCCGAACCAGATTGTAGGCCCCACGCAGGTCCAGTTTAGTAAAAACAGTAGCATTGGAGATGCGCTCTAGTAGTTCTGGGATCAGAGGAAGTGGGTACCGATTCTTGATGGTGACATCATTCAAGGCCCGGTAGTCCACGCAGGGCCGTAAGCCTCCATCTTTTTTCTCGACAAAGAAAATCCCCGCTCCAGCCGGTGACGTGGAAGGACGGATGAACCCCTTCTGGAGGTTTTCTGCCAAGTATTCCTTCAAGTGCTGGAGTTCAGGCCCCGAGAGGGGAAAGATACGGCCATAGGGGATAGCTGCTCCTGGTAGTAAGTCGATTGGGCAATCATACCTGCGGTGGGGAGGCAAGGAATCAACACCCCGTTGATCAAAGACGTCGGCAAATTCATGGTACTCGGGAGGCAGTGCTGGTGGTAAGACAGAGTGTGTGGCAAGAAGATGAGAACTTTCTGTAGGTGAAGAGGGAAACGAGATGGTTCCAAGGGACCAATTGATAGCTGGGTTGTGTTTCCGCAACCAGGGCAACCCAAGGATAAGAGGGTGCAAGGGAGAGGAGATAACATCGAAGCACAACTGCTCTTGATGATGTGGTGCGATGGACAAATGAAGCATCTGTGTCTCCTGAAGTACTGGCCCGCTTTGATGTAGCCTCCCATCGGCCATCTGGAGGTGCAATGACGGCTTCTTCGTCACCAAAGGAACCCCCAAACGCATGGCCTCTTTGGTGTCCAGGAAACACCCGCTGGCACCCGAGTCGACCACAGCAAGAACGGTGTGCTTCTTATGGTCCCACTGCAAACAAACCACAAGAGACAGATGATTAGAAACAGGAACCGAAGATCCCAACCACACCCCCCAATGCGTACCCTTACCTCGCGGGTTTTGAGGTCTCTTACTACAGGTACGGAGGAGATGCCCGCTACCGCCGCAATACAGGCACAGGTTCAGGCGGCGTCTGCGTGCCTTTTCCTCGTCCGATAGGGGACCACGCACCAGGCCTAGCTGCATGGGTTCTTCTTGAGCAGCCGGAGCCGCAGGTGTTTGCGGTACAGTGCGCATGGGAGGAACGGGCAGTCCGGAAGACAAACGTTCCCTGCGTCTCTCCCTCAAGCGTCGGTCTATCCGTATGACCAAGAGCATGAGATCCTCCAGGGACGGGGGCACACCGACACGGGCCAGTTCATCCTTAAGGGCCTCAGTGAGCCCCAAACGGAACTGATCGAGAAGAGCAGCCTCGTTCCATTGGGTCTCTATGGACAATCTTCGGAAATCCGCAATGTAATCCTCAACTGGTCGCCGTCCTTGGGACAAGGCCCTAATAGCGGATTGTGCCGAGGCAGAGCACATAGGATCATCATATAATGTATCCATCGCCCGACGAAAGGATAGCCATGAGTGGAGCAAAGGACTGTTCTCCTGTAACAAATTAAATGCCCAGGCTTGCGGTTCCTCCAGCAACAGAGTGATGGCAGTGCGAACTTTCACGAAATCGGTCGCGTAGGTCCTGGGATTTATGGCGAACAGGAGTTCGCAAGCAGTCATGAATGACTTGTACTGACTCCGGTTCCCACTGAAACGGTCAGGTAAGGGAACTCTGGGTTCGGGGGCAGAGGCCCCGAGGTCCACCGAAGGACCAGGAGGAGGGACAACAGGTCCCAGAGGCGGAGCCGCGGGTTGCAACTCTGCCAGCCTATGGTGGAGTACAGCCTGGTTACTCTGAAGTTCCTCAATGGAAGAAGTCAAGGAGGAAAGCTGTGAGCTCAAGGCCGTAAGGGCCTCCATGATTCCTGCGGGTTCCATAAAGAGGCTCAGTGATACTGACAGAGGTTTTCCAGGCAAGGAACCCTGCAGCAGGATCAGGAGGGACCTGGCCCGAAGAGAAGAGTAAAAGCGACTCCTCCAACAAGGGCAGGTGGAGAGAAGCTGGGGAGCGACGCTAGAGTACGTTGCTAGTGAACGTAGGCCCCCCTGTAGCGTGTTGTGCTGCGGCCGAAGCCGGGTAAAGATGCTGGCCGCGAAGCCAGATGACCCCCTTCAGTTGAGCTGAAGGTGGCCCAGGAGAACAGGCTACAGAGAGGACTACCACCACCTGCCCCAGGGAGAGTCTGACCTAGGGTAGAGCTCTCCAGAAGAAAAGAGAGACACTGATGGGTGAAGGAAGTGAAGCCTGACCGGGAAGGAGAGTGGCTAGGACTGGCCTGGTGGTCCAGGGAGGAGAGCAGGTAAGACTGACCTGGTGGTCCAGGGAGGAGAGCAGGAAAGACTTGGCCTGGTGGTCCAGGGAGGAGAGCAGGTAAGACTTGGCCTGGTGGTCCAGGGAGGAGAGCAGGTAAGACTTGGCCTGGTGGTCCAGGGAGGAGAGCAGGTAAGACTTGGCCTGGTGGTCCAGGGAGGAGAGCAGGTAAGACTTGGCCTGGTGGTCCAGGGAGGAGAACAGGTAAGACTTGGCCTGGTGGTCCAGGGAGGAGAGCAGGTAAGACTTGGCCTGGTGGTCCAGGGAGGAGAGCAGGTAAGACTTGGCCTGGTGGTCCAGGAAGGAGAACAGGTAAGACTTGGCCTGGTGGTCCAGGGAGGAGAGCAGGTAAGACTTGGCCTGGTGGTCCAGGGAGGAGAGCAGGTAAGACTTGGCCTGGTGGTCCAGGAAGGAGAACAGGTAAGACTTGGCCTGGTGGTCCAGGGAGGAGAGCAGGTAAGACTTGGCCTGGTGGTCCAGGAAGGAGAGCGAGTAAGACTGGCCCGGAGAGAGGAGAAGCAGAGACACTGCTAACCCCTCCAAAGAACGCTGATCACTGAGCGCCGGTCCGTAGCCGCGCGCTCAGTAAAATAGAGGAAGGAGTCATGACGCCGACGTAGCAGCACGTCTAAGCGTCTGACGTCGGCGCCTGCGCAGAAGCGCATTGGAAGCCGGAACTGGCACCAAGGACCTCCCGGCGCGGCGACCCGGACCGGGTAGGTAACGACAACTGTGAAGTCACCATAGGCATTATGTGCTTGCAAATGTCGTTTCTGCTGCTGAATCTTCAGAGCATCAACTGTCATATGATGAGTTGCTGTATCTACCATGCCAAAAAGTTGCAGTAATAATGACGGTGGGAGTGAGACTGGAATCATCATCCCAATAGACTGTGGTGGTGGAACCAGGAGAACCATCAGTGACATGAGAAAGGTGGTGGTAGTGCTGGTTATTACTGTCCCTTTCCCTGAGCCATCAGCAGCACCAGTACAAGTCACCAGCTCTTCACATGCATGTGTGGGGAACTTGCCCAGTCACCATAATCCTTCTCCTCTGCTAACCCCCTCTATAATCATGGGTGTTGGAATATTTAAATTCTTATTCTGGAGCCTGCTAACATTTCTTGGGGGTCTCTATGCTGAAGATGGAGTCCGCTGCCTGAACCCCACAGCCACTGCTTTACTGAAAGTTGAGGTAACCATATAAAAAGCTGTAGGTGGTATCAGGCGGTGGGTGATTGGCACTTCCCAATGGTAATTAGTACAATCAATAAAAATAAATTACCATCCACAATATGAGAGTGGCATAATCTGGAAGGTGGGCAGTCTGCAGATGTTCCCTTATCCCTTGCATTCTGTTGATCTCCACCACATTGACATGTGTGGTCATTGCACCACACAATGCATAATGTGTCTAGAAAACATATTGTCAGATTCTTACATCTCTAGAATCATTGAATACCAGTGGTACTGATGGTGGCAAATTTCCCAATGGTAGTGCAGGGGAGAAAGACCCTAGTGAACTGGAGGGGATGGGATATTAGTAGCAGTAACCAGGCACAGCATTCTAGCACTAGATGACAAGAGCACAGATGATGTTCTTAGTGTTCTGGGCTAGTGAGGGATTGCCTCACCCCTTTATTTGTGAAATTTGTTGTGCCATGTTGTTCTTGTCCTTAGGGGTGGGCAGGGGGCACAGTGACAGTATCACCAGAATTTTTTTGTGGAGGACAGTTCCACATGTTACACATGCAGTTCAGTGTGGTTATACATAATGGGTTTTATTTGGGTAGATATGCCCAGGTGCACATTGTAGTTTGGGGTGACTACATACCTTCTGCCCCATTACAAAGTTTACACACACACACACGCATAAATTCAGGGTGGGGGGAGAACTTGCACACCTTCTGTACCAATGCACATGAAGTGGCTTGTAGTACTGCAGATGGTGCCCGAGCACAAGAACTAGGAGGCTCACTACCACCTTTCCAAGAGATTATATCACTACCACCACCACTACTACTACTACCACCACCATCCAGAATATGCACACACCAGCTGGTTCCTAGGAAAGCTCTCATCATCATCTCTGAATCACATTCACAACCAGTGCCTCTCATATCAGCAGCACTATAACCAAATCCCAGTTCTTCCTCCACTTTTGCTGATGAGTGCAACATGGGTGTAAGTGATGCACCTGGCCTGTCACACTCACAGCAGCAGGCTCAGGATCATGCTGGAGAAGTTGCAAATCAGTTGTGCTGCTGCTGCTCTACACTTGGAAAGAAAACAATGTTCCCTGCTTCAAAAACAAGCCATAGGGTCATGGGGATGTTGTGGGTTGGGGAGGACAGCAGCACAATCTTCTGTTGGTACTTCTAGGCTCTGAGTCCCACTGCTGCTTGAGCTTCTGCTAAAGGATAGTTCCTCTACATCAGTCCTTCAACTCCTCTTGCTCACCTTTGGACAGTGTGCCTCAGGGTACAAACTGCACACACTGCAGTAGGCAACTGCAGCAACACAGAGTACATCTTTTACAATATTTTTTAACTATAGCTCTAGTCTCACTTTCCATTCTCTGGCTACTACACTACATCTCACAGAATGGTGGGAAGTTCTGGATTTTTAAAGTATTCAGTAGGAATTCTCATGGCCATAGAAATCAACCACAAAAGATAGCATTGCAAAGTACATCCTGCTACAATGAGATATCAGAATATATGTTTCCAGCGCTACCATGATAGTACACAAAGAAGCCATTACGGTCTGTTATAGTATGCATTTTTATATTTAAATATCTGTATAGCTTAAGTATAATGCATGAATAGTCACTGCACAAATTTCAATATAAATATCAATAAATAATTTGTACTGTGTGGTCATTGTGCCACCTTATTAGATAGATATTTTGTGTTTCTGATGTTAGCAGGGTGCTTAAATGCTGTAATCTTCCTGGAAACAGCCTGATTATCCTACAGAGTCAGAGCTCTGTGGAAGATTACAGTAAAGGAGATCTCTGCATGATTCAGAGGAGCATCTGACTTTCTCAAGGAAGAAGAAAATGAGCAGAGAGGTGAGAGAGACTAAGGAAAGTCTGAGGGAAAGAGAGAGAGCAAGGGGCTTCTGAGGAGAACTGTAGGAAGAGGAGTGGAGTAGTTGAAGAGAAGTCTGAGGCAGTTCTGAGTATCCAGTATTCAGAATACCTATACTAGTACATGAGAAGACAATCTTGAGTGACTTCAGTATGGAAAGCAGTGGACTTTAGTATTTTTTCTATTTTCAGTGATTCATACTCTCCACTGAAGAACCAAATGATGTGGATGGTGACATAGTAATGCTTCGTTCAACAAGAGACACATTATTTATAAGCTCAATTACTTCTACAACAGTGGCTGAAGAGCTATATTGCCTAGCCACCTGTTCTTAGAAGTATATTGAAAGCTGCCTGATTATTATAAGGCAGCACCTCACTTAGATGGGTGGGAACAGTTAGATATGTGGTTAGATTCTTTACTGTATATTTTATGTTAGAGATAGGGTCAGTTAGGCAGGTGCATGAGTGAGGTGAACCTCATTAGGAGGGTGACTCCTGTCACACCTGAGGTTTAGGTTTCATGTGTCTCTCGGGGAGTGTAGGGTGTTACAGAGCTCCTGGGCATGACTAAAGTGCCAAAGTGTTCCAATAAGAGGACCTCATCTGGGATGAACATTAAAGTGAGGAGCAGGGGATTTTGGTAGCAGACCCATGTTTCATGGGATCAAATATGTTTACTAACCATAGAGAAGATCAAGGTTTATACACTAGCAGTAGATAATCTTTTAGGCCTTACCCCTATGTGGGGTAGCACTTCCTCCACTTTAGCTAATGATTCTATATTTGTTTTGTTTTTTTATGTTGCCATGTTGTATTATTATTCCTATATTACCCAGTTTCACTAGTTGCCAAGGGTAGAAATTTTACTATATTACATCTTTGTGTACATATGATGACCTACTCTTATTATTTCCTGACTGTATTCAACCTGTCCTTATGCAGGCTTTAGGTGGACGCACTGCCCAACCCATTATTGCCAGAATCTCTTCTTTGTAGAAGCTCATTGTTACACTTAAACTACAGGTGAGCACCAAACACCACAACACCTGAAACTGGGTGATGGTACCATAGAAGAGGTATTATAGATTTTTTAGTTCATATTTTGTAATATGCAAAAACTTTATATATGCAGTGCTGTGCAAAAGTCTTAGGCTGGTGTGAAAAAATGCAGCAAAATAAGAATGCTTTCAAAAATAGACATGTTAATAATCAATTAACAAAATGATAGTGAGTGAACAGAAGAAAAATGTAAATCAAATCAATATTTGTTGTGACAACCCTTTGCCTTCAAAATAGCATCAATTCTTCTATGTACACTTGTACACAGTTTGTCAAGGAACTTGGCAGGTAGGTTGTTCCCTAACATCTTGGAGAAGTAAAGTTCACCTGTGGATTTAGGCAGCCTCAGTTGAGATCAGGGCTCTGTGGCAGCCATACCATCACTTCCAGGACTCCTTGTTCTTCTTTACACTGAAGAGAGTTTTTAATAACTTTGGCTGTATGTTTGGGGTTATTGTCATGCTGCAGAATGCATTTAGGGCTAATCAAATGCCTCTTTGATGATACTGCATGATGAATACATATCTGCATGTACTTCTCAGCATTGAGGAGACCATTAATTCTGACCAAACCTCCAACTACATGTGTAGAAATGCAGCCACAGACTTGCAATGAACCTCCACCATGCTTCACTGTTGCCTGCAAACACTCATTCTTGTACCACTTTCCAGCCCTTCGGCTGCCTTCTGCTACAGACAAATATTTCAAATTTTGTCTCATCAGTCCAGAGCACCTGCTGCCATTTCTCTGCACCACAGTTCCTGTGTTTTCATGCGTAGTTGAGTTGCTTTGCTTTGTTTCTAAGTCAGAGGTATGGCTTTTTTGAAAATCACTTCTCCAGACAGTAAATGGGTGTACCAGGATCCCACTGTTTTATGCCAATTCTGAGCTGATGGCACTGCTGGACATCTTCTGATTGCGAAGGGAAGTAAGCCTGATATGTCTTTCACTTGCTGTACTAAGTTTCCTTGGCCAACCACTGCGTCTACGTTCCTTAACATTGTCTGATTTTTTGTGATTCTTCAAAAGAGCTTGGACAGCACATCTGGAAACCCATTCCTTTACATTTCTGCCTGGGAGAGACCTTGCTGATGCAGTATAACTAGCTTGTGTCTTGTTTCTGTGCTCAGTCTTGCCATGGTGTATGACTTTTGACAATAAACTGTCTTCAGCAACCTCACCTTGTTTGTTGGGCTTGGCTGTTCCTCACCCAGTTTTATTCCACCTACACAGCTGTTTCTGTTTCAGTTAAAATTTGTGTTTCAACCCACATATGAAATTGATGATCATTAACACCTGTTTGGTATAATTGTTTAATCATGCACCTGAATGTATGCCTACAAATCCCTGACTTTGTTCAGATGTACCTAGATGAATTCATGCTGTTTTGAAGGCAAAGGGTAGTCACACCAAATATTGATTTGATTTAGATTTTGCTTCTGTTCACTCACTATATTTGTGTTAATTGATAAATATAAACTATTGACATGTCTATTTTTTTAAATCATTCCTACTTTACGGTATTTTTTCACACCTGCCTAAGACTTTTGCACAGTACTATACTTATTATCTTCAAGGGATAGTAATGATTTTTTATGCTTTTTTAATGTCACACTCTTTATTAGCTTAGACTACCAAAAAATAACTGCCTGTCCCTTTTCTGATGTCATCCTTTTCTTGTGAAGGGGCTAACCTGCTTGATCAACCATAGAAGTGCATTTGTCAAGGCAAACACAATCCAGTGCTTACATACACACTCTGTTAACAAACCAGTTAATGCTCAGGACACATTAAAACTGCACACACCTAAACAAATGTCACCTTGCATCTGTGAGTGATGGGCAGTTTGTCATGACAAATGCTTGACTGAAAGCATCTGCACCTTCTCTAAACAAGGGTCTAATGACAAGGTATTGGGAGACAGTGGGGATATTAAACCATTAATGTGTTTTTATTCTCATGTGCATATTTTGTACCTCAGTTACAAGAGGTCTTCAGTAAAAATATAAATTAAAGAGATGTATTATGCATTATTTTCTATTGTTTAAATCCATTGTAAAGTAATACAAATTTGACTGATGTCAGTTACCTTCTTTAATATGCATTGTACACCTTTCTTGTCATTAAAAAATGTAATATTGCCTTCAGGAACATTCTGAAGATGAAATAAGGTCAGTGGAGCTTTGATACAGTCCAGGTTCCTTTTCTGGAAGCTGCCTGTACTTGCCCATTCATCTCCTTCAAAAGTATGTGCGTATTTGATGTAACATCCTTATGATTAAGGTTGCCCTGAACAAACCTGAATCAGACTTTTTTGAGGGCACCACTGGTATTCTAACAGAACAGCATCAGCAAAGCTATTGCAATAGAATAATTCACTTTTCAGTCACACTCACATTATTCTCTATCTCTTTGCTGTTCCTATTCTCACCATTTTTGGTACCATACCTCCCAAGAGTCCCTCTTCAGGAGGAATAGGTGTTTTTGAGAACTAAATCCCTTTGTCTCTCTTTTCCACCCTGGTGTCCCTCTTTTCAGGAAGTAAACTCAAGCGTGTTGGTTTGATTTTTTGTTTGTTCATCATGGTTTGTTAAAGTGGAGGGTTTAGACTCCACAAAACGCATTACACAATTCATGAACATTGATTATTTATTTTATATGTCTTTGTCTATTTAATACATCAATTTGGTTTATTCCAAATATAATTATATATAATTACTTTTTAATAAATATGTTTATATATAGTTTTTAAATATGTCCTGGAACTTTACCTTTTATTTTTATACCCCATCATATCCAGTATATTATGGAACAAGATTATCCAGCTGGGAGCTTGAGCAGGGAAGAGCAATACAGAAAAATCCCTGCAAGCGTTTAGTAGTACCGGTGGTTGGCGAGCACTGGTATTGCTGATTCAGTGAGTAACAATATATATTTGTCTGTTGATTACTATTTACTAGCTCTCTCTATATGTAGAACCTCTACATGCACTTTACTTTCCTTTATTTTTGGGTTCATCTGGGAATGCCTTCTGTGTGGGACCAGTCAAGCCATTGGGAGCAGCTGAACTTGTTATGGTAAGAACCACAGAACCCAAGAGGGAGCGGGAAAAAATATCTCCCTCAGCTATGGAGGTCTGTCTAACATATATCTGTCTGACAGACATCTACATATGAGTACCCTTTTGGAAGGGTTGAAAGTGGGTACCATCTTTGTATGATCCATATACTACTCTATGAGGCACCCCTTTTCTTTCTTCTTGTATTCTCTTTTCAGGAGATCTCACTGTGTGTTGTGTACATACATGTATCACATTGCTCCACAAGCAATAAAATTCACATTAACATGTATTTAAACTTCGGTATTTGTGTTTTTAAGATTCATCTGTGTAAATAAAATATGTTGGTCCTGTGCTAAATCATTTATTTTGTTATATAAAAAGGTGTCAGTAGGTAATGAATAACCTAAAAGTTCTCATTAATGCTCCTCCTATCAGCCATGTCCCCAGCAAAAATACCTAAAAAAAGTGCCCTTCTAGCTATTTTAAATGTTAGGAGGTATGTGGTAGACCCTACACTATACCCCTCTCTCAGAGAAACTTGAACAAACACCTCTTAGGCATTCTACCTTGATCCCTTGAGAGAATCTCAGTCAATTGCCTCACCTGCACTCCATTGCAGTCCCAGGCCTAGGACCTAGTGTTGCTCCTGACCCAGATCCCTTCCACACAAGCCAATACATACACATGCCTGCTAGCCGTCCCCTTTCTGGTGACACCCAATATAACCCAGTAATCAGAGGGAGGTAGTTGGGCAGGTCACTGAATGAACTACACCACGGAGAACCTTCCTATATTTGTATAAACTGATTTAGTAGCTTCTCTATGTAGTATAAGGATGAGGAAGCCATCTCTAAACTCAAACTATATGAAAAGCTTTTAAACCAGTTCCATTAGAAAATGAAACAGTATCCTGAAACTTCCATTACATGGTATGTGTATGTGAGAAGTTGTTTAAATCTTTGAGTTCCAGAGAGGTGTACCATGCATTGCATTGCATACCCCTCTGGCAGTCAACGGGTTAAAGAGTTAAGTCAATTTGAGTAAAACACACATTTCATACATGTTCAGAGATGACCAAGTAAATTCATACTGAAAGCATAAAGTATTAACCAAATGTAATGCCTAACAAGTCATACTAGACCTGCCACACTTTTTCACAATAGCTTTGATATCTCTGCTGTTTAGATGAAAGAGACAGATGCCAGTGGCAATAAGTAGACATGTAAAATGCATTGACTGAAGTTGAAAATTTCAAATGTCAGTTTTCTTATTCCACTAGCTGGATTATGACAGCGGAAAGATCAAACTGAAGGGAATTATATTTTTATAGTTGTGTATGTGTCAGACGATTTTCCTGTCATTTCACATAGAAATGGAGAAGGAGAGTAAAATCCTATTTAAAAAAAAAAAAAAAACACTTCTACTTGCATTGTGCTTTTAAAAAAACTGTGATAAAATGTAACCATTTGAGTGCCAAAGGGGTACTGAATGCATTGCAAAGCAGTGTATTCCGTACCCCTCTGGCACTCAAAGGGTTAAGTTTTTGTTTTTTTCTGTATGTACTTTCTAATATACTAACATGTAATACAAAGGCAAATGAGAAAATTATAGCTGATAAAAGCGATCTGTTGCTAACAATTACCAAAAGAGTTATCAGAATGACAAGCTGATCCAAATTAACCATAGTATAGTTTATATGAGAACTATAATTCATAAACTGCTGTGGTTTCATTGATTTACTGACAGTGAATCATTATGGTTCAATCTCGTGACAGTGCAAAAGTTACTGGAATTTTTCCCGTATTATGCATCCTTACACACATATATATATATATATAATTTACAGATGGCTGGAAATCTGGCCTTCTCCCACATAATAGAAAAAAAACAATGTATGGTGACTGAATACAGTCACCATACACAGAGCAGTGAAACTCCTAAAGCTTGGAACAAATAAATATTGTATTATGAAGACAAAGTCCCTCTTTGTAATAATCTATTAAGCATAATGTAATGAAGTAATGATGAAGGTAGAAAATGGGTAAGACTATTCCATGCAATATGAATATGTCACCTCTCTCAGTTGCCGCTGCGCTGTCCAGGTCCACTGCCGAAAGCCCCGCTCTGTGCATGCGCGAGACGTCCGTCGGGTCTCTGCTGCTGTGCATGCGCGTGCTCTTCCGGCTCTCACAGCCGACGCGCATGCACCTGTAGTATAGTTGCTTCTAATAGCAACACCTCCTTCCTGTCTGTCCTCCTCTCTTTCCATTGGGCATTGTCTTATGCCCAATAAGGGAGGATGGACTTCTGTTCACCCATTGGACATCACATAAGTCCATATGGGTTCTGGCAGTGCTTCTATTCTCTATTGGGCAGCCCAGTGGGACTCAGGTCTGCCTCTTGTTCCTATTGGCAGTTAGTAGTATTTATATCCCCCATCTGTCCTTTAATCCTTGCCCGTTCCATGAGCTTGTTCCGTATTCCTGTTTCTTGTCCATTACTAGCCCAGCTTGTTTGACAATCCCTGACTCTCTGGTATCCTGACCCGGCTTGCTTGACCATCCCTGGCTCTCTGGTATCCTGGTTCGGCTTGTTTGTCCATCCCTGGCTCTCTGATATCCTGATTTGGCTTGTTTGACCATCCCTGGCTCTCTGGTATCCTGATCCGGCTTGTCTGACCTTTCCTGGCTCTCTGGTATCCTGACCCCAGCTCATCAGCCCTCTCCTAGTTCTCTGGCTCCCTTTCTCCAGGCTAGTCTGTTCCTCCCTCCGTTGGCCTTCTGGTTCTGGTTTACACGGATCCCAGGTACTCTCATCCTGGTTGCACCCCGGCTCAGCTGGAGTGGAACAATCTGGTTTCATGACCATCACCTCTATACAGCTTCGGGTGCAGCAAAGGAGCACCTGGCATGCCGTCAACGCACCCTAACATCGCTCCCAAGCATTGAATCCAAGCAGCTACCAGTACCTAGGCCATGATGGTTCCTACCCCTCTCGTGGTGACAGAATAGATGTAACAAATCAAATAAATAAGGCCACAAAGGAATGACACAAATCATTAGAGGAAAATGTAAAATTCCAGAAGTGTTTCAGGGAGTGGCCACTAGTAAATGGATGGAATAGACACCCACCATATCCTATACTCCTTCACATCTCAACGCATAAAAGCACAAAAATATGAACACCTCAAAGGTGCCATCTAAGAATTACAATGAGGTGATCTAGAACATAAGAGAGTCAGTAAACAAAAGACTGAACATACCCAGGGAGTACTGCAAAACTCTGGGCATCTTTTTTTAAAGATATTAGTAAGGACTTAATCCCATGTAAAGGAACATTACAGAACTTTGATTGACTCTATGAATTGGCTAATGCCATTAGATTCTGTGTGGTCCAGTAATACTGACGGGTGCATTTATTCCATAACTTGATACATATTCTTTGACTAGTATTCCCATTACATACTGGAAAAGATTGGGCAAATCCTCAAACATCTTGAACTTTTGCGATAAATTGTTTTCTCTATATTAACAATTTTCTTTTTGAAAAAAAGACATTCCATTGAGGTATGCATGTTGCCACACTAAGCCTACTACTATGTTCTGATATCTAATGTTGTGCTAATTGTTAATATTGAATGTTAGATCTTTCTATTGAAGTGCTAGTATTGCCATGCTGGTTACATGTATATACCTTCATATAATGGATCTAAATTGTCACCTTTATTTGCACTGCGTAATGTTGATTTAGGCTTAGAAATTCATTTATACACTCCACAGAGTAATTCTGTTACGGTTTTCTGAGACTCAGACGAGTTTTTAAGTAAAAACACAGTTTTATTGAAATGAAACCAAGGTATAGCGCCCCTGGGGGCCAGGAATGGCATAGACAGAAATGGTAATAGACAGAAATAAGCACAAAATATCAGCCTATAATATACTGGATATAGGATGAACAAGGGTTAATACGTAAACCACTGATCAGTCACAATGATAGTAATCAGCCAACACCCAGCTGAACCTATAAGTCTCTGAAGGTGCTATAGGCAATGTAGTAGGCTTGTACAAATCACTCTCATATAGCTGTATATTAGGACGCCCAAGTAGACAGCACAGATATAACCAGAGCTGTGCGATTCCTCCTAGAGGAGTATGAAGGATTACAGCCACTGCTGGAGCAAGAGTATGGAACCTGAATTGCCCTGAGTATTCGCAACTGGAAATACCCCTGCGTGCCAATGGAGACTAGAGCTAGGCCACCCTCTGGGTGCCAATCGGAATAGACACTGCACAAGCATAAACGAGCTACGCACAGGTAGTGGGGTCGGTAGTAATACACACTGAGCAATACACCAGAGCCGAGACACCCTTCCTGTGCCGTACAGGACAACACGCTGCAAGAGCACACAGGAGGCCACTAGCACCGGGAGGTGCTTCTATACTATACTGCTCTGCTTGTGTTAACGGATAGGCTAGGTCACAAGACACGGCTCAGTAAGTGTTAATGGCTCAGATAGGTAGTATCAGCTTGGCAAGTGTACTGAGGGCTCAATAACGGAGGCAACACACAAAGCCAGGTATCGGGCAGGTTCAGACACGGAGACAGCAGCTCAGCAGGGCTACAACAGCTCGGTTAACGGAGGCCACAGCACCGCACAGCAGAGAAGTGATAAAACAGAGCACTACTAAGCACAGTTCAGAATGTCGCCGTAGGCGATCAGGATCCACAGGAACTCAGGAAACCGATGAGGAGCAGAAAGCACAGCTGGAACCGGATCAATCATGGATCAGGAACGTCAGGCAAGCCGGGTCGAATCACGGAGCAGGAACGTCAGCCAAAGCCGGGTCGAATCACGGAGCAGGAACGTCAGCCAGAACTGGGTCGAGTCACAGAGCAGGAACGTCAGGCAAGCCGGGTCGATTCACGGAGCAGGAACGTCAGCCAAAGCAGGGTTCAATCACGGAACAGGAAAGGAGAATGGTCAGACGAGCCGAGTCGGTACACAGGAACGCAGTAACACAACAAGAAGGCTCAAACTCAGGAACACCACGAAAGGGCACCAGGCAGATGTCTTTGGCCCAGTATATAAAGGAACATCCTGGGCGGGCCAATCAGCCTGCTCCAATGCACAGGTACCATCAGTGTGATTGACAGGGGATCACGGGTACCGTGATAGTACCCCCCTCTCAAAGACCCCCTCCCCTGCCTGCTGGTTTAGGTTTGTGCGGATATTTAGAGTGAAAATTGCGCAGTAACCGTGGAGCATGTAGGTCCTTCTGATCAACCCATGAACGTTCCTCAGGCCCATAGCCTTTCCAGTAGACCAAATATTGCAATTTGCCTCTAAATCTCCTGGAGTCAATAATACTCTGTACTTTGTACTCCTCTTGGCCGTGAACATCCACCGGCCCAGGAACCACCGGAGTGGTAGTATAGCGGTTGCATACCAAGGGTTTCAGTAGTGACACATGGAACACATTGTGAATGCGCATAGACGTTGGAAGTTCCAGTGCGTATGCCACGGGGTTAACCTTAAGGATAATTTTAAACGGACCAATGAACCTGGGAGCCAGTTTATTGGATGGTACTTGCAGATTGAGATTCCTGGAGGAAAGCCATACCCTGTCCCCAACCTGAAAAGATACCGCTGGCAACCGTCTGTGATTGGCATGCCGCTGATGTCGCTGGAAGGACTGGCTGAGGGACCTTTGCACCTGTGCCCATGTGGAGCGGAGCTGCTCAATGTGCTCATCCAGAGCCGGAATCTGTTGTGACTGAAACGAGTCTGGGAGCAGACAAGGCTGGAACCCATAATTAACAAGAAATGGGGAGCTCCCAGACGATGAATTGACTGCACAGTTCCTGGCGAACTCTGCCCACGGCAACAGGTCGGACACTTAAAGTATCCGCTCAACTTGAATGATACAATTTCAGACCATATAAAATCAAAGTAATACCTTTAATCTTGTCGATTAAAATTCAATCTTCACGGACCACACAGTAATACAGAGGGCAACATAAATACAAATGTACAGATTTAGAGCAGCAGAATCACTAGTCCATTCGACATGTTTCGCGTTATACACGCTTAATCATGACGGCAACAGGTCGGCCCAGTTGTCAGGAACACCAAGAAAGGGCACCAGGCAGATGTCATAGGCCCAGTATATAAAGGAACATCCTGGGCAGGCCAATCAGCCTGCTCCAATGCACAGGTACCATCAGTGTGACTGACAGGGGATCACGGGTACCGTGATAAATTCCCCTATAATAGCAAAGAGGAACACTTTGGGGGAGATTCACTAAGTGGTGATGAAGAGGTGATAAAGTGGAGATGACTTCTCCAGTTTATCACATCTCCAATTCCTATGTTATTCTATGGAGCCTATGTGCAAAGATTTCTTCAGCTTAGGAGATCTTAGTGCATAGGCTCTATAGAATAACATAGGAACTGGAGATGTGATAGAATGGAGATGACTTCTCCAGTTTATCACCTCTTTATCACCACTTAGTGAATCTCCCCCAATATTTGACTTTTTATATTCAGGTATGCAGATGCCCACAGTAGATTCCGGTATCACATTGTTTATCTTGCAGCCACTTTCACACAATTTCAGAGTATTGGTTTACTCTCTGTAGACATTGAGCACAAGATTTTGCTCTCTCATATTTTAGTGGCTAAGTATGAGAATATCATTAAATAGTCCCATTCATAATGGTTGGTTACACTGAGTGCTAATCTTGTTAATCTCCATATACCAGCCGGCCATACCAGATGGGCTCCCATATTGTTATTCATGTTAATTAACCCACTGTGCCCAAGTTCCCCTCCTTTTGAACATAGCAACGTTCCCTTTTTGCTTTATTCGATAGACACATACCTGACACTGGTCTCTAGGAGTATATTCTACCCATAGCTAGGGATTTAATTTGCTGACCAGAGCATTGAGACAAGAGAGAGTACCAGGTATGTTCAGTCTTTTGTTTACTGAATCTCCCAAATGTTGTATTCTTAGATGGCATCTTTGAGGTGTTCATATTTGTGTGTTTTTATGCGTTGCGATGTGAAGGAGTACAGGATACGATGCGTGTCTATTCCATCCATTTACTGGTGGCTATTCCCCAAAACAGTTTTGGAATTTTACATTTTCCTCTAATGATTTGTGCCATGCCTTTGTGATCTTATATATTTGATTTGTTGGATCTACTTTTATTGCATGCAATAGTCTTACCCATTTTTTACCTTCATACTTACTTCATTATATTACCCTTAATAGATTATTACATGGAGGGACACATATCACATATGTGCTTTTATTTTCTTCAGATATGTGATTCTTTCAAATTTGTGAAATTTCATAACTTGTGTATACTTGCCAATCATTATAGCATTTGCTACAATTGGATGTCGGGACCATGAAATTAATCCTATAACATCAAAGAATTTACTCACATGTTGCTCAATGACCCTTTACATCTCTGTATCATCTTAGGAGAACTTTACTAAAAGTGAACATTTGATTAATTCTGTCTTAGGACAACAAGGATCAATCGTGGTCCAACCCTGCTTTTATATTTAAGAAGGTTTTTAGCTTCTTAATTTAATAAAAGTTATGTTTTAACCACAACTCTGTCTTGGGGTATACGTTTCATTGGTTGCCTTATACTTTGGGGTGGGTCTGGTACTGTTTTTCTGATTCTCTCTTTTCTTTTTATGGTTCTAAATTTATATAGAATTAGCACATTACCTCTTGTTTAGCTACACCCAATTCACTCCATAAGAGTAGTGCACCATTTCTATTACAGTTACAATTAACCCTGTCTTTCTGGTTGAGTGACCATTATTCCTGATGTGTGGTCTTTTTACTGAGGATCTCCAGCAAGAAATTGTCTTTGCATTTGATGTGGATAGTTGTCAGGCTGTCAGGTTGTTCTCATAAGCAGATTATTTCTGTAACATGAATGATTGTTTTGTTCTTGGTGCCCCACTGCTTGGAAATGTAAGCTACAATAGCATTGTCTGACAGTATCTTTACTGAATGGCTTTCATGGCTCTCCATAATGCCAAGAGTTCTAAATGATTAAAACTAAAGTATTTTCCCTGTTGGGAAAATAATAAAATTTACTGGCATCTGTGATCATTGCTAACCAGTTTGTAATGAGCCAAGGCCTTTCCACTGATAAGTTCATCTTGGACAACCAATACAGAGACAGTTTGATTCTTGGTGGAATATGGAATATCTTGTCCAAAGAGGTGTATTTTTTGTTTCATTTTTGAGAATGAACTATTATAGCTGTCTCTTATGTTATTTCACCAAGGGAACTATATCTAAAGTAGACAACACCTGCCGCAAGAGTGACTTCAGAAGTTGAATTGACATCTGAGAACCTTCACAGGTTCACCTGATCTGAACCTGTATGTTAGACTGTAAGCTCTCACGAGCAGGGCCCTCTGATCCTCCTGTTCTCCACATCTGATTGTACTATTTAATACCTCTGTATGTCTATTCCCAGTTGTACAGCGCTGCGGAATTAGTTGGCGCTATATAAATAAAGAATAATAATAATAATAATAATATGTTGTTTTATGTTTTCCCGGAAAAGGGGACTACTTTATAACATGATTCCTTCCCTCTGAATCAATGTATAACAGGCACAAGGACTGAGTTCTCTGTTAGAGCTTGAATAGACTCGGGAATATTCCCTTCTTTGTTTTATCCTTTGAGGCTTGAGTAATGACAGACTTGTCTGGAAGCAACATATTGAATAATATATTTTACCTGTTTTAAAAATAGTCAATACTTAGGAATCATTAATAATATATCTACATTCCAGGAGAAAAAAAACTAATCTTATTTTTACATTGTTGGTAGGGCTGGTGTCAGAATTGAAATTTAGACTGAGGCACAGGAGATGCTCTCTAGGGATGATCTAGGCTTTTAGTAATTCTTGTATGGTTAATCCTCTTGTCCTGAGGAAGCAGTTTCTTGTCTTTATTCAATCTTGCATGCAAGGTCATCAAACTTTTTCCTGGAGATAAAGGGGAGTTCAAAAGGCATGGCACATGATTTATTTTTGTATAATAAATCAGCCACTCATTGCTTAAACAAAATGCAACTTCTCCTCATCTTTGTGAAGCTGATATTCATGCAACAATCCTGATATTTTCCAAAGATCTGCCAAAGATACATTCTGTCACTAATTTGATGGTAGACAAGGATTTGACCAACTAATCTTGAGAGATTATATTAATTATATCCTCTTCCATAACACCCATTCTCCCAGGGATTCTGCTATTCGCATTGTAGCTATTCTTGGTCTAAGTGAGGTGACCTCTGCAGAGGTTTTCAGAGAGCCATCCTTGCCTTCTTATCCATTGGATCTATGAATCTGGCTCCATCCTCAGCTGGGATGGTGGTCATCCTGGAAGGCCTTGCCACATGAACATCTTGAGAATGTTGTCCAAAAAATTGTTTGGGTCAAATGGATAGACAGATTAGAACTTTTTGTAAAAAGATATTCTTTTAGCTGGGGAATCCCATTCTTTTTTTTTTTCTTTTAAAAATGACATGAATTAATTCACATACTAGAAAGTCCTTGTCTTTTATTATACTACAATTAGATAGCATCATGTTTGGGCCTTCTAATTCCTTCCTGCTTTAACAGGGCCAGATTTACCAATAGGGTAAACTAGGCATTTGTGAGGGTCTCAGATTTTAGGGGTTCTTGGCAATGGCCTGTCACCCCCACTGGGCCATTCACTGAACCACCCACTCTGGTGGCCCACTTGACTATCATGTTCAATTGGCTCTATGGGGATCCCTAGACAGTTTAATGCAGTGAGTACACTCAGCTTCCTTTGATTTCCTTTCCTTTGTTTTCTGCATCCCCCCGTGAGTCTCTGCTCACCTACTCTTCTCAGCTGTTCCTGAAGTCTCACTAGTCACAGAAGTATATAGGCAGGACTCAGGGTGGGGCAATGTGATAACATGCAGGAGCACATTACACTGGCCATCAGCCCATCACATAGCTTGTGCTGCTGCTTAAATTAAAAGAAACACCAGGTACACTTTTGCATTTGCAGTGTATAGCTTGTGTTGTGCAGGACATAGCATTCGCTATTCTCTTGCTCTCTTGTTCCTTGTTTTGGCAAACTATAAGGTAATTCTTCAAGGTAGAGTGTGTCATTCTACAAGTAAGAGATATCATCAATATTTAACATTCCCATAAGGTTGTTTTCCCTGTTAACCCTTTGAGTGCCAGAGAAATGCATAACACATTGCAAAGTATTCAAATGGTTAAACCATGCTCAATAAAACACATGTGTATGTTTATAACTGCAAAGTATTTGGACACACAAGCAAGGGGTCAAATCAGCCTATAAGAAAGATTCGTCTTGTAGGCATGAGGTCTGGCACCACAAGATGGTGCATGTACAGGTAATAACATTGTGTATATGAACAAGGTAGTACTGAAATTGCACTAGGAAAAACCTTCACGTATATGTTGTCTGCAAGCTAAGAAAAATGACTCACTGGCCCTGAAACCAATTAGTATCCCACACAAACCCAGTGTATATTATAAACACACACACACAGCTATAGCCAGTACACTCCCTAGTCCCCATTCCTATTCATAACATTTTCATTCATGTCTGAAAAATTGCTACATTACTCTGAAGAATAAATCTAAAAATCAGTTTGGCCATAAAGATGGTGTGGTTAAATGAGGGTGTAGTTAGGGGTGGGGGCAAGGTGGGGCTAAGAGCAACAGAGGGTATTTTGCCTGGGGCACCTGAGATGTAAATCCAGGCCTGCAAATCAATATTTTGGCCTCCCTGCTCTCTTCCTCAAATGAATAGTCTTACTGTCATGAGGACACCATGGTAGGGCTTGCATCTCTATGCCTAGACCATTTCTGTCAAAATTATAACCCAAAAGCATTCCCTGCAATGTTTTCTAACCTTGTGAGTGCCTGAGGGATATCTAATGCACAGCTTTGAAATGCATTGGACACAAATCTGGCACTCAAAAGGTTTAACTGAAAGAAGGCATAGCAGAAAGGTCTTCAAACAAGCTTTCCTAAATACAGTTTAAACAGATCACTTTGGTGTATCTCCTTGCCAAGATGCAGTCACAAGTTGGACAACATATCTCAAGTGAAGTGGGAAACAGAAGGCCCAGGCATCTAGGAAACTCAAAGAGGATAAGGTTTACAAGCAGTCATTATTTCCACCAAAATAATAATTAAAAAAAAAACAAAAAAGATAAGGTGGTTAGTCTTTTATACAATGAGATGGGAACCTGGACCAGTACCAGAGAAACAGACATCAGACCTGTGAATGCCTGTAGCAGTGTGTGAGAGGAGACTACCTAACCGGTAGACCTGTGAATCCCTTTAAAAAGAATTCAACATTGGTGGGCAGCCCAACTTTGCCAACCCTAATGTATCTCTGAGCTCCATTGCTGGATGAGAATCCATCCCCACCAGTGCCAGTGCTCATTCTTTGTCTCTGTGCCATGGCAACCCTCCAAAAAGAACTTCACCTGCGGTTGTTGTCTTCAAGTACAGGCCACTCAGCTGATCAGAAGCCTGGAATTGGAGAGGCAACTGCCTCAGTTCATCAATGAAAGAAGTGTTATCTGCTATGCTAATCCAGGTGGGACATTTACAGTTTCTGAGCGAGACAGCAAGGAAGACCAGATGTCCATTCCCCAGTGACTATCCTCCAGTAGGTGGGACTATAATTGGGGGCCAGAAGGGAATAAGCTGAGAGCTCAAAACAGTGAAAATTATGTTGATTATGAAATTAAGAAACTGTACCTGCCTGTGAAGAATGGAAAAAAAGTGGGGTGGAAGGTAGATTTTAAAAGTTGCTGTCCTGCTCTGGGATGGTGGAGCTTCCCTCTGGCTATGTCATACATTAGCCCTGAAGGAAATAAAGATTTCCCAAAAACTGTTGATTTAAATTGAACTTTTAACCCCTTGAATTATATAGAGGTCTCCAATGCATTGGAGGTTATTTAAGGAAATATGGCCATAACAATATAATGAATTAAATATATTAAAGAAAGTCAAAGAACTCCACTTCATCATTAATACTTCAAGGTGCCACAGAGTACTTCTGATGAAAACTAAGTACACCAATAGAGAACAAATATTCAGAAAACTCCCACTGATTTCAACCCCTTGAATGCTAGAGAGGTCTCCAGCATTTTTCTAATCAAATAGTTCGAGAAATTCCAGGGTTTAAAAGCAAAAATTCAAAGATGCAATAAACTTTTTTGAAAACCTACATGTATAGGGATCTTCCTCCTGAGTAAAACAATGGAAATTCCACTGCAGGCTGCTGCTTTATTTCAAAGTTATAACCATTCAAAATGAAGTGATGAAGCTGCTACTATAACATTCTATGGAGAACTAAAGTCAGTGACAACTTCAGTCAGTGACAACTCTCCCATAGAATGCAATAAAATAACAAGTGAAATCCACAATAATTTTGGAACCTGTAATATATGTTGTTTCGTTTTGTATTTTCAAAAAGTTTACTCATTCTTTAACCCTTTGAATGTCTGAGAGGTACTCAGCTCATTGATTCACAATGTGTTCTGTATCCCCTGGCACTCAAAGGGTTAAATCAATGAAAATTTGTATTTGTTACCTCAGGTACTGTGGGTTTGCTGTGGAATTGCAACACTTGTTCTTAGTACATCTGACTCACTCTGTGCTGTGTTTCAGAATATTTTGTAATTTTCAAGAAAATCTATCTGGAAAGTTAATGATAAATCACTCTCTTTGAAGGACCAAAATATCTTAATCTGTATTTTGTCATTTGAAAAATGTTAATAGGAAATGCCTTGAAGAAGATGATGCTGACACCAATTATAATGGAATACACAAACTTCCATATTCTACTTTTTTCTACATCTTGAACAATTTCACCAAGATCTAAGGAGTCACAAACAAGAAACTTGCCTGTTGCAGCTGACATGTGTTTTGTATTTAGTATATGCACGACCAGAATAAATAAAGTACTTGCAAACACTGCTTTAATACAACCATGTACTATATTTAGATGCTCACTAAGTGGAAATCCTACCGTAATATCAGGGATCCACCAAAACATAAGCATGGAAAGATTGTCCATGAAGAAAAAGAACAATGTATTTATGTTTGAAGCAGATTTGATAATGGCCTGGATTCATTTGGAGTGAATGCATTTATAATTGGTTTTCCAAACGCGTTGAGAAGAAACGTCCGCACTCTGAATTGAAGAAAGAATGTCCCCACTCCATAAAACAAAACTCTACTGCCGAAGATTAAAAGTGATGATGACACAATGAAGGGATACAAATCAAAGACATAGACACGTACTAGAGCTTTGTACACATTCAATGTGTCATTGTCACTTTGAATCTTTAACTGTAACATGTTGTTTTTATGCAGCAGTGACTTTCTTTGTTCAGTATGGAGTGTGGGTGTTTCTTCTCAATGTATCTGATTACTGGGGGAGAAATCTTTGTGTGATCAAGAACACTGATGTATATGCAGGCAATGAGTAGCTCTTCTCATTTTTCTAAGTGAGTTCTTTTTGGTTTTAGGTTTTTATATAACATGTGTGTGGATTGTATGTGCGTGTATATAATATATATGCGCTTAGAACACCCACTGTGTTGGTTATCTCCAGATAGACTACAATAATTACAGAGGGAGCTTCTATAATAAAAAAACAGTGATAAATATATCTTCTCACCAAATTGTTTGACATACACCTCTTTCTTCTGTCATTATTTCCCAGATCTTCTCACATTAGAACTAAAATATGTGATCCACCCATATTTTAGGATAAAGTGAATAGAATGAAGTTACAGTGAGACTAATGTACTAAGATATAGTGGAGTAATTCTGGAGCAAGCCAATGGTACCATAGGGGAGAAATAAAAATGCAAGAGGTCATCAATACATTACAAAGTAACCTTTGAGTGCCAAGGTGTATGCAATGCATTGATCAGCAATGCATTGCATACCCCTCTGGCACTGAAAGAGTTAAAGCCTCATTTAAAGCGGAACTTTCACATGCTATAAAGTCGCCCTGCAATAATTAAGCAGGTAGCGACTAGCTTTATAATATATATGTTACCTCTGAAATTTAGCTGATAATAAAGAAATCCTTTATTGTAGGAGACCGGAAGCCAGGCATCAGCACAGACATCTTGTCTGGGCACCTGCACTGTCAGT
The DNA here is from genome assembly GCA_037306005.1 of Rhinophrynus dorsalis. NCBI lineage: Eukaryota > Metazoa > Chordata > Amphibia > Anura > Rhinophrynidae > Rhinophrynus > Rhinophrynus dorsalis. The sequence goes on from CM074721.1 coordinate 256,113,144, forward strand.
CCCGGTCTCTATTGAGAAGCACTGTAGTGTGCCACAAGGTAACTGGAAGGGGCTGACGGCGCAGGCGCACAGACTGTACTAACCTCTCCTACAATGGGCTATATTTCAGAGGTAACATATATATTATAAAGCTAGTCACTACCTGTTTAATTTTTGCAGGGCGACTATAGCAGGTGAAAGTTCTGCTTTAAATCAATGGGAATATTGGGAATGTTAATTTCTCCCCTTTGATACATATGGTTAATTCCAGAATTATTCTAGCCTTCCTGTGTTTATCTGACCTAAAACAAAGCTTCAGAACTTTGATAAAAGTTGCAATCATCAAAGCACATGTTCTTGCTTTGATGTTACAAACTGTCTCAGGTCAGAACACTACAACACATTCTGAACATCTGACATGTAGAAGGAATGATTGAGTGCAACCCTCGGACACTCAAAGGGTTAAGGCCAGCATCTAAATATTCTGTGTTCGATTTTCTTTGATACATAATTGAAAATTTCCTTGAAATACATTTATTACAGTTAGAAAAAAATATAAAGTTTTAAAGAAAGATTTGCACTTTCAGAATTTCTAACAGGTAGAAATGAATATCATAGTAGCCTGGAATTGCCAAAAAGATATAATAATATTTTACCAGGAAGGATACATTGAGATCGTATGTCCTGGGGATATAGATATTATTACCCAATTTGATGATACTCAGTTTATCCACCTCAAAAGGATGAAAGGCTGAGTTTACCCTGCTGGCACTAGAACCTGTAACCTTGTGGTTGGAACAGACTCTACAGCTAGCACATTAACCAACTGAGCCATCTCACCAGCATATGTTTAAAAAAAAAAAAAAAGTGGTGTAAGCAAATCAAGTATCATAGGGGACAAATAAGAATCTCAGTTTCTACCCTTTGAATGCTATAAAGGTCTCTAATAAATTACAAAACAGTGCCATACCTCTAAGAACTTCAAATGGCCAAAGAGGGATACTTGTGTTTGAGACGGTGTTGCTTGGGGTTTGGCTGTGGGTAGAGCATTAATGAGAATTTTTAGGTTATTTTATGACCTACTGACACTATTTTGTGTAACAGAATACATGATTTAGAGAAAGACCAAATTATTTTATTTACATAGACTAATTTATAAACACATACTGAAGTATAAACATACAATGTGAGTTCTATTGTAATGGAGCAATGTGATACACACACACCAGTCCATCTCATCTCCTAAACAGAGGGACATCGGTGGGAAAGAAGGAGAGACGGATTTGGGATTCAAAGGGAGGCTGTCCCTCCAAAAAGAGGGACACTTGTGCGCTATGGCAATGAACATACTTGATGTATAACTGAAAGGCTTTTTTTAAATGAAAAAAATAAGAAAAAATGTCTATGACTAGCACTGCATGTTTAGGAAACATATCAGGCCTCGATCCTGAAATCCTCCAAAGTCTGGTTCTTGTCTCTGGAACCTTTAATCGAATAAATAAAGCTGTGATTGTACCTCTTGAGATAAATTCTCGAATTCCTAGGTTACTCTACAGAGTCTGTGGAATCAGGGGCTGGATTCTATTACAGGTGCTAATTTTATCACTGCTATAGACTTCAATAGGAAAATGTTTGATAAAACAGGTGTTAACATTTAGCACATGCAATAGAATCTAGCCCCTGATCTCTTCATCTTGAAAAAGAGGATACAAACAATAAAATAGGAATTGATATTTACTCGGACTGGAGAGAATCTCACCTTTATCCCTCCTTTATCTCACTTTAGGATATGTCTCCTCATGAGTTACAGGGATTTGTCCCAGTTTAAGTTTTTGGGACATAAAAACCCACTTCTCACTATAAATTGTAGTACAACTGTGCTGAACAGACACAACAACCTTCTTTTCAATCTCCTTGGTGCTCAACTAATAACTTTATATCATACAGATTAATTCATGTCTAATTTTTCTGTAAAATATATTAATTGTTTTGAGAAATTAACCTTTGTGACATTTTATGCACATTTCCTGTACAGAATGCAATTTTTGTTTGGACAAACATGTCACTCGCTGTGCTATAAGAAATGACCCCATTGTGTGGGCTCAGACTAGACTCATTTGTATCAAAGAGAGTGGTAATGTTTGCCCAGTACCAAAACAAATTAACATAAAGTGCCATACTGTGTTGCCAAAAATAATGGTTCTCAAAAACTATTTATAGCTCTAGCAAATGCCTTCACCAACATATAGCCAGGTTTTAATTATTTCTTAAAGAGATAGTAATGTTTCATAATAAAAGCAGCTCTAATTAATCATCATAGTATTTGGACCTTTGAGAGTGTTATTTCAATTCTGTCAGAGAGTTGTAGTTCAAGCGTAATTAAATGACAAAGAATCCCCCTCCCACCTCTTTTACTGATGTAACATTGCTCAGCCAGAGCAGGAGGGAGGTATCCAGGTAGATTGCAGAGAGGGACAATCTTCACTTAAGATAAGGGAAAAACCTGAAAAACGTGCTGTCCTCTATCTGGTCTAGCAACCAGATTCCACATCTGAGACGAGATGGCTTACACTAGGTAAAAGGGGCGGGAGGGCGAAACTTTATCATTCAATTACTCTTGAACCACAACTCTGACAATATTGAAATAGCACTCTCTATGGCTCAAATACTATGAAGATTAATTGGAGCTGCTGTTTTTGCGAAACATTACTATCCCTTTAAGCATACTAGATTTATCTTAAAGTGAAAGGTCTGCTTTAAATATATTATCTAGGAATTGGGCAATATGTACGGGAATGTGGGTTAAAACTCTATGTGCAGGGGGGCGTGGCCTAGCGGGCTTACATGGCAGACGCTTGCTAGAGATGCTCTGATCTACTATTAGAATTAGCTATCAAATAAGCTGTTACTGGTGCTCCTACCTTCCTTACACCCGTATAAGTGCATACACTGCCAAACGGGCAACAAATGAGAGGCAGAAACAAGAAACATAAGGTCGCAATAATGCCGATAACACCGTTCATCAAGCTGAGGCCTACAGACTCACATGGCAGTCCGACTACGTCATCAAGCTCTTCTATATCTCCAGCGTGGGAACTCATAGTAGATCCTCTACTGCCCGATGCCAGAGATGCACTTCCCGCTCTGCCTTCGGCGATACTGAAGATGGAAGCTAGAAATGCTACTCAGACTCCTCTAACTAAAGCAGATCTGGCTGAACTCTTTGACAAAATCCCCTCTAAGGACGACCTACGTGCTCTTGGTGATGAGTTACGTGCCGCGCTACACTTTGAAGTATCATCAGTTAAAGAAAATTTTTCAACTGAATCAGCAAATCTCATCACTTGAATCTGAAAAATCTGACCTTGCAGTCATGTTGCCTCATTGGAACAATTATCATGGACCAACAAGACTTAATCCATGCTATGTCCTTACGCTTAGACGACCTGGACAATCGCGGCCATCACTGTAACATTAGGCTGAAAAACCTCCTGCGGTCCGTCAAACCTCCAGAACTACGCGACGCTGTGGTGGACATCTTTACCTCCTTACTGGGTGATTCCCATAAGGAGAAGATTATCCTTGCCAGAGTACACCGGGCGCTCAGACCTAGAGATACCTGTCTCCACAGAGATGTAGTGATTTGCATGCAAAGGTACAACTTAAAGGAGACTATTATGCGGATGAGCAGGGATAGGCCGCTACGTTATGCTGGCTCACACATCAACCTCTACAATGACCTTTCCCCTTTGACTCTGTGAATGCAAAGATCTGTTAAACACCTTACAGACCACTTATGGCAGCTTAATCTGAAATATAGATGGGGATTTCCCTTCGCCCTAACTGCCTCCTACAAGGATAAAACTGCCACACTACACTCACCATCAGAAGTCCCTTCCTTCTGCAGTCAATTGGGGATCTCCCCCACTGCATCTCCTCCACAACGACATACTCTGCAGCCACCAAAACTTCCCAGGAGACTGGAATGGTCACCTTCGCACATGACTCATGGGCCTGATTCGCCTCTGTGGCTCCCTGCCATATTTTTGTGCTTGGTTTGAAATTTGGGGCATATCTCTGTCCCTGATCTACCTATTGACTCGGACCCCTTCGGACTTCTCCTGATAATACGCCTGACACTCCTGCTTCTCTTGAGTCACTCAGAGGGATGATGAACTTAACTCTTTCAGCTAAGAGCCTGTTGTTTGCTCACCGTCATTCATGCCGGTCCTCTGAAAGGTTCCCATACATGTTTATAGGTTAATAACTTGTTACCTCCTGAGCTTTCTGCGTGCTCATCTCCCATCTTTCCTGTTTGGGGGGAGTTGGGAGACGGGCCGGCTGTTCAGGACTGAAGGGTTTAATTGATAGTGGGTTTTACTAGTAAGACTCGCCACGCGAGTCTGTTATTGTTTTTAATTATCTCCTCAAACACAGTCAGTGGGTTTATGCAGTTCTACAGCCTGATTAGAAGAGGGGGGTCCTAGTCAGAGTGGTGACTCAATGTTCTTAGTCCTGAACCTCATTCCCTTCTGAATGAGTCTCACCTAGCTAGCAGCTAGCTTATCAGCCCCAAGCGTTGACAGCACTTCTTTTGACTAGCAGCTTTATACGATTGATACTTTGGTTATTTACTCTTCACTTGAGCTTCAACCTCTCTCCAGATTCGATACTCTTCCCCTCCCTCCACCCTCCTCTCTGTCCCACTTCTCCCCCCCTGTTTTTACTTATCACAACTAAACTCCATTATGACCTGACTGATTGGTATATCCACTTAGAACTCACTGATCCCTAGGGAACATAGTTTGTACTTTACCATGGATTGTGGTACCCTTACACAGTTTTGGGTATTATAATGAGAAACACACATATCCTGTATGCTCAATCTGTTCATGGAGTATGTCGTTATGATGTCCATTCAATGTTTAATTTCACTGATATTTTATATTACTGTTTCCAAACATATGTATTAACTTATGTATAGCTTTCTGCTCTCATGTGCATTTCCTCTTTGATATAATCACTATGTTCGCCACATTATTTGTACTAAAACTTTTTCTTCAATAAAGTTAAAAAAAAAAAAAAACTCTATGTGCATACTTTTTAAAATAAATATAAATCTCATAAGCATGTTTGTCCTATGGGCATCCAAAATGTTAGTGTTAGAAAAACTTCAAACCTCAACATTATAAAAGCACAATTCAAAGCAACATCACAGTGACAGTGCTTTTTCTGTGGAAGTTAAAATGTATGCATGGATTTCACTGCAATGACAGGGCCACCGACAGGCCAGGATTTAACCCTTTGAGTTCCAGAGGGGCATGCATTGCATTCCTTGCAATGCATTGCGTACCCATCTGTCACTCACAGGGTTAAGGATTTCCCTGATTAAGTACAGGTGGGTCAGTCACAATGAATGAGATACTGATTATCTCACCTGTGTGTAATCAGGGAAATCCTTACATCCTGGTCTGTTGGTGGCCCTTGAGGACTGAACTTGGACAGCTCTGTATTAGATAAAATCAGTGATGACACACCAACTGCCAATTGATCTAGGCCTTATTTTGAGATAATTTGAATAATGAAAAGGAAAGTTGTTCCTTTATTCTTTTAATCCTTTGATTGCCAGAAAAGTATCCAACACATTGCAACACAAGGTCTTTGCTACCTCTCTGGCAATGACAGGGTTAAGGATCAGGGAGTTTGGAAACATTGGTTTGCTACTATAGTGATAAATAGTTTCATAGCTTTCCTTCTGCTATAAACAGTCCACTCTTTAATTACTACTACATATATTCCTACCTGAGGGCAGAGTATGTACCACAAAGCACAATATCTTCTCATTTCTACTCAGTGACTTGATATTAAGGGTGAGCTCCTCTTTTCTTCACAAGCAATATATTTATATTACTGTTGTGCTCCCCAGAGCAACCCAACTCATTATTTTAGCATGTAGGAAGAGATTCCAATATGTGTGGTACCTTTATCAATATCTGCAATATTCTATCCAGTGAACAATATTGTACAGTTTCTTATTATTTATAGCTCTTCTGCAGAAAATGTATACCAACATAGCCTTAGCTATGCTGAGGAAGTGCAACTAAATATATTAAGCCCCTTTTGTAATTTGTTTCCACTTTTTTCTACCTCTTGCTTTTTTCTTTCAATTCAGTCTCTGAATCAACGTTATATATTTAATTATTTTTTACAGACTGTGTCCGATTGGCAGAACACAGCTGTGTATACTAGTCTCAGTGGTTACAGAGCTAGGAGCAGAAAAAACTGGACTCAATCAAAACTGAGACTGGTTTGATTTCATGATCTCTTCTTTATTGCAGTATTCACCAACACTGTAGGTCTTGATCTTCCATATGAACTTATCAAAAGACAACAGTACATGTACCTCACTACAGGGTAGATACAGTATATTTATATGATGCTCTTTTCATCTTAACTAACTCACTACTTCTCAAGGGGAAGGTCTGTGACATAATGAGGTGACTGTACAAAACTGATTTTGTGATAAATCAAGCACATGAATGAATATTCAGTCCCTGACTAATTCAGTTTACTAAGTAACATACGCCAGATTTCCTCCCCTGTATTTGTCAAGAGGAGGATAATGGGACAATTTGTGGGGTTTTTCAAATGTTCCTTTCCTCTCTTCCTTTTAAAATGCAATGTCCTGAACAATGGATAGATGAAATAGTATAACCTTACTCCATTCATTTCCTGCACATGCAAGGTATAAGGGTCCTTCTGGGATCAAATTACTAATATTGGCAGAGATTGTTCACTAGTATGCACGACAGTGATCATAAGCTGTAGTTCATAATAATGATGATGTGTGCAGCCACTGGCTTTATAGGCCAATGCACTGACGAATTCACACACTATAAGGTAAGGCATCCATACTTATATGTGCTGCACATGATACTCATATCTTCCTTCAACATTGAAATAGAATATAAAACACACACATAAACCAATCATATCCTCAATGGCCCTCCCAGGCTTATTTTGGACACAAAACCCCATACTCACTAAGTACAGTGGTGGGCAAAGTGAGACCCTCTAGCTGCTGCACGAATACAACTTCCATCATCACCCCATCAGCCAATGGCTGGCACATATTGAATGGATTTATACTCTAGCAGCAGCTGGAGGCCTTGCGTTGCGAACTAACGTAGGGCTCTCCAATGTTAGGTGCCAGTAAGTACTTACTGAATCTGATACCTAAAATGTGGAACTGTATCCGTATTGAGTTTCAGTTCTATGGTAACCTAACCCTTGTATGCTACAGACCACTCTAATCCACTGAGAGGCAATATGCTTTCAAACAGAAGTTAAATATCCTTGAGGCTGATATATTAACCGCTTAACGACCCTTGATGGTTATAGTACGTCAAGGGTCGATCTGACTGAACGACCCATGATGTACTATGACCGTCATGGAGTTCCGGGCTCCCCCTGCGGCTGCACGTCGTTCAGGGAGTCCGGAACTGGAAAACGATTTAAAAAAATGCTCTGTGGTCGTTCAGTCTTGTCGCTGCGCCGATCCCCCGGTCATTAAGGGGTTAATAAAGTGGAGAAATTCAGTGACAAGTTCACATAGGCAATGAATAAAATAATCCCAAAATTTATCTTGAATGATATGGGGCTTTTAACCTTTTGAGAGATTTGTAACACATTGCACATCAATGTTTTGTTGAACTCTCTAGTAATCAAGGGGTTGCAACTCCCATTTAAATAAATGGGAATTTAAATACTTTGCTTATGGTGTAGTTGCTCTGCTGCAGAATTGTTCCACTCCCTTAGTACATCAGCCTCATTGAGACTTTTGTTGTAAGAGGAGCCACCCCAACTTATGCAACATGTTTATACATTTCTGTATATGTACAAAAACATATACTATAAGTTTTATTACTTATACTGCACTTCATATAGAATTGATCTAAGGATTTATTATACTTTTCTAATATTTATGTGCAAGTTTTCATCAGTGTCCTGTTGTGTATCATATATGTTCTAAACAATTATTATAATGGTTACACAATTACCTATATTAAGCAAAACTATGTGTGCAAAACAAATACAAATTTAAATTATTACTACATATGTCAGCTACAAAAATAAGCTACACCAACTCCTAGTATTGGAAAATACGGTTCAATTACAGTTTTTAATGGGCTAATTAATAGTCCCTCAGATGCTGGCATATAGGGGGTTAAGTACAAGTGTCACGCTTTTAATGTGTTTATTCCCTAGTAATCCATTGGATGCTTTCACCCTAGGTGTTAAATACCTAGGTAACTGTATGAATGCTTTTATTCTCTAGTAATCATTTGCTAGGGAATTTCCAACAAACCTAATCAGCATCCAAACAGTTAATTACATGTGAGTAAAACTTCTGAATTCAATGAACCAAAAAACAGATAGGCTGGTCAGGGGATGAGGGGAGTTGTAGTATCGCAGTAGCTGACCTCGTTCTTCCCACCACTGCTCTGTACTGAGCATGTGCACCAATTAAACATAAAATAAAAAAAAAAAAATCAATATGTGCAACAAATAAACTGGCCCATGCTACAAGGTCTTCTATGGCTCTTGTAGTTATATATAAGATACAGTTTTTGGTTGCTGGCATGTTTGCCAACCTTTTAACAGCCTGGTTGTACAGGTCATTGTGTCACTTACAAAGTCTAGTGTACCTCTTCAGCAGGCTGTGGTGGTGTTCAGGATTTTAAAACATGACAGGATGCTCCTATTTGCTATAACTTTCTTTACTTCACCCCCAATAGCAGCAAAGTAGTAAAAACGGAAACAACCAATCAGAATAAAGTTTCAGTCTTAAGTAATCTTGTAAGGTATTCCACTTCTTCTTTCTTGCTGCTCATGTCCATATTGCAGGTCAGAATTACTTGTCTCCATTCTAAACTATTTATTGTTTGTTTTAAATCTGTAAATACTGTATTGTCATTGCTAGGTTGCAAGCTCCTATCTTCGGTTGGGGGGGGGTTCTTCAAATTTGCCTCGTTTTTATTCTATTGTTCTGTCACCTTTTACTGTAATATACTGTTTACCTCATAGTTTTTTAAACTTCAGTCTCTCCTTCCGTTTTATCGGAACTTCGTTCCAAACATCTCTCTGCGTCTTTGCCAGTCTTAGTGTCCACTTCCCTTAATTCTGTTCTCCCCTCAGCATCTGCTTCCCTTTCCTCCCATCTGACTGAGTTCAGCCATTTGACTCACGTCTCGCATCTCGTGAGATTTCGGGCGCCATTTTGTTTTTTTTCTCGCCTTCCGTTTCTCGCATTGCTATGTGTTAGCCCTTGCAGGAACACATTCAGTTTGTCTGCTCTTTCAATTGTCAAGATTCAAATTATATTACCTACTCTGTTATATTGCTGCATTGCCTCTGAGGGTGAGCCACTCTCTCTATTTACCTATTCATTCTCTGTACCACTGCTTTAGAGGGTGAGCCCCCCCTTTTTATTCTTAGCCCTGTTCTTATTATTTTTAATACCACATTGCAACGGAGGGTGAACCCCTCTTTCTATTTCCCTACTCATACTTATTAATTACTGCCTGTATCACTGCCTCAGAGGATGAGCCACTTTTCTTAGCCCTGCTTTTATTATTATTATTAATATTAGTTATTTGCTTATAATTACTTCGGTGAGCCCCTTGTACCTACCTGACCCTTCTTATTTAACTATTTTTTTCCTTAATTCTATGGCGGAGTCCCAGAAATCTACTCTAGGGTCTTAAGATCTATAGGCTCTCATCAATGCCGCTGTGGCTGCATCTTTGGAGAAAGCGTTTGCAGGTGCATTACCCAAATTGACTGCTTCGGTGCAGACCATTGCCCCCTCTCAGGTAACTGAGAACTGTCCAGATTTAGATGTATCAGAAGAGATACATCCCATTTTTCAAAGCACCTTTGGAAGGGATCTCAGTCCAGGGCTAACCCGGACAAAGGTAAACACCCTGCAAAAAGGGTGGGATTGACCTCTGCCCCTGAGGTTTATGGGGCCACTAGACTGTCCTCAGATAAGAGGACCAAGATTCTCCTCCAGAATTTACAGAGTTGGACGCATGGAAGGCAGATTTTTCTGATTTCTCCGGTGAAGATCTTTTTGGCTCTGCTTCATAAGAGGACAATCCATTTTTGGGTGAGCCCCAGATATCTGAAAATGTCTCCTCTAAGAGTCATGGGGAAAATCTTGAAAATACCAGCATTTTAGATTCTGTGGGTAAACACATGTTTGACCCACGCGGTATTAGGCACCCGCGTTCTACCGAATGGTTGAGACGCCTTTCAGAAAAGATGTCAGGGCTTGTTTACGGAGCGAATGTTCACACCCCATCATACCTTATAAGGTGGCTCTTACTCCAGAGTTTGACCCAACCATGTTTACCTTCATGGCCAAATCGGGAAGAGACCCTCGTAAGGGTCTGGAACAGGGTCTCAAACTAACTCAAGACAAATTACTGGACGTGACAGGTCCAATGGCCCAGATTTTGTATCTAGCTGATTCAGCTCTTTCTTCTGGCACTGAATTGGATGCTCAAGCGGTGCGTGAATGAGCTCAGCACTGTACTTGCTTACTGGGCAATACTAATTTGGCAATTTCAAATGAAAGACAGAAAGCAGCTCTTCTTAGAATTGACCCAAAATTGTCAGACCTCAGTGATAAGGAACTGGGTCCATCAGCCAAAGGGATGTTGTTTGGTGAACCATTCCTAAAACAATTGGAGAAACACGTGAATATATTCTCCTCTTTGAATTAAGCTTAATTTTCTCTAAATGAAGTTTCAGTCCCCCCTCTCAAAGGGGAATTTTTGGTAGGGCTGGAAGACAGCGGGGCCATGTCTCCTGTTGTTTATGGCCATTGGGCCCCAGAAATTATCCCTTCTTTCCACCTGCAACAACCAAGCTTCAATTCCAGCCGCAGACCATCTCTTGCGGAATCCGAGGTCGTTCCAGATTCCACTCAGGTGAGTCGAACTGTTTTAACCTTTCTTCCCCACTACTTACAGCAGGCAGACTCCCTTTTTTTCTTACAGAACTGGATGCTAATCTCCTCCAACATATGGATCCTTCAGACTGTTCAGGGTTACAGAATCGAGTTTGTGTTGACTCCAGACACTGGCGGTTTCTTCAGTAATATCTTCCTAGTGTCAAAGAAGTCAGGAGAATATAGGCCAGTAATCAATTTGAAGACTCTCAATACCTTTGTCAGGTACAGACACTTCAAGATTGAGGGAATCCATCTTCCCAGGGATCTTCTACTACAGAACGACTGGTTTACTCGCCTGGACCTGAAAGATGCTTACCTCTCGGTTTCCATACACCCGTTGAGTTGGTGGTTCCTCCATTTACTGTTGTCCGACAAACGATGGCAGTTCACTTGACTTCCATTCAGACTCAACTCAGCCCCCTGGTGCATTACAAAGTGGTGCATTCAAACTGGTACTAGCTCATCTCCAGTCATCAGGGTTTTGTTGTATAGTCTACTTAGACAACATTTTGTTTTTTGGCACAGACATGCCTATGCATCCGGGTTCTTTTCTTTTATCAGAGAGTTAAAACTGCAAATAAGAGCCTCCTGTCATGTTTTAAAATTGGGGATTATCCTAGCTTCAGTGACAAGATAATCTGAAGTTTATTAATGACAGGAGACGAGTATTTCCCTCCCTAGAATTTTTTTCATTTTTTCCTTGTCCCATCCCTTTCTTCTTGCTCCTCAATTTTTCTCCTTCTTTAGGCGCCTATTTCCACTATTACGGTCTTACATGAAGTTTAGTTTCATGTTTCTTTTGACTAAACTATATATCTTTATTGCTGTGATTTATTTATATATTTATTTTCCAGTTTATTATGACGTTACTATGACATTCTTTGCTTTTACTGTTTTTCAGCTTAACTGGCACCTGTGGATCACTGTTGGCGGTATTCCTGTCTTTGGCGACAACATTTTCTACTGTTGGAATTTGGTTCCCTGTTAGTCCTTCCTAACTGTTTTTATTTGACTGACTCCAGTTTCTCTGTTTGGTCCGCTTCAAGAAAGAGGAAGTGGAATACCTTACAAGCTTACTTAAGACTGTAACTTTATTCTGATTGGTTGTTTCCATTTTTACTACTTTGCTGCTATTGGGTGAAGTAAAGAACATTATAGCAGATACTCTCCTCCTGTCATTATTAAAATTCAGATTATCTCTTCATAGGATAATACCCAATTTGTATATGTATATCATGTTCCAGCTTCATTGCTGTGCATATTAATTTACATTTTCATCTTTTTTCCCACTTGTTTTTATTTTTTCTGTTCTCTTAAGTTTCCTTTTAATTTTATATTGTTTTTAATACTTTGAGTAAATTTTATATTTTCATCTGGATTAAAGGTTTGTGTCATCTTCATCACAATTACAAATAGGTGATAGAGGTATTTTTTCACAATTACCTATAAGCAATAGTTGTGTTACTTGTTACCCACTTGCCATTGTTTGCATATACTCTAATGATGTAATGTAGCAGTTACATGGAAGCCAATCACAATTATCTAAAGTATGTAGCAACTGTTTGGTCTATTTCTTACTCGCATTTAATCATTTGCATATAATCTAAATAAGTAACATGATGTTTGCATTGTAGTCAATCTCATTGACCTGCAAGGTAATCGATCATTGGTTTACCTTTTAACTGACTTAAAAAAAATGTTTTAAATAACCTTTTGTGTGAATCAATTAAAACCTACAAGTATGTGCTCTTAGGAAGATGATTGTATTGTTTTTCATGTAACCATCACACTGCCCTGCATATCCAGTTTTGTTTTCAATTATTTCCAATACAGATTATAGACTTTTAAATATAAAGAACTGGTTCCAGGTTTCCTTCAATCACAGACCAAATTCCAATGTGTGACTCTAGCTCAGTGTTTCTCAACTCCTATCCTCAGGACCCACTAACAGGCCAGGATTTGATGATTTCCTTGTTAAAGCAGTGAGTTAGTCAATGTGAATGAGCCTCTGATCACCACACCTGTGCTCTAGCAGAGAAATCCCTAAGTTCTGGCCTGTTAGAGCACAGGTGAGTTAGTCAATGTGAATGAGCCTCTGATCACCACACCTGTGCTCTAGCAGAGAAATCCCTAAGTCCTGGCCTGTTAGACACAGGTGAGTTAGTCAATGTGAATGAGCCTCTGATCACCACACCTGTTCTCTAGCAGAGACATCCCTAAGTCCTGGCCTGTTAGACACAGGTGAGTTAATCAATGTGAATGAGCCTCTGATCACCACACCTGTGCTCTAGCAGAGAAATCCCTAAGTCCTGGCCTGTTAGACACAAGTGAGTTAATCAATGTGAATGAGTCTCTGATCACCACACCTGTGCTCTAGCAGAGAAATCCCTAAGTCCTGGCCTGTTAGAGCACAGGTGAGTTAATCAGTGTGAATGAACCTCTGATCACCACACCTGTGCTCTAGCAGAGAAATCCCTAAGTCCTGGCCTGTTAGTGCACAGGTGAGTTAATCAATGTGAATGAGCCTCTGATCACCACACCTGTGCTCTAGCAGAGAAATCCCTAAGTCCTGGCCTGTTAGTGGGTCCTGAAGGCAGGAGTTGAGAAACACTGCTCTAGCTCTACATCATTTATGCTCACACATGCAAATACACACATACTTTATCTTGAAGTATCCTTTAATTCTCACAAAATAACCAACTGACATTGATTTCTAAGTCCAGAGCCATGCTGTGATAATGGAACTATAACTGTAGCTGTTATAGTGTGTTTGAATTCATAAGACAACATTAACAAAAAGCTCACCAAACACTAAACATTAAGCTCAGAACTGAACCCTGTGGCACTCCACTTACAACTTTAGACTAATGTGAAACTGTTCCATGTACAATAGCTCTCTGCAATCTATCATTTAACCAGTTCTTTATCAAAGCACAGATATTACCCCCCTAGATTAATCCTTTTAATGCATGCAATAACCTGTTCAAAGGCTTTTGCAAAATCCAAATATACTGCATCAACCGCAATATACTTGTCTAAGTTACTACTTACCCTTTCATAGAATGCTAAAAAATGTGTGTGACTTGATTCATTATTTATAAAACCATGCTAACTCATACTGATAATGTTGTTTGTCACATAGTCCTGAATACTATCAGCTAGTAATCCTTCTAATATCTTGCCCATTACAGAAGAAAAGGTCACAGGTCTATGACTTCCTGATTTAGATCTTGCCTTCTTTTTGAATAATGATATTACATCTACTTTCCTCCAATCACTGGGCACTGTGCTTATTGCATATCAGCAGGTCTCTTCCCTGATAGCCAACAAGCTATGTCCTCTAGTCCTCCAGCCAAATAGTCCAGATATGACACAATCCTCCAGATGATCCCTTTGATAAATGTATAATAAATTCTACCAGCAAAGCAGTCCATGTTAAAAATGTATCAAAAGTGTTGATACAAAGTATATTCTTATGTGTCCAATGGAATGGGAGAAGTTGAAGATGGGAATACAAGTATGCTGAGACTATAAAGGTAGCAAATGAATGAACAAAATGAGGCTGCCTAACCAAGTAGAGTTGGAGTAGTTCTTTGGAAAACCAGCTGCACCGCAGAGAATAAAAAGCATTTCTATTAAATTTAATGGGGAGTATAAAATTTAGAGTGCCAAAGAAGTATGCAATTCATTGTGTATCCCTGTGGGTTAACCCCCTAAAAGCTAGAGAAGTCTCCCAAATAATTATTCTTAATGCTTTCTAGAGCTCTATAGAATTCAAACAGTTAAAATCAAATTTAAGTCAATGGGAAACCTGGCATTTTTTAATTTTTACCTTCTGGAACTCTTGGTTTGCACTAAACTGCTCCAATTCCCCTTGGTACATTGGCCTCTATGAGCCCAGCAGAGGAGCTGAGAAGGAGGTATTGATTAGAGTTCATCCAGAAAGTAGGGTCCAAATAGTTTTTCATATTACATAAACTGTAAAATATACTTTAGGATTCTAACAAAGATCTGGATTACAATCCAACCTAGTTTGTATCACTGTTATGCTTTTTACAATTTGGGTCATTTTCCCAAATTCAAAATCTGACGATTACATTGCAACACAAGTTTCAATCCTGAATAAGCCTACATTTCCCGAATAAACACTGCAGTAAGAACATGTGGACATGTGGCCCAAATGTCCTGAACCTGCAAAGTCATCCATTGTTATGGTAATTTCTATTTGTTTGATGTAAATCAGTAATATGCTGAAGCCCTTTCCATAACTGTTTGTGTTAAATATTAAAGGACGTCAAAGGGGTGTCAACATATGATAGAAAATCAATTTTTGAACTAGCCATTTCACTAGTATTCTATGGGACATATTATAATTTCAGGGCTCATCAGTCCCAAGGTAAGTTACAGAAGATCTTCTGTAGCTTATTCGACCTGAAATAAGCTCCCGATAAGTATTATTTCAGGGAATTTTGGCTTAGTAGCATTGTAAATGGAGCCTGCTGTAATGTTAGCCCACTAAAATACAGCTACAAAAGGAAGCGTGAACACTCTCCCTGGGGCAGCTGGGAGAGAGGTGGGAAGTCCAGCGGCTTCGTGTGGCACATACAGGTGCTGCAGAAAGCAGAAATGCACGATTTGAAGGCTTCATGTCTCCACTCGTAGGTAAGTTTAAAAAAAAAAAAAACAGTGCTGATCTTGTTTTATTGATTAAAACCCACGGTCAAAAATCGTTTTTATGTGAATGTTCCCCTTTAAGGCTATGCATTATATGAAGAGAAAATTGTGTGCCTTTACATTACTTTCCTGCTCATTCTATGAGGTAAGCTTTGCGGGCCTTGCTGGCATTAAAGTTCTAACGATGGTGGAGAATGCCCACTGGTATGCACAACAGGAATCATATACTGTAGTGCATACCTTTAAGTGCAGCCACTGGTGTTGAAGGTTCATACCAGTGGAACTGGGCTGACAGATCTGTACATTCATCTCCGTGCATAGTATAGTTTTTATAGGTTAATAACACAAATGCATTGCTGGTGCAGGAAAGAGAACTTTGGATATGGTTAATTGTTCAAATCAAAATATTTAGCAATTATAATGAATCACCTATTTAAGTACATTATATGGAGTCCAACATTCAAGGGGAATTTATATTAATTAAAGTGCAATTTGTGGTCTTGCAGCACATACACTCTCATCACCACTATATTGATGTATATAGTGATTAGTAGCCTACAGTATAATCTACACACAAGCTTTAGGGATAAGATAATAGCTTTTTATTAGGTTTCTTCTCATCTTGCACGTTTTTACTATATTTAGTACAATGCTACTATATGTATTGTCGTTGAACTTTCTCTTAAAGATAATTTGATTTTCCAAAGTCTTAGGGCCTAATGTTAAAAAAGAAGAACAACTAAATTTCACCCTAAGGGAGAAATAAAATTTTCCAAAATTCCCATTGCTTAAAATGATTGTTTTAATATTCTTAAATGCTAAACAGGCATCCAACTCATTGGGGGAGATTCACTAAAGTTTGATGCTGTAGAGATATGATTTTGTCGATGTGTTCAAAGCACTTCGACTTTTCGATGTACACACACATCGATATATTCACTGTCATTTATGGATTGAAGGGGAGGGGAGGAGAAGGTCCCCATTAGAATACAGGATTGTTGAAGTGCTGTCGATGTGGAAGGGATACCCTCCTTCACACATCACAAGCACTATGACAATCCTGAAGTTGGAGAGCATTCGCTCTGCTTCCCCACTTGGCCAGTAGGGGACTGGAGAGGATACTTTCAGCACCATGGACAGCATCACTCCCTTATCCCTTTGAGTGCCATAGAGATGTGCATTGTTCACCCCTGTAGCACTCAAAGGGTTAAAAAATTACACCAAGCACTACACAATTATCCCCTCAGCTCTGTATCATATTTATTTCATAGATGTTGTGCCCTCCCAAGAGAATAAGGCTGGGGGTCAGACCCTCATATACCCTGTCTAATCCCCCCAGCCTTGTTCCCTTGCTGCCAGTTCCTACTGGTACCCACAAATCTCCACGGGCAAGGGAACAAGGCTGGGGGATGTCAGGCAGTGTATGTAGGGCTAACACACAATGGTGATGTTTCCCATGCTGCTCCACAATATGTAATTACAATACTTGGATGTCGATATGGGCAGATTTTTGTAGGACTGATGGGGTTGTGATGTTGAAGACACTTTAGTGCATACTGTCGATGTGCCTTTGACACTGCTCTGACAGGACATCAACATTTTGAGCTCCCTTCGACCTTAAGTGAATCTACCCCCATCTTAATTCACTTCGGAAAGTCAAATGATCTTTTTCTGTGACACATATTCTTAAAGAAAAAGACAGATTTTCATGAAAATTAAAACATGGGGGGATGTTTACAACACCGCACCAGGATAATGAATCCCCTGCTAACAAGTGATGTAGCTTTCCTACTTTTCCTTGGGGGGGGTCTCTCCATGGATCATCTATCCTTTTGGATAGATGGTCCATGATAGGGGGCTATCAGGAGGGATCCTGGTGTTCCCCTGGAAGTCTGAACATTTTATTTCCTTATTTAATTTTTAATTAATAAAAGGGTAATTGTCGCCCCCATGCTGGGGGGGTGTCATGAAGGGTCATGATACCACCCTTGAGGTCTGGAGTATTTGTTTATTAAAAATAACATACCTAATTAAAACAAAAACCATTGTTACACATAAATTAAATATATAATTAAATCAAAACCCATTTTCACACAAATTAAATATATAATAAAAACAAAAATCTTTTTTTTACACATAGACAGGCACTTGCCTGTTAGCTCTACGAGTACCAGAGGGGTAGCAAACACATTGCAATGCGTTGCTACCTCTCGGGTACTCATAGGGTTAATCTTGCAATACAAAATATGAGGGCATGTCGACTAAAATAGAAAAATGTTGGATTTTAATGGTGAAAGAAAGTCATGGGAGCACTGTAAGTCGGATTTGGAAGGGGAAAGGTTAAATTGTCAAATTGAACAATATTTGTTGAATTAATGTGATGAAAGAAAAGCACTGTAGTCGACTTTTAAAAGGAGGGGTTCATATGTCCAAGGGGGGCACTCTATGTCGGATTTTGTTATATGGGGAACACACCTAACACTAAACTTGATCTTTCTGTCTGGCATTTTGCGTGTTTTTTTTTTAGGCGGTTGTCAAATAAAAGCAGATAGCAGAACTGGATATGTACAAGGAAGGTGAAGAGAAAATCATCAGAAATCTCTTCCTTTTCCTAATACCTGCTACAGGAGTGGTGTTAAGGGATTGTTCTCACTGATGTTGTACATTAGAGATGTTATGCTGAAAAGACGTGTCTTTATATACCGTAACCACATTTCCAGGTATATCTATATTTTGTATAGGAATAGGTTACATGTTTCACACGCGTCATCACCTTTTTATCATGCTTTAGTGCATAACACCCTAAGAGGTGCTGGACTACAATGCCCATCATCCTTTGGCAGCTGGAGGGTCTCACACTGTCCACTCCTTATACAGGGGGAATATGAGAGACCCACCAAGCTCTCACTTAAATTTTAATTAAGTGGTTTAATGCTATATATGTTCTGCTGATATTATCACTTTATTCTTTTAATAAAATAAGTAGATGTCTCAAAAATAATAAAAATTTGGCATAGCACATGCATAAATACATGTTAAAATCTAAATAGATAATACCAAGAGATATAATAAAATTAATATTAAAAATTCAATGGCATATCTTTTGAACAACAATGCACAATGTTTAAATAATTTTAAAGGAAAAGCAATACTCCTTTCACAGTTACATTTAATGTGATATTAATATAGATAATTAGAACCTTGGAATTGCAAAGGGGTTGATTGAAAAGGTCCAATTTGTCTGCAAAGTAACAACAATAACGAACTGATTATATCTTTTTTTTTTTGTATTTTTAGAAACACATTTTGAAGAACACAGAATTACAGTATATCAACATAATAATAGCCATGATTAAATGACAAAAGAGTTTCAGATATATCATTTTCAATTTCTAAGCTTTAGATTACAGAAGACTATAATGTCCTATTCATTTGAAAATAAACAAGTTATTTCATAAATTCCAAAAACAGTTATTATAGCCGTGTAGCATGTGACATATTTTAGAATATGTTCATAGAAAGTGTCTTTATATTCAGGAAAAAATTGTTGAAGATATGCACAAAATATTATGGCCAATTCTGGAGCAAACCAATTACACCATAGCAAACAAATTATAATCACCCCCATCCCCATTGATTTAAATAGCGTTTTAGCCATTTGAATGCTAGAAGTCTACAGGTATTGTGAAGCAATGTGTTGGAGACCACTCTTGCAGTTAGTGGGTTAATGGACCTATATAAATCAATGGCAATTTATTCTGTTCCCTGTGGTGCAGCTGATTTGATCCACAGTTTCTTCTTCAACATTTCCTGTATACATTGAAATTGTCCCTTTATTCAAGAGTCAGTTGGTGGACCACCAGCTGTTGGGGACTTCAACTTGCATCACCCCCAACCAGCCATTGGTTGGTTGGGGATAATGGGAGTTGTAGTCACCAACAGATAGTGGTCGAAAAATTGACTGGCTCTGTCTTTAGGTATTGCATGGGGGAGATTCACTAAGCGGTGATAAAGAGGTGATAAAGTGGAGATAACGTCTCCAGTTTATCATATCTTCAATTCCTATGTTATTCTATAAAGCATATGCACTATCTTCAACTTTGGTGATCTTAGTGAATAGGCTCTACATAGGAACTGGAGATGTGATAAACTTCTCTTTATCACTGCCTAGTGAATCTAATTTTGTAATGGGGACCTTAAAGGGATATTAATACTTCATTTTACATTTATTTTATTTTGTAGGCATTAAAAACACCAAGAATGATATAAGTCTTATCTCTCAAACATTTATGGTTTGAGAGATATTCACAAGCAAAGTTTCCCCTACCACCCCTTTTACCTAGTGTAAGCCATCTCTTCTCAGATGTGGAATGCAGTCCATAGACCAGACAGATAACAGCAGGGGACAATCTTCTTCCTATGAGATCAATGAAAGCCCTGCCCCCCTTGACAAGCTTTTCAGTTTTTTCCCTTATCTTAATTGAAGATTGTCCCTCTCTGCAGTCTACCTGGGCACCTCCCTTCTGATCTGGCTGAAAAGTGTTACATCAGTAAAAGGGGCGGGAGGGGATACTTTGTCATTGAGTTACTCTTGAAATACAACTCTGACCGAATCGAAATAACACTCTCCAAAGCCCAAATACTATGATGATTAATTAGAGCTGCTTTTATTATGAAACATTGCTATCCCTTTAAGTGCTGATTTCTTGCATGTCTGTCAAGATTTTTTTGACTACAAACAAGAGTGAAACATTCCTTCCTCTATACTTTAAAATGTAAATAAATAACTATTTGAGTAACTAGATAGTAATTACATGAGAACAGAGGCCATGTAATTGCATGAGTGTAATGTTTATACTTATTTGTGAGCCTTTATAATCAATAATGTAAATGCTCTTTAACATGATCAGGAAATGAGAAAAGAGGGTGATTTGATAAGAAAGCAAACGAAAACATTAAACACACTCAATTGAAAAAAGAATGATAACTTTATTCAGACTTGTAAGCTTCTATAAAGCTGCATACATTTTCGACTTTGACATCATGATGCATTTATAGTTGTCCCTTATGTATATGGTTATCCACTGTACACAGTATTCCCTAGATGTAAAATCTGATTCTACTGTTGTGGAAATACCTTTAATTAGAATACATTCCTTCCACACACAGGGTTTGAATAGTATGGCTTGGATGGGTTTATTGGCAATAAGAGCAAAGCTATTGGAATCACTTGAAGTAATTATTGTGTGAATCCAATAATGTGTTTAGGTCTCAGTGCTCCAGATACAATAAGATTTAACCCTTTAAGTGCTCTGGGTGGTACCATTTTACAACTATCTAACAATTAAAGAGTTAAAAGAAGCTGAAATGGTCTTAGGTTGTGCATCGATGTGCAATCTTATTCCATGGATCTCAATGAGGCTGATGTACTAAGAGAGCGAGGGTAATTTTGAGGCAAACCAACTGCACCATAGGTGACAAGCATTCCTATTGAGGTAAATACAGCTTCTGAGATCTGGAATGGTAGAGCGGTCTGAAATTAATTGCAAAGCAAATGTGTTACAGATCACTCTAGCAGTCAAGGGGTTGAAAACTCCTTTTAAATTAGTGGTAATATTTAACTGTCCACTATGGTGCATTTGGTTTGATCCTGAATAACCTTCGCTCTATTTGTAATCTCATTCAGACTAATAAAGTCTATTGTTTATTGTGAGGAGTGAAACGTAAAGTAAAAGTAAATACAGGCAACTGAAGATACTGTGCAAAACATATAGAAATATAGACTTATGTGACTGTTGTATGAAGGACAAAACCATCATAGGATACCGACCCTGAAGAATAAACATTTTATAATTAGAAAGGGCATTATATTTTGCTTATACTTATGCTGTTCATTTGTATCTGCAATGGGTATATTAAGAGATATATATGAATATTTTCTTAAAGTTCAGACCCCCTTCTGGTAGGGACTGTCCCTTAATTGTGTTCTGTGTCCCGCGTCCAGAATCATCCCACACCAGGACAATAAAGAGTCCCGGAGTCAAGGCATGAAGCAAAGCCACCCAGTCTGCCACTTACGAGTCAGCTCAGTTTTGCCTGCCATTGCCAGCCTAGTCACAGCCTACTTACAGTAAGCAACATGCACACTGCATGCACCACCACCAGCCAATGGAAGAGGAGAGTATTTGCACAATGTTGCTATCTTCGTTGGCTAGCTTTTGTGTGTGTGTGAGGTGGTACGTATGCTACCTGGTGCATGCCATTATTGTTGTGAGTGAGAGACGAGTGAGTGTCTCTGGGAAAGGAACGTGTCAGAATGGAAGTTACAGAACAGGAGGAGGATTGGAACAGCATGATGCAGTGAGACTGAGACCCACCGGTGCTGACTCCTGTTCTGATTACTGAGACAGAGAGTAACGATCAGCCTGAGACTGAGTAAGTCTTCAATCAAGAAAAACATTTACTATACACACATACATAGCTGTGTGTTCCAACTAGTAGCAGCACTGAAGCATGAAAATCAAGCTGTCCAGGTTTACAAACCTCTAAAACACAGATATTCATAGCATACTCAGAGCAATCCAAAACTGGAGAGTAGCAAACTTACAACTGACATTTTCAGGAGGTGGGACAAGAAGATCAGGGATCTGTATTTTCACAATATTTTTACTCTGCATATACTGCATATATATATATATATATATATATATATATATATATATATATATATATATATGCCTGTGGAATGGCAAGGTTGCCAAGATGTTGGCAGCAGACATTCTGTCGTATTCTTTTGTAGATTTCAGAGAACTGATGTCCAGTGTGGCTCCGCGCTGGCATATCCCAAGCCGCAGTAATTTTTCCAGGATGGCTGTGCCTGAATTGTACAAGCAGGTGGTTAGTGTGGTGGTCAAAGGGTTGGAAAATGTGTACGGCAAAAAAATCCACCTGCCATCAGATATGTGGACAAATGGGTAGAGCACAGACTATATGACTGTGACTGTTCACTGAGTTTCTCTCCATCCACCAAAAGCTTACTAGCTTACAACATCAGGTGCCAGCCAGTAATTGTGCCTCTGGTTTTGGTAATGTAATTAAAAGGCAGCAGCATCAGGATAGCCCATATCATCGTCACCCCACCTTGTGCATGCAGAGTTTTGAGAGACAGTCCCACAAAGCCGCAGATGTTTTAAGTAAACTAGAGCAAGTGATAGATAAATGGCTTATACACCACTCCTTAAAAGCTGATTTTGTTTCTGCTGATAATGGCTCCAACAAAATTGCTGTCTTGAGAATAGGTGCTATGGCGCATGTGCCCTGCTTTGCCCATGTACTAAATTTAGCTGTGACGAGAATCCGAAACCCACAGAAAGATGATTACTATTGCCTGCAAAATGTGTGCCCATTTTAGTTGCCCCTACAATGCATGCAGTCTATATTCCATACAAGAGCGTAACAATCTGCCCTATCACCAGCTAAAAATGAAGGTCCCTACCAGATGGAATTCCACATTGTACATTCTAGAGCATTTGTACAAGCAGAATAGGGCCATTAGTGAGCACACCATGCAAAACGGGAAGGCTTTGGAGGGAGACTCTTTGTCACCTGCCCAGTGGCAACTAATGTACAATGTATGTGAGCTGCTGAAACCCTTTGAGGCAATCATGCTGGCGAGTCACATGGGGCAAAAATTTGTGAACTTCAACCACTGATATTTTTATTGCAGAAAAATAATGTGGAGAATGGCTGACAAATCTTACCATAATGACAACACAGACATGCACCAGCTGGTAAAGGACATGTTAGCATGCTTTGAACAAGTTCCACACATAGTGTCTATTAAAAGCAATGATGAATACACTTTGCTGGCTCCCCGCTTTAAACACAAAATGTCAGCATAGGATTCTTTCAAGGAATATAGAGATGTGCTTATTGATTGACTGGAGGGTTGCATTGTGGAGGATGAGAGGGAGAAAGTTAGGGCATAAAAACATCTAGACTGCACAGTGAAAAAGAAGGCAGCAAAGCATTTCAGCCATCAGCAGCAGAGCCACCTACATCATCAATGAGAACATCCCATTCTGAACATAGAGCAATTCATGGTTATGGCAAAAATCCAACATTGGTGGTGGTGGCACATCTCTTTAGGACTTGCTTCCTGAGTATGGGTTGGTAACTGACACACAGGAATGCTGTGTAGCTCATAGAAGTGGTCCCACTGCATGTGAGATGGTTTCTGCATACATGCAGGATAGCTAAGTTCTAGGCAGAAACAATGACCCCGTGGACTACTGGAAAACAAAGCAGTATGTGTGGCCAGATTTACATGTACTGCAGTGGAAACCCTTAGTTGCTCTCCAGCAAGCATTGAGTATGAATACGTTTTTAGTGCAGCTGGTTATACTGTCGAACGTAGGATGAGGATATCAAGCATCAACGTTAGCATACTAACATTCTTAAAAATGAACCAACATCTCATACAATCATAGTATAAGGTAGCAGAAACCACACACAACTGAGAATGCCAGCACAAATGTATTAACAGCAGCACAGATGATGAGGACCACTACTATGACCAATAAGTAATGTGTATCAATAATATGGGAAGATGGATAGCTTACATTTGTCACAGACATGATAATGGTAAACACTGCTGTAGGAATCTATATACATTTGCACATCAATTACACCACACCAGTCCCCCACCACCATTGCCATGCACATCTGCCACATTGTAGGTTATACTTGTATTTTTATATCTTTACAACATAATGAATATGTGCCACTTAAGCAGGAACACATTTTTCAAAGCATATGTTGCTGTAGGACTTTGACATTCAGCTACTTTTGTCTCCACTAAAGCCCTCAGAAGAAATAATATTGTGGCTAGAAATATTTCATCATAGGAAACATAAACAAAAAATATGTTGGAATTGTCAAAAAGTAGGAAAATTTAGCATAGGAGAAAAGGAAAAAATGTTCACGAAAAAAGTGAAAAATTGTCACACAGAGCGCTTAAATAGGTATTGCTCTTTTTTTTCTCTCTCTAAATTAATAACATCTTCAGGCAAGTCAGTAGTGATCTCACTTCTGGCAGTGAGGCTACACATTGTAAACTGAGCTGCCCAAACCTGAGCTGGCTGGGGTTGGTGAAATGGAGTTCAGAGGGAGGAAGTCCAGCCAAAATGTCATCTCTGATACACAGGAGAAAAAAAGCAGAAGCAAAATTGATATTTGAAGGATCTAGTTTTATTCACTGCATCAAATAATGCAGCTCATGTGTAAAATGCTAGCTAATACCACCTTCTGTAAAATTTGAATATTGTATGCTTTTTAAAAAAACAGATATATTGGTTAATGCTGTAGAAAGCTTAAAGAATTAAAAAAATTGAATGGACTTTATACTATATGAGGAAGTTAGATATAACACTTCTCCCTTATTAATAAGTATCGCAATCAAAATGTATTAATATGGAAAAACAGCCAGAACTCCCTTTCAACTAACATAAAGTAAATCTGTATCAGTAGAAAATATGTTGTCCAATATTTTTTGCTATAAGTACCATTCATTAGAACATGCTTTAGGGCTGTACATTAAATAACTGATCATATTTTGATCCATATTAATTCTGTAGTCCACCCTAGAGCCCTGTGCTCAAAAGAAAAATGATTTTAATATGTAATTATTAGCATCAAAATATTTACCTTCATTGAACATTATAAAAAGCATTATCCTTAGCTTTAAAGGGATAGTAATGTTTCTTAATAAAAGCAGCTTTAAAGGGATAGTAATACTTCATTTTAACTTTATTTTATTTTGTAGGCATTAAAAAAACATGAAGAATGATATAAGTCTTATCTCTCAAACCTTTATGGTTTAAGAGATATTCACAAACAAAGTATCCCCCCCCTGTTCAACCAGATCAGAAGGGAGATGCCCAGGTAGACTGCAGAGAGGGACAATCTTCAATTAAGATAATGGAAAAAGCTGAAAAACTTGTCAAGGGGGGAAGGGCTTTCATTGTTTTCATACAAAGAAAATTGTCCCCTTCTGTTATCTGTCCTGTCATACAACCAGACTGACATCTGAGAAGAGATGGCTTACACTAGGAAAAAGGGGTGGGGAGGGGAACTTTGCTTGTGAATATCTCATAAACCATAAAGGTTTGAGAGATAAGACTTATATCATTCTTCATGTTTTTTTAATGCCTACAAAATAAAATAAAGTTAAAACGAAGTATTACTATCCCTTTAATTAATCATCATAGTATTTGGACTTTGGAGAGTGTTATTTCAATTCTGTCAGAGTTGTAGTTCAAGAGTAATTCGATGACAAAGTATCCTCCTCCCGTCCCTTTTACTGATGTAACACTGCTCAGTCAGAGCAGAAGGGAGGTGCCCAGGTAGATTGCAGAGAAGGACAATCTTCAATTAAGATAAGGGAAAAACCTGAAAAACTTGTCAAGTGGGGCAGGGCTTTCATTGTTCTCACAAGAAGAAGATTGTCCCCTGCTGTTATCTGTCTGGTCTATGGACTGCATTCCACATCTGAGAAGAGGTGGCTTACACTAGGTAAAAGGGGCGGGAGAGGAAACTTTGCTTGTGAATATCTCTCAAACCATAAAGGTTTGAGAGAAAAGACTTATATCGTTCGTCATGTTTTTTTAATGCCTACAAAATAAAATAAAGATAAAATGAAGTATTACTATCCCTTTAAAAATGTTTTACGGGATTGTAATTGTTGGCTGTTTCTATTTTACAAAATGGGTATGTTCTTCGCTAACATCAAGAAAAATATTATGTAAAAATAATTATGCAATTAATGTCATTTTCAGAATCACAAATTAGTATAATAAATTCTGCTTTTGTATGTATAACAAATTTCTGTCATTTTCTGAATAAAAAGTACTGACGACAATTGTTTTTAACCCTTTGAGTGCCCGAGAGTGCCAATGCGTTGCGTACCCCTCTAGCACTCAAAGGGTTAAACAGCTATGCTTTATAAACATTTTTTCACTCATTTTCTTTATGTAAAATACTGATATATAGTATGTTTACAATTAAGTCCATTGATTAACTTAGTTTATGCCAGAAACAAATGCAGACATGGCCTCGCCACAGATGGGCATGGGTGAACTATGGCCCACCCAATTTAAGAACAGTCCATTCAGTGCAGGTGCCCATAACTTTATTGAATGCATACTTTAAAAATAAACCATTTGCAATGCATTGCACAATCCTCTGGTCCTCATAGGGTTTAACCATTGGCATTCCTTGTGCCACCATTTGAATATCAAGCCCAGCCCAAAAATTCATTCTGGATATTCCACTATACACAAACATTTTGTATCACATGTTTCTACTCATTTGTTGGCAAATCAGCAAGTAAAATGTCATTGATAATTATGTGTAGGGATACAACATGCTCCTGCATGAAACCTATTAAATCACATTATGTAAATATTAATGGATGTAATTTAAATATGTTGATCTACATATGTGATATCCAAAAAAGCAAGTAGTAGTAAATAGTTACTGCCCTTGTCAGCCCCCTACCGCAGACAACAATAGAGAATGCTTATGTTGTAAATAAAGCTTACAGTTCAGCTGCAGGCAAAACCATTAGTAATATTTAGTCATTCATCAATGCTGTACCCCCTTCTGTGAAATTATGCATTTCAGCTAAATGAATATCTTCCACAGCAGTTCACATGTGTACCAGTAATTCCAGATTAATTAAAACCTATATGACTGCTCTGTAAGGTAGCTAGGTTGCTAGCAATGTTCTCACTACAAATGACAGGTATCATGTATAGGAGAAAATTATGTATCACAGTGAGGCTGATGTACTAAGATGAACTGAGGTAATTCTGCTTAGGTAACTAACTGCACCATAGGGCACAAAAACACCTCCCCATTGATTTAAATTGGGATTTTAACCCTTTTAATGTTAATTATGTCTCCAACCCATTGCTTTACAATGCTTTATAGATAGTTCTAGATTTCAAAATGGGAATTTGGGGAATTTTTGTCTGTACCTATGGTGCAGTTGGTTTGCTCCAGTATTACTCCTGGGAAAATGCACCAAGGTCCGACAAGGAGCCAGACTGGTGTCATTGTGGCATGTTTTGCACCTATTCCATCTCATCAAATGCAATATGAGGCCTTATCTATCATATCCCTGTGAATTTGCAACAAATGCTAAAAATATCATTATTCTTTCACCTTGCTTTCACCTGGTTTGTGATTTTGCAGTGATTGATTTGTGAATGACTCATTTGCGTATTGAAATGAAGATATTTCTGCGGGAGTGTT
Organism: Rhinophrynus dorsalis; assembly: GCA_037306005.1. Lineage (NCBI taxonomy): Eukaryota > Metazoa > Chordata > Amphibia > Anura > Rhinophrynidae > Rhinophrynus > Rhinophrynus dorsalis. The sequence goes on from CM074721.1 coordinate 256,141,132, forward strand.
TATATGTTAAAATGTCTGTCGGTGTTCACAGACCCAACTTCTCCAACTTGAAGTTTGTGAAGTTGGGATCTTCCCATAGCTTTCCATGGAGCCAGAGGACAGTTTGCCTACTCGAGTCAGGGAATGCAGATGCCTTCCTTTAACCCTTACTATACCATACGTATATACACTGCATACCCCCTGTAGCACTAAACTGAGAGAACTGGCATAGATGCAGTTACATAAAACTGTTTACTAATAGTAACTTATGGAGAGATACAAGAAACTTTCTCATTGGATAATGGCATTTTTGTGCGCAGATAGATTTTGCGCATGTTCTAATCCAGGAAGCTAAATACCAAACACTTCTTGAATTGAGCATAAATAATTTCATTTTACCATAATAGTACACAGATGTATAAATTAATTCGCAGTAGCAGTTCTTGCATTAGGCGCATTCGCTATTCCATTTACACAGATTCGTTAATCTTAGCCACGCCCACAAAAAATAAATATGCACAGCCATTCGCTAATCTTGAATTTTTATGCTCAATTCAACAAAATCATGTGCAAACCTATTCCTTAGTGGTTTTCACACGGGAAATAGCAATTACGCACTTTTCCTGCATCGCGCCATTAGAGTAACAGTAATATTTTTCTTATAAATGTGGAGTTCAGGGCTTCTGGCGCGACTTCACGCCGCTCCGGAAGCCCTGAACCGGAAGAGATAATAAAAAAAAATGCCCCATGGTCCGCAAGTGCCGGCCGCGCGGGATCGCGCTGGTCCTTAAGGGGTTAAATAGAGGAAATACTTTTTTACAGATGACTTAAACTTGTCTTTGAAGCATATTTATCAAAAGCAATAGTGGAAACCTTCTGTGACAAAGCTAAATATTACTACTGAATAATATGTTTGTGAATATGATAGTTGTTTTGTCCCATAATTGATCTAGTTTTGCCACATGCAATTTGCTGCTTCTCATTTTTCATTGATTACACCAAGTATGGGTTCATATGTTTGTTTTTTATTAGAAAAGATGTTTTACCAAGAAGAATACATTGAAATTTCTCTCATTCTAAAATATGCCCTGGAGTTTTTACAGCAAAGAGTTTTATATATATATATATATATATGCAGTTAAATGAGACAAAGGTGAGAAAAACTCTCCAGTGAGATAAATTATTAATTTCCTATGTTAATCCATGGCATAAATTAAGATTGACAAGTTGTGAATATCTTACTGTATAGGCTCCATAGAATAAAATAGGAATTTGAATATTTATCTCATTTGAGGGTTTATCTCCTTTTAGTAGAGATGGGAAAAAAGTCTGATTTTTTCGTGTGAAATTTCTCAAATAAACCAAAACAAACTTCCTGCGTTTCCTGTGCAGTGCAGTTGAACAAGGCTGGGAGATGGGACTCCTGGAAGGTCAGGATTTGTAGTTCTATGGCCACCAAAGGACAAGGCTGGGGTGGTTAGTATGTGTGGTTATATGGCTACCAGTGCAGTGGAACAAGGCTGGTGGATCAATATATGGGGTTCTGTCTCTACCACTGGACAAGGCTGGGTTGGCTGGCAATAGCAGACCCTTCATCTGTTTCCAGACTACAGCTCCCATCATTTGCTGCCAGACAATGGCTGGAGGGAATGATTGTAGTTGTAGTCTGGAAGCCTCCCATTGTACTACATGATCCAGGCAAATGTGGCACAAGGCTGCGGGTCAGTAATTGTACTTCTATATCTTCCGGTGATGTGGGGCAAGGCTGGGGGGCAGTATATGGTTCTGTGTCTACCAATGCAGCGGGATAAGGCTGAGGGTCAGTGTGTGTTTATATGGCTATCAGTGCAGTGGGGCAAGGCTGGAGTGAGTCAGTATGTGCTGCTCTATAGCTATGGCAGAACAAAGCAGGGGTTAGAGTGTGTGTGGTTCTATGACTACTAGTTCAGTGGGGGTCATGGCAGAAAAAGGCAAAAAAACTGAACTTTTCCCAAGGTAGGTTAAAAGTGCCTTTTTTAGTACTTTTCTATTTCGGGGCAAAACACTTCTCCCATCTATACCCCTTAAGTGACAAATAGCAATAAAAGACTCATTTCATATGTATTCTATGGCACATCTGTTTTAAAAGAGATCATGGCATACAGAATAACATAAGTATTTGAATAGATCACCGTCATTGGATCTCGGACTTTAGTGGTGCTACCAGGTCTGCAATTAATTTTTATTTTTTCTGTTAAATGTGTGTAAATCTCATTAAGAATATGTTATGCTGTTCTTTTTACATGCAGTGCCATGAAAATGACCCCTTTGTTGCCTTCTTGTGTTAGTAAATACTGGCCACTAAGCCCCTTTTCTGTTCAGGATAATCTTATGCACTTCACAAACATGGCACATGTTCTTGTGAAACCAACGTATACAGACTCTGCTGGCACCAGTTATCCACTTATTTCACAACATATTGCATTTGGTGTAAGTGAAGTGACGCCCAACTTTTTCCTCCCGGGTCAAGTTCTGACTAAGTTTCCACTTAGTTTTACTCTATCTTATACAGTATATTATGGGCCATTCTATTTAATAATTCGCTAAAGTTTGTCACAAGCTGTCATGTGTAGTAGAGATGGCTGCGCTCGGTGCAGTTATGCGCAGTAGAGACTGTCCGCGGCACAGCTGATACGGAGCTCACAGCTCACGCCCCGCTCCATATCAGCCACGGCGCAGGCAGTCTCCACTGCGCATGACTGCACCACGACCGGCCAGCACTGTGGCCCGTGTTACGGGCTCTTCAACGAGTATATATATAAAAGCAAACTGGAGCAATTAAGGAGCAAACTAACAGCACCATAGGGGGACAAAGAAACTTTCCCATTGATTGATATTAAGCTTGTAACCCTGTGAATACTATAAGAGTCTGAAATAATTCAGGGAGTTCAAAACCCCCATTTAAAACTTCGGGAATATTGGGAATAAAATTTGTCCCCTCCCCCATGGTGCAGTTGGTTTGCTCCAAGTCCTATAGCCAGATGTCAGACTATTCTGTTCACCTGACCTGGCCAGGTGAAATGTGGCCCACCCTTCCTCCTGCATCAATGCAGAGATCAGTATAGCCCATCCTTTAACCTTTCCTTGTGATTACAGTCATAGCAGGGGGTTGGTCAGTCAGTGGCCACTGAGGGACATGGTCTATACTAAGGAGTATCAACCCCTGGCACAGAAGAGAATGGGTCCAGGACATTTATGTGTGTGAAACAGCCTGTATCTCAGCAGCAAGTTTTTGCGCATGTTGCAAAGGCTACGAAGAGCAATGCAAAAAGCAGCAACAAATCTTTTAGGGTCTCAGAAAGTCTCTCTGACTTTTCCATGACCCAGGTAGAATACATGGCCAAATCACAGGGAAGGTCTAACACCATCAGATGATGGGTAGAAAAGGAATCTGGGCTGTTTGACTTCCTTCACAAATAAAGCAGGCCCATGTGGAAAGGAAAGGATGCCTGTAGCTAGCTTTTCTCCTCCTCACTGTACTGGCATTATGCAATCATGAGGTATAATAAGGGTAAGGGTTTCAGTTAGCCCAGGTGTGTGTATGTGAGATAGAGTGTGTGTGTGTGTGTGTGTGTGCATGTTTTGTGTGTGTGTATGTGTGTGTGCATGTGTGTGCATGTGTGTGCATGTTTTGTGTGTGTGTGTGTGTGTGTGTGTGTGTGTGTGTGTGTGTATGTGTGTGTGTGTATGTGTGTGTGCATGTTTTGTGTGTGTATGTGTGTGTGCAAGATAGAGTGAGAGAAATAAGCAATTACTTGTTCTGTGCAGACAGTATAATAATGTTGAACAGCAAACACACTGATACTGAGTATTTGGCTATATTGTTGTTTAATGACATCAGGGGAATAGTAAGCATGGTCAGCTAATTTGTCTCTTCCTGAGCTCCATGATTTCTGATGATGGCCCTTCTGTGGGGGATGGATTTCCACATACATATAAAGAAAATGGAGCAATTCTAATCAAAGCAATGCACCAAAGAGAAGAAATAAAAAATACAAGTGACACAGGGCTTTAACCCCTGGTATTCTTTGGGGTTAAAATCCCTTTTGAATAAAAGGGAAGTTTTATTTGATATAAATAGCGCAGTTGTTCTTTTCCACAATTGATCCACATTTTGTTTTATGCATATTTCCCCATGTGTCAACCGCAATATTCATAACAGAATATATAACATTACAAACAGCCTAATACAACAGAAACATATTGCAAAGAGAGGAATAAAAAAGCAACAATAGTTATAGACCAAGATGAGATCATCCGTTCAACGCAATAAAACACCAGGAGGCATCACAGCATGGGTACCTGGGAAATACTGTCACTTGTTATGAAACTATCTTACTCACTGAAAATATCACCCATGAGAATTCAAACCAATCCAAACACTTCAAACCCCATTCATGGCCTTCTGGCACTAGATTCCTTTAGACCTCCTGAGTAAAAGTTATCAAGCGCCTTCTGACAAACTAAAAATGATTTATTATCCAAAAGCAGAACTAATGCATTCAGCTTTACAACTCTCCAGATAGTCAGGGGGGAGCTGCATTTATTACCTACATAATACCCATGTAAAGCTCTGTATTATTCATAAGACTGGATTTCTTTTGCTACTGTGATGCTGATAACATAAAATAGAGATGAATACTGCAGGTCAGTTTATAGCCTAATTTTGTATACCCATCAATAGATCAAGCTATAGAATAAGGAGTATGCTTTTCTATCAAGACAAAAACAAAGGGTTATGGAAATCAAAGCAATTCTCACATCTCATCTAAAAGCCTAATTTTGTTCCCTCAACATTTAGACAGGGATTTGCTGAAATGTCAGCGTTCTTAGAGAGCGGCTTTGTAATTCAGCAAGTAATCATCATTATTTTACATTCAAATGAAGCAGGATGCATGTAATGATTGTCCTGATATGTTATGAATGAACAATGAAAAGCAGATTAACCCTTTGGGCTCTTTCACACAGGCAATCTTGTAGTGCAACATTTTTTATAGCACTACTTTTCTGTAGCACAACCGGAAATATTGTTGTGTTTTTGGGCTACATTGTAGCAAGGGTTTTCCCAGCATCCTATTCTCTCAGTAGAAACAGAAGCAATAACATCTACCTGTGACAGTTGAATGAAGTTATGTACTTTAAATGTGATTCGATTAAAATCAATACCAAATTTATAGCTATTGTTGCACTGTCTGAGGAAAGTTGCAGCATGCTGAGTCTCTCTATGACACAATTTCATCCTTAATAAGGGCTTTTGAGTGCCAGAGGGGCGCACCATGTATTGAGAAGCAATGCATGGCACACCCCTCTGCTGCTCATATCCTGGATATAAGTTGCTCTTAATTTGTTTAGCAGAACAAATTTCCAAGTTACGTGTCAGACAGCAGTGAGGTACATATTGTATATTTTTTGTACCAAATCTGCAGTTACCTGTATATAGTGTTCTTAGTAGGCTTTGATAACCCTGAATAGCTCATAAAGGAAATTAACCTTAATAAGATTGTAAACTGAAACAATTAGCACTGGACTACAAGAGTGATCACATTTAAATAATAAAGTATATAGATATACTTGACGGATGCTAGAAGGACAGTTACTTGGAAAATTTCTTCTGTTGAATTAACCCTTTAAGTGCCAGGAGGGTACACAACACAAGTCTTAACCCTTTATAAGCTTTGCACATCCCTCTGCCACTCAAGGGGTTAAGCAGATCTACAACAACATCTTGGCAAGAACTATATATTATATCATGACTGGGCAGTGAGAGGCCCTCCAGCAACTTCTGGACTACAACTCCCATCATACACTGTTAGCCAGTGGTTAAGTTTTAGTCCAGCAGCAGCTGGAGGGCCTCACATTGCCTGCTCTTGCATTGTACCATACCTCCCAAGTGTTCCTCTTTAGGAGGGACAGACCCACTTTTAGACCCAAATCCCTCTGTCCCTCTTTCCCACCCTGATGTCCCTCTTTTTAGGAGATCAGACTGTGTGGTGTGTATATAAGTGTATCACATTGCTCCACAGCAATAAAACTCACATTAATGTTTGTATAAATGTCAGTATACGTGTTTATAAATTAGTCTGTGTAAATAAAATACTTTGGTCTTGTTCTAAATCATTTATTAGGTTTCACAAGTAGGTGTCATTAGGTCATGAAATAGCCTAAAAATTCTTGGTAATGCCACACCCACCAGACACGCCCCCAGCAATACCCCCTAAAACACAAGTGTCCCTCTTTGGCAATTTGAAATGTTGGGAGGTATGTTGTATCATACAGAAAATAATGCACTATAAAGAAACTGTGTATTTCTGAAACAAACCAACTGTGCCATAGGGATCTTTTTTGATCTTTTCATTTTTACATGTCCCCTATGGTGTAGCTGGTTTGCTCTAGTATTAATCCAGTTCTTCTTAGTACAGTAGCCTCACTATAATACAAGGCTCAGCATATCCATATCCTAAAGTGTAATGTATTGGAATAACACTTATACAGATGCTGACAATGTTACGTCTGCAGCCAGTACTCATTTACTGCATGGCACACACAAGAGGAATCAGTATATTGAGGTGCACAAAGAAATGCAGCATAGCTAATGGAATACAGAAGACTGATTAACTACAGAATAAACTGCAATTCAGCTTGCAATCCACAATAGCTTTGTTTACCCATACATTTACAATAATGTTTATTACATTAAGGCTGTCGGATAGCCAGGAGGCAGGGGATAGGAAAGAGGAGTGAAGGGGGATCACTAGGACATGAATGGCAATAAAGGAGGTGGAAGAGCAGCCCTAGTTGATGGTGAACAATATAGGAATAAAGGGTGACATAGGCAGAGTAGGGAGAGAACAAAAATTAAAGAAAAAAGGGGGATAGAAGGAGAGAAAGGAAATCACTGGGGCTTTCATGAATGAGTTATGGAGAGACAGGAGATGATGGAGGGAGTGGAAGTGGAAGACAGAAGAATGCATTAGATATGTGGGCGTTAGCGTCAAGGGGAGGAATTGACTGAAGTAGAATGTTAAAGAGGAAGATGGGAATTATAGAGGGAAGTGGAAAGAACGAATCAGTGCACAGGAGCAAGCGAAAGGTTATGAAAGGAATACAGGGTAGTTAGGGAGTTAAAAGGAACCTTACACGTGAAAGCAATGTTGAAGAAGATATTGAAGGGGGAACAGAAGACAATATTGGGTTAAAAAGGGAGGCAAGAGAGAGGGGTAAAAGAAGGAATTCATAAGAAGGAATCTAGGGACAGTAGGGGTGTAGTGAATTTCAAAAGGATAAGAATACGTAGGTAAATAGTGAGACAGGTGATAAGGAAGAGTATCTAGGAAGGCAGGAAAATAAAAAGGCAGGCAGGGGGTGAAAATGGAATAAGGGAGTGAAAATGTAGTTTTTTGTTATTAAAGGACTGAAGGGAGTAATGGTAAACTTAAGAGGTTGAATCTGGATGCAGGTGAAAATAAAGGGTCGAACAGGGAGGCAAAGGAGAAGAATTAAAGGGGAAGAGGGAGACAGGAGAATAAGAAGGTGAACATTTAGGTATGACAGATTAATGGGTGAAGATGGAGGCTGGCATAAATTGATTAAGGCTTCAGTGAGGGGAGAGTTAAGAGGGTGATAATGGATGGCAGCTTTTAGGTTAAATTTAATGGAGAATGAGCTTGGATACCACACAATTTGCCCATTTTGCTTTGGTAATTCTCCTGTTTAGAAAATACATAAAACACCTTTTCTTTTTGAGAACTTTGCCAGTCTGTGTCTATGTTTTCTGCTGCAGTGAGAATGCCCACTGTCATATCACTGCTGCTATGTGCTGAAGTGGAAAACTAACATGTTGAAAGTAAAGGTTGTTAGTCCTGTGGTAACATAAGCCTTGAAAAAACAGGGTGAACAGGGTATGCCCTACAGTAACATACATAAGCCTTGAAGGAAAGATTTTCAGGCCTCACAGTAACATAAGCCTTGAATAAACTTTTATGAGGCTGGTAGGAACCTGCATTTTAAGCTGGTGATAGGTTAGGTGGCAACACTCTTGTAAGAAAGGTTTAACTCTTGGATCATAAATGAAATATCTCCATGCTGGAAACTTTATGGAATGATTGGTTCTTGAGGGACTACTACAACTACAGGGGCTAGATGTTGCATTAGTACTAGCAGTAGGTGGCAGTTGCCCTGCAGTTCGAACAGCAGAAAAAACACTCATAGATAGGTTTGTAGCTGTTAACCTGTGTTGTTAAATCTTCCTCGACTTTGGTAACAAAGACTCCTTGTAATTTTAAAGTTAAAAGACAACATTACTACTGGTGGAAACTTTCATTTCAACAACTTCCACAGTAGAAAAAGGATCATCATCATTTGTTGCACAGGCTGCAGCAACCATGACCACCAACATCTATGCAGTTTTCCTACTTGTTTACCTTACCCCTGCCCCTGTCTGAAAATAATGTATGATGTGTGTCTTTGTCTCTTCCTTCTGTCACTGTCACTCCTTGTCTTAGCGCAGGTGTAGGATCTCCTGTCAGTCTGTCACGTTTCAGCCAAAATATTTTTTTATCTGATCTCTGTCGGTCACAATCAATGACAGTGTCTACAAATCACACCCACAATCCCTGTAACTCCTGCACTACTTATGTTTCTGTTTGGCCTTGTGCTAGAGCTAGTGTTAATATTCATCATATTTGTCTTTCTCTCCCAAGAATTAAGTACAGTATAGGATAGACCTGTTAGCTACAGAATCCACAGCTTGCAAGATTAAGTGCACAGCAGATGCCACAGCATCACCACACATCAGTAAATACATGTCTCTCTTTTTCAAGAGTTAGTGTTTGTAAGTAACACAGTAAGTCAAGCTTTATGTTTGTCTTGTCTTGAATTTATGATGCATTTATATCTGTCTGCGTAGTGTCTGTCCCTTAGTCTCATTTAGGGTCAGCCAGCCAACTCAAGTAGGAATGATCCCCAGGTTGTCTGACTATTACTTATCAGTTTTTCAGTTGTTTATTTTTCAGTTTTTTATTTTTAATGCTCATTTTCCCTTCTCCCTTACCCCCAGGGAACACCTGTTTACCACAAACACTCCTATAAAGCAACTTCAACTTCCAGTCTTTGCCTTGGGGGCGACATTTGTGGAGGAGGAGGTACAAATCTCCTGGTTTCCAGGCAACTTTAAAGGTCCTTTTTAACCTTTTGAGTGCCAGAGGGGTATGCAATGCATTGCAAAGCAATGCATTGCATACCCCTCTGACACTCAAAGGGTTAAATGCTGACATAGAAAATGTTTAGCATTTGTAGTAGTTTGCAGCAGATTGGAGGCCAAAAATTGCTCTCCATCACTAATCCGGGCTCTCCATCACTAGGTCTGCTAATGCTTTGCTTGTTGGCCTACATGAGCTAGCATAAAAAATCCAGCTACTATCTCTCTGTCCCTCTCTCTCTCTGTCTCTCTCTATCTCCATCTCTCACTCTCTCTCATCACCCTCTCTCTCTCTCTCTCTCGTCACTCTCCCTCTCTCTCACTCTTTCTCCCTCACTCTTTCTCTATCCCAATCACAGGCTGACAACATTCAGGAAACTAACACCTCCTCTTATACTATAATTGGTGGAAATACGTGGGGAAAACTCTCCACATGGGGGAGAAATTCATTGTAATTGATTCTTACAGTAAAAAACTGGAAAAACTGCACTTTCTCATGAATTCTTGTAGATGGCAGGAAGTGCCATATTTCACATTTCACTTATGAGGTGAAATGTTTCGCCCATCCTTACTCATCAAACATGGTTTACTTTTGAATTAAAGGAGAAGCAACACTCTCCTAATAAGAATCCCCCCCCACTTGCCTTACTAAGGCTAGAAAAACCTAATGATCCTATTAATTTTGCACTTGTGCCTTTGTTCAAGTGATAACTTCAATCAGTTCTGAACATCACGTCCATGAAGGCAGACATGCCAGTTGTTGGTAGGTTTGGTTTTTCTTTGGATACCTCTCTGACACTCAAAGGGTTGAAGGGTTAATAGAGCATAATGGTCTGACAAATTATGACCCAAATCTTGACATTCCGGAGAGCAGTGATCTGTTCCACTGAATGTGACACTTGCTGCAGGACTCATCTCTACATGGACAAATGGAATGACATGTGAAACAAGAGGAGATAAGAGACCTCTAGTGGACATTTGAGAAACTGAAACAAAATAAAAAGCCATATTTATTTTAAAATGTTTTAAGACATTCATAATTTTACAGAAATAAAAAGATTTGTAAATAAGTATGAAGTGTACATACCTGACATCTTATGTTGTGTCATACGTATCCATAAAACAATTAGGATTTTTTTAATTTTTAATCAGTTGCCCCACATTGTACAGTAATTTATACAGAAATGACAGGAAGTTTAAGCAAAATCTTGCTATACTGAGATAATGTTAGCCAGACTAATGAAGGAGAAGGAACAACTGCAGATCATGCATATGTCACCAAAAATTATAACAAAAGGGTTTCCACAGGGTTTCAAATGTTTCTACATTTTACTCCTATGGGTGCTAGCAATATAATAATATAATATATTATTATTATTATTATTATTCTTTATATAGCGCCAACTTATTCCGCAGTACTGTACAATAAAAATAGCTTCAATGCACTGTAAAGTAATGCATTAGAGGTGTCTTTACTATCCAGGGGGTTCAATAATGGTATAGTCTTAACAGTGTTTTCCCCATCCTTGTGAGACATATTATTTGTCCCTAGCTTTGCAAGACCGGATGTGGAATCAAAAGGCTCCAGGTCCTTCATATAGTTTTAAGTAGTGATAAACAGGTTATAAAGTGGAGATGACTTCTCCAGTTATATCACTTCTCCAAGTCCTGTTATTTTATGGAGCCAATTCACTAATATTTGTAGAACTTTGGAGATCTTAGTGCATAGGCTCTATAGAATAAATAGGAACTGGAGAAGTGAAATCACTGGAGAAGTCATCTCCACTTTATCACCTCTTTATCACTCTTTAGTGCATAAACCCCCAGACTTGTTTTGGGTGAATTTCCAGAAGAGTGGAGAAACTGTTGATTTTGTGTAATGGCAGGACTACAGAGAGAAAGAAGAGAAAAAGAATGTTGATATTTCAGCTAGTTCTACTTTATAAGTCATGTTTTAAGAAGACCCTTCCAAAACTCCAGCTATTTTTGTGATACCTAAATAGAGTAAAGATCTCTGAACATGCACACCAGGAGTAACCCATTGTCCTGGTTTTACTGCAGATTAGCTCTAGAAAGGGTTTTGATTTTTTGCACGATTGTAGTTGCTTTAAGGGCTTAAGATGTCATACTTGTATATTTAAAAAACATGGTGTTTATGCCACGTAACACACTGCTAGGGTTTTAATTTTGTTGTGCAGAAGGTTATTTTTTAACCATGCACTGCTAACGCAACAATAGAACATATAATATTTTTTATAGTAACTGTCTCTATCACTGTTGATAAAAAACCAACAACAAAACATTACATATTCAACTGTTTCTTTCTCTCTTTGCCTTTAGCTAGTGTCAAGATGATTTCAGCTGCTCTCTCTCTCTCTCTCTCTCCCCCCAATGTCACTGCTGCCGGTTTTTCCCCCTCTCAGTACAGATGATGATGATGATGATAGTCCTTACTAAATATTAAGCCCATCTTATTCTGGTTGTTGAAGGAGTCAGTGTCAGTTGAACTTCTGATAAATATTCTGTCAGTCATTCAATTGGTAAAGTCAGTGACAAAGGCTCAGCCAGTTCAGGAAGGAACTTGGATCACAGTTGTCTTCTCAGTTACACAAGATTTTGGGGTATTTCAGGTAAATCGTCTTTCTCCCTTTATCCATGCCCAGACCCTCCAACACAGACAACAGACAATTCAGGAAGAATTTGGATCACAGCTGCCTGTGTCTTCTCAGTCACACAAGATTTGCGGGCAATTGGGGTAAATCTCATTTGCTCCCTTTACACACCACAGGCTCCCCTAACCAAGAGAACAGCCAGCAGAAGGGTACTGAGATGCCAGCTTCCTGTGTTTTCTTATTATCACGGTGCACGTGCTTCCTATTTAAAACAGCGACATTCTGATTGTTTCTGTTCTCTGATTGGCTGGTCAGGATTGCTTCTATTTGGGCTTGCCTTTATATACCCTGGGACGTCGTCCCTGAAGCGCCCTTTCGTGGTGTATGAGTTCCTGTGTTTATCTGGTGTTATTGCTGATCCGTGTATGACCTGGCCTGGCTGACTACGACTACGTTCCTGTGTTCCTGTGATGCTCCGTTGCTGACCGTATCTGGCTGACGAACCAGCTCCGTTGCTGACTGTATCCTGGCTGAGAACCGCTCCGTTGCAGACCATATCTGGCTGAAGAACCCGATCCGTTGCTGACTGTATCCTGGGTTAGTACCGCTCTGTTGCTGACTGTATTAGGCTGCCTTCCGTGCCGCGGCTGATGCTTATCGTGAATACCGATCCACATTACTTCCGTAGGCCATCCGTGCACTTGGTGATCCCCTGAGGTCACTGGTTTCCAGGGCCTTGCAGTATTCTTGGCGTGCACCGCGGGGCACTGTTTTCTGTCGACCTAAGGCTGAGCCTTGTACTCTAGCTGCTCTACGGCCATGTAGGCGGTGTGCACAATCAAAATATCAGTGCAGTGTTTCTTAACAATGACTGAGTTACTCTGATCACTTTCTGTGTCTGCCTCCCTAGTAGCGCTGGGCTCACTCCCTCTGGGAGTTGCAGTTACTATCTGGACATTGTCCATTAACCCTGTATGTACCTGGAGCTGTCAGGTAAAGCACTTCGTTCATTACTGCAGAGCATTGGCTCAAGAGCCAGCATTGCATATTCCACCTTGCAGGCTGAGGGGACGCTGGTTGTGTTCCTATTACTTACCATATATATATATATCGATCCACCCCTAGCGTTCTAGGGTTTTCCAATAGCAGCTGCCTAGGTCTCCTGTAACCCTTTCAGGGTTAGTCTGCTTATCCACGGTTGCCTCCTGTCAGTGGTCTAGGGCCTTGGTCAGTGTTGCCTCGCTCCAGTTGGTCTGTACCCAGGCGTCTGGGTTGTGCCAGTCCCCCACTGTGGACTTCACGTCACTTTGGTCCTGTTGCCATTCCTGGACTGTGCACCTGTTGCCTTGCCGGTTCTGCCAGAGTCCATTCTGTCAGTCAGTTCTCAGTCCATCTGTTGCTCTTACGGGTTCCAGTACCCAGGCGTCTGGGTATCCATTCCTACTCGTGAACCTCCTGTGTTGGCAGCTACCCATCAGTTCTGGGACTGTACCTTGAACCTCTCGGTTGTTGCCAGTTCCTGCCATTTATACATATACTATTACCAATATCCTGATTGTCTTGTCCAGTCATATTTACTGTATCCATTGGTAATATATTCCTGTTCTATATTGTGGGTCTTGGGGCCTACGCTCGTGTATGCACTTTATTCTAATAAAGCTATTTTAACCTTACCATTCTGTCTGAGTGTTCATCAAACAACCATGACACTTATTCACACAAGGTTTTGGGATATTTGGGGTAAATCTCCTTTCTTTCTTTATTTACCCCCAGACTCCCCTGACACAGTGAACAGCCAATTCAAGGAGGAACCTGGATCACCTGCCTGTCTCAGTCACACAAGGTTTGGGGGTATTTTAGGTAAATCTCCTGTGTCCCTTCACATTTCCCCAGAGTCTACCAGACTCCCCTAAGCAAATTGCTGCCCAAAAGACTCTCTAAACCATACATCAATGTCACTTTATTTGTGTATCCTAATTAGCTCACAAATTCTGCTACATCCTTTATCTCTCGGAATCACAGAATGATAGGCTGCAGACACCTCTTTTGTATTATCCCTGGAGGAAAAGAAGGAGGAATTGCCCCATGGAGGTGGAGAACTCAGTTTTATCATTGACTGCAATGCAATGAGCTAGGCTGGAAAAAGCGGTAAATCATCACTTTAGTGAAACATTTCCTACTCTGTGTTAACTGCCATTTTTTGTCTATTTAACTTTCTAGTCAAAAAATTTTGCCCATCCCTACTAGCGACATTGTACATTAAAATGAAAGACAGTAAGTATCCACATGCTCAATGCTCAGTTCAGACCTTGCAGTAACCATTATCAACTAGTCATAAAATGATGTAACGCTTCAGGTTAAAACAGCCATCAAATAAGATGTCTTCACCAGTTTGTGCTTCAAAATACCCTAAACAGGGTACATGTTCATAATGGTGGCTAGTGTGTGTGGTTCCTGAATTTAAGACTGTGTTGTGAAAGCTGTGATCACAACACCTAGCATTTTGAAATCTGGACTCACAATTTAAACCACAATAATGCGCTACATCACTCAAGGTTTGCAATTATTTAAAAGAAGCAAAGATGGAGTAATGTACTGTAGCTGTTAAGGGAGAACATGTAATATTTTTAGTACAGTTGCAGCATGCAGAGAATACTTGAGTGAGCCAGATCTTCAAAGCTGACAAACCCCAACATCCCTTGCAACCCCAGTAGTCCCACCATTGGAATTTGGCAGATGTCTCATTGGGGATTATGCTCTAATGTGAGAGATTGGTGAGATGAGCTCTCCACTGAGAAAATCTATTGGAAAGATGTTTAAGCATGGGTTCCATATAACAAAATAGGTAATGAGGTTCTCTCACCTAATGGTTTCTACTTTGAGGTATTAGAAGAATATATTGAGAAAAGCTATCACAGAGACTAATTAACTAGAGTATTATAGTATTACCATGACAGATATTTGATTGAACACAGCTGGCAACTGTTGCAAAATGAAAAAGATCTACACTGTCCAGTGATATTTATTCTTCTAGCTAAGCTATACCAAGACATACCAAGTCTTATGCGTTCATTATGTTCAAGTATAATGGTCTTAGTAGAAATAAAATCTAAAATGAGTTTGCCAATTAAAATAATCTCAGTAGCAAAAGGTAAAACTATAGAGAGATACAAAAGTCATTTAATAATCTAGAGCAAAACACATTATTCAGTTCATCATAATATATAATCTGTCTCTATTACCAGTTCAATCCAAATGGAAGGAGTAAGTCTTAAATGATACATGTTCTAATCCAAAGTGAAAATTGTCCCATCCCCAGTGCTCAGCTTTTACTTTCATGGTCTCCTCCACTTTTGGTAAGATAGACCAAAAATACAGAACTAAAAAAAAGTGTAGCAATTTTACTAGACACAAATTAAATCACCTAAATCATTGCGCTCTGTAATCCAAAGGAATGTAAGGGCATCTTGGAGCACCTTCTCCAATAACCACAATCCAGTCCTGAGTCCTTCCATAATCTCTTCCTTGGGTTCTTGCAGTTATGGCTCCTGTGGCTTTCCTAACTCCTTTCCTGGAGTAAGCTTACCGGTGTCTTGCCAGGCAAATGTTTTCAGTTTTTAGTTGCTGCTTTGCTATTTACTGAAATCCCAGACCTCCATTATAAAGCTATGTTAAGACTACCATGCCCTTTACCTACCTTATTCCTCCATAGTGGTCCCCCATGTGCCTTATCCAAAATGGCCAACAAGCCAAACAGCAACAATAATCAATTAAGTTAGCTGACACATGTGTAAGTGGCAATTAAACAGTTTTTATTTAGGAGATGACTTGTTTAAGGGAACACTGGGGAGAACTCGCCTACATTTCTAATTAGGTACCCTAGGCCTGTAGCAGCAGTGTGGGCCATAACCTAAACCCAACTGCCTTACACAGAGGGAGTAGCGGAAACATTCAGGCATTACTGCCAGGCTCCAGTGGTAGCTACCACAAACCAAGGAGATGAATTGGTTTTGACAGATTCATTACTGACTGCCTTCTATGATTCCCCTTGACCTCAGTATACTGAAACAACTGCAAAATCTGTAGCCACATTCTATTCATATGCTCCTTCTCCTTCATTTAATCTCTCGCTTTTTAGGTAGGGTGGGATTCTCATGTCACCCTTTTAATAACAGCTACATTTTAAACATGCCGTGTACTGGCACGCTCTTTTGTTTGCAACATTTTTAAAGGATACCCCAGAGCTACTCCACATTACTAAATCCCCTCACTTACCACTCCCCCTTATCCTTTTTTCTACTCCTTGAGCACATTCTCCCTTTACCTTACCTGGTTACCCCCAGCATTGAGTTTATGATTGTTTAATTTTTTCTAAATGGCAGAGATTTCTAAATTGAGTATGTATTGGATGGCACAGATTTTGGTCTTTAAGATTGTTAAGGATGCAGCCTGTATAAATTAAATGCACTGTGATAATGAGCTTTATTTTCCACTTTTATTTTAGATATTGAAATCTGAAAATAAAGAGTAAAAAAAATCCCTCTGAATTAATATTAGCAAGAATAAATAAAATAATCACCCAAATCTCCACTGGTATAAACAAAGTCAAAGATTTGAGTGGTATAAGAGGTCAATATTAAAAGAGCTTTTAGTAAAGAATAAAAGTAGATTAAAGTGATAGTAATGTTTCACAAAAACAGCAGCTCCAATTAATCTTCATAGCAATTGAGCCATAGAGAGTGTTATTTCAATACTGTGAGAGTTGTAGTTCAAGACTAATTGAACAATAAAGTTTCCCCCTCCCGCCCCTTTTACCTAGTGTAAACCCCCTCTCCTCAGATGTGGGATCTGGTCCATAGACCAGACAGCTCACATCAAGGGTCAATATTCTTACCGTGAGAACAATGAAAATCCTGCCCGTCTTGACAGGTTTTTCAGCTTTTTTCCTTATCTTAATTGAAGATTGTCCCTCTCTGCAATCTACCTGGACACTCCTTGCAGCTCTGAGCTGAGCAGTGTAATATCAGTAAAAGGGGCGGGAGGGGGATTACTCTTGTACTACAACTCTGACAGATGAAATAACACTCTCCAAGGCCCAAATACTATGAAGATTAATTAGAGCTGCTTTTATTATGAAACATTACTATCCCTTTAAAGCATGTTCTATATGCAACAGAATAACAACACTTTTTGACTGAAGCATGTTTTATGGGATAAACTGACAGAAGAGTAAAAGAAATTCAAAGTCTTGAAAAATGTTAATGTAGTTATATTAAATGGGGAAATATACCCTGGGAATATGTTGAACATATTGAATATCTAGGTAGGTGTGTTTTACAGAGCATTCAGGTGTTGTGATATATAATTTGCACTGTATCTACAATAGCACATACATAATGATTTCTGATTGTCTGCCTTTAGTTCGCGCTACAGGCTTTAATAGTTCTGATTGTTTCATATGGGTCAGTTGTCTTTATAACATTTTAAACTTATGCTCTCTAGCAGCAGAGTAAAGGGAGATCAAATGCAACAAAAGAATATAACTATACAAAGAACACATGCCCACGTAAGTCCTTCTGTCAATCAAAATAAAAGTTGCTTATTCCGAATGTTAATTTAACGAGAATGTTACTTCTCCAATATGGTGCAATTGGTTTTCCACAGAATTGCTCTTATACTTTGTTTGTATGCTTTATAATGCCTACTTGATTTGTCCAGAAGGATTAAAAGGAAAAGTATGAACTGGATGCTTCGGAATGGGGCTGATGCTTCTCTGGTACTTAAAGGTTTAATAGCACACAGTTAATCATGACTGTATCAGTGCAGTACATCCACCCCAATGAATTGTAGAAATCATCTGGGTTAGAATGACAGGACATTCAAAATACTCACCCCTTAAAATGGTATCAAAAAAGCCTAAATAACATCTAGGAACAGATTTAACCCTCTTGGATACTAGAAACTTTCCTGAAATATTGCAATGCAATGTGTTAGTGAAATATCCAGCATTCAAAGGGTTGAAGTAACCATATCAACCTGCTACTGTAGTACAACTGTTATTGGACTTCACCTTCCATAAGTCTCAGATGGTCAACAACAGCAGGAGAACCAATGGCTCAGACTAAAGGATCTGAACATGTATAGCTTGGAGAAGAGAAAAGAGAGAGGGGGATATGATAGAAACCTCCAAATACATGAAGGGATTTAACAAAATACAGGAGGGAAGTATATTTCATAGGAGTAGAAATGTTAGGACAAGAGGTCATTGTCTAAAACTTGCGGGACAGACACTTGGATGTTATGCAAGAAAGTTTTACTTCACTGATAGGGTGGTAGATAAGTGGACTAGAACACCAGACCAAGTGGTAGAGGTTAATACAGTGACAAAATTGAAAGGGATAGTAATACTTAAATTTTACTATCCCCCATCTTGTAGCCCTTAAAAAACTGAATTAAATGAGCCCAGCGGCATCTCTCAAACCTTTATGGTTTGAGAGATATCCGCTTTCAAAGTTCCCTCTCCCCTGATGTCAGCGTTCTAGCTGACAGCAGGGGAATCTGGTCCCTGAGCAAGAGGAGGCTCTTCAGCAGAGACGAGATCGCATTATGGAAGAAGAAATCCTTCACTGAAATGGTCTTCTACGTGTGCTTGGTTTGCGACCAGACTCCCCTGCAGTCAGCTAGTCCTGTATTAGATTTTCTGTGTTAGTGTAAAAGGCACTTGCAAAATACTTGCTCGATTTCATAATGTTTCTTGTAACACAAAAATACTATAATAGTCTATTGCAATGTTATACCAAAATATTACATGGAAAATAAAATTTAACCATTTGAGGGTCAGATGATTTGGCAGCTCTTCAATGTGTTCTGCAATCCTCAAGGGATATACTGTTGTTAATATCCAAAATACATTTTGTCTAAAAGCCAAAGTATAAATTCCATTTTAACCCCTTGAAATCTAGAGACATCTCCAATGCACTGCTATGCAGTTCTTTGGAGATGTATATAGCATCCAAGAAGGTAACGCTTTGAGTGCCAGTGGGGTACGCAACGCATTGCTTTGCAATGCGTTGTGTACCCCTCTGGCACTCAAAGTGTTAAAGAGAAGTTTTCCTTATCAAAAATGCTCAATTAACTTAACCGGTGCAATTTTAATTACCCTTTACTAAACGTGCATTAAACTTTCCCTGTGGAACAAATTTTCATTGTCTGATTACTAAATAAATCAAACCTACATTCATGTGATAAGTGGAAACCTTTCCTTGACCCGTTCAGACATTACAGTTCTGCACTAATAAGTCTATTTCATAGATATGCCATTTATATGGTTGTGGCCCAAAATAATATCCACGCTCCAATCGACCTTTGCCATATTAAGATCAATTCCAGTTCTTTTTTATTGCTCTGTATAGGTCTAGTTTACGAGCTATCAGCTGAATCATGCTTCCCTCTCTGAACTCTCTTGAGATATTTATTTGCTACTTCATGCTTTAGGAGATTTCACAACCTAAGATATGTATATCTTGAGTCAATACCCAATCTTTTTCTTTATACATGCTGCTTTCAGACCTCTAAACACATTTTATACATGTAGGTTGATCATTATTATTTCCATTTTCATGCGGGCATACTCATATATGCTCTACAATGGGATTGTAATGTGACAAAAAAAAATTAGGGGAAGTAGCACTTTCTAGTAATTCCCAAAAACGTACCTTATTACGGACAGAGAATTGTCATGTCCCTATGAATTTTGCCCTTGTTCATTTGTTCAATAGATAACATTGTCAATCAAACCTGGAAGTTATGTCCATGGTGACAGACATGACAGCCGCTGGCAGCTTTTTAAACCTGAAACAGACAGAGTGCATGGCCCTACTTAACTCTTTAAGGACCTGAGGAGTGGGCGAAGAATTGTGAAGCACAAGTTTTAGGTACTGTGGTCCTGCTAGCAATCATCATATACACCTTTATGTGCATGACTTCCAGGGTTTATTAAAGACATTATCTTTTGAACACAGGTACAAATGAAAAATTCATAGGGGTTAGTAGGATTTTCTGGTCAGACTAAAGTAAGTTGAGAGTTATTTTTAGGAGGTGTTAGTTTTCCTTTAAAGAAGAGAAGACAAATGGCCCTTCCTATATTGAGAATGTAAAGAGATCTGTCTAAATACCTTGTCCATTTTCCCACATATACTTTTCTTTTGCTAAAAAAAAGAGATACCCAGCCCTTCCTTAAAATTCTATACTGCCTCACTGGGCTTTACAGATGCTGACTGATGCTGAGCACTATTCTTAAAGTAGGACACCCACCTTACAATAGTTAGATTACTCTTTATACGCGATTTCTAGTAGGTAGAGAGAAGGGATCCACAAAACCACTTATCTCCAGTCTGTCTGTTATAAATGGAATGCGTGTGTGATCAGTTGAACTTCTCCTCTTTATTAATGCAACAATGTTAGCTCCCTCGTCTACAGAGGAATCCCCAATGACATCCTTATAATTATAGATGATTTTATCACTTTCCAAACTAAAAAGACAGGACAGAGTCTTCCTTTCACAGTTTTTCAAAGGCAGCTTTAGCCACTTCTCTGGGATATACAAGGATTATATATCCCACTCTCATCACTCTGAACATGTTTCAAAACATGGTCATTAACCCTCTAGGTAAAAATATTTCCTTATTGATTTATTTGGAGACAAACACTGCAATTGTGATTATTTGCCTCTAAATTGAATACAGTCCCAGAGTCTATAACTGCGGATCCTCAAAGTGGCTAAAGCATCCTAGGAAGAAAAACGAGAGTGAGACCCAACTCTCTCACTCCCACTTTGGAATACATATTGAAGATTTGCGGTACAACAATTTTCATTAAATATGCACCACTAAGTTATATCTCTCACTCTCTAATCAGGAATCTTAGGGCCATAAGTTCAAAGAAGTAGTGAAATAGTTTTTGTCACTTGTAACGAAGTACAGTGTCGTTGGGCTCATTAATATTTTCAGAGAGTGTTGGTTGTGATCGGAAATACGTCGGTTGTCCTGACTAAAATTGTCGTATATAAAGACAAAAATGTCATATGTAACAAAAAAAGTCTTTACTAAAGACATAAATGTCTTAACTAATGACCAAAATGTCCTAACTAAAGACAAAGATTCTCACATTCAGAACTTCACATTCCCTCCACTTTTTTCTTAATGTACAAATTTTGTCTTTTGCAAGACATTTTTTTTTGTTGTATAAGACAAATTTTCTTTTCCTCAATACGACACTGGAGAATAGTTTAGCCCCGCCCTTGCCCCGTCCCTTTGCCCGGCAATTCTGGAGTTGTGTGGTACACAACAGACATTACTAGTTTTTTATCATATACTCTGTAGAAAATATGTCGTTCATGCATGCAATTACTTATTTTTGTCTTTCATACATTTTTTTTTGTTGTTATCCCTTTGAACTTACAGCCCTTAGTTTTTACTAACAGGAAATTATAAACATAGTAAACACAGAAACATGTCAGAAGGGACCACTCTTAATTTATGTAAAGTATCTGAGACCGCAGTGATCATCCTCTCTCAGTTCCACATAAACTGTTAGTTTAATAGGGGGTGTTGTGAATTCCCTCTCTCCAGTTACTTGAAAGCTGTTTATATAATAAGAGATATAGGGAGGGAGGGGTGAGGGTGTTACAGAGGGGCTAGGGCATTTTAGTTTCAATTATCATAACATAAACCATATAACTATTAAACTATTTTTAAATACAAAATGGCTCATATAATGCATTGGACACTGTAACGGTTTTCAAGACACTCAGACCAGTAGGTGAAATAAAACACAGTTTTATTAAGAACAAAATTAATGACAGAATCACCCTCTATAGGCAGCACTGAGAAGCAGCAAGGAGGCAACAGTAGGACCAATATACAGATATTGACTTAAACAGTACAAGCAGATAGCAGATACTGAGTACAGAGATACAAGGGTTAACACAGTAATCAGTCTCAGTTGTGGTGTTTGGCACGCCCAAGGGGATAATAGGCAGTAAATGGTGGAGAGAACTCAACACCAAACATTCATAATGCTGAGATAACTGTCCAGCAAAGATGAACCTGCAACCCAGAACCTGCTGAACTTGAACAGTAGCCCCCACGGGCGTAATAACAGAGCAAATAGTTTGCAAGAGCTTGAGCCAAGAGCCCCCACGGGCGTGATAACGGAAGCAACTGAATTGCAAGAGCTTGAGCCAATAGCCCCCACAGGCGTGATAACGGAAGCAACTGGATTGCAAGAGCTTGAGCCTATAGCCCCCACGGGCGTAAGAACAGAGGCTTGCACCGAAGCAGCTGAAGCCGTCGCGCCTACCGGGCGCAGTAACGTAACTTCACTACACTGCAAGGAGTGATATGAACCGTCGCCTACAAGGCCTACTGGACTGGCTCAGCAGTAATAGTGGTTGGAGAGAAACGGCTCAAAAAATAGCAATGCTCTGTACCAGACTGGAGGCTCAGAACCGGGAACACAGCTCTGCAAGGGTAAAGGGCTCAATAATAGGAACACAGCTCTGCACGGGTTAACGGCTCAGTAATTGGAACACAGCTCTGCACGGGTTAACGGCTCGATAACTGGAACACAGCTCTGCACAGGTTAACGGCTCGTAAGAGGAGTACAGCTCTGCAATTAAAACAGCTCGGTAGCAGGATCTCAGCTCAGCACGGGTTAACAACTGCAGCCGAGAAGTACAGTAGTTGGGGGAAGTCAGAATGTCGCTGCGGCAACAGCGGGAGCTGAAGCGTAGTCTGGGCAGATGTAACCGGTGCAGGTCATGGAGCAGGAATGTCATACAAGCCGGGTCGAATCACGGAGCAGGTTCTCAGACAAGCCAGATCAGGTCACGAGTAGGAACGTCAGCCAGGCTGGGTCGAATCACGGGGCAGGAACACAGGAACGTAGTCAGAGCAAGCCAAGTCGGTACACCGGAAATCAGGAACGCAGGACACAGCACAGCAAAACTGGCTCAGGAACACCACGAAAGGGCACCTGACAGGTGCCAATGGCCAAGTATAAAAAGGTCACCAGGGGCGGGCCAAACAGGCTCAACCAATCGGAGCGCAGCACAAGTGAGAGTGACAGGAGAGAGATCACTGCACCATGATAGACACCCCTTGGGCTCTCAAATGGTTACGTTTATTGTCTACAAACACTCTTGCATCCTTCTCTTTTGAAGATTTCATCTAACATATTATTATTCAGACAGTATATAAACTTATTAGCAGAGACGTATCTGCTAATTGTGTTTGGTACACATATCAGTTATTTATATTGTATATTTTATTCTAATATACAATGCCTTTAAAAAGTATTCAGACCCACGACTAATTCTCTCATATTACTGAAGTACAAATGGTATATTGTAATTTCCTTCTGTATGCTATTTTATTAAAAAAAAAAAACAACCCTCAAAATCATTGTAAGGTTACACTGGTTTTACATTCGGAATATTTTTAGTAAAAATAAAAATCTTATATATGTTGCTTACATAACTATTCAACCCCTGTTCTGGAGAAACTCCCAATTTACATGGATGAAAGAAACTGCCCTAAGGAGGACCAAAAACATTACCATTGGCCTCCTCCTCTGAACCATTAAAGAAATAGAAATGGCATGATATAAAAGCATATCTGATTATTCAAGATACTTTTTTTTTATAATCTTCTGTACCTGTTGATATTGATGTAGTCTTCTTGCAATTTTATTGCCCTTTTCCGTTCATCACTCATAACCTTCTCAGATCTGAAAGCCTTTCTGGATGGATCACAACGAGGGACAATATTGTGTCAGCATGAAGACATTCAGATATGAGGGAAGAAGCGTGATGTAGAGAAAAGGGATGGGAGGGGGAAACTTTCAAATAAAATTACAAGAAGACTACAAAGATTTTGACATTTACAACTGTACAGAGCATTATAAAAAAAATTATTATGAATAATTGAATATGCCTTTATATTGCGCATTACTGTCTCTTTAAAGTCGCTCTCACACTTTCAGGATAAAAACCCCACTGTTGAAGGATCATTAGTCAGGCTAAAGGAACATGAGGACCAAAGAGAATTCTACATATGTTAGAGATATGTCAGTGATAAAGTAATACAAATACATGGATCACGAAAAGGGTACAAAATAACATCCAAGTGTTTGGATATCCCTGTGAGCAGACTTGGATCAATAATCAGGATGGAAAAGGTTATCACACCACCCAAGCACTGCCAAGAAAAAGCCGTCCCTCATAACACAGAGCTTAAACATGAAGAAAATGTGTGAGAGTAGCCAACAATCACTTTGAATGAGCTACAGAGTTCAGTGCCTGGGAGTAAAGTAATGGTGCATCAGTCAAACATATCAAGAGCTCTATGTAACACTGGCCTTTATGGAAGGGAGGCAAGAAAGAAGCAGTTACTCAATAAGTGTCATCTGAAAGCAAGTCTGTATTGTGCCAGAAAGCATGAGAGTGCCAAAGGTATGATGTGGGAAAGGGTTTTGTGGTTAGATGTACCAATATCAAGCTTTATTTGGCCAAAATTCAAAGCACTATGTGCCGTACAATTCCCTATTATGTTTTAGTATAAACATTAGCACACCACCTTTTATAGTTTAGAATAAACAATTCTCTACTTCACTTGGCATTAGATTAATATACTTTTAAATTTGGTTGTTAGAAATGTCTGCAGTGCTTCAGGAGGTTAGTTTATAAAATAGGTGTTCAGATAACCTTTTTATACTGCACTAGTGCACAGCATGGGATTGCTCATTACTTTATTATCATATAGTTATTGATGAGTAAATGCTTGAGGTTGTCTGTTACAATGCTAAAATTAATTCTACATTTGCCTGACCTAACGTTGCACTCTCTTAATGAAGAAGATATATAGTTACAGAATTTAAAATAATGATCCTATGCCATTACCCTGTTGGCCTAATTAAGAAAGCATATGCCAAAATACAGAGAAATTAAGTAGAAAATAACTAATATATTCCAAGCTCTCCACATTTTACAGACTAGTCTTTTCTGCCATCTGGTGGCTTAAGAATGCATAATACTCCTTGGAAATAGTGATACTGTAAATCAGGGCTGTGCAGTCTGAGGACTAAGGAAATTGTAGTTCTCAAAAGCTGGAGGGCCTCAGGTTTCCCAGCCCTGCGGTAAATAGTTCAGTAATCCAATTATTTGGTAATGGAATGGAGCTGATAAATGCCTTTCTTTTAAAATCTACATTAAAAAATGTTCTTTTCCTCAAATGCACTGCTAAATGTTTTATTATTTCAAAAGTGGTGACTATTTTAGTTTTTTAGTAAAGAAGCAGAGATATTGCTTTATTTGCTTATAATTTGTATTATTTTTATTTTTGCTTAAATTGAACCTTTTAACTTTGCATTAAATATCAGCAGGACCATAAAAAGCAAACCCTTTGACCTCCTTGGACCACAAATGCACTGGCTGCCACTCCAGCCTTGCTCCACAGTCTCAGTGGTAATCACAGAACCACACATACACTGTGTGACACCCCAGCCTTGTTCTGCTGTCCACTGGTGGTCATGTACCATCACATATACGTTCTTCAATTCCAGCCTTGTTCTGCAATCCTACTGGTAATCGCACAACCACACATACACTGTTTTACACCTCAGCTTTGTTCCACTGTTCCCTTCATAGTCACAGAACCATACATACACTGTCTGACACCCCTGCCTTGTTCCACTGTTCCCTTTGTAGTCACAGAACCATACATACAATGTCTGACACCCCAGCCTTGTTCCTCTGTCCCATTGATATTAACAGAACCAGCTATGTATACTGTCTGATACTCATGCCTCGATCCATTTTCCACTCATAGTCACCATACCAAACATACACTGTCTGCCACTCCAGTTTGCACCACTGATCATCATTATGTAAATATGAAATTTAGCAAGCTAAAAAGGTGCAATTCTGCAGCAAACCAACTGCACCTGATTTAATCACTTGAATGCTAGAAAAGTATCCAATGCATTGTGAAACAGTACTTTGGGGACCTCTCTAGCCTTCAAGGCTTTAAAAACCCCATTAATCAATAAGAATGTTTCCTATGGTGCAGCTGGTTTGCTCCAGAACTGTACCTCTTTAGCTTATTGAGTTGAACCTTTAGGGTTATTTACTTTCAGCTCCAAATGGAAATCATGGAAAATAAATCACTGTAGAATCTAGTAATGGTTTTAGCATTGATAAATCCAGTTTGTCATTTTGTACCCAAGATGTCTAAAAGCTTTCTCAAAGCCGTTATTCAGCGAAACGTGCATCAAGGTATAACAGCCTCATACTCAAGCGGACTATTTCTGTCATACTGTGACTATCTGTAAATGCATATGACTGTATGAACCACTTGCTTGATAACATCCATTACAAAATGATTTTTGAGGACCATGTTATCTAAGCTGTCTACCTTTTAAGTGATTACCTTTTGCGGCATTGTGCCAGTTGTGCTTGAGATACACTCTCTTTGTTACTGTACATATGTATATATGAAGTAGTCATATGAACAGTCATATGAAAAAGGATTTTGTTGTTTTTAATTCACCAGTTGCTTTTACATTACTAATAAAGGTTAGATTTTAACTCATTGCTTTTGTTCCATTCTATATACCTTCACCTACATATATGTGCTCATGTCAGTCAGTTTGAAGGTGGATCTGGTGCCATTAAAGGATCACTCCTGTCTTTTGTTTTTGTATTATAAATTATCCTTAGCACATTCCACTCAGCTAAACATTTAACACCTTATATACGCTATCTTGGTGGTGCACCGTCCTGCTTTTTTTGTATCCATGTTTGTACATTTGCAAGGTGATTGCCCTATTCTCTGATTTGTGTAATAATAGGCTAGTAGAAGAACCCATAGTGGAATTTTAAAAGGAACCGTGGAACAAGAGGATGGAGTTGATTTTGTAGGGAATGTCTTAAGGTGTTTAAATGTGGAGCGGTTCTAGGTGACCCAGTGGTGTTGTTTCCTGTGGAGACCACCATGATATGTCTTCAGTGTCAGTACGGATAATATTGCTCCACACTGCTTGGTACTGAGACTAGGGAAGTGTTGGGTCATGAAACAAAGAGAGCCATAAAAATGTCCAATAAAGCAGTTGAAGTAAGCAAGGTTCAGCATTCACATTTGTGAAATATTTCACAGTGGGAATAATGCCAAATAGCTCACAGAGGATCCTGATAAGGATCAGAGTTATTTGTCTAAAATATAACATTTATTAATCAAACGTAAGAACAATGGAGGGGAAGAATACACAATAAAACAGGTGGTACATGTGCTGTATTTACAGTGCAGGCTACTTCACAGATCCAACAAATGATTAATATGAGTATCAGTATATGTTTTCAAGTGCCAGAATTTCACAAACTAGAAATAATTTGCACTTGAAAGTATAATGCCCTGGAGGCACTTAGCCTGGTTCCCTCAGAGCATTTAATACTGCTGAAACCTCACACTTACTTCAGAAGATTAAAGCAAATGTGAACAATGACACTGCCTATTGTGGGTTAGGGTTTCGATCAAATGCACATGTGGCTGCGTGCTTTAGCCTCTTACTGATGGGTTCAGTTGCCATCAAAGTAATTTGCCATATTTGGCACCACTTTCATTCACCTGCACATACATCCAGAGCATATTTAATATAACCAGCATCCCCTTATTAGATTTATAAAGCCCTGATAGCTACAACAGGGCAGAAGTATCTGAGGAGTGCTACAACTAGAATGTATAATCAGGGAGTTCAGAGTGGTACCAAAAGTGCATTTTGCTGCTCTGCATCACCTGCAGTGGTCCAGTCATTGTGTGTCAATATATCTTACCAACTATTTGTGACATCACTGCAAGTTTATATGAAAATCTCTTTATTAATCGCAAGATCAACACTAACACTGATTATTCAGTCATTAACATGGTTGCTATGGGTGCACAGAAGTGAGCACCCATCTTACAAGTGAGACTTGCCTACAAACCATTAAATAGGTCCATGGTATATTTGATTAAATATATAAAACATTGCTAGGATACTGTAAACCTATCTACCTCATATTTATATTGCTTCCCTTTTAGTAAATCATAGGATGAGGCCACTGATTTACAAGTGATCATACATATATATAAATAGTAATGGCATCATGATGTTACCATATCACAATATTCATAAATGGTATCCTCATCAAGAGTACAATATTATCAGGGACACACAAGACCACACACACACTATGGTATCCTTTGAAATTTGTTATGAGAAACTCATTAGCGAGGGTTTAACCAAAACAATAAACTTTAAAAAGGCTCATTTTAAAATGTTTTTTTCCCTATCACTTCTCCCTTCATTTGCCTAATTTCCCAACTCTCCCCATCCCCCACACTTAATATATGGTACACTTTGAAAATTGCTGCACTCATTTTAAATATAGCCTTTATTTGTATTGCTAAAATCTATAAACGCTTAAAAAGTGTTAAAATTCTCACAAATACACAAAGCCAATATTTTGTTTTAATGAATGTAATAGAAGTTAATAATCTGAGATTTTGAAATGGCAAAATTATGAGATAAGGACTGTATCATTAACACCAATCTCGTTATGCACTGAGTGAATGTAGATTGCCTGAGTGTAATCAAACACTATGTGCTTGATCACATTATGTGTGGAACAAAGATTCCCTGTAGATAACAGACCCATCAAAGAAGCTTAGCAAGAAATGGTTAATTATCCACTCAACGAAGCAAAATTGGAAATATTGAACAGTAGAGATAATACCAATCCTGTTCATATATTCTGTTCTACAAGTATTGGTATTATCTCCACTGCTCTGATAATTCCAATTTGCTTCACTGAGTGAATAATTAACCATCTTTCTAAACTCGTCTCTTATCTAAAGGGCAATCTTTGTTCCACACATGAAGAAAAAAATAAAGAAATAAAGCACCTGAACCTGATTGCATAAACCCAAGGGTACTTAAGGAGCTTAGTTCAGCAATATCAATACCATTGAAATATGCTATGCTATAATATGCTATATGCTGTAATATATATGCTATAATATTCATGGCTGTGATGACCAATAACTAGGAGGAGTCAGCATGGTTTCTTCAAGAATAGATAATGTCAAACTAATTTACTTGCATTCTACAAAAGGGTGAGTGGTAACTTCGACAAAGGCATTGCTGTTGATATAATATACATATATTTTGCAAAATAATTTGATACTGTGCCTCACAACAGATTACTGCATAAATTAACTTTAGCTTGGGAGGCGATATGTGTGCATGATTAGCGAACTGGTTAAATTATTTCATTCAAACGTTTGTTTATATGTAAATGTAACTTTTTCAAGTTGGTGTAAAGTGTTAAGTGGAGTACCACAAGGTTCAGTCCTTGGCCCTATGTTTTTAACTTATTTCTAATGATCTTGAAGTGGGTATATTGAAAGTTGTAGCAAATGTTTGCTGATGACATTCAAGTGTTAGGAAATACATACAGAGAAGCATGTTATTTTTCAATGCTGAAAGATGCTATGTATACACTAAATGGGAATCAACTTGGAGAATCCATGTTAGAGAAATATTTATGAGCACTGTTAATGGTATTCAAAATACTTTTGTAGTAAAGAACTCACAAGTGTGATGTAATGGTGATACATTTTAATTGCTAATTGGGAACATAGAATGTATGTATTATGAGTTATTTCACATTTGATGAGGCTCAATTGAAGGAATTGTTAATTTCATAGTGTTGCTTTTTATTTGGTATTGTTATATTTGTGGTGAATAGGATATGTGCTCAGGTCTAACATCTTTTTTCTCCACCAGGGAATGTGCTGTTTTCTCTGGTTTGTGGCACAGAGCTTTTGACAAAAATTTTCTTTACATTTAAGTTTGTTTGTGTGGGATATGGAGTACGTTTTATGATTGGGGTTAAAACTGTCATATCTAATGTATAAGGTTATGTCCATAGGTTTATGATACAGGCATGTCTGTATGATTTTTTTCCTTGATATGGATTGTGGTGTCAAAATGTATGTGTTCGACAGGTTAATGGTTGGGTGAAATTGTTTAAATTTAGCATGGAATTGTGTATGGTCCTGTTCACAGGCAGTCCAGATTAAAAGGGTGTAATTTATTTAGTGGAAGTAAGCCAGTGGTTTAAAGCTGGAGGTGGACAGAAAATCTTGTTCAAGTTTTGCCATGAACAAGTTAGCATATCGGGATAGCCAAAACATTGTCCTCAAGATTGCACCCTAGTATGCTAACTTGATCATGGCAATACTTGAACAAGAATTTCTATCCACCTGCAGCAGCAAACCACTGGCTTATATCCCCTACACAGATGACACCCTGCTAATCTGGAGGGCTTGTGAACAGGACCTTACACAATTCCATTCCAGATTTGCCACTTCCATTTTTAACCTCAACCTAAACTACACTGTCAAACACATACATTTTCTTGACAAAATTATACAGATATCCCTGCATCCCAAACTCATGGACAGACCCTTATACCTCACATATGCCAGTTTTCCCCTTAAACATACCAAGCACTCTATCATCTACTGCTAAGCTATATGATATCATACCATACAAATTCAGTTCAGACACTACAGACAGGAACTAGCATTTCTATTCACAAAGGAAAGAATTCAGAAATCAGGACTATCACCCAAGACTATTAGACAATCAGATACACAGAGCCAATAAAATACCCAGAGAGACACTTTTTTGAATACAGACCACAGGCAGAAAATAACAGGGTACCATTTGTGGTCACATATACTCCCCAACTAGAAGCCCTAAGAAGGATTGCAAAACACTCGCAACCTACCTTCCATAAATATAGTAAACTAAAAGCTCTGTACCGCAAATCACAGAGAATGGCACATTTTGTTTGTGTATTAAAAAGATGTGGGACCTGTCCATATATCCTATGAACCGCAAAGATAAAAATGTATACTAGACAGCAACATTATGACATTAACAATTTCTTTACTTGCGCCTCATTTAATGTGGTATAACTCATAACATGTACACAGTTCCCCACATGAGAATATTTAATTCGTGAAACACATCAGGCATTTAGGTAAAAAATTAGCCCCAATCACCACACATTAAACAAAAGAATAGTTGATGCACTAGTGGGACAGTACTTTTGCGTCCTAATAATAGTTTAAAAATATGAAGGTCATCGTACTCAAAGGGAACTATAGAACACAGAGGGAAATAATAATCTTGAAATTTTAATTAAAGGTTATGTTTGACACATTAAAATCAGGCCTTAACCATAAGATGGGTTTAATGTACCATTAAAATAGAATATCTTTGGATAACTACGAGACAGTGTCTTTCCAACTCCTGAACTAACAGGCTCTTTGTGCGTCTGTGCTAATAAACATTTCCTTGTTCCCTGGAATTTGATCTAATCATATGCATATCATGTCAAATCTATGCCGACTGTATGATTACTAAGTTAACTGCACCCCTCCCCCCATTGTGTATTAATATAATTTATTCTAAATGTATGCATACTCTGTATACATAATTGCATTGATGTTCCAGCTTTATTTCTTAATCTATGCCTGAACAAAGGGCTTTAGTGTCCTGAAAGCCTGAACATTTTGTGTTCTAATTTAGCCATTAAAAAGTTATCACTTCTGCATCACTATTGTGAGTTCTTTATTACAAAAGTATTTAAAGGGATAGTAACACTTCGTTTTAACTTTATTTTATTTTGTAGGCATTAAAAAAACATGAAGAATGATATAAGTCTTATCTCTCAAACCTTTATGGTTTATGAGATATTCACAAGCAAAGTTCCCCTCCCCGCCCCTTTTACCTAGTGTAAGCCATCTCTTCTCAGATGTGAGTCTGGTTGTATGACAGTACAGATAGTTTTTCAGCTTTTTCCATTATCTTAATTGAAGATTGTCCCTCTCTGCAGTCTACCTGGGCATCTCCCTTCTGATCTGGTTGAACAGGGGGGGGATACTTTGTTTGTGAATATCTCTTAAACCATAAAGGTTTCAGAGATAAGACTTATATCATTCTTCATGTTTTTTTAATGCCTACAAAATAAAATAAAGTTAAAATGAAGTATTACTATCCCTTTAAATCCATCTAATCTACTGTCTAACATGGTAACACATTTTTTCCTGGAGTACTGTTAAACAATAGACCTCACAGCAGTGTCACTCAGCCACTGCAAGAGCCTGTAAGATACGATTAGGTTTAAAAATGGATATAGATAAACAGGATGGAAATATAATTTTATCTGTATATAAATCCATGGTAAGCCCTCACCTGCAATACAGAGTACAGTTTTTGGCACCCCATCTTAAAAAAACTGCAGATATGTGCAACAAAAGGAATTGGATGATCTGAGTTATAAAGACTAGCCAAACTAGTTTTGTATACATTACAGAAGGGGTGATATGATTACCATTTACAAATATATTTGAGGTTAATACAAAGAGATCTCCTAGGAACTATTTACCCAGACTAGGAAAAGATTGGATGCATAGCCAGTTCTCAAAAATGTATCAACACCATTCACAGTATATCTTAATATAATACTCACATAGTAAATCAGACCGGTGCTTTAGCCAAAAATGGGTATATAAGAGCTTGCAGGGTTACATTTTCAGTCTCCTCTGCACAGACAACAAAACATTCTTAGTGTTTGCAAATATTCAGAAAAGCTGAATGAAAAAATAAGCTGACTAGAAAAATATTTTAATTATTCATAAAAATAAATAAATAAACAAGAATCAATATATAAAAGCAAAACTTCCACACGAATCATGCTGAGCAAAAACAAGAGGTCATGGAAATTTCAACTAAAACAAAGGCAGGAAATTTTTACAGTAAGAGTAGTAAGGTTGTAGAATTCCTTGCCTTGGGAATCCTTGTTTCCAGATACTGTAGCTGTTTTCAAAACACACACATACAATATATATATATATATATATATATATATATATATATATATGTATATATTATATTTGCATCTCACAATCATCTTAAATAATAATTCACTACCATATGTTTGTCAGAAGTTGTCATGCGCAGTACAGATGGCTGCGCGTGCTGCAGTCATGCGCAGAACAGACATCCAGCGCCATGGCTGATAACAAAACAGTGTGCTCCAAATTCAGACAGTAGTCCTCTATGGTCTAAATTCAGAGCGCCCTGCTCAGTTATCAGCCACGGCACGGGCAGTCTCTACTGTGAATGGCTGCACCACAGCCGTTGCTACCTAGTACTGTGGCCGGTGTACATGGGCTTTTCAACTAGTAATTATATGAAATGCTTGAATGAAAAACCTTCATGAAGGACCTTTGTGTTTATGGCACAAAGGGCTTGATACTAAAAAAAAGGGGAGACAATAGTTTTGAAGGCACAGTTTGGTATTCTCCTGCACTGTGACAAAATACCAACATGTAAAAATGCCCAACAGGAGCAAAATTTGCGACCTTTGGACACAATGTAAACATAGTTGAATTTGGCATTCTATTACATGTGGTGGCTTTATCAAACATTAAGCGGGTTTCATCAGCGCTCCTGCTCAAAGCTGATTGTCTGGGAGGTGCATAAACCCACATCCCAGCCAGTGGAAGCCTGGGAACCATTTTGAACAGAGACTGGCCATATAAAAGCCAGTCTATGTTCATATTTCCTTCATTATGGCTCGGGCAACGTCCTGAGGTAACTGAAGGGGTAGGGGTTCATGCTCAGTTTTCCTGCCACTGGCAGCGTGCAATTTCAAAATTACTATGTTTTGGGGCATTGTGAAGTTGGAAATTGAAGATTTGTCAGCATTTTTTTAATTATTATTGTCATAGTTGCTTTGAAAGATAGAAGATTACAGAAGAAGACTGACAGTGGATGACAGGTAAGTGTTGCAGCTATGTGGTAGGGGTGATAGGAGTAGGGCTAGTATTGTTTAACTTTATTGATATTGTTATGGATAGTGTAGTGTTAGTGTTTGGGATGTGGGCGAGGGTGACTGTGTTTTTAGCTCTCATTTGGCACTGTGTCAGACACTAGAGTTGGCTAGTTTCCTTTGATATTCCCACAACTCACGCTATTTAGTGTGTGTTGTGGAACAAAAAAAAAGGCATTTGGCCTTTTTGCAACCAACACTCGTTGAAGTGGATGCTGGCCAAACAATAGAATTGTGACAGTACAACTGTGTGTGTGTACTGCCCAGAACTCGTGTGGCCCCTAACAACTCTTTTAGGGCCGTGAAAAGTATCAAACCCTAAGTTGGTAAATCCATTCATATTCCTTTTTTTAGCAGTTTGTTGTTAGTATCACCTAATCTTTAATCTGAATAGGTTTTTTCATTGATGATATATTTTCACCAGGCCTATATAGTCTAGAACACTGCTTTCGTAGATGTTGATGTTTTGCCAACATAGCACAGTGGGCATGTACAAAATGCCAGGTACACAACAGTATATACTTTAAAATTGATGAATGAGCAGATTTCATATGTTTATGTCCTGTCACTTTTTACAGCATAACATGTGCAGGCTTGATTTCCAAACCCCACATTTGAAGGGGTCTTTTGTGTTACTTTGCAGACATGATTAGTTATTTGAGGGTAGATATGAATTAGCCAGTCCCCCAGATGCAGTATCCATGTCTGGTTGGAATACCTGGTTTCAATGATAATAATTTCATAATTTGCCAGAAACATATTCCAGAATTTATCAAATATGGACTTCACCTCTCCCCATCTGCTCTCAAACATTCCTATACAATGGATTTTGGCAGATTTAGAATCTCGGACTGCCTTAAAAGGTTGCAATTCTTCTCACTCACAGCTAAATTCCCAATGTTCTTCTCATTTCAAAACCCTATTAAGGTAGCCAAGTTCCTTAAAGCATATTTGTAAATTTTGAGATTTAAATGTGAAGTCTGAGACTGAGCTACAATTTCTGAGTAACTGCAGATATTAGCTTATTGGAATGCTATTTTTGAGAGGAATATAAGTTGTTAGCAGCAACATAAATGTATTTAGAAATCCTCAGATAAAAAATGTTATTTTATCCAGATTAAAAGTATGTGTCAGTTTCAGCTCAACATCATTAATATTGAATTCACTTACAAAGTGAGTGAATTCTTGCATAGATCCCAACCACACAAGTAAACTGTCATTGATGGGCCCACTCCAGAGTTCTCTAGGGTATGCAAACTGTTCTAATAATTCAGTAAAAAAACAGACTGAATAGTTTTCACACCATCCAAGGAATAAACAAGATAATTATCTATTTTTTAAAATGTACAACCTACTGTGCTCAGTGAAACATGCCCGTTAGATTAAGCACCTTGTGTTTGACAGGATCTATTGTTGCTTTAATATTAGGCTGGGAGGAAAATAAATCAGAATATGCAAAAATAATACAATTTTCCACAAAAAATTTCAAGCTGAGCGACATTTTGTGAAAACCCATTATGAACATCATTAACACATTGGATTCTCGAGATGTTTAACAAGAGTTTAAAACAGGATTGTGGTAAGCAAGTAAAACTTATCTGGGGAAGGGAGAACCACTCAACTTCTTTACAAGGTGCTTATAGCCACTTGATTACCAAGGTCTCCAAAGCATTGATCTGAAATGCATTGGAGACGTCCCTAGCTTTCAATGGGTTAACTCTTTCAGTGACAGAAGCTTAGGGAATTTTTTTTAACCCTACTGGCCAGGCATATTTTCAGTATTTTTGCTCTCCATCTGTTTAGGTATGATTCTCGTTGTTAGCTTTCTAGTTATGAAAAGCAATATAGCCTCCTATAGATAGGAGAGAGAGGTGGTCAGTAGTCCCGGGACCTGAACTGAAGAAGACAACCCAGGGGTCTATCTCCCCTTCAAGATGGTCCTTCGCAGAACAGACCTGATCTCCTGGGACTCATTGATTTCTATGAAGGTTTGGGTTCTGTTAGTCTGCAATAACTATGACTCTATGTTTGTAGCCTTCTCAAATTCCCCCCTTTATTTAGATTTGCACTGTTTTCCCCTTCCAGTTCTGCTGTTTATCATGAGTTCTAGATGCGGTGGGGCACCGTCTGCCAAGGCTCTCAGTGGTTGGTCTTCCATTGCATAAGGAGAGTAATGTGAGGTCCACTGAAAAGCACCATGGGAACGTTTTATGTTTGATGGTGGTAGTCTGGCTTTGCCCGGTGGGCCAGGATTGAAGCCACTCGGGAACATAGCGAAGCATAGGCTTATCTGATCTGGATAGAGACTTACTCTGGAAAGGTTTTATGCTTCCATAAATCAAACTATGTTTATAATGAATATGTTATTCGTCAATGCCCATGGCACACTGCTGCCTCCATGAATAGTGGCACCTTTCATGGGTATTCACTGACCCTTCCCCCCCTAATGAACTTTCCCCTTATTATCTGTTACCTATTACCCATTCCCTTTCCCTGCCTTTCTTTCTTCCCTCCCTCCCTGACATGTGGACATTTCCGCTCGCTTGCCATTCTGCATGGAGGATAGTGATCAGGGTGGTCTGTTGATCCGTGGCTATATTGTTGCACTCCTCTATCTTGCCCACGACTCACAGACCATGCCGACCTGGTCTTGTGGAACTTCTAAGTTAACTATAATTGC
Organism: Rhinophrynus dorsalis; assembly: GCA_037306005.1. Lineage (NCBI taxonomy): Eukaryota > Metazoa > Chordata > Amphibia > Anura > Rhinophrynidae > Rhinophrynus > Rhinophrynus dorsalis. The sequence goes on from CM074721.1 coordinate 256,177,641, forward strand.
TCATCTTGCCATCATCCCCCTACATTATGTTATTCGCAGCTAGATTTGCATATGTCTGTATCTTGCCATCATCCCCCTACATTATGTTATTCGCAGATAGATTTGCATATGTCTGTATGTTTATGCTCTGCATTCCTGTATATGGTTTATACTACTTTCGGTACAGCAGCATGCACCCTGGGCATGTATTATGGACTGGTAGATGGTTTGCCTTCTACATCTCCTGCACCGGTTCTCCAGATGCCTGCTGTTTACGTGTCAGATGGTTGCGGGTATGGTCTGTTGATTCGGGGCTTAGTAGTGGTATCATCCCCTCTTGCTTTGGATCCCACACCATTTCTGCATGAAGATGCAGTCGCAGGATGTGAATGCTTGTACCGGCTTGATGGTTGTGCAATGCAAGATCCGCCAGCAGACTGTTTAGTCTCAGATCTTTCGTGCCCGTCCACTATGTCTTGGTACTTTGGTCTAGAATTACTGACCGAGGGCTCTGAGTTTTATTTGTCTATTGTTACTGATATAATTTACAGTCATCAAGATATCATCTACCACTTATATGAGGTCATGTTATGCCTACTTTAATTTAGTTTTCAATTTATCATTCCTTCATTGATTATTGTATAAGTTAATCCCCTGCTACTGTGGGGTATCTATGCTATTTTCTACATTGTCCTTCTGATTTGCAATAATGTATACTGCCTCTATAACTTACCAATTGTGTCCATCTGTACCCCTGTGGCTTCTAATCCATACAATATCTTTCACTTATTGCCCTACTGTGTAGGTTTTATCTCTCCTTCCTACCCTCACAAGTGTCCTACCTTTAATTTGCCCTTTGGCACGTTTCCTGTACTGTATACCTTTGGGAGGATAGCTTTAGTATTGCTATAGCTCTCTGGGACATTGTTACACTTTCTTAGGCTGCCAGGTTCGTGTTACCTCTACATCTATCTGTCAGTCATGTTACCCAAACCACTGACTGGTCTATGACCCCCCGGCCCTTAGGGCAACTCCGTGACTTGCTTACAGCTGGGGTTGACATCCCCCCCAGCTCTCTAAAACGGTTTCTTATGTATTTCTATTTCCTTCTATCTCTTTCTCTCTTTATGTGTCCCTCCTCTCCTCCCAATCCATTTCCTTTCCCCTGTACCTGGGTGGCGGCTTAGGCGTGCAGGTTGGGTGGAGAGGCCACGTACTGACCCGAATTTCATACTAGTTACTTTATGAACGTTGCCCCAATCCCTATGCAAAATGGCACAACAACAATTGAAAATTTTAACTTTTAATGTTAGGGGCCTAAATGCCTCAGAAAAGAGGTCACTGACTCTCAGAGAGGCCTCTCGATTGCGGGATGATATCATTTAGATTTAGGAGACGCATTTTCTCTCCACTCGGCCACCGACACTTACAAACTCCCGCATCCCACATCAGCGAGAGAAAGTGCAAATGTGGGGTTGCCATTCTGTTCCACAGAGATGTCCCCTGGGTGCTGGAGGACAAGGTGGTGGATCCTGAGGGAAGATCCCTTTTTCTTAAAGGTTTGGTTTATGATGTTCCACTCACTCTAGCTTGCGTCTACGCACCAAACGCTAAGGTACCACGCTTTCTTTCTAGGGTTCTGAGACTTTTTGACCCTTTCAAGTCTGGGTCTTTCATATTAGCCGGCAACCTGAATGTCGCTGTTGATCCAGACGTAGATACATCCTTGGGAAAATTGCCTTACTCTTTTGGCACCCTCCGCGCACTATGCCCCAGACTAGCTGACTCGCATCTTTGTGACGTTTGGAGGCTACAGAACCCTACAGTGAAAGACTATTCCTACTATTCAGCACTTCACTCAACATATTAGTGCATTGATTACCTTCTCGTGGATCACTATCAATTGCACAGTGTTTCTCGGGCAGATATTGGACTGATCACACTTTCTGACCGTGCTCCTGTGTCTATTACACTTCTTCTTCCACAGGTGCATAGGGGCAGACCACCATGGAGACTTATCAACCAATTCCTATCAGACACTGAGATTGTGTCCTCTTTGGAGTCTCTTTTATCTACTTATTTAGATACAAATTGTTTGCCGCTCGTTTCAGCTACCTCGGTGTGGGAGGCACATAAGTGCATCATACGTGGATACCTCATTCAATTAGCTTCCCATAAGAAAAAAATGTCCTCCTTAGGCAGATACAGGAGAAGTAGACTGTTCATAAAGCCACCATGTCTCAGGATGTTTTCAGAGAACTTACAGCAGCCCGCACTTCCTTGTCTCTTCTCTTGCGTAGTAGAACATTTAAATCATTTCAGTGGTTCCATTTCCAGAGGTTCCTTAAAGGAGATAAATGTGGCAAAAACTTAGCCACACTCGTTAAGGTCTGACAGAAGATGAACTATATACATAAAATACATAACTCCGAAGGCAAGACCTGTCATGCCTTTCCAGATTTGGCAGATGCTTTCCAGAACTTTTATCAGGCTTTTATCAGGCTTTGTACAACATCCCCACTTCCCACAGTTACACTAATTTGGAATCTAGAGATCCTGTGATTCGTAGTTTCCTCCAGGCTTCAAGATTGCGCCCTATCTCAGACGAGGTAAAAGTAGCTCTGGACTAACCTTTCACAGCACAGGAATTGTCTCTTGCACTTAAGTCTACCCCTAAGGGGAAGAGCCCAGGCCCTGACGGTCTGACTGTGGCGTATTATAAAAAAATGTTCACACATTCTTCTCCCACATTTTACAACCACTTGTAATCAGATTGCTGGGGGCTGCCCCTTCCCCAGGCAATCGCTAGAGGCCCATTTCACAGTATTGTTAAAACAAGAAAAAGACCCTCTTTCCTGCGGCAATTATCGCCCAATTTCATTACTTTACACTGATGTTAAATTATTCACCAAGGTTATGGCTAACAGACTCAAACGTTTCCTTGCCTCCATCATCCATCATGATCAGTCGGGCTTCGTACTAGGCAGAGAAACTAGAGACAATGTAGCCAAGGTCATAACACTCTTACACTGGGTGGTGCAGAGAGGGACCCCTGCCATATTCTTGTCCCTTGATACCAAGAAGGCATTTGATAGAATTAACTGTCAATATCTCAAGGGAATGCTTCTACCCTGGGTTTTGGACCACAAATCCTGCGTTCAGCACGCGCTGGTTAAACTGAATGGTTCACTGTCAGATTCCTTCAACATCAGTAATGGAACTAGGCAGGGGTGCCCTCTCTCGCCCATCCTATTAGTGCTAGCCATGGAGTCCCTCCTGCAGACTATTAGACTGACAACCTCCATCCAAGGCCTCCATTCTGTACCTCCTGAGTCATTTCAGCCAAAGCAAGCTTGCTTCGCAGATGACCTACTTCTAATGCTTTCCTCCCCCACCACTTCTATATAACCTCTCTTGAATCTACTGGATAGCTTTGGTGAATTGTCCTTTTATAAGGTCAAAATGTCTAAGTCTGTAGCCATGGCATTGAATCTGGATTCTACTCTCCAAGAGGCTTTGTGTGTTCATTTTCCCTTCCATTGGACCTCCCAATTTATTTGCTATTTAGGGGTCAGTCTAACACCCTCTTGCTCTGCATTGGCCCGTGCTAACCTTACTCCCTTAATAGAGTCCATTAAATCCGACACTATGAAATGGTCACACTTGTTCGTTTCAGGCTCACGTAAACCTAACAAAAATTATTTGCCTTCCAAAAATCTTATATATTTTTAATACTCTGCCTGTCCGCATTCCCGCGTGTTATATTACAGCTTTACAGAACCTTTTTATCCTCTTTCATATGGAGACACAGGAGATCCAGATTACCTCTACGCATCCTTCGATCCGAGATGAAAAGGGGGGGCCTGGGGGTTCCAGAACTGCACACATACTACGAAGCTGCCACGCTGGCTTATCTCACTGATTTATCCAAATCTCCTACAAAGGAATGGGTCTCCCTTGTTTCTAATCTTGCCTTCAGTATTGATCTGTGGCACTTTTGTTGGTTTGATCCAGCATCCTTCCCTCCTACTTGTCGTGTCCTCTTGGCGATCCCTGAATTTTTCTATGTCGCTCCTTCCATTTCCTTCAGCGAGGATGCCACTGTTAGGTAATTGTTACGGTTTTCTGACACTCAGACACTGGTATCGTAAAAACACAGTTTTATTGAAAATAAAATGAATGAACAGCGCCCCTGGGGGCCAAGAATGGTAACTGTGAGATACAGGCCCAAATATGTCTAACAGAGTAATCAGCACAGATAAGCAAATACACAGGGTTAATGTGGAGAAAATGAACTAGATTAGTGAACTGATTGGCCAATGCCCAGAATAGATATCAGTCTCTTGATGGTGAAGAGAAGGGTTTATTGTGTGACTGAACTAATCACTCTCAGATACCTTTGCAAATGAACGCCCAGATAGACCAGCAAATGCCCAGAACCGAGCCTATACCACCTTAGTGGAATAATCTGGAGTAGAGTCACTGCGAGAGTAGACCAGAATCGGAATTGCCCTTAACCTTGTCACGGAAATAACCCTGCTTATGCCAACGGGAGAAGAGCCGTACGCACCCCTCGGGTGCCAGAGCGGACGAATCACTGCACAAGCGATAGGGAGCCAACGGAATAGTGATACGGTAGCAACACAATGAGCGCTTAAGTGACCTGGACCAGAACACCTCACCGGTGTCCAGCGGAGCACAAAAGCAAGTGCAAACAGAGGTACCAACGCCAGACGGCGCGGTTGCAGTGTTAACAGCACCAGAAAGACTACAGCTCTGCTAGTGCTAATAGGTAGGCACGGTCAGGAAGGCACAGGCTCACTCAGTGTTAACAGGCTTGAATGGAATACACTGGCTTGGCAAGTGAAAGAGTACAGGCTCAGAGATCTGAGGCAACGGCACAGCAAGGGTTAATACTGGTTTTACGAGGGTACTTAGCTCAGTAGTGCTTATGGGGCAGGCTCAGGCAACCACGAAAGGGCAACTGACAAGTGCCCACAACCCAGTATATAAAGGAACATCCTGGGCGGGCCAATCAGCTTCCTCCAATGCACAGGTAACCCAGCAAAGATTGACAGGGAAGCACGGGAACCGTGATAGTAATCCAGCATTCCCTCCTGGTATGCCTGGAGGTTCCTTGACCTCATGGGGCAAGTTGAATATTAATACTCTTTGCGACATCATTCAGGGGTCTTCCATGCTGACCTTTGAGGAATTGGTTAGAGATAGGAATGTTCCGGCTTCGCATTTCTGGCAATACTTTCAACTATGTCACTTTGTGTAACCGCTACCAAGCCCCGTCATTTCTTGGAGTGGGAACAGGGACCTAGCCTTGTCAATAGACCTACCTCAATGGCTAAAAATTTGGGAATCTCTTCTGAAATTCTCTCCAGACACCCTACCAGGGAATGCAATTACAACCTATTCGCTAGGTGGTATCGCACTCCCCATTCTCTGGCGCAATTCTATACAGATTTTTCTCCTCTATGAGGAAGGACCGATACGGGAACTCTACTCCACATTTTCTGGGATTGTCTTGGTGTCTCTCACTACTGGCGTGAAATACGGTCTGAGATGCAGGTTATTTTGGCAATGGAGATTAATCTTTCTCCTTCCCAGCTTCTATTTGGATTACCATTTCTGGAGGCTCTCGACAACTCTGCGGCTCTCAGGCCACTCTTTTTTCACCTCATCGATGCTGCAAAATATATTATACCACTGCTCTGGAAATCATCCCCACCCCCCACGGTGGCCAAGTGACAACAGCGAGTGGCTCACATATACGATATGCACATCATATGCCACATGTTTATGGGTGCTAGCTCTGAGACTCCAGCAGGCAGGATCAGATGGTCACACTATACTTCTGCTAATAATAATTCATTCTTGTTCTTTGTGCCATGTTGCTTGTTTCCTTCACCCATCCTGTTCCCACTGTCCTCATGTGTTGAGATGGCTTGGCTCTATCTGAAGGAGCCAAATGCTTAATGGATTCCTCTTCCGGCTTCTTCTCTGATGTGACATTGTCGGGTTGCCATCCAGGTCCCCCCGCTCCCCTCTCCTTTCTGCTCTTGACTTTCTTTCTTACTCTCTTTATTTGTCTTTGACCTCTATTACGCTTTCTTCTATTCTTCACTAATTCTCTCTCTATATAACTTGATGGGTTTAATAGCCTATTACTACAATAGCGTATCTCCCTTAAAGGGATAGTAACACTTCGTTTTAACTTTATTTTATTTTGTAGGCATTAAAAAAACATGAAGAATGATATAAGTCTTATCTCTCAAACCTTTATGGTTTATGAGATATTCACAAGCAAAGTTCCCCCTCCCGCCCCTTTTTCCTAGTGTAAGCCATCTCTTCTCAGATGTGAGTCTGGTTGTAAGACCAGACAGATAACAGAAGGGGACAATTTTCTTTGTATGAAAACAATGAAAGCCCTTCCCCCCTTGACAAGTTTTTCAGCTTTTTCCCTTATCTTAATTGAAGATTGTCCCTCTCTGCAGTCTACCTGGGCACCTCCCTTCTGATCTGGTTGAACGGGGGGGATACTTTGTTTGTGAATATCTCTTAAACCATAAAGGTTTGAGAGATAAGACTTATATCATTATTCATGTTTTTTTAATGCCTACAAAATAAAATAAAGTTAAAACGAAGTATTACTATCCCTTTAATGGTACTCAAGTCCTATGGGACATTACTGCATGTTGTCTTCCCATCCTACTCATCGTTACAAGGCCACAAATCTTATCTTACACTCCTTGTGAATACCTAATGTGGCCCATATGAGAATATACTCAGTACTATGTTATCAATGTACTCTGCTATATGACTCAATGTTTTCTAGTTCTGTGTTTTTACAACACTTACTTGTAACCAGTTCTTTGTACGATACATTTCATTTACAATATGGCTCTGTACTATCTGAATTTTTTCAATAAAAAAAAAAAGAAAGAGATATAGCTTTTTTTCAGAACAAATCCATCATTTTCACAGTACCTGAGGATTACTGCATTTTACATTGTGAGACAAGCTACAATGTATAAACATAAAAAAGTAAAAACAAATGTACGTGTTTTGCTAATATCATAAAGTAAATATCAAAAACATTTATGTTGGTTGTGAAAATTTCAATTACTTTTTAAAAAGCCCTGAATACAGGAGTAAAAAGACACCAAATATGTATAATATAACCTATATCCATGGCCTTGTATTTTTGACTTTATGAACTAAAACACATTTCAATGGTTACATGGTAAAACAATCCTAAAATAGCTAAATCAAACTATATCAAATTATATATTTCCTGAAAGTAGATTTCCCACTGCAACAAGTGAGGGGTTCCTTGACTTCCTATCCCTAATATTGTGTTCACAAATGTTTCCAGAATGTGGAGCTAAAGGAAAAAAAATAAGCATTTTTTTAAATTTCCACTCCTTCAAATGTACTGAAATCTTTGATAATGAAGGAATGTCCTACTGCTTTCATTATCGACTGCTTGTTCAAGAAAAATTATACTCCCATTGGTATGTGTTGGTATACCTTAGGGAGTGGCAAAAGCCCATACACTATAACCCTGTGGCACCATTCAGGTTAAAAGTCCCATTTAAATCAGTGGAAAATGTGGGGATATGTATTTTTCCCCTAAGGAGCAGCTGGTGTTCTCCAGAGTTGCTCATGTTTTGGTTCTGCATAAGGCCCCTAATGTCATATGCATTAAGTTCTGGAGCAAACCAATTGCACCACAGGAGAGAAAAGAAACTCCCACAGATTTACTTGGGTTGTTTATCTCTTTGACAGGTAGAGAGTTCTACAGTGCATTTGGGAAACAATGTGCTGCAGTTAGTCTTCCCTGAAATTGCACCTTGAGCTTATTTAATATGTCCCCTAGTTCCTAGAATTTTGTAGATACATTATTTTATATGATACATTTCTAAGATTTCTATAGATTTGCTAATAGCAAAGGCTGAAACGAGGGAACATTTTTCATATTTAACTCCGACCCACTGAAAACTGCCCCTCTGAAGGAGAGGAACATTTGTTTTCATGTAAAAATTATAAACAAGCTGAAGATTACCTATGTGTAGCATTTCCAACAATGCTCTGCCTTCCATCTGCAAGTATGAATTGTCAGCCTTGATTTATGTTCATTAATCACAGGAGCAAATACAAGTGAGCACAGTTACTAGTTCCAAACTACAGTGGAAAATTGTTATTAATCATTGTCGATTGGACATTTAACTCCCGCACTACTGAATGATGCAATGAAACACAATGGTATGGTGTCTGTGTCCATAAGAAGTGATGGAGTTAAGCTTCTTGTAACTGTTAAGAAAACAGATTGTGGCCAAGAGCAGTGAAAGAGAAAAGCCAGCAGTTCGTCCATAATTGGCAGAGATTCACACACAAAAACAGGTAAAAAAATTATACCAGTTTTGGGAGATGGGAAACCAATTATGCAAATGCACAGACATTTACCCTGTCAAGCATTTTATTTCATGCTACACTCATGAGCCAATTTAACAAATGATTTTAAAGGGTTGACATGGATGTTACCCCAGCATCCTGAATCCGAAGAAATAGCTTACGTTTTTTTATTTATAATTGACTCATTTTAGTAAGAGTAACACTAATCTTATTTAACATACTCTTCTAAAAGGATTTGTGTACTAACTGTATCTGTCTTGTTAACATATTGCTAAATTTCCAGACACTAATGCATTGCATCTAATGCCAAGGGTAGTCACAGAGCATATGCAGTGCCTTGCAAAACAATTCACTCCTCTTGGCATTTTTATTATTTTGTTGCATTACACCCTGGAATTGAAATAGATTTTAATTTGGATTTCATGAAATGGACATACACAAAATAATCCAAATTGGTGAAGTGAAATGAAGGAAATAACTTGTTTTAAAAAATTCTAAAGAACAAAAAATGGAAAAGTGGTGCGTGCACCACCTTTGCTATGAAGCCCTAAATAAGATCTGGTGCAGCCAATTACCTTCAGAAGTCACATAATTAGTTAAATAAAGTCCATCTGTGTGCAATCTAGGTGTCACATGATCTGTCACATGATCTCAGTATATATATATATATATATATATATATATATATATATATATATATACATACCTGTTCTGAAAGGCCCCAGAGTCTGCAACACCACCAAGCAAGCAGCACCATGAAGATCAAGGAGCTCTCCATACAGGTCAGGGACAAAGTTGTGGAGAGGTACAGATCAGGGTTGGGTTATAAAAAAATATCCCAAACTTTGAACATCCCACGGAGCACCATAAAACTCATTATTAAGAAAATGGAAAGAATATGGCACCACAACAAACCTCCCAAAACTCACAGACCAGGCAAGGAGGGCATTAATCAGAGAGGCAACAAAGAGATCAAAGATAACCCTGAATGAGCTACAAAGCACCAAAGCTGAGATTGGAGTATCTGTTCATAGGACCACTTTTAAGCCAGAGCTGGGCTTCACTGAAGAGTGGCCAGAAGAAAGCCATTGCTTAAAGAAAAGAATAAGCAAACACGTTTGCTGTTCGCCAAAAGGCATGTGGGAGACTGCCCAAACATATGGAAGATGGTACTCTGGTCAGATGAGACTAAAACTGAGCTTTTTGGCCATCAAGGAAAACGCTATGTCTGGCACAAACCCAACACCTGTCATCACCTGGGGAACACCATCCCCACAGTGAAGCATGGTGGTAGCAGTATCATGCTGTGGGGATGTTTTTCATCGACAGAGACTGGGAAACTGGTCAGAATTGAAGGAGTGATGGATGGAGCTAAATACAGGGAAATTCTTGAGGGAAACCTATTTCAATGTTCCATAGATATGAGACTGGGACGGAAGTTCAACTTCCAGCAGAACAATGACCGTAAGCATACTGCTAAAGCAACACTTGAGTGGTTTAAGGGGAAACATTTAAATGTCTTGGAATGGCTTAGTCAAAGCCCAGACCTCAATCCAACTGAGATTCTGTGGTATGACTTAAAGATTGCTGTACACCAGCGGAACTCATCCAACTTGAAGGAGCTGGAGCAGTTTTGCCTTGAAGAATAGGCAAAAATCCCAGTGGCTAGATGTGCCAAGCTTATAGAGACATATCCCAAGTGACTTGCAGCTGTAATTGCTGCAAAAGGTGACTGTACAAAGTATTGATTTGGGGGGGTGAATAGTTATGAACGCTCATGTTTTCTGTGTTTTTGTCTTATTTCTTGTTTGTTTCACAATAAAAAATAATTTGCATCTTAAAAGTGGTAGGCATGTTGTGTAAATCAAATGATACAAACCCATTTTAATTCCAGGTTGTAATGCAACAAAATAGGAAAAATGCCAGGAGGGGTGAATACTTTTGCAAGGCACTATATATATATATATATATATATATATATATATATATATATATATATATATATAGTGTAAAGGTGATCCATGGCAGAATTCAAGACACGAATACACAGCATCTACTCAAAGGCCAAGGTACCTCTCACAGTGGGAGATCAACGTAAATTAACAATTTTATTTATTACAACATTATTAACAATAATAATAATACAATATTTTATTCATTGAACCGTAGACAAAAGGCCCAATAACAAGATATGTCTTTAAGATTTCCCTACTCAAACACAGGTTGGTTAATCACAGTCAATTATTTTGTAATAGAGAAAACACAAAAGATAGCACCAACAGCAGGATATTAACAGGTATTACACTCTAAAAGAGAGTGAAGGGTCCTAGTAGTCTGAAGTAATCATACATAAGAAAAAAGGGGAGAGAAAAGAAACTACTTATATGGCACTCATATCTCCCCAAAGTTAATAGTCAGGAAATTATCAGAAAATCACTCTATGGTCAGAATATGATAATTGTAATGTCATGCTTAAAACATAACTTTCATTAGCAACAACAACATAATCAAAAACTTAAAATCAATTAAAATAATCCAGTGTGTGATATGGGAATATCTCTATGCTAAAGGTTCTCAAATTCAAGGGTATTGTATGAAATATTTGTTTCCTCCGCAGGCTATATGCTAGTCAGCCATTAGAACCCTGCACGGTATTCAAACCATGAGTCAATCACATCTAATATACTCTATGAATACTGGTAGTGAAATGATCAACGTTGGCAATCTCAGGAATTTCCATAAGACATAACCTACCCTCTACACCGGCTATCATACCCATGATGAGCAATGCTGTGTCAGTAGTGTAGGGAGCCACTCATTTACTATTGTCAACCCTATATGTCGACCAGTATCCCTATTCTATTCATATCAGTCACACTATATCAAATTATGTTAATTGTAAATATAATAGATTGCTATTACTTAGCATGCTGTGCATCAATTGGTTCAATCAGTTATCAAACACACTTAGCTCGCTAAGTCACAATCAGTAATATTAAAAAGGCTGGCTGTGTCTAAACACTAGGATGTCCTCAAGTTGGAAAAATCCTAAAGACAGGACCATTTAGTGGTTGCACATGTTGAGAACCATTGATCTAGCGAAAGAACGTGAACAATTAAAACAACAGGTGGGAGGGCAGGAGTTGGACAAATGGACGCCATGTTGGGGAAAGTGATCTCAAAGTTATGTTAGATGCAAGGTCCATTTCAGATCAGTTTTGTGTGATTTATAAGATAAAGCAGTTGGTCCAGATAAATTGAGAGAGCTTGCTTGCAATGGTAAGGAAATAGTGTAGATGATGTTAGGTGGTTTACAGATATGCATTTCTAAAGAAATGAGGTCCATTTGAAAAGTAAAAAGGTATAAAAAAATATTTTAGAATGGGAGGATACTAGTCCAGTTAATGTTAAACACAGAGAACCTTAGGAATGGCCGAAATGTTTGCCATGAAAAGAAAATAGGGGGCAATGGGCCTGTTTTGCGTCCAGCAGGAATTCCCAAGAAAAGGACATTACAGCGGATATCTTCCAACATACAACATCCTGTTTCATCTCCTGCAGTAATTCTCTCTAAGAGGTTGTTTCCTCCAAAATCTTTTTGCAGCAAGGAGAGGTGAGTAAATGTGTATGAGATTGCATGCTTCAAGTGTGTGTGCTAGAAGGTTAAGCTCAAGAAATCAATGAACTTAACCTTCCTCCCATACAACGCATTGGATTTGTGGTATTGTCCTTCCTATGAGAAAGTATATGAAATGTGTCCCCTTATTAGACTGAAACTCCCACATGAAGAGAAACACATTTTTTCGGCCATGCCTAGAGAACAATATCTTATTTTACTAGTCACAGACAAGTGTAATGTGAAATGTTGTATATAACATATATATATATATATATATATATATATATATATATATACATATATAGATATATATCAAGGCAAACATTTCCTTATTCAAGTTATTAAAAAGGTGCCCGTTATAATCTGGAGAACTTTAACTCCATGATCCCCCATTGATTTGTTCTCATTAAAGCAAACCTGTATGTTGTCCTAGTAATTTTTAGGAAAGTAAATTGTTTTTTGAGAATTGTTTTTAATCATTGTATTGTGGTGACACATTATGCTAATGCCCTGATTTTTCCACCACTTGGGGCTTAAACCTTTGAGTGCCAAAGGGGTATGCAAATCATTGCTCTGCAATGTGTTGCGTACACCTATGGCACTCAAAGGGTTAATTGGAAATCGCTTCTAGGTGTGCAGAGAGGACTATGGTCTGAATTCCGATCGCCCCTCTCCATATCAGCCGTGGCATGGGCAGTTAGTCCTGCTCATGACTGCAGCACATGTAGCCGTCTCAACTGCGCATGACGGCTTCTGACAAACATCCTTAGCGAATTATAATATAGGATGCATCACACTTGTATATTCCCTTTTTACAAGTTTGTTTTTTGCATGTAGAACATTATAGCATTAAGGAAGCTGAATACAGCAATTCTGAGGCAAACCAACTGCCCCACAGGGGCAAATTAAAATTCCCCAAATTCTTATTTATTTAAATTGGACTTTTAAACCATTGAGTGTTGGAGGAGTCTTGGGAAAGCATTGTCCACCTATTTAACGTTCAGGGGGTTAAAAGCACCATTTACATCAATGGGAATTGTTTTTACCCTATGGTGCAGTTTATTTGCCCCAGAATTGATCATGTACTACTTGGGTGCCAAAGAAGTACCCAACGCATTGCAAAGCAATGCGTTGCATAACCTTCTGGCACTGAAAGAGTTAACCCCCCTCTATACGAGCCTTTATAATGGAAACTCAGACAAAGGCACATTGTTTCCATCCTTTTTTTACTGCTTGCTTTATGTGGCTGATATATTGTGTGCACTAGTGGTAAACTTTTGCTAGAGGCTGTTAAAGAAAGTAATTGGATCAACTTTGTTTTTCAATATGGCTGGCAGCCTACAAGCCGTAGACTGCCTATAATGGCTTTGAGACACAAAATTGTGTTTCCACTGGCTATGAAAATGAAGGAATGCTATAAAACGGACTGACAATATAAATAAAGTTTATGGAACATGCCAATCAATTATATTTAACCCATTAATCATATTTACTCACCTGATAACTGAGAGACAATAACAGATATTGCAGTGAAGTAAATGTTGCTCCCTACAACATTTCTCTATCAAGGTTTGATATCTAATGTGTATTATATCTGGTACTACATATATCATATTCAGACATTAGTTAGCTATTGTGTATTTGGTTAACTATTATATAGCTATACAAATAGCATTTAGCATATACAGATTGATGTTATGTCTCTAAAATTGAAGGAAAACATTTTGTAATCATAAAATTGAATATAATATAATTCATTTGAAACCTATAGTAAGTCATTAGGTGTTTCTTGCCCTAAATTCCTGTATATCATGGTAATAATTTCTCCCTCTCTATAGTGTGAGAGGTATTTACTAAGAACTAGATTAATACTGAAATAAATCAACTGCACCATGAAGGAGATTCAAAATTCCTATTGATTTAACCCCTTAATGGCCAGGGTCTTTGGAAGTAACTTTTCCTTAAGGACCACTTTGGTCTTTCCGACTTGCTGGTACACGTGGCCTCTTGTGTGTATCGGTGCGCCGCATTGGGGACTGAGGAGACCACTCCAGTTTTGGAGCGGTCAGTTTTACATAGTACTCCCGGAGGAGTGATGTAAGTAAAATGTATGTGATGTGCTATAACTGTCACCAGTCCTTAAGGCAAAAAATGTGTGATGGTCATAGCATGGCACACGGTCGTTAAGAGGTTAAATAGTGTTTAACCCCTTGAATGCCAGGGAAGTCTCCAACGTATTGCACAACAATATGCTATGGAACTGTCTGGCATTCAATCTTTTACAAACCTGATTTAAATCAATTGAAATGTGTATTTGTCCCTTGTAGTACCGCTGATTTCTCCAGAATGATACCAGTTTTCTTAGTGCATTGGCCTGTAGATGCCTGTGAGTCACCTTGCCTAAAACATGGACTCCTTGCAGAACAAACCATGAAGTGGACATCACACACTAGGTAGAATGGAACCAGGTAAATGCAGGGATAGCTACGAGAACACAAAACTGCTTTATACTACTCATCAGTCACCCAAGCATAGATCTATAAAGAAGTATTTGCAGCAGAGATAAAGGATTGTCTCATTATTAGATGTCCAACTTTGTCTGCCACCTAATTTCTTTAACTGGCCTCTTCTAAAAGATGTATACTACTACAAAACTGTATAAGAAACATTGCAGTATTTGAGAAGCTGTGGACATCCTATGGCTGTCAAGCTGTCATTTGATTACAACTCCCATCATTCTTAGGCAGCCAGAAATGGAATTATAGTCCATCAACAGCCAGGGCCGGATTTACATCTCAGGAGCCTGTAGGCACAGATATCTGAAGTGCCCCCCCCCCCCGGCCATCTCCATAATGCTCCAAATCTCCATATTGCCCTCACATTGCCCCCCAACACCTTCACATTGCACCCCATCAGCTCCACATTGCACCCCATCAGCTCCACATTGCCCTTATATTGCCCCATCATCTCAACATTCCCCCATTCAACTCCATATTGCCCTCACATTGCCCCATCAGCTCCACATTGACCCCATCAGCTCCACATTGCCCTCATATTACCTCATCTCAACATTGCCCTCACATTGCCCCCCATCAGCTCCACATTGCCCTCATATTGCCTCATCATCTAAACATTGCCCCATTCAGCTCCATATTGCCCTCATTTTGCCCCCCATCAGCTCCACATTGACCCCATCAGCTCCAACTTGCCCCCACCATCACCATGTTGCCCTCACATTGCCTCCCTCCCATTGTCCGTTTCCTACTTCACTGGCAGATCTGTCGTCTGTGCCTCCTTTGGCACGTCAGTCCTGTAAGTGCTGGAGCTCCCGCGCGGTCTCCTATTCAGGAATGCAGAGCGCTGGGAGATGATGTCATCTCCCAGCGCTCTGCATTCCTACAGAGCCGATGAGGGAGCTCAGCACTTACAGGACTGTGCCAAAGGAGGCACAGACAACAGATCTGGCAGGGAGGTAGGAAATAGACAACGGAGGGGGGTGCAGTGTGAGGGCAACATGGAGTTGGAGTTGGCGCCGGCGCAGTCAGCGAGGTGGCAATTTTTTTTTATTTTTTATTTTTTAAAGAATTAACAAAAAAAAAAAATACAATTGGCAGGCGCCCCTCTGTGGCGTGCGCCTGTAGGCAGGTGCCTACTTTGCCTTATGGCAAATCCGGCCCTGTCAACAGCTGAACAGATATGGCCAGATGAGGATAATGAAAATTCTACCCAACACAAACTGGAGAGTCAAAGCTTGTCCAATCCTGATCAAGGATTGCAGTGATTAATGTGCAGCCCTACAGTATACATTTTCATAAACAGGGCAGTTGCTAAGTAATGGACAAGAAATCTAAAGCCCCAGGTTGTATATCTTGTGCTGACATCAGCTTTCAAAGTTACAGACGGAGATCACAGTTCATAGACTGTTCTGCGGCTCTTCAGAAGAGCCAGGATCGTGGTAGTTACAAAGTAAAACTTCATCTGAACGGTCTACAACATGTGCTTGCAAACCAGGCACATGCTATAGACCGTTCAAATGAAGTATTTCTTTGTAACTACCGTGAACACGGCTCCGCTGAGGACAGTCTATGGACTGCGATCTCCGTCTGTAACTTTGAAAGCTGATGTCAGCACAAGGGGAGTGAAGTGGGAACATTGCAAACTGATATCTCCCAAACCATAAAGGTTTGGGAGATCAGAAACGGCGCAATTAATTTATTTTTTAAGTATCTACAGAACTAAATCTATTGATGTTAAGTATTACTATTACTTTAAGTTCTATCTTTGTATTATTCCTACCACTAGTTGGAGTTTTTATAACATTTCATGCCCTGACCCACAAATGTGTTTCACAGCATTTAAATGAGTTGATTATCCTATATAATAATTCGGTAATGTATGTTTGTCAGAATTGGTCATGCGAAGTACAGACGGCTGCGAGCGCTGCAGTCATGCACAGTAGAGACTGTCCGCGCCGTGGCTGATAATGAATTCAGACAGTAGTCCTCTCTGTACACTTTGTGTGCACAAATAGGACTATGGTCTGATTTCGGAACTCCCTGCTCCGTTATCAGCTGCGGCGCAGGCAGTAACCTCAGATGCTCAGATAACAAATTCTTTCAGTGGGGGAGCATCCATCTTGACAGGATCTGCAGGACAAATCAGCTGCATTATAGGGGACAGATAAAAAATTCCACATATTTTCATTCAATATAAAAGGCATCTATCATCGCAATAGAGCCCCATCAGAAAATCCGCTCTTCTGGCTGAGAAATACATATTTCCGGGTTGTGTTTCAGCTGAGGGATCAGTTTTATGAACAGCTGATAGGACCCAAATTGGGGCTACACAGTGCAGCTGAGTCTGCTCCCATATGAACATACTTAACCCCTTAAGGACTACATGACGTACTATGACCGTCATGGTCCTTAAATACTTAAGGACCAATGATGGTCATAGTAAGTCACGTACTTTTTACTTACAGTGCTCCCAGTGGAAATACTTATAAAGTAAAAATGAGGCCTAAAATTGACCGTTCCAAGACTGGAGCGATCTCTTACAGGTCCCAAAGCGGCACACCGATACACGTAACAGGTCACGTGTACAGGAGTGTCAGCAAGGATCAAAGTGGTCCTTACAGGATGGAAACGTCCCAGGACCACTGGTCCTTAAGGGGTTAATAAAACATGGTAAGTGATCAGTAAATGTGGCTAAGACATTTAATGTGTCCCTTGGGCCTAATTCAGCAAGCTTAAGAGGTGTAATTCTGAAGACAAATGAAAATTCCTTAATTTCCCAGGATTTGCATGGGGCTTTTAACACATTGAATGCTAGTGGTCAAGGTGTCGGGGACCTCTCTAGCATTCAAATGAATACATTCTCATTTCAATCAAAGGAAATTTTCACTTGACCCCATGGTGCAGTTGTCTTAGAATTGTTCCACTATATATTGTAGGATGAGGCACTTTATAGTGCAGCTGGTTGTTCCAGAATTGTTTTTCTTTTTTTTTACCTGAATTTGGCCCAATCCCTCTTATTAAAACTTTCAATAAAAAAATAAATAATAAACCACCAAAAATGAAAAGTTATTAAACTAACCAACCTACAATGCAAATTTATTGTAAATAGATTTGCTTTAGTTATATATTTACTGGCTTGTTTTAAAAGTAAAAAAAAAATATTAAACTCTACATAGGTCATATCAGCTATTTTGTGTTATATAAATGCCATCTACTGGTGCATTTAAATAACTGCACTGTGTACAAATGAATCTAGCAACACAAAAGGGATGTCTATTAGGATTTCTCACTATATCATATAATTTCATAGTCATACACCTCTTGTTTCCAGTTAACTTGCATAAAAAATCCTCTGCTTAACACCACTTGTGATGAGGGGAGAGTATGAGGATTGCGGGGTATCCTTTCCTCTGCACTTTAACACCAAGGCACAGAGAAAATGGTGGAATTTTGCTCCATTGCCCTGCACATGTTAAATGGGAGACTTAGTATGAGATGTTCAAAATGTTGTGGTAATGTGAATTGTCGGTAATTAGTCTGGGAAAGCACTTGCGCCATGGTCCATCAATTCCTCAATGTATTTTTGCGTTGTCTCCATCAAAGGGAAAATGCCATATTAAAAGTGAAGCAATTTATTTTTTTATTTATTTAGAAAATGTTTTACCAGGAAGAATACATTGAGATTTCTCTTGTTTTCAAGTATGTCCTGGACAGTTTTCAGTAGAGGGTTGCATATTTATACAAATTGAGAAACACTATATATTACATGTTACTAAATATACATACAAATATTCATATGGAAATTTGAGAATTATAAACAGTTACACTCTGTTTTTAGATATAGAGAAGCATTTACTTTTAAGGATTTTAGACTGGGAGCAGATCTGGTTATTTCAGGCAGATAGTTCCAGGCCATTGGCGCTCTGTAGGAGAAGGCGGCTCTTTGCAATGCACGGCATATCCCTCTAGTACTGAAACGGTTAAGGGGATTTTTTTTTTCTCCCTTAGTGTGCAATTGGTTTGCACCAGAAGTTATCGAGTTCTTCTTGGTGCTTCAACCTTAAAATCTTGTTCTTGTATTTGTTCGAAATGGCAGTTTGCTCGAGCATATTAAGTGTCCTCCTATTTATCTTGATGATGTACAAGTTTTGGAACATAACATAGCTCAGAAAGTTCTTAGATACAGCTTGTAGCAAAACATCATGCACAAATATTACCGTATTTGTCTAAATGTAATGTGAATTTTTTTACAGGAGTTTAAGCCTGGAGAAAATGACGTTGCCTTATATTAAGGCTGGGTGAGTCTCTGGTGGTGGGGAATTTCTTATGAAGTTCTGCCCACTTCTGCTCATTCCCACCCTGTTCCTCCAATTTCCTGCCCACTTCTCCTAATTCCCCACCCTGTTCTGCCCACTTCCTACCCACTTCCTGCCCACTTTATGGTAGATTCATTAAGCTCCTCTCATACCTGTGATTAAGCCCCACCCCTTTGTGATGTAAATTGCTTCATTTCTATCCCCAAATGGCACCACCTGTGCCCCTTTCAGGGACTCTAGAAGAAAAAGTTTTCAGGTATGCCTGAAAGGCCAAACAAACATATGGAAGAAATCAGGTGGCAAATTCAAAAAGGCTGCCAGCTGGACAAGTTTACAAGGCTACTCCTGGATGTGTGGTAGAGGGACAGTCCTATTCACCTCTTAAAGTTAACCCTTTGAGCGGGACTGGATTTACATCTCAGGCTCCCCTCGACAAGGCACTCTAGAAGCCTTAGATCCACCCATGGTCACTCCCCTGCTCCCCACCCACAGTCCAAACCACTGTTTTCTGGCACAGAAAATACCCTTGGCCTATAACAAGCAAGGGCAAAAAATGTAACCTCTTTGTTGTTAGAGAGATCTCAACACATTGCAAAGCAATACATTGGAGAGCTCACTAGCATCCAAGAGGTTATATAATAGCCCGTAAAGGTGTATATAAACTGGTGCAGGGAATTAAGATTTCTCTGGTCATGTCCTCAATTTAGAATGTGGTTGTGTATAGAACAGCTGAGGCGTCCCTCAAAATTTGAAATGCTAGGCAGTTGCCTACTCTGCCTACTGGCAAATCCAGCCCTGCCTCTGAGGACCAGAGGGGTGAGCAACACCTCAAGGGGTTCAGTTGAGCTTTAAGAAAGCTTTCCTTACTGTAACTCCTCCATTTGTGACTAACTCCTCTATTTTAGCCTCCATGTCAACAGATGGGTAAATCGTATGTTTTGAGGAAGGTGGTGGGTGACAATGTTTTTTGTTTGTTTTATTTCTGTTTTGTTTTTACAAGATGGCAACAGAGGAGTTAACCATTTGTTAGGCTGGCGTGGGGAGTAGTGGTGAATGGTGATGAGACTTTATTTGTTTGTATGTTTAAAAAAGAGGATTTTAGTCTTACCTGTTAAATCCTTTTCTCTTAGTCCATACAAGTTACTGGTAACTTTGGGTAGGCGATCTGCCCCTTTAAGTAGGCAGGAACAATTCTAGAAATTACTGCAGGGGGTGGAACCTACCTTCCCTCCTTGGCTGCAGTTAGCCAACCAGCTGCAGAAAGATTTGAGACACTAACTATGACTAGATAGTGGAAGGAAAGAAGACTCCTGTGAGCGTGACCCCAAACGGCCCCCACGGTCTGCCACAGGATAGCCAAGCTTGGTCTCTTGACAGGGTGGGAGACCAGTAACCTGTATGGACTAAGAGAAAAGGATTTAACAGGTAAGACTAAAATCCTCTTTTCTCTGTCATCAATACAGGTTACTGGTAACTTTGGGATGTCTAACCATTGAGTTTCCCAGAGGTGGGAAGTAATGCAAGGACCAGGCGCAAGGCCCCCAAAGTCACCAGCGCGTATATGAACCATCAGATCAGAGATAGCCCAACAACAGTAAAGTGTCAACGGACACTGAACAGGGGTAACAACACTCAAAATTGTTGCACAGCACACTTAACTAGAGCCAACGGGGCTCAAAAGTGAAGGAAGCACCAGGAACCAAAGAAAATCCTAGACAGGCAAAACTGCCTCCAGGATTTTCCTCCCAAAGCTGGCATCAGCCGATGCCAACACATCAACACAGAAGTGGTTAGAAAAGGTGTGCACAGACGAGCAAGTGGCAGCCTTGCACAACTGATCAGCAGAGGCCTGATTCTTGTAATCCCAAGAAGCCCCAATAGATCGAGTAGAATGAGCCGTGACCCTGAAGGGAACAGGCTTCTTCCTCAGCTCATAAGCCTTAAGAATAGTGGACTTGATCCAAGAAGCAATAGTCACTTTGGATGCAGGTCTTCCTGCCCTGGGACCCTCAGGAATGATGAACAGCTTGTCTAATTGCCTGATAGACTCAGAGCTATGTACATAAAACTTGAGACAACGCACCACATCTAACAAGTGGAGATCCCGCTCCTTGTCAGAGGTGCGGTCAGGGCATAAAGAGGGCACCACAATCTCCTGATTGATGTGGAACTCCGAAAACCACCTTGGGGAGGAATTCCTGAGAGGTGCGAAGCACCACCTTGTCCTTGTGAAACACCAAAAATAGTGGTCTACAGGACAGAGCATGCAACTCCGCAACACTGCAAACAGACACGATCACCAGGAGAAAGGTCATTTTCCATGTCAGAAGACGTAGAGGAATAGTAGCCAAGGACTCAAAGTAAGAGCGCTGAAGGACACCCAGAACCAGATTAAGATCCCACTGAGGAGCAGGAGCCTTAAAGACAGGGCGAGTATGAGCAACGCCCTGGAAAAACATCTTGACATCAGGAAGGATAGCAATACGCCTCTGAAAGAAAACACAGAGAGAGTAGAAGTCTGAACCTTAAGGGAACTCAAACTGAGGCTCTTATCCACACCATTCTGCAAGAAGGCCAGGACCGTGGGCAGATCAAATTCTTGAGACAAGTCCCTATCGGCACACCAAGATAGAAAGGTCGACCAGGCACGATGGTAGGCCTTTGAGGAAACTGGCTTGCGAGCAGTAAGCATGGGAGCCACCACACCAGAAGAAAAACCTTTCTTCTTAAATATTGAGGATCCAATTTCCAAGCAGTCAAAGCTAGACGCTGAATGTCCTCTTTCTACAAGTAACCCTGGAGGAGAAGATTCGGACAGGAGGGGAGTCGGAACGGCTCCACCACTGACAGAACCAGAAGCTCCAGAAACCAAACTTGTTGAGGCCAGTACAGAGCAACCAAAATGACTGAACATCACTCCAATCTCAATTTCCGTAACACCCTGTTCAACATAGGAAGGGGAGGGAAGATGTAAGCCAGAGGAAATAACTAAGGAATTGACATGGCATCCACTGCCAAAGCTAGAGGATCCCTCCAGCAAGAGCAGAACCTTTACAACCTTTCGGTTGTGTCTTGTCACCATCAGGTCGATGCAAGGAAGTCCCCACTTCTGAACAATGAGGTTGAACACCTCTGGATGCAGTTCCCACTCTATCCTGTCCACTCTGTCTCGACTGAGGAAGTCCGCCATGATGTTGTCTATGCCTGGAATGTGCACTGCGGATATGGCAGGAACATGTTCTTCTGCCCAGGGCAAAATAGCTGACCCTTGCATACCGGGATCAGAAACCACTGGAGCTCCCTGGTGTGAGCCATGGCAAAGAGGCCTGCTTCCATGGTGGAGATGAATTTCCCCACAAGACAGGATAGCTTCTTGACTGGAACTGGATCTTGAACTAGTACAGCCGAAACCCTGTGTGCGATCTGGTGAGCCACTTCCTCCGTGAGAAACACCATGGTCTTCTGAGTGTCAAAGAGAAGGCCCAGGAAGACCAGACGCTGGGACAGGACAAGATCCGACTTGTCCAAGTTGATGATCCATCCATGATGGGTGAGAACGTGAACAGGTCGTCCATGTATGAAGTAACTCTGATGCCGTCCTGGTGGAGGACGGACACTAAGGCTCCCAGGACATGGTTGAAGACCTGAGGAGCTGTAGTCAGACCAAAGGGAAGAGCTGAGAACTGAAAATGCCCTTGGTCGCAGGCAAATCTGAGATACTGCCGGCTCTCTGGATGAATGGTAATATGTAAATACTTGTCCTGAAGGTCCAGAGAAGCAAGAAATTCCCCAGGAACCATAGCAGCAATCACCATCCTCAGGGACTCCTTGTGATAATGAGACCAGATCACAAAGGAATTGAGATCCTTCAAGTCCAAAATTGGACGACAACCGACATCCTTCTTGGACACTATGAAGAGGTTTGAGTAAAAACCTGTACCTCTGTCCTGAACTGGAACAGGTTCCAGAACATCCTTGTCCAGAAGAGACTGGATAGCGCTGTTGAAGGGACAACATTTTTCCACGCCCTGGGGAATATGAGAGGGGAAAAAGCGAAAAGGAGGAAGAGAGGTGAAAGGGATCCTGTACCCTTCCGCCACTACTTGTAAAACCCACAGGTCCACCACTGAATCCTCCCAAATGCTGTGATAGTGACGAAGACAACCACCCACAGCTGAATGGGGACCTGGGTTCGGCAAGTCATGCTGGAGAAGTCTTGGAAGCCTTGGGCTTGGAGGAGACCTTGGGCTTCCATTGCTGTTTGGGCTTGGAGGAGGCACGTGGAGCTGAGGGAACTGCCTGGTTCGCCGGACATGTCTCAGTCTGAAAGGGATGAAAAAACCTGTTACGCTTGAGAGGAGGTTTCTTCCTGGGGACCAAGGGCAGATGAGTACTCCCCCAGTGGCCTCATTAATCAGATCCTTAAGATCTGGCCCAAATAAGGATGTACCCTGAAAAGGCAAGAACAGCAAGGCTTTCTTAGAAGCGGTGTCAGCAGCCCAGATCTTTAGCCAAAGAGCTCATCTGGCAACCACAGACATGGTAGAAACCCTTTCCACCAGACGGATAGCATCAAATAAGGCAGCAGAAACATAGTGCTGGGCTTCAGATATGTTGTCAAGAAGCCGCAACATATCCGAAGATGAATCACCCCGACGTACAGCTAGGATGAGTTGTTCAGTCCAGACCGCAATGGCCCAGTTAACACATGCCTCAAAGAATGCTGGACACATGGCAGTACCAGCAGTGGCAAAAATGGACTTGAGGGAAACCTCAAGCTTCTTGTCAGTCCAGTCCTTCAGAGAGGAAGCATCAGAAACTGGTAAATCGGTAGACTTAGATAGCCTTGAGACAAGAGCGACCACCTTAGGGGGATGAACCCATTGAGCAAGCGCCGCCTCAGAAAAGGGCTAAACCTTAGCAAACTTCTTGGAGACAGAAGGCTTTCTGTCCTGAGATTTCCACTCATCAGCCACTAGGCGGTCCAGAGTGGGGTTAGGTGGAAAACAAGTATGGGGCTTTATAGGTTCCTGGAATACATCAGAGGGATCTGAGGAAACCTCCTGAACTGGAAGAATGTTTATTGTGTTTAAGACGGCCCTTATCAGGCCCTCAGCCAAGGGTTCTGGATAAACCTCAAAGGGATCCCAAAAAAAATGAGAGAAGCCCACAGCAGAACATTCCTCAACATCTGAATCCACCAACAGTTCATCTTCAGAGGAATGTGAAACATCAGGTACTTCTTGCAGTTTGGGCAGGGAAGATCTGATTGAGGAAGGGGTCTGCCAGGAATGGAAGACCCCCTGTAACTGGGATGGAAAGATTTGCAATGTAGACCTGAGGTCCCTGGTAGCAGCCTTGAACTCTTGCACCCAAACTGACTCTAATGCATGGCTGGGGGTCCCTGGGATAGACTCAGGGACATCAGAACATGCTGGGCATAAATAACCTGAGAATTCTCTAGGCAACCCTGTATGACATGAGGAGCAATGCGCAATGGGGGATAGAGACCCCAGTGTCCCTAAGTCTTAGGTCTGGCCACAAGCTCCAACAGAGTAGACATTCTCACAGAGTCAACAACGTTCATAATAATTAATCACCCAATTTACAGTGTGTAAGATTAAAATTTCACCCCAGAAATTGCTAAAATACACTTATCTGGCAGGCGAAGGGTTAATCTGCAAAGGAGGGAAGGAGAGTCCAAGCCCTGCGTAGGATACTCATTCTGTAAAGCTCACAAGATGGCTGCCACGGTGGGAGCCAATCAGAAATGAGCGCGCGAAGCAAGCGCTCATGGGAAATGTAGTTTTCCCAGAAAAAGTACCCCAACAGTGCTTGAAGCCCCCTGAGCCCCCCAACACACTTGCAATGTGAACCAGATGATAGAGCAAGGTCAGAAAATTAAAATGAGCCATCTCTGAAGTCGGTTGCAGAGATGTGTCCTAAACTGTACAGTCCCATAGAAGTGAATGGAGCAATGGAATCTAGGCGTTAAAGCGTGCCTTTACTCAATTTTGTCAAAGTTAGAACTGAGAAACAAAAATACATGAAACATCACTAGAACATGAAATAGACCCAGAAAACACTGAACCCAGTAAGGAAAGTGCCAATAAACACCCCAAAAGATGCAAAGTTAAAGGGTTAATTTACCACATAAAGTTGCTCCAAACACTGACAGCCATAGCAGAAAGACCCAGTGAGTGCAGGAGTGTACAATAAGAACTCCCAGGAATATCCCCTGTGTGGAGGGGCACTGTGGGACAAGTGGACCTGCAGCACTCAAAGGGTTGCTCACCTTTCCTGCAGATCTTCTGTCTTCAGATTACCATGTAGTAAGAAGTAACCTCAGTGGGTAACTCCTGGGGAAGCACTTGGAATCAAGATTTTCCCCCTCAGGGCTTAAGGTCCACAAAAAAGCACCTGGATACTGAGCTAGCCACATCTAAGGGCATTGTCAGTTATGGTAATCCGCCTAATGGTGGTATTCCATATCTAACACATTGCACTATGTGTACGAGCTTACTTGTTTGTAGTTCAAAAGTTATCAAGTGGAGAAAGATCCCCCACTCTCCTCTTCTGGCCGCTTCCCACCGAATCTGGAATCCAGTTCTGGGATCAGACAGATGCAGCAAGGGACAAACTTCAGTCAGTAAGTATAAGGAAAACCCTGGCCGCCTTGACCAAGGAGGGCATGATTTCCCTTTGTTTACTGAAGTATGTCCCTCTCCGCATCCAACCGGACCAGACTGCAGCTTCAACATGACGTGGCCAGAAGGGGCAGGGGATCTTTCTCCACATAATAACTTCTGACCTACATACAAGTAACTCCTATACATAGCGCAATGTGTTACTTTTAATATAAAGAAGACTCTGCTAACTACTTTTATAATAACCATTATTATCCTTTTAATCCTTTTGCTGCTGATGCAGATAGATTGCTGGGCTGGACTTACCATAAGGCAGATCAAAGGGGTAGTGACACTTCGTTTTCTCGTTATTTTATTTTGTAGGCATTAAAACAACATGAAGAACGATTTAAGTCTTATATCTCAAACCTTTATGGCTTCAGAGATATTCACAAGCAAAGTTTTCCCCTCCCGCCCCTTTTACCTAGTGTAAGCCATCTCTTCTCAGATGTTGAATCTGGTTGTAAGACTAGACAGACAACAGCAGGGGACAATCTTCTTCATATCAGAACAATGACGTTAATCAGACAGAAAAATTACGTTCAAATGAATATTATTTTTTTCGGAAAATACCTTACATTATGACGGAAGATTAAACCACACCCACTTTTAAGAAGGCTTTTTCCCTTTGACAGAGATGGCGGAATTGAATGCAAAAAATTATGTAAACATGTTTGAGAATTGACGGATCATGGTGTAAGAACTTTTAATTCTGATTACAGACAATTTCAGTTACCACCACTTTCAGAACATCTCGCCCTTTGAGTGTCCGAGAAGTGAGCAATGCATTCCATATTTCTCTGCCATTCAAAAGCTTGAACGTAAATGCAATCAATGGATGTGTACTTTGTAGAAATAACCTACGTCAGAAAGCAAGAAAGTGGAGCATTTGCTATTTTCTGTAAGCCATAAATGTATTCGCTATTTCCAATTGCTCACATTTTAATGCAAGAAACATACTAATGCCTTGTTACTGAATAGCACATGCTCCAAAACTAACAGAAAAGTTATCAAACCCCCGCTAAATTAATCACATTTAGCCAGATGTATGAAAATGTGTGATAATTGCTTTGCTGTATTAGGCGCAATCACTCATCCTCTCAGGAAACTGTGGACATTGTAGCACAACCACATTTTGAAATGCATTCACAAAAAAAAGCATAAACATTTGCTAATTCTGAAAAAAACATTTGCATCACGCCCATAGTACCCACCCCAGGATGATTTGGAGGCAGACAGAAAACAGATACTAGTGAGACAAGTCACTCTGCTCCAAACAGGAAGTAGCACAGTGCAGTATTCTACACAGGACATGTCCCTATTTCAGGAAACTAGGCAGCTGCTAGCTCAGAGTCTCTGCCTGTGTATATCATTCAGCACCTTCAGCCAGATAGGCAGCCTGATTGCTGCACAGCATCTTATTAACAAAGACAACAAAAACAATGAAGAAGTCCTGAAAGGTGGCATGGTTGTGGGTGTAGCATTTAGAGTCGCACTGCTTCTTAAAATTTGAGACTCTCCTCAAGTACTTAAAGGGATAGTAATGTTTCATAATAAAAGCAGCTCTAATTAATCATCATAGTATTTGGACTTTGGAGAGTGTTATTTCGATTCTGTCAGAGTTGTAGTTCAAGAGTAATTCAATGACAAAGTGTCCCCCTTCCACCCCTTTTACTGATGTAACACTGCTCAGCCAGAGCAGAAGGGAGGTGCCCAGGCAGATTGCCGAGAGGGACAATCTTCAATTAAGATAAAGGAATAACCTGAAAAACTTGTCAAGGGGGGCAGGGTTTTTATTGTTCTCATAGGAAGAAGATTGTCCCCTTCTGTTATCTGTCTGGTCTATGGACTGCATTCCACATCTGAGGAGAGGGGGCTTACAATAGGTAAAAGGGGCGGGAGGGGAAACTTTGCTTGTGAATATCTCTCAAACCATAAAGGTTTGAGAGGTAAGACATATCGTTCTTCATGTTTTTTTAATGTCTACAAAATAAATAAAGATAAAACAAAGTATTACTACCCCTTTAACCTTTGGTCTACCAATCGGAAACCCCTGTACCCACTGCAGTGTTAAATAAATTTTATTTAATCTGTCTTGGTACATCAGCCTCACAATATTAAAAGCACTACACAAGATGAGGACATAAGAAAACAAATAGTAATCATTCAGTTTTATGAGATATTTACCAAAAACCCTTATGAATAAAGTACATGAGTGACAGGTAGTTCTCTATTGTCTGTCTAGGAAAGATGGGAATTATAGCCATGCAGCAGCAGGTAATTCACAGTTGTCAGCCCCTATCATAGTACACTACCCTGCAGAGATACCAACTCAGGCTTTGGTCAGTGCTTGCTTTTATTTCCCAGATGTGCTTCTTTAACCAGATGGCTATCAGGAAGCCAAAAATTTGCAATAATGGATCAAACCAACTGCGCCATAGGGGCAAATAAAAATTCTCAAAATTGCCATAGGTTTAAAATAGACTTTTAGCCACTTGAATGCTAGAGAGGTCTCCCTCACAATGCTTAGCAATGAGTCTAAGACCTCTTTAGTATTAAAAGTTAAATCCCAATTTAAATCACTGTGCATATGCATTTGTCCCCTATGGGGCAGCGGTTTTGTTCTAGAATGATTCATATTTATATTCTTGCATAGGGCTTTTTATGTCCTATGTTTGACTCATTCAGTTGGACTGTACCCCTGTATGACAGTTTTTTGGAAACAGCTGAATGGAAAATAACGACAAAATTTGCTTAGTATTCCAAAAGCAAATGAAAGGGACCTTAACTTAATGAAACTCTTTTCAATCTTATGACATTCTGGAAAATGTGATAAATCATTGTAATAATGCCTTCTTTAATATATTTGCAATGATTTCTGTGCACTAAAATATTAATCCCTCCACAATGAATAAAATCCAACTTGTGGAAATAAACTTTATCAATGTAAAATGTTTTTGCCTGTTTTATAGAGTCGCTTTGTTTTCAGGGCCTCACTTGATATTTTTATAAAATAGGACTTAAATGTCTTTGTGCCTTCCAAACTGTACATTTACCACACACAAAAAGATAAAAATGTTTATGAAGTCAGCATATATTTAAGACAAAGGCAGTTATACTAAGAAAACCTCCCAAAATGTTCATTCATCTAACTCTTTGGCACTCAAAATTTTAAATGGGGAATTTAACCCCTTGAATGCTAGAGAGGTCTCTGATACATTCCAAAGCATTGCATTGGAGACCCCTCATTCAAGGGTTATCATCTCCATTTAAGTCAGTGGGAATTGTTATTTGTCCCCTTTGGTGCATCTGGTTTGCCCTAGAATTGCATGTTTTTCCATATCTAGGTACTCTATGGATCTGACCCAGACACTCCGCGGATTTTTTTCTTAATTACCGGGTCTCTGGGGACAGAAGCTGATTCTTAGGACTCAGTCAGTTCCCTTTAACTCCTCCCACTTCACTGCCAAATCCAGTCACACTCAGCCCTCTTCTTCCCATTCTGAGAGAGAGACAAGAGTCAGTATGGAAGCATAAGGTGAGTCAGTTGTAGGAAGAGGAACACAATGAGAGACATGTATGAATGGAAAGTGTAAAGAAGCTAAGTGGAACGACATTAAAACAGGGAGAGAAGTGGGAGGAAGATAATGTGGGGGCAACTTGTAATGAAGAGTCCAGGGAACATTTCTTTCACATATGTTGATTAGTCACTGTGAAATTTCATGTAAATTAAAGGCATATTAACCCACTGAGGATCAGAAGGCTGCACACGTGCACAACACAACGCATTGAACACCCCACTGGTCCACATATGCTCTGTAGTCAACAAATGCCCCAACAGATGCCAATGGACATTAAATAAAGCAAATTGATCAGCAGCGTTTTGCCTCACTATATTGTATTGCCCAAGTAAAAATAAACAAGACAACGTTTTGCATTCTGCTTGTCCTTTGTTAGGGATGTGATCATACATTACCACAATCAAAGTCTACAAACGGTAACTTTTATCAATTATTACAAAGGCAAACTCATATACAACTTTGTGCTTAACCCCTCGGGTGCTAGTGAGGTTTCCAACTCCCTCACATTACTTCACACATGTGGAGACCTCTTAGAATCAGATGGGTTAATTATTTACAGACTATAGATTTACATTCTATGACATTCACTTGATGCATGTTATAGTTGATTAGAATGCAAATGCTATACTGATGTTTATAATATATAAAGCTGTCAGTAAGACAATGGGGAGTACATATGGATGACCCAGTGCAGTCACATATAGCGTTAGTTATTAATACTAGTGGCTGCAGTGACAGGTATGCACTGTAGTGTATTTCTGAGGACACACTCCACAAGCATTAACATTTAACACCAGCATGCCCCATATGCCCATAGCATGCCCAAGGAAACCGACAATTGATGGCGTCAAAGTTGTCTAAACTAGATTAATACATGGTATAGACATTGACTCTGACCTGAACTTCCTAAAATGCACATAGATTGAACTCATGTCCATCCCTTTGAACAAGTGGCATTAAAGTGGCATACATAGCTTAGAAAATTGGTGTCAGAACACATAGGGACTTTACAGCAATTCCAGCGCCTAATTTAGCATGTAATCGCTGTCATACAGTCACCCCAACTGAATAACTACCTAAATGGCCTCCTTAATAAGAAGTTCAAAAAGAATACAAATCAATGTAAAAATCTTACTAAGAATTTATTTCAATAATTCTTTTGACATATATTTACTTTTGTGTTCATGCGCTATAATCTGTATTATACCTCAATAATGTTACCAGGATCTTGCAGGCTTCCTGCTATATCTGCATGCCCACATTGGAGAACCTTAGAACCAGGAACCCCTTTACCTAAGGATTCTTCTTGGAGTTCCTACACAATGAAAGACACATTCAGAAAAGACAATATGAAGAATGTGCCATGGTAATTTAAACTTCACTTATATTAACCCTTTGAGTGCTAGAGGGGTACGCAATGCATTGCAAAGCAATGCGTTGAGTACTCCTCTGGCACTCAAAGGGCTAATGTAATTATTGGCCTTAAATGGGATTTTGAAACTAGGGTATTCTTTTATATCCATCAGGGTGCTCAAAATTTAGCTGCAATGATATGGCGTTGGATGATAGGGAGTTAGATTCTCTACAGGTATGAAATGGCTTTGTGTGTGTGTGCGTAAGAATGCCTTGAGGTCTATACATGGTTTGGGCCATGTTTTCAAAAGAAAAGTCAAGAAATTCTGGAACAAAACAACCACACCACAAAGGACAAGTAAGAATTCATAATACTCCCATTGATTTAAATGGGACCTTTAAGCAATGTGTTGGAGACCTAACTAGCATTGAAGAAGTTAGCTGAATTTAGATAAACAACAATGCTTTTGGAATGCTTTGTACACCTGTTTTCATCATTTAATAGGATAAAGGTCCCATTGAAGTCAATGGCATTTTTTGGTTGTACCCGGTAACGCAGTTGGTTTGTTGGAGAATTGCTCCACTTTTCTTTTGAAAATATGGCCTTAAGAGATGGAAATATATATTGTAGATGGAGTAAATATTATATTAATCTTTTTTATTATGCTTAAGTTCAGTGCCAGGGAACCATTGACAGCCAGACTTTTGGAACACAGTGCTAAGTTATTTGTTTGACAACTAAGCCTGGTCTAATTGATCAAGCATGTATTAACCTCTTGAATGCAAGAGATGTCTCCAAAGAATTGTGTTGCATATTATTAACCCATTGCATCCAAGGGGGTTAATGAAATCCTTCGTCCGGTACAGAACACAGAATTCTGTTACAGAACAGCTAAAGTTTGGACTGGCTGGGCTAACTGATTCGTTACTTAGACAATGCTGACCATGGTATATACTGTATGATCTGCATCATCAAACAACCTTTCATTCAGTTAACATGAAATTCACACGAACCATGACAGAAGGGTATAAATCTCCCTGGAATTTTGAATAGATGGTAATGGGCAACCAACATGAAAAAATGTCAGAGTTCAGTTTTTACTAG
The DNA here is from genome assembly GCA_037306005.1 of Rhinophrynus dorsalis. Classification (NCBI taxonomy): domain Eukaryota; kingdom Metazoa; phylum Chordata; class Amphibia; order Anura; family Rhinophrynidae; genus Rhinophrynus; species Rhinophrynus dorsalis. The sequence continues at coordinate 256,209,223 of CM074721.1, forward strand.
TTAATTGCTAAAACTCCGCCCTGAGTTTCTTGTCCCACCTCCCACTGGCTGTGTGAGTGGGTGTGGGGTTACAATAGCCAGTAAGAATTATGGGCTACCTCATTCAATCTCACAGCATCAGCTCTGGAGTGGAGAAGCCCAGCGCGACCAATACACTAAGGCAGAGGTGTAACTAGTGATTGGAGAGCACCAATGCAAACATTTTTAGGCCCCTAACATAAAAATATATTCACAGAGGCATAACTAATAGTGATGGGTGAAAATTGTCACCTCAAACCAAAATCGTTGAGTAATGGGAGTTCCCACTTGGCAAATGATTTCCCACGAAAAGTGCTGTTTTTCCACTTTTGTCTCCTAGCTCATTGCATAGCAAATTTTTTTTTCCCACAGGCATAGTATAAAAGGGATATGAGGGTGGATGTGTTGGTGGAGTGTGGTGAAATAATCAGATGAACAGGGAACTTTTTTGGGGGGAGTTTGACTGAATTGGGGGAACAGTAAAAAAAAAAATAATAAAATAAAAAATAAGACATGGTATAAAAGGGATCCGAGAAGGGTGACTGTGTTGGTGGAGTCTTGGGAAAGAATCAGCTGAACAGGGAACTTCTTTTTGGGGGTGGTTGTTGACTGGGATTGGGGGGGAGAGTTCATAAAAAAAATAAAAACTAAATACATTAAAAAATTGGTATGTATCGTGAAAAACACAGGGACCCCCAGACATAAGTTGTGACTGGGGCAGACTGTACTTGACAGGGTAGAGTATTTTGTAGAGGATGATTTTTAGAACTTAGACTTGTTGTTAGAGGCTCAAGCCCTGAGGAAACATTGTTCTTCCTCCTCTTTGATTTACACCTTGCCTCTTGTTGCCTTAGAGGAGAGACAGGGGGTACAGCAGCAGTGGTACCAGATTTCTTTGGTGGGGGGTTTGGCTTTAACATGCTTTACATAAATGTTATGGTGTCTGTGTTTCATATGTGTTATAAGGGCAGTTGTGCCAAGGTTTGTTCCCTATTTTCCCCTTCTCACTGATTTATCACACATTGTGCACAGTGCTGTCGTTGACGACTACACTGTGCCTGCCTCAAGAGAAAAATAGCCCCACACCAAGGACCTCGGGGGAGGGGAAGAATGTCCTCTTTCATCTTCTCCTCCACATCTCCTTCACTTGCTGGGGCAGAGGAAGATGTTGCTGCTGTTGCTGCAGCTGCCTCAGAATCATCACTACAAATAGGACCAGGAGTATTGCTGCTGGCAAGAGGAGGGAGATAAGAATAATATGGGACCATGTATGATCAGCTGTCTTACTATACCACTCAACATTTGCATGAACTATATAAATTCAAGGCCTGCACGTTAATATAATGCTCCTGAGATAGTTTATATGACTATGATTTTAACACATACTGGATTATTTTTTCTTTAATATTATACTGTATTGATTATGAGTATTTCAGATCATCCTACATGTGTTATATATTAGAGAGCTAACAAGTAGATATCCAATGTATCCTGTCTCTATATTTATGAGGAATATATAAAGATATATTTACTTATCCCCTATATATTTGTATCTCACAGGTCTGAGATGTGTTCTCTGTTTTTATAAATCAGTCACAATTGATTTAATTTTTTATTTTTTGGATCATTAATAAAGATTTTGGTTTATATATTTTTTCACAAAAGCACTTATCAGAGGTGTAACTAGAAGCCACCGGGCCCTGGTGCAAGAATTGCCATGCCCCCCCCGACCACATTGGCCCCCTCATCCACATTGCCCCTTCCACAATGCCCCCTTCATCTCCACATTGCCCCTTCCACAATGCCCCCTTCATCTCCACATTGCCCCCCTCATCTCCACATTGCCCCTTCCACAATGCCCCCATCATCTCCACAATGCCTCTTCCACAATGCCCCCTTCATCTCCACAATGCCCTTTGAACAATGCCCCCTTCATCTCCATAATGCCCCTTCCACAATGCCCCCTTCATCTCCACAATGCCCCTTCCACAATGCCCCCGTCATCTCTACATTTCCCCTTTATCTCCACATTGCCCCTACCTCCAGTCCCTGGTGGTCTAGCAGCGTGGTTTGACAGATCTGTACCTCCTTCGGCACAGATCTCTTGAACTGAAGCTCCCGCGTGCCGCTCTAGTAATGCAGAGGCTGGGAGATGATGTCATCTCCCAGCGTTCTGTATTACTAGAGAGGCGCGCCGAGTAGGAGATCAGCTAAGTGACTGCTGCGGGCGAGGGGGTCACAGGCGGCGACCGGGCCCCTGGAGTGACGGGCCCGGTCGCAGGTGCGACCGCTGTGACCCCTATTGTTACGCCACTGGCACTTATGATATCTTAGTCATAAACTCAGATTATAGCATATGTAATGTGGCTATAAGTTTATCTTACAAGTCATATAGTGGTGAACGTTAGAGTGCCAATAAATAGTAGTTCTGTCTTTTTTTGCTATTTGTACTTTAAACTACTAGGCACCTACGCTATTTAGCATTGGAGTACCCAGAAATATTTTATTGGTGGTGCCTTTATATTTTGTTTCTTGGTGGATCCTGTCCTAGTCCCATATCACTATTGCTGGACCCCATTCCCACTGTGTCCACTGTGGTCTGTGGCACACTAGCCTGCTCCTCATCATCATCTGGTAGCAGCAGGAATTACGGCAGCAGCAAACACCCACAAGTTCTGCAATCTCATTGCTGGTGGTGTCTCCATCTCCTATTTCTTCTCGATTTGGGCTAAAAAGGCCATTATTGTCTCTTCCACCCCAGCTGCTCCACCATCATCTTCCAGTCCCTCCCTGTTGCTGCTGCTGCTGCTCTATTAGAGTCTTAATGGTTGGAGGTTATGACAAATGCGACAGAGGGAGATGGGTACCTTGTATACTGGGCCCTGGCACAACTGATCCTTCTTTACCCCCCCACACACACACAGTTATGCCCCTACACTGAGGGATGTAAGTTTAGAATGTTGCTATTCTAAGAGGTGGGATCAGCATTGATTAACTAGTAAGCAGGGGTGGGCGAAGAGTAAAAAAATTTGACAAAATTACTTTTTGCAAAAAAATGGATGAATTTATATGCTTTTTTCACAAACGTTTTCTGTTTTTCACCAATGCAACATTTTCTCCTTTTCTCCAATGCCAACCAATTTTTTCTCTATGTTTCCAGTGGTACAAAATTTACCACCACAATATTACTTCTTCTGAGGGATGTACTAGAGAAATAAGTCAAAGCTGTAACTCCTACAGCAGTTTTCACCAATATCATGTCTGCGTCAAATGTAAGCTATCCTTCTTCTCAGATTACTGATACACATTACATATTGGTCATAGCAGTGGTTCCATGTGTAGTGGATGGCAGCAACCCTTCTTCACATCCTTTCTCCTCCTCCTCATCTGTGCTGTTGTTAATACATTTGACCTGGCTTTCTCTGTTGTGTGTATTTCTACTACCTGATACTCAGATGGTATGAAATGTTGTATCATATTTAAAAATATTAATCTCCCAACATTGCGGCTTGATAGCCACATCCTATCATCAATGACAATGTAACCAGCTGTACTGAAAATCGGTTCAGACTCAGCATTTGCTAGAGGGCAGCTAAGGGTTTCCACTGCAGTATGTGTCAATGTTGGCCACACACACTGCTTTGTTTGCCAGTAGTCCATGGGGCCAATATTTCTGCCTAGAACATAGCTATCCTGCAAGTATGTATGTATTAACCATCTCACATGCAGTGGGACCACTCCTAATAGCTACACATTGTTCCTGTGTGTCAGTTACCAACCCATACTCAGGAAGCAAGTCCTAAAGAGATGTGCTGCCACCAGTACCACCAACACCACCACCAGTGTTGGATTTTGGCCACCCCTGCTGAGACCCATGAATTGCCTTGTGTTCAGAATGGGATGTTCTAGTTGATGATTAGGGATGGACGAAAAAAGTTTTCTCTACTTTTCTACAGCCATATAAAAGGGTGTCAGGCTCTCACAGCATGTCATTCTGTGTTTGTGAGAGGAGAAAGCAGCACTTTTTTGAGCTAGAGAAGATAGCAAAATTGAGGTTTAGTTTAGGGAATCTTTTAGGTAGGACATTTGTTCTGTGCATTAGGAGAGTCAGTGGGGGCACTCTGAGGACAGGAAGGGAGGAAGGAGATTGACCCCAAATACCCCAAAATTCCACATGACTGACTGGCAAGACACAGGCAGCTGGGGACCTGTTTGCTTACTGATCTTGCTCTTATTGTCTCTGTGCTGGGAGAAGTCTGGAGAAAGAAGTTGTTGATTTTACTTCTCAGTTATAATTTTTTTGTGATAAGACAGGGTGGGCCACTTAAAAAAATAATAAAAATGAATAAAATAAAATAAATAAAAAAGAATATAGAAATAAACAAACAACTAAATATATTAGCTGACTTGGCTAAGGCAAGACATATTCCATCAGTTGTGTTGTATACTGTAGAGTACAAACAAACAGAGTAGTTGAGTAATGTCCACCAAACGCACAAAGGACAGGGGGGGGAGGGTGGAGCAGTGCAGGGACATGAGAGTAAAGTAGTAGTTCAAAAACTGACTGCAAAACTTTTAGCACAACCAGTGTCAGTACAAATAAAGAACCATATAAGAAGACATATAAGAAGAACACTAAAGATGACAACAAGTCACATTCAAGAGTTGATTATGGCAATAGCATAACAGAGAAAGGTGTAGTAGCTGAACCACTTGCTGCACCTGACAGTGATACAAACAAGCACCAAAACACCTGTCCTCAAAGTAGTAGTGAACTTTGTTACAGTAAAAGTAAAAATAAATTGTTTGAGACCTCTAAAAGTTTAGAGGAATATAAGGGTAGTGGGTAAAAATTGGCAGGTGATGCTGATGCGGATGACCTAATGATGACTGAATCTTCCACCACTGAAAAGGAACACTCTGCCTGTCTATAAACTGTTTGAGAAAACCATTGGAATGTCTGACCCTGGACAAGCAAAGATGTAAAAAAGTACACAGTCACCATATCAGTCATCAGCAGCATCATCACCTCCATTTTCAGCTGGTGATGGGGCAGGTTGTTATGCTCTTGTATGGAATATAGAACATTGCGTGCACTGTAGGAGTGACTAAATGGGCACAGATCTTGCGGGCGATAGTAAGCATCTCTCTGAGGGTATCGAATTCTGCCAAAAATCTGGTCACAACTAAATTTAGCACATGGGCAAAGCAGGGTTCATGCACCATATCACCTGCCTATTCTCAAGGTAGCAATTATGTTGGAGCCGTTATCAGCAGACAGAAAACCAGCTTTTTCAGGAGAAGTGTACAAGCCATTCCTCAATCACGTGCTCTAGTTTACTTAAAGTATCTATGGTTTTGTAGGACTGTCTCTTAAAACTCTGCATGCACAAGGTGACATGCTGATGGTATGGGCTATCCTGCTGCTGCTGTCTTTTAACCCCTTAAGGACCAGGAAAATTTGAGGTCGTTTTCCCTTAAGGACCGGAGCAATTCTGACCTTTTTGACTATGTCTTTGTTCAACAGTGTTTTCCCTCTTAGGCTTTTATTCTACCCCCATAAATTATATATGGCTTTTTTAAGCACAAATAGAGCTTTCATTTGATACCCTACTTATATGGATAACCCACCATTTACTTTATTAAAATGAAAAAAAAAGGTAAAAAAAATGTAAAAAAAAAAAACATTTTTGTTTTTTTTCTTTGGATCAATTGGGCACAAAGGATTACATTTTTATGGTGACTGCATGAAATGTATAACCGGTCAGTGATACCTACAAAATGTGCAGTTTAAAGTGGTCACTGCCCCCCCTTGGGTGAAAATCCCCATGTCCCTTTTTCCCACCTTATTTTGCCACTTTTTTATCCCTGACATTTGACAGTGTGTATAAGTGTATTACATAGCTCCATAACAATCACACTTCTAAATAAAAAATAAAATATCTTTTTGTAAAAAAAAAAAAAAAAAAACGTGTTGTGTTTTTTTTTGTTGTTTTTTTTAAAAAAGTATCATTGCAGGTCAGAAATTGACTTGTATTTAGGAAGCCTTTGGCACCAGCAGTGAAGGGGTTAATACCCCCAGCTGCTGTAGTCTCATTTGCCACTAGATGTCTCCTCTCTACTTCTGTCTCCCTTACTTTGATAGCAAGGGAGACAGAGGTGGAAGAGACACGCAGAGACAGCATGCTTTGCGTGCTGCCTCTGTCTCTCACTATGCCGGTACATGTGATCGCTGCTACGGCAATCGCATGAATCAGCACAAGCAAGAAGGGCTGAGACTGAACGCCCCGGTCTCGGAGCTCTCAGCCTCAGCCTGGAATTAATGAGAGCAGCGTGCACGGTGGCACGCTGCTATCATTTAAGCCATGACGGTCCTGGTCCGTCATGGGACCTTAAGGGGATAACAACCCATGACTGTCCAGGACCATCATGGGTCCTTAAGGGATTAATCACGCTGCCAGAATCAAAAGCATGATTACTGACTATCACCTGATGCTGTAAGCTAGTGTTGCCCACTGGTGGTGGGAGGGAAACCCAGTGAGCAGTCATACTCATATAGTCTGTGCTCTGCCCACTTGTTCACATATCTGTTGTCAGAGGAATTTTCTTGCCCTACGCACTCTCCAGTCCTTTGCCCACTACACTAATCACCTGCTTGTAAGATTCAGGCAAAGACATCTTGCAAAAATAGCTGCGGCTTGGGATATGCCAGTGTGGATCTACACATGACATCAGTTCTCTGAAAACTTGGTTTTCTACAAAAGAATATGGCAGCATGTCACCTGCCAACATCTCGGCAACCTTGCTATTACACCAGCTTACTTTGGGATTCTATTTGTGAAGTTTTTGACTCCTTAACAGGAACTCAGTCAGTGTGGGTATGGGACATGCCAGATGAACCCTTTAACATTATTGGTATAACAGCATGACAAGTGGAGGTGGTGGAGGTAGAAGCAGCATGTGTGGGCAGTCTATGACTCCTGCCATCTCCTACAGCAAACACAGAGTCATCATACTCCTCTGCAGCAAGAGCTATAGGTGTTATTTGAAACAAACTAACTGTAGTGGCACACTCTCTGACACACAAATAACATCAATATTTATCTGGCCTAGAGCCCTGGAAACATTTTGGAGTGCTTCTTTTGCTGCTAGTTGGGGCACCTTTGACCTGCTGACAGTGTCTCTCAAATTCAGACCTGTGGTTATGATTCAGGTAGGATCTCATAGAGGAGGTGCCTATGCATGAGCCTGCTTTCCCCCTTCTCACATGCTTTTTGAACAGAAGACAGATAGCAACATGCTTAGCTTTTGGATTCTGAGTGAAGTATCTCCATACTGTGGACTTCATGGACAGAGGGGTTCCCGAGGGGCTGCTACTACTACTACTACTACTACTAATGAGGCTAGATGTTGATGCAAATTAACTGCTACTACTTCTAGGTGTCAAAGATGCAGCTAAGGTTGTGGGTGTGAATAACCTGTGCTGCTGTTGTAGTTGCTGGTGGTTACTCAACCCCAGTGTGTGTGGCTGAGTGGGACTTGGACTTGGAAGCAGCAATAATGTTGATGATGACTGGTAGAGTGACTGTGTATGTTCTGACATCTTTCCTTGTCCAGGGTCAGAGTTTCCAATGGTTGTCCCTCAAACAGTTTATAGACAGGCAGAGTGCTACTTTTCAGTGGTGGAAGATTCAGACTTTGCCTTTGTGCTAACTTTTTGGCCATGTCATCATCTCTCTCACTCTCAATTTCATTGTCTATGAAGAAGAGGAGGATGCTGAAGGGATATGTTCTAGGCCTGAATCATCATCAGTCATCATTAGGTCACCCTCAGCATCAGCATAGCCCACTGCTTCATGCCCACTACCCTTATATTCCTCTAAGCTTTTAGAGGTGTCAAACAAGTTATTTTTACTTTTAATTTCACAAACTTCTCTACTACTTTGAGGACAGGTGTTTTGGTGCTTGTTTGTCTCACTGTCCGATGCAGCAGTTGGTTCAGCTGCTACACCTTCTTCCATTATGCCATTGCCATCATCAACACTAGAATGGGGCTCATTGTCATCTTCAGTGTTCTTATTTATTTATTTATTTTTTTTTGTACTAGCATTGATGGTGGTGGTGGTGGTGAAACATTTATTGGGACCTTGCCAAACTGCACCCTCCCCGGAAGGAGAGGGATCATCATCATTTATAGCACACGCTGCAGTAACCATGGTTGTAGTTAGTTTTTCAACTAACACTTTACTCCCACATCCCTGCACTGCTCCACCTTTCCCCCTCTCCCTGCCCTTTGTGCATTTGCTGGACATTACTCAACTACTGCATGTGTTTTACTCTACAGTACACAACAGACCTGAGCTGTCTTGCCTTAGCCCTCAACAAAATTCTCAGTGTAATCTGCTGTCTATCAAGTCTGCATCAGACACACAGCTCAGATCAGGCTCCCAATCAGCTGTCTGTCACCTAATATATGTACTTATTTAAGTTTTTAAAGTTGTCCATGTGGTAATAACTAATAGAAATGTACCTATATATAATAAATACATACACAATTCAATGGTTCGTCTACTTATGAGCAGTATTTAATATTGAAGTAAAAATACAGAGATTTATATTCAGAGTGCAATTCCTTCAAACTATACTAGGCAAACCCCTTCTTTCATCAAGTACCCACAATCAAACCCAATGTTACCTGTCCACCAAACAGAGGGGATGGGAAGGAGAAGACACAAGAGGAGAGGAATTCACAGGATAAGAAGAGAACTGCCTTGAGCAACTGTGTGCTCTATCATTTAACAACTTCCTAATCCCAACCCTTATTTCCTATTGGCTAAATGATATGAGGTCATAAAACACACCCCCACCCATTTTTACCATGTGGACAAATCACCACAGTCCACACTATCTTATCACACTCTGTCCAAAAAAATATATATATAAATAAAATACAAAATCAGCAACTTCTTTGCCCAGACTTCCCCAGCACAGAGACAATAACAGCAAGATCAGCAAGGAAATTGGATTGCAGCTGCCTGTGTCTTTAAAATCAAATCAGTCAGACACAATGTTGGGGTATTTGGATCAACCTCCTTTGCTTCCTTCTCACACTCCAAAACACATCCAACACAATGATCGGCAAGGAAATTGTTTTGACCGCACCTGCCTGTTTCTTTCAAATCAAATCAGTCAGACAGAATGTTATGGTATTTGGGAGTCAACTTCCTTTGCTCCCTTCTCACACCACCATACACATCCAACACAGTAATAATTACTGTAAGATCAGCAAGGAAATTGCTTGGACCGCAGCTACCTGTGTCTTTCAAATCAAATCAGACAGACAGAATGTTGGTGTATTTGGGGTCAACCTCCTTTGCTCCTTTCTCACACTCCACCCAGACACATCCAATACAGATATAATAATAACTGCAAAATCAGCCAGCAAATTGGACCCCAGCTGCCTGTGTCTTGCCAGTCAGTCACACCGATTTTGGGGATATTTGGGGTCAACCTCCCTCCTTCCTTCTTCTCCCCCAGTGCCGCCAGACTCCTCTGATACACAGAAGAAATGTTGTTCCTAAAATACTCCGTAAACTAAGCTTCATTTGCCTATCTTCTCTAGCTCAAAAATGTGCTGCATTCTCCTCTCCAAAACACAGAATGGAATGCTGTGAGAGCCTGCCCTTTTATATGCCTGTAGGAACAGAAGAGAAAACTGCAATATGGTGAGGAAAAATTCTTCCCATTGATTTCAATGCAATAAGCTAGGGGGAAAAAGGGGGTAAACAGCACTTTTTCACCAATCGGAAGTGCCATTTTTTTGCCGGTTATGGTTTGGTACATGGGCCACAGTGCCATCCAGCAATGGCTGTGGTACAGTCATGCGCAATAGAGACTGCCCGTGCCGTGGCTGATAACGGAGCGCCCCGCTCTGAACTCAGACCATAGCTTTGGTACGCACCAAAGGTGAGCAGAGAGGACTATGGTCTGAATTCAGAGCGCCCTGCTCCGTTATTAGCCGCGGCGCGGGCAGTCTCTACTGTGCATGACTGCAGCGTGCGCAGCTCTCTGTACTGAGCTTGACAGCTTCTGACAAACATACATTAGCAAATTATTATATAAGGATTATTTGTCTTTTAAAATCATATTCTATATTATATTATCCTTTATCATAACATTGTATTGTATTTTAACTTCCCCTGAATGCTGCAGACATCGCTATGAATTGCAAACCAATGAGTTGGATACAACTCTAGCATATTTAACCCTATGAGTGCCACAGGGGTATGCAACACATTGATTTGCAATGCATTTCATAACCCCCTCAGGCACTCATAGGATTAAATATGTTTAGGGTTATAGCTGTATGACAAATGTCAGTTGCCAGCCTGAACTCCATATAGCCAGTCATTCCTCAAACACCACCTCAGCACATACCAACACTTCCACAAACCCTCTTGTAATGCATTGCAAACAGAAGAGTTAACATGCTTCAACATGAATAAAAATAACCCCTGTCTCCCCCTATGTTTTGCACTGACCTTAAATGAACCACTCTATTGTCAGACCGGCTTGAAACATACTGCAAAGCATGGTAAAGTTGTTAAGGAAAAAAGAAAGCATCTGAGATTAGTCTTTTTTTTTTGCACACTCTACAATACATTGTGATTTTAACTCTATAAGAACCAGAGGGGTGCACTACACATTAGGAAGAAATGCTTTGCACATCTCCTGGTCCCTTAACAAGTTAAAAAAATATAAATTTCTTTTCAGTCACAGTTTAGAAGGATATGAATATATTTGGTGAACATAGTGTATAAGCAATGCACTCACTTTAAGGCTTTAAGTTTTAAATGTACTTTTGGCAAACTTTATACACAGCTTACATAGGAATAAAATGACATGAATCAACTAACTTGTAATATAAAAGAAAAAGGGCATAAATACAGCCAAAGCAAATAAAGAAAAGTTCCTTTAACTTTCCAAAATTGTTTCAGCAATGGGTAATATGTTCTACTAATTCTTTTTCAGCAAGCATGATCACATTATATATGCATTCTGAATTATTAATCATGCGCCTAGTAATTATATCAACCATGTAGAATTTGACTTCTAAAGCAATCCTATATAATAATTCACTAGGATGTTGTCAGAAGCCGTCATGTTCAGTAGAGACTACCCTAAACGCGTAGAATGCTGGGAGTTCTGTGCTGGGAGTACGGAATGCTATGAGTACAGAATGCTGGGAGTTCTGTGCTGGGAGTACGGATTGCTGGGAGTACGGAATGCTGGGAGTTCTGTGCTGGGAGTACGGAATTTTGGGAGTATGGAATGCTGGGAGTTCTGTGCCGGGAGCATTCTGTGCTTTTGTCCAGTCTCTACAGTACATGACTGCGTCGGTGGCAGGACACAGAGCAGGACCGACCTCTTAACCCTTTGAGTGCCAGAGGGGTATGCAACGCATTGCAAAGCAATGAGTTGCATACCCCTCTGGCACTCAAAGGGTTAACATCACCCAGACCTTGGCTTTTACACTAGTTGTTAAATAAACTTCAGGATGTTTTAACCCATTGGATGTTAGCACCTTTACCTCGCAATATATATTGAAGACAGCTCAACCATACAAGGAGTTATATACAAATAAAATTCCTAAGTATCTGGATCAATGTCAGTTATCAGATGCTTAACTATAGGGGGTGCGGAAAGTACAGTTGTGTCAGGCCCCCCTTCCCCAGGGTACTATATGCCAATAATTTGTGTGATAGGGGCCTGACAATTGTTGCAGGTTTTAAACACTAGTTACGCTGCAGCCATCACTTCAGACCCAGAGACCAGAACCAGATTTACCAGTAGGCATAGTAGGCAACCAAGTAAGGCAGGGTTGGCAACCTGATCAGTCCAACTGACGAAAACCAAAACTCCCATCATCCCCAGTCACTGGCTGCCTGGTGATGATATGAATTGTAGTCCTCAACAGCTGAAAGGCCTCAGGTGGCCCAGCCCTGGACTATTGCACCTTAGGCCCCTATGGGGCAACACCAACGCATCAAAGGTTTATTGTATCCGTGAAGGTTCCTATCCTAGGCTATGGTGCCTTTCACATGGTGACTATTGACTAGACTAAAACAAGCTGCAACTTTTCTGCTTTTCTTTAGTTTACAATAAGGAAGGCCTTAATGGTGGCCTATGGGGCCACTGGCAGACCTTCTACCAGCAGCGCAGAAGTTTAAATTCTGAGTGCAACCTGTATTGAATGGCTGACCCATTTGAGAGCCAGCCAGTAATACTGACTGTTGCTCACATGTGATGTTAAGTCACACCTCTCCTGCATCTTCTTTGTGTAACACAGAAGACGTAACTGAAACGTTGAACGCCTTGTGCAAAGGGACGAATTGCACAAGGCGATCAGGCAGCCTGGCACAATGCCACCGCTAGAGGAGAGGTATTGGAGGAAGCGGGCAGCAAGTACAAGCCTACCACCCGCTTCCTCCAATGTCTCTGTCCCCTCCTCCCGCTGTCGCCAATGCCTCTCTGCACAACGGTTTATTATGCTGCGGGCTTCACAGCCGCCCGCAGCAAGAGAATAAATAAATAATTTATAGGTAATAATAAATAAGAACAATAAATAATTTATTACAAAATAAAGTATGCATAATTAAAGCTGAGGGAAGCGCTGCATTCACAGTGCAGGCTGCTCCCTCAGTTGTATGTTAACCCTTTGAGTGCCAAAGTGGTACTCAACGCATTGCTTTGCAATGCGTTGCGAACCACTCTGGCACCCAAAGGGTTAACTTAGATCTCAACCATTAATGATGCCATACTTACTGTGTCCCTTTGCTTTTAGTACTTTTGCTCCACTCTCAGTTTGGAGAAGAGTGGAGCAAAAGTACTAATAGCAATGGGACACAGGAGGTAGGGGGTTAACAATGAATGAGATGTAAGTTAAACTGTCTAATAATACTATTTTAATTAAAAAAAAGTTTAAAACACACACAAACACACACATATATATATATATAGGCAAGGTATGTAGTCCATATGTTGCCTATTAACCCTTTGGGTACCAGAGGGGTAGGAAACATGCTAAGCAATGCTTTCCTACCTCTCTGGTACTCAAAGGGTTAATTGTGGAATAAAAGGCAGATTTGTCCACTACATGGAAGTCCATGAGGTGGATGTGGATGGGGTTAGTATGTCCCATATATGCAATATATGTGACATACTAAGGGGGGGATGTGGAAGGGGGCATTGTGTAGTTCTTGGTGTACTAGTTTTATTGATTTTAACCCTTTGAATGCCACAGGGGTGAGCAGTGCACATCCCTATGGCATTCAAAGCTGTCCATGGTGCTGAAAGCCTTCTCTGTGTTCCCCTAGTGGCTGGGTAGGGAAGCACAGAGAAAGCTGTTCAGAACTGGAGACGTGGGTTTTGGATTTTCTGACTGAACTTGATACTTTGCAGTGCTGTGATTGGCTGTGGTGCTAGGTAACATTTTTATCGTGTGTTTTTAGGTAAGATTTTCTATGCGACGCAGGTTTAAGATTAACGTGTATTTTGTTGGTTATCGCTCGTTAGGCTTTCTAGGTAAGGAAGATTTGAATCTCACGTTACCTGGTCTTGCTTAACGAGCGAAGGCAGTTTTTTTCTTCACGTTGGTTTTAACGCCAACATTTGAATCGAGCCCTGAATTACTTTGCTGTTGATGATTTTTTATCATCATGTTTTAGCAAATGTCTCCATAGAGTTCAGTGGGAACGTGAGGTAAAACCAGTCATAACACTTCTTAACTGCAAAGTAATATTGGTCTTAGTGGTAGCATTGTTTCTGCAGATTACAGAAGTCAGATTGATGAAGACAGGAAAATATATTTTCTTTTATCTTCTTTTTCCCCAATATAAGGCTAGAGATAGCTGAAATGTATATTTATACAAAGTCATGTGCTCCAATTTAGCACATATAAACCTTTGGTACAGATAGTCTAATAATTATTTTTAAATACACCTTGTTTAGACCCTGATAGAACTGAATGTACTACATTATACTCACTCATGAACCGAAGGTTATTGCCCCTATACAGTGGGGGCAAGAAGAACCCTGAAATGCTGACACCATGGCATATAATAATAATCCTTTATTTATTTATATAGCGCACACAGATTACGCTGTGCTTTACACTCATATTGGTCCCTGTCCACATTGGGGCTCACAATCTAAATTCACCTATCAGTATGTTTTTTGGGGTGTGGGAGGAAGCTGGAGTACCTGGAGGAAACCCACGCAAACACAGTGAGAACATACACTCATTACAGATGTTGTCCTTGGTGGGATTTGAACCCAGGACCCCAGCGCTGCAGGGCAACAGTGCTAACCACTGAGCCACTGTGCTGCCCATATGTAGCCATGTTTGGCTGAAAATGATTCTATGTCAGTGGCGCATGCCCGAGATGACATTTGCTCCCAACAGCATGCCATACTTTTAAGGGTAGGGAGCTTATATTAAGGGTATTATTTCACCATAGTCATACCAGAGACCCTTCTTCTTATCAATGGACCCAGGAGAAACATGCAGGGCTGGGGATAGGAGTGTACAAATTACATTTTTTGCATCATAATGTGGGAGTGAGTTACTCAGGATGACACTAAGCTGGAGGGCAGAGAGACGGGGTTTGCATGTAAATGAGAAGGGAAGTGGGAGGAGCAAGTGGCAGCGGACAGACTGCATGGGAAAGTGGGAAGAAAAGGTGTGAAATGCGACTGGGTTACCACAGAGCTCACTAAGCCAGAGAGCTATGGCTCTGTCCCTGGAGACCCAGTAATTCAATCCGAAAACCAGTGCCCCCGGGCAGATTCAGGACAGGATTCTATTACAGGTGCTAATTTTATCACTGCTTTTATCTCCAGTTTTCCCCATAGACTTCAATAGGAAAATGTCTGATAAACATTTAGCACTTGCAATAGAATCTAGCCCCTGGAGTTCCCAGGTATGTCCATAATGAATGTTGTGTGAACTGGTGGTTTATTCATAGGCCAAATAAATAAAAATGTATGCATGCTACAGTTCAGTCTTATACTGGTTAAGTGTTCCTACTCCCACATCTGTGAGAAGCAGCATAATAAACTTATAGCCCTAATAATTGAATTCTGCCCTAAAATTCTTATCCCAACTCCTGCAAGAACTTATGTTGCTAGTGGTAGCCCCATTACACTTGGACTTGCAAGTAGGTATCACAGCAAGTAGGAATCATCATCTTTAAAGCTGACAGCACCAGCTCTGGTTAAAAGAGACTGGGATGAGGGGCGCCTGTACCCTTCAGGATGGGTCAGAGCCAGGTTCCCCAACAGGCAGAGAAGGAAACTGCCTAGAGCTCCAAATTTTAAGGGTGCCTCAGCTGTGTTTGCCACACCCACATTCTGAATTGAGGGTGTGGCCAGAACAATTGCAATGTCCTTGCACCAGTTTTTGACCCCTTTACATGCTGTTATTTAACAACCCCTCCAATGCATTTGAGAGCTTTCTGGCAACCAGGGACTTAAATGTTTTCTTAATCCTTGGTTCTTATAGGCCTAGGGTATTTTTGCTATTAAATAGTTGATGGGACTGCGGGGGCATGGTCAGGTAAGGGCTGGGGGTGTAGCCATGAGTGGAGCTAAGTGCCTTGCCTAGGGGAACTTGGTATGTAAATCTGGCCCTGCTGAAGATTTATAACTTTTCTGCTGCCAGAGGTGGGAGCAGCATCAGTTGAATTACATTTAACATACATTGTTTGTATTTCTCATGTTAGTTGCCCTTTAAAAAACATTTATTTCTCATAAGTAGTTACTCATTTTTTTTGGAGAAGATAAGTCTCCATAAATAGAATACTAATACATTTTGCACCAATATTGCATTTGTTTTTTCATGGAGCTGCAGTCTGACTATTATTTTCAAAGATATAAATGCACAAAAATCATGGAATGTATTTAAAATGCTCTTGTGCAAATATACACGTCAATATATACCATTGGGGAATAAGCACAAGAGAAGTAAAACAAAACCAGTGTGGCTTAATAATGTGATTAGCAGGGGGATGAGAAATAAAAAACAGGCTTTTAAAGTGTTTAAGTCAAATGAGTCAGCTGCATCATTTAAAAAATATAAAGAATGTAATAAAATCTGCTAACAAGCAATTAAGCTAGCTAAAATAGAAAATGAGAGAAACATTGCAAATGAGAGCAAGAAAAACCCTAAACAATTCAACAAGTATATTAATAACAAAAAAGGTTAAGGTTGATATTGGTCTCTTAGGACTGAGACAGGTGAATTGATTAGTGAGGATAAAGCTATGGCTGACACCCTAAATACGTTCTTTGCTTCAGTATATAAAAAGGAAGCAGCAATGACAAGCTATGGGCAAACAGACAAAATCAAGGAATTTCCTCCAACATCTACATGGCTTACTGAGGACAAGGTCCAAAAGAGACTGGAAAGGGTTATAGTGAATTAAGTGCCCAAGGGTACTTAAGGAACTTAGTTCAGTAATAGCAAAACCATTATACTTAATATTTATTGATTCACTTTCATCAGGCATAGTGCCCTGTGATTGGAGGAAAGCTGATGTAGTTCCATTGTTTAAAAAGGGAGCAAGATCCAGACCAGGAAATTATAGACCTGTGAGCTTAACTTCCATAGTGGGTAAGATACTAGAAGAGTTATTAACTGACAGTATTCAGAAACAATATCATTAGTAAGAATCAGCATGGTTTCATGAAGAACAGATCATGTCAGACTAATTTACTTGCATTTAAGAAAGAGTGAGTAGCAATTTGGACAGGGGAATTGCTGTTGATGTAGTATACTTGGATTTTGCAAAAGTCTTTGATACAGTGCCTCACAACAGGTTACTGCATAAATTAAAAGGCTTCAGTTTGGGTGGTGTTATCTGTACATTGATTGAGAACTGGTTAAATGATAGATGGCAGAGGGTTGTTGTAAATGGAACTTTTTCAAATTGGTCTAAGGTTATAAGTGGGGTGCCGCAGGGTTCAGTCCTGGGACCACTGCTTTTTAATTTGTTTATTAATGATCTAGGAGTGGAAATTGAAAGTAGCATCTCAATCATCGCTGATGACACTAAGCTATGTAAGTAAATACATACAGCAGATAGATGATTTTTCCCTACAGAAGGATTTAAATAAACTAAGTGAATGGGCAGAAAAGTGGCAGATGTCTTTTAAAGGGATAGTAATGTCTCATAATAAAAGTAGCTCTAATTAATCATCATAGTATTTGGACTTTGGAGAGTGTAATTTCAATACTGTCAGAGTTATAGTTTAAGAGTAATTCAATGACAAAGTGTCCCCCTCCCACCCCTTTTACTGATGTAACACTGCTCAGCCAGAGCAGAAGGGAGGTGCCCAGGTAGACTGCAGAGAGGGACAATCTTCAATTAAGATAAGGGAAAAAGCTGAAAAGCTTCTCAAGGGGGCAGGGCTTTGATTGTTCTGATAGGAAGAATATTGTCCCCTTCTGTTATCTGTCTGGTCTATGGACTGCATTCCACATCTGAGAAGAGAATGCTTACACTAGGTAAAAGGGGCGGGAGGGGGAAACTTTGTTTGTGAATATCTCTCAAACCATAAAGGTTTGAGAGATAAGACTTATATCGTTCTTCATCTTCTTTTAATGCCTACAAAATAAAATAAAGATAAAACGAAGTATTACTATCCCTTTAATGTAGATAAATGTAAGGTTATGCATTTGGGCTGTAGAAACAAACTTGCTACATATACTCTAAATATGAAACAACTTGGGAAATCCTCATTAGAGAAAGATTTAGGAGTACTGATAGACAGTAGACTTCACAGCAGTGTGCAGAGTCACTCAGCTGCTGCAAGAGCAAATAGAGTACTAGCCTGCATAAAAAGAGGTGTAGAAGCAAGGGATGCTAATATTATCTTACCTCTGTATAAATCCTTGGTTAGGCCTCATCTAGAATATGGAGTACAATTTTGGTCACCTGTTCTAAAAAAAGACATTACTGAACTGGAAAAGGTGCAGAGACATGCAACAAAGCTAATAAAGGGATTGGAGGATCTGAGTTACAAAGAGAGACTAGCCAAACTGGGTTTGTTTACATTAGAGAAGAGACGTCTAAGGGGTGATATGATTACCATTTACAAATACATTCAGTGTCAATACAAAGAACTATCCAATGAATTATTTATGCAAAGAGCTGAGCTAAGAACAAGAGGACATCCATTAAGACTAGAGGAAAGGCGCTTTCAACTAAAACAAAGGCAGGGATTATTTACAGTAAGGGCGGTAAGGCTATGGAATTCTTTGCCTCGGGATGTTGTGCTTTCAGATAATGCAACTGCATTCAAAAAAGCAATGGATGCCTATCTAGCACAGAACAATATTGACAATTATGACAGATGGCTTCAAAGCAAATCGGATATTGATCCGGGGAACTATTTGACTACCAATTGGAGTCAGGAAGGAATAATAACCCCCCCCCACACATACATGGGACTAGATTGGAAATGGCTCCAGAGGGCTTTTTTTTTGCCTTCCTCTGGATCAACAGGGGTGTTTTTGGCATGGGCTGGACTTGATGGGCGCATGTCTTTTTTCAGCCTTATCTACTGTGTTACTATGTTACTATATTTTCAATATAGTTGTTTCTGTGCAGTGGGATTGTTCCAGAATTGCACCTCTTTTCCTTCAGGAATACAACTCTTGCTGTTTAAAATAGTTGGGATGGGTTATGTCACACTGTTTATCTTCTTTAGAATACTCCCTCAGAAAACTTAAAACATACAACAATATGAAAACCATTGGTTACCTGGGGTCCTGAGGAAGGTGGAAGTTTAGTACATAAAATCTGGAGATCCTCTGTGCAACGGGGTGTGGTGAGGTGCTCTCATGTGGGTCCAATGTTGGGTCATGTCTAGGGCCCTATGGAGTCTTAATCCATCTTTGGAGAATGTTATATGCCAATAATGCCAATCATATATGATTTATATACAGTATACTGGTATACCAGCTCACAGAGATGTACTAAGTAATGGTGGCGCAAGCCAACTCCATGGATCCATCTTTCTGTTTTTACAGCTTTTCTAAAGAGGTGCAATTCTGAAGCAAAACAACTGAGCCATGTGGGGGGAAATTTTAATTTTTTAAATAAGGTATGGGTCTCCAACCCATTGCTTCACAAGGCATGGGAGACCCTTCTATAGCACTGAGTGTCAATGAATTGCTCACCCCTCTGTCACTCAAAGGGTTACACCTAATGGTGAATATGGCTTGCTCTGGAACACAACCCATTGCAGGGCAACCTGGAGCCCTCCAGGAGTTCAGAACTACAATTCCTATGATCCTCATCTGGCCAGCAGCTGGCATGGGATGATGGGGATGGTACTCCTGAACAGCTAGAGAACAAAATGTTGCCCAGCCTTGATTTAGCTTATTTATTTTGGTGAATAATAAGTGTTTTGTTTTCACAAGAATGAAAAGGTTTTGTTCAGGGGTAGGCAACATTTTACATTTCAACTTCCAGCTGCCAGAGAGCAAAAAATTTGCCTATCCCTGGTTAAGTTGAGAGGATATATTTTTTCTCCTTCTGCAGATTTTTCTGCCACATGCAGGTTTTTCTGCCATATACTGATCCCCCACCAGTCTTATCCCATGGAAGCCATAGAACCAGATATACTGATCCAACATCCTTGTGCCACTGTTTGCTAGTTGTCATATTGGTCACTGTGAGGCTCTCCAGCTGTTGCCAGGCTACAACTGCCACTATAGTCTGGTGGGGAATAATAGTTGTACTCTATTAGCAGCTGGAAGGCCTCATGTTGCCCTCCATTGCTGTGACCCCCCCCCCCAGTCCCATGGTAACCGTAGAACCCCAAATTCTAAGCTTCCAGCCTTGTCTAATGATTGTAATAGATCCACAAACTCTATCCGGCCCCAGCCTTGTCCCATATTAGAGATAGAACCACACACACTAACCCACCTAAGCCTTGTCCCATGATAAAGACAGACCCACACAGACTAACCTCCCCAGCCTTGTCCCATGGTACCAATAGATCTACACATAATTACCCCCCCAGCCTTGCTTCATGATAGCCATAGACCCACACATACTAACTCCCCTTCCCAGCCTTGCCCCATGGTAGACATAGTATCAATTATACTGAGCCCTCAGACATTTCCCAAAGACATTTCACTCACAGTAACCCCCTCAGCCTTGTCCCACTATAGCCATAGAACTACACATACCATTGACCTTCATCTTTGTTCTACTACATTGGTATTTTTAGAAACACTCCAGCTTTCTCCTACTACACTGGTATAACCAGAACATCACATACCGAGCATAACTCCCCTGCAAGAACTAGCAGTGTTCTGATGGGAAATTTGCTGGGATTAGTGAAAAATATTTTTTGGGGGGTTCTATAGGGAGAGATATATAAGGAAAAAGCAGCAACATGCTGGTTTCCCACAAAAGTTCCTGTGGTAAAAAATGTACTGTTTGTTCATCTCTGCTAATGTCATTGATCTTCTGACTGGTTAGATGAGGGATAGACATGAAGTAACATGATAATTGCATATTCATAGACTTTTATTTGTATAGCAACACTCAACCCTGGTTTTCAAGTACCCACAATAGGATTGCCATGTTGTGTAATTAGTACAAATCTGATCTAGGAGACTGTAGTTTAAAATGTAAGAGGATTTTGTCATGACATTACTGGTTATCTAAGGGGCTAACTCACTGGCTACTTGGGGGGATGATGAGACTTGTAGTCTTCAACAGTTGGAGAGCCAAATGTTGCATATCCCTGGGTTAGACAAAATTATGTGACTCCTTGTTTTCCCATGCTCATCAGCTGAGTGGAAAATTGTTGATGAGGTCAGAAGATGATATATGTAGTAGCTAGTAGTCAATTTAATCCTAAACATGCCCATTTTAGACTAGAACAATATCAAAATAAAACATTTCTTAGTAGTGTTCTTTAGGTTACTGTTGATAGCTAGATACATTTAATTTAGAACTGAATACTATATTTCAGTTTTATTTGGTAAATTCATAGGATGCTAGAGACATCTCCATCACACTGCTTCAAAAAGCATTGGAGACTTTCTCTACCATCCAAGAGGTTTATCATTTCTCACTCGTGACTCTAGTAAAGCTGCAAACAATTTGGCTGACTCAGCTATGCTGAAGCTGATGTACCTTTAAAGAGGAACTATTACATACAATACTTTTAGGTTTCATTAAAAGTTTCTATTCAAACAGCCTATACCTTGTGCTTTTTGTTTTCCAAACAGGTTATTAGTCTTAGGTATTTTGATAAGTTGGAGGATCTAATTTCAGAAGAGCTTAGTTATCTGACTTGGTAAGATGAAGGATGCAAAATTATTCCCTCACATGACCAGAAAATTGCCTCTCTGCCTTCTTAGGATGCTAAAATGCATCACTGTCCACCAATGAGATGGAATATACAGATAAGAATGAATAATCCTGCTAGTTCAAAATGGAATCTACCACTGAGGGGAGGATTTAGAATGGTGGTAGAGTCCTCTTTAATGAAATAAACAGTACATTAATTGGCAAACACATTTTCAAAGGTAAATATCCACTTTAAAGTGCAAATAGCATGTAAAAATAATAAGACTATTTTAAAGATCAGTCTTGTTTACTACCACTTCTGGGAGGGGTGTTATATCACAGAATCCAATAATTATAATTAGTTGCCTCTCTGGAGCTCATAACACCAGCTTTGGGGAGGAGAACCTAGAGAGGGCCTGTGCACATCCTATATAATTATTCGCTAAAACGTGTGTAACGACGCAGTCATGTGCAGTAGAGACAGAGCGCCCAGCTCCGTATCAGCTGCGGCGCAGGCATTCTCTACTGTGCATGACTTCCCCGCGACCAGCTGGCAGTGGCACTGCGGCCTGTGTAACGGGCTCTTCAACTAGAAAGTGTATTATGCAGAAGACAGACATAGTAATAAACCAGTGAAAGACTAACCTGTACATTTATTTGTCCATTAAATCCAGGTTTGAAAGATGTTTATTGAAATTTGTTTTAGAACCTATTTTAGAACCTGTACTGATCAGGATATACACAGTTTTCTAAGTTTAACAGAAGTTTAGAATAACCTTCAAAGAATCAAGTAAATTCAGGTAAGTGACATAATAGGACTTACATTGAAAGCTCCAGTTAGGTTATCAATGCTGCTCACATGTGCCATGTAGTGAATGAAACTCTTCTGGTATCGTAGAGCTGTGAGCTGCAATTCATTCTGCAGAGCTGATACCTGCACCATAAGGGATTTCTCTCTCTTACTCCACTTGTTAGCTTGTTTGTTTAATTCTTGTTCCAAGCTGGTACATTTGTCAAACAGAGCTATGTTGTGAGCTCTCAGAGCCCTTAAACAGCAGTGGATGCCCTGTGTCTGTGTTCTGTGCAGTGACACCAAACCACATCCCTTCTTACATATATCTACAGCTCTGAAATCACAGCCCTCTTTCATGTGTGAATTCATGTCCTGAAAGTTCCTCATCTCACTGCAACCCTTGTTGTGGCACTTTGCTGTGCTGTAATCACACATCTCAACATGTTCAGCAAGTCCTTGCAATTTAATTGTCTTTCCACAACCCCTGGCCTGGTAATCACATTTTGTGTCTAGTTTTTGGATGAGATTTCTCAGAGGCAGAACCTTGTGCAGCTCTTCAACAGTGACTGGCTGACACTGAAGTGGGCATAGTCTTCTCTCCATTACCCATGGTAAGACACAGCTGGCACAAAACACATGCCCACATCTTGTTGAAAGAGGTTCTTCCAAAACTTTGCAGCATAGTTTGCATTTAAAATCAGGATCCACTGCTTCAGAAAATCGCTCCAACTCAAAGCCCATGACTGCAGGAATGTAATAATTAGGTTAAAGATCTTTTGCTTAGAGTGTTATTGAATGTTTTAATTGGGATTGTAACCGTGGTGCTGTACAAGGAAAGCTCGTGTAAACTGCTGGATGCACAAATCCAGTCTGCTTGTAAGGAAAAGAAGAGGAGGAGGAGATGGTGGGAGTGGTCTCCTGGTTAGCTTGTAGCACGTTTTTAGAGGTTCATTATAGCAATATAGCTACCACGTTACATCTAATATAAGCTCTTTCTAAATTAATTCTTAATGGAGTCCATTATTTGTCTGAAATCCAAGAGAAAATAAACCCACAGTAATTTCTGTGAAGTTTCCAGTTTCCTCATATTCAGTCTATTATCCTATGAAATAATGCAGACAGTGAACCAGAAACAATTCATATTTTTATAAAACACACACACACACACACACACACACACACACACATATATATATATATATATATATATATATATATATATATATATATATATATAGTAATGTGCAAAAGTTTTAGGCAGGTATGGAAAAATGCTATAAAGTAAGAATGCTTTCAAAAATGAATTTGCTTTTATCAATTAACAAAATGCATAGTTAGAGAACAGAGAAAAAATCTAAATCAAAGCAATACAGGTACACTTGCACAAAGTCAGGGATTTTGTAGGAATATAGTCAGGTATATGATTAAACAATTATACCAAAAAGGTGCTAATGATCATCAGTTTAATATGTAGGTTGAAACACAATCATTAGCCCTTTGAGTGCCAGACGCATACAGAACACATTGCAAAGGGTTAAAGGGATAGTAATACTTCGTTTTATCTTTATTTTATTTTGTAGGCATTAAAAAAACATGAAGAACGATATAAATCTTATCTCTCAAACCTTTATGGTTTGAGAGATATTCACAAGCAAAGTTTCCCCTCCCGCCCCTTTAACCTACAAAATGTGCAGTTTAAAGCAGCCACTGTCCCCCCACCCTATTTTGACACTTTTTTTTATTAACCCTGACATTCGGCAGTGTGTATAAGTGTACACAACAATCAAACTTCCAATATTTTTGTTTTTTTTTAATAAAAATTTTTTTGTAAAAAAAAAAAAAAATGTGTTGTGTTTTAAAAAAAAAATAAAAAGAAGTGTACCA
The DNA here is from genome assembly GCA_037306005.1 of Rhinophrynus dorsalis. Classification (NCBI taxonomy): domain Eukaryota; kingdom Metazoa; phylum Chordata; class Amphibia; order Anura; family Rhinophrynidae; genus Rhinophrynus; species Rhinophrynus dorsalis. The sequence continues at coordinate 256,233,292 of CM074721.1, forward strand.
TTGCAGGTCAGAAATTGACCTGCATTTAGCCAGCCTCCAGCACCAGCAGTGAAGGGGTTAATACTCCCAGCTGCTGTATTTCCTTGTTCCACTAGGTGTCTCCTCTCTGCTTCTCTCTCCCTTACTTTGATAGCAAGGGAGACAGAGGCAGAAGAAAGACATAGAGACAGCATGCTTTGTGTACTGCCTCTATAACTCAGAATGCCGGTACATGTGATCGCTGCTACGGCGATCACATGACCCGGCACAAGCAAGAAGGGCTGAGACTGAATGCCCCGGTCTTGGAGCGTTCAGTTTCATTCTGGAATTAATGATAGCAGCGTGCACAGAGGCACGCTGCTATCATTTAAGCCATGACAGTCCAGGACCGTCATGGGTCCTTAACGGTATAACAACCCATGATGGTCCAGGACCGTCATGGGTCCTTAAGGGGTTAAAAACTGTGTGCAAGTGTACCTAGAAGAATTGATGCTGTTTTGAAGGCAAAGGGCGGTTACACCAAACATTGATTTCATTTAGATTTTTCTTCTGTTCACTCACTATTCATTTTCTTAATTGATAAAAAATTAGATTATTAACATTAATAAAGCATTCTTACTTTACAGCATTTTTTTCACACCTGCTGCATTCATGTGACTGTCATGAATGCAAAGTTTCTTAATGCAACCTGAGAATCTCGCACTTTCATGCAGTGCGAGATTCTCAAGGCGCCATTTTTAGCATTGCAACGTTGTTAATGCACAATGTGGTTGCATGACCATGAGAGGGCAAACGAGGAGTGGAACTATTTGAGGTGGCAGGCAAGGCAATAAAAATGAAAATTTGGAACGGCTAAGCCTCTAGCATATTTAGGGAGGAACAGAATGTGCCTCACCACTCTAGGACATCTGCCATGCCAAATAATTTGTAACACTGACCTCTTGAAGTCTTCGAGGTCTGAATAAGGAACTTGAATCAGAAGAGTATGAAAAGGAGACGTGGTAGGATGTTCATTTTGACTGAATGTATTCTGCAAAACCATGAGACAGTGTAATCTTTCCAACACGTCAGGTCTTGAAGAGCTTTGAAGAGGGGGAAAGTTATACAAAGTATTGTAACTAGGGGTGATATATTATTTCCCAAATAGTGGATGGAAGAAGACATCCAAAAGAAATCAAAGTCCTAAAGAGATCAGTATCTGAGATATCCATGTTGGGAGGCAAGGCCTCTGACTTACATGTATTGATTTTGTAACCTAAAATAGATTGGAAATCTTGAAGGACGGCAAAGAGATTTGGCAGGGGGAAGCGTGGATTGGATAAAGTCAGGATGATATCATTTGCAAAGAGGGCAATTTTATAGGTCTTGCCTGCAACCGAAATGCCCAAAATGTCCACATGTTCCCTGATTTTTGCAGCTAGGGGTTCTACTGCCATGGTGAACAGTAGAGGGGAAAGAGGGCAGCCCTGCCTACTGCAGATACATATCAAAATAGGCTGGAAGTGTATAGTGTGCCGATTGCATGTGACATTTTTTGTGTATCTGGTCTAGGGTGAGAAGATCCACTGTAAGTTGGTCAACCTTCCTACGCAGCACCCATTTCGGCTTAGAGGCTAACGAGACAATGACACCTCTTATGAATGCCTTGCATGAATCCCATAAAGTGGTAGGCAGAGGGACCAAACCCACATTTAGGGAGAAGAACTGTTCAGTCTGTTCCTTGAGATGCTGTTTGAAAGACTCATCTAGCAGAAGGGATTAGTTAATAGACCACCTAGAGATCGTGGGCCAAGGACCTGACAGGTCAACTGCTAAATGTAGTGGGGCATGATCGAACCATGTTATGGGACTGACCTTTACCAAAGTGAAAGCTTTGATCAACTCTGAGGAAGTAAAGGCAAACGTTGAACCTCAAGTAGCTATTATGAGTTGCTGATAAAAGGTAAAGTCCCTAACATTGGGATGGAGGATCTGCAAACGTTCTACAGTCCATTTTCTTGTAGGAGGGAGTGGGACTGTCTAGTTAGGGGTTCACCAGGATCAGGGTTAGATGTAGATCCTCAATCCAATTGAGGATTGAGAACCATGTTAAAGTCACCGCATAAAAGAAACCAAGTAGAGTTCATTGAGCCAAGCTTCCTAAAATACCTTTTCAGAAAATTAATCTGGTTAGTGCTATCAACAGATCCCTTTCCCCTATGGCTCCATGTAAGATAAGGAACCTACCATTTAGATCCAGGATTTGGGTAGATACTGCAAAGGGAAAGTCATGATGAAACAATATGGTCACCCCAGTTTGTTTGTGAGGGGAGGAGGCTAGGTAAGAGTGTGGGTCGTACCTGTCCTGTAGCTGAGGAGACATGAGTTTGGACAAGTGAATCTCTTGTAGGAATACAACCTAAGAAGCAGCTGCCCTGCCCTCCCAAAGAGCCAGCCTACATTTTCTATTGGTGTTCAGGCCTTTTACATTAAGAAAGAGGCAAATTGTTATAGATATACTAGGGTCTAGAGCCATGTTGGGGGGTTGGGAATGTAGGGGTATAAAAAAAAAGGGGGGAGGGGAGGAAAAAGGAAAGGGCAAACTGCGAAACCCACTGGGGAGGAAGGGTGTTCAATACCACTCTCCAAAAAGACATGAGATAGTGTCACAGAGTCTGTGCAGCAGGAGAAGTATTGAGGGACAAAGCTAACAACAGTATATCAGAACAAAACAAACACAGCCAACAAGTAGCCAGTCACCAATCTAGGTGAATGTCGATTTCCTGGAGAAGATAATATCACCAGGCAATGCAGAACAATGTGGTGAGGAGCAAATAGGGTGACCTCAAACATGTAAGACTATTTCCCTGGGGCTAAAAAGGTGTATAAGTATGGTGACTCCATAAAAATAAAAACAAATAATAATAAAATCTAGGAGAAAGGCGAATCTAGAAGCTAACTGTAAAATAAACTATTTAAGGGGGGTTATGTACAAAGTAGCAGGGTACCTGTATGTGACCCTCAGCAACAGGAGCATTCCAGTTCCACTACTAGCAAATACAACTCAAGGTGTACGAGAATCACTGAAGTAGGCCATGTGAGCAGGTGAATACAGCTAAGGTGCATCGTGGAGGCCTCTGTGTAGGTGCTATGTAAGGGTCTCACACTGCTTACCTCCACATGATGATCACACCCAGAATAAGAGGCCCATGTCGAGAGGGACAGCATGTGCAGAATGCCCCAGAGTGATCCCGCCCCTAAGGCAGAGGCTCGGGTTCTAAGTGTGTATGTCTTGGCTCTGGGCTGAGCATAGAGACCCGTGATGGTGAAGTGTAGAATTGGCAGGCTCAGCCAAGGAGAGGTGTGCTTCATGCTCTGTAGTAGGCCTCCCTGTGGACAGCTGGAAAGCAGGCTGGAAATGTTTGGGTGAATACAGACTCGGTGCTGTAGTTCAGCAGTCTCAATGGTATTTTTGGGTGCTCTTCAGAATAAATTAATCTGGGGGAGACAACAAATAACTCACTGAGAACCGGGAGCTCCCTAGAGACGAGGCCTCTTGTCTTGGCTGCAAGGCCACACTCCTTCTTTGCATCATTTTGACCACTCCTGGGTGTCCTTCATGTAGAACAGTCAACACCACTGTACACTCATCTGGTGCCCCAAAACAGTTCCCATGAGTCGTCAGTTACAGTTTTCTTTGGGTATATGGCAATAGTCTCCAGTGATGATAAAGGCCATGTGTGTTTTTCCTAGTTCCCCACCTCAGCAACCATGGAATCACTCATTGTTACAGCTACAATAACATCTGTAGATTGTTGTGATACAGATTCTATGTGTGTCAAAGGTTAAAGCTGGTGATCTGAACATTACTGGTCATCTCCAGCTAGAGTCACAGGCAAGCAAGACATTGGTGGAGATTCACTAAGTGGTGGTAGAAAGGTGATAAAGTGAAGATGACTTCTAATATTTCTTCAGCTTTTTAGATTTTAGTGAATAGGCTCCATAGAATAACATAGGAACTGGAGAAATGATAAACTGGAGGAGTAATCTCCACTTTATCACCTATTTATAGCTTAGTGGATCTCCCCCAGGGTTTTTGCATTTGCATGTTGATCATGTTGACAATATCTGATAGTACAGTCAAATGCCCCAAAGTATATGGTATAACTCTGTACGTAAGATGTAGTAGTAACAGAAATGCCCTTCACCAGATTGAAGATAGATAACCCAGGCTTATGGGCTGTCAGCAATGTAAAAGATCACCCATACAGATATAGTATTATGGTGAAGACCCTGTTGTTTACTATTGTTATCTCTGTTTGACCTTGGCTTGTTTCTTGACCCTGATTGTACTCCACCTGTCTAAATCTTAGTTTGTTCCTTTACTCAACCTGTTCTCCCCCTGGCCCAACCTTTTGGATTGTCTCAATTATTCTTTTGGCGTTTATCCCAAATGTAATTCTATAGCAACCCTATTTTAGTTTTTCATGTTAAATCCTTTTCTCTTAGTCCATACAGGTTACTGGTAACTTTGGGTAGGCGATCAGCCCCTTTAAATAGGCAGGAACAATTCTCAGAAGTGACTGCTGGGTGGAGCCTACCTCCTCCCCTAAGCTTGCAGCTATCCAATCCCCAACCAGTAAGATTTGCAGACTAACTATTGACTAGGTAGTAAGAAGGTAAAGGAAGACTCCTGTGAGCATGAACCCGAAAGGACCCCCACGTTCTGCCACAGGACAGCCAAACAAGGATTTAACAGGTAAGACTAAAATCGTCTTTTCTCTATCATCCAATACAGGTTACTGGTAACTTTGGGATGTCCAGCCATTAAGTTCCCCAGGGAGGGAAGAAAGGCAAGGACCAGACGCAAGCCCCAAGTCACCAGACCACCAATGAACCTAGAGATAATAAATAGCTCAACACTAACCGCAAAGTGTCAACAGACACTGAACAGAGTTAAAACAAACTCCATGAACTGATACAGAGCACACTGAACTAGAGCCAACAGGCCTCAAAAGTGAAAGAGTACTAAGAGACTAAAGAAATCCTAGACAGGCAAGGCCGCCTCCAGGATCTTCCTCCCAAAACTGGCATCAGTCGATGCCAGCACACTCACACAATAGTGTTTAGAAAAGGTGTGCACAGATGACCAAGTGGCCTCTTTGCACAACTGATCAGCTGAGGCCTAGTTCTTGTAGGCCCAAGAAGCCCCAGTAGACCTCGCAGAATGAGCCGTGACCCTGAAGGGAACAGGCTTCTTCCAGAGTTCACAAGCCTTACGAATCATGGACTTGATCCAAGAAGCAATGGTTACCTTGGAAGTAGGCGTCCCTGCCCTAGGACCCTCAGGAATGACAAACAGAGTGTGAGACTGCCTCAAGGACTCAGTGCGATGCACTTAGAACTTGAGACAATGAACAAAATCCAACAGATGAAGATCCTTCTCTTTGTCAGAAGTAGGGTTAGGACAGAAGGAAGGGACCACAATCTCCTGATTAATGTGTAACTCAGATACCACCTTCGGGAGAAACTCTTGTGAGGTGAGAAGCAACGTCTTGTCCTTGTGAAAGACCAAAGAGGGTGGTCTACAAGACAGGGCATGCAGCTCTACAACTAGGTGAACAATCGCCAGGGGAAAGGCCATCTTCCACATCAGCATACATAGAGGAATGGTAGCCAAAGACTCAAAAGTAGGGCGCTGAAGCACTCCCAAGACCAGGTTGAGGGTTTACTGAAGAGCAAGAGACTTTTAACACCGGACGGGTATGAGCAACACCCTGGAAGGAAACCTTGACATCAGGAATGATAGCAAGACGCCTCTGAAAGAAGACAGAGAGAGCAGAAGTCTGAACCTTAAGAGAACTCAGACTGAGAGCCTTATCCACAACATCCTGGTGGAAGGAAAGAACTGTAGAAAGGTCAAAATCCTGAGACAGGTCTTTGTCAGCACACCAAGATAGAAAGGTAGACCATACACGATGGTATGCCTTTTACTAGAGGAAACAGGCTTACTGGCACTAAGCATAGTAACCACCACACCAGAAGAAAATCCCTTCTTCTTCAAAATTGAGGATTCAATCTCCATGTCGTCAAAGCCAAATGATGAACGTCTTCCTTCCAGAGGTAACCCTGTAGAAGAAGGTCCGGATGGTGGGAGATCGAAGAGGTTCTGCTACTGAGAGGTGCAGAAGATCCGGAAACCAAGCTTGTCGAGGCCAGTACGGAGCAATCAGAATGACTGGGCAGCTCTCCAGTCTCAGTTTCCGTAGCACCCTGTTCAACAGGGGAACGGGAGGAAAGATGTATGCCAGAGGAAATGTCCACGGGATCGCCCAGCAAGAGCAGAATGTTGGAACCTTCCTGTTGTGCCTGGTTGCCATCAGGTTGATGCATGGAAGACCTCACTGCTGGATGATGAGGTTAAACACCTCTGGATGTAGTTCCCACTCTCCGCTGTCCACCGTGTGTCGACTGAGGAAGTCTGCGTGAATGTTGTCTATGCCACGAATATGAACTGCGGAAATGGCAGGGACATGCTCCTCTGCCCATGACAAAATAGTCTTGACCTCTAGCCAAGCTGCGAGACTTCTTGTGCCGCCTTGCTTGTTGATGTAGGCTACCGCTGTGGTGTTGTCCGACTGTACCCTGACCGGGCAATCCTCCAGTTGCCGTGTCCAGTGATGTAGGGCATGAAATGTCGGCCGAAGCTCCAACACATTGATGGGAAGGAGAGATTCCTTTGTGAGACCACCGGCCCTGAACACTAAAGTGCCCCAGCACCGCTCCCCATCCGGAGAGGCTGGCATCCATCATCACTGTGGTACAGAAGGGCACCAGGAAGGGTCTGCCTTTCAGGAGATTGTTCAGGTTGAGCAACCATGAGAGGCTCTGTTCCACGGGAAAGGGGAAGGGATAGGGATCTTTCTAGGAGATCTGGTCGACTACTGCATGCCAGGATTAGAAACCTCAGAAGTTCCCTGGTGTGACCCATGGCAAACGGAACTGCTTCTATGGTGGAAATGAACTTCCCCACCAAGGATGACAACTTCTTGGCTGGAACCAAATCCTGAGACAGGATAGCCTGGACCTTCAGTGCTCTCTGATGAGCCACTTCGTCTGTGAGAAATACTATCCCTCTCTGAGTGTCGAAGAGGAGGTCCAGAAAAACCATCCTCTAGAAAGGAACAAGGTCTGACTTGTCCAAATTGATGATCCACCCCTGATGGGAGAGAGCATGAATGCAGTCCTGCACCTGCTGATGAAGGAGTTCCGGAGAAGAGGCCTTCAGAAGGAGGTCATCCATATATGGAGTCAACCTGATGCCATTCCGATGTAGGACGGAGATCAATGCTCCCAGGACCTGTTGAAGACTTAAGGAGCCGTGGTCAGGCCAAAGGGGAGGGCAGAAAACTGGAAATGCCCTAGGTCACAGGCAAAGCGGAGATACTGCTGACTCTCTGGATGAATGGTGATGTGCAGATAGGCATCTTGAAGATCCAGAGAGGCCTGAAATTCCCCAGGGGATATGGGCACTATCACTGTGCGCAGAGACTCCTGGTGGTATTTGGACTGTACCACAAAGGAGTTGAGATCTTTCAGATCCAAAATGTGACGACATCCGCCATCCTTCTTGGAAACCACAAAGAGGTTGTAGTAGAATCCCTAGCCCATCTCCTGAGGAGGAACGGGCTCCAGGACCGCCTTGTCCAGATGGGCCTGGATAGCTTCCACGAAAAGGCGGTGCTTTTCTGCTCCCAAAGGAGAACGAGAAGAGAAGGTCCTGGGAGGAGGAATTGAGGTGAAGGGAATCCTGTACCCCGTAGCCACAACCTGTAAAACCCACAGGTCCACCACAGAGGCCTGCCAAGCCGAGAGGTAGTGGCGTAAGCGGCCACCTACCTGCGGGTGGGGACTCGGGTTCGGCAAGTCATGCAGAAGAAGGTTTGGAAGCCTTGGGCTTCGCGGAGGACTTGGATCTCCATTGCTGCTTAGGCTTGGATAAGGAGTGCGGAACCTGAGGGACCGCCTGGGTCGCTTGACGCCAGTCTGCTTGAAAGGGACGAAAAAGATGATTCCTTTTGACAGGCGCCTTCTTCCTCAGGACCACTTGCAGGTGAGTACTCTTCCCTCCAGTGGCCTCACTGATGAGATCCTTGAGCTCAGGCCCAAATAGGGAGGAGCCCTGAAAAGGCAAAGACAGGAGAGCCTTCTTGAAGGCCATATCAGCAGACCAGATATTGAAAGAGCACGTCTGGCTACCACAGACATGGTATATGCCCAGGATACCATACACACAGCGTCAAACAGGGCAGCAGAGACATAATGCTGAGCCTCAGCAATGTTAGGGAGAAGTCGCAACATGTCAGTAGTAGGGGCCCCCTGATGGACAGCTGAATTGAGCTGTTCAGTCCAAACAACCACAGCCCTATTCACCCACACTGCAGCAAAGGTAGGGCGGAGGGCATAGCCCGCTGCCACAAAAATTGCCTTGAGAGAGGTCTCAAGCTTCTTATCAGTCCAGTCTTTGAGAGCAGAGGCGTCAGTCACCGGCAAAGCAATGGACTTAGAAAGCCTGGAAACTGGAGCATCCATTTTGGGGGGATGGACCCACTGCTTGAGGGCTGTTTCAGAGAATGGGTAAAGCTTAGCAAACTTCCTAGACACAGATGGTTTCCTGTCTGGAAATTTCCACTCCTCAGACATGAAATGGTCAAGAGTGGGGTTAGGTGTAAAACAAGTATGGGGCCTAACAGGCTCCTGAAACACATCAGATCAGCAACACATCACATCAGCAACGTTATAATACTGACACAGGTCAGGTATAGTTAGTGTGATTCCCAAACGAGACAGCAGTGAAATGGTTAGTTAGGCCAGGAAGACTGACAGGCCCTAATAGCGTGAGGCCCACAAGATTTTCACTCTGCAGAGAATGACAGAATAGCGAGTAATGCCACAGGGGTAAATGGAGGCCCAGGACAAGCGGTAGACTGCTGTAGCAGTAATGGGGGACTGCAAATGTATGCACTGAGGAACACCCAATGGAGACTGCAATGACTGTAACCCGGTGGAATATGGCACCAGCCCTGTGTCACAGTTTGTTACGACTCTCAGACACAAAGTTAGGTAAAAACACAACTTTATTGAAAATTATTAAAATGATCCCTTAGGATTCCAACATGTACATACAACATTTAATAATAGAAAAGCACAGATCAGATAGGCTTTATCAGTCTTGCCAATATACCGGGCAAGACAGCCTGGGTATACAGGAACAATAGGCTCTACCGGCCTTGCCAATACCGGGTAAGGCAACCTTCAGATGGAATAATGTACCAGGTTCTACCGGCCTTACCAATATACCGGGCAAGGCAGCCCAAAGGAACTTTACGTAGGCTCTACCGGCCTTGCCAATACCGGGTAAGGCAACCTTCAGATGGAATAATGTGCAAGGTTCTACCGGCCTTACCAATAACGGGCAAGGCAGCCCCAAGGAACTTTTACATAGCCTCTACCAGCCTTGCCAATACCGGGTAAGGCAACCTTCAGATGGAATAATGTACCAGGTTCTACCGGCCTTACCAATATACCGGGCAAGGCAGCCCAAAGGAACTTCAAGATAGGCACTACCGACAGTGAGTATGACTTTAAGTGCTTTTTGGAGCAAACCAGCGTCCACACGCTGGGACCAACAACAGTTTAGTCTAGCCACAAGGCTTCGGAGTAACCCAACGTCCGCACGCTGGGACTAACAGAATGTATCTAATAGCCGCGAGGCCCCTGGAGCAAGCCAGCGTCCGCACACTGGAACCAACAAAAGATCGGCTAAATCACAAGGCTTGGGAGCAAACCACCGTCCGCACGCTGGGACCAAGAGAGAATTGTATAGCCACAAGGCTTTGGAGCTAACCAGCGTCCGCACGCTGGAACCAACGCTGGATTTGTATAGCCGCAAGGCTGAAAGAATAACCCAGCGTCCGCACGCTGGGACTGCAAGAAGATAATATAGCCACCAGGCTTTTGGAGCAAACCAGCGTCCGCACGCTGGGACCGACTACTGATTAGTCTAGCAACAAGGCTGAAAAGTAACCCATCGTCCGCCCGCTGGGACCGCAAGGTGTATCATAAAGCCGCCAGGCTTTTGGAGCAAACCAGCGTCCACACGCTGGGACCAACAATTGATTTGTATAGCCACAAGGCTTGGGGAGCAACCCAACGTCCGCACGCTGGGACTACAAGTTGTATCGTATATCCACTAGGCTTAAGGAGCTAACCAGCGTCCGCACGCTGGGACCAACAACTGATTGGTATAGCCGCAAGGCTTGGAGGCCACGCCACACAATAAGTTACTGGGTCACAGTAACAAGACTGCCTGAGCAGCAACGAGGCAACAGAGGATCTGTCCATAGGCAGAGAGGACACCGGATGACAGCCCCAAGCCGGATACCGGATGGGACCGCAGGCAGCCCCTGATACACGGAACAATGTTCGCCAAAACCGGTTTGGTACACAGAACAGGAACTTCAGCCAGGCCGGGTCGGTACACAGAGCAGGAACGTCAACCAATCCGAGTCGGTACACAGAGCAGGAACGTCAGCCGGGCCGGGTTGGTACACAGAGCAGGAACGTCAGCCAATCTGAGTTGGTACACAGAGCAGGAACGTCAGCCGGACCGGGTCAGTACACAGAGCAGGAACGTCAGCCAATCCGGGTCAGTACACAGAGCAGGAATTTAAACAGCAGAGTAGTCAGGCAGGCCGGGTCATACACAGAGATCACACGAATAACTGGAACAAGCGCTGGCGACGGAAACACCATGAAAGAGCATCGGAGAAGTGACAAGCCCCAGTATTTAAACGGATAGTAATACTTCGTTTTAACTTTATTTTATTTTGTAGGCATTATAAAAACATGAAGAATGATATAAGTCTTATCTCTCAAACCTTTATGGTTTCAGAGATATTCGCAAGCAAAGTTTCCCCTCCCCGCCCCTTTTGCCTAGTGTAAGCCATCTCTTCTCAGATGTGGAATGCAGTCCATAGACTGAACAGATAACAGCAGGGGACAATCTTCTTCCTATTAGAACAATGAAATCCCTGCCCCCTTTGATAAGCTTTTCAGGTTTTTCCCTTACCTTAATTGAAGATTGTCCCTCTGTGCAATCTACCTGGGCACTTCCCTTCTGCTTTGGCTGAGGAGTGTTACATCAGTAAAAGGGGAGGGAGGGGGATACTTTATCATTGAATTACTCTGGAACTACAACTCTGACAGAATTGAAATAACACTCTCCAAAGTCCAAATACTATGATGATTAATTAGAACTGCTTTTATTATGAAACATTACTATCCCTTTAAGGACAAATACTGGGCGGGGCAAAGCCACACCAATAAGAGGGAACAGGAAGTAAAATTGACAGAATGTTGCCAGCAATACCACGGGCACCATGATAGTAGGCTCCACCCAGCAGTCACTTCTCAGAATTGTTCCTGCCTAGTTAAAGGGGCTGATCGCCTACCCAAAGTTACCTGTAAACTGTATTGGTCGACAGAGAAATATATTTATCATCCATCTACCATCCCCCATTGGGTTCCAACCTTACAGATCATGTTAGCTCCCTTGTTTTATGATCAAGACCTGTTACTTTATTTCAATACTGTCTCCAGTACCATCCAAGTTTCCTCTGGTCTGAGGGAGTGTGTATCCTGTTATCTGGCTTCAGGGCCAGCACCTTTAACCTCAACTTTGCTCTACAGCAAGAACACTGCGGATAGGAAAACTCCATTCCCTAGCACCACTCCCAATCCTTCAATCACTATTTTCTCCTTGGTGGTACTATTTATCTATACTACTTATGTGAAATAATAACTGAGCCACTAACATGAATCCCATTAGGCTAGCCCATGTTCTGCATAACATGACCGAGAATTTGAAAGTATCCATTTCCCTGGGTGTGGTTGATCTGCAGTATGGTATAATTGCATGCTCAAGTTCCACTCTGGTTGGTTCTGCTTTTCCTGGACCATGCCCACCTGTGCTTTATTTCAAGCCCCAAGTGCCCCTTCAGGACAAGTTCTCTGGGGATAGAACACAGTTTAGAATGCCAGTGATCTGCTCTTTTACTTTAAGCCTCATGCCTATTTTTCTGAAGAGGTTAAGGTCCATACAGTGATTCTCCTTGTGTCTGGGGAACCAGCTTCCTGGGAACATCATCTTCTACAGGGACAGAGTCCTCTGTTGTCAGACTATCTTCTTTTTTTTTTTTTTTGAGTCTATGTCCACAATGTACGAGAACCCCCAGAGAACACAGCAGCCGAGACGACTATTCATTCTTTGAAACAGGTAGGTAGAAGGCCAGCAGAGGAATATGCTGGTGAATTCTGCCACTGGGCTGCTGATAATGAGTGGAATGAACCCACTTGAGGATCAATTCCATTTGGGGTTATCTGGTCCTCTGCAGGATGTGTTGCCTCAAGTTGGAGTCTTTAGAAGCATTGATTACCCTATCAATTTATATTCATATTTGGGAACAACAGCAATAAAAGACTCTCTGTGGTTCAGGTGTTGCATACTCCTCCAGCTATAGATGCAATAAATTGTTATGGCTCTTGCCACTCCCACTGTTGAAGAAAGGGCCTGAAGGCACACTCTGAATTTCTGATTGTATTGTGGAAAAGATGGCCATCTGTTACGTACCTGTCTTGTTCATATGCACAAAGTTCCACACCAGATTCCTTCTCATACAACCAATGGTCCTACTAACCTGAGCAAGATGCACTAAAGGTAGAAGAGAGCTCAAAATGTCTATGTCCTGTCGGAACAGTGTTGAAGGCACTAAAGTATTTTCAATATCACATCCCCAGCTATCCAACAATGGCTTACTTCCATATGGAAATGCAGCATGATGACTAATTTCCATATGGAAATGCAGGATAACAAGTCCCATTGTATTCATACATATACACACACACACACACTATACTAGCAATGCGGGGCGGCGTTGTCCGTCGTGTCATGACCATTGGGCGTACATTTGTGAAATGTAGACACACTGATAAACACAGACATGTGGCACTAATATGTCCTAAAGAGAGCCAATTGGGAGGTATGAAGCAGTAATATATCGTAAAGAGGGAGACTTGGGAGGTATGCAATGTTGTATTTTATTTCTCCTTTACTTTGGGCCAGAATTTCAGTATTGTGCCTGTGTGTGTTTGGGTTGTGCAAATGGAAATCAAAAAATAAAAGGAGCATTATAGCAGCATGTTAACCCTTTGAATGCCAGAGTGCATTGCAATGTGTTGTGCACCCCTCTGGCACTCAAAGGGTTAAGGTATAGAGTGGCATGTCAGAGTTAAATAGCAGTGGGAAGTGTATTCATACCTGGGAACTTTGACTTGTGGAGTCCCTGGAGGGGACTCATGTGGTGCTGATGTGGAGAGACCAATGTGGCAATTTGGGGTAAAAGTGGGCAGGGCTTAATCATGAGTAGGGGACGGGGCTTAACTAAATGTGGAAAAGTGTTAGTAACAGGCTGGGGAAGGAGAAGAAGTGGGAGAGAAATGCAAGTTTACAGTGTGAGGGGTTTGAACACACTCCCTGAGGGGTAAAACATGATACATAACCCTGTGGCAGTCAGTGGGTTAAGTGTGTACCTGATGGCTGCCTGTCCTCTGTGTTGCATGTCAAATGATGACAGTGAAGAAATAATTGAGCAATGAAGACCTACCTTAACCCTTTGAGTGCCATTTTGTTTCCCTGGTGCTGCAGCTTCCCTTGAGTGGCTGTACTATAGGTCCTGCTGAGGCCACTGGGAGTCAGGGTGAGTGACTGTATGTGTGTGTGTATGTGTGTGTGCCAAAGTATATATGTGTGTGGTGTGTGTGTCTGGTGCATGTGTGGTGTGGTGTGTGTGTGCTTTTTCTTTATTGAGTTGGATAATGTATGTGTGTTTGTGTGTGGTGTAGGATCAAGTGGCAGCCATTTTGTTTTTTTGGTAGGTTGTATAGTTGTAGGCGGGCTGGATAGTGGGGACAGGCCAACTCCCTGCATGATGAATCACCCAATGGGAGCAGTAACTCCTCCTTACTGCCGCCCCTGGATGTGTGACATAAATTATGTAATGAGCTATTCTGTTCTATGTGTGTGTGTCTTCTGAGGAGACATAAATTATGTTCTGTGTCCTGAGGAAACATAACTTATGCAATAAGGCTTTCTCTTATATATATATACACACACATATATATACATATATATATATATATATATATATATATTCACACTATCTCTCTCTCTCACTCTCTCTATATATATATGTATATATACACACACACACAGACACAGAATATATACACCCACACACAATATATAAATATATATATATATATATATATATATATATATATATATATACACACACACATACAATATATATATACACAGACACTACGCACTAAACACAATGCACACAATTCTATACACACAGCAATATATGCAACATGCTGTGCACAATACGCACAACTCTATACTATACGCCAAATGCTATACGTACAATGCACAGCTATATACAATCCGCCAAACGCTATACATGAAACTACAAATACAAAATGTAATACGTCATTTGCATAACTCTATACTCAAAAACCCATAAGCTAAACACCAAATGCTATACGCAAAGCTCTATACACCATATGCCAAACACTATACGCCAAATGCAAAACTCCAAACAACAAATACTATACACAAAGCGCTATATGCCAAACACTATATACTTATCACAGTGCCGTGATTGGTGCTATCCAGTGTCTATCACCTGCAGGGGGCTCCCATTGGCTGTTTGCTGTCAGCCCGCCTCACATTGCCTTTTTAAACTCAGTCCGGGCACCCTCTGGTTGCCATTTCGTGGTGTCTCTGACAGCACCTTACCTGTCCTGTCTGCTATGCTGATTGGGCCTGAGTTCCAGTGTTCCAGTGTTCCAGAGTTCCAGAGTACCCGAGTCTACCAGTTCCTGAGTTCCTGTCTGCTTGACGTTCCAGCTCGGTTCCGGTTGTTCTCCGTGGTTGCTATGTTCCGGTCGCCTGTCAGTTCAGCGTTGCTTGTTCCGGTTGATCCTCTGCCTGGTCTCTGTGGTTCCCTGTCTTCAGTCGCTGAGGCGACATTGCTCTCATTTCGCTCCGACGATATTACTACTGTTGGTTCCAGCGTGCGGATGCTAGTTTACTTCATTAAACCTGGTGACACATACTATTGTTGGTTCCAGCGTGCGGACGCTGGTTTACTCCATTAAACCTGGTGGCTCATACTACTGTTGGTTCCAGCGTGCGGACGCTGGTTTACTCCATTAAACCTTGTGTCCTATACTACTGTTGGTTACAGCGTGCGGACGCTGGTTTACTCCATTGAACCTAGTGGCCTATACTACTGTTGGTTCCAGCGTGCGGACGCTGGTTTACGCCATTAAACCTTGTGGCCTATACTACTGTTGGTTCCAGCGTGCGGACGCTGGTTTACTCCATTGAACCTAGTGGCCTATACTACTTTTGGTTCTAGCGTGCGGACGCTGGTTTACTCCATTAAACATTGTGGCTCATACTACTGTTGGTTCCAGCGTGTGGACGCTGGTTTACTCCATTAAACCTGGTGGTTCATACTACTGTTGGTTCCAGCGTGCGGACGCTGGTTTACTCCATTAAACCTTGTGGCCATTCCTACTGTTGGTTCCAGCGTGCGGACACTGGTTTACTCCATTAAACTTTGTGGCTCATTACTACTGTTGGTTAACTCCATTACGCCTTGCGGTTCACATTACTGTCAGTTGGTCCCAGCGTGCGGACGCTGGTTTACTCCCTGGCTACAGTCAGGTACTGGGAGGTCCCGAGTTGCTGTCCAGTCCCAAATGCAGTTGTCCTGTAGTTCTCTGGCATGAGACTTCTGTTTGAGTGAGATTGCTTGACCAAGTTCCTACCTATCCATCCGACTGTCTTTGTCACCTGACAGTCAGTTGGTCTCAGGGAGGTCTCCTCTCTTGGGCTGCCCTGCCCAGTATTGGTAAGGCCGGTAGAACCTATTCACGTTGCCATCCTTAGGTTGCCTTACCCGGTATTGGCAGGGCCGATACAGCCTACTCCTAGTATTCCCTCAGGCTGCCTTGCCCGGTATTGGTAAGGCCGGTAGAACCGGTACCTTACCATCTTACAGTGGCCTTACCCGGTATTGGCAAGGCCGGTAGAGCCTGCTACTGTTATTTCATCTGAGTCGCCTGGGTTGCCTTGCCCGTTACTATTGGCAAGGCCGGTAGAACCTATTCATTGGTCATTGCTTATTTGTATTGTTTGTATGTGTATGATAACCCTATGGGAATGCCTTAACTTTTCAATAAAGTTATGTTTTTACCTAAACCTTAAGTCTGAGAGTCTTAACTAACCATGACAATACTATACGCATTTAGTCAAATGCTATACGCCAAATGCTATACGCAATTAGCCAACACTATAGGCCAAAAGCTATACTCCATTTGCCAAACAATATGCACAATCCGCCAAACTTCATTTGCCAAAAGATATACAACATGCATCAAAAGCTATATGCCAAAAGCAATACGCCAAATTCAGTACACCGTATACTATACAGAATTCATCAAACAGTATATGCCAAATGCTATACACCAAATGCTATATGTTAAATGCTGTTCTCAATTTGCCAAACACAGTATACCAAATGTTAGTACTGTACTGTACAGCTACAGTAGTGGCCATAGGTTTTGAGAATGACACAAATATTAATTTTCACAAAGTCTGCTAAGTTTGAATGTTACTCCCTCTTTGCCATGAAAATGAACGTAATCACAAAAAAACATTTCTGCTGCATTTCAGCCCTTCCCGAAAAGGACCAGCTGATATCACGTCAGTGATTCTCTCGTTAACACAGGTGAGAGTGTTGACGTGGACAAGGCTGGAGATCACTATGTCATGCTGATTGAGTTAGAATAACAGACCAGAAGCTTTAAAAGGAGGTTGGTGCTTGAAATCATTGTTCTTCCTCTGTTAACCACGGTTGCCTGCAAGGAAATACATGCAGTCATCATTGCTTTGCACAAAAGAGTTTTACAGGCAAGGATATTGCTGCTAGTAAGATTGCACCTAAATCAACCATTTATCGGATCATCAAGAACTTCAAGGAGAGAGGTTCAATTGTTAGGAAGAATGGGGTTGTTTCTCAGCCAAGGGAGTGGGCTCACTCACAATTTTGCTTAAGAACACAGCCATGAATAAAGAATGGTATCAACACATCTTTCAAGAGCAACTTCTCCCAACCATCCAAGAACAGTTTGGTGAGGAACAATGCCTTTTCCAGCATGATGGAGCACCTTACCATAAGGCAAAAGTGATAACTAAGTGGCTCGGGGAACAAAACATCAAAATTTTGGGTCACTGTCCAGGAAACTCCCCAGACCTTAATCCCATTGAGAATTTGTGGTCAATCCTCAAGAGGCGGGTGGATAAACAAATACCCACAAATGCTGACACACTCCAAGCACTGATTATGCAAGAATGGGCTGCCATCAGTCAGGATGTGGCCCAGAAGTTAATTGACAACATGCCATAGCAGATTGCAGAGGTCTTGAAAAAGAAGGGTCAGCACTGCAAATATTGACTCTTCGCATAAACTTAATGTTTAATGTAATTGTCAATAAAAGCCTTTGACACTTATGAAATGCTTGTACTTATACTTCAGTATACCATAGTGACTTCAATAATATCTAAGAACACTGAAGCAGCAAACTGTAAAGACCAATACTTGTGTCATTTTCAAAACTTTTGGCCACTACTGTATATGCAATTCACAAGACTCTACAGCCAAATGCTATATGCAATTCGCCAAAAGGGTATAAGCGATATGCCAAGTGCTATATGCCAAGCTCTATATCCTATAAGCAATATACTGTACACCAAATGCTATACACAAGATGCTGTAGCCAAACCTATATACAACAGGAAAACCTCTATGCTCAGTAGACAAAACACAATATGCTATACACTATAAGCAATTGGCAAAATTATATATGAAATACGTGCAATGCTATTGGTGTCACGGACTCAAGAACGAGGACTGGACCAGTACTGAAGGTAACACAATCTTTATTAAGGAGCACAACGTACAGGACAACGGAAACAGCAAGAATTACAGGCAAAGTAGAGGACATCAGGAAGGATCCTGCTGCTATAATGGTACTGACTAGTTCCAGAAGGCAGAGGCGGGAAACAGTCTCAGGTCCGCACCTGAATATCACTACAGGTCCGCACCTGTATGTCAACGTACCAAGGAAGGCCACTGGGCTACAGGTCTGCACCTGTATAGACAACGCTCTCAGGGAGACCAACTGCGCTACAGGACCACACCTGAATGCCACAGAGGTACAAGGATGAGAGAAAGTCCACCAGAGCCACCAAGGGCACCCACTAAGTTATCCACTGGAGCGTTGGTATGCTGGGTGCGCAGTGGACAACCCCGGGCAACGCCAAGTTGGGCAGTCAGACAAGTCAGAATGGGACAGAGTGAAACTTAACCCAGACTGCACCAGACTGGATGTCAGACACTCCAAGGGTCATACACGGAGCAGGTAGTCAGTCAGAGCCACAGGTCAACACCAGACTTGGTACTCAGACAAGCCTAGGTCATACACGGAATGGTTAGCCAGCCAGAGCCGCAGGTTTGCACCAGATTGGATATCAGACAAGCCAGGGGTCATACACGGAGCGGGTAGTCAGACAGAGCCACAGGTCAACACCAGAACGGATACTCAGACAAACCGGTTCATACACAGAGCAACAAGCACAACTGCACTGGAACACCACGAAAGGGCAACTGAAGTGGTGTCCAGGCAGTTAATAAACAAATTGCTCCACCCCAAGAGGTGGAGCAGAAAATGCGCTGTACTTTTAAGAACCAGGTCGCGATGTCAACAGGGAATCCCTGTGATGCGCGCCCAAATTCAGGTGCGGCTGGAGCTGCCAGGGGGAGCAATGAGGAGACCGGTCGCCTGGAAGGATACCAGAGTGTGCCAGTACTCCTAGAGAGAGCGGCAAGCCGCGAGGGAACAGAAGCCGGCCGCCTACCGGGTCTGTTGGTCAGCAGAAGGTAAGCAACCGCTTACAGTACCTCTATCACTGTGACCGTGATTGCTCTCCTTTTGTGTCTATCACCAGTATGGGGCTCTCCATTGGCTGGCTGCCTTCAGCCCGCCCTGTATTGCCTATTTAAACCTAGCCTGGGCACCCTTTGGTTGCCCTTTCGTGTTGTCTCTATGCTCCTTGAGTCTACACTTTGCTCCTGTGCATCCTGGGCCTCTGCTGTGTTCCTGTGACCTGTATTCGTCCTGTTCCAGTGTTATCAGTCTAGTAGTTCCTGCTTCCGTCTGATCCGGTTGAGCCTTCGCTTCCTGCTGCCAGTCACCGCCGCCGTTCCTGATTCCGGTTGATCATCTGCATGCTGGTACCTGCTTCCATCTGCTGGTTCCTGTCCAGTTCGCCTACAGTCATCTGACGTTCCTGAGTTGCCTTGGCAACATTTCTATCTTGCCGGTTATTCAGTACGCGGGTACTGGTTGCTTGACAGCCGCCCGGCTGCCTCTTTCTATCCATTAGTGTTCCACGTACCGGGTACTGGTTCGCTCCACTAGCCACCCGGCTGTACTGCAGGTTGTTAGCGTTCCATGTACAGGGTACTGGTTCGCTCCTCTAGCCACCCGGCTGTATTGCAGGATCATTAGCGTTCCATGTACAGGGTACTGGTTCGCTCCTCTAGCCACCCGGCTGTATTGCAGGATAGTTAGCGTTCCACGTTCTGGGTACTGGTTCGCTCCACTAGCCACCCGGCTGTACTGCAGGTTGTTAGCGTTCCATGTACAGGGTACTGGTTCGCTCCTCTAGCCACCCGGTTGTATTGCAGGATTGTTAGCGTTCCACATACAGGGTACTGGTTCGCTCCTCTAGCCACCCGGCTGTATTGCAAGATTGTTAAGCGTTCCACGTACTAGGTACTGTTTCGCTCCACTAGCCACCCGGCTGTACTACAGGTTGTTAGCGTTCCACGTACAGGGTACTGGTTCGCTACTCTAGCCACCCAGCTGTATTGCAGAATTGTTAGCGTTCCACGTACGGGGTACTGGTTCGCTCCTCTAGCCACCCGGCTGTATTGCAGGATTGTTACCGTTCCACATACAGGGTACTGGTTCACTCATCTAGCCACCCGGCTGTATTGCAGGATTGTTAGAGTTCCACGTACTGGGTACTGGTTCGCTCCATAAGCCTCCCGGCTATATTGTATGATTGTCTAGAGTTCCACGTACTGGGTACTGGTTCGCTCCATACACACCTGGTTGCTACTACTGAGTTATGGCGTTCCATTTGTGAGGGCATTGGTTAGCTCC
The DNA here is from genome assembly GCA_037306005.1 of Rhinophrynus dorsalis. Classification (NCBI taxonomy): domain Eukaryota; kingdom Metazoa; phylum Chordata; class Amphibia; order Anura; family Rhinophrynidae; genus Rhinophrynus; species Rhinophrynus dorsalis. The sequence goes on from CM074721.1 coordinate 256,253,674, forward strand.
ACATCCATCCGCTGTCTCTATTGCTGGGCTTACTGCCTTCCCGTACGCTGGTCATCAGAATAACCGTGCAGCCCTCGGAAACTGGTAATTCCACCATAAAATCAATGGTGTGTGACTATGGACGCTCCCCATTAGCAAATGGAAGAAGGAGAACCACTGGAAGGTGCCTAGGAGTCTTGGTAATAGCACAAGTCTGGCAAGCTGCTACGAAAGCAGACACATCAGTATGGATACCAGGCCACCAAAATAGTCGGGATACAGACCAGAGCAACTGATCTCTTCCAATGTGCCCGGCAGCCTTGGAAGAGTGATATGTTTCCAATAATCTTGCCCTTAAGCCCTCAGGCACAAAGCATCTCCCTTGCGGTTTCTCGTCTGGGGCCGTACCTTGAGCAGCCAAAATATCTGTCCCCAAAGGAGATGTAATACTGGTGCGAATAGTAGCAACGATACGATCCAGAAGAATCACCGGTGTAGGATTGCAATCCTTTTTAGACAAGGCCCCAAACTGACGGGACAGAGCATCAGCCCTCACACTCTTGGTGCCCGGCAGATAAGAAACTATGAAATTAAAGCAGGATAAAAACAAAGCCCACCTAGCCTGTCTGGGAGATAGGCGTTTAGCCTCGGATAGGTACGTCAAGTTCTTGTGGTCAGTGAGAATAAGAATAGGCACAGAAGTGCCTTCGAGTAAATGCCGTCATTCACGAAGAGCCAGAATAATGGCTAACAGCTTGCTGTCCCCAATGTTATACAGAGTCTCAGCCTTAGACAGTTTGTGGGAGAAGAAGCCACATGGCATGAGTGGTGCCTCTGGAGAAGACCTCTGAGACAGGAGGGCGCCTACTCCCGACTCAGACTCCTCAACCTCCAAAGTAAACGGCAATTTTGGATTTGGATGCCGTAGTACTGGTGCAGCGGCAAAAGCAGCCTTTAAGGGTTCAAAAGCCTGTAAAGCCTTCGGGGACCATTCAGAAGTGTTAGCACCCTTGTGCGTCATGTCAGTAAGGGATCTGACAATTGTGGAAAACTGACTTATAAATTTCCTGTAGTAATTAGCGAACCCCAGGAAACACTGAATCACTTTAAGTCCCATGGGAAGGGGCCATTGGAGTACAGCTGAAAGCTTCCCAGGGTCCATAGCCAGCCTGGAAGAGGAGATCACATAGCCCAGAAAGGTTACTTGTGACTGGTGAAACTTGCACTTTTCTAGTTTGCAGAAAAGACTGTTGGCCCTTATGAGTGACAACACCTTCACAACATCCTTTCAGTGTTGTTCCAAATTCGCGGAGTGGATGAGGATGTCATCTAGGTAGACAACCGCGCAACTCAACAACAGGTCCCTCAAAACATCATTAACTAAGTCTTTGAAGACAGCAGGAGCATTGCAAAGTCCAAAGGGCATTACCAAGTATTCGTAATGCCCACTCCTGGTGTTAAATGCTGTCTTCCACTCATTGCCCTTACGGATACGCACCAGATTATAAGCGGCCCGAAGGTCTAGCTTGGTAAAGACCATAGAACCTCACAATCGGTCAAACAGCTCCGTAATCAGAGGTATCTGATAAGCGTTCTTGACCATGAGTTTATTAAGACCTCGAAAATCAATACATGGCCTCAACACGCCATCCTTCTTTTTAACAAAGAAGAACCCTGTCCCAGCCGGGGATGAGGATTTCCGAATAATTCCTCTGGCGAGAGCATCAGTTACGTACTCCTCCATAACCTGATTCTTTGATACGGAGAGAGGGTATACGCGACCCCTCGGAGGAAAAGCCCCTGGCACCAGGTCAATCGAGCAATCGTACGGCCTATGAGGAGGTAAAGTAGTGCCCTGTATCTTGTTGAATACATCACTGAAGGCTTGATACTCCTCAGGTAAAGTGGAGGAGGGAGAGGAGGAAGCCATGCCTAAAATTTTGATCGGACGAGTCAAGCACGACGCCGTACAATACGGAGACCAAGACAAAATGTCGCTCCTGTGCCAGTTTATTCTGGAGTTATGTTTTTGAAGCCATGTAAACCCCAGAATGACAACATAATGAGGAGAGTTTATGACCTGGAACTGGAGTATCTCATGATGAAGGGCTCCAACCAACAGGGATACCGGAACAGTCTCATGAGTAACCTGAGGCGGTTATAGAGGTCTACCGTCAATAGCCTCAATAGACAATGGAGATGCCCAGGGTGCTAAAGGAATCACGTGTTTCTCCGCAAACCCGGCATCAATGAAATGCCCCGCTGGCCCAGAATCTATTAAAGCTGGGGTAGATACAGAAGAATTTGCTCAAGATAGGATAACTTCCAAAGTAGGCTTCTCCTGGAAATCTCCTTGGGGACTGAGACACCCCACCTAGAGTCTGTCCCCTATGTGACTCTAGGTGCGCCCGTTTCCCGGACATATGGGACAAGCACACAACATATGTCCAGTTTTGCCGCAACATAGACAAAGCCCCTCCCTTCTACGATAAGCTCTTTCTTGAGCAGAAAGCCAGGTGAATCCCAACTGCATGGTTTCCCCCCCTTCTAGCTCTGAACCCGGAGGCATGGGAGGAGAGGGAGGGCAACTGAAATTCGGAGCCAGACGTGCCGGAGGCCTCTTTGTGCATCCCTTAAAGGAGGGTCTCTCCCTGATACGGGTGTCGATCAATATGGTAAATGAGGTCAGTTCGTCTAGGTCCGAAGGCAACACTCTTGCCGCAATCTCAACTTTAATGACATCACTTAATCCCTGCGAGAAAGCGGCTACCAGTGCCTCATTATTCCAACCTACCTCTGCTGCCAATGTGCGAAATTCAATCGCATACTAGGCCACCGTACGACTGCCCTGGTGGATAGACATAAGATGTTTAGCAGCAGAGGCAGAGCAGGCGGGTACGTCAAACACCCGTTTGAATGCAGACACAAACTCGGAAAAATTGTGAATGATAGGTTTATCATTCTCCCAAAGAGGATTTGCCCATGCCAAGGCCTTGCCCAACAAAAGTGAAACCAACAGTCCAACTTTACTGCGCTCATTGGGGAACGCTTGCGATACCATCTCCGTATAGATGCCCAATTGGTTTAGGAAGACACGACAGAGCGCTGGGTCTCCCCCATACCGCTCCCGAAGAGGAGCTCAACAGGAAAAACCCCTGATCACACCTGCATCAGGGGCTGCTTGTACTGGGACTGTTTGTACTACCGGTGCCGTACTAACATAGGAGGCCACCAGTTGTCCGACAGGACGGTCAAGGTGAGCAGTGCGGTTCAACAGTGTTTGCAAAGCCATCGTAATCTGATCAATACGCTGCTCCTGAGCCTCAACCCTGCTTAGTAAGTGCTGGACAGAAGGGTTACCAGGGTTACCCACTGGTAGCCACAGATCCCCATGTACACAGCCTGGGCAATGTAAAAATGCTGGGGGTGTCAGACAGTGTATGTGGGGCTAACACACAATGGTGTTGTTCCCCATGCTGCCCAACTTCCTATACATCTGATATTCTGAACCCCCTTGCTCATTCCGACATATATAGCCCTCCTGACATATTCTGAACCCCCTTGCTCAGTCTGACGTATACTGCACCCCTCTGACATGTACTGCCCCCTCCGACATATACTGCCACCCCCCTGCTCAGTTCAACCTGTACTGCTCCCACACAGTTAATCCTTTGAGTACCAGAGAGATACGCAATACATTGCTTTGCAATGCGTTTGCGTGCCCTCTGGAACTCGAAGGGTTAGTAGGCAACGTATGCATTTGCATAACATTTGTAAGAAAATATGTACTTGTTTAACCCCTTAAGGACCATTGACGTGGCAGGACCGTCACACTGGTCCGGCACTTAAGGACCAGTGATGGTCCTGGTACGTCACGTACTTTTACTCACCGCACTCCTGTATTAGTAATACTGGGGACTAAAGTTGATCGCTCCAAGACCGGCACAATCTCTTTCAGTCCCCCGTTCGGAGTGCCGCCCCACGTGATCAGTCACGTGGGACGGCATGTCAAAGTTTCCTATCTGGTCCTTAAAGGATCACACACCCCGGGACCGCTGGTCCTTAAAGGGTTAAAATATAAATCAGACCTCAAGGGGGGCATCTGGACCCTTCCTGATGTCCCCCTGACATTGATCACCTATCCAGTAGGATATATGATCAATGTGGTGACAAGGAAGGAAATTGCTGCCTTCCTCTTCTACCTACTGGACCAGCTGCTTGTTGGTCCCGGTCATCCAGAAACCGGGTGATTGATTCATTCATGACGAGAGAATGACCAGGTTCAACAGAGGGATTCCTACTCGAGACGGCTATTGAACAAGCAGCTCGCTTTTCATGAATGAATGAATCAAAGTACATATTCTTTTTACATATATAGACGAACATTATGCAGATGAATACATTGCCCATTAACCCTTTGAGTGCCAGACGAGTACATAAACGCATTGCAAAGCAATGCATTGTGTACCTCTCTGGTACTCAGAGGGCTGTGTGGGGAGCAGTACATGTCAGATTGAGCAGGGTGGCACACAGTAAATGTCGGGGGCATATAGTATATGTTGGAGGGGGGCAGTACGTGTCGGATTATCACGGTGCCGTGATTGGTGCTGTCCAGTGTCAGTCACTTGCTGAGTATCATGATTGGCTGTCTGTGATCAGCCCTCCTCACACAGCCTTTTTAAACCCAGGCTGAGCACTTCCAGGTTGCCCTTTCGTGGTGTTTCTGACTCCACTCTGCCTGACCTGCTTGTCAGGCTTCTGGGCCTGTTCCTGCTGTACTTGCTGATCCTGTGTTCCAGTGTTCCTATATGCTAGTGTTCCTGTGTTCCAGAGTTCCAGTGCTCCTGTATTCCAGCACCTCACGGGTTAATCTTACTGAGTTCCTGAATCTCCTGCTCCAGCCGTCGCCCTGGCGACATTGTTCTTCTCGCTGCTGATCATACTTTGTTGGTTTACTCCACTAAACCTGGTTGCGATATACATTGTTGGTCCCAGCGTGTGGACGTTGGTTTACTCCACTAAACCTGGTTGCGATATACATTGTTGGTCCCAGCGTGCGGATGCTGGTTTACTCCACTAAACCTGGTTGCAATATACATTGTTGGTCTCAGCGTGCGGACGCTGGTTTACTCCACTAAACCTGGTTGCAATATACATTGTTGGTCTCAGCATGCGGACGCTGGTTTACTCCACTAACCTGGTTGCGATATACATTGTTGGTCTCAGCGTGCAGACGCTGGGTTACTCCACTAAACCTGGTGGCGATATACATTGTTGGTCCCAGCGTGCGGACGCTGGTTTACTCCACTAAGCCTGGTTGCGATATACATTGTTGGTCCCAGCGTGCGGACGCTGGTTTACTCCACTAAACCTGGTTGCTATATACATTGCTGGTCCCAGCGTGCGGACGCTGGTTTACTCCACTAAACTGGTTGCGAGATACATTATTGGCTCCAGCGTGCGGACGCTGGTTTGCTCCACTAAACCTGGTTGCGATATACGTTGTTGGTTCCAGCGTGCAGTCGCTGGTTTGCTCCATTAAACCTGGTGGCGCTATTACCATTAGTCCCAACGTGCGGACGTTGGTTTGCTCCTGAACATCCAGTACTGTGGTCCGTCGTTGTCCACTTCCTTGCAGTTGTTGAGTATCCCTGGCAATAGACTCCTGCTGAGTAAGACCTCTAGACTTATGCTCTATGCTGTCTTAGTCACCTGACAGCTGGTCTACTCGCTCAGGCTGCCCTGCCCGGTATTGGTGAGGCCGGTAGAACCTTGACGATACCATTCTGTAGGTTGCTTCACCCGGTATTGGCAGGGCCGGTAGAGCCTACTCCAGTACTCCTTTGGGCTGCCCTGCCCGGTATTGGTAAGGCCAGTAGAACCTTGTAATTCACCATCTTTAAGGTTGCCTTACCCGGTATTGGCAAGGCCGGTAGAACCTATTATATGTTATATTACTGTTGTATTGTTATGTATGTTTACCCTACGGGGACTGCCTTTAACTTTTAATAAAGTTAAGTTATTTTACCAAACCTTAAGTCTGAGAGTCTTCAAATCCGTGACACGGATTGAACTAGGGGTGGGCAGTATATTTCGGATAGAGCTTGGGGGCAATATATGTCAGATTGAGCTGGGGGGGACAGTATATGTCTGACTGAGCTGGGAAGGCAGTATATGTTGGAGGGGGCCAGTACATGTCGGATTGAGCGGGGGGGGGGGGCAGCATGTCAGATGTACAGAATGTTGGGCAGCATGGGGAACAACATTGTGTGTTAGACCCGCATACACAGCCTGACACCCCCAGCCTTCTTCCCTTGCCCAGGCAGTGCCCATGGGGATTTGTGGCTAGCAGTGGGCAAGGAGACAAGGCTGGAGAGGGTCAGAAAATATACATGGGGATCTCTTGCAAGCAGTGTATATGGGGTTATATGGCTACCAGTGGGCAAGTGAACAAGGCTGGGGGGAAGCAAGTGGTAGACAAAAATCCCCACAGAAGTTGCCTGACCCCAAGCCTTGTTCCCTTGAGAGTGCACAACATGTATTATAATTGTTTAGTGCTTGGTGTACTTTTTTAACCCTTTGAGTACCACAGGCAATTCACATCCCTATGGCACTCAAAGGTATAAGGCATTGATGCTGTCCATGGTGTTGAAAGTATCCTCTCCACTCCCTTACTGGCTGAGTGGGAAAGCAGAGAGAATGCTCTTAAACTTCAGAATTGTCGTAGTGTTAGTGATGTGTGAAGGGACGACATCCCTTCCACATCGACAACACTTCAACAATCCAGTATGCTAATAGGGACCTTCTACACCACTCCCCTTGCATCTGAAAAATGTTACTGAATACGTTGATGTATGTACATCAAAATGTCGAAGTGTTTTGAACACATCAACAAAATCATATCGCCACAGCATCATCCTTTAGTGAATCTAGGCCATTGTCTTTCAATGTTCTGTGCAATACCATGTGTGGCAACATGGAATACAATACAGTCTTCTAGGTGATATATTTTACATCATGTTCATCATATTTCTGCTGCCTCTTTCTAGCAGGTAAAGGGTTAATCACTGAAGAATGGGTAAATTGGTCTTCAAACCTTGTACTGGAGATTTTTTGGGAACTTTTGATATCTTCAAGAAGTAGTTCTCTCAAGCTCCTGCTCTCAAGCACTCTCATGCTAACCTACGAAGCTCCCCCTCAGTGCTCCCTTGGCTGTTCAACCTGGCATTTACTATACCAAAGACCTTGGTGGTTATGCACTAAGGTGTGGATAATGCAGAGATAACTTTCCACTGATATCACTTCTACAGTTCCAAAGTTGTTCTATAAACTCTATGCTCAAAGAACTCCAAAGCTGGCTCCATAGAATAACATAGGAACTGGAGAAGTGATTTCACTGGAGAAGTCATCTCCACTTTATTACCTCTTTATCACTCCTTAATGCATAACCCCCCTTGTGTCTCATCAATGCTGGTGGCCTTTAATGATGTCTTATATTGATAATAATATCCAGTCACGTAGAGTATGTGCAATGTCTAAAAGTTCACACCAGCCAGAAAACTGTTGCCTCTCTCTCTGTTCCAGCATGCTCTTGGTTTTCGGACTTCAAGGATTTCATTGTGAAGTTACTTCCATCTCTGTACTACACAACTATCCTGGTATTCTTTAATAGACTGACCAAGATGGCCAGCCCATTTTGTACCCATCAAGAAGATGCCAACAGCCGCTGATTATGTTTCCTTATTCATTTGAGAAGTGATTGGTCTGCATGGTGTTCCAGGTGAGGTTGTCTTGGACAGAAGCTCCCACTTCACCTCAAAGTTTTGGAAGGTGTTTTGCACATCCAAGTCTTGCTGTCTTCAGTATTTCATTATCAGTCCAATTGCCAGTCCTTAGAACAATACTTGAGAAGCTTCACATTGTCCCTGCAGGATGACTATATTGATTTAATTCTCGTAGCAGAATTTTTCCTACCAACGGCTATGTCCATTCATGAACATGTATGTCCCCATTTTATGCCATCTATGGTGCTCATCACACTTCCTTCCCTGAAAGTATTCCCACTACATGGGTCCCTGAGATCACAGCTAGACCTTCTTGAAGGGAAATCTGTTGTCAGCACAAACTGCATTCAAGTCAATGGCCGACTGGAAGTGAAGCTGTTATGTGCCATTCCAAGTTGGTGAAAAGGTGTGGCTCCTTAACAAGCATTTCAACCTGTCCATAACCTCCAGGAAGTTGAGTGCTTGTTTTAATGACTGATTGATGGTGTATTAATCCTATGGAGATGAAACTAGAGCTTCTCCATCATACCTGTGTTCACCTAGTTTTTCAGATCTCCTTACTTAAACCTGTTACTTTCAGCCTTGCTCTGGAACAGATTCCTACTCCTCCTTATCTACTGTTGGTTGAGGGCCAGGAGTAGTATGAGGTCAATATAATTCTGGATTCCCAGCTCTTAAGGGGTTGCCTTCAGTACCTGGTGCAGTAAAATAGTCATGGTCCAGAGAATTCCCTCAGCTCCCGGGTCCTTCCACCAGGAGGGTGCCCTTGGGGGGGGAGGATTTCACAACTCAAAGGGTCATGCTAGATGCTCTCCTAGGCTTTCCTATAGTTTGCATGTGCACATACTTCTGTTCATGGGTGCATAATGCATGCACTCCCGGTCAAATAATGTTTTTTTGGCATGTGTGGGATTATGCTCCTATTTTAGCTCGCTCATCCTTTTCCTCAGGGCTCAGTTATTAGCCCTGTTGGTGAAGACTCAGTTCCTGTTTACTACTGTTATCTCAGTTTGACCTCAGTTTGTTTCCTGACCCAGCTTGTACATCGTCTGTTACGACCACAGCTTGTTTTTTGACTCCACCTGTTCTCCTACTGTGCTGACATTTTGGCTTGTCTTGACTATTATTTTGGCCTTTCTTCCCTAACACTGTTCTCCAAGCATCGCTCTCTAGCTTTGCTCACAGATTTATTAATCAAGGCCTTCCTCCATCTATCATCCTACCACTGAAATCAGCACATAATCCTGCCTTTTTTCCTAAGCTTGCTATAGGGGTGCCTATGTTAACAGATTGTTTCCCTCTCAGAGGCTGAAATACTATGAAGAAATGGAGTAGTTCTGGAGCAAATCAACTGCACTATAAGGGGAAAAGTTCCACAAACTTTCCAATAATTGGAAGTGGGGCTTTGAAAACCTTGAATGCATTGGAGACATCTCTCCCATTCAAAACGTTAAAAGCTCCAACTGAAATTAATGTAAATAAATAAATATTTCCATTTGTCAGAGCATGGTACAAGTGCACTCTTCTTAGCACATCAGCCCCACTATTGTACCTGGGTCCTTTTTGTCCCCAGATTCCTGGGTGCCAGAAAGGGCTGAGGGTGTGAGTGTTCAAATTCAAACAGAGTTTGTGTCAAATGTGGGTGAGACTAAATCAAAGAGGGTGGGTTTGGGAGGTAAAAGGAAGGGGTTACAGTGAAAATGGTCAGAAAAGTGGGAAGAACAGAGGAGAGTGGGAGGAACAGAGCTGAAAATGGGCAGGGTTACCTCGGGAACTCAGAAATGCAGATAATCTACCTCTGTCTCCAGAGACCTGGTAATTATCACTAAAACCTGAGTCCCCAGGGCAGATCTGCAGAGTTCCCCGGCATCCTATATAATAATTCGCTAAATCGTGTGTAACGCTGCAACATGCGCAGTAGGCACTGCTGCGCATGCTACAGTCATGCGCAGCAGAGACTGCCCGCGCCGCGGCTGATACAGAGCTGGGCACTCCCAAGGAGTGTCCAGCTCTGTATCAGCCGTGGCGTGGGCAGTCTCTACTGCGCGTGACTGCTCTGCGACCGGGTGGCAGTGGCACTGTGGCCCGTGTAACGGGCTGTTCAACTAGTATTCATATAATATAATACACACACACATTTCACCACAAGAATATATACATTGCTAACTATATAACATAGTTTGTCAAATGCCTTTATTTTGGTGACTTATTCTTTTTTTTTAACAAAACATAACATTTTGGTAAATGTAAAGGCCAGCAGTTACATTGTGAGTAATACTGATATTTATTACATTTTAACAGACATTCATTCATAAAAAAATGATAACATATTCCCTGCCTAGTCTACTCAAAAATAAACATATAAACAGATATTCAAAGTAAAAAAAAATGTGCAAAGTGCAACTATAACAAAAGAGATCTAATGTCACCATAATTGCAATAAAATGAAAACAGAAGCAATTCTCTCACTAGAACCCCAGTTCTGGGATTTGATTTAAGTAGATGACACATAATGTTAAATGAGTTAATAGCAAAGTTGGAATTATGGTGCTTAACCCCATGGGTGCTAGAGATGACTCCAACACTATTATTTGTGGCTATCTCTAGCATCCAAAGGGTTAATCTGTTAATCCATGATTTTTGTTGCTTTTTTTCAGGTCAAAATTGTCATCTTAATAACTCTATTTCCTCAAATAAAAATGTTTCCCCTTTAAATACCCTTCCAATGAAAAATGTTTTTCTTTCCTTTCATATATCAAAAGGCCATCATGCATTTGGTAAAATAACAAAATGAATTAAAATTGTGGGTGTAAGGGGGATATTCTGTACGTATATTAATGATAATTATTATTGCCTTGGTGCTGCATTAAGTAATTGATAGCAGTTGTAGGTTATATATCTAACAATCTAGAAAAATGAGCACCTGTAAGGACTTTCAAAATCAGTGAAAAAAGTGAACATTTATTGTCGACGTTTAGGCACTCTAAACTGGCCTTCCTCACTGATTTTGAAAGTCCTTATGAGTACTAATTTTTCTAGGTTGCTAGATATACAACCTACAACTGTTCTTATATATATATATATATATATATATATATATATATATATATATATATATATATGTATTTTCTCACAACGAACAGGTACTTGTAGGTCTTACATAATTAATGTAATAATTTTGGGAAATTTTGAGGTTTCAAACCCATAATCTTTTTTGATATAGGTTGAAAACAACGGATTTGCTGCAAATTACTAAATATTATTTTTATAAAACCCGTGAGTACCTGGTTTATTTTTTTACAAAGTTATCTACTATAGTACTGTAGCACCCAGGCATCTTGGCTCTAGTAAGCATGAATGGCCAAATAACACACATTTTTGTAGACATGTGAAACTGTGTGCAGAAGGTTTCACGTTGTTAACTTTGAGTATGTATCAGCAAAGGTAAACCTTGTGGCCCACCAATTGTTCCTTAACAGCCAAACCAGTAAAACCTTATTTTGATATTTTCAGAATAGATACATTATCATATATGCAGACAGTACAAAATTTAGACATATAAAATAAGAAACAGACAGGGGTTCACAATAAATTCCGAACAGTTTGTTTCTGACTGTACTTGTAAAGATCTCTAGAGTATGGTATAGAGTATCTATAACGATAACATAGCTATAAGTGAACAACTAACAAGGCTGTGCTAATAATAAAAAAAAAATACCATTTTCAATAGAAAAAAAAAATCTATTGCACTATTACAGAACCAGTTTTATAATACTGTTTGTTCATACCATTCACACAGGAACTGAAATACAGTAGCACACCTTGAAATAATATTTTTATGACTGAACAATACATAAAAATTAGACAAAGTCAGAACAAGTACATTCATTGGTAAGGACCATATTTTGGGGCAAACCAACCAGACCACAGGGAGAAAATACAGGTTCCTAAAATTGGGGATTTTAACTCTTTGAATACTAGATACGTCTCCAACACTTTGGAGGTTACGCACTATGGTGTGATAAAGAGGTGATAAAAAGGATATGACTTCTGTCTGCAGTTCCTATGTTATTCAACATACACTAAGATCGCCTAAGGTGGAGAAATCTTAGTGCACTGACTCCACAGAATAACATAGGAATTGGAGAAGTGATATTACTGGAGAAGTCATCTCCACTTTATCACTCCTTAGTGCAACTCCCCATTTTGTTGCAATACAGTGGAGACTTCTCTAGTACTTAAGGGATTAAAAGATACTTACATCAGTGGGAATTATTATTTGCCCCCTGTGGTATGAATGGTGTACACCATAACTAGTGAACTTTTCTCTTGAACATAAGCCTCTAAGTGTTTGAAGTATATTTTTCAGTGGCATTTGTGGTCATCATTACTCATTGCCTCTCATACTATACCACAACAACTTGTATTGTACCACACAGACAACAGTCTCCACATCATCAATTTACACAACAATTATGCAACTATGCAACAGTACGTTTACCACACCATACCCTACTTCATTTTTTTTTTCATTTGTGACTGCATGGTCTACAAAGTAATTCTAAGATGAGAATTATCAGTAGAAATGAAAAATTGGCACAAGCCTCTTATCTATATGAACTAACTGGTAAATAAAACCATGTACAGAAATGTAGGGTTTTCAATTCCCATGCTCAGAAGCCACAAACAGTACAAGATTTCAGGATTGTTTCATATGAGCTCTGCTGGAGCAATCATTTGTGCAGTCAAATTAGGGATCCACCTGTGTTAATGACAAAAGCTCCTGTGCTCATATGAGGTTGTTCTTAAATCCAGCACTGGCCTTGTCAATTAGAATTAAAAACCCTCATCTAAACCACCTTTTATAGATTAAACCTTTGGTGCGCAACTCAAATGGTAACCTTATAAGGTATATCCAGAATGTGTAAGAGCTGACATTTTCATATACAAGAAACAATATAGCAATTATTATTATTATTATAGAAAGAAGAGAATTCTTATCTCTTGTGAGTGATGGATTTTTGAGCACTGAGTCCATTTTCCTAACTTGGAGATATAATAAAATACTAAAATGAACATTCAGATCTAGAAATGTTAACGCCTTAGATACTATACTGGACTCAAATGCATTGCTTTGTAATGTGTCAGAGGCCACTCTGTAATCCAAGGGGTTAATATAACCTGTATGGCCATTGATGTAAACTGCAGGGAGGCTGACATCGTAGGAAGAACACTTACAGTTTTAAGGAAAACCAACTGCTCTGTGAGATACAAATAGAAATTCCCATTAATCTAAATGGTGCTTTCATCCTCTTGAATGCTAGAGAGTCTCCTACCTCTTTGGCATTCTTGTGGTACAGTTGGTTTCCCCTAGAACTGACCCTGTTCCTCTTAGGAGATCAGCCTCAGTAAAGGTTGGATCATATTGCAAATGTTACATTTCATCACTAGTTGAATCTCACAGATTCCTACTGAAGGCCTAGATTCCACTGCAGCTGATACAGTTATCAGTGGTTTTATCTACACATTTCTCCAAAAATTTCAATAAGAATCTGATAGGTTAAACCACTGTGAAAGTTTATCAACTGCAATGTAATCTAGACCAAAGTCTGTAGGGGAATTTGTAGATAAAAGCTATGATAAAGCTGTCACCTTCAGTGGAATCCAGCCCTGTGTTAAGCCCCTAAACGTTTGTCTTGTCTGTCACCAAGGTCATAACACAATGCTTGTTCAATATCTGGAAATAGTCTAGATACATTTGATGCTTCAGTAGTGGTTCCATCAACTTATGAACATACATTCTTTCTTCTGCCATCTATTGCACTTAATTACATTGGGACGTTGCTCTGCCTAATGTGCAAACTCTAAATTAGTCCAGCTATGGTAAGAGCTTCTGTTAGTGCTGTAGAAATTGCTAGAACATTGTCACCCTAAAAAAACTCCAGGAGAAAATGAGAGCATCAATGGATTAACATTGTGTAATACAATCCAAAGTAATTCAATTACTGTACAAAAATGATTCTGTCTAAAGTAATGAGTGTTTTCGATCTGACCATATGTCTAATGGGCTGAACCTTGCAAATGATAGGGGCCATTTAACCCTCTGAGTGCCAGAGCAGTATGCAACGCATTTCAAGCAAGGCATTGCGTACCCCGCTGGCACTCAGAGGGTTAAAATTATGCAGCACACAAAACAGATAGTACAGGCAGATGGAGTTACTCTTACACTTACCATATACAACAATTGTATCTCTATTATATTTCACAATTTGTTATTAATATTTAAATCACCTATGGATGGTGACTTTACTGTCACTGTACAGTCTAGGTTATTGTAACTTAACACTATAACTTTTCCAGTTTTGATCATGCAACTGTCACAGATTGGAGTGTTTTATAAGGCATATTGGAACAAGTTAAAAATTATGTATTATCCATGAAAATTATTCCCTCATAGGTGGAGTTCCTGAATGCCTTTATCCTCTTTAAAGTTAATAATAAATCAGTAGGGTAATATATCTTTTTCTTTTTTTGGCTTGAGATGGTGCCGTAGAAGTCAGAAAAGGATCATAGCCTTCAGCTGAGAAGAGTACACTGCACTCAGGGCATGATAAACAGGGCTACATTCAGCATTGCAAGTATAATAGGAGACCTAGACTTGGCAGAAGAATTCCAAGAATACTGGGGAATGTTCCAGCTGCATCGCCTACAATTCAAATAGAAAGACAATTACTTATTTCCATTTCTAGCAATGTTTCAGTAATACATCTACTGAATAATATATTTCAATATCAATCCTTTAAATTATTAGTCATTAATTTAAATAGAAATTATGATTACAATTAAACTTCCATTGCATTAACCTAATATCATGTAATCCTTTGAGTGCCACAGAGGTATCCAAAACACTGCAATGCCTTGGATACCTCTCTGCAACTCAAAGGGTTAAAGAGACACCACTTCCAAATTCACTGTATTGTAGTTTGTTTTTTTATATACCATGAAGTAAATATTTTGATTATAAAATATTAAATTAACTTAAACAATGGCAGTCAATTGGATGGAAAGGCTCTTTCTTCCCTTGAAGTTGTATAGGTTGAGATCACCTAACAGCTAAATTTCCTCTGCTGACAAGATGCTGATTTAATAAGAAACAGAGAAATTCTGGAGCAAGTCAGCTGCACTGCGATGCTGTATGTCACTATGTTTTAAAGGATATCTGTTTTTATTTACTGCTTCTTCTGAAATCCTTGGAGGGCAGCTGCACCATGTGAAGCAAATACGCATTTTCCTTTGTTTACACTGTGATTTCAAATCCCTAAATGGTACAGAGGTCTCCAGCTTATTGATTTGCAATGATTTGAGACCCTTTTAGCAATCTTGGGGTTAAAATCTCCATTTAAATAATAATATAATATATAATAATATATAATATAACTAGTGTAAAAGCCTGTGTACACAAGCCAAGGTCCAGGTGATGTTAACCCTTTGAGTGCCAGAGGGGTACGCAACGCATTGCTTTGCAATGTGATGCGTACCCCTCTGACACTCAAAGGGTTAAACGGCCAGTCCTGCTCTGCGTCCTGCTGCCGACGCAGTCATGCAATGTAGAGACTGCAAAGAATGCTCCCAGCACAGAACTCACAGCATTCTGTGCGTTCGGGCAGTCTCTACTGCGCATGACGGCTTGTGACAAACATCCTAGCGAATTATTATATAGGATAATAATTACATTGGAAGATTTTATATGTACCCTATGGTGCAGCTGGTTTGCTCTG
This sequence comes from Rhinophrynus dorsalis, assembly GCA_037306005.1. Taxonomy (NCBI): domain Eukaryota; kingdom Metazoa; phylum Chordata; class Amphibia; order Anura; family Rhinophrynidae; genus Rhinophrynus; species Rhinophrynus dorsalis. The sequence goes on from CM074721.1 coordinate 256,269,215, forward strand.
GAATTGCTCCAGTTTTGGTCACCCAATCCATCAGATTGTTCTTGAGGGTTCAAATGATTATTGCATGTACTTATTTTCCTTCAACCCAAGATAAGGGTCTGAGCAAGGACAAACTGCCACTCTGCTTCAACCTACATTACAACTGTTATAAATTCATTTTGCCTTTGTGTTTGCTCAGTTTTCACTTGAACTACTGACAATGTACACATTTACTGAAAAATGTACAATCGTGGTTATGAATTTTTTTTCTATGATGTACAATAAAATGTAAAAAAGCCAAGACACTCACTAGAAATTGTAACGAATGCAACTGCTCCATCTCCTCCTTCACTGTGAGCTCGGACCTCAACAATATATTCACCGTCTTTCGGAACAGGTAATTCCACGGAATGCTTACCAGTTGAATACAACTTGCCATCTGCTTGTCCATCTTGTCTGTAAAGGACCTAGAACATTGGAGTTGCATTAGAACTGTAAAAGCACTGTTTATTTGACAATTGTTTTACATTATTGTGACAGCAAATTAGATCTAGCATTCGGTTCTATATTTGTGTAAAAAAGATGACAACATAATAACATTACAATTTACATACAACTTGTGTCAAATTCTACTTTCTGTTTCTATTGCTCAAGTTTAATTCATTACAGTAGACTCAGACACGTGTAGTTAGTCAAGGAGGCAAGAGTAATGGTTTGTGGGAAATCTCACAATGTCCATTTTAATCCAGGTGTTAAAGGCAGATTATCAGAATGAACCATGGGGGGGGTGAGGAATAACAATCCCCCTTTATTTAAATGGGGCTTCTAAATCCCTGAATGTTAGAGAGGGCTCTCAAATGCTTTACCTTGTAGAACCCTTTAGCTTTCAGGGTGTTAAAAGCAATAACTACATAATTGCATTTCTTGATGGTTCAGGCCCTTAGGATCAGGATAAAAAACAGAAGTATTATCCCATACATATCATGTCAGGATGGAGGTGATAAGGATGGAAGCATCAGTCTCTTTCTGAAGTCTCACTATTTTAAAACATGTTTGGTGAATTTTCAGTGCCACCCTACCACTCTATCTGGGACAGTCCATCTAGTATTCTAATTATACCACTACGATATGAGTCCATGTTTCAGAATAATACAAGTCATAGAGAACAACATTTACCTTATATCCATTCACATCAGATTCGTTGGATAATGGTACCACGTGCTCCCAAGTGATAATGTATTGTGAGCCCGATCTCACTGCACTAGTAATTCGTGGTCTTTGACTTGGAGCTAGATACAAAGCAAATGCATCTTTGTTTACATTCAGGAACAGGGTAAGATGTAAGTACATAGGGGCTAGAAACAAGGATAAACCAAAAGAAGCTTTCCAATTTCCCTCCTTCAGCTGTTCTTAGATTACAGCTCCCATCATCAAATGCCAGCTGAGGATGATAGATATAATCCAAGAATAGCTGGAGGGATGCTGTAGGATGTCCATTCTTGATCTATGCTACGGTACCTGTAATGGAGTTTTGATACAGTATTATACAAAACCAATTCTAGTTATTGTTATTGAGTATGTTTTATCAAAGCCCTCTCTGTATCATGCGTTTTGTCCTGCACAAAAGAAACTTAACTGTAGTAGCTCACTCACTATATCTGAAACACATTCAGGGGTTCAGATGGGAAAGACATAAAGATTTCTACTGTATGACTTCTTCAGATTGTTTACAACCCTCAGATTCCACTGGTGGTCCCTCTTTCCTTGATTGCTCCTCACAGTGCAAAATGTGCACAGCCATAGACATAGGCACTGTGTGTAAAACTGGGTGCAATATTAGGTTAGCTTGCTAATAGGGGTCACCCAAGACCTCATGGCCCACAACAGTTTTCTAAAATATTGGGGAGACTGTACAACAGTGATCCCATGTTAAACCAAGTGCTGGAATAAATGTTCTTGTCCTAAACCTGCCTAATACTATATAATAAGCTACTTACCCTTATATTCTCTTCTTAAAGGGATAGTAATACTTCGTTTTAAATTTATTTTATTTTGTAGGCATTAAAAAAACATGAAGAATGATATAAGTCTTATGTCTCAAACCTTTATGGTTTAAGAGATATTCGCAAGCAAAGTTTTCCCCTCCCGCCCCTTTTTCCTAGTGTAAGCCATCTCTTCTCAGATGTGAATCTGGTTGTAAGACCAGACAGATAACAGCAGGGGACAATCTTCTTTGTATGAAAACAATGAAATCCCTGCCCCCCTTGACAAGTTTTTCATCTTTTTCCCTTATCTTAATTGAAGATTGTCCCTCTCTGCAGTCTACCTGGGCACTTCCCTTCTGATCTGGTTGAACGGGGGGGGGGATACTTTGTTTGTGAATATCTCTTAAACCATAAAGGTTTGAGAGATAAGACTTATATCATTCTTCATGTTTTTTTAATGCCTACAAAATAAAATAAAGATAAAACGAAGTATTACTATCCCTTTAACAATGCGTACAAGAAGGAGATGGCAGTGGAGAAGCATATGGTCTTTTTCTTTCATCTGCTCTCTTTTGTAAATGATGTAATAACAAGACAGAGGAAATTGGCATAACTATATGCAATTTTCATGAATGTGCTATGGGGTAGATAGCATTTGTACTGGCATTGAGGTCTTAATGATGGCAGAGTGTGTGCATCACTAAACACTACATTTACCATTATGACATTCTCCCATTCCCACCTACAGGACTTCTCCCATGCTACATTAGAGCTCTGGAATTCCCTACCCCATTCCATTAGACTCACTTTTACAGGGAAGCCTATCAACTACCTCCATAAGCAAAGCCAGATCAACAGCCTGTCCAACTGCTCTTATTCCATTTCTACATCACTCTCCCACCTACAGCTCCATCAAAAGTGCACTGTTCACAAAGAACCTTATTCTTCTAAACAGACCCACTACTTGGCCAGACCACAGTAACTGAAAAGCACTTTCTCCCACCCACTGACCACCAGTTCATGTGGTAGGAGGCATTTACACACCATGGGTCTTACACCTTATAACAATCAACCTTCCTCTAGACTGTAAACTCTTGCAAGCAGGGCTCTCTGATGCTTCTGTTATTCCCATTCTGTCTGTACTGTTTTATGTCTCTGTATGTGTATTCAATAGTCTACAATGCTTCAGAATACATTGGTGCCATTTAAATAAAGGATAGCAATAATATACATGTTGGTGGTTTATCAGTACTGGCAAGTTTTCAGCTACAGTTAACAACATGTTGGGGCCACAGTTCAAGTCTTACACTATGGTTCAGTGAAATCAGCTTTTGTGAGCCCAACAATTCCTAAAATGTACTTTAATTTATATAGTTTTCTATAAAGTTTTAAACTTACGGGCCTTCTTTGTCAGAAAACTAGCCATTCGACTTGGAGGTCCGTCGCCTGCACTATTAAATGCCCAGACTTTTAAGTGGTAGTGAGTGTTTGGCTTCAAGTTTTCAAGCTTGACCGAAGTATCCGAAGCTTTCACTTGTACTCGATTTGCTGCTGCTTCTGTGTCTTGAACTCTCCAGTAAAGCACCTAGACATAGAAATTCAATGTTAATGATCTAACTGTATGATTATGTAGCATCACTTAGATGAGGGCTGGGCAACCTGAAACCCTCTCCAACTGTTGAGAACTACGACTTTCTATTTTTCTCAGTACCTGGAGGGCCTCACATGTCTTCAGCAAGTCTAAATGTAAAGCAAAACTGTATTATTAGGTAAATTGTCTGCAATAATCTAACTTTACTGCATACTTTTATGTATGTGTGGATGCCATATTAAAGTCCTCTCATGACTACACCCCACCTTTACTATATCTATACAACCACTCAGCATCCATATCCTATACACTAGGAATAATTGGTTAGCTTACTTAGCAGATTGATTTACCTTGGTAAGTGCCCTTTATTTATCTAAATAGCTAAAATAAATACAAGCAGGAGCACAGGGGGACTAATTAGTGGCTTAGTCACTTTCATTGTATACCTGTACTTATTCAAGGATATCATGAAAACATGCACTCTAAGTATCTCTGGAGGACAGGGTCCTAGGCACCATGGAGAGGTACAGGACAAAGTCCATAGTAAAGTACAAATAACAGCTACAGAACATGTGGAATTAGGTAACAGAGAGGGAGATAACTTCTTAATTTAAGAGAAATCTTTTTTGATAAGAGTTGATGACATCAGGGATATATGGTTTAAACATTTATACATATTTACCAGAATTTTATTGTGTGAATGCAATATATTCCCCTTTGGTTTCTCAAACATTTTCCTTTCCTTCCTTCCCCTTCCCCCCTTATTTTTTTTACTGTCTCTCTACTGTCTTCCCATATTTAAAGGATTAGATTAATGAAAAGAGCTGGTCTGTGCTGTTGAACTAGGAATGACCATGCCCTTGCATTGAGCAGGCTCTATAGGACAAATGCGCAATCACTTTTACCTCACAAGTGTCTTTCACAGAGAGGAAATATCCTAGAGCACATCATACTGATCCTATCAAAATGGCAGTCCAGCTATGAAGGGCCAGGCAATTCCTCTCTGAACAAGAGAAGTAGCCAACCCCAGCTGTACAATATGGCCTTGTTGGGCCTCGTCAGTGAGATGTAGCTGATCTCTCTAGACACTGCGAGCAAGAGGTCCACACCTGGATTCGCCTGTTACCCTTAGGGTGACCAATCCTAAAGATAATTTGCATATGCAAAGAGCTGATCAGAGATGCTCAACTAGGAACGAGCATAAACTTTGTTTAATTGGTATAGTGGATTCCAAGTGGAATTACAGTGAACTGATATTAATTTCAAGACACTTTATGACTTCTTATATAATAATTACCTAATTGGTAATTTCAAAAGGTATAAGGGAATTCATGTGATTTAAACATGTAAAACTATAGCAATACACATATTTTTAAGTGGCTTTCAGTTTTAGACCTTAAAGTGAACAATTTATTTTTCCTGGAACAAAATTTGAAAAGGAGATTGTTATGCATTACCAATAAATTATTTTCACTTAGCCATGTGGAACACGAGAACCATGGGGTAAAGGCAAGAACCATGGGGTAAAATCCCCTCCTCTAGGAGGGCAGGGCACTTGAATAGGCAGAGACACCCAGCCTTTACTTTACATCTGCCTAGACATGCTCAGTTTTAACATATAGCAAAGATTAAAGAAATAGAAGTGAAACAAGAAAGGCAATGCCCTGAACTAAAGAACCCAAAAGGACCCCCTTACCCGGTACTCAGTTGTTGTTTTTTCCCCTTGAGGTAAATACTGTGTTTCAGATGGACTAAAATGATTATGACTATGATTATATAATTATAATAATTATATAATTATGATTATTGGTAAATACAAAATTTTGTCTTACATCCTCTGTGGAACACAGGACCACAGAAATATACCAAAGCTTACATTGCAGGGAAGGAAGGAGAAAAAACCCCTCAAAACACAGATCAGTTTCAACACAGAAGAACTAGTATAACATGAACCTCAGGTGTCAGACACCAACACTGCAAACCAAAAAACAGGAACAAACAGGTTACTGGCCAAAGGAAAACCAAGGAGGACACCTACACCAGCACAGCTGCCAGTAGGGTCTACCAGATGTAACTGGCTTCAGACGAAGCCAGCACATTAACACGATGGTGTTTGACAAATGTAGGAAGGAACAACAAAAAATCTGCTTACAACTGCTCAGCAGAGGCCCGATTCTTGTAGGTCTGAGAAGTACCCACTAACCCGACAGAACTCGCTGTAACCCAAAAGGGTGCATGCTTCTTCTTGAGAACATATACGGATGGTTTCCTTAATCCAAAAAACCACTGTTACCTCGGATGAAGCCTGGACAACCTAAGGAGCCTAAGGAATGAAAAGCAAATCAAATTACCTCAAAGGCTGAGTGCCAGGAACATAGTACTTCAAGCACCTAACCGCATCCAAAAGATGAAGATCCTGCTCCTGTCAATTAGATGGAGCTGGACATAGAGAAGCAAGAAAAGATTCCATGTCAATGGAAGGGCAGAAACAACCTTAGGAAGGTACCCTATGTGAGTCAGCAGAACAACCCTATAAGGTTGGAAGACCATAAAATGAGGCCTACAAATTAAAGCCTGAAGTTTGGCCACCCACTGAACAGACATAATAGCAAACACAAATTCTGTCTTAACCATCAGAAAACACAGCAAAACCAAAGACAAAGGCTCAAAAGGAGCTTTCTGAAGCACTACAAGAACCAGAATGGAGCAGTGGGGCCCTGAAAGAAAAAAGTAGGTATGAGCTAACCCTTGAACAAAGGTCTGCACATCAGGCTATATGCATCTGGAAAAGGACAGCAAGAGCAGAAATCTGATCCTTAATAGAACTAAGAACAAGGTATTTTGGAAGAGTATCCTGAAGAAGGGCTAAAATAACTGAAAGCCAAAAAGGCTGCAACACAACTTATAGAATAGGGAACATTCCCTGTGGTATGCCTTGGAAGCCTGCAGCGTAAGAAAAGTTTCTTCCTCAACAGCCAAGTCATCAAGCCAGCTTCTCTATCTTGGATAACACAGCGGACCTTTTGCACAGGAAGATGAAACAGCTCTGCCATAGATAAACTGAGAAGATTTGAAAACCAGGCCCAACTGAGCAATAACAGGGCAATCAGAATGACATCAGACCACTCCATTCAGATACTCCTCAGAGAATCAAGGGAAAATGCCACTGAAAGAGCTAGCGGATCCCGGAATCTGACACAGAACTAAGGAACCTTTCGGTTCGACCAACAGGCCATGAGGTCCACCATCAGAAGAACCCATAGGTGAACTATAGAGTAGCATATGCTCCAGTTGAGCTCCCAATTGCTGGATCCAAGTGCTGGCAATTCAGAGTCTGCTATGATGTTGACTACCTCTGTGATAAGAATGGCAGAAAGAGTTGGTAAGTGGGCCTCCTCCATCATGAGGATCGTCTGAACCTCGGACATTGCTGTCACATTTCTTGTCCCTCTTTTGTGGTTGATATAGGCCACCACTGTTGCATTGTCAGACTGGATCTGCACTGAGACCAGTGCGATAGTGCTAGGCGTATCACCCTAAGTTCCAGAATGTTGATGGACAGAAAACTTTCTGCCCTGGTCAAAAGAACCTGAGCCATCTGAGAACCCAGAATAGCACTCCAGCTTGTCAGGACTGGAATCCTTCGTGACTATGACCCAATGTGGGATAACCTGTGACAGTTCCAGTGACAGATGGAGCTGCTGAAGCTACCAAAGAAGGCTCACCTTCATCCGGTCAATCAAGAGCATGACACAAACGAGATCACACTGCTGTCTGGACCAATTCCTGAGAATTTTCAACCACAGCTCCCGCTTACGGAATTCTGGTGGTGCTGCAGTCAAGCGCAGTACAGACTGCCCACGCCACGGCTGATATGGAGCGCCCCGCTCCGTATCAGCCATGGCGCGGGCAGTCTGTACTGTGCATGACTGCAGCGCGTGCAGCCATCTCTACTGCACATGACGGCTTCTGATAAACATCCTTTGCAAATTATAATATAGGATTAGCATTAGAATCTAATATAGGAGAGGAGAACGCCTGCTGTCAGCTATGGGAGTGGTCAAGGATGAAGCCAAGGAAGCTAGGAGATATCTTCTCTACGGGCACCTGCTTTGAAAATCTGGGCCTGAGTCCTGGGTCGTATTCAATAAGATAAAGAGATGCAATTCTGTAGCACCATAAGGAAGAAAGAAAATATCATGATATATAAATTGGCTTTCAATCCTTTGAATAAGAGAGAGATCTACAACACATTGTTTTGCAATGTCTCTAAAATCTATGTAACATTAAAGGGATTAAAAGCTCGATTTAAGCCAATGTGCTGCAGACGCCTGTGGGCATTAAGTGGTTAAATCGATTTAGACATTTATTAGTTTCCATTGGTGCAGTAGGTTCACTCCAGAATTGCACCTCTTTAACTTATTGAATACAGATCTATGTGAAGCAATGCACAGCATACTCTAGCATTCAAGAAGGTAAAAGCTCCATATAAATCAATAGGAATTGTCGTATGTTCCATAGAGTACAGTCTGTGTGCTGTAGAATGTGTTATCTTTAGTTTCCTGAATATCGCTCTGTTATGTCTGATGAACTCACCTGATAACCTTCAATAGACTGTACATAAACTGGGTGCCAAGAAACAGATACTTCAGAAGATGACAACACGGTGCTAGCAACTGCTGTAGGAGCTTCTGTTGGCACTAGGGAAAAGAGCAAAACATAAATTACATAAATCAAAAAAATATATAAAATAACTCTTTCTACTGGATCATTTAAAAGGGCTACAAAAATGTTTATTTCAAAATATACTCCAACAGTGAATTGCTAGACCACCAGCTGTTGGGGACTACAACTTCCATGATACACAACCAGTCATTGGCTGACTGGGAATGATGGGAGTTGTAGTCCAACAGCAGGAGGTCCAGCAATTGATTAGCCCTGCTGTACGGCTAGTCAATTTTCTCCTTGCTCTTCCTTCCACATAACACACTACACTCCTGTGGAATGTGAATACACTGTAGATCAGGGGTGTGCAGAATGAGGACCTGCAGATGTTTCCAGATTACAATTCCAACCATCCTCATCTGTCCTTTCGGAGTTGTAGTCTAGCAAAAGTTTAAGAGTCTCACATTCACTACCACTGCCACAAATGTTCAAACCTGTCCACAACCTCCTGTTAACAGAGAATGTTTTAAGGATCTTCTCACTAGAGTATAGGTGGATCAGTTTGCACATCAATAATCCTGCAAGGCCACTACTCTTATAGGATACTTAAAGGGATAGTAATACTTCGTTTTACCTTTATTTTATTTTGTAGGCATTAAAAAAACACAAAGAACGATATAAGTCTTATCTCTCAAACCTTTATGGTTTGAAAGATATTCACAAGCAAATTTTCCCCTCCTGCCCCTTTTACCTATTGTAAGCCATCTCTTCTCAAATGTGGAATCCATAGACCAGACAGATAACAGAAGGGGACAATCTTCTTCCTATGAGAACAATGAAAGCCCTGCCCCCCTTGACAAGTTTTTCAGGTTTTTCCCTTATCTTAATTGAAGATTGTCCTTCTCTGTAGTCTACCTGGGTACCTCCCTTCTGCTCTGGCTGAACAGTGTTACATCAGTAAAAGGGGAGGGAGGGGGATACTTTGTCATTGAATTACTCTTGAACTACAACTCTGACAGAATTGAAATACCACTCTCCAAAGTCCAAATACTATGATAATTAATTAGATCTGCTTTTATTATGAAACATTACTACCCCTTTAAGCCCTCTAAGTGTTGTCATCAATAAAGGGCAAGAATAAAAGAATGGAGACATTTTGAAAAAATAATTTTAAACAGTAGTTTTCTATGGTGGTCCCAGGTTGTGCTGCTTAAGAGTTTTTAAAAAATCAAACCAAATTATGTGAGAGGTTCTGAGGATGAACAAAAGCAATGTTTTCTGTTCTACACCTAGCCTCTGATCAAGAGCATGACATTTTGCATTCTAGTGCCATTACAGATGTAATTTACTGATGAGGTTCAAACAAGACTGTAACATACATCTGGGGTTAGCTGGCATTTCCCATGCTTACTCATTATTTTTTAACTGCTCTGCCCTTTTGGTGGGACTAGTCTAAAATATATGTGGGGATTTCTTCTCTGTGATAACACTAAAGAGCTAAAATGTGATGTTCCTAAGCACTAACTAGCAGGAGAACAGGAAGCATTGCTTTTGTTTCCCCTAAGAGCCTCTCACATACTTTGGCTTGTTTTTAGTCCTTTAAATATAAGCTTCCTGATCACCAACAAATAGATCAGTGCATATTGGTAAATAAAGTGGGCATATTACAAATGATGAGCTGTATTCCATTACACCCAGTGTGTGGTTTTGCAGACAAAAGAGTTGGAAACATGGAAATCTATTATGGCCAGCATGTTGGCAATTCAGGATGCATACAAAATAACCAAAAGTATTATTGCAAACATCCATTTTGCTTTTACACTGTAGCTTTTTCAGTGCTCCCTTTTGAGGCTGGACAGGCCTTCCCTCATTCAGCAGCTCAGAGCTGCTAAGTCTGGGGAAAGGCCTCTTTAGTTGCAAAAGGCAGTGACGACCACTGCGCCCCATCAGTGTCACTAAGTGCAAGGAGCCACCTTCCCTTCACTCTGCCAAGTCCACCTTAACACCTCCAAGGGCAAACAACTTAGAATGCAATGCTGTGCAACACAGTGCAGACTTTATGGTTATCTTTATGGTGCAGACAGAGGGGTTAACTTTAAAAAAAAAAGTCTTACCTCCCACCCTCCCACCCACTAATTTAACCTAACCAGGCCACAATTAATCCCTATCCAGTATCTGGATAACCCAAGCAACAAGTGTCAACGGACACTGAACTTGCACAGCACACGGAATCAATTGTCATCAGGGTTCAGAAAACATTAAACAACTGGCATAAAAAGTGTGCAGGTCCCTAGACAGACAGAGCAGCCTGCAGGACATTCTGGGCAAAGCTGTCCTCAGCAGAAGCCAGGACATTGACGTGGTAGTGTTTGGTGAAAGTGTGCATGGAGTTGCTGCACAGGGGAGTGGAATCCTTGAAGGAAGGGAAGGCATGGGCCACCAGCTGAATGAAAAACTTGACATCTGGAATGGTGGCAATGCGTCTCTGAAAAAAGCACGGACAGTGCCGAGATCTGAACCTCAGCTCAGACTGAGTCCTTTGTTCCCCCCATCTTGGAGGAAATACAACACCAAGGGCAAGTCAGATTCCTGCAAGGATACATTCTTTTCCATGCACCACTTATGATAGAAATACCATACCCTATGGTATGCCTTGGAACCCCCCTGTTGTTCCTGGTTGCCATGAGATTCATAGGCACACTCCACTGTTGCATAATGAGAAAGAACACTTCTGGATTGAGTTCCCAATTTCCTGGATCTACACCTTGGTGACAGATAAAGTCCGCCAAAAAGTTTTCTACCCCTGCAATGTGAATGGCTGATATGGCCGGAACATAAGTATTGTTTAAAAGTTTTAGGCAGGTCTGAAAAAATGCTGTAAAGTAAGAATGCTTTCAAAAATATACTCATTAATAGTTTATATTCATCAATTAACAAAAGAAAAATCTAAACCAAATCAATATTTGGTGTGACCACCCTTTGCCTTCAAAACAGCATCAATTCTTCTAGGTACACTTGCACAAAGTCAGGGATTTTGTAGGCATACAGTCAGGTTTATGATTAAACAATTATACCAAACAGGTGCTAGTGATCATCAAATTAATATTGTCAGAGATTTTGTACTTTTGGAGAGTAGAGAGTTAATTTTAAAAAGCAAAATTGTTTGAAAGTCTGTTTAAAATGTGTTTAAATTAGCTCATTCTTCTAGACAAAGGGGGTCTCTTTTCTTCAATATGAGGGCAAAATATTTGAGCGACTTTTATGATTACTGATAGCAAGTTGTAGACGCAGTGTCTAGAGAAAACACCTATAATCTTATGTGAAACCTCAGACATAGGATTATAGGTGACTAGCAGAAGAGCCGTTACACGGGCCACAGTGCCACTGCCAGCCAGTCGCGGGGCAGTCATGAGCAGTAGAGACTGCCCACGCCACATTACTGCAGCATACGCAGCAGTCTCTACGGCGCATGACTGCGGCGTTACACACGTTTTAGATAATTATTATATAGGATATGTTTACATGAAATATGTTGACCCGGTGAAACCCCTAACTGAGAACAGAATCCAGATCATGTGTTATTTTAGGTGTGAATTTTAATGTGGCGTAAGAGCGACATCTCCAGGCTATATTGTGTTATTACTAGTGCATGGAATTTTTTTCATAAATCATGCATGATGTCATAGGAAAATTAGGAATTAAGGGTGTCCAATGAGGTAATACTGATGATGTCACTGCATAATGAGAGGAATCTTTATCCAATCAGAGGAGATTCTGATAAGGGTAATTTTAGATTATAAATATGTAAGTTTTGAGAGAGAAAGGGCTTTTTCCTCTGTGATTTTTCCTCTTGGTTTCCTGGCTTGATTTCCTGAAGTGTACCTGGTTGGCTGTTAAAAGAGATACTAAGAAACACTTATTGGACTGGTAACTAGTGATGATCGAGCACCCCAATGCTCGGGTGTTCGGGTGCTCTGACCGAGCGCCCCCGGAGGCTCGAGTGCTCGGCCGAGCACCCGAGCCCCATTGAAGTCAATGGGAGGACTCGAGCATTACACCAGGCACCCCCTGCTCTGATGAGGGGAGGGTGCCTGGTCCATAGGAAAAGGGCAGAAAATGATGGAAACACCACAGAAATGGTTCAGGGACAGCATAGGGAGGATGTCTGGATGCATCTTGGACTCCAACGTCGCTGCTGGGAACGATGTTTCGCCCGTAGTAGCCATTTTTACAGACTGACCGTAAAACACACAAAAAGGAAGATAAAAACGATTTTAGGCGAAAAATTGTTACCAAACAGTATTTGCTGTATATTTACTTGTATATCATCTGCAAATTCTGCAAAAAATTTCATCGATTTTTCGGAACTGGGGCCATGATTAAGAGGGAAACGTGCGCAGAGTAAAGCAGGTGTTCAACGTGGTTATGGCCCGGGTAAGGTACAGCATTCAGGAACGGAGGCCGCAGCTACCACAGGTTTTACAACATGTCCGTTTGCCCTTGTTAAGTCCAAAATTTATAGTCGGAACAGTGGGGTCTGATCCATTCAGTAAAAGTGACGAAGTGACTTAGTGGATGAAGCCAAGAACTACCTTCTGCTCTGTCGAACACCCCAGCCCTATTTAATTCAATGGGAGGACCTGAGGCACTCCGATACAACCTGTATATCACAAAATGGAGGGCCTCATTCACATTGTGGTACAATAGTTCAGGTAGTGGTCCAACACTCATAAAGCCTATGCACTAAGTGAAAGGGCTGCCAAAAATTAGACTGCAATGTCACTCCAATACACCCTTTATTACACATAAAGGAGGGCATCATACACACCCTTGAAAAATTAGGATTAATGGCCTGCTGGTGACCCTCTAAAACATTATGGGTGAGGGTCTGCTGTGGAGCTGACCATCCTAAACATTATATGCGAAGGCCCGCTAGTGAGCTGACGCTATAAAACATTATATGAGAGGGCCCGCTAGAGAGCTGACCCAATAAAACATTATATAAGAAGGCTCGCTGGTGAGCTGACCTATACAAAAATTGTCAAACAGGGCCCGCTGATGAGCTGCCCCTATATAAAAATTATATCACAGGGCCCGCTGGTGAGCTGGCCCTATATAAAAATTATATCACAGGGCCCGCTGGTGAGCTGGCCCTATATAAAAATTATATCACCGGGTATATGGAAGAGGAGGAGGAGGATGAGAAGATTAAGAGTCAACCATATACCCGTTTTTTGGGTGGAAGGGGTGAATGGGAATACAGAGTATTCCCATCATTGTAAATAACATATCTAAAGTGACTTTATGTTCCCCCGGGGCTTTCCTCCAGTGGAGTGGAGAAGTCAGGGGAAATCCAGGCCTTGTTCATTTTTATAAGTGTCAACCTATCAGCATTTTCGGTGGAAAGGCGGATACGCTTATCTGTTATGATGCCACCAGCAGCACTAAATACCCGCTCAGACAGAACGCTGGCGGCAGGGCAGGCCAGCACCTCCAAGGCGTAGAGTGCCAGTTCATACCACGTGTCCAGCTTGGACACCCAGTAGTTGTAAGGCACAGAGGGATCATTGAGGACGCTGACACAGTCTGCTACGTACTCCTTCACCATCTTCCAAAACTTTTCCCTCCTTATGACACTAGGCTGCGCATCAGGGTGAGGGTGCTGGCGGGGTGTCATGAAGGTGTCCCACGCCTTGGAGAGTGTTGACCTGCCTTTGTCGGAACTGCTGTGTGCTCCCCTTTTCTCCCCTTCTCGGTTGGCCAAGGTAGCACGTACTCTGCCGCCAGCGTTGTCAGATGGAAAATTTTGGAGCAATTTTTCGACAAGAACCTTCTGGTATTGCACCATTTTGCTTGTCCTCTCCACCGGAGGAATGAGAGATGAGAAATTCTCTTAGTAGCGGGGGTCCAGAAGGGTGAACACCCAGTAATCCGTGTTGTCTAAAATGCGTATAACGCGTGGGTCACGGGAAAGGCAGCCTAACATAAAGTCAGCCATGTGTGCCAGAGTACCAACAGTCAAGATTTCGCTGTCCTCACCAGGAGGATGACTCTCAATCTCCTCATCCTCTTCCTCCTCTTCTGCCCACCCACGCTGAAGAGATGGAACTAAAGTTCCATGGCTACCCTCTGTAGCGGAGGCAACCGTGTCTTCCTCCTCCTCCTCCTCCAATTGTCGCTGAGAAGACGAAGTGAGGGTGCTCTGGCTATCACCTTGTGTAAGCTCTTCCTCCCGCATTTCCACCTCTTCCACATGCAAAGCGTCGGTTTTAATTGTGAGCAGCGAGCGTTTCAGTAGACACAGAAGTGGGATGGTTACACTGATAATAGCGTTATTGCCGCTCACCATCTGTGTCGATTCCTCAAAATTGCGTAAAACCTCACAGAGGTCTGACATCCATTCCCACTCCTCACTTCTGATTAGAGGAAGTTGAACGGAGAGGCGACGACCGTGTAACAGCTGGTACTCCACTACTGCCCTCTGCTGCTCACAAAGCCGGGCCAACATGTGGAAGGTGGAGTTCCAGCGCGTGCTCACGTCACACAGCAGCCGGTGAGCTGGCAATTGTAAGCGCTGCTGCAGCTTCAACAGGCCGGTTCAAGCTGTTGATGACTTACGGAAATGTGCACACACGCGGCGCACCTTGGTCAAGAGATCATGCAAATTGGGGTAGGTTTTTAGAAATCGCTGAACCACTAAATTAAATACATGCGCTAGGCATGGTACGTGTGTGAGCTTGCCGAGCTCCAAAGCCGCCACCAAGTTACGCCCATTATCACACACAACCATGCCTGGTTGCAGGTTGAGTGGCGAGAGCCACTGCTCGGTCTGGTGACTAATCCCCTGCAACAGCTCTGAGGCCGTGTGCTGTTTGTCCCCAAGGCAGATCAGCTTCAGCACGGCCTGTTGACGCTTCCCCACTGCAGTGCTACACTGCTTCCAGCTACCGGCTGATGGGTGAGTGGCGCTGCGCGCAGAGAATTCAGAGGTGGAAACGGAGGAGGAGGAGCCAATAACGTAGGTGCTGGCGGAAACCCTGATGGAGGTAGGGCCCGCAATCCTCGGCGTGGGTAGCACCTGTGCCATCCCAGGGTCCAAGTCGCTCCCAGCCTCCACGACATTCACCCAGTGTGCCGTCAGGGAAATGTAGTGTCCCTGGCCACAAGCACTTGTCCATGTGTCAGTCGTTAAGTGGACCTTCCCAGTAACTGCGTTGGTCAGGGCACGGGTGATGTTACGGGACACATGGTGGTGTAAGGCGGGGACGGCACACCGGGAAAAGTAGTGGCGGCTGGGGACTGCGTACCGAGGGACAGCTGCTGCCATCAGGCTGCGGAAGGACTCAGTCTCCACAAGCCTAAATGGCAGCATTTCGATGGCCAGTAATTTGGAAAGGTGTGAGGTTAGTGCTATGGCCTGTGGGTGGGTGGCTGGGTATTTTCGCTTGCGCTCAAATGCCTGGGGTAACGACATTTGGACGCTGCGCTGGGACAGGGAAGTGGATGTGGTCGCTGATGGTGCTTCAGATGGTACAGGTGCAGGGCGGGAGGTATGCGGGCCTGCGCCTTCGACAGGCGATTGGCCGGCACCGAAAACAGGGGAAGAGGAGGCAGTGGTGTGGCCTGCAGACACAGATTGGCGATCCGGGCGTTCCTCCCACTTATTACGGTGCTTGGATGCCATGTGTCGGATCATGCTGGTGGTGGTGAGGTTGCTAGTGTTCATGCCTCGGCTCATTCTGGTGTGGCACAGGTTGCAAACTACAATTCTTTTGTCGTCCGCACTTTCCTTAAAAAAACGCCATACCGCGGAACACCTAGCCCTTGGCAAGGGAGATTTACGCAAGGGGGTGCTCCGTGGAACATTTGCGGGCCGGTTTGGTGCGGTCCGCCTTCTTTCTTTAGCCACACCACTGCCTCTTCCAGCCTGTTGCGGTGCTGCAGATGGCTCACCCTCAGGACTGCTGTCATCGCTCGGCTCTCCACCTTCCCAGGTGGGGTCAGTGACCTCATCGTCCACCAAGTCCTCCTCCACTTCCTCACTCTGATCATCCTCCTCATTTCTTGATCCCACCACATACTCAGTCATTGACAACTGTGTATCATCCTCCTCATCAAGGTCTTGAGACAGTAATAGTGGTTGATTTGATGGCAACTGTGTCTCATCATCATCATCATCCACTTCCTTTGACCTTAAATGCCGTTCCCCTCTGTCATCTTCTTGTGATTGGGTACCCTCTAGAGGTTGTGAATCAGGGCACAAGATCTCATGTTCCTCTGCAAGCGTGCTTGGAGAGAGGTTCAAATGAAGGATTGGTGATGAGACGAGCTCCTCACTATATCCCAGTGTGGGATCACTTCTTTGGCCAGACCCTCTATGGTGGGAGGAAGGATGATCAGGGTGAGGATTGTGTTGACCAGACTCTTGGCTACTGAGAGTGGACTTGGTGGAAGACAGGGTGGTGCTTAACCGACTGGAAGCAGTATCAGCTGAAATCCAACCGACCACCTGTTCGCAGTGGTCTGACCTCGAGAGTGATGTCCTGCGACGCCCTGTAAACTGAGACATGAAGCTAGGTATGGTGGATGTCTTTCTTTCTTGTGCTCTGGCACCAGGCACAGTTTCTACGCGTCCTGACCCGCGCCCTGAACTATCAGGATCACGTCCACTTCCCCGTCCCTTTTTACCCGCCTTCTTCATATTACACGGAATATGTGCTGCTAATCTGCGGCTAGGCACAGTGAACGGAATATGTGACGTTTATTTTTTAAACTTTGCACACTAAACAGAATGTGCTGCTAATCTGCAGCTAGGCACAGTGAACGGAATGTGCTGCTAATCTGCAACTTTGCACACTAAACAGAATGTGCTGCTAATCTGCAACTTTGCACACTAAACAGAATGTGCTGCTAATCTGCGGCTAGGCACAGTGAACGGAATATGTGACGTTTATTTTTTAAACTTTGCACACTAAACAGAATGTGCTGCTAATCTGTAACTTTGCACACTAAACAGAATGTGCTGCTAATCTGCGGCTAGGCACAGTGAACGGAATATGTGACGTTTATTTTTTAAACTTTGCACACTAAACAGAATGTGCTGCTAATCTGCGGCTAGGCACAGTGAACGGAATATGTGACGTTTATTTTTTAAACTTTGCACACTAAACAGAATGTGCTGCTAATCTGCAACTTTGCACACTAAACAGAATGTGCTGCTAATCTGCGGCTAGGCACAGTGAACGGAATATGTGACGTTTATTTTTTAAACTTTGCACACTAAACAGAATGTGCTGCTAATCTGCGGCTAGGCACAGTGAACGGAATATGTGACGTTTATTTTTTAAACTTTGCACACTAAACAGAATGTGCTGCTAATCTGCGGCTAGGCACAGTGAACGGAATATGTGACGTTTATGTTTTAAACTTTCCACACTAAACAGAATGCGCTGCTAATCTGCAACTTTGCACACTAAACAGAATGTGCTGCTAATCTGCGGCTAGGCACAGTGAACGGAATATGTGACGTTTATTTTTTAAACTTTGCACACTAAACAGAATGTGCTGCTAATCTGCGGCTAGGCACAGTGAACGGAATGTGCTGCTAATCTGCAACTTTGCACACTAAACAGAATGTGCTGCTAATCTGCAACTTTGCACACTAAACAGAATGTGCTGCTAATCTGCGGCTAGGCACAGTGAACGGAATATGTGACGTTTATTTTTTAAACTTTGCACACTAAACAGAATGTGCTGCTAATCTGCGGCTAGGCACAGTGAACGGAATATGTGACGTTTATTTTTTAAACTTTGCACACTAAACAGAATGTGCTGCTAATCTGCAACTTTGCACACTAAACAGAATGTGCTGCTAATCTGCGGCTAGGCACAGTGAACGGAATATGTGACGTTTATTTTTTAAACTTTCCACACTAAACAGAATGTGCTGCTAATCTGCAACTTTGCACACTAAACAGAATGTGCTGCTAATCTGCGGCTAGGCACAGTGAACGGAATATGTGACGTTTATTTTTTAAACTTTGCACACTAAACAGAATGTGCTGCTAATCTGCAACTTTGCACACTAAACAGAATGTGCTGCTAATCTGCGGCTAGGCACAGTGAACGGAATATGTGACGTTTATTTTTTAAACTTTCCACACTAAACAGAATGTGCTGCTAATCTGCAACTTTGCACACTAAACAGAATGGGCTGCTAATCTGCGGCTAGGCACAGTGAACGGAATATGTGACGTTTACTTTTTAAACTTTGCACACTAAACAGAATGTGCTGCTAATCTGCAACTTTGCACACTAAACAGAATGTGCTGCTAATCTGCAACTTTGCACACTAAACAGAATGTGCTGCTAATCTGCAACTTTGCACACTAAACAGAATGTGCTTCTAATCTGCAACTTTGCACAATAAACAGAATGTGCTGCTAATCTGCAACTTTGCACACTAAACAGAATGTGCTGCTAATCTGCGGCTAGGCACAGTGAACGGAATATGTGACTTTTTTTTTTAATTTGTGCCCCCCCAAACAAAATATAACTGCTGCCCCCACACACAACAGTCCTAAAAAGGACTTTTGGGTCTTTATATGGTGTTCCAACACTTTTCTTCTCCCTACACTGACTTTCCCTTCCTATCCTCATCTCTCCCTGGCTAAGACTGAGCCGAACTCGCTGGTCAGGTGCTATACAGCACCCGATCACGGGTTCTGGCCAGCCAATCAGTGTAATGCCAGCAGCCAACATGGCTGCTGGCATTACACTGATGTCAGAGCCTCCCCGCACGTTTATTGGCTGCGCAGCAGCCACGAAACGTGCGGGGAGGAGACCCGAACATGGCGGGCGAGCACATGCGGTACTCGTACGAGTACCGCCATGTGCCGAGCAGAGCGATGCTCGAGCCGAACCGAGCTTCGGCCGAGCATGCTCGCGCATCACTACTGGTAACTATATCTTTCCTTATTTTAATTCTGCAAAATTCAGAATCAATTTATATTTCTTCTATATTTGAAGAAAAATCATTTTCCTTATAATTTGTCTTAATCGGACTGGCCAGCCAATTGTGACCAATTATAATAAGCTATATTGGCTCTAGTAATTCTGAATTAAGCAGAATTCATTAACTGGTAAATTGTTATATTTTACCAGATAAATGTAACATAGGATAGCAGTCGGATCTATTTATCCTTGTTTATAAATTAGTTAATATAATCATTGATATTTCTAGAATATATTGTGTTTCTAGAAATGTTATTATAGCAAATATTTGATCTGAGGGAATTCTTTGAATTCGGTTATTAACCCTTCAACTGCTATTTGTCTATTTAATTTGAGGTGTTTCTTTGGATTTCTTTGTGTGTGTTTTGGGTATACATTTTTGTACAGTGAGAAGTTTATTTAAACCTAACACAAAACAATAGAAGTCGTCATCTTGGGTGTGACATCATATATTTCTAAGTGGATTAACCCTTAAAGTACCATACAGGTTTTACATAGGATTGCTATGGTCATGTGTATGATATATGTTGCATGAAGTTGATATACTGTCTAGACATATATTATTGGATTGATTCTAAGTATATTCTTAGTATTATTTATGATTGACTATATTAATTGCTATGTATATGTTTTATTCAGAAGGTATGCAATATTTGAAATCGGTACATAATTAAATTATAGCGATTTAAGTCTGGGATTTTATTCCAGTTAGTTTCTCTAAATTTGGTTATTATATATGGTGTAAGGAAATTGTCAGAGGACCTGGCTTAATATTAAAGCTGACTTACCTGACAACATACCTTAAACCTCAATTAGCATAGTTTATACAGTTTCTGGGGTAGAGGTATTCATATATGCTGCTGCCAACTGTATTTTAATTAATTATAGGATCAATTATCCTTTTCTATGCTGCTGAGTTCAAGTATTGTTATCTAATACCTCTGAATATACCTATTTGTGGTTAACCCTTAAATTGCTGGTAATCCTAATGGTGATAATTGTGGTTTGAGTTACTGTATATCTATTGTAATTGCTGGTCACTCAATTATATCATTGTTGTTTACACTTTATATATAGTATATTGTATACTATATAGTATATTGTATTTAATAAATTATATATATTTTTGCACAAATATGCGTAATTGATTATTTTAATCAATTCTTTAATGTGAAGTAGCGTGTCAATACCAAGTATAGTGTAAAGTTCTCAAATTTAATTTTATCTATTTATGTGAAGGTATCCAACCTAATTGGTTCCCCTGTTAACCCTTGAATATCTTCTACATTTTGGAGGCACTGCTGAGATCTATACACAGGGTTGACACATTTGTCAAATAATTTTATTAGCAGCTATATTATACAATAACATATTTGCGCATAAACATGTCTCGGGCAAGTTCTACTGTGTCTGATCCAATGGGACAGATGGTCTGTAGAAGGTAGGTTAATTTATGTCATCCACTTTCACCTAAAAATTAAAAGTGATGAATAGCAATGGAGTGATGATACGGAGTTAAGGGTAGAATCCCAAACTGATAAAATTTGGCAACCAGATAGCTTCTATTATAGAGCTTTAAATAAATGTATAGAACAAACCAAGCCAAAGGAGTTGGATATACAGGTTTTATTAATCGTGCCTGAATTTTTAAATATTCTAGCCTTCCAGAGAAACAAATTAGAAGATAAGCAAGAAGATATGGAGACAATAAAACGTGCTCTGATGGCTAAGATTGATAGAATCTCTGAGTTAGAGAAAGATTTGCTTGACTACCATAAATTGGTAAGAACACAGGAAGAGGAAATGCAGTCTCTCTAGCACCAGGTAAATGGGCTAGAGAGCAGGTGTAATGATAATCTGGCGAAAGTGTGGTCTGCGAAAGAACAGCATTCTATCCTCAGTGCCGATATGTTTAATTTAACATGTGAGAACCACAATTTGAAAGAACAAGTTAAGATACTCCAATCCCATATAACAGGCTCATGAGAATGCCATACTTCAGGAGCAAGTGTTGGTATACCAGTCCATTGATAGTGCCCCTAAAGAGGATATGTCAATGGATCAAGGGACGTTGGATATCTTGTCCAGACAGATTCAGGAATTGTCAGATAGAATGCAGGCCTTTACTGCCTCTCACCCTGACAATCCTCCTTCTGAGCAGGAACAAGGTATTGGCCCTGACAGGAAAGACAGTCATCAGGATCACTCACCTGGGGAGGGAGGGGCTGCTGACCCTTATGATTCACACTTCATGCTGAGGAGTGAGGATGAGGGTAGCATCCCAGAGCAATTCACACACCATACACCGCAAAGCCTCTTAACAGGTCAGGTCACAGATTAACCTCTAACAGGAAGCCAGCGCTCAAACCTCACAGGAGGACAATGTCCACACTGAGTAGGTTTGAACAAGAGGAAAGGTCACACTTAGTGGGTGATAAAACCAAAATAATAAGGTTTATTAAGGACACTGTGCCAGTTTTTCATACAAAATCTTAAGTGTTTGTTGTTAACCATTTAGAGGGTTATGTTGAAACACTTGCATCTCTAGGCCTTCATTCTGACCGGCATAAAATGTATTATGTGCCTTGGGTTTTTGATATTTCAGAGGGTTTCTTTTTCAGATTCTTGAGTGATATGGATATCACCACATGGGAAGAAACACAATAATTAACTGAAACAGAAACAGCTGTGTAGGAGGAATAAAACTGGATGAGGAACAGACAAATTCAGCTAACAAGGTGAGGTTGTTGAAGACAGTTAAAGGATCGTTTAAAGGACAAATATACCTTCTGGTACCCACCCATAAAGTGGAAATAACTTAATTGAACAAACTTTCATTTTGAAATCTTTACCTTACAAGAATTGAGTGTTTCCTCTTTTTCACATACACTAACTCATTGACAAAATCACTAGGTAAGTAACCCGGTTTTGTCCTGTGCATTTTTATTGAGTGCTGAATAACCATCTTTGTATAACCATTTTTGTAAAAATACTCTTGTTTAAAATATATTAATAGATATTGAATTTTTTAATCACTGTATCTTCCTCATCTACTTTTGTCTTGGCTTACATTATCACGCTATAAGGGAATTATTAGAGGAGTGCTAAAAAGGATCACGCTTGCCCTTTCCTTTTCTAGGAATTGCTTTTGTCTCTTCTATGTTTTTTTAGTGACCCTAGCACCCTCTTTACTCTAGATATAAAATTAGCTTACTTTCCCATACTCCTTCTGGTGCAATCTAATTCCTGTTCCGAAATAAAGTAAATACTACTAGTGCTCACATTTTATACCAAAAAGCCTGTGTAGACATATCACATATATATTGCTATCTCTTCTCCATAGCATTTAGTATATGAAATGCTTGGCTTGAAGATCTAACATTCAAACCATAGTCGCTAAAGGCATCTCTAACTCATTGGCAAACAATATATTACACAATAGTATTTTGAAAATGTGAAATGTGTCATTAAGCCCCTTTCACAATTCTGGGAAATGCAATGTCTTTCACAAGGGTTATTTTTTTTTTGCATGAATGCACAAAAGTCCAGCATGCTCTATCTTTACTGTGTTCATGCAGCAAGGCAGTAAAGATATATCAAGGAAGGTCTACACACTGCGGGATATAGAGCCACCTTCACAACTTTCATACGGATATCCTTGGAGGCTGCAATGCTAATTTCAGCTTCCAATAAACGGCGGGTCAACAGTCTGTAATATTTATCTAGAGGTCAAGTGATTCAGTCCTCATAGGCGACCCCAAGTTGTTGGTGTAACACAGGTACAGGTGAGTTTACATGGGCAACAGAGCTATAGCAGTGGGCTGATACAGTTCTGTTGACTATGTGAAAGCACCCTAAATCTGAATTAATTCAGTAGTACAACATTTAGTGTAATTCTATATAACATACAACAATGTATCAGTAAAAAAGGGTAAGCTAAAAAGTTATTTATAGTTATTAGTTATATATTTTTAATCAAACTGTTATCGCCAATACTAAGTAATGTACAAGAGGCAGACTTTTTGATAATGCACTATGTGGGATAGCTTGAGTCACTGACTATGCTTCTGGACACAAACGGATAGGAATTTCATCACCTGATAACCAAAACAGGAAATGGCCATTTCTTAAAAACAGACTGAGCTGTAATAACCTTTGAATGATGCAACACCCAGCCACAGTGAGCATACACAGGAAGACATTTAACTTATCTATTTTCATAAGTCAATGCAAGTTGTATATCACAATGCAGGAAGGGGTTACTCACTAAGGTGTGATAAAGAGGTGACAAAGCAGAGCTTGAGAAAACTTAGCGCATAGGCTCCATAGATTAACACAGGATCAGGAGACGTTATCCCTGCTTTATCACCTCTTTATCACACCTTAGTGCATCAATCAGGAGTGTTATTGTAACTAGTTCAAACTTAGTACAATAACCCTGATTTTGCTATATGTAGATTCTTGTACTTACCATCTTCTGCTGAGTAAATAACGGCAGTACTGCTAAATGGACCACTCCCTTCCCTGTTGAAGGCTTTCACCTTAACTTGAAACTGTGTAGAAGGCAATATGCTGTCATCCTTAAGCACATATCGACCACTTTCAGGGTCGGTAACAGTTACTTTTCTCCATGCCTTCTCATTAAATGGTTTGAAGGCAACTTCATAGCCAAAGTTTTCACCGTAGTGATATTCCCGTGACAAAGGCTGTAAAAAACCCACAAATTTGTTAAATACTAAATTAATTTTAAAAGAAGGAAATAGAAGCAGAGTACCCAACATGCAGGAACATTTTCAATGCAGTGCTAAGGTTACCACATACACCTTTAATTCTGGGACACTTATGAAATTCCCATTCTGCAGGACGGTCCAGAAATCAGTACAACCCCGGAATGTGTTTTTTATAAGCACCTCTGATTTAAAGGGATATGTGGTAAACTTAGCATTGCAGAGATAATCATGGGCCATTAGGTTTTTTCTTCTGTTGGGGATTCTGAACTAATTTCTAAAGTTTTCATATTATTTGCAGCTCAGGAGGTTGTTGAATTTTAAGAAAAAAAACAAAAAACATTAAAATGTAAGTGTTCTAAAACCAGAAACATGCACCATATATTTAGCCCTTTGAGTCAAGAGGGGTGCACAACACATTGCTTCACGGTCTGTTGCCCCCCCCTCCGGTATTCAAAGGATTAGCCCCTTCAATACCTCCATCTATGAAATGCTTGTGTCTGGGACACTCAGCTTTTCAGGTGCAGTAATAGCAACAGCACCGCCCTGGCTAAAAAAACATGTTGAACTCAATCTATCTGAAACAAAGAGCTCCAAGCATTGGAAGTACCCTTCTTTACTATATGGGAAAAACTTTATGACATTATTTGTTTCATAATTAGGGGACACTGCCCCTTTAAAGCGAATTGTCAATAAAATTATTGGGTGCAAGGAAATTATTTCAGAAAAAAGCTTTAACTTTCTCTGCAAAAACAATTATAAACCCACAAGTTAAATCCTACTTTTTGCTATATGACAATTAAACCTTTGACTGTCACAGAGGTATCCAACGCATTGTGTTGCAATGCATTAGATACCTCTATGGCACTCATAGGGTTAAGAGGCTATAGGTTATATTCAGGGATATAAATAGGAGCAACTCTGGAGAAAAAAAACTGCATCAAAAGGGAAAAACGAAAATCCCCACTGATTTAAATGGGACGTTTAAACCATTAAATGCTTCACAATATTTTGGAGACCTCTTTAATATCAAGCAGTTAAAAGTCCTATTTAAATCAATGGGAATTTAGCAAAAACCCTTTGTCCACTATGCTGCATATATATTGATTTCATCTCTATAGTCTTCATTGAAGTACAGTGTTAGGATTTCAATTACCTTTATTCCTAAAATAACTGACCTCTGCAACTTGTGTACATGTTTGTACCAAGCAATTTTTTCTGTACAGCACATGAGATGAGCGGAAAAGAAAGAAACACACTGCTAAGACACCTTAATACGCACTGTGCTATATATAAATAAACATACTAATTCATTCATATGTATGTAGTGCAGCAAGGAATGAGGGAACTCTTCACAAATCCTGCAATTTAAAAAAAGTATTCCTTCACTAGATAACATTACGAAATGCCAACCTCGTGATAGCAGCTGAACAATGATTTATTTGCTGCAAACACTGATAGCCTCCAGACAGAGAATCATTATTAAAGTATTTTTTATTAAGCGTAGTAGCAGCTCAGGTATAGAAAAGATGAATTTGCCTTAATATTATATAATAAGCAATTTATGAACTAAATCCTAACTGGGAGGAATGACTGTCAGATTGCTGAAGCTATTGTGACATACTAATGTCTGATGCTGTTGTACGGTTGTACAATCTTCTGAGTGCCAAGGGGTCACTAACTCATCGCTCCTCCCTCTGGCACACAGTGGCATTACAAGAAAGTCCCCTCAGTTGAAGCCGCTGCTTTACATTTGTTTTCAATAGGTTTGCCGTTGATGTCATTACAAAAAGGTTTAGGCCTTTGAGTGCCCGAGAGGTATCCATCCCATTATGGATACCCCTCTGGTACTCAAAGGGTTAAAATAAGAAAAATTCTTCAGAACATCCCAATCAGACCAATGTGTGAGGCCAGTAAAGATATCTACACATATAAATGCCATATACTTGCCATCCATGTTACTGTCAACTCCCGATTGCTGCCACCACCCCCTCCGACATCAGCAGGAGCTACTATAGGAGCTGTAATATGAAAAAACATAGAAGTAAAGCGTCTGTTAATGTTTGAGGAAAATTGTCAGTAGGTAACACATACATACCAAGTGCAGTTCATAAAATCATTCTAAAATTGTTTATAACAAATGTAGCCTAGATTTCATTGTAGGTGATAATAGTTATCATTGGTTTTATATCATAGATTCCTACTGAAGCCTGATGAGATTTATAGATAAAACCAGTAATAATGTTATCAATTGCAATGGAATCCAGATCATAATAGGGCATATTCATAAAGTCAAAAGATGAGAAATTCTGCTACACTCTCAGGTTGAAGCACTAAGAAGAGATGGGTATATTATGCTTTATGGAGTATAACTCTTCCATGGATTTCAATAATAACACAACTGAGGCTGAAAAGCACAGACATTTATGGGAAAGCTGCCCAGGCTATGAATGGAATAAATGGGAGTGACGTGATATACAGAAAACAGGCCTTATGAATCAGTCTGAAGAGGTACAAATCTGGGGCAAGCCAATTGTGCCACAGGGAGAAATTCTTCAAATTCCCATTGATCCAAATTCGGCTTTTAACCCCTCAAATGCTAGAAAATTCTGCAGTGGGTTACTTCATAATGTACTGGAGTCCTCTTTAGCATTTGAGGGGTTAAAGCCCCACTTAAACCACAGAGAATTTCAATTTCCTCCCTGTGGTGCAAACAGTTTGCTCCAAAATTGAATCTCTTTAGCTTCACGAGTATGGTCCAAGGTATTTTCACTCATTTAAAGTGGCAATTTGACCCTTAATAAATGGTATCCACTCTGAGAACACCAAGGATATTAAAAACACTATGGAGTGATTCCATAAAGGTGAGAAATAATGCACTTGTTAATTGAAAAAAGAGCAGATCATGATTGTTCATAACTGGAATACAAATAACAGTCTGCTTGGTTTTATTCAATTGTGTGAAATCCACTAATTAGTTTTAATTTGCCACCTTAATTTACATCTCCACAGAAGCTATATTAAGTGTGAAAAGTAAAATAGAAACTGTTTCATGCTTTCTAAAATACTGTTTCATGCTTTAGTAAAATAGAAACTGTTTCATGCCTCCATTTACCTTCTAACAGTCTTTCTAACGTGTCAGTGCAAAGGTTCAAAATCCATTTGCAGTAAGAATGGGTCATTTCTTTCTTGTGTATGTTTTGTGATTATGTTTGATTTTGTGATTGCTCATCTGTATTGAATTCTGCCCTTAGAGCTATATTCATTAAGCTAAAGAACTGCAATTCTAAAAGCAAACAAACTGCAAAATAAGGGACATAAGAAATCCCCGAAATACCAGCTGTGACCAGATGGAGTGATTCTGGACATCTGCGGGGGGAATCAGAGAAGGGCAGTGTGGTGGCATTCACCTCCAGGACTATAACATTTGAAATATTGCTCACTGTGCTGTACATTGTGTGGTACAATGTAATAGTGTGTGTAAGGTATTATAAATCCTGTAAGGGAATTTGGCAGTGGGGAACCTGTGCGTGGGAAAAATAATGGTTAATACCCGCGCTGGCTTGTTTTCAGCAAAAGAATGGTTGGAATGTTAATTGATTTTTGTCGTGCTTCCCTCACCAGCATGGCTCCAAAAGAGGCACTCTAATTGGAAAATAAATAACCTCCCCTGATTGGTTAACTGTGACACCTCTGTTCCAAGCCCTAATTTGTGTTCTTATCTTGATAAGAGTGTATGGAAATGTAGGCCATTCCGAATGGTCAAGCATACTAACACTGTCACATGACCTAGTTTGCATTTTAATCTTGATAAGAGTGTCTAGAAGTGTATATAACACATGAGAGTTGGTTCTGTGTTAGCCGTAGAAATACAGGAGGCAAATATAGTTTTTGATACCTTTATTGGCTAACTAGCAGATTTAGAATGCAATCTTTCAAGACCTTAGGCCTCTTCCTCAGGCATGTTATACAGATAAATATGAAAACATCTCTCTTAAATACAAGTACACATTGCATTGTTTAGAATGGAAATCAGATAAGAGAACTCAACCCAGATCCAGATACTTTGATCAGTCAGTGGTAAATTGCACTCTTCCTCTGAGGAAGAAATAGCATTAAATTTTAACATTAATTTTACCTCCCATACTTTTCTGTCCCTCTGAGTGCGGAACAGTCCCATCAATACAGTTAACTTAATGTCCCTGACACTGTGCCCATTTTGACAAAAATGTTCTCCCACAGGTGTCTCTGAATTGGTACACTAACAGAGAATATCTCTGGCTGGTTAGAAAATACCCTGAAACCCCTGGTAAAACAAACACCCAGCTTCCTGCAGGACACCATGGATCTTTTAAACAAATTAGCTCACTTGGGCCCAATTCCAGAGAGCACCATCCTGGCCACACACATATGGCATAGCAGCATGCAAAGAATATCTGGAACAAAATAACACACCCATGGAACCGGTAATGGAACTCATACAGTTTATTCTCACCCACAATTACTTCAAGTTTGGATACGACCTCTACCTTCAGAAAATGGGGACTGCAATTGGTACCCGAATGGCACCACAATATGCCAACCTGTTTATGGCAAAATTGGAATAGGACTTCCTGTTCACCTGCCAGATAAAACCCCTGGTCTATCTCTGCTACATAGATGCAATTCTTATCAGCTGGACTGCCAGTGAAGAGGATCTTCTTAAATTCCATGAGAACTACAATACATTTCACCCCTATATCAACCTAACACTCAGTCACTCATGCACAAACATTAATTTCCTTGACACAACTATCAGTATTAAGAACAATTCTATCCACATATCCCTGTACCGCAAACCAACAGACAGACCAACCTACCGGAAAAACAATAGCTTCCACCCAAAACACACAAAGAACTCCATCATATACAGCCAGGCCATCAGATACCACCGCATCTGTTCTGATATGATGGACCGTGACAAGCACCTCCAGAAACTCAGAGGAGACTTTATAAAACAAGGTTAGAGAGCAAATATTGAGAGTCAGATACAGAAGGCTACCCAAATATCAAGAAAAAATCTGCTGCGCTACAAAGAACAACATAAGGGAAACCGGGTACCACTGGTGGTCACCTACTACCCCCAGGTTGAAGTTCTACGCAAAATATCAAGAGAACTTCAAACAAAATTACATTACGGATGAAAGACTTAAGAACATATTCCCACAGCCTCCCTTACTCTCCTTAAAACAGCCCCCCAATTTGAAACAACTGATGGTAAGGAGTGCCCTGAATAAAAATACAAAAAATGGCATATCTCCCTGCCTACAAAAGAGGTGTGAAACCTGTGCACACGTTTACACCACAGACAAGACACCAATTCCAAACACCCAGTTACACCATAAGATCAATGGTTCCTTCACCTGTAAATCATCCAATGTAATACATCTTATCATGTGTGCAAAAAGCCCAACAGTTCTTTATGTGGGAGAAACTGGGCAACCACTACATAAGAGGTTTAATTCCCACTGATCTACTGTTAACAACAAAAAGACAGAGACACCTGTGGGAGAACATTTTTGTCAAAATGGGCACAGTGTCCGGGACAGAAAGTTAACTGTATTGATGGGACTGTTCCGCACTCAGAGGGACAGAAAAGTATGGGAGGTAAAATTAATGTTAAAATGTAATGCTATTTGTAATGGTTTGAATAAGGACAAAGAATTCTTGTCACATTATCACTTAATATATTGACCTTTCCAACAGACCCAAGAGCATTGTAAATACCTCAAAAACCTCAGAGAAGAGTGCATTTTACCACTGACTGATCAAAGTATCTGGATGTGGGTTGAGTTCTCTTATCTGATTTCCATTCTAAACAATGCAATGTGTACTTGTATTTAAGAGAGATGCTCTGTATCTGTATAACATGCCTGAGGAAGGGACCTAAGGTCTTGAAAGCTTGAATTCTAAATCGCTAGTTAGCCAATAAAAGTATCAAAAACTATATTTGCCTCCTAGAAGTGTAAATAAGCAGTGTGTTTCACCAATAAAGGCTGTTCTGATCTACCCTCCTTAATACAAGTTTCAGCTGTATTTCTGGAGGGTGTTTGGGCTGGGGATTCTTACCTTATCCAATGCAAGAGCGAATTTACTTGCCTCACCAACTACTAGCATAGGGCCCCTGGAAACCCCACCTAGGGTCCTGCAGCTAAATTCACTAGCTCTGCCAGTCTACCAGGGGGCAGCATCCAGTTGTTTCTACTGGAGTATACAGGACTTCCAAGAAGTAGCAGTGCTCTAGCCGGCCGTGGAAGAGGGACAGCAGCAGCAGAGGTGGTTCAGGAACTGACACCCCCAAAAGGATCCGGTAAATCCTGGTACCGTTACACCAATGATTTAAATGGGGCCTTTAACCCTTTGAATACTAGAGAAGTCTCCAGCATTTTGCACAGCAATTCATTAGAGACCTGCCTAGCATTCAATAGGTTCCCCATTTAAATAACTGGGCATTTTCCTTTCTTCCCTATAGTTCTGTTGCTTTGCTGCAGAATTTAATCTCTTATTGTATCTAGCCCCATGAGCCATATGCAAGAAGGAAACAGAAGTATTAATTTGGTACAAACCAACAGCATCATAGGGGACAAATACAACTTCAAATCACTGGCAATTTGGGGGATCTTTTATTAGTTAAAGCGGAACTACCACCTCCATTAAAGTCGCTCTGCAATACTTAGGCAGGTGGCGACTAGCTTTGTAATCATTATTTTACCTCTCAAAGTGCCCACAAATAAAGTTATCCTTAAGCTTCCGAGACTGGAAGCCAGGCAGCACCGTGGACATCTTGAATGCGCTCCTGTGCTGTCAGTCCCCTTAACCCTTCACAGGCATTGCACTGGCTCGGACGACTCCAAAAGAGACTGACGGCGCAGGCACACAGGCTGCAGTAACCTGGCCGTCAGTCTAGGAAACTTAAGGATAACTTTATTCGTGGGCACTTTTGAGAGGTAAAATAATGATTACAAAGCTAGTTGCCACCTGCAGTATTGCAGGGTGACTTTAGTGGAGGTGGTAGTTCCACTGTAATTATGGTGTAGTTTAGCTCCAGAATTGCTACTCTTTTGCTTTCTACACATAGCATTTCCATTTCCAGGTGAAATATTTGATGAATAGCTAATTTCAGTTTTGATACATATTTTGTAATGGACAATTCAGCAAGTAGCAGTGGAATTTTAGTTATTTTTTTTAAGTTTCATTACAGTTCATGAATGTAAGAACCAGGGAGCTGACAACACCGCTGGACCCTGACATCAAAATAGGTTATGCTTTTTAAAACAAAGTCACACACATACATGATGCATGGAAGGGTGCCCAGGTACCCCTTCCATATGTTTTTTTAAATTAATGAGGGCTCTAGAACCTGCATCAATTTGTTTCATCCAATCTTTTCCCTTTGAGAGGGTAAAGGATGGGGTCATGGACCCTTTCCAGTGGGCAACTATATATTAAAATGTGACGTCCACATCCCATATAAATCTTTTTGTTTTCACTTCCTCTCCATTAGGGAGGACAATCCCAGAGCACTTCCTATGGCTACATATAGATTGATGTGCCAGATGAATCTTTTTTTATCTTCCTCTCTCCATTGGAGTAGGGTGGCAAAGAAACTGGTCCCAGGCCCAGCAGCCCTAAGCTGCTAAGTCTGGGCAGATCTTTCAGGTTTAAAAACGAAGCACTGCAAAGGCCATTCTGCTGGGTGTCCACAATGCTTCTCTTTGGTAATTTTTACATTTGATTGAAAATTTCAATTTTGGGATCAGAGCAGCCATAATATGATTGCTAAAGGCTAAAAAAAAGCTTCCAACTCTTCTGCCAACCAAAGTTTCATGGAATGGAATCTAGGTGTTAATCATTTAGGTGACACTAAGATCTCATTAGATATACAAATGCTGCCATGTGGAATGCTCACTGTACAATCTACATACGTGCTCCATGTGTTGTAATTTTTGGTGATGGCAAGCTAGGTTCTCCAGTTCCTAAAGTGTTTGTTGCTATAACCCGGAACTCATACTCCATGTAAGGGATCAGATCAATCACTCTTGCCATTTCCATATTTCCTTCGATGTTTGGTATTTCTACAAAGACAAAGATAATTAAATATTAATTTTCATAGTAAATTAGGTTGAAAAAGACATAAGTCTATCATAAAATCATATCATAAAATACCCCATGTCTATTTGTGGTCAGCAAATTATTTCTCCTGCTGAATAACCTGTGCCCATTGTTATGATTGCTATTGTAGTTTCCATCATAGAATATATATATTTGTTATATTATACCAGTAGAACAATATAGCTGCTGCAGGGCCATTTTGACAACTAAGCAAAACTAAGGGCTGCCCAAAGCCCACTGGTGGAATGGGCCACCCATTGTCAACAAAATGACATACAACGAATAATGCTATATATATCACAGTTTAGAGCCCTCTGGAGGATCCCTGATGATCTAAGGTACACAATATAGCTGAGAAATGAACGAGCCAAGGAGACAAAACTCAGCATTGTTTGAGGATGGGGAGAAAATTCAGTATTGTGTACAATATGTGTAAGCAGATAACCTCGATTAGGACATCCAAAATTCTATGAACCTAAAGCTGAGAACTGTGTGAAGTTACGATAAATGTGAATGCAAATATTTAGCAGGAGGGAAAAATAAGTATAATTGTCATTTAACCCTTTGAGTGCCAGAGAGTTATCCAATGCATTGCAGTGCAATGAGATGGCTATTTCTCTGGCACTCAAAGGGTTAAGCCATTTTCACTATCCAAATTGTTAAAGTGGACCTGTATACCTAAGACAAGTTTTATCTGTTTAAAGGGACAATAAAACTTAAAATGTGAAAAAATATATATTTCAGGGCTTATCTTACTGAGTAAAACAAGGGAGCTCCCACTGCTGACAGCTCTTTTATTCAAAAGTTATTACAGCTCAAACTTGAATTTTTTAGGTGCAGTATCACAGTGACCTGAAATTGTACAGTGGAGATGTTGCTACATCACCTTATGGAGATTTATGGTCAACTGACTGACTGACTGAGCTGTCCACAGGATGGTGTAACAACAGTGCTACTGTACAAATTCTGGCCACTGTGATACTGCACCTAAAAAATTCAAGTTTGAGCTGTAATAACTTTTGAACAACACACCTTTCAACAGTGGAAATATCCTTGCCTTATTCAGAACAATAAACACTATAATATATATTTTTCTACATATCAAGTATTACTATCCCTTAATAGCTTGAAGCATCACACATAGTCACAAATAAATAAAATTGCATAATATAAAGGCAGTTTTTCATTCACTTTAAAATTAACAAAACACTTAACCCTTTGAGTGCCAGAGTGGTATGGAATGCATTGATTTGCAATGCATTCCATACCACTCTGGCACTCAAAGAGTTAAAGGGTATCGCTACTTTATATTTTGCCCAAGGCCCAGCCATGATTTCCACAGAAATAGATGGGAATAAAAATGTTAAACAACAAAGTGGGGGCTGGTCACATTCTTTATTTATAGACAAATCATTTTCTCCTATGGAAATGGTTGTAAAAGAAGAAATATATGGATACTTTTGAATAATAAATAGTGATAATGAAAGGAGAAATAGGAAAGAAGAAAGACAGTTTTGAAAACTGCTGACTTAAGGACAAAAAGGTCAACGAGGGTATAAAGGAAATTTCACCCTTTTACTTTTGCACAGATAGATTGCTATAAGTAATAGTATACCCAGAGATACTACATGAACATTGTTTTAAAAATGATGACTTAGGTATAACATAATTTATATTACTCCAGATTTCTTTTGCTCCCTTTTTTTCTGAAAACACTTTATCATTTCTACATTACAATACACACTAAAGGCCTTATACAGAAAGCAGATGAGCATATCAACTGCAACATATGGGGAAAATCCAATATCTGCCACTGATTTATATGGTCATTTAACACAATGAATGATAGAAAGTTCTCCAACACATTTGGAAGATTCAAGGGGTTAAAAGCCTCACTTAAAGGTATAGTAATGTTTCAAAATAAAAGCAGCTCCAATTAATCTTCATAGTATTTGGGCCATAGAGAGTATTATTTCAATACTGTCAGAGTTGTAGTTCAAGAGTAATTAAATGATAAAGTATTCCTCTCCCACCCCTTTTACTGATGTAACACTGCTCACCTCATAGCAGAAAGGTGGTGTCCACATGGCTTGCAGAGAGGGTTTTCCTTGTTCTCACAGTAAGAAGATTGCCCCTTGCTGTGAGCTGTCCGGTCTTAAGACCAGACTCCATATCTGAGGGGAGGTGGCTTACACTAGGTGAAACTTTATCAGTCAGCAGTGGAAGTACTCTTGTATTCTCTTGGGGATAAACCCAACAACATCTTTTTCTTTACATTTTAAGTATTACTAACCCTTTAAAGGGTTAGTAATGCCCAAAATAAAGTTGATTCTATATGTTAGATTTTACAAAAATAAAGTATTTGGAAAAAGTCCTATCTCTCAAACCTTTATGGTTTGAGAGATATCCTCTGCTAAAGTTCCCCTCTCCATCCCTTTCTCCTGACCTCAGCTGTAAGCTGACAGCAGGAGTTCCTGTTCCAGGGACCGACAGTCAGCTCTTCAGCAGAAAAATAAATACTTCTTTGGAATGGTCTACAAAGTAATCCTGGTTTGCAAGCACACTTTTTAAATCATTCCAAAGAAGTATTTCTTTTTAAATCGTGCTATTGCGGCTGCCCTGAAGGGCCTCCTCGTGTCGGCCAACAAGGATCTCCTTCTGTCAGCTTTACAGCTAACATCAGGAGAAGGGGAACTTTCGCTGAGGTTATCGCTCAAACCATAAAGGTTTGAGAGATAGGACTTTTTCCAAATACTTTATTTTTGTTAAATCTAACATATAAAATCAGCTTTATTTTGGACATTACTAACCCTTTAATCACTACTAGTTATGCTAAGACTATTATTACAACTAATCCTAAGTATTAGTATCCCTTTAATCACTACTAGTAATGCTAAGACTATTACTACTAGTAATGTTAAGTATTACTATCCCTTTAATCACTACTAGTAATGCTAACACCCTTCTTACTGCTGCAGGACCCAATCCATGCCAAACATTTTGTAAGATCAATACAGGAATAGACGCGCATTATGTTTGAGTATCTTAATTTAGCACCTTATTTATAGGCAACTAGCTGAACAGCCGGTTACACGGGCCACAGTGCCACTGACACCCGATCGCGGGGCAGTCACGCGCAGTAGAGACTGCCCACGCCACAGCTGATACAGAGCTGGGCACTCCGAAGGAGCGCCCAGCTCTGTATCAGCCGCGCCATGGGCAGTCTCTACTGCGCATGACTGCAGCACGCACAGCAGTGTCTACTGCGCATGTTGCGGCGTTACACACGATTTAGCGAATTATTATATAGGATTGTTTTGCAATGCATTAAAAGGATTAAATCCACATGGTACACCAAAGTGTCATCTGTTTTGAAAGTTCAGATATGCTAACCCTATATTTATGATTTAATAAGAGGGGAAGATGGAGGAAGAGGAGAAGATGAGATATATAAAGATGGTGAGATATCAGGACTGTGAACAGAGACAGTCCAGTGGATAGCTGCTGCAAGGAAAAGAGCCAGTTAGTGAGAGATGACATTCTTCTATGGTGCACAGCTAATAAGAAGAAACTTGTTTTTTATATCTGTCATTCCTTAGAGAAAGAAGACAAAGATAAATGAGCTTAGTGGACCTGTCACACAAGAGAGATGGAATAAATGAATGAGGAGGAATAACCATGCAAATCCTTTTAAGATGGAGGCTCAGACTGGGAGGAGATTTGTAAAGGTGACACCTCCTCTTTAATCTGGGACATCACAACTATTATAACTCTTTACGGACTAGAAAGGTGTTTAACACATTACTTAGAAATGTATTCCACATCCATCTGGTTACTAAAGTGTTAAGATCCATTCTGATACCTTCCTATACATATGTATACACAAATCACAAATTCCCATATCTAACTGTAAGTTCTATAAATCAGAGCATCCACTGCCTTAGTCCATTAATAGGCACTATGCCTCTTGTATTTTATTTTCATAAGTACAGTACAAAGAGTATATGAAAAACAGTAAGAATTTAATGCCATACCTGTTTTTACATCCTTCCAGTCATCTGACAAAATGTTTCTTGCCTGAATGGTATACTTGGAAATTGGTTGGTGATTGTCTGTTCCGCTGCTCCATGTAATTTTCACAGATGTGGCTTTAAGCTCCTCTGTTCTGACGCCTCCTGGAGGGCCAGGTGGACCTGGAAGAGGAAAAAAAGCATTAGTATGCCTTGGGGTGCATTCAGGAATCTAACGAGGTGCAATTCTGGAGCAAACCAACTGCACCATAGTGGACAAATAAATATTCCCAAAATCCAGTTTGAGTTAAATGGGACTATTTATTAGTGGCTTAAATTCTAGAGAGGAGACCTCACTTGTGTTCAGGAGGTTGAAAGCCTCATTCAAGTTAATGCAACTATTTAGTTGTCTCTCTTGGTGCATTTGGATTGCCTCAGAA
The DNA here is from genome assembly GCA_037306005.1 of Rhinophrynus dorsalis. NCBI lineage: Eukaryota > Metazoa > Chordata > Amphibia > Anura > Rhinophrynidae > Rhinophrynus > Rhinophrynus dorsalis. The sequence goes on from CM074721.1 coordinate 256,305,776, forward strand.
TTGCTCCACTTTGGCTTACAGCCCAATGTGTTGAGTATACTTTGTTTTATTTATGCAGGAGTGTGAACGCTAAAGGGGATTTTTGTGTACTTACCGATAAATCCTTTTCTCTTAGTTCATGTGGAACTCAGGAACCATGGATAAAGTTCCCTCCTCGAGGAAGGTAGGGCACTTAAACAAAAAAGGTTTTTAAGGTGAAGACTCTCAGCCTAAACTACTTTACCTCTGCCTGGACATGTTCAGTTTTAACATATAGCAAAGATGAAAGTAAAAAATCAGAAATAGAACAAGAAATTGAATCTCCTGAATAGAGAACCCAAAAGGACTCCGCCTACCTGTGTCTCAAACCATTTGTTTTTCTCCTGGAGGGAAGGCCTGGGTTCCACAGCAAGATTCAAGGAAGGGAAAGAGAAAAAACCCTCCAAACACAGACCAGTTCTAACAGAAATTAAGTGCCACATCATGAACCTCATGTGTCAATGGACACCAACACTATAAATCTAAGAATATTAACTAATAGTTAACTGTCCAAAAAGTATATAAAGTATATCTAGATAGGCACAACAGCTTGTAAGACGTTCTGGCCAAAGCTGGTTTCAGCCAGCACGTTAACAAGGTAGTGTTTGACAAATATGTGGAGGGGCGACCACATTGCCTTCTTACAAAACTGCTTAGCAGTGGCCTCTTATACGGATTCTTATACGGCCAAGATGTTCCCACCAACCTGGTGGAAAGAGCAATATCCTAGGAGGGCACAGGCTTCTTCCACAGAATAAATGCCTGGTCTCCTTAATACAAGTAGACACTGTTACTTTAGATTCAGCGTGGCCCACAAAAGGGCTCTCAGGGATTACAAAAAATGAATCAATTTCTGAAAAACCTGTATGCGATGAACATAGTACTTCAAGCACCTAACCACATCCAAGAGAGGAAGTTCCTGCTCTTGTTTATTAGATGGAGCTGGACAGAGAAAATGAAGAACTATTTCCTGATTGAAATGAAAACTCAGAATTAAAACTCAGAAACAAACTTAGGGAGGGACCCTGTAGGACTCCACAGAACCACCCTATCAGGGTGGAATACCTGAAATAGAGACTTACAAGAAAAAGACTGATGTTTTGGCCACCCACCAAACCAACAGAACAGTGAAGAGAAAGACTGTCTTGAGTATCAAGAAACACAGGAAAATTGAAGCCAAGGGTTCAAAAGGGCTCTGAAGGACTCCCAGAACCAAGTTCAAATCAGAGGAGTGGGATCCTGAAAGTCAGGGTAGGCATAAGCTGTCCCTTGGGCAAAAATCTGGACATCGGATAGTAAGGCAATACTCCGGAAAAAAACAAAAAGTGCCAGAACCTGAACCACAGCAGAATTAAGACCAAGCCCTTTTTGAAGGCCATCCTGAAGAAAAGCCAAGACAACCAGAAGCCAAAAAGGTCAAGGTCCTGACCCCCCTCCCTGTCTTCACGCCACTTATGAGCCAGGGATCATACTCTCCAATATGGAAGAAACTGTTCTTCTTGTCTGTAAAATAACAGCAATGAAAAACCCTTCTTTCTCAAGATGATGGCCTCAAGAGCCAAACCATCAAAGCCAATTTCTCCACCTGTGGATGACACCACAGGACACCCCATAGTCAAACTATTTAGTTGAATAAACCCTGAATGAGATTACAGTTTCTGGTATCCAGGAGCTGGCAACTGAGAATGTCAGCCATAACAATGTCTACCCCTGGAACGCGAACCGTGGCAAAAGCAGAATGTGAGCCTCCACCCACCGGAGGATCAGCTGGGCCTTGGCCCAAGAGGCTGCACTTCTGCACCCACTTCTGCACCCTCCCTGATGGCTGATGTAAGCAACCAACTTCGCATTTTATGACTAAGTTTGTACTGAGGATCCCTGAAAGGACTGAGACCAATGGTGCAGTGTGAGACAAATCGCACAAAGCTCTAGAACATTGATTGACAAAGCCTTAGGACCCAGAGTAGTGCCTCAGGCTGATGTCCATCATGACTACAACCCAGTATGAGATAAAGTGCTGTCCCAAGAACAGATGGGGCTCTGAAGCCAATAAGGAAGGCCTGCCTTCATCCTGCTGGACAGAGACATGGCACAGAAAAGGTGACACTTCTGTTGGGGCTAATTCCTGAGCATTTCCAGCTGCAGTTCCTGTGTATGAAATTGAGCAAGAGAGACTGCCTCCAGAGCAGAGACTAGGTTACCTAGTACCATCTTGTGCTGTTGCACCATTGATAACACATTAGTCACCTGAAGGAACAACAGAATCATGTTGTCTGGTAGAAAAACTTTTCCCAAAATAGTGTCAAATCATATTCCAAGAAAGTGATGGAACTAGGACAGAACCAGAGATGATTTATTCAGATTGAGAAACCAAACATGTTGCTCCAGAATGGACGCAAATGACTGGATCTGAATGAGCAAAGTCTCCACTGAAGAAGTCTTTTATAAAAATTCACCCAGAGAGGGAGTCAAAGATATCCCTTGAGATCAGACTTGAGCTGCCAGGGCTGATGATCTTTGTGAACATCTGCAGAGTGGACGCCAATCCAAATGGAAGAGCGGTGAACTGAAAATGATGATCTTGGAAGGCAAACCATAGAAACAGCTCATCTGTGTGTACAGGGATGTGTAGATAAGTGTTCTTTATGTCTAGCGAAGTCGAAAATTCCCATGGACACATAGCACCAATGACGGAGTGCAATGACTCCATCTTGAACCATGGAGACAGAATAAATGGTTGAGGCATTTTCAGTCCAGAATAGGACTGCATCCATCCTCTTTTTTTGGTGGCAATGAAAAGATTGGAATAGAAACCTTTAAATCTTTCCCAAGAATTAACTGATATTAACACCTGCATATCTATCAGGGAAGAAATGGCGTCCAAAAATAGAAGACTTCTCTCAGGATTGAGAGAAACTCTGGACATGACAATTTGACATGGAGGAAGAGACTTGAACCCCATTAGGTATCTTTCTGAAATTACCCGCAAAACCCACTGGTGCTCCATAGAAATAGCCAACCCACCATGGATGAAATGAAGACAACTGCCTATTGCCTGAGATGGACTAGATCCCTGCGAAACCTGCAAGGTGAGCTTGTCAGCCTTGGGCCTCTGCACAGGCTGCTTGTCCAGGCCTGCTTTAGTTTTGAGGTGGAATGCGTCTGAGTAGTGTAAGGAATCAGTGTTCTGGGTGCTTACTCATACTGGCCAGGATAATGTAAACCACACATGTCCTGTGAAAAAAAAAAACAGGTAGGAGTAACCTGATTCAAAAAAAGTGTTCTGGTCTCCAGTGGCCTGATGAGAACCTTCTCCAGTCCTGACCCAAACAGATGTTTTCCCATAAAAGGGAGAGATACTGAATATTTCTTCAAGGACTGGTCAGCCGACCAAAGTGTAAGTCGCAGAGCATGATGCCTTGTCAAAAAGAAAGCCGAGGCCTTTCAAGTAAGCATTAGCTTCCAGGACCTAGGACAGAAAAACGACCCGATCCTCCTTTGGGTGTGTCCTCTTGAACAGCATACAAATCTGACCCCCCCAGAGAGCCAATATAGCCACAGAAGCCACAAAATCTGCCTTCAAGAGGAATCTAGGCTTCTATCCACCTGTTCATTAAGACCAATTGAACCCACCAATGGAAATGCTGTATTTTTAATAAAGTGAGAAAATGGGGAATCTGCCATGTGGTGGGGTGAGGGGTGGCCCACTGCACTAAAGCCTCAGCAAAAAAAAATATATAGATCTACATCTATTAAGGAATAACATCTTGTCAGATGTTTTCCCTTCCTCCAGGAGTCTAAGAAATGGTGAGGAGAAAAAAATGACAATCTCCTTCTTGCATCTCTTGAAAATATCAGGGGAAGCCGCTTATAAATTAAGCTTCTCTAGGAAAGCCTGAATAAGATTCTCAGTGGAAGAACTGGGGTCTTCCTCATAAGAGTCCCTAAAACAGAAGGGTCAATCTACGTTGGAAGCAGCATTTTCCCTTTCTCCAGCATAGTAATCCCAAATAATGTAGGTATCACCCTTTATAACATCACTCAAGCAGCTTTTGGGGGAGCAGGGTGTCCTATGTACCAAGACTCTAAAATCCCTTGAATATGTGAAGGGACAGAACAAACTGAGGAAATTAGGCCCTTAGCCCATTCCAGCTCCTGTTCAATAGGTGAAGCCCCTGAAGGTTGAAGAGGCCACAGAGCAAGAGGGAGAGCATACCGGAAAATTACCTAGGAATATGGCATAAGGAGGAACGCGTTAAATGGATAAAAATAAATAAAATTATTAAAGGGATAGTAATACTTTTATTATGAATTCTTGAAAATCATTTTTCTTAAATAAATAAATACATTGATCCAAGTCATATCTTTATAACTTTTATACTTTTGGAGAAATATGCTAGTAAAATTCCCCCCTCCTGCCCCTTTTGTTCACGTCAGCGCGATAGCTGACAAACTTGTATTCTGGTCTTTGCTTTGCAGGCACACTTTTTAGATAGTTTGCATGAAGATTCTCTGTTTAACATTATCTCGGCTCTGCAGAAGAGCCGCCTGATCTTCCGTCCGGTCTGCGGACCAGAATACAAGTTTGTCAGCTATAGCGCTGACGTGAACAAAAGGGGCGGGAGGGGGGAACTTTACCAGCATATTTATCCGAAAGTATAAAAGTTATAAAGAAAAGACTTGGATCAATGTATTTATTTAAGAAGAATGATTTTCAAGAATGCATAATAAAAGTATTACTATCCCTTTAATAATCTTTGAGAGAAACATCTTCAGGCTTTGGGAGTACCCTTGTGCTTCTATAGTAAAATTCCAACAACATATTGTTATGACTAGGATAAACAACCCCTTTACACAAATCTGTATTTGTATCAGTGGCTCAGCAGGCATGCTTGAAATCACAGACACCATGAAATGTCATATTTGCATGGACTGACTGCTTCCAATTTATTGTGTGAAAATGGTTGAAAAGTTCATTTTTTTGTAGGACTTTTCATGACAAAAACACAATTGCCCTTTTTCTCCACAGAAATTCCTGTACCTAATAAATACAGAAAATGTCTGGAGGGGTTTTACACCACCAATGAAGTTTTTGTGATAACTTCCTATTTTATTTCTTTACTTTCTATGGCTGTGAGAATTCCAGCTGCAGTACTATAAGAACCTGTAACTTCCCAACATGCTGTGCGATTTAGCTGATAGAGAAACAGTGGTGAAAGGAGAGAAAGATCTAAAGTGAAAAAAAAAATAGTTCTGAGTAGTTGTAGCGCTACTACCAGTACCTCTTTGTTGCCACTGTTGCCTGCTTCACTGTGCAGTGAGTGCTCACTGTAAAAAGGTGATAAACAGGAAGAGTTGAAGGGCAAGTGCTGCTGATGAAGTGGAGCAACACACCATCGGAAGCAGCAGCTGCAGTAGTGCTAGCAGTAGAACACTAAGCCCAGTACCAGCAGATAGTGCTGCCACCATGACCACATCCCCAGGGCCTTGAGGTATGTTTCAGAAAAGGGGAAGTTAGTTTGGTCCTCGGGTGAGTATGTGCAGCATTATCAGCACAATGCTGCAGCTGCCTGACTCCATACATCTATGTCACACTCACGACCACCAACAAGAAAAGATGAAGAATTTGGTGGTGGTGTTGCTGCTGCTGATGGTTGTGCTGATGCAGACATGAAAGCATTCCTGGGTCAGACAAACCAGGGGTAGGAAATAGATGTTGAGAATGACATTATGTTGTTTGTTGGTTTAGAAGTTTCTTCTGCTGGACAGTCTGATTCCAAGCATCACCAGGATCAGGCTGGTGCGTCCACCATGCTGGGTACTAGTAATAGTGAAGGTAGTAGTAGTAGTAGGATCATCATTCCCACAGACTGTGATGGTGAAAGTGGAACTAGCAGTGATATGGGACATGTGTGGTGGACATTTCTACTACTAGCGTGAGTCAACAACAGCTTCTCTGCAGACTACACCCAAACAACCTGCAACCGCGGGCAACTTCAGCTCACCCTCTTTGTACGTCTGCCTCGATATTTGTACCTAGTGTCAAAATTTCATGAGTCTTCTTTTTTTTATCCAAGAATGTATTGTTAATTTTTAAAGTACAGGATATTCACATGGGGATGAGTTACATAATTATCTCATATTTCAATGCAATGAAAAAGATGAAGAACTGCACTTTTCATGAGAATTCCTGTGAAAGACAGGGCTTGCCTTTTTTTGCACATTTCTCTTTTGAGGTGAAATGTTTTGCCCAATCCTATTGTCAACTTGGTTTTCATAAATAAATCAAATAAAAAAATCAGCTAGAGAAATTACTATATTTTAAATTAAAATAATTAAATATGCATGTATTGTTCACAGAGCAATACATTTATAACTAATTTTACTTTGCCATAAATTATACCAGCCTTTGTTCTTGCCCTGTAGTTTTTCACCATAGCTCAGGAAATAGTGTTTCAGCAGCATATATAAATAGAATGGCTGAAAATTACCAATCTTCTATACAGTACACGAATAATGAACAGACTGTCAGAGCTGTCTGTGGTTTCTAATGAGTTGAAAACTCTACTGCACTGCTGGAAGACAGTGGGTGATGTCTTGCTCAGGGTGACTAACTGCCCTCAATATGTTACAGAAACAAATTGTCCTCTGCAATTTCTGTCTACTTCAGTATTATCTTTTGTCTTGAAAACTGAAATTGGGAGTGTGTCTGAAGACAAACCGCTTAACTCTACTAAAAGAACACTTTGCTCATTCTATCTCGGATGCATTTGTGTTTCTTTTCTTTTCTTTCCCCAAAATGTACCAAACAAAAAAAGTCTAATTACAATAAAGATATTACAAAGTGGATCATGCTTATTAAAGGCTGAATTATTTTTAGATATAGCTGATTAACCCACAAGGCATCCTTCTGGTACTAAGACGGGATACAATAGACATGGTGCAATGATTGCATGTCTAAGCCTTAAATATAATGTTACATGCATCTTCTGAGATCTCTGTTACGTGTACTCTTTTAAAATTAATTAACAAAAGCAATACTATGAAAAACTATACTGAAGCTTGCAGCAAACAATGCACTAATTAAAAATTAAGCAAACCAACACCATAGAGAACTAATACCAATTTGCCAACTTTCCATTGATTTGAATGAGACTTTTACTCCTTTGAATGTTACAGGTCTCCAATGCCATGTACACCTCTATAGCAGTTAGATGTTAAACTGCCTCAGTTAAATCAATGTGAATGTGTATTTGTCCCCTGTGGAGCGGTTGATTTGCACCAGAATTCCACCAGTTTCTCTTAGTAAACCAGTCTCCGTGTTTTGATCAAAGAGAAACAAAAACAATTGAACTAGGAAATGTGTACCTAATATAGCCTTACTGTAACACTTATAATCTTAACCACAGTAAGCCTATTATCAACTATTCATTACGCTACATAAGTCAATCAAATAAGTCAATGGAAGTCATATATCAAATAAGGGGGGATGCAATAAGGTAAAGAGGTGATAAATCTGAGCTAACTTCTCCACTATAATTTCTCCCATTGCTGTGTTATTCTACTGAGCCTATGCACTATGACTTCTAAAATGGGAGGGATCTTAGTGCAATACAATAACATAGAAACTGGAGAAGTGATATCACTAAAGAAATCATCACCTGCTGAACACAATGAAACACTGAAGTTTAATAATAATTATAATAATAATAATAATAACAAGAATTGTAATAATTTTTGACTGAAAAATCTCCTTGCAGTGGCAGTACCCATATTTAAAAAAAAATTCAAGGGATTAATTCAAGGGATTAATATCAATAAAGCAGCATATGTTTAACCATTTTGCTGAGAAATAAATCACTATGAATTTTTCATGTCAGTGTAACAACAAAAAAAATGCTTACCTCGTACTACAAGATCTGCTGAAGCTGAGGAATTGTCAACAATGGTTTGTGCCGTACAAGTATATCTCCCAGCATGCTTCAGTTGTGCATTTTTAATAATGAGCTCACTCACTGCATCATTCTGTTAAAAAGAAATGCTCAATTAATTTATAATATTTCTTAAATAATTATAACATTTTTCTCACAAAGCTGACTTCTACTGTGGTCCATGGCACTACTGACAGCTATGATAAATTATTATTTTTCCCCCTATGGTGCAGCTGGTTTGCCCATATATTGCATCAGTTCTCATCAGTAGATCAGTCATAAAAGGGGCATGCATCAAGTGGCTTTAACATTATTTCAACTTTCAATATCACTACTAACACTAACCAACTATATTAGTATCACACGTCTCCTTCCGCTCTGCTAAAGCCTTACTGCATATGTGAAACCATTTACATCATGAAATGATACAGATTTTTGATTATAAAGGACCTTTTAACCCCTTGAATGCTGGGATGATTTACAAACACATCTTATATAATAATTTGCTAGGATGTTTGTCAGGAGCCATCATGCGCAGTAGAGAGGGGAGTGTTATAACACTGCTATAAGGAAAGTTTCTGTAAAATTCTTGCAAAGTGATATATATATATATATTTGTGTGTGTGTGTGTGTTTTGGTGTGTGGGGGTGTACACACAATTTAGTGACATTTTTGCTAAGTACTAACTCCATATCAGTTGATTTTTTTGAAAAGTGGAGACGAAATTGATGTGGTCCAAATAAGAACTGTGCCATAATGTATGCATAAAGAAACATGATAACAATGCCAGAAATACAGGCAGTTTTATTGGTTAATCTTAATTCCAAGCATACCGGATGTTAAGCGATATAAATGTATGTTAAAAAAATATGAGCAGTGAATTTTCTCAGATAGATTCGTATCTATAAACGTGCCTTACTTCTTTATAAAAGTTACCTGTCATTCCAGATTGTGGTGTTAATTCTTAAACATACAACAAGAATGGTTTTTATTCATCCAACCTATGCCTTATATAAAGGCAAAGCAATGCAATTCTGGAGGAAAACAGCTGCACCATAGGAGGCAAATCAAAATGTCCAAACTTACAGCTGAATTAAATGGATGCTAAATCCTTTTCTATTAGTGTATGTGTAACACAGGAGGCATGGGGTAAAGTTTCCTCCTCTGGGAGGGCTGGGCATTGAAACAAAAATGGTCTCTGAAATGGAATCTCCCAGCTTGCACTACTTTACCCCCACCTGGACATCCTCAGTTTTAGCATATAGCAAAAATGAAAAACAAAAGTGGAACAAGAGAGGAAATCTCCTGAAACAGAGAAACCCAAAGGACCCCCACCCCATGTCAGGGACTTAACTCAATGTGTTTAATATCGACTAAGAAAAAGGATTTATCTTAAAGTGCACACAGGAACCAAGAGGATATACAAAGCATTCACCAAGATTCCAGGGAGGGAAAGAGGGAAAACCCCTCCAAACACTGAAGAGGTGTAACAGAAATGGACAGGTATAACATGAACCTCAAATCACTATAACCCAAAGAACAGGAACCAACATGTTACTGGAAAAAAGAAAATCAAGAATGTCACCTACACAGGCACAACGTCCTATAAAGCTGGCTTCTCATTGCATTTACATGAGAGAGTTTGATCCCGTCTTACACAACTGCTCAGCAGATGCCTGATTCTTAGAGGCCAAGGAGCACCCACAATCCTGGTGGAATGCACAGTAACCAGGAAGGACACAGGCTTCTTCCTGAGACCATATGCATGACAAACGGTTGCTTTCATCAAAGAAACCACTGTTACATTTGATGCAGCCTGAGGGAAATCTAAACTTTAATACAACTAAGACCAAGCCAAGCCCTTTCTAAAGACCATCCTGAAAAAAAACCTAAGACAACCGAAAGCCGAAAAGGTCATGGACACAACCCCAGATCTACACTCCACATATGGAACAGGGACCATACCCTGTAATATTCATTGGCTTTCAAGCCTGTAGCATAGTAGCAATGACAGAGTCAGAAAACCCTTCTTTCTCAAGACCCAATCAGTCAAACCAACTTCTTCACCTATGGATGACACCATGAACCCCAAGTCAAAAGGTATGGATGCAGAGGGAGCCAAAACGGTTCCTTCACAGGTAGATTGAGAAGATGTACAAACCAGGCCTGATGGCACCAAAGTGAAGGACTCAGAATGACATGAGCATGCTTCATCCTGATTTTCCTCAGACCTCTTGGAATCAAAGAAACTGAAGGAAATACATATGCCAGAAGAAAATGCCATGAAATGACCACTGCATCTACTGTAAGTGCTAGAGGATCCCAGGATCTGGCACAGAACTGAAGAACTTTGTGGTTCTGTGGAGAGGCCATTAAATCCACTGTCAGGAGACCCCACAGTCGAACTATCAAATTAAATACACTATGAGTGAATTCCCAGTTGCCGAGATCCAGAAGCCAGAGACTGAGAAATTCTGCCATGATGTCTACCACCTGGGTTTTGAAGGGCAGAGAGATCTGGAAGGTGAGCCTCCACCTACAAGAGAATCACACAAATCTCAGCCAAAGCGGCCACACTTCTGGTCTCCTTGGCAGTTGATATAAGCCACTACCATTGCATTGTCTGACTGGATCCACTTCCAATGCCGCAGGGCTAGAAGAGATCAATGCCGCAGGGCTAGAAGAATCACACAAAACTCCAGAACATTTATGGGCAGAGTGCTCTCCGACCTGGTCCAAAGACCCTGAGCAGTCTTAGGACCCAGAGTGGCAAATATGGGATAACCAATGGATATCCGAAGGACAGATAAGGCCGTGGAAGCCAACAATGAAAGTCTGCTTTTGTCCTGTTGGTGATATAAAATGGAATAGGAGATCCTGTTTGCTGGTCCAATTACTGTGAATTACCAGCTGCGGCTCCCAAAAAGGTAATTCACATAGTGAGTCAAAAAGATCCCTTGAGAGCAGATGTGAGCCACTAGGGCTGACATGATCTTTGTGCATACCAGTGGAGCAGACACCAACCCAAAGAGAAGAATGGTGAAGCAAAAATAATGATCTTTGATTGGAAACTGCAGGAAACATTAATGATGTGAATGAATAGGGATTTGCAGATAAGTGTCTTATGTCTAGGGAAGCCAAAAATTCTCCTGGACACATGGCAGCAATAATTGAGCACAGGGACTATTTGGGGAGCACTATATGGTTGAAATATTAGACGGTATCCACTGTCTAACCGGGGAAGAGACTGCATCCAAAAACAGAGTGCTTCCCTTGAAATCTAGAGGAACTGTGGACATAAGACATGACATGGAGGAAGGGACTTAAAATCTATGTGGTACCCTTCTGAAATAGCCAGCAAAACCCACTGGTCAACTACGGAAATGACCCACATGACATGGAAAAACATAAATGACTTCCTACAGCCTGAGGCGGACCAGACCCCTGTGCACTTTGTAAGTTTTGGGCTTCTACATAGGCTTATTGCTGGACCCAGCCTGTTTTACTTTTGAAGAGAAACGTGCCAGAGTTGCAGATGAAGGTGGTGCCCTGAGCACCTACCCACACTAGCAAGGGTATGAAAACATACCCATCTTTTGAGTAAAAAGAAATGTTTAAGAGTAACATGAGGCAACAATGTGTTCTTGCTTCCAGTGGCATACTGGACCAGGGCAGAGAAATTAAAAACTTCTTAGAAGGTTGTTCAGCTGACCATATCTTAAGCTGGCCAGCTGACCAAAGAAGGCTGGTCAGCTGACCAAATCTTAAGCCACAATGTGTGACAAGCAGCCAAAGAGAAACCTTTTCCAGCCAGCTTAGCAACATCAAAGACCACTTCAAAAAGGTAAGCATTAGCTTCAAGGATCTTGGAAATAACCACCAGATGCTCCTTGGGTATGTCCACTTGGATCACATTAAAAAAGCTGATCCCCCAGCCATTTGTAACCCTAGATACCCATGCAATGGCAAATGAAGGGTGGAGGGTGACACTAGATGCAGCAAAATGTGCCTTCAAAAAGGAATGCAGGTGCTTATCTACCAGATTCTTAAGAGCCATGGCATCCACCAGAGACAAAGCAGTATTCTTGGCAAGGTGAGAAATTGGCGGAGTGGCCCACTGCACTAAACTTGCAGCAAAAAAGGATATAACAGATAAAAGGAATAAGCTCCTGTCAGGATTTTTTCCATTCCTCCAGGAGTAGCTAGTCTAAAGAAATGGTGTGGAGGAAAAAATGACAACCTTCTTCTTGTGTCTCTAGAATATAACAGGGGAAGAGAAACTAGAAAAGGAGGCCTCCAGTATCTTAAGCATCTCTAGGAAAGCCCAAATAAGACACTCAGCAGAAGAACTGGGGTTGCCCTCATAAGAGTCTTCTAGGTTGTCAGCATCAGTTTCTCCTTCCACAGTGGAGGAATCCTCAATAATGGGAGTATCACCCACTATAACATAACTTAAACACCTTTTTGGGGCACAGAATGTCCCATATACCAAGAATGTAAAACCTCCTGAATAGATGAGGAGATAGAACTGAGGAAATTAGGGCTTAAACTCACGTAGGCACATCTCCAAATCAGTCAAGGTCCACTTCTTTCCTTGACAAAGAGCAGGAGAAAAACAGGCTGCTAAAAACTGCAGTTTCACAGGCTTAAAAATATGGCACAGTGGCTCCTCAGCTATCTCTAAATGGTTTCCCCAGTATCAGTGAGGGTAAGGTTAGAATCATCTTCAGCCACCTTAGGCCTCCAAATTCACAAAGAGGCAAGAGAAATCAGAGTACATTATATGTTCTATCCAATATGGCTGCCATGTTTGCCCATTCTTAAAGGCACAGCTACCAAGAAACGTTAAAAGTTAAGCAAAACTGATAAAAGTTAGCAAAAGTTGCTAAAATGTAGCACAAATGAAACGGTGTAATTTTACTGCATGTCACTGCACATGCTAGAGTGGAAGTGTTTCAGGGCTTGCAGACATTATAGTCTTAGTGACAGCAGTTGGTGAGTCAGCATGAAGTAAATCAATCACAAGCTCTAGTCCATACCTCCAGCATACCCCACCCCAATGTCAGCCCTAAAACTGGCATCAAGGATGTTTTATGAACCAATCTGTATATTTGTATATATCAAGTGTATTCTAGATAACTCTCCCTTTTTGCAGTTATCTAACAAAGAAAGTGTATTTCTCCAGGAGAGGTTAATCCCTTACTGATCAAATAGGCGCACTATGTGTTGCTCAGAAATGTGTTCTGCACAGGTCTAGTCAATAAGATGCACTTATAATAAGATGCAAATACAAATTCCCATAATTCAATAATTTAAAAGGGATTTTAAACCCTTAGATGCTAAAGAGGTCTTAAAACATTGCCTTACAATGCATTGAAGACCACAAGTATTCACGATGTTAAAATTGCCATTTAAACCAAGGGGAATTTTATGTATCCAATATATTAATACTATACTGAGAAGCACTGAGCAGGGAACCTCCTTCACATTACAGGGCAAGGAAACCCCATTCAAACAATGGGAATGTTATTTGTTCCCAATGGTGCAGTTGGTTTGTCAGAGAATTTCTCCACATCTCTTAGTATATCAGCTTTGACCTTTTTTTCTAGTCATATTTTAATTAGAGCTATCAAAAATAATTCAACATACAACACTAATTAGCACTGCTAATGGACTCAACACTCTAACAGTTTCAAGTTAACACTGTTATAAACCCTGTGGCCTGTTGATCTCTCAGCTGTCTGTGACCTGTGTAACAATGGCAGATAGTGTGAATTCATTAGTGCTGCATTTGGCATATGCTAGACAAACAACTCCATTGAGTATCACGATTGTATGCAGACGTGTTCTTAGCTGCGGGAGTCTGTGATGTATAACAGTATGGCTCTTAGACTGCGATCTATTATAGTATGCCTCTGGATTGTCATGATTAACCCTGTGGATGCTAGAAATGTCAACAACATATGGCTTTGTGATGCATTTGAGAAGTGGTCCTCAACAAGGGTGCTATGACACTTTGGTATGCCATGGACATCAACTTTTCTTATGAAGACAAAAATGTGACTATACATAAATTTTAAACTCAATGAAATTGCTATATGGTATACATTTATTTGTTATTATGAGAACTAAATATGAATATATATATTTATTTATTTATTTGTACCCTTCATTACACCATGAAAATTGACCTACAAAATGGTGCAATTGGAGACTGCTTCTAATGGGCGTCTTGAACAAAACAAGATTGAAAATGATTATGTTAGACACATTTCTAGCATCCCAGGTAGATTTTGATGTGGGGCTGCAGCACATGCTATATACATCCATGTGAAGGCACCCAATAGCGTGATTTCTGCCATGTGTATAGAGGAACATAACTCCCCAGGCACTGGGAACGCCACAGCGAATCCACTTTATCTCTGGAGCAGACATATGAGATGTGCACCTATAGCTGCATTCCAGAATCTAAAGAGGAGTAATAACAGAGCAGGACAACTACCACCAGAAGTTAGAAATGAGAATTCCCATTGATTCAGTTGGGCTTGTAACCCTTTGAGTGCCAGAGTGGTATGCAACTCACTGAAACACAATGCGTGGACACCTCTCTGGCACTCAAAAGAGTTAACCCTTTGAATGCTGCAGAGGACTCAATACATTGCGACCTAGAGTTTAAAATCATCATTTAAATGACTGGGAATTAGTCAGTTTTTTTGTCCCCTGTGGTGTAGTTGATTTGCTCCAGAACTGCCCAAATTCTTCTTCATACATTAGCCTCTTTATATGTGAACAGTGGCAGATTTACTTTATGTAACTCTATATTACATGACACATTTTCCCCTTTGGTAGGGTTTTCACAATGACATGTTTGATTTAACCCTTAAGGATCAGAGTGGTGTGCAAAGCATTGTAAGTCACAACAAATGAATCCAGCTTTAATTTATAACACTCCAGTCATATTAATGTTAGACCCCCTTCACTCATTATACATAACAATTAAAGAGCTTACTTATACCAATGGAATGCAGAGTTAAGTGGCCTTGGCATGAGTAATACAATCCTCTAAACTAAGAGTTCTTCATGGAATTAAATGTTTAATTACAAAATGCCAAAAACTGGACCAATATCAAACAAAGCTATTGGTTGTAAGAATAGCAACTATGCAAATACAATATATACAGGAATTCAGCTTATCTCTAAATGAAATTGCTATAATATACTTACTATAAGATAAAAAAAACGAACACGGAAGAAAATAACCTCTTGTATTTATTATACAATAGTATTGGAGACAAATGGACCATTGCATCATATTCTGCTATAAGTTATTGATCACCTGTATTATTGTTATTATTACAATTGTTTTTATTATTCTAGATGGATAGGTACTAGAGTTTTATTCGGGAAGCTAAAGAGGTGTAATTCTGTGGCAAAACAGGTGCACCAGAGGAGGTAAATAAAATCTAACTGTCACGGTGTGCCCCATTCTCTAACTGGGTCTCACAACCTGAAGACAGTAAAGAGAACCAACTATGCAAAAGATAAGAGAGAAGGCTCCACCTAGTGAGATACCTACTGTTACTGACAAAACCTATAGCGTGATGCTTGGGAGCATAGAAAGAGTACGTTGTCAGGCATGAGATCTGATAATTATCTGCCTTAGTCAGAGTGGATCCAGGATGAATTCGTATACCAAATAAGAAGGGGAGGAGACAACTACAAAAGATCTAAGTGCAGCAAATCTAGATGTAATTTGAGATATAAAATAGTCTCTTTATGAATATGTATAAACAAGACTCTAAAAGTCAAAGTAAACCAAGAAAAGAAGCATGGTTTATTATAATATAAAATATTTAAAAAGATAGTGTCAGAAGATCTAGCTGTACCTAGCAGTAACTTAAACATGTATTTAGACATATGTAAAAAATCATATGTATTATAAAATATCCAAGGTATGGTCAGAATCTATTAACCAATAGATGTTTAAGTCTGGATATCTAATAAACGAATATATATATATGGCGACAGCTATAAACAGTACATATGCGCTGGTCAGATGTATACAATGTGTCTGCACTAGGGATGCACACAAAACCCGTTTAAAAGACTGGCTAATGGAGCGTCAACTTCCCACTGATCGTCAGGGAGTGCGCATCCAAGTGCTCAGACAGTGATGGATCTATAAGCGTCTATATATGTCAATCTGATCTGCTCACCAGATATTTTCTTGGTGTCTTGCACATCAGAAAGGTCTTTGCTAGATTGTTGTATCCTCCACTCTCCCGGGCTGCACATCCTCCTGTATAGTGCCGGACTTAGTGTTGCTTTGCGACGCAATGGGCACTCATTCCTTAGTGCCGGTTACTCCAAACGTGTATATAAAGTATGTATTGTCAAAGCTGTCCCACGAAGTGATGTAGATATTGAGAGTTCTTAGTCTTTCTATGCATTTCAGGGTTAGTATAACCCCTTCCTCAGGAAAAACTCCAAAATTTGTCTATTCTCCGATGGAAATGCTCTCTGTATACCAATGTAAGAAAAGGCCTTAAAACCTAGTTTAAGGGAAGATATAAATGAAGGGTCCAATGAAAAGGTAGAGGCCTTGTGGGTTGAAATACACACTGGGGGCACACATAATAAAAAGATATTGATGGGGGTTTGCTACAAGCCACCTAATGTTGGGGAGTTGGAGGAAGCCCAACTTTTACTGCTAATGGAAAAGGCTGCTAGGTCAGCAAAGGTAATTATAATGGGAGATTTCAACTACCCTGAAATTGACTGGAGCAATATGACTTTAGGCACAACAAAGGGAAATATTTTTCTAAGTATGATAAATGATAATTTTATGTCCCAACTAGTAGAGGAGCCAACTAGAAAAGAGGCCTTGCTTGACCTAGTGCTCTCAAACGATTCTGACATTGTAAACAATGTGCAGGTAAGGGAACATTTGGGCAGCAGTGACCACAATATTGTATCCTTTGAAGTTTGTTATGAGAAACCCAATAGCAAGAGTTTAACCAAAACATTCAATTTCAAAAAGGCTAATTTTACAAAGTTAAAAGAAGCTTTAAAGGATATCCAGTGGGATGTAATTTTCAAAGATAAAAATGCACAAGAGTCATGGAATGTATTTAAAATGCTCTTGGGCAAATATACACGTCAATATATACCACTGGGGAATAAGCACAAGAGAAGTAAAGCAAAACCAATGTGGATTAATAATGTGGTTAGCAGGGAAATGAGAAATAAAAAGCAGGCTTTTAAGGTGTTTAAGTCAAATGGGTCAGATGCATCATTTAAAAAATATAAAGAATGTAATAAAATCTGCAAACAAGCAATTAAGCTATCTAAAATAGAAAATGAGCGAAACATTGCAAATGAGAGCAAGAAAAACCCTAAACAATTCTACAAGTATATTAACAACAAAAAAGTTAAGGTTGATATTGGTCCTCTTAGGACTGAAACAGGTGAATTGATTAGTGAGGATAAAGCTATGGCTGACACCCTAAATACGTTCTTTGCTTCAGTATATACAAAGGAAGCAGAAATGACAAGCTGTGGGCAAACAGACAAAACCATGGAATTTCCTCCAACATCTACATGGCTTACTGAGGACAAGGTCCAAAAGAGACTGGAAAGGGTTATAGTGAATAAAGCGCCTGGACCGGACGGTATACACCCAAGGGTACTTAAGGAACTTAGTTCAGTAATAGCAAAACCATTATACTTAATATTTATTGATTCGCTTTCATCAGGCATAGTGCCCTGTGATTAGAGGAAAGCTGATGTAGTTCCATTGTTTAAAAAGGGAGCAAGATCCAAACCAGGAAATTATAGACCTGTGAGCTTGACTTCCATAGTGGGTAAGATACTAGAAGGGTTATTAACTGACAGTATTCAGAACTATGTGAAGACAAACAATATCATTAGTAGGAATCAGCATGGTTTCATGAAGAAAGATCATGTAAGACTAATTTACTTCCATTTTATGAAAGAGTGAGTAGTAATTTGGACAGGGGAATTGCTGTTGATGTAGTATACTTGGATTTTGCAAACGCCTTTGACACAGTGCCTCACAACAGGTTACTGCATAAATTAAAAGGCTTTGGTTTGGGTGGTGTTATCTGTACATGGATTGAGAACTGGTTAAATGGTCTAGGTTATAAATGGTCAAATTGGTCTAGGGTTATAAGTGGGGTGCCGCAGGGTTCAGTCCTGGGCCCAATGCTTTTTAATTTGTTTATTAATGATCTAGAAGTGGGAATTGAAAGTAGCATCTCAATCTTTGCTGATGACACTAAACTATGTAAGGAAATACATACAGAGCTCGATGTTTTTCCCTACAGAAGGATTTAGATAAACTAAGTGAATGGGCAGAAAAGTGGCAGATGTCATTTAATGTAGATAAATGTAAGGTTATGCATTTGGGTTGTAGAAACAAACTTGCTACATATACTCTAAATGGGAAACAACTTGGGAAATCCTCATTAGAGAAAGATTTAGGTGTACTGATAGACAATAGTCTTCACAGCAGTGTGCAGAGTCACTCAGCTGCTACAAGAGCAAATAGAGTACTAGCCTGCATAAAAAGAGGTGCAGAAGCAAGGGATGCGAATATTATCCTACCTCTGTATAAATCCTTGGTTAGGCCTCATCTAGAATATGGAGTACAATTTTGTGCGCCTGTTCTAAAAAAAGACATTACTGAACTGGAAAAGGTGCAGAGACGTGCAACAAAACTGATAAAGGGATTGGAGGATCTGAGTTACAAAGAGAGACTAGCCAAACTGGGTTTGTTTACATTAGAAAAGAGACGTCTAAGGGGTGATATGATTACCATTTACAAATACATTCAAGGTCAATACAAAGAACTATCCAATGAATTATTTATGCAAAGAGCTGAGCTAAGAACAAGAGGTCATCCATTAAGACTTGAGGAAAGGCGCTTTCGACGAAAACAAAGGCAGGGATTATTTACAGTAAGGGCGGTAAGGCTATGGAATTCTTTGCCTCGGGATGTTGTGCTTGCAGATAATGTAACTGCATTCAAAAAAGCAATGGATGCCTATCTAGCACAGAACAATATTGACAGTTATGACAGATGGCTTCAAAGCAAATAGGATATTGAGCCAGGGAACTATTTGACACAGTAGACCATAAAGTTCTTATAAATAAACTCCAAAGATCAGGACTGGGTAATAATTCTCTAAACTGGTTCCGATCCTATTTATCAGACAGAATGCAGTATGTGTCAGTTGCTGGCAATGACTCCCTTCCGCTCAAAGTAACAAGTGGAGTTCCTCAAGGCTCCATTCTTGGCCCGCTTCTATTTTCTCTTTTTATAAATGATCTGCCCAAGGTTTGCAAATCATCTTCAGGACACATGTATGCAGACGACACTATTCTCTATACTAAAAACTCAAACATATCACACCTTGAGGCCATATTACAACATGATTTCTGCGAGGTTGAAAGATGGATAGCAAGGAACAAACTGTTCTTAAACACAGACAAAACTGTCACAATGATATTTGGCACAAAGAATAAACTGCGTAATCTCGGCAATACCCACATATCCATTGTAACGGAGTCTAATCGTAAATTGGCCCCAGTGGACTCCTACAAATATCTTGGTATGTGGCTTGACCCCAGCCTCACTTTTGGACATCATATTGACAAGTTAACCTCCAAGCTTTATCCCAAAATCAGTGCTCTTTTTAGACACAAATCATGTTTAAGTCCCCAGGTTAGAAAACGTATTGTGCAACAGATGTTGCTGCCTGTCATAGACTATGGTGATGTAGTTTATGCTCCAGCACCAGAAATCCATCTTAGCAAACTTGACACCCTGTATAATTCAACATGCCGCTTTAGCCTCCAATGTAATTACACTACTCATCGCTGTGATATGTTAAAAGAACTAAATTGGTTAACACTCAAATCTAGACGTGCCCTTCACCTTTCTTGCTTAGTGCACAACCACTTCTCAGGAAAACTACCACACTACCTGAGCAGTATGCTCACTCCTGCTCTACATGCTAACTATAACCTCCGCTCCACCGCAAACAACTCGCTACGTCTACCACAATACAAGAAAGAAGCAGGAAGAGCCGCCTTCTCCTTCAGAGCGCCAAAGGCCTGGAACAATCTGCCTGAAATAACCAGATCTGCTCCCAGTCTAAAATCCTTAAAAGTAAATGCTTCTTTATATCTAAAAACCGAGTGTAACTGTTTATAATTCTAAAATTTCCATATGAATATTTGTATGTATATTTAATAACATGTAATATATATAGTGTTTCTCAATTTGTATAAATAAGCAACCCTCTACTGAAAACTGTCCAGGACATACTTGAAAACGAGAGAAATCTCAATGTATTCTTCCTGGTAAAACATTTTCGAAATAAATAAATAAAAATATCGGAGCCAGATCCTTTGGCGCCTGATTTGTAAATCTTGGAGTTTTTCCTGAGGAAGGGGTTATCCTAACCCCAAAACGCGTCCAAAGACTAAGAACTCTCAATATCTACAGCACTTACAATACATACTTTATATACACACTTGGAGTAACCGGAACTAAGGAACGAGTGCTCATCACGTCGAAAAGCAACACTAAGTCAGGCACTACACAGGAGCACGTGCAGCCAGGAACAGTGGAGGATACAACGATCTAGCGAAGTCCTTTCTAATGTGCAAGACATGAAGAAAATATCCAGTGAGCAGATCAGATTGACATATATAGACGCTTATAGATCCATCACTGTCTGAGTCATTGAGCCTCTCCGACTGAGCACTTGGACACACACTCCCTGACGATCAGTGGGAAGTTGATGCTCCATTAGCTAGTCTTTTACACAGGTTTTGTGTGCATCCCTAGTACAGACACATTGTATACGTCTGACCAGAACATATGTACTGTTTATAGCTGTCGCTATATATATATATATATATTTGTTTTTTAGTTATCCAGGCTTAAACATCTATTGGTTAATTGATTCTAACCATACCTTGGATATTTTATAATACGTATGATTTTTTTACATATGTCTAAATACATGTTTAATTTGATACATGTCTTTTAAATTTTGATCACTATCAGCTAGATCTTCTGACACTATCTTTTTAAATATTTTATATTATAATAAAACATGCTTCTTTTCTTGGTTTACTTTGACTTTAGAGTCCTGTTTATAACTATTCATAAGTAGACTATTTTATATCTCAAATTACATCTAGATTTGCTACACTTAGATCTCTTGTGCGTTATCTCCTCCTCTTCTTATTTTTCATATATGATTGCTCAAGATGTCTCTGGGCTTTAGACGATCCGCACAGAAACTACATGGACTACTAATTCAGATCACGTACTAATACTACCAGTATTATCATCTCATTTCATTCACCACTAACATCACCTGCATTTATCGGCTGAACTGTGTGACTTTCATCACCCATCGACCATCTCCATCCATCAGCTGAACTTTGTCACCTTCATCATCCATTGATCATTTCACTTATTTTGAGCTAACAATATCATTGTATCGAACTGGTATATATAACAAATAACTTTTGGACTACTTATGTATACTGACTGTTTTTATATCTAGCAATAATATCCAGTCCATAAAGTTATTTTCCTTGTTTTCTGGTGTTTGTGTGTTATACCATTCATATATATTTATTTACATAGTTATCATATTCATTTATTCCATTTTATCAAACCGATTATTGTTTTCAGCTAGTCTTTTGCTAGGATTACTGAGATAGATATCTATCTTACTTTTATTCACTTTACTATCTATTCACCTGATACTGTATAAGTATTTTTTTGTTTTTTTTATTAGTCTCCTAACTTATACTGTGAAGTTCCACATCCATTACTGTTGATTATTGGGTGTCACAGATAGCCCATTCCTATACCCATACACGGTGAGCGCTTCCTACTTGTTATATATACACATGAATTCATATACACGTTGGTATCCCAGAGGCCAGAAACACAGGGAAGTAAGAGAGAACAAACAGTACTATAGCTTTAACAGAACAAAAGCAATAATACAGAAAATGGCTGTATTATCAAAAAGACCACAATGTGGATCTACTACACAGAGAAACGGAAGCAAGCAAAGAAGAAACACTAGAGAGAAATGGTTGCTAAAGAAGCCAGGCAACTAACAAGGTTGTAGAGAAAGAGAGAGAAGGAAGGAGAAAAGAAGGAAAAAGGAAGCAAAGAGAGTGGGAAGGAGAGATTGGAAGGGAAAAGGTTATATAAAGGAAAGCGGAACTTAGGAAGGAATGGGGCAGGTTACAGAAACTGCAGAAAAGAAGCTGGAGTGGGAGCCTGAAAGATCAGGAAACCCATAAGGAGTGAGTGACAAGATAAAACAACAAGCAGCCAGGAATACAAACACCATGTTGCTGGGGAAAACAAAAAGCAGTGAAAGCCACAAAATGGAGGATGAGGCCAAGGGGAGAGAGAACAGTACATCCACAGAAAAAGTTAGATAAGCCTCTAAAACAGTGATTCTCAACCAGGGTGCCGTGGCACTTTGGTGTGCCATGAACATCAACTTAGGATGCCCTGTGTATTCCATAAAGACTAACAACAATGGACTTTTAAATAAAGATTTATAGAAATTATTCTGCACAATATTTTTAGTTTTATTATAAGACCTAATAATAACTGTATATTTATGTACTGTACCCTTCATTATGCCCTTGATAATTACATTAAAAAATGCTAGGGGTGACCTGAATGTTTTAGATTACGTGTTAGGGGTGCCCTGAGCAAAAAAAGACTGAAAACCACTGCTCTAAAACAGAGTAGCTGGGTTTGAGTCAGAGCAGGATAAGGCAGTCTATGGCAGGCAGCAAGCAAACAAGAAATCCAGGTTACAAAGTTGAAGCTGGTACACAGAAGACAACTGAAATTACTAGAGTCCCATAGGTAAGGTGCACATTATATATGTTTTTTCACAAACTACAGGAGGCTTTCAGAGAAGACTACAGATAAAAATCATGAATAAAAAGCATGAAGAGGCTTGGCGTATGTGGGAAGAAATAATAGATGGTGCAGTTTTAAAAAGGCCTATGTGGGATAACGTTATGATCTTTAACTTGAATCTGAAAGGTATGGACAGCCAGTGCAGGGATTTCCACAGTGTGGGAGCAGTTGAAGATAGATGATTGAGGTAGATGAGACTGGTAGCAACATTTTGTTTACAGTGAAGGAAAGTGGGGTTGGGAATGTGCAGGTGAAAGAGGAAAAATTTAATTAGCTGAGTTTTGGATAAATTAAGAATCCAATAGCAAAGTGACGCACAAGAGGAGATAGTGAGACCCTTGTAGATTTGAGACACAATTCAAATTGCTTTACAGGTGTTTCATACATGGATTTGTAAAACTAATTGTACATATTAATACAGTGAGCTCACTACAAACCTGTGATTTTGGCTCTGGATGGCTTAGGAAGACAACTACTCTTCACAAGTGTTTGGGTGTCCCCTGTGGCACTCAAATTATAAACAAAAAGGGAGATGAAGAAAAACCAAATAAGGAAGAAAAACAAGAGAGGGTTGTGTAATGGAGGTCATAAGTGTGGAATCTGCAGGAGGAGTTTGTAGTCTACTTTGTCAAAAGCAGCAGACAAGTTAGGAAACTGGCCCTTAGACATAACTCTGGAAAGTAATTGGGCACTTTTGTAAGTGCAGTCTAAGTAGCTTGCCGAGTGTGGTAGCTATATTGCAAAGAAGAAAGATAGAGGAGAGGAACTGAGTCAGAACATTGTAATCAAGTTGATTAAGTGTCTTGGAGGCAAAAGAGGGGGTTAAGATAAGCGGCGCTTACTATCAAGAGATGATAGCTTAAAGGAGGGTGGATTAGTTCAGAATATAAGTGATTAATAAATGTTAAAAAAAGGATGGGGATATTTCAGTGGTTTGAGAAAGGTTAACTCTTTCAGTGCCAGAGGGGTACGGTACCCCTCTGGCACTGAAAGGGTGAAAGGAATAGCAACTCATTATTCTGACTTTACATATTCTGTAAATGCAGAATTTCAGCAAATTGACTTTTCATATATTTTTTCTTCACCGATATTTTTTTTAACCCTTTTATGTCCCTGACCTGACAATGAGCTACTTGGATCTGTTTGAAGAGCATGAAAGCAGGTGTAGAGATATAATGGAAAACAATGGAAAATAGAAAGGACACTGAGCAGTCAGTGCTGCAGAGACAGTGTAACATTGTATTATATCCTGCCTTAATGGTCTATCAGCCGGAAAAACCTTCAATGTTCAGAACACAAATAGGCAAAAATAGGTGAATATGAAGAAAAAAAATAAAATGTATAGATAATTTGACTGTAAATTACATACTTGCAGAACATGGAAAGCCAAAATAAAGTTGTACTATTCCTTTACGATGCTGTGTGGGGACGGGGTCAAGTTCATCTAGGCATGAAATGAGATGAGGGGATGAGAGAAGCACAACAATCTTCTGATACATGCGTAACGTTGCTGACTGGATAAAAGTGAGGGTGGGTAGGGTCCAGTAAGTTTGGGAAAGGTATCTGAGGCCCAGCAACACAATTATTTGTCATTAGGGCATTTGGTAGTAGGGGGAGGTGGAGAGGAAAATAGTAAGAAATTACATTAGAGACTGAAGTTATTGGTTAGATAATCACAAGGAAACAAAAAAAGAGATGCTGTTTGACCATGCCTATGCAGAGCTGTAGCAAGTAAGAATTAATAGTAACTAAAACAGACACTGATTATGACTTTCTCCAGCAATGAAGCTGCATATGAACACATAAAACAGTGGTTCTCAATCAGGTTGCCGTGGCCCTTTCATAGTAACATAGCTGATGAGGTTGAAAAAAGATATGCGTCCATCAAGTCCAGCCCATGCCAAAAAAACACCCCTGTTGATCCAGAGGAAGGAAAAAAAAAAACCTCTGAAGCTATATGAAGCAAATGTCTTGGGCAACAGCTTAGAATGCCACATTTTTTTCTAGTAAGACTAACAAAAATGTGACTATTGAGATTCAAATGTATTTTTATGGTAATAGTTATGAACAATAACCTTGTTTTTATTATTCTGACTGTGAGATATAAAATAACTTTTTATGTATTTTTCCACTTAAATACATCCTTGGCAAATTATCCTTTAAATGTTAGGTGTGCCCCAAAACAATCCAGACTGTGTTAGGAGAACCACTAACAAAGAGAGGAAAGAGTGGCAGTTCGGTTGCGCTCCTAAATTCCCTACTAACAAGATAGTGCTGGTTACTAGTTACGTCCACTGCATGCAAACCTATGGACACGAAATAATCCACAAGGTATTACGTATATGAGATATAACTTACCCTACAGGATACCGACTAGCACGCTGAAGGCCATATGCAACAAGGGAGCATGGAGAAATTCTGCAGAAAACTGACACAATAGGGAGGGAAGTACAATTTTGCACAGATTTATCCCCTTAAAGTAATAGTGATACTTCATCTTTTCAGGCAGTAATATTGTATGTATTAAAGAAATAAATGAAGCCCTTTATGTATTTTTCACATAACCTTCATAGTTTGCATTTTGTACATTTATATTTGCCAAAATAATGGCTTCCAGGTTAAAACCCTCCCACCTCCTTTTATGTATGTCACCACTCAAGCTGTTAGACTTGGATTCTGGGCTGTTTGAGGCAGTAGACCATTGTCATGAAGATTTCCTTGGTATCCACTCCTATTTCGGCTCTCCAGATGCTCCGTCCGGTCCACAGCCCAGAATCAAAGTCTGATAGCTTGAGTGGTGACATACATAAAAGGGGCGGGGGTAAATTTAAAAATGCAATTGCTCCAAAACTATGAAAGTTATGTGAAAAATACAT
This sequence comes from Rhinophrynus dorsalis, assembly GCA_037306005.1. Classification (NCBI taxonomy): domain Eukaryota; kingdom Metazoa; phylum Chordata; class Amphibia; order Anura; family Rhinophrynidae; genus Rhinophrynus; species Rhinophrynus dorsalis. The sequence continues at coordinate 256,331,605 of CM074721.1, forward strand.
TGATGGATTCATTTATTTCTTTAATACCTAAAATATTATTGACTGAAAAAATTAAGTATTACTATTACTTTAAATACAAGAGAAGCTTCTCATGCATTGCTACACAATGATTTGGAGCCCTCTAGCATTCCAAGGGTTAAAAGCTCAGTTTAAAATAATGATAATTATAACTGTTCCCTTTGGTTCAGTTCATCTGTCCCAGAATTGCTCCAATTTCTTCTGTATGTAGCCCAGCATTCTGTTCCAGTGGTAAATTGAGCAACTTCTCACAGACTAATATAAGCTTTTAAAAACCTTCTCTGCTGAGATTTCTAGCAAAATATTTTAATATGCATATTAGTAATGCCAAATTTCTACAACACTACAGACCAATCTTATAAATGTCTCCTGTGGTTAACCAACATATAGCAGTATTACTCACTGGGGAGAATTCTTGGCATATTGCAGAAAAAAAAAATGTTACCACATAGCCTCTAAATAGATGACTGTGAACCCAACAGTTAGCTTGTGGTGTGACCAGGATATTCTTGCCACAAAATGCATGATCTTAGTGGCACTAAGAAGGCTTACAAAGCAAGTCCATCGGTTGGACATCAGCTTGTTCTGACCACTAATTATGTATATAAGAAAAGTGAAGTTTCAAGGGATAGTAATGTCCAACAAAAAATATTTTTCAAATTGTAGTCCTTAAAAAGTTGAGCACAGCACAAAAAAACATATCTCTCAAACTGCTATGAGCTAGTCACCAGAATTATTACCTGATTAAAAGGAAATCGCTATTCTTCCAAGACTGACAGCAGGATGGAGTGTGGACATCTTGCCATAGTAACGTCCACGCTCCTGCACTGTCAGTCCCTTTTGGAGCCGGCCAGCTCCTAGCAACACCTCCTAGACCCGGCTGGGACTGATAATGCAGGCGCGCGGATGTCATTATGGCAAGATGTCCACGCTCCATCCTGCTGTCGGTCTTGGAAGAATAGCGATTTCTCTTTAATCAGGTAATAATTCTGGCGACTAGCGCTACAGAGCAGCTAGTTGCTAGAGGGGCAATTATGTGGTGCAATTTTATTATTGGGTGGTAGTTCCGCTTTAAAGTTCGTGATTTCCTCCTGTCAGCTGTAAAGCTGTCAGCAGGAGATCCGTGTAAGCTGACACAGAGGCTCTGCAGCAGAGCTGCAATCGCATTATTTACAACTAATTACTTCATTGGAATGGTCTAAAAAGTGTGCTTGGTCAGCCAACACGGATCTCCTGCTGACAGCTTTACAGCTGACGGCAGGAAATCATGAAATTTAAATGCCTGTATCTCTCAAACCATAGCGGTTTGAGAGATACGTTTTTTTGTGCTGTGCTCAACTTTTTAGGGCCTAAAATATGAAAACTATTTTTGTGGGACATTACTATCCCTTTCATGATGGCCCTCAGTGCACATTACTTAGTTACCTTCCAAGCTGACAGCAAACACTGAGACCAATGTATTAAAAAGAGCTGGAGTGCAGTAGCTACCGCCAGATTTCTCTACTAAATCTTTACATCAAGATATTTGCCATAATAATGGCTTGCAGGTTAAAACTTTTCCCGACCAAAAATGGCTTTGTACTGAAAAGAGAAACAAGGCCCTCTCAATATCACTTCTTCACTATGCTCGCAGCACCAACACCCCTACTGTATTTCTGTCGACAGACTCTGAAAAGTCCTTTGACAGAGTGGACTGGGATTATTTAGCGGAAACTCTTTCACACTTTGGTTTAGGTCCCCGTGCTCTTCGTGGAATATTGAGCTTATACTCGTCTCCCTCAGCTTCGGTCTTAGTCAAGGGACTAATATCCTCACACTTCCAGATCACTAACAGGACGAGTGAGGGATGCCCACTCTCACCTATCCTTTTTATTATAGCCCTTGAACCACTGCTACAATCAGTTCGTAACGATCCTTCAATATCAGGTTTACAGCTAGGGAACCGTCATTATAAACTCTCTTTTTTTGCAGATGATGTGTTATTTTACCTGACATCTCCTAAGCGCTCTATACCACAACTAATCAAATTAACTTGAGTCTTATTCGTCTCTTTCTCAAGCACACATTAATTACGATAAAGCCTCGATAATTAATGTTAACTTGGCTTCATCTTCTGTGCTCAAGCTTCAAAGGAATTTCCAAGTTAAATGGGCTGACACATACATTGACTACTTAGGCATTCATCTTTCTAATGATGTATCCTGTCTTCCGGAGCTTAACTTTGGTCCACTTATATCAAATAGAAACTTTACTTCATTGAACTCCTCTCCATTTATCTTGGTGTGGGAGGATAAATGTGATCAAGATGATGATCTTGCCTAAGATATTATACCTAGACTCACTAGCCTTGATCCTCTCTAACTTCTTTTGTTCTAATGCTCGTCCTAGGATTCGTAGAGAACTTTTATCAGCTCCAGTTGAGAGAGGGGGATTATCTCTCCCCAATTTAACTAGGTATTATCATGCCTCAGTCATAGCAAAAATGTTTGATTTCCTCCACCCCTTTCCCTCATACTGGACTTCGAACCTGGACATAGCCTTTAATTCCTTCTCCTTGGATCAACTCCTCTGGGCTTCTAAACATTCCTATCCTGCATCAATTCTTTCACATCCCATCCTAGGACATGTACTTCGTACTGGACCTCTCTAAATGACACAATAAATCTATCTCCTTATTCTTTCCCTTTGAAATCTATCTTAAGAAACCCAGATATCCCCCCAGGGCTTTCTGATTCAAAGCTTCTTAGTATGTCTAATACAAGCAACCACAACATATTCTCAGTTGCTAGTACTGAAGAGACTATTGATGCCTTTTCTGATGCTGAGGTGTTGAAGAGATTAAATCTCAACTGGTTAACCTCATTGCAATTACAGCATTGGATCAACAATGAGAAATCAAAGGGCTCACTTATTAGGTCCCTTTCTCCTTTTGAACTCCTCGTTCACTCCCGTCCCTCCAATTTTTGCCCGCTTTCTTCCTGTTACAAACTGCTCAATTCCTCCTCTCCTCAGAGTAAGCCTTATTTTGTTTTATACTGGGAGAGGGAACTCTCGTTTCAACTTGATCAGGTTACTTGGTCCACAATCTTTAAACTTTCAACAAGCCCCGGATACCGCCACTAGGGAGCTTAATTATAAGATTATTTCGGGCTGGTATATGACACCAGAATGGCTAGCTCTGTTTTATCCATCAACTTCTCCACTTTGCTGGAGATGCTCCTTGCATACTGGATAATTAGTACACATTTGGTAGTCTTGCCTGTTAATCCAATCATATTGGTTGTCTATAATTCAGACCATTAACCTTATTCTATCGACTTCTTTGCCACTGGACCCCTTGCTAAGCATTTTCTCGTACATGTCTCATCCCCCAGTATCTATAGCATCATATTTATCTCCTTCTGAATGCAGCTAGAGCTTTAATACCCCTGTATTGGAAATCTTCTACTTCACCATCCTTGAAGGACTGGCTGTTAAAAGTTAAAGCTAAAATATCTTATTCAAAAATGCGAGCTTCTTTTCTGCACACTCCACATAAATTTGATCACGTTTGGTCAACCGTGGACTTTTCTCTAATCCATACCTAGATTAGACTACTCTGCTTCTCTCCCCTTGGTCTTGATGGCCTGAATTTTGTCTCAGAGTCATTTTCAATCATTCATTGTTTTGCATATATTTGTTTTGAACCCGGGTGGTCAGAGCAGCCCATCTAATCCCCTCCCTCCCCTCCCCCCTTTTTCCTTTACTTTTTTTTTTACCCCTCTCTTTCCTATTCCTACCAATACCTCCTAAATAGTCTACACTTACATCTTACATATTTTCGCTCCATTTCCCCCTGACGGGGCTCCACCAGTCTTAGGTTCCTACTGACCCACTTTATTATACTGTACTGTTATGTTGGCTTATAAATTTGTGTTCCTATGGCATATCTTTTTTGTTACATAATGCTGTAGTCGTGTGATTTGTGTCACCCTTTTATTGTCATTCTGTTCTGTAATGTATTTTACTTACAAATAAAAGCCTTTTAAAACTTAAAAAAAAAAAAAAGAGCTGGAGTAAGTCTGGAGCAAACTAACTGAACCATCCTCTATAATAATTCGCTAGGATGTTTATCAGAAGCCCTCATGCACAGTAGAGACTGCACGCGTTCGGCCAGTGTCTACTGTGCAAGACTGCATCGCGTGGAGCAGTGAGGTAATGGCCGCTTAACCCTTAGAGTGCAATGCATTGCATACCCCTCTGGCACTCAAAGGGTTAATATTACCCAGACCTTGGCCCGTGTACACAGGCTTTTACACTAGTAGGGGATAAATAAAAGTTACCAACATTTCCACAGATTTAAAGGGGGGTTAACTCCTTGAATGCTACAGATTCTCAATGTGCTAGAGACCTCTCTAGTAGAGGTTAAAAGCTCAATTTAACCATTTGAGTACCAGAGCAATGCACTGGTACTTCTCTGGCACTCAAAGGGATAAATCAGTGGGAATTTTAATTTGCCCCCTATGGTGCAGTCACTAAAGATGACACATAAAAAATCCAACTGAATTAAGCAGGGGTTTTTAATCCCTTTTATTTCAATAGGAATCTGGGGAATTTTTATGTGTTCCCTATGGTGCAGTTGGTTTACCACATATTTAGACCACTCCACTTTCATACTTAACCCTTTCAGTGCAATGCATTGCGTACCCCTCTGGCACTGAAAGCAATAAAGCGGAACTTTCACCTATTAAGCCTCCATGCATTCATTAAACATATGGCGACTAACTTGAAAATAAATGTCTTAGCTATAAAAAGTGGCAGATTCAAAAGAAATCTTTACTCTTTGGAGACCGGAAGCCAGGCAACAGTGCAGACATCTTGTCTGTGCGCATGTGCCATCAGTCCCGATCTCCTGTAAAGCATTTCAGTGTGCCACATGGTAACTGGAAGGGACTGACGGCACAGGCATGCAGACTGCACTAACCTGCCCGTCAGTCTCCAAAGAGTAAAGATTTCTTTAGTATCTGCCACTTTTTATAGATACAACATGTATTTTCAAGCTAGTCGCCATATGCTTAATGAAAGCATGGCGACTTATTAATAGGTGAAAGTTCCGCTTTAAGGTCCATTTAATGATATGGTGACAGGGCTGGGAAGGAGTATGTGTCCTAGGTACAATGTATGCCCATGTGATAGCGTTATACAAACACCTACATAGGCCTCAAGAAAGCCCTTACTAACAGCAAGTATTAACAAATAAAGAGATCCTGAATACATACCAGTGTTATGTGCTTCCTTTCAAAACTGTACCAAAAGTTTTGAAAGTACTTAAAATAATCTTGGTACACATGTCTACATAGCTGGCAATAAAAAATGTCATGTTCTAGAAATGGTGGTTTAAGAAGCAGTAAACTTTTTAAAGATGAACGATCATGTAAATATAAGTCACTCCTAATTAATTGTTAGTATCCCTGTAATCGTAAAAATTGTATAATAAAGTTTCTTAAGTGTGGGCATCATTTGAAATCATAACTTCGTATTGGACTTGCAAGCGAAGTGGGCTCCTGCACTGTCTGTCTCTGTGCTGTGCCATATAGTTAGAAAGAAACCCCTACTTTGGCAAATCCTTGTGAATGACAGGGACGGACAGTGTAGGTGAACAGATCCCACTTCGCCAAGATGGCCACACTTTTCTATTCTTGAAAAACAGGTGTTATGGGAAATGTAGTCTCTCAAATAACCCTTTCCAAAACTGTGTGGTGGCTTCCCAGCCACCAAACAATATCACCCAGTATAACAGGAGGTAGGGTCCCCTGGTGCACCGCTATGCAGTTCAAAGAGAGAAGCATAATAACCCCACTTGAATCTACTGGGATGCAACCAGTGGAACACAGAGTGCTGAGCAATGGCTGTGTCCCAATCCAATATGGCCACCACATGTGCCAATTCTTAAAAGCACTGGGGGGAGATTCACTAAGCAGTGATAAAGTGGAGATGACCTCTCCAGTGATATAACTTCTCCTATTCCTATGTTATTCTATGGAGCCTATTCACTAAGAGTTCTTCAGTTTTGGAGATCTTAATGAATAGGCTCCATAGAATAACATAGGAAATGGAGAAGTGATAACATTGGAGAAGTTATCCCTACTTCATCACCTCTTTATCACTGCTTAGTGAATCTCCCCCCCCCCCTGGAGTCCTAAATACCAAATGTGCACTGAATACAATGAAAATAAATGAAAGTAAAAAGTGAAAGTAAAAAATGAAAGAAAGAAAGATAATGAAATTAAATAAATTGGTTAAAATCCCCAAGAGGATCCTTTACCCATGATTGCTGTGTGCCGCATAAGACATAAGAGAAAAAAGGTATGGATGCACGTGATGGGAATATAACTATCTCTTTACAAATCCTCTGTAAGGCCTCACCTACAATACGGATTGCCAGTTTTAAAAAAATACATTACTGAACTGGTGAAATAAAAGGATTTGAAGTTTTCAGATATAAGAATTTGCTTGAAAAGATTAGCAAAAAGCAGATCTCTAAAAACTTTAGAGGAAAGGCTCTTTCGGCTAAAACAAGGGCAGGGATATTTTTTACAGAAAAGGCAGAAAGTTTGTGTAATGCTTTTCCTCAGTCTGTGTTTGCATGTAATATACATACTGTAAAAAACATATTGGATATCTTTCTATTTCAGAAAAATACTGAGAATTATGACAGTTTGTTCAATGCACACAGGATGTTGATCCAGAATGATATCTGACTTTTCTAGCCACTTGGGGCTTAACTGTAAATGGCTTCAATACGGCTTTTTTTGGCCTGCCTCTGGATCAACAAGGGTGTAAAGGAAAAGCCTGATCTTAAGGGTTCATGTCTTTTTTCAGCCTCATCAAATAAGTAAAAAATAAGCTCAAAGTAACTTAGGTGCCCGGTACTCACACCTGACGCTATCTCTGACTGAAAGATTGTTTAGTTGGACAAGATGGTTATATTTAATAAACTGGTCACTCAATGTACATAATTATTGTTAAATTATATTATGTATTATTGGTGCTCCATTTGAAAAGGCTACATGATGCAATGCTATAGATGCTGCATTGCTCCACCTCCTTGCTTCTATTTCTCATGCTATTATTCTTGCTGTACTCTCCCTACACCTCCAACAAATGTTAATCTTACAGCTATTTATCACAAATTACAACTTAAAGATGCATAACAGCAGATGACTAGACATTTCTAAGGTTATTTTTGCTGGGGCAAAATATCAGAAAAAATACAGCCAAGACAATGCTGAAAATGCATTCATTGTAACTGTTTAGTAAATTGAATGATATTCAGTTTCAAATAAGGTGCAATGCAATTGCCCAAATGATAGTGGGATTTATTCAGACTGTTACTGATCAAAAACACAGAGCTTATGCTTCTCTGACTTTGTTATTATTATATTAAGAATGCAATACTATTAAAAGCAACAATATACATTATCTTACCCTTATAGGTCTTTCATAATGACTGTTTTCTTGGTCAAATTCAATGAGAAATCCATTTAAAGCCCAGATAAATGTGAGGTCCAGAGTAGGATCATGTGATGCATGGCACTGCATTGTGGCATTTTCGCCAACAGTCACATCTGCGTTGGAAGGTGCAAGGGTTATCTTTGTGGCAGCTGTAGAAGTGGAAGATATAAAATATTAATATCAGTACATTTAATATTTAATGCTTTTTTCATTGCCCTACTGACTGAAATTAAATAACTTGCTAGAAAAATAGGTGTGATTTTTTTTCCAAAACCAGAAATGTTGTATAAATATTATTGGGGTTCATTTGACGTACTGAAAATATTTTCAAAGGAAATGCACAGCACAGATTACAAATAGAAACAGTTAATGGATTCTGAATACCAAGACATATGGCAGCTGTGACATCATTACAGATTTAACATGTACTCTTTTAGACTACAGATTTGACATCTGCCCCAGTTTATTGTGGGTCTATTTTATCCCTTAACCCCTTGAGTGCCAGAGCGGTATGCAACACATTGCAAAGCAATGGGTTGCATACCCTCTGGCACTCAAAGGGTTAACTATGAAAGATTTGTATAAACAAAGTGAATGGGCAGAAGAGTGGCAGATAAGGTTTAATATAGATAAAAGTAAGGTCATGCATTTGGCCTGCAGAAACAATCATGCTACATATACACTAAATGGGAAACTATTTGGGGATCCAAGTCAGTGAAAGATTCAAGAGTACTGAAAGACAATAGACTTCACTGCAGTGTGAGAGTCACTTAGCTTTAAAAGAATAGGGTATTATGTATAAAAAGGGTAATAGATAGACTTGCAACAAAACTGATACCGAGACTGGAGGATCCGAGATATAAAGAGAAGCTAACCATACTGTGTTTGTTTACTTTAGAAAAGAGACGTCTATGGGGTGATATGTTTACCATTAACAAACATATCTGAGGTCAATACAAAGAGCTCTCCAAGGAAATATTTACTTAAAGAGCTGAGCAGAAAACAAGAGGTTGTCCATTAAAACTAGAGGGAAAGGGTTCTTCAACTAAAACAAATGCATGGGTATTTTACAGTAAGGGAAGTAATGTTATGGAATTATTTGCTTAAGCATGCTGTGTCTGAAGATACTGTAGTTACTTTCAAAAAGAAATGGATACCTTTCTAGCTCCGAAAAATAATGAGAGCTACAATAGTTGATTTCCAAGCAGATTGGATGTTGATCCAGTGAAATATCTGACTGCCTTTAGAAGTCAGGAAGGAATATGTTTACTCAGTTGGGGCTTAATTGGAAATACCTTCAATAGGTTTTTCCTTTTGCCTTCTTCTGGATCAACAGGGGTGATGTGGAATGACCTGAGCTGTCATCAACTATGTTACTATTGGCGCGATGCAGGAAACGTGCGCAATCGCTATTTCCCATGTGAAAACCACTAGGGAATAGGTTTGCACACGATTTTGTTGAATTGCGCATGAAAAAATCAAGAATAGCAAACGGCTGTGTATATTTATTTTTTGTGGGTGTGGCTAAGATTAACGAATCTGCGCACAAAAATGTCTTTATCCGATGCAAACGTTTCTTGCATAGCACCATATGTGATCAAGAGAGGATGCCCTTCATATCCAGCATTTTAGCAGCACTTGAGTTGCAATCCAGATCCTATAAATTGAACTGGATAATCTTTCTTTTGAAAAATGCAACAGAATATGGATTGAGCATATTATTGTATTACAGATAAAGGGTCAAACTGCACCGAAAATGTTACATTGCTCCTAAAATCTGACATTCTGTTGTGCAACTTTTTGGACACGTTGCCAGAAGACATCTGTATTGCTAAATGGATAATTAACCTCCTGGATGCTGCAGAGGTTTTTACTGTACAAACCCTATCACTTATTTGCACTGATATTTCCAAACTAATTTTTTTAAAAATGTGCCCCATTTGTTTGATGCTTTTTACTCCACATTCATTCAGTACACATAAAGGCTGCAATAATGATTTCAGATCAATACTCTGGGCACCTCTCTGTCACTCAGAGGGTTAAATGTATTGTAGGAGGGTTTTTTTTTAAATCTCTGACATCACAAGAGTCACTTCAGTAGCAAACAGCAGTAACTGTACACTGCATAATGTGTCCCGCTGTTTATTTATTAGTAAACTAGTTTAAAAGCCTGTGTACATGGGCCACAGTGCCACCCAGCAGCCTCGGCTGGTGCCCAGAGCCTCTCTGCTCACTGCCCGCGCTGCAGTCATGCTCAGTACAGACTGCACAAATGCACCACTGCTGATAGGGAGCGGGGAGCTCCGAATTTGGTCCGTAGTCCTCTCTGCGCGCTTGGTCCCAGGAAGGTGCGCAAAGTGGACACCGGTCCGAATTCGGACTGCCCCGCTCCCTATTAGCCGCGGCACGTTTGGTCAGTCTGTACTGTGCATGACGGCTTCTGACAAACATCCTAGCGAATTATTATATAGGATAGAAATGTCTGCACTCTGCTCAGCAAAATCGTATGCCAACATGGCCATAGGGGACAAATAAGCATTCAGGAAATGACTCTTGGTTTAACCCCTCCTCAGTTTCACAAAGAGGTATGCAACACATTGCAAAGCAATGCTATACACACTCTTCTGCTACTCAAAGGGTTAAATAGGACATTTAACAGCTCAAAAGTTAGAGAGGTCTCCGATGCATTCAGTAGCAATTTGCTGTATACTTCTCTAGCATTTGAGAGGTTAAAAACCTCATTTAAATCAATGGAGATTTTAATTTGTTCCCTATAGCGGAGTTATTTTGCCTCCAACATTCTCCACTTGCATTATACCTATGCCCCAATATCTGTCTGTGATTGACTTCTATAAGTGGCACAGGTTACTTATAGAAATGTTTATACCACTGCTGAGGTCACCACTGGTGAACAAGGGTTAAATAAAAAGAGCTACAATTTGGTTCCTCATTTACGTGTTTAAAAATAAAAAAAGGGGGAGAAAAAAAAATAATGTGTTAAGCAGAACACAAAACAGAGGAGAAAGAAAGCATTGTGGAATATTTATCTTTTCATTCTAATTTTGCAATATAAATACAAAATAGTATCATATGAACAGCATCCACTTAACAGTTTAATGAACCATGTGATGATGGTTAGCCACACACACACACACTAGAGGGTCTCAGAGTTAAACCACTATAGTTTATATTGGATATATAATACTTCATAATCCTTAACCCCCTGAGGACTAGTAGAAGTACACAACTGGTCCTCAAGGGGTTAAAAGGAGGGCTCATATAACCACGTAATAAGTCTCAAATCCCCATCAGAGCCATTAGCTGCTATGTACTTCACAGACTGCTAACCATACTCGTTTTTACATGTTTTTAAATCCTTCCCTAATACAGTTGTATTGGCTTATCAGATGTTTCAGTTGTACAGTAAAATGCAGCATTTTTCCCCAAGTGAATGATGAAGGCATAGTTATAAAACAATATCACCAATATTGTAGTCTGTTATTCTCACAAATAAGTCATCTTTCTATATAATCTCTGTGCTGATCAAAATGACTGAACTCATTACTTCCTGATGCTTAAAATGTTTGTACTGATCCAACTGTAATAGTTACACAATTTCGTGTAGTGATTTCTGATGATTACTTCTAGTATGGAAACAGCAGTAGAAATGATGTGATTAAAGCTGGGTTCACATAGGAGAACCCTATGGTGTGGTTCAAATGGGTGATTATTCTAGAACACAATGCTGCAAATTTGGTGCATTCAGAAGAGAACACAGTCAGATACATAGTGCCACATCTGTACTGTGATCTATGAGCAAGTGTGTAGATTGTTCACTAAGGTCATATTGAAGGTTACAAAGCCATTTGCAAATTCCAATTGATGACTGACCAACATGGATGTCAGACAATAATATTCAGCTGATGCTCCTACCACACCCTAATGTAAGAGGATCACAGGAGAGAGAGCTGAGTTGGGTGGCTTAACCCTGTGAGTGCTAGAGAATGTGTTGAATACCACTCTATCATTCAATGGTTTAAACTGTAGATAATGGTAATGCTGTTTAACCTCTTGAGTGCCAGAGGGCTGCGCAATGCATTGCCCCTGGCACTCAAAGGGTTAAGTCACCTGCATGATCCCTGCCTTAAGAGTACAGATATCTTAGCACATCAGACTTGAAATATGGTTTTTATTTCTGTGAAAAAAAAAATCAGAATGTTAGTTGTCCTTTAATTCTTTATGGACCACTGACATGTGTAGTGCATTGTGAAGCAATGCATTCCCCATTTCCTGGTACTTGAAGGCTAATATAACAGCTGGCTTGTATCTCAGTAGAAAAAAAAACATGTAATTGTCTCATAATAACATTTTCACATTGACATTACCAGTAACAGAGAGAGTTCCAGTATTGTTTGCTTTTCCTCTGTCATTTTCTGCAAAACAAGTGTAGCTGCCTTCATCAAGTTTTGTTATGTTTATGATTTCCAGGCTGCCATCGTATCCAATTGTTATCCTAATCAAAGAACATAAAGAAACATTAATACAGATATACCTATTTTATGACAAATTCTTTGCTGACCCTTGCATTTAGAGGTGTCCCAATTCTTTCAGCCAATTGAACAACACATGGGTTCTGAAATGTAGTGTGTGAATGTTTTTATATTTATTTTCTAACATTTTGTAATATATTTTTGGAACACTAGATGGCACCAAAGTAACTTTAACCACAGATACAGAATCATTATGTAATTCAATCTTTGACTATCATTGTATAAAACAAGTCACAAGAAGCTATAAAGGAAAACAGCCAAAAATGAACTGGGGTTATATACACAAATACCCTGCACTTCATGCTTGCATTTGTTGAAAATTCTCACAAGGACTTAAAGGGATAGTAATACTTCGTTTTAACTTTATTTTATTTTGTAGGCATTAAAAAAACATGAAGAATGATATAAGTCTTATCTTTCAAACCTTTATGGTTTATGAGATATTCACAAGCAAAGGTTCCCTTCCCGCCCCTTTTACCTAGTGTAAGACATCTCTTCTCAGATGTGGAATCCAGTCCATAGACCAGACAGATAACAGCAGGGGACACTCTTATTCCTATCAGAACAATGAAATCCCTGCCCCCCTTGACAAGCTTTTCAGGTTTTTCCCTTATCTTAATTGAAGATTGTCCCTCTCTGCAGTCTACCTGGGCACCTCCCTTCTGATCTGGCTGAACAGTGTTACATTAGTAAAAGGGGCGGGAGGGGGACACTTTGTCACTGAATTACTCTGGAACTACAACTGTGACAGAATTGAAATAACACTCTCCAAGGTCCAAACACTATGATGATTAATTAGAGCTGCTTTTATTATGAAACATTACTATCCCTTTAAATCTAGCGTTACCTATGTGCTGAGGATGCAGACACTACTGTCTTTTCCAAGGCTCATATTGATTGCGCCGGATTATCTGTGAATGGGCTGATATAAGATAACATCCTTTCTGAATACAGTCGCAGTGAACACTGCTCATAATCAATTAACTGACATTAGCGCTTATCTCTCAATTTAAACAGAAATAAATGCGCTAGGAATAGGATAATTTACAGAGGGGTTAAAAAACAAGTTTAGGAAAATATTTTAGGGATGAAACATAGAAATAACTATATTTGACATAAGCTGCCAGTAAGTATGTGATATTTAAACTTGTATCAACCTATTTCAGTTGTTGGTGTTAGTGTTTCTTTAACACTAACAGTAACTGCCAAGAATGCAAGTCTTCAGGACACTAAGGTCCCTTCTTCAGACACATTGCTCTTGTGATTTCTTTACTAGAAATACACTTTGATTTTAGCTATTCTACTGTATAATCTATTGTCTTAATCTTTGATAATGAAATTCTCAATTGACCCCCAAATGCTAAAGATCTCCAACTCATTGTAAAGCAACCAAAAGTTAATAACAGCAGAGGTAGTCTTACTCCCAATACTTTACTGAACAGAGCCTACTTTCATGACATTTTCATATATATGTGTGCATACATTTCCCAATATCAAATACAGTTCTATTTGCAAATTGCAACTAGTTATTAATGTTTATTTATAGGAATGATGCCTATGAATATCTTGCAGTCATTACTACAGAGCTTTTATTCCAATAGTTTGTGAACGTTTTGTGTTGATAATACACCCCACAGAGCCATATACAGGAAGCTAAAGATGCAGTTCTTGAGCAACCAGCTGGACGCAAATAACAATCCCCATTGATTTACATGAGGGTTTTAACCAATTGAATGTAACAAAATGCTTTGGAGACTTCTCTAGCACTCAGAGGGTTAAAAGACCCATTTCAATGGGGGTGATATTTGTTCCCAATAGTACAGGTGGCTTGTCACAGAATTACTCTACTCTATCTTACATCATATGGCTATCTGTATTGGTTGAAGGGACAGTAACGTCTCAGAAAAATACATGTATCATTTTGTAGTGCTTAAAAAGTTTAACTAAATGCAAAAAAAACCCTATCTCTCCAACAACTGCTATGGTTTGAGAGATATTCACTGTCATTCCCATTCCCTCCCATTTCCCTGACGTCAGCACTGTGCTGACCGCAGGGGGATCCTGTCCGAGGACCAACTGTCAGCTCTGCAGCAGAGCCGCAATCGCGTTATTTAAAAAGAATGACTTTTCACTTTTTCAAAGTGTGCCTGGTTTGCAAGCACACTTTGTAGACCATTCCAATGAAGTAAATTGCTTTAAATAACGTAATTGCGGGTCTGCTGCAGAGCCTCCTCATGTTGGCGGACAAGAATCTCCTGCTGTCACCTTTACAGCTGACAGCAGGAAACATCAAACTTTCAATGTGAATATCTCTCAAACTCTAGTAATTTGAGAGATTTTTTTTTTGCATTCAGTTCAACTTTTTAAGCACTACAAAAAGATAAATAAGTCCCAGGATATACCTAAAATGTTATTATTTTACATATTTAACCCTTTGAGTGACAGAGGGGTGTGCAACGCACTGCAAAGCAATATGTTGGGTACCCCTCCGGCATTAAAAGGCTTAAATTGTTGCATTGAAAGGCTGATGTACTAAATAGGATGGGGTGTATTCTGAGGCAAACCAACTGCAGATAAGGGGACAAATATACATTCCATAAAATCCCACTGATAAAATGGGTCTTTTAATGATCTGAATGCAAGAGAGGTTTGCAAAGCCCCATTTAAATCAAGAGATAGTTTTATTCCCTTTGACCATAGCCTGAGCATGCAAGCTCAAGGTGCTGCATTCCATTATCTGAGAATTATTCAGGGCATGCATCCTTTGGTCACTTCTAGGGATCTGGAATCCCTAGTTCATGTCTTAGGGTAGATGGAGTTGGACTATGGGAATGCTGTGTATGAAGCCCTTCCTTTAAGCTTCACTTGGACACTTCAAATGGTATATGATGCAGCTATGTGGATGTTGAGGGATATATGTAAATTTGAGGATATCACTCCGATCCCTTGCATGCTGTATTGGTTGCCAGTGGTCTCCTGTGTGTGGCACAAGCTGGCTGCTATAGCTTATAAGGCTTTGCGTAATATTGTCCCTCAGTACTTGCAATCTTGTCTACGTTCCACAAGGAGTGCCCTGCAGATGGAGCCTAAAATTTTGGGGACAGGGCAATCTGGACTGCTGCTCCTGTGAACTGCTCCTTCCCAGTGAGTCTCCTGTCTTTCCGTACCCAGTATAAGACCTCCTGTCTTCTTATAGCCTTCTGTAATTGATATACTTTTCAGTTTTAATGTAAAGTGTTCTGATACCCCCTTAAGCGGGTCTGCGTTTTACTATAAATAATAGATTGATTTGTCCCCTATAGTGTATTTGGTTTGCCATAGAAGTACTACAGATTACTTTAGAATATCAGCATCACAGTGCAATGCATCATGTACCCTCTGGTCCTTAACCCTTTGAGTGCCAGAGGGTTGCGCAACACATTGCTTTACAATGCGTTGCATACCCCTCTGGCACTCAAAGGGTTAAGGGGTTAAAATCTTGTAACATCTAAGTTTACAATGTCTTATGCGGTTTTCTTTAAATCTCCAAAATTGAATCATGTAGTTGACAAGCTCTTAACACTGACCGGCTGTTATTTGTGAGCAACTCAGTTCCTTTACTCCATGAGAATTTAGGTCTTGGTGCAGCTTTTGGCTTACACTCTATGATTACGCGTCCTCCCTTTGCAGCCAAAATCTTTTTTCTCATAGGATTAAATTCAAATGTAGGCGCTAAAGCTAAACAGAAAACAGAGAAAAAAAGGCATCAATCTTGAGCTGACATTATAAGTACATTAGCCATTTCCTGTCAGAGGAACCGGTAACATATTACTCAGACCTGTTAGTGAAGGGTTAACTCTTACACTTCTAGATGATTGCCCAGTTTTTATATACATTTCTATATTTTATCAATCCAAGTTAGGGCTAAACTTTTTTCATTTGAAAATTGTGGTGTCTTATTGTAAATCCCAAACCATTCTTTTGCACAAGAGGATAGCAGTAGGAGGTGGTGTGGGCATATACAAGCAAGCATGCACCCACACACACACACATTGTTATCTGTACCATACAGTGCAACTGATTTGTTTACGGATTGCTTTTCTTTTCCTTCTGTGTGTAAGGCCGTATTGCCAATTAGTGAAGCACATTAAGGGAGGAATATACATGGATCAAACTTCAATCATGACAATTGTATGTATTAACCCCTTGGGTGCTAGATATACAATGCACTGGGGCCTTTTGTAGTCTAACAGATAAAGTATAAGACACAGACTATATATACTATAATCCATGGATGGCATATCAGTTAGGCAGAAATGTAACTGATGACTTTATTAGTAAATGAAACAGGCCAATATTCTTGCTCATTAAATATCTAGCTATTATCTTTCTGCATTTACTATCATTGTTCTGATGGGGAATGAGAAGCTTACACCAATTAGCAATTTAATCTCAGGTTACTAGAGAAACTCATCTTTAAAACTGGTGCTACTCTCACAGAGCTCCTTCCTGCTCTTAGCTCCCCTATGAAACCAAGAACATCCATTCATTTGTCTCACACTGACTGGTGCCTAGAAAATCCCATTCAAATTGTTATGAGCTATACATGTGTTTTATTACATTTCAGTGCACGGTATTCTGCTAAAAGGGTGCAAAAACACAATGTTTATCAACCAGTCAAAAGCAAAGCAAAATGTTCTGTTTTTTTTTTTTTACATTTGTTTGGACTCAGGATACCATACAGCACCATATGTATTTAGTTGAGTCAATCTACATTGGTGTTAGATATTGGAAAAGCCAATTAAGCTGAAAATATACAATAAATGTGGGCACTGGAATAGTAGAAGCGTGTTATGTAAAGCATGGTCTGTAGGCCTGTCCTTGCTGAGTAGATAATTGTACTTCAACCGCTGGAGATGCTTCAATCCAAAAGGTCAAACAACTCAAATGTCTGTATTAACCAAACTTCAGTTTCATATTAAAATCACCACAGGCAGTACTGTTGTTATTGCTAAGAAGAGCTTTTGGGCAAAAGCTAAAGCTCTCCATAAACAATATAAGCAACAAACAACAATCCCGGGGCATTTTAAACATACTGTATATTAGCTTATCAAAAACACTGAGGTGTAATTACTTTTAAATAACATATCTGTCAGCAGTGGAAGTACCCTTGTTTTACTCATCATTTTTTTTAACATGTTTGTTTTTTTCTAATAATAATTGCTTAGTGTTCCTTAAATTACACCACTAGTCTATACGTGCAAACATTCTGACATGTCCTGGCAGGAGATAAACTCCCATTAAAGAATAAGCAGTTGCTTACAAATTTAACCTTCTGAGTGTCACAGGGGTCTGGAAAGCATTGCAGAGCAATGTGTTACTCATCCTTATGGCACTTAAAGGGTTAGTATTATGTTTTCATTTACTGCTGCTTTTTACACATACTGTTTTTTTATTTGCTCTTGTCTTTGTGTTTTTCTAGCATGTTTTTCCACACTCTTTTATTTTAAGCACACTAGCTGAGTCTGAGGAAATCTGGATACTGATATACTAAGAAAAATGAGTAATTCTGGAGTAAGCCAACTGCTAAATCAAGACAGATACAATTCCCAAAACGCCCATTGATTTAAATAGTGCTGCAATGAGTGGGTTAAAATCCCATTTAAATCCATGCAAATTCTTATTTGTCTTCTATGGTGCAGTTGGTTTGCCTCAGATTTGCCCCAGTGCCTCCTCGAGATAGCGCTTTCAGACAACATGGAAGGAAACTTCACCTACAATCAGGAGACACCCACAATTCTGGTTTGTTGAGTATTCCACATTTTCTTTTATGCTCTTTTAACCTCTTAACGACCGGTGACAGTCCTGACACATCACTGGTGTCTGTGTCTTAAGGACCAGTGATGGTACTGGCACGTCAGCACTAAGGGAGTATGAAACCGAATGCTCCAAGACCAGAGCAGTCAATATCAGAGTCTTGTTCTGCAAGCCAGTACATGTGATCAGCCACATGTGCCAGCACGCCAAATGACACCTATGTGGTCTTTAAGGTGGATCCAGCCTCATGACGGTTGGACATTAAGGGGTTAATTATGCAAGTAGTATGTCCTAATGTGAATATAAACGTAAAACAAGAACAACAGCTACACAGGAACAGGGTCCTGAATGACCTGCTAGCCAAATCTGGATTCAGCTGAATCCAGCACATTGACACAATGGTGTTTGACCAATGTGTGAAAGGATGACCACATCACAGCCTTACACATCTGCTCTGAAGAAGCCTAATTCTTATAGGCTGAAGAGGAAGCGACCAGCCTGGTGAAATATGCTGTGATCTGAAAAAGAACAGTTTTCTTCCTGAAAACATATACCTGGCGAATAGTCACTATGATCAAACAATACCTCAGATGCAGCTTGTCCTGCACAAGAGCCCTCAGGGATGACAAAAGTTAATCAGATTGACAGAAGGGTTGTGTGCAGTGAACATAGTACTTCAAGAACCTAACCTTTCTGCAGATGTCTATTCTATGGAGCTGGACATGGAGAAGGAAGAACAATTTCCTGGTTGATGTGGCACTCAGAAAAAACCCTGAGAGGAAGCCTAAAGGCATTTATAAAACACCCTATCAGAGTAGAAAACTATAAATGGAGGTTAAAGCCTGAATTTCACCCACTAGCCAATCAGGCAAAATAGCCAACAGAAAGGCCGTCTTATGTGTGAAAACGTGCAGCAAATTCAAAGAAAAGGGTTCAAAAGGAGTCTTCTGAAACATTCCCAGAACCAAACAGAAAATCCTAGGGTGGTGTGAGATCTTGAAAGACTTGAAAGTCTGCACATTTGGCAATAATGGAATATACCCTGGTAAAAGTACAGAAAGAGCTGAGATCTGGACTTTTTTTTTATAACTGAGAACAAGCCCTTTTTGAAGATCATCCAGAAGAAAGGTCCAAATGACCAGAAGATGATTTTCATGCCACTTACAGAACAAGGACCATACCCCTATGTGCCTTGGAAGAAACCAATTTGCGAGCCTGCAACAAAGTAGCAATGATGGAGTCAGGAAAAACCCTTCTTTTTCAAGAAGCTAGACTCAAAAGCCAAACACTTACTAATTAGGGAAATGTAGGAAATATGCATGCTAGGTGAAAATGACATGGAATGACTATCTCATCCACTGCAAGAGCTAGAGGATCCCAGGATCTGGCACAGAACTGAGGTACCTTGGGGTTCACTTTAGAGGCCATTAGGTCCATCGCCAGAGGAATCCACAGGAGAATTATAGAGGAGAATACACTCAGGTTGAGTGTCAGATGGCTGTGATCCAAGCATTGACAACTAGGAAGTCTGCCACAACATTTTTTACCCCAGGGTTATGCACTATGGAGAGAGCCGGTACATCGGCCTCCTGCCACATGAGGATCAGCTTAACCTTGAACCATGAGGCCATACTTCTGTTCCTTCCCAGATTGACAAAGGCCACTACCATCACATTGTCAGATTGGATCCATATTGGGAATCCCTGAAGAGACTGAGACTAATGCCACAGGGCTGTGTGAGCCACACAGATACATAACATTGATGGACAGAAGACTATCCACCCTGATCCAAAGCCTCTGGGTCATCTGAGGACCCAGCATGGCACCCAGCTTGTCATATGCCGTGATAACCAGTAGCCATTCCAGTGACAGATGGGGCTTCTAAAGCCACCAAAGATGGTCCGCCTTTGTCTGGTTGGATAGGAACATGACACGCCAGATATAACACTGCTATCTAGACCAATTCCTGAGAAATTCCAACTGCAGCTCCTGCGTATGGAATTAAGCAAAAGGGACTGCCTCCAGAGCAGAAACTAGCCTAGCACCTTCATGCACTCCTGCACAATCTCAGACTGTCAGAGTACACCTTGAGTCACTCAATTAGACAACAATAGAATCTTTTCCACTGGAAGAAACACCTTAACTATTAAAGTGTCAAATCTCATACCAAGAAAGGGACAGATCTGGGACAGAACCAGAGAAGATTTCTTGAAATTGAAAACACAATCATGTTGCTTCAGAATGAACACAAAAGTCTGAATCTGAAAGTGCAGAGATTCCTCTGAAGGGGCATTCAACAAAAGGTTAAGAGTGATGTGAGCCACTATAGCTGTTATGACCTTTGTAAAAGCCCACAGAAGGGAGGCCAGGTCAAAGGAAAGGGTGGTAAATTGAAAATGAGGGTCTTGGAATGCAAAACACAGGAAATGCTGTTGATCTGCATGGATGGGAATAAGCAGAAAGGCATCCTTTATGTATAGGGAAGCCAAAGATTCCCTGGCTATATGTCAGCAATGACGGACCACAAGGACTCCATCATGAACCGAGAGAACAAATGGTTGGAGTAGAATCCCGTGAACATTTCCTGAAGAGTAACAGATTCCAAAGCCTGCATATCTAGCAGGGAAGAGACTGCATCATAAATCAGATGACTTTGCTCCAGATAGCAAGGAACTTTCAACATGAAAAAAACAACATGGAGAAAGGGAATTAAAGTCTATGCATTACCCTTCTAGAATTACCCAAAAAAACCTACTGATCTGTAATGAAAATGACCCCACATTGTAGAAAAAATATACACAACCTAAAATTGCCCAAGGCAGAGCAGACCCCCCACAAGTCACGCAAGGGCAGGCTTGCCAGCTTTGGGCTTCTGTAAGGGCTTCTTGCCTGACCAGGAATGCTTGGAGATTGGAGTAGAATGAGCCTGGTTTTCCAAGACAGCCTGTGCCCTGGACGAATTCCCCTACTGGGACTAATGAAAACCATGCATCTTTAGTGGGGAAAAAAGAATGCTTAGGGGTAACCTGAGGCAATAAAATACTTTTGTCTCCAGTGCTGTGGCTGATAACTTCTCTAATTCCGGGCCAAACAGCTGCTTTCCCACAAATGGAAGAGATAAGAAAGACTTCTTGAAAGACTGGTCAACTGATCACATTTTAAGCCACAGTGTGACGTGAAGCCACAGAGAAAGCGGAGGCCTTTCCAGTGAACCTAGTGAAGTCAAAGGTCACTTTAGTGAGCTATGCATTAACCTCAAGGACCTTGGATATAATCACCACCAGATCTTCCTCAGTAGTATCCGCTTGAACGCCATCCAAAAGCTGATCCCATAGGCCTAGTTACTCATGAATAGCAAATGTAGGGTGTAAAGCGGCACCACTCAGGCTCCTGTACTGCAGGTGAGTGCTGAAGAATTTGTGTGGGGGCCAAAGAACAAGATGAACATAAAGTAGCAGAGAGATCCCTAGGAAGAAAAATCTGGCATGAGGAGCAATGGCTTAAAGGGGATACAGGTACCCCTGAAACCTTATTAGCCTTAGACCCTTTAAAGAATTAAGTAAAATCGTAAAAGCAGAAAAAATGTACTTAGGCATGTTTGAAAATACAGTACTTATCTGAGTGTAAAAGGTTAAAAGTGGCAAGCAAGGAGAGAGAGAGACTATCCTTTGCACAGCAAGGTGAGTACAAAATGGAAGAAGATTGGAATAGGATCACCTCTTTCCCTGCTAAAAAAGCCCTGAAAGAACTGGGCTATGGGAAGTGTGTTTTCACAAAATTAAAAATGGCACAGTGGAGTTTCTCTCCAGACTCTACTAAAACATGCTCCCCGGTACTGGGACACGCTGCCCGGTACTGGGGGGTAGTTCTTCTGTAGATAGTGTAATGTTAGAAGTCTCACCAGCCCTCTTACAGCCAAAATACAAACAGAGGCAAGAGAAGTCCTACATAAGAGTTTTATGTTCCATTTAATATGGCCACTGTGCATGTCTGTTCTTACAGGCACCACAACCCCCAAAAAAGTAAAAAGTATGTAAAATTGAATAAACGTGCATTAAAACGAATAGTGGGGTATAAAAAGTAACTGCCTTAAGATGACTGAATTCAAAATAAAGAACAAATCCAATTAAAGTACGTTACTAAACAGAATAAGTTAAAAGCAAAGAATGCCTTGCTAGAAAGACAGAGCAAGGGTTAAAAGAAAATCCCACAGTGTAGCAAGAGGGGGAAAAAAGGAAAGGAACATAAAAATAAAACTCTCCAGTCTCGTATATGTGCTGCCCAAACAAGCACCCAATAGTAGCAGGTGCAATTCAGGATCCGGCACCACAGAGAAAGAGAAATGTGGCTGCCAGATGAAGAAACAGGGATGTACTCACTGGACCTGTGCACTCTGTGATAGAGAGTCTATTCTCTTCAGTCGTCATAATCCTATACAGCAAGCAAATAAGCTGCTCAGATAAAGCAATGATGAGAAGGCTGATTCTACAAGCCATCTGCCACCAGATCCAGGCCCCTGAAGTTCAAACCCACAATGGATGCCAGAGACAGTAATATACCTAATGGGTGATAACACAGTCTCATCATCAGAATAAAACAAAAATGAAGGCTAGCTAAGAGAGAAGCTTTACTCCTCTTCCAGTAGATGGAAGGCACCTTTAAAGCGGATCAGGAGGGAGGCTCTGCATCTGAGAGCCTTTTAGTCACGTGCCCTGCTGTCATGCAGAAGGAGACTTTACCCCATGGTTCCTGTGCTCCTCACAGAGTGTAAGAAATAGATATTTACTAAAAAAGGGAAATAAATGCAGAATTCTGGTACTCACAGGGCAAATTAAAGTAGACAGAAAAGATGTGCATGCAGCAATGAGCACTCAGAAGAGAAAATAACCTGCTCTTTT
Source organism: Rhinophrynus dorsalis (assembly GCA_037306005.1). NCBI lineage: Eukaryota > Metazoa > Chordata > Amphibia > Anura > Rhinophrynidae > Rhinophrynus > Rhinophrynus dorsalis. The sequence goes on from CM074721.1 coordinate 256,354,361, forward strand.
CCTCTGTGATATAGGAGAAATGGGAAAGCAAAGGAAATAGTAAAATGTTCTGGTTGCTCTACCTTTGTAATTTTATTTAGATTGTGTTATAGCTGCATTACTACTTCTTGGCAGTTCTCAAAGATCTGCAGTTAATTACAAACAGTCTAACTTATTGGTATTGGCTATATAATTACACAGTCTGATTGGTCTGATTTCTAGAAGTGGCAATACAATTTCTCATTAGTATTTTTAGTGGAGATATTGTAAGCCAGAAAGTGCCCCGGCAACAGTTTAGATGGAGAACAGATTGAATAACAGAGTATAAATTATTTTTTTAATTCACACATTCTTATTAGCTTTTTTAGTTCACTAATAAAGGTTACATTTTACAATTTATTTTGTTTCCCAATTCTCCTGTATCAGGGAGGGAATGCAGAGATGCTTTTCTCTTTCTGAGTGCTCATTACTACAAGCATACCATTCTTATCTCTTTTCTCTAAAAGCTATGTGCTAATGTAAGTTGCATGTTCTAATGTAAATACTATGTTCTAATCTAAGTAATATGAAGTAATGAATAGAGTAGGTATGTCTTACTGTAAGTACTACACCCAAATACATATATAGTATGTCCAAATGTAAGTAGTATTTCCCAACATGAATAGTACATTCTTACTTAATTACTATAACCAAATTTAAATATTTAGGTACCATGTACCTAATATAAATACCAAGTTTTTCCTTATGCACATATTAATTATAATGAAAATACGTATGCCCTAATGAAAACTGTAAGAATGTCATAATGCATAATGTAGGTATATCCTATTATAAATAATGGGTATGTCTTAATGTAAATAGTAATTAAATCCTAATGTAAGTATTATGTCCTAATGTAAATAGTAGGTATGCCCTAATGTAAGACGTATGACCTAATTTAAGTATGTACTAATGTAAATAGTAGCTTTATCCTAATGTAAAAAACAAGTATACCCTAATGTAAATATTAAGTATTTCAAAATATAAGTGTTTCCTAATGTAAATAGCAAGTCTTAACCCCTTAACGACCCTTGGCGGTCATAGTACGTCATGGGTCGATCTGAGTTAACGACCCATGATGTACTATGACCATCATGGAATTCCGGGCTCCCCCCGCAGCCGCACGCCGTTCGGGGGGTCCGGAATCTAAATGAAAAAAAAAAAGATCTGTGGTCCTTTAGTGACCTCCGCGTACCTGTGCAGCCGGTCATTAAGGGGTTAATGTAAGAATAATATCATAATGTAAACAAGTAAATAGGCACAGTAGAAGTGATACCATTATTGGCTAACTAAGTGGATCTAGGATGCAATCCCTCAAGACATGTTAGGTCTCTTCCTCAGGCACATTTAGAACGAAGGCTGAATACAAAATACACAACAGGACACATAACCATGCAAATTGTTTCCACATTCAAATTCTACTGAAAAAATTGTATCTCCTTTACCAGTAAAACTCTCCCTAGGCTCCAGTAGAGTACTCTCTCTGCAGCTGACCAAGTGGCAGAAAGAACCATTCAGCTTGTGATATGTGAATAGTTCCAGCAAAAGATGGATAAATCCATGTACTAACATGGAGTGATATAAGAATTTTACTTTCAATGGAATTTGCATGGGTATATGGCCTGTTGTGTATTTTGCATTCAGCCTTCATTCTAAGTGTTATGAAGAGGAGACCTAAAGTGTCTTGAGTGATTGCATCCTAGAGCCACTAAGCCAATATACCTACAAAACATATACAGAGGACAGTTTCTAATCGAAATGAACACTCTAAATAATCTAGTATTAATAACACAATGGGTTATAGCCAATTAAATACCAATGGTTAAAAAAAACATAATTAAAAAAAAAAAAATATATATATATATATATATATATATATATATATATATATGAAGTTATTCCAAAGAATATATATGATTTTATTGAAAAGTTGGCAACATGTTTAAAATATGATCATACAATTACATAAATATAATAAGAAACTGATCTCTATTAAAGAGATAATTTTAATCTTATATATAGCAAAATTAAGTAATAGGAAAAATAAAACTGATCACAAGTAATGTTGATATATAAAATATTGATATATATATAAAATATATATAAATATATATTTCTCTACACAACACAGGTATCTATACAATATTAAATACCAGTGATCATACAGTGCAAAAAATTTTATAAAAACACTCAACAATAAAATATAAATATAAAGACTTATATAAGCCTGTTATAGTCAGTCATATGCTAAATTGTTCCTGGCCAGGAATCCTTCAGACTTCAGCAAAGCTGAAGGAATGCCAGAGTCTGAAGGATTCCTGGCCAGGAACTTGTGATCAATTTTTCCTATTACTTAATTTTGCTTTATATAAGATTAAAATTGTCTCTTTAAGAGATCAGTTGATTATTATATTCATGTATTCGCATGATCATGTTTTAAACATGTTGCCAACTTTTCAGTAAAATTATATATATTCTTTGGAATAACTTCCTTTTGTATTAGTATGCTCTTGTAGAGGGTATATTCTGTGAATGCGTATATATAGATTTATTTTTTGAACCATCAGTATTAAATTGGCTATAACCGGTTACGTTAATAATACTAGATTATTTCGAGTGGTCGATTCAAAACTATGTGTCCTCTGTATATGTTTATGTAGGGCTTCCTTGGTGGTCCTTGGGTCAGAGCTGACTCCATAATCCCGGTAAAATATTGTGTTATCCTTTAAGAATGGTTGGACTCTGCACTGAGTGACGGCTGCAGGACGGACACCACGGAGGGTTAATTCAGGAGACGGATCCATTTAAAGATATAGGGAATCTATAAAAACAGCACATTCTGTTTCTGTTTTGTTACTTAGCCAATAATGGTATGATTTTTAATCTACTAGTCTCCTGCTTTTTCTGTACCTAACATGGTATCACCTTTTACTTAATGTAAATAGGACATCCTAATGTACTACAACATAACAAAACGTAAGCACGTCCCAATATAGATAGTAAGTACCCTAGTGTAACATATATAGGAACATAAATAGTAGTAACATAGTAAATAAGGTTGGAAAAAGACACAACTCTATCAAGTTCAACCTTTGCTGCATAATCCAGTGAAATGAGAATTATATAAGCTTTCCTTCTGCCAAATAAGTTACTTTTTAGCTGAACTTACGGTTTTGCCTACTAATACACAGTGTAACCCCGTATGTTCCCTCTTGAAATCTAATCTGCTCTTGAATGTAACCAGTGTATCTACCATAACTCCATCCTTGGGCAAGGAATTCCATAGTTTAACAGACCTTATTGTAAAAAAAAAACTTCCTCTGCTGAAGTTGAAACCTCCTTTCCTCTAATATCAAGGGGTGGACCCTGATTATTTCAGGCCTTGAAATGAAACGCTCACTAGAGAGATCCTTGGTATTGACCATGCATATACTTGTACATTGTGATAAGATCTCCTCCTGTATGTAGTATTTCCTAATGTAAAAAGTATTCCTTAATGTAAATAGTGTATCCTATTGTAAGTAGCATGTCGTAATGTACATAGTATGCCCTAATGTAAATAGTAAGAATGTTCTAATGTAAGAAGCATGTACTGAGATTGTAATGCATTTGTAATACTTGATACTGAATAAGAGATACGTAGACTAAGGAAGGTATAACAGCATACAAAATCATTTTGACATATCATTTTTCCTATATTGGGAATCACCTAAAACATTTTAGGCCACATAATAGAAATATACTAACCAAGAACCTTTAACTCTGCATTTGCATATATTGTTCCATAAGTGTTTTCTGCTATACACTGATACATTCCAGCATCCTCCAAAGTTAACCCACGTATTTTTAGTTCACCCTTTCCATACTAAAATACAAAAGAAAGAAGAAGAATGAATGAAATGAAACATTTATTTTGCAGAAGTATAAAAAAAACAATTAATTAACATGTATGATGATGAGACTAAACTAGAACATTTTAGATGTAGAATTCTATTTTAGATATAAAATTGTGTTTTCTGCTACAACACATACACTTGTCACTTAACCTGAAAACTGAACGGTTTAAAGAGGTAGTAGTCCTATAACATTTTTTATTTAAAAAATGCTTTGTTCCTTTGAAGGAGCAGTGCATCCAAAATGGTGAAAAATAACTTTCTTAATAAATACAGAATTAGGAAGAGTATCCTTGCCCATTCCTCAATGGCCTAATACACCTTAAAATGTACAGCTGGCTTCCAGCACAATCTGAAATTCTCCATTAAACTAAGTTAATATGGTTCTCTCTTCCTTCTGGAAGAGAGATTAATGAAATTCAGTCCCAGTGCAGCAGATGTAAGTAGAAGCGTGAGCCGAGAGGACTGATGAGATCTGATCAGCTGATGAAACTAAGAGCAAAGAATCTTCCTGTTGCTACAGCAACACAAACTTACTATACTATGTTTTATATTCTTATGTGAATAAAATATGTCAGGTCTAAAATAAAAACACAGATCTAATAAATGTATTCCTTTAACCTTTAAGTACTAGAGCAATGTGCAATTAACTGCTTTGGAATGCGCTGCACAGCCCTTTGGTCTTTAAAGTGTTAAAGGATAGTAATGTTTCAAAATAAAAGCAGCTCCAATTAATCTTCATAGTATTTGAGCCATGGAGAGTGCTATTTCAATACTGTCAGAGTTATATTTGTAATTGAATGAAAAAGTATCCCCCTCCAGCCCCTTTTACCTAGTGTAAGCCACCTCACCTCAGATGTGGAATCTGGTCCTGGGACCAGACAGCTCACAACAAGGGACAATCTTCTTGACAGGTTTTTCCCTTATCCTAATTGAACATTGTCCGTCTCTGCAAGCCATCTGGACGCTCCCTGCTGCTCTGAGGTGAGCAGTGTTCCATCAGTAAAAGGGGTGGGAGGGGGGTACTTTATCATTCAATTACTCTTGAACTACAACTCTGACCATATTGAAATAACACTCTCAATGGCCCAAATCCTATGAAAATTAATTGGAGCTGCTTTTATTTTGAAACATTACTATCCCTTTAACATGCTATTATACTTATCTCAATTTTGTTCAAGGAGGCACTCTCCCTTTAAATGTATGAAATTGCCATTTTGCATAGTTTAATACATAGGTCAATTCAAAATAGTACTACAATAGTCTCTCATTCTAATCAAGGAATGATCTATATTATTTTTCCTCTTACCGAAGCGCCATTTTTTAGCCAACGAATGGTAGGGAGAGGCTTGCCTTTAGCAATACAAGCCCAGTTCAGATCACTGCCTATATCTCTTTCCGTGTCATTGATATGTTCTACCCATTCCGGCTGGGCTGTGAAGCAAAACATAGCAATTACAGAACAAACATATATAGTGCATATATATATAGTACATACACATTAGATTGTACATAAGTATGTTAATACAATTATTAGGGTTTTTGCACACAAAAAAAAGAGGAAGAATTCTGGAGCAAACCAACTGCATCAAAGAGACAAATATTTCAAATCTCCAGTTTGATTTAAGTCGGGAATGTAACCCTCTGATTGATAAAGAGGTCTCCAATGCATTGAAAAGCAATCCACAGGAGACCTCTCTAGCACTCAAGGGGTTACAAAACGTATTTAAAGCAATAGATAGTTTTATATGTGCCCAATAGCATAGTTGTCTTGCTCCAGAATGCTTCCTCTTTTGTTTTGTCCATAAAGCCCTTAATATTTAACATTAATGGTGTCATGGCAGCTTTAAATCAGAGCTTCCTACAATTTGAAAGGACGAATCATTAAAATACCCAACTCTTAGAATCCATTTTCCATCAGAAAAAAATTACAAAATAGAATTATTCATTAAAGCCTTGGATTAAATTATTCACATGAAGAAATGGCAGTATAGGGTCATTTCATTCTAGATAGTATAAAATGGAATTATATAATAATTTGCATGTGTTAAAAGTGCTTAGGGACTTTGCATAAGACAAAACGATTTATTTTTTCATGATCTTCTGTGGTAATGCCATACTCGATTACATTATTAATTAGCTCATTTTATCATTTCCTAACAGGCTTGTTGTTGAAAAATCTCTTCACGCTCCAAACATGTAAAAGGAATTTAATCCGGAAAATGGTATACCTCAAAGGAAAATATTTGCTGTTTTTTATTTATTGAATACTAGTTACAAAGCCCGTATACACGGGCTGATGGCTCACAGCCTGTCTGTGTTCCCGGCTCCGGGGCAGCAGCAGAGGCGAGGGTGACAGTTTGTCACCCAGCCGCCTCCGCTGCTGCCCCGAAGCTGGGAGCGCAGACAGGCTGTCAGCCTTCTGGAACTCTCCACACCGGATCAGCCCGTTCTGTGAGTCCCTACTGCGCATGTTCGGTTAAGCACACAGTGAGCGACGCATTCTAGGACTTTATGTTATAGGATAAATTGAAAGTCATACTGATCGGGGCAAACCCAGGATTTGCAGAGAGGGTTTTCCAGAATGTAGGGGAATTCAATTTAAGCAGAGTTTTATTCTTTGACTTCTTCAGATTAACTCTTTAAATGCTAAGGATTATCCAACTCATTGCTTCACAATGCCTTTGGATACCTCTGTGGCACTCAAAGGGTTAAAGGAATAATAATGTCTGCTTATACGTTGCTGCTATATTGTAAATTTTAAAAAATAAAGTATCTTGGGCAAGTCCCATCTCTCAGTCCTTTATGGTTTGAGAGAAATAACATTTTACAATTTCCCCCTCTCTCCCCTTTGCCTGATGTCAGCTGTGAAGCTGACAGAAGGTGATCCGTGTCCCCCAACTTGAAGCGGCTCTTCAGCAGAGCCGAAATAGAGATATTTAAAAAGAACTACTTTATCAGAACGGTTCCAGTGAAGTAGTACTTTTTAAATATCGCTATTTTGGCTCTGCTGAAGAGCCGTCAGCTGGTCCCAGGACCGGGATCTCCTGCTGTCAGTAAAGCGTTGACATCAAGAGAAGGGGGCGGGGCTTTAGCTGTGAATATCTCTCAAACCATAAAGGTTTTAGAGATGGGACTTGATCAAGATACTTTTTTTTTTTTTTTTTTTTTTAAATCTACAAAATAGCAGCAACTTCAAAGTGGGCATTACTAACCTTTTAGGTATACATAATTAAATTATTCACATGTCCAGAAAAGCACCTCCCTTCAGTTTATTAGGCTGCTAAAGCCAGTGTCCACCAGAGGGATGGGAAAATTTTGATAAAGAGAAATAATCATGCAAATTCTTTCAAGATGGAAGCTCCTACTGGGGTAGGGTGATACATTCTCTTTAAATAAAATGGTGCATCATAAAAAAAAAGCCCAAACATTATGTAAAGTCAAATTTTCATTTTGAATTAAAAAGCAAAACTGTTTTTAAAGTGATAGGTCCACTTTAACAAGTTTAGTTGCGTTGAATACCATAGTGTATGGGAGTTAAAATATTAGAAAAGTGTTTTAATTAAAATATACATCTAGCACCTTTTTCAAGTACATGATTGTAAATGTCAATAATAGAAACAGGAGAGCCCCTACACCAAAACCCCTACACCAAAGAGCATTTTTCAACCAATGGCACTACACCTGTTTGTTAATAACAAAGCAGCATCACAACTGCCAATGTGCTATGCACCCCTCTTGTTCTTAAAGGGAAATAGTAAATTATAATAGTGTCACTTAAAATTAGACATGCCAAATTTGTATGAAATATGTCTACTACAGCCTTGTAAAGCTCTGTGAACACTTATGATGCTACATAAACATATTCATGCTTTTATTCATGAGAATGTCCATCACAGGAATGAAATATTGTTGCGAAACTATGTTGGAGTGCGTAATTAAACTACCAGAATCATTGAATTTGATGGCAGCTAGGAAACCAATTGGTCCATGTAGTCTGCCCACTTCCATTTCTAGTCCGCAGATATTTGTCCAGGGAGGAAAGTCAAAGCCATAATATGACCCCTAGGCCAGCCTGCCCTGTCTCTATGATTATACGAAGGGGGCAAGTGTGTAGGGGGAACGGATGCCCAATCATGCCCTCCTCTCCAGATGCCCAAGGCTAGAGGGGTCTCCAACACATTGATAGGTATGGTTTGGGGTTAAAAGTCCCGTTTAAGTCAATGGGAATTTGGGGAATTTTTATTTCTCCCCTTTGATGCTGCTGGTTTAACTTAGAATTATTCAGCTGTTCTTTTGGAGCTATTTTTTTAAAATTAAGACTTGGAGTTAATAATGTCATTTTCTTGAACATATGATTTATATAGGTTATGCCTGACCATGCCAACTTTTAACCCTTTCAGTGCCAGAGGGGTACGCAATGCATTGCAAATCCGTCTGGCACTGAAAGGGTTAAGAACGTTTCACTAGAATTGTCTTTCCTGGTTTTAACCAGTAAAAAAAACAACAGCACTGTGTCTCTCTCTTTGGAATGTTGTAATTTTCACGACAATAACAATGTCCTTTACGACTAGTTTCCCTTTTTACCTCAGGGCCCTTATTATAAACACAGGTCTATCCCAACGTTCTTAACACTTCAAGGACCAGAGTGGCGTGCAGAGCACTGCAAATAAATAAAGGATTAAGCACATATATTTCATTTCATGCCAACTGTGTTTCCAGTCAGTCAATGCACTTCATTTTAGTATACACCTATTTGGAGAAGATAAATACCTACCCATCACATAAACATATGCTTGATGTGAATCCTTCCCCTTAATGTTCTCAGCTGCACATTCATATGTTCCTTCATCTTCAGGCTGAATATTGAAGATATGAAGGACTGCACCTGACATGCTTATCTCTGCAGAGGCTGGCATTGCCTCCCCAATCTTTTGCCATTTGATCACTGGAACAGGACTAGAAGTGGATTTAGAATAAAGAATTATGTTATCTGTGTTGGGGAACATAACATTTTATTTTCCCCAATAGCATAAGGGCCACATTCTGTTAGCAAAGACGCACAATTTTGGGGTAAAAGAACTGAACAATATGACTTTAACCCCTTAGAAAGCAATGCATTGGTGACCTCTTTAGCATTCAGAAAGTTAAAATCCCCATTTAAGCCTAAGTCATTTCCATTTCTCCCCTGTGGTGCAGATGGTTTACTCCAGAATTCCCCCAGGTTACATTAGTGAATATGGCCCTTACAGTTTTACATATAAAAACAAGGTGGAAAATTCTGGGACAAGCCACCTGTAATGTAGGGGACAAATAACATTCCCATTGACGTCAGTAGGACTTTTATCCACTTGAATGATAGAGATCTCCAACATACTGCTTTAGATTGAGATAGAGACCACTCTAGAATTCAGTGGATTAAATCCCATTGAACCCTTCGAGTGCCAGAGGGATATACGAAATACATTGCTTTGCAGTGCGTTGCATAACCCTTTGGCATTCAAAGGGTTAAATCATGGAAATTCAGGGAGCTTTCCCCTATGATGTGCTTGGTTTGCTCCACAATTGTTCCACTTGTTATAATAATAGAGAATAATTTGAATTATTTATCTTTTTGCATTTAGCCTTGAAACACTTGACTCTTTCAGATAAACATAAAATTTCAGACATTCAGAAGGCAATTAAAGGGTTAGTAATGTCTAAAATTTTTTTTTTGCATTTAGAAGAGCTTAAAAAGCTGAGCTAAATGCAAAAAACCGTATCTCTCAAACCGCTATAGTTTAAGAGATACGGGCGTTTAAAGTTTGATTTCTCCTACTGACAGCGGTCGACACGGAGGCGCTTGAGAAGTGCCGGGATCTCGTTACTAACAAGGAATCCCTTCATTGGAATGGTCTAAAAGGTGTGCGTGAACACTAGGCACACGTTTTAGACCATTCCAATGAAGGGATTCCTTGTTAGTAACGAGCTCCCGGCACTTCTCAAGCACCTCCGGGCACACCTTTTAGACCATTCCAATGAAGGGATTCCTTGTTAGTAACGAGATCCCGGCACTTCTCAAGCGCCTCCGTGTCGACCGACACGGATCTCCTGCTGACAGCTTTACAGCTGTCAGTAGGAGAAATCAAACTTAAAACGCCTGTATCTCTTAAACAATAGCGGTTTGAGAGATACGTTTTTTTTGCATTTAGCTCAGCTTTTTAAGCTCTTCTAAATGCAAAAAAACTTTTTTTAGACATTACTAACACTTTAACCCTTTAAGGACCAGAAGGGGTGCCCAGTGTGTTGCAGGTCTGTGGTCCTTAAGGGGTTAAATGGCCGACTGCAACCTGATACTGATGTACTAAAGAGAAGTGGAGCAAATCTAGATCACAACTGCACATAGGGTACAACATTAACGTGAGTTTTATACTGCAGAGCAATGTGAAACAATTATATACACATCACAGAGTTCAATCACCTAAAAGAGGGACACCAGGGAGCGAATGAGGGACATAGGGATTTTCTCCTCAGAGCGAGAGTGCCCCCTGAAAAGGGACATTAAGGAGGTATCAAAGAACGTTCCTACCTTTTATCCAGTCCCTATTAAAAATGAACCGAGTACAAATTTATAAAAAGTTGTGTTTTTTTCAAATTTTTATTTCTATCAAATGAAATGGTGGGTTATCCATATAAATGCAGCTTCATACTAAAGCCCTACTTATGCTTAAAAAATGGTATACAATTGCTGTGGGTGGGCTAAATGAATTAGAGGAAAAACCAGGTTGAACAAAGGCAAACTAAAATGGGCCAAATTGCTTTTGTCCTGTAGAGTCAAATAGCCCTAGTCACTAATGGGTTAACTCCTTAAGGACTACGCACACTTTTTTTTGTTTTTTTTCCCCAGCATGGTAGGTGATCACAGCTCGCCATGTAGGCACACTGCGATTATGAAATTACATGATGTGCCAGTACCGTCACTGGTCCTTAACGCCTGGACTGTTGTGACGGTCCTGATAAGTCATTGGTCTTTAAGGGGTTAAGGACAGGTTTGGGAAACACTGGTCTATGGGAACAACATACCCACACTGGGTAAACATACAGTAGCATAGTAATATATCTGATGAGGCTGAATAAAAAAAAATGAATCCCCAAGTGGATAATAAAAAAAACCCCTCCTGACTCCAGAAAATTTTTGCCTATAACATATATTACGCACCTTTCAAGTGGAAAGTTCTTCATACACTCATTTTCTTTCATATGACCTGGAGTAGCATACTCAAGTGTGCAATACACCAGGAAAGGAACTGGATGACCGATAAATATCTGAATAAATATGTCTGTGGGCAGTCAAATAGCAGCGGAGAGCATATAATCTAGTACACTGCATTATCCTCTACTTAGTAAACTGGTTCACTTTCGAAAGTTCACACGCAAAAGAGTGTGCGACCATTTGACAATTTCACCAAGTCGCGTGTATAAAAATGGCGACATGAGAATCTCACAGTGAATTAAGACACGAGATTGCCATGTCTCCTAGTGAATAGTCACCTAGAATGCTTATACAGCCACTTCACCTCCCAGCCACTGTATTCTGTGCCCCCAGCGAGTGGATGAGTTAATTTACTGGTCACCTAGAATGCTTATACAGCCGCTTCACCTCGCACAGATATACTAGATTCTGGGCAGTCATCACACACACACACTGTGGTCCTTAACCCCTTGAGTGCCAGAAGGGCACGCAACGCTTTGAAAAGCAATGTTTACCTCTCTGGCACTTAAAGGGTTAATGCTCTTAATGCGGTGTGTATGACTGCCCAGAATCTAGTATATCCCTGCGAGGTGAAGTGGCTGTATAAGCATTCTAGGCGACCAGTAAATTAATATATATATGTATGTGTGTGTGTGTTCCTCATGGTGACTTAACCCTTTGAGTGCCAGAGGAGTACACAACAAATTGCTTTGCAATGCCTTGCATACCCCTCTGGCACTCAAAGGGTTAATGTGCCCCAGAACTGATTAAATGTGATAGTCTCAGTGAGCAGACTCAATATCAGAGTATGAATTGAATTTACATATTCTATTTTAATTATGGATGTCATAATTGTCTTATTTTACCATATCTGATATATTCTTGTAGGAGACTGTTTTCAAACTTTTACGATCACTACATTTTAGGATTTCACAGAATTATTTTATGAAGGGATTTATGTGCAGTTTTCAGCAATATTTACTATGCACAATTAAGAATTTAAAGTAATACTTACTTCCCCAAAGCAAAGCATTCCAAAGTCACATTCTGTTCTTTCAGTGCACTTACTTCCTTGAACTTAAGTGCAATATCGGCTGGATATCGTTTAACCGCTTAAAACAAAACAATCATTTCAGTATAATTATGGTAGACGGTATAAAATATCACTAGTATAAGTATTGCGATAAAAGAGGAAAACAAAACTATTGATACCACTTGAAAACAACATAGAGAGTGATGTAGGCCAAGATTATTTTGCATCCAATATGTGTTATCTCTAGTTTTATATAATAGGTTCCCACTGAAGTCTATGGAGAAATGTGTAGACAAAACCATGGAAAAAGTTATCAACTGCAATGGAATCCAGGCTTTAAAAAGAAGAACTGGAACAATTCATGAGCAAACCATAGGTGACAAATAATTTACATTGATCTAAATGGGGCTTTTAACCACTTGGATGCTAAAGGTATTGCTTCACCTTCATGGAGTTAAATGCTTCATTGAAATCAAAAGGATTTTTTTTTAGGATTTGTCCCTTTTGGTACAGTGGAGTTGTTCCAGTTTTGCTTATTAAATTGGTGTTTTATATAAGACGTGTGTACGCTCAAACCAGGCTTTCTTCAGTGTTAAATACAAAGCAGAAAATTGCAAGGCTATGTATTTTATTATATGCATTGTTATAGCAAGGTATCATTCTGATCTTACTCCTTTAGATGCAAAAGAGATTCTCAATGCATTTCTTCGAAATGTGTTGTAGACTGTTTTTAGCCTCTAAAGGATAGAGAAATACAAAAATTGCCATCTGGTTCAATATCAACATATCTGATTTACGTGGGCAATTAAATTTGTAGATAACTGACCACTTTTATGAATGATTCTTGTGTCATAGTGGTTAATTTTCACTGTTGTAGGGCCAGATTCTATTGCAGGTGATAAATGTTAACACCTGTTTTATCAAACATTTTCCTATTGAAGTCTATGGGGAAAACTGGAGATAAAAGAAGTGATAAAATTAGCACTTCTAATAGAATCCAGGCCGTAGCCTCCAGTGGCAGGCATTTTTATGATGTACAGATCAAGGGTTGGATTCTATTGCAGGTGCTAAATGTTAATTCCCATTTTATAAGATAGTAACATAGTAACATAAAAGGAGTGGTACAATTAGCAACTGCAATGGAATCCAGCCCCAACATTTTTTACTGAGATAGTAAGCAACTTCCACCTCAGTGATCCTTAGAGGTTGAATCTGAAGCAAATAAACTGCACCACAGTAATGGAACCTTTAATCCAGGGAATGCTTGGGAGGTTTCCAAAGCAAAACAAAACATAGCAAGGCCAATTTTTATTTGTGCCCTGTGGTGCAATTAATTCACCTCAAAGTTACCATAGTTATTCTTGGCAGATACAATATTAATAAAAAAAATAAAAAATAAAAAAACAAGGATACTCCAACTGTGTCATTCAAAAGTTATTTCCATTCAAATTGTTGGGGTCGTTTTGCATGAAAAGTGCTCTCTAGTGTCCAGAATGATCACGTGGTGTTTTGACAGCTATTCTATTGCATTGTATGGGAGAAGATGCCAACTGCAGTTCTCCATAGATTGTGTTAGTAACAGTTTTACCTGTTTGTTAAAGTGTGAACTGTTATAACTTTTGAATAAAACAACTTGCAGCACTGGGGGTGCCCTTGCTTTATTAGCAGACAAAATCCAGCAATGTATACTTTAATATACTAGCGAAACAAGTGGCAAGTTTGGCCTCCAGCAGAACTAATCAGCATACTGCATAGGTAATTAGAGTAAAATGCCACACTGTGACACCAAATTATAAAGGTTCATTTCTAAAAAAATTGTTTATTTTACAGAAGCTGTTTAATGTAAAATATACACATGTAATCTTTTGTAAAACAAATTAAACTTGTCTTAGGGTGGCAGTTCCACTTTAAAGGTCAGAGGGGTTGCAACACTTTGTTTCATAAAGAGTTGTGCCCCACTCTGGTTAACAACTGGTTAACCCCTTAAATAGATAGAAATATTTAAGTAAAAAAAATATATGTTGTAGGGTTTATTCTTCTGAGTAAAACAAGGTTACCCATACTGCTGACAGGTGTTTTATTACAGCTCAAACTTTTTCCTTTTAGGTGCAGTATCACAGTGACCTGACACTGTACAGTGGCGCTGTTGTTACACCATCCTCTGGACAGCTCTGGTCAGTTGACCATAAATCTCCACAGGATGGTATAGCAACATCGCCACTGTACAATTTCAGGCCACTGAGATACTGCACCTGAAACAATCAAGTTTGCGCTCTAAATATGTTTAAATAAAATACTTCTCAGCATTGGAAGTACCCTTGTTTTACTCAGGGGGATAAACACTACAACATATTTTTTTTACATTTAAAGTATTAATATCCCTTTAAGGATCAGAGAGGTGTGCAATGGTCCTCAAGGGTTAAAGGGGAACTTTCACATATTAAAGAGTTTTAGCCATGTGCTTCAGTTATTAAAATAGTATTAGGATTGGTGTGTGTTTTTTTACTTACGTACTTCCTAAGATATACACATTTCATTACTGGCATTTCCACATACTATGGCACATTGAACTATGGCACATTGAATCTTCGGCACAGCTCTGCAGGACTTCCCAGTGCTGTAATTCTCCTCCACCTACCTCCCACATGTCCCAGGGAGAGTGTTCACGCTTCCCATCATAGTGGTGTGAGTCGTGTCTATCATTACAGGAAGCTCCGTTTAGCATTATACTGAGGTGTGAGGAGAATTACAGCACTGGGAAGTCCTGTAGAGCTGTGCCAAAGATTCAGTGTGCCTCAGAATGCAGAAGTGCCAATAATGAAATGCGTGTATCTTAGGAAGTAGGTAAGTAATATAAAAAAACACACTCCAATCAAAGTAGTATTTTAATAACTGAAGCACATGGCTAAAACTCTTTAAAATGTGAAAGTTCCCCTTTAAGATATAATGATACACTGCTATGTTTATACTGTCTGTGAATTTTGCTGTTTAATAAAACATTGACACTATCCTATATAATAATTCACTAAAACGTGTGTAACGACAAAGTCATGCGTAGTAGAGACTGCCCGCGGCGAGGCGGAGCATCCAGCTCTGTATCAGCCGCGGCGCGGGCAGTCTCTACTACGCATGACTGCCCCACGACCGGCTGGCAGTGGCACTGTGGCCCATATAACGGGCTCTTCAACTAGTTATAGATATTTCTACTTACTTTCTGCTTGCGGAAGAAGTGGAATGAATTTGCTGAAAACACTTTTCGTAATTGAAGGGCTGGAGACAAAACAAGAGTAATTCCCTCTGTCAGACTGTTCCACTTTAGCAATATACAGATTTCCAGTAGTTTGTGCAACGAATCTCCGTTTATCCATACTAATGAAGGAGGGGAAATCATTTAAAAGCCAGCGATAACTGAGGTCATCTAAGTGGAGAGAAAAAAGATAGCAGTGAAGATCAGTCATACTAAGCCATGTTATTTTCCTATACCTCTCTCTCCGTAAGTGACAGAAATGCCTCAGATGCAGACATCTCATGCACCCAAGGGGTTAAAACACATGAATGTCTTATTAGTTTTTGCTTCACAGTGAAGCTGATGTATTAGAAGATCTCAAATAATGCTGTAGTGAATAATCTGTAAAATAGGGGACAAAGACACATTCCCCAAATCTCTACTGATTTTATTTTAACCCCTTGAATGTTAGAGAGGTCTCCTATACGCAACATACTGGAGATCTCTTGAACATTCAAGGGATTAAATGTTCCATTTAAATCAATGGGAGTGTTTATTTGTCCCCCACAGTATGAATGCTTTGCTTCAAAATTAGTCCAGTCCACCTTAGTTCATTAGCCTCAGTATACAAGCACCTAAAATCAGGACATTACTAGGTAAGCAGATTTTTGGTTCCTAAAATGCTATATTAATTGGACACCAAAGCAAGAATGGAATAAGAATAATTTTAGAATATTACTCATAAAATACATCTGTGATTCTCAAACTTATCCTCAAAGTTATCTTCAAGTACGGGGCTAATTGTCTTCTCTGGTTTTAGCATAGGTGAGTGAAACAAAATGGCCGAGCCCCTGATCACCACAGCACATCTGTGCTCAGACAGGAAAATCCTTCAGTCATGGCCCATAGGCAGCAGAAAGGGCTGTGCCACCAGGGTCATGGCCCTAACAACT
Source organism: Rhinophrynus dorsalis (assembly GCA_037306005.1). NCBI lineage: Eukaryota > Metazoa > Chordata > Amphibia > Anura > Rhinophrynidae > Rhinophrynus > Rhinophrynus dorsalis. The sequence continues at coordinate 256,370,715 of CM074721.1, forward strand.
TTATGGCCCACATAGAACCAATACTGCCATTAATACAGGCATATGCAACCTGCAGTCTCCAGCCACTGATGGAGCAGCACTACCATCACACTAAGACAACGAACGGCCAGCTTAAGGCCTGTAGCTTTCCCACCCCTGTTTTAAGCTGTTGAGTGATTTTTAATAATAGTCAAAGGCAAAAGATTTTCGTTAAAGCCAATGTTAATGTTTTCACTCAAACAAAAGATAGGAAACTCAGCGTTATTTATGTATTTTGAGGAACAAAATATATGAAAAGTAACAAGGCAAGTGTAAACTAAGTAAGAAATTGGTAGAAAGCTTGGTTGCTCACTGTCACTGATTTTTACATTGTACACTCTCCTCTGGAGCTCAACATTTTAATCAGCTTACAGAAATGAACAGTATAAATAAAAATTCTAAAATAGTACTATGTGAAGTTAGGAATGTTGTCATTTCAACCATACTGGCCCAATAAAATACACACTACTAACATACCACCCATTCCATCTCTCTACTTTCACTTATGGGTAAAGGGTGGTACCGTGTTAGCCATAGAAAATACAGATTAGTAGAGTAAAAATGATACCTTTACTGGCTTGCATCCGAAAGCTTGCATCCAAAGCCACTCAGTTAGCCAATAAAGGTATAATTTTTACTCTACTAGTCTCCTGCTTTCACTTAATTACCTGTGTATAGGTTGTGTGCTAATTTTTCCCACCCAATTTACCTAATGTCTGCCATAGTACTTTCATTCTTTTTCTTTCAATAGTACACAGAGATTGTTCTATACACAAAATAACCATATCACCCCTATCATTTATGTTAATGCTTTATTAGATGGGGTGGCTTGGGTAAATAGATTTTCAAGTCACTGAATGAATTTTACCCTTCTTTGACTGAGGGTTTCATCCTTTTTATCGGCAGGTAGAAACTCTGGATTCCCAGTATGACTTTCAACCCTTAAGATGTTAGTATAGGTTTCAACTTCAAAAATTCCAAATCAAAAGTGAAGGACAAATTTTCCACAGTAAAAAAGCCAAGCTCCTTCAATTGATATCTTTATTCACTTGAAGACAGTATAACAGATTAAAGATAGAGAAATCCAAGCCCGCCTGCACTATTAACGCATTTGAAATATTTACGGAGCTTCAACCAGCTTTTGAAGAAGTCCCAGAGGCCAAAAATGTCTGATACCTAACAATTTTGTAAAACTGAAAGCTCTTAAAACATTCTTCAAACGGAAAATGTGTAATGCAGCAGAGTAAAACAGATAGATGTTAAACTAATGTTTCATCCAAATTAAAACAAAAAAAATCATTAGTACTAAAAAACAGAGATGAAAATGACCACAGGGCTACAATAAAACCCACAACTTAGTATCAAAGGGAATTTTCAAGCATTCTGATACAAACATGTAATTTCAGTAAATGAAACTGCATATATAAAAGTTTACATACAACTAGTAATAAATGCTTGCAGTTAGTACCTGGGTAGTGTGGAGGGGGATCACATATCAGCACTGCTCCAATACCTTCTTTTACTTTTACAGCGTAACGTTCTTCCGCAGGGAAAGGATCAAGATCTAATATCAAACAAAATACAATGCATTTGTTTAATGTAGCAATTTTGAAAACAATCCTATATAATAATTCGCTAAAACGTGTGTAACGACACAGTCATGCACAGTAGAGACTGCTGCAGTCATGTGCAGTAGAGACTACCAGTGATGAGGCTGATACGTGGCGTGGGCAGTCTCTACTGCGCATGATTGCCCCTGTGACCGGCTGGCAGTGGCACTGTGGCCCATGTAACAGGCTCTTCAACTAATCTATTTAATACAATGGTGTTCAGACTATGTTCACAAGTAAGACTGCAGTCCATTTTAAAGTATGCAAAGCCGTCTGGGCCAATCTACTTATGGTCGTCCCGTCTAGTGGTTTTCGGCTATATATTACTGGCCCAACATGGGTCAGCCAGTCACTGGAAAACGTACATGGCATTGCATCCTCCAGAATTACCAGTCTGAACAATCTGTTTGCGGCCCATAGCACAGCATGCTGTAACTTGGATGTGCCAAACACAAGTAATAAAATATATAGCAACCCATCAACATCAGTTTAAAGTGCTTTCCATTGACAGTGCTAACCAGAATTATTTTCTCACCAAATCATTTTACAAAAATCATAGCCAATAATGCTAAATTAGAAATAACAAGAATAATAAATATGACACTTTTTGAAATTAGAATACACTGGGCCATATTCAATGTTCCTTCTTAAAGTGAGCGACCCAGCAGTGAAAGAGTTACTCCATTACAGCACTGCATAAACATTCCTCTTTAACGTTTTCAGAGCTGGGTTGATCAACAGTGTTCACTTTATAGGAGACACTGGCCATATTTAGGGAAGAAATACATCAATTGTGGTGCAAACCATCTGCATCATAGAAGATAAATAAAATATCTCATAATTCCTACTGTTTGCTTTGCAATGTGTAGGAAAAACGTCTAGCAGTCGAAGGATTAGGTGCTCAATTTAAATTAATGGGAATTATCATTTGTCCCCTATAAATCAGGGGGACAGAGAGAAGGCAGACATGTTAAATAATTTCTTTTCTTCTGTTTTTACCAAGGAAGACCTAATGGACAAGAATCTGCAAACTACTTTTACAGAACAGTCACAGCAAACATGGGACTGGCTAACACAAGAAAAAGTGTTAAAACAATTGAATGGTGTTAAGGTAGACAAAGCTCCAGGGCCAGATGGTATACACCCACGGGTACTTAAAGAGCTAAGCCAGGCCCTGGCCAGACCGTTATATTTGATTTTCAGGGATTCTTTTATTTCAGGTATGGTGCCCATGGATTGGCGTAAAGCAGATGTGGTGCCCATATTTAAAAAGGGATCAAAGTCACAGCTAGGAAATTACAGACCTGTAAGCTTGACATCTGTGGTAGGGAAGCTGTTTGAAGGGTTGCTAAAGGAATATATTCAAGAATTCTACTGGAACAGGAATATTATTAGCAGGAGTCAACATGGCTTTGTGAAAGACAGGTCTTGTCAAACTAACTTGATCGCATTTTATGAAAAAGTGAGTAATAATATAGATGCGGGAGCGGCGGTTGATGTGATCTAGTTAGACTTTGCCAAGGCATTTGATACGGTTCCACACAAGAGGTTACTGTACAAACTGAATGTAATAGGCCTAGGGGAAAATGTTTGTGTGTGGATTAGAAATTGGCTGAAAGATAGAATGCAAAGAGTGGTAGTAAATGGCAAGTTCTCCAGTTGGATAAACGTGATAAGTGGAGTACCTCAGGGATCTGTCCTGGGTCCTTTTCTTTTTAATTTGTTTATTAATGACCTCCCAGAGGGCATAGGGAGCCATGTATAAGTGTTTGCCGATGACACAAAATTAAGTAAGGTAATAAAGTCTGAACTGGAGGTGTCTTCATTACAAGAGGATTTGGACAAATTGAGTAACTGGGCAGGCAAATGGCAAATGAGATTCAATATAGACAAGTGTAAAGTTATGCATTTTGGGTATAATAATAAAAATGCAACATATAGTTTAAATCGTGTTTCTCTGGGGAAATCTACAAATGAAAAGGATTTGGGAGTAATGGTAGACAATAGACTTAGCAGTAGCACGCAGTGCCAGCTGGCAGCTGCAAAGGCCAATACGATATTGGCATGTATTAAAAGGGGTATTGACTCAAGGGAGGAAGATATTATTATGCCTCTTTACAGGTCCATGGTAAGACCCCACCTAGAATATGCTGTTCAATTCTGGGCGCCCTTTCTGAAAAAGGACATTATGGAACTAGAGAAAGTGCAGAGGAGGGCTACAAAACTAGTAAGGGGAATGGAAAGTTTTAGCTATGAGGAAAGGCTAGAAAAGTTAAACTTGTATACACTAGAGAAACGGCGTCTTAGAGGGGATATGATAACACTATATAAATATGTTCAGGGCCCATACAAAGGGCTCTCCAAAGACCTGTTCATTAACAGAACAGTACATAGGACAAGGGGCCACCCGCTTAGACTTGAGGAAAGGAGATTTAATCTACAACAGCGGAAGGGTTTCTTTACTGTAAGGACAATAAAGGTATGGAATTCACTGCCTGAGGAGGTGGTGCTATCGAATACATTAGACGCCTTTAAAAAGGGCCTGGATACTTATTTAAAAGAACATAACATAGAGTGCTATGTACGTTAGTATTAGGATTAATATTTTACTTAGGGCTTGTTGATCCAGGGAGAAATCTGATTGCCATTTGGAATCAGGAGGGAATTCTCCCCCCACCCCAACCCATTCGGGGCAGAATTTGAAATTGCTGTATTGTTGTGTTTTTTTTGCCTTCTTTTGGATCAACGATGGTAAACAGGAATAGGAAAAGGGTTGAACTAGATGGACGCAAGTCTTTTTTCAACCTAAATTACTATGTTACTATGTATTTGCTACAAAATAGATAGACCATCTTTAGATTCCTGAATATGGTCCATTATATCACAATTGCATTTTAGATCAGGGTTTCACTTCCTCCCTGAATACTTGCCAAGATAAAAAAATGCCCACAGACAATCCCCAGAGAAACTCTTCTTCTAATAAATCCCAAAGGGAACACCATTATTTTCTCAGAATACTGTCTGATGACTGTAAATGCTTGAAGGAAATAGCACATTCCTTAATTGCTGTTCTATAATTTAGCATAGCTTGTACAGGCAGGAAAATAGCAAGTTATTGTAATGTAAAAGTGACATAGCCATTTAAGTAAGAAAACCCAAATTTCACGTTCATAGATCTCATTCATAATCCTGTAATCATTTCTATATTGGGAAAATTCTAATGAATCTTACACTCTGGTTACAGTGCCATTTGGGGTTCAGTAATAAAAAATGATTAATTAGATTTTCCTTTGATTTATCTGCAAATAATTGACTGGTCCATAGCACAGGTATTCCTTTATAACATTTTTTTTATTTTCTCAGAGTTAACCCTTTGAGTGCCAGAGGGCTACGCAATGCATTGCATACCCCTCTCGAAGTCAAAGGGTTAAAAACAGTTGTCAATGGTGAAGCATTCCAAGTAACTGTACTGATTTGTAAGTAACCCATTTATCTTTAAGGGAACAATCACAACTAAAAATGCACTGGTTTTATGGAATTTTACATATCATGTACTTTCAGCTAGCATCAGTAAAATGTAATTATTTTATGTTAGATCCCTAAAAATGTTATCCTAAACTTGCATTTGAATACATGAACAAAGCAAAGAGGTGGTCAGAGTTGCTCAACTAGGAAAAAGCCTGCCCTCAAATTGAGATGGATCTCTTGGAAAAGTGTTGTTGTACCCATGGTGCAATATCCTTTAGCTCACTAGTGCCTTTCACATGAGTAGGCTATCCTATGGGAACAATTTGAATAACTCTGTTTATCAGAGCTAATTTTCATATATTCAGATTATTACCCACTGCTCTTCTATTCAGAAAAACTGGTACATTTTCTCAGCCTGCTTACTATGATAAAACACTATCACGTATGAGAAACCTAACAGTCACTATGGTAATGGAAGCCCTAGAGCAGGAGTAGCCAAACCTGGTCCTGAAGGGCCACCAACATTGCATATTTTCAGGATAACATAATACAAGTATGCCTTTGCTTATCGCTATTACTACTGTATTAGGGGACAATATTATGAAGATGATAATTCCGCTTTAAGGGAACACTAACAACGACAATATAATAAATAGGTTAGTATAATTTTAAATATCACTTACAGGTAGCACATGTAGAAAATAATTATTTCTTTTATATTCCTAAATTACAAAACTAAACTTGCAATTTAACACACTTGTAAATTGTCCTGTTCAGAGAGTATTGATTTAATCTTGTTTGTGCTGTTTGTATTGAGAGCTAAAAGCTTACACAATTTAAATGATTGTTGCCCATTGTTCTTATATTTTTATCTTATCGCTGCCCATTCACAGGTAATCCTGGACAATAAATGTGAACCCTGGAAAAGGCATGGATATGTGCATGTACAGCCATGTGAAAAAGAAAGTGCACCCTCTTTGAATTCTATGGTTTTATATAACAGGACATAATAATAATCATCTGTTCCTTAGCAGGTCTAAAAATTAGGAAAATGCAACCTCGGATGAACAACACATGAAATTACACTGTGTCATGATTTATTTAAAAAAAATAAAGCCAAAATGGAGAAGCCACGTGTGAAAAATGAAGTACACCTTATGATTCAATAGCTTGTAGAATCACCTTTCGCAGCAATAACTTGAAGTAATCGTTTTCTGTATGATTTTATCAGTGTCTCACATCGTTGTGGAGGAATTTTGGCCCACTCTTCTTTACAATGTTGCTTCAGTTCATTGAGGTTTGAGGTCATTTGTTTATGCACAGCTCTCTTAAGGTCCTGCCACAGCACTTCAGTCGGGTTGAGGTCTGGACTTTGACTGGGCCATTGCAACACCTTGATTCTTTTCTTTTTCAGCCATTCGGTTGTAGGTTTGCTGGTGTGCTTGGGATCATTGCCCTGTTGCAAGACTCGATTTCGGCCAAACTTTAGCTGCCGGACAGATGGAAAATGCAACCTCGGATGAACAACACATGAAATTACACTGTGTCATGATTTATTTAAAAAAAATAAAGCCAAAATGGAGAAGCCACGTGTGAAAAATGAAGTACACCTTATGATTCAATAGCTTGTAGAATCACCTTTCGCAGCAATAACTTGAAGTAATCGTTTTCTGTATGATTTTATCAGTGTCTCACATCGTTGTGGAGGAATTTTGGCCCACTCTTCTTTACAATGTTGCTTCAGTTCATTGAGGTTTGAGGTCATTTGTTTATGCACAGCTCTCTTAAGGTCCTGCCACAGCACTTCAGTCGGGTTGAGGTCTGGACTTTGACTGGGCCATTGCAACACCTTGATTCTTTTCTTTTTCAGCCATTCGGTTGTAGGTTTGCTGGTGTGCTTGGGATCATTGCCCTGTTGCAAGACTCGATTTCGGCCAAACTTTAGCTGCCGGACAGATGGCCTCACATTTGACTAGAATACTTTGGTATACAGAGGAGTTAATGGTCGACTGCAATGACAGTCGGTATGAGGTGTTTGTGCTGATATGCTGTGTTTGGTTTTCTCCAAACGTGGCACTGTGCACTATGGCCAAACATCTCCACTTTGGTCTTGTCTGTCCAAAGGACATTGTTCCAGAATTCTTGTGCTTTGTTCAGATGCAATTTTGCAAACCTAAGCCTTTCTGCCATGTTCTTTTTAGAGAACAGAGGCTTTCTTCTGGTAACCCTTCTAAACAAACCATACATGTTCAGTCTTTTTCTAATTGTACTGTCATGAACTTTGAAGGAATAGTAATGTTTCATAATTAAAAACAGCTCCAATTAATCTTCATAGTATTTGGGTCATGGAGTGTTATTGCAGCACTGTCAGAGTTGTAGTTCAAGAGTAACTGAATGATAAAGTATCCCCCCAGAAGGGAGGTGCCCAGGTAGACTGCAGAGAGGGACAATCTTCAATTAAGATAAGGGAAAAACCTGAAAAACTTGTCAAGGGGGGCAGGGTTAGCATTGTTTTCATAGAAAGAAGATTGTCCCTTTCTGTTATCTGTCAGTCTTACAACCAGATTCCACATCTGAGAAGAGATGACTTACACTAGGTAAAAGGGGCGGGAATGGAAACTTTGCTTGTGAATATCTCATAAACCATAAAGGTTTGAGAGATAAGACTTATATTATTCTTCATGTTTTTTTAATGCCTACAAAATAAAATAAAGATAAAATGAAGTATTACTATCCCTTTAACATTAAACATGCTAAATGAGGCCTGTTGAGTCTGAGATGTAACTCTTGGATTTTTTCTGCAATTTCCCTGAGCATTGCATGGTCTAACCTTGGGGTGAATTTGCTGGGACATCCATTCCTGGGAAGATTGGCAACTGTCTTGAATGTTTTCCACTTTTGAATAATCTTTCTCACTGTAGAATGATGGACTTTAAATTGTTTGGAAATAGCTTTATAACCTTTCCCAGATGGATAGGCAGCCACAATTGCTTCTCTAAGTTCATTGCTCATGTATGTGTTAGCACACACCTGAATGCTCCAGACCAGCAAACTGCTAAAACATTTACTTTTATAGAGGTAGTCACACTTGCTGATGATCAATTAATAAAGGGCATTAGATTAGCAGCACCTGTCTGCTACTTGGCATCTTAATTCCTATGGAAGCAGTAAGGGTGTACTTCAGTTTTTCATACATGGCTTCTCCATTTTGGCTTTATTTTTGTTAAACAAATCATGACATGGTATAAATTGGCATGTGTTGTTGTTCATCTGAGGTTGTATTTACATACTTTTTAGAGCTGCTAAGGAACAGATGATTGTTATTGTGTCCTGATATGTAAAACCATAGGATTCAAAGAGGGTGCACTTTCTTTTTCACACGACTATATATTTATATGGTGCCACTCAGTGTACATAGTGCCTTACAACAATAGTATGTTACAATAAGTAAAGTGGCATAAAATTAGAGGTGCTCTATCAGAGCATATGTAAGACTAGATGTTATGTCTCAGACAATAAATAGACATTTTTTACAGATGCTATCATAAAGTACAGGGTATTTAAGTGAATATTATCCCAGTTACTTTTAGGTGTTAGTAGTCCTTTAAATTATATCCACAGATATGCCCCGTGCAGTCTGACGTTCGTTATTACACTCAAGTACTTCGTCTGTAACCCGCATTTCTGTTTAGAACTGTTATATGTGCTTTAAAGGGATAGTAACACTTAATATGTATATATTGTAGGGATTATCCTCCTGAGTAAAACAAGGGCACTTCAATGGCTGAGAGGACTTTTAATCAAAAGTTGAATCTCAAACTTGCATTTTTTTAGGTGCTTTTCTCAGTGGCCTGCAATTTTACAGTGGCGCTGGGCAGCTCTGGTTAATTGACCATAACTCTCCATAGGATGGTGTAGCAACATTGCCACTGTAAAATTTCAGGCCACTGAGATACTACACCTAAAATAAATTCATTTTCGAGCTGTAATAACTTTTGAATAAAACACCTCTCAGCAGTGGGAGTACATTTGTTTTACTCAAGAGGATAAACTCTGCAATACATATTTTTTACATATTTAGTGTCACTATTTCTTTTACTGTTTGACTGCCAGGAGTACCCAATACATTGCTTTGCAATACATTGCGCACACATCTGGCAGGCAAAGGGTTAATGAATACATCAACATGTTTTTATCACTTGATCAGTGAGTACATCAAAGTGCTTTTTATCTCCAGAGCAAAGTGTTTTTATAGCCAGAGAGCATAAGAAGGCCAAGGAAATATATACTGTAGTGTATGTATTTATCAGGATGACACCGTATGAAAAGGGGGATTCATTTTTTCTGACCTCAGCTGTTGGGGACTAAAACTCCCATCATACCCAAAAGCCTGCTGTATGGTAAGATGACATATTACATTCAAAGTAATCAATGTGAAATAGGAGGTTGAATAGACAGTGATTATTGAAATATATTCATCTTTTATACATAGGTCATTTACATTTAAATGCTTTAAAACTTACATCCAAAATTTAGAGAGGCTTCATTGCTCCTGATAGTTCCATACATGTTTGAGACAATGCAAACATATTTTCCAGAGTCCTTAGATTTTTCTGGATTGTTGATAACAAGGTTACCTCCCACCATACTGTAACGCTCATTTAGAAGATCAATCTCCCAATTATTTATTCTCCACCTGAAAATAACAACAAATGCAGACATTTACAGCTAACTCTGAATGCTTCCATTAGACTATTCACAGGGACTTTTAATCAAACTGTAGTCAAACCTTTGGAGGATACCTTAGCAGGACTAAGGTCATTTTGTCTTACGTTATGTATTAATCCTTTAAAGACAGATGGGAGGGCAAGTTTTGTACACCACCATTAATTTTTAAAGGGTTAACAGAATGACTGTCATATATCATCCACGCATAACTCATCCATGAACATGAGTGCACAAATTGGGAAAAAACAGTCATTGCTGAATTTTCTGCATAATATGTACTCTCCAATATAAAGATAATTCAATACATTAAACTAATACTAATATTATCATCTGATTTTTTTGTAATAATTGGTAGGAACTTTAAAATCAGAATTTCTCCAGTTGTCTTAGTATATAAGCCTCTCTGGCATCATGATTTTCTTGAGAGTGTATGAGGATTACCAGAATGATATGACAGCCATCATGTGCATCTCAGTTCCAAGAAAAAAGTTAACAAGAGCAGCATGCAGTGAAGCTGCATACATTCAAGACACAATATGAAGGGAAAGTTAGTCCATTTATCCATCATCAACAGAACTTTTTTATACCTAAAACAAAGAACCTTAGACACATATCTTGATTCTAGATAAGAACCAGTCAGCCCATCCATTGTGCCCATTTTCCTATCTAAATAAAATGCACATTTAACAGACTAGACTAGTCTATCGCAGGTATTTTTGAAATCCTTTACTGTATTAGCTCCTACCACCTCTGCAGGGAGGCTGTTTCAATAATTTATCAAACTTACGCACATCTCTTCTATTTTTCTACCGTCTAACTTTATATGATGCCCCCTGCATTCCTCTTTCTCTTAAAATGCTTCTTGCCAGAAAGTAATACATTTAAAGTTTTCTATCATATCCTCCCTTTCTCGCCTCTCTTCTACTATACATGTTATGGTCTTTGACATTATCCTGATAAGCCATGAATAACTTGCACCATATTTGAACTTCTTTGAACTGCTTTCAATATATTAATGTCCTTCTGGAGATATGGGGCTAGATTCTATTGCAGGTGCTAATTTTATCTCTGCTTTTATCTCCAAGTTTTCCAATAGACTTCAGTAGGAAAATTGTTGACAAAACGGGTCTTAACATTTATCACCTGCAATAGAATCCAGCCCGTGGTCTTTAGAACGGTACACAGTACTCTAGATGAGGACGATCAGTGATCTGTAAAGTGATATTAAAGGGATATTAATACTTCATTTTATCTTAATTTTATTTTGTAGGCATTAAAAAAACACGAAGAACGATATAAGTCTTATCTCTCCAACCTTTATGGTTTGAGAGATATTCACAAGCAAAGTTTACCCTCACTGACAAAACGGTCAAGTCTGCCATCTAGCTGTCAGATTTGGAATCCAGTCAGCAGACCGGCTGTGGCTCTACAGAAGAACAGAGATTGCGAGATATAAGAAGAACTACTTAATTCGAATAGTATACAAAGTGTGCCTGGTTTGCAAACACACTTTTTAGACCCTTCCAATGAAATTATTTTTATCTCTTGCAATCTCGGCTCTGCTGAAGAGCCACAGGTTGATCTGTGGACTGGATTCCAAATCTGACAGCTAGATGGCAGACTTGACCACATTGGTCAGTGAGGGGAAACTTTGCTTGTGTATATCTTATATTGCTCTTCATGTTTTTTTAATGTCTACAAAATAAAGATAAAACGAAGTATTACTATCCCTTTAATACCATTTCTTCCTAGAAGCTCTATAAGCACGTGTGAGGCCTGACCGCATTCACATACTTAAACAGGACTAGAGGTACAATGAGACGATCCAGAATTGGAGCCTATACAAGAGCTGCACTTTACATGGAGGAAAATGATAGAGAGAGTGGTCACTGTGTTGATAGACTACAAGCTGTGATGAGCATCACCTACATGGGTGTCTAGTAAGCATACATCTGCAATGGTTAAAGATTGTATTTCTACTTGAACTTTTGAATGATTATGTGGATATGCCTAATATATAAGAACACTCTTGTAAGCAGCCACTCTCACTCTTCTACTCCCAGAGACTACTTTAAATTTTGTATCTGTCTCCACGTATCTTTGTTCATGTTATCCCGATCTACTATATAGACATATCTCTCAGCACGAGACAAGTGCTTTCATCTTATTTTATTTTTTTACTTTTTGCTAGATATGTTTGTGTAGTAAATTGTCTTTGCTGCATATTTATAGGGATTTTTATTACTGATATATATTTTTCATCTACATTAAATCAATATGTTACTTGATATAATTCACCTAGCATCTAATAATTGTTAATGAAATTGACATCTATGACACACTGTTCTGATTAAATACTACTCAATTCCTTGCGCTGTCCACCCCATCCCTTTATCTTTCTATCAGAGACCATCAGATAAGGTCTGACTGTTACTGCTGTGGTTTCATTGCAGGCAATGACTAAGTGCAGAAGTCACATGGCACAATTTATCATTGGCTGTCTGAGGAAGACTGAGCAAGTTGACTAGCACTGCTACTACCCTCTTATTTGCTTTATGGACCTATGAAGTGTGATGTGATGTTATTGATGCCTTACAATGCTCAGTTACATGAAACCAGTTCTGAGCCATGCATGGTGGTAATGGAAAGTATGACCACTGCCTAAAAGCAAACATCTTGCCCTGAGCCTTTAGCTATCCCCTTACAAATCTACTACTGGTCATAGGGGAGGCAATAGGGTCATTAATAGCTAGGAAAGGCACCTATAAGAGCATGTACCCCCTTTACTCCATAAAGAATGGTAGTGAAGAAAGCAGCACATATAAGAAAGGCTCTAATTAAAAGAGGAAGCTACTTCATCTGTACAGTTGTCAGTAAAACAAGAGCTTGCAACCTGTAAGACCTTGTGGCATATACTGTTTTAGGGTTTGCAGGGAAGGGCAATCTGGAAGCAATATAGGGCAGATAGAAATTAGCTGGTGATAGAGCTATCAAATAATTTTAGTTACTCAGTCTTCTCTAAAAGATGGTGTAATTTATTTTAGATATTGCGTAGGTATTGCAGTGTGCTTCTTAAGAGCTTACAGTCTCTAGTACGTCTAGACTCCCCTCAAGAGTAGCCTGTAGGATCTCAAACAGATTAAAGCCACTTTGGGGCAGGCAGTGAATCAGCAACCTATTGTTCATTTGTTGTTATTGAAGACAGTAAGAACTACAACATGTTAAAGAGCTTACAGGTGTGACTTGTACTGTGTTGTCGAAATTCATGACTTCCTTCAAATTTATTTTTATACATGGGGATGCATTTGTGTATCTGAGGTATGTAGGGTGACCACATTTCCATTCAGGGACACTGTGGAGATGATTAGAGGGGTCACTATACATCACTGGACATTGGGGCACAAACTACTCTTTCTCCTGCACACCACATTGGAGAGAGAACTGCCCATTGACGACTCTCACAGAAAAGTGATGCATGTTGTGGGCTACAAGAAAATGTACATCACACCCAAATCACTACACTAGCATTACACTACAACAAAATTGCATTGCTGCTTCTGTTTGATGTCTGGGTACAGGCTCAGTTCTCTCTCTAGTGTTTAGAGCTCAGTCTGGAAGCCATTTTCTTGTAGCCTACAGGAGACATCACTTTCTGTCACAGTAGGGAAAGGGCAGTTCCCCTTCTAGTGTTTAGAACTCTGTGATCTGAAGTCTTCATTCCAGGACTTTGTATTGTCCCAGAAGGGGGCTGCCCAGGACACGGGACACACATTTAAAATCAGGGACTTCCCTGGGCAATCAGGGACACGTGGTCACCCTAGTGTTATGTTGCACAGAGGACACATAGCTTGTTCACATTTATAATAAGTAATTTGGAACAAAAAGTGTTAATTTGTTTAATAAGGGTTTATTTGCTTACACATTGTCTAGTAGAATAGACTCAATCTTAATTTTAGCTCCAGGCCCATTAGGCCACTAACCCTTTGAGTGCTAGAGGGATGTGTTTTGCAATGCATTGCCTACCTCTCTGGCGCTCAAAGAGTTAATCTGGGCATGCCCTTAATGCATAGTAAAATGCATTTGTGAATAAACAAATTATACTCTGGTCCTGTATTCTGATGATTCATAAATGTTGTAATAGTCTTGTCAATTAAAGAAGCATTATAGAAATATCATCTTCCCTGCTTAATCAGTAAGCATTATTTCTCATGCCATTGCTGTTGGCATATCTAAACAGTGAACAACGGACACAGCCAAGATACATCATGGAACATAGTTTACAATGCCAAATATGGTCGTTATCAGTTTAATCCTCCTCACTCTGTAAATGGAATCAAAAGCATAATGGACACATTTTAATGCTATTCACCACTTCAGTGACTCTCTGAGGCACAATGGTGCCTATCAATCAAGTGGATTGCCTAAATTGTACAAGTGTGTGGAAAATCCCATAATTTACAGCATGTGTGTGGGTGAAATATTTACTGAGGGCCATTTATAAAACCATTTATGTGAATTTGATATGAGTTGGGCAATCTAATGTGATCTTAGACCTCATAAATCAATTGCCCAAAGTAGGCCACTGAGGGTCATATGCATTAAACTGGGAAGATGCAGTTTCTGGATCAAACCAAGTACGCTGCAGTAATAAAAATTACTAGAGATTTCAAATGAATTGCCTTTCTAGCATCCAAGTGGTTAAAAGTCCCATTCAAATCAATGAGGATTTGAGGAACTTGTATTTGCTCCTGTGGTGCAGTTGTTTTTTCCCCCAGAACTGCACCTCTTTAGCCAGTTGAATACAACTCTAAGGCCAATATTTTTAAAAGAAAACAAGTTGTTCTGGATTACACCATCTGCACCATAAGAATCCTGTTAAATGTAATTGGGCTTTTAACCCCTTGAATGTTTCACAATGCATTGGAGACCTATGTGGCATTCAAGGGGTTAAAAATAATTTAGGCTTTTTTTTATGTGTCCCCTATGGTGCAGTTGGTTTAATTCAGAATAACTCCGGTTTGCTTTGATACATATGAACCTAATGGCCTAATTCAGAAAGCCAAAGAGGCTTTAACTCCTTAAATGCTAGAGAGGTCTTCAATGCACAATATTCTGGGGATGTCTTTAACCCCTTAAGGAGCGGCTGCGCACACATGCGGCCGACATTAAAGGATCTTTTTTTGTGTGTTGTAATCGGTTCCGGGCTCCCAGAATGGCGTGCAGCCACGTGGGGAGCCTGGAATTCCATGACGGTCCTGGCACGTCATGGGGCGTTAACGCAAAACAACCCATGATGTGCCATGACCGTCAAGGGTTGTTAAGGGGTTAACATTCAACATGTTACAAACCCCACGTGGGATTTTTATTTCTCCTGTAGCAGGCAATGTGTTTGCTCCAGAATTAGACAGTGAGGGCATTATTCAATAAGGTAAATAGGTGCAATTCTGGAGAAAACCACCTGAAGCACAGGAGTAACTAGTCAGTAATGTCTCATAAAAAATGCTTATAATTTTGTAGAGGTTAAAAAAACAAACTATATACCACAAATCCTATCTCTCAAGTCGCTATGGTTTGAGAGATATTCTCATTCAAAGTTCCCACTTCCCTCCCCTTCTCCTGATGTCAGCGTCTAGCTGACAGCAGGAGATCTCGGGCCGGGGACCAGCTGGCGGCTCTGCAGCAGAGCCAAAATCTTGTTATTTAAAAAGAATTACTTCATTGGAATGGTCTACAAAGTGTACCTGGTTTGCAAGCACACTTTGTAGACCGTTCCGATGAAGTACTTCTTTTTAAATAACAAGATTCCGGCTCTGCTGAAGAGCCTCCTCAAGTCGGCCGACTTGAATCTCCTGCTGTCAGCTTTATAGCTGACATCAGGAGATGGGGAGGGAAAGGGGAACTTTGAATGCTACTATCTCTCAAACCATAGCGGTTTGAGAGATAGGATTTGTGGCATATAGTCTGTTTTTTAACCTCTACAAAACTATAAGCATTTTTTGTGGGACATTACTCTCCCTTATATACAAATTCCCAATGATTTAACCCTTTGAGTGTCAGAAGGGTACGCAACGCATTGCTTTGCAATGCATTGCATACCCCTCTGGCACTCAAAGGGTTGAATGGCTTTACAGTTCTTTTTGGAGATCTGTCTAGCATTGAAGGATAAACGCCCCCATGAAATCTATGGTAATTTGCATTGCCACTCTATGGTACAGTTGATTTTCTCCAGCACTGCACTTCTTTAGCTTGATAAATAATGTCCTTTGTTTCAAAAAGAAAATAAAACAAAACAGAAAAGCCATACATTGTTAACCCTTTGAGTGCCAGAGGGGTATCCCAAAACATTGTTGCAGAGAATCCAAGGGGTTACTCGTGTTCTTGTTATTCAATAACACAGTAGCAGGTAAATTCATATTTAGAAACTTTTCATATTAAAAACACTTCACTTCAGCACTGAGAATTCTCTCTATATTTTACCATGTATAGTACTACATTTGATACATTTCAATGGAAATTATTTATAATCAAATTCAGTGGTTCCTAACCTTTATTAACCCTTTGAGTGCATGCAATGCGTTGGATACCTCTCTGGCACTCAAGGGGTTAAGTCACGACACATTTATTTTGCACTTTAATACACAACATTAAAAAACTCAAATTTCTGTGACATTTTGAAGTAAAAGCAAAAATATAACTAAAAGTGTTTGTGACAACGTGACACATGGGGCCATGTGTACAAAAGAAAAGTGAAGGAATTCTGGAGTAACTCACCTGTATTATGAGGGGAACTAAACATTTCCATTGATTTAAACTGGGATTTAACCCCTTCTGTGGTTCAAATTTTCTCAACCAGTGGTCTCCAACATGTAGCTTGCAAGCTACTGGTAGCTCTTCGGCTACTGGTGAGTAACTCTCTCCACTCTAATCAGGTATCAAGTTATCTGGCATGCCAGAGACAGGTCCAGTGGTTGAAATCTGCTCTGCAATTGGCTGCAGCCAATCTGAGTATCACTTACATCTGAGGTAACCATCAGTGGTTAATCCAACAACTGACTGTAAAGCAGACAGCATGCTTCACAGCATTTTCATGCTTTTTTTCTGCTTTACTGCCATAATAGCTCCTTACAAATTATTCCACACAGTTTGTAAATATATATAAATGATTTTAATGATCCACACCCTTTCTGGTAACCTCAATCCTTCCATTCAATGCCATGGCTTAAGAATAGCCCTTTACATTAACTGATTCCTCTACCTCCAATAGACCTATAGCAATCTCTGAGGTAAAATGTAAACTTTTTTTTTTTTGAGGGGGGAGGGAAAGGATGTACACAAGTATGTATTTCTGTAGGGAGAGGGAGACAAATGGCGTATATAGCAACAAAATATATTTTCAGTTTGCATGTTTTAACAAAGGTTTCTGGGGGAAAAAACATCTCCAGGCATAGAACAGCCTACAGGCCAGTGGAGATCTCACTCCTGGCAACATAGCTGTTGGAGGTAACGTATTTTGAGCTGTCCAGACCTGAGGTGTTATAAAGGGGAGATGACTTCTCCATTGATATCAGTTCCTATGCTATTATACAGAGCCTTATGTATGCGCTTATGTATGCGCTAACATTTCCAAAGTTGGAGAAATCTTAGTGCAATTGCTCCATAGAATAACATAGGACATTGATAAGTGATATTGCTATCTCCTGCAGCTATGCTGCCAGGATTGAGATCTCCACTGACATGTAGGCTGTTCCAGTTCCTGGGTACAGTGATAAGGAGTGGGGGAAACCCAGCCCAAAATGTTATTCACTACAGACACACTCATTCGCGAAAGGGGGAGAAGGAAAGGTAGTGTTTACATGTTCTGGTTTTATTTACTGCAGAACAAACAGCACAGCTTAAGCTTCTTATGCATTCTCTGTAAAAATTAGCACATTATATTGGGCATGACAGGTTCCTTTTGAAATCCCCCATGTAAATCAACAGGATCTTTTTCATATTTTATTTCTCCCCTATGGTGCAGTTGATTTCTACCAGAATTTCTCCACTTTTCTTTTATTTTGAATTGGTGAAGTCATACATAAATGTGTCACGACAATACTGCTGGGAACCACTGAGCTATGTACTGCAATGGTGTTGCACATCAATCTTTCCACATCAGTGTAGGATTTGTGATTAAGTTCAGAGAGAGGAATGGGCACTGCTTTTACCAGAGACTGGAACTAATGTATATATATATATATATATACATACTATATGAAGAAGACAGTGAAACAGTGCAGATAGGCAGTGTAGGTCTGCCTCTAAAGCATACATAGCAATCAGTGGTATAGGGGAACTGCAACATTATTCACAAACAAACAGAAAGCTCCCTGAAAACAGAGATCCTGGGATCTTAATTTAAGGACAACAAGTGTAAAAAATATATACAGGTGACAATAAAAAACACAGTATAGGTAGTTTGCTCTGACAGAATATGTAAAGCCAAAAAGAGGCTTAATGTATCTTCAGATCATTGTGACTTTTTATTTGTACCCTATGGTAGAGCTAGTATATCAACTTCACTGCTTCAAATGAATTAACCACTTGAGTGCCAGAGCAGTGTGCAATATATTTCTTTGCAATGCACTGCAAACCCCTCTGGCACACAAGAGTTAACCCTTTGAGTGCCAGAGGGGTACAGAATGCATTGCTTTGCAAAGCATTCCGTACCCTCTGGCAGTCAAAGGGTTAAAGAATACTGTTTTGGAATTGTAAATTAAGTTACATTCTGAAGTAATTCAAATACACCTTAAAAGGACAGTAATGTTTCACAGCTCCAATTAATCTTCATAGTATTTGGACCATGGAGAGTGTTATTTCAATGCTGTCAGAATTGTAGTTCAAGAGTAACTGAATGATAAAGTATCCCCCTCCCGACCCTTTTACTGATGTAACACTGCTCACCTCAGATGTGGAATCTGGTCCTGGGACCAGACAACTCACAGCACTAAACTCAACTCACAACTCTTACTGTGAACATAAGGGAACCCCCCCCTTCACAGGTTTTTCAAGTGTTTCCTTATGCTCACTGAATATTGTCCCTCTCTGAGATCCATCTGGACATCACCTTTGTGTTCTGAGGTGAGCAGTGTTACATCAGTAAAAGGAGTGAGAGGGGGATACTTTACAATTCAATTGCTCTTGAACTACAACTCTGACAGTACTGAAATAACACTCTCTATGGCTCAAATACTATGAAGATTAATTGGATCTGCTTTTATTTTATTTATTTATTTATATATATATATATTTTTATATATATATATATATTATTTTAAAATACACTTCAGATGCCTAACTTGTCAATCACAGCTATACAGTGAACATTCTTGGTTGATTCTGATCAATAGTATTAACCAATGTAATATTACTTGTAAATGGGAGGAGGGTTTGCTCTGGCTCTGCAGTTCATTGAAACTTTCCCATCTGATGATTCTTTGGGATAAATGGTGTCAATTGGCTGCTCTTCAAAGACTGGTCCATATAGTTTTCCTTCCTCTAAAACATCCAACAAACAAAAAGGGTAAATAAATCAGTTTAAATGATGTAACCAGTAATATGACAGAGATATACATGTTTGACGTACAATCAATAGTTTCTGCCATGAAAAGCAATTATGTAGGCAACATTTAGCTCTGACAGTAAAAATATCAATGTTATAAGAATTAAAAAAAAAACGTATGTCTATCTGCCCCCTCCCCATTTCAAAATAAAAATAGCAAAACACCAACTGACTCCTATCACAACATACTAAGGCTACAGTTACATATTGATCTTTTGAAATCAATGCAATCATTGCAACATTTTTTCTTCCACTGTGAACCAAATTAACCTTTTAAAGTCTACTAGTGTCTGCTTTACCAAGGTAATGGTTTCAGGCTCCACCCAGCATTAGTGGTCTACGTTACAATACTCTGGGGTTTAGTTAATAAAAGTGGACTTTATGTATAAAAGAAAAGTGACTCAATTCAACTGTGCTATAGGGGACAAATGAAAATTCCCCAAATTCCAATTGATTTAAATATGCCTGTTAACCCCATGAATGCTAAAGAGGTCTGTAATGCATTTTGAACGGCTAAAAGCTTCATTTCAATCAAAAGAGATTTTTATTTGTCTCCATTATGCTGCTGGTTTGCTCCAGATTTGCACCACCTCATGTGAAGCAATGCATGGCAGTCAACTCTTAATAAAGAGAAAAAGTCATTTTATGTCTACAGACTTCACATCGCTTATAAAATATTTAAAGGGGATCTATCACCCCAATACAAGTTGCTCTTAATCGCTAGGTTATATAGCGATTATTCAGAGCATTTTATTTGTTTCATTGTTAAAAAGCTATTCGTGAGAAATATGAAGAATAAACACTACCCTGACCCCACTTCCGGGCAGACGTTAAAACAGGCGACTTACTGGGAGCAAGAGCCATTAAGGTGCTCGCCCCCAGGCACAACCTGGCCAGAAAGATGGCGGCCATGGGGGTCCAGCAGGCAAGGAGGGAAAAGTAACAAAGGGCTGGTGCATGCTGGATTCCCATGGTGGGGATGGAAAGAGGAAGGGGTGGGTTTGGTCACACCTGGCTGGCTACAAGGCTAAAAAAGGTGAGGCCAGCTCAGCTGGCCTCACAGAACACTAACCTTTTTCAGCTCTTATTTTCCACCCACCCATCGCAAGTAGATTCGGCAGTGGAGGGCGAGCAGGACAAAAAAATGCCAGGAAGTCAGCATGCGGAAGCTGGAAGATGGAGGGGATGAAGAGGGTCGGGCGGCAATGCGGCATTCCCTGACTCGGGGTATCAGAAACACATATCAGAAACATCATAGAAAGTTGCAGTGGGGTGGGCCTTGCCGGGAACTGACTTTGTGGTCAGGCTCGACGAAGGCAGGAGGGGCGCAGGCCTAGCCACCTGGTTGGTTGTGATACAAGAGCGCGCACTGACTGTGTGGTCAGGCATGCCAGAGGCAGAAAAGAGGGGCTAGCGCCAGATAGATGTGGGGGGGGGCATCTGTGGGGATGCCCTGAGGAACCCCTCGTGGTGGCAGCTGGGTAGCGGGTTGCTCAGCTGCTACCGGAGGGTGGAAGGTTGGGAGATGTCCGGCCTGCCCTCACCAGGTATGGATGATTTATTTTTGGGAGTGAAGCACGGGGCTTCACCAGTGTCACAGCCTCAGATCCCGATGAGGTGGACACGGCACGTAAGCTAGAGTTCGGAGCTGGAGGTCGTTGCTAGAGTGCGATGCTGCCGTGGGATTGTCTGGTCCAGTAGCTAGGGAGCGCCGCTAGAGTGCGATGCTGGTGTGCGTAGTCAGTTGCCAATCTCTCTTGCTGCGGCCGAAGCCGGGTAAAGTTGCTGGCCGCGAAGCCAGATGTCCGACCCCAGTTGAGCCAGGGCCCAGACCAGGATGAGGTATTGGCAAACTGAGGAAGAACCAGACAACGGACCCCTAGATGCAGGACTGAACACAGAAGCTGCAGGGACAGGATAGGAAAAAAGATGTGCCTATACCCAACGGACTCCAACCACTGACAGGCTGGTTCCGTAGATGGGAAGGTGGAATGTCGTGGGATAGCCCAACGGCACACCTTGATGGAGATAGAGGTACCTAGAGATAGTCACAGAGAAGTGACAACCCCAGGAAACCCCTAGCAAGGAAAAGATAAGAAAGAGGGAACAGTGACCCCAGGTGGTCCCAAATCCAAAGAAGGGGAAACCCCAAAATCAGAGCAGGGAGCCTGTGAACCACTGTACCCCCAAGGGCACCAAAATCAGGAGATAGGAGCACCCCCAACCCCACTTACCAGAATAGGATCCAGGAGAGGGTCCACCAGCAGCAGGGAGCCTGGAATGATGAGCTGACCCACCTACTAAGGATCCCCTCTGAAACCCCACCAGCAGAAGGGGAAAGGAGTACCAACTCCCCTGGTGGCAGAACGCTGCCACAAACTACCCAGCACTACCTCCCAGGCCCAAAATGGGAAGGCGGCTGGGGGACTACTGACCCTTGAGAGAAGCCACCAGCGGGCAGCGGAAGCCGGCCCCTAGGCTCTGAGCCACGGAACCAGAGGCAAACTCTTCCCAAGAGAGGAAAACTGGACAAAAATGAAGCTCACAAGGAACTCCACTAAGAGAAGCGCTATACTGCAGGCAGGACCTCTACGATGACTGGAACAGCCGGACTTGAATGCAGCATGAAGCACCAGCCTAGCGCTAGAGAGGCACTGCAGGACGAAGCACCGGAAGCTGAAACCCTACCAAAGGGTCCAGAAGGGAGAGAACACAGGCGGACGCCAGAGGAAGGAGGACTGCCCAGGAACCAGCGGGAGACGCAGGACCGGAAGTGAGGCAACTCAAGGACAGCCCGCTGGAGACCGGAACCACAGCCCGCAGGTAAGCTAGACCTGAATAATCGGGCAATGCACAGAAGGCTGGCCACACTAAAAAAAGGAACACCGGCCAATCGGAAGCGTGACACAGCCCCCCCATCAAGGGGAGACCTCCGGGAGACCGGGTTTGGCAGGATGGGCGTCATGAAACTGCCGAATAAGATCAGGGGCATGCATATCAGCAACAGGAACCCAGGAACGGTCCTCAGGACCATACCCTTTCCAGTCCACGAGGTACTGAAGCCTTCTCCGGACCACACGAGAATCCAAAATCCGCTGAATCTCATACTCAGGTTCACCATCCACTTCAACGGGCGGAGGAGGTGGTTGCTTTCGTGAGAACCGGTTGCGACAGACTGGTTTGAGCAGAGACATGTGGAATGCATTATGGATGCGAAAAGAAGGAGGAAGGGCCAAAGAGAAGGCGACGGGAGACAGCTGACGAGTAATCCTATAAGGACCGACGTAACGAGGACCAAACTTAGCAGAAGGAACCCGAAGGTGCAAATTTTTGGTAGACAACCAAACTTCATCCCCCACATGGTAGGTCGGTCCAGAAGATCGCCGTTTATCAGCCGCAGATTTCTGAGTGGCCACAGCCTGCTGCAAACGGGATTGAATAATGGACCAGAGGTGGGCCAAATCGTCAATGGCCTTATCTGCTGCGGGAACTTGCGAAGGAGAAGAACAGGGAAGAAACTTAGGATTATATCCCAAAGCGGCAAAAAAAGGAGAGCACCATAAAGAGTCATGGTACCTATTATTAAAGGCAAACTCGGCAAATGGAAGAATCTCCATCCAGGAATGGTGATCAACTTCCATAAAGTGACGTAGAAATAATTCCAACGACTGATTCGTACGTTCCGTCTGCCCGTTGGACTGCGGATGGTAGGCAGACGACCAGTGTAGAGTAATCTGAAGACGAGCACAAAACGCCTTCCAAAACTTAGCCACAAACTGGGAACCCCTATCAGACACAATATGTTCAGGACAGCCATGGAGCCGAAAAACATGAGAAACAAAAATATCCGCCAGTGCAGGAGCAGAAGGGAGACCCGAAAGGGGAATAAAATGGGCCTGCTTAGAAAACCGGTCCACCACCACAAAGACAGTGTCACAACCCTTCGAGACGGGCAAATCAACCACAAAGTCCATAGAAAGATGAGTCCATGGAGCTGAAGGAACAGGCAAAGGACACAGCAGACCAGCCGGAGAGTGCAAAGAAGGCTTGTGACGGGCACACGAAGCACAGGAACGTACAAAGTCGCGGACATCATCCTTGATGGAGGGCCACCAAAACTGCCGTAAGACCAGCTCAACGGTCTTCTGAACACCAGGATGACCAGACACTGGAGAGGAGTGAACCCAATGAAGAATCTCATAGCGAAATCGAGGAGGAACAAACCACGTCTGAGGAGGTTGACCCGCAGCAAGGATGGTTTGGGCTTGCTGAATCTTAGTTAAGGTGGCCGAAGACAGAGGAGCCACAATGCGTTCGGCAGGAATAATAGGCTCAAGGGAAACTTTTGAACTAGGTTCGAACTGACGAGAAAGAGCATCAGCCTTAGTGTTCTTTGATCCAGGACGGTAAGAGATGATATAATTAAACCTAGTAAAAAACAAGGCCCAGCGGGCTTGCCTAGGATTAAGCCTGCGAGCTTTCTCCAAATATTGAAGATTCTTATGGTCGGTAAGAATCAAGATAGGATGAGATGAGCCCTCCAAGAGGTGGCGCCAGTCCTGTAAGGCAAGGACAATAGCCAACAACTCTCTATTGCATACATCATAGTTACGCTGAGCGGGTGTAAATTTCCTCGAGAAAAAGGAGCAGGGATGCACTCTATTGGACAAGGAATCCCGCTGAGAGAGTATAGCCCCTGCACCCTGTTCTGAAGCATCAACTTCCAGGATAAACTGCCTCGAGGAGTCAGGAAAACACAGAATGGGGGCGGTGGTAAATGCCGTCTTGAGTTTGTCAAAGGCAGCCAATGCCGAAGGAGGCCAAATCCGAGGATCAGCGCCCTTATGGGTCAATGCAGTAATAGGGGCAATGATGGATGAAAAATTCCGGATGAAACGTCTATAATAATTCGCAAAGCCCACAAAGCGCTGTATGCCTTTGATATCCCTAGGCACTTTCCAGTCCGTAACAGCTGAAACTTTGGCAGGATCCATAACAATGCCAGAAGGGGAGATGATGTAGCCAAGGAAGGAAACTGACGTCTGTTCAAACACGCACTTCTCCAATTTAACGAAGAGGGAATTCTCCCGCAACCGCTGAAGCACAGCTCGGACATGATGCCTGTGTAACTGAAGACTGGACGAATAGATGAGAATATCGTCCAGGTAAATCAATACGTGGGATAATAGCATGTCCCTGAAGATGTCATTGAAAAAGCTCTGAAAAACGGCAGGGGCATTACACAATCCAAACGGCATAACTAAATACTCGTAATGCCCGTAACGAGTGTTAAATGCCGTTTTCCATTCATCCCCAGGGCGAATCCGGATCAAATTATACGCTCCACGCAGATCCAATTTGGTGAAAATCACTGCTTCCTTAAGATGCTCCAGAAGCTCAGGGATGAGAGGAAGGGGATAGTGATTCTTGATGGTAACTTGATTAAGTCCCCTGTAATCAACACAGGGCCGAAGAGAACCATCTTTCTTGGCAACAAAGAAAAAACCTGCCCCAGCAGGCGAGGATGAGGGACGTATAAAGCCTTTGGCCAAATTTTCTTGGATGTATGCAGCCAGGGCCCTAGTTTCGGGACCCGATAGCAGGTACATTTTGCCCTTAGGGGGAAAAGAACCAGGCGTTAGGTCTATAGGGCAGTCACAAGAGCGATGAGGTGGGAGAGAATCTGCCAACTTCTTGGAAAATACATCATGAAAGTCTTGGAAAGCCTCAGGAATGGACACAGGAGAAGACTGAAGAACAGAGACCAAGGGGAACTCCATCTTGAGGCAGGTAGAATGACAACCCTCACTCCAAGACGACAGATGGCCAGTCGACCAATTTATCACAGGATTATGAGTCCGGAGCCACGGCAATCCAAGAATAATCGAAACCTTGGGGGAAGGGATAGCATCAAACACAATTGTTTCAGTATGCCCCTGTTCGGACTTCATTAGCAGAGGCACAGTTTCAAAGAGAACCAACCCGTTCCCCAAGGGCTTCCCATCCACCGCAGAAACCAACAAAGGGTCCTTCTTGCGTACCAACGGAATGCCCACCTCCAGGGCCCAATTAAGATCAATGAACAGGCCTGCCGCTCCAGAGTCAATGAAGGCATGGGTGGAAGTCTCCAAAGAAGACCACACGAGGGACACAAAAATCAAAACTCGGGATGGAGTAGGAGATTGGTGAGCGACCTTGCTTAGAGGTTCTCCTACCTTAACCTCTAAGCTTTGGAGTTTCCCGGCCTCACCGGACATTGACGAAGAAAATGCCCCTTAGCCCCACAATAGAGGCACAATCCCTGAGACCGTCTTCGCCGCCTCTCCACATCAGACAATTTCTGGATGGTACTAACTTCCATCGGCTCGTCCTGGCCAGGCGAAGGTAGGGGAGGGAGGGTGGGATGAAAAACCTTCCTTGTGTGACGACTCCTATCTCTTTCCAGTTGTCTTTCCTGAATCCGTGTATCCAGCTCTAGACATAAGGAAATAAATTCCTCAAATTCTTCTGGAATCTTTCTGCATGTGAGGGCATCCTTAAGTTCTTCATTCAATCCTCTCCGGAAGGCCGCAATCAAGGCCCCTGGGTTCCAGTTAGTTTCGTAGGCCAATGTCCTAAACTCCACTGCATATTGCCCCAAAGAGCGCTGACCTTGTTTAATCTCCAAAAGGGCTGCTTCCGCTGAGGCTTTCCGGCCAGGGACATCAAAAACCAGGCGAAAGTTCTTAATGAAGGCATCAGAATCTTCCAATAGTGGAGAATTTTGTTCCACCAAGGGTGATGCCCAGGCCAAAGCCTCATCCTTCAAAAGAGAAATAATGAAGGCCACTCTAGAAGCATGTGTCCCAAAAGACTGAGGGGCAGTTCTAAAATGCAAGGAACATAGATTCAAGAAACCCCTACATTCGGACGGATTTCCAGCAAACTTTTCTGGCATTGGTATTTTTGGCGAGGCAGATTTTGAAGGGGTCACATCGGCAACTGGCTGATGGGAAGGCAATGATGCCGCCTGAGCAGTAGGTGCAGCAGGGTGGGTGGAGATCATGGAAGTTCTTAACATTTCCAGGATAGCGTCCAATGTACGGTCTAGACCTTGGAGATGGGATTCATGGGATGCAAGCACTCGTTCTTGATCTGCTAACCTCTGCGCCAGCTCTGCGGGGTCCATCTTTGGCCCGATTATTCCGTCACGGCCTCAGATCCCGATGAGGTGGACACGGCACGTAAGCTAGAGTTCGGAGCTGGAGGTCGTTGCTAGAGTGCGATGCTGCCGTGGGATTGTCTGGTCCAGTAGCTAGGGAGCGCCGCTAGAGTGCGATGCTGGTGTGCGTAGTCAGTTGCCAATCTCTCTTGCTGCGGCCGAAGCCGGGTAAAGTTGCTGGCCGCGAAGCCAGATGTCCGACCCCAGTTGAGCCAGGGCCCAGACCAGGATGAGGTATTGGCAAACTGAGGAAGAACCAGACAATGGACCCCTAGATGCAGGACTGAACACAGAAGCTGCAGGGACAGGATAGGAAAAAAGATGTGCCTATACCCAACGGACTCCAACCACTGACAGGCTGATTCCGTAGATGGGAAGGTGGAATGTCGTGGGATAGCCCAACGGCACACCTTGATGGAGATAGAGGTACCTAGAGATAGTCACAGAGAAGTGACAACCCCAGGAAACCCCTAGCAAGGAAAAGATAAGAAAGAGGGAACAGTGACCCCAGGTGGTCCCAAATCCAAAGAAGGGGAAACCCCAAAATCAGAGCAGGGAGCCTGTGAACCACTGTACCCCCAAGGGCACCAAAATCAGGAGAGAGGAGCACCCCCAACCCCACTTACCAGAATAGGATCCAGGAGAGGGTCCACCAGCAGCAGGGAGCCTGGAATGATGAGCTGACCCACCTACTAAGGATCCCCTCTGAAACCCCACCAGCGGAAGGGGAAAGGAGTACCAACTCCCCTGGTGGCAGAACGCTGCCACAAACTACCCAGCACTACCTCCCAGGCCCAAAATGGGAAGGCGGCTGGGGGACTACTGACCCTTGAGAGAAGCCACCAGCGGGCAGCGGAAGCCGGCCCCTAGGCTCTGAGCCACGGAACCAGAGGCAAACTCTTCCCAAGAGAGGAAAACTGGACAAAAATGAAGCTCACAAGGAACTCCACTAAGAGAAGCGCTATACTGCAGGCAGGACCTCTATGATGACTGGAACAGCCGGACTTGAATGCAGCATGAAGCACCAGCCTAGCGCTAGAGAGGCACTGCAGGACGAAGCACCGGAAGCTGAAACCCTACCGAAGGGTCCAGAAGGGAGAGAACACAGGCGGACGCCAGAGGAAGGAGGACTAGGAACCAGCGGGAGACGCAGGACCGGAAGTGAGGCAACTCAAGGACAGCCCGCTGGAGACCGGAACCACAGCCCGCAGGTAAGCTAGACCTGAATAATCGGGCAATGCACAGAAGGCTGGCCACACTAAAAAAAGGAACACCGGCCAATCGGAAGCGTGACAACCAGTGTGGGCAGTCGGATGCAGGCGAGATCTGGCTGCAGTGGTGGTTAGGTGCAAGCGGGGCCTGGCCACCGTAACCAGGTGAGTGAAGGGAATGCCGCATTGGGGTGGTGCTGTGCACGGTATAGTCTGTGATTACAGGAAATAAAGACTTCTTTTTGCCACAGTCATGGAGTATGTGTATGTTTCTTGAGGGTTGGAAAGTACCTGTGGGGCTGAGCTCCTTAGTTAAAACGAGCGACTGACTGGGAGTGAGAGCCCTTAAGGGGCTTGCCCCCAGGCACAACCAGGCCAGAAAGATGGCAGCCATGGGGGTCCAGCAGGCAAGGAGGAAAAAGTAACAAAGGGCTGGTGCATGCTGGATCCCCATGGTGGGGGAGGAAAGAGGAAGGAGTGGGTCTGGTCACACCTGGATGGGTACAAGGCTATAAAAGGTGAGGCCAGCTCGGCTGGCCTCACAGAACACTAACCTTTTTCAGCTCTTATTTCCCACCCACCCATCCCAAGCAGATTCAGCAGCTGGAGGGCGACCAGGACAAAAAAGGAAGGTTGGGAGACGTCCGGCCTGCCTTCCCCAGGTATGGATGGTTTATTTTTGGGAGTGAAGCGCGGGGCTTCACCAGTGTGGGCAGCCGGATACAGGTGAGATCTGGCTGCAGTGGTGGTCAGGTGCAGGCGAGGCCTGGCCAACTTACCCGGGTGAGTGAAGGGAATGCTGCATTGGGGTGGTGCTGTGCATGGTATAGTCTGCGATTATAGGAAATAAAGACTTATTTTTGCCACAGTCATGGAGTATGTGTATTGTCAGAGACTCTGTCTTGGTGGAGCGTAGAGGGTTAATTTTAAAAACAAAAATTAACTGAAATTCTGTTTTCAGATGTGTGTAAATGACTGCATCCTTAAAACAAAGGAGGCCTCTTCGTTCAATATGGGAGTGAAATATTTGAGCGACTTTAATGGCAGATTGATATTCAGTTGAAGACAAAATGTCTGAGAAAGATGTGAGAAAGGCTGGTAGAATTACATGTTTATAGGGTTTCTGATGAACTTATGATCTCTCCCTTTTGAGATGGTTACCAGGCCAGACATCATTACTAGTGTTTCTCAAATTATCAAGGAAAATTCTAATGTGGAGTGAGAGCGTCATCTTTTGGATGTGTAGCGTTATTACTGATGCCTTGGAATTCCTCATATTATGGTCATAATTTATTCATGATGTCATACGGAAAATTAGGGTTAGAAGCACCCAATCAGATAATACTGATGATGTCACTGTATAATGAGATGGATCTCTGTCCAATCAGAGGGGATGGGAGGAGAGTGCTGATAAGAGTGATTTTACCATATAACTATGATAGAAGATAAAAGCTCTCTTAGTCCTGGTTCCATTCCTGCTCACATTCTTGCTGACTGCCATAGAAATTCACACTTATTGGACTGGTAACTATATCTTTCCTTACTATAATTCTGCAAAATTCAGAATCAAATATTTTTTTCTTCCTTATAATTTTTCTTATAATTGTCTTAATCAGACTGGCCACCCAATTGTGACCAATTATAATAAGCTTTATTGGCTCTATTAATTCTGAATTAAGTAGAATCCATTAATTAATTGGTAAATTGTTACAGTTTGCCAGATAGATAATAAAATAGTGATAGCAGTGAGATGTATTTATCCTTGTATACACTGGTTAATATTATTTCTGGAAAGATTATAATAGCTAATATTTGTACTGGGGAATTCTTTGAATTTGGTTATTAACCCTTTAACTGCTATTTGTTTATTTAATCTGAGGTGTTTCTTTGGATATCTTTGTGTGTGTGTTTTGGGTCTAATACTTTTGTAAAGTGAAAGTTTCTTTTAAACTTTCACTAGGCAAAAGAAGCTGCCATCTTGGGTGTGGTATCCTATCCTTATAATGGATTAACCCTTGGAGAACCTTATAGATTTCTTTGTGCATGTACTAGGCCTAACTTTTGTAAAGTGAAGGGTTTTTTTAAACTTTCGCTATACAAAAGAAGCTGCCATCTTGGGTGTGGCACCCTATCTTAAGAAGTTCATTAACCCTTGAAGTACCCTATAGGTTTTACATAATATTGCTATAGTCATGTTTATGATATATATTACATGAGATTTGGTATACTGTCTAGATTTATATTACTGGATTAAGTATATTATTGGAATAATCTGTTATTGACTATATTAAATGCAATTCATATGTTTTATTCAGGAGGTATACAATAGTTGAAATCCATAAATAGTTATAGTGATCTATCTGGGATCTTAGTCCATTTTAGTTTCTCTAAAATTTGCTATTGCATATGGTACAAAGATAATTGTCAGAGGACCTGGCTTAATATTTAGGTCAATTCACATGACAATATACCTTAAACCTTAATTAGCATTGTTTATACAGTTCCTGAGGCTGAGGTATTCATATACGCTGCTGCCAACTGTATTTAATTAATTTTAAGGATTTATCATCCTTTTCTGTGTTTCTGAGTGCAATTATTGTTATTCCATACCTCTGAATATACGCAGGTACGGTTAATCCTTTAACTGCTGGTCATAATAATTGTCATATTGGTTTTTGAGTTATTTTTATCTATTCAATTGGTGTTCACTCAGTTTTATCATTGTTGATTACATTTTATTTATGGTATATTTCACTTAAATAAATTATATATATATTTTTGCACAAATATGAGTAATTGATTATTTAATCAATTCTTTACTGTGAAGTAGCGTGTCAATACCTAGAATTGTGTAAAGTTCTCAAAATTATTTATATTGTCATTGATCTATATATGTGAAGATTTCCAACCTGATTGGTTCTCTAATTTTAACCCCTTGGATACCTTCATCATAACTGGTTCGACAGTATGTTTCTTGAGGGTCTGAAAGTACCTGTGAAGCTGAGCTCCTTGTGCGTAACCGCAATCTGCCCGGAAGTGGGGTCAGGGTAGTGTTTATTCTTCATATTTCTCACAATGAAACGAATAAAATGCTCTGAATAATCACTATATAACCTAGAGATTAAGAGCAACTTATATAGGGGAGATAGATCCCTTTAGTGTTTACAAAAAAGTAGTATTTGTCAAAAATATTCAGATATAATAACATATTGCTGACAGAAAATTTGCATTAATCACAAAAAATTGAACATTAACCCTTTCAGTGACAGAGAGATGTCTGACACATTAGCAATGTGTTGGATATTCCTCTGGCATTCAAAGGGTTAATAGAAAATTCACACGAATCATGCAAAAAAAAAATATTTAAAATTCCATTAAACGTCTCAAGACGTACACCTGCATATATTATATATCAACCATTTTTTGTATGTGATGCACATTTCTGCAAGTATTAACCCAAATGTAGGTGACTTTATAAAACATAAAGGTCATCCAGTGCTTTTATTTTCATTGCAATATCCAGGCACAATTTTTTACAATTTGGATGTAGATTTTGTGGCCAGTTCAGGTTCCTAACCCCTCTTATCACTGCTTCTCCAAGTGGTTATTATTATTGTAGAACAGTATGCCATTAAGTGAGAATGTATTTCATGAAATTGCAAATGCAGTTTTTTATTTATCCATAAACAGTGAAGAGTGAATCATATATTTTATTTCCTATGATTGGATATTTTCATCCCTAAATGTCTCGAATGCTGACAGAACTGTCCAACCTCCTCATTTAACAATATGATATTAATGCACTCTGTATTTTCCACTAAAATTTGACCTCTAACCCTTTTTTTGATTTTACTGGCAATAAAGTATAATCAATGTTCTTCTACAAAGAATTAGTCTTACAATCACAAGAAAGGAGAAAAAAATTACATAATTTCCTCAGCTATGAAATCACCATGTTTTTACTGGAAACAGCAGATTAATAAAGAAATGCTCTTTTAAGTACACATGCCATAAAATAATTTCTTTATTCAAATAATTCTATGTTGAATTGTAAAATAAAATAAATACAAATGTCATCTACCATCTTTGACACATGAAGTTGCATTTTGGCTTAAGAAAATGAATTCTGTTTGTACGATTTATGGGCCGTTACTTTCTCTCTTCATATAAAGCACTTTATAGATTGGCTTATTTACCCATCACCAACACAAAGCTCTCAATCTACCTTGATGTTTTCAAATGGTACCTACATTACTCTATAAATGTTGTATATTTCCTACTCTGATATAATGTATAAATCTGCACAGTCCCTGTTTGAGCCCCACTAAGAATGGAGGTGCAAAACACACACACACACATACACACACAGCAGATGGGCTAATATTTTTATGTTTTCAAAATGGAAGCACTATGTGCAAACATCACAATGCTGTGATATTGTGATTTCAAGACCAAATAATATGCGATGAGATGGAAACAGTGCAAAAAAAGCCCAGTGACAGGAATCACTAGTCAGAGATATCGCATGGAAGTGACCAAGTATATGGACCAGCTGAAGACATTTAATCACAAAAAAAGTAAAACGTCCAATTTTGAATTACACTATAGTAGGGGTTTCTGGTTTAGGCATTTATTAAAAGCAAGTTACAAATTAATGAAAATAAATCATATTGGACATGATTTTGAGACTACTTAGTTCAGAGGTGGAAAAAACAAGAACAAGTGAGAAAGAAAAGGTGATTGTCCACTGTGCGGTATCTTCAAACAAGTATACACCACCACTGAAACACCCTGTGCTGGTATACTCACAAAAAGATTGGCTGGGGAATTAAATTAAAATCAGCATATACACTTTGATTCAGAGATGACTGATCTGTATCTCAGGTCCACAAAACTCGCCTCTCAACACGGTACACACAGGAACATATGAACAAAAAAGAAAAAGAGAGGGGGTGCCTAATAGTGTAATAAATTTTACTCCAGCATAGTAATAATAAGAAGTTAGTCAAACTCACAATTGTGATGGTCAGAGCTATGAGTCTGACATACTGCACAAGTGGACAGTAATACTGTGTCTCCACTCAAACACTTTGAGCGTTATAAAACTACATGAGCAGCAGTATATTACTTCCAAAGATCTGGAGCCCCCTGAGTGGAGACAGGGTCTTACTCTCCACTTGATCAGTATGTCAGACTCCTAGCTCTGACTACCACAATTGTGAGTTTAACTTATTTTTTATTATTATTACTAGCTGAAGAGCCTGTTACACGGGCCACAGTGCCACTGCTAGCTCTGTATCAGCCACGGTGCAAGCAGTCTCTACTGCGCATGACTACGTCATTATACACGTTTTACCGTTTATTATATAAGGATGTGTAATGTATTACACTATTGGGCTCCCTCTCTTTTTCTCTTTGTTTATATTTTCATAGTTCAGATGTGGGCAACCTGAGGCCTTCCAGCTATTATTGGACTATGAATCCAACACAATCGTCTCAGGGTGTTGGGAGTAATAATACAAAAACAGCGAGAGCTTCAGGTTACCTACCTCTGCTGTAGCTGGTCTATCAAAATATTCTGTATCTGCTACAATCCATTTTCTAGAACACTCAAAAGCTTCCATGTCATATTTCTTATTTTAGCCAACTCTTAATTTTCTTATGTACGTTCTTGGCATAATATGTGAATGAACACATAAATGAATATAGCATTTATTTTAATCACTATATTTAGTTTGCAACTGCAATTTTGCAGTTACTTAATATTTATCAATTTTTTGCCTAAAAGCAAACAATCAAGCAAACAAAATAAACAAGAGCAAACGTGTTTGTGTACAATTTCAATAAACACATGCTTTATCATTAGTATTTTATTATTTTCAATATATCTTTAAACATTCTTAAATAAATACATATCTTACAGGGAATATTGCCTGTCATAATTTAGATGGGGCTATGGTCCCGCTGATCCACCTATTTCTCAAGCCTATGATTATAATGGGAAGAAGTGTTGGCAAAACATGGACATAGTGATGTATAATAGCATGGAACATTATAAATAAATGATGATAATAATAATAACAATAATAAATACTAAGCTATCCCTCACTCCTCTGGAAGCAAAGAGAATAATCATATTCCTCTTTATGTATTTTGTCCTTGTCTCTCCATGTGTAAATGCCTGCATAGTTTTGTTATTCACTGTCTTTTGCCTCATGTTGATTCAATGCGTATGGTTCCAGTGAAAAAGACCTTAAAGGTTATTGCCCTGTGAAATAAGTGTAATGAAACATCTGTCAGACCATACCCTGTCATACATTCATGTATTCCAATTGCCTTCAACTGCTGCTGACCTTTACAATAGCTGTCCTCTTAACTTCAGCCAAAGAAACAAATGCACAGTGTGAAATATTAAAAGGACATATGAAAAATAACTGCACTTGGTTCTGTAGCTGCAGAAGCAAGTATACATAGCCACCTTCCTCTGATTACAGCCTACTCCGGGACTACTGCAAATCAATCACATGTAATATATGGCTTGCTAAAGTAAAAATGCATTGCAGGAACTAATTATACATCATGCGCTCTGTGGGAAAGCTTGCACCATAGGGGCAAGGAAACTTGGAGATTCATTTTAACTCCATTGTTTTAAAATGCTTTACACACTGCATTTTAGTCAAAGATTATATTCTTCCATGTTTATTAGATTTTTACATATGTCTTGCCATAAAATTCAATGTGTTGGATACCTTTCTCACGCTCAAAGGATCAACACAAAACAATTGTGGATTAAACCAACTGCATATTTAAGAGAATAAAGGTACCAGTTAACTCTATAAGAATTTCCATTTGCCCCTATGATGCAGTTGGGTTGCCCCACAATTGTATTTACACCATGTGGGGACTGAAATATATATTAAACTAGTTCAATTAATATAATAACATATTACTTTTTAAATCCCCAAGGGTGGATAATGTGACATATAACCCTTTACAAGGAAGAATGCCCATTATTATATAATGTATAATCACTTTTCTATTTTGTGCTGCATTAAAATAATATGATAGCATCCGTTAACCAGGGATGATTGTGCTATTCAAATTTGTTTGCAGAATCCATCTAAACATATCATTTTTACTACACTTATGGGAATCGGGGTGGGCAACCTGTGGCTCTGTAGAAATTGTTAGATAACAACACCATTATCCTACTTTGGCAATTGGCATGTGAGCTGTATTTAAACAATAACAAGAAGCACAGGCTGCTGCAGTACAACATTCTCTCTAGTTAAATTAAGAATTCATGAATGAATCCTTTTAGCCAAATAAACCTCCATAATCAAATTCAGTGGCCAATATCTAGAGGTATTACATTTAACGTTTGTCTGTTAGCCTACGGTTATTTCAGCAAAGAACGCCATTATTGATGTCCTGTTGTGATGTGCGTTGACATTTAATAAAATGTACTGCAGAATACAGACTTAATTTTGATTCATTTTATTACACAACTTGCAAGGCAATGCTATAAATGCCTTATAAATTCTAACTAGATCACAGATGATAGAATTTATTTTAATATGTGCAAACAGGAACTTAATTCTCTAATAATAATACAGAAAGGGGAACTCTATATATAGAACGTTTAACAGATACATTTACGTAGGTTGCAGTTCTTTATGCAGTAGTCAGATATGGCCATTTATATATTTCTGCACATAATTTATTGATCCCATTTAAAGTGTGCTCCAAATCCCACAACTGAAAAGGAGAA
This sequence comes from Rhinophrynus dorsalis, assembly GCA_037306005.1. NCBI lineage: Eukaryota > Metazoa > Chordata > Amphibia > Anura > Rhinophrynidae > Rhinophrynus > Rhinophrynus dorsalis. The sequence goes on from CM074721.1 coordinate 256,406,320, forward strand.
ATACAGGAGATCAACTGAAACGTTTGGACACGTTAACATGCCTAAAAATACACAATCATCATATTATTGGTCACAATCAACAGCAGCACTAGCAGCAGCCTTTCCAAGTCCAATTCTTATATAGTCTCATTAGTATTGATTAAGCAGCAACAAAGGTCAACATCAACAAACCTAGCTATGATTACTTCTGATGCTGTTCTAAGTGCAACACTACTGTCACCTGGTACTAGTATTATAGCAGCATCTACCTCCTGTAGTAATAGTAGCAGTAGTCCATCAAGAGCTCTTCACTCCATTAAATCTACAGTATAGAGATACTTCACTCATGATCCAAAAGCTAAATGTATTGCTATATGTTGTCTCTGTAGAAAACATGTAACTAGGGGGGGAGCAAGACCACATCTAGGCACATCCTCTATGAGATCCCACCTGAAGCACAATTCGAGGTCTGATTGGGAGAACACCTGCAACACATCACAGGTGAAATGACTAGCAGTGTTCATAAAAGTGTATGGGGCCAAGGAGAACATAATAGTATTTATTTATTTAGAAAATGTTTTACCAGGAAGAATACATTGAGATTTCTCTCATCTTCAAGTATGTCCTGGAGTGTTTACAGCAAGAGTTGCGTATAGCACTGTTCTAAATGTCTCATGCAGTGGTTTCTCAGTCTTCCTCAGTAATAACACCCATGTCTCCTACTGCTGTTGTGAAAATGAAAAGTACAGAGGATAACGACTTACTTGAAAGTGACACCACCACCACCACTAGTCATTATGTTAAAGCAATTAAATCCATATTTTTTTATGGTAGATGTTGAAAGCTTGCATCCTAGAACCACTCAGTTGGTATAATTTTTAGTCTACCAGTCTCCTGATTTTTCTTTGGTTAACATGGTACCACCACCTTTTACCTACAGAAAGCATAGGCAGACATTGCCAAGGACATTTTAACAAGGAATTAAACAACAATGACATTTTAATGAATTTTAAATGCTTGTGAAGTTTTGTGAAAGAAAAAAGAATTTAGGGGTTTTCCCCATCCCTAGACTCAGCTCTTAAGCCAACCTATTATTACACTTTATAGCTTAATTGCAAGATTTAGAACCATAACATGTTCCAACCTAGCAACAAGGTGTTTAAACATGAGAACTGGGGCTTTAGCCTCCACCCAGATTGTACCTAACAACAATGCCCCAGGATCAGACCTCATCGTATTATTCTGAATGAGATTAGCCATAGAATAAAAGCCTCATATGTGGTCCTATGGAACTAAAAATTCTCTCTCTGCGTATATATATATATATATATATATATATATATATATATATATATATATATATATATATATATATGTGTGTGTGTGTTACATATACATCTATACACACACACAAACACACACTAGTGAATGGAGCACGGCATTGCCCACTCGATTGGGGGAACTGTGCACATAAGTCTTGCTGCAGTATTTTTTCACAGGAAATCCTCTCTCCCCTATCTTCACCCCCCCTACCACCCTGGGGCAGAAAGGACAGCAAAACAGAAGCCATGTATATATCATCAACATCTTAGCCACTGTGTATCCACTGCACGATGAAGGCCTCCTCAGCAAGCCTCCAACAGCTTTGGTCCTGTGTTTTCTGCTGCCACTGTGTACCAATACATTTGGTAACAAACCCACCTTTTCTTTCATCTGCCCATTTCCAGTTTAGGTACTTTACTCTTTCAATTATGTCATAAACATTTGTTTGCTGTCAAATCCAAGCATACCTTGTTTGGTCTCTTATTGTTATTTTCAAAATTCGACATTCCATAATTCTGTGTGTAACCTTAAGTTTTTGTATGGCTTCGGCATTTAGTGCCAATATGTCACAGCTATATGTTAGAACTGGAAGAATACATTGGGCAAAAACTTTTTTGTTTGAGGCAGAGTGGTACATTTGTTTTGAAGACAATACCACTAAGTTTTCCAAATGCTTGCCATGCCAATTTAATTTCCATCATGGTGTTTCCATCTATTGACATTTCCTGTCCAAGGTGACATACTTGTCCAGTTCTTGTCTATTTACTGTGATTTTCCTTGGTATGGTAAGTTTGTTAAAAATAACATGTTGTTGATATTCATCGTTCCTGTTCTAGTTCTTCAGTGCGTTCTTTTAGTTCTTCAGGACTACTGGTAAAGAGTATGACATTGTCTGCAAAATGTAAGTGATGCAGGTAATATCCATTAATCATAAGCCCCTTTTCCCCCAATTTAGTCTGCAGAAAATGTCTTCTAAACAGGCAGAAAATAGTTTTGGGGACATTGTGTCTCCTTGTCAAAGACATTTTTTCTATGTTGATCTGAATTTTATCATTGCTGAACTATATTGATGCAGTTGCATTTTCATATACTGATCGAAGGATATTGATGTAAGCTCTGTCTATTCCTTTGTGGATCAGGGAATTGATTATCAATCATGTGGGTTACCGGGTCTAGGAACCTCACTAAAAACATGAGTAGAATACTTACCTTGTTCTCCAGACCAAACTGAGTTGTAGTATAACTCTGTGTGCACCTTCCCCTCTGTCTGATTGTTTTCTGGAATTTTCTTGGACTATCTAAGTAACCATTCTATTAAGTAGATCAAATTCCTCTTATTCCTAAAGGTATAGTTTCACTTTAATGCCCATAATAAACCATTTAAAGAGACACTGAGGGCTGCATATTCAAAAGAAATGTAGATACATTTTGGGGCAAACAAAAGCACTATAGGGGAGAACAAAAAAATGTGATTTAAATGTTTTTTCCCACTATATATTTTATTAAAATCCCCATTTAAATCAATTCGATTTTTTTTTAATTTTTATTTCTGTATCGTGCAATTGGATAGCTCCAGAATTCTTCCACTTTTAATTTTGCACATACAACCCAATGTAATCTTTGCTCTTTTACATAAAGTTAAAGGATTATAAGTATAGGGGTGCATACAAGTCAAGTAGCATAGTGTTTTTCTTAGCAAAGCTGTACTGTTAAACACTGACTATTATGACATCCCAGCTACTCAACATGTCAATAGATTATATGACAGACTAGTAAAGCCAGCAGTTGTTTAACTCAAGCATAGATTGCATTCCAGTTGATTGTGTTCTCACTGGTTTTATCTATCTGGTCTATTTAGAAATGTGTACATAAAACCTTGATACAGTTATCAACTGCAATGGAATCCAGGCCTTAGTTTTTTCCAGATCAGGAATACACATGAACCTCAAATTCTTGCTTAGGGCCATATGCACAAAAACAAGGTGAAAATCTGGAATTAACCATTTGTGTCACAGATAACATGGAAATATACCCAAATTCCCACTGATTTAAATGGGGATTTAGGTTTGCATTCACATTACCACAAGTTTGATGAAAGCCATCCTTCTTCTTTGAATGCTAAAGAAATCACCAATACATAGTTTTGCAATGTATTAGAGACATATATATATATATATATATATATATATATATATATATATATAGAGAGAGAGAGAGAGAGAGAGAGAGAGAGAGAGAGAGAGAGCATTGAGGTGGTTAACCCTTTGAGTGCCAGAATGGTATCTAACACATTGTACTGGACATCTCTCTGTCAAAAAAGGTGTTAAATCAATGGAAATATTTTGTCCTTTATGATATAGTTGATTTGCCCTAGAATTCCACTCTTAGTCTGTGAATATGGTCCTTAGTTCTAGGAAAGGAAGTTCCAAGCACAGGGTTAATGCACTAAGGAAGGAAGTGCCACACAGAGGGTTAATGCACTAGAAAGGAAGTCCCGTGAAGAGGGTTAATGCACAAGGAAGAAAGTCCCATGCAGAAGGTTAATGCACTAGGAAGGAAGTCCTACGCTGAAGGTTAATGCTCTAGGAAGGAAGTCCCCGCAGAGTGTTAATGCACTAGGAAGGAAGTCCCACACAGATGGTTAATGTGCTAGGAAGGAAGCCCCCGCAGAGGGTTAATGCAGTAGGAAGGAAGTCCCATGCAGAAGGTTAATGCACTAGGAAGGAAGTCCCACGCAGAGGGTTAATGCATTAAGAAGGAAATCCCACGCAGAGGGTTAATGCACTAGGAAAGGTAGTCCCACGCAGAGGGTTAATGCACTAGGAAAGGTAGTCCAATGCTGAAGGTTAATGCACTAGGAAAGAAGTCCCACACAGAAGGTTAATGCACTAGGAAGGAAGCCCCCACAGAGGGTTAATGCACTAGGAAGGAAGTCCCATGCAGAGGGTTAATGCATTAAGAAGGAAGTCCCACGCAGAGGGTTAATGCACTAGGAAAAGAAGCCCAACACTGAGGGTTAATGCACACCTCTGACATGCTGTTTGAAGCAGGAAAGCCTGTTTTGATTCCATTGTTAGCTCTGTGTGTCCTTAGGGAAGTAATTTAATCTCGTAGTGCCTCAGACATCAAACATTAGATAGTAATGCTCTGAGGGAAAGGACTGACTGTAGTAAAGAGAATCAGTGCCCCTACTCTGCCCTTCATCTTACACAGGAGTCCTAGACTGATGGTGCAAGATACTCAGACATACATGTATTATTAAAAAGGAGACGGATCTCCCAGTACTAATGACAGCAAGATTAACCTCACTATATATCAACTGGCCATCTATTAGAAATGAGTAAATCCCAAATATAGGTCATAGGAAGCAAACTGCATTAAGGTAAAACGTAACTCATTAATAAATAAATATCTCACAAGACAAAGGTATCACACATATGCTAAGGTTATTATTATGGTTAATAGCTTTTTATTTTTAAATTAATAAATTACGCTTTAACAACTTGTGTCAGAATATGGGTCCATTTGTACACATTGGAGGCCTGACACATTTTCAACTTTTTGCAAGAAACTTCTTATGTGATAATAAAAATATGTATTATATTATATTTATAACATATATAAAAAGAGGACTGGATGTAGACGCACGCACTCTTAAAAATATTTCATGCTCACAATCTCAGTCCTTACAAAATTCATAAACAGGGTGATAGAAAGGCAGCACCTGTGCTGTGGAGAAACAAGTGGTAATTTTGTTTCGTAATGGCACAGAGGACGATGTACTAAGCAGGGGGGAGATTCACGAAGGTATGATAAAGAGATGATAAAGCAGAGATATCTTCTCCAGCAATATCACTATTCCAATTCCTATGTTATTCTATGGAGCAAATTCACTGAGATTTTTCCAGTTTTTGAGATCTTAGTGCATAATGTCCATAGAATAACATAGGAACTAGAGAAGTGATAAATTGGAGAAGTCATCTCGGCTTTATCACCTCTTTACCACACTTTAGTTCATAACCCACATTGTGTTGGACTCCTTTCTGGCAATTAAAAAGTTAAAGGACCTAAATAAAGAGGACTGGATAAAGATCCTTTAGCATCAAAAGCATAGACCATTGACATGGAGTAAAAAATTTAGATTCTGGGGCAAACAAACTGCACTATAGGGAAGAGAGCCAATCGTAAAGTGACAGATGTGTGAGCAAAAAAATTGCTTTGCAATGCTTTCTTCACTCTCTGACACTCAAAGGGTAATTTGTCAATGGAAGGGAAAATGGACCTTCTGTCCATTTAGTTATTAAACCTTTGAGTGCAGGAGAGGCACATAAAGGGTAATGAAAACAATTCTTTAAAGCTTGTTTTTTTCAGAAAACCATACAAAAGCTCAACTGAGTTTAAGTAACAAAAAAATAAAGAAAACAGGTCAACATTTCAGTCCAAACTTAGGCTATGTTCAAGTTATGGTCAAAACTGTTCACCAATAAATCTGCTCAGATTAGATAGCTTAAGGAGTCCTGCGAGTGCATCTTTTTATACCCTTCCTCACACCAATATATATTATGTAGAACACCCAGGTAAATAATCTTACAACTGAGACTGCTCCAATACTATCAATATCTAAAGTAGAGAAATAAGTGGAGCGCTCATTTGGGTTAAATAAAGTGTTTAATGCAAAACAAAAATGTTAAATCACATTAAACGCAATCCAAACACACCAAATATATGTAAGTAAGAAAAAACACTCAAGATCTCATAGTTTCCAGCCTCATTCTCTTTGAGCAGTTTCTGGTGTTCCTATGCACCTACAATGGTTCCTCCATGACCACTATATGGACTCCATATTTTTTTTCTCAGTGACACTAAAGCCAGGTCATTTCCCATAAATAAGTGATTTTCCATGTCCAAACACCTGAAACATCTTTGTCAAAGTTTTAATTTGTTATGCAGGTATCTTGTTCCCTCTTTTGTTACATAATGGAACAACACTTTAAAGCAGAACTTTCACATATTATTAAGTCGCCCTTCAATCATTAAACATATGGCGACTAGCTTGAAAATGCATGTATTACCTATCAAAAGTGCCAGATTCTAAGGAAATCTTTAATCTTCAGAGACTGGAAGCCAGGCATCAGAGCAGACATCTTGTCTGCGCACCTGCGCTGTCAGTCCCAGTATATGTAAGAAGCATTACAGCGTTCCACAAGGTAACGGAAGGAACTGACGGCACAGGCACGCAGACTGCACTGACCTGGCCGTCAGTCTCCGAAGAGTAAAGATTTGTTTAGAATCGGGCACTTTTGATAGGTAATACACGTATTATCAAGCTAGTCGCCATATATTTAATGATTGAAGGGCAACTTATTAATATGTGAAAGTGAAACAACAATTACAAAACAAAATTATTTTGGCAGGGGACAGACATTTTTTTTTCTGTCTCAATGGATTCTAAGCTTGGCAGAGCAGCATGCAGAAGCTCGCTGTCATCCCAGAATTCAATAACGTGCCAGGACTATCACTGGTCCTTAACGCAAATCCACCAGTGACAGTCTGGACACGTCACCGGTAACTAAGGTGTTAAGGTACACTACATTTGCCAAAGGCAACACAGAGTTTATAGCAGGGCGAGAAATAGGAGGATCAATGGCAGGTGGGGTAGCCCACTGGGAAAAGGCATCAGCTGACAAAAGATGAAGGTTGGAAAGAAGTTTATTAAGGGTAGCAGGTTTTTGAACACACTTCGTGAAAGCTACATGTCACAAATGGTGGAAGTGCCGACAAGAAATAACAATGTATTGGACCTAGTGATCACTAATAACAAAGAAATGGTATCCAATATTAAGGTAAGAGAACATTTGGGAAACAGTGATCACAACATGGTTACATTTGAGATCAGTCTGGCAAAGCAAAAATGTATAGGTTCAACCAAATCTCTTAATTTTAAAAAAGCGAACTTCAAATTGTTAAGGGCCTCAATGCAACACATAGACTGGGATATTTTATTTAAAGGCAAAAATACTGAGGAAAAATGGTCAGAATTCAAATTTAGGTTGCAGAAATGTACCCAACAGTATATACCAATGGGGAACAAATGCAAAAGAAGCAAGTCACAGCCAATGTGGTTAACTGCACATGTAAAGAAGGAAATGGCAAGGAAAAAAAAACGCATTCAAATTATTTAAGTCTGAAGGAACTGAACAATCTTTCCTAAAATACAGGGAGTGCAACAAAGATTGCAAAAAGGCAATTAGGGTAGCAAAAATAGATAATGAAACTCGAATTGCAAGGGAAAGCAAGACTAATCCAAAAAAGTTTTTCAAATATATAAATAGCAAAAAACTTAAGAGGGAGTGCATTGGACCATTCAAAAATGTGATGGGTGAGTTGGTTAGTGAGGATAAGGAAAAGGCTGATGTTTTAAACACTTTCTTTGCATCAGTATATGCAAGGAATGGTAGAAGAGCCTCCGCAAGTAACAAATAAAACAAAACAATTAATAGATATTGGGTTAACTCAAGGAGATGTCATGGAAAGACTGAACAAAATTAAGACCGACAAAGCACCGGGTCCTGATGGTATACATCCAAGGGTTCTTCAGGAACTTAGTGCAGTGTTCTATCACCACAGGCTCAGTGCCACAGGATTGGCGAAGAGCTAACATAATGCCTCTATTTAAGAAGGGAACTAAAACAGAACCTGGGAATTATAGACAAGTGAGTTTGACCTCTGTAGTGGGAAAACTGTTAGAAGGGATAATAAGGGACTATATTCAGGATTACAACACAAAAAATAAAATCATTAGCATGAATCAACATGGTTTTACGAAGAATAGATCATGCCAAACTAATCAGCTTCTATGAGGAGGTAAGCAGCAACCTAGACAATGGCAAGGCAGTAGATGTAGTATATCTAGACTTTGCAAAGGCATTTGATACAGTGCCACACAGAAGGCTGGTGTATAAAATAAGGAAATTGGGGCTAGGAGATAACCTTTGCAATTGGATACAAAACTGGCTGAAGGATAGGGAACAGTGTGTGGTTGTAAATGGAAAATTCTCCAGTACAGTTAAAGTGGAGAGTGGAGTACCTCAGGGTTCAGTATTGGGTCAGCTGCTTTTTAACATGTTTATAAATGACCTGGAAATAGATATAGAAAGCAAAATATCAATATTTGCAGATGATACTAAATTATGCAAAGTCATTAATTCTGAACAGGATATTTTCTCTCTACAGAGGGACTTACATACAATGTCAGATTGGGCAAACATGTGGAATATGAAGTTTAATGTGGGGAAGTGTAAAGCCATGCATTTGGGAGGAAACAATCCCAAGGCTACTTATAAACTTAATGGAATAATTTTAGGTGACTCGTTGCTAGAAAAAGACCTGGGCATCCTTGTCAACTACACACTTGGAAACAGTGACCAGTGTCAAACAGCAGTAGCAAAGGCAAACAAAGTCCTGTCTTGCATAAAAAGAGGTATCGAAGCAAGAGTAGATAACATTATTTTGCCATTATACAAATCATTGGTAAGACCTCACCTTGAGTATGCAGTTCAATTTTGGGCACCGGTTCTGAAAAAGGATATACTAGAACTAGAGAGGGTACAGCGGAGAGCAACAAAATTAATTAAGGGAATGGAGGACTTGACATATGAGGAACGACTAAACAACCTTGGTTTATTTACTCTAGAGAAAAGACGACTAAGAGGAGACCTTATCACATTGTACAAGTATATGAGAGGTCAATACAAGGATCTCTGCGGTGAGCTATTTATTCCAAGGTCTGATCAGGTGACAAGGGGACACCCCTTGAGATTAGAGGAAAGGAGGTTTAAACTTCAGCAGAGGAAGGGTTTTTTTACGGTAAGGTCTGTCAAATTGTGGAATTCATTGCCCAGGGAGGTAGTTATGGCAGATACAATGGATACATTTAAGAGAAGATTAGATACATTTCTTTCAAAAGGGAACATACAGAGTTATACTGTATCAGTAGGCTGATCAGGAAGGTCTGATAAAGACTAATTTAATTGGTAGCAGGAAAGCTATAAAATCTCAGTTACTGAGGTATGAGGCGAAGGTTGAACTTGATGGACTTGTGTCTTTTTTCAACCAAATTTACTATGTTAATTTACTATGTTATAAGGAAGAATCTCCTATCAGTAGTCTTCTTCCATGACCACCTGGTCTAAAGAACAATGGAGAGGAAAAATGGGTGATTCCCTTTTGTGCCATTGGAAGATGCCCATTAAGGAATACCCTGAATCAGAAGGCTAGAGATATTCAAAGCCTCTAAAATAGCTCTGATAAGCCCCTCAGCCAAGGGTCAGGGGTCTTCTTCATAGGCATCCCCAAAAGAAAAGGAGCAATCCATGTCCTCCCCATCAATGTCAACCTTCTCCACAGAGGAATCTCCAACAAATTGTGATTGGCCCCTAAAGACCCTTGAATAGATGAAGGGATTGAAGAAACTGAAGATTGGCCCATAAATAAGCTTGAATAGATTAAGGGGCAGAAGAAACTGAAGACACCAGAGTCACAACCCAAACTGGTTCTTGAGCTGCAATGGTGGGACCCGGGGAAGTAGCTGAGGTCACAGTGCAAGAGGGAGTGAATATTTCAGTGGAAGCTCTGTTTGTCATGAGGAACAGTGAACTAAAGAAGTTAAAGGGACCCCAGAATACTTAGGCTTAGATTTTCCCATGTGTCTCTTGGGATCTGACATGTTTAGAGAAAAACCCTTCTAAAGTAGGACAAAGTAGTTCAGAGAATTAGGAAAGTATGTGAAAATGCACAGAAATACCCAAGAAGGTACTTCTGACTGCAAAGGGTTAAACTGGAGAGACAGAGAAGAGAGCCCAGCCACAGAGTAGCCTATGCAATGGGAGTAGTATGATGGTTGCCAAAGCACCACCCTGTCCTGTTACTCTGTTCTGGGGAATATAGTTTTTTCCATTGCCAATGCTCAGCAAATGATGGTTCTCCATCTGTTTCAAAATGGTGGAATTAAGTGGTCTGAACACTGTCTCCACACTGACCATGTGATAGATCAAGTCCAGTGATTCATTTTGAGCCCACTCTGACCCTTGTAGGTGAAACAGGTGCGGAGATATGTCCCTGTAAAGATTCCCCATGCAGGTCTAATGAACAAAGATGGATTTGATGAAAAGTGAAGAGAAAGTCTATAAATAGAGGTATGATTAAATTTCAGTACAGAAATCGTTGACAAATCATACTACTGAAACAACCACCTTTAGAAACATAGCATCCTGAGAAAAGAGAAGGACTGGGTGCTAAACAGGCTAGAAAAAGTAATAGGGTCATAATAGTAAAGGCCATAGTACTCAAAGGGTTACCTTACCAATCTTCTGTCTTCCCTAACACAACTGATTGACAATCACTGCTCTAACACTAACTCATACAAATGACTTACCCTCACTTCCCCAACACTAACTTACACAAATCAGTAATCACAGTGACCACTCTCTTGTCTACTGACACTGAAATGTAGGAAGTTACTGGCTATTATTTTACAGGGTGACAAGAAATTAAGGGGTGTTTCAATGCTACTGGAAATTCTGTTGCGAGAAATTCCTACCACCAACAACCAATAGGAAATAAATCCACAAGAAAATTAGAAATTTGCAACACAGTTGAGAAATTTCCCACCCACTAGGAGAAAATCAACTTCTCGCCCATCCCTACTGAATAGGTGCAGTTGGTTTATAAGCAAACTGAGCTTTTTCAGCCAATGAATGCATCTAATTAGTAGATTTGTAATAATCTTACCTGCCCAGCAGAAGAAGGTGTATATTACAAGCTGAGTCAAAATGAGCCACATTGTTGTTCTTAAGTGTTCAACAAATCAGTGCCAGCTGCAAATCTTAAGTTCTATTCAACTTCTTGCATGTAGCTGTTGGAAAGAGAAAATTATGTTAACCATCATTACAAGATTCTTGACTATCAGCAAAGCACAACCATTAACTTCTGTAATGAGTACATAAAATCAGATTGGATAACACTAAGTAGATCAGACAGCATTCTTTTAATCCTAGAACAGGTAGTCTTCATCAAGATCATCACTGTTAAGTACAGCTATGATCACATAAATACTAAACAACTAGCATAAATTATTTTTCATGGAAATTGCTTAAACTGAATAACGAGAAAGCAAATCATGGGTTTTATTATACAGTATAACTGTACATAATAACATTAAATACAAAAAATGCCAAGGGGGCATGTACAAAAACACCCCATCATGAAATACATTATGAGGATCCTGTGCCACAAGCAGAAGTGGAAACATTCTTGAACACACCAACTGCACCATGAGGGGGCAATAAAAAGTAACATGGATTTAAATGGAGAGGTCTCCAACACATTGCTTCAAAGTGAATTAGAGACCCCTCTTCCTTTAAATAGGATAAAACCCCCATTTAAATCAGTGGGAATTTGGAGCATTTGTACTTATTCCCTATGGTGCAGCTTCAGAATTGTTTCACTTTTCATTGTGCATTTGTAAGATTTTAACATTTACACAATTTATCAAGCACACTAGAATGAAAGCCCGTATACACAGACTAAAGTGCACCCAGCTGCCCCGGAAGCAGAGACGTGAGCCATCCAGAGCAAGGCAGCGTGTTCGGCGAGTCTCTGCTGCGCATGACTGCAGTGATGCGCAGCAGAGACTTGCTGAACACGCTGATCCTTAGCGGAGAGATCCAGATGGCTCACAGCGAAGCTCCCTGTGTGCGAAACCACACATGCACAGTAGAGACTCTCTACCGCGCATGTGCGGTTACGGCTCACAGTGAGCGACGAATTCTACCACTTTATGTAATAGGGTATGTCCTAAACCAGAGACGGGCAACATGAAGACTTCCAGCTGTTGCCAGACTATAACTACCATTATTCAGCTATGGGAGTTGTACTTTGCAAGCAAATGGATTGCTTTATGTTGCCCACTGCTGTCCTACAATAAACTAAGACACTTTACAGTTTTATTTTCTCGTCCTATGTTATTGTTTTTTTTTGTTTGTTTGTTTTTGGGGGGGCAGGGTTTTTAAAGAGGATTTCATTTTTATAGATGCACTGCAATGAATCATGCGTATTTTTGAAATCCTGGATACCTACTGTTCTTTTTGGAGTAGAAGTGCAAAACCATTGCAATTGTTCTTAGTTTAAGATACTGCTTTAGGTCCTTAAACAAGTCACAAAATTACTAAAACCAAGAAGGCATTGGAGATAAGGCATGATAAAGAGTTGATAAAGCAGAGGTAACTTGTCCAGGAATATCACTTCTCTTAGCATTGGATACATAGAATAACATACGGCTTGGAGAAGTGATATCACTGGTGAAGAGATCTCCACTTTATCATTTCTTTATCACTCATAATGCATCTTCACCCATGAGTATCAGATGGCCTTGCAAAAAATAAACAGCAAATCTCAAATCTCAAGAAACAATCTGTTATTGATAGAATTTCCCACCACTGTAAGAGGAGATGACTGCTTGAGTGCATCTAGTGTAACTATGTACAAATTTAAAGTCAAACAATTATTTAAACTTTTCATAGCATATCATTAGAAAAGAGGATTTTAGTCTTACCTGTTAAATCCATTTCTCTTAGTCCATACAGGTTACTGGTAACTTTGGGTAGGCAATCTGCCCCTTTAAGTAGGCAGGAAAAATTCTAGAAGTGAATGTAGGGGGTGGAGCCTAACTTCCCTCCTTAGCTGCAGCTAGCCAATCAGCTCCAGTTACATTTGAGACACTAACTATTGACTAGATAGTAGAAGAGAATGAAGACACCTGTGAGCATGTGAGAATCCCCACAGTCTGCCACAGGAAAGCCAAGCATGGTCTCTTGACAGGGTAACAGGTAAGACTAAAATCCTCTTTTCTCTGTCGTCCAATACAGGTTACTGGTAACTTTGGGATGTCCAACCATTGAGTTTCCCATAGGCGGGAAGTAAGGCAAGGACCAGGCACAAGGCCCCCAAAGTCACCAGAGCAGATATGAACCATCAGATCAGAGATAGCCCAACAAAACAAATGAAGTGTCAACCGACACTGAACAGGGACAACACCCCAGAGACTGTTACACAGAACACTGAACTAGAGCCAACAGGGCTCAAAAGTGAAGGAAGCACCAAAGAACCGAAGAAGATCCTAGACAGGCAAGACTACCCTCAGGATCTTCCGCCCCAAACTGGCGTTAGACGAAGCCAGCACATCAACACAATAGTGCTTCAAAAAGGTGTGCACAGATGACCAAGTGGCAGCCTTTCACAACAGATCAGCGGAGGCCTGATTCTTGTAAGCCCAAGAAGCCCCATTAGATCTAGTAGAATGAGCCGTGACCCGAAAGGAAACAAGCCTCTTCCTTAGCTCATAAGCCTTACGAATACTAGATTTGATCCAAGATGCAATAGTCACTTTGGATGCAGGCCTCCCTGCCCTGGGACCCTCAGGAATGATGAACAGCACGTCAGACTGTCTAATGGACTCAGTGCGATGTACATAAAACTTGAGACAACGCACCACATCTTACAAGTGGAGATCCCTCTCCTTGTCAGAGGTAGGATCAGGGCAGAAAGAAGGCACCACAATCTCCTGATTAATGTGGAACTCAGAGACCACCTTCGGGGGAAACTCCTACAAAGTGCAAAACACCGTCTTGTCTTTGTGAAACACCAAAAAGGGTGGTCTAAAAGACAGAGCATGTAACTCCGCTACACAGTGAACAGACACGATCACCAGGAGAAAGGCCATTTTCCACGTCAGCAGGCGTAGAGGAATAGTAGCCAAGGACTCAAAGGGAGGGCGCTGAAGGATGCCAAAAACCAAGTTAAAATCCCACTGAGGAGTGGGAGTCTTGAAAACAGGACGAGTATGAGCAACTCCCTGGAAGAAAACCTTGACATCAGGAAGAATAGCAATGTGCCTCTGAAAGAAAACAGAGAGAGCAGAAGTCTGAACCTTAAGGGAACTCAGACTGAGGCCCTTATCCTTACCATCCTGAAAGAAAGCCAGGACCGTAGGCAGATCAAAATCCTGAGAAAGGTCCCCATCAGCACACCAAGAGAGAGAGAAAGGTCAACCAGACACGATGGTAGGCCATAGAAGAAACAGGTTTGCAGGCACTAAGCATAGTAGCCACCACACCAGAAGAAAAACCTTTCATCTTCAGTATTGAGGATTCAATTTCCAAGCCATCAAAGCTAGACAATGAACACTCTCCTTCCACAGGTAACCCTGTAGAAGAAACTCTGGACGGCAAGGAAGCCGGAATGGCTCTGCCACTGACAGATCAAGCCTGTTGGGGCCAGTACAGAGCAATCAGAATGACTGGACAGCGCTCCAGTCTCAATTTCCGTAACACCCTGTGCAGCATGGGGAGGGGAGGAAAGATGTAAGCCAGAGGAAACAACCAAGGAATGGACATGGGATCTACCGCTAGAGGATCCTTCCAGCGAGAGCAGAACATTGGAACCTTCTGATTGTGTCTTGTCGCCATCAAGTCAATGCAAGGAAGACCCCACTTCTGAACAATGAGGGTGAACACCTCTGGGTGCAGTTCCCACTCTCCGATGTCCACCGTGTGTTGACTGAGGAAGTCTGCCATGACGTTGTCTACACCAGGAATGTGCACTGCGGATACGGCAGGAACATGTTCTTCTGCCCAGGACAAAATAGCCTTGACCTCTAACCAAGTGGCGAGAATTCTTGTTCTACCCTGCTTGTTGATGTAAGCCACTGTCGTGGCATTGTCGGACTTGACCCGGACTGGGCATTCTTCCAGCTGGGGTCTCCAATGGCGAAGGGCATGAAATATCCCCCGAAGCTCCAACACATTGATGGGAAGGAGAGATTCCTCCAGAGACGACCGACCCTAAGCACTCAGGCGACCCAGGACCACTCCCCAGTCGGAGAGGCTGGCATCCGTCGTCAACGTTGTCCAGAAGGATATCAGGAAGGACTTGCCTTTCAGCAGATTGGAGAGGTTGAGCCACCACAACAAACTCAGTTCCACATGAAGAGGGAGGGATACAGACATCTTCAGAAGGTTCGGTTGACCACTGCACACCTGGATCACAAACCTCTGGAGTTCCCTGGTGTGAGCCGTGGAAAATGGGACCGCTTCTATGGTGGAGATTAAATTCCCCACTACAGCGGACAACCTCTTGGCTGGAACTGGATCATGAGCCAGAACAGCAGAAACCCTGTGGGCAATCTGGTGAGCCACCTCCTCCTTTAGAAACACCATGCTCTGCTGAGTGTCAAAGAGAAGGCCCAGGAAGACCAGATGCTGGGATGGGACAAGATCTGACTTGTCATTGTTGATAATCCACCTGTGATGGGTGAAAGCATGAATGCAGTCCTGAACCTGCTGATGAAGAAGTTCCGCAGAAGGGGCTTTCAGAAGCAGGTCGTCCATGTATGGAGTAAGTCTGATGTCGTTCCGATGGAGGACGGATACTAAAGCTCCCAGGACACGGTTGAAGACTTGAGGAGCTGTAGTCAGACCAAAGGGAAGAGCTGAAAATTGAAAATTCCCTTGGTCACAGGCAAATCTGAGATACTTCCGACTCTCTGGATGAATGGCGATGTGTAGATACGCATCCTGAAGATCCAGAGAGGCAAGGAATTCCCCCGGGGACATAGCAGCAATTACCGTCCTTAGGGACTCCTGGTGATAATGAGTTTTGATCACAAAGGAATTGAGATCCTTCAAATCCAAATTGGGACGACAGCCGCCGTCCTTCTTGGAGACCGCAAAGAGATTTGAGTAAAAACCCATACCTCTGTCCCGAATTGGAACAGGTTCCAGAACATCCTTGTCCAGAAGGGCCTGGATAGCGCCATTGAACAGACGGCATTTCTCTTCGCCCTGGGGCGTATGAGAGGGGAAAAACTGAAAGGGAGGAAGAGAGGCAAAAGGGATCCTGTATCCTTCCGCCACCACCTGTAAAACCCATGGATCCACCACTGAATCCTCCCAGATGCTGTGGTAGTGATGCAGACAGCCACCCACAGCCGAGTGGGGACCTGGGTTCGGCGAGTCATGCTGAAGAAGGCTTGAAAGCCTTCGGCTTGAAAGAGACCTTTGGCTTCCATTGCTGTTTGGGCTTAGAGGAGGAACGCGGAGCTGAGGGAACTGCCTAGTTCGCAGGACAGGTCTCAGTCTGGAAGGAACGAAAAAGGCGATTACGCTTGATAGGCGTCTTCTTCCTGGGGACCATAGGCAGAAGGGTACTGTTGCCCTCTGTGGCCTCACTAATCAGATCCTTAAGATCTGGCCCAAACAAAGAGGTGCCTTGAAAAGGCAATGAGAGCAAAGCTTTCTTGGAAGCAGTGTCAGCAGACCAGATCTTGAGCCAAAGAGCTCGTCTGGCAACCACAGACATGGTGGAAACCCTTGCCACCAAACGTATGGCATCAAATAAAGCAGCAGAAACATAGTGCTGGGACTCAGAAATGTCGGCAAGAAGCCGAAACATATCCAAAGTAGGAGCATTCTGACAGACAGCCAGGGTGAGCTGTTCAGTCCAGACCACAATGGGCCGGTTCACCCATGCCACAGCGAACTCTGGACGCATGGCAGTACCAGTAGTGGCAAAAATAGACTTGAGAAAGACCTCAAGTTTCTTGTTAGTCCAGCCTTTCAGAGAAGAAGCATCAGCAACTGGCAAGGCAGTGGACGTAGGTAGCCTGGAGACAGGAGAATCCACTTTGGGGGGGATGAACCCACTGAGCAAACGTTGCCTCAGAGAAGGGGTAAAGCTTGGCAAATTTCTTGAAAACAGAAGGTTTCCTGTCCGGAAACTTCCACTCATCAGACACAAGGCGGTCAAGAGTGGGGTTAGGTGGAAAACAAGTATAGGGCCTTATAGGCTCCTGAAATACATCAGAGGGATCCGAAGAAACCTCCTGAACTAAGGGAATGTTTAGGGTAGTTAAGACAGCTCTGATCAAGCCCTCAGCAGAGCGGTCAGGATCAGCCTCAAAGGGGTCCCATAAAAACTGAGAGGAACCCACAGAAGAAAATTCCTCAACATCCGAATCCACCAACAGTTCCTCCTTAGAGGAATCTGATATGCCAGGTACTACCTGCAGTTTCGGCAGCGAAGATCTGACAGAAGAAGGGGTCTGCCAGGAGTGGAAGACCCCCTGTAATTGGGATGGAAAGAGTTGCAATATAGACCGGAGGTCTCTAGTAGCAGCCTTGAACTCTTGAACCCAAACTGGTTCTAATGCATGGCTGGGGGTCCCTGGTTGAGACTCAGGGACATCAGAACATGCTGGGCATAAATGATCTGTGAATTCTCTAGGTAACATGAGAAGCAATGCCCAATAAGGGACACAGAGACCCCAGCGTCCTTAGTCTTAAGCCTGGCCCCAAGCTCTAACAGATTAGACAGTCTCACAGTGTCAAAACGTTTTAAGTATAAGGATTCACCAAAATACAGTGTGTAAGATTAAAATTTCACCCCAGAAATTGCTAAAATGCACTTATCTGGCAGGAGAAGGGTTAATCTGCAGAGGAGAGAAGGAGAGTCCAAGCCCTGAGTAGGATACTTGTTCATGAAAAGGCATAAAATGTCTGCCGCGGCGGGAGCCAATCAGAAACAACCGTGCGAAGCAAGCTCTCATGGAAAATTTAGCTTTCCCTGAAAAAGTACCCAAACAGTGCCCGAAGCCCCCTGAGCCCCCCAACACACATAAAAAGTTCACCGCATGACAGAGCAAGGGCAGACAATTAAAATGAGCCATCTCTGAAGTCACTACGTTGAGCTGTTGCAGAGATATGTCCCAAACTGTACAGTCCCATAGAAGTGAATGGAGCAATGGCGTCTATGCGGTAAAAGCGCACCTTTAACATAAATTTTGCAAATTTGAAACTGTGAATTAAAATGACATGAAACATCACTAGAACATGTTAGCAGACCCAAAAACCACTGAACCTAGTAGGGAAAGTGCCAATAAATCCCCAAAAGATGCAAAACCAGCAGCTAAAGTATTAAGTTACCACAGAAACTTGCTCCAAAACACCCAACAGACATACAGATAAACCCAATGAGTGCAGGACTGTGCAATAGGAACTCCAAAGGAAAACCCCTGTGCGGAGGGGCACTGTGGGACATGTGGACCTGCAGCACTCAAAGGGTTGCTCACCTTTCCTGCAGATCTTCTGTCTTCAGATTACCATGTATTAAGAAGAAGCCTCACTGGGCAACTCCTGAGGAAAGAACTTGAACCCAGGATTTTCCCCCCAGGGCTTAAGGTCCACAAAAAGCACCTGGATACTAAGCTAGCCACATCTAAGTGCATTGTCAGTTATGGTAATCTGCCTAATGGTGGTATTCCATATCTAACAGAAAAATAAAAAAATAGCTAAAACTGTTCTTTTGCCTGTGTCTTCACCAAGGAACAAATCTTACTGGAGCTGACTGGCTAGCTGCAGCCAAGGGTGGAAGGTAGGCTACACCCTCTGCATTCAGTTCTAGAATTGTTCCTGCCTACTTAAAGGGGAGGATTGCCTACCCAAAGTTACCAGTAACCTGTATTGGATGACAGAGAAATTCTTTTTGTGTTTTTGTTTCTTTATTTTTACATGTTTTCACAGGAAAAATTAACTAATGGAAGGGGAATATGCAAAAACCATGAGGGTGTAGGCAAAAACAGTGAAAAGTAGGCATGTTGAACAGTTAGAAAAGAAAAAATATAAAGTTTGTTTGTTGAGAGAGCAGAATCACAGCATAAAGATATAGAAGTGAGGGAGGAGAAAGGGAAGATTGGGGGAGACAAGAGAAGACAGGTACAATGGAAGGAGTGGCAGATAACATGGTGGAGTTTATAGAAATGAAAGATGGGTGAAAAAACAAGGAAGAAGATGAAGAATATGCATAAAATATGAGACGCAGGCAAAGTGTGAAATGTAGGAGTTGTACAATTAGAAAAGGTCAGCTTCTTCAGTTAGAAGAGGAAAAATATAGAATTTGGAAGCAAAGTCAGGGCATTGAGAGAGCAGCAAAACAACATAAAGATATAGGAATGAGTGAGGAAATGTGGAAGAATGGGGGAGACCAGAGGAGGCAGGCGCTGTGGAAGGAAGTGGCTGAGAGCATAACAGAGTAGAGATGGAGTAGGTGGAGTACTGAACATGGAAGAGCTGAGAAGGGTGAAAAAAAGAAAGAGGATGGAGAAGAAAGATGAGGCAGAGGACGGGGTGAGACAGAGGATGGAGGACAGAAAACTAAATGAAAGGAATCATAGGTGTAAAGTCCATAAAAAGGTAGAGATTGAGAGAGAGAGAGAGAGAGAGAGAGAGAGAGAGCGGCAGTAGTATAAAGGAGTACGAAAAACAAGAAGACATGGGAGGTTATTCACTAAGATGTGAAAAACAGGTGATAAAGTGGAGATGACTTCTCCAGTAGCATCATTTCTTGAGTTCCTATGTTATTCTATGGAGCCTATCCACTAAGACATTTTAGTGCACTGGCTCCACAGAATAACATAGGAACTGGAGAAGTGATATCACTGGAGATGTCATCTCCATTGTATCACCTTTATGTCACACCTTAGTGCATCTCACCCATGGTCTACAACAGTGATTCTCAACAAGGGTGCCATGGCACTTTGATAAACCAAAGACATCCACTTAGAGTGCCCCTTGTTTTCAAAAAACACTGATTAAAATGTTACTATGGAGCTTCATATGTGTGTGTGTGTGTGTGCGCGTCTTTTTGGAATTTTTTTTATGCACAATATATTTGTTTTTGTTACTCTGATTGAGAGATCTAAGAATAACATACACTACTTATTTGCACCCTTCATAATGCCTTGTGGAAATGGCATGTAAATTGTTAATGTGCCCTGAAAAATATGGATTATGTGTTAGGAGTGCCCTAAGCAAAAAAAAAAAGAAAAAAATGACTAAGAAACAATAGTCTAGAAAATCAGGAGAGAGAAGATGGTTGAAGAAGAAGAAGTAGAAGGGAGATAACCCCCTTTTGTGAGGGTGAACATCTAAATTGTGTGGCAGTAAGTGCTGGAAATATGCAAAAGATGACTAGACACAGCAAATTAATGGTAAGGAGTAGTGCAGCATTCTGTGGTAAACAGGTTATTGTGAGTGAATGAAAGAAACAAAATGTAATGTGATATTAAACAAAACTTTTATTTTAATCATTCTCTTTATGAAAGCTGCTACTTATGATGAGGTTTTCACACAAGAAGTTAACATTTCAGTCTTCAGGGAGGCAGGTGAACTAGAAATTCTGGAGCAAGCCATCTGCACCACATGAGCAAAATATATATAATTATTGGTTCAAATGGGTATTATAACTGCTCGAATGCTATAACCATATCCAATGCATTGCAAAGCAATATTTTGGAGACCTCTGGAGCATTGAAGGGGTTAAAAGACCATCATACCCCCTTGAGTGCCATGGAAGTATTCAACAAGTTGCAATGATTTGGATATCTCACTGTCTCTCTAAGTGTTAGATCAGTCATAAAGTTTCTTGTCCCTATGGTGCAACTGGTTTGCCTATAAGGGGGAAATGCACTAAGGAGCAATAAGGGGCCAGGATGGCAATATGGAGGGGAATGACAACTTTTCTGAACCTTTTGTACGGGCTGAACCAGCTGAGTGGGCTATCTGTCGATCAGCTGATTCAGGTAAAGACAGGACTTGCAGTGTAGTGCCTTGCGAGTCCTGTGTTTAACTTAACTGACTGATCAGTGGAAAGCCCGTTAAGCTGGTTCAATCAGTACAGAACAGCAGAGAAGCTGTGATATATGTAGCTTTTCTGCCATACTCTCATTTTGAAACCCTTTCAGTGCGATACACATTTGCATTCCACATCCTTAAGGGAATGAAAGGGTTAAGGGAGTGATGCTGTTTGAGGTGCAGAAGTCAGGTCAGATCCTCTCCCCTCTCCCACTGGGTAAGTGCAGGGAGCAGAGAGGATACACTCAGACTCTCAGACTACTGGTGATGTATAATGGAAGGCAACCATACTGTGAGAATTCTCCCACTCCCCTTGCATCCCTACGTTGTAGTGCATATGGTATTGTGTTTCCATCCCCAAGGTGATATGCTCACCACACATCTCCATGCACATATAACCACAACATTACCCCTTAGTGGATCCCCACCTCCATTATTCTTAGTACATTAGCCTCAGTGAGTATTGTAAGAGCAAGGCCCTGACTTACTTTGCAGAACAAAGCTGACATGATTTTCTAAGCTACTGGATCAGATAAATAGAACTGTCTTGTTTGATTGGATAAACTGAATGAATGCATTTAAAGCCCTTTCATGCCAATTACATCTAATTTTCATAGCTGTGTTTCTCCAGTAATTAATTTTGCTGTGTCACTAATTACAGTGGCAACTGCTTGGATAATTTTTTAAAAGAGAAAAACATTGAGGGCTATGTATGTTAGTATTAGGATTAATATTTATTTACTTTTTGTTGATCCAAGGAGATATCTGATTGCCATTTGGAGTAAAGAAGGAATTACCCCCCCCCCCCCCCATTCAAAGCAGAATTTGAAATTGCTGAAATAAGGGTATTTTTGCCTACTGTTGGATCAACGGCATTAAATAAGAATAGGAAAAGGGTTGAACTTGATGGATACAAGTCTTTTTTCAACCTAAACTACTATGTGACTATGTAACAGTGAGACCTACAGATATACCTTGTTTTACACTTACAGCATGTGAAAGCCTATTGCTTCTGTTCATATGGTAACACAGCATTTGCATCTACAAATGTAAATTATTTCACTCAACCATGATTTCAGGTCAAGAACAGTTAAGACTACTGCTATTGAATATTTCTGGGTATATGTTCTCTTTTTCACAATAATGCAATCAGCTGTATCTAGAAGAGAAAGTGGCAGTCTCTTAAGTGGATACATTGCCTACTGTAATCACGGTAATGGCTAATGCTGTTCAGCAAATGATGGTCCTTAGGCTGCATCTATCTACAGGCTGTTTGGAGGGAGGAAAGCTCACTCACTGCCTTTTATGGGGTAGTTTTAAGCCGTCCTACTCCCCCTCTTGTTCCTTAACCCTTTGAGTGTCAGAGAGGTATCCTATGCATCTCAATGAGTTCAAAACCTCTCTGCCACGCAAAGGGTTCCACTCTCTCACATATCTCTCACATATTATTATCCTCTCTATATCGCATTCTCCCATCTCTCTCCTAAATCACCCTTTCCATTTTGCCTTTTCCTTAGTACACAAAGACCTGCCCCTTTCTGATTATCTTCCATGCCCATGCTAGAATCCCAGAGGTTTAACTAGGGGTTAACTATGTGCATATATATGCTTGTTAAACCCTTGAGGGCTTTGCAATGTGTTAGAGACCTCTCAGAATTCAGTTTAAAAGCCCCATTTACATCACTGGGAATTTGGGGAATTTTTATTTGTGTACTGTGGTGCAACAGATATTTTCCAGAACTGCACCTCATAAGCTTTCTGTATAAGGCAAACACAAGCCGCACTGGTACCTGAACACATCCCTGGAATCCAGATAATAATAATAAAAAATACCCAGATATCTCCTGGTTTTATAAATAAAATGACCAAGCTCTTCACTTATTTTGATGATGTCTGTGCTTCGGTAAAGTCCCACCACAATACAACTGTCTAAAGGGTTGCAAATCACTGCTTTGGGGCTATCTGTTCTGATTAACAGCAGTAAAGCTGCAACAAAGCTCCTGGTTAGTAAATAAACCGTCTTTTATCCACAGATAGTATTATCTCCTGTCAGCCTACAAAATGGTGGATTGCTGAACAAAAGAATAAATAAAGACTGTACATTCCGTATGCTATGACATTACTTACACATACACAGACATACCTGCTTTTCTTTATATGTACACTTTGTATCTTTGACATTTTATATTGTAGTATAAATTTACTTACTACAGTTGTGTATAAATATGAATCAAACCTACATACAAAATTCAGTTTCATTACAAGTTGTTTTTCCTTGCAAAGACACTGCTTATGCTATAGCAACCATTTTTTATTGCTTATCTGATGACTGGCTCAGTGGGGAATTACATCTTCCAGTTCAATGTTTCCTAGCAACTCTCTCTCTGAACCAGGGGATGTCACAACACCCTTGCATCTGTCAAAGATTCTTAAAAACAACTATTTTATACTCTGAATGGAGCATTAGTCATTGACAGACTCACACAAAAAAAGATGACCACTAATTAGCTGTTGTTCAAGTTATCAAATTAAATATGTAGCTGAGTGTGTAAATTGCTTTCTAATTGGCCAAAAACAGTTTGTTGAAATGTAACACATCGCGGATCAGGGGAGGGGGGCTCGGCAAAATATATTGCAAATCAATGTGAGACACAACCCCACAGTCTTTAAGGGGTTAATTGCAGTCACTCTCCTTCTGACTTTCTTCTTCAATAATATTCATGAATAAGTGATTTAACATAAGCTCTGTTGTGTGGAATAGTAACAATGTTATTTTGTATGAAAAAAGGGGAAATGCATTTCAATATTTAACCTGTTCCTAATTTTAAACAGATATTAAACAGAGGTTTTTTTAAAGGCCTGATACAGAATTACACAAGAAAAGGACTCTAAGGGCCATATGTTCAAAAGAAAATTAGAGGAGTGCTGGGGCAAGCCATTTGCACTATAGGAGAGAACTAAAATTTCCAAAAATTCCCAGTGATTTAAATGGGGTTTTTAACCCCTTGAATGCAAGAGAGGTCTCCAACGGCCCTAAGTATAGTATAGTATATAGTGTGGAAGTTTATTGGGTCTTATAAAAAATAAGAAAAATAACAATAGAAATAAAATTAAAAAGAGGGGGAATAGTATAAAATCAATTAAAATGTGATTAAAGCAGAGCTTTCATCCACTATAAAGTCATACTGCTATAATGAAGCAGGTAGCGACTAACTTTAGAATATATCTATTACCTCTGAAATGTAGCTCATTATAAATAAATCCTTTATTGTAGGAGACTGAAGGCCGGGTTAGCTCAGTCTACGTGCCTGCGCCATCAGTCCTTCCGGTTACCATGTGGTGCGCTGCAATGCTTCTTACAGGAGACTGGGACTGACAGCGCAGGTGTGCAGACAAGATGTCTGTGCTGTAACCTGGGTTCTGGTCTCCTACAATGATGGATTTCTTTCTAATGGCCTACAGTTCAGAGGTAATAGATATATTCTAAAGCTAGTGGCTACCTGCTTAATTATAGCAGAGCGACTTTATAGCGAATGAAAGTTCCGCTTTAATACAGAAACAGTCTTCTGCAGTGTGGATGATGATAAATATAGACAACCAACACTGGGATACCAATATTATAGTGGGGCGTTAAGCACTCTAATTACACAGTAACTATGTAAATCAGAGTATAAAACAGTAAACTGGCATCACTGGGTTGTCATCACACTGGCATTTAATAAACTGAACTTAACCACTGCTGTGGGATTACAGACAAAAATGCTATATTATGGTCCCCTCACCTGCTGCCCCAAATTCTTACTGGATAAATTCTTGTATTGGTGCCTTGAATGTGTACAGCAGCTAGTCCCATACTGCCTATGTCCACCACCTCTTCCACCACCTCTTCCATGCCTCCTGTCTATGATCAGCTCAGTACTAGCCTGCATGGTGTTCACTTTGGTCTACAGATGTATAACACACGTAATTTGATGTGTTTCAGGTCCTTGCAACCCTTCAGCGAAAACAGCAGTGAAAGTACATTGAAATTGAGGGTAGAGGTTTAAATCAACATGTCAAACAATCGGGAGTAGAGAGGGAGTGTGACCAATGTGCCTAGGTACATGAATATTCATTATGTGCCAAGGGACTCCAAAAGTAATGTGGTTCCAATGATGAAGTGGCTCAGGACATCCAGTGAGCGTAAATTAATCAGCATGTACACATATTAAATAAGCAGGACAATAGTGTGAAGTGTAAACTCAAAATTATCCAACTACTTTAGTTGTTCCTGACATACAATTGTGTTCAAAAGTTTGCATACCCTGGCAGAAATTGTGACATTTTGGCATTGATTTTGAAAATATGACTGATCATGCAAAAAAACTGTCTTTTATCTGAGGACAGTCATCATACGAAGCCATTTATTATCACATAGTTGTTTGGCTCCTTTTTAAATCATAATGATAACCGAAATCACCTAAATGGCCCTGATCAAAAGTTTACATACCCTTGAATGTTTTGCCTTGTTACAGACACACAAGGTGACACACACAGGTTAAAATGGCAATTAAAGGTTAATTTCCCACACTTGTGGCTTTTTAAATTGCAATTAGTGTCTGTGTATAAATAGTCAATGAGTTTGTTAGCTCTCAAGTGGATGCACTGAGAAGGCTAGATACTGAACCATGGGGAGCAGAAAAGAACTTTCAAAAGACCTGCGTAACAAGGTAATGGAAGTTTATACAGATGGAAAAGGATAGAAAATTATATCCAAAGCCTTGAAAATGCCAGTCAGTACTGTTCAATCACTTAGTAAGAAGTGTAAAATTTCGTGGGATCTCTTGATACCAAGCCAAGGTCAGGTAGACCAAGATAGATTTCAGCCACAACTGCCAGAAGAATTGTTAGGGATACAAAGAAAAACCCACAGGTAACCTCAGGAGAAATACAGGGTACTCTGTGGTTGTTTCAAGGAGCACAATACGACAATACTTGAACAAAAATGAGCTGCATGGTCCAGTTGCCAGAAAGAAGCCTTTACTGCGCCAATGCCACATAAAAGCCCAGTTACAATATGTCCGACAACACCTTGATATGCCTCACAGCTTCTGGCACACTGTAATTTGGATTGACAAGATCAAAATAGAGTTTTATGGTCACAACCATAAGCACTATGTTTGGAGAGGGGTCAACAAAGCCTATAGCAAAAATAATACCATCCCCACTGTGTTGCATGGTGGTGGCTCACTGATGTTTTAGGTGTGTGTGAGCTCTAAAGGCACGGGGGATCTTGTGAAAATTGATGGAAAGATGAATGCAGCATGTTATCAGAAAAAAATGGCAGACAATTTGCATTCTTCTGCACAAAAGCTGTGCATGGGACACCCTTGGACTTTCCAGCAAGGCAATGACCCTAAGCACAAGGCCAAGTTGGCCCTCCAGTGGTTAGAGCAGAAAAAGGTGAAGATTCTGGAGTGGCCATCACAGTCTCCTGACCTTAATATCATCGAGCCACTCTGGGGAGATCTCAAACGTGTGGTTCATGCAAGAAGATCAAAGACTTTGCATGACCTGGGGGCATTTTGCAAAGACAAATGGGCAGCTATAACACCTGCAAGAATTCAGGGCCTCACAGACAACTATTACAAAAGACAGCATTTTTTTATTTGTTGCCTTGTATTGCTTTATGATTTGTGCCATTCTGTTATAACCTTCAGTTGAATCTGAATCCCATAAGAAATAAAAGAAACGTGTTTTGCCTACTCACTCATGTTCTCCTTAAAAATGGTACATTTATTACCAATTCTCCAAGGGTATGCAAACTTTTGAGCACAACTGTATGTAGATCCCTTGTGGGGGTACAGATCAGTGTACATAGGTATTTTTTGGGATATATGAACATTATATAACTCACTGGAAGTAAATAGATATTGGTGATGATAATTTACTCCCTCTACACAGTCTTACAGCCCTATCAACAGCCAAAAAATAAGGGAAAAGGATGGGTGGAAGCCCAAATACCATCAACAATGATCTAGATATTAGTAATAATGGAAACTAGCTGTGGTATCTTCCCCTAAATTATGATCAACTCCTATACCAGGAAACTTAGAAGACTGTACTCTACAGGGACTAAACAATGATGGATCCCATCTATCTCTATAATGCAGCAATCCAGTCTGTTAATAATTGGTGTACTGAAGACACTGTGTGGTAAATAGGTAGGATAAGTCTTTGTAGTGTGATTTTACAGTTTTCAATTAGTAATAATGTCATATACACCACCTGTTATGGTATATTTAGTGTTTAAAAAAGCAACATAAAGAATCTTAACACTAGGACATACTTGAAAACGAGAGAAATCTCAATGTATTCTTCCTGGTAAAACATTTTCTAAATAAATAAAATAAATAAAATATTCCTTCTCATCTAATTTTGGAGATGTTAATTCTCTGGGGAATGTACTGCATGTGGGATCTCTTGGATACAGTAGAAAAAGCTCAGTCAGACCCACCTGCATGTAATACACTGGAATGCAGAGGCATGGACCACAAAACCAGTGTGCACAATGTTACATCCAAACAATCAAAATAGTATTTCCATACTTCATGCATGTTTAAAACACTAGACCCATAACAGTCGAAGGATGATCACTCTAATACAAGACTCCTGTGATCACATAGTACAAAGGAAAGTAGAAAGTATCTCATAGTATAAAGAACTCATAATTCCACTCAGACATACTCAAAATGGACTAGGATCTAAGTAGGGATCATATTTTCAGTATACTAAGTACACTGTGACACTTGTACAATTAAACCAGTTAGAAAGAATCATATTCATTGGTGTGTTAGTGGACAGGCCGATTAGTTACGAGACTTTTTCTGTACTTCATGGTAGTAGCTATACAAATATGTTGTACTTTCTGTACTTCATACTAGAATCTGTAACATTCTCTGTTTTCTGCAGCTTTAAATCTAGTCTTATCTAAGGAAGAATACATTCCTGCCTTTTCCAGGCTCCAGTGCTCTCACTGTAAATGGGCTGGGACAACGGCCTTTCTGAATACAAGAGCAGTGGGGACTAATCACAATCAACAAACTGTCACTTTCATTTCCCATTACAAATAGCACAAAAATTTAAATAAATGCTCTCTGAACACGACAATTTAAACATGCGTTAGAAAGCAAGTTTATAATTTTCATTTTTCATGATGCATGTGTTGGATGATGCATTACAAAGCATAATAGCAGCCCCTGAAGATGTGTAATGCAATTAAAAAATATATATATATAAAAGAGATTACATGTGTATATAAGAGGGGGAAGGGAGGGAGGAAGAGAGTAGAAGAACACTACTATGGGTTGTCAGCAATATAAACCCCCATCAAAACAACAACTTTACAGATCTAGGATTGCCTTTCATAATAGAGTGGGCTTCTAAACCCACCCCAATGGATTTGGGTTGCAGTCTAATTGTAAACAGTGGGTTCATAGAATCCTTGCTAACAAATTTTGTAACTTGGAAGGGGAACTTCCCATCCACCTCTAAACTCCTCCTTTTGCATTAAGGTATGGATTTCAATAAGAGAAGATTTCCACAGGCTCCTTCTTTCCACCCTTTTAGCTGTGTGGATCAAAGACCAAGAGCCCACCATGGCCTAGCAGTGTGCAAGTCCATGAGGAAAGAGTTTTCTTTCATGTAGTGTTGTTTTATGGCTGGGCACAAGCAACACATTGCAAAGCAGTCCCCTCCACACATGCAGTGAAAGGGTTAAATGAGAAGTAACACCTCCTAATAATAAGCCCCCAAATTATCTTACAACAGTCAGAAAATCCAAATGGCCACTAATAATTTTGCCCTTGTGCATTTGTTCAAGATTCAACATTTTCAATCAGTCCTGAATGTTATGTTTATGGAGGTGGACATAACAGTTGCTAACAGGAGAGGCCCACTACTCATGTACCCTTTAAGGACCAGTGGGATGTGCAATGTATTGTCACACAATGATCTGTGCAGCCCTCTGGCTCTTAATCCTTTGAGTGCCAGAGGGGTATGCAACCCATTGCAAAAGCAATGGGTCACATACCCCTCTGACAACCAAAGGCTTGTTAACTCTGCTGGTTTCATTTTAAAAAACTTGTCAGCAACAGTCATGGTCTATACACTGAATGAAATTTAAGACTAAATGAAGAGGTTACTCTTGTACAGTACATTATTATATACTAGTTGAACAGCCTGTGTACACGGGCCACAGTGCAAGGCAGCAACGGCCGCTGTGCAGTCATGCGCAGTAGAGACTGCCTGCGCCACGGCTGATAATGGAGCAGGGCGCTCCAAATTCAGAGAGGACTACGGTCTGAATTCGGAACTTCCTGCTCCGTTATCAGCAGCAGCTCTGGTAGTCTCTACTGCGCATGACTGCAGCGTGTGCAGCTGTCTCTACTGCGCGTGACAGCTTCTGACAAACATACATTAGCGAATTATTATATAGGATTGTCTAACCAAAGATTAAGGAAAAATGGGTAATTTTGCTGCTAACTTCAAGCCTTTATGTTAATGAGCTTTTCGGATGCTATGCTACCTTAACCCTTTAAGTGCCAGAGAGATGTGTCCAACGTCTGGCCCTCCAAGGGTTAAATGAGTCGTTTGTAGAAGCTGTAATGCAATCATTCTGATGAGAAAATGGCTCAGCATACAGGAACTAAATATCTTACACCCACGCAAAGATGGCCATTTGCAAGTTATATTTATTCTGGCCCTGCTAAAATGACCTTATATAATTTTCTTGAGTGCCTCACCTAACCTACCCTCATCAATCTTGCATAAAAAAATGGAGGAAGGTCAACACTGTTCCTTTTTCTTTCTCTGTTTGCTTTATACAGTATTGCTATGGTGTCTGAGAAGTGGTTGCTATGGTTTCCACCGGATCTAGAATCCCACAGTAGATAAAGAGCCAAATAGGGAGAATGGGGTTCCCATGATAAAGTGTGATTGCAGTTTATTTCAAATATACTATTAAAGTAGAACATTTTATAGTTACTTGGGACTGCTTTAAAATGTACAATATACAAAAGGCTCAGGTCCCAACAAAATAAGTGAAAGTATGTAAATAGTGACAAAGATCCTTTGCATCTGAAGGAGAGTTGTTGCTTACTATCATGGAGAATTAGGGCAGTGATGGGCAACTTAAGGTTCTCCAGCTACTATACTTCATATCTGCCAGCACAAGAACAATGGTATCCCAATAGTATGAACTGACATAATGTAGGAGGTGCCAGAGGCACAAAACTGGACGTCATACAATCTGTTAATTTTATTACTTTATGACGTATCGGCACTCAAATGATTGTAGCAAACAAAGACAAGAAGAAAGATAGTAAAGGTATGCAACTTTTTAAAGAAGACAACCCTCTACATCAAATGAGGAGACACTTGCCTTTCTACACCAAGGCTGGTTTGGATAAGTCTTTCCATATACTGGCTCTAAAGAATTTTGACATTTTTCCCCCACTTCAGTCATACAACAATCTTTGAAAACCACAGAAATTCCTACTGTACTAGGTATCTATTTATAACCCAGGAAAATGGCAATACATTGGTAAGGGTTAACATAATGTGGTGAACGGGAGGGCCAGGAGCACTACTATTTTTCAGTTTTCAAATTTTGAAAATTAGACAGCTGTCCTCATCAGCTGAGAGTAACTTTCCTTTCTACTCCTACAGTACCGTGTATGTATGTATGTATGCATCTTTATTTATATAGAGCAATACAGGTACACAGCTCTTTACAGACAGAGGAATATTACAATACAACAATAATGCATCAGGCTAAAGTGAGATCAGTACATTACTAGTGGGGCAAAAAGTGCAGAAAAGGGATTCATACATTGGGAAGGGGACCCAGCCCCAAAGAGCTTACAGTCTAATTATTAATTGTGATAAAATACAGAGACAGAAGGATCGTAAGTGCAAGGGCATGGCTTCAGTAAGGAAAGTGCAGAATGATTTTGATGTGACTGGCATTGTGCACAAGGAGAATATTGTTGCTGAGGTGCCTCCTTGAGTCAAGTGAGTTTTTAGGAGATGCTTAAAAATGATGAGTGTGGATGACTGACGAACGGTGATAGGGAGGGCATTCCAAAGTCAAGGGAACAGCAGGTGAAAATTATTGAAGCAGAGAGATGGCTCAACTTGTGTATGATGAACAGAAGGAGCTTTGCGAAGGATGCAGGTTACAGGAAGGGTGTAAAGAAAGATAAGACTGGAAATGTAAGAGGGTGCTGAAGAAGGGAGAGATGTTAAGGAGAGGAGAAGAATTCTATATAAAATACAAGCCCTTCTGGGTAGCCGAGAAATTTCAGGAGGACATGAGAGGGAAGGTATCTGGGAGCCAGGATAGTTATTCTTGCAGCAGCATTAAGCACAGTCTGAAATGGAGAAAGATAACAGGCAGTAATACCAGAGAATAATGTCCACATATGTTTCCAGAATGTGGGGATATAGGAAAAATGCAGCTTTGTTTAAAAGATTTCCCTTCTTCCACTCAAGTATAAATGGGACATTAGGGTAATTTTTATCTTTCCTCTGTAATACAGATGGCTTGCATCAGAATTGCTTCTCTATCCTTTTGTGTAAAATTACATATTTTTTTTATTTCTACATTTTAGAAAATGTAATAGAACTACAAAATATGGGCTAGAATTCAACCTGAAAAAATTCAGTATACAGGTAAACATTCACATTACTACTTTACTTTTTTTTTTAGAAATCCCTTCAAAATTAGATTGCCTTTTTATCAATAGCTGACATACTTATGTGTTTAGAGGTGACAGAAGGACAGTCCAATACATTACAAAGCAATGCCTTGGACACAACTGTGGCTCCCAAAGGGTTAAGATTTCCCCAAGTATTTCAGGGCTTACATTAAAGTTACATTTGTGCCACTGCATTCATCCAAAAAGTGATCACTTCATTCTTCCACTATATGAGCTATGTCAGTGGTTCCCAAACCAGTCCACAAGCATCCCCACTCAACAGTGCAGGATTTTAGGATATCTGCACTACTGAAAAGGCTTGAAAACATGTGGTCTATGATTTAACCACATTACCACCAAACAACAGTTTTTTTCTTAGTCACAGATATTTTATAGTAGATCTACAAAATTATAAATTCACTAGCAATATTTTTTGACATGTGGTAATAAGAAACCTCTATGAAGTATATCTTACAGAACTCCTTTAAAGAGAGAAGATCCCACCTGTAAGGATGGGTGAAATGTTTTACACCTAAAAGATAAAAGTGTGGAAAATGGCAAGTTTTCTCCTTCTGCAGGAATCCCAGCGAAAAGTGCAGCTTCTTTGCTTTTTTCCACTGCAACCCCCACTGAAATGGCAGCCATAGAACCAAACATACTGACCTCCCACCCAGAGTGGTTGAGAACAACCCACTCTGAATCTGCATAGCTGTGGGAATTCTTGGGCATAAACGTAGGCAATTCTATAGATTTTTGATGTGCAGGATATTTTGCGGGAAAAGTGGGAAATTATGATTTTTTTTTTTTTTTGCTAAATTTGTCACAAGAAAAAAATACAGATTTAGGCAACTGCAGACACTGGAACACTTCCTGTTTGGAATTGTAATT
Source organism: Rhinophrynus dorsalis (assembly GCA_037306005.1). NCBI lineage: Eukaryota > Metazoa > Chordata > Amphibia > Anura > Rhinophrynidae > Rhinophrynus > Rhinophrynus dorsalis. The sequence goes on from CM074721.1 coordinate 256,438,991, forward strand.
ACTGACAGGATAGTGTTAGGGCTAGTATTTGTAAACTTTATAGTTAATGTTAGGGGTAGTGTAGGGCCAAGGGGAGGGGTTAGTGGGAGGGGGACTGTGTTTTTGAGCTCATGCTCTGTGTTTGACACTGTCATACTCATAGCGTTAGCTGGTTTGCTTTGATCTTCTTCAATGCTTTTTAATGTTTTCTTATTACAGGATGAAACGAGTTTTGAAGGAAGAAGACAGAAGAGCACAGAAGAAGATGACAGATGAAGAAAGAAGATAGAAGTTAACAGAAGGAGAAGGAAAGAGGAAGACTAGGGTACTGGAGAACCCGCTGGACGTCAGACATCTAGGTAAGTGTATATTGTTCATGGGTTTCAGTTACCTTTAGGGGCATTAAGCCTTTGAGTGCCAGTGGTGTAGGCAACATTGTGCAATGTGCTGCATACCACACCAGAACTCAAATGGTTAATTTTTCTGTTCACTCAATACATCCATGGGCCACTTAGCATTTTTTCACATTTTTTTTTTTTTACACTGCACTTACAAGTCGGCGGTTAGGCACACACGTTAGGATACTCAAGGTCAAATCTTTTCAGCTGAGATTATTGGCAATAAAAGTGAGTCCCTTAACGCATGTTACTAGCCGCTCCATGTTATTGTATCACAATCTCAAAAACATATTTAGCACCTGTAGTGCATATTTTCCGTTGGAAGTGTGTCACAGAACAGGTAATTGCATACATGACTGTAACTTAAAACTACTGACGGTGCTTGCTTTTTTTTTTTTTTTTTTTTAAACGGGTAGAACTGGATCAAGACCTATGTATGTGCGTGACTTGGCTCTCATGCTCTGACCACAGCTGTTGAATTAAAGTGTTTCTTGGCTTGTGATTATACATCCTGTTATTCATTGTAAAATTGTTTTGAAAATAACCAACTTCTAGACAGCTGTGGTAATTTGAGGAATTAGATGATTTTTAATAACTTGTTTTAGTATCATTTAATAGGCTAAGAGATAATAACACATAAACTTGCCCGAAGCTATGACTGGGAGTTATTTGATAACTTGCTTAGAAACCAGTGTTAGCTTGTAGCTTTGTAAGTGTATATAAGGCCCTTCCAGACTTTCCTCAATGTACACAAGAATCTGTATTCTCAATAAATTACTTAAAACATCAAACCTGTGTTGACTTCTTGCATGGGTGAAGAAGTTGACAATCACAGTGGGAATGTACTATGTATTTAAATTTTTACTTATGGTGCAGTTGGTTTGCCCCAAAATTGCTCCAGTTGATCTTAATACATCAGCCTCTGAATGGGTGTCCACATAAACGTTTCTGGGAAGGCAGGGAAAAGGTAAAATATGCCCCCTGGGGCAGAACGGCCATCCCTATGCTAATCAGGCCCTGGGGGGTGCAATGCCAACTCTTGTTTGTCTGCATACACCCATGGCCTCAGGATTTTGGCAATAACTCGCCCTACATGCATTTAAAATTAGCACAGAGTTTAGCAGAGCGATAATGATATTTAAATTCACAAACCCGTAAAACAGTATATAGTATAACATTTGAGCGTGGAGGGGGCCACATGCTGCCTGCAGACTGGACACCCTGCTCAAAGGTAAGCATTGATAAGTGACCAAGCACTGAGTGCATGAAAGAAACCTGTTTATGCAAAGCTACATTGGAATAACAGATGTATTATGTATCCCTGCCCAGTTTTAATTACAATTAACTATTTTGGTGTCAGTCAATGTTGCTTATCTTAGAAGGAACACTGGTAAGAAGTGAGGCCATATGTACAAGGATAATAGTGGATTAAAGCCAGGCCAAACCAATTGCACCACAGGCAATAAAAAAAAATCCCATTGAATTAAATGGGGCTTTTAAACTTCAACACATTGCACTTTTCTAGCAGTCAACATGTTAAAAGCTCATTTAACTCTTTGACTGCCAGAGGGCTGTGCAAAACATTGCTCACCTCAGGAGCTCAAAGGGTTAAACCAATGGAAATTTGGGATATTTTACGGTGAAGCTGATTTACCCAGGTACTCCATATCTTTTTACACAAGGCCTAGGTAGACAAGGGAGTAGTCTGAAACTGCAAGGTCAGCTGCAAACTGATTAATCACTGAAGTGTGAATCACACCTCCATGATGAGCAGGAAAATAACTAAAAATTCACAGGTGACAGTAGAGTAACTGGGGAATATTTATCTAACCACCATAGATTATTTAACCCCTTAAGGACTCATGACATGCCAGAATCATCATGGGTAAACTTCTGTTAAGGAACCATGACAGTCCTGGCATGTCATGGAATTCAGGGGTCCCTGAGTGGGAATTGATTAAAAAAAAAAAAAAAAAACAAGCTCTGTAGTCCTTAACTCCTGTAAAGGGGTTAACAATATTACTGATCATTATTCTGAGGAATCTAGGTTTTGAAAATAGCATTAATATTGATAAATGTGCTCCACAGATGTCATTGCTATATTCTTTGAATGATCGCTGTGAAATAAGGCAAAGGCAGAAATTAAGATAAACCATTTAATGCTTAAGTGACAGAGGAGTGCGGAACACATTGCTCTATGATGTGTTGGACACAACTCTAGAACTCAAAAATACTCTTCATACCTCTCTGCCCATAAAACATAACGTATGAGTCTGATGTACTAAGAAAATCTAGGACAATTCTGGCACAAGCCTACTGCACCATAGGGTACAATTAAAAATGTCCATTGATAGAAATGCGGCTTTAAAGGGACCGTAATCTTTATAGTTTTGTAGCGCTTAAAAAATTAACCTGTATGCTATGGTTTGAGAGATATATGCATTAAAAGTTTCCCATTTCCTCGGCCAACACGAGGAGGCTCTTCATCAGAGCCGAAGTTGCGTTATTTAAAACAAATTACTTCATTGGAATGGTCTACAACGTGTGTTTGCAAACCAGGCACACATTGTAGACCTTTCCAATGAAGTCATTATGTTCCAATAACGCGTTTTTGGCTCTGCTGCAGAGCCGCCGGCTGGTCCCTGGACAGGATTCCCCTGCAGTCAGGACAGAGCTAATGTCAGGGAAAGGGGAGGGAGGGGGAACTTTAGTGTCAAATATCTCCCAAACCATAGCGGTTTGAGAAATTGGATTTGTTGCATATGGTTTAATTTTTTAAGCACTACAAAACTATAAAGATTTTTTCTGGGACAATCTGCCTCACTTCTGAAGTATCTAATATAATGCAATTAAAAAGTAGTCTTATGATCCCACCTCAGCTGTAAGCAAAACTCTTGTGAGGGAAATAAGGGCAGTATTTATACCTTCCCCAATTGCAGCTAGCACCTGTGTATAGGGATTTGATGTGCAGACTTTTTTATGTGTGCTTACTTTCTGTTTATGTAGCCAAGATTTAGTCATTGCTATTTTTCTAACCACACACTTTTATATATATATATATATATATATATATATATTTTTTTTTTTTTTTTTTTTTTTTTTTTTTTTTTTTTTTTTTTTCTTTACGTGCTATTGATAAGCTAGCTACAGCTCACAAAGTTTTTGTGTATATTTTTTCATATATTTGTAGTATGTTTAGTTCCTCCTGCCTTCTTGGTTGGTAGTTCCCTGTACACAGATGCTAGTTGCCATTACAAAATATATAAATATCGTCCTTATTTCCCTCACAAAGGTTTTACCCGCAGCAGAGGCGGGCTTCTATTACTGCTTTTTAGTTGCATTAGACTGGATAAATGTTCACTTCACAGATAGGTACTAAGCAGAGGTTCCTTGACAGGGGAGGCAAGCTTATCATGGTTTTTATCTGTAGCAAGGTATGGGTTATATATTGGCAAAAGTTAGGATTTGATGTCTGTGTGTATATGTAGCCAATATATAGGAATTGCTGCTCTCCTAACCACACACATGTACTATATAACTATATTAAACCTTTGATAAGTCAACGAAGTCAGGATTTTTGGATAATTTTATTTGTCCATTTTGATGCAGTTGGTTTGCTTCAGCATGGTTCTGATTAATCTTAAAGAGACAGTCAACCACTTAGGCTTTGCACAGCACTATGGAATAAGTTGCCACTACATAAAGGATAATAATAATAATAATATTTGACAAGTATAATGCCAAACTGCCTATACTTTTTCATCTTTGCTTTTGTTTTGTGCTTAACTGGGATCTATCTAACTTTGTGTTTTCAGAAAGCTTTTATCCAGGGACTGTGAAAGCAGAGATATTTATACAATGTTGCAGTCTACCTCCAGCTCTGATTGATTTGTATGCTGAAGAAGCTTTTCTACATCGTTTCACTGTCTTTTTTTCCTGTGTAAAATCAAAATCAGATAGTTCCCTATCTGAGACATCTCATTTTCTTACTAACCATACCTCAGCACAATAACAGATCTCTGTTCCATCCATATAAAATATTGTCCCTTTCAGATTTCTGGTAGCATCACAAATGAACAGCATGGACATTAAAATCTGCTTCTTTTAGAATTATTTCCACAAATGTTAATGCCATAAGGACCAGAGAGGAGTGTGCAATACATTGCAAAGCAATGTTTTGTACACTCGTCTGGTCCATAAGGGGTTAATCAGTTATTTATAATTACTTCCTGCATGACTTAGATAGTATAATTTCAGTGCCATGTATTAACTGACAGATTCTGTCAATTTAATGAGACAGATGTGTTTGAAAGTACTGTATGCACAACATAAATTTATATCCATCTGGCTCAAATTCCAATTGACGTATGATTGAGCTATTATGCTGTAGATGTACAGCTCTCCAATCATTAGACATCCTTCCCTCAAATCAGTACATGATTCTTAAAGTCACCGTAAGGCAAATTTTCTTTTTCACTGAAATAAAAATCTGGCTATATGTTGAATTATCCATTTGTTTGTAAAATAATAGGATTTTAGTCTTACCTGTTAAATCCTTTTCACTTAGTCCATACAGGTCACTGGTACCATGGGATGTGTAGTCCCCTTTAATAGGCAGGAACAATTATGCAAATAATTTGCAAGGGGCGGAGCCTCCCCTCTTACTTAAGCCACCTTCTGGCCAGAGCCACCCATATTGATTTGAGACCCTAAACTGACCCCAGGTAAGCAAAAAGAAAGACTCCTGTGAGCATGCCCGAACGGTCTCCCACTGAATGCCACAGGAGAGCCAAGACTGGTCCCTTGACAGGGTGGGAGACCAGTGACCTGTATGGACTAAGTGAAAAGGATTTAACAGGTAAGACTAAAATCCTATTTTCACTGTCGTCCAATACAGGTCACTGGTACCATGGGATGTACAAACATTGAGCTGATCCAGAGGCGGGAAGTAAGGCAAGGACCAGGCGCAAGGCCCAAGTCACTAGAACTGTTAACCAGTTGATAACATAGCCCAAACTGTAAGTGTCAACGGACACCAATCAAGGGAACAATCCCTGAACTTAACACAGCACACGGAACACGAGCCAACCGGGCTCAACAGTAAGGAAGCACTAAGGATCACAGAGCGGAAGACCTACACAGGCAAGACTGCCTCCAGGACCTTCCTTCCAAAGCTGGCATCAGCCGATGCCAGTACATCAACTCGGTAGTGCTTAGAAAAAGTGTGCACAGAGGACCAAGTGGCCGCTCTGCACAGTTGATCAGCAGAAGCTTGATTCTTGTAGGCCCAGGAGGCCCCAATAGATCTGGTGGAATGGGCAGTCACCCTGAAGGGAACATGCTTATTCCTCAACTTATAGGCTTCACGGATGGTAGCCTTACTCCAAGAGGCAATGGTAACTTTGGAAGCCGGTCTTCCTGCCCTAGGCCCCTCAGGAATGACGAATAGAGCGTCAGACTTCCTGATAGATTCGGTGCGGTGAACATAAAACTTGAGGCAACGCACCACATCCAACAAATGGAGATCTCTTTCCTTGTCAGATGAAGGATTAGGGCAGAAAGAGGGAACCACAATCTCCTGATTGATGTGAAACTCAGACACAACCTTGGGTAAGAATTCCTTGGTAGTGCGAAGCACAGCCTTATCCTTGTGGAACACCAGGTAAGGAGGTTTACAAGACAATGCCTGTAACTCTGCCACCCGGCGTACTGACACAATAGCCAAAAGGAAGGCCATCTTCCAAGTCACAAGACGTAATGGAATGGAAGCCAAGGATTCAAACGGTGGTCGCTGAAGAACTCCCAGCACCAAATTGAGATCCCACTGGGGAGCAGGACTCTTGAAGGCAGGTCGAACATGAGTCACACCTTGGAAGAAGACTTTCACATCAGGAAGGATGGCAATCCGTTCCTGGAAAAACACAGACAAGGCAGAGGTCTGAACTTTGAGGGAACTCAGACTGAGCACCTTGTCCACACCGTCCTGCAAGAAGGCCAGGACAGTGGGAAGATGGAAGTCAAGAGACAACTGCTTGACAGAGCACCATGTCACGAAAGTTGACCAAATGCGATGATAGATCTTGGAAGACACAGGCTTACGAGCACTGAGCATCGTCGACACCACAGAAGGAGAAAAGCCTTTCTTAGCTAGAATCAAGGATTCAACCGCCATGCCATCAAACGGAGAGAGTGAACATCCTCTTTCCACAGATACCCCTGAAGAAGCAGGTCCGGACGGGCTGGAAGTGGGATTGGATCCTTCACTGACATGGCCATCAATTCCGGAAACCAGGACTGGCGAGGCCAGTTTGGAGCAATCAGGATGACAGGACAACGTTCTCTCTTCAACTTCTGAATAACTCTGATCAATAGAGGAAGAGGGGGGAAGATGTAAGCCAGGGAGAAGTCCCAAGGGATCGACAAGGCATCCACCGCTAGAGCAAGGGAGTCCCTCAGACGGGAGCAAAACACCGGAACCTTCCTGTTGTGTCTGGTAGCCATCAGATCCACCACTGGCATCCCCCACCGTTGAGTGAGCATGTGAAACACCTCTGGGTGAAGAGCCCATTCTCCGCTGTCGACGGTGTGACGACTGAGGAAGTCTGCCATGACGTTGTCCACGCCTGGAATATGAACTGCAGAGATGACAGGCACGTGATCTTCTGCCCAAGACAAAATATCCTTGACTTCCCACCAGGCGGAACCGCTTCTTGTGCCGCCTTGTCTGTTGATGTAAGCCACCGCCGTGGCGTTGTCGGACTCTACTCTGACTGGAAGACCGGTCAATTGAGACTCCCAGTGCCTCAGGGCCAGCCGGACAGCTCGAAGTTCCAGAACATTGATGGAGAGCATGGATTCCTCCAGACCCCATTTCCCCTGAGCACTGAAGCGACCCCAGACTGCACCCCAGCCCCGAAGGCTGGCATCCGTTGTGACTGTGGTCCAATGAGGAACTAGAAAGGATTTCCCTTTCAAGAGATGAGAGAGATCTAACCACCAGTGCAGACTCGACTCGACATGAGGAGGAAGAGAAACAGACAGATGTTGATGATCTGGATGATTCCTGCACGTCTGGATCACAATCTCTGAAGATCCCTGGAGTGGGCCATGGCAAATGGTACTGCTTCGATCGTGGAAATGAACTTCCCCACTAAGGACGACAACTTCGGAACTGGAATTTCGTCCATGTCCAGAATCCCAGCCACTCTGACGGCTATCTGGTGAGCCACGTCCTCTGGAAGAAACACCATGCATTGGCGAGTGTCGAACAGGAGACCCAGGAACAGAAGCCTCTGAGAAGGAATCAAGTCCGACTTGTCCAGATTCAGGATCCATCCGTGACGGTTCAGGGTGTGCATGCACCTCTGCAACTGCTGGTGGAGAAGCTCCGCTGAGGAGGCCTTCAGTAAGAGATCGTCCATGTAGGGTGTCACTCTGATCCCAACCTGATGGAGCACCGCTATCAAGGAGCCCAGCACCCGCTGGAAGACTTGAGGAGCTGTAGTCAGCCCAAAGGGGAGCGCTGTAAATTGAAAGTGTCCCCTGTGGCAGGCAATCCTGAGATACTTCCTGCTCTCTGGATGAATAGGGATGTGAAGATAAGCATCCTGAAGGTCCAGGGAGGCAAGAAACTCCCCTGGAGACATTGCTGCAATCACAGAGCGCAGGGACTCCTGGCGGAAGTGGGAAGTCACCACATAGGCATTGAGATCTTTGAGATCCAAGATGGGACGGGCTCCTCCGTCCTTTTTGGCTACCACAAACAGGTTGGAATAAAATCCTGAACCTGTGCCCCCCTGCGGAACCGCCTCCAGGACCTCTTTGTCCAAGAGATCCTGAATAGCGTCGTCGAACAGACGCCTTTTTGAGGGTTCCTGAGAAGGACGAGTAAAATGGAACCGAAAAGGAGGAAGGGAAGAGAAAGGGATCCTGTATCCCTCTGACACCACCTGAAGAACCCATGGGTCCGCCACTGACTCCTCCCAAGTCCGGCGAAAGATGCGGAGACGACCGCCTACAGCCGGATGCGGACCCGGGTTCGGCGAGTCATGCCGAAGCAGTCTTGGAGGTCTTGGCCTTGGAGGCAACTTTGGGCCTCCAGGACTGTTTGGGCTTGGAGGAGGAGCGCGTAGTGGGAGGACCCGTTTGGGCCGAGGAGCGTGTCTCAGTCTGAAAGGAACGAAAGGACCGATTGCGTTTGGCTGGAAACTTTTTCTTAAAGACTGAGGGTAGAAGAGTACTTTTACCGCCAGTAGCCTCACTGATCATTTCTTTGAGCTCAGAGCCAAAGAGCAAATTCCCCTGAAAGGGCAAGGAAAGCAAGGCTTTCTTAGAGGCTGTATCAGCAGACCAAATTTTCAGCCAAAGAGCGCGTCTAGCCACCACAGAAGAAGTGGAGGCCCTCGCCATCATGCGCACAGCATCAAAAGCAGCATCAGCAACATAGTTCTGAGCTTCAGTGATATTAGCAAGAAGCTGCAACTGTTCAGATACAGGCGCATCCTGGCGAACCGCTTCAGTCAGTCGTTCAGTCCAGGCTGCAATAGCCCTATTAACCCATGCCACAGCAAAGGTGGGGCGCATGGCAGTGCCAATAGAGGCAAAAATAGATTTAAGAGAGAGCTCTAATTTCTTATCCGTCCAGTCCTGCAAGGCAGAGGTATCTGAGACAGCCAAAGCAGTAGATTTGGATAGTCTAGACACAGGAGCATCCACTTTGGGAGGATGAACCCATTTTGCCAGCTCCGCTTCGGGAAAAGGGTAAAGTTTGGCAAACTTTTTGGAGACAGAGGAAGATCTATCAGGATTCTTCCATGCCTCAGAAACCAGACGGGCAAGAGTAGGGTTAGTTGGAAAACAAACAACAGGTTTAGATGGCTTTTTCTGAAAAACATCAGTAGGATCATAAGTGGATTCCTGAGTCAGAGGAAGGTTGAGCGTATTCAGGACCGCTCTGATCAGACCCTCAGCCGAAACTTCAGGGTCACACTCATAGGGGTCCCCAATGGACCTGTTAGATTCAATAACAGTACGTTCCTCAGCATCAGAATCCTGTAAAAGTTCTTCTTCAGAAGAATCAGTGATATCAGGAGCTCCCTGTGGCTTAGGCAGGGAGGTCCTGATAGTAGAGGGGGTCTGCCAGACCTGGAGAGCCCCCTGTACCTGGGAAAGAGTTGAAGCGTGGATCTGAGATCCCTAGTGGCAGCTTTAAACTCCCTCACCCAAGATGGCTCAATAGCGTGGCTGGGAAGCCCAGGGTTGCTATCTTTATCAGTACAATTAGGGCATAGATCCCCCACATTATCGCAATCCAGCCCAATGTGGCAAGAGGAGCAAAACGCCATGGGGGTAGAAGACCCCCCAGCCTCCTTAGTCTTGGGTCTAGCCCCTAGCTCCAGTGAAGTAGACATGCTCACAGCGTCAATATACCCCACAAAAAACACTATCACCCAGAAAAGTGTTAAAGATTAAAGTTTCACCCGAGAAAAGGTCTAAAAACGGACTTATCTGGCCAGCGAAGGGTTAATCTGGTGAGGAGAGAGAAGGCTCGGTCCCTGCGTAGTGTACTCGCCTTGGAAAAGTACCACAAAATGGCGGCCGTCATGACAGCCAATCAGAAACGAGCGCGAGCTAAGCGCTCATGGGAAATGTAGTTTTCCCTATGCAAGTACCCCAAACAGTGCCCGAAGCCCCCCTGAACCCCCTACATTAATAAAACACCAACCGGATGATAGAGCAGGAGCCTAGCAATAAAATGAGCCCACTCTGAAGTTGCTGTGACAAGCGGTTTCAGAGATATGTCCCAAACTGTGAATTCCCATAGAGAGTAAAGGAGCTCTGCTGCTGAGCGGGAAAAAGCCGCGCTTAAAGGCGCGGAACACCATTTTTAATAAAGTTTAGTAAAACATTAAAAAGTGCCCAAACAAGCATGAAATACATGAGAAACATAAATAAATGAATACCCAATGCTCCAAAACTCAGAGAATAACACAGAAATTGCATAAATAGTGATAATGCAATAAAAACACCCTATGAGTGCTGGAGTGTATTAAAACTCCCAAATACAAGCCCATCAAAGGGACACTGTGGGGACAAGTGGACCTTCAGCACTCAATGGGTGACTCACCTTTCTCGCAGACTTCTGTCTTCAGGTGACCATGATAGGGAGGGAAAGAACCAGAGGTAATTTCCCCAACAGGGGAGCTGCTTAACACAAGCTGTCCCCTCTTCAGGTATAGGTCCACAGAAATCCCTGGAAGCTGCACCAGCCACTTTGAAGAGGGCAATTCACAGCCATGGTCACCCTCCTAATGGTGGTATTCCATATTTGAATAAAAATAATAAAACTCTAAGAAGCATAGCTGTTCTCTGCCTGGTGTGCAAGCACACCAGGAACAAATCAATATGGGTGGCTCTGGCCAGAAGGTGGCTTAAGTAAGAGGGGAGGCTCCGCCCCTTGCAAATTATTTGCATAATTGTTCCTGCCTATTAAAGGGGACTACACATCCCATGGTACCAGTGACCTGTATTGGACGACAGTGAAAAATAGTTTTTGAGAGACTAAACTTTATGTTTTGATGCAACAGTGTGGAACTGTATGCCAATTCCTTCCACAGTATGTCGATAAGTTCTGTTCAAGGCCAATCTTACCCCCACTGTGCTAGCAGAAATTACTCCAGTGTGTTGGCTCTGCCTAGATTTACTGTGTGTGGTAATATTCAGTGGGCCGTATGTTCCAAACACAAGTAGAGATATTCTGGGGCAAACCATTTGCACTATAAGGAGAACCAGGGGTGTTGCTAGGTTCCAAAAAGATCTGGGGCTAGAGCCCATGGCAAAGTTCAACAGTGCGTCCACCCCCCATGGCAGTGACGATAACACTGTAGTAAAGAGTGGGTTATCATCACAAAACGTAAGTTTATTTTACCAATTAAATTATAATGTAATAGTGAGTAGAGGGGCAAATGAGAGGCAAAGGGGGGGGGAGTGGTATAAATAAGGGGGAGTGAAGGGTAAGTGACAAAGGCAAGAAAGAAAAGGAGTAAGTGAGAGAAACAAGGGTGAATGGGGGCAAGAGGACATGATTAGGCATTTACATTTACTTGTAACAGATGTGAAGAGAGAAAACATGAGTGAGTGATTTTATTTGCACTACAAACATGTTACATGGAGGGATTGTGGTTGCTAAAATAATTTATAACAATGTTCTGAAATTGCACATTGTTATAGACTAGTCTCTAGCACTCAATAGGTTAAATATCAGCAAGGTGTCCAATGGGCTGGACATCAGCTAGTAGTAGTTCACCCCTTCAGAGTCCAGTTTGTTGTAAGCAGAATGAAGGGCACACACAGAAGGCTGATAAAGATTCTCTCCCCAGGACTTCCTTTACCATTCTCCATCATAAGGAAACACAATGTTCATGCTTTCTATAAGACACCTCTATTGACACAGAGAATCATCACTAGAAGCAATGCAATGTCTGTCAATAGAGGTAACATGTACAATGCAATCACAATGACTGTGTGTTTTTCTTATGATAGGGAGTGTTAAAGGGAATCCGGGGGAGAGAATCCTTATCAGCTGCTAACTCCAGTCTGAGCTAGGATCGGCAAAAAAAAAGTTTCTAGGTAGAGAGGTATTGCAGGCTCACTGTGTTTTAACCATTTGAGTACTTTTAACACTCTCCTGAAAAGCCAGGTGAAGCTGCAGTGTTCCCCTGCTCACATTTAACCAGAACCTCTGTGGTGCATGCTTTTTTTATATTTTTTATTCCAGCTGTTTGAGAGAATTAGAAACCAGAGCTATGACAGCTGGAAATAAAAAAAGCAAGCATCACGTACAGTTGCAGTCAGACAGCGTTTAACCCTTTGAATGCCAGAGAGGTATATGTGTTGGATACCTCTCTGGCACTCAAAAGGTTAAAACATTACAGGTACTGGAGAGAAGGATGGGATCGGGGAGATAAGAACTTTTGTATCTGTAAAAAAAAAAAGAAGAAAAAAAAACCTCACGTGCCCATCCCTACCTCCTAGAAGCAGCAGTGGCTGGGATCTTTATGTGGATGACAGGCGTTTGGCTGTGTGAAGGCAGTTGAAAGCAACTAAATATCAGCTCCACGCGCCTGCAAATGTAAGTGTGTAGCTGGAAACTTTATGTCTAAAGCAGCCCGCGCTACTCTTCATTACATCTGGTGTAACGTGCAGTCTCATGTTATTGTCTCTCACATCGCCACCTGCCTGACGTAACTTGCAAGTAACAGCAAGCTAGCACGGGCCAACTGGGGACCCCTGCATAATGGAGCCCAAATAACACATTATGGTCAATGCCTTCTAAGGGAACTGAAGCAGGCACTACATCACTGCCCGTTCCTTGCTATAGGTTACCTATGCCACAGTCTTTATTCTGGGCTGCCCATTAAACACTCAAGGCTTCAGCACCCTTAGCCCCTCCAGCGACGCCCCTGAGGAGAACTAAAAACTCACAACAATCCCATTGATATAAAATGGGATTTAACCCCTTGAATTCTAGAGAGATTTCCAATATATTGCAAAGCAATGGTCTGGAGACGTCTCTAGCATTCAGGGGGTTAAAATCCTTGTTTAAATAAATGGGGATTTTTAGTTCACCTCTATAGTGCAAATGGTTTGCCCCAGAATTCCTGCACTTTCTTTGAACATACAGCCCAGTGTGTAGTAATTTTGGCCCACCACATAAACAAATTAACAGACTGTGCAAACAACATATCAAGGTTAATCTCTCAAAAACTATTCATATTACAAACAAATGGCAAACACAACACAAATGCAGTTTTTCATTCTTAAAGGGACAGTAATGTCCAATAAAAAATCTACTTTTATAGAAGTTAAAAAAAAAAAAACTATGTCCCACAAATCCTATCTCTCAAACTGCTATTGTTTGAGAGATATTCACACTGAAAGTTCCCCTCTCCCTCCCCTTCTCCTGATGTCAGCTGTAAAGCTGACAGCAGGAGATTAGAGTCGTGCAACTCAAGAAGGCTCTTCAGCAGAGCAGAAATTGTGTTATTTCAAAATAATTACTTCATTGGAATGGTCTACAAAGTGTATCTGGTTTGCAAGCACACTTTGTAGACCTTTCCAATGAAGTAATTCTTTTGAAATAATGCAATTTCGGCTCTGCTGCAGAGCCGCCGGCTGGTCCCCAGACCGGGATCTCCTGCTGTCAGCTAGACGTTGACGTCAGGAGAAGGGGAGGGAGAGGGAAACTTTCAGTGCAAATCTCTCAAATCATAGCGGTTTGAGAGATAGGATTTGTGGCAAAGTTTATTTTTTTAAGCTCTATAAAAGTAGAAGATTTTTTTATGGGACATTAGTGTCCCTTTAACCACTTAAGGACCGGCCGCACACTCACACGGCCGTCACTTAAGGACCACAGACCATTTTTTTTCCCCTTGAATCCGATTCCGGACTCCCAGAACGGCATTCAGCCTTAACGGAAAACAAGCCATGATGGTCCTGTACCATCATGGGTCCTTAAGGGGTTAATAACTAAACTTACCCTATGGTGACCGGTCCATGTAAATGAAAACATTGAAATAATGAACACCTTTGTGTTCAATGCAATTAAAGAGTATGTAATGTCTTTATTAAACAAAATGAAATATTGTAGATATTACAAAAATAAACTAAATGGTCCAAGTCCCATCTCTCAGACCTTTATGGTTTGAGAGATATAACGTTTGAAATGGTCTCCTCTCTCTCCCCTTGCACTGATGTCAGCTTTAAAGCTGACAGAAGGAGATTTGAGTTGTGCGACTCGAGGCAGATCTTAAGCAGAGCCAAAATACTGCAATCTATAAAGAATTACTTCATTGGAACAGGCTATAAAGTAAGCCTGGTTTGCAAGCACACTTTGTAGACCATTCCAAATAAGTATTTCTTTTTAGATTGTGTTATTTTGGCTCTGCTGAAGAGCCACCGAATGGTCCTGGGACCAGGATCTCCTGCTGTCAGCTTACACCTGACGTCAGTGCAAGGGGAGGGAGGAGAGAACTTTAAAACATATCTTTCAAACCATAATGGGACTTAGTTTATTTTTTCAATAGCTGCAATATTTTGTTTTGTTTAATAAAGATATTTCTAACCTTTTAATATAGAATATATAATAATAATGGGTTTTCCACAGAGGTGATGTTATAGTAGTGATAATTCCACATAAACAAAAGCATAAGTATTGTTGTGCCTTATAAATAAAAGCAACGTAAATAAATTCTGGGGCAAAGCAACTGAACTATAGTAACATAGTTGTTGAGGGTGAAAAAATACATGCATCCATCAGGTTCAGCACGTCGTATAACCCCTGATGATCAAGAGAATGCAAAAAAGAACCAAAATAATTGAAGCCATATCAGTCAATTTAGCCCCAAGTGGGTAAAAAAAATTCCTCCTGACTCCAAATGTTAGCCAGATAGTTCCCTGGATCAACATCCTATCTGATTTGAAGCTAGCGGTCATAATTTTCAATATTGTTCTGCTCTAGATAGGTATCCATTACTTTTTGAAAGCAATTATAGTATCTTCCAGCACAGAATCCTAATTATGTAACTTTACTGGCCTTATTGTAAAAAATCCCTTTCATTGTTTTACTCAGAAGCTCCTTTCCTCTAGTCTTAATGAATTACCTCTTGTTCTTTACTCAACTTTTTCAGTAAAAAGGTCCTTGGACAGTTCTTTGTGTTGACCTCGGATATATATGTAAATGTTAAAGGAATAGTAATACTTAAAATCTGGAAAAAAAAAAGTGTTATATAGTTTATCTCCCTGAGTAAAGCAAGGGCACGCCCAACACTGAAAGGTGTTTTATTCAAAAGGTATTACTGCTCAGACTTGAATTTATTTAGGTGCAGTATCTCAATGACCTGAAATTGTGCAGTGGTACTGTTGCTACACCATCCTATGGAGATTCATGGTCAGCTGACCACAGCTGTCCATAGGATGTTGTAGCAACAGTGCCACTGTGCAATTTCTGGCCACTGTGATACTGTACCTAAAAAAATTCAACTTTGAAATGTAATTACTTTTGCATAAAAGACCACTCAGCAGTGGGAGGGGGATAAAGCCTACAACATATATTTTCTACATATTAAATATTACTATACCTTTAATCATTTCTCCCATTAGACATTTCTTCTCTAATATAATAAACCCAGTTTGGCTCTGTATAAATCAGACCCTCCAATACCTTTGTTCAGTTTCATTGCACATCTCTGCACTACTCCCAGTTCAATAACGTCTTTCTTAAGAACTGGTGCCCAAAACTGTACTCCTTATTGTTGATGAGGCTTTACCAGGAATTTATATAGATGTAGAATTATATTGGAATTCCATGCATTTACACCTCTTTTTATACATTATAGTAACCTATTTGCTTTTGCAGTAGCTGAATGACTCTGCACACTGCTGTGAAGTCTATTGTCTATCAGTACTCCTAAATCTTTCTCTAACGAGGATTCCCCAAGCAGGTTTCACTATAGTGGATCAAATAATGTCCCAAAATTATATTTGATTTACATGAAACTGAAAAAAAATAATAAAAAGTGTAGTCAATCTGATTACACTTCACGTATTGCAAAATATATCAATTAAAAATAATGTTACTATTTCTTTAGGATCTTAAATTTAGCTCTCCCAGAAAAGAATGGTGGCAGGAGCATCTTCACTGGAGTGACCTGTGATTAGCTGCATTTTTCGCTCCACAACTTTAATACAATACCGCAATACTAAATTGGTTCAAGATTTGGACAAATCTTAATCAGAATGATGAATTCCTTAATTTTACAAGAATTGTATATTGGCAATTCTTAATGAAACAATACAGAATTACAATAAAGCTATATGTTTACATGCTGAATTACAATAAAGCTATATGTTTAAATGCTAGAAGTTTAGGCACCCCTGCCCAAATGACATGTTTTGTTTCTTTTCTAGGTGAAAAGAAGTTAAAAAATCCTCTGCAGAGAACAAACATAAACCTGACTGATCTACAAATTGTAATGCATATTTACTATCTATTTGTTCAATATAACAGATTGAAAAAATGAAACAGAACATGTGGCATGTGCAGAAGTTTGCCCACCATATCAGTCAGTACATAGTAACATGCATTTTGGCAGAAATCACAGCCTCCGAATGTTTCTTGTAGCCGCTAATAGTCTTTCTATTCTTACTTTTTTACCAGTTACTTGCAGAATGCTCCCAGCTCAGAACTATCCTTAGGTAATCTTCATACCTGGGAACTTCCAGTTGAGGGCTACCCGGAGGGTAGTCCTCTGTTCAGCAGGGGGTGACAAAAATGACGCGAATTGCGTCAAAAAGGGGCGGGGCTTGCCGCGAGTGTGTGTGTGTGAGTGTGTGGGGACTTAACCCTTTGAGTGCCAGAGTGGTATGGAATGCATTGCAAAGCAATGCATTCCTTACCACTCTGGCACTCAGAGGGTTAAAGGTGTCACACAGAAGGCTGGGGAAGGAGGACCAGCGGGACAAAAAGCAGATATGGCAGAGTTTCAATAGAAACTCTCCACATCCGGAGGAATCAGCCTCTGCCCCGGAGACCCGGTAAAGCTCTGTCAGAACCGGAGTCTCCGGGGCAAATCCGGAGAGTTCCCAGGTATGGTAATCTTGTATGCACTGCATGTCTGAGATATCAAAGATGTTAAATAATATTCAGATCTGGGGACTGTTCAGGCCATTCCTAAAATTTAAACCCTTAAGGACCGAACACGCACGCGACCAGCACTTAAAGGGATAGTAATGTTTCATAATAAGAGCAGCTCTAATTAATCATCATAGTATTTAGACTTTGGAGAGTGTTATTTCAATTCTGTCAGAGTTGTAGTTCTAGAGTAATTCAATGACAAAGTATCCCCCTCCCGCCCCTTATACTGATGTAACACTGTTCAGCCAGATCAGAAGGGAAGTGCCCAGGTAGACTGCAGAGAGGGACAATCTTCAATTAAGATAAGGGAAAAACCTGAAAAACTTGTCAAGGGGGAAGGGCTTTCATTGTTCTCATAGGAATAAGATTGTCCCCTGCTGTTATCTGTCCAGTCTATGGACTGCATTCCACATCTGAGAAGAAATGGCTTACACTAGGTAAAAGGGGCAGGAGGGGGAAACTTTGCTTGTGAATATCTCTTAAACCATAAAGGTTTGAGAGATAAGACTTATATCATTCTTCATGGTTTTTTAATGCCTACAAAATAAAGATAAAACAAAGTATTACTATCCCTTTAACGACCACGGATCATTTTTTTTTTTTATGCGGTCCGATTCAGGGCTCCCCGATTGGCGTGCAGCTGCATGGAGAGCCCTGAATTCCATGACGTACATGTAAGTCCTTGGTCCTTTAGGGACCTACAGCCCGTGATGTATATGTACGGCATGGGTCGTTAAGGGGTTAAGCTTTTGTTTCTTGAAGTAGGTGTTTTGGATCATTGTCTTGTTGTAATATCCAACCTTTCTTCAGCTTCAGTGTTTTCAATGTGTGCCATTACATTAGCGTCCAGGATGTGTTCATACTTAGCAGAATCCATTCTTCCCTCTACCCTCACAATTTGTCCTATGATACCCAAACCAAAAAGGAAAATAAAGAAAAGAATATCATAGTATTAGGACCTGTGATATGATAGATTTGTCCCTCTATTAATCTCAATATTTCCTGTGCCACTTGCTGCCACACAACCCCAAAGCATAACAGATCTACCCGACACTTAAAGGGATAGTAATACTTAAAATGTAAAAAAAAAATATGTTGTAGGGTTTATCCCCCTGAGTAAAACAAGAGTACTCCCACTGCTGACAGGTGTTTCATTCAAAAGTTATTAATTTTCAAAGTTGAATTTTTTAGGTGCAATATCACAGTGACCTGAAATTGTACAGTGGTGCTGTTGCTACATGATCCTATGGACAGCTCTGGTCCTGGGACCATAAATCTCGCCACTGTACAATTTCAGGTCACTGTGATATTGCACCTAAAAAATTCAACTTTGAAAATGAATAACTTTTGAATGAAACACCTTTCAGCAGTGGGAGTACTCTTGTTTTACTCAGGGGGATAAACCCTACAACATATTTTTTTTTTACATTTTAAGTATTACTATCCCTTTAACAATTCACTAGGTGTTCTTTTCTTCAAATGTCTTCAAATTGCAAGTAGCTAGTGTTTAGACAACTTTTCATAGCCTTCCCCTGCTTTGCAAGAATCAGTTATATTTATTTTCTGATCCCCAGTCAGCTGCTTTGAGGAGCTCATTGTTGTTGACAGAACACACAACACCCTGAGATGATAAATTATGGAGTTTATTAAGCTCTGGAATTATCATTGCCTAACTTACATTAAGGCTTATTGAATGAGTTAATTTTTCACACCTTACACAAAATAGCACTGGTGGATTAACTGAAAGGTTGCCCAAACATTTGCACACACCACATTTTCTGTTTCATTTTTCAGTCTGTTTGTTTCAGCACATAAATAGTAACAATGCATCACAATTTGTAGAAATTTGTCAAGTTTAAGTTTGTTCACTGCAGAAATTAACTTCTTTTCTCAGAAAATCAGCAAAACCTCTAATTTGTACAGGGCTGCCCACATTTTGCACACAACTGTATATGAATAGATACTTGACTTTACTTCTTAATGCCCTATTAAAATAAGAAGAGGTTATCCTCTGAACAATGCATTGTTTTTGGGGGTCTATCTCAAGAGTGTTAAACATGTGGCTCTTCAGCTGTTAGAATACAATTCAAATCATTCTTGCACAAGTTGTAGCTCTCCATCAGCTAAAAAAAAGGCTGCCCAATCTGATCTGTCTGAAGGTCACAGGATACAATAGATTCAAGTAAACCTGATTAATCAAATAATGCTGATTATCATGCTGTACCTATGAAAATATCTTCAACACATATTTATAACAAACAGCAGCTAATGTTCAAGAGACAAAATGGGAAAGGACACCTTGAATCCGAGTCTCTGTAAGGCATTTTTCAACACAGCATGTTGTCAGACAGGAGACAAGCCCCAGCAGTCAGTGTTCTAATGATTTCCCTGAACAAGTCCTTGAAATAGACATGTATCAACATCAAAGCGATAGGCTCCATCAAGATGATAATTCCCCTGTGTTGTGATTTACTTGGATATTTAATGGAATGATATACCAGAGAACATGTGCGTTAAGACACATTCATCACTTCATGCACTGTAGCTTCAGAATATAAGACTGTTCTCTCATTGATTACGAAAGGAACATGTACATCTTTTACATCTGCTTGTCTAAATTCTATCTGTATTTTGTCAGTTTAGTCATTTCATGTAAGGGTTGTTAACAATATTCTTGAGGACAGAAGTGTACATTTGTGGGTTGCAGTTGGGTATGTAATCATTCATTGGAGGGTCCAGGTGAAAAAATATTTTTGGGCCCCCTAACACAAAAATGTTTTCAAAGATGCATAACTAGAACCTATTCAACCCTGGGGCAGATTAGGACTCCCTTGGATGTTGGGCCCTGGAACAACTACACCCTTAATTTGAAATGGAAACATCTTTTAAAGGAACACTAGCACCTAAAATGATCTGGGATTATACACACGTAAATAACTTGTACTCTCTCAAAAAGTCTCTTTTTTGTTTTCCCATTACCATAAAGAAGTGATTAATATTTATTGTCTTTAAATTCATATACCAGATCATATACCAGTCTTTCTGAATAGAAGAACAGTGGATGTTGATGCCAACACATTAACAGTATTATCTCTGCAGAAATAATTAACTTGGTCTGGCTTCTATTTTTTTTAAGCAACACTATCACCAAATATAAAATTACGTTACATACCTTATTCATCAAATTAAAGGTGATCAATTCTGGAGTAAACCAAATGCACAATAGGGGACACAAGAGGATTTTTGTGTACTTACCAATAAATCATTTTCTCTAAGTCCTTGTGGAACACAGGAACATAGGGTAAAGTCCTAGCCTTCAAGAGGGCAATGCACTGAAGAAAGGAGGTCTCTGAGGTGGAGACTCCCAGCCTGCACCACTTTACCCCCACCTGGACATGCTCAGTTTTAACATACAGCAAATTTGAAAGAAATTAAACAGAAGTAGAAAAAGACAGATTCCACTGAAGCAGAGAACCTAAAATGAACTCTGGCCTAGGACACGAACTAATGTTTTTTTCTCTGGAAGACAAGTCCTTTGTTCCACATGGACTAAGAGAAAAAGATTTATCGATAAGTACTCAAAAAGCCGTTTTCTATAACGTCCTATGTAGAGCACAGGGACCATGGGGATGTACCAAAGCACCACATCACTAAGATTCCAGGAAGTGACGTTTTCGCTGAAGGCAGACACAATATAAGCAGCTACAGAGTGAGACAGATGTGCTGTGCTGTTCTGCTGTGATATTTTGCAGGAGAGACTCATATTGACTGCTATGAGCTGGGTGAAAAATAATCAATGGAGGAGCTGGAAGGACCCTTATGTGTCTGCTGAGTCTGAGAAGGAGGAGGAGGAAGGGACCACTACTGAACCAATGCTTTCCAGTCCCCCTAAATCACCCCAAGGGATCTTGGGGAATTTGATGGGAAGGGAGGGAGAAAAGGGAATGGGAAGGAAGGGAGAAAAGGGCAGTACTAGTGAGAGCAGAACAGGTCGGCTGCCTGTGCCTCCTGCTAGACATGCTGACACCATTGCTGCTCCTGTTAAAACCAGTGCGTTGCCTGCTGCTAGTGCTGAACGTTCTACCACCAGTGTTGAAGCTGCTGCCACCAGTGCTGAAGCTGCTAGTGTCTTGTTATACTCTGGAGGGGGTAAGGAGAAGATGATGCCAAGTGTGACAGCAGGGGACCTTCTGTCACATTGCTCGTCATCTCCTCCAAGCAGCAGTGAGATGTCTGTAATAGAGCAGCAGTACGTAGGGACTAGTGGTGGTGGTGGTGTTGGAGAAGCTGGGGTGGAAGAGACATTGGTGACCTTTTTATCAGAAACTGAGAAGGAATGGGAAAGAGGGATGAGGACGGGCATCACTACCACCACTAGCAATCAGCTTTTGGAATTTGCAGAATTTGCAATTGCTCTAATTCCTGCTGCTGAGTTGCAAGGGCAGCAGGATGCTGAGGAGCAAGCTAGTGTGCCACAGACCACCGTGGACACAGTGGGAATGGGTTCAACAAGTGATGCGGGACTAGGACAGGTTCCACTTGCCAGCACCAGAAATACTCCTGGTCCTAGTTGCAGTGCTAAATCTGAGGCAGTAGCAGCAACATTATCCGCTGCCAAAGAAAATGAAGGGGAATGTGGAGGACAAGCAGAAAGAGGCCATTCTTCTCCACCTGTTCCCTATCCCTCCCTCCCTCCCAGAAGTCATGGGTGTGGGAATATTATTCTCTTCCGGCAGGCACAGTACAGTCATTATCAACACCGGTACAGTGCAAAATTTGTGACAAGTTAGTAAAAAAGGGATAAGAGGGAATACACCTTGGCACAACCTTCATGATAACACACATGAAACACAGACACCATGACATTTATGTCAAACGTGTTAAAGCCAAACACCGATTACAGAAATCTAGCAACGCTTTTACTGTACCCCCTGACTCTCCAGAAAGACACCAAGAGGCGAGATGGAAATCAAAGAGGAGGAAGAATAAAGAAACCCAGACAGACACTGGAAGTTCCATGACGATTGAAACAACTAGTTTGCCATCAACGTCACATTCTTCCTCTAGGGTAATAAGTACATCTTCTGCCAGCCCATCTCATTCATCATTACCTCCCCCGCCAAATGACAGCCATTCTGTTAATGTTAGGATATGGCAGTACGTCTCTACCCACTGCACACTGTGTTGTGCACTGACCACACATGCTAGTGTGGTGGAGGAGAATCGATACCAGGTCATCAGGTAGCATCTGAGGAGATTCCATCAAGCAGAATCTGTTAGGATTCTGGCAGGGAGGGTTCATCATTACTATTAAACTATCAGCTAGTTGTCATGTGTCCTTAGCGGGGTCTGGACAAGGGGTATAGTGACAGCGGCAGTACATGGGTTCTGGTGTCATGGTGTTTGGAAACAGTTGTGCCCCCAGATGTTATTTATAACACATACTGTGCACCTTGCAGTTGCTGATGACAGCCACAGTACCTGCTCTTAAAGGAAAATATATATTCTAATAACAACACACCCATGATTTTGGAGAAGGGGCAGGTGGAGAAGATTTAATGGCCAACTTCTGCTTTTCTCCACATAGACTGGGGGCTACTTATTGTGCTGCTACTGCCTCAGGCGCATCACTGGAGCCACTCGTGGCAAGTGGAACCTTCATCATCCATCTTCCATGTTACTGCTATTATTAATCCCATTCCCTTTCAGCTGCCTAATCATCCTGCTGCTTAAACAACTTAGCAGCATCAGTACGAACAACAGTTGCAACTCTGGAGGACATTTGACAGTGCCACTGGCCAACATGACCTGCTGGCATTAGGCCAGTAGGGCATTTTTATTTTTTTTCTCAGGACTTGTGTTTTGAAAAAAAAAAATTAAATAAATAAATACCGTAAAATCTCAGGTATAATACGCATCTGTGTATAATACACAGGTGTATATTATGCCCAAGATTCTAGGGGAAAACAAGAGTGCCTATGTATAATACGCACCCTTGTTTTCCCCTTTACTTAAAAAAAATTATTGCTGCCGACTACCTTCCCTCCCTCCCCCTCAGCGCGACCTGATGTCAAAAGAAGCCTTACTTTCTTTTGCTGCACTTGAATACAGTGATCTGTGTTAAAGGGATAGTAATACTTAAAATGTAAAAAAAAATATGTTGTAGGGTTTATCCCCCTGAGTAAAACAAGAGTACTCTCACTGCTGAGAGGTCTTTCATTCAAAAGTTATTAATTTTCAAATTTGAATTTTTTAGGTGCAATATCACAGTGGCCTGAAATTGTACAGTGGCGCTGTTGCTACACCATCCTATGGAGATTTATGGTCAACTGACCAGAGATGTCCATAGGATGGTGTAGCAACAGCGCCACTGTACAATTTCAGGCCACTGTGATATTGCACCTAAAAAATTCAACTTTGAAAATTAATAACTTTTGAATAAAACACCTCTCAGCAGTGGGAGTACTCTTGTTTTACTCAGGGGGATAACCCCTACAACATATTTTTTTTACATTGTAAGTATTACTATCCCTTTAAGCTCTGTGTCACATCTTCCCTGCGGGCGGGTGGCAGGCTTGAATTTTCCGCCCGCTTCCTTCAATGGACTTTCTGGCCCTTCCGCCTCCAGCCAATGGTAATGCAGGTGCATTACTGAGGGGGAGGGAGGGAAGGTAGCCGGCAGTAATAAAAAAAAAATTATGTCATCAAAAAAACCTCTCACGTATAATACGCACCCCCCACTTCACATAAGGTGAAGAGGGGTAAAATTGTGCGTATTATATCCGAGATTTTATGGTAAATATAAAAAAAAAAAAACTAGTCCTATAAAAAAATAAACAATTATAGGGGGGTTTGTTTCTAACAAGCCTAAGTCCTACAAATCAATGTTTCCTTAAGGCTTGTGCCAAACAAGCTTAACCCTTTGAGTGCCAAAGTGGTACAGAATGCATTTCTTTGCAATACATTCCTTACCGCTCTGGCACTCAAAGGTTTAAGTCCTACAAATCAATGTTCTTCAGGGCTTGGGCCTCTAATAAGTCTAAGTCCAACAAAGGCTTCTAAAAACAAATCAAACAAATCATCCTCTACAAAATACTCTATCAAGTCAAGCATCAGTCCACCCCTATGGCAGCTTATGCCAGGGAGTTCCTTTCTCTGTCACTTTAAATACAAATGCCTTATTTTATTGATTTTTTATTAACTGTCCTCCCAACAGAAGTCAAGAAACCCCCCAAAACAAATTCCCTGTTCAAATGATTCATTCATTCACCAACACAGACACCCTCCTCAGACCCCGTTATACCATGTCTTATTGTTTTTATTTTATTTTATTTAGGATTTCTTTTTTATTATGTGCCCCCCAAGCCCAGTAAACATCCCCCTCAAAATCATCCCCTGTTCAACTGATTCTTTCCCCACACCCCAACAACACAGGCACCCTCATGCCCCTTTTATACTATGTCTTTGGGAAATAAAATAACATTTGTTATGTGCTGTGTGTAACTTCTATGTTCCCATTGATTTCAATGGAATGAGCGAAACGAAAAAAAGTGGAAAATCTGCACTTTTCGTGGGAAATTTTTTGCCAAGCGGAAAGTGCTATTTTTCGCTGATTTCATTTTGAGGCGGAAATTTAGCCCATCCCTAATACCTATGTGTACACAAGAACCATGGGGGCTATACCTCATCATTCACCAAGATTCCATGGAAGAAAGGAGACAAAACCCTCCATACACAGACCAGTTCTAACAGAAAAGAACTGCTACACCATGAACCTCAGGTGTCAAAGGACATCAACACTACAAACCAAAGAACAGGAACCAACCACAGGAAGGACATCCACACAGGCAACACAACCTATAAAACCCTCTAGCCAAAACTAACTAACTAAATCAGCCTAAGCCAACAAAAAGACACAGTATTGTGTGACAAATGTGTGGAGAGATGGCCACGTCACCACCTTACATAACTGCTTAACAGAAGCCTTAGTCTTATAGGCCATAGATGTGCCCATCGACCTGGTAGAATGCACCACAACCTGAAAGTGCACTGGCTTCTTCCTGAGGAAAGAAGTCTGGGGAATGGTCACCTTAATCCAAGAAACCACTGATAGCACTGTCAAAAAGCAAATCAGATTTTCAAAGAGGAATTGTGATAAACACAGTACTTCAAGCCCCATCTACAGTTGTAATCAAAATTATTCAACCCCCATTGCAAATCAGGTTTATTGTCAAAATTTAAAGACTTTCAGCTGTTTGCAATGAACAAATCAAACAAAAGCAATTGAAATAGCTCAACGCAATGAATGGTTCAAGTGGTTTCCCCAAATTCAACTGAAAATGCAACTTATATGACTTCTACAGTTTCAAAATTATTCAACCTCCTGAACAGAATCCCGCACAACAGCACAAATATGCAAAACAGATGTTGACTCAAGCACAGCTGATGCAACTAATTAAGGGCTTCATTAGTTGCATCAAGTGTGCTTGAGCTGGAACACATGAAATACCTGAACTGGCTAGGGGTTTGTTGAGTGTCACTTTTGACTGCATGTCAATATGGCTAAATCAAAAGAATGGTCCAAAAAGTTAAGAGACGAGATCATAGTCCTTCACAAACAAGGAACAGGATAGTGAAGGCACTGAATGTTCCTAGAATCACCGTTGGAAGCATAGTTTGCAGGTTCAAAGTTAAAGGAACAGTGGTTACACTACTTGGACGGGGCAGAAAAAGGAAGCAATCAACAGCTGCAACCAATTTCTGAGAAGGCAGGTTGAAAAAAACCTTTGAGTGACTGCAAAAGACCTGAAGCAAGACTTAGTAGAAAAAGGCACTGAGGTTTCAGTGAGCACAGTAAGGCACATACTAAACGCAGGAGGTTTCCATGCATGAACTCCAAGACGTACACCACTACTGACCCAAAAGCACAAGAAAAGTCAGCTCCAATATGCTCAAGATCACATAAATAAGCCACAGAAGTTTTGGCATTCTGTTCTGTGGAGCGATAAACAAAACTGGAACTTTTTGGCTCGACAGATCAGTGGTATGTCTGGAGGAAGAAGATTGAAACATACACTGAAAAGAACAGTGGTATGCATGGTGGTGGCTCGGTGATGTTCTGGGGCTGTTTTGCATCCTCTGGCACTGGAAAACTGCAACGTGTGGAAGGCAAGATGGATTTATCAAAGTATCAGGAATAACTAGGAGAAAACGTCATGTGAGGAAGATGAAGCTTGGGCGTCATTGGACTTTCCAACAGGACAACGATCCCAAGCATACCTCAATGGCACTGACGTCAGGAGCCCAGCCTTAAAGCTAAATTCTCCATACCCGTCAGCGGACCCTGAATTCAAAGATCCACCACAGGGCAATAAGAATCATGAGGCCACACAATCTTTATTTGTAACCGTTTTCAGGACACTCAGACCAGTAGGTAAAATAAAACACAATTTTATTAGAATATCAATAATGCAAACGATCGCCCTCTAGTGGCGGTAAAAATAATTGACAAACAAGATCTCTATGCACAGAATGGTGTTCTATACCCCAAAGGGTTAAGAGCATAAATCAGTCAGTCTCAGATGTGGTGGTTTGGCACGCCCTGGGTGTTAAAAGGAGGTGCTGATAGAGACAGTCCACAGTGTACTGGAAACGTAAATGCCTAGCCAAAGTGACCAAGTTGTAAAGCAGAACAGAGATCCAAATAGCCCCCGCGGGCGTACCTACAGGAAGACTACTTCTGCAAGTGCAAGTGTGTGTAGCCCCCACGGGCGTAACAGAAACCGGCCTGCAATGCAAGAGCTGATAATAGCCTCCTCAGACGTAACCGGATACCTGCAGTAATAGTGCTAGAGCCTATAGCCCCCACGGGCGTAAACAACGGGAACTTGCCGGAGCTTGAGCCTACTCTCTGCTGCCACACTACCACAGTAGGTATCGCCCAGTAAATAATGAGAAGTGAGAGCCAAGGATGCCCTACCGG
The DNA here is from genome assembly GCA_037306005.1 of Rhinophrynus dorsalis. NCBI lineage: Eukaryota > Metazoa > Chordata > Amphibia > Anura > Rhinophrynidae > Rhinophrynus > Rhinophrynus dorsalis. The sequence continues at coordinate 256,466,043 of CM074721.1, forward strand.
CCCACATAAAGTGACTACTCTGCAGTAGGATAGATAGAGTCGCCGACGGTGATCGGCCAACTCAGCAGACGTAGCACAACGAAAGAGGCTCTATACTGGGAATCGAGGTAGCGAGAGTAAAGCGCCACTGCAAGGGTTAATATGCACGTTTGCACAAGGCTCAATAAGGTAACAAGGCTCTGCAAGTATAGTGAGGCACGCACAGCTCAGCAAGACAACGGTACACTGCACTGATCGAAGACAAAACAAGGCAGGATGGTCACACGGTGGCTGGCAACAGCGGGTGCAAAATGTCGCAGCGGCCACAACGGGAACGGAGGTCACAGGAACAGGCTGGAACTTGATCACGGAGCAGGAAGTCAGCCGGGCCGGGTCGGAGCACGCAGGAGGTAGTCAACAAGCCGGGTCATACACGAACAGGAACGTCAGCCAGGCCGGGTCAAGACACAGAGGTGGTTCACAGACGAGCACGGGTCAAACACGATCAGGAACACTGGAGCGTAGTCAGGACAAGCCAACTCGGTACACGAGAATCCGGAACACAGGAACACAGCAACAGCACTACTGGCTCGGGAACACCACGAAAGGGCATCTGACAGATGTCTGGGCCAGGCATAAGAAGGTCACCAGGGGCGGGCCAAACTGGCCCAGCAAATCAGAGCGAACCACAAGTAAGAGTGACAGAGAATCACAGGCACTGTGATATTATTATTCTCCACACTCTGGGAATTAGGGGAACCGGAGGGAACACATTTGCCGGAGGAAAATGCTATGGAATGAATGTTACGTCTACCGTGAGAGTTAGGGGACCCCATGACCTGGCACAAAACTAAGAGGCCATCAACTCCACCATTGGTGATTATGCTCTGATTGAGCTCCCAATTGCCAGGATCCAGATGCTAGCAACTGAGAAAATCTGCCAGAACCTTGATTTTCCTGGCATGTGATTGGAGGAAAGAGAAAAATGGCAGGTGAGCCTCCTCTCACATGAGAATCAGCAGATCCTCAGCCCATGTGGGCACACTCCTGGTCCCTCCTTGGTCGGTGTCTTAAGCCACGGCCATTGCATTGTCTAACTGGATCTGCATTGTCCAACTGGATTTGCACCAGGGATCCCTGGTGGCACTGATACCAATGCCAGAGAACTAGGAAACTCATCCAAAGCTCCAGACCATTTAAAGACAGAGAGCTCCCCATTCTGGTCCAAAAACCCTGAGCAGTCTGAGTACTCAGAGTGGCACCCCAGTCTGTCAGGCTGGTGTAATTCATAACTATGACCCAACTTGGGATATCCAGTGGCCGTCCCAAGAATAGATGAGGACTCTGAAGCCAACAACAAAGGTCTGTCCTCATCATGTCAGACAGATACATAACACTAGAAAGTAGAGGCCTATTCCCAAGAATTTCCACCGGCAGCTGCCTTGTAAGAATTTGAGAAAACAGGACTGCTTCCATATCAGAGTCTAGGTTGCCTAATACCATCATGTACTCCAGCACCATCACAGATGGCCAGGCTACTGTCTGAAACATCTGAAGTAACAATTACCAAATCTTGTCTGGCAGAAAAAAACTTCTCCTGAAGAGTGCTGAATCTCATGCCAAGAAACCGAAGGATCTGGGATGAACCCAGAGCAGATTTCTTGAGCTTGAGAACCCAGCAGTGTTGCTCCAGTATGGACACTGAATCTGAGTGTGTAAGGTCTTCTCTGAAGGAGCCTTTAGTAAAGGGCTGACATGACCTGAGAAATACAGCAAAACTTACTCCTTACGGCAGTTTTTGAACTGTAACTCTGAGTTTGTAGTGCACCTACTCACATACCAATGTGGCACACAGTATGTGGGACGGACGACATGCAGACTCAGAGCTAGATTTGGAGAACATCTCAGGAATATTGCCAATGGAATGGATAAACACAGTGTCCATACACATTTTATAGAACATCAGGAATGTAAACCAGTGGGGATTACGATTAGGGCAACTGAACAGGTAAGTCCAGACCATAGAGGTGGATATAGAGTGCTGAGGCTAAGGAGGAGGGAGACCTTTTGCATTTTACCACACTGAGGATGGAATTGGATCTGGAGGCTTTTGTATAACACCAGCCCAGTTGCCAGTATGTTATTTTTGTCAGTGGGTGTTCTAGTGGATTTTGGTCTATACAGAGGTTGTTTGCAGTGGGTGTTAGTACACCACAGATCCAGACAGAATTATCCAGATATGTGGATGTTGTGTTTTGGAGGTGATACTATTGGCCTTAGGATAAAATACGCACAATTTTGCCCCTCTACACCTTATGTGAAGTGGGATGTGCTTATTATACATGAGAAAATAAAATTGATATTTTTTCCCCTCCTTATCCCACCACAATGCCTTCACTTACTTCCATCCACTCCTTCCAGATTCCTCTGTGAACGCCTCACCCCACCGCAACCCTCTCTCAGCACCTTCACTTCCATTCACCCCCTCCGGAGTCCAATCCGACAGCCTGACATTTTCAAAGCTTCCAGTAATGCCCTGTTAGGACCTTCAACTGCAAGCCAATAGTAATGCCCTGAGAGGATCTCAAGTTCCTCGTAGGCCAATACCGTAGATCCAAAGCTTAGATCTCTGCTTAATTAAAAATGAAAGGTTTACTTTACTTGATTTTTTAGAAAGGACATATAACCTTTCCAAATCCTCTCCCCAATGGGAGTGTCACAATAATCAGTACAAACAGAAGGTCAGACACAAGTAATATTGAAATAAAACCACCTTTATTTAGAATACAAATATCATAGGCAATGCCCCTGTAATACCCCAGAACAGTATAAAAATAGACCTCAGTCTACTTCCCAAACTGACACCAGGTAGAGGCCTGCGGTACTCGAAGTAGAAGCGAAATATAAACCTATCCTATGGTTCTATCTGTAAGAGGGATCAAGCGCCCAGAGATATGTGCCTTCTACCGTATGGTACTAAATGCAGATAGTGGCAGTCGGAGAAAAGGCAGCACAGCCACAGCCCTTCTCAGTTGTGTTGGGTCATGTGATTGCTGCAGAAGCAATCACATGTACCGGCATTCTCAGTGAATGAGGTGTCTCCCATATGCATGTCTGTCCCTTACAATCAAAGTAAGGGACAAAGAAGTAGAGAGGAGACACCTAGTGGTTAAAGAAAAAGCAGCAGCTGGGGGTATTAACCCCTTCACTGCTGTGCTGGAGGCTGGCTAAATGCAAGTCCATTTCTGACCTGCTAAAATCAACTTTTGTTTTCGTTTTTTTTTTTTTATATTCATTTTTATTAAAATTTTATTTAAAATCAACTTTTGTTTTCGTTTTTTTTTTAATTAATTTTAATTTTATATAAAAAAAAAAACATGTCAACAATGAAAATTGGGAGTGTGATTATTGTGGTGCCATGTAATACATTTATACACAGAGCCAAATGTCATCAATAAAAAAGTGGGAAAATAGGGTGGAAAAAAGGGACATGGGGTTTTTCGCCCAGTGAGGACAGTTCCCACTTAAAACTGCCCATTTTGTAGGTATGACTACCGGTCATACATATCATGCAGTGTCCATAAAAATGTAACCCATTGTGACCAAATGATCATAAAAGAAAAAAAAATTACATTACTTTACATTTTTTTTATCGTTTTCTTTAATTTTACTAAAATAACTGGTGGGTTATCCATATAAGTGTGGTATCAAAAGCCCTATTTGTGCAAAAAAAAAACGGTATATAATTTTCATGGGTAAAATAAAGTACTTAGAGGGAAAACACTGTTGAACAAAGACATAGTCAAAAAGGTCAGAATTGCTCCAGTCCTTAAGTGAAATCCACCTCAGATATTCCCTGTCCTTAAGGGGTTAATGTGCTGTGTTCTGTAACCATCTGTCCATGAGTATACTCAGTTATTATACATGTGTACAATTGTGGAAGTTTAAATAAACCAGGAAGAAAAATGGGTGTCAGCATATGATGAACCTAATTAGAATATGATTTTTAGTGACCATCCTAGAGATAAATACATTGGCACATTACTGTAAAGTCTCAAATATTGTAATGGACGGTAGCAAAATATTAAAAATAGAGGCTGGTTCCATTTGGGGCATTTTTTGACATGTGCCTTTGTCTGACATATGTGCCTGTCAGCAAAAATTAAAATTAGTCTCACAATCTGTTCAATCCAGAAGCTTCAGAAACTGAAAGTTGTTAACATAGAAACGGCCTGATTGGGAGTTGAAGTGACATTGAAAATCCTGAATGGATATAATGTATTGCTTAACTGACAGTTTCCATCATGTTCTATAGTCATTTTAACTGGGAACTGACCAAGCTCACACTGAGTTCCCAAAGTCTCTGAACTGACTAAAAGTATTGGCCTGAACTGACTACAATCTCACTGAGAATTTTTGCTTGGGAATTTTAGGAATGGAATCCAGGCCTAAGCCAGGCTTTATTGTAAAGATCATACAAATCCAGAGCAGAAGTAAAATATGACAGTCATAAAGGCACAGCAAGCCATAAATATTCATGGCTAAGCCATCTGAAGTAGCTGTAAGCACAACATTGTGGTACCCAGCCAGATTTTACAAGTTCAAAGATATTAAAGAAGAAAAGTATTTTCAGACACTCAATAATAATTGGCAGGTAAATTAATATTTAATTATCTAGGGTAATATTTCCCTTTAATTCTTTCAGTGACTGAGGAGTACAGAGTGCATTGCGTGCATTTTATTCAAAATGTATTGCAGCTCAATCCTGTAATTTTTAGGTGCAGTATCTCAATGCACTTAAATGAGCTGCAATACATTTTGAATAAAACACCTCTCAGCTGTGGGAGTACAAAAAAAAGAGTGAGCATTTAGTGCAGTTCTTTTAAAGCTTTGAGTGCCAGACAGGTATCCAATGTATTACAACTGGCACTCAAAGGGTTAAAACCAATGCAAGTGGTTAGTTGTATTCATATACAAAAACACATCATTACTTTGGGTATATGATTATTTTGAGGTGGGAATATATATATTCAGAAAAAAGTTATTAAAATAGAGCTTATACATGAAAGCAGGGGAGGGTAACATGAGGCCATTCAGGTTTTGCTAGATTAGGACTGCCATCATAATAGTCCATCAGCTGGTGGGCAGCCTCTATACTAAAATGTGTCAATAATGAGGATCCACAGAATAACACAGGACTTGTATTATATATATCTATACAGTTGTGTGAAAAAGAGGATTTTAGTCTTACTTGTTAAATCCTTTTCTCTTAGTCCATATAGCTTACAGGTACCTCCTACTAGGCTGGAACAATTCTTCAAAAAATGCAGGGAGGAGCCTCCATAGCAGGCTACCTAGCCACTCCCCCTTTCCAGATGATTTCAGAAAATAAACCTACTGAGCTAGATAGCGAGCAGAAGAAGAGAAAGACTATTGTGAGCATGGACCCAATCAGACTCACTCGTCCAGCCATAGGAGACCCAGCTTGGTCCCATGCATTGGGTGGGAGACCTGTAAGCTATATGGATTAAGAGAAAAGGATTTAAAGCTAAAATCCTCTTTTCTCTGTCATCCAATATAGCTTGCAGGTACCATGGGGATGTACAAACATTGAGCTTCCATGGGTGAGAAAAGAAGGAAAAGGACCAGTCCCCATGATACCAGAGTTCCCATGGACTATTCAGAACATGGTAAAAAAAATAAAACAAAAAGAAAGGTGCAGGCAATCTCCTCTAAGTGTAGTATATGATACAGTTCTCAATCCTTCACCAAAACCAAATAAAAGATTTTTTCAAAGGATCTACTCACATTCTTCAGAGGCAATATCCTGCCTCCAGATGAACAGGCATTCACAGGCTCTCACCCCAGTACGGTGTCTTTCAAGCAAAGTACAGGATCTTCAGCTGGCTCTCCCTCCTTCCTTAGCTTGTATAGCTCTGGACCTCTAGGATCTCAATTCGTTTGTGGTCCGTACTCACTACAAGATGGAGTCTTTGCTCTCTGTCATTGCAGAGATGTGTCCAGGGGAATTCTGGCTTCTATGTATCTGTAGGATGCGTACCTGCACATTCCAATTCATCCAGACAGTCAGAAGTAACTCAGGCTCACTTGCAACCTAGGTCACTTCCAGTTCACTGCCCTGCCCTTCGGGCTCACCATGGCTCCTCAGGTGTTCGCACGGGTATTAGGGGCATTGATTGCCTTCCTGCACATCAAAGGAATTCAAGGGACTCCTTACATGGGTTACAAGGGTTCAGCAAGTCATGCTAAAGTAGGTTTGGTGGGTTTGAGTTTGGTGGAGGTGTGTTTTGGCCTCCACTGCAGCCTGGACTTGGGGGTGGAATGCGGGGTGCTGGCCTGAGATGGCACCTGGGTTCGGCCTTTGTGCCTTGCTTTGGCGAGAACTAAAGAACACTGCTTCTTGCTTGAGGATTGCGGTTAGGAACCTGGGGTAACAAAGTGCTCTTACCCCCAGTGGCTTCACTGATGATGTTCTTCAGTTCAAGGCTAAATAAGGATGTACCTTGAAAGGGAAGAGAGACCAGTGATTTCTTAGAGATCAAGTCAGCAGACCAAATCTTAAGCCACAGCATGAATCTGGTAGATACAGAGAATGTGGAGGTCTTAGCCTCAAGCCTAATGGCATCAAACAAGGCATCAGTAATATAATGCCGAGTCTCAGAGATATTAGCCAAAATCCGCAGAAGGTACTCATTAGGGCACCTCTGCGTACATAGTCAGTCAACTGTTCAGTCCAGACAACGATAGCAGACGCTAAGGTGTGCCTCAAGGACACACCTATGGTAGCAAAGACAGCTTTGAGGATAGCTTCCAGGTTCCTATCAGTCAGATCTTTGAGTATCAAAGCATCTGCGATAGGAAAGGCAATAGTCTTAGAAAGTCTAGAAATAGTGGAATCCACCTGAGGTGGTGTAGGCCACTGAGACAGAGTGAAATCCGCAAAGGGATAGAGCTTAGAAAACCTCTTGGAAAGAGTGAGACGCTTGTCAGAAATCTTCTCTCATCCAGGATAATTTGATCCAGAGTTGGATTAGGCAGAAATACAGTGCTGGACTTCTTATGTCTTGAAAAGACATCAGAAGAAGACTGCAGTTCTACAGGGTTAACAGGAATGTTAAGAGTAGATAAAACCACCTTATTGAGACCCTCACCAGAGGGTTCAGGGTCAGCTTCAAAGGGGTCACCATGAAATTGGAAAGAAGCCCCTTCTGAACACACACCATCCTCAGGCTCCTCAAGAGATTCCTCCTCAGAGGAATCAGACAGATCAGGAATGCCAGGGGCCTTAGGAGCCATAAACCTGAAGGAAGTAGGGGGTTTCCAAGATTGGAGAAAGCCTTGAAAAGAAAGAGGAAACTGTGCTATAGAGAACTTTAAGTCCTTGACACAATGTGACTCTTGTTCATGGCTGGAAGGCCCTGGAGGAGAAGCAGGGGCCACATCGCATGAGGGGCATTAGTGACCTGAGTACTCTCTGGGAAGCCCCACTTGGCATGTGGAACAATGAGCATGAGGGGTTAATGATTCCCCTTAATCCATAGCCTTAGGTCTATCCCCATGTTCCTTATGAGCCGACATCCTACCAGGAGAGTAGTGTCTACAGTAGTGAATAACCCAAATACTGTCAAAAAGATTAAAAGATTCACCCCAGAAAACCTAAAAAGGTACTTATCTGGAAAGCGAAGAGTTAACCTGTGGAAGAGAGTAGAGGAATCCAAGCCCTGTGTAGGATACTCGTGTAAAAGATAGAAACAAAATGGCGACTGAATTAGAGCCAATCAGGAAATAACCCACTAAAACAGGCATTTATGGGAAATGTAGTTTTCCCCAAAGAGTATCAATTCAAAGACACTGAGGATGGTAACTGGAGTGTAGATCAAAGGCAGACAAGAAGAATGAGCCGCCTCTCAACTCTGTACTTGGAGCGGTTGCAGAGATATGTCCCCAAGTAGCCTTTCCCATAGAGCTCAATGGAGCATTGCAGATTTGCAGTAAAGTGTGCCGGAATTCAAATAAAGTGAAGAAAATAAAAAAGTTTGAAATGTGCCAAAACACATACAAAACACCAAATAAAGCTAAGGCAACATATTAATCAAATGGAAAAATTAGAGAAAGGGTCCCCAACTCCAAATAACATGGCAAGGAAGCGGTTAAAATTTACCACACAGCTCAAAATGCTCCAAAGAACCAAGGGAATAAAGTACCCAACACGCGTGCAGGAGTTATGAGTAACTTCAAGAAGGACCCCTGTGCGGAGGGGAGTGGGACAAGTGGACCATGCCACTCAAAGAGTTGCTCACCTTTTTTGCAGGTATTCTTTTCTTCAGACTACCATTGAATGGAAGAAGCCTCAGAGAGACTTCTTCAGGAGGGAGAGAGACATGGGCTACATGGTTCTCTCTTTGGTGTTGTAAGGGTCCACAAACAGCATCTGTTAACTGAGCAATCCTCCAGGGGAAGTCAGTAATAGTAACCAGCCTAAACTAAGCAGAACTGGTCTCAGTCTTCCTTCTAGGTGAAGGAACAAATCTTCTCTGGAGAGGTTGAGTGGCTAGGTAGCCTGCTATGGAGGAGGGGGAGGCTCCACCCTGATTTTCTTGAAGAATTGTTCCAACCTAGTAGGAGGAGCTGCCGCCTCCCCATGGTACCTGTAAGCTATATTGGACGACAGAGAAAATAATGTACAACTTCTTTGAATTATATGGTTTTGCATGTCAGGACATAATAACAATCATCTGTTTCTTAGCAGGTCTAAAAATTAGGTAAATAAAGACTCAGATGAACAACAACACATGACAAATAAATCATGACACTGTGTAATATAACAAAAATAAAGCCAAAATGGAGAAATCATGGGTGAAAAACTAAGTATACCCTTACTGCTTCCATAGGTATTAAGACGGTAAGTAGCAGACTGGTGCTGCTAGTTAAATGCCCTTGATTAATTGATCATCAGCAAGTGTGACCACCTCTATAAAAGCTGAAGTTTTAGCAGTTTGTTGGTCTGGAGCATTCAGGTGTGTGTTAACACAATGCCAAGGAGGAAAGACATCAGCAATGATCTTAGAGAAGCAACTGTGCTACCCATCAATCTGGGAAGGGTTATAAGACCATTTCCAAACAATTTTGTTCCCCTGGTACTGCAGCCTCCCTTCAGTGGCTGTACTACAGGTCCTGCTGAGGCCACTGGGAGTCAGAGTGAGTGACTGTGTGTGTCAGCCATATTTCTTTCTGGTTTGTGTGTGTATTTGGTGCTGTGTGTGTGTTTGGTGCTGTGTGAGTGAGGCATGTGTGTGTGTGTCTGCCATTTTGTTTTTTTCCCTCAGCTGGATAGTGGTGGGGAGGCTGGATAGTCCTGTGAAAATCACGCCCCCATTGAATCACCCAATGGGATCAGTAACTCCTCCTTACGGCCACCCCTGGGTGTGTGTGTCTCCAGAGGAGACATAAATTATGTAATGAGGCTCTCTCTTATAGATATTTCACGTTAGTGCATTTCTCCCCAGGAGTGAGCAGCCTGATGCTCTTCTGCAAACCAGTGGCTCAGTGATGGTATTAGCTATAGTTCAACAACAAAAGGAGATCTACAGGTTTTATTTTAAGGACTGATAGATTAGTATATCAACTGTATGTTAATGAGGCCTATTTTGTACTCTGTAGAATTTTTAGTAGAGCTTATCCGAAAATAGAACTTGGTTTATCTAATTAGCAATTTTCCTTTGCAACACGATTTTAAAACTCTGTGTAAATTAGGCATATTTTTTTAGCACCACTGTGGGGGCTTCACTGTTTCAAGGAACCAGGGAATAGAACGCTTTCTATGAATTGTGTGAAATAACTCAAAAAGTGTTAAAGCCAACCAAAGTAAAAGTTTTGCAGAACATATTAAACATCACTTCAAACAGCATATTAGGATAACAGTTAAAGGAACACTAACATAATAATGATAATGATAATAAGTCCTCTACTTATTTCAATCTATTCAGAAAATCCTAATGGCCTTGCTGAATCAATTTTGAGTAGATTGGTTCCCCAAAAGTAATTTTGAATTAGTACTGGACACCATGTCCATTAATGCAGACATGAGTCTTTATTGCAGGGCTCCAGGACCCGAAGTACCTCCCACTGAATATGCCTTATAAAGGAAGCCTTCAGTGGAAGGAGTTTAATATAGTAAGATCAATTAATGTTGCACACAAGCTTCCCATTGAGAGGTACTCGTAGACCACACATTACTCGACTGTAACCCATTAGCATCAGTTGTAACTTTTTCCCTCAAATTAACTGAAGCTTTGTAGATTTCCACACATATACATATCTTTCTATCTCAGCCCAATGCAATGCCCGCATGAATAGCACGGCAATGTACTTCTCTAACAACGTACAATACTTTTCAGTCAGATTAATATTTTCAGTTTTCACACATTACACATACATGATTTAATGACTTCAGTGCTTCTGGAGACTGGACTATCTATCCGTCAGTCAGGCAGATTGATACATATGACAAATAGGTGTCTCACTCTCGTGGGACTTCACCGCTCCTTTGCAGTGACGCAGCCACCAACTCCCACATAGAAAATGCAATGAATCCTGCACATTTAGAGTAGAATGGCGAGAGATCACTTATCCTCGGATTACAAAACATGGCCGACATTTTTAGATCCGGGGGATATTTTATTTGCAAATTTAAGAAAAAACAGAGTATTTCAGAGCATGAGTAAGGTACCACTGTGCATAACTTTTAAATGCAAGCTTACAAGACTTTACTAAAAATGAAGTATTACTATCCCTTTAAAGGGATAGTGATGTCTGTTTGTATCAAAATATAATATAGTAGCTATTACAACAGTAAACTAAACAATGTAAGTCCCAAGTTAATTTTAAAGACAATATATGCTGTGGCAGTCCTTTGATTATATTATAACAGGAATTAGCCTTTATTTGTTGATTGTAAAGTAGAGTGTTTTATTTAATACATTTGTATACAGAGATAATATTACCACCCGCTGTGCTATGAATGAACCTACTCAGAGCCCAAGGAATGGAGGCTTTTCCAATAGCAAAACAAGCTAAAAGCTTGGCCTGGACCAGGACTAATTAGTATATCATGCAATGAATTAGCATAAAGTTCCACACTGTCCCACTAATATATAAAACAACATTTTTCAAAAACTATTTATTTTTCAGGAAAATGGCTGGTACAGAATGTAGGCAGACTTTAATTATCTGAAAAACAAAGTAAACGTGTCTTGAAGTGACTGGTCCACTTTTAAGGCAATAAGTAACTGAAATAAATGCTTCTCCGTAAAACAAGGGAGCTCCATCTCCTTGTAGACAATTGATTTGAAAGTTATTACAGCTCCCCAAAGAAATCAAAAGTGCAACTTGGCCACAAAAACGTGTGTCAATATCTGTGTTTACATATATATCAGGAGTAGCCAATACTGGTCCTCAAGAGCTACCAGCAACTCATGATTTCAAGATATCCCTTGAACCAGTGGTTCTGGATTATTTTATGCTCGAGGCACCCCTAACACACGATCTGGAACTTTCGGGCCACCCCTAACCTATTGAATGTAATTTATCTGGGCATAATGAAGGGTTCAATACATAAATATACAATTATTAGGTCTTACAATCATAACAAAAATAAACATATTGTGCATAACAATTTCCATAAATCTACACTGAAAGCCAATATTCACATTTGTTTGTCAAAGTCTTCTGAGAAAACATGGGCACCCTATGTTGATGGCCGTGGCACAAAAAAAGTGCCACTGCACTCTGGTTGAAAATCACTGCTTTGAGCAATTAATGTGGAACAATTAATGTGACTGAACCACTAATTTGTTTACCCATCAGATTTTGAAAGTTGTTTGTAAAGCCCAACCTTTCAGCCAAGACCATCCTCTTTAAAACAGGCATTACAATCACAGCAGTATCCAACACTGTCGATTACAGGAAACACCAAGAGTCTGATTTAGGCCTGGTTTCCATTGCAGGTGATAACTTTATTACTGGTTGTATCTAAAAATGCCCCCATACACTTCAACAGGGATCTATGTGGTAAAACCTAGTGATACCATTTATCACCTACAATGAAATCTACTCCTTAATAAGAAGATATGGAACAATTTAGGAGCAAAACAACTGTATCACAAATAGAAAAACAAAATCCCCATTTAACTCCTTGAATGCAAGAAAAGTATCCAACACATTGCTTCACAATTCATTGGAGGCCTCGCCAGCATTCAAGGGGTTAAAAAACAAATTTCAATCAAGGCATATTTTTCTGTCACTTATGATGCTTTTATGCATAAGGTCCATTGTTTCCAAAATGATCTCCTATTTCCACTTTTCTGGCTGTGATCAAGTAAAGAAATTGTAGTCTTGCTGGTCCTTGTTCTTTGCATATAAATGTTTTCGATCAGGGGGGGAAAATGGTGGATAACCAACAGGATTACTGTAAACGCCTTGTAATTAGCCAGAAATGTGACAGTTTTATATGCATGCAGAAAACAAGTAATGATTTCTAGGTGTCATGTAATAATCATGAGAAGAAAGAGAGGGAACCCAAAGTTCCATTTAGAGTAAAACCTTCTTGACCCCTGAACTATATAAGAAAAGCTGGATTCTTGTTGCTTCTCTTCCTTATATCCAATAAGGAACATAATAATCCCATTAGCAAACATAAACCAATTAGGAGCAAATCAATACAAACAGTATATGTGGAGACTAATAGGATCTGCAGTGCCTTGAAAAACCAGTGGGTTAGAAAATATCAGTAAAGTAATAAGTGATAATAGATCTGTGGTTTATCATATATATTTCACCCTCTTAGATAATACTGCATGTTTTTATATGCTGAGTATTTAACCCTTTGAGTGCCAGAGAGGTAATGCATAGGGTTAAGTATACATTACTGAATTATGCAATTTGATGTTTCACAGTCTCACGTGATCAAAATTGAAATAAAAATTAAACAAAATATACTGTAAACACGTGGCATGTTACATTAATGTTACTTTACAGAAATTCAGAGATAAATATTTTCTCAAAAAAGTCAATTATAGTAAAAAAAGATGCTAACCAGTTAACCAATATACAGACCACTCAGTGAAGATAAGATCACCAATACATTTTACTATTTCATTATATACATTTCTGACTTGCACCAATTCAAAATCTCAATCCTCCAGAATCGAGTTGAAAAGCCTTGAACTATCCTACAAATTCCTCCAAACCTTTTACATTTCTGCCCTCAAAGCAAAAGGTAATGAGAGCACTCATTTTAGTACATTTTTTTTTATATATATATATATATATATATATATATATATATATATATATATACACACAGGGCTCAAAATTTCCACTCGCCACTAGCCAATGGCGAATGAAAATTTAGCCCTGGCGAGTAGAAATTCATTCGTGGTTGGTATGTTATGGCTTGCAGTGGCGGGTAACTTTTCAGGTCTGGCTAGTAGCAATGGACTTCAACTTTTAAGCCCTGTGTATATATATATATATATATATATATATATATATATATATTTATTTCAAAAGAAAGAATGCACTCACAGGACATTGTTGAGGTGAAATTTGTGCTGGTTTATTCCATCAACATTTCGGCCCACTGTGGGCCTTTATCAAGGTGCCTTGGTATCTTGATAAAGGCCCACAGTGGGGCTGAAACATTGATGGAATAAGCCAGGGGACAATTGGTAATTTTTATTTAGAATTGTGTGAACTGATATGGGTGGCTTAGGTCCCAAGTCAATTCATCCATGGGTTACTAGCATAGGGATGCCTAGTTGTACATGCATGTGTGTTCTTTATTGGTTTTTACTAGTCATTAGGAACTCCACTCCTATATTTGGTAGCCACTAAATTACCAACAGAAAAGGCAGTCCCTTGATGTGTGTTAACAGCAGCCACATACAATACAATAGCAAATGGATTTCGTCATTGATTTCAGTGGGTGCTAAAGTAGATCCCGTCACGCATTTTTAACAGGTGGAAGTTTTTTCATGGCATAGGTAATAGGATACCAAACTGTGACTAAAATCTACCGCTATGAATTTAATTTTCCTAATAGTCAAAATAGAATGGAGCCCATAAGTGCAAAAAATGGTCATTATTTTCCAGTAAAACTAGAGTATATTTATACTGTATTGGCTTGAAATTGCTGAATGCCTTGATTGTGAATATGTTTCCTCTTTTATCCAGAGTTACAAGGATAGTAATGTTTCAAAATAAAAGCAGCTCCAATTAATCTTCATAGTATTTGGACCATGGAGAGGACCAAAAGGGTGATCACAAAACTAGTTTTTATGATGGCATAAACATTTAATTTTTTTAAGCAGTTATTGAATGACATAGTAATTCTCATTACTAAAACCTAGTAATTATTATAATTTGCTTTGAGAGTGCACCCATCAGGATAGTGTGTGTTATATATATATTATGTATATTATTGGTATTCAGGTTTGCATTATTTATATTACTGTGGAGCTATAACTCTCAGGACCATATTGTTATCACAGCTGCATTGCTCCACATCAACATAAAACCCATTGTGTTCAACAAACAAACTCTATTATGTTTTTTACAATGGTTTCAGTGTTCATACTTCTAGCCTCCCATCAGGTGTCTGTTGGTAAATTTCAGCTGCTAAGTTAGTCCCCTGATTGTTAAGGAGGGTGCCAATGATTAGCAAAACAATGCACCGAAGAAATTTCTAGCATTAAAGAGGGCTATGAGATAGAGTCTACCATCTAATAATCTCTAATTACTGAATAATTCCGTGGAACTTGTGCACAAAGATTTCTCCAATTTGTGAGATCATAGTGCATAGGCTCCATAGAATAAGAGGAATTGGGGAGTTTATCACATTGTAGAGTTTATTTCACCTTTATCACATCTTAGTGAATCTTCTCCAAGCAGTTGAAGGGCTATAAAATGGTGCATAGTGAACTTCCTCCCAGGAAATAATCTGTTTTATTACCTTTATTACATAACGAGCATTATATAATAGTCATAATGTTAACCATGAATAGGAATGCTAATATCTTTTAGATAAACTCTTCACCATTCTATAATGAAAGCCATCAGTCCTCTTCCACATCTTCTAAATTAGCTCTTCCCATTTCCACCTAAATTATTCATTACTAATATTTAAAATGAAAAAACTTGAGTGCACAATAAAACGTATATTGGTGTATGCTATTAGCAAGATGAGCTGATTTGTCAACAATGGATTCCAGTAAATTACATGGAACAAGACATGGGGAAGCTAATGTACTAAAACAAAATGGAGCAATACTACTGCAAAGCAGCTCACCATAGGAGACAAATAAAATTGCCCCAAATTTCCATTAATTTAAATGGAGCTCTTACTACATTGGGGGTGATTCATTAAGTGGTGATAAAGAGGTGATAAAGTGGAGATGACTTCTCCAATTTATCACTTTTCCAATTCCTGCGTTATTCTATGGAGCCTAAGCATTAAGATTTCTTCAGCTTTGGAGCTCTTAGTGAATAGTCTCCATAGAACAACATAGGAACTGCAGAAGTGATAAACTGAACAAGTTATCTCCACCTCATCACCTCTTTATCACCGTTTAGTGCATCTTCCCCCTTGAATGATAGTGAGGTATCCAATAAATCAAGGGGATCTTTTATTTGCCCCTAGAGCACAACTGGTTTACCCCAGAACTACTCCTGGGTGGAGATTCACTAAGGTTGATAAAGAGGTGAAAAAGAGGAAATGACTTCTCCAGCTTATCACTTCTCCAGTCTATGCACTAATATCTCTTCAGTTTTGGAGATCTCAGTGAATAGGCTCCATAGAATAACATAGGAATTGGAGAAATGATAAACTGGAGAAGTCATCTCCACTTTATCACCTCTTTATTACTGCTTAGTGAATCCCCCCCCCAAGTCTTCTTAGAACATCAGCTTTAAGATATTTTGGTAACCTTATCTATCCGTTCCATTGATTAGTTATTTTAGGCTATTAGAATGCAGAATATTTTCATACTTAACATTTACAAAAAATTGCAAGGATTCTCTTCATGTGGGCAGTCACACTACAGTGTAGCACAGCACCTGAAGAAGACCTTGTACAACAGACTTATATCTGCATTTATCCAACAAGACATACACTACCCACATCTAAGAGCTACATGAAATCATATAAATAAGCATCATTAACATATAGGAAGCTTCACATTTTTAATGAGATGCACATTCAATACAGGGCTGCAATTTAGTTTTAACACCCAGGGACTAAAGCTAAGAAAGCAGGATCTTGGGACAAGGAATCAGAATCAGGTACAGTCCTTTGGCAGGTATGTTTTCCAAAGTAATATTAGTAATAGTTAACATTGCTTTTTTAAATGATTTATTAATGTATGTTCTGCTGTACAAGTGCAGATCTAAGTGTGTTGTACCAGGTTTTCTACTGGCATCTCATTATATAGTGCTAAAAACTACTAGGGACATCTGTCATGTGACTCACAAAATGTATTTGAAATGCTGGAAATAATGCATAAAATGTATCCATAATGCATAAAGTACTAATGGTATCATGCTGACAATGTGACATTAGTTAGTGCACCACCACTAGATAGCTCTTACTACTCAGCCTGACTTCTGATGACAAATATTTCCTCTTTCATCAACCCCAGAACTCCGTTAACCCTTTCCATTGAGCAGGACTTGTTCTCTCTCCAGATGTATTGACTTCCCCAGTGAGACCCATGCTCTATAACGAACTCTCAAACCAAGCCACAAGCCAGGCAAGACAGACTCGGTCCTTTTCACCTCCAGCACGTAGTTCTGGTTAATCCTCCTGTAGCTGTCTCAGGTTTCCCCCTGTACTCTCTCATCCATGTTAAGGATGATGCAGTATTCCTCACAACAGCATTGCAGTGCTCTCCCCATCCTTCCTCTTTGATCATCCTTAAAGGGATAGTAATGTATCACAATAAAAGCAGCTCCAATTGAATAATAAATTGTAATTGAATGATAACTCTTCAGTGAGCATAAGGAAAAACCTGAAAAACCTGTCATGGGGGGAATTGTCAACACGGCAATGCTTTGAAACGGTGTGCACAGACAACCATGTGGCCACCTTGCACAACTGATCAGTGGAGGCCTGATTCTTGTAAGTCCAAGAAGCCCCAATAGATCTAGTAGAATGAGCCGTGACCCGAAAGGGAACAGCCTTCTTCCTCAGTTCATAAGCCTTACGAATAGTGGACTTGATTCAGGACGCGATAGTCACCTTGGATGCAGGTCTTCCTGCCCTGGGGCCCTCAGGAATGACAAACAAAGTGTCAGATTGCCTGATAGAGTCAGTGCGATGTACATAAAACTTGAGACAAAGCACCACATCTAACAAGTGGAGATTGCTCTCCTTGTCAGAGGTAGGGTCAGGGCAGAAAGAAGGCACCACAATTTCCAGATAGAAGTGAAACTCCGAAACCACCTTCAGAGGAAACTCCTGAGAAGTGGGAAACACCACCTTGTCCTTGTGAAACACCAAAAAGGGTGGTTTACAGGACAGAGCACGTAACTCCGCTACACGGTGAACGGAAACGATCACCAGCAGAAAGGCCAATTTCCACGTCAACAGGCGTAGAGGAATAGTAGCCAAGGACTCGAAGGGAGGGTGCTGAAGAATGCCCAAAACCAAGTTAAGATCCCACGGAGGAGCGGGATTCTTAAAGACAGGACGATTATGAGCAACGCCCTGAAAGAAAACCTTGACATCAGGAAGAATGGCAGTGCGCCTCTGAAAGAAGACAGAGAGAGCAGAAGTCTGAACCTTAAGGAAACTCAAACTGAGGCCCTTGTCCACACCATCCTGCAAAAAGGCCAGGACTGTAGGAAGACCAAATTCCTGAGACAGGTCCCTGTCAGCACACCAAGATAGAAAGGTCGACCAGACACGATGGTAGACCTTAGAACAAACAGGTTTGCGGGCACTGAGCATAGTAGCCACCACACCAGAAGAAAAACCTTTCTGCTTCAATATTGAGGATTCAATTTCCAAGCATTCAAAGCTAGCCAATGAAACTCCTCCTTCCACAGATAACCCTGTAGAAAAAGATCCGGACGGCAAGGGAGCCGGAATGGCTCCGCCAGCTCCGGAAACCAAGCCTGCTGAGGCCAGAACAGAGCAATCTGAATGACTGGACAGCGCTCCAGTCTCAATTTCCGCAACACCCTGTGTAACATGGGGAGGGGAGGAAAGATGTAAGCCAGAGGAAATAACCAAGGAATGGACATGGCATCTACCGCTAGAGCTAGAGGATCCCTCCAGCGACAGCAGAACCTTTCAGTTGTGTCTTGTTGCCATCAGGTAGATGCAAGGAAGACCCAGCTTCTCAACGATGAGGTTGAACACCTCTGGGAGCAGCTCCCAGTCTCCGCTGCATGTCGACTGAGGAAGTCTGCCATGACGTTGTCTATGCCAGGAATGTGCACTGCGGATATGGCAGGAACGTGTTCTTCTGCCCAGGACAAAATAGCCTTGACTGCGAGACTTCTTGTTCTGCCCTGCTTGTTTACATAAGCCATGGCCGTGGCGTTGTCAGACTGTACCCGGACTGGGCAGTCTTCCAGGTGGGGTTCCCAATGATAAAGGGCATGAAATATCTCCCGAAGCTCCGACACGTTGATGGGAAGGAGAGATTCCTCCGCAGACCACCGACCCCGAGCACTGTGGTGACCCAGACCGCTCCCCAGCTGGAGAGGCTGGCATCCATCATCACTGTGGTCCAGAAGGATACCAGGAAGGCCTTGCCCTTCAGCAGATTGGAGAGGTTGAGCCACCACGACAAACTCAGTTCCACATGAAGAGGAAGGGATACTGACGTCTTCAGAAGGTCCGGCTGACCCCTGCACAACTGGATCACAAAAGTCTGGAGCTCACTGGTGTGAGCCATGGCAAATGGGACTGCTTCTGTGGTAGAGATGAATTTCCCTACTAGAGAGGACAGCTTCTTGGCTGGAACTGGATCCTGAGCCAGAACAGCAGAAACCCTGTGGGCAATCTGGTGAGCTACTTCATCTGTGAGAAACACCATACTCCACTGAGTGTCGAAGAGAAGGCCCAGGAAGACCAGACGCTGGGATGGGACAAGATCCGACTTGTCCATACTGAAGATCCACCCATGATGGGTGAGAGCATGAATGCAGTCCTGAACCTGCAGATGAAGAAGTTCCACAGAGGGGGCCTTCAGAAGCAGGTCGTCCATGTATGGAGTAACTCTGATGCCGTCCCGATGGAGGACAGATATTAAAGCTCCCAGGACATGGTTGAAGCTTGAAGTGCTGTAGTCAGACCAAAGGGAAGAGCTGAAAACTGAAAGTGCCCTTGGTCGCAGGCAACTCTGAGATACTGCTGGCTCTCTGGATGAATGGCGATGTGTAGATACGTGTCCTAAAGATCCAGAGAGGCAAGGAATTCTCCTGGGGACACAGCAGCAATCACCTGTCCTTAGGGACTCCTGGTGATAATTGAGATCCTTCAAATCCAAAATGGGACGACAACTGCCGTCCTTCTTGGAAACCACGAAGAGGTTTGAGTAAAAACCCATACCTCTGTCCTGAACTGGAACAGGCTCCAGAACATCCTTGTCCAGAAGGGCCTGAATAGTGCCACTGAAGAGATGGCTTTTCTCTGAACCCTGGGGCGTATGACAGGGAAAAAAGCGAAAGGGAGGAAGAGAGATGAAAGGGATCCTGTACCCCTTCGCCACCACCTGTAAAACCCACAGGTCCGCCACTGAATCCTCCCAGACGCTGTGGTAGTGACGCAGACGGCCACCCACATATGAGTGGGGACCTGGGTTTGGCGAGAAATGCCGAAGAAGGCTTGGAAGAGACCTTGGGCTTCCATTGCTGTGTAAGCTTGGAGGAGGTACGCGGAGCTGAGGGAACCGCCTGGTTCGCCGGACATGTCTCAGTCTGGAAGGAACAAAAAAAACGATTACGCTTGAGAGGCGTTTTCTTCCTGGGGACCAAAGGCAGAAGGGTACTTTTACCCCCTGTGGCCTCACTAATCAGATCCTTAAGATCTGGCCCAAACAATGATGTGCCTTGAAAAGGCAAAGAGAGCAAGACTTTCTTGGAAGAAGTGTCAGCAGACCAGATCTTGAGCCAAAGAGCTCGTCCGGCAACCACAGACATGGTGGAAACCCTTGCCACCAAACGAATGGCATCAAATAAGGCAGCAGAAACATAGTTCTGGGCCTTAGAAATGTTGGCAAGAAACCGCAACATATCCAAAGTAGGAGCACCCTGATGGACAGCCAGAGTGAGCTGTTCAGTCCAGACCACAATGGCCCTGTTAACCCACGCCGCAGCGAACGCTGGATGAATAGCAGTACCAGCAGTGGCAAAAATGGACTTGAGGGAAACTTTCTTGTCAGTCCAGTCTTTCAGAGCGGACGCATCAGAAACTGGCAAGGCAGTAGACTTAGCCTGGAGATAGGAGCATCCACTTTGGAAGAATAAACCCACTGAGCAAGCGCCGCCTCAGAGAAGGGGTAAAGCTTGGCAAATTTCTTGGAAACAGGTTTCCTGTCCGGAGATTTCCACTCGTCAGACACAAGGCGGTCAAGAGTGGGGATAGGTGGAAAACAAGTATGGGGCTTCTTAGGCTCCTGAAAAACATCAGAGGGATATGAAGAAAACTCTTGAACTAAGGGAATGTTTAAAGTGGTTAAGACAGCCATGATCAGGCCCTCAGCCGAGGGCTCAGGATCAGCCTCAAAGGGGTCCCCGAAAAACTGAGAGGAGCCCACAGCAGAACATTCCTCAACATCTGAATCCACCAACAGTTCCTCCTCAGAGGAATCTGATACGTCAGGTACTTCCTGCGGTTTTAGCAGGGAAGATCTGACGGAAGAAGAGGTCTGCCATGAGTGGAAGACACCCTGTAGCTGGGATGGAAAGAGTTGCAATGTAGACTGAAGGTCTCTAGTAGCAGCCTTGAACTCTTACACCCAAACTGGCTCTAATGCATGGCTAGAGGTCCCTGGGAGAGACTCAGGAACATCAGAACATGCTGGGCATAAATGACCTGAGAATTCTCTAGGTAACCCTGAATGACATGAGGAACAATGCGCAATAGGGGACACAGAGACTCCAGCATCCTTAGTCTTAGGCCTGGCCCCAAGCTCCAACAGATTAGACATTCTCACAGTGTCAAAAACATTTACAGTGTAAAGAATCACCCAAATACAGTGTGTAAGATTAAAATTTCACCCCAGAAATAGCTACAATACACTGGCAGGCGAACGGTTAATCTGTACAGGAGAGAAGGAGAGCCCAAGCCCTCGTTCTGGAAAAGGCACAAAATGGCTGCAGCGGTGGGAGCCAATCAGAAATGAGCACGTGAAGCAAGTGCTCATGGGAAATGTAATTTTCCCAGAAAAAGTACCCCAACAGTGCCCGAAGTCCCCTGAGCTCCTCAACACACTTAAAACGTTAACCGGATGACAGAGCAAGGGCAGACAATTAAAATGAGCCATCCCTGAAGTCGCTACATTGAGCGGTTGCAGAGATATGTCCCAAACTGCACAGTCACATAGAAGTGAATGGAGCAATGGTGTCTATGCAGTAAAGCACTCCTTAAAGGCATGCAACACAAATTTTTCAAAGCTGAAACTGTGAATTAAAAGTACATGAAACATCACTAGAACATGTTAGAAGACCCAAAACACACTGAACCCAGTAGGAAAAGTGCCAATAACTCCCCAAAAAGATGCAAAACCAGCAACCAAAGGGTTAAGTTACCACATGAACTTGCTCCAAAACACCCAACAGACATAAAGATAAACCCAATGAGTGCCGGAGTGTACAATAGGAACTCCAAAGGAAAACCCCTGTGCGGAGGGGCACTGTGGGACATGTGGACCTGCAGCACTCAAAGGATTGCTCACCTTTCCTGCAGATCTTTTGTCTTCAAACTACCATGTATTAAGAAGAAGCCTCGGTGGGCAACTCCTGAGGAAAGAACCTGAACCCAAGATTTTCCCCCCAGGGCTTAAGGTCCACAAAAAGCACCTGGATACTGAACTAGCCACATTTAAGGGCATTGTCACTTATGGTAATCCGCCTAATGGTGGTATTCCATATCTAACAGAAAAATAAAAAATTAGCTAAAACTATACCAGAACTGTTCTATTGCCTGTTTATTCACCAAGGAACAAATCTTACTGGAGCTGGTTGGCTAGCTGCAGCCAAGGAGGGAAGGTAGGCTCGACCCCCTGCATTCAATTCTAGAATTGTTCCTGCCTAATTAAAGGGGCGGATTGCATACCCAAAGTTAGCAGTAACCTGTATTGGACGACAGAGAAAATAAATATGCGCAGCCGTTCGCTAATCTTGAATTTTAATGAGCAATTTACTATAAAGCAGACTCGGCAAACTACTTAATATCAAGCATTACTATCCCTTTAGTCATCAGGCTAAAGATGAGCCAAATGCATTATGGGGATAAATGAAAAGTCCCACTGAGTTAAACAATGTCTTTGAATGCTAGAGAGGAATTGGGGAATATTTATTTGTGCCCTATGGTGCAGTTGGTTTGCTCCACCATTGCACCTCTCTAGCTTGATGAAAAAGACCCTTATAGGGTAACAATCAGACACCCAAAGAGGAGCAGTTTTGGAGCAACCAAACAGTACTAAAGAAGAAAGATTAAAGAGTTAGCAATGTCCAAAAAAAGTTTTTTGCATTAAGAAGAGCTTAAAAAGCTTAGCTAAATGCAAAAACTGTATCTCTCAAACCACTATGGTTTGAGAGATACAGGCATTTAAAGTTCAATGTCTCCTACTGACAGCTGTAAAGCTGCCAGCAGGAGATCCATGTCTGTCCACACGGAGGCTCTGCAGCAGAGCTGCAATTTCGTTAGTTACAACAAATCCCTTCATTGGAATGGTCTAAAACTTGTGCCTGGTTTGCAAGCACAAGTTTTAGACCATTCCAATGAAGGGATTCGTTGTAACTAACGAGATTGCAGCTCTGCTGCAGAGCCTCTGTGTCGACCGACACGGATCTCCGGCTGACAGCTTTACAGCTGAAAGCAGGACACATCAAAGTTTAAATGTCTGTATCTCTCAAACCATAGCGGAGAGACTTTTTTTGCATTTAGCTCAGCGTTTTAAGCTCTTCTAAATGCGAAAAACTTTTTTTGGACATTACTAGCCGTTTAAAATGAATGTTGTTTTAATCATATGAATGCATTGGAGACCTTTATGATATTCAATGGGTTAAAGCTCCTGGGAATTATTATTATTTCTCCCCTATTGCGCAGTTTGTCATCTCAGAATTGCTCTTCTTTAGAGTACTGAATGTGGCCCTACCAGAGGTAGGACATCAAAGTCTGCTGAAATCTACCTTATTTTCCTCGGTTCTTTTTAATATCAGCAGCTATAGATGCACAATGTTTAAAGAAACTAAAGAGTAACAATTGTGGGAAAAAGATCTGTATCATGAGTTACAATGAAAATTCACAATGATTTAAATATTTATTTTAAAGGGATAGTAATACTTCATTTTGTCTTTATTTTATATTGTAGGCATTAAAAAAACATGAGGAACGATAGAAGTCTTATCTCTCAAACCTTTATGGTTTGAGAAATATTCACAAGCAAAGTTTCTCCTCCCACCCCTTTTACCTAGTGTAAGCCATCTCTTCTCAGATGTGGAATGCAGTCCATAGACCAGACAGATAACAGAAGGGGACAATCTTCTTCCTATGAGAACAATGAAAGTCCTGCCCACCTTGATAAGTTTTTCAGGTTTTTCCCTTATCTTAATTGAAGATTGTCCCTCTCTGCAGTCTACCTGGGCACCTCCCTTCTGCTCTGGCTGAGCAGTGTGACATCAGTAAAAGGGGAGGGAGGGGGACACTTTGTCATTGAATTACTCTTGAACTACAACTCTGACAGAATTGAAATAACACTCTCCAAAGTCCAAATACTATGATGATTAATTAGAGCTGCTTTTATTATGAAACATTACTATCCCTTTAACCCCTTGAATGCTAATGAGGTATAAAATGGGTTTACAGTGCAGCTGCCATCCTCCAGAATTGCTCATCTTTTGTTTTCTGCATAAGTCTGAGAGGGTCCCATTTATTATTAAAAAAAAAATCAATTTTGAAGTCAAAGGTCCTCTAATATATCACTTTTTCTGTGGCAGCTGCTTGGGAGGTATTACCAGCCTGTGTTTTCCTGCAGCTGGGGATTACCAGGAATTAAGAGCTGTTTTTAATTCCCACTTGTAACCAATCCTGAACTCCATCTGAAAGATGGCTTCATCATTAATGTAGGACTGCAGAGCCAGCTAGTTGAGCTGGGCAGAATTTCCCATCAGTAGTTACCAAATTTTGTGGGATGCCTCAGTCATGTTCCCGACATCTACCATGCTGAGTTGTCAGTGTGGCGATGCAGTATAACCCTTTGAGTGCCAGAGTGGTACACAATGCATTGCAAAGCAATACATTGTGTACCACTCTGGCACTCAAACGGTAAAGTACAATGAAAAAGGCACCCACTCTTGGTTTATGAAGTCTGGTGTAATAATTAGTTTATATACTGATGAAATGTCCAATTTACATATATATTTCAAAAATCCATTTACATAAATGCATGATTAACCAGTTAATGTAGTATAATTTGTGCTTGAATATAATACTTTAAGGGTATTTCTGAGCCAAAAAATAGAATATGGGTTTTGGGGTGGGACCGAGAAATTAGTGAGGATGGCATTACTAAGGTTAGGGGTGTCCAAAGTGAGAGAGAGATTATAGATATAGAGAGTGGTAGAGATAGAGAGACAGACAGACAGACATAATGCACAGATAGATAGATAGATAGATAGATAGATAGATAGATAGATAGATACAAAGAGATAGAGAGATAATGTATACATTTTTTCTGCATTTAGCACATGGGCTCACACACAATGCGGCAGTGTTTTACATGGTGCATAATGGTCTCCTGTCACTGAGTGTTATCCAATAATCCTGACTCTGCATTCAAGAATAGAAACCTGAGTCACAGCATGAACATTCCAATCTCAGCAAATCCAGATACATTAACAGAGAAAAAAGGCAAAATGTGCATCCTACCTTCGATGTTGAATTGGTGTTCACAGTCTGCTCATTGGGAACATGTAAGAAAAACAAAGGGTGGCCCAGTCATAGTAAATCCTGCTGCAGAAAGAAAGAGGATTCACAACTTGACCTTAGAAAAGACATTCATGTGCATCTCCCATCTTGAACTACAACTCTGACAGTATTGAAATAACACTCTCCATGGCCCAAATACTATGAAGATTAATTGCCTTAGAAAAGACATGTGCATCTCCCACCCATCCTTCCAGAACACACCTTCTGAAGAGCCCTACAACTCCCTCCTCATTGCAAAACTGCTTTCAAATCAGACATTATGTGCATTAAAAACAAGGTTTTATCTTCTTAAGCCTTGGGAGTCCACAGTACAGCTTGTGTATGTATAATATGAAGCATTTCACTGCAGTCACTTTATGCAGTAAAATCTCCCAGTCACTTCCACCACTCTTATCACTCCTCATGGAGACAGAAGAATGAGAGCTACATGCATAATTCAACGCACTGAAACTTCCCTGCACTTCCTGCAGTCACTCTCAATCTAGTAATGGGTTATTGATCAAGAGACAATTGTGGATAGTCAAATGTTTTTTTTTGTAGAGTAAAAATACCAGCTAAAAGGAGTGGTGAGATGCTGAGGTCTGCTCATTCAATTTTTGGGCAGGATTTTTTTTTTCCTGTTTGTTATTTTGTTGGTTTTTATTTATTTATTTACTAGTTGAAGAGGCCGTTACACGGGCTACAGGCCACAATGCCACTACCAGGCGGTCACGGGGCAGTCATGTGCAGTAGAGACTGCCTGCGCCGCGGCTGATATACAGCTGGACGCTCCGCGGTGCGGGCAGTCTCTACCGCGCATGACTTTGTTGATACACATGTTTTAACAAATTATTATATAGGATTGTTAATATGCAATATGCCATGTATCTACTGTAGAGAGGCTGATGTACTATCTACTCAGGAGAACTGGATCACTCCTGGAGGAAACCAACTTCACTACACTGTACAAATTAAAATACACAATATACTGGAGATCTCTAAAATGGTCATGGGGTTTAGAGACAATGTCAATTTGTCCCTAGTAGTGCAGATGGTTTGCCTTTGGGTTGTTCCAGTCCTTCTTAGTACATTAGCCTCAAAGTCTTTTACATGGCCATCCTACAAATGCAGCCAGACTTCACTTTATATAGAATTTGTACACCATGTCTGCTTAAAGAGGAATTATATCTTAACCCCTTAAGGACCCATGAAGTGCCAGGACCATCATGGGTAAACTTCCCATAAAGACCCATGAAGGTCCTAGCATGTCAAGGGTTAAATGAAGGCCTCCGTGCGCCCTGCTATCATGCTTCACAGGCTGAAACTGAGTGCTCCAGGACTGCAGCGCTCAGTTTCAGTCCTTCTCTGCTCTGCCGGTACATGGGATCACTTCTGCAGCAGTCATATGTACCAGCTGTTGAACAAAGACATTGTCAAAAAGGTCAAAACTGCTCTGGTCTTTAAATGCAAACCACCCCAGATTTTCTCGGTCCTTAAAAGGATAGTAATGGTTCATAATAAAAGCAGCTCTAATTAATCATAATAGTATTTGAGCCATGGAGAGTGTTATTTCAATTCTGTCAGAGTTGTAGTACAAGAGTAATTGAATGATAAAGTATCCCCCTCCCGTCCCTTTTACTGATGTAACACTGCTCAGCTCAGAGAAGCAGGGAGTGTCCAGGTAGATTGCAGAGAGGGATAATCTTCAATTAAGATAAGGGGAAAAAGCTGAAAAACCTGTCAAGGGGGGCAGGGTTTTCATTGTTCTCACAGTAAGAATATTGACCCTTTATGTGAGCAGTCTGATCTATGGACCAGATTCCACATCTGAGGAGTGGGGGCTTACACTAGGTAAAAGGGGCAGGAAGGGGAAACTTTATCATTCAATTACTCTTGAACTACAACGCTCACAGTAATGAAATAACACTCTCTATGGATCAAATACTATGAAGATCAATTGGAGCTGCTGTTTTTGTGAAACATTACTATCACTTTAAGGGGTTAAGAATAAGGGGATCTTATTTTGTTCATTGGAAGGACTTCGTTGTGCTTCAAACAACAATAAGTTATTCCTTTTTACTGTTTTTGTTTGTATTTTATCTGCTTTATCTACAGTTTTCCCCACAGACTTCAATAGGAAAATGTATGATAAAACAGGTGTTAACATTTAGCACCTGCAATAGAATCTGGCTCAGGGTGTCCTATGATCCAATCACATCTATTGCAAGCCTTTGTTTGTTGTGTGGAGGTGTGATCTAGAAGAAGACAGACGTTAATGGCTGAAGGTGGCCGTTTTTTTTCATCGCGCTGAATTCTGGGATGGTAGCAGAGTGCAGCTGAGGCTGCCATGCCAAAATTCCATGATGTAAAAGGACTGTCACGGTAGGCCAGAACGGGGTGACAGTCCTGATACATCACTGGTGTTGAAGAAATTGGGTGTGTTTATAAAGGCGAATGCTTAGTAATTTTGGAGCAAGATAGTTGTGCCTTATGTACCAAAAATAACTTTTTTTCGGCCCCCACTTAGAGCCATATGCACAAATTAAAATGTACAATTCTGTAACACACCAACTGTACCAATGGGAATAAAGAAAAATCCCACTGATTTAAACGTACAACTACCCCTTACATATTCATTTGTAATACACACACACATATTCTAGCAGCAGAAGGGACATGCCTCCTGCCTATGAACCCCTACTGCAGAGATGTATCTACCTCCGATGCCTGACTCAGTGCCCTCTGTGACAAACTCGAGTACCAAGGAAGCCAAGAAGAAGAACAAAGAGGGAACCCAGCCTAAGTCTGGCACTGGACTGGCTCCTAGCACACAGAAACAAGAAACCTGAGGCCAAAAAACAGGAGGAGAAACTGGTCAGAAGTGGATTTGATTTAGGGGAGGACTGGAATTGTAAAGATTGTTTCCGTTTACTTTCTCTTATAGCGAAGCCAGTACAACAAAAATGGTACTATTGATTTGTAGAGAGTTGCAAAGTGACAGTCATTCTGCCCCCTTCCAGAGCACTGACACACAATAAAAGCAGCTGATTCCTCAGTTTGGTGCACTTTAACTGACTGGTTCAATATTGTTGCTGTCATGGCCAGTGCTCTCATCTTTGTCACTCTATGTCCTGGCTGTGGAGAGAGATAGAGACTGGTTGTCCCGAGTGCATGCGCGTGTATTAAAGGGATGGTTCCACCTTATTCTGACGACATATTCTGCAGGTGTAGGATATTTAAAGTAAAACTGTCTTTATTTTTTACATATTCACCTTTTTTCTACACATTTATACCCCTGACAGCCAACTATCTGTGTGGGACTGTGAAAGCAGAATGAAACAAGGTAAAAAAGATGTAAAAAAAAAAAGTCAAGAAAACAAAGGAGAATAGTCTGCCTTTACAGACTTTACAGATATATCAACCAGTGCTTCAGGGAAACTGCAACATTGTATAAATATCTCCTACTTTCACAGTCCCAGACTGCCAAGTTCTCTGGAAACAGAAATTTCACTATCTCCTTGTCAAAGACATAATTGAAAAAAAAACAGATGAAGATAAAATAATAATAGTAATAATAAGTGTAGGCAGTTAGACTTCACAGATTATGCACTTGCAGAATGTGGAGTCAAAATAAGGTGGAACTGTCCCTTTAATTCTATGAGTGCCCTAGGATTGGATGAGTAGAAATTCCTAAAATCTCTGACTGCAATGTTATCCTTACCAGGAACAGTGGTATGTTGTGCCATTATATCTAATTTTATGACCAGATACATTCATAGCAGGGCTCCTTGCTATAGAGAAATCTAAAGCGAGTATCCCTCAAGACTCTTCAAAAACTGTAAATAAAATTTGAAAATGTAAAAAAAAAAAGTTGTTTTTTTTTTTAACAAATAATAAAGTTTCAGTGAATGCATAACTGAAAACTTGTTAATGACAGTACAAACTTTGGTGATTTATCTGGTTTCCCCACTTTAGAATACACTTTAATAATACAATTCCACACTAACATAGGCAATGGAATTACATTTGTTTTCTGCGCCTGCCTAATGGCTAAGCATTAAGAATTCTACTTGAAAAGGTTGTCTTTTAAAAGGATAGTAATGTCTGTTATAAAAGTCATTCACAGAGTCTTCTTTATATTAAATGTAACACATTGTGCTATGTGTCCACATGACACTGAAGCTGCAGTCTGTTCCGGATGGATGCAGTGAGGGACAAACTTCAGGAAGCAAAGGAAAATCCTGTCCTCCTTCGTCAAGGGGGTCATTGTTTTCCCTTATACTTACTGACAGAAGTTTGTCCCTTGCTGCATCCATCCGGTCCCATGACTGGATTCCAGATTCAGTCGGAAGCGGCCAGAAGGGGCGGGTGGGGGATCTTTCTCCACTTCATAACTTTTGAACTACAAGCAAGTAAGCTCCTACACATAGCGCTATGTGTTACTTGTAATATAAATCAGTTAACTTTTATAACAGACATTACTATCTCTTTAATTCCACTTGTGCAAACGAGAAGGCAGTGTAGGAGTGTAGGAGGGTATGGGAATATCAGGAGTGTGTTATTTCTCTGTGCCACCTTCTTTTGACTTAATATATTATGCACTTGTAGAATATGTACAGTCAAACTGTGTTTCCAGAGAGCTTCCTATGGAGGACTGTGAAAGCAGAGAGGTAAAACAATGTAAAAATGATGCAGTTTATAAAAGACAGTGAAACAACGTAGAAGAACCTGAGCTCTACAACATAGAGATCACCCAGAGCTGCAGAAAGGCAGCGATGTGATATAAATATCACTGCTTTCACAGTCCCAGACAGAAAACTCTCAGGAAACACAGATCCAGGGAACTCAATGTCAGGGACATAACAGTGTAAAGAAAAGGTTATGGAAAAATATATATAAGAAACTTGGATTTATATGTTATGCACTTGCAGAATATGTGAATACAAAATAGGGTAGAGCAGTCCTTTTAATACCATACACTAAAAAGATACTGTGGAAGCAGGCATCAAATGACTCAATTTACATATGAATGCTATAGGGGGAGGGGAGTCATTTGGGGCTTGCTAACATTTAGGTCTTACCAGTGGCACAGTGTGTGCATCAGTTTGTACTAAAGTGATCAAACATTGTGGTAATGGGGTACAAAACTTTAAAGGGATAGTAATATTTCAAAATAAAAACAGATCCAATTAATCTTCATATTATTTGGCCTATGGAGAGTGTAATTTCAATACTGTAAGAGTTGAAGTTCAAAAGTAATTAAATGATAAAGTATCCCCCTCCAGCCCCTTTTACTGATGTAACACTGCTCACCTCAGAGCAGCAAGACTGTCCAGATGGATCACAGAGAGGGACAATCTTCAGTTAGCATAAGGAAAAACCTGATAAACCTGTGAAGGGAGCAGGGTTTTCATTGTTCTCACAGTGAGAAGATTGTCCCTTTGCTGTGAGCTGTCTGGTCTCAAGACCGGATTCCACATCTGAGGGGAGGCGGAATACACCAGGTAAAAGGGTCGGGAGGGGGATACTTTATCATTCAATTACTCTTGAACTACAAGTCTGACAGTATTGAAACAACACTCTCCCTGGCTCAAATACTATGAAGATTAATTGGAGCTGCTTTTATTTTGAAACATTACTATCCCTTTAAGCATTCCAGCTGTTGAAGATTACAACTCCAGCAGTTGGTTTAGGATGATAGGAGCCATAGTGAATAACAAATAAGAGTGTCAAATGTTGCCTAAACCTGCTCAATGTATGTCAAATTCAAAAAAACGAGCTGGGCTGAAGTATTAGAATATTCAACTTTGCCTTTAACAATATATATGGCCCAAACTGTTTTTTCTAGAACATTTCATCTGTTGGATTAAGCACCTTTTATAGGAATGTGCTAAAAATATAAACTTTAGACTATGACATCATACACTTTTAGCACTTAACAGAAGGTAGTTTGTGCAATGAAATAACAACATGCTGGGAAGAAAATTGGATATAACCTGCAAGGCAATTTTACCCTTCAGTATTTTTCTTCAAAAAAAAGGAATGAAACAAAGTACTCAATAGGAGATGTGATCCAGCCTTCAGTACAAGTTCTGAATAAAAAAAAAAAAAACAATTTACTTGGAAATGTCTGAAAAGGTAAAATTGCACATGACACTTGTAAAAACCATTAAAATATTAATAGCTCTATTTCTTTCTCAAGTAGCCATTAGCAAAACAACATGTCCTTTTTTGCTTTCAATAGAGTGTTTACTTTATCAGTAACATCTAGTTAGGGTTCAGTGGATGCAATTGGTATTTTATCATTGTACGCATCACAAAAATATTAGGTTTTTAATCATACTTTTTGAATGCACTGTTTCCTCTTTTACTTTAACTATAATGGGGGATTTTACCCCATATCAATGTAGGGGGTTACTATTATAAAACAAACTGTAAGGTCAAATATTTGCTTAACAATCCAGCAATGATACAACAGAAGAAAGCCAAGATGCACTAAAGGTTGGCGATAGCTCAAAATGGCAATGTCTTGTTGGAGCAGTGTCAAAGGCATATCGACAGTATGCATAAAGTATCTTCGACATCTCATCCCCATCAATCCAACAAAAATCTGCCCATATCTACATCAATCTGACATGATTTCAACAGGTTTACAGATTTTCACTCATAACATCGACGATGGCTTATTTCCATATGGAAATGCAGCACAATAACTCATTTCCATATGGAATGCAGGATAATAAGCCATTATAATATTCATGTGGGTGTGTTTATATGTTAATGTGGCACTTCACCACATGCACTAAACTCCAAAAGCAGCCTGTGCTGTTAGAGTTCACAGGCTCAACTTTGCCTATCTGACTCTGGTGAAGCTGGGATCTCCGTTTAGTTTCCTATGAAGTAACAGCCCTCAATCAATCAGAAGCATGGAGGGCTGTGAACTGCTGTTGATGTGGAAAGGATGCTCTCCCTCACACATCACCAGCAGTAGAAAACCCTGATGTCTGACAGCATTTTCTCTGCTTCCCCACTTGGTCAGCAGGGGAGTGGAGAGGGTGTTTTCAGTACTATGAGCAGCATCACTCCCTTAACCCTTTAAGTGCCATAAGGATGTGCACCCCTGTGGCACTCAAAGGGTTAAAAAAGTACATGAAGCACTACAAAATCATCACCTCAGCTCTGTATCATATTTCATAAATTTTGTGCACTCCCAAGGGAACGTGACTGGGGTTCAGGTAATGTTCATGAGGATTTGTGGCTACCAGCTGTCCCCCAGCCTTGTTCCTTTGCCCACTAAAAGCCCTAGACTGCCACGTACACTGCCTGGCCCCCAAACTTGTTCCCTTGTCCACTGTTAGCCACAGATCCCAATATATATCGTCTGACCCCTCCAGCCTTCTTCCATTGCCTACTGGTAGCCACGAATCCCCATGGGTACTGCCTGGGCAAGGGAACAAGGCTAGAGGGTTGCCAGTCTGTGTATGTGGTGCTACCACACAATGATGATGTTCCCCATGCTGCCCCAAAATATAGAAATCCGATATGCTGCCCCACAATTCAGGAATCCGACATGCTGCCACCCCCCCAGTAAAATCCTACATGCTGCCCCACAAAATAGAAATGCAACATGCTGCCCCTCCTAGTAAAATTTGACATATGGTACCCCATAAATTCAACATATGCTGCCCCCATACAGTTAATATCTGACATATGTTGCCCCATAACTTGAGAATAGACTTTAAAAAAAAATGTCAGCTTTGTTTTGTAAGAAGAAATATGTCTGTGGGTCTTGAGGATCCTCTTACTTAAAGGGATAGTAATACTTCATTTTACCTTTATTTTATTTTGTAGGCATTAAAAAAATATGAAGAATGATATAAGTCTTATCTCTCAAACCTTTATGGTTTAAGAGATATTCACAAGCAAAGTTTCCCCTCCCGCCCCTTTTACCTAGTGTAAGCCATTTCTTCTCAGATGTGGAATGCAGTCTATAGACCAGACAGATAACAGAAGGGGACACTCTTATTCCTATTAGAACAATGAAAGCCCTGCCCCCCTTCACAAGTTTTACAGGTTTTTCCCTTATCTTAATTGAAGACTGTCCCTCTCTGCAGTCTACCTGGGCACCTCCCTTCTGATCTGGCTGAACAGTGTTACATCAGTAAAAGGGGTGGGAAGGGGATACTTTATCATTGAATTACTCCTAAACTACAACTCTGACAGAATTTAAATAACACTCTCCCTGGCCCAAATACTATGAAGATTAATTAGATCAGCTTTTATTATGAAACATTACTATCACTTTAAGATGGCCATTCATAGAATGACAGCTTAAGTAGGAGGTAGTTGGAGAAGGAGGTGACTGCCTTCCTGGTCACCACACTGATCACCTATCCTATTGGATAGGTGATCAATTCCAGTGGGACATCAGAAGGGGTCCTGATGCCCCCCACGAGGTCTGATTTTCTTAAAAAAAAAAAAAAAAAACAGACATTTTTCTTACAAAACAAAATGGACGTTGTTTTATGTTATAGGGCAGCATATGTCAGGTAGTAACCATTTGAGTGCCAGAGGGGTACATAACACATTGCAAGGCAATGTGTTGCATACCCCCTCTTGCACTCAAAGGGTTACCTGTTTGGCTGCAGCATATGTTGAATTTATGGGGCACCATATGTTAGATTTTACTGGGGGGCACCATGTTGGAATTCCATATTGTGGGGCAGCATGTCGGATTTTATTGGGGGGGGCAGCATGTCAAATTCCTAAATTGTTGGGCAGCATGTCAGATTTCTATACTGCCTCGTTCCCTTGCCCAGGCTGTGCCCCTGGGGAATTTGGGGCTACCAGTAGGCAAGGCTGGGGGAGGCTGGGGGAGGCAGCCGGTAGTCACAAATCCCCATGGATGCTGCCTTTTCATCAGCCTTGTTCCCCTGGGTGTGCACAACTTATGAAATATGATACAGAGCTGAGGGAATGATTGTGTACTGCTTTGTTAATATTTCAACCCTCTGAGTGCCACAGCGGTGTGCAATGCAATGGAAGGAAAGCCAGCTGTACCTGTACCATTTTTGACTAACATAGAAGTCTTGTGCATGCTGTGGTCCTTTATACAGGCATTTTGATAACTCTAAATGTAGGACTGCTTCCATCAAACATACTGTATGTATATATATATATATATATATATATATATATATATATATATATATATATATATATATATATATATATATATAGTACTTTCAACTCTCATTTTATAAAATACCTGACAAATAGACAATTGGTTTTTGTTTTGTCTTAAAGCTCACAAGTAACTGCACTGATAACTTCTTCTTGAAAGTCAATGAGGATTTCACTCCTGGCAGTGAAACTGCATGATACAGTGTAATCTGACCTGCAAAAACCTGAGCTGGCTGGGAGAAGAAAAAATCCTTGGAGGTCAAGTTTAAAAGGGAGGAAGCCCAACCCAAAATGTCGTCTCTAACACACATGTGACGAGAGGAGAAGCAAAACTGTTGATAACAGGCTCTGGTTTTATTTATTGCAGAAAAAAATAATTTTTAGTAGATGTCCTATACTGTACATTGTAAAAGAAGCACAATGTATTAGGCATGGCAGGTTCATTTCAAAGGCATATTTAGACATATATTCTACATTTTGCATTTCCCAGATCTTACCATTGTAGGAAATTTGCTACAGTTCCATGCAGCAAAACATACTGGTTAATTTTTTAAGACATAAAACCTTAACTCCTCGAGGACCAAAGGGGGTCTGCAATGAATTACTTTCCAATGCTTTGACATGTGCAATGGTCTATTCTTCAAGGGGTTAGCTAGGCACAGGCGACTCCTGGAAGACAGGACTGGGAAAATCTGGCATTACTAAGGTGGCTGCTTATAACCTACTAGTTACTGGTAAGTGGATTCATGTAAATATACACCTGAGCTAACAATTAAAGTATAAAACACAGCAGACAATGTCCGGTTTTATAACTAATATTGCCTTAAAGACCCTCTTATCCCAAGTACAAGAAACGTGAAACAAAAAGTCAGTTTACCATATACACACACATATACTTGCACATTCAAATCACTTTACTTTTTTAATGCACTGAACAACTCCTAAAGAGGCAATGCCACCTAAGAAGTTCCTCTACAGCAAGACTGTTTCTGTGGCATCACCCCAGCTGATCTCCTGAGTGACAGAAATGTGACCTCCACTGGTGACCTAAACTGCAAGACTTTGAAGTCTCAGTTTTGAAATGCTATAAGTGAGAGCAATTCTGGATCAAACCAAGTGCACCAAATAAGGGGACACCCCAATGATGAAGTCCATAGAAAGCTGAAATGCCAGTCTTAAATTTGCTGGTTTTACAATGTAGAGAGGATTGGCCTGGAATTTCAGGTCAAGACTGTCCTTATAATTTATACCTGAACAGTTATGTGTCAGATACTCTTGTACACATGGTGCTGCCATATATATTTGCTGTATCTGCCTGTTAATTATCTCTCCCAGTCTTCGCTCTGACTTTCTACTCACGTTATCCTATCATTACTGTTTCTGTTACCAGAACCATGTGCTGTTTACCTGGCAATCTGAATCACCTGTTACCATGTCTGCTCACCTCCACTCTGTAATCATTCACTGTGATAAAAACATTTCTGCCTCAAGCCCTTACCAGAGGCTACAGTCCAGCAAACGCATGAAAGACACATTTAGCAAAATGGTCTTAAAGGGTTAATACCTTCTCCTAGTGAAAAATCAGAATAGGGGGGTTACAAGACAAAGCTTATAATTCTGAAATCAGATAAACAGCCAACATTAAAGGCAGCATAAGCTCCAAAAGACTCAAAGAAACAGATGAAGAGGTTCAAAAGGTGGCCTCTGGCGAACTCCTAGGACCAGGTTTAATTCTCACAGAGGAGTGGGATCCCTGGAGGTAGGGTAGGATTGAGCCACCCCCTGAACAAAAGTCTTGACATCAAGGAAAAAAGCAAAGCACTCCAGAAAAACAATGGCGAGAGTTGAGACCTGAAACTTAACAGAACTCTGAGACCCTTGTTAGCAGCATCTTGAAGGAAAGCCATAATCATAGGAAAGCTGAAAAACCATGAGGATGGGTATCGATCAGCGTTCCACTGGTAGGATAGAGACCAGATCTTATGATAGTCCTTAGACTATACAGGCTTCCTAGTTTGAATCATAGTAGAGATTACAGCATTCAAAAAACCCTTTTTCTTCTTGAAGATGTTGGCTTCAAGAGCCATACTTTTAAAGCCAACCTGATGATTACCGATTGGATTCTTGGGTCCACAAGGGGGCAATCAGTATGACTTGCGCACTCTCAATCTTGATCTTCTTCAGCACCCTGGGAATCAGAATTATCCTTTTGAAATGTTGCATGAAACCATGTCGCCGTGTTTAAAATGGCAACAAGAGAACCTCGTGCTGCATAAAAGCGAGAGGTTCTCATGTCTCCTCCTTAAATGTTGCTAAAGGCAGAATGAACAGAGAGGGTATCAGCTGTCTAGGGAACACATCACTTGATGGCCTGCTTGTGAGCAAGACAAACTGACATACAGCATCAAGGAGTATTAACAATCTGCTCCTATTCCAGAAACAATGTTCAATTTCCCTCGCTTGTAGTCAACATTACCCTTCTGACGTCCCCCCAACCCCCTTGCACAGTGCTGCACCGGCTCTCTCGCTCCCTGCTCCGCCTGTCATTCTGGGCTGTCTCTCTCTCCCCAGCTCTGTGGTGTTCTACAGGCAATCCACAGACAACGATTTAAGGTCCTACGGGAGTTCTATACGGGCACTGAAGACAAGTAAACTACGGAGTAGGGGAAAGAGAGACAGACAGCCCAAAATGACAGGTGGAGAGGGGAGAGAGAGCCAGTGCAGCATTGTGTATGGGGGTTGGGGGCTGTCTAAAAGGTCTTCATGTCCCCTCAGAGTGGTCGGAATTATTAAACTTTTTAAACTTATTTTTTTTAATCATTTGTTGCACTTAGGAAATAATTTACAGCACAGAGAAGGCAACATTTTAAACAAGGTAACATGGCAAGGTAAGGATGATGGGAGCTGTATGCGGGCACGACGGTAGCAACGTTTAAAGAGGTGACATGAAAACCTCGCACTTTTATGCAGTGCGAGATTCTCATGTCACCATTTTCAACAATGTGATATGGTTAATGTGGCTACTAACAGCACAACATCTACCATGCGATTTTTCAAAAGCAAACCGGAATCAGGGCAATCTGCAGAAACACATACGCCAGATGAAAGTTCCATCGAATGGACATCACGTCCAGCCCACCATGAGCTCCACTGATGAAATTCCCCGGGGTGGACCATCTGGTTGAACAGACTCTGGTTGAGTTTTCAGTTCCTGGTATCTAGATGTTGGCAACATGGAAAGTCTGTGACCATGTTTTCCAAACCTGGTACGTGAAATGCTGAGATGGCCGGCACATGAGCTTCGGCCCACTGAAGGAACTCCCAAGCCTCCATCCAAGCTGACTCCCATCCGGATAGCCCTTAGCGGCTGATGTATGCAACTGTTGTTGCGATATCCAACTGGACCCTCGCTGGAATTCCCATCAGAGTATGAGACCAGTGGTGAAGCACTAAGCAAAGGGCCTGTATTTCCAAAATGTTGAATAGTTTTAGACTCTATTCCCTGGTCCAATGATCCTGTGGTGTTTTGGGCCCCAGGGCTGCTCCTCAGCCTATCAAACTGGAGTCCATGGAGACCAATACCCATTCTGGTATGAAAATTGGACATCTCCATGTTAGATGAGGACAGTGGAACCACCAACAAGGATCCTCCTTTGTCCATGGAGACAGGAACATGGCATAAGACAGGTGAAAGCATTGTCATGACCAGCTACTGAGACTGGCCAGCTCCCTCATGTGAACTTGAGCATAAGGAACAGCTTCCAACATGGAGATGAGGCCCTGGTACTCTCATATATTCCCTTACTGTTGCTGACATCCAGAATATTGCTTGGGTCACGTAGAGCCAGGGCCTGAGAGGATCTCATTTTGTTAGTATCCAATCATGTTGCTGCAGGATGTGAACACAGTCTTGAAGCTGTAGACCCAGAACAGCTTCCGAAGGAGCCTTGAGTAAAAGTTTGTCTAAATAAGGAGTCAAGGATATTCCTTGAGTGCAGGTGTAAGCTGACAAAGCATCCAGGATGCTAGACCTAGGGGAAGAACAGTGAACTGATAATGAAGACAAAATGTAGGAGGTAATGATGGTCTAGATGAATCTAGACATAAAGGCAGGTGTCCTGGAGATCCAGGGAGGCAAGAAATTCTCCCCGACACATGGCGGTGATGACAAATCACAGAGATTAGTCTTCAAATTCAGAGCAAGCTCGTAAAGGTTGAGGCAGTTCAAGTCCAGAATAGGATGGCAGCCACCATCCTACTTAGGAACAACAAAAATATTGCAGTACAATCTGGTGAAGCAAGAAACCAACACCTGCTTTTCCAGCATTGAGGATACTGCGTCTATGAACAGACACCCCCGAACTGGATCTTGAGGAACTCTGGACAAAAAGAAACGGTGAGGTGGAACGGACTTGAAATCTATGTGGTACAATTACTAGCACACAGAAAATGTAGGTGGTTTGAACATTGTCCCCAAGCTGACTATGCGACAAAGCAGATCCAGCGATTCATTCTGAACCCTCTATGACCCTTGTAAGTAAAACAGGTGCAGAGATATGTACCTGTAAAGCTTCTCTATGCACTGCTATGAAACAAAGATGGGCGCCACTTGGATACCCGTTCTTAAAGAGGCCACATACAATAAACCAAATGCAGAGAAAATGAAGAAATAAGGCTGAAACATACATAGAAACATAGCTAAATTAAATAAAAGTAATGGAATAAAGGCTGTCTGCTCTAAAAAGAAACGAAAACTCCATTAAAACACTGCAGAAAACACAAAGTAGGGAAAGGGTTAAAAAACGCATATTAAAGAAGCAGACACATTTAGAAACATGGAATGCAAGGAACATTATCAGGACTGAGCACAAAATAGACAAGAACATCACATCCCAGTGGGTGCCAAGTAATAGCAGGGACATGAGAGATAGGACCATAGCACTCTAATGGTTACATTTCTAAATAGAGAACCTCAGAGAAGTTCAATGGTAAAGCACAGACTTATAATAAAGTCAGCCTCCACAGGGAAGTGGTACAGAAACCCACCTGTCAGTACAACTTCAGGGAAGCCAGTTAATGGAGTCCACCTAATGGGACATAATACAGCCCTTTATCTAACAATAAAAATAGAAAAGAAGTCTAACATTAAGAGAACAGTACCAACTTGCCCTTTCCTGAGGTGAGGTCACTTAAAAGCTGCAGGAAAGAGGGGAGTCTCAGCCTCAGAGGTCCTGGATGTTAGAAGTAAAACGTTTCTTGATGCTGTTTTTAGTATTTAATAAAAGTGTTCAAATACTGGCTGATTGAACCATTTAAGAGCTGGAGGGGTTTCCAACAAATTGTGAAGCAAAGAGTTGGGACAGACCTCTTACAATTTAATGGTTTAGTTCATCTTAAAATAAATATGATGGAATGCAACTATCTAAAGCATAAAGTATCATATTATGAAATGGTGTGCTTATCAGTCTGTTTGTTAAGCAGCAATATACTCCATTTGTAGAGAAAATGGCCTTTACACAAACCCATATTATTAAGAGCTACGACAGCACAGATTCATTAAAGAACAAGTACATAGCTCTTGAGAGAACTAAGCAAGCTAGCACTTGCACTGACTGGCACAATTTTTTTTAACAATCCACTGTTTATATGTACAAACAAATGTCCTTTTGTAGTAGGTTACAGACACCATCAGCACCAATGGTATCTTAACTCCTTCGATTCTAGATACGTCTCCTGTACATTGCTATGATCTTGCCAGCAGACAGTGAGTTAAATGTTTATTTTAAAAATACTGAACAGATTATTTGACCCAAAAGAGTAGACATGTCACATAAAGTATATCAAGAACAACAATTTAATTTGCAATTATCAAGCTCTTTGGTGAGTGGAAGAAATAATTAGAAATAAATATTGCATGTAATTAAACTGAACCTCATTTTAAACATTCTGATAATGATAATTATTTTGCTGCGGAATAAATCAATTTACATAATGAACATTCTGTGATGTCCTTATTAAATTGTCAGGACATAAGAACATTACATTCTTCGTTTAAGTAATGTTTTTAACCTTTTGAGTGTCAGAGGGATATGAGTTTCATACCCCTCTAGTGCTCAAAGGGTTAAACATGAAATCAATAAAACTGGACTTGTCCCCACATTGCTTTAGTTGCATTAACCCTCTGAGTGGCACTCTGAGTGCTATCTGGCACTCAGAGGGTTAAAGGTATCTATTTAAATTGTGACTTGTTAATGGTATCTATTTAGACTGTCTATAATTTGTGCCTTTTTGTTTTTCAGTCATTGCAATTACTCTAAAGATTTTGAGCTGTATTTTTAGAAGAAATGTGGAAGAGTTCTTGGGCAAACCATTTGCACTATAGGGGAGAGTTAAAAATTCCCATTATTTCAATTCTGTCAGAGTTGTAGTTCAAGAGTAATTGAATGATAAAATATCCCCCTCCCGCCCCTTTTATCTAGTGTAACACTGCTCACCTCAGAACAGAAAGGTGTGTCCAGATGGCTTGCAGAGAGGGACAATCTTCAATTAGCATAATGGAAAAACCTGAAAAGCCTGTCAAGGGGGGCAGGGTTTTCCTTATGCTCACAGTAAGAAGAATATCCCTTGCTGTGAGCTGTCTGGTCAGGAACCAGATTCCACACCTGAGGTGAGCAGTGTTACACTAGGTAAAAGGGGTGGAAGGGGGATACTTTATCATTCAATTGCTCTTGAACTACAACTCTGCCAGTATTGAAATAACACTCTCTATGGCTCAAATACTATGAAGATTAATTGGAGCTGCTGTTTTTGTGAAACATTACTATCCCTTTAATTAGCTTTTTATGTAATTTTTAGTTATTTCCTATGGTGGAAATGGTTTGCCCCTGTTCTCCTTCACTTTTTGTGTAGTAGTTAGAGACTCTAATGACAGCAGAGTTGAGTTTTCTTTCCTCCTTCAGTGGCTGCAAGAAGAACATTTCAGATTCCACCAGAAAAGTTGAAATATAAAGGGTAAGAATAATCATGCATATCCTGACAAATCTCTAGGTTGTTAATTGGCTTCAACATGGCACTTCTGTATAAAAACCCTGAAGAGGCATCATTATTTAACCAACTGAGGACCAGGTAGGTGGTGGGGATATATATGACAATTTATATATTATTGACCTCAGGATCATTTATCCTTCCAGAGTCATCTTCATGTCAAGAATGAGACCATGGCAAGATCCATAACAAACCTAGAGCGGTGCTTCTAGATCAGGGTGTTATGGCACTAGCTTTGAGTGTCACTTTTTTCAATGCAAACTTTGAAAGAAATACAGTTGTTGCATTCAAAATAAATTTTTATTCTGTTATGTACAAAATGCTTCTCCCTGTCATTTTTATTGTGAGATCTGAAAATAACTGAATATTTATAATTTATAAATTACAAATGAGATCTATAAAATGTTAGGGGTGCCCTGAGAATTTCAGACTGCATTTTTGGGGTGGTGTGAGTAAAAATAAATAAATGGATGAGAATGACTGACCTAGAGCCTACCATAAAAGTGCAGAAATACTAAGTATGAAAAAAAGACATATATGGCTTGTTTTATGGCTAGCAGTTTTCACCATACAGTAGCTTCACATTCTAGCTCTTCAGTGTTATTACAGAGGTATTATTAACACATGCCTATCAATTCCACTTCACCTATAAGGACAGTTCAGCTCCAAAACACCAGGCAAGTCTCCTCTGCACAAAAGTATCACCAAACCTAAGATGTACTTTTTCAGTAATCTTTGGGCCTCATCAGTGCGATGTAGATGGGCTTCTGTAGGCACCAAGAGTAAGGAGTCCATATCTAGAGTACACCACACCTTTAGAGAAATACTTTCAAGTTTCTAAGTTAACCACATAAGCGTGAAATACTCCCTGAGAATGAACAAAGCATAAATGGCTTGTTACTACTACTTCAAACTGTAGCTTTTCATGTGCCTCTAAAGAGAGATTCACTATACTAGTGCAGTGTTTCTCAGTGGTAGTCCTCAGCAGCAACTAACATGTCATATTTTCAAGATATCCCTGCTTACTCAGTTGTGGTCTGCCACCCCACTACTTTCTAGTGTCAGCCTGCTACCATTTCTTGGAGCATTACTTCTGGAAGATGAGTAAGGTTTTGCAGTACTCTGCTTTGGCTGCTACACTATATTGAGCTTTTAAAGGGGCATTAGTTAGTAAAGAAGGAGACAGTATTATCCCTTAATTCCAGCCACTGCAACCTTGCATGGTGGAGGTTCACAAGTAAAACTGGAGATTTAATGACTTAGAGGACAACAGGAGGGAAGCGCACTCCGGTCTGCCACAGCATCAATCAGCAAAGGCCATCAAGTCAAA
Organism: Rhinophrynus dorsalis; assembly: GCA_037306005.1. NCBI lineage: Eukaryota > Metazoa > Chordata > Amphibia > Anura > Rhinophrynidae > Rhinophrynus > Rhinophrynus dorsalis. The sequence goes on from CM074721.1 coordinate 256,508,798, forward strand.
GTAAAAACTCGATTTATTTTATACAAAAATACAAATTTTCATGGGGTTGCAAAAACGTATCACATAATCGAATAGCACCAGACTTTGTCACCTAATGCGTTTTGTGATTTACAAAAACAATATCACTTAATCATAGGCTATGATTACGTGATATTGTTGCTGTCCTCTTGTTTGTGGAGTCGTGGCTGTGACTGTGGGGAGCTGCTACCGGGTCTGCCGTGCCCATATACTATGGGTGAGTGCATTCATTTATATTTAAGAGTGTTAAATTAGTAGCGACCGTTAAATCTTTGTTTGTTCCGATTTAATGACTTATCCATAAAACAAAAGAGGAGCAATTCTGGATCAAACCAACTGTACCACGGGGGTACATAATATCCAACAAACTAAAAGTGGGCTTTTAATCCCTAGAATGCTTCAGAGGTATCCAAGGCATAGCAAACCAAAGCTTCACTTTACACTGGAGACCTTTCTAGTATTCAAGGTGTTAAAAGCCCCAAGAAAATGAATGGGGATTTTTGGAATTTTATTTGCCCCTTTAAAACTGCATCTCTTTAACAAGTGCATATCTTTAGAAATATAAATAGGGCTTTTAACCCATTGAATTCTAAATGTGTTGTGTTGCATTAAAGGAGTTAAAAGCGCCATTTAAATCAACTATCTCCTTGTCCCCTATAGTGTAGTTGGTTTGTTCCAGAAATGCTCCTCTTTAGCTTCCAGAGTTGCACCTGTAGTCATGAAGAAAGGCACTACAGATGTGGCACCTGTGAGATGGTAGGATTACTACTTAAATACCCTCAAGGTCAACGCAAATAACACTTCGGGATCCTTTTTATCAATATGGCTGTGCAAAATGTAAGATCTAAATTGACCCCTGAGATTAGAGGAAAGGTGTCTTCCCCTTTAGCAGAGCAAATTATTTAATTTTAAAAACAGTACAAATATGAATATCACTAATAATATTTATAAAAGCAAACTTCAGTTATTCTGGAGTAAACAAACTGCATCATAGGGGACAAACATAAATTCTGGTTAAATTAAATAGGATTTTTAAGCCCCTGAATGACAGGGAGGGTTAAAAAGATTGACTCAAGTGTGCATTACCCCAAGAAAGGGCATGATTCCTTTTTAACTAAGAAAGGTATAGACGGCTGCAAGAATTAGTGTGGAACTACATTTTGGGGGCGGGGGGTTGACATTTTGATGCGCAGACACACAGTTCCCACTTTGCTAAGATGTCTGCACTGTCATGCGAAGATATGATTGCAAATAATGACAGCACTTAAACGTTATGACACCATTTCCATGATTACAGTATATTAACAATTAATTGGGGGTGAATTATATATACACTAGTGTAAAAGCCCGTGTACATGGGTGTATCCTATAATATATACGGCCAGTGCATTAGAGGCTACTTGAACAGAACACTACACCTCCCAGCATTCTGTGCGTTCGGGCAGTGTCTACTGCGCATGACTGCCTGCGTTCGGGCAGTCTCTACTGCGAATGACTGCCTGCATTCGTGCAGTGTCTACTGTGCATGACAGCACTGGACAAACATACATCTGGTCTTTTATATTATAGGATGTTAGTTCTGTTTCAAGATGGTTGCTCTCAAGATGGGGCTTTCAACACATTTTAACCAAGCAACACACTAAAGGTCTCTCTAGCATTAAAGGGGTTAAAAGTGCCCTTTACATAAATGGACATTTGGGAATTTTGTGGCCTTCATTCTATGCCATTGGAGTGAAATTTCTGCCAGCAAGAGAGCTGGTAAAATTAACCCTTTGAGTGCCAGAGGGGTACAGAACACATTGTAATGCATTCCTTACCCCTCTGGCACTCAAAGGGTTAAAAAAATGTTTTTGTTTTTTTTTCGACTTTTGCCATCACATTCTGGCCATTGTGTAACCCAGATCTGACAATTTTAAATATGTATAAATATTGACAGAATGTAAAAAAAACAATTGCAAGTAGTCATTCTGCTATCACATTCTGGTAGAACGGCCTTTTGCAAAGCTCCCTTTTGTGGTGGGACAGGTTTTCCCAGGCTTGGCATCTCACGGCAGCTAAGGGCAGAGACCACAACAGTCCACCACTCCACAATTTTGCCAACTGCACCATCCCTACTCACCTGTCGTCCTTAACTCCTCCACTGTCAGACAGCTAATTGCACTAATAGAAAAGACAGGTATATTTTTTCTACTTATATTGAATGTGCTCCATATTTGAAAGTCTGCAATGTTTTAGACATAAATCTATCATTGCTAATGCTGCTTGGATAAGACTGCAGCATTGTAAAGCAGTAAATATTTAAAAGCTAGTTATTTTCCGGAGTTTCAGAAGGAATTCCTGTAGTTCCTAATTGAAAACATTTTGTATTTACTGTAACATTAACAATGGTTTGGTTTAAAAATCAGCAAATATGTTTATTGGCACAAATACAGTTATCTGAAAAGGATGAGCATATTTTGCAACTGTTATCTCTCTCTAACAAACAGACACACACGCACACACTGTCTCATGAAGGAGAACTTTTTGCAACATTTGGGACTTTGCAACCAATAATTAGGCTCTTTCGTAACCCCTTGACTGCTAGAAATGTCTTCAAAACATTCATTCACAATGAGTTAGAGAAGACTAAAACATCTACACAGTAACATAGTAAATTAGGTTGAATAAAGACCCAAGTCCATCAAGTTCAACCTTCTCCTCATACCCCAGTAATTTTATAGCTTTCCTGCTACCAAATAAGTTAGTCTTTATCATGCCTTCCTGATCTGACTACTGATAAACAGTATATCTCTGTATGTTCCCTTTGGAAAGAAATGTATCTAATTTTCTCTTGAATGTATCCATTTTATCTGCCATAACCACCTCCATGGGAAATGAATTCCACAATTTAACAGACCTCACTGTATAAAAACCTTTAATCTGCTGAAGTCTAAACCTCCTTTCCTCTAATACCAAGGGGTGTCCCCTGGTCACCTGATCAGGCCTTGGAATAAATAGCTCACCGCAGAGATCCTTGTATTGACCTCTCATATACTTGTACAATGTGATAAGGTCTCCTCTTAGTCATCTTTTCTCTAGAGTAAATAAACCAAGTTTGTTTAGTTGTTCCTCACATGTCAAGTCCTCCATTCCCTTAATTAATTTTGTTGCTCTCCGCTGTACCCTCTCTAGTTCTAGTATATCCTTTTTCAGAACTGGTGCCCAAAACTGCACTGCATACTCAAGGTGAGGTCTTACCAATGATTTGTATAACGGCAAAATCATGTTATCCACTCTTGCTTTGATACCTCTTTTTATGCAAGACAAGATTTTGTTTGCCTTTGCTACTGCTGTTTGACACTGGTCACTGTTTCCAAGTTTGTAGTTGACAAGGATACCCAGGTCTTTCTCTAGCAATGAGTCACTTAAAATTATTCCATTAAGTTCATAAGTAGCCTTGGGATGATTTCCTCCCAAATGCATGACTTTACACTTTAAACTTCATATTCCATTTGTTTGCCCAATCTGCCATTTTATATAAATCCCTCTGTAGAGAGCAATTATCCTGTTCTGAATTAATTACCCTGCATAATTTAGTGTCATCTGCAAATATTGATAATTTGCTTTCTATATCTATTTCTAGGTCATTTATAAACAAGGTTAAACAATATAATAGCCCAACGACTCACTATTAGTGTCTTCAAATGGAATGTTATGCTTTGGCAGCTTGCCATCACATGAGAAACACCTAATATATAAGAAGAAATCACCACAGAGCTCTATAATGCATATGTGACATTCTTCAAATGCAGCCCACATCTAGTTTTAAATGTACTTTCATTCAAAGTGATATTGTAAATCTGGGAGAGGCCACATATAGAGTACTAGTGTAAAAGAACGCGTACACGGGCCAAGGTCTGGGTGATGTTAAGAGGCCGGTCCTGCTCTGCATCCTGCCGCTGACGCAGTCACGCACTGTAGAACTCCATGCATTCTGTGCTCCCAGCATTCGGTGCGTTCGGCCAGTCTCTACTTTGCATGACGGCTTCTAACAAACATCCTAAGGATATCCTTAGGATAAGTAGATGAAATGATGAAAAGAAACAGATGAAGAGTCATACTTCCAAGTCAAACTCAAGTAAACAGATATGGAGGTAAATGATCTCTCTTTCTCTATTAATATATAATTTATTTTATTTTTTTTGCTGTTGTAGTTGGAAAGCTCTGATCTTAACAGAGGTGCTAACTTTATTCATTTTTTTAACCATAGTTGAGTAGTTTCACTGATCCATATAGGTGTTTGCTGGCTATAGAGAACAAATAGTAATGCGAGCACCTTAGATCTGGATTCTTGATAATAAGAAATGGCTAATAGTAAAAAAAAGACATTTCAATCTTACCCAAAGGGTGTCACTATCTAATAATAAGCCAAGGGAACCGCTAGGAACAAGCCATGCAAGATGGTTGCATGCTTTTTATCTCCTGGCTTATTGTTTAAGCTGGGATACATAGTTGAGTTTTTTTGGCGCTACTGTTTTTGCTGTTATCACCGGTTTTACTGGTGGTAATAGTATCGAGCCCCTGGACTGTTGGGAACTCAAGGTGAGACCCACTAACACAGGAGGATCCCAATGCATGCAGGTACACTCATGTGCTCTTCCTACAATGTAAAACTGCTTTAACTCCCTTAACAACCCTGCACATGCCAGGACCGTCACATCGTTACGACATTTAAGGACTGGGGAAGGTACACCACTCAGAGACCCTGGAATCCATTGAGCAAAGTTTTTAAAAATGACCCGCGGTCCTTAACTGCCAGCCGCTGCAGCGGCTAGTCGTTAAGGGGTTATGTCTCATGATCACTATGATGAAGAGCAGTGTCTTATTTATGTTGACATTTTAACAGATCTGACTCTGTGTATCCCAGTATAATGGAGAGAGAGTTACCTTACGTTAATCACTCTGATGCTAGAGATGCTTTTGATTAAAGTGTGTTATGCAACACATTGCTTTGCAATTAGAGGGTTAAAGGAAGGTAATGTGTTGAGATATCGCTACCATCCAAGGGGTTAAACTTTTTAAGATAAAACTGGGGGGAAATCATTAAATAAGCAAAGCAGTGGTACTTCAGGAACAGGCGGATCATGAAAAGAAACTAGTTATAAACACAGAGGGCCTTATTCAACAAGATAAAGGGTTCAATATTGGGGCAAACCAGCTGCATCACATGAGATAGAAATGTCCCTAAATGCCCACTGAATTAAATGGGGCGTTTAACCCTTTGAGTGCCAGAGGGGTATGCAATGCATTGCGTACCCCTCTGGCACACAAAGGGTTAACCTCTTGAAGTCTAGAGACTTCTGCAATGCACTGCAAAACAATGCACTGGAGCCCTCTCTAGCCTTTTGAGGGGGTTAAAAGCCCCATTCAATTCAATGATAATTTTCATGTGTCCCCTATGGAGCAGTTGGTTTGTTGTTAGCTTTCTGAATACAGGCTAAACAGCACTGGTAATTTTTGTGTCCCATACAATAGAAACACATACCTTAAAGGGACAGTAATACAGCGATATAATTACATTTACTAATGTACCTAGTAAAAAAATGAATTAATTGTGCCGTGTCCGATCTCTGAAACCTATATGGTTTGAGAGATAAAAGTTTGCAAAGTTCCCCCTTCCCTCCCCTTGCACTGACGTCAGCTTTCTATCTTACAGACGGAGAACCCGATCCACAGACCACCCTGTGGCTCTTCAGCAAAGCCGAAATCGCTCTAGTTAGGCAGAAATACTTCATTTGAACAGTTTACAACGTGGGCCTGGTTTGCAAGCACACATTGTAGACAATTCAAATTAAGTATTTCTTTCTAACTAGCGCGATATTGGCTCTGCTGAAGAGCCGCAGGATGGTCTGCAGACTGGGATCTCCATCTGTAAGAATGAAAGCTGACGTCAGTGCAAGGGGAGGGAAGGGGGAACTTTGTAAGCTGATATCTCTCAAATCATAAAGGTCTGAGAGATCAGACCAGGCGCAATTAATTTATTTTTTTACTAGGCACAGTATGAAATGTATTATATGTATCAATGTATTACTATCCCTTTAAAGTGACAGGCAATCCAATTTTTTACTTTACGTATTCTGCAAGTGTATAATGATAGGTAATGCCAAATTGCCTATATATTGTGTTATTATTTTTCTATTATTATTTTGTCTGTTTGTTTATACTTTCATGTTCCTGGCATTGACTTACCTGTCAGACTGTGACCACACAAACACTAATAAAATGTTCCACTAGGCCTTTGATTGCTATGTATGCTGTAATGGAGGCAGCTTTTGCTGCAGCTGAGACCATATCGTCACACAAAGCAAACAGTGCTGCAGATCAGGTGCAGTTTATCACTATCCCCGCTTTAGCAATCATTAAGAGATTCCAGACAAATCTCTCTGAAAACAGACAATAGCTCCCTGTCAGTGGCGTAAAAAAAAAAAAAAATTAAAACAGTAGAGATAATCCGATTTATATATTACGCACTTCCTGAATAATGAACATTCATACCTTTTATCCATTTCCTGTTAAAAATGCACTAATTAAGCACAAATCATGACAGAAAAACGTATAAAAATGTTGGGATTTTCTTTTTTTCATTTTTTTCCTTTTTGATATTATTGTCAACTTAATTGGGTACGTTATCCATATACATCTGGAATCAAAAGAAAGCCCTAATTATGCTTAAAAAATGATGTATAACATGTTTGGGTTTACTACACGAATTAGAGGAAAAACATACTAAAAAGGCCAAAATTGCTTTTATCCTCTGGTATAAAAAAAAATGACTTGTCGTTAAGGGGTTAATTTTCTGCTCCCATGAACCATAAACACAATAAAAAATATGGAACTCCATAAAAATTCAAACTTTGAATTACTCCATGTTAAATACTTTTACAAGATGCTAACTATAATAATGTTTTAATTGAAAATAAACTAAACTAAAGTAAATTAAAATGTCCAGTTTCAAAATATTTATATAAAAAGGCTTACTGTTGTAATAATCGTTTGAGTGCCAGAGGTGTACACAACACACTGGTTTGCAAAGAGTAGCGTACCCCTCTGGCACACAAAGGGTTACAATATGTTGGGAATAATCAAAGCACAATTCTTTGAGGCCCTCTCTAGCATTCAAGGGGTTAAAAGCCCCTTTTAAATCAATGGGAATTTGATTAATTTGTATTTGTCCGAATGGTACGGTTGGTTTTCTACTTAATTACACCTTTTCAGATTCTTGATACAGCCAGCCCTCTACATGATGTATTATAGTCTTCTTATTTCCTTTACATTATAAATAAAACTGTGTAACACTGAACTTAAAGCGGAACTTTCACTCCCTATAAAGTCATCCTGCAATAATTAAGCAGGTAGCGGCTAGCTTTATAATATATATGTTACCTCTGAAATTTAGCTGATTATAAAGAAATCCTTTATTGTAGGAGACCGGAAGCCAGGCATCAGCACAGACATCTTGTCTGGGCACCTGCTCTGTCAGCCCTGGTCTCCATTGTAAAGCACTGCAGTGTGCCACAAGGTAACCGGAAGGGACTGACGGCGCAGGCGTGCAGACGGCACTAACCTGGCCGTCAATCTCTGAAAATAAACGATTTCTTTACAACTGGGTAATTTTTAAAGGTAATAGGTATATTATAAAGCTAGTCGCTACCTGCTTAATTATTGCAGGGTGACTTTATATACAATGAAAGTTCCGCTTTAACAAAACCAACAAACACTGGGAGGTGGGTGCTCCTGGAGGTGGTTATCTCAGGCTTGGTTCTAAATTATGTTAATGTATTCAGTGAATTTAGAAGCTTCCGGATCCCTTCACTTTTACAAAGCCTCAGGATTTGTTATTGATTTCTGAAAAGGCCCTGCTCCTGATCAATACATTAATTTGTTTCACTTCAAGTAAGGACCAAGGACTGCATGAGAAAATAATTCCCAAGGTGTGATACGGACTTGCCAGCTGGTAGCACAGATTTAACTCCTTCCCCCATAATGTTACAACCAAGCATTTAACCCTTTTAATGAACAAGAGGGGTGTGTAAAGCATGAGTTTCACACCCCTCTTGTCCTTAAAGGGGTAAACAGTGCATATGGAAACGTGTGTGTGTAAATCTCCTGTGAGTGCTCCAGCCCTTTGTGTATCTATAGATGTGGAGGTACCCAGGTGCTGTGTTCACCAAGTGTTTCTACCCATAGCCGTACAAGCACAACATATTTCCCACTCTTTTCCTCCCCCCTTCTTCTACAAAGCCAAAATGTTAGCCTGTATCACCCCCTCCCATGCATATATGTCCATACCTGGGAACTCTCCGGTTTTGCCCCGGAGACTCCGGATTTCACAGTGAATTACCGGGTCTCCGGGGCAGTCTCTCAATCTCCGGGTGGACAAAACTCTGCCCACTTCTTCTCCATCCCGCCCAGGTTACTCCCACTCCCCGTCCTCTTACCCGCATTCCACATATATTTTACCAGTTTTTTTTGTCCCGCCCCCTCGCGACTAAGCCCCGCCCTTTTTATGACGCAAATCGCGTCATTTCACTCCCTGGTCGGCGCTGCCAGGGCTGTCCTCCGGGTAGCCCTGCCTGTCAAGTTCCCAGGTATGTATATGTCCCATCCTCTCCCCTGCCCTGTGGGAGGTGAGAGAATGGGATCATATTATAAGCATGGGGATGGGTGTAAAACTTTGGCCTTGTAGGTGAACCGGGGGGGGGGGGTAGGAGGGAGGACTTTACTACAATGGGGGTAGGAGGGAAAGATTGGGAAACACTTTGGGTTTCCATGTGTACAGTGGTGGGAGGCACAGGGGTAAACAGTTTGTGCAAACAGGATTTGCAGCAATGCCACTGAAAAGTGAAGTGAAACTACTTGGGGGAGGGGGGTCAGACAGTATATGTGGAACCAAGATGGTGGTTCAGAAAGTGTATGTGGAGGTCTGCACCACAGAACCAGGCTGGGGCTCACGTCGTGCATATGACAATCTGTAACTATGACTGCAATAATGAAACAATGGAATCTTTCCCTTTCCCTTGCCCCTTCTTACACGGACAACACTGTACTTTTTTGCTGGTATATATATGAAGGGGCAAGGGAAAGATTCCATTGTCATACCTCCCAAGTGTCCCTCTTTAGGAGGGACAGTCCCTCTTTTAGACCCAAATCCCTCTGTCCCTCTTTCCCACTCTGATGTCCCTCTTTTCAGGAGATCAGACTGTGTGATGTGTATATAAGTGTATAATATTGTTCTACAGCAATACAACTTGCATTATTGTTTGTGTAAACAGCAGTAGATGTGTTTATAAATTAGTCTGTGCAAATAAAATACTTTGGTCTTGGTATAAGTATTTTATTAGGTTATACAAAGAGGTATGAATAGGTCATAAAATAGCCTAAAAATCCCCGGTAATGCCCCATCCACCAGCCACACCCCCAGCAACACCCCCTAAAACACAAGTGTCCCTCTTTGGCAATTTGAAATGTTGGGAGGTATGCATTTTTTTGTTTCTTTATTGTAGTAGTAGTTACAGATCGACGTATACAGTATGTGAGCCCTGTGTACAGATAGATAGATAGATAGATAGATAGATAGATAGATAGATAGATAGATAGATACACATACAATATATATATATATACATAACAAGATTGATTCAAATCTTAGTAAAGGGAAAACAAATGAACAAGATGGATTTTGTGAAAAGGCATACACAACCAGTACAGTTTCTGAACTTAAAAAATTGTTTCGCTCATCCATAATGCTGTTTAGCTTTGTTTTATGAATATATCCTAACCTCAAATATGTTGGAAAGAATGATCAAAACTTTAGTTTTCTGATCATTGTAAAAAAAGGATATTGTCATTAAGTACACTGAAAGCACAGCAGGATGAAAGGCTCCTAGTGACAGGCACAATTTTGTGATTTTCTGCATCACACTATCAGACACAATAATGATTTCAGAATGACATGACTGAGCCTTACCAAAGTAACGTGTGCTGTTAGAAATGGTTCTGTTCCAAAGGTTTTATTATTTAAGTTAATTACTTGCAATTCTGGAGCAAACCAAGCACACCTTAGGGGAGGAATTAAAATTCCTCAAATTCCTGATTGAAATGGGGCTTTTAATGCGTTGCAAGACTCAGGTGCATTGCATTAGAGACCTCTGCAGCATTCATGGGGTTAAAACTCCCATTTCAATCATTGAGAATTCTCATTCTCGCTCCCTATTGTTAGTCTGTTTGCTCCAGAATTGCACCTCTTTAGCTTTATGAATAAGGTCCAGAGTGCAGACAGTGTATACACTACGTGCACCACTTGCGATAATCACAACTGAGACTGCTGAAATAGCACTTGAAATTGAAAGGTGGCAATGCACAATTTCCTAAGTACACTGCTGGAATCCATGACAAAGTAGAAAATGGCCATTACTCAGAGCAATTGTTCCATAATATTACTTTGTCTAAGGAAAGATATATGGCGAGATGAAAGAAACTTTCGCTTCTGATAAAGGCATTTTTGTGGGCAGATAGATTCTGCGCATGTTCTAATCCAGGAAGCTAAATACCGAACGCTTCTTGAATTGTGCATAAAAAATTCCATTTTACAACAACAGTACACAGACATATAAATTAATTTGCAATAGCAGTTCTTGCATTAGGCGTATTCGCTATTCCACTTACACAGATTAGTTAATCTTAGCCACGCCCACAAACAAATAAATATACACAGCTATTTACTAATCTTGAATTTTCATGCCTAATTCAACAAAATCATGCGCAAACCTATTGCCTAGTGGTTTTCACACGGGAAATAGCGATTGCACACATTTCCTGCATGGCGCCAATGGTGCCTAGAGACATCACTGCTAAAGTCACTTTTCATATCAGAAATAAAGAGACATCCTATATAATAATTCACTAGGATGTTTGTCATGATGCAGTTACGTTCCGGCAGTCTCTACCGCGCATGACTGCATTGCGTGAGTGAGGCGACGCAAGGCTGCGTTGCGTGGAGCAGTGAGGTAGCGCCACTTAACCCTTTGAGTGCCAGAGGGGTATGCAACACATTGCAAAGCAATGCGTTGCGTGCCCCTCTGGCACTAAAAAGGGTTAACATCACCAGGACCTTAGCCCGTATACACGGGCTTTTACACTAGTATATTTTATATAAAGGTACAGCTGATGCCAAAAACGGCTTTCCAGCTACCTGCAAGTTAAAAGAAAAAAAGGTAATGGTTAACAAAGGTGATTTCTCCCTACATATGCACGCAGTAGTACAGCGGTTCACAACCCTCTCCTCAGGGGGTCAAACAGGCCACATCTTCAGGATTTTGTGCCAGCTCAGATAGAGGTACATCACACAGAGAAGGGGACAGACAGCCTGGCGCAGATACAGGTACATCACACAGAGAAGGGGAGAGAGAACATGGAGCAGACAGAGGTACATCACGCAGAAAAGGGGAGAGAGAGCCTGGCACATATTAAGGTATATCACACAGAGAAGGGGAGAGAGAGCCTGGCGCAGATAGAGGTACGTCACGCTGAGATGGGGACAGAGAACATGGCACAGACAGAGGTACATCACGCGGAAAAGGGGAGAGAGATAATGGTGCAGACAGAGGTACATCACGCAGAGAAGGGGAGAGAGAGCCTGGCGCAGACAGAGGTACATCACACAGAGAAGGGGAGAGAGAGCCTGGCGCAGACAGAGGTACATCACACAGAGAAGGGGAGAGACAGCCTGGCACAGATAGCGGTACATCACACAGAGAAGGGGAGAGAGATCATGGTGCAGATAGAGGTACATCAAGCAGAGAATGGGAGAGAGCCTGGCACAGATACAGGTACATCACGCATAGAGGGGGAGAGAGAGCCTGCCACAGATAGAGGTACATCACACAGAAAAGGGGAGAGAGAGCATGGCACAGATAGAGGTACATCACGCAGAGAAGGGGAGAGAAAGCCTGGCACAGAAGATCACGCAGAGAAGGGGAGAGAGAGCCTGGCACAGATAGAGGTACATCACGCAGAGAATGGGAGAGAGAGCCTGGCACAGATACAGGTACATCACGCAGAGAAGGGGAGAGAGAGCCTGGCACAGATAGAGGTACATCATGCAGAGAAGGGGAGAGAAAGCCTGGCACAGAACATCACGCAGAGAAGGGGAGAGAAAGCCTGACACAGATAGAGGTACATCACGCAGAGAAGGGGAGAGAGAGCCTGGTGCAGATAGAGGTACATCACACAGAGAAGGGGAGAGACAGCCTGGCACAGATACAGGTACATCACACAGAGAAGGGTAGAGAGAGCCTGGCGCAGATACAGGTACATCACACAGAGAGGGGGAGAGAGATCCTGGCGCAGAACATCACTCAGAGAAGGGTAGAGAGAGCCTGGCGCAGATACAGGTACATCACACAGAGAGGGGGAGAGAGAGCCTGGCGCAGACAGAGGTACATCACACAGAGAAGGGGAGAGAGAGCCTGGCACAGATAGAGGTACATCACACAGAAAAGGGGAGAGAGAGCCTGGCACAGATACAGGTACATCACACAGAGAAGGGGAGAGACAGCCTGGCACAGATACAGCTACATCACACAGAGAAGGGGAGAGACAGCCTGGCACAGACAGAGGTACATCACACAGAGAAGGGGAGAGAGAGCCTGGCACAGACAGAGGTACATCACACAGAGAAGGGGAGAGAGAGCCTGGCACAGATACAGGTACATCACACAGAGAAGGGGGAGAGAGAGCCTGGCACAGATACAGGTACATCACACAGAGAAGGGGAGAGACAGCCTGGCACAGACAGAGGTAAATCACACACAGAAGGGGAGAGAGAGCCTGGCGCAGATACAGGTACATCACGCAGAGAAGGGGAGAGAGAGCCTGGCGCAGATAGAGGTACATCACACAGAGAAGGGGAGAGAAAGCCTGGCACAGATACAGGTACATCACGCAGAGAAGGGGAGAGAGAGCCTGGCACAGATACAGGTACATCACACAGAGAAGGGGAGAGAGAGCCTGGCACAGATACAGATACATCACACAGAGAAGGGGAGAGAGAGCCTGGTGCAGATAGAGGTACATCACACAGTGAAGGGAAGAGAGAGCCTGGCACAGATACAGGTACATCACACAGAGAAGGGGAGAGAGAGCCTGGCGCAGATACAGGTACATCACACAGAGAGGGGAGAGAAAGCCTGGCACAGATACACGTACATCACGCAGAGAAGGAGAGAGACAGCCTGGCACAGATACAGGTACATCACGCAGAGAAGGAGAGAGACAGCCTGGCACAGATACAGGTACATCACGCAGAGAAGGGAAGAGAGAGCCTGGCACAGATACAGGTACATCACGCAGAGAAGGGAAGAGAGAGCCTGGCACAGATACAGGTATATCACACAGAGAAGGAGAGAGACAGCCTGGCACAGATACAGGTACATCACGCAGAGAAGGGGAGAGAGAGCCTGGCACAGATAGAGGTACATCACGCAGAGAATGGGAGAGAGAGCCTGGCACAGATACAGGTACATCACGCAGAGAAGGGGAGAGAGAGCCTGGCACAGATAGAGGTACATCATGCAGAGAAGGGGAGAGAAAGCCTGGCACAGAACATCACGCAGAGAAGGGGAGAGAAAGCCTGACACAGATAGAGGTACATCACGCAGAGAAGGGGAGAGAGAGCCTGGTGCAGATAGAGGTACATCACACAGAGAAGGGGAGAGACAGCCTGGCACAGATACAGGTACATCACACAGAGAAGGGTAGAGAGAGCCTGGCGCAGATACAGGTACATCACACAGAGAGGGGGAGAGAGATCCTGGCGCAGAACATCACTCAGAGAAGGGTAGAGAGAGCCTGGCGCAGATACAGGTACATCACACAGAGAGGGGGAGAGAGAGCCTGGCGCAGACAGAGGTACATCACACAGAGAAGGGGAGAGAGAGCCTGGCACAGATAGAGGTACATCACACAGAAAAGGGGAGAGAGAGCCTGGCACAGATACAGGTACATCACACAGAGAAGGGGAGAGACAGCCTGGCACAGATACAGCTACATCACACAGAGAAGGGGAGAGACAGCCTGGCACAGACAGAGGTACATCACACAGAGAAGGGGAGAGAGAGCCTGGCACAGACAGAGGTACATCACACAGAGAAGGGGAGAGAGAGCCTGGCACAGATACAGGTACATCACACAGAGAAGGGGGAGAGAGAGCCTGGCACAGATACAGGTACATCACACAGAGAAGGGGAGAGACAGCCTGGCACAGACAGAGGTAAATCACACACAGAAGGGGAGAGAGAGCCTGGCGCAGATACAGGTACATCACGCAGAGAAGGGGAGAGAGAGCCTGGCGCAGATAGAGGTACATCACACAGAGAAGGGGAGAGAAAGCCTGGCACAGATACAGGTACATCACGCAGAGAAGGGGAGAGAGAGCCTGGCACAGATACAGGTACATCACACAGAGAAGGGGAGAGAGAGCCTGGCACAGATACAGATACATCACACAGAGAAGGGGAGAGAGAGCCTGGTGCAGATAGAGGTACATCACACAGTGAAGGGAAGAGAGAGCCTGGCACAGATACAGGTACATCACACAGAGAAGGGGAGAGAGAGCCTGGCGCAGATACAGGTACATCACACAGAGAGGGGAGAGAAAGCCTGGCACAGATACACGTACATCACGCAGAGAAGGAGAGAGACAGCCTGGCACAGATACAGGTACATCACGCAGAGAAGGAGAGAGACAGCCTGGCACAGATACAGGTACATCACGCAGAGAAGGGAAGAGAGAGCCTGGCACAGATACAGGTACATCACGCAGAGAAGGGAAGAGAGAGCCTGGCACAGATACAGGTATATCACACAGAGAAGGAGAGAGACAGCCTGGCACAGATACAGGTACATCACGCAGAGAAGGAGAGAGAGCCTGGGGCAGATACAGGTACATCACACAGAGAATGGGAGAGAGAGCCTGGTGCAGATAGGAGGTACACCACACAGAGAAGGAGAGAGACAGCCTGGCACAGATACAGGTACATCACACAGAGAAGGGGAGAGACAGCCTGGTGCAGATAGAGGTACATCACACAGAGAATGGGAGAGAGAGCCTGGCACAGATACAGGTACACCACACAGAGAAGGGGAGAGATAGCCTGGCACAGATAGAGGTACATCACGCAGAGAAGGGGAGAGAGAGTCTGGCACAGAACATCACGCAGAGAAGGGGAGAGAAAGCCTGGCACAGATAGAGGTCCATCACGCAGAGAAGGGGAGAGAGAGCCTGGTGCAGATAGAGGTACATCACACAGAGAAGGGGAGAGACAGCCTGGCACAGATACAGGTACATCACACAGAGAAGGGTAGAGAGAGCCTGGCGCAGATACAGGTACATCACACAGAGAGGGGGAGAGAGATCCTGGCGCAGAACATCACTCAGAGAAGGGTAGAGAGAGCCTGGCGCAGATACAGGTACATCACACAGAGAGGGGGAGAGAGAGCCTGGCGCAGATAGAGGTACATCAAGCAGAGAAGGGGGGAGAGAGAGCCTGGCACAGATAGAGGTACATCACACAGAAAAGGGGAGAGAGAGCCTGGCACAGATAGAGGTACATCACACAGAGAAGGGGAGAGACAGCCTGGCACAGACAGAGGTACATCACACAGAGAAGGGGAGAGACAGCCTGGCGCAGACAGAGGTACATCACACAGAGAAGGGGAGAGAGAGCCTGGCACAGATAGAGGTACATCAAGCAGAGAAGGGGGGAGAGAGAGCATGGCACAGATAGAGGTACATCACACAGAAAAGGGGAGAGAGAGCCTGGCACAGATAGAGGTACATCATACAGAGAAGGGGAGAGACAGCCTGGCACAGACAGAGGTACATCACACAGAGAAGGGGAGAGACAGCCTGGCACAGACAGAGGTACATCACACAGAGAAGGGGAGAGAGAGCCTGGCACAGATACAGGTACATCACACAGAGAAGGGGAGAGACAGCCTGGCACAGACAGAGGTACATCACACAGAGAAGGGGAGAGAGAGCCTGGCGCAGATACAGATACATCACACAGAGAAGGGCAGAGAGAGAGAGAGAGAGAGAGAGAGAGAGCCTGGCGCAGATAGAGGTACATCACACAGAGAAGGGGAGAGAAAGCCTGGCACAGATACAGGTACATCACGCAGAGAAGGTGAGAGACAGCCTGGCACAGATAGAGGTACATCACGCAGAGAAGGGGAGAGAGAGCCTGGCACAGATACAGATACATCACACAGAGAAGGGGAGAGAGAGCCTGGCGCAGATAGAGGTACATCACACAGAGAAGGGGAGAGATAGCCTGGCACAGATAGAGGTACATCACACAGAGAAGGGGAGAGAGAGCCTGGCACAGATAGAGGTACATCACGCAGAGAAGGGGAGAGAGAGCCTGGCACAGATACAGGTACATCACACAGAGAAGGGAAGAGAGAGCCTGGCACAGATACAGATACATCACACAGAGAAGGGGAGAGAGAGCCTGGCGAAGATAGAGGTACATCACACAGTGAAGGGAAGAGAGAGCCTGGCACAGATACAGGTACATCACACAGAGAAGGGGAGAGAGAGCCTGGCGCAGATAGAGGTACATCACACAGTGAAGGGAAGAGAGAGCCTGGCACAGACAGAGGTACATCACACAGAGAAGGGGAGAGAGAGCCTGGCACAGATAGAGGTACATCACACAGAGAAGGGGGGAGAGAGAGCCTGGCACAGATAGAGGTACATCACACAGAGAGGGGAGAGAAAGCCTGGCGCAGATAGAGGTACATCACACAGAGAAGGGGAGAGAGAGCCTGGCGCAGATAGAGGTACATCACACAGTGAAGGGAAGAAAGAGCCTGGCACAGATACAGGTACATCACACAGAGAAGGGGAGAGAGAGCCTGGCACAGATAGAGGTACATCACACAGTGAGGGGAGAGAAAGCCTGGAGCAGATAGAGGTACATCACACAGAGAGGGGAGAGAAAGCCTGGCACAGATACACGTACATCACGCAGAGAAGGAGAGAGACAGCCTGGCACAGATACAGGTACATCACGCAGAGAAGGAGAGAGACAGCCTGGCACAGATACAGGTACATCACGCAGAGAAGGGAAGAGAGAGCCTGGCACAGATACAGGTACATCATGCAGAGAAGGGAAGAGAGACAGCCTGGCACAGATAGAGGTACATCACACAGAGAAGGGAAGAGAGAGCCTGGCACAGATACAGGTACATCACGCAGAGAAGGGAAGAGAGAGCCTGGCACAGATACAGGTACATCACGCAGAGAAGGGAAGAGAGACAGCCTGGCACAGATAGAGGTACATCACACAGAGAAGGGAAGAGAGAGCCTGGCACAGATACAGGTACATCACGCAGAGAAGGGAAGAGAGAGCCTGGCACAGATACAGGTACATCACACAGAGAAGGAGAGAGACAGCCTGGCACAGATACAGGTACATCACGCAGAGAAGGAGAGAGACAGCCTGGCGCAGATACAGATACATCACACAGAGAAGGGAAGAGAGAGCCTGGGGCAGATACAGGTACACCACACAGAGAAGGGGAGAGATAGCCTGGCACAGATACAGGTACATCCAGGGCCGGTGCTGCCATTAAGGCAGCACAGGCAGCTGCCTTAGGGCGCCGCAACGGAGGGGCGCCGAAAAGGGAGAAGCTGAGAATTTTTTTTTTTTTTAAATATATCTGCAGCGAGGGAGCGCTCATTTACACGACCAAGCGCTCCCTCGCGGCGTCTATGGGACGCTCACAACGCAGAGCGACCCAGGCTCTGTAGTAATACAGAGCGCTGGGAGATGGCATCATCTCCCAGCGCTCTGATTTACTGAGAACAGCGCTGGGAGGTTCAGCTCTGTGCCGAAGGAGGCACAGAGCTCTCTTATGGCTAGACCACCAGGGACTCAAGGTAGGGAGCATTGTGGAGATGAAGGAGCAATGTGGAGCTGAAGGGGCATTATGGAAGGGGCAGATGAAGGGGCATAAAGGAAGGAGCAATGTGGAGATGAAGGGGCATAAAGGAAGGAGCAATGTGGAGATGAAGGGGCATGAAGGAGCAATGTGGAGATGAAGGGGCATAAAGGAAGGAGCAATGTGGAGCTGAAGGGGCATTATGGAAGGAGCAATGTGGAGATGAAGGGGCATAAAGGAAGGAGCAATGTGGAGATGAAGGGGCATTATGGAAGGGCAATGTGGAGATGAAGGGGCATAAAGGAAGGAGCAATGTGGAGATGAAGGGGCATTATGGAAGGGCAATGTGGAGATGAAGGGGTATTATGGAAGGGGAAATGTGGAGATGAAGGGGCAATGTGGAGGTGAAACGGAATTATGGAAGGGGAAATGTGGAGATGAAGGAGCAATGTGGACATGAAGGGGCATTGTGGAGATGAAGGGGCAATGTTGAGATGAAGGGAGCATTGTGGAAGGTGCAATGTGGAGATGAAGGGAGCATTGTGGAGATGAAGGGAGCATTGTGGAGGTGGATATGTGGGCGGGGGCAGGGGACTGTGGCAAGGTCGGGGGGGCAGGTGGATTGTGTTGGGGGGGCATCAAAATGCACCTTCGCCTGTGTATACAAAAATCCTTGCACCGGCCCCGGGTACATCACACAGAGCAATGCAATAAAAGCAACGTTTAAAGAAGAATCTCGAGCTTTTGATGCAGGACGAGATTCTCATGTCGCTCTTTTCATCACTGCGACCTGCTTACTGCACCTTTATATTGCATGATGTTTTGTGTGTGACATATTAATAGTGAACCCTTCTCCCCTCGCATTGCTGATTCAGTGAAGACCACACCTTAAATACTAGTGCATTTCTTCTCAAACCGATTGACTTCCTGCTTTTGTTTTGTCCAGTGGTTACCATTATAGCAAAGAGTGCTCTATTGGAACAAACTAACAATACAAAGTCGAGAGGAGGTTTATGAACAATGTTTGTGCATGTCAGGTGCTCCCTTCACTAACCAGTGGGAGGGAGGAGAAATATGGGGCAACCCATTATCTTGCTCTTTGTACAACATGCCCTGGTTGTTTTGGAAGATAACTATTGTAGCATACTGCACCAGGGATCAAGAAGGTATCTGCCTTTAACCCTTGAATGTCAGAGATGTATCCAAAGCATTGTGTTGCAATGTGTTAGATACCCCTCTGGTGCTCAAAAGGTTAATAATATGTGTGTGTTTGAGCACAAGTGTGTCAATCAGAAAAGTGATTCTGATTTTTTTCATCCAGGGATCTCTCAAAGCCCTGTTAGAAGTCCTCTGGGGAGATACACTAAGGGTCGATGCTATGGCAACATGTGTCTGTCTATGTGTGGTGACCACATCGCCTTGGCGATAAAGATACACATCTCTAAAATTCACCAAGAATTAAGGATGTAAGGTGACAGACTGTGATCATTAGCATATCATCCTGGTGTAAAGGAGTCGATGTGTTGGGTAAGGAAGGGAGAGAGCAGAAAGCAGAGATATTTCAGCACCAAGAACAGCAGAAGCCCACACTCAACCCTTTGAGTGCCAGATGAGTGTGCACTGCATTGCTTAACAGTGTGTTGAATATCCTTATGCTACTTAAAGAGTTATGTCTACCTCCGAACACCTTTCTCTCTTGCATCTATAAAAGTATTCCTGCAACTCATCTAATAGTGTGTGTAGTCAATCTAGTCAGATCAAATATGATACCAAGATAGAGCAGCCATGATGAAATCAGATAATATTATCCTAAAAAGACATCAGCTTGGCACTCAGAACTCTATGTTTCATAGTAGCCATGGCAGATTGTATATTAAAAAAATTAAAGTTTTTGGCTTAATAATTAAAATCATGTTACTGGCACCAATGTGTCAAACAGTTGACTACTTTATTGTACTGTGTTTCCCATGTGTCAAATGGCAATCCCAATAGGCAGTAATTGTTATGTTTCAGATCGGTATAACAGGATACAGTAGAATAAATGTCTGTCTGATAGTGACTGAGTTCTAACAACTGTATTGTTTAAAGTGTTTATATAGCTTACAGTTTATATAGCGACTAGATGAAATAATGATTTCATTTTTTTTAAAATTATTTATTTTTTCGAAATTAAACATCTAAAGATTACCCTGCACCTTCCCTCCAGACAGACTGCAGGTACAGCTCTGTAACGCAGTCTGTCATTCTTCTTCGGCTCCCCTCCCTCGATCCAGCCTCCTCCGATGATGGAGGATTTCTCCTTGTAAGCTTCAGCGGTCTCTGAGGACCCTCCAGCTTACATGCAGAAATCCTCTGTCATTGGAGGAGGCTGGATAGAGGGAGGGGATCAGAGGAAGAGTGACAGACTGCGTTACAGAGCTGTACCTGCAGTCTGTCTGGAAGGAAGGCCCAGGGTAATCTTTAGATGTTTAATTTCGAAAAAATAAATAATTTTAAAAAAAATTAAATCCTTATTTCAGCTAGTCGCTATATAATCTTACGTTTTAGACAAACACATATAGGGGTGATATATCCCCTTTAATTGAACACAATCATTTAATTTTGAAATGTATTACAACTTAGTTCAACTCATCCCTTGACTGCTGAACAATATTACCTGACAATGCATACATGGCCACATACATGAGGACGAACAGAAAGAAAAATGTATTGTTCTACAGCTAGTCGCCACTCAGCAGCATCACATTTTAGCTCTCTAGTGCCATTACAGAGGAGAAATCTCCATGTACATATTAGACTAATCCTGTTGGAAATGTCAGTCCGGTTCCAAAATGACAGACAAGTCCCCTCTGCACGGGTACACCACCAGCTTACCCCAGACATATGTTTTAGCGTTGTTGGGCCTTGACAGTGAGATGCAGCTGGATTCCCTAGACACAAAAAGCAAGGGATCCACATCTGAATTACCCTTTAGTCTTATGGAGACCACCTAAGACTATCCAAAATACATACAAAAATGTGAGAGGCTCTGAGGACAAACTTTGGATTGTTTCATATAAGGCTCTAATACAGTTGTAACGAATCAGATTGTTATGTACATCTACGATAAAGTGATAGTTGCATCACAGCACTAATAAAGCTGTAATAGCCTCTGTATAGTGATCATTACTACATACACATTTCCTAATCAGCAGATGCCAATATATACAAAAAAACAAATGCTCAAACAGCGTTATAATAATTGTTTTACATAGCATCTGTGTAAAGGAGCTTATATTTATACTCTACTGCTCAAAGAATTTATTGAAGGGTTAGTAATGCCTTATATATTAATAAACAGTAATATTCAAAAAAATAATTCAATAGAGGCCAGTCTGGTCTCTCAAACCTTTATGGTTTGAGAGATATAATGTTTTAAAGTTTCCCCCTCCCTCCCCTTGCACTGACATTAGTGTCTAGCTGACTGTCTAGCTGACAGAAGAAGACCCTGGTCCCGGGACCGGCAGGCGGCTCATCAGCAGAGCCGAAATACTGCAATCTAAAATGAAATACTTCATTGGAATGGTCAACAAAGTGTTCTTGGAAACCAGACTCACTTTGTAGACCGTTCCAATTAAGTATTTCTTCTTAGATTGCGGTATTTCTGCTCTGCTGAAGAGCTGCTTCTAGTTGGCCGACTCAAATCTCCTTCTGTCAGCTTTACAGCTGACATCAGTGAAAGGGGAGGGAGGGGGAATTTTAAAACATTATGGGGTAGATTTAAAGGCAGCCGTTAACAAAAAAAATCACTAACGGGTGCGTTAAGTGACATGTTGCAATTCAAAGATCCGTCTAAAGACCAGCTAACGGCAGTTGTACAATCCTTACGGCCGATACACTTACGTGCATTCAGACGCATGGAAAAACATACCCCAGAGCTATTCAAAGGCTTGCGGTACTGATAACGGCTGAAAAAAAGACACACCTAACGGCTAAAAGTTAAGACCCACTTTTTTTAGCCGTTAGACACTTAACGGCCAAAACAAAACACCCGTTACATAGGAAAAGACACAAAAGGCTTACCGCACAACCATGTAAATGTGAAAATTAACCCGTGCAATGCCAAAACAACACAAAAACATGCACACACAACACAAATCACTATACACACAACAACAACCAACACCACAGGGACAACGACACACTAAAAAACAACAACAAAACATGGCACGGAACAATGGGGGTCATCACACAAAGCGGACACCTGCAAATACAAGCTCACCTGGGCAACATCAACACGCCACCTGCACCCCACAACTGCATGTCCGCAAATGGCACACACAGAACAAGCACAACACACCACATCTTATAACACACACACACCTGCAAACACTTACCTGGACAAAAACAACTCACCATTGGTCAGCACTCACCTCATCACCACACCCACACAACGCCCTAGCAAGTACTTAAAGGGACAACTCAACACACTCACTTGTGGCTTGTTTTCCACTCTGGGAGGGAGAGAGAGAGAGAGAGAGAGAGAGAGAGAGAGAGAGAGACAGATAGATAGAGACAGATAGATAGAGCAAACAGTATGTTGGGTTACATATTGTTGCGAAGACTGAAGAGAAGGCGTGCAAGGGAGAGAGCTAGGGAACATCAGCAACCTCCAAGCATGCCTGATCAACAGCCACCACCTGTTGCAAGTGAGGAGGCTCTGGCTCAGCAGCCACACAGGAGCCCATCCCCACCTGGAGGGCACAGGATGTATAGACGACCACCAAGGCCCAGGGTATACCGCCCAAGGGTCACCCTCTTTGGAATGACCGATGATGAGGTCATTGATCGCTACAGGTTGAGGCCTGACAGCATCATTGCCTTGTATGAGGTCATCAAGGAGCAGGTGGATCCCATCTACATCTACAACCATGCCCTAACTGGCCTGCAGAAACTACTCTGTGCCATGCACTTCATGGCAAGCGGGGCCTTCCAGTCCACAGAGGGTTACGCATCTGGCATGTCACAGGCCACATTCTCCAGGGTGCTGGCCCAGGTCCTGCCAGCCCTCAAAAGCAAGGCCAGTACCTATATACATTTCCCCACCACCGACATGGACTGGATACAAGTCAAGCAGGCCTTTTACGCCAGGGGAGGCATGCCCAGGGTCATGGGTGCTATAGATTGCACCCATGTCCGAATTAAGGCCCCAGCACGTGACGCACAGATATTCATCAACAGGAAGAACTTTCACTCCATCAACGTGCAGATGGTGTGTGACAGCCATATGAGGATAATGAATGTCTGTGCAAAGTATCCTGGCAGCTCACATGATTCATACATTCTCCAAAACTCCTCAGTCCACAGAGATTTCGAGAATGGAACTTTTACAGGGGGATGGCTTTTGGGTGAGTTCACAATACAAAATCACATCACATACACAGGCGTACACACAACGCTGCTTAGCATGCTCCTGACCCACAGCTACTACGTCTACCACACAAAACATCATTCACACAACATGTGCTCCCTGTCTCACCATGTCACTCACATTACACAGGTGATGCTGGCTATGGATGCAAGTCCTGGCTACTGACCCCACTGGCCAATCCTCGAACACATGCCCAGGAAAGCTACAACCAGGCTCATGGCAGAACGAGGAATGCCATTGAGCGGACCTTTGGCCTCCTCAAGTCAAGATTCCGATGTCTGGACCACTCGGGGGGAGCACTGCAGTATGCACCTGGAAAGGTGTGCGACATCATTGTGGCGTGCGCAATACTGCACAACATCGCAGTGGACACCAGGCTGCTGGAGCACATCCAGGCCCCCCCCATACAGGAAGTGCCCATGGACATCGGACACGTTGAGGAGACCCTGAGAGGGACACAGATCAGAGACAGGCTCATCACGGAACACTTTACATGTGAGTATAACACAGGCATGCAAACAATCCATGCAAGTCCCCCATCAGTCCTGTGACACTAACCACACTGCACATTTTGTTCTGTCTCACCCCACAGGAACAGTGACACAGCACTGCACTTGCAGCGGACGTGGCAAATTGTGTGTGTGGACTCAAAAACCATCCTCCATTCCACTCTCCACGTTGACATACAGACCCCAAGGATATCACGCACACCCTCAGGAGAAACAAGGTACAACACATAACCCATGTTCATCGCCTTACAGGGCTTGATTGACAGCAGCTAACTTGATTTGCCATGAGCATAGCCAGAGCAACCATGCTAGTCTTGTAGCGAAAGAGTGTTATCCAATGCTATGCATTGGATAATACTCCGTCACATCAGGGGTTAAAGGGCCATTGGACTCAATATGGAACCTGTACTGTGCTACAGCTGAGAAGAGCAGCACAGGGGTGGATGTACAGTGGTATGGGCACACAATGTAGAGGTCATGAGACGTAGATCAGATTACCAGGGACACCATGCTGACCTGTGAGTGTGCAGACATATGTGCCCCCGACATGAATACACACATCAACAAATGTGTCCTAACAGTTCCATGGAACAAATGACATTGGGCTGCCACTGTCACATTAACAGTGGCAGCCCAAATTCATTACTTCCATGGAGCTCTCAGAACACTTGTTGATGTGTGTATCCATGTCAGGGGCACATATCCATAGGGCTGGGGCACATGTCCTTAGTTCTCCACATAATTGGTTACAGATGAGTACACAACACATTGTCAAGCAATGGTTTGTGTACTCACCTGTAACTGTGAAAATTGAGGGGATCAAAAAGACTAAATTGTTGTTGCTTGATGATCAGTTCAAGTCAACTACTCCAAATCCTGTCCTCTTCTTCCACAGGCATCCGTAACATGATCCATCCTTGAACTGAAGTTCTTCTATGTGACTGGATTGATGTCTTGACATCACCTTCATGGAGATCACCCCTTGCTGTTTATGTTGATGTTGTTGGTGATGCAAAGTTTGACCTGAGGTTCACACAAACCTCTACTGGATCATTTTCATATAGACACAGAAAACACTAATTCCTGAGTTTTATAACCTGTACAGTTAGGATGCTCAGCTACAGAGTTGTCAAACCTTGTGGACAACACATGAGCTGGGCAGCAGTGTAACTAAAGTACTATTTTTTTGTTTCAAAGTACATTTAGTGTTCTCATACAGGTGTTCAATGCATATAGGCAATACACAGAAAACACATGTACATCCTAATGTACTTTGAGACACAATAAAGATGAACCATCACCATTCTATCTGTGTCTGTAGGAGGATATATTTGAGAACACAGTTGTCAATGCGTTACCACACCCAGGGTAGAGTATCCCCATACATGGAAAGGCATCACCCATATCACAGGACTCCACCACTTGTTTGCAAGTGAGTGGACTCAGTGATGTATTCACGCTAACAGATGGTGGCAGTGATACACTAATGTGTTGTGGGAGTGATAAAGAGGTGATAAAGGGGACATACTTCCACAGTGAATTCCTGTCCACAGTTAATGTGTTGCTCAGTATAATCAATGTTCAGTGATATTGCTCCACTGGGACATATCACAGTACATGACCAAGTGGACAAGTGTTTTCACTGGGGAAGTCTGTTACACCCTTAGAAAAAACAACAAGTCAACTTACTGGAGGCCCCAATGCTCACCCCAGGATATCAATGTGTGTGCTACACATTGAAATCCTAGGTTGAAAACATTGGCTTCCCCAGTCAGTCTGTTGCACAATGAGTGTGTGAATCCAAGACAATATGGATACATGTCCCATTTATCTGTCCTGCTTGTTATCTCACCGCTAAGCCGTTTGTTTGGTTATCCCCTTAACCCTCTGAGTGCCAGAGTGGTACCCAACGCATTTCTTTGCAATGCGTTGCCTACCACTCTGGATATCAAAGGGTTAAACACTACATATGATGTAGATTAATGTTCAATGTTGTACCAAATGTTGGGCTAAGGGGAATGTTTTGTTATGCAAAATCAACACACAACATTGCCATATAACACAGTTGTGTAATATGGCAACAGGGATGTTTTTACAGTTGATTTTGTACAACGATGTGTATGTGAACCCATGTTGTAACATCCCACAAACATCTTACCTAGGCAGGAGTTGTATTCACTGAATTGTTTGGCAATGCATTGGAGACAACTCTGCCACCCAAATCTATGACCAAATTCAAAGCAGATCAGACAGGATTCAAAAGCACAATGTTCCTTTATTCAGGGGAAATTTAACATGTTGGGCATTTTATTTTTTTTTTCTTGGGGGGGGGGCTTAGACTGTGTGGCAGAAGTGGATAACCTGGATGATCTCCTGGTCACCCTTTGCCCCCTAGGTGTGGCTTCGGGGGTCACATTAGAGGGGGTGGTGGGGGCAGTGGATCCCTCTGTGGAGCGCAGGTTTTCCCTCTCCAAACGTAAGTCCTCCCTGCGGTTCAGCTCTCTCAACTCCACCAGTAGCTGTGCAAGCAGGTCCATCACCCCCGTGTGTAGCTGATGGAGTTGAGTGTTGATCCTCATGACCTCCGACTCCAGGGCATGGATCCTTGCCTCTATCCTGTTAGTGTTTATACGGGATTCCCTACGGCTCCTGGTGATGTTGTCATTGGTGCGGAGGCTTGACCTGAGTAGTCTCCTTTGCAGAGCCATACACTCAGCTTCCATCCCCGTGGGCCGTTCACTGCTGGTGATGCTTGTGCCTGGTGAATCAGCTGCTGCTGTGTCCTCCTCTGCTGGTGCTGTATCCTCCTCTGCTGGTGCTGTATCCTCCTCTGCTGCTGCTGTATCCTCCTCTGCTGCTGCTGTATCCTCCTCTGCTGGTGCTGTGTCCTCCTCTGCTGCTGCTGTGTCCTCCTCTGCTGGTGCTGGTTGTGCTGCAGATGGGTATGTGCCCACCACATCAATTGACCCACTGCTGCCCACCGATGTCTGTGCTGGTGGAGGTGGTGGGGTAAACACGTCCCTTCGCATAGGCTGTTGGGGCTCCCCAAGCAGGCCCAGGTGTTGGTAGTCGAGTGGCCAAGGGTCAAACCTTGGCCACTGGTATGTGCTTGGCCCCCACCTAGGATCATACCTGGGGCCATGCTGGGGAGCCATCCAGGAGGGTAGGTCAATCTGTGGGTATGGCCCGTATTGGGTGGTGGCCACATCACCGGGCAGCCATTGCCTCCCTGGTGGTGGTGGTGCTGCTGCTGCTGCTGGGGGATAATAGCTCCTGGAGGTGGTGGGGGGCATCCAGTCACTGTAATAAGTCGGTGCAGGCAGAGTTGGTGCAGGCAGAGTTGGTGCAGGCAGAGTTGGTGCAGGCAGAGTTGATGCAGGCAGAGTTGATGCAGGCAGAGTTGGTGCAGGCAGAGTTGGTGCAGGCAGAGTTGGTGCATCCAGCTGGCCAAGAGGTGTGGATGTCGTTGGGTACGGTGCCCACTGGCTGGTCCCCTCCTCCAAATACTCCTCACTGGGTGGTGAGGTGGCCTCCTCCATGGGCTCCTGATGTGCTGGAGACACATAACCTGTGTGGAGGATTGAGATTGTGTGATCAGTAAACTTAGCCATGATGGTGTCAAATTGATATTAATACTTGAAATGTGTAAAGGAACATATATGTTGTATGGTGTATCCCCCTGTGTGAAACAACGGTACTCCTACTGGTGATGGGTGTTGTATTCTACATGTATTGCAGCTCAGAGTTGAATTCCTTTGGTGCCACATCCCAGTGGCCTGAAATTGTACATTTGCGCTGTTGCCACATCATCCTTTGTGGATATCTGTTCCCTGGACCAAAGCTAGCCAGAGGATGGTCTGGCAACATTGGCATAGTACATTTTCAGGCCACAGTGATATTGTCCCTGGAATATTCAACTTTGAGCTGTTATACTCTTGTGATGAAACACCTTTCAGTAGTGGGGATACCCTTGCATTACCCGGTGGATCAATCCTATGACATGTATTTTTCCTTTCACATTTTAGGTATTACTATCTCTTTAACGGGATAGCAATGGTTAATTTCACTTGATGTAACATTGCAGGCATCATAGAGAGATGTTTAGAAAGATGTTGCTGTATGTGACAGCTGGAGATGTCAGTCATTTGACCACACGGAGGCTCTTCAGCAGACTCCACATTGACCCATTTGGAGATAACTACATCTTTGCCATTGTCTACTAAGTGTTCCTGGTTTGTAAGCACGCTCTGTGGACCATGTCAATGATGGATCCATCTCCAATTGTTTCAATTTTGGGTCTGCTGAAGAGCCTCCGTGTGGTCATATGACTGACATCTCCAGCTGTCACATACAGTAACATCTTTCTAAACATCTCTTTATGATGCCTGCAAGGTTACATCAAGTGAAATTAACCATTGCCATGCCAAGGTACACAGTGAGGAATATGGTCTGATATGTGTGTATATGTACCTTTCATACGGGTACAAACATATCCTTGATAGATATGAACCCAGAGATCTGTTCAGAACATGTGATTGTCTAACTGCCTATATATGTACAGCCATCACAAATGAACTTTCATAGATACAAGTGATACCCATCCAAGTAGGTGTAATATACTGGGTATATGTACTGTGATGATGATATCAATATGAGTTATTTTGTTGAGGGTGCACATATATGGGCAGTTGGACAATCACACGTACTGAACCGAACTCTGGGTTTACATCTTGTTGGGACCTATTTGTACCCATTTGAAAGGGACATATCCACATACAAATCTGGTTGTTTTTCTTTCTGTACATATCTTTTTTGAAGAGATCTGCAGTGTGATTCAAGTAGTATTCATCCCTATGTTATCAGTTCATCCCGTACAGTGCTGGATTTTGTCAGATTAGACATGTCCCTCTCTGGTTGTCATGATGGTATCCTATGCATAGCATTGTGATGCATGGGATACCACCGTGGCAATCAGGGATTGATGTACATTACAGGATTCTGTCCATGAGGTCTGTTCAAGTTGAATCCTGAGGGGCAACAATCAAGCCAGTCTTGAAGGATATCATTGATTGAGGCCTTTTTTTTCCTGGATCAGCCCATCCATCCTTCTGTGTGAGGCAGCCAGACCCGATCATAGATATCCATAATCCCTGGCCTGTTATTGACCAAACCTCAATGGTTCATATTTGGTTCCCATATTTATCCTGCAAATAGTGTCTGGTGTACCATCCATCCATGGCATCAGCACTCCTGAGGATCTATATGTGAATCAAATGTGAGCTATGTAAATTGAAGTTAGAGTAAATGATTGCATACACAACACCAAGGCCAACTTTTTCACCTTTACTTATGTGTGATTGTTTTTGGCCTGTG
Organism: Rhinophrynus dorsalis; assembly: GCA_037306005.1. Classification (NCBI taxonomy): domain Eukaryota; kingdom Metazoa; phylum Chordata; class Amphibia; order Anura; family Rhinophrynidae; genus Rhinophrynus; species Rhinophrynus dorsalis. Next base: position 256,538,096 of record CM074721.1, read on the forward strand.
TGTTGCACATACAAGCATTTATTCTCAGTGGCACTGTGATTTGTGACCTGATCCATCCTGTTGGTGATTCAGTAAGCGGTTAAGTGGACCTGATGAACTGATTATGATGCTGACTTCTCCGCTGACCTCATTTCACCATCTGCAATGTTTTCTATGGAGTCCACACAATGGGGCCTGTGCAGCTTGAATCCTGTTATTGGATGTTCTCCATAGACTAACATTGTAATTGGTAAAGTGAGGGTATGCAAGTGTCAAATTCACTACATCAGCTCTTTTTCACCGCTTAGTGAATGTCCCCTATGTGTCATGTAATTGTTAACCTATCGACATGTGTTTGTTGTCTGGTTAACCCTTTGAGTACCAGAGGGGTTGCCAAAGCATTGTTGATCATGCATTGATGATCCCTCTGGCACTCATGGGGTTATGTGCTGGATTCCCTGTGTGAACATGGGTAACACTGTGTGACAACAATTGTGATGTTTAACATACAACACTTTACTGAGCATGGTTTGTGTGTATTGTGTGTGATGAGCACAGCAACATGAGGGTTAACCAGGGAGTTGGACAGGTTTTGGCCTTGTTGAACATTGACATTTGTCCTTGTCTTGATCCCTGTTTAAACCCTCAGGGTGCTGTGTTGGTGCAATTGTGTGGTTGAATGAAGAGCAGATGTTGGGATGTGAGTGCTTGTTTGTGATGGGTGTGTGGTTTGGGGTGGTGTGTGGTTTTGGGGTGATGCACTTACCGGTGGTGTGGAGGCTCCTCTCCTCCCCAGTGTCTGATCCTCCAGGGACCCCCTCAATGAGGGTGGATGACAGTGTCTGCCGCAGCCTCTCCTCCCATGCGCTGTAGGTGATGGGGACAGGTGGCCCACCTCCGGTGGCTCTGGCGTGCAGGGCGGCATCCCCCATCTTCCTCTTCACCTGCCTTTTGCAGTCGCCCCATCTCTTCTTGATTGAGTCCACATCCCGTCTGCAGGTGGCCACCGCATTAACTCTGCTGCAGATTTGACTCCAGGCAGCTCTCCTCCTCGCAGACAGGCCAGGGAGTCTGTCCCCCGGGAAGAGGACACTCTCCCTCTCCAGCACAGCCTCCACGAGGGCCGTGTTTTCTTCCTCGGTATATCGGGGATCCCTGACCCTGTCCCCCTCAGCTCCGGCATGCGAGGAGTCAGACCCGGAGTGTCCTGCCTGCTCTGCCCCTGCCTGTGTGTGGTGGTCCCCAGGCACTACCCCTCGTCCCACTGCAGGATCTGTCCCTCTTCTTCTTTGTGTGCCTGTTCTTGTGGGCCTGGTCCCCCTCCGCCCTGCGTATCTCCCTCTCCCACCCCTGCTCTGCTGAGGGATCCCCTCCTGACCTTCCTCCTCCTCCTCCTCCACTAGTCTCCCCATCCCTCTCTCCTGTCCTCCTCTCCTGGCCATCATTCACCCACTCACACCCAGGCACTCTCACACGCCCTCACAGACACACTCGATCCCACTCACTCTCTGTCACACACTTTCACTCACGGATTCACACTGTAAAAATAAAGTTTAAAATGTGTAAGGTGTGATGAAAAAAAAAAGACTATGTATATGTATGTGTATGTGTTTGTATGGATGTATGTGCTATGTGCAAAAGTGTGCTATGTGTCTATTTAAATGTAACTCTCTCCTCTCCAAAATCCTTCTACCTTACTCCTCTGTATGCTTCTCTCTCTCTCTCTCTCTCTCTCTCTAAATGCTATCCTCCACTCCTGGGTCCTGTGCTCTAGCTTGCTGAAACTCGAAACACAGACAGGGTGTAACCGTTATTTTGAGGTATATATAGGTGTATTTGAACATTTTTGATACTTTGGGGCCTTGGGATTGGCTGTAGGTTTGAATTTTGTTTGTGCATCTATCAGGGTTGCTAGACAACGGCAGCCGTAATGTAACATTTTGAGTTAAGTTGTGTTTTAACGGGTGTTTGGGACGCACGGTGATGCAAAATCAGGTGCGACGCTGGTTTTTGTTTAACGTGTTTTTGTAGTGCCTACGCCCGATAGCTATTCTTGAACGCTTACCTTTGAATCTGCCGTAAAACATGTGTTCTTTGCGGCCGACGTGCCTTTTTTACTTAGCGGATGGTTTAACGGCTGCCTTTAAATCTAGGCCTATATCTCTCAAACCATAAAGGTTTGAGAGATCGGACTGCCCTATATTGATTTATTTTTTAATATCTACGATATTACTGTTTATTAATATAAGGATTACTAACCCTTTAAGTGATATAACAGTATTTACAACTAAATAAAGAAAAATATACTACAGAAGCTGAAAATATTGCATGTGTCCAAACTATCCCTTAAATAATACACTGCTTGAGAGAAGAAACCTTTCAACATTAAATGATCGGGTCCAATTAACTCAGATAGTCACTATCAGATAGCCATTTATTCTGTTGCATACTTCAGTATTATAGTGTTTTATCTGAAATGTAACAATTACTGCCTATTGGGATTGCTGTTTGACACTCTGATAATATACTATAATAAAGTAGGGCTTTTTGACACATTGGTGATTTGTGTGGAACATCTGAACGAGGTGCCAATAACATGATTTTTAATCACTGAATGTTTTAACCCTTTGAGTGCCAGGGGATACACAACGCATTGCAAAGCAATGTGTTGCATACCCCTCTGGCACTCAAAGGGTTAAACATTTTGCCCAATTTTACAACTTTTATGAAAGAAATGTTACATTTTCATTTAAAATGTATAGTGACTACTATGAATCATAAGGAATTGTGAATGCCAAGCTGATGTACTTTTCCTTTTGTGAATAATGTTATTTGATTACGTCAGGGCATCTCTAACTCGGTATTAAAATTTGGTATGAGTACTTTGACTCCATATACTATAAATGAAGTTGTAGGAAAACTGTTTTATATGTACTAGACAAAGATGTTGGGAAGCAGACAGATGTATCTAGATACAAATAAGTAAACCAATCAGTTGTGTAACAGCTAGGTAAGAAGAATGGGCAACTTAATCCTGTTCTGTTTGAATGATCATTGGTACAACTGCACCAAAAAGTTTACAGCCTGAAATATCACATTGTCTAAAGCATATTATAATTATTCAGCCACAGGTCACCTAATCAGTGTTCTACATCAGTGGTTCTCAACATGTGCCCTCAGTGGCTATTAACAAGCCAGGATTTTAGAATTTCCTTTTAAGAGCACAGGTGAGTTAATCAATACAAGTTTCCCCCTCCCGACCCTTTTACCTAGTGTAAGCCCCCACTCCTCAGATGTGGAATCCAGTCCATAGAGCAGATGGCTCACATCAAGTGTCAATCTTCTTACTGTGAGAACAATGAAAACCCTGCTCCCCTTCACAGGTTTTTCAGCTTTTTCCATGCTGAATTGAGGTGAGCAGTGTTACATCAGTAAAAGGGGCGGGAGGGGGATACTTTATAATTGAATTACTCTTGAACTACAACTCTGACAGTATTGAAATAACACTCTCCAAAGCCCAAATACTAATTAGAGCTGCTTTAATTATGAAACATTATGATCCCTTTAAAGCGGAACTATCAGCAAAATAACATTGCCCCCTAAACCCTTACAAACATAGCAGTAGGCATACTTTCATTAGGCTGAATAAGTCTACATTATTGCGGAAAAACAACTTCTTCGGCAGGCATCAGCTGCACAGATCTTACAAGAGAAGCTCTATGCACCTGCGCCGTCAGTCCCTTCCGGTGCCTTAACCCCTTAAGGACTACGTGACGTGGTATGACCGTCACGGTCCTTATACCCTTAAGGACCATGGACGGTCATAGCACGTCAAGTACTTTTTACTTACAGTTTTCTACCGGGAGCGCTGTAAGTAAAAACGGGGCCTAAAATTGATCGCTCCAAGACCGGAGCGATCTCTCTTAGGCCTCCAAGCAGCGCGCCGGTACGCGTAACAGGTCACGTGTACCGGCGCGTCGGCAAAGATCAAAGCGGTCCTTAAGGGAAGGTAACTTCCCTGGACCGCTGGTACTTAAGGGGTTAAGGGATAGTAATACTTACAAATTACTAATCCCAGATTACAGTACCAAAATAAATAAATTAATTATCTCAGTAGAAGACCTTTTAAGTGAATTATTTCTTTTTGATTAACATGATCTTGGCTCTGCTGCAGTGCCGCCGGATGATCGTAGGACAGGCTTCCCCTGCAGTCAGCTACAACACTGACTTCAGGGAAAGGGGAGGGAGGGGGGAACTTTGAGAGTAAATATCTCTCAAACCATAAAGGTTTGAGAGATGTCACTGGGGGCAATTAATTTATTTTTTTAGTACTATAATACTGAGATTAGTAATTTGTAAGTATTACTGTCCCTTTAAGGTGCCAAGGAAAGCCACTCACTAATCCTGGCGGTGAACGGGACAGACAGCGCAGACTTACAGGTACCTTTTCTCCAAGATGTCTGTGCTGTCGCCTGCTGGTGCCTGCCGAAGAAGTTGTTTTTACTCAGTAATGCAGCACTTATTAAGCCTAATGAAAGTATTCCTTTGCCTATCGCTATGCTAGTAAGTGTTTGGTGGGGGGGCAATGTTAATTTGATGATAGTTCCACTTTTATGGAGGGCTGTGATCATGGTAGAAGGTACATAAAAAGCTACATGGAGATCCCAGCTTCACCATCCACCATGGAGATGTTGGGACTGGGAACTCCAACAGCAGAGGCAGCTATCAGAGCTTAGTGCATGTGGCAAATTGCCACATTACAATATAAAGACATCTAAATGAATACAATGGCTCATTAAACTGTATCGCCACATTGAAATGAGCCATTGTCGATGTAGTCAGTGCAAAATAATAAATCTGTCTAAGTCTTGGAAGATTCATGGGGATGTCTGCAGATTGTGGTGGATTCACAGGGATATGATGGCAAAGATATCGTAGTGCATATTGTCGATATGCCACCAACATGGCCCCTACTCGACCATTAGTACATCTTCCCTCCATGAGGCATTAACTTGTACACCCTGGGTCTTATGTATAAAATGAAAGTGAAAATATTCTGTATCATAGGGGACAAATACAAACTTCCTAAACTTTACATTGATTTAAATTGGGCTTTCAAGCCCTTAAATGTTAGAGAGGTCTCCAATACATTGTGTGTTGGAAACCTATGTTTGATCATGAATAAGCGCGGTTGTCGCGTGAAACGCGTTGATTTTATGTATCACTCATAAGAGCTGCTTAAAACCCACTCTGTAAGTCTCACCTTTTTCATCTATCAACTTCTGGAAGTATTGGAAAACAAGTATGTTTTTAAGTTTTTCATAATAAAGCGATTATTTGTATATAATGAAGACTACTTGAATCTGTATAGAAATACATTTAGTAGCGGAGCAATATAAGTGAGTTTGTTTTGTTTAGTTCTATGTTGGAAACCTCTCCAGGGTTCAAACGGCTAAAAATCCTGTTTAATTAAATAGGAATCTATTATTTGTCCTCTATGGACCAGATGTTTTGCTGCAGGATTCCTTCACTTTGATATTAGACACCCGGAAGATTATTGCCTATTAATTTGTCTCACCCGTCCATTAAACCAAATTTACCATTAGTAAATTATTTGTGATTGGCTAACTCTCTTCTCCCAAAACAATGTCACCTACACGCCACATATCACACACCACATCAGCGCCCTACGCTCGTAGGTTTCTCCCATTACCTCCCAATCCATAATAACCATACCTTTACCTGAAATTATTCAAAACTATTTTTTATACCGGCAATACTGTGCTTCGATTGCTAGTACTTTTGATTTTAAAGATTGCGGTGGATGAACCCAAGATAAAAAGGAGAAATGTTTGTGTGAAAAATGCCAGTGCTTATAATAAGGTAGTATTGAATGGACTTTTGAAGTGGAAATACAAGTTCTGAGTTTTAGTTTAGTTTTGTCTTGATAAATTTCACAGTGGTGACAGAATCATGGATCACAATAAACTCAGCCCTCTTCTTTCCACTTCAAATCCTGTGATATACGCTACGAGTTCATGCTATTTAAGATCCACTAGCTTGTACCATGGTACTGCCATAAACTAATGTTGACTATAAGGTTTTAACAGATGCCGTGAAGACCAATCCATTATCTTGTTACATTGACTGCATGTAATGCTATTGTCACAGGGATACTCTCTATCAGTCACGGACATGTAGGATCACTTTGTGTGCTACTTGTGGGTCTCCAGTGCGTCTCACAGCCCGATAACCTTTACTCTGACCACTACCCTCATCATTTCTTTTCTATTTAATTTCTCCCCATAAATCCCACTATCACTACATATTGTATCTGATTAGATTTTGATTCTTTGTATATCAAAATTTTGGTGACACACTGCAGCAAGTTCTTGATATACATGATTCAACAGCCTGCAGCATGGCCTCCTTATCAACCAATGTACTGTATTCTCTATTAGGCCTTATTAAATGCTATGTTGATTACAACTCATCCAATTACTCTGATTGCATGAATTATGATATTGTGATATGTATGAATCCTGCCTTACCTGTAGTATGATCATTGTTAATGTATATTTAGTGGATTTATTTTACTGTACACGTGAACACACACATTTTAGGTCATGATGTCACTCCTACACTGACACACCAGTTTTGGCACCTATCCACTGAGGCAGGGTATAAAAAGGGTGCACTTTTCATTATATTCACTACATACACACACACATTAGAGAGATAGATACAACCCACGCCTAAATATCAAATTTTAACAAAAGAAGAAAAATGTTCATGAAATTAACTATATTTGGCTCCAAGGAAACCATTAAGTATTTAATTGTTGAAGGGATAATACTTTGAAATTTAAAAGGTTAGACAAGTCATTAAGGTGACACCTAGAAAATAATTTGTAGCAACTGATTTAATACTGAGCTGTGCTTACATTGCTATGAACTGTAGACGTGAAATGGCAGATTTTCTGGCAGAGGGGAAAATGCGCTAGGGAGACAACTGGATGACACTGTAGGATATACGCAATGCTAAGGAGAACCAAATGCACCATAGGAGACAAATAAAATGGGGCAGTGTGCTTGATATCTCTCCAGCATTCAAGGAACTACAAGTTAAATTTCAAGGAAAATTATAATTTTCACTAAATCTGCTTCTATGGAAGGAGACTAAGTAAAAGGAGACTGAGTAAAAGGCCCACTGCTGCAGCCTGCATCCCCAAAATGCTCCTGTCAGCCATTCCATGGGACAGAAAACTGACCCACTTGGCTGGAACACAACCTGGAAATCTGTGGATCTCAGACATAAAATTATGCAGGACCAGAAACTGAAGTGTGAACAGTGGTCTCTCAGCTCAGTCTCTTTCTGCAGGACCAGCAGGGACTATCGAGGTTTCCTCAGACTCTTATTCCACATTTTTCCACTGGGGCTCACCATGCAGACATGCAGGTCTGTTCATAGAAGAGCAAACCTGCTGATGGGGAATTATCCTGGGGATAGCTGCTCGTTAATTAATTGCAGGAAAATTCATACTTTTATTGGCTAACCGAGATGCAAGCTTTCAAGGCAACTAGGTCTCTTCTTCAGGCATAACAAGAATGAAGGCTGAATGCACAATACATGACTTTAAAACTCATTCACATTATTTTAACATTTAAATTCCACTGGCAGTGTGTATTCTTATCAGTATTAACAATGTCATGCCCTAGGATCTAGTAAAGTCTCTTTAACACTACAAGCACCAGAGGGTTGGAGGGTTAACCCATACATTCTATAGACTTAGCCATCTCTGGCTAAAGACTATACTTCGCTGAAGCATCAAAAAGGTAATTAATCTTGTTGGCATTTTCTAGACCACTTTAAAGAGGCTTTACTAAAGCCTAGGGGATGAGTTAAGGCCAATACTGATAAGAATACACACTGCCAGTGGAATTTAAATGTAAAAATAATGAACATGATTTTTAAAGTAATGTATTGGGCATCCAGCCTTCATTCGTGTTATGCCTGAAGAAGAGACCTAGGTGTCTTGAAAGCTTGCATCCTAGAGCCACTCAGCCAATAAAGGTATCATTTGTACTCTAGTTTCTCTTACATTGTCTATAGCTAACAGCAGCACGCTTTACCTTTAATTTATTGGTTATTTAATTTGTTCCCTGTGGTGTAGATTATTTGCCCCAGAATTGCTCCATTTCTTTCTGCATATTGCCTTGGCTGTCCTAACATTTAAACTACAGATGTAGCATTGCTGCACAGTGTGGGATGTTAGCAATTTATATACAGGACATTTTATTATAGTCAGCAAATTACCTTCCTACTGCCCTCCAGATCTCCTTGTCCAGTAATATGGGAAGAATGCAAATGTACTTTGTCTCTACAAGGTCACAGTCGGTACCTATAAAGTCATATCTTGATAATCCCACATAACATTAGATTTTGCAGCATGTTATATGGGTATTGCTCTACAGCTCTAAAAATTCACTGTACACTAAATGTGGCCCAATCACCTTGAATTTAAACCTTTGCTTGCCAGAGGTATATTCCTCTAAAATGGTTATGTTTGAGTATTTGAAAACTTCATTCAAAACTGACTTAAATTTTGTTAACCAAAAATCAGAAAAAAATGTGAAGGCCAAGGCGTCAAATTCAATGGTTAAAAGAGGATTTTAGTCTTACCTGTTAAATCCTTTTCTCTCAGTCCATACAGGTTACTGGTAACTTTGGGTAGGCAATCCGCCCCTTTAAGTAGGCAGGAACAATTCTAGAAGTGAATGCCAGGGGTGGAGCCTACCTTCCCTCCTTGGCTGCAGCTAGCCAATCAGCTCCAGTAAGATTTGAGACACTAACTATTGACTAGATAGTAGAAGGTAAAGAAGACTCCTGTGAGCATGACCCAGAAGGACCCCCACGGTCTGCCACATGAGAGCCAAGCATGGTTCCTTGACAGGGTGGGAGACCAGTAACCTGTATGGACTAAGAGAAATGGATTTAACAGGTAAGACTAAAATCCTCTTTTCTCTGTCGTCCAGTACAGGTTACTGGTAACTTTGGGATGCGGTAAAAGCGCGCAAACACAAATTTTGCAAAGTTGTAATTATTAAGTGAATGTGCACTAGACATTACTAAAACATGTCACTATACCCAATAAACACTGAACCCAGTAGGGAAAGTGCCAACAACCCCCCAAGAAAATGCTAAACCAGCAGCTATAGGGTTAAGTTACCACAGAAACTTGCCCCAAAACACCCAACAGACATACAGATAAACCCAATGAGTGCAGGAGTGTGCAATAGGAACGCCAAAGGAAAGCCCATGTGCACAGGGGCACTGTGGGACATGTGGACCTACAGCACTCAAAGTTTTGCTCACCTTTCCTGCAGATCAACATATATTAACCCCTTAGTGACAGCCACGTTTGTACGCGGCTGTCACCTTAACGCCCGACGAACATTTTTTTTTTTTTTTTTTAAAGAAGTCCTTAGTCTCGGAGCGGCGTGAAGCCACACGGAGACGCGGACTTCCGTGACTTACCAGGTACGTCCTCTGTCACTAAGTGACAGTTTCTGTGGGACGTACCTGGTAAGTCATCTGCCGTTAAGGGGTTAAGAAGACGCCTCAGTGGGCAACTCCTGGGGAAAGAACTTGAACACAAGATTTTCCCCCCAGGGCTTAAGGTCCACAAAAGCACCTGGATACTGAGCTAGCCACATCTAAGGGCATCGTCAGTTATGGTAATCCGCCTAATGGTGGTATTCCATTGCTAATAGAAAAATAAAAAATTAGATAAAACTATAGCAGAACTGTTCTCTTGCCTGTATCTTCACCAAGGAACAAACCTTACTGGAGTTGATTGGCTAGCTGCAGCCAAGGAGGGAAAGTAGGCTGCACTTCCTGCATTCACTTCTAGAATTGTTCCTGCCTACTTAAAGGGGCAGATCACCTACCCAAAGTTACCAGTAACCTGTATTGGACGACAGAGAAAGAGTCTTTTAAAAATTAATATTCACAGGCTCAAAAGGAGCCCACCCTGTTCCTCCTCCACACACTGCCCACCCTGTCCTCTTCTACACACTGCCCACCCGGTCCTCCTCCACACACTGCCCTGCCCACTTCCACACTGCCCACCTCAGCACTGTCCATCCCTACATTACTCACACTGCCCAACTTCACATTGTATACCTCCACACTGCCCTCCTCCACAAACCTTCCACCCTGACCTCCTCCACACACTTCCCACCGTGTCCTCCTCCACACACTGCCCACTTCCACACTGCTAACCTCCGCACTGTCCAACCCACATTGCCCACCCTGTCCAACTTCACACTGTCCACCTCCACACTGCCCGCCCAGTCTTCTTCCACACATTGTCCACCCCCACATTGCCCACCCAGTCCAACTTCACATTGTCCACCTCCACACTACCCACACTGTCCTTCTCCACACATTGCCCACTTCCACATTGTCCACCCACACATTACCCACTCAGTACAACTTCACATTGTCCACTTCCACACTACCCACCCTGTCCTCCTCCACACATTGCCCACTTCCATAATGCCCACATTGTCCACCTCCACACTGCCTACCCTGTCCAACTTCACAATGTCTACTGTCACACTGCCCACCCTGCCCTCCATTTACACCGCTAACAGTAGCCAGTTTGAAAACCAGCATGATCCAGCATGTAGTCTTTCACCATTGGCGACGGATCCAGCACACATTGCTGAATTGATGTCGCCCATTTCAACAGAGCCTTACCAACAACTAAGGCTCATCAGTAACCCCCTTCCGCATGTGGAGGCACAAACTGAGAATATTTTCCAATTAATAGAAACAAATGCTCTTTGATAGGTGCCTTTTTCCTCTAAAATGTGCCTATGTCTATCATACTTCCCAATATCCATATCTTTATTTTAAAAACATTTTAATGCAGTGTGAAGTGATTATGAATCCCTTAGGTGCTAGATACATCTCAAACCAATTGCTTCATAATGCACTGGAAATATCTGTCAAATATAAGAGCAATACAAGAGATAGCATTTCATTATTTTTCCATTATGATATGGAAAGACATAGATGTGACCAGACCTGCCTTTTAACCCTTTCAGTGTCAAAGGGGTGTGCAAAGCACAAATCTCTGCAATGTGCTGTACACCTCCCTGGCACTCAAAAGGTGTTAAAGCAGAACATTTATAAAAAGAAAAAAAGATACAGCAGGATAACACTGGTTGCTATGCAGCCAATGCAGATGAAATGTTCTTAATGAAGTACATTGGATTACTGGGGAGGTCTGATATCATATAACAGTGTTATATAACACAGGTGGGTAACCAGGGGATCTGACCTGTTGGCGTGTCCTGAGCACTGGAGTCAAGAATGACTGCTTTAGACATAGATAGCACTGCATATAGGTCAGTGAGTCTGGAGTCTTACTGCTAGACAGTACCCAGTCAAGGCATAGTAGAAGAAAAAAAAATCTCATTATACAAGAGCAAAGCTGATGGAGGCACTGGCTATGAAAACTGCCTAGTAATGCTATTAGAGGCATACATAGCTTTGGATTACAGCAGCTGAAAAACAAGCATAAATCCTGTTGCAGCCACATATCAGCCTTCAGGCAGGCAAGTAAAACCGGAACATATTTGAAGGCTGTATCATTAAATTGTCTTTCTAAGGAGCACAGCAGCAATTCACTGTTACTTTCACACTGCAGGGTTGCATAAAAACCAGTACATCCCCCTCAGCATGTGTTTTCCAGAAGTGTCCAGGATAAATGGGAAGGTCTGCAGGCTTTACTTACAACCATCTGACATTTTCCAGTTATAAAACTGTATGTTGTGAAATCAGTTAATTTTATTTAAGCCTTGTCCTGATGTGGGGCCTTGCAAGACCCTCTAATAGAGTAAAAATAAATATATTTTGTTTCACAAAATAGTTAGTATTCAGGTATACATGTTGAATGTGTGCTGCCTGTAAATATCTATGTATTAGCTTGTACCTACAGCATAACCCCTCACTCTTTGTTTATAAGAGAGGTCGACAACATGAGACCCTCCAACTTTTGCCACATTACAACTCTCAATGGCTGGCATGGGATGAATGGATTTGTAGTCCAGCAGTGGCTGGAGGGTCACATATTCTCCATTAATTTGAAATATGTTCTTGTGCATGCTGAGAGGGTGGGGCTTTGACCCCATGAATGCTAGAGAGGTCTCCAAAGAATTCTATGAGTCAAAAGCAATGGGGTCTCCTCCATGGTGCAACAGATTTACTGCAGCATTGTAATTCTTTAGCTTACTGAACTACTCCTTTAAAATTTCATGTTTGTTTGTTACATGCGGCAACAAACATATTTTCAGAAAAATCTGTTTTCAGAAAGCTTTTTAGGTGGAACTATGAACACAAAAAGAATGCAACAATAAATAAAAGTAAAAGTGTAAAAAAAAAAAAAAAAGAAGTGAAACAATGTAGAAACACCTGCCACTAGTTTACAGATCACTCGGTGCTGCAGAAAGACTGCAACATTCTATAACAATTTCTTCTTTCACAGCCCCTGACTGTAAGCTCTGTGGATACAAAGATCTAGGAAACTCAATGTGAGAGCAATGAATGTTAAAACAAGCAGGTTAAATGCAAACATAAAAAACAAAAGGGTTGCTGCTGTTGCTCAAAACGATAATGACATATTCAGTATCAATAGATAACTCACCCGGCCTCCCAGGCCCACACAGACCCAGAGCAGCCCCCGACAGCCTCGGCACAGGCTTCAGCAGACATGAAGACACTGGAAGGGAGTGCTCCACGGATCTGCAACTGGTAATGTGCCAATAACTCGAACTGTAGATATAAAACTTAAGTTTATTGTAAAAATAATAAAACTATGATTCCAGCAGAAACAGACACAGGTAGAAGTAAACTCAAATGACCCACCCTAACGCATTTCAGCCTATGATTAAGGGATTGGGTCCCAAAACGCGTTAGGGCGGGTCATTTGAGTTTACTTGTACCTGAGTCTGTTTCCGCTGCAATCATAGTTTTATTATTTTTACAAAAAACTTAAGTTTTATATCTACAGTTCGAGTTATTGGCACATTACCAGTTGCAGAGCCATGAAGCGCTTCCTTCCGGTGTCTTCTAAACAGGTGAAATGAACAAAAAAATAGAAAATTAAGGCAATCTGACTTTATATATTATGCACTTGCAGAACATATAAAGTCAAAGAGGAGTTTGACTGTCTTTAAGGCAAAGTTTCTGCATATTTATTATTGTATGGATCTTACATAACCTTTTGCATGGATTAGGGTCAGCAATAAGAAGATTCTTAGCATTACTAGTAGTGAGGGTCCCACCAGTATTGGTCCAATAAAGGCACTGGGAGTAGCATGACAGCAATCACACAAGTAGCTCCCTAGAAAAAAACAACTGCACTAAAGGGGACAATTCCAAATTTCCATTGTGATAAATAAGGCATTTAACCCCTGGAATACTACATGGTTCTCCAAAGCACTAAGACAGGTAAATGGGCAGACTAGACAGACCAATTGGTACAGACAAAAAGTGGGAGGACTTGATGGGCCAATTAGTTCTAATCTACCATCAAATTCTATGTTTCTATGGGTTAAAAGCCCCATTTAAATCAATATTATTTTGTTATTTCTAACCTATGGTAGATTTGCTCTAGAATTGCTCTTTGTATCTTCTGTGCATGGGTCCTAAGTAGCTGAAGAAAATTGGCAAAAATAAACCTATTCACGTATCCAGACACTATTTGTTTCAGTCGCTACAGATAAAAAGGAGAAAGTCTCATTTGGGCCCAGTTGGGAATCAGTCCAACAGGAGACATTACTTAGCTCTACCATGGTTACCTGTTTTTGTTAGATGCATTACAAAACAACTGCTTTTAAGGATTTTCTCATCTGTAAATGACATATAACAAAGCCGTGTCCTTTAATGAAACACTGGACATTTTTAGCTTGTTTTTAGGAAAGCAAAATCGAAATGCCTATTTGTCGGATAATTATTAGTTAGCCAAACACTTTCTAAGGATGCTTGGCATATATGTTAACCCCTTAGATGCCTGAAGACTTTAGCATCCAAAATTTTAATCAGAAAACAACTGTTTATTCAATGTCAGGGTACTATATATGGGGGCCACATTTCTTTTCTGACATTCAAGGACACCGTTGAGGCAAGAGCAGCCGAGTACTTCTACTTAGCTCCGGTGGGGTTCATGTGACATCACTGTCTATCAGTGCAACATGTGCTTTCTTTCAAGCACCACAAGGTTCTAAATACTAGGCTGTCCCTCTTTCCCAACCCGGTGTCCCTATTTTTAGGAGATCAGACTGTGTACATATAAATGGATCACATTGCTCCAAATAAAAAAACCTCACATTAATTCTTGTTTACACTCTAGTATGTGTGTTTATAAATGAGTCTGGATAAAAATAATACTTTGGTTTTGCTCTAAATAATTTATTCAGTTACACCAAGAGGTATCGATAGCTCATGAAATAACATAAAGATTCTCTGTAACGCTCCGGCCACCAGCCCCATCCCCAGCAACACCCCATAAAACACCAGTGTCCCTCTATGGTCATGTGAAATGTTTGGAGTTATGCACATGGGGCTTAATGGGAAATGGCTTCATTTCATTTTATTTCATATCACAACAGTGATATGGAAAAGGCTGCAATTGGGATAGAGTTCCTTTTTTGTCCTCATCAACTAAGTTACTAATTTGCTATGTTACCTTGCTATTTGGTGAAACTATTTTACTTGGACTAAGTTTATACTTTAAAATAAGCTTTAGAGAGTTCTTCTCCCTCCCTCAGATCAGTTGTTCTGATAACAAACAAGTAGGCTGGAGTTATGCAAATTCCCCAGCCTGTCTCAGTGAAGACATGGCTGGGGAAATATTATTGTCAGGAGTGTGGTGTAAACTGTATATATGAATTACTCTTTTTCTATTAAGACTCTGACGAACATGTACGTCTTTTGTTTCAAATTAAACAAAGGCCCCTTTGTTAAAAATAAGTATGGCTGTTTGGAAATTATGAACTATAGTTAGTTTTAATGTAACTTTTTTAAGACTGGACTGTTCATGAGCAAAACAAAACTCTAGGAAATGTTGTCAAACAAAAGGCGGAAAGAAAATATATACATCTTACGGCTTCCTTCTGTGGGAGGGTTGCTAGTGGAGAGCCTTTAGCAGGTCCCCTAGAACTTGACATTACTCAACTCACCACAATGCACTGAGTAATGCTGGCCTGGCATCAAACTAAATGCCAGAGATATTACAAAGATCTGTTAGTTTGAGTAATGCTATGGGGAGGAGGATTAACATGTTCGAGGGTCAAAGGATAAGCCCAGGAGACACAAGATAGTGTTTAGCACTCAGGCAGTGTTGAGGCCACAGGGAGCACAGCAGAGAGTAGAGGGTGCAGCTTGGTGCTCCAAACAGTAAGAGCATGAGAGCGAGGAAAAGGGAGTTACTGGGAGCATTGAAGTGCTAGAGTAACAGAGCAATGCGTGTGTGCTGAGTGTCGAGGTAGAGTGGGTAGTTAGAGTTCAGGAGTGAGGTGTCGTTAGATAGAGGGAGATAGGCTAGGGTGAAAAAGTCTTAAGAGTTAGCAAGTGAGTAGGGGTTATCAATTCTCATTGAGCCTTTTAAGTGAAAGACTATCTGTGAGAGTCAGAGTAAGGCAGTGCGAATGGAAATTGTAGGAATCAGGTTCCTGTGCGTAAGCAGGTTAGTGTTAACAGGCAGAATATAGGGGTGAGTTTCTTCTGCCTCTTAGGGAGTGTAGAATTACTGGAGAATTTCTAAAGCAGTACAGTGCTGGGTTTTTCAGTGGGACATTAAAGAACTCCATTGCATATGTTGAATATATATTGAAGTTACTTTTAACAAAGTGAGATGGCTCAGTTGGATAATGCACCAGCTGTAGAATATGTTCAAGCTGCAAGGTAGCTGATTCTAGTCCAGGCAAGGTCAACTCAGCCTTTTACTCCTCTGAGGCAGATCAAATAGTCCAGGACATACTTGAAAACAAGAGACAATCTCAATGTATTCTTCCCGATAAAATACTTAAAAAAAAACAAAACAAAAAATCACCAAAAAAAAAAACAAAAACAAACTGCAGAGTGTATTGGTCTCAGGAAGGATACTAGCTGGTACAATGTTTCCTACTTAGTGACACATCTGTTCACTGCGTTGTGGAAAGCCCAAGAACTCATGAGAAGGGAGAAGGTGAAGTGCCACAGTAGGGCATAACACAGAGTATGAGAGAAAAATGTTACATGTATTTATAAATATATTTTAATAATATAATTTTTAATGTTATTTTTTGAGTTTAAATGTTAATGCTGTAATTTATTTAACAGTATGATTTGTTTAACTTAATTCTGGCCATGTTCTACAAAAATGACAGTTTTAACCCCTTAAGGGCTGGCAGTGCACACACACGGCCAGCACTTCAGGACCATGAATCAGGGCTCCCAGAATGGGGTGCAGCCGCAGGGGCATCCCTGAAATTCATGATGGTCCTTACACGTCATGGGTCCTTATCGCATGTTGGATCCATGACGTGCCAGGACCATCACGGGTCCTTAAGGGGTTAAAGACAATTTTTTTAACCTAATATTTGAGGACAAATAAAATTACTAAACTCCCATTGAGTTTAACCCCATGAATTACAGAGGGTTAAAAGCGCCATTTAAATTAATGGGAATTTTTATTTGAACCCTGTAGTTGAAGCGGAACTACCCATCTGGCAACAAGCTGCTCAGTAGTGCTAGTTGCCAGAATAATTACCTGGTTAATGAGAATGATACCCTGCTCCAGGGCTGACAGGCAGTAGAGAGCGCAGACATTTTTCCATAGTGACGTCTGTAGGAGGCATTGCTGGGATCCGTTCGGCTCCAAAAGGGACTGACAGCGCAGGCGCTCAGACATCACTATGGAAAGATGTCTGCGCTCTCTACTACCTGTCAGCCCCGGAGCAGGGTATCATTCTCATTAATCAGGTAATTATTCTGGCATCTAGCACTACTGAGCAGCTAGTCGTCAGATGGGTAATTATTTGCCATAAAGTTTAAAATAGGTGGTAGTTCCGCTTTATGGTGGTTAGCCCTGTTACTTTGTACAAATGACGCACAGAGCAGGAAATGGGGAGTGCAGGAAAAATATCTAGGCCTCATTTCACTGAAAAACAGCACATGCACTATCATATGTCTCAAGTTATATCAAGGATTGTAAACATTTATATAAAGATCTCATTACATCATATTACAAAATGTTCTTTTATAAAATAGCAATCGTTGTGCCTTTAACCTCCTTGGATGCTATAGATGAATCCAATGCATTGTGAAGAAATATGCAGAAGACATCTCAAGCATCCAAGGGGTTAATCAGTGAAATGCGCATTTAAAATACATTGCATAGTGTATGAGGTCTTTGTCTTCCTCGGTTGCTGAGCAAAAACAGACCAGAACAACGTGACCTACTTTCCAATACATAATTCATTTATAACTTGTGACGCCAATTGAATTTCCCCAACAAGTTTATTTGTTCATTACAAAACACATGTTAAGTTAATGAATCAAGAATTGTGAGGTTCCCTTGAATAAGAATTGGCCAGTAATAGCTTACCAGGATTTAGTACATGAGTAGTCAATTCTTGGAGCTCCAGACGTTGTTGGGCAATACTTGTAGGGGGATATACATAAACCAATGGTATATTTTGTAAGTGTGGGAAAAAACACGTTTGACATGTATGGTTAAGTATGACGTGTGGGTTGTTAAAACAAAAAACAAACAAAAAAAAACACCTACAACTATCCTTTGACTGTAAACTGCAACAAGAGTGTGAAAGAATTCTTAGCACTTTGGGACTTGATACCATGAGCCGCACAGCTCCCAACATTTCAAAAGGCCAAAGAGGGACACGTGCATTTTAGGAGGTGTTGTTGGGTGTGGCTGGTGGGTGTGGCAATAAAAAGAATTTTAGGTTATTTCACAAACTATTGACACCTCTTCGTGTAAGTTAATAAATGATTTAAAGAAAGATCAAAGTATTTTATTTACATTATTTATGCATACATATTCTGAAGTTTAAACAAACATTAGTGTGAATTTTATTGCTGTAGAGCAATGTGATACACTTATATACCCAGTCTGATCGTCTAAAAAGAGGCACACCAGGGTGAGAAAGAGGGACAGAGGGATTTGCTTTCAAAGAGGGACTGCCATTCCTAAAGAGGGATACTTTGGAAGTATGGAGCCGGTAAAACAATGATTATTAAAAATCAAGTACCAACAGTCAAACTTACCTCTTCCCCAGAGATATTTTATTTCCTGACCAACAAGCTTAGATATAATGAGTGTAAGCTACACAAACATGCCTCCCAACATTTCAAATTGCCAAAGAGGGACACTTGTGTTTTAGGGGGTGTTGCTGGAGGTGTGGCTGGTGGGCGGGACATTACCAATAATTTTCAGGCTATTTCATAACCTATTGACACCTTCATGTGTAATGTAATACATGACTTATAAAAAGAGCAACGTATTTTATTTACACACACTAATTTAGAAGCACATATACTGACGTTTAAACAAACAATAATGTGAGTTTTATTGCTGTAGCGTAATATGATACACTTATATACACACACCATGCAATCTGATCTCCTAAAAAGAGGGACATCAGGGTGCGAAAGAGGAACAGAGGGACACTTGGGAGGTATGCACAAATCCAACTTGTAGTTTAATGCTCATCACAGGTTTGTGTTCCCCCAGAGAACAATAAACATCACACAAAACACAGAGAGAAGCCATGGGAAGAGATTTGAACAGGGATCGGCCATATAAAAGACAATCCCTGTGTATTTTTCACAGTGACTTGGGAAATGACGCAAGCAGGATTATGGGAGGAGTTCTTTCATTTTTTTTAACTGTGGCAGTAATGGTTCCGGTGTGTTATTAGGATTTTTTTTGTTCATTTTAACTTCATCTGTGGAGGAGACTGCTGTGCAGGACCACAGTGTCTAATGCATTGCTAAGTAAAATCAATGAGAATTTGCAGACTTTTTATCTGTCTCCTATGATGCAGTTGGTTTACTCTAAAACAATTCTACTTTGCTTTTATATCTACAACCCATACTACTGAAAAAATATTTATATTCTTATTCATACTACTAATATATAAGTAGCCACGAATGCCAAGTTAGGATACAATGGAACTTTTCAAGTGTGGTACCTAGTGTGTGTCAGTTCTGGTGTGTGACCACCTGCCTCAGGTAAACATGAGGAGATTCAATTATAGCATATGGGCACATAATGCCCCTAAGTTTGGAAATTTGCACATAATCGTTGGCATGCCTCTCTCTCCATGAAAACACTAGCTAAGTGCCAGGAATCATTTAGACAATGCCTAATGATAGTGAATCAATAATTATTAGGTATAAGGGGCTTGCTATTACTGAACTAAGTTCCTTAAAGGGATAGTAATACTAGAAAATAAGTTAATTTTATATTGTAGCCCTTAAAAAAAACATGAAAAATGATATGTCTTATCTCTCAAACCTTTATGGTTTGGAACATATTCAGAAGTAAAGTTTCCCCCGGAGTGACGTCATTGCTCCACCCTACAGATTTGGAATCCGGGACGGTTGTGCCTCTCCAGAAGTGCTGAGATCACCATCTTTAAAAATAATTTCTTAATTGGAATGGTCTACAAAGTGTGCTTTCAAGCCAGGCACACTTTGTAGATAGTTCCAATTAAGTAGTTCTTTTCAAAGATCATGATCTCGGCACTGCTAAAGAGCTGCCGGTTGCTCTGTGGACCGAATTCCAAATCTGTCCACTAGATGGCAGACTTGGCTGAAACAGCCAGGAAAAGAGAATTTTACTATATTTTACATGTAAATATCTCCCAAACCATAAAGGTTTGGGAGATAAGACATATCATTTTCCCTGTTTTTTTAAGGGCTACAATATCAAATAAAATCATTTTCAAGTATTACTATCCCTTTAAGTACCTTTGTGTGTATGCCACCAGGTCCTGGTAACCTTTGCAGTCTCTTTTGAACTTTGTTCTCAGTAAGCCCTTTACATGATGGAGGAAACTCTGATTCTGTTTGCCCATAACCTGCCACTGTTACTTTATTTGTAAATACAGAAAAAATAACGTGTCTAAGGTGCCAGCCATAGCCTTATCTTCACTAATAAATCACCTGTCTCCGTTTTAAGAGGAACAATATCAATCTTATTTATTTATTTTGCTGTGTATATACCTGTAACATTGTTTGTAGATTCTATTACATTCTTTATATTATTAAGTTATGTATCTGACCCTTCTGACCTAAACATTTTAAATGCCTGCTACTTATTTCTTAGTTCCTTACAAACATCTTTATTAAGCCACATTGGTCTTAATTTGCTCGTGTTGTATTTATTCCCCAATGGTACATATTGACAATATATTTATCCAAGAGCTTTTAAACAAATTCCAAGTGTTACACAACCTTAAGGTCCTTAAAGTGGAACTACCTCCAGAAGTAAAGTCGACCAGCAATAATTAGGCAGATAATGACTAGCTTAACCCCTTAGTGACGGCCACGCGCAGACACGGCCGTCACTTAACGTCCGTCTAACATTTTTTTTTTTTTTAGACAAATCCGGAAGTCCCCAAATGGCGTGCAGCCGCACGGGGATCCGGATTTCCTGGACGTACATGTACGTCCTCTGTCACTAAGTGACAGCCACAAAGGACGTACATGTACGTCCATTGTCGGAAAGAGGTTAATAATAGCTATATTACCTCTCACAAAGACAAGATTCTATAGAAATCCTTACTCTTCCGAGACTGATGGCCAGGTTAGTGCAGTCAGCGCGCCTGCGCCATCAGTCCCTTCATCAGTCCCTTCTGGTGCCTTTCGGGACAGTGCAGTGCTTCTTAAGAGAGACTGGGACCAACAGTGCAGGAACACACAAGATGTCTGCTCTGATACCTGGCTTCAGTCTCAGAAAATTAAGGATTTCTATAGAATCTTGTCATTGCGAGAGGTAATATAACAATTATTAAGCTAGTCGCCACTTGCCTAATTATTGAAGGGTGACTTTACTTCTGGTGGTAGTTCCACTTTAAAAGATTATGAAGTGCTGCTGTCCACCCCCATGGTCATGACCTTCACAACAAAGGCTCAAGGCCAAAATTCATAGGGGACATTAGTAAGGTGGGGTTCTATTTGGAGGTGTAAATTCTCTTTTAACCCTTTGAGTGTCAAGAACGCATTGCTTTGCGATGCGTTCCATACCCCTCTGGCACTAAAAGGGTTAAAACAGACCTGACACTTTAAAAGCAGTTTTACATGTTAATAAAAAGCGAAAATTTTACTTGAGTTCCATTTTTATTTATTTTCTAAGATCCACTGTTTAATTTTTATTAAAGGCCTCCATCTTGAAAGCATTTACATGATTAGTCTTCATTATCAATTTGATCCATTCCTAGCAACCTAAGAATGTGAAGATTGGTGATGTTCTGGCCATGTAATTGTGCAGCTTTATCTCACCAAGTCAGAAAACAAAGCTTTGTTGAGATTAGTTTCTCCAACTACTCATTCGAAAATCTCTAAAACTATTAATCTGCTTGGAAAGGAAACAGTACAAGTTATATGCAATTTAAATAGATATATTTAGTGAGACTAAATTCTGTAGTATTTGGGAGCTTAAAAGGCCAATTTAAGTCAACTGTAGTTTTATTTGTGCCCTATGGTGTAGTCGGTTTGCTCTAAAATTGGTTGTTTAGTCTTTATGTATGTGGTCCCTAAGCTTATGAAACCTTAGGCAAGCTTTACATGAATAATATTTACAGAGGTCCCTGCAGATAACTTATAACCATTTGAAAAGATGAATCAACACTTCACCACAGGGGACAATAAAGATCCCCAAATTCCTATTGATTTAAATTGGGCTTTAAACTCCTGCGAAGCAATGTACTTGAGACCTCTCTAGCATTGAAGAGGTTAAAATATATATTTAAATCAATAGGAATGTTCCCACTAACTACACAGTGTAAGTGGTTTGCACCAGAACTGAACATCTTCAGCTTATTGAATTGTACCTTATCTGTGCAGTATCTCTAGTCTGTACAGTCTACTACAAGCCAGGCAAGTAATCACTGCGGGGTGAAATCATGATGGTTCAACACTGGAAGGATATGTAAGAACGCCTATGTTTAATCCTTAATCTGTTTTGTGGGTAATCTCCTCTCAATGGGTGGAAAAAAGAACTAAGAAAGCTCTATCCCTAGATCCCCTCTCTTACCTGAACATCCTTAATCAGCTCTCACTGGAGAGACATGATAATTGGATTAATTAGTACAGATCACCTAACCCAAGACCCTAAACCAAATCATTACTCACAATGAGCCATTACCATAGATACAGTAAAGGAAATACGTAACACTGAGACTATTAAAGAAAAAGCAAACAAACAAAAAAACAGTTACCAAGATACCAGAGTACAACCCTTCGCAACATAGCCAGGTCACTAATTTATCACGCTGTGATAGGAGCAAGGTTGGAGTAAGGGTCCACGTCTTTCCCTTGCTTGCAGTACTGATTCAGTGAGAATATGTACTAAGAATGCTTGACCATTTTGAGGAGTATGTACTAAGCTAGGATGCTACTGATGGAATCTCACTTTTTTTGTGCTTCACTATGATGGTAGCAGGGTCAACAGAAACCTCGTTCCAACTAACATTGCTTTCCGGGCCTGTGTTGTGAGTGGTAATGAGCAAAAAGCATTTAGTAAATCCTGCAAGATCTGAAGCAAGTGAAAACTGGCTCATTTACTTCCAATTCTGCAAATAAAGGTTTTCTTAACCCCTTAAGGACCAGCCGGGCACGCATGCGGCCATCACTTAAGGACCACAGAGGGTTTTTTTTTGTTGTTGTTTTTTTTTAGTTTTTTTTTTTGAGAATCCGATTCCGAACTCCCCGAAAGGCGTGCAGCCGTGCAGGGAGCCCGGAATTCCATGATGGTCCTGGTACGTCATTGGTCCTTAAAGCAAATCCAGCCATGACGTACCAGGACCATCGAGGGTCCTTAGAGGGTTAAACCTCCTCTCCACCTTTTGTTTCTGTTTTGCTCCTCTGGTTACTATTATCAAAAGCAGAAATTCAATTTTAGCCCCTGGATGCAAAGTGATGTGTTAAAGTAATAGTAATACTTTGTTTTATCTTTATTTTATTTTGTAGGCATTAAAAAAACATGAAGAATGATACAACTCTTATCTCTCAAACCTTTATGGTTTGAGAGATATTGACAAGCAAAGTTTCCCCTCCTGCCCCTTTTACCTAGTGTAAGCCATCTCTTCTCAGATGTGGAATGCAGTCCATAGACCAGACAGATAACAGAAGGGGACAATGTTCTTCCTATGAGAAAAATGAAAGCCCTGCCCCACTTGCCAGGTTTTTCCCTTATCTTAATTGAAGATTGTCCCTCTCTGCAGTCTGCCTGGGCACCTCCCTTCTGCTCTGGCTGAGCAGTGTTACATCAGTAAAAGAGGCGGGAGGGGGATACTGTCATTGAATTACTCTTGAACTACAACTCTGACAGAACTGAAATAACACTCTCCATAGTCCAAATACTATGATGATTAATTAGAGCTGCTTTTATTATGAAACATAACTATCCCTTTAAGAGCTCTCTAGTATTCAAGGAGTTAAAAGTCCCATTTAAAGTAACAACTAATTTGGGGAATTTTATTTATCCCCTATGGTGCAGCTCATTTATTCTGAATAGGTATTACCACACATTGCTCCACTATATCTTGTACCAAGTGATATCTCCTGTTTTGAAAATCTCATCTCACTCTGTTACTTTAAACCGATGTAATGATTGCACATCTTAATTAATAAACTTGAATTTACAAAAAAAAATAATAATAATTTATTCTGAATCAATATTTTCTTATATGCTGCTATTCAGTAGGTCCCAGAGAATAAGATATTGTGTAGTGTTTTTAGTATTTTGCATTATTTTGTGTGATAACTGAGAAGTGTTTTCATAGAGCCTAGGGAAGTATAAATGGCGAGGATAACCAGAGCTCTGTAACCCCTGAGGAAGAGGGCAGATAACACCTCAATATGTTTGGATAGTTTGACCACAGTGATTCCCAATAGCCCCTGGTAGTTCCCAGGCACTTTGTTACATTGGCCGCCTACCTTTAAAGGGGATGTATCACCCCTATACAAGTTAGCATTAATCGTTAGTTTATAGAGCGAATATAACTAAATGTTTATTCATTTTTTTTTTAAATAAAAGCTCCTGTTTGTCTAAAATGAAGTTAAAATATCTGTGCTGCAGCTACTTCTGGACAGACTGCGGTTACCTGCTCTGTACCACAGTCCGTCACTTTGCCTCTGCTCCCATCCCTCGATGCAGCCTCCTCCGATGACGGAGGCTTTCTGCCTGAAGCTGGAGCAATCTCTTTGGCTAGATATCGGTCTCTGCCAATGAAATCGCTCCAGCTTACAGACAGAAAGCCTCCGTCATTGGAGGAGGCTGCATCGAGGGAGGGGAGCAGAGGCAAAGTGACGGACTGTGGTTGTCAACGATTCTCATAATCGATTAGTTGCAGCCTCAGACTGTTTTAACACCCACAACGAATTAACATACTCTGAAACTACAGTAACATGGCGCCGCAGCTCCTGTCTTGGGGAAGGGAAGTTGTCACCTTTCTAGCTGTGGTCAGCTCAGCCAATCAACACGTCCATCTCTTAGGCACTTCCGGGGATTCATACGCAGCGTGCGGTTCACTGAGGGAATTATGGTTCTGTGTCAGAAATATGTCTGTTAGTGAAGTTTCCATGGTAACGAGAGGGTGTGATTTTA
This sequence comes from Rhinophrynus dorsalis, assembly GCA_037306005.1. Classification (NCBI taxonomy): domain Eukaryota; kingdom Metazoa; phylum Chordata; class Amphibia; order Anura; family Rhinophrynidae; genus Rhinophrynus; species Rhinophrynus dorsalis. The sequence goes on from CM074721.1 coordinate 256,562,982, forward strand.
TTTTACCCCTCTTCAGTACAGCAGCCTGTGTATCTGCCCATCAGGGTTCTTATTCACTGGATGGTCCTGTCTGAACCATCTTCTGCCCTAATCCTTCCCTTAATATCCATCCCTGGGGGGTGTGGACAGGAGCGCACCCTGAGAGCTTTAACTTATTAACCCTTTGCATTCCAAACAAAGTATCTCCTTGGGGTTATGTCAGTGTTCGCCTTAATCCAGAGGTGACTAGTTCTTCAAGAACCTCTAACATTATGCAGATCTGAGATATTACTACTTATACGCCCATAAGCCCAGCAGGACTTCTCCCTCTGCCTTTCTGTACATATTAGATATCATTATTTATACCTCCATAAGCCCAGCAGGATTTCTCCCTCTGCCTTTCTGTACATATTAGATATCACTACTTATACACCCATAAGCCCAGACTTCTCCCTCTGCCTTTCTGGTACATATTAGATATCACTAATTATACACTCACAAGACAAGACTTCCACTGCCTTTCTGGTACATATTAGATATCACGATTTATACATCCATAAGCCCAGCAGGACTTCTCCCTCTGCCTTTCTGGTACATATTAGATATCACTACTTATACACCCATAAGCCCAGACTTCTCCCTCTTCCTTTCTGGTACATATTAGATATCACTACTTATACACCCATAAGACCAGACTTCTCCCTCTGCCTTTCTGGTACATATTAAATATCACTATTTATACACTTATAAGCTCAGACTTCTCCCTCTTCCTTTCTTACATATTAGATATCACTATTTATATACCCATAAGCCCAGCAGGACTTCTCCCTCTGCCTTTCTGGTACATATTAGATATCACTACTTATACACCCATAAGCCCAGACTTCTCCCTCTGCCTTTCTGGTACATATTAGATATCACTACTTATACACTCATAAGCGCAGACTTCTCCCTCTGCCTTTCTGGTACATATTAAATATCACTATTTATACACTTATAAGCCCAGACTTCTCCCTCTTCCTTTCTTACATATTAGATATCACTATTTATACACTCATAAGCCCAGACTTCTCCCTCTTCCTTTCTTACATATTAGATATCCCTACTTATACACCTATAAGCCCAGCATGACTTCTCCCTCTGCCTTTCTGTACAAGTTAGATATCACTATTTATACACTCATTACTCTTTTATTATATTGGTAAAAACATACCAAAAGAGAGGATGCAATAAAAACAGTACTCAGAGGAATGCTGCTGTATACTATATAACATCATCTTCTCTGCACAGTAAATAATATACTGTATACTGTATAACATCATCTTCTCTGCACAGTAAATAATATACTGTATAACATCATCTTCTCTGCACAGTAAATAATATACTGTATACTATATAATATCATCTTCTCTGCACAGTAAATAATATACTGTATACTATATAACATCATCTTCTCTGCACAGTAAATAATATACTGTATACTGTATAACATCTTCTCTGCACAGTAAATAATATACTGTATACTATATAACATCATCTTCTCTGCACAGTAAATAATATACTGTATACTATATAACATCATCTTCCCTGCACAGTAAATAATATACTGTATACTATATAACATCATCTTCTCTGCACAGTAAATAATATACTGTATACTGTATAACATCATCTTCTCTGCACAGTAAGTAATTTGTACAATCAAACCTGTCTTGGCAGGTGAATAACACTGAAATGAAACCCACAAGAGGTTGCCAAACCATAATAACAATACGCGTAAAGAAGAGGAGATAAGATGACCAAGTATACATTGTATCCAAATCTACATATCCCTCAGTACCCCAGTTTGCCTACTAGGGCTGCAACAACTAATCGACATTATCGATAAAAATCGATTATGAGAATCATTGTCAACGATTTTACCGTTACTGACAAGTATAATACAATGCTCTGTTGTCTTTAATAAAATACATTTCAAATTGGTTTGAGAGATATAACATTTTAAATTTCCCCCCTCCCTCCCCTTGCACTGATGTCAGTTTTAAAGCTGACATAAGGAGATTTGAGTGGGTTGACCCAACAGCAGCTCTTCAGCAGAGCCGAAATACCACACTCTAAAAAGAAATACTTAATTGCAACAGGCTATAAAGTAAGCCTGGTTTGCAAGAACACTTTGTAGACCGTTCCAATTAAGTATTTCTTTTTAGATTGCAGTATTTCGGCTCTGCTGAAGAGCCATTTGCCAGTCCCGGGACTGGAGGGGGGAACTTTAAAATGTTATATCTCTCAAAAAACAAAGGTTTGAGAGATCAGAATGGCATCTATTGATTTTTTTTTGAACATCTACAATATAATGTTATATTAATATAATACATTACTAATCCTTTAAAGATTGACATAAATGTGTTTCCATTTTAGATAAATCAGCTTTTCTAAAATCTAAAACCTTTGTTTTAGTGTGGTGCAATGCAACCTCTATCTTTAAATTAAACCACACAGATTGATGATCAGTGGAGCCCAAACACTCTCCTACAGCTCCATCTGATACCAAGGGGGAGATTCAGTAAGAGGTGATAAAGAGGTGATTAAGTGGAGATGACTTCTTCAGTTTATCATTTCTCCAATTCCTATATTGTTCTATGGAGCCTATGCACTAAGATTTCTTCAACTTTGCAGATCTTGGTGAATAGGCTCTATAGAATAAAACAGGAACTGGAGAATTCGAGTCTTAAAGTGCCTTTTCTGCTGAGTATTTCTCATCCACTGGCAGCACATAATTCCCATCCCGCCAGCAGTTGGATCCTTTGCTCTTGAGATGGCAGGCACTCTAGGGGCAGTGTTGGCTCAAGATAAGAAGCCTGTACCTCCTTAAAGAGGAACTACCACCCCTGTTCAAATTTGGCACAAATAAATATGCATCTGGCGACTGGCTGCTCAATAGAATTAACCCCTTAACCCTTTGAGTGCCAGAGTGATACAGAATGCATTGCTTTGTAATGCATTCCGTACCACTCTGGCACTCAAAGGGTTAAGGACCAGCGCGATCCCGTGCGTCCGGCACTTGCGGACCACGGGGCATTTTTTTTTAATAGCGCTTACGGTTCAGGACTTCCGGAGCGGCGTGCAGCCGCAACGGGAGCCCTGAACTGCATGCCGTGCCAGGACCGTCATTGGTCCTTAAGTGCTGGACCGCCGTGACAGTCCTGACACGGCAATGGTCCTTAAGGGGTTAAACACTGTTCCCGGACTGACACGCAGGAAACAGCGCAGACATCTTTCTATAGTGATGTCTGCGGTCCTGCGCTGTCAGTCCCTTTTGGAGCCAAACGGCTCCTAGTAACGCCTCCTATAGCAGGCTGGGACTGACAGTGCAGGCACGCAGACATCATTATGGAAAGATGTCTGCGTTGTTTCCTGTGTGTCAGTCTGGGAACAGTGTTTAATTCTCAATAACCAGGTAATGATTTTGGTGACTAGCGCTATTGAGCAGCTAGCCTCTAGATGGGTATTTATTTGGGCCAAATTTGAACAGGGGTGGTAGTTCCGCTTTAAACACTAGTACAGCCCGAATTGCAAACCATCCACCAAACTGGGGGTGAATACAGACACCATAATCCTCTTTTCTCCTCAGGGATCTTGCACTACATGCTTACGCTGATAGTAACAGGAAGCTGCTGTCTGCATCACAACCTCGGGCCTTCGGTTTGGATAAAGTTCATAATTATAGATAATATCTAATTCTTTATTATAAACACTTAAAACAATATAATACCACTCTGTACTCTGCTTCTTCAATGCTAGTAATAACAAAACAAAAGATAAAAAAGCCTTTTATCTATGATATTGTTACCACTAGCTTTGAAGAAGCAGCTTACAGCTGTGAAACGCGTTGCAGAATACAAAGTGGTATTTTAAGGGTTTATAATAAAGAATTTCGGAGTGAAATTATAGCTTTCTGTGCTTGGAGAGTTTTTTCCCGTGCATCAAAGAAGGAGAGAGACTGAACCCATGTAACACCGAATAGAGATGGCAGGAAATTCTCTGTATGCCTATTCAGCTGTGTGTAGGTAAGTCTACTAAACAGTCACTTATAAATGCGAGTGTTATAATTATTTTTTTTGTACATTTACATTTTGAGCGAAATGGCACTATTGGTGCCCCACTTTTTGTCCTTTTTCTATTCATGTTGTAGGGTTTATCTCCCTTAGTAAAACAAGGATACTCCCACTGCTGTAAGGTGTTTTATTCAAAAGTTATTACAGCTCAAAGTAGATTTTTTGAACTTGCAGTATCCCAGTGACCTGAAATTGTACAGTGGAGCTGTTGTTACACCATCCTGTGGCGATTTATGATCAACTGACCAGAGCTGTCCATAGGATGTATAGTGCCGCTGTACAATTTCACGCCAATGAGATACTGGACCTAAAAAAATTCAAGTTTTAGAATAAAACCTTTCAGCAGCGAGAGTGCCCTTTTTTTACTCAGGGGGATAAACCCTACAAAATTGTTTTGAAAATTTTAAGTATTACTATCCCTTTAAATGTCCCAGGCTTGCCTTGATATTCAACCCAAGGCCTTAGTAGTCAAGTTATGCTATGTACTAGAGGTATTATTACCTAATAAGCAAAATAAATGTCCAGTCTGGAGGATAAGAATAAGTGATGCACTCACAAACGTTTCCTGTACATTCTGCTTTGGGAAACAGAATACCATTTTGTCTGTCTCAGTAAAAACAGCATTAATGTGAAATATTAATTAGGCTTTTAGCAAGTCCACATTTCTTAAAAGTTATTTCCAGAAAATACAGTATCTACTGAACAACATGTCAGATGAAAACTTTTTTAAACAAAGGCTTTCTTTGTAACAATTATGTAAGATAACATGCAGAGAATTCCTTCAAACTAGGAGTTGTCTTTATATATAATATATATATTAATATAGTCATCCATATATTATTAACCCTTTAGAAACAGGAGAGAAACGAGGTATAATGGATATTGCTCTACCAATATCCATTATAAAACAAAATCAGCATTCACATTCGAAGTCCAAAATTATGGAATATATATATATATATATATATATATATCCTATCTAATAATTCACTAGAAAGTTTGTAACAACGCAGTCATGCCCAGTAGAGACTGCCCGTGACGAGGCTCCAAAGGAGCATCCTGCTATGACTGCACCGTGACCGGCTGGCACTGTATCAGTCACGGCGTGAGCAGTCTCTACTATACATGACTGCCCCGCGACCAGCTGGCAGTGGCACTGTGTCCCGTGTAAGGTTCTCTTCTACTAGTATATATATATATATATATATATATATATATATATATATATATATATATATAATAATTTGTGTGGATGTTTGTCAGAAGCCGTAATGCGCAGTAGAGACTGTGTGTGCTGCAGTCATGCGCAGTACAGAATGCCCAAACGCGCCACAACTGATACAGAGCATTGCACTCTGAATTCGGACCTGAGTCCTCTCTACGCACCTTCCTGGGACCGAATCAGCCACTGCGCATTCGGGCACTCTGTACTGCGCGTGATTGCGGCGTGGCCAGTGAGCAGAGAGGCTTCGGGCACCAGTTGAGGCTGCTGGGTGGTACTGTGGCCCATGTACACTAGTGGCCAAAAGTTTTGGGACACCTCAATTTTTGCTACTTTTACATGACAAAAACATTAGAAAAACATCTCAACATTGGGTATTTCTAAAATCAAGGCAAATTTAATAATCTATGTAGCGGGGGGGTTAGCGTTTGTAGATGTGTAAAAGATTTTTAGTGCCAATGTTAAAAAAAAAGTGCATTTGATACATTTGTTTCATCATATTTTATAAATTGTTTTACAGGAAATTTTATGAAAATAATGGTATCTTTAGAAAGCCCATTTTATGTCAAGAAAAACAGTACATAATATATGTGGGTACATTAAATGAGTAAGAGGAAAATTACAGCTAAACACAAACACAGTAGAAGTGTTAAAACAGCCATTGTCTTTAGCTGTAATTTTCCTCGTGCTCATTTAATGTACCCACATCCTATATAATAATTAGCTAGAATGTTTGTCAAAAGCCATCATGCTCAGTGGAGACTGCCTGAACGCACAGAATGCTGGGAGTTCTGTGCTGGGAGCATTCTGTGCTTTCGGGCAGTCTCTACTGAGCATGACTGCGTCGGCGGCAGTACGCAGAGCAGGACTGGCCTCTTAACCCTTTGAGTGCCAGAGGAGTATGCAATGCATTGCAAAGCAATGAATTTGCATATCCCTCTAGCACTCAAAGGGTTAACATCACCCGGACCTTGGCCCGTGTACACGGGCTTTTACACTGTTTTTCTTGCCATAAGATGGGCTTTCTAAAGATACCATTATTTTCATCAAATTTCCTATAAAACAATTTATAAAATATGATGAAACAAATGCACTTTTTTTTTTTACGTTGGCACTAAAAATCTTTTTACACATCTACAAACGCTAAAAAATCCCTGTGAAATAGATTATAATATTTGTCTTGATTTCAGAAATACCCAATGTTGAGATGTTTTTCTAATGTTTTTGTCAAGTTATATGGCAACAACTAAAAGTAGCAAAAATTGAGGTGTCCCAAAACTTTTGGCTGCTAGTGTACACAGGCTTTTAAACTAGTATATATATATATATATATCTCAACACACACAAATAATCACCCATAATCCATCTCCCCAATCCAACAGGATACAATTAATAAATGTTTCAATTAATAAATGTACCTTTTTTCCATAATTTTGGACTGGGAAAGGAGAGATATTTGAAATTGTATTTTATTTTACATTCTATTCAGCTTTCTGACTAAGGCAAAGTTGGGTCATATACACAGAATAAGAACAAAAACTGGTTTACTTTTTCAACCTGTTCCAAGAAAACCAGTATATGAAGTATGTAATATATATAAATATATATATATATATATATATGTAATCTATGTAAGGTTTATATGAAGACAGATCTGATTCACACATCTCCTGTAGTGTTTATCTGTGACAAGGATAGTGAATACAAAGGAGATTCTACTTGCTTTTAACCCGAAGAGTCCCAGAGAGGTATCCAACGCACTGCAAAATTCTATTTAACAAACAAAAGGATGCAACAAGTGTATCCAAACTTCTAATGACGTAAATAATATCAATATCAGCAGTATTACAACTAACACATAGGGTTGCGAACATATCTAAATAACCATTTGAGTGCCAGAGGGGTGCACAATGCATTGCACATCACTCTGGCAGCCATAGGGTTAAAAGAATACTAACAAGGTCTAATAATAAACACCACTTACTTTAATCTGGCACAAAATCCTAATAGCCACTATGAATACATTTTGAGTGGACTGGTCCTCCTAAATGAATTTTTAATTAGTACTGGATATCTTTTCCTTGGAGGCAGCCATGATACTTTGTTGCAGAACTCCAAGACTAAAAACGTCTCCCACTGAGGGTTTCCATCTTCAGTGGGTGGAGTTTGGGATTCAAGCATCACAAAGTACAATCACATCTATCTCCACAGACATGATATCCTGTAATAACTGATTATTCATTTTAGTGAACTAATTCATACAGAATGTATTCAAAATGCCCATTAAGATTTTCTACAAAGATTAAGCTAAGTGGGAATTTATTAGTAGTAGGTAGTATTCCTGTAATGTGACTGTAAAAAAGTACATAAGTAGGTGTTTACTTGGTAGTTGTCTCTTTAAAATGTCCTGCCAGTTACTCACAGGTTTAGTCCCTCATAAAAGTTTGCAGTTCCCCTCCAAAGGACAGCAGCATCAGACTGTCCAGGCAGGTATGGCAATCCCTGGCCACAGCCACCCAGTAAGACTGAGGAAGGCTAAATGGGCCTCTGTGGACTGCATGAAGTAGCAAATTCCAATTTGTTTGCCTGGTGTAGGACAGATCTAACCAGGGTGGGTTTGATTTAAATCAAGTCAATTTAAATCACGATTTAAATCACTAGTCAGTAAGACTCAATTTAAATCATGATTTTTAAATGCAGTCTACAGTCATTCTTGCTGGTAGTTAAACCCATCAATATCTGCAACCAGGTGAAGAAGTCATATTTAGAATATAACCTGTCAGCTTAGTTCATCATCAGTAGCAAAACTGATTTTAGTTTAATAGATTAAATACTCATATTTGGAACATATAATAAAATATAATTGCATGACTATACAGCCTCAGGTACATAACTAAGCTCTATTTCATGCTGAATAACCTTTAAACTATAATGTATCTTAAATAGAAAACTATCTTTAGATAGATTTTTCCTCCAAAAGCATTTCATTAAAATAAATTTGATTTAAATAAAAAAAAAATCAGATTAAAAAAAAAAAATCCTCGATTTTTATCCACCCTGGATCTAACATGGGGTTCTCTAAAAGAAATTGAGCAACTGTTGAGAGGAATTCTGGGCACTCGCAAGGATTTACCTTCTCCCCTAGGTGTGAGAAGGGGCAGGAGAAATTCAAGGATGGAAGTTCAAACACATTGCCTTTGTGAATGAAAAAGCCGGTACATGTGACTGCTGTAGTAGTGATCACATGTACCAGCAGAAAAGAGAAGGACTGACACTGAGCTCTCTGGTATTGGAGCACTCAGTTTCAGCCTGTGCAGTATGACAGCAGCAAGCACTTAGGCGTGCTGCTATCATTTAACCCTTGACGGTCCTGGCACGTCATGGGTCGTTAACAGGTTAATAAACCCCATTCTGCATTTACACATACTGTTAGCCCACGAGGCCCACACTGAAAGCGGGTCAACGGAGTAAGGTTCTGGAGCTATACTGGCTTTGTACATAGAAATGGCAACCAACAGGTTAATGTTTAGCCCTTTAGGGACCAGAGGGTTTTGTGAAGAAATGCATTGTATACCGCTCTAGTCCTTAAAGGGTTAAGGACATAATCAGAGTTAAATATGTTACACATATAATATAGGTACACCTAAGGCATATTCAGTCTACAGTCATATATGGTTTTCATAGCCAAGTACTTCAGTTGCTGATCCATGACTTGTACACAAGGTCGATGACATGCAATCAGAGGGAAGGGGGGATAATTATAAGGACAGCTGCCTGCTTTGTTTTTCTGGTAGGAAATGTGACAATAACATGTTAGATGTAGGGCCTTATTTTCTAAAGGAGTATCGGAGGAATTCTAAGGTGAGATAAAAATTACACAAAGACCAATAGATTTAAACTAGGTGTTTAACCCTTTGAGTTTCAGGGAGACATAGAACACATGGGGAGTTCTGCACTAAGACATGATAAAGAGGCGATAAAGCAGAGTTGACTTCTCCAGTAATGTCACTCCTCCAGTTCCTATTCTATGGCTCCACAGAAAAATATAGGAATTGGAGAAGTGATATCATTGGAAAATGAATCTCCATTTTATAATCTCATTATCACACCTTAGTGCATAACCCCTATTGTGTTGCAATGTGCTACATACTTCTCTGGCACTCAAAGGGTTAAATGTAAGGCCCTGAGATAGAGAGAGTGTGTTGCTGTTGGTTAGACATCACTAGTATGAAATATTAATATCATCAATGTTATGTTACAATGTGGAGATTAGTGACAATAAGGAAAACCTCACTGCATGCTGAGTACTTTAGACTAAGAGCCATATGTTCAAAGAGGTAGCGAAATAGCTTTTGTCGTTTGTAACGACTTTTCAAAGTACAGTGTCGTTGGGATCATTTATATTTTCAGAGAGTGTTGGTTGTGATCAGAAATATGTTGTTTGTCCTGACAAAAATGTCTTAACTAAAGACAAAAATTCTCATTCCTTCCATTTTTTTCTTAACGTACAAATTTTGTCTTTTGTAAGACTTTTTTGTTTTTAGTTATGACAAATTTTCCTTTCCTCTATATGACACTGGAGAATAGTTTAGCCACGCCCTTGCCACGCCCCTTTCCCCATCAGTTCTGGAGTTGTGTCATACACAACGGACATTACTAGTTTTTTGTCGTATACTCTATAGAAAATATGTCGTTCATACATACGACTTATTTTTGTCTTTCATACAACTTTTTTTTGTCGATATCCCTTTGAACATACGTCCCTAAGGGTGTCAAACTGAACTCCCTAAGAAATCAAGGCAATGCACATTTTTGGGATATCACTGATTTTGCACAGATGTTGCAGTGAATAACGACTGAGTTAACGGTTGACACCTGTGCAAAATCAAAAATATTGCAAAAACTTACACTGTCCTGGCCATTTTTTAATTCAGTTTGACAGTTAAACCCGTATTCAACATGCTATAGAGATGAGAGAGTGCAAGGCTAGCATAAGTGGGTGAGAAGAATATTTCTGTGTTTATTACTATCAAATAAATATTGTTTGCATTAGATCTGCTGTTTCCTGTATGTGGTGATCTCTATATGTGGAACCTTCATGTTCCAAGCTTCTGGATTACCAAGCAGGGCTGAGGTAGGAATATTCAAATTATGCAATATGAATCATAATGTAATTCAGGCATAATTGAGGTGGGCAAGACTGGGAGAAGAGAAGGCGTTTGAACAGAAAACAGTGGCAGAATGGGGCAAGTTTAACGGGGAACTCACTAAGCCAGATCATCAACCTCTGTTCCAGGAGACACGGTAATTAACTCTGAAAACCATCACCTCTGAGGCAGATAAGGGGAGCTTCCAGATATGGTGATCTTTTTTTTGAAGTCTGTCTCCAAGTCACAGTTCCTCACAACTATAAATCTGAATGGCTTGTAGGAGGCAGTAGTAACTGTAGCAGATTGTAAATTAGACCAAATACAAAGTAAAAAACATTTTATAGATATAAGTGACTGCTGCTTGAAGTACACCTACTAGTTAAGTCCTTCTGTAAACTAATGATCACCTTATTCCTTGAGTATATTTTCTCTTTAAAAGGAACACAAAAAGACAGTTCTGGAGCTCATTTACAACTGCATGCTTTTAAAGACCTTAACCTGTTTTACATTTGTGCTGATTACAATGTTGCATTTTTTCACAATATTATGGCATTGTGCCAAGCTAGAAGAAGATGCAGCACGCGACACAACTGACACAAGGATGCCGGGCACTATATTGCTGACCTCCATCAAGACAGACAACAGCAGAAAGAACAGTGAAAATGAAAAAGAACCAAAAGCATGGATGGTGCAGTATCCAGGAGCACTTGTCATGCCCACTGCCCTTCCAATGAATGCAGTACTCCAACCAGTCTCTTCAAAGGTGAGAGTCCAGCATGGGATCCACCTTGTATACCTCATGATCATCAATAAGCTAGAAGAGCCATTAGTGTGAACAAAAAAAGTATATGGTATGATAGGCTTCAGAAGAGAGGCATGAATCACTGGGTACGCTCTGTAAGAGGATAGCAGAGTGAGCAAAAAAAAGCCACCTGATTTATCTATCAAGCAATAGGAAATGGATCGATGTATCTGGAACCTAGCTGGACCTTGTCTCCAGTGTTTAAGGAGGAACAGGAAGACTTTTGTTATTGGTATTGTAGGCTTCCTGAGCTTTAGAGAAGCATTCATTTTTTTGGACAGTGCAACAAGCTCTTCAAGGGACTCAGACACCTGAACTCAGGCCATTTCATCCTTGACATCCTTCAGACAGGCCAAAATAAAATGTATCCTACGGTGCTGGATCATTCCATTTGGTGTAACTGGCTCACTACTGGAACTCTGTAAATTACTCTTCCATGGGTTGTCTTCTCTGGCAGAAGGAATGAATGGCAAACACAGCAGATTATATTTTTGAGCCCTAAGATCAGACATTTGCAGATATTGAAGAGATTAGAGTAGAATGCCTCTTTTGCATACCCTTCATCACAGCTATGACATTTTGTGTTATAGCTGTGGTCAGTGCCATATCTGTAGCATCCATTAATGAATTAGTTCTCAAGGCTGGAAGTCAATGGAAGTTAACTCTGATTCATGCAAGGGAAACCATTTGCGGCCTCTGGTTGAACCCCAGAAGTTGTGTATCCACCAGTGGGTAGAGAAGCAAGTACAAAGCAGAGTACAGAAGGGCTATGGTAAAAGCTTAGTCGGACTGCCTGGGCAGATGGCTCTTGTTTAGAACTGGTTATACAAGCAGCAGGTTGGGCAGACAGCAATCAGGAGGAGTCCAAAGTATAAGCCAAGTCAAGATTATATAGTCAAGAACTTTAGAATAACAACAGGAAACAAAGAAAGAGCGAACACAACTAAACAGTGTGATTGGGGCTTTTTATATGAGAATTTTTACGTCAAAAGGAGAACCATTTGCACACTTTCGGTGTGACCTTCTGTTGTTTCTCAGTTCAGCTTCTCCCTGATGACTGTGCACTTTTAAGACAACACTCATGAAGGTCAAGAAAGACATAAGGATACTGGACGCCATAATGAATTATTGCTTTATTATTATTACTACTACTACTACTATAATTAACTTTTAATCAAATAAAATTTGCATTCAGTTATTAGTTTCAGTATGTCTCACGAAGAATCACCTTCGATCATCAGCTACACCCAAGTTTTGTTCATGTTAAAACACACATTTTTCCTAATTCATCTCCAGCCACTTCTTGAAATTACCCAAGAATAATGTCCTCCTCAAATCTACCATCAAACAAGACTGTCAACTAGGCACCCTGTTAAGTCTAGGAGAAGTGTACCCTAGGATCCAATCACTCTTAATTTGTTTATGAGAAACACTTACTAGGTGTGCTTTAAATACCAGTCGGTTAAATCTACATGCTGTTTTTTGCCATTTGTCCTCTGGTAAGCCACTGAAAATTGCTTCAGCTTTCAATTTTGTAAAAACATTTAGGTCTATCTACCAAAGCCTGTTATTTTGTTGTGCAAGGATGTGACCTAGATAAACACATCAACGTATTTCACTATACATAAGAAATTGCAGATATATTGGGGAAAATAAATAGATAGGTATACATAACTGCTCTATGAAGGAAACCAAGCTAAGTAAGTTAATCTGTTACCAACCTAGCTGCTAAACTTTATGACCCACAGTGCTAAGCAGGTTTTCATACTTTTTTCAGTTTACAGTCAAATTAAATTGTTGGTGCATTTCTGTGAACAACCCATACATGTCCTACACTGTTTTTTCAGCATATCCTGCACTTTAAAACATTACCACTGGTGTGTTGGTATCCCCCAACTGATCAAAAAAATGTTACCAGAAAGCAACGTTTTTTATTAAAGGGATAGTAATACTTCGTTTTAACTTTATTTTATTGGCATTAAAAAAACATGAAGAACGATATAAGTCTTATCTCTCAAACCTTTATGGTTTATGAGATATTCACAAGCAAAGTTTCCCCCTTCCGCCTCTTTTACCTAGTGTAAGCAATCTCTTCTCAGATGTGGAATGCAGTCTATAGACCAGAGAGATAACAGCAGGGGACACTCTTATTCCTATGAAAACAATGAAAACCCTGCCCCCTTGACAAGCTTTTCAGGTTTTTCCCTTATCTTAATTGAAGATTGTCCCTCTCTGCAGTCTACCTGGGCACCTCCCTTCTGCTGTGGCTGAACAGTGTGATATCAGTAAAAGGGGCGGGAGGGGGACACTTTGTCATTGAATTACTCTGGAACTACAACTCTGACAGAATTTAAATAACACTCTACAAAGTCTAAATACTATGATGATTAATTAGAGCTGCTTTTATTATGAAACATTCCTATCCCTTTAAAGTAGAACTACCACTGCTAAAAAAACTTGATCTCCAATAATTCTCCATCTGGTGACTAGCTGCTCAGTAGCTCCAGTCGCCAGAATTATTACCTTGTTAACCCTTTGAGTGCCAGGGAGGTACGCAATGCATTGCTTTGAAATGCATTGCGTACCTCTCTAGCAATCAAAGGGTTACATAGAATTATGTCCCTTTTTGAGCTGAACGGCTCCTAGCAATGCCTCCTAGAGCTGGCTGGGACTGACAGCGCAGGCGAGCAGACGTCACTATGGAAAGATGTCTGCGCTCCGTCCTGCCTGTCAGCCCGGGAAGAATGGAGAATTCTATTTAACAAGGTAATAATTCTGGCGACCAGCGCTACTGAGCAACTAGTTGCCAGATGGGGAATTATTGGAGATCAAGTTTTTTAGCAGTGGTAGTTCTGCTTTAACTGTGAATGAATGACAAACAACTGTCCTGGAATGTATTTTTCATATGTTCCACTAGCAAAGCTTTGCATAATTCACCTTTCTACAAGCCCAAAATCAATAATTTTATGCATATGTCTTCCTATAATAATTAGCAATTGAAAAAAGTAACATTTTCTTCTTTATTTTGCGCCATAATGCATTTCAGGCACAAAAAGAGAAAAATAAATCATGTAACCCTACTTGCTAGACAATTTTTAGAAGGACATACAATTCCATTTTCAGGAAATGGTCATTTTCATTCCAATGGCTACTAACAAATCCGAGATTTGATAGGCCATCGACATACCCACATAGCCATATACTTTAATAAGGAGGGTGGAAATGGGAGATTTTCTCAGAATGCCTGTACACTCAGCATTTGGAATATTCCAACCCTGACTACCGATACATGCGAGTACATATTTATTATTATCTTTTGCTGTTATATTTAAACAATATTACACTATTGTGGCACCCTCCATCTCTTGTTTTTGTATATATGCATTACACAGTTACATAGTAATCTAGGTTGAAGAAAGACAAAAATATTGAGTTAAACCTTTGCCACAATATAACCAGAAATATGAGAATTGCATAAGCCTTCCTGACTCCTAAATGAGTATTACTCCTTTATCTAAACTTCCATACCTCCCTGCTTTGTTTGCTGGACTATTGTTTAGCACCTGCCTGTTTAGTTTGCTGAACTATTGCTTAGCACCTATGTGCTTTGTTACCTGAACTTCCTGTTGTACCTACTAACATACAGTATAACCCTGTATGTTCCCTTCTGCTAGAAATGCATCTACTATAATCTTCTTTTAAATGTATACATTGTATCAGCCATTACCACATGCTTAGGAAAGGAAGTCCACAATCCCTTTAACAGACCTTATTGTAAAAAAAAAAAAAAAAAATTTCCTCTGCAAAAGTTGAAACCTTGTTTCCTCTAATCTTAAGGGCTGTCCCCTAGCTATTTGATCAGGCCTTTAAATGAAAATCTCATCAGGGATAATCTTGTTTTGACCTTACATATATCTATAAAATGTAATAAGATCTCCTCTTAGTCATATTTTCACTAGAGTAAATAAATCAAGTTTGTCTAGACGTTCATCATTCTTCAAGTCTTCAATTCCCTTAATTAATTTTTGCTGTACTGTCTCCAATTCTAGAATATCCCCTTTCAGAACTGGTGCCCAAAACTGCACTGCATATTCATCATATAAATGTAATTTTGCAGTTGATCAACCATCGTACTTATTGTTTTCTAAATTACACTCGTCTAAAAGAGCATCCTTCCCTCTTTCAGATATTTGTAAAACTGACCCCGTAAGGTGTGCGTATGTATGCATGCATGTATGTATGGTGTTTACAGCATGTTCTGTAAACACCATTAACACTTTGAATGCCAGAGGAGAATGTAATACTTTGGAGGCAAGGCACTGTGCATTAATGCAGTGTTCACCACCTGGCACCCAAATGATTAAAGAGTACCCTTGAATGAAAAACTCCCACCTTTCATAAAAGGCCCCTATATATATTTCAGAGCAAGAAAAGGTGAGATGCTCTTTAAGAGCCCCCATCCCCATACACACTCAATGTTCACACAGTACACACTATTTCATTGTGTTTATGTCCAGGTACCTGAGATCACACAACATGCTTTTCTTTTTCTTTGTTTTTTTTGTAAGAAGGCCCAGATCAGAGATCTTTCAGAGCTCCAGCCCCCTTGCTTCAACTTTTTAATTTATATGCATTTAGAATATCGGGTGAAAGTGAGATCACTCAGAAGGTATAACACTCAGGTTTACCCTTGTGTGGTACTAGTGGTGGTACAAGCAAGGCAGATGAGATATAGGGCCTTATAGAGTCAGCCTTCCCCACTCTACTACTCCATAAAAAATTACAACTGATGGTGCAGTGGGTTCCAGGGGCATAAATTACATCATAGTCCATGTGCATGGTGGTATCATTTATGTAAAAGGATATCCCCAGAGGTGAGGGAGTACTGAAGACGTAAAACTACTTACCAGGTAATCCTCAGACTCTGGTAGTAACCCTTATGCTGCTTGTACACACAGGATGTGGCCATCCATGTCCTTAGCAATTTTAGGGTAGCTGCTGAAGACAGGGATAGCAAAGTGGTAAAACAAATTTTACACTTAGCCACAGGGAATAGTTCATCTTTATAAAGTCTTCCACTTTGTGCTAGATCTTTTTGATTATAAGGAACTGGCCTTTAGGGGTGTTTTGAAGCCACATGTGTTGATATTAATCTGAGGTCTATGTCAACATGATTTCTGGTCAATAAACTTGAAGGAGGTTGTGGTTAAGATCCCATCCCTGAGTAAACAGGTCCTTACTGAGCTGGCATTTAAATGATAGATCTTTATATATAATAAAAAAGAACTGGTGCAAGAACACCACATCTCCTCTCCCAATTCTGAATAAATTGACTTTGTATCGTATGTGTATAAGCAAATGGGTTGGGCAGCAGCCCAGACCCTTAAGGTCCCAGTTTCCCAGCTACTCAAGATTAAATTTGCTAAAGGCAAAACACTTTCACATGGCCACCTCTAATCTGCTCTTTAGGTTATCACTAACAGGAATCTATGGATCCTGCTACATATTCAATAGCTCCGACTTGGGGATATACAAATCCACACTAGCCATTAGCCATAGAGTTTTATTATCTACTAGTTGAACAGCCCGTTACACGGGCCACAGTGCCTCTGGCAGCCGGTCGTGGGGCAGTAACGCGCAGTAGAGACTGCCCGCGCCACGGCTGATACAGAGCTGGATGCTCCTTCGGAGAGCCCAGCTCTGTATCAGCCACGGCGCGGGCAGTCTCTACTGCTCATGAGTGCAGCACACGCAGCAGTGTCAACTGCGCATGTCAGGCGTTACACACGATTTAGCGAATTATTATATAGGATAGTCTTGTCAGGCTAGATTTTTACACACAGTGGTGGTTTATATATGTTTCTCAACCTTCTTAGTGAGAGGTACCCCCACTATCAATTCAACCGTGTTGATTTAATATGTTCAAATTAGTAAAACATCACCGTATGACTGTTTAAAAGGGATAGCAATACTTAAAATGTAAAAAAAATATGTTGTAAGGTTTATCCCCCTGAGTAAATCATGGGTACTCCCACCGTTGAAAGAGGTTTTATTGAAAAGTTATTACAACTCAAACTTGATTTTTTTACGTGCAATATCACAGTGGCCTGAAATTGTACAGTGCCGCTGTTGCTACACCATGCTATGGACAGATCTGGTCAGTTGACCATAAATGTCCACAGTATGGTGTAGCAACAGCGCCACTGAACAATTTTAGATCTTTATTTTGCGCTGCACTTTATGTTAATTCTCCACACAGTACGCTATTAAGTTCTGTTCAAGGCAACAATTACCATTCGTTGTGCTATTAGAAATACCCCTAGTGTGGACAATGTGTACACTGTGTGGTTACATTGACCCTGCACAGAAACAAATAAGCTCCACATGTTGCCATCAACATGTAAAGGTTAATTTTTCAAAAAGAATTTATACAGACAAGTGGGTAACCCAATCTATAAGCAGTTTTCAATTATTTTTATAATTAAGTAAACTTATCTTAAGCACAGATGATTTTGCAGGCAACAAGAGTCCGGAACCTGAACTGCAAAATTACAAAGTACTGGAGTTCAGACCAACTGAAGAGCCACACTAAAAGCTGCAGGGTCAGCATTTTTACCCCCATCAATTGTTATGTTGGTCCAGGCTGCAAAATTCAGCCTGCACAAGACTTAAGTCTATAGCCACAAAAAGGGACAAGCCAAGAGTAAACAAGTTGAAAATTACAGTTTAAAAGCCACACTTGCACCTTCTAATAATAACCCACCACTTGCCTTAAAGGGATAGTAATACTTCGTTTTATCTTTATTTTATTTAGTAGGCATTAAAAAAACATGAAGAACGATAGAAGTCTGATCTCTCAAACCTTATGGTTTGAGAGATATTCACAAGCAAAGTTTCCCCTCACTGACCAAAACGGTCACGTCTGCCATCTAGCTGTCAGATTTGGAATCCGGTCTACAGATCAACCAGTGGCTCTTCAGCAGAGCCGAGATCGCAAGATATAAAAATAACTATTGCATTGGAAGGGTCTAAAGAGTGTGCTTGCAAACCAGGAACACTTTGTAGACTATTCAAATGAAGTAGTTCTTCTTATATATCGCGATCTTGGCTCTGCTGTAGAGCCACGGCCGGTCCGCGGACCGGATTCCAAATCTGACAGCTAGATGGCAGACTTGACCGTTTTGGTCAGTGAGGGGAAACTTTGCTTGTGAATATCTCTCAAACCATAAAGGTTTGAGAGATAAGACTTATATTGTTCTTCATGTTTTTTTAATGCCTACAAAATAAAATAAAGATAAAACGAAATATTACTATCCCTTTAATCTTAGCAAAAAAAAAATTACAGCCACTATGAGTCAGTTCTTTTGGAGTGGTTCCCCAAAATGAATCTTTAATTCAGAAATGTCCAAGTTTGTTCCACAAAGGCCAACAACAGGACAGGATTTAAGGATTTCCCTGATTAAAGCAGAGCTATCATGTCAATATAAGCCATCCCCGAAACATTATTAGTATGCATGTAATAATAAAACTAGGCTAATAAAGTTTGTTGAGTGTCGGCATCATTATAAATTCTAACTTTGTATCAAAACTACATGAATAGGAGAGTGCGGCCAACTTGTCAAAGTGGGATCTATGCAACTCCCTCCTTGGCAAATCCTTTTGAGTGACGGAGACAGGAATGGACAGTGCAGGTGCACAGATCCCACTTCGACAAGATGGCCACACTCTCCTATTCATGTAGGATACGAAGTTAGGATTTAAAATGATGCTGACGCTTAACAAACGTTATTAGCCTAATTCATTATTACATGCACACTAACAATGGCTCGGGGGTGACTTGATAGTTGCGGAGGTGTGGTAAGCACAGGTGAGTTATTCAGGGGCTAGTTCATTTTGACTGGCCACCTATGCTCAAACAGGGAAATCCTTAAATCTTGGACAACTGGATGCTCTGAGGAAAAGACTTGGAAACATTTGCTTTAATTACTACTGAATGCAATATCCATGGAGGTGGATGTGAGTATTTGTTGCCTGACTTTGGAATCCAATCTCCTACCACTGAAGTATTCCATACTTCAGAGAATTTAGTGGAAGTTGTCCTGGAATGCAGCAACAAAGAATCATGTCCATCACCACAAATAATTGATTCATAGTTAGAATTGGAATTAGGCATGTGGGAATTATTAGGTGGGAGTTGTTATTATTAGTGTTCCTTTAAGTATGTTCGTGCTAGAGGAAGAGGTGTATAAATCAGTTGCTTAATCATTTGAATGGCTCACCTAAACATGAGCACGGATTTCCTTACAACCTCCCCCTCCCTTTTTTTGGATGGGGGAACAAAGATTGTTCACCATCTTATATAAACACACACATATACATCTGATTTAGAATGTCTACTGCATTGGTACCGTGCACCAAGGCCACTGTACCTTCATAGAGCATGCACTGACTTTGGCTTCTATATATATATAGAAGCCACTCAGCACTTGACACCCTCTTACCCCATTGTCTGTCTCCTTTTACTCATTTAGACTGTAAGCTCCTTGGGGCAGGGACCTCTCTCCCATTGTTTCTATGAATGTTGCACTTATTTCATCCCCTCTTATTTATTGTAACATATATCTATTGTAAGGCGCTGCATACACTGTGTGGCGCCATATAAAGATATACATACATATATATGTATGCGAGTGTGTGTATAGACAGATAGATAGATATATATATATAGATATATAAGCAAATAGACAAACTATTGATGCACATATTTTCATCATTATTAATCCTTTACTCTGCTACATCTTCCCTGCATATCATCACTATATTAAAGATGAGGTTTTAATCACATATTATGGCCATAGTATGCTAAGACTGCCACCACGCCAACGTACAATGAAAATAGCACCTGTAGCTGAGAGGGATGCTTAACCCCTTAAGGACCAGCAGTCCTGGGACATTTCCGTCTCATAAGGACCGCTTTGATCCTTGCCAACATGCCGGTACACGTGACCTGTTGTGTGTATCGGTGTGCCGCTTTGGGGCCTGTAAGAGATAGCTCCAGTCTTGGAGCGGTCAATTTTAGGCCCCATTTTTAGTTACAGCGCTCCAGGAGGAGCGCTGTAAGTAAAAAGTATGAGACGTACTATGACCATCATCGGTCCTTAAGTATTTAAAGACCATGACGGTCATAGTACGTCACATAGTCCTTAAGGGGTTAAACCAGTAGAAGCTGGTCAAAACTTCCAAAAGTACAATTCCAGTGCAGGTTTTGTAAGCACACCCAAGGAAAAAAACAACACACATTTAACCCTTTGAGTGCCAGAGTGGTACGCACGCAAAGCAATGCGCTTCGTACAACTCTGGCACTCAAAGGGTTAAAATTGCTGGAGTGCAACCAATTTTGACCAGCAATTTTAAATGTGTCTTTTTTTCTTTGGTTGTGCTTACCAAAACCTGGACTGGGATATAGATATTATATATGAGATTCTAAATCATCAAATTGTTTTACAGTGTTTATCAACTGTGATGATAAATATTTCAGGTTTCTAGCATACCTCTCAGTGTACCACTCTGCCAGCACTCAGTGAAGAGGACACAGACATGACAGTGTAAAATTTATATTCCCTTTCAAAGGGGTAAGTAAGGTAAAGACAAAGGGTTGAAAATGATCAACATTATCCAGTCTTTACAAAATGAATGCACTGATTTCACTGAGCAGTTACATATTTTACAAGTACACATCCTATTGTGATTATTTCAAGATTTGATTTACTTGTGTATTTATTTTGGAACTGAGATAAAACAATAGATGTATATAATTAACTTTGTGTGTGTGTGTGTGTGCCACACCTTCTGCATATGATTGCTCACTTTGCACCTATGAAAAGCTATTACATTTTGCTAGACAAGCAATTCACTGTAAAATGAATATATTTTACAATACACCACAAGAATTAGGGACAGCATGGGGGGTTGATCTTATAGAATCAGTAATGGTATGCTAAATTTACTGAGGCTGATGTATCACAAAGAAATGGACGGAATCAAAGACCCCATATGGAACAAAAAAAATCCAATATTCCTAAGCAATTTGTCAGAGACTGAGTAGTTAATGGGTTAAAATCCCCCTTTAATTTAATGGGAATTTTTATTTGTCCTCTAACATGCAGCTGGTTTGCCCCTGCATTGCTACAGTTCTTCTTGTGAACCAAGCTCAGTGTATGACATTGAAAATTGCAGGGCTCTATTACTCCAAAATGTGCTGAAACACCTTTCTGCTAACGCAAGCAGTGAAATAGTCAAAGTGTTGAAAAACAGCTGTTTGGAATCCAAGGAGTAAATCTTCATAGTAACAGCTGATTCTTCATAGAATTCCTATTTTCTCACCCAGTGGCAGGTTCTATTGCAGTCAGAGAGAATTCCAGATCATTAAATTGCTCTGAGAACACACTATATGCAATGTCCTACCACTACATCAATAAAGATAAAAAAAGGCATACAAGCTTTTCCTGTAGGGCATTGCAAATAGCCACAATTATGGAGCATATTCAGGGGGAGACATTCCACAAGGGACAGGGGATGCACAATGCATAATGTGACAGAGGCTGGAGAATTACTAGACCACAGTATACATTACACATCCGCTCACTGGGATATCCGCCATGATCATACAATGCCTGCTTCAGGATCTGCATTTTTTAACCAAATAATCCCATATCAGTGCATACAGAGGGATTCTAGAGCAAACAAATGGCACCATAAAGATTAACCCTTTGAATGCAAGAGGGGCGCGCAACACATTGCTTTGCAATTTTACCGTACCCCTCTTATTCCGAGGGTTAAAAAAAAATTCTCCAAATGTCTATTGATATAAATGGGACTTTTCACCCTTGCAATGCCATAAAGGTGTCCAATGCAATGGAGACCTCTCTAACACCCTATGCGTTAAAAAAGCATGCAAATGAATTGGGATGTTTATTTGTGCTCTATGATGCAGCTGGTCTGCTAAAGAATTGATCCAGTATTTCTTGTGTGGTCCTTAAAGGGTTAATAAGCACACATATCCACTAGGAATGCCAAGAGATATCCGTACCATATTTTATGCCATATTGTATTATTTTTCTAACAAAATAGATTATTAATAGTAGAAGTTGTGTTCTGATGGAATCACGTTAAATGAGAGACTGGTATACAGATAAGATCCTAACAGGGAATTAATCTTCTTAAACCTAAAGTCATCCAGCCCTGATTAAGTAGCAAGACTCCTTATTCTGCCTAGAGATGAGTAGGTGGGATCATAAAACAAAGAATGCTATTTTATATGACAGGTACACATCAATGTTTTATTCTGTAAATCACAGATTCATGTAACAGATTGGCAATAGATGTAGCTGTCCAATGTAGCAGCAAAACACACCTTTTTCCATTTAGGTGGAAATGGTAAGGAATTTCTTGGTTTGTAACAAAAAAACATTATTTATAAATACTACCAGAACTCCCTGCATTTGAGACATCCATTCAAATGTTTCACAGCCATCCTGCATTCAAAGGTTAAAAAAACAATCAATCCTTCCCTAGCATCAGGTTTACAGCAATGTGCCACACATATGAACAGATTACATTTTACAGTGATCTCCATCATTCCTTTTAACCCTATGTGCTAGTGGTCCTCAGGGAGCATTGCCAATCCGTGCCACTGCTCCATTACATAGAGTGAGAGAGAGACTGATGTAAAGTGGAACAGTACTGGGGCAAATGTACTTCTGCACAGGGAATGAATAAAAATGTCCATTCATTTAAATGGGGCTTTTAACCTCTTGAATGCTAGAGAGCTCTCCAGCACATCGGAAAGAAATGCTTATGTGAATTCTCTAGCATTTAAGGTGCTAAAACACCCATTTAAGTCAATTTTTTTTGTATTTATTCTCTGTAGAGCACATGATCTGAACCACTATCTTAGTACATCAACCCCATTGTGTGTGTGTGTGTGTGTGTGTGTGTATAAATATATCTCTCTCTCTACATACCCCCACTCCAGGGTGATTGTAATGGCTCATTAAATATCCATCACATGCAGAGATTAAAGACACACAGGCTCACATATTTAAGTGGGGCAATTCATGGGCTTCCACTGCACCATAGGGGGAAAAGAGAAAGCCCCTAGATTCACGGTGATTTACACTGGGCTTTTAACCCCCTGAGTGCTAGAAAGGTCTACACCACATGCTTTGCAATACGTTGGACACCTATAGCATTCATTGGGTTAAATATCAATGTAAATCGATGGGTAATTTCAGTTATCCCCTATAGTACAGATGGTTTACTCCAGAATCACTGCTTTTACACATAAGGCCCACTGAATATCCAATTACAGCCACCCATAATAGGGTGCATTTGTGGTAGAACGAAAAAAGCAGTGTTATTGATGCTAGGGTTTTTATAATCGAAATCTCACTAATCCCTCGAGTGGAAAAAAACCCTCTGAAATGAACGCCATGGAGTCACAGGATAAGCATTAAAATGCTGGTCACAGCCTGGGCAAATGGTGAAGCTTCACTTGGCTTAACGGAAAGCTCGGTTTTCTTTCCAATTAACCCATTGGTTACTCGCATAGGTCTGTAACGACAAAACCCCTTTAGTGCCAGATAACCCTCGTGCACATTAACGCCTAAAAATGCTTCTCAAGCGCATTAACCCCTTGGGTGCTGCTACTGAAGGCACAACCTCATTCAACCCTTAGATTTTGTCTCGATGTGTTAACCATTTGAGTGTCAGAGGGCTGTTGCAATGCGTTAAATACCCTTCTGGTACTCGCATGGTTAAGTCCTTTACTGCTAGATACGCCTCCGGATGCTTCATTATCTCGTTGGGTTTGTATCCAGCTCATTGAGGCCGATGTACTAAGGTGATCTGGGATAATTCTGGAGCAAATCAATTGAAACATAGAGGACAAATAAACATTTCTAAAACCCCCACTAGTTAAATGGGATTTTTGAGGCACTGACTGCTAGATAGGTCTCGCGTTGGATACATTTATAGCAATCAATCCCCCTTTAAATCAACGGTAATTTTGATTTGCCCCTTTGGTGCAGTTGGTTTAACCATAATTATCCCACTTGCTCTTAGTATTTCAGGCTCATTAACCCTTTGGATGATGGAGATGTGTCCAATGCTTTGCTTCTCAAGGCGTTGACACCTCTCTAGCATCCAATGGGTCAAACGGCAATAGGATACTTGATTTGCTCCATGCATCTTCCTAACCAATTCACATGCTGCCTACTAAGATCTCTACTGACACGGAGGACAAATCTGCATTTTATTGTTTCAGTTCTAAATAGTGGTGCAAGTATCCGCAGAGGAATTAAGACGCTTGGTGGAAATAAAACGGGTCCTACCTTGGCGATGCACCACTGGACTGTCACCAAGAAGGATCAGCACTCCGGCTCCGAGCACCTGAAGAGAGCCCCCTCCCCCTGCTTTGCCTCGGCTTGCCTGCAGTCCCAGCCCAGCCTGCCCTCTCTGCAGCGATGCGCCCTCCTCGCGCTGCTATTGAGGGGAGGGACAAGACTAGAGACGGCGACTAGTGATTGGCTGAGAGTGATGTCATTCCCGGCAAGTCTGAGGAGCGCTGTGCTTATGCACAGGACGAATGCAACTGCAGTGTGTCCGCAGTCTGCCCCAGAAGGTGTAGTGCAATGGGGAGGACAAGAGCTCTCCTAGCAGTATATGCACGGAGGGGCACAAGCCAGTTATGCAATACACTGTATAGAAATCACATGGGTTTCCCGCTTAAAAGAACAACAATTCTGGAGCAAACCATACGGGAAAAAACAAATCTTAGCACACTCTTTGGTTTTACCCTATGAGTGTCAGAGGTGCAAGTAACTCATTGCGAATTGCATACCCCTCTGGTACTCAAAAGTGTTATGTGGGCGTTTAACCCACTGAAGACTAGAAATGTATTAGATACTTATCTAACATTAAAATAGTTAAATCAGCAAGAACGTTTATTTGCTCCATATTATACGAATGGTTTTCCCCAAGAAAGACCGTGTGATATGAATAACAAAATAACATTCTGTTTGTACCAAGAGTCCTTTATCATAACTGCTGAGAAATGTAGCCCTGACCCCCAAAGTGAGTGTCCTGACAGTTTGCATTCACGCAGCCTTATGGGCGTGGCCTTGCAGGCAGAACTGCAGGGTCCTAGTTCACAAAATTAGCAGGGTGTTGCTGACCATGGTACTGAATGCATGCATATGTTGCTATAGATTCAGACACTGCTGTAGCTGATGTACTAACAAAGAGGTGAGATTCGGGGACAAACTGACTGCACTTTAAGGCTGACATCAAATTTCCGACTGATTTATATGGTGCTTTTAAACGTTTTGAATCCTGGAGGGGTCTCCTATGTATTGTGTTACAATGCATTTGTAACATCTCTAGTATTCAGTGTGTTATAAACTCCATTTAAATTGATGGGATATTTTTTTCCTGATGGAGTAATTGGTTTTCTGATGAACTGCACCATTTTTCTTAGTACATCACACAAGGTAGTATCGGTTAAAGTAGTGTTTCCCAGACTTTTCTTGAAGATTGATTTGAAATCCACTTGAAACTCCAATTACAGGAGAGTAATCACTGGGTCAGTCACAGTGACTGAGTTGCCTGTGTTTAGTTAGGGTTATCCTGAAAATCTGTCCTGTTTGTGTGTCCCATATGAATACAGCTGACAGTCACTGGCCATATGTATAAAATAAGAGCAACTCTGGTTCAAGCCAACTACACTACAGAGGAGACACAAATAAAATCCCAAATTCCAAATGGTATTTTAAAGATCTTGGGGGTTATGCTCTAAGGCGTGATAAAGAGGTGATGAAGCGAATATAAATTCTCAAGTGATATCACTTCTCCAAGTCCTGTGGTATTCTATGGAGTCAATGCACTAAAATTTCCCCAACTTAATGTGTTGGAGACCTCACTAGCATTCAAGAGGTTTAAAGGTCCATTTAAATCAATAGCAATGTTTATTTTTCCTGTGTTGATTTGCTGCAGTTTGCTTTTATTCATAAGGCCCATTGTAGCTGTGTTTTCCTTAGGGGCAGCATCATAATGCATTTTACAAGATAAATCTAATGGGCAATAAAACTTAAGTGTGCATGTGTCTGTGTGTGAAACATTTCAGTGTTCAACACATCTACTGGTAGTCACTGAACCACACATACACTCTCTGACACCTCAGCCATATACACCATTACTAGAATTTGTTTTAGGGAACCAGGACACAAATAAGGCACACTAGGAGCCTGTCTAGGGCCTATTCAAACTGAAGGGGTGCACCCACCCCAACCCCTCCGCCCTGCAAAGCCGAACCAGTGTGACAAGCCCCAGAAGTACAAGGCATCCAAGGCAGAAACTGTTTTGCACAGAATCAAATAATTCATAATTTTCCCAGAAAGGTAAACCACTTTCCCCTAGGAACCTTATCACAACAGAAACCTGTTTTAATAATTAAATCCAATATCTTTGTTTGTTGGTAAATTGATGTACAAGTCCCAGGCCTACTCTGCACTAAAGATGTGCTTACTGTGAAAATGTGAAAACACTTATACAGTGATCAGCGGAAGCTTCATGTTCCTTTAAGCGTGCTCTTGCATTCTTCCTGTCATTGAATCATTTGAATTGAGGGCATGGAATAATTTACTGTAAAATTTGCATGGTATACAACATACAGTCCCTGTTGGTATAGAATATAGCTAGATAGTAAATTACATACAAAAAATGTGAGAAGCACAGAGGACAACTCTTTTAAAATCTAGAATATCCTTTTTCTGAACTGGTGCTCAGAACTGGACTACATATTCAAAGTGCAGCTCGACCAATGATTTGTACAGTGGCAAAATTATGCTATCCACCCTTGCTTCAAAATTCTTTTTTTATACTTTTGCTACTGCTATTTGACACTGATTATTATTTCCACTTTTACAGTTTACAAGGACTCTGAGAGCTTTACCTAGCAACAAGTCTCCTAAAATGATTACATTAAGTTCATAAGTAGGTAGCATTGTGATCTGTTCATCCCAAATGCATAGATTTACTCTTTCTTACATTAAATGTCATATTCCATTTGTTAACCCAAACTGACATTTTATGTAAATCCATCTGAAGAGGACAGACATCCTGCTCTGAATTTATTACCCTGCATAATTTAGTGCTTTCTATATTTCCATATGTTAGCTCAAGATATTTGTTTGGCAACCTCTATTCCTCATAAATCCATGTTGATTCTTGCTAATAATTTCCTTCTTATCGATGTAATCTGAATTTAATCCCATATTATTCCTTCAAGAAAGTTTGCCATTACAGAGATCAAACTCACTGATCTATAATTCCCAGGTTCTATTTTAGTTCCCTTCTTAACCCCTTTAAGGACCGGCCGCGTGAACGCGGCTGACATTTTAGGACTGTGGACCTTTTTTTTTTTTTGCTGATCCAAATCAGGGTTTTCCTGAGGGAATTCCTTGTGACACACGCCTGACTCTCTGCCTGCAAGGCAACACAACAGATGTGGCAGGAGCAACAAGGGGGAGCAGCAAGGAGGCAGGTCGCCCAAATGAGTACCAAGACGTACCGCTTCTCCCGGTGAGACAGAACATGACAACCCCACGAGGCAGTCACAAGAGACTGGATGCACAGCAGTATCCGGTGGCCATCTCTAACACAGGTAAGCGGAACGCTTACAGTACCTCCCCATCCCCTGCAAGAGTGGTTGATTCTTTGAAGGAAAACGAGAATGAAACCTTCGTATGAGAGCGGGTGCATGCATATCAGTGGACGAAACCCAGGAACGCTCCTCGGGTCCATAGCCCTTCCAGTGTACAAACTATTGTAATCAACCGCGTACCCTGCAGGAATTGAGAATGCTCTGTACTTCATACTCCTCGTGATCTGCAACTCTCATGGGAGCTGGGCATACAGCGACTGAAGTATACCGGCTGCAGACCAAGGGTTTAAGTAAGGAGACATGGAATTCATTATGAATTCGCATATTGGCTGGCAGTTCCAGGGCATAAGCAACAGGATTGATCCTACGCAGGTATCACTGTGCCCGTGATTGCTGGCTTTTTCTGTCAGTTAGCTGTGGGGGCGCGCCATTGGTTGCCTGTGACTAGCCCGCCCAGTATTGCCTATATAGACTGGGTTCCTGCACCCTTTCACTGCCCTTTCGTGCTGTCTCTATGTCAGTGGTCACCTGCCTATGGATTCCTGTGTCTACTGGGGCCTGCTTGAATCCTCTACTGTTCCAGCTTCAGAGTATCTACCCAGAGAGTCAGTATACACTCTAGTGTGGTTCCTGCCTTCGTTCCTGATCCGGTTTGGCTGACGTTCCTGCTTCTGTTCCTGATCCGGTTTGGCTGACGTTCCTGCTTCTGTTCCTGTCCTGGTAGGGCTGTCGTTGCTGCTCCAGTATCCTGTTCCGGCCTGGCCGTCGCTCCTGCTCCTGGATCCTGATTTGGATACACTCCACTTGGCTCTGGTTGCCTCTGCGACATTCTGACTACTGGGTTCCTCCTATGTTGGTACAGCTGGTACTAAGCCCTTGACCTCTGAGTTGGCACTGTATGTCTACGTTTTGGGTAACTGCAATTACACCGGTTGCTTGCTGCCTCCATTGAAGCACCGGTAGGGCTTCTGTGTTGTCCAGTATGCGGTACTGGTTTGCTCCACTCTTACACCGGTTGCTTGCTGCCTCCGTTATAGCACTGGTAGGGCCTCCGTGTTGTTCAGTACACGGTACTGGTTTGCTCCACTCTTACACCGGTTGCTTGCTACCTCCGTTATAGCACCGGTAGGGCCTCCGTGTTGTCCAGTGCGCAGTACTGGTTTGCTCCACTCTTACACCGGTTGCTTGCTGCCTCCGTTATAGCACCAATAGGGCCTCCGTGTTGTACAGTACTTGGTACTGGTTTGCTCCACACTTACACCGGTTGCTTGCTGCCTCCGTTACAGCACCAGTAGGGCTTCCGTGTTGTCCAGTACGCGGTACTGGTTTGCTCCAAGATCACACCGGTTGCTTGTTGCATTCGTCACAGCACCGGTAGGGCCTCCGTGTTGTCCAGTACGCGGTACTGGTTTACTCCACAATTACACCGGTTGCGTATGTTACCATCTTGATAGCACCAGTAGGGCCTCCGTGTTGTCCAGTATGCAGTACTGGTTTGCTCCACAATTGCACCGGTTGCGTATGTTACCACCTTGATAGCACCAGTAGGGTCTTCCAGTTTGTCCAGTACATGTTACCGGTTCGCTCCACTCCATCACCGGTTGCTGATGCTACATCCGTTATTGCTCCAGTAGGGCCTCCTATACTCTGTGTCACTTTGTCATAGGCTGCCTTGCCCGGTATATTGGCAAGGCCGGTATAGCCTCCCTCATATTGTTGTGCCAGTCTCCAGGCTGCCTTGCCCGGTATATTGGCAAGTCCGGTAGAGCCTCCCTCATATTGTTGTGCCAGTCTCCAGGCTGCCTTGCCCGGTATATAGGTAAGGCCGGTAGAGAATACTTCATCTCGATGTGCCAGTCTCCAGGCTGCCTTACCCGGTAATTGGCAAGGCCGGTAGAGCCTACATATACTGTATTATTGTTTGCTATTGTACTTGAACTTGTCATGTGTCTGTAACATAAGTGTATGTTCAGGACCTGTGAGGGTTCTTATTAACTTTTCAATAAAGTTGTGTTTTTATCTTAACTCTGTGTCTGAGAGTCAAAACAAACCGTGACAGCAGGACACGAAAAGGACCCACAAACCGGGCAGCCAGTTTTCTACAAGGTACTTGTAGGTTCTAATTTCGTGTGGTTAGCCAGACTCTCTCCCCTACCTGAAATACCGGTGCCGGTAACCGTCTACGATCGGCCTGTCTTTTTTGCTGCTGAGTGGAATGTTGCAGGGTTCTCTGAACCCATACCCATGTGGAGCAGAGTTCCCTTAAATGCTCCTCCAGAGCTGGAATATTCTGTGCCTCAAATGACTCAGGAAGAACCAAAGGCTGGAAGCCATAGTTAATCATGAACGAAGAATTCTGAGTAGAAGAGTTCATGGCACAATTCCGGGCAAACTCCGCCCACGGTAACTGGCTTTCCCAGTCATCGTGATGGTCCAAGATATAACAGCGCAAGAACTGTTCCAAGGCTTGGTTCAATCTCTCTGCCGCACCATTGGACTGTGGGTGATAGGAGGAGGAGAAAGAGAGTTGGATACCCAATTGCATACAAAAGGCCTTCCAAAATCGAGACACATACTGCCTTCCCTGGTCCAACACAATTACTTTGGGCACCCCATGGAGCCAAAACTCCTCCTTAGTGAAGATCTTAGCCAACTGCAGTTCTTTAAGGAGTGCAAAATGAGCCAATTTTGAGAAACGATCTACAATCATAAGAATGACTGTGCAGTCTTCGGATACTGGTAGTTCTTCCATAAAATCGATGGAAATGTGCAACCATGGATGCTCCCCATTAGGCACTGGAAGAAGAAGACCCACAGGAAGGTGCCTAGGAGTCTTGGTTGTCGCACAAGTCTGACAAGCTGCTACGAAAGCAGAAACATCTGTGAGAATAGTAGGCCACCAAAATAGTCTGGATACTGACCAGAGTAATTGGTCTCTTACAATGTGCCCTGTAGCTTTGGAAGAGTGATAGGTCTCCAATAACTTAGCCCTTATGTCCTCAAGCACGAAGCATCTCCCATGCGGTTTTGGGGCCGGAGCCGTCCCTTGGGCAGCCAAAATCTCTGTCCCCAAGGGAGAGGTAATACTGGTGTGAATTGTCGCTAGGATAAGATCCAGAGGAATCACAGGTGAGGGATTGCAGTCCTCTTTAGACAATGCCCTGAACTGGGGGGACAGGGCATCAGCCCTCACATTCTTAGTACCCAGCAGATATGACACCATAAAATTAAAGCAGGATAAGAACAGAGCCCACCTAGCCTGCCTGTGACACAGGAAAGGTAGGTCGAGTTCTTATGATCTGTAAGAATCAGAATAGGCACACAAGTACCTTCAAGTAAATGCCGCCATTCCCGTAAAGCCAGAATAATGGCTAACAGTTCGTGGTCACCAATGTCATACAGAGTCTCAGGCTTCGAAAGTTTGCGGGAGAAGAAGCCACACGGCAGTAATGGAGCATCTGGAAAAGACCGCTGAGACAGGAGGGTGCCTACTACTGACTCAGATGCGTCAACCTCCAAGGTTAAAGACAATTTATGACTCGAATGCCTTAGTACTGGTACAGCAGCAAAAGCTGCTTTTAAGCGTTCAAAATCCTGCAGAGCCTTCGGAAGCATTAGCACCCTTGTGCGTCATGTCCATAAGAGGTTTGACAATGGTAGAAAACTGGTTTATAAATTTTCTATAATAATTCCTGAATCCCAGAAAAAGCTGAATCTCTTTGAGTCCCATAGGAAGGGGCCATTGGAGCACTGCCGTTAGCTTCCCAGGGTCCATAGCCAGCCCAGAGGAGGAGATCACATAGCCCAGAAAAGTCACTTGTGACTGATGAAACTCACAGTTTTCTATCTTGCAGAAAAGATTGTTGTCCCTTACGAGTGACAACAACTTCGCAGCATCAATACAGTGTTGTTGCAGATTCGGGGAGTGGATGAGGATGTCATCCAGGTAGACAACTACACAACTCATCAAAAGGTCCCTTAAAACATTGTTAATGAGCTCCTGGAAGACTGCAGGAGCATTGCATAGACCAAAGGGCATTACCAGGTATTTGTAATGCCTGCTCCTGGTGTTAAACGATGTCTTCCATTCATCGCCCTTACGGATTTGCACCATATTATAATCTGCGTGAAGGTTGAGCTTGGTAAATACCGTTGAACCTCGCAACCAGTCAAATAACTCAGTGATCAAAGGTATTGGGTAAGCGTTCTTGATCATGAGTTTGTTAAGACCTCGAAAAATCGATACACAGCCTCAATTCGCCATCCTTCTTCTTTACAAAGAATAACCCTGCCCCTGCCGGGGAGCTGGATTTCCAAATAATCCCTCTGGAGAGAGCTTCAGGCACGTACTCCTCTATAGCCCGATTCTCTGCCATGCAAAGAGGATATACACGACCCTTAGGAGGAACAGCCCCTGTTACCAAGTCAATCGAGCAATCATATGACCTATGAGGAGGTAAGGTCATGCCCTGTACCTTGTTGAATACATCACGGAAGGTGTGATACTCTTCAGGTAAGGTGGAGGAGGAGGAAGCCATGTCCAAAATTCTGATAGGACTCTGTACAATACGGAGACCAAGACAAAATGTCACAACTGCGCCACTCCACCCTTGGGTTATGTTTTTGGAGGCACGGAAACCCCAGAATGACCGCATAATGAGGAGCGTTGATAACCTGGAACTGGAGCTCCTCATGATGGAGGACTCCAACCAACAGGGATACAGAAATGGTCTCATGAGTAACCTGAGGAGATTGTAGCAGTCTACCGTCAATAGCCTCAATCGTCAATGGAGATGCCAGTGGCAGTAAAGGAATAGCATATTTTTCGTCAAACCGCCATCAATGAAATGCCCCGCTGCCCCTGAATCAATTAATGCCAGGTTAATTACTGAGGATTTGGCCCAAGATAGGATAACTTCCAGAGTAGGCTTCTCCTGGCAATCTCCTGGAGACTGAGACACACTACCTAGAGTTTGTCCCCTACGTGACTCTAGGTGCGCCCATTTCCTGAACATATGGGACAAGCACGCAACAAGATTTACCACAATATAAGAAAAGCCATTCCCATCTGCAGAATGCCCTTTCTTGAGCCAAAAGCCGGGTAAATCCCAACTGCATGGGCTCCGCCCCTCCTAGATCGGACCCAGGAGGCATGGGAGGAGAGGGAGGAATGGGTGGACAACTGAAATTCGGAGCCAAACGTGCCGGAGGCCTCCTCATGCTCTCCTTAAATGAGGGTCTCTCCCTGATGCGGGTATCAATCAATATAATAAATTATATCAGTTTGTCTAAGTCAGAAGGCAATTCTCTGGCTGCAATCTCATCTTTAATGACATCACTTAGCCCCTGCGAGAAGGCGATTACCTGTGCCTCATTATTCCAGTCCACCTCCGTTGACAATGTGCGAAACTCAATTGCATACTCGGCCACCATACAATTGCCCTGCTGGATAGACATTAGATGTTTGGCAGCAGAGACAGAGTGGGCCGGTACGTCAAACATCCATTTAAATACGGACACATTTAATGTGTGAATGATAAAATATTAAGGAAAATTCTACCAAATTAAGTTAAAATAATTTTCAAGAAAAATCAAAATGTAAAAAATATTTTAGCCCCTACAGTGTTGCGTAAGCATAAAAATAAAGTAGGGATGGTACAGATTAATCTTTTTAATTCAACACCTATTACGGGTTGGCACAAATGTGGGAATTGTGCAACCTGTTCTTGTTGTCTGAAACTTAAAAAATAAGTTGAGGATAATGGAGGAATATAATATCCAACTGAACAGTTTGTCAACTGCAACAGCACTCTGTTATAAATATACTGGAATGCCTGTGTGGGTTACGCTATATAGGAAGGAGTTAAAGAACCTTCAAGAGGTGTTTCTATGAACACAGAAAAAACATCAGAAACAGTGTTATCAACCATTCAGTCTGTAAACATTTTACTGAATGTCATGTGAGTAATGATAAATTACTGAAAGGGTTTGTGATTGAAAAAGTAATTCCTAATCCACATGTGGGGAATTTTGAAAAAAATTTAAATACACAGGAGGCTTACTGAATGTTCACATTGGGGACCCTCTTTCCAGAGGGACTAAACGAGAACATGGAATTGGCATCCTTTCTATAATCCCATTGTGTTATATCATAGAGTACCCGTCTGTAAGTCAGTAGTGTTTTATGGAATAAGAAGGGTTAATTGGAACTATACCTTTAAGATTGGCATGTTTGAGGAAAACTCCTAGAAATGCTTATAGTGTTTCTATTTTGATGAAAAAGGTTGACCTAAAGAGGTTCCTTAGTCCCAGATTATCAATTAACCAATAGAAGGGTGCTTCAAAGAGTTTGTAAAGCTGTTAAATAGAGAGTGCACAGTGTATCTTGTATTCTGCTTGATAAAGCACGATTTTAGTTTGAAACGCATTGCAGGGTTCCTATTTCCCCTGCCAGGAGTTACATTGTGTACTTGGAAGTTTTATTATTCATGTAAGTGTACAATTGTATATGTATTTTTTACAAATTGTATTTTATAGTTCATGAATGCACATAATTGTGTGTTTTGATATCTATATATATATATACTAGTTGAACAGCCCGTTACACGGGCCACAGTGCCTCTGGCAGCCGGTCGCGGGGCAGTCACACGCAGTGGAGACTGCCCGCGCCTCTGCTGATACAGAGCTGGACGCTCCTTCGGAGCGCCCAGCTCTGTATCAGCCGGTGCGCGGGCAGCCTCTACTGCGTATGAGTGCCGCACGCGCAGCAGTGTCTACTGCGCATGTCGGGCGTTACACACAACTTGGCTAATTATTATATAGTATATATATATATATATATATATATATACTGTCTATTGATATATAATACATTTCTCATATTAATCTATGTTTAATGGTTGTTTGTGTTAAATAAGAACAATATATTTGTATATATATTCTTTATTTTTTAAGGGCATTTTTGGAGAGGTAGGAGAGTCAGCACCAACTTCAATTTATTACTCTCTGTATGTGGTGGCTCTGCACGGACTGTCGGACCTGTATATAAGTCAAGGCTGCAGGACTACTACCCTTCATTATCCTCCATTTGTCCTACAAGAAATCTGTTTTATTTGTCTTGATACATTGGAGCAGCTGAAGCACCTCCGCTTGCTTGATTGTTAGATAAGCTAGAACTACTATCAAGAATAGCAGGCCGCCTAGGATAGACCTCACTGCTGAGACTAGGCCGAAGCCACTGGTAGTCTCTGATGGAACTTGGGCTGGAGTAGGAACAGGAACAGCTACTGATGATCTTCTGCTGGAACAGGAACTGAAACGGTCTAACTTCGACCAGGAACTAACAAGTAGATACTGACTCACGCCTGCAGTCCATCTAGAGGGAAAGGATAGCTGACTCACACCTGCAGTCAGTACAGATGGTAGTCTACCAGAGCCCCAGGTCTGTGCCAGATGGATGTCGGAGGGAGAGAGGCAACACAGAAGACAAGCAGGATAGAGCCACAGGACAGCACCAAATAGGATGGTCAGACAAGCCTGGTCATACACAGAGTGCTTGGTCAGCCAGAGCTGCAGATCTGAACCAGACTGGTTGTTGGACAAGCCTAGGGTCATACATGGAGTGGATAGTCTGACAGAGACACAGGTCAGCACCAGATCAGGTAGTCAGACAAACTGGGAATATACTAATGGAGCCAAACAACACAACTGCACTGAAACACCACGAAAGGGCGACTGAAGTGGTGTTCAGGCAGTTTAAATACGGAATGCTCCACCTGAGAGGCTGACCAAAAATGGTACTGTGTCTTTTTAAAAAAGCTGGGTCACGATGTCACTAAGGGAATTCCTTGTGACGCGTGCCTGACTCTCTGCCTGCAAGGCAACACAACAGATGCAGCAGGAGCCGTGAGGGGGAGCAGCAAGGAGACCGGATGCCCAGACGAGTACCAGGGCATACCGGTTCTCCTGTCGAGACAGAACGCAGCAACCCCGCGAGGCAGTCATAACAGACCGGCCGCACAGTGGTATCTGGCGGCCATCTCTAACACAGGTAAGCGGAACTCTTACACAGCCTTTTCCTTATCCTCCCTACTCAACCCACCAATATCATTTTTGAAAGATCAATGCACTATCTCTTAAGGTTTTTGCTATTTATACCTCTTTGGATTACTTTTGCTCTGATTTTGCAGCTCCAGTTTCATTTTGTATTTTTGCTAGTCAGACTGCCTTTTTGCAATCTTTGATGCAGTCCCTGTATTTGAAGAAAAATTCTTTGTTCCTTCAGACTTAAATAGTTCAAATGCCTTTCCATCTATTTCTGTAAATATGCATTTAACCACACTGGTTGTGATCTACTTGTTTTGTATTTTTTCCACAGTGGTATATACTGTTGAATATATTTCTGCAACCTAAATTAAAATTCTGACCAGTTTTTCTCATTATCTTTTACTTTTATTAATTCATCCCAGTCTATGTGTTACATTGATGTTGTTAACATTTTGAAGTTAGCCTTTTTTAAATTAAGAGTTTGGGTTGCATCTATACATGTTTTCCTCTTCAAACGGATCTCCCAGAAAGCCATGTTGTGATCATGGTTTCCAAATATTCATATACTTGAATATTGGACATCATATGTATTTTATTTGTTACAAATGGATTCTGCTGCATGTTACAAGTTTCTGCATTTACTTCATCAAAGACAGTGGAATAAGGATTCTGCTGTATGCTATAAGTTTCTGCAGCTTCTTCAAGGCATACAGCAGAATGTTTTCTGGTTCCTGATCAGTTGGTTTACTAGCACCTAATTCAGAGGCAGAAGATGTTGTTGCTGATATATTGTAATAATACTGATCCCAGTACTACCAGCAGAGGACTCTTTGGTGGTCTAGTCCAGTAGCCTGAGTGCGAAGGATAGAGAGTGTAGCTTGGGACCAGAGGTAGTAAGCTAGGGTACCCTTGCTGAGGCACTAGCCAGTGTTAAAGGTGCTGATGACAAGCCAGATGACAGGATAAGTACACTAGTCCCAAACTGAGGACTCACAAGCAGGAAAAAACCTGAGGCTCAGGATACGAAAGAGGTTACAAAAGTCCTATTAGATATGGGTTCAGCTGCACCACACCGATGAGGCCCACCTAGGCCAAAACGTACGTCTGTGGTTATGCTGTTTCTCTCATGCGGAGAGGATTTGCCTGACATTTCGGAGCTGGACTGTCTGTGGGCAGGACCAGTCTGATATGGATATGGAGATTTCCTCTCTACAATGGCACATGGGAGCAAAAAATGTTAGTTGTAGCACCATTCAGAGGCTACCATGCCTAGAACAAGACACTTTATCTTGTTCGTGCTTGTTGGGAGCTCCTCACAATTCTTTGTCTCCCTAAGTATAAGGGCATCCCAGGCATGGGCCCTTGCTTCCATGTGCCTAGAGGGATTCAGCTGCACCACACCGATGAGGCCCACATAGGCCAAAACGTACGTCTGTGGTTATGCTGTTTCTCTCATGTGGAGAGGATTTGCCTGACATTTTGGAGCTGGACTGTCTGTGGGCGGGACCAGTCTGATATGGATATGGAGATTTCCTCTCTTCAGTGGTACATGGGAGTGAAAAATGTGAGTTGTAGCACCATTGAGAGGCTACCATGGCTAGAACAAGACACTTTATCTTGTTCGTGCTTGATGGGTGCTCCTCACAATTCGTTGTCTCCTAGGGGTTAAGACATGAGAAAGATGCAGAATATGCTTCAGCCACTAGATGGCGAAAAGAAGGTGGAGATAATGGTCAGCATAGCCAAGTCAGTAGTGGTGATCAAGAACAGGTTCAGAATCAAAAGGAAAAATAAATAGCCAGAGGCAGGGCAGGTCAACAACAATGGAGGAAGCAATCTTAGCCAAATCAGGAGACAAAGTGGAGTTACAGGAACAAGTTGGCCGGTAACAGGAGTCAGAACTAGACTACTAAACACACGAGGCATAGGATACTAGCTCGAAGAACGCACATCTTCCTGACTGGAAGGCAGGTAGACAGGCACAGAGGAGTCAATAAGAAGGCAGACAACTGATACCCTTGAGACACAATCACAAGATCATGACACAAATGTCCTTTGTTTTTTGTCTTTCTTTTGCAGTGTTTCTCTTCTTCTTGCATTTAGCAGCCCCAGGTGTATGCTTATGTATTCTGTAATCTGCTGGGTAAGAGTAATGCATGATATGGAAGGAGTAGGTCCTTAAAAGACAGAGAAAAAGACATTATAAAAAATGATGTTCTTGTGCTCCCACATACACCCATATATCTATAATCACAGTTATTAATGAGTCTCAGCAAGCATTTCAGTAAATTTGGCAAGATCCACACAAATACAATGATTAGGGAAATTGAACAATCAGAGCTTGAAATCTATAGTACAGATACAGACTAAATCAAATAGCTTTAAAACAATAGGGAAACTTAACCATTAGAGTTGGTTGCCTATAGAAGAGCTAAGACACATATTTCTCAGTACCAATCACAGAACTACATGCAATAGAGAAACTGAATGATCAGAGCTTGTGGTCAGTAGAGAACAAAACCATCAGAGCTTATAATGACAGGGAAACTGGGATACACACAGTTAAAGTTTATTTACAGTTTTATAATACTTTAACCTCTTGAGAGACAGTGGGGTGTGCAGCTCATTGGTTTGCAATGTGTTGTATACCCACTTGCATTCTAAGAGTTAACACCTTGAGTGCCAGAGTGTCATGAGTTTATTAGACAGGGAAGGGATTCTCTGCCCTGGCTTACAAGTTCAACATCAATCTGAAAAAATGTGTGCACAACTTCCAAATTGTCTCTCATGCAGGAACTCTACATATTCTTCTTATTAAAAACAATACAGCTTTATTGGAAACATAAAATCTTCGTACCTGCAATAAAGGATACTCTGCAACATAGTGACAAGACTTACGGAGTGGGTACAAACGGGTTATATATGGTGATAATCAACGCGTTTCACGCTCGAACAGCGCTTACTCATGATCAAACACACAAAAGATCATGTCAACTGATCTCATATTTAAGCTCAAATTGTCCAATCACATTTGAAACAATGTTAACCTATCAACTTGCTCTCGTGTTCCCCGATGTCTACGTCAGTTACTTCTAAAGAAAACTCTTAAAGGTAACGTGCCATACATGTAAATGTGTAAATACAACTCAAATGAGTCAACAGCAATATCAAAAGTTACATGCATGCAACCACCTTATAATGAACTCTTCCAAAATATAAGCGCGAGGACTCATCTGGAGCAAGTCAACACAATAGTCCGAGCAACAAATGTGCCGACAAAAATCTAACCAGTATTTAAGTTGGCGCATATCAACCCGGACTTAACTCCTGTGCAGACTGCTCCATATATTCATCCACGCTAACCAACAGACATGGAAATATCTCAGGAACCCAAGAACAATAAGAGCAATGATAGGTGTCAAATAGAAATAAACGACAATTCAAAAAATTACACATCAGTACAAAAGACACATATAAAAACATAAGCTTGCTTAAAAAGATAATGACCCAGATGTAAATAAATGTGGTAAAAAAATACAATTGTCTGTCCTAAATTAACCCCTATATTTGCATCTAAGAGAGCAACAACTTGATACTATAACACCCTAAGTATAACACATGAGGTCATATTCCTTATTTAAACCTTCAGGGTACCTAGTGCCCAAAGTAAAGATCCAATACACCTCTCGTTTCAAGAGAAGTGCATCTAAATCACCTCCCCTAATTCCTATCCTTACGCGCTCTATACCCTGAATTTTTAAGGTATCTATCTTACCTCCATGTTTATCCTTAAAGTGAGAAGACACAAATGATTTAAACTCCAAACTCCTGATATTGCTGAGATGTTCAACAAATCTCTCTCTTAATGTCCTCAGGGTCTTGCCTATATACTGAAGTTTACAATCTATACAGCTAATCATATAGACAATGCCCTTCGTAGCACAATTAATGTAACCTTTTATTTTATAATCCTTCCTAGTGTTGAAAGATACAAAACTAGTAGATACACTAATGTGCTTACAACAACTGCATCTTAAACTGCCACATTTAAAAGATCCAGCGACATTCAGCCAATTATTTTTCTTATCTACCTTGTTTATAAACATACTAGGTGATATACGATTGGCTATGGTTGCTGCCCTCTTAGGAACAAATCTGAACCCTTCCGAGACAACTTTTTGTAGTCTCTCATCCCCATTTAGCACTGGTAAATGTTTCTTAATGATCCTTATGATCTTATTATATTCCAGGCTATATGGGGTAGAAAAAAACACTTTTGAATAATTCAAATTGTTGTCTCTCTTATTATTATATCTTAACAGATCAGTGCGCTCCTTAGACTTCGCATTATAATACGCATGATCTATCATCCATCTAGGATATCCTCTCTGTATAAATCTCCTATATAGGTCTTCAGACTGTTGTTCAAAACTCTCTTCTGTAGAGCAACATCTCCTAAGTCTAATAAACTGGCCCATCGGAATGCCCTTCACAGTGTGGACTGGATGACAACTATCCGCACGTAATAGGGCATTCCTTGCAGTGCTCTTTCTATATATATCTGTAGCAATAGTTCCATCCAAAGGATTATTAACTAATGACAAATGCAAAAATGAAATGGACTCCCTTCCAACCTCCACAGTAAAATACAGATTTAAATCGTTATCATTCAGGTAGGCTAAAAAGGAATCAATGTCATCTCTATTCCCTCTCCACACTATGAGCAGGTCATCAATAAAGCGGCCAAAAAATAAAATGCTGTTCCTAAATGGATTTCCATCTCCAAAGACACGGGACTCCTCCCACCAACCCATATATAGGTTGGCATATGAAGGAGCAAATTTTGCTCCCATCGAAGTCCCGCGTCTCTGGAGATAACAAACTCCATCAAAAAGAAAAAAGTTATGTGACAACAGGAATTCAATATCACTTAGATAGATACAGTGCGTATACTGTTGAATTGAAGGAATTCCTAATGGAAACAGTTGAATATCAGGAGTTTGGAGTTTAAATCATTTGTGTCTTCTCACTTTAAGGATAAACATGGAGGTAAGATAGATACCTTAAAAATTCAGGGTATAGAGCACGTAAGGATAGGAATTAGGGGAGGTGATTTAGATGCACTTCTCTTGAAACGAGAGGTGTATTGGATCTTTACTTTGGGCACTAGGTACCCTGAAGGTTTAAATAAGGAATATGACCTCATGTGTTATACTTAGGGTGTTATAGTATCAAGTTGTTGCTCTCTTAGATGCAAATATAGGGGTTAATTTAGGACAGACAATTGTATTTTTTTACCACATTTATTTACATCTGGGTCATTATCTTTTTAAGCAAGCTTATGTTTTTATATGTGTCTTTTGTACTGATGTGTAATTTTTTGAATTGTCGTTTATTTCTATTTGACACCTATCATTGCTCTTATTGTTCTTGGGTTCCTGAGATATTTCCATGTCTGTTGGTTAGCGTGGATGAATATATGGAGCAGTCTGCACAGGAGTTAAAGGGATAGTAACACTTCGTTTTAACTTTATTTTATTTTGTAGGCATTAAAAAAACATGAAGAATGATATAAGTCTTATCTCTCAAACCTTTATGGTTTATGAGATATTCACAAGCAAAGTTCCCCTCCCCGCCCCTTTTACCTAGTGTAAGCCATCTCTTCTCAGATGTGAGTCTGGTTGTATGACAGTACAGATAACAGCAGGGGACAGTTTTCTTTGTATGAAAACAATGAAAGCCCTTCCCCCCTTGACAAGTTTTTCAGCTTTTTCCATTATCTTAATTGAAGATTGTCCCTCTCTGCAGTCTACCTGGGCATCTCCCTTCTGATGTGGTTGAACAGGGGGGGGGATACTTTGTTTGTGAATATCTCTTAAACCATAAAGGTTTCAGAGATAAGACTTATATCATTCTTCATGTTTTTTTAATGCCTACAAAATAAAATAAAGTTAAAATGAAGTATTACTATCCCTTTAAGTCCGGGTTGATATGCGCCAACTTAAATACTGGTTAGATTTTTGTCGGCACATTTGTTGCTCGGACTATTGTGTTGACTTGCTCCAGATGAGTCCTCGCGCTTATATTTTGGAAGAGTTCATTATAAGGTGGTTGCATGCATGTAACTTTTGATATTGCTGTTGACTCATTTGAGTTGTATTTACACATTTACATGTATGGCACGTTACCTTTAAGAGTTTTCTTTAGAAGTAACTGACGTAGACATCGGGGAACACGAGAGCAAGTTGATAGGTTAACATTGTTTCAAATGTGATTGGACAATTTGAGCTTAAATATGAGATCAGTTGACATGATCTTTTGTGTGTTTGATCATGAGTAAGCGCTGTTCGAGCGTGAAACGCGTTGATTATCACCATATATAACCCGTTTGTACCCACTCCGTAAGTCTTGTCACTATGTTGCAGAGTATCCTTTATTGCAGGTACGAAGATTTTATGTTTCCAATAAAGCTGTATTGTTTTTAATAAGAAGAATATGTAGAGTTCCTGCATGAGAGAATTTGGAAGTTGTGCACACATTTTTTCAGATTGATGTTTCACTTTGAAGGAGTTGGGGTATCCTTAGTGTGGCACACATCCTGCTCTTATTTTATATTGATACAAGAGCTATCGATGTATTCTATTTATTGTCTCTCCATTATTCACTGATAGAGTGGAGCCGCTGATTTTGTTTTTTGCTGGCTTACAAGTTCCTCACACTCTGTTATTCAAAGTGTTAATACCCTGCCTGACCTGGCTAACAAGACCTCTCTAGCACACGAAGGGGGATAGGTTAACCACATGAGTACAATGTAAAGGACAGTCAGGACATTAACCCTTTGAGAGCTAGAGATGTATAATGCAATAACAAAAATCAGTCTTGTGCTGCTCCATACAAATTACCCAAATGTGAACCCTGTGTAATGTATATATTATAGAAACTAGTTTTAAAGCCCGTGTACACAGGCCAACATTGGCAGTGCTGCAGTCACGCTCAGTACTGACTGCCCGAATGCTCCGTGGGTGACCGTAGTCATCTCTGCACACCTTCCTGGGACCAAGCAGTCTGAGGAAGGTGCGCAGAGAGGACTCCGGTCTGAATTCAGAGCGCCCTGCTCCATATCAGTCGCGGCGTAGGCAGTCTGTACTGTGCATGATGGCTTCTGACAAACATCCTTAGTGAATTATAATATAGGATGTGTTCATTTACTTATTTCAAAAATAAGGGTTTGTTGCATAGTTTGGCCAAAACATGTTTACGCTTGCTTACCTCTCCACGATCCTGTATTGTTAGTGAGTCCTGTCTAATATATATTGTGGCTTACAGAAATACATTCAATAAAACAATTCCTAATATTTAAAAATGGCCCTGAAGAAACCCGTTGGAATTAAAAACACATAAACATTACTCCTAAGAAAAGACAATATCTAATAGCCTCATGATTAGACTGTCCTTATTTCAGTCTCATGCAGTAAGTGGTTGGGGACCCAAAAAGTCTAGAGCCCTTCCACCAGTCCTCTTTTATAGGTCTGTCCCACCCACTATTACAGACCGCATAAAGCCTGTATAGCACACCTTGATTACAGGCCAACCTAGGCCAGGCACCAAGTAAAATAAGGCCATGTACAATGCCTTTAAAAATTATTTTGCAATAACAATTGTGCGTATTTAAACTCTAAGTACATTTCATTACATATCATTATCATTTATGACAGTGAAATTAAAAGAAATATGGTGAAAAATAATATAAAATGAGGAAAAAATATTTTCAGAGCAAAGAAAGCAGAAACACACATCTCTAGAGCACCATTATATACACATATATTACATATACAAAAATAAGAACACCCAGCAAACACTTTAATCTGAAATAACAACAGTTACTATGACTTCCAGTAAATCTGCAGATAATATCATTGAAAAGTATTCTAATTATCCTGCAGAGTGTAGTGATGAGATTCCAGGAGATATGTAAGAATACTTTTGTAGTCATCAACTAGAAAATACAACCTCAGACTTTTCTGCATCAAGAAGCACATATTCTGATGGTATCTGATTTCTTAGTAAAGGTCTATTGTGGCAGAAAAAATAAATGGTGAAACTGTTCACTGACACCGGCTAATATTTTCTGTATCAAAAGGCACTGGATATTGTGAACTATTTTGGAGAGAAGGCTTGTGAATGTTAAGTGCTCCTGCAATTCTACAAAAAGAAAATGACATCAGCTAACAATAAAATAAATCTTAGATTATATATATATATATATATATATATATATATATATATACACAATGTATAAGAAAAGTATATACAAAGTTGGAGGTAAAATATTACTACTACAATAAAATTACAAAAAAAAAAATTCAACTTGTATCAAAAATAAAGTGCAAACCAAGTATATGGTAACCAATCAAATGTTCAGCAAATATTGTCCAAAGACGATCCCTTATAACTTTATGAAATGTTGCCAGTTTGTTCAGAAGAAAAATATGGGTAAATAAAGATAAGATGGAAGTCAAGATGAAGATGGAATGAACTCAGGATGAGGATGAAATGATGATAGATGAATTGAATGAATGGATCAGCTTATCTTGAGTAATGCAACAAGTAAGAGTTAAAAGAGTGGCCTTGTCCACTTGTGGGAAACACTGTATCTGT
This sequence comes from Rhinophrynus dorsalis, assembly GCA_037306005.1. Lineage (NCBI taxonomy): Eukaryota > Metazoa > Chordata > Amphibia > Anura > Rhinophrynidae > Rhinophrynus > Rhinophrynus dorsalis. Next base: position 256,607,674 of record CM074721.1, read on the forward strand.
GACAACTCAATTGCAGAGCAAAACAAGAAGACAAAAAAAGTCTAAGTGCAGATGTTTTATTAACCAACAATGAGATAAAAAAGTAAAATATTACGCTCACATGTACCCTCTGGAATCTGTGGCATAGAGCAAACCAACGATCATGGAAAAAGTCTTCCTTTTGAAAATAGAGGTAACAAATATCAGAATAATCCATATCTATGGTACCGCTCAAATTTGCCTTGTGGAGGCTTCAGCTAAGGACAGCGAGCACTTTCCAACCAGCAGTTTGCTGAGGGGGAGGAGCGGAGAAAACCCACAGGGGGCGTGGAGAAAGACCCGTTGTCTGGTATAAACTACAGACTAGCCCAAAATGTTCGCAGACTACGCTCTGCTTCCTGTGGTGCATTCCACAGCTTCCATCAATAGCAGAATAACATTGGCTTACAGGACCAGAGGGTACCAGGGGAAACGGGCAGGAGACAAATTTTGTCTGACATTTCGGAGCTGGACTGTCTGTGGGCAGGACCAGTCTGATATGGACATGGAGATTTCCTCTCTGCAATGGCACATGGGAGTGAAAAACGTGAGTTGTAGCACCATTGAGAGGCTACCATGCCTAGAACAAGACACTTTACCTTGTTCGTGCTCGATGGGTGCTCCTCACAATTCTGTTTGTCTCCCTAAGTATAAGGGCATCCCAGGCATGGGCCCTTGCTTCCGTGTGCCTAGAGGGATTCAGCTCCACCGCACTGATGAGGCCCATATAGGCCGAAACGTACGTATGTGGTTATGCTGTTTCTCTCGCGCACAGAGGATTTGCCTGACATTTCGGAGCTGGACTGTCTGTGGGCAGGACCAGTCTGATATGGACATGGAGATTTCCTCTCTGCAATGGCACATGGGAGTGAAAAACGTGAGTTGTAGCACCATTGAGAGGCTACCATGCCTAGAACAAGACACTTTACCTTGTTCGTGCTCGATGGGTGCTCCTCACAATTCTGTTTGAAATGGGCAGGAGATTGGGAGGACACAGAATAATGGATAACAGGGAGAGGGACCCTGTGGTGTGCACAAAGCCCAAGTAGGGCAAATGTGAGTGTAATGTTTGATTTTTTTATCTCATTGTTGGTTAATAAAACAACTGCACTTAGATTGGCTTTTTCTCTTCTTGTTTTGAGCTGCAATTGAGTTGTACATTGTGGACCATTCAGCCTTTCCATTGACTTACACCATGCCATCACTTCAAAGGGATTAAATAACTGGAAGAATGCAGGAGCACGCTTAACCCTTTGAGTGCCTGAGGGGCATGCAGTGCATTGCTCCCCAATGAGTTGTGTACCCTTCCTGCACTCAACGAACAAAAATATTGGAAAAAAGTATTAAGATGGGCTATTGCAGTGATAAAGTTCCTAGGGGAGCATAGTTTATCTTTCCATGGAAATTATGAATTTTTTGGTTCCTTACAAAATGGTAGTATAGTGCTGCTTGAATAAGAAAAAGCAAGCTATAGGTCTTCAACAGCTGTAAATTAATTAATTGAGCTTATGGGAGCTAAAGTTGTGGAGAAAATAGTGAAGCAACTCAAGGAAGGAAAATACAAGTGCTATTCAATCATTGTAGATTCTATGCCTGACATATCATACTGACCACATAGCAACTGTTGTGCAATACGTCAACAAAAATGGAGCAGTGGAGCAGTTCTTAGGCTGAGAAAATTAGGAGAAAATCTAGAAAAAATGAATTGTCAATGCTGGGCAATAAAAAAAATATTTCTAACTGCCACGGCCAGAGCTATGGTAATGCCAGCAGCATGTCTGGAAAATTCAATGGTCTGCAAGTAAGAATTTGATTCATTAACCCTTTGGCAGAATATGTGCCTTGTGTTGCACTTTAATTGAATCTAGCTGGAACGTGTACTGCTGAATCATTCATAGAAGCAGCATCATTCTTTCAGCTTCTACAGTGCCTTTACATATGTTTCTCATCCTCAACTCACTTGTGGGAAATTCTTAAAAAATAAAAAATTCGGAAACAGTTAAATGCCTATGTACCACATGATGGGCTGCATATGCTGAAGCCACTAAGCATTAAGAAAAGATTACCAACAGGTTTATGAAGCACTTGAAGAGTTGACGACTCCAGAACAACAGCCTAGTGTTCAACATGAAGCTAAATATTACCTGTCGGATAAACTGTATAATTTCAACATTGCTTTTGAAATTGGTTGTGTGTTTTGAAACTACTGGAAAAGCTAAATACCACAAAAATGCATTTACAGAAAACAAGCAGTCACTCTCTGCACCTCATTAGTTGACAGAGGCGTCACTAGGGTTGGTGTCACCCGGTGCGGTAACTCATGGTGTCACCCCCCTGGATCTTCTTCTGTACCATGCCATACAGAATCCTTCGTAATGTTTTTTTGTACTAATGTTAAAATTAATCTGCAGTTCATTAAAGGGACAGTAATGTCCCATAAAAATTTTTTTTGTAGATTAAAGAAATATAAATTATGTGCAACAAATCCAATCTCTCAAACCTTTACGGCTTGAGAGATATTCGCCGCTAAAGTTCTCTGTATCTTGATGTCAGCTGTAAACCTGACAGCAGGAGATCCGTGTCGGCCGACATGAGGAGGCTCTACAGCAGAGCTGCAATAGTGTGATTTAAAAAGAAATACTTCTTTGGAACTGTCTAAAAAGTGTGCTTGCAAACCAAGCACAATTTGTAGACCATTCCAATGAAGTATTTCTTTTTAAATCTCGCTATTACGGCTCTGCTGATGAGCCACCTGTCGGTCCCCAGACTGGGAACTCCTGTTGTCAGCTTACAGTTGATGTCAGGAGAAGGGGAGGGAGGGGGGAACTTTAGGACCGAATATCTCATCATTTTTTTTTAATCTACAAAACAAAAAAACATTTCTATGGGACATTAGTGTCCCTTTAAGGTCAATATAGTCAATTAAAATAGTAGTATAGAGTAATGTGCCACCACCAGAGTGTACAGTTATATGCCACCACAACAATACAGTGACCAGCATATCAATACAGAGTTATATGCCACCACCAGAGCAATACAATTGTCACTAAAACATCAATGTAGAGTTATATGCCATCACCAGAGCATCAATACAGAGTAATATGCCACCATCAGAGCAATACAGTTATGTAACAAGAACATCAATACAGAATTATACTGCACAGCAATACAGTTATATGCCATCACCAGAGCATCAATACAGAGTAATATGCCACCATCAGAGCAATACAGTTATGTAACAAGAACATCAATACAGAATAATACTTCCAGCACAGCAATACAGTTATATGCCACCACCAGAGCAATACAGTTACATGCCATCACCAGAGCATCAATACAGAGTAATATGCCACCATCAGAGCAATACAGTTATGTAACAAGAACATCAATACAGAATTATACTTCCAGCACAGCATTACAGTTATATGCCATCACCAGAGCAATACAGTTACATGCCATCACCAGAGCATCAATACAGAGTTATGTGTCACAACCACAGCAATACACATATGCCAGCAACACAGCAATAGTTATATGCCACCAACAGTGTAATACCCCATTATATGCCACCACCAGCATAGCAAAATGCCATTATATGCCACCAACAGATCAATACATCACAATATGCCACCACAGTGCCTCACTGCCTCCCACAAAAGCATTATGATTCACAATATATGCCAAAGTGGGATATTTTAAACACATACTGGTACCTTTGGCAATGGCAGAGTGTCACATTGTGTAACTGATTTGTCACTCCACCTTTCTGTGTGCCCAGATTTATTCACTGTAAATGATGATATTTAGAATAATTTGTCTCAAGTTATTCTAAATATCAACATCCATACCACATTATAGTAATCTGAACTGGTCTCTAAATGGGCATACATCATGCAGTTATAGTAGCAAATTGGTTTCCACCTACACACATTACACTGTCCACCTCCACATTGTGCCCAATTGTCCACCACCTCCATATTGACCCTCACTGTCCATCACCTCCAAAGTGACCCACATTGTGCACCACCTCCACATTGACCCCCATTGTTCACCACCTCCACATTGGCCCCCATTGTCCACCACATCCACACAGTCTGTCCACCTCCATAATGTCCAGCCCCACTCTGCCGCTATTGTCCACTTCCACATTGGCCCCCATTGTCCACTACCTCTATGCAGTCTGTCCACCTCCACAATGTCCAGCCCCACTCTGGCCCCATTGTCCAACTCCACATTGGCCCCCACTGTCCACCTCAACATTGATCCCCATTATCCACTACCATATTGTCCACCTTCACATTTTCACCATTGTCTACCTCCACCTCCACACTGTCCATCACCACACAGTCTGCCCAACTTGACTTTCACAATGTTCAGCCCGGCCCCCAGCCCAATTCTTTCCCCTGATCCACCTGATAGTTGTTATCCTTCTGAGTTCCAGGAAAGAGCTGCTGAACCAGGCTGCAGGCAACGGAGGCCGAACTGTGCTCCTTGATGTGTGAAGCACCTGTTTATACTAACCCAATGGTTTTGTCATCATCACGTGCCCCTGCAGGCTGTGATTACATACTGCATATGGTGCGCCGACCAGAAGGTCTTGCAGGCATGCATAGTGAGAACTAGATTCCCTTCATTGAGTCTTAATAGACTCAATGAATGGAAGATGAATGTGATAGAGGATGGCAGCACGGATGTCACAGTGTCACCCATGTTGCGGGTGTCACCTGATGCGTTCTGCACCTGCCGCACCACCCTTGTGACGCCGCTGTTAGTTGACTATATACTGAAGATGAGAGATTTGTTTGCAACGTTTGAGAATGAAGCCAAAGAAATGACCACAGTTATATTATCCTGCTGAAGAAAAGCATGACTAAATTAAAAAAATATATATTTGATGAAGGTCCCAGTGAGAAAGTGTTTTTTTCAAAAAGAAAGACATTCAATGTAATAACCAATTCTCTTGTTGAGGAGCTGAATAGAAGAAACCAATCTTATGAAACACTCAGCATTTTAGATTTCATCAGGGTGCATTAAAAATAGCTCCAATTGACTTCTCTGTATGGCAGACAATCTGCAGAAGTACTGTCAAGGTGATTTTGAATATAGTTTCACAGAAGAGTTCATTAAGGTTACCTTTTAGTATGTCACACAATAGAAGGCAATTCATTGGAGTTAGGGTATATTGTGAAGCATAAATTCCATGATACTTTCCCTAATGTAGAATCATTGTTGCAAACCTTTTTGGCCATGCTGGTTTCCAATGCCACTGAGGTATGTTCACACAATGAATGAAGAATGACCATGGTCCAAGTGTGTCTGATCATCTGTGCTAGGTGTGGAAATAGAACTTGTCAGGCAGTTGGACTTTGATGACTTCATAAGCTAACCTTAACCCCTCAAGGACCAACAGACGTCAGGTACTATTACCTTTAAGGACCGCATAGACTACATTCAGAGAGCTGGTACATGTGAGAGATCACATATGCCAGCTCGCCAAAAGAGAGGCTGAAAATGACTGCTCCAGTCTTGGATCAGTCAGTTTTAGACTCCCTGTAAGATAACAGAGCACCTGCAGGAACGCTGTGATCAAAAAAGTCATGACGTGCCAGGGCTGTCACCAGACCTTAACTCACGGATGCTTGTGACTGTCCTGGCATGCCACTGGACCTTAAGGGATTACGTGATAACTTTTGTTCATGCAGTAATATTGATCCTTACCACCTCCTTTGCACGCGCTGTTATCAGCTCCAGTGATTCACTTATAATGAGTGAGTTAACTTGTTTTTGTTGTGTGTTACTCATTGTTGGAATAAAAACATGTGTTGATAGTTTGCTAGCTCTATGGCTACTGTATAATATTAATCAGTGCAAATGCAACATGTAGCTCACCCTTTGGGCACTTGTATGGATAATAGGGCCACTGAACAAGTGTGTTAAACAGTATTTGTTGTTTTATCTTATTGCTTTAATTTTGGAAAAAAATAACTCTGGACACTTTATAAAAAAGTGTAATATAACTGATCTTGAGTTGCAAGAGCAGAAGATGTAAGGCTATGAACAAGTGTGGCAGTATATGGGGGTCACTAATATATTGGGGGAGGGGAGGCCTAAATTGTTACCTTGCCTAGGGCCCTGTGGAGTATTAATCTAGCTCTGAGGGAACCCCGTGTACTTCTTCAGGGAATGATGGGGTTTCCCAGAACCACTGAACTAAGGACTTTAAACTTAGCAGTTCCAATACACATTAGTCACCATGCCTTTGAATTCCTTCACTGCCACATATTTTAACCCTTTGACTGCCAGAGAAGTGTGCAATACATACATAACTTTTTATGTGGACTTTCCCCTATTTAACCAAATAAGTGCCCTTCACCACCTTAACACATCTGGCTTGTGGAAAATGTAGGTGAACAGCGTGGGTACAGTGTATTTCCTTCTAAGGGCCCTACGCACAAAATGAAAGTGGAAAACTGTGAGGCAAACCTGTTGCTCCGTAGGGAAGAAATATGAATTACCATTGATTTAGATAGAATATTTAATCCCTTGCATGCTAGTAGGTTCCACTACTACTGCAAAGCAATGCATTGGTGGGTTCACAAACATACAAGGGTTTAAGGGCGCTATTTAAAATAATGGGATTTTTGACCCCTTATGGTGCAGCTGGTTTTCTCCTGAATTACTCCATATTATATCATATGTACCTTCTAGGGTTGTTGGGTTGCGGGTGAGGGGGTCTAAAGCCACAGGTCTCATGCCTGAAGCCCTAGATCTTGTTGCCAGGTTGGTGTATTTAATGGTGCTATTTTACCCATTAGTAATGGTGCAAAAGGGCTGCACTGTGCACTAATGTATTAGGATGGCCCAAGCTCTGGATCACTTTGGAACCTAGCAACTCCCTTGCTACAATAAATAACATATGTCCATCTTTTATCGCTTCCTATTCCTCATGATAACCATTATTTTAACCCTGCCACTAGGGATGGATGAAAGTCGTCGCCGTGTTCATGTGAGAAATTTCACAAAAACTACGTTGTTATCCGCTTTTTCAATGGGAAAATCTGCTTTAAAACAAGCGGCTTAAATTTTTCGCAGCTTTCACCCATTGGCTAAAATCTTTCGACATTTTTTCAATGGCTAAAAAGTTTTCGCCCATTGATTTACATTGTTTTTGCACTTCCGCTATAAAAACGTGATGTTTTCGCTGAAGGCAGACACAATAGAAGCAGCTACAGAGCGAGATAGACGTGATGTGCTGTTCTCTTGTGATATTTAGCAAAAATTGAGGCAGGAGAGGCTCATAATGACTCCTATCACTATTAGCAGCAAAAAGAAGAACTGGAAAGACCCTTATTATGTGTCCACTGAGTCTGAGGAGAAGGAGGATGAGGAGGAGGAGGAAGTGACAAGAAGTACTCAACCAATGCTATCCAGTCCCCCTAAATCACCCCAAGGGATCTTGGGGAATTTAATAAGAAGGGGGGGAGATAAGGGAAGGAAGGGAGGAAAGGGAAGGAAGGGAGAAAAGTGAATGGGAAGGAAGGGAGAAAAGGATAGTGAGAGCAGGACAGCTCAGCTGCCTGTGCCTGCTGCAAGACATGCTGCCCCTGCTGCCAGTGCCACCATTTCTGGTCCTGCAGCCACTAGTGTTGTACCTGTTGCCAGATGTGCTGCCCCTGCTGCCAGTGCCACCATTTCTGTAGCTGCAGCCACTAGTGTTGTACCTGTTGCCAGACGTGCTACCTCTGCTGCCAGTGCCACCATTTCTGATCCTGCAGCCATTAGTGTTGTACCTGTTGCCAGACGTGCTGCCCCTGCTGCCAGTGCCACCATTTCTGTAGCTGCAGCCACTAGTGTTGCAGCCACTAGTGTTGTACCTGTTGCCAGATGTGTTGCCCCTGCTGCCAGTGCCACCATTTCTGATCCTGCAGCCACTAGTGTTGTACCTGTTTCTAGTACTGAACCTGCTGCCAGTGCTGAATCTGCTGCTAGTGCTGAACTTGCTGTCAGTGCTGAACCTGCTGCTAGTACTGAATCTGCTGCCACCAATACTTTGCCTGCTGCTAGTGTTTCTTGTAGTACTCGGGGGGAAGGAGAAATGCCAAGTGTGACAGCAAGGGACCCTATATCACACTTGCCATTCCCAAGCAGTCCTGCCACTGCTAGTACTACTGCCACTAAGGTCCAGCAGCTTGTTAGCCTTAGGAGTGAAGGAGGGGGTAATCAACAATATCCTGATATTCCTAGTGACTGTGAGACTGAGGAGGAAGACTCTGTGGCTGAACTTGATGTGGTTGGTGTTAGTTGTAGCATTAATGGTGAAGCAGCCGGCGTGGTAGGGGAAATATTTTACAGCATCCAGACTAGCAGTCAAGGGAGCCCACACCATTCTCCTGACCCTGGGACTGGGAGTCCTCCCCTTCTCTTCACTACAGTGTCCAGGTGGAATATGAACTTGAAGAGGCAAGAACTGGTGTTGGGGGAGGAGAGCTGGCTGAGAATTAATACCATCACCACCATCAGGAGCACAGATCAGCTTCCTGTGCCTGCTGCTATTTCTGCTAGTGCTAGTCTGCCTTTTTCTTCAGGTCAAAAGGCAATGGCAAGTGTGACATTAGGGGACCCTCTGTCACATTGCTCTTCACCTCCTCCAAGCAGCAGTGAGATGTCTGGAATAGAGCAGCAGCAGCAAAACAGCATGTAGGGACTAGTGGTGGTGGTGGTGATGATGCTGGAGAAGCTGGGGTGGAAGATACATTGATGGTCTTTTTAGCAGAAACTGAGAATGAATGGGAGACAGGAATGAGGATGGGCATCACCACCACCACTAGCAAGGACATCTTGGAATTAGATGAATTTGCAACTGCTCTAATTCCTTCTGATGCTGAGATGCAAGGGCAGCAGGATGCTGAGGAGCAGGTTAGTGTGCCACAGACCACTGTGGATACAGTGGGAATGGGTCATCAAGCGATGTGGGACTAGGAAAGATTTCACTTGCCAGCATTAACAATACTCCTTATCCTAGTTGCAGTGCTGACTTTGAGGCAGTAGCAGCAACAGCAGCAACATTATCCACTGCCACAGACAATGAAGGGGAATGTGGAGGACAAGAAGAAAGAGGCCATTTTTCTCCACCTTTCCCCTTCCCTCTGATGTCATCATGGGTGTGGGACTATTTTTCTGTTGGGGCAGGCACAGTACAGTCATCAGCAACGGCACTGTGCACAATTTGAAAGGAGGAAAGGAGGGAACACACCTTGGCACAAGTGCCCTCATATCACACATGCAACACAGACACCATGACATTTACTCCAAACATGTTAAAGCCAAACACCCACCACAGCAATCAGCACTGCTTTTGCTGTCCCTGACTCACCAGAATGGCAGCAAAAGACGAGGTGGAGATCAAAGAGGAGGAGGAATAGAACAACCCAGGCAGAGACTGGAAGTTCCAGGACGAGTGAAACAACTAGCTCGCCATCACCTTCTAGGGTAACTACATCTTCTGACAATCCTGCTTATTCATTACCTCTCCCACCAAATGATAGCCACTCTGTTGATGTTAGGATGTGGTAGTTCGTCTCTACCCACTGCACACTGTGTGGTGCACTGACCACACATGCCAGTGTGGTGGAGGAGAATCGCAATCAGTGCATCAAGCGGCATCTGAGGAGATTCGATCCTGCGGAATATGCTAAGATGGTGGCAGGGAGGGTTCATCACTACTATTAAACTGTCAGCAAGTTGTCATGTGTCCTTTGCGGGTCTGGAAAAGGGATACAGTGACAGCAGCAGTACTTGGTTTCGGGTGTCATGGTGTTTGGAGACAGTTGTGCCCCCAAATGTTATTTACTACATACATACTGTGCACCTTGCAGTTGCTGATGACAGCCACAGTACCTGCTCTTAAGGGAAAAAATATATTCTAATAACAACACACCCGTGATTCTGGAGGAGGAGCAGGTGGAGAAGATTTAATGGCCAACTTCTGTTTCACTGTCGTCCAATACAGGTTACTGGTACACTGGGAGGCGTCAGTCCCCTTTAAGTAGGCAGGAACATTCTCTAAATGTATGCAGGAGGGTGGAGCCTCCCTTCCCTCTAGGCTGACTCATCCAGTCTGTCCCTCAGAATTGTTTGTTCCTGTCTAAGACACACAGGTGGAGAACATCTCTCAATCAAGTTTAGTTTCTTTTTTATTTTCTGTCAAATATGGAATACCACCATTAGGCGGGTTACCAGGACTGACAATGCCCTCTCCAAAGTGGCTAGTTTCAGTAGCCAGAGCATTTTGGTGGACCTTAAGCTCTGAAGAGGGAATAATATTGATTTCAAGTAACTTCCCTGGGGATTCCTCTCTGAGGTACTCCTCTTTCCCTGGTGACCTGAAGACAGAAGACCTGCAGAAAAGGTGAGCCACCCTTTGAGTGCTGAAGGTCCACTTGTCCCACAGTGTCCCTTAACTGGGCTTGTATTTGGGAGTTCTCATTGCGCACTCCAGCACTCATTGGGTGTTTATGTATATATATATAAATGTATGTCTGTGGTTTTGGAGCAGTTTATATGGCATATTAACCCTTTCTCTGCTGGTTTGACTAGTTTTATGGGGTTTTGGGACACTTCCTTTATAGGGTAGTGTTTTATTATGATGTACATGTGTTTACTATGTATTTTAACCTTTTTCCCTTTGGGGGTTACTTTTATTAAAAATTATGTACTGTGCCTTTATGGCGCGCTTTACCGCACAGACGCCATTGCTCCTTTACTTTCAATGGGCTTACACTGTTTGGGACGTATCTCTGGAACCACTTCACACAGCAACTTCAGAGAGGGCTCATGTTTCTCGTCTACCCTTGCTCTATCACCCGGTTTATAGTTCAAGTGTGTTGGGGGGCTTGGGGGGCTTCGGGCACTGTTTTGGGGTACTTTTTGGGAAAAACTACATTTCCCATGAGCGCTCGATTCGCGCCTAATTTCTGATTGGCTCCCGTTACGGCAGCCATTTTGCGCACTTTTCTCAATCAGTATCCTATACAGCTCTTGGACAATCCTTTGCTCCTCTGCAGATTGACCCTTCGCCTGCCAGAACAGTCTATATTTAGCGTTTCTGGGGTGAAATATCAATCTTACACACTACAATTGGGTGATTCATTGTATAGTTGGTTATTTTGACAATGTATGAATGTCTATACCGCTGGAGCTAGGGACTAGACCTATGACTAAGGAAGCTGGGGTTCAGTATCCCTCATTGCGCACTGCTCTTCCTGTCACACAGGGCTACCTAGAGTGTTCTCTGGTCATTTCTGCCCAGCAGGTTGGAGATCCTGGCAGCAACCCAGGGCCTTCCAGCCATGCTATTGAGCCAGCTTGGGTGCAAGAGTTTAAGGCTGCAACTGGGTCCTCTTTACAGCTCTTTGCATCCCAGACTCAGGGGGCATTTCAGTTGAGGCAGACCCCCTCGATTATCAGATCCTCCCTGCCTCAACCTCAGGGAGCACCTGATTAGATTCTTCTGAGGAAGAATTGTTGCTAGTTTGGAATGTTGAGGATTGGTGCTCTTTTGGAATCTTTCAGGTCTCTTAAGGGACCCATTTGTAGCTGATCCTGAAAACTCTACTGAGGGCCTGATCAGGGCTGTATTACCCACTCTCAACATTCCATCGGTTCAGGAGGTTCCCTCTGTTCCCTTTGATGTTTTTCAGGTGCCTGTAAAGCCCCTTACTCATTTTCCTCCTAACCCAACTCTTGAACATGGACCAGACAAGTCCTCTTCAGTGTCTAGAATATTTGCTAAACCTTTTCCCTTTTCTCAAACAGAAATGGCTACATGGGTTCATTCCCTTAACGTGGACGTACCCATATCTAGACTGTCTCGACATACTGTCTACATGTTTCTGACGCTGCAAGATTGGACTGACAAGTAACTGAGGTTCCCCTCAAGCTCGTTTTTGCTTCTTTTGGTCTGCTATGCTTCCAGCCTTTGCTGTAGCATGGGTTGACCGGGCTGTTGCAGTCTGGACTGTGCAACACACTGGAGGTGTCGGACTTGTGAGCTTTTCTGGTGGTGTCTGAGGGATACTAGATCCCTTTTCCCTCCCACCTTTTCGCCTTTATCTTCTCGTTCTCCTCAGGTAAACGAGAGAAGCCGTCTATTTGAAGACGCTATTCCGGTTCTCTGGACAAGGATGTCCTGGAATAGGTCCCCCCTGCGGTCAGTGGTTCAGGATTCTATTCTAGCCTCTTTGTGGTGACCAACAACAATTAATAAATAAATAAATAGAAGGGTTGTCGGATGTCGCCTCATCTTGTATCTGAAAGATCTTAATTCCTTTGTAGTGCAGTCTCCTTATCGTCAGGAGTATCTGCTTACAGTATTCACTGCGGGGGAGTTTCTAGCTCCTCTGGACCTTAGGATGCGTTTTGCACTTCCCAGTCCTTCTAGAAAGCAGGCAGTATTTGGGTTTGCCTGCGCCAGAGGTCATTTTCAGTTTCGGCCTTCCATTGGTCTGTCATCAGCCCCAGGTTTTCAGCAGGGCTGGGGGACTTGATATCCGTCCTCTGTCAGGACGGCATCACACTTCTTCGTCACGGACCACTTGCCTTACGCATCAGCTGTGGGCCTTCTTCTTCAGCAGGTCCAGGCCTGTATTCTGTTCCTTCTTTTCATGGTTGGATTGTGAAATAGGGTCAGTCAGACCCTGTTCCGTTTCAGCTCCTGGGTCTTCTGTTCGATCTTGGAGGTCCATGGTTTTTCTACCGGACTAGGTAACCATCAACTTACTTGAAGGACCCCTATGATCCTATCCCATGATCGGATACTGGCCTTGAGGTTATTTCTCTGGTGGGGTGGTTCATCTCCACGATTGAGGCGGTTCCATTTGCCACGGTACACGCCAGGGAACTTCGAGGTTTGTGATATGGAGGACCGACCAGATCTTCTGAAGTTAACGCTCTCTCTCCCTCCTCATGTTGAGTTGAGCTTGGAGTAGGTGGTTGGGCCTTTTCCATCTCCTACTGGGAAGATCCTTCCTACTTCCCCCTGGACCAAGGTCTTATTGGATGCCAGCCTCCTGGACTGGGGAACTGTTCTGGGTCGCTTTAGCGCCCAGGGGAAGTGGTTCATGGAGGAGTCCCTTCTTCCCATCCTCATGTGCTTCACCTGGTGGACGAGTCCAACAATGCCACTGCAGTGGCTTATTTCATCAGTCAGGGAGGGACACGAAGTCTCGCCACTTGGTTAGAGGTCTAGGCCATTCTGTCCTGGGCAGATGTTACTGTTCCTGTCATTTCCGCAGTGCTCATTCCAAGAGTGGACACCGTCTTGACAGACTTCCTCAGTCATCACGCAGTCGACATGGGAACGTGGACCTGCATTAGGATGTGTTTCGTCTCCTAGTTTGAGATGGGGAATTCCCCAGTGGATCTGCTGGCAATGGTACGCAACAGGAAGGTTACGCCGTTTTGCTCTCTGTTGAGAGACTCCTTAATTCTGATGCTGATGCAATGTCCATCCTTGGACGTCCTCTCTGGCCATTTTTCTTTCTCTCCCTATGTTAATATGGGCGTTACGGACATTGTAATTGTATGTTGTCCGGTGATTTCGATTGTTCTGGATTGACATTGTCAACCATGGTATCTGGGGGTTTGACCCTATCCGTGGTGGAGTCATTTTGGCTCTCCTCTCGTCCAGCTCTTCTTCTTCTACAGGGTTCTCTGTGGAAGACTATGTTCTTCGGCTCAAATTGTTGGCCTATATGTTGAATCCTCGATTTTGGGATGAAAGGGGTTTTCTCCTGCTGTGGCGACTACTATGCTGCGCTCTTCTCAGCCTGTTTCTTCCAAGATCTATCACTGAGTCTGGTCGACCTTGTGTCCTGGTGTGCTGACAGGGATCTGTCTCATGCTTTTCCGCTTCCTACTGTCCTGGCCTTTTTGCAGGACGGTGTCGATACGGAGCTCAGTCTGAGTTCTCTGTAAGTGCAGACTTTGGTGCTCTCTGTCTTTTTCCAGGAGCGTTTGCTGTTTTTCCTGATGTCAGGATTCTCTTCCACAGTGTGGCTCATGTTTGTCCTGCCTTTAGCAGTCCAGCTTCTCCGTAGGACCTTATTTGGTTTCGGGGGTTCTTCAGCGCCCCCCTTCGAGTCCTTGGCTACTATTCCTTTACACCTTTGTCTTGGAAGATGGTCTTCCTTCTGGCTATTGTTTCAGTTCGCCGGGTGGCGGAATTCCAAGCTCTGTCTTGTGAACCACCTTATCTAGTGTTCCACAAGGATTAAGCCGTGCTTCGTATTTATACGGAGTTCTTGCCTAAGGTGGTCTCGAGTTTCACATCAATCAGGAGCTTGTGGTGACCTCTTTCTGCCCTAATCCTTCCTTTGACATGGAGTGGAATCTCCACTTGTTGAATGTTGTGCGTTGTCTTAAGTTTTATGTTCATCGCACTGAGTCCATTAGGAAGTCTGACGCTCTGTTCGTCATTCCTGAGGGTCCTAGGGCAGGGGGACGGGCATCCAGGGTAATCATTGCATCTTGGATAGGTCTACTATTCATAAGGTTTACAAATTGAGGAATAAGCGTGTTCCCTTTCGGGTTACTGCTCATTCTACTAGGTCACTTGGGGCCTCTTGGGACTACAAGAATCCAGCACATGCTGAACAGCTGTGCCGGGCGGCCACTTGGGGTTCTGTGCACACCTTTTCGAAGCACTACCATGTGGATGTGCTGGCCTCTTCTGATGCCAGCTTTGGGAGGAAGGTCCTGGAGGCAGTTTCGCCTGTCTAGGGTCTTCTTCTTCTGTAGTTCTCAGTGCTTCCTTACTGTTGAGCTCTGTGGGCTCTAGTTCAGTGTGCTGTGTAACAGTTTCTGGGGTCTGTTTTACCCCTAGTTGGTGTCCGTTGACACTTCCGTGTTGTTGGGATCTCTGACCGTTGGTTCATAGTGGTCCTGGTGACTCTGGGGGCCTTGCGCCTGGTCCTTGCCTTCTTCCCGCCTCTGGGAAGCTTAATGTTTGGACATCCCAGTGTACCAGTAACCTGTATTGGACGACAGTGAAAATAGGATTTTAGTCTTACCTGTTAAATCCTTTTCACTTAGTCCATACAGGTTACTGGTCTCCCACCCTGTCAAGAGACCATGCTCGGCTCTCCTGTGGCATTCTGTGGGAGTCCTTTGGGCATGCTCACAGGAGTCTTCTTTCCTTCTTCTATCTAGTCTACTTCGTTCTCAAACAATTCTGAGGGGCAGACTGGATGAGTCAGCCTAGAGGGAAGGGAGGCTCCACCCCCCTGCATACATTTAGAGAATGTTCCTGCCTACTTAAAGGGGACTGACGCCTCCCAGTGTACCAGTAACCTGTATGGACTAAGTGCAAAGGATTTAACAGGTAAGACTAAAATCCTATTTTTCTCCACATAGACTTATTGTGCTTCTACTGCCTCAGGCGCATCACTGGAGCCAGTCGTGGCAAGTGGAACCTTCATCATCCATCTTCCATGTTACTGCTATTGTTAATCCCATTCCCTTTCAGCTGCCTAATCATCCTGCTGCTTAAACAACTTAGCAGCAGAAGTACGAACAGCAGTTGCAACTCAGGACTCAGGAGGACATTTGACAGTGGCCACTGGCCAACATGACCTGCTGGCATTAGGCCAGTAGTGATTTTTATTTTTTTCTCAGGGCTTGTGTTTAAAAATAAATAAATAAATAATAACAAAAAATAAATAAAAACTAGTCTTACAAAAAATAAACAATTTTTGGGGGGTTTGTTTCTAACAAGCATAAGTCCTACAAATCAATGTTTCTTCAGGGCTTGTGCCTCTAATAAGTCTAAGTCCTATAAAGGCCTCTAACAACAAATCAAACAAATCATCCTCTACAAAACACTCTATCAAGTCAAGTATCAGTCCATCCCAGTTGCAGCTTATGTCAAGGGGTTCCTGTCTCTGACACTTTAAGTACAAATCTCTTATTTTATTTTATTGATTTACCTTTTTATTAACTGTCCCCCCATTAGCAGTCAAGAACACCCCCAAAACAAATTCCCTGTTCAAATGATTCATTCATTCACCAACACAGGCACCCTCCTCAGACCCCTTTATACCATGTCTTATGGTTTTTATTTTATTTAGGATTTCTTTTTTATTAAGTGCCCCCCAATCCCAGTAAACAACCTCCCAAAAATCATCCCCTGTTCAACTGATTCTTTCCCCACACCCCACCAACACAGGCACCCTCATGCCCCTTTTATACTGTGCCTTTGGGAAATAAAATATTATTTGTAATGTGCTGTGTGTAACTTCTATGTTCTCATTGATTTCAATGAGCGAAAAAAGCTGAAAAGCGGCACTTTTTGTGGGAAATTTTTCGCCAAGCGGAAAGTGCCATTTTTCGCAGATTTCAGTTTGAGGCGGAACGTTTCGCCCATCCCTGCCTGCCACTCATGTCACAATAACACCCTGCAACTCCTCTATTGCCCACTTGTGCAATGTTTTTCCCTATATTTTACTACATGATTACCAGAGGGTGTGCCTGCTTGCTTTGCAATATAATTTACACCCCTCTCTGCTCCTTAAGGGGTTAACCATTTAAGTGCCAGAGAGGTATCCAACACATTGGCACTGAAAGGGTTAAAATGATATGTTACTAACCACCTGTCTTTAAAACCCTTTATGGTTCCACATGCAAACCATATTTCATTGTCTGACATCATTCACCAATACCTTTTTTTCACATGCTGCTCAGCATTTAACCCCTCCTTCATGCTGCAATTCCTCTATCCTCTCCACACTCTCGTGTCCTCACATCAGGTTAGACTTGCAGAATGGTTATTTGGTATTATGAGGTGGATCAGGAGGGTGCATGTCTTTCGGGCACCAGGGAGCAAATACTTTGGATTAACCCTTTGAGTGCCAGAATGCTATCCAATTCATTGCTTTAGATACCTCCCTGGCACTCAAAGGGTTAAACATACAGTGGAGCAATTCTGGTGCTACCCAATGCTACCCAATAAAAATTCCCCCACATTTTCACTGGTTTAACTCTTTGTGTTCCTGAGGGGTACTGAAAGGGTTAAATAGGGCTTTTTACCTCTTGAATGTTGGAGTCCTTGGGGGACACTAATGCCAGGTGTTACAAATATCCCTCATTAAGCACATGTGGAGCAATCACAATGACTGAGTCACTAATTACTTGCCTGGTAACAAGCAGGGAGATCTTGAAAACCTGTATGAAAGACCCATTTAAAGTGGAACTTTCACCTTACTTCAAGTTTGCACATTTGAAAACTTAATTAAAAACTGCCTATATGTCATGTTAGCCAAAATTCTAAGGGGGTTACGCACTAAGGGATGATAAAGAGGTGATAAAGTAGAGAAGACTTCTCCATTGATATTACTCCCTCAGTTCCTGTGTTAGTCTATGGATTTAAAGGGATAGTATTACTTAAAAATTACTATCCCTCATATTGTAGCCCTTAATAAACTGAGTTAAATGACACCAGCTTAATCTTTCAAACCTTTATGGTTTAAGAGATAGCCACTTTCAAAGTTTCCTCTCCCCTGCTGTCAGCGTTCTGCTGCCAGCAGGGGAATCCGGTCCCGGGACAGGCGGAGGCTCTTAAACAGAGCTGATATCTCGTTATGGAAGGAAAAATTATTCATTAAAATAGTCTTCTACGTGTGCTTGTTTACCAAGCACACGTAGAAGACTGTTTCAATTAATCATTTTTCCTTCCATAACGAGATATCGGCTCTGCTGAAGAGCCTCCTCTTGATTCAGAGACCGGATTCCCCTACTGGCAGCATAACGCTGACAGCAGGGGAGAGGAAACTTTGAAAGCGGCTATCTCTTAACCCATAAAGGTTTGAGAGATGCCGCTGGTGTCATTTAACTCAGTTTATTAAGGGCCACAATATGAGGGATAGTAATTTTGAAGTAATACTATCCCTTCAACCCCTTAACGACCAGCGGTCGCGGGGTGTGTGGTCCTTTAAGGACCCGATAGGGAATTTTGGCGTGTCGCCCCACGTGACTGATCACATGGGGTGGCACGCCAAACTGAGGGACTGAAAGAGATCGCTCCGGTCTTGGAGTGATCAAATTCAGTCCCCGGTATTACTCACCGCGCTCCTACAGGAGCGCGGTGAGTAATAGTACGTGACGTACCAGGACCGTCACTGGTCCTTAACTGCCGGACCAGCATGATGGTCCAGGTACGTCACCGGATGAGAAGGGGTTAATGCACAAAGATCTGTCCAACGCTGGAGATTTTAGTGCATTGAATCCATAGAATAACATAGGAAATGGGGAAGAAGTCTCCACATTATCACCTCTTTATCGCACCTTAGTGCATCTCCCCTTAGAATCTGTATAGTTTAGGAGATGTTCACACTTTTATTTCTGGGGAAAGTAAACATTTTTTGGTTCTGCACAGAGCTTCATTAGCATACAACATCACTGATATGCTTAATTAGCATATGAAATGTCACTGATATAGCAATTAGTATACATTAGCATATGGCAACAAGTGTGAATATCTCCTTAAAGTGTTAGTAATGTCCCATAACATTTTTTTATAGATTTGTAGAGGGTAAAAAAAAAAGAATTGCATTGCCATAAACCCCATTGTTCAAGCCGCTATGGTTTGAGTGATATTCGCAAAGTTCCCTCCTCCCCTCCCCTTCTCCTGACATCAGTGTCTAGCTGACAGCAGGGGATCCCAGTTTGGGGACCAGCCTGTGGCTCTGCAGCAGAGCTGAAGTCCCATTATTAGAAAATAATTACTTCATTGGAAAGGTCTACAAAGTGTGCCTGGTTTGCCAGTACACTTTGTAGAGCGTTCCCATGAAGTAGTTATTTCCTAATAACGGGATTTCAGCTCTGCTGCAGAGCCACAGGCTGGTCCCCAAACTGGGATCCCCTGCTGTCAGCTAGACACTGACATCAGGAGAAGGGGAGGGAAAAGGGATCTTTGATTGTGAATATCTCTCATACCATAGTGGTTTGAGAGATGGGGTTTGTGACAATGAGATTCATTTTTTACCCTCTACAAATCTATAAAAACATTTTTTGGGACATTACTTTAACTGTACATTTGCTGGTGTTTTGACTGAGATGACACATAGGCAGTTTTCATTGCAGTTTTCAAATATGCAAACATGAATTAATGTGAAAGTCCCACTTAAATTCAGTGAACATTTTGATTTTCCCGATGGTGCTGTTAGTTTGTCTCAGGTCTCCTCTACTTTTAATTTGTAAATTTGCCCCTTAGACTATCATGTGGAAACATTAGTACAACTGGTCATTGGAGGGCCCTGGGGCAAACATATTTTTGCATCTCCTAATACAAAAATATCTGAACAGACCCAAAACTAGAACCTATTGAACCCTGGGGCAAATGGGCCCCCTTGGATGCTGGGCCTGGTGCAACTGCAGCTACCTTACTCCCTGTAGTTATACCTCTGTATAAAAACACAGTAACCCACATCTTCCAACAGCATCACTCTTCTGAGCATAACCATAGCAGTTTATTTAATACCAGTGTGCTTTAACCCCATAAAGACTGGTGACATTTCAAGACTGTCACAGGTGTCCTTGCACCTCAGATATTTTGTGCATAAAGTGCTCCTGCGGGAGCGCTGAGAGCACTAGGGGTTCTGAAATTGACCTCTACAATACTGGAGCGGTTACTATCTGACCCCTGTTTTGCGCACCAGCACACTTGATCAGTCATGTGTGCCACAGTGCTGAACATCATCAGTGTGGTCCTTAAGAGGAATCCAACACCAGGATCACTGTTCCTTAAAGGGATAGTAATACTTCATTTTATCTTTATTTTATTTTGTAGGCATTAAAAAAACATGAAGAACGATATATCTTATCTCTCAAACCTTTATGGTTTGAGAGATATTCACAAGCAAAGTTTCCCCTCACTGACCAAAACGGTCAAGTTTTCCATCTAGCTGTCAGGTTTGGAATCCGGTCCGCAGATCAACCGGTGGCTCTTCAGCAGAGCCGAGATTGCAAGATATAAAAATAACTATTTCTTTGGAAGGGTCTAAAAAGTGTGCTTGCAAATCAGGCGCACTTCGTAAACTATTCGAATGAAGTAGTTCTTCTTATATCTCTCGATCTCGGCTCTGGATTCCGAGATCGAGAGATATAAGAACTACTTAATTTGAAAGGTAGGGTAGAATATCTCTTGAGAGAAAGTTTCAGTTCTTCTAGAGATAAAGAATTTCACCCTATCAGGCACAAAAGATCTAGTACTGATATCTAGGGTGTGAACATTGGACACAGAGGGAAAGAAACTAAACATAGTAACATAGTCAGTTTAGCTGAAATTGTTTCAAAGACAATGATTTGTTATCTATTATCAACAGATAGGCTTAGGAGGTCTAGTCAATGTAATTCCTTTCATAAGTTTGCAAACTAAAGGTTGTTGACCCATGAATAAATTGTCAATAAGATCATGTCATACAGAAATGGAAGATCTAGAACAGTTGATCGTTCTGTATGCGTTCCCTTGTTGGAAACAAAAGGAAAGAAAATGCATGATGCTAGTTAAATTAGAAGAAATGGGATCCAGACCCTGTTACATGCACCAACGTGACCAGGCAATCCCTGGAGCCTAAGAGATCGAGTTGATTCTGAAAATCCTTAGACTAACCAGGGACCCCTGGAATCAACCAAGCCATCAGATGCAATTGATTAAACAGTTATAGCTCGTGATGATTCCCTAATGGGTTTGTTAAAAGATGAGCAAAAATGGAGTTAGGTAATGCGATAAATCTATTGAAAATTCAAGAAGAGGAGGGAACCATGGTTGATCTGTCCAAACGGGATTGACAAGCACAATGATAGTTAATTGTTTCCTGGCATGAAGAATGACCTTGGAATCATATCAAAGGGTAGAAAAGCATAGTTCCTGAACTCGGGCAAATTTTGGAGGAATGCATCCATGGATTGAGCCTCTGGATCCGGTCTCTAACTGAAAAACTGTAGTAACCATTTGTTTAGTCTTTTTTTGCAAAAAGGTCTATTTCCAGAGAACCCCAAACGAGGTTATTCTCTTGAAAATAGTTTTGTGTAATGTCCAGTCGATGGAGTCTGTAAGGTGTCAGAAATTCCAATTCTCTGTAGTGTTGGAAAGTCCTGGCAGGTACTCCCCTTTAACAGAAATGTTCCTGTATAGACAAAATTGCCAACATTCCTTGGCTAGATTTCTGAGGGTTTATGATTTGGTACCTTCCAAATGATTGATGTACCTGACTACTGATACATTGTCTATCTTCAGAAGCATTTTACGCAGAACAAGCCCACTTATAACTCTATTTGAGACTGTTTGCCTCCCATGGTGAGATTCTCACAATGAGTACCCCAGCCCAAATTGCTGGTGTCCGATTCTATAATTATGTCGGGGTACATGCAAAAGATAGCTTTCCAGTTCCAGGCTTCTATATGAACTAACTACCACCAGTTTAGTTCTCCCCTTCCCTACAAAGAAAGGGGAACCAAGTTCCCATATTCCAAACCTTTTCAAAGGTGGAAAGTCTTTATTCTCTGCAAGGCTCGATAATGAAGAGGGCCTGGAAAAATCACTTGATTTGAAGCTGATAAAAGTCTCACTATTCATGTAATAGTTCACAATGAAATGAGATATTTCTTTAAAATAACTTTGATTTGTTTCTGAATAATTTTTAATTTCTTCTTGGGGAGAAGGTGTGATGTAGTTATCGAATTGACTACAAATCCTAGGAATTCTATGGATTGCGTTGGTTGGAGAATATATTTAACCCAATTTATCATAAACCCCAACTGGATCAGAACTTGGATAGTCGAATGTAATTGATCTTTTATTATCATAAAGTCTTGTAACAGAATTAGCATGTAATCCAGATAAATTAGCATTTGTATTCCCCTGTTTCTCAAAAATGATAACACCGGTTTCATGAGTTTTTTGAAGCACTAGGGGGCTGATGATAGACCTAATGGAAGGCAGATGAACTGCCACTTTTTCCCTTTCCACAGAAACTGTAGGAAATGATGTTATGGACTCATAGGAACAGTTAGATAGACAACTTTGAGATCTAACTTTACCATCCAATCCAATGCCATCAACAAATCTCTGAGGCAGTGAATGCCCTTCATTTTCAAATTACATGAGTGTTCAGTTCTTTTAGAATTATGACTGGGCATAAATTAGTCTTTTTTCTTTACTAAGATAATGTTGCTTATAAACCCTGGATTGTGCATGATAATTTGAATGATTGCTCCTTTGTCGTTTATTTCTTGGATTTCTAAATCCAGCAGATGTCTTTTCACTGCCAAGTACTGAAAAGCAAGATGAGTTTTTGTTTCAATAGGGAGAGAATAGAATTCTGTCTGAAAACCTGGTTTGAGGTTATTTGAAGCCAACGAGGGAAAAATGGGTGAGTCTGCCACCCAGTTTTCCATGATAAGGAGGGGGAAAAGGAAAAAGACTTACCTGAGAAAGTTCTTTGTCAAGGTAATCCTCTTGTTGGTTTGGACCCATACCCTGCCTCTCTATAGAAAAAAGGGATAGGGAGCACTGGTCTCAATGGAATAGGATCCTCTCCCATAAAAAGAAGGGTCTTGAAAGTTTTTAAACTGTCCTCGTTTAGGACCTTGAATTGACCAGCTGGGAAATCAATCCCTGTATTTCTCGGCATTCCCAAAATCTCTTGGGGCGATAACTTTTATAATAGAAGTTTGTGCCTTATCTTCGACTATGAAGGTGGTGACAAACTTCCCTAGTTCCTTAATAAAGGAATTTCCAAAAAGTAAGCCTTCTGCTTCTGGGCCCCCTTCAGAGGACGCCATTTCTGTTAATTTTGGATCAATTATCAATGCGATCGATCTGCTTCTCTCCATTGATAAGGCAGTATTAGTGTTGCCCTGTAGGGGGAAGGCTCTCTGAATCCGCTCTCTTAGTACTGAGATGTCAATAGGGGTCTTATTAGATACTGACTCTTCAGTTATATCAAATATTTTGGCCAGAGGACTAACGATTTCCAACAATTTGTACTGACAATTTTTCACTGACCTGTCAATTTCCAGTTCTGGTTTTCTTCCCTGACTTAGATAGATACTGAACCATTTTGTGGTCAATCATATCATAGATAGAATTAATGGATGGACTTGGGCATTCTTGCTGTAATTTATTTTTTGCTTTAATATCCGGTGGTTTCCTAATCTCTTGTGTGGTGCCAAACCATCTTATAGCTAGACTTTCTAGTATACTCTCTTTGAGATGAGACAGCACCTCCATTATTAGGAGCACAATGTTTCAATTGTCTCTTACCTCCAACATTTTTCTGAACAATAACAAAAGTGGACACATTTTTAACTGAACTAGGTTCAGTGATATTTTGCTCAGGATTTTGAAAGGTTTCGATTTATTACTATAGAGAACCTCAGCTATGGATTTAGCTAGAGTCTCAGACATTTTTCCCGTACATGAAGTAATGGCTTTAGCCACTGATTTGTCCACTGAGCGTCCATTAATACTTTAATATGACCCTCAGACAAATTTATGGAATCAGTAGAAACATCTTGGTAAATGGGGCTATTTTACTGGGATTCTTGAGATAAAAAATGAGGAGGAAAATGTTTGATGGCTGTTTTAACACTTCTGGACCATGGCTGTTTTAATACGTCTACTGTGTTTGTGTTTAGCTGTAATTTTCCTCTTACTCATTTAATGTACCCGCATATATTATGTACTGTTTTTCTTGCCATAAGGTGGGCTTTCTAAATTTATAAAATATGATGAAATAAATGTAACAAATGCATTTCTTTTTAACTTTGGCACTAAAAATCTTTTTACACATCTACAAACGCTAAAACAAAAACCTGCGAAACAGATTATAATATTTTTCTTGATTTTAGAAATACCCAATGTTGACATGGTTTTTCTAATGTTTTTGTCAAGTTATATGGCAATAACTAAAAATAGTAAAAATTGAGGTGTCCCAAAACTTTTGACCGCTAGTGTATATTCTACTTTTGGGGTTTTTGGTTCTATATGCATTATATTTTGTTGCATTACATTTTAAATCCCATGCTTTTGCCAATTTCTACAAGTGATTTCATTTGGAGTACTAGTTCCCCCTATCATTTACACTTCTGTTCCATTGTATATGCCTCTATCGGTGAAGATTTAGGTTAATGCATGGGTCATTTAAGTTTACAAATAGTAGTTACATTCCAAAAAAAGGTACTTCAGACTGCTGATCATGAAACAAATCTTGCATAAAACCACAGAGTTATTTTAGAGTAACACAATGTTAGCACTTTAATTAAGGATAATACAATTAATACTGCAAAAAATGCTTTTGCAAATTAATGGCCACCTTTTTCCTTGCTGATTACAAATGCAACAAAGGCAATCCTATGGATAGATTTTTCTTGCTTCTGACTGAGAAACACACATATCATTAATGGCTTTAATAAATTTTGATCCTCAGTTAAAAAGCTCATTAACTTCCATGATTGGTATCTGACAATTTTTTTTTTTGTGAAAGTATTTTACCAGGAAGAATACATTGAGATTGTCTCTCCTTTTCAAGTATGTCCTGGACTCATTTTATCTACCTTAGAAAGGTGAATGGCTGAGCTGACCTTGCCTGGACTAGAACCTGCAACCTCATGGTCTGAGCAGATGCTATAGCTAGTGCCTTAACCAACTGAGCCATCTCTCCGGCTCAATTAATAAACAAACATCAATAAACATTATAAGGATTTCTTATAACAGAATCCTCTCTATATATATGAATACCATTTACAGATAATGTAAAATGCATCACATATTTTATTATGCTGCCTAACAATACATATTATAATGGAGTGTGATAGTGTTTCAGATGGAGGGTGCTGAAGTAGAACAGATGAGTCAGTCAATGTTGGTAATTCCTTCCAGCCTTGGCACAGAGTCAAGGTGCTGCATTTATTCACTATGTATGGGTTGCTGTGTCTGAGCTTCAGAAAGAATGGGAAGGCCCCTTCACCTAGTGAAATATGCTCTCTAACAGGAGAAGAAAATCTGTAGACTGCAAGTGTCATCTTGAGTGTCTATGAAGATCAGAGTTTCCGGAAGTGCGTTGCTTAGATCTCACAGGATATGTCTTGTTAAATCCTATGAAGTATACCAGCACTATACAGCGATACATGTTATATGAGATAAACAGATCAATGTGCAGACCAGCAAAGTCCGAGATGAGACCTAGAGAGCAATACAACCTTAAATGAGAACAGCAGAATGCTAAATGAAATCATCAGTGCAATGCACCATTATTTAAGATCACCAGGGCAATATACTACTACATCTGACCAGCAGACAATTGCAACATCACTTGAGACCAGCATAATGTTACATTAAACCAGTAATGCAATGGCAATTAAATGAGGACATGGTTGTAACTGTGTAGTGTCCCGCTGGTCTCATGAAAATTCGGGTACAAACAGTACCAGGTCAGTAGCCTGGCATGATCCAGCTGAATACCACCACTGCTCTCTAGTTAACTCTACAGACTCCTCTCCTCTAACAAGTAATAAGCAGTGTTTCACAATGCACAACCGAGTGGGGAAAACATCTGCCTTACAATAAGGAAAAATCATTGCACATCCCTATTGACTTCTCAGCATTATGAAACCTTTATTAAAGTGGCAATCAATTATTGGATCTCCAGCTATTCCCCAACACTCCCTATCATCCCCAAGTATCTGAATGGTTGAAGATGATGGGCTTTGCTGTCCCTAGTAGCAGAAAGTCCAGAAATGGACTACTCTTACTTTACTGAAATGAAGACTGGATAGTTGTGCTCCCAATAGATCATTCAGGCTGAGCTTTTATTTATTTATCAGAGATTCCATTCCACATGAATGGAGCTTTGTCTGGTTAGGGTAGTGTGAATGGAAGCATAGCTACATTTATTTATTTTTTTTACAGTTAACCACTTCATAACCATCAAGTTTGTAACTCATTGCACTGTAATGCTTTCCAAATTGTCTGGCATCGGAAGGGTTAAGGGGACTTTGGTGAGTGTAATAAAGTTGGTGACTGGGGGGTTGTGATAGCCGCTGCCTTTTGCACTTGAGGAGGCTTTTTCCCTGCTTTGACAGCCCGGAGCTGCTCATTCTGGGAATGCCTGTCCAGCCACAAAACGGAGCAATGCAAAGGCCATCCTGCTAGAGTGGAATAGCAGAATAGCTGTTTGCAATGCTTTTTTATTCTGAGTTTATTGATTTGTCAACATATAAGAGTACAGATTAAGAAGGGGGGCATGCATGGCCTATTTTGGCCTTTTTTCCATCTATCATGAATTGCCACATTTGGGATACATAGGGGCCACAATGTGACGGCGAGAGTTAGAAAAATGCTATTTTGCTCCTTGTCACAATTCATCCAGCTTTCAGTTATAAGGGAACTATGAATGACCTGATGGAGAGGGGAGGGAGGGGGATCTTTTACATCGATTTTGATGAATAATATGAAGTTAAAGAGATTTAGATATATGCTATATGCATTATAACAAATTAAATTGAACGATCCTATACAAAGATTTTTTGATAGTACTATCCCTTTAATTACATTAGTGAATGGAGAAAAATTAAAAGAGGCGTTTGATTAAAATGAAAAATGGGTAGATATGAACAGGGAATGAAAGAATAGCTGACTATCTAAATATTTTTTTTTACAGAGAATTTACAGAGGACTGTGAAGACGGTGAACTCCATCAAGTGGAAGAACTGTTAATGTCAAAGCAGTGGACACAAGTCAGTTTACTAAGGATGACATTTTATTGGTATTATCAAAATTACATTTCTACAGTCCAGTTGGTCCAGATGGGGTTCATCCAAGGGTATTAAAAAGAGCTTAGATCTGTGCTTGCAGCACCCATAGCCAAGTTTTGTAACCAGTCACTGTTGACAGAAGTGTTTCCACATGACAATTGCCAGTGTTATACCCCATGACAAAAAGGCAGTAGCAAGGACTTTGGCAACTACTGACACATGAGTCTGACATCAAAGTTGGAAAAATAATGGAAATGCTACTAAGAGAGTGAATTGTGGCATATCTGAAATCAAGTAACTTGAAAAATCCATGAAAGTAGGACTTTACATCATGAAGATCTTGCCAAACAAATCTAGTTACATTATTTTTTTCTCACAACACTGTATTACTGATAGGCTTTATATTTGCTTTGAAAAAGCGGGTTTGTCCCCGTGAAACGCATCAGCGTTATAAGCCTTTTATTGAATTTTATAATAAATATTTTTGAGTTTTACCCCCGCCTGCTGTGTCTGTGGATAAGACCAAGAAACACTCTTTGAAACATCGGGATTCAGCTGAAAAGAGACAGGTCATATTCTCCGTATGCCTGTGTAGTCAGTAGACTCTGGGGTAAAAGTCCTGACCAATTCAATATGTGAGTAACATTTTTGTTTTCTTATTGTGAGGATCATTCTGGGACCTCTTACACTATTGTGGCACTTTTTTTTCCTTTTGTATACCTGACTGTTCACTGCTATGGGAGAGCGTGTTTGTTTGAGAGAGTAGCCTTCTTGGCGTTCCATTTCAAGATTGATACTGTATTTGGAGGCAGTTTGATTTCTCCAGTTGTGTTTGTGGTTGGTGTCAGTGTACGCAGTCCCCAACACAGGATTTCTGTGAGTGCACACACAGAGGTGTTTGGTGGAGGTTGTACCATGTCATATTTGATATACACAGGGGTGCCCCGTGTTCTTTCTCCCTCTTCTTTTTTTACAGCGTAGTTAAATTATTTGACTATGTTACTCAAGTGATAAACAAGGGTGAAATAGTAAATGTTGCTTATTTGGATTTTAGTAAAGCATTTGACACTCTCCCACATAGTAAGTTTATTCTTAAGATGTACAGTTTAGAACTGGACTCAGTACAAGCAAAGTGTGTTATAGGCAGTGGACAGTTACCAATGGGGTGCCTCAGAAGTCAGTGCTTGGTCCTGTTTTATTTAATATTTTTATTAGTGATATTACTAATATTTTACAACACAAAGTGTGCCTGTTTGCACAGGACGGAAAGATCTGTAGCAGAGTTTACACTCCAGTGGAAAAATCCCAATTGTTTAGGAAAACTGCAGGAATGGACTAAAGTATGGGATCTAAAGTTTACTGCTTCTAAGTGCGGGATAATGCATTTCAGGCACAAAAACCCAGAGGTCTAATACAAGTTCAATGTTTTTATTTCTAACAACAACAGCAGATGGAAGGTACTTGGTAGTTTTTATTTCAAATGATTTGAAGGTAGGCAAGCAGTGCAATAAAGCAGTAGGTAATTCTAATTAGGTACTGTGCTGTTTGGGAAGAGATATAGCCAATTTATTACTTACTGGTAAGACCTCATCTCGAATACTGTATACAGTTCTGGAGGCCAGAGCTTCAGATAAACATTAATAACTTGGAGGCAGTTCCAAAAAGATCCACTAAAATAGTGCAAGGTATTCATGGCAACACTTGCCAGGATAGACTTTCATGACCTCAGTAGAAGAATATAGCAGAAACCGGATGGATACTAGAAAAAGAGGTCATGACCTAAAGTTCAATGGGCAGAAAAGGTGGGAAAAAGCCGAAAAAATGTACAGAGAGTAAAAGATTCAGATAGATTCAAGCAACAGCCTTCAAGAGGAAGTGGGAGGGGCTAATACAGTAAAGGAATTAAAAAATGTCTGGAATAGACATGTCTATTCGAAGAACTATGAAAGATTGTGCATTTTATCTTGATAGGAACATGGACAAACTGGATGAGACAATTGCTTCTTGTCTGTCATCAAAATCTGTGCTGTAATATAGTGCAATTATTGCACTCTAGACTTACTAAACTATTGTCTTGATACATACGTCCCCACTATTTCACTCTATTTTCACTCAGCAACAAGGCTTGTTGATCTAAGGAGAAATCTGGAAATTTGGAGTCAAGAAAGAATTTTTCCCCCATTCAAAGCAGAATTTGAAATTGCAGAATTGCAGAAATAATGTTTTTTTTTTTTTGCATTCTTTTGAATCAACAGTGGTAAACAAGAATAAGAAAAGGATGCAAGTCTTTTTTCAACCTAAACTACTATGTAACTATGTAAGACGAAAGAGGTAGCATGAGTCAAGTGCAATCGCATAGCTCTAAAGTCACACTTCCATATTCTCGTGAATGAGACAGTCAGTGAGAGCCATTGGGTCTAAGATTATGATTATTGTCTGGGTAGTATGAGGTGTTCCCTGGACATCTTGAGTGATGTTTGCATGCTGCGAATTATAATGTGATCCCCCATGATTTCTTATTAAATTGATGGGGGTACAAGAGGGCCTTATGATGATAATGTGGGAAACTCTTGGCAAGGACCCTTGACTAGAAAATTCCTTAGCCTTGAGTACAAATAAAATAAAATAGCCAGGAAGGGGGGAGTACTTTGGATAGGGAAGAAATGTAGTAGACAACCAGCTATTTTCATTGCAACCTTTCATGAATAGTTATATGGGAAAACAAGCAGGAGAAGTTTCATGTTCATAGGATGCAATGGTATGTTTACACAAAGAAGAAGAAAAGAGATTCTGGAACAAACCAACTGTTCCATAAAACACAAAGGAAAATTCTCCTTGATTTTAATGGGGTGTTTAACCCCTGCATGCCAGTGGGGCACACAATGCATTGCAAAGCAATATGTTTCAAACCCCTGGCACGCAAAAGGTTAAGTGTATGACTGCTAAGTATGACTTCATTAACCTTTTGAGTCCCAGAGGGGTATGTAACATATTGCTTTGCACATTGCTGGCACTCAAAGGGTTAAAATGAATGGGGATTTGCATAATTTTATTTGTTCTTTGTGGTGCAGTTGGATTGCTCCAGATTTTTTTTCGTCTTTTCTTTGAGCATACGGCCCAGGGCTGACTACTCATCCCAAATAATAAGAGGATAAAGAGAACTACAAAAACATACTACATCGGGGAGATGCGCTAAAGGTCGAAAAGAGCTCATAATGTTGGAGTAGTGTCGAAGCCACATCGACTGTATGCACTAAACTGTCTTTGACATCATATCCCCATCAATCCTATAAAAATCTGCCCACATCGACATCTATCTGACATGCATTTGACAGGTTTACGAATTTTCACTCATCACATTGACAGTCACCTATTATCAAAAGGAAATGCAGTATAATTATTCATTTTCATATGGAAATACAGGATAATGAACCATTTTTGTATTCAGGGGTGTGTGTTTATATGTTAATGTGGCACTTCACTACGTGCACTAAACTCCGATAGCAGCCTCTGCTGTCAGAGTTCACAGGCTCAACTTACGATATTTATTTGGTGGGTAAGGATAAGATGGGATGCTATTTATGGTTTTTTTTTTTAGTTTTTTATTTTATTTAATTTTATGTCTTTAGTTTCATGGATAACCAATAACCCTTTGGGTGCCAGAGGTATCACTCAAAGGGTTAAAGAACAGATGGAGGCTATTCTGCTTGGTGACACTTAAAGGGATAGTAATACTTCGTTTTAACTTTATTTTATTTTGTAGGCATTAAAAAATACGAAGAATGATATAAGTCTTATCTCTCAAACCTTTATGGTTTAAGAGATATTCACAAGCAAAGTTTCCCCTCCCGCCCCTTTTACCTAGTGTAAGCCATCTCTTCTCAGATGGGGAATCTGGTTGTAAGACCAGACAGATAACAGCAGGGGACAATTTTCTTACAATGAAAACAATGAAAACCCTGCCCCCCTTGACAAGCTTTTCAGGTTTTTCCCTTATCTTAATTGAAGATTGTCCCTCTCTGCAGTCTACCTGGGCACCTCCCTTCTGATCTGGCTGAACAGTGTGACATCAGTAAAAGGGGCAGGAGGGGGACACTTTGTCATTGAATTACTCTGGAACTACAACTCTGACAGAACTGACATAACACTCTCCAAAGTCCAAATACTATGATGATTAATTAGAGCTGCTTTTATTATGAAACATTACTATCCCTTTAACTTATTTACTTTGTTAGAGGAAACAACACATTGCTTTGTAATTTAATGCAGGCACCTCAGGTAATGGAATACATTACAAACTCCTCTTTGTTGGAAAGATATGAATGTGGTGCAGGAATGGTGGCAACACAGAAACAGGTAAGGTTACTTAACCCTCTGCCAGCAGGTTTTCCCTGATGTTCCTACTATGGGATCATCTGCAGAAAGGATACATTTCTCCAATTTCACAGAAATTCATGCATAAAGAAAAATTAACTATTCGTCCAGCTTAATTGTGAATTTATTTACATTTAGAAATTGTTAATATATGAATAATAAGTGGTGAGAAGCAGAACTGTACATGTAAATTGTACATGTAAATCAATTTCATTATTTTCTTTTAATGGTGAATCTTGTTAAAATCTTGAGGCCCAAGCAATGCGTTGCATATCCCTCTGGTGCTCAAAGGGTTGAATAAAGTTTTTCGAAGTTTGTCAGGTATGTCTGTGAAGCGCTATTTTTCATCTAGAGTAATCATTTCCAAGATATTCACAGAATATGTTTCTTTAGTTTGCTTATTAGCAATCTAATTAGTGACCTCAATGTGTTACATCACAGGCATCTACAAGTATCTTCTAGAAGGGTGAAAGAAAACTTGAATGCGTGAGACCGTCAGTTAGCCATTCACATTACTTAAAAATCTGACCAATTTAACAAGCCAATAAGAGGCTGAAGAGCAGATATAATTTCATCTGAGAATGCTAACAAGGTCTCACATTTGTATGGTTGCATGTCTGTGAATGATTAAGTTATGACAAGCTTAGAAAGGACAACTTTCTGGAAGGCTGCCTAGAGAAAATCAGTGTCAGTTCTACATTGGGAAAGGTCAAGAACAAATTATCTTTTCATTTTAGAGTTCTGATGTTTATCAAGTTACTATTATAGACAGCTCAAATTCAGAGGATATCTTGATTATTTATTTACATATTTTACAAATTGACTTGGAATGCTGCATTAGTTATAACATTTTAATGATATATCATTGTGTCTGCAAAATATTTTGTTTGGGTTGAAAAATTCTTTTAATTGTAAGTATTACCTCCAGAGAATGATGGCAGTTTTCTAATTAGCTCTTCCAGGGATTTATCAAAGAAACTTTATTCAGATTAGCAATGGCCAGATAGTTTTCCAAATTCTATCCTCTACCTGGTGGATCCAGTTACAGACAATGTGGCCAATATATATTCATACATGTGTAGTGCTGGAATGGCAGCATTTGCACTGGGTTTTCTTTGTACTTCTCTGCTTCCCATGTGCAGGGAAATGCAATCGGTCATGGAGGAATACCCAGTGGTATCCATTAATGATTGCAGTGAAGTGTAAGCAAAGAGCAGCATATTTGATATGCTGCTATTGCTGCACATGGATAAATTCTCCCCAAAATAATTCTGGGCTGGATATGTTCTCCCATAGCTGACCAAACTGTTTTTTCTTTGTTGAGGGAGAAGGGAGAGAACTGTTGGCAAGATTTCTTTGCATTGTTAATCCTCTGTGTGCTAGTGGATGGGCAGCAAATTACTCATACATATACATGCATTCTCATTAATTTCTTTGTCTGTGTTTGTCTCTCTCTCTGTCTATCGCCTTAAGCATCATTTTCTCTCTGCAATCATTCTAATTACCTGCCCCTTATTTCCATCCTCACTTCATCACCTTTATTTTCTAACCCTCTTTGTCCCCTCTATCCTCTTGCTTCTGCATACTCTCTTTCCATTTCTTTTACCCCCCCACCACTTTATTCCTCCCTCTTCACCATTACACCAACAGAGCACTTCAGAATGCGTGTAACTGTAATGGGGATACTCAACAATACCTTTGCTGGTCTCATTTAATGGTAATTAGCACATCTGGTTTCATGTATTAACTACCTGTAGTGAGTTAATTATAGTGGGAAGTGCTCATACTATGTTGCAGTGCTCTAACTATTATAAATATTGTTTTCCTATCCCTGCAGAATCCCTGTGTAATTCCATCAGGTGTGACTGAAAGACAGTTGCTTGCCAGTCTCAGAAACAATGAGGATTTGCTTAAGAGTTCATACATTTATACTGAGCTGTACTGTATCTTGTATTAGCTAATCATAAAAATAATGATAATAATTGTAATCTCTGCAACATCAGATTGATTCCTCTAATGCTAGTTTCAAATGGGTAGGAGTTACTGCATAACAATACATTTGTAAAATAATTCCTTTGTGTACTCCAGAATTGGGGAGTCCCCCCTTTTTCCCTACCCCACTGGCTTTGGGGTGGAAAGCATAGACTGTTATTTGTAGGGATCATTGACCCCAGAATTCCACCCTGTGTACATTGGGATTTAGGTATATATACTGCAAGGCAGATGTCTTCCTCTTCCATTATACCCCTAGGTAGGAAAGTAGAGGGGAACGTCAGAATGTCCCATTAACATTGTACTTCATCATTGATTGCTATCATGTCTCATTGAATGTTACTTTACTAATTATCTGTTTACTCGTTAAATCACATAACAATAAAAACACAGAAGCACTTAAGCACTACACTATATAACATACATTAACATTTTACTGAATAATTATTTAGAAGACCATAATATAAGGTGAAAGGATGGTTAAGTAATTTTGAAAAAAAAACAGTCTAGAAAGATTCAGTGATTTTGACTTATTGAAAAAAGCACAAATGGTATAGTGGTCTCACATTCCACTGGAGGAAGCGTTTATGTCTAAACTGGTAAACATCCTGCTGTAAAACAGCCTCTTCATACGCAACTATTTGTAATCCAGTGAACTGTAAGCTAATGGTGTTTATGACTTATTGATGTTCCTCAGAGCAAAGAACCTTACATTACCATATTGGTTATTATAATATCACTTTCCGGATTCCATTATCCCATTTTACATAATGCAGATAATACAGTGGAACTAATGAACTGAAGATGATTATTTTAAATTATTACATTTCACTTACATTTATTCAGAGGATCAGTAAATGGGTAAACAGAGAGGGGGTTTCCAGTTGCCCAGAACATCTTCTCTTGAACTTTTTTGCCTCCATAAGACCAGGCAGAAATAAAATATTAGTAATCCAATAATGATAAATATTTGTTGCTTTTGTGGATATGATCATGGCAGCATCAAGCAACTAGCTGTTGTTGGGCTACAACTCTAAAGATATCACTTATCCAAGTCCTATGATAGTAACCCTTTATTCTGAACTGCCACCATAAGTTGGATGCACAGGCAATGGGTGAGAATTGGATTCAGACTTGCCATACAGTTAGACACCTGCCCCTTTCACTGCCACTGGGATATGCAATGCACAGCACTACGGCACTAAAAGAGTTAGGGAACAATGCTGCTTGTGGTGCTGAAATCTGAACACATCCTCTTTTAGCACATCTTCTCCGCTAATGGGGGAGCAGAGAGGATGCTTTCAGACTCTGACATTGTCAAATATGCTAATGAGGGAATTCTCCCGCACCCCATGCATCACTAATTCTTAGTGCATATAGCAATGTGTGTCACCATTGCCAAAGTGATGTATTCGCTAAACATCATCAGACACACCTCCATAGCATCGATCCTTAGTGCATCTCCTCCTTGTAGTTTTTCTTTAGTGAGTTGGTGCAAAAAAATTCCAGTATCACCCTGAGAAAACAGAAACAGCCATATTTATATTAAAAAGCCTAGAAAATGTAAGCTCTGATAAGAGAATAATAGCGCAATATACTGTAACATATAAAATGCCCTTGGTTGGGACTTTGCCGGAGATAGTGCTACCCCTATCATCCATGCATATAGGGGTCCAACATGTACAGGAGTGATAGTTCTCCTTTAAGTTTGGGTAACATGTTTATGTATCCATGCCCCTCAGATTTTTCTTGGAATTTGTGAGGAAGTCCTCTGTTCATGTATACAAGTTTGTAATATGGAATACTGTGATTAACTAACTCCAAACCTACTTTATGAGAAAGAGTTTTTTCTGTGTTCCATACCAGCATCAAACTCTTTCTCTCTGTTACCAAAAATTCTCCAATCAGAGTCCTACCAGAATCCAACCTATCAGGAAATATAGAGGAGACATAATTTTAGAGAGAAATAATGGCATGCCTTCCATTAAGTACATTGTGTCAAGAACTTGCAACCTCCGGGCACTCCTCAATTAAAAACGTATCCCTAGCTCTTCCACATCTGAAACAATATCTCCTCTCAGTCTTCCCATTCTATGGAGCCTCACTGAGGTATAGTAAATACTATGCAAGATTGTAGCAGTTGATTCCTAACAGTAGTAGCTGCCATAAGGGGCTAAGCTCCATATGTAGTTGTTCAAAGGTTTTTAGAACATTATTATGATAGACCTACCCAAGTGTGGTGATCTAACTCATATTAACTCAAAATCCCAGTGACAGAATGGTCAAAGCATGCATTTACCCTGGCCTCGTGACCAGTCATAGATTGCATAGCTAGTCACATTTTTGTATTGTTTTAGAGATCTGCCTAAGGGCCCCCACTGATAGCATTTGAGACATGTTATAATTGTAGTTCAGCATTGTGCTTTCCATGTTAACTACTTCAAACATGATATTTGGATTTGCATATGCAAGGGCATGTTGGCCCTAAGCCACCAACTAGTATTTATAGAAATCAGACAGTGAAATCATGCCCTCCCTGGCTGACTTACTAAATGTTTCAAGATTAATCCTAGGCTTTTCTCACCTCCATAAAATCTTGATACAACCTTATCTATTATGTTGAAATACACTTTGGAAATATCCATGGAAGTATTTTAGTTAAGGAAATCCTCTTAATAAGGTTTGACCAACCAGTAACATTAGGAGGAAGATTACTCCATAAAATGGCTTTGTCTCAAAACTGAGCTATCACTGGATCCAAATTCCTTTTAAGCAAATGGGCTGGAGAAGCTTCCAATGTCACCCCCAAATACTTAAATGACTATTCACAGACTACACAGTCTGTGTTCTTCATTTTGATATATATATATATATATATATATATATATATATATATATATATATATATATATATACAGGGATTAAAATTGAAAGTCCTTTGCTACTAGCCAGACCAGAAAAGTTACTAGCCACTGCAAGCCATAATATACCCACAAGGGCTGAATTTCTACTCACCAGGGCTAAATTTTCACTGACCATTGGCTAGTGGCGAGTGGAAATGTTGAGCTCTGATATATATATATATATATATATATATATATATATATATATTATTTATGTACAAATAATTAAATGACTATTCACAGACTATGGTATTGCTAACCCGCCCCCATACCATGATCTATAGGGTCCACAGGAAGCAAAGCGATCAAAAGAAACCAGGGCAGGGAACCATCAATATCACCCAGAAACAGGAGAATACCATCAGCATAAAGAGCTATTTTTCATCCCTATCCGTAATGCAGAAGCTGTGCATCATATCATCAGCACAAACACAAATTGCCATTGTAAAGGCATAGAGTCCTAGTGAGAGGGAGCAGCCCTGTCTCATGCCCCTGCTCAGAGCTCCCACATGCACACCTCTAACATCTGATGCAGCATATAGTAATTGCACCCACCATATAAACTTAGAATCAAAGCTGAATGTATGGCGGACATACAACATATAATTACAATCCACTGGGTCAAATACCTCGGCCACAGTTTTTATTTAATTACATTACCGGTATTTTTAAGATTACGATCAGAATTACAATCTTTTTGTATCAGGTTTAGATTCTTGATCTATTTTTTGCTCATGCATAAATATATATATCCACATCTGTATTATTGTCCCATAGGGAATTATCATTATTTTCATCTAAATGATTATTTGGGTCTGCACTCGAAGATTAACTCCTGTTTCTGGATAACCCTGTGGTGACGGAGTCCTGGGATAGTTCTTAATGTCCCAGGCAATTCTACATCTGTGAGTACCATTTACTAGTTTGGATATATACCCCTATGGCTGTGATCCTCCTCTGTCACTCTCGCTTGTGGTGGACCGATTCGGCCTGTTGACTACGCTTCTGTGTTCCTGCTCATGATTGACCCGGCTTGTCTGAGAACCACCTCCGTGACCTGACCCGGTTTGGCTGACGTTCCTGTCCGTGATCTGACCCAGCCTGGCTGACTTCCTGCTCCGTGACCTGTACCGGCTTATTCCAGCGATCCGTTTTGTTCCGGCTACCTGTTCCTGCTGTCACCGCAGCGACATTCTGACTTCCGCTGTGTTGGCCTACCAGGCGGATCGTGTTTAACACTTGCAGTGCCTAGTCTCCAGTGCTGAGTCTCCGTGCTTATTTTGCAGAGCTGTGCATCCGTTATTGAGCCATCCTTACACTTGCAGAGTTATCCCTCTGTACTGAGCCTTCGATTCTAGCTGTGACTTAACCCTTGTTGTGCTGCCGTCTCCATTGCTGAGCCCACTTGCACCGGTATTGAGCATAATCTGGTATTTCGCTACTTCTGCTGAGCCGGCCGTGTACATTCCCAGTCTGGTCGGCGGCTCACTGTTTCATCTGCAGAGTAGTCGAGATGGTTAACATACCCAGTAGAGGCGCTTCTGACTCT
This sequence comes from Rhinophrynus dorsalis, assembly GCA_037306005.1. NCBI lineage: Eukaryota > Metazoa > Chordata > Amphibia > Anura > Rhinophrynidae > Rhinophrynus > Rhinophrynus dorsalis. The sequence goes on from CM074721.1 coordinate 256,645,318, forward strand.
TACACATACGGTGGTTTCTCCGGTTACGCCCGTGGGGGCTATTGGCTCAAGCTATTGCAGCTAAGGGTGGTCTCCGGTATATTCTGTGGGAGGCTATTGGCTTGATCTCACAGTATATTGTGGTCTCCGTTGTTATGCCCGTGGGGGCTACTGGCTTAAGCTCTTGCAGGTTGTCTTTGGTACACGCCCGTGGGGGCTAGAGGCTCATATTGCTCAGGTACAGTTGGTCTCTGTCTATACGCCCGGGGGGGCTATTGGCAAGCTCTTGCATCACAAGCTACCTCTGTTGAGACGCCCGTGGGGGCTACCGACTCACGCACTTGCAGATTAAGTTGTATCCGCTGTTACGCCCGTGGGGGCTATTCAAGCAACTGTTCTGCAGATCCTACCTCTCAACTAGCACTGCTGAGCAGTTTCCCTATCTTAAGAACTTTAGGTGTTGCACCATCTACACCTATAACTGCTTCATTACCATCTTGGGCGTGCCAAACACCACAACAGAGACTGACTAATTATTGCTCTTAACCCTTTATTTGTTTCACTACTGCGTGCATGTCCTGTGACAGTACATGTGATAACTCTGTTTCTGTATACTGGGCCTGTGGGGGCATACCTGCATTATATTGCAACATTTGCTGTGGCCTGTAGAGGGCGATCTTTCATATTTATTTTCATTTAATAAAACTGTGTTTTATTCTACCTGCTGGTCTGAGTGTCAGTAAAACCGTTACAGGTCCACAATGGGAGTAGCAAATTGAGGGTAGCTTAAAATACTTCCCCACATGCGAATCTAGCTTGTCTGGCAATTTGCCAGCCAAGCTCCATTTTATCTAAGTGAGTTAACCCCTGAGAAATTTTTCTATTTGGGGCCCATTGTTGGGTTAAAGTCTGGAATAGAGGATTACTCAGATCAAATTTAGATCAGAAGAGTCCTCTACATTCTTCACAATTAATTTTGGACTTTACATGATTTTTATTATTATTAAATTATATAGCTACATTATTTTGCACAGATCATGCTATGTGTTATATTTCTTTTCCTTTACATGTTATTTTACTTCACTAAAATCACACCAAAGAAATACAGATATTCTTCACTCGCATACATGCTCTGTACATGGAACATCCACACAAGTTTAACAATTGTGAGTATCGCAATTGCTATATATTGTTTTTAAATATATGTTATATGTTTATACAATATAAGTTTTATAATTACTTAAGTACGCTGGCCACATGGTTTAGTGCTCACCTATTGTTTATTTGTACTGCAAAGATGTAACCATTCCATAAGGCTTCTAGCTATACACCCCAAATGTTTTTACTTAAGGCTAAAATGTCCTTATATAAATTGTAAGGGAAAAGCATTAACCCACATCTCTCCATTCTGATGAGATCAGGATGAAGAGTGCTGAAAATAATATAGAGTCTTGAAAAAGAGGAAATGTTCTGTCCCTCCCTGAACAAAGTAACCAACAAATAAATATAAAATATTATGGGGTCCATTCACCACATATTATTTTCTTAGTATTTAAAAACAACAAATCAATACCGGGGGATATACCTCATACAAATTAATTATTCACCCCCTCAGCAAAGAATGGGGTCCAAAGACATTGGACTGAGCAAAGAGGGTACAGATTTGTATCTGGCTGCAGGTTCGTGTGCCTGAAATTCTCCTTAATACGTTTCCCCACTGTGACCCATTGGGATCATTTCTAGCAGCACAACAAGATGGAAGTTTGACCGCAAATGTATCTAATTATCATACTGTGCAGGGAATTTGCATAAAGTGCCACACTGTATAATTGAAATATTACATTTGTTAAAGAAATATTGCAAGAAGAGCATATAATAAAATTTTAACCCCTTAGTGACGGCCGCGTGCAGACGCGGCCGTCACTTAACTCCCGTCTAACATTTTTTTTTTTCTTTCAAAGGAATCCGGAGTCCCCGAACGGCGTGCAGCCGCGCGGGGATCCGGATTTCCTGGACGTACATGTACGTCCTCTGTCACTAAGTGACAGCCACAGAGGACGTACATGTACGTCCTTTGTCGCGAAGGGGTTAATTGACTGTAAAATGTACTAAACTTGACATAAAATTTTAATTGACTGTAAATGTACTAAACTTGACTTGCAAAGCTAACTATGCAAAATAAATATCATACTGTGCTTAGTGAAAATGCCCTTCTTTTAACTAATAAAAACATACATTTGGGCTTTGAGATCACCATGGGAGATAATACAATAAAGCATTATTTTAAGAAGGGTTGTACAGTGCATGTAAAAAAAGATATACTGTACTGTACTGCATTTGTAAGACATTAAAGGCCTCCCAATAACCGTGACCAAACCAGTGGATTGTCACATGACTATACATCACTTTGCCAAAGGCTAAGTCTTTGAAGCCTTTACTCTCTTTATATATATTAGTCACGTACTGTATAAGGCAAAATTAATGCTTCTTCTGATCACAGTCAATAGAGTAACATAGTCTGTACATTGTCAGCTGAATAAAATAAAATAATATATATATTTATACTGTTATTTAGAACTGGCTTTATATAATTGTTCTAACTTTGAATAAAGCGGTGCACATTTAAATATAAACATTTCAATCTCATCACAAAACAAGTTGCCCTTATGCACTCAAAATCTATCCTATATACCCTTATGTACAAGTGTATATTGATAATTGTCCTGTATATCCATCAAATGAAACCTCAGTGCTCATACTGATGAGACAGACAGAGAAGCAGATGGATAGTTACATAGACATATGATAGATAGATAGATAGATAGATAGATAGATAGATAGATAGATAGAAACTAATTGTGAAACACTTTATTAGAGATGTCTCTGGCAGCCAAATGGATTAGATAAATAGCTAAATATGACATAGGCAGGCAAAGAGATGAAAATGTGTGCCAGTCCTGAGAAGGGGACTAGAAGGATACAGGGAGGATATGTAAAAGAATCAGGATACATCTCAAACTATATTCAGTGTGGTGGATGTAAAATATACAAATAGTTATGCAGTTTTTCTGCTGCTCAAGGATTTAGAATATACCCATGGGGATGTGATTTGTGATTGTGCACCTGATTAGTATAAACACACAAGCTTATTGTAACATTAGGGTTGTGGGAGAAATGTACAAACAGTATGGCAGAAATCCATCAGTGGAGATAACAGCCCATTTGATTTCTTCTTCTTGCTACCTCTTGTGCAATGGTGTAATTAATGGATGATATAATTGATAGGGGAACAGATGAAAGTAATATTTCCCCCCAACACAGACACTGAAAACTATAGTTTCTTATCAGATTACTGCCCTTCACTTTCAAGGCACTGGTGGCATTGCAATGACCCTTTAAGTACCAGTGCATTGCAAAGTAATATGTTAAACACTTCTCTGGAATTCAATGCTTTAAAACAAAGGTAAGTGAGTTTTTGCATTTCCAGCCCCCCTTCCTCAGCACGGCCAGGCTGACCACATTTCACTTGTATGGGAAGATCCTGCATTACCTCTGTTAACTCTCTTGCAATCCACTGAAGAGTAGGCAGGAAGTATTGGGATGGATCGTGGATTATGGCAGAGGTAATGGAGGCAACATGTGATCTTCTCACATACAAGAGAAATATGACCAGGGGAGCTCCAAGGTCCATCTTCCTATGTGAGCCTCTGTGCCTTGCACCAGCTGAACCAGCAGTAAGTTTGTCCCTGCACGAGCAACTCACTAAAAATTATTATTTGTAAATAATAATAATAATAATTATTTGTAAATAGCCTGTTATTTATAAATTTTCATTGTTTACCCTTCTCCAGTGTATCTGAACTTACTCTAGGCAGTGAGATAGGAAACAAAACTTGACTCAGACATACTAGCACTGACACAAAGGGTAGGATGCAAGAAACATGATACATTGCTATTTAGAGTATGAAAATCATTAGTGAATAAGTTTCACATTATGTTGTTGAATTGTTCATTAAACAAAAAAAAAAATCAAAATTAGCCATTAGCTACACATATTTGTTGATGGGTGTGGTCATATGGGCATGGTGAGGATTAACTAATCTGTCTGAGTGTAATAGAGAATGCATCTAATGCAGGAAGTTCTATTGAGCATGATTTTATACGCCTCTGGATTGTTGTCATAAAAGCTAATTTTTTATGCTCAATTCAAGAAGCTTTCATCATACGGCTTCCTGGATTAGAACTTGGGCAATATCTATTTCCTCAGGAAAATTACTTTAGCGCATGTGCATGTTTCTTGAATTCCACTCTAAATACTTACTCACACATATACCTATGCAAACTTAAATACCGATTACATATGCATATACTCGGTGCCCCATGGAAATGAATTGGATATACATCATATATACAGGAACAGGTATATGAGATTTGCACATCAGGCTGGTATAGTCTTGTATTTGGTTGTTTACTCACAAGAATGTACATACCAAATGTAATGATACCCTACTCAGAAAACCCCCTCCCAAAAGAGGGACTCCCCAGAACCCCCTACTACCCAGAGGAGTTAATGAAGATCAGACTCCTCCAACAAGGGATATGATAGCCAGAGGCTAGGGAGCGACGCTGGGGCGCGATGCTAGCGAGCGGTGGTTGCCTAGAGGGAGCTGTGCCGCAGCCTAAGCTGGGTAAAGGTGCTAGCCGCGAAGCTAGATTAGTCCCCTCCAGTTGAGCCAAAGGGGACCCTCGATAACCGCCCCTAGACAAACTATACAACCCTATCCCCAGGGAGAAACACAACACTCCAACAGGAACAGGTACTCACTCAGGCAGTAGGAGGAAACAGGAGCGAGGACTGGCAGCCCAGGAACACAGAGGACCCAGGAGCAAGGAAGGCTGAAGAGAAGTCAGGAACCGAGCTGGGATGCACCCGGAGAAGACAGGAACACCAACCGGAGTCTCGGGCTGGAAAGGAGTCTTTCACGCCCCAGTCTACTCAGGATACCTGATGGGAACAGGGAACAAAGACACAGGAGTCAGATGGACCAGTCAGCAGAAACCACAGGAACAGGGTGAAGAGGAGGCAAGGACAGACTGGCTAGCACTGGAGGAGCAGGAAGAAGCACACAGCAGGACAGAGCAGGATAACAGGACACAGCCAGGACCAACAGGACACAAAAGGATCAGCAGACAAGCAGAACTTGGACAGGACTTGGCTAGTTCCCAAGGACATAGGAAACAGCACTGAGACGCTATACTAACGCGTCCCAGTGCTGGACCTACCGTCCTGAAATAACCCCAAGACCGGAAGAGCAGGGCTGGTAGGGCAGGCAAAAACAGAGGCGCGCATGCGCCCTGGACGGGATGACGGCGCGTCATCGCCAAGCGCCGCGACCCGGAAGAAGCGGGTGAACAAGACCAACACACCGCCCGGAAGAAGCGGGCGGAGAAGGTAAGGCACCGCACGTCACTGCCCCCCCCAACGGCCGCCTCCGGAGGACGCTAAGCAGGTCTAGACGGATGCCGTGCATGAAACCGGCGGCAGAGGGCAGAGGCATGGACATCCCGCAAAGGCACTATCACGGTGCCCGTGATTTGCTGCAGTTACTTGTCTGTCACCAGTAGGGGGCTTCTATTGGCTGTCTGCAGATAGCCCGCCTCTTATTGACTATTTAAACCTGGATTGGGCACCCTTTGAGTGCCCTTTCGTGTTGTTTCTGACCTTCTTGCTATCACTATGCTAGTAATAGCTGGGCCTCTGTTCCAGTGTTCCTGAGTTCCTGATCTCCTGTGTTCCTGAGTTCCTGATCTCCACTGTTCCAGTGTTTCCTGGATGCTGAGTTACTCCAGTCCTGGTTCCGGCCTAGTCTCTGGTGTTGCAGTTACTGCTGAACTTCTTCTTTGCTGTTTCCTGACCTGACTGATGGTTGCTGGTTCCTGTCATCTCATCACCTGTCTTCAGTATCCTGGCGACCTTCTGCCTGGTCGCGTTGGTGACATTGCTACAATTCCGTGTTGGTCCCAGCGTGCGGACGCTGGTTTGCTCCTAAGCCTTGCGGCTATACAAACTCACTTTTTACACCAGTGTGCGGTCACTGGTTTGCTCCAAAGCCTATCAGCTCTACAAATCTGTGTTGGTCCCAGCGTGCGGACGCTGGGTTGCTCCTAAGCCTTGCGGCCATACAAACTCACTTGTTACACCAGTGTGCGGTCACTGGTTTGCTCCAAAGCCTATCAGCTATACAAATCTGTGTTGGTCCCAGCGTGCGGACGCTGGTTTGCTCCTAAGCCTTGCGGCTATACAAACTCTCTTGTTACACCAGTGTGCGGTCACTGGTTTGCTCCAAAGCCTATCAGCTCTACAAATCTGTGTTGGTCCCAGCGTGCGGACGCTGGGTTGCTCCTAAGCCTTGCGGCCATACAAACTCACTTGTTACACCAGTGTGCGGTCACTGGTTTGCTCCAAAGCCTATCGGCTATACAATTCTGTGTTGGTCCCAGCGTGCGGACGCTGGTTTGCTCCTAAGCCTTGCGGCTATACTACTCACTTGTTACTCCAGTGTGCGGTCACTGGTTTGCTCGCAAAGCCTAACGGCTATACTATTCAGTGTTGTTCCCAGCGTGCGGACGCTGGTTTGCTCCAAAGCCTTGCTGCTTAACGATTCTGCTATTTGCCAGTTTCATCTGACTGCTGCTATTATCTCTGGGCTGCCCTGCCCGGTATTGGTAAGGCCAGTAGAACCTTTTGCCACATTCCATCTGAGGTTGCCTTACCCGGTATTGGCAGGGCCGGTAGAGCCTACATTGTGTATCCATTGAGGCTGCCTTGCCCGGTAATTTGGTAATGCCGGTAAAACCGTTATGCTATTCCATCTGCAGGTTGCCTTACCCAGTATTGGCAAAGCCGGTAGAGCCTAAAGACTGTCCTGTCCGGTATATTGACAGGACCGGTAGAGTCTGCCTTCTGTCTGTGCTATATTCTGTATATATATATATATGTATGTTATTGCCATCCTAAGTTATCAAATTATTATTTCAATAAAATTGATTTTTTTTACCTAAAACTTGTGTCTGAGAGTCATAATAAACTGTGACAGGCACCCAGGAGCGTTCCTCCGGACCATAGCCCTTCCAATTGACCAGATACTGAAGACGACCCCGCACCCGACGGGAGTCAAGGATGTCGTCAATGACGTATTCGTCCTGGCCCTGAACAGAAACCGGAGCAGGAACGGACACTTGGGGATGAGGAAAACGAGCCGGGGTCCACGGCCGTAGGCGGGAGATGTGAAAGACGGGGTGTATACGTAGGGTTCGCGGTAAGTCCAACCGGTAGACTACCGGGGATAACCGCCGGGAAATCCGGAATGGACCCAGAAATCGTGGGCCCAACTTAGACGAAGGCTGTCTGACATGAGTATCTTGGGCAGACAACCATACCCGGTCTCCAGGAGCAAAAGAAGGACCTGCGGAGCGGTAGCGGTCCGCGGCTATTTTCTGACGCCGCTGAACGGCACTAAGTGTGGTACGAAGTCTCCGCCAATGGTCAACCAAAGAACGGACACGGGTCTCCGCAGAGGGCACTAGGGCCGATCCGGGAGCCAGAAAAAGCACTCGAGGATGATACCCGAGAGCAGCAAAGAAGGGGGAGCAACCCAGAGAGGTCTGTAAGAGGGAGTTATAAGAGAGTTCCGCTAAAGGAAGAAGAGATACCCAGTCACCTTGCCTGTTGTTGCAATGGGTACGCAGGTAAGCCTTCAGCGACTGGTTGAGACGTTCGGTCTGGCCGTTGGTCTGAGGGTGGTAACCCGAAGAAAACTGCAGATGAATGCCCAATCGAGAACACAGGGACCTCCAGAATTTGGAGGTAAACTGGACCCCCCTATCAGAAGTTATATTCAACGGTATACCATGAAGGCGTACCACGTGAAGAAGAAATAGGTCGACCCAGGCGGAGGACGAGGGTAAACGAGGTAAGGGAACAAAGTGACCCTGCTTCGTAAGGCGATCGATGACCACCCAGATAACAGTCATACCTGAAGAACAAGGAAGATCCACGACAAAGTCCATCGCGATCTCGGTCCAAGGCAGGGCCGGGATGGGCAAGGGTTGCAGAAGACCAAAGGGACGAGTGTGGGGATTCTTCATGCGTGCACAGACCGGACAGGAAGAAACATAAGCAGCGATATCGGAACGACAACCTGGCCACCAAAAGTGGCGGGTGAGGAGTTCATAGTTCCGAGCCACACCAGGATGGCCTGCAAGTAAGGTGTGATGGGACCATTGCAGGATCTCAGTCCGGAACCGAGGGGGCACAAACAGAGCCCCACCAAACCGGAAAGAAGAAGGAGAGGTGGGAGGTGCTTGATGTTGAGAGGCACGGATGTCCCGGAGGGTGTTGGTGGATAAGGAAGCCACAAGACAAGAAGGAGGTAGAATGGTGTCCGTAGTGGCGGAACAAGAGGGAAGAAGAGGCTCAGACAAGCGAGACAAGGCATCAGCCTTAGTATTCTTGTTGCCAGGTATATAGGAGATGCGGAAATGAAATCTGGCAAAGAACAGAGACCAACGTGCTTGCCTGGCATTCAGTCTTTTGGCAGACGCCAGATAGGCCAAATTCTGATGATCTGTGAATATGGTCACGATATGAGGTGATCCCTCCAACAAATAACGCCATTCTTCGAGAGCCAGTTTGATAGCGAGGAGCTCTCTATTCCCCGTATCGTAATTCTGTTCGGCCGCAGAAAACCGTCTGGAAAAGAAGGAACAGGGGTGAAAAACACCGGTTCTAGGACACTGCTGAGACAGAATGGCTCCGGCCGCTGTTTCAGAAGCATCTACCTCTACGGTAAAGGCACGATGTGGATCCGGGTAGGACAAAATGGGAGCCGTGACAAAGGCCTTCTTTAATTGAGAGAAGGCAGACAGGGCAGAGGAAGACCAACTGCTGGGATCAGACCCTTTACGTGTAAGGGACACGATGGGGTGGATAATCCTGGAAAATCCACGGATGAATTTACGATAGTAGTTCGCGAACCCAATGAAGCGTTGTATGGCCTTTAAGGTATGCGGAATAGGCCATTCCTTCACTGCAGAAACCTTAGCAGGATCCATGAGGAGGCCCTTAGGAGAGACAATATAACCCAGGAATGGCAGGGATGTCTGCTCAAAGGAACATTTCTCCAACTTAGCGTATAAATGGTTCACCCGAAGACGTTCCAAAACCGTTGAGACGTGGACTCGATGTTCCGTTAACGTTTTGGAGAAGATAAGGATGTCATCTAGATACACCAAGACATAAGTAAGGAGAAGATCCCGGAACACATCATTTATGAGGGCCTGGAAGACCGCCGGAGCATTCCGAAGACCAAAAGGCATCACTAAGTATTCGTAGTGGCCGAACCTAGTGTTAAAAGCGGTCTTCCACTCCTCCCCCTCACGCATCCGGATGAGGTTGTATGCGCTGCGCAAGTCCAGCTTGGTAAAGACAGTAGCACCCCGTAAGCGGTCGAGTAACTCAGGAATGAGAGGCAGTGGATAACAGTTCCTGCGAGTCATAGCATTAAGACCTCTGTAATCAATACAGGGCCTCAGTGAACCGTCCTTCTTGGAAACGAAAAAAAACCCAGCCCCAGCGGGAGAGGTGGAAGTACGGATGAAGCCACGTGCTAGATTGTCTTTGATATACTCCTCTAAAGAGGCCGTCTCTGGAATAGACAAAGGGTACGTGCGTTCACGAGGGGGTACGGTTCCGGGCATCAGATCGATGACGCAGTCATACGGGCGATGGGGAGGCAATACACTGGCCTTAGTCTTGCAAAAGACGTCAGCAAAAGACTGGTAAGGATCCGGCAAATCCACTGTGGCGGAAGGAATTTCAGAGTCAGCACGCAGAGTCACAGGAGCCACCCTTGTGACCGCAGGAAAGGACAAGGAGCCAACCGTCCAGTCAATGGTGGGGTTGGTTCTCTGCAACCAAGGGAACCCAAGGATCACAGGAGTAAGAGGAGACGATATTATGTCGAAGACTACGGTCTCAGAATGATTCCGGGCCACCCGCAGGCCCACAGGCACAGTGGAGAAGGCTATCCTACCGGTTCCTAGAGGAGAACCGTCAACAGCGACTACTCGCATAGGAGGGTGACGTCTCTGGAGGGGAATACCAAGTTTTCTGGCCAAACCCGAGTCTAGAAAGAGACCCGAAGCCCCAGAGTCGACAAAGGCAGATACATGAAAAGAGGAGGTAGACCAGGATAGAGAGATAGGAACCATAAGTCGGTCAACAGGGGACACAGGGATAGGAATATGACTTAGAAGGGATCCCCTACCTTCTAAGTCCTGGGGTTTCCCGGCTTGTTCGGGCAAAAGCGGGCGATGTGTCCGGTACCTCCACAGTATAAGCAAAGACCCAGGTTGCGGCGTCTGTTCCTCTCTTCGTCGGAGAGGCGAAAAACACGGCCGACCTCCATCGGTTCAGCAGAGACCTCGGAACGAATTGCAGGAGCCTGGAATCTGGGGGCCAAGCGGACAGGCAAACGCGGAGGCAAATGGCGACCCCGATCCCGGTCTTTCTCGTGGCGTCTCTCTACAATGCGGTGCTCCAGGGAGGAGCACAGGGTGATGAGACCCTCAAGGGTCTGGGGAATAGGATGCGTGGTTAATTCATCCTTAATCCGGTCATTGAGCCCACGCCGGAAAGCAGCCTTCAAGGCGTTGTCCCCCCAATCGGTGTCATAGGCGTGCGTACGGAATATTGGCTCAAGGAGCGCTGTCCTTGCTGCATATCTAATATAGCAGCTTCGGCTTGTTCCTGACGCCCTGGGATGTCAAAGGCCGAGCGCAGAGCTGTAAGAAAATCGTCCAGATCGTCCAAGATTGGGGACTGATGGTCAATGAGTGGAGACACCCAGGCCAAAGCCTGACCGCGAAGGAGAGAGATCACAAAGGTAACCCGAGTCTGCTGAGTGGGATAAACAGCCGGTTGACAGCGGAAGTGCAAGAGGCACTGGTTTAGGAAACCCCTCAGGTCTTTAGGGTTCCCGTCGAACCGCTCAGGCAAGGGTAAACGAAGACCAGAAGCCACCATAGGAGGAGGTGCCAACACCGAAGCGCTAGAGGAAGCAGCGCCTGCGCCCTGCAAGCTGTGCTGCAGCTGTTGGAGCAATCCAGAGATGGAATCCAGCTTATGATCCAGACTCTGGATTTGGGACGCGTGCTGCTCCAGAATCGCCCCCTGCTGGACTATGGCCACGGACAACTCCGTAGGGTCGGTCGACATACCAAAGAAGTGTGTGAGTGGCGTTAGTATAATGTAATGATACCCTACTCAGAAAACCCCCTCCCAAAAGAGGGACTCCCCAGAACCCCCTACTACCCAGAGGAGTTAATGAAGATCAGACTCCTCCAACAAGGGATATGATAGCCAGAGGCTAGGGAGCGACGCTGGGGCGCGATGCTAGCGAGCGGTGGTTGCCTAGAGGGAGCTGTGCCGCAGCCTAAGCTGGGTAAAGGTGCTAGCCGCGAAGCTAGATTAGTCCCCTTCAGTTGAGCCAAAGGGGACCCTCGATAACCGCCCCTAGACAAACTATACAACCCTATCCCCAGGGAGAAACACAACACTCCAACAGGAACAGGTACTCACTCAGGCAGTAGGAGGAAACAGGAGCGAGGACTGGCAGCCCAGGAACACAGAGGACCCAGGAGCAAGGAAGGCTGAAGAGAAGTCAGGAACCGAGCTGGGATGCACCCGGAGAAGACAGGAACACCAACCGGAGTCTCGGGCTGGAAGGGAGTCTTTCACGCCCCAGTCTACTCAGGATACCTGATGGGAACAGGGAACAAAGACACAGGAGTCAGATGGACCAGTCAGCAGAAACCACAGGAACAGGGTGAAGAGGAGGCAAGGACAGACTGGCTAGCACTGGAGGAGCAGGAAGAAGCACACAGCAGGACAGAGCAGGATAACAGGACACAGCCAGGACCAACAGGACACAAAAGGATCAGCAGACAAGCAGAACTTGGACAGGACTTGGCTAGTTCCCAAGGACATAGGAAACAGCACTGAGACGCTATACTAACGCGTCCCAGTGCTGGACCTACCGTCCTGAAATAACCCCAAGACCGGAAGAGCAGGGCTGGTAGGGCAGGCAAAAACAGAGGCGCGCATGCGCCCTGGACGGGATGACGGCGCGTCATCGCCAAGCGCCGCGATCCGGAAGAAGCGGGTGAACAAGACCAACACACCACCCGGAAGAAGCGGGCGGAGAAGGTAAGGCACCGCACGACACCAAATCAAAAATCTGAAAATATCAACACACTGGTAAATAATAGAGTAACTGCCTGTATATTTAAAAAGACAAAAAGAGGGGGCACTTCATTCACTGTTACTATAATCCATGTCTCAGTTGATTACTCAGAGTGAGGTTGGACCACAGATGTCTCCTCTGTGATCTAAGAGCATGAGGGGATCATTTTCAAACAGCCCTCATTGACACAGGTCCTGATATATGTATCCTGGCTGAAGTAGAAAAAAAAAGGAGGAGGTGAGACCAGTGTCACAGAAACAAGATTAAATTATTCAGCACATACAGTGACAAAATATCTACTCATGTTCTTCAAAGGTTATCACTTATATGTCTACAGTGACCCATGTCCAGTCAGTATATTTTGGACCTGTGAAAGCATGGATATCAGTCTCCAGCTGATTCTGGATCTCGTCTCCAAGGAAGTTTCCCTGTCATGCAAACAGATGTAAGAATAAAAATATATACAATATCAGTGCTTCAGTAACAAACCACTGTTAATTTCTATAAGCAACAGACCAATACCTATGTATATTTTGTCTGTAGGGATGGGCGAATGTTTTCACCTCAAGGGAGAAATAGGAGGAAAATGGCACTTTTTTGCCAAATGAGACATTTTTCGAGAAAAGTGCAGTTTTGCCAATTTTTTGTAGCCTAGCTCTTTGTATTGAAATTGATGGAAAGACAGAATTCCTACCCAACACATGCCAATTTTCTCTTCTTTTACCACATTCATATAAAAGGGTATCAGGCTCTCACTGCATGACATTCTGTGTTTGTGAGAGGAGAAACTAGCACATTTTGAGCTAGAGAAGACAAGCTAATAAAGTGGAGTGGAAGCTTAGTTTAGGGTCGTGTGTAGGCAGGAAATCTGTTGTCTGTATTAGGGGAGCCTGTGGGAATCTACAGAAGCACATAGGTTAGCACCTGAAACAGATTAGTAATAGAGATCATACTAATTGTGTCCCCAGACACTTCTTAAATTGTGATAAAGCAGGAATTTTCTAACCCTGCTAAGTTCTCAGTTTTATGTAAAAAAAAAGAATGTTAATGGATATATACACTTAACATGTTCCAATCTCCTGGACTGAATGAACATAACGAGATTTGTTCTTTTTATTGACAACCCCCCTTCCCCATTTTTTTGTCCCTTGGTGTTGGGGGAGCTGTCCAGAGTGCGGTAGAATAACGTGTTGTGCAATGCTCTGATTCTCCTGGGATTCAATGCAGGGATTATGGTTTTTGAGGACGTTTTTAATAAGACACATAGTTTATCGTTGAGGGTTGGATTCTTGGATTATAATGTTGTTTGTTTAAGACAAGTCATGTGATTCAAAGTAAGTGTTATGGTTATCAATATGGACACTTAGTTTATATTTGAGATTTAAGTACTAGATTAAAAATGAGTCTTGGTTAAGACAGGCCAGATGATTGTTAGTATGGATGCTAAAAATGAGGTTTGATTCCCTGTTTAATGAGAGGCTTTGCTGACAAAGCAATGTCTCTATTAAAAGAATGGCAAACAGTATACATAGTGATATGTTTTTGTGAGATTTACTTCTATATATTGTGTGTGGGTGTTTCCTGTAGTGTACACATCTGTATTTATTTATTGTTGTTGCCCTGCTGGTCTCCCTTTGGTGGCGTTTTTGAATGACTTGTCTATGAATATGATTGGGCGTACTGACATACCTTTTTGGTCACATGACTTTCCTCTTTCAGTTGGCTGAAAATGTCCCGTTTGTAAGCGACATATTTACAGTGACATATATATTTTTTTTGTATTACATTAATTTGGCACTACACTCTATTGGATTTTATCATCCTGTTTACATTCTGAGACTTCATCTGAATACCAGACATCACCAGAGAGCATTGCCTGGGGTTGATTCCAGGCACTGCTGATTACCACTAGAGACAATGTTTAGTCTCTGAAACGTGTGAGTAGCCCATTTATATTTGGGTATTTATTGGTGGTGGCTATATTATAAGTATATTACACTTAGAAGTCTCCTTGGGATGTTCTTATATATTATATGTGAGATTGGGTATCAGTAACATCATCCACTAATCCTTCTTGGGTAGAGATCAGATATACACATATAGCTTCTTTTGGAAGTGTGTCCCCAAATTTGGGGTGTGGTGAAGGTGGCACATAGATACATACATTTTTTTTTCTACGTTTAGAGTGTGTACTGTTTTGTTTTTCTCTAGGGGAGTCTGTGAGACTCTGAGGCACATGAAGGGAAAAACAGTTTGACTTAAAATTGACCAATATTCTGTGTGACCTACTGGGAAGAGACATTTCTTTCTGATCTGGCTGTTATTTCTGTTGTATGGGAGTCTAGGGGTGTGAGAAGGGAGCAAAGGTGTTTTACCCCAAATATTCCCAAATTTTGTTTGATTGAGTAGACACAGGCAGCTGTGATCCAAAATTCTTTTTGATCAGGGGAGTATGGGTGTGTGAGAAAGGAGCAAAGGAGAATTACCCAAAATACCCCATAATTCTGACTGACTGACTAACAAAGGCAACGTGATCCAAGTTTCTTCCTGATCTAGCTGTTATCTTTGTCCTAGGGAAGTCTTAGGAAAGCAGCAGTTGAACAGGGAGTATGTTTTTTTTATTTTTTTTTATAGGAAGAAGGGGCAGTTAATTTAAATAAATAAATACATTTAAGTTGATAGGTGACAGAGACAGGGACCCTAATACAATCTGTGACTGAGGAAGACTGATGCTAGATGAGATACAGTATTTTGTAGATATCCAAGGCAAGATATCACATACAATCAGTTCTTTTGTGTAATTAACAGTAAAAACACACATTCTATTTGGTTAATGTCAAGTAAATGCACAAAAACTGACTGCAGTCATAGTTGCTGCAGAATCTGCAATAAATGATGGTGATCCCTTTTCTCCTGATAAGGATGTAGTTCTACCACCACCAGTACCAGTACCATTAATAAGATATCTAAAAGCACTGAGGATGACAACGAGAAGGTGTAGCAGCACAACCAATTGCTGCATCTGAGAGTGAAGCAAACAAGCACACAAACACCATCCTGAAAGTAGTGATGAACATTGTGAAAATATCTCCAAAGGGAAAAATAAAAAGAAAATGTTAGAGAGTAGTATAAATGTAGTGGGGAAGAGATGGGGGGAGATGCTGAGGATGACCTAATGACAGATTATAATTATTATGATGTAGATCTAAAATATATCCCACCAGCATCCTTCTCTACTTTAGATACAGATGCAGGGCTGGATTTACATCTCAGGAGCCTGTAGGCACAGAAATCTGAAGTGCCCCCCCACTGTCCTTCTCCGCTGGACACCTCCACAATACTCCTAACCTCCACATTACCCCTATCTTCATATTGCCCTCACACTGACCCCATCAGCTCCAACTTGCCCCCATCAGCTCCAACTTGCCCTCACATTGCCCCCATCAGCTCTAACTTGCCCCCATCAGTTCCAACTTGCCCTCACATTGCCCCATCAGCTCTAACTTGCCCCCATCAGCTCCAACTTGCTCTCACATTGCCCCATCAGAACCAACATGCCCCCATCAGCTCCAACTTGCCCTCATATTGCCCCCATCAGCTCTACCTTACCCCCATCATCTCCACATTGCCCCCATCAGCTCCAATTTAACTTCACATTTCCCCCATCAACTCCACTTTGCCGTCACTTTGCCCTCCGTACCTGTTTCCTACCTCCCTGGTGGTCCAGCGACAGGAGAGATCTGTGCTTCTGCACAGACCTGTAGCTGCTGGAGCTCCCACGCCATCTTCTCTTTAGTAATCAGAGTGCTGGGAGATGATGTCATCTCCCAGCGCTCTGCATTACTAAAGAGCCGGAGGAGCTCAGCAGCTACAGGTCTCTCAGCACAGACCTTACCATGCAGGTGGCGGGTTTCACCACTTAAAAAAAAATATATAAAAATAAATTTAAAAAATTGATTCCAGTGACAGGCGCCCCTCTGTGGGGAGCGCCTGTAGGCAGATGCCTACTCTGCCTTATGACAAATCCGGCCCTGAATAGAGGGTGACATTTCAGTAGGATACCACCTTGGTGTTTAACCCCAAAGAATGAATACAGATCTCAAAGCTTTGGTGTCAGTTAATTCATGGAAGTGGGAGAATTACCATAGAGAATTAGTGTCCAAATTTAAGAAATGCATTAATCCTCTGAGTGCCAGAGGTATACCCAATGCATTGTAAAGCACTGTAACACTCTCAGAGGGTTAAGAAAAAATTGAATTTGTGCTTGGGAAAAAAAAGCTATTTTTCATGTTTGTTTGTTGCCCTTTAAACCCTTAGGTGTCTAATGACATGGAAAACAATTTATTGGACAGCCCACTGACACTCACCACAGAAGTCTGCAATGCATTATTTTGCTTCTGATTATGGATTTTCTAGCATCCAAAGAGGTGTCTTATTGTATCTGCACACAAAATTGGTTAGAGCAAAACGGAAAGGAATATTTATACTGCTGTGCTTTGGAGTTGTGTATTGTATATGTATGAAAACCACACTAATGTAACAATATTTTTGTTATGAAAGCATTCAGCTTAGGTTACTGATTAATGATGGCAGCATCATCCAAGATGCAGATTCTTCTCTTGGCCTCAGGAGCACAAGGTTGATGGGATCTTCCCTGCTGCACTGATCGCAGTAATTTGCTGTGTCAGCTCAAATCATTTCCTGCACATTATTTTTTAATAAGTTCTCAAACTGAAATCAACTCAGCAGTATACCGCATCTCTGAGCAAGCAAAAAAATAAATGCAATTACCAACCAGCAGAAACACTTACATATTGATTATTAGACATAAACTTATAACGGTAATATTGTTTGTAAAAACAGTACAAAGAAAGCAAACAAACCTGAAGGCTGTGTGCTTACATGGTAGGAGAATCAAAATAGAGAGGGATAGTAGTCAACATTGGGTAGCAGAGATAAGCAGCAGTTGTGCCAATGTATCATGCACTGAGATGAAGAACAGGAGTTGTTAGAATCCAGCTGGTTTTAAAAAAATTGAGTAAAGTTCTTTCCAGTTGTTTTGGCCCTGCTATGGCACAGCAGACAAGGTGACCTCTGCCAGATCTTACAGAATGTGTAAGGCAAGGAGGGTCTCAGAAAGGCCTGATGACTTGGACCAGTTCATTCAGTTCATCTGACTGCCATTTGGAGTCAGGAAGGAAGGTTTTTACCCAGTGGGGGCTAAATAGGAAATGGTTTCAGAAGGCATTTTTTTTGCCTTCCTCTGGATCAACAGCAGTGTTTTTGGCATGGGCTGGGCTTGATGGATGCATGTCTTTTTTTAGCCTCATAAATTATGTTACTATGTAAGGAGAGGATGAAGATGAATAAATCTCTGGGCACCTCGACTCTTGTAAATGCTCAAGACTCCTTGATTCACTAAGAAGTGATAAAGTGGAGATAAAGTGGAGATGACTTCTCCAGTGATATCACTTCTCCAATTCCTATGTTATTCTATGGAGCCTATGTACTAAGATCTCCAAAACATAAGAAATGTTAGTGCATTGGCTCCATAGAATAACATAGGAATTGGAGAAGTGATAAACTGGAGAAGTCATCTCCACTTTATCACCTCTTTATCGCTGCTTAATAAAAGTCACCCCTTGAGTCCTGGTCCAAAAGGGGCACATGAAACGCAGGTCTTATAAGACCACTTAGAGTGGTGATAGTGCAGTTCACATAGGACATCTTCCTAGCCATGTATTTATAATACAGTATAAACCCAATGAAAAAGACACTGCTTAAAATCCCTGTCTTCACCTGTAAACTTACATTTTAGCATCACTTACTACTCACCACCACAGAAATATTCAAGTCTAAAATGCACCTAACCCAAATCTCTGTATGGAGGCAGTGTTAAAAACTAACCTTTGAATGCCCTGTAATTCATCTAAATTGATTAACACTTTGAGGACCAGAAGGGGATACACAATGCATTTCAAAGCAGTGAGTTGCTTAACCTTCTGGTTCTCAATAGATTAAACCTTGTCACAAAACCCTGTTACACCAACAAGGAATATATAGATCAAGGGGTAGCTAACCCTGGTCCCCAAGAGCTAATAACAGTGTATGTTTTCAGGAGCACAGCTGAACAATTTTGTCATTTTAATGGTACTGGCCTGGGTTATGAACAAATAATAGTTTAATAATTACAGGCTGGTAATCCAGGAATAGAAAAGCAGGCCTACTTTCTCCCCTGAGATATGCAAAAGGCTCTGATAACAATTAAACTTGACTAAATAGGAATGACTAATAACATAGTTGAAGGATATTGCTCAATAGCAAAGTTTCCTAAGGTATTGAGGATGCAGATTAGTTAATCCTTAATTAATTTCTAATTCTATAAACTCATCTGTGTTTATCAGTAGGGATTAGAGAAAAGTCCTGTTTTGTTCCCGTGGGGATTTTCCTAAAAAAAGCATGACTTTTTGTTTTTACGGTACCACAGGAATCCCCGCCTCATAGAGAAACCCATATATTTTATACTGCTTCGCTAACACCCCAGATTTTCCCACAAGAAAGGTCCCAGTTCCCACCTACGTTTTTCCATGGCAGAGAGACTTCCCATCCCCACACTATAAATACCCAGAACCTCCTGCCATGTAGTGTGGTGTAGATAGAGACGCAATGCATTGTGTACCCCTATGGCACTCAAAGGGTTAAAAGCAATGCTTCTTTAAAACAAATCATGTATTTCTTATTGTTTAGTTCTCCATAAATATGTTATTGGAACACTGTGACATTCCCATCAAGTCATCTGCAGCAGAAAAGACGCAACTTACTGACTGACAGATGAGCATATTTCCAAGTTGACATGTCAAACAGATTATTCTTGGCACAAAGACCAATAGCAATTATTTATTTTTGTGGCAACAGCACATCAACTTCATTTTGAAAGTGTAATATTTAAAGAATGTTTAATGACGGACCTGCTGATAATATAAAAATGTAGTTTTCACCCAAATCTGCAGTATGGACAATATTTTAAAATGTGTTTGCTGGGTATATGGCTTCATTTATTAAATTAATGTTGTAACAAATAAAAATGTGAAAAAAATGTATATTGCAAGAAACTCTTTTTTTCACATCAAAATGTTAGCTATTTCCATTTATGATATTGTGTTGCAACAAAGTTGTCCATAAACAAATGTGGCAGCATCAGCTGGGCACTAATAATGGAATTCAGCTTGAATCATTTTAGGAAACATCTGTTAACAGACAATGATACAATTCACTTCTGTTGAGAGTTTCTAAAATAATGCACCTGGGGCTAGATTCTATTGCAGGAGATAAATGTTACTTCCAGGTTTATCAAATATTTTCCTATTGAAGTCTATGGGGAAACCTGGAGATAAACGCAGTGATAAAATTAGCACCTGCAATAGAATCCAGCCCCAGATGATTGAATTATATTTGAGAGGAGGTGCACTAGAGGTTTAAAAAAGGTGAGATATGGGGCTGAATTCTATTACAGGTGCTAATTTTATCACTGCTTTTATCTCCAGTTTTCCCCATAGACTTCAATAGGAAAATGTTTGATAAAACGGATGTTAATATTTAGCACCTGCAATAGAATCTAGCCCTAAGGCCTCAATTCATTTGGCTCCGTCTGCAAAATAAAAACAGCAAAAGACATTTTTTAAGCACAGTAAGCCATTCAATTACCTGTGCTATGGAAAAATACTGGTTGAAAAATGCACGTCAGGCGCTAAAGTTAGCGATCATTGGAGCCCATTAAAACCAGTCTCTTTTTTCTATTAAATAACATGCGTTAGGCATTAAGATGTGGTAAGGGACCCACTCTAACGTGTGAAAGTGCCCTAATGCATGTTTCAACCTGCCAACGCAGGAACTGAAAGTGACCAGTGGATGTATTCATATGATATGATATATCATCAGCTGAATCCCAAGTCTCCGAGGGCTCTCAAACACTCTTAACCCTTTGAGTGCCAGAAGGGTACGCAATGCTTGGCAAAGCAATCCATTGTGTATCCTTCTGGCACTCAAAGTGTTAATACAAAGCTCCTTCTTAAAGGGATAGTAATACTTAAAATGTAAAAAAATATATGTTGTAGGGTTTATCCCCCTGATTAAAACAAGGGTACTCCCACTGCTGAAAGGTGTTTCATTCAAAGGTTATTAATTTTCAGAGTTGAATTTTTTAGGTGCAATATTACAGTGGCCTGAATTTGTACAGTGGCGCTGTTGCTACACGATCCTATGGACCGCTCTGGTCCCGGGACCATAAATCTCCATAGGATGGTGTAGCAACAGCGCCACTGTACAATTTCAGGCCACTGTGATATTGCACCTTAAAAATTCAAATTTGAAAATTAATAACTTTTGAATGAAACACCTTTCAGCAGTGGGAGTACCCTTGTTTTAATCAGGGGGATAAACCCTACAACATATTTTTTTTTCATTTTAATATTACTATCCCTTTAACCTCTCTACTGCTATGCAATTCATTGTCAAAATACTGGCAGAGGATGGTTTATCTAATATTGACATAAATCAAGAAACACTCACCACCAACCACCCTACATTAACCTTTTAAGTGCCAGAGGGGTATCCAATCCCCCTCTGGCACTCAAAGGGTTAATACAAACAAATAATATGGGGGTCTCATGTATTATTTATTAACACTATCTATTTTGATCTCATCAGGATGGAGATATTGGGGGAGGGGTAATGTTATTTTCCCATATTTCACAGCCTTTTTTTGCTGTAAATTAAAGCAGATGTTTTGGTTTTATACAATGAACCCCTCAGTGACCAATGTGGCCGTCAGTCAGGTTAGAATAGTGGGGGTGACAATGGTTATTTTAAAAATGCTTTAGTTAGATCCCCCATTGCTGGTGCAGTTGGAATGCAATCCTCAGTAAAAGGGGTTAACGCTGGGAAAGTACAGGAATTGGGAGGGTCCAAGGGCCAGATTCTATTGCAGGTGCTAAATGTTAACACACGTTTTATCAAACATTTTCCTATTGAAGTCTATGGAGA
This sequence comes from Rhinophrynus dorsalis, assembly GCA_037306005.1. NCBI lineage: Eukaryota > Metazoa > Chordata > Amphibia > Anura > Rhinophrynidae > Rhinophrynus > Rhinophrynus dorsalis. The sequence continues at coordinate 256,666,644 of CM074721.1, forward strand.
AAACAGGAGAAAAAAAGCAGAGATAAAATTAGCACCTGTAATAGAATCTAGCCCTTTATCTCCAGTTCTCCCTATAGACTTCAATAGGAAAATGTTTGATAAAACGGGTGTTAACATTTAGCACCTGCATTAGAATCTAGCCCCTATATGCACCACCAGTAAAAAAAAAAAAAAAAAAAAAAAAAAAAAAAGCCCATAGGAAACAACTAAAATCATGCGCAAGTAGCATTCTATTACCCATGCTCAGTATTACCGCCTGCTTTGTGCTAATTTTATCACTGCTTTTATCTCCAGTTTTCCCCATAGACTTCAATAGGAAAATGTTTGATAAAGTGGGTGTTAACATTTATCACCTGCATTAGAATCTAGCCCCTATATGCACCACCAGCAAAAAAAAAAAAAAAGCCCATAGGAAACAACTAAAACCATGCACAAGTAGCATTCTATTACCCATGCTCAGTATTACCGCCTGTTTTGTGGTTACATTTTCTGGGCTAGATTCTATTGAAGGTACTAAATGTTTCATCAAACATTTTCCTGTTCAAGTCTATGGGGAAAACTGGAGATAAAAGCAGTGATAAAATTAGCACCTGCAATAGAATCTGGCCCTCTGTCGGTAATCCTGCACCTCAGAGTTGGGGCTAGATTCTATTGCAGGTGCTAAATGTTAACACCTGTTTTATCAAACATTTCCATATTGAAGTCAATGGAGAAAACTGGAGATAAAAGCAGAGATAAAATTAGCACCTATAATAGAATTTAGCCTTTGAGGAGCAGAAGCCACAAAGACGGTGCAGAATACAGTATACATCATAGAAATCTGACTTGGGGCTAGATTCTATTACAGGTGCTATTTTTATTACTGCTTTTATCTCTGGTTTTTCCCATAGGCTTCGATAGGAAAATGTTTGATAAAACGAGTATTAACATTTAGCACCTGCAATAGAATCTACCCCATAGAGTGCACCCCCTTCGACATATTAACCCTTCCCTTTGAAATTTGACTTATAGTGCTTTCTTTCACCATTTTAATTCGACAAATATTGTTCACATTCAACATTTTAACCCTTCCCCTTTAACATTCGACTTACAGTGCTTTCTTTCACCATTTTAATTTGACAAATATTGTTCACACTCGACATTTTAACCCTTCCCCTTTAAAATTTGACTTATAGTGTTCCTATGACCTTCTTTCTCCATTTGAATTCGAATAATATTGCTCTCATTCAACATTGTTTATTCTCCAGTTTTACTGCAAAATACAAACTCTTTATGTGTTACAGTGATTCCTGTGCAACAATGTATAGCTTGCCGTGCTAAATTTGAAAGACCTCTCACTCCTAATATTTGTTAGTTAAAGCCATTTGATGTGTTAATACTACAATAAGAAGTGATATTAACCCCTCCTTTACTGTGAGGAAGGTTACTGAATAAGTGTGACCCGATATACATAACAATACCTGAAACTATTATAAAAAGGACCAAAACCAAAAAAAAGAAAAACCAGCCCTTCACATCAGACTCTTACCCTGTAGGAGGATCATGGTGTGAATGCTGAAAAAAGACCATTTCTGCACTTTCCAAAAGGCCCTTTCAAGTACGGAGTCAGAATAAAAATTATACAGTAAGGGTCAATCCATAAAAAACAAAAGAGAAGTGCCACAATACTGTAACTCTGTTATAATACACCAAGTGATAGTATATAATGGTTTCTACTCACATGTGATATATGTCATACATAACTGACCCCAAAGCATATGGAGAAATTTACCATCTCCATTCGGATTGAACCAGGAAACTTCCTCTGGAGAGAACAGGTGGAGGTTTGCATAATTTGTAAATATAAAAACTTTTAATATGATTAAGATTAGGCTATATAATGCTTATGCGTTTTGCAGTGCAAAAGCTGCTTTATCAAAGCAAAAAGGATGGCCTTTACTTTTAAAATCCAATATAAAAAAATCCCATATGTATACTATCACTTAGTGTATTATAACAGTTACACTATTGTGGCGCTTCTCTTTTGTTTTTTATGGTTTGACCATTAATGTATGCTGACTACCGCTGGGTAGAACGTGTATGAGAAGCTGTCTGTCTGAATACACTGTGTCTGGGAACATTATTAATCTCCCAGTTGCCTTTGGGGTTAGTTGTGGTATATTCCACTGCTGACACAACTGAATTGTGAATGCACACCTGAAGGGTTTGGTGATGGTCAATTAATACATTTATAGACTGATATATACAGGGGTGCCCTGTTTGTTCTTGTCCCCTCTTCTCGTTACTACAGAATAAAAATTAACCTTTATTAGTTTATTTAAAATGGTAACCAACCAAAATGAAACTCCTATTTGTTGGAGGTCCACAAAATATAAAAAAAAGTGTAACTAAGTCCACTGGATAAATGGGAGGGGGTGATATTACAGAATGGATACCCTATTAATTGATTTGCAGTCAACTAGGCTTTATTTATGTAACGGTGTAACATTGTATGCTTCAGTGTAAGCACCTGAATAGGATCATTAAATCAATGAGAATCTACAATAGCACATAAGAATTATTTGTCTTGTCTTTATTGTTGTTTCGAGTACTTAGGATATAACCAAGTGTGTATTGAATTTGGCATACAGAGGGTTAATATGTGTGAATCCCTCTGTTCATCTCCAATGATCCAAGTGAATAGAGTAAAATAAGAGACAGCAAATACTCCAATACTCCAACTTTATTATATGAGAGTGTAACAGAATCCTCTATTGCTCATTTAGTACAAAACCCTTCACTTCTATAGCTACCCATACCTCAGAACGTGAGCTACAATAGAACATTAATTCATAGATTAGTTAATTCTTTATTCCCATTTGTTGTTAATATTGTCTTTTGAATTGTCTTTAGGGGGCACGCTATATCAGATTTTGATAATGGTGGGAACACATCTAATGCTAAACTTGATCTGTCGTCAAACATACTCCTATTTCCTTGGTCTTTGACATTCTGCTCAGTTTTTTTAGGCGGTAGTTGAATAAAAGCCGACAGCACCAGTTTTGTTAGTTTGTAGAAATGTGGGGCTAGATTCTAGTGCAGGTACTAATTTTATCTCTGCTTGGGCTAGATTCTATTAAAGGTGATAATTTTATCACTGCTTTTATCTCCAGTTTTCCCCATAGACTTCACTAGGAGAATGTTTGATAAAACGGGTGTTAACGTTTAGCACCTGCAACAGAATTTATCCCCTTTTATCTCCAGTTTTCACCATAGACTTCAATACAAAATGTATGATAAAACCGGAGTTAACATTTAGCACCTGCAACAGAATCTGGCCCGTGCTGTCTACCCAGTTTTGTTTTACTGTGGTTCTGCAATAGAATACTAGCGTAAAATATGTTTGCAAAATAGACATTGCTTGTGTTTCTTGTAGTGCCAGTTTTAGCACGGGTAATAGAATTGAGCCCTTGGTGCACTGATATGGAGGTTGTTTGCTAGTGTGATTCTATTCTTGTGATGCTCATCCAGGCAGATTTTTAGCAATTAATGAGGCATCATTTAGGAGTAAAATTTTTAATGTCCATAGGAGTGTAATAGTTTGATGCTTCATTTGGCAAAATCTTATATTCAGAAAAAAATGATTTTACCTTAGTGATGATTCTTGTTAAACTATCACACATGTTTGAGATTATTATAAATTCTTATATAATGCGAAAGTACAAAAAACTGTGACATAATAGTTATATGGGAAACTGTTTCATAACTTTAAACAAAGACCTTAGTGCTATTATCATATGAAATCCCAGCCACATCTGTTATAAAACTAGAGGATAATCAAGATTTCCAGAAGACCACTTGAGTAAGCCCTTTAAAGTTAGAAATGATTTAGTGCATTGGAGATGTTCCTAGCCTGATTTTCCTTCAGATAAAGAACAATGTATCAGTAAATCTGTGGAAATCGTAAATTATTGAACCTTATATTTGACGTTCGTTCTGTTAAATCCAAAAACCTCAGTCTTTAGCTTATTGTACTACAGTAAATGTGAGTATAGTAATTATTTATTATCACTTATTTATATAGCACAAAAAGATTCCACAGTGTTATACAATAGCTTAACAAGACAATAGAACCATGTACAAGGGGGGGTACAATAGATTTAAAAATATATTAAGTTCAACATTAAAAGGCACTACAAACAAAAGTATATGAGGGTCCTGCTCACTAAAGCATACAATCTATAGGCTAGAGCAGTGATTCTCAACTCCAGTCCTTGTGGAAACACAGTTAAGACTTTCAATATATCCCTGGTTAAGCACAGGTGGATCCATCACAAAGACTGCTCCACTGATTACCCCTGTGACCTAACAAGACTATCGTGAAAAAACTAATTGTTGTTGCATACCGAGAAATAGCATTGAGAATCATAGACACTGATCTTCATTCTATATACTAAATGATACAATCTAAAGGGTAGATCTTAAAATGTATATGGTGTGAGGGGTAGTGATTCAAATGGTCTTAATACATGGAGTTGCAGAGTGGTCTAGCCACAAGTAAGGAGAGGGAAAATTACAACTGCTCTAAGAACCTGTATGGTAGAACATTCAGTTGATAGTATCATAGAGAAATTCTAAAGGAGTGAGAGAAGATTGGAATGACTGGGTTGCAGTAGTTGCAATTAAAATGGCCTGAAAACACTCCACACAACATTATAGACAGACTACACCAGGGGCAGCCAGTAGTTTGACCTCAAGCTGTTCCAGACTACAATTCTCATTATCCTATCATGAACACAATCAATAGGGAGTTTAGGTTAGTGGCAGTCAGTTGTTGGAACTCAAGCTGTGGGGGACAACAACTCCCATCATCCCCAAGCAGGTCCAGCAGTTGACTACTCCTATACTATGAGTGTATTCTGTGAATTACCTTTGAAAGCTGTTCTATTTGCAATGATGCCTTAGATTAGATACACCCATAGCACGAAAACTAGTAACATGACACAGCCAGGCTTTGGTTGTCTTGTGTGGGTTAGTCTATATTCATATCAAGTCTAAATACTGTTTTTATCATTCCTGTATTCTGTTTTATTTTCACTTTTGCATGCATCACTGCACTATGTATAATTTGAATAATGTTGCTCTCATTCAACATTGTTTATTCTCGAATTTTACTGCAAAATACAGACTCTTTATGTGTCACAGTGATTCCTGTGCAACAATGTATAACTTGCCGTGCTAAGTGTGAAAGACCTCTCACTCCTACTCTTTGTTGGCTAAAACTTTTATTGTGTTAATGCTACAGTAAGAAGTGATATTAACCCCTCCTTTACTGTTGTGAGGACGAATAAGTGTGACCCAATTTACATAACAGTAAGTGAAAGTATTATAAAAAGGAGACTGGGGCTTGATTCTATGCCTCAGCCTCTGAGGAGCAGAATTCCCGACATAAAATGTAAACTTAAAACAGGAGCTAATACTGAGAGTGGGTAATAGAATGCTACTAGCACGTTGTTTTTAATTGTTTCCTATGGGCGGTATGTATAATTACCTCTGATTTTTTTTTCACAAGTCGGGTAATAGGATACTAAAACCTGACTTAAAAAAACACAACACCTGGATTTTTTTAGCTCTGGTAATAGAATCGAGCCCCAGAACTGATGACTTCTTTACAGTATAATATACAAACATAAATATTTTTCCACACTTAATATCTACCTGTCAGCAGATGAAACTGACAGCAGCTGGGGGGGTGAGCTGACAGTCATTACTCATTTACCCTTGTGGCTCCTCGCTCTAATGTGGAACCCTCCAGGCCTATACCCAGCCCTTAACCTGCATCTGCCACCTCTGAGGTGGCACCACTACTTCTTATTCCTGAGGGCAAGTGAATGCCTGTCTGCAATACCATCTCCCCAAGCCCCCCCCCCTTTACTTCAGTGTATTATAGGCATTAGTCCACGCTAATAGACCTGCAGTACAGCCAAGCCCAGTCAATCCCTATCTAAACCACAACCTACAGCAGTGGGACACGACTCCCTCTCAGCTGGGCCCTCCTGGGGACCATACCCTTCAAAGGTGCTTGAGGGGACCTGCATACCACAACCTGCAGTGGGGACTCTAAGGTGTGACCCCAAGTTATCCACTAAGGCTATGCTTAGTGCACCACTAATCAAATCTAACCCCAATTTTCTTAGGTGAACACAATATCCCCTCTATAGGCCCCCTATCCCTACTGTATAATTATTATGTGCTATGGTGCAACCCCCAGTCTGCAGAGTGCCAAGTTAACTTTAGGCCAAGCTCTGTCAGTGGCCACAAGCAAAATTGCCCCCCAACAACTCACAATCTTTGACAAAATCAGCCTAATCCCAGGGCAGGTGAGCTTGATCCTCTAAGAATGATACTTTATGGCATGAATTAAGCCAACTGCCAACATGGAGGTAAGGTCTTTATATGATGAACTGCCACCAGATCAGGACACCCTCACTTTACCAGTGCATCCTGAAACTGATCATCTGCCTGTCCCCACTTTTGGCCCCTTTTACCAAGCCAGAAGATCTTCATGTGCTAATGTGGGAAGCCTTGCTGCCTGCCTCCTGCTTGACCATTTGCATGCATAGCTGACCAATGTAGAAAGTAATACCTCAAGATAAATACCTTACCTGATGATCCTATTCTGCTAGGGAATACAGAGAGTAAAATGAGTAATTCGACAGAAAATGAACATATTTCTTATAAAGGTACTGGTCACCATCTCCCTAACTACTTGATTTTCGTGGGTGATAAGCCCTGAGCAGCTGCGCCTATCCTAAATGAGTGAGTCTTATACAAAGCTGGGTCTATGGTCAACAGGGATTTGCTCAAGACTGCCCTGAACTGGAAGTTTGACAATTAGCTGATATGTAAATGCTTCTGAAATGGAGGCCAGATGTTAACAATTCTCCAAGTTCCTTTACTGGGCAAGCAAAATCCATCCTTGATATCAAGACTGCCCAATGACTCTTGTCCCCTTGATATGTTTTGTATCTGGCAATAATGCAGCAAAACCCTTACTTTGACCATTCTACATGAGCTGCCTGAATTTCTAACAGGACTTTCCTTGTGGTTGGTACCACTGGTTCTCTGACACTAAGGCCTGGATTCATCAAGGTGAGAATGGCTTAATACACAGGAAAATAAGAGGATTTCTCTGCGTATTAACCATTTGTTAGCCAATAAAGGTATCAACTTTACTACATTTTTGCCTCCTGTATTAACCATTTGCTCATTCAGCAACTTTCGGATTCTATCTGGCCATCACTTATTCTTCAATAAGCGATGGCCAGATAGATCCATAAATGTGATCCTCTAGCTTCAAGCTGGTGTATCCCATTTGAATGCATGGGGTGAACACACGCATACACATTTTCGCTTATGAGTATACGTGTGTTTTCACTATGACTGACCAATTTATGCAAGTTTCCCTGCTTCACATACACAAAGCAGGGAAACACACAAAATCAATGATGAATGCCAGAAGGTATCCATCAATGATTGCGGCGAAGAGCAGCTTATTTGATACGCTGCTCTTCTGGAGTTTGATGAATCCCGGCCTAAATGCCTTGCATGAGAAATTCACAATGCAAAAAGCATCTTTCACAAATGGAGGGTAGGACTGCTAGCAATGCCCCCAACCAATCCACCAATGCAGCCACTTCTGTACCCCACCCTTCATGACCCTCCTGACTGCAAAGCTAGTGGCCACATCCTGCTGCCCCTGAAAGCAAGAGAATAAGGAGATACTTCCAGCTTTGACTCTAGATATCCCTTCCTCCCGCAAATGTGAAATAAACTTAAACAATAGTATAGACATGCTTTTTCCTATTATCATCTACCAATTAGCTGAAAACTTACACCATTCCGTGGTTGCATTACTGTCTGCCAGCCAATTCTTGGAAGCCAAAGACCCTTTGATCAAAGAATCTAAGTACTCATCCCCAGCTACTAGAGTCCTGACAAACAAATACAACCAACAGAATTAGCATCAGGAGCAATCTCCCCTAGGCAGTGCATCCGCTCCACAGTTATCAGTGTCTGGGACATGCCTGGCACGGAACTGAGTATTACAACTCATGCAAAGCAATGCCATATAATGCAAGAACCTCAAAGCTAGCATAGAGTGAGAGGCCAAATTGTTACTCACATGTACTACATTTATATTATCTGTCCAAAAAAACTATACTGTGGTTAGTAAACTTTCTTTGCCATAGCTCAAGTGCTACTATGTGTGGAAATTGTTTTAAGAGGTTGATACATCTGACATCCACAATCTGACCCCACTAAAATCCCTAAAGAAGTCCCCCCACGCCCTTAAATCTTCCTTCAACTGCTTGGAAATTCTGACCCAATGAAAAGGCTTCTTAACCAGTCCTGCCTTCTGCTAAACATCCACCCAATTGAGATAACCCTTGATGCAAAGTTCACCCTCAAGACAACCTTCTTTGCCCTTAAGGTGCTCTTTACAAGTGACCGTTGCAGCGCAATTATAACCTGTGGTAGTCTGAATAACCTAGTGACACAATCAATCTCTGTTTCCAACAAAGTTAGCCCCATAGTAGGGTGAACTATTTTATCATGATTTATGGGCATTCCCAATTCCACAAAACACCTGTACCTGATCTAGGGCTAGATTCTATTACATGTGCTAATTTTATCACTGCATTTATCTCCAGTTTTCCCCATAGAATTCAATAGGAAAATGTTTGATAAAACAGGTGTTAACATTTATCTCCGCAATAGAATCTAGCCCCCAGTGCCTGTGCACAAACCTTGTCACCCCAGGGCCCCATGAAAAGAAAATAATCTAGGTAATGACCAATAGACCTTCCCACAAACCTGGCCTCTAACTTCTAGTGCAGAAAAAAGCTAAAAGTATCAAAGGGTGTACAGGAAATAGCGCAACCCATGGGTAGGCACTTATCAAAGAAGAATATACCATCCAAATGGCAGCCAATGAACTTGAAACTGTATGGATGCTGTGGAAGCAGTCCAAATGGTGACTCAATATTTAGGGACCCTGGACCTGCTGCCATGACCAGCTGGAGGGCTTGGTCACAGGACTGATATTGCACAAACATAACATGGTATCCAGAGCATAATTCACTGATCATCCCTCAGAGTTCCTGGTTCCTTCTTGAGGACTAGGGGAAAGATTAACAAATATTGCACTAGGAGTATATTAAAGGGATCTGATATGCTTCCTGCTTCTACTTCTCAATGCAATTTTGCCTACACAACTGCAGGGTACTGGTACTTTGAATGAAAATTACACCAACTGTGGGCCTGGGAAACGTGATCCTTTTACTGGAACAAGAAACCTAAATGTGAACCCTTCCAATAATAACTGGGCCTAGCTCCTGCCAGTATAGTCTTATAAGACCTCATTTAAAAAGTTTAGGATTATGGGTGATGGGGCCTTTAACAGCTGACTCCTGAAAGGAATTATCCTCTTTCCAGCAACTGGCTATTATTACAGTTAACACCTGGATGGCCACCCCCACACTCTAAACACACATGGTGGAAACAGAATGCATAACCCATTTTACCAATCCATTTATTATACTAAAAATATAGATCCTGCTTGTGCTGGGGCTGAAAGGACACCTTCTCTAGGACTCATAGTATTTCCCAACCTCACTTGTGTGACTAGCCTTACGAGAGGTTTATGTCTCAGCTACCAAAATTAAGAATTTTGCGATCCACCATCTGAGACCCCCTATATCACGGTGCCCGTGCTATACTGGCCACAGTCTGTCAGTTTTACTTCCTGCTGACTCTTATTGGTTGATGTGGCTTTGCCCCACCCAGTATTTGTCCTTAAATACTGGGCCTTGTCACTTCTCCGATGCCCTTTTGTGATGTTTCCATTGCCAGCGCTTGTTCCAGTTACTCGTGTGATCTCTGTGTATGACCTGGACTGCCTGACTACTCTGCTGTATCCGTTCCTTCTCTGTGTACCGACCCAGACTGCCTGACTACTCTGCTATCTCGTTCCTGCTCTGTGTACTGACCCAGCCTGGCTGATGTTCCTGCTCTGTGTACCGACTCGGATTGGCTGATGTTCCTGCTCTGTGTACCGACCCAGTTTGGGCTACATAGTCCGTGTATCGGGGCCTGCATGCGGTCCCATCCTATATTAGGTTTGGGGCTGTCATCTGGGTTCCTATCTGTCCCTGGACAGAGTCTCTGTTGCCGCATTGCAGTTCAAGCAGTCTAGTCTCGGTAACCTGTCACTTCCTGTGTCACACGGGCGACACTCCAGTGTGATTCATCCATCTAGTTGCACCACGGGACACTAGACCTTTTTTCCTGCCGCAGGCTGAGGTTGGTCTTACTCTGGGCGCCTCAGGCTGTTCTCTCTATCTGGCAGTCGACATTGGTCTGAGCGTTCGTTAACCCCTTCGGGGAAGGTGCCATCTTCCACCGGATTTCAGTCATTGCAGTCTCCGTTGGGTGTTCCTCCGGGCACACAGTTGCAGTCCTCCGTTACTGCTACTGCAGTCCACAAGCTTGTCCTGGGACTCCGTTTACTCCTGTGGCATTACTCGCTATTCGTTCACTCTCTGCTGAGTGAGAGTCTTGAGGACCTTGCGCTATTAGGGCCTGTCAGTCCTCTTGGCCTAATAGTAACACATTCACTGCTGTCTCGTTTGAGTATCACACAAACTTTTACCTGACCTGTGTCAGTAGATTATTGTTGCTGAGTTGTACATATACTGGACCCGTGTGGGTATTGATTACTGTAACCTGTCCTGTGTCAGTACTATATATATATATGGTTACAAATGATGCTGCAATAAAAGAATCATATGCTACTGAGAAGTTTTGAAGTGTGCTGTCTCCTACTACAACCTGGGGCTCCCAGGCTGAGTACAATTAATATATATGGAGAAAAATAAAAAGGGGTACCTGACACCACAGGAGTATAACACAGGAGCAGTGTAAATATCCAGGCAGTTGGTCAGGGCAGGTAGCCCAGAAGCTATATCATAGTCCCTGCAATAGGTCAGAGCAGGCAGCACAGAAGCTACATCAGAGTCCAGCCAATAGGTCAGGGCAGACAGCACAGAAGCAATGTCGAATTTCAGGCAGTAGGTCAGGGCAGACAGCAAAGAAGCTATATCAGAGTCCAGGCAATAGGTCAGGGCAGGCAGCACAGAAGAACTGTTGACTTTCTGGCTTTCCTGCCATTAGTTGCCTGCATGCTTTTCTCAGTATATGCTCATAAGGAGAAGAAAGACCAACAACATATGTGTCCCCTGCCTCTACCAGATTAATTTGTACCTCCCTCTTGCCCTTTCAAATGCTCTTTCCTCTAGACAAACCTCCAAATCCACTCAAACTGAAGAAAGATGCACAGCACAACTCTATTACCCTTCTGACCGGTGTTTTCCATTTGCACTAGGATGACCCTGCACTTTCCCGCCATCACAACTAATGGCATTGGATCCAGCTGGATCTGCTGACAAGAAAAAAACAGACCTGTTACTCACTAATAAATGAGTGGAGTCATCCAAGCCTGTGCCCATGCCCGTGGCTTCTCATTGCTATTCTGCACTGGGAAGAGAAAGAAAAAAAGTAATTAATCAATTGTATTAGAAAAAAAATCATTTTTATCCAGTAATCCCAACTTCACCTTTCCACCCCCCACCCTTGGCCCACCCTCTTGCTTCCAGATGATTGGTTGTCCCCTCAAGAAGGGAACATAAGGGGTTGGCTCCACATCGAAAGGGAAAAAGGCATAGCTACCTGCCATCTTAATGTCCCTGCAGCCATTTTATAGCCCAACCATTAGCTGGTACAAGAAGAGCATCTCCCTGTTCGACAAGGATTTGTCATCAGGGCTGATGATATGGTTTTTAACCAAAAACATACTGTGCCATAAAGATATGTTTTTAGAACAGTACTATGCACTTAAAATAATGTGCAGGGGTAGCCTATTCAGGTAAGATTACATCTTGGTGCACTAAGGACCCTCTAAAAGAATGCCTCTGTTTCCTGAAATGGCATTGTGCCACCAATATGGGGAGAGAGCCAGAACCTGTTAGTATACCGTGTGGATATCTTAAAGGGATAGTAATGTTTCATAATAAAAGCATCTAATTAATCATCATAGTATTTGGGCCTTGGAGAATGTTATTTCATTTCTGTCAGAATTCTAGTTCAAGAGTAATTGAATGATAAAGTATCCCCCTCCTGCCCCTTTTACTGATGTAACACTGCTCACCTCAGAGCAGCAGGGAGTGTCCAGGTAGATTGCAGAGAGGGACAATCTTCAATTAAGATAAGGGAAAAAGCTGAAAAACCTGTCAAGGGGGGCAGGGTTTTCATTGTTATCACAGTAGAATATTGACCCTTTATGTGAGCTGTCTGGTCTATGGACTGGATTCCACATCTGAGGGGAGGTGGCTTACACTAGGTAAAAGGGGCGGGAGGGGGAAACTTTATCATTCAATTACTCTGGAGCTACAACTCTCACAGTACTGAAATAACACTCTCTATGGCTCAATTGCTATGCAGATTAATTTGTTTTTGTGAAATATTACTATCACTTTAAGCATCTACAACATTGATTATTGGTGAAGGAACATTACATATTCTCCACATATCTATACTCTACTCTGCTCTTTATTTCTCTGCAGTCAGTACCACTGTAAACACAACTGTATATAGGACATTCCTTTTATATAATGACTTTTACAATTGAGTAAAAGGTTCTAATATCATGAATTTTGTGTTTAACATTTGTATCTGGGTTCATTTAATTTACATGTTGCTGCACACCTGAGGTTACCGACTGCCTTAGATTCTCTTTGTGTTTTGTGGTAATCAGTGTTGATATGACTGGGGGGGGGGTTCAAAAGTTAACCATTTGAGTGCTGGAGGGGTACACAACACATTGCTTTGCATTGTGTTGTGTACCCCTCTGGCACTTAAAGGGTTAAGAATCAATGCACTTTTAAAACAAGGGTACTTCTAGTCTTGGGAGTCACTTCATTCAAAAATGATTAACGTTCACACTGCTGTATTTTTATAATAAATTGATTGCAACAGATCCACCTACTGTGTACAGATGGTTATTCTATTGCAATGAACAAAGCAACTGACAGCAATGGGAGTACCCATGTTCTCTCATCTGAAAACAAGCCTCAGATAATAAAGCAATACTAATCCTTTAAACAACAGTTTTATATACATTTCTTAATCCCTTTTTTTCTTCAATAATCCTTTTTTATAACACTGTTGTGCTTGATATTTTTGTATAAAAAGGAATGAGACAGTTTTAGATTATTTATGCTACTTACTTTGAAGATACATATATATAAATCTGCCAACCACTCATGGCTTCACAAGCTACTTCCTACAGCAATGGGAAGACCAGCTCAATGGCAGAGGGTGCTAAGAATCACTGGGTTCTATCAGACTGCCTTTGGTCTTTAGACATTGGAATGCTTCACATTCACTCTATGGGCCATATGTTCAAAGAAGCAGCAAAATAGCTTTTGTCGTTTGGAACGACTTTTCAAAGTACAGTGTCGTTGGAATCATTAATATTTTTAGAGAGTGTCGGTTGTAATCAAAAATATGTTGTTTGTCCTGACTGAAATTGTCATATGTAACGACAAAAAAATATGTCTTACCTAACAACAAAAATATCTTAAAAATGTTTTATCTAACGACAAAAATGTCTTAACTAAAAACAAAAATTCTCACATTCAGAACTTCACATTCTCTCCACTTTTTTCTTAACTTACATATTTTGTCGTTTGCAAGACTTATATTTAGTTAGTTGCCATAAATTTTCTTTTCCTCTATACGACACTGGAGAATAGTTTAGCCTCGCCCTTGCCCCACCCCTTTGCCTGGCAATTCTGGAGTTGTGTCGTACACAACATACATTACTAGTTTTTTGTCGTATACTCTATAGAAAATATGTCGTTCCTGCATACAATGACTTATTGCTGTCTTTCATACAACATTTTTTGTCATCATCCCTTTGAACGTGCGGCCCTATGAGTACAGTTTCATGCTTAGAGGAAATTGTACAAGAACTGAATAGCATCAATTAGGACAACACCAGGTTACGTGAGAAAATGACAAAAATGTTGTCAAATTAGAAGATGGACAACAGCTATACTATAAAATAACCAAAGATGGACGATGTGGAAGAATTGGATTCTTGATTAACAAAAGACTGACAGTGATGTAAAAGTATAAAGTATTTCTGAAATAATTGTTTCCTGTGCTATCAAACTAAACAGTTGCTATGGTCTTCCAATTTTATTTTTATTTTATTTAATTTTATTCCCCTACAAGTAGCCACAGTGATGATGAAGTTTAACTATTTTATGTTGATTTCTTATGCCTCTACAAACAGGATGAAAGCCATTACAACTTAATAATAGGAGATTTCAGTGCAAGAATTGGTAAAATACAAAGTGGAGAAAAATCAAGTGGACCACATGGACCTGGAAAAGAGACGAAAGAGGCAACCAACTGATCAAATTTGCAAAAGAACAAAACTTATACATCATTAATTTGTTTTACATGAAAAAGGCCCAGAGAAAACTGACATGGAAAAGCCCTAATGGTAATACTAGTGGAATCTATTTCATACTTTCAAATAATAAAATGAAATTCACCGACAGCACAATCATTTTAACTTTGTAAGTGATCATCCTATAGTGAGAGCAAAAACCAAAACTGACTGCAAGAAAGAAAGAAAGACAATGATCAAGTCAGCAAAAGTGAAGATTGTCACTAGGCAGCTATTGAAAATTCATAAGAATTTTGAGTTTGTATTGTCTAATTGCTTCAGTGTGCTGCAAGAGCTTCCAGACACAGACGTTTCAACCAGCAATTATATAGTTATTGAGACTATCGTAAGACACTGCTCATGCCCTTGCAGCTACTGTGAATGAAGAAAAACCAACCTGAATATCAAAATAATCAGTTGACATGATGAAAAAGAGATAAGAAATAAAGCAAAATGGTAATATTAGAAACAGGGTAGAATACGTAGAAATTTGCAAGTCCATAAGGAAGTGCATAAAAGAAAAAACGTGCAAGTTCAACACTACGCTCATCAAAAGGACACTAGAAGAAAATCAAGGCCTAAAGAAAGCAAAACTAATGATGGCCACACATAGGAACCAAATGTTTGCATTAAAGCTTGAAGATGGTTCAAAATCAGCAAAACATCAACAACAAATACTAAAACGAGTGGAAGAATTTTATTCAAGTCTTTATAAGGATGAAGGACAACAACCAAATTCAGTGCCAGAGGCTGAAGCTGTGCCAGAATTTTTGACAGAAGAAGTAGAAGCTGCAATAAAATTAATGAAATATGGCAAAGCAGCTGGACCTGATAAAGTCACTACTGAAATGCTGAAAGATGGAGGTCAACCCTTATTCAATGCCCTAGCTAAACTATTTTCAAAATAACTACAAACATGGAAAATGCAGAAATCATCCTACTGCACAAAAAAGTGACTATATACAGTGCAACAAGTTATAGTACGGCATAATGAATACAATCCTCCATTATGTATAGCCTTCATTGACTACAAAATGGCCTTTGACTCAGTGAAAAAGCAAGTAATAATTGATTCCCTGATCATCAAAGGAATAAATAGAGCTTACATCAATATCCTCCAATCAATATATGAAAATGCAACTGCATCAATACAGGTCAGCAATTATAAAGTTCAGATCAACATAGAAAAAGGAGACACAATTTCCCTCAATACTATTTTCTGCTTGTTTAGAAGAAATTTTCTGCAAACTAAATTGGGACAAAAAAGTACTTAAGATCTATGGAGATTACCAATTTCACTTACATTTTGCAGACAATATACTCTTTTCCAGTAGTCCCGAAGAACTGCAAGAATGTATTGAAGAGCTACATTAGGAAAGCAAATATTTTGATATAAATATGAATATCAGCAAATCACTGGTCATGTTTAACAAATTTAGAACACCAAGGAAAATAATAGTAGGTGAATAAGAACTAGAAGAGGAGCACAGGTATGTTTAACTTGGACAGGAAATGTCAACAGATGGAAACACCATGATGGAAATTGATTGACAAAAAAGTTGGGGTGGCAAACATTGGAAAACTTAGTAGCATTGTCTTTAAAGGGATAGTAATACTTTGTTTTATCTTTATTTTATTTTGTAGGCATTAAAAAAACATGAAGAATGATATAAGTCTTATCTCTCAAACCTTTATGGTTTGAGAGATATTCAAAAGCAAAATTTCCCCCTCCCGCCCCTTTTACCTAGTGTAAGCCATCTCTTCTTAGATGTGGAATCCAGTCCATAGACCAGACAGATAACAGCAGGGGACACTTTTCTTTCTATGAGAACAATGAAGGCCCTGCCCCCCTTGACAAGTTTTTCAGGTTTTTCCCTTATCTTAATTGAAGATTGTCCCTCTCTGCAGTCTACCTGGGCACATCCCTTCTGATCTGGCTGAACAGTGTTACATCAGTAAAAGGGGCAGGAGGGGGACACTTTGTCATTGAATTACTCTTGCACTATAACTCTGACAGTATTGAAATAACACTTCCCAAAGTCCAAATACTATGATGATTAATTAGAGCTGCATTTATTATGAAACATTACTATCCCTTTAAGTAAAATTTACTACTCTCCCTCAAGTGAAAGGTTTTTGACCACTGTGTCTTCCCAGTTCTTATGTATGACTGTGTGTCACTGTTACGGTTTTTACGACACTCAGACCGAGGTTAAAAATAAACCACAGTTTTATTGAGGTAAAAAATAAGAAACAGTTCCCCTGGGGGCCAGAATAGATAATCACAGGTATAGACAAGTAATGGATGTAGTACAGGCCCAATATAGTAGGAGCAAATAGCACTCAACAGAATCAATGAAGGTAAAAGGGTTAATGCCCAATACAAATAATCAGTCTCTGTTGTGGTGATTAGCCAACGCCCAGTTAATATAAACAGTCCCAGTAGTAGTAGTGCAATAGGCAAGCGCTAGCAGTGCGACTGAACTGGATCACTACCAGATAGCTGTATTGTAATATGCCCAATAGTATAGCAAGGACTGACTGGAGCTAGAGCCAATACCACCACTTGGGTGCAATAACGGGGGAGAGACACTGCAAGAGCCAATGGAACCAGAGCCAGGAGCACCCCTTAGGTGTGATAACGGAGGAGGCACTGCATATGCAAATGGGACCAGAGCCAAGAGCACCCCTTAGGTGCGGTAACGGAGGAGACACTGCACAAGCAAATATAACGTGAGCCAAACGCACTTCCTGGTGCGGTATGATGGTACAACACTGTGAGCAATAGGAGACCAGAGCCAAGACACCCTTCCGGTGCCGAAACGGAGCAACACACTGCAAGAGCTAACGGTATGCCCAATAGCACCACGCGGTGTAACGACTGCAAGGAAACGAGCACCGTAGTTGGAGATACTGCTCTGCTAGTGTAAACGGATAGGCTCGGTGATGGAGGCAACAAGCTCATCAAGTGTTAAATGGCTCAGAATCGAAGGCAGCAAGCTTGGCAAGTGTACACAGACAGGCTCGGTAACGGAGGCAACAGCTCAGCAAGTATTCTCTGACAGGCTCGGTAACGGAGGCAACAAGCTCTGCAAGTGTACAGACAGGCTCAATAACGGAGGCCACAGCTCAGCAGAGGAAGCGTGATCAGTCAGTGCAACACTACAAGCACAGTTCAGCATGTCGCCAGGCAAGAGATCAAAATCTTGCAGGAACACTGGAAGCAAACACGGAGCAGGAATGTCAGCCAGAGCCGGGTCAATCACGGAGCAGGAACGTCAGCCAGAACTGGGTCAATCACGGAGCAGGAACGTCAGCCAGAACCGGGTCAATCACGGAGCAGGAACGTCAACCGGAACCGGGTTAATCACGGAGCAGGAACAGCAGAGTAGTCAAACGGGCCAAGTCGGTACACAGGAACACTGCAACAATGGCGCAGGAACAGGAACACCACGAAAGGGCACCTGACAGGTGCCATAGGTCCAGTATATAAAGGGACACCCTGGGCGGGCCAATCAAGCTCCGCCAATAGAAGAGTGCCACAACAGAGAGTGACAAGGAGTCATGGGAACCGTGATAGTCACCGCTTGCCTGTGTTCCCCTGGCTGCGTCTCTCTCAAGGTGGCAACGGCGGTTCTTCTGGTCCGTGGCTCTGTCAGGCCGTGCATGCGCAGTGTGCTTCTGCCTTCAGCCTGGCAGATGCGCATATGTCCGGACCGGTGTTCCATTTCTCCAGCCTCTCCAATCACGAGCAGCTCCCAGGCGAGCCTCCCTCTCTGCTCCTTCCATTGGCTGCCTCCTGTATTTAAACGGGCTACCCCAGGCTTAGGGTGCCCGTTCCACGAACTTGCTTTAGGCTTTGTTCTGGGCTTCTGAGCGTTAGCTTGCTTCTGCTGCTATGTTTCCTGATCTGTACTCCTGGCTTGACCCTTGGCTTCGCTTGACTACGCCTGATCTGTACTCCTGGTTTGACCCTTGGCTCTGCCTGACTACGCCAGATCTGTACTCCTGGTTTGACCCTTGGCTCCACTTGACTACACCTGATCTGTACTCCTGGTTTGACCCTTGGCTCCACTTGACTACGCCTGATCTGTACTCCTAGTTTGACCCTTGGCTCCGCTTGACTACACCTGATCTGTACACCTGGTTTGACCCTTGGCTCCGCCTGACTACGCCTGATCCGTGCTTCTGGTTTGACCTTTGGCTTCGCTTGGCTTCGCCTGACCTCACCTCCTGGCTTGACCTTTGGCTTCTCTGAACCATTCCTATTGCCTATCCCTCTCAGCTCTGTATCCAGTCTGTCTTGCCGGCCTGGTTTCCAACGGTTCCCAGGTACTCCCGCCCTGGTTGCACCCCGGCTCAACCGGGGTGGAACAATCTGGTTTCGTGACCAGCATCTCTAACCAGCTTCGGCTGCAGCAAGGGAGTGCCTGGCACGCCGTCACCACTCACCAGCTCCGCACTCCAGCTACGCACACAAGCATCTGTACCAGAGCCGGCACACACATGGTTCCCTACCCGCCATGTGCGTGACACTGTGAAACATGGGCACTGAATGCCAAAGCCATACAAAAACTTAAGATTACACAGAGAAGCATGGAACATCAAATTCTGTACATAACAAAAAGAGATTGAAAAACATGTGCATGGATTTGTCAGCAAACAAAAGTTTATGGCACCATTAAAAGGGTAAAGAGCCTAAAATGTAAATGGGCATGTCGTATAGTAAGAAGACCTGACCATAGATGGACCAAATACATTTTGGAATGTATTCCACTAAATGACTAAGAAGAAGACTGAAAACAAGATGGGTAGATGAAATGATCAAATCTGTAGGTTCACAGTGGCAACAAAATGCACAGGTCCGAAATTGTTGGAAACTTCTGAGGAGTCCTTCATCCTGCAGTACGGCTGTTGATATGTTTAGAGTAATTTTACCATATAAGTAATGGAACGTACATTTTGAAATACCCTTTTGTGCTCCTGTTAATTAGGGGTCTATGTGGGCCATGCATGTAGTTAAAACTATACAAATGTATTATCAGTGTACTCAGGATGCATGTCATTTAAAAATTACTGTAACTTCCCTACAAACATAAATTTGTTTGAGATATAGTGCATGATCTTAGAAGAATATGTAATATATGTAATGTTGCATATTTATAATGTTTCACACCCCAACATTTTCTTGAAATGAGGCATCACTAAAAAGCTGATGTATAGCAAAATGTTGAAAATGTTTCTGGCCTACAAAGTACTAAAATTGCTAAGCATTCTGGTACTCAAAGCTTTGTTAATAATAATAACAGCAATAACATATATATATATATATATATATATATATATATATATATATATAGCAACTCACTGGCTTCATTAGACCATAGTATAATTTGTAAAAAGAAGTATAACAGCAGATTAGCCTTACCTGCTTGTCTTGAGCCAGAACAAATCTGTCTGAGATTGCAGAAGAACACTGGAAACACATAAGATGTACTGGAATATACCATAGCAAATGTTTGCCTTATTTATACCTCACCTGTCAGCATATCTCAGGATTAGATACAATCTACAAAATGGCTGCTGTGCTTCTGCCCTTCTCATCAAGCCCCAACCCACCCCCCCACATCTCTAAAAAGCATGTGGACCTACCATCCTACAAATCTTATAATCTGCGCATTGTCACCTATACAAAGAGGTTCCTGCACAGGTGTTATCAGTATACTCGAATCAACAGGCTGAAATCAGCAGTGTAGGAGCGTATTGCAATCAATTCATGTTAATTACGTATGAAGTATAGAAGCAGTGCTAAAAATAAATCGAATTGTGTAGTTACCAATAAATCCTTTTCTCCTATTCCATGTTTAACACAGGAACCATGGGGTTAAGTCCCCTCCTTCACGAGGGGTGGGCACTGAACAAAATAGGTCTCTGAGGCAGAAATTCCCAGACTGCACCATTTACCCTTTCATGGACATGCTCAGTTTTAATGTGTAGCAGAACAGAAAGAAAACAAACAGAAGTGGAACAAGACTGAGAATCAGAGAACCCAAGAGGACCCCCCCACACCCAGTACTTGAACCATTGGGTTATTGTCTCTGATGGAAGTCCTGTATTCCACATGGAATAAGAGAAAATGATTTATAGGTAAGTACACAAAATCCATTTTACCCTTATATCATATGTGGAACACAGGCAATGTGGGGATATACCAAAGCATCCAACAAGATTTCAGGGAGGCAAGGAGAAAAATATCTCCGGACACAGACCAGAAATGAACTGGTACAACATGAACCTCAGATATCAATGGACACCAACATTACAAACCAAAGAACAGCAACCAACTTGTTAATGGCCAAATCAAAATCAGGAAGGACACTTACACAGGAAAAGATGGCCTGCAGAATCTTCTGTCCAAAGCTGGCTTCAGCTTAAGCTAACACATTAACACTGTAAGTAGAGGCCTGATTCTGAGAGGCCCAAAATGTGTGCATCAGCTTGGTGGAATGCATCATAGCCCAAAAGAACACAGGCATCTTCTTGAGGACATATGCAGGGAAAATGGTTACTTTAATCCAGGAAGCCACTATAACCAGTGATACTCAACCAGGGTAATGTGGCACTTTGTTGTGCCACAGACAAACAATTAGAGTACCCACTTGTTTTTTTTTTTTTTTTTAAAGACTTTGATAAAATTGGGAATTTTGCATTTTTTTGCATATTTATGGAAATGTTTATGCACAATATGTTTGTTTTTCTGATAGTGAGACCTAGGAATTATTATATATTACTTATTTGTACCCTTCGTAAAGGATTTGACAAATTACATAAAATGTTAGGAGTTCCCCTGAAGAATCTAAATTGTGTATTAGGAGTGCCCTGAACAAAAAATGGTTGACAACCACTGCCTTAGATTGCATGAGGGCCTTCGCAGATGACAAAACGCAAATCAGATTTCTGAAAAGGCTGTATGCAGTGAACATAGTACTTCA
This sequence comes from Rhinophrynus dorsalis, assembly GCA_037306005.1. Classification (NCBI taxonomy): domain Eukaryota; kingdom Metazoa; phylum Chordata; class Amphibia; order Anura; family Rhinophrynidae; genus Rhinophrynus; species Rhinophrynus dorsalis. The sequence continues at coordinate 256,688,193 of CM074721.1, forward strand.
AGCACTTAACTACATCCAAGAGATGAAGCTCCTGCTCTTGTCTATTAGATGGAGCAGGACAGAAAGAAGGAAGAACAATTTACTGGTTTATATGACACTCACAAACAACCCTAGGAAGGAACCCTATGGGAGTCCTAAGAATCACCTTATCAGGGAGGAAAACCAGAAAGAAAGGCTTACAAGATAAATCCTGTGGCTTGGCCATCTGCCAAGAGAAAGGCAGTCTTGAGTGTCAAGCAATGCAGGAAATCTGAAGACATGGGTTCAAAGGGAGCCTTGTGAAGCACACCCAGGATTAGCCAAAACTGCTACACCACCCATAGACTGAGAAGATTTGAAAAGTAGGCAATCAGAATGACATGAGCCTGCTCTATTCCAGTTTTACTCAGCATCCTGGGAACCAGGGGAACCGGAGGAAACACATACAATGGAATGATCATCGTGTCTACCATGAGAGCTAGAGGATCTGGCACAGAACTGAGGAAAATTTGTGCTCTGATTGAGTTCCCAATGGCCAGGATTCAGATGCTGGCAAATTAGAAAATCTGCCACAATTCTGTCTACCCCTGAAAACTGAATGGCGGAGGGAGCTGACATGTGGGCCTCCCTCCATATGAGAATCAGGTGAACCTCTGCCCACATGGGCACACTCCTTTTCACTCCCTGGCAGTTGTCAAAAACCACCACCAATGGATTTTCTGACTGGATCCACACTGGGGATCCCTGGAGGGACTGAGACCAATGCTGCAGAGCTAGGCATGTCACCCAAAGCTATCATGCTGGCTTTCATCGTAACTATGACCTAATTTGGGATAACCAGTGGTCTTCCAATGACAAATGAGGCCACTGAAGCCAACAATTATCTGAATTTGTTTAGTCAGGCATAGACATGACACCTGAAAGGTTACATTATTGTCTGGACTAATTCCTGAGAATTTCCAAACGCACCGTCTGTGTATGAAAATGAGCAAATGGGACTGATTCCAGAGCAGAGATTAGGTAGCCATATCTTCATGTACTCCTGCACCATATCAGATGGCCTGTCTATAGATAGTCAAGGACCTAGTTACCCATGCAATGGCGAAACTAGGAAGTAAAGAAGCTGCAAAATTAACCTTCAAAAATAAATCCAGGTTCTGATCTTTAAGAGCCATGGCATCTGACAATGGCAAGGCAATAGTCTTGGCGAGGTGAAAAATTGGAGGGTCTACCGTGGTGGGTGTGTGTGTGGGGGGGCACTGTGATAAAGAATCAGCAGGAAAATTGTATAAAAGTCATATATGCTGATTAAGGAATGATCTCCTGATGGGTGTTTTCCATTTCTCCAGGAGTAAATGGTATAAGGAATGGTGGGAACAAAAGATGGCAACCTCCTCCTTGCGCCTTTTGAAAACATCAGGGCAAGATGAACTAAAATTGGAGGCTTCTGACACTTTAAATGTCTCTAGGACAACCTGAATAAGACCCTCAGCAGAAGAATAGGGGTCTTCCTCATAAAAATACATAACAGGGAAGGACAAGTCCAGGTTGTCCATATCAGTTTCCACTTCCTCAGAGGAAAAATTCCTTAAAAGTGAGGTTATCACCCTCCACAACACTGTTTGGGGTGTGCAGAATGTCTCATGATCCAAGAATCTAAAACCCCTTGAATAGAAGAAGGGATAGAACTAACTAAAGACATTAAAGCTTTAACCCCTGCAAGTTCCTGTTTAACAAGAGAGGCCCATAAAGGCTGAGTGGGGCCACAGAGCAAGAAGGTCACAGACTATCAGAAAACTGCCTAGGAAGACCAATCTGAGCAACAGGATAAAGCCTCAGTAGCCTTGGACTTGCTCATGTCTACTTTAGGTTCTGACAGAATCAGCGGACAACCTATAGTATAAAGGAGAAGCAGTAAAAGTAGCAGAAACGTAGAATAAAAGTATGTATAAAACCTCTAAAGTACTTTTCTGACTGCAAGAGTTTAATGTAGCAAGCAAGAGGGAGAGACCAGTCTCTGCTTAGCAAGTAGAAACCAAAAAGGAAGAAGGTCAGTTAAGAACCACCTCTTCCCTTGCCAAAATGCCCAGGAAGAACAGGATGCTGGGAATTGTAATTTCCTGGATTTAAAAATGGCTTGGGGCACCTTCAGCATAGAGAGGCAAGAGAATTCCCAGAATAGCACTCTATATTCCAAGAAATATTGCAGCAGCTCATGCCAATTCTTAAAGGCACGGCAATCTAGAAATGTGAATAGTTTATAAAACTAGAAAAAGTTAGCAAACGTTGCTATAAGTGAATAAAAAAGTTTGTGAAGATAGCATTGGCCATGTGCTTAAAATGGGGGGGGGGGCGGTTAAAACCCTTGGATCCTCAAACATTTCTGTGCAATGTGTTGGAGACCTCTCTAGCACTGAAGGGGTTAAGTAAAAGCTGCTAATGGACCATTATGAGATTCAATACAATTCAAGAGTGCCATGCAGTCACTAAGAAAAAAGAACAGAATACAGGAGGAAAACAATGAGTGATTCTCGAGCCTACCAACAGCACCATGGGGGACAAATAAAAATTACCCTAATTACCTAACGTTCAAAGGATTACAGTTTCCATTTAAATAAGTAGGAATTGTATCCCTTCCCCATGGTACACTAGGTTTGCTCCAGAATTTCTAATCTTTTACATAAGGCCCTTTGTACTCAGGCTAGCTATAGCCCACTGTGGTCTGTATCCTGCTAGTGAGACCTGTTCAACCCTTGTTCATATGAATAACTACAACAGGTCAGCTATTGCTCTGAGCTGTGCCCTGATAGAATGAAGCACTTGATGACTGTAATGAACACTAGGCTCTAACATAATATCTACTATGGAAAGTGGAGGTCACTTGCCTACAAATTGATATGTTGAAACCTCTCTAACATTAAAGTTGATAACCCTGACTGCTCCTCCGGCTAAAGACCATAGTATCTCAGAATCTGTAGGAATGTATTTTTTCTGCTGGTTCCTAACTGATAATTGCATAATTCGCACAAAATAACTGAGAAATGCAATATAACATCAAAGGGAATACTTTAGGACAGTGCTTGTCCAATGTCAGACCTCTAGCTGCTGGGGATGATGGTTCTAGAAGTCCCCAACATCTGGCAGTCTGACAACTAATTACCCCAGATTTAGGACTTATTATTTTGACTGTAGCCTAGAAAAGACCATGAATTTGGCACATTTTATGGAGGCCATTTTAATGGGTATTATATGTAGGATTTTATTATTTATTGCAAACAAAATCATAACATATAGTAATGTTTACGACAAGTATTGCATGTCTGGCCATAACTTCAGCATTCACTTTAAGTTCAATGCACCTCTATTTTCACACTAAATGAACCAAAATAGAGCAATATCTGCTGGTTGTCAGCTGTCAAGACTGAAAGTCAGAAATGATCACAGTTTCCTGAATGATATACACAAACTTCTATTATTAATAGAAAGATGCCAGTTAAAAACAAATGTACTGTTTGTTCAACACATTCAGAATGACAGATATCATTCTTATGGTGTCCTTTCCTGCAAGAACAAAATGTTATGTACATCATTTGACAACCAGCCTAAAAGTGTTTATACCAAGAGTTATGGAAATACTTAAGTACCTATCAAAGTATAAAAACCACCAGGGATTGGAATTCACTTTGTGTTGTCACTCTGTGATCTGGCTATATATATCCTGTATAATCTTAAAGGGATAATAATGTTTCACAATAAAATCATCTCCAATTAATCTTCATAGTATTTGGGCCATGGAGAGTGCTATTTTAAGACAGTCTGAGTTGTAGTTCAAGAGTAATTGAAATATAAAGTATCCCCCTCCTGCCCTTTTACTGATGTAACACTGCTCACCTCAGAGCAGCAAGACTGGATGGATGGCAGAGAGGGACAAACCTGTCAAGGTGGGGCAGGGTTTTCCTTATTTTCACAGTAAGAAGATTGTCCCTTGATGTGAGCTGTCCGGTCCCAGGACCAGATTCCACATCTGAGGGGATGTAACTTACAGTAGGTAAAAGGGGGCGAGGGAGATACTTTATCATTCAATTAATTTTGAACTACAACTCGGACAGTAATGGAATAACACTCTTCATGGCCCAAATACTATGAAGATTAATTGGAGCTGCTGTTTTTGTGAAACATTAATATCCCTTTAAAAATGCACAGCAAAAACAGTCAGGTTTTCCATTGGGAAGAACAGGCATCTACTTCAGGAGCCAATTGGAGAGGGGTGCTCTAGATGTGCTGGCCACTCCCACCATTTCAAATTGTGGGTGTGTACAACTTGAATACAATGCCCTACACTAGACAGTAACACCCAGCCCAGCTTGTGCTGGCCACTACAATCACGTTGAGCTGTGGGTGTGTACAGAAAAACCACATATCCAACACTAGAGGCTCATACTTGGCTTGTGATGGTCGCTCCCATTATGTTGAGTATGATCAGCACTACCAAAATGCCCTACACTAGATATCCACCTGGCTTGAGCTGGTAGGTTTATTTACAACTTTATATTGCTGTATTGTTCAGTTGATATACTTCTTTGGCCAGTGTGTTGCCAGATTGCAAAACACTGTACTGTCTATTAAATGTAATATGTTTTTGTTAGTATGTTACAGGCTAAGGCTATTATCTGAGCCTGTGATGTAGTCCAAGCCTGGTCTGGTCACATTTTGATGAGCACCAGATCTGATATAGCTGATTTCCAAAAACAGCTAATAGTTGGTGCTCAAGAGACAGCAAGCAGTTATCCATGATTAGAAATGTTCAAACTTAGCTTCCTATATAATAATTCGCTAGGATGTATGTCAGAAGCTGTCATGCTCAGTAGAGGCTGCCCACATTTGGGCAGTCTCTACTGAGCATGATTGCATTGCGTGAGTGAGGAGACGCAAGACTGCATCACATGGAACAGTGAGGTAGCAACTGCTTAACCCTTTGAGTGCTAGAAAGGTACGCAACGCTTTGCAAATAATGAGAAAGCCATTTACAAAGTAGCAATAGGGGCATTTATGTAACGTCTACAGGATAAAGGGTCAATGAGGCTGCACGAAGGGAAATCTCTTGAGCAAACAAATTGCATCATAGGGGCAAATAAAAATTCCTTTTGATTGTGCTGTCCACTCTCTGAAGGTAAAATGAAATATATATATATATATATACACATAATTATATAAGTGCTGTATGAAGGACACCTACTTATGTACGTAAATTATGCAATCTCTTCAACAAATGAAGACTTACTTATTACTACAGTATAGTCCTCCTTTAAATCTCCGCTCCCATATCACACTGCTTCCCTATACTTATCCCTTGCCCTCCCAAATAAACAGAAAACAGACTATATCTATTGAAATCTACCTATAAACTGAAAGAGAAAAACATACTTAACCCTTTGAGTGCCAGAGGGGTATGGAATGCATTGCTCAAAGGGTTAAACTATATTAGCAATTAACATATAACAACACTTTATAAATTGGATGCATATTAGTTGAACAAAACACCACTCAAAATGCAATTCAAATTTGAATACATTTATTTGTATACAAAATGTTGTTTTACACAAAAAAGTCTGCAGGTGAACATTTTCATGCGCAGTTTGTGTATGCATGTGGTACTATTCTCAAGGTCATTAATCAAGGGTCAAGGATTTTATCTGTGCGTGATTTAATCTCTCCTTTGTGCCAATAACAAAGTCCACTTAGGTTACAATCTTAATGTGTTTCATCCGCCTTAATCCATTGGATGATAGAGATATTTCCATTGCATTGCAAAGAAATGCACTGAAATGTCTCCACTTTCCAGGATATAACCACTGACTGAAAGCACAGACAGAGAATTTTGCTACATAGATTGCCAAAGAAAATTGAATTATATCACAGTGTTTTGCCTTGATAAATGACCACAACAGCCACCGTTAACTATTTTAAAGATTTTTATTTTATTGATTTGATTGTGCTTTGAAATTTCAATTGAATAATTTATTTGCACTCCTTCAGGGCCAGAGCTTGCAAAAACTGATTACCAGAGGCTGATGTACAAGGGACAACCAGAGCAGTTCTGGAGCAAATCAGCTACACCATATGGTTGAAATAAAAATTCTGAAAATCTCCACTAATTTAATTGGTATATTTAGCCAGTTTCTTCTTCATGCATTGGAAACTTGTCAGCATTCAAGGGAATTAAAAGTCCTATGGATAAATTTTACATGGATAGTGATGTATCTGCAGGTATGCTGCCCTGAGAGACCTACTGATGAACTGTGGGTTTTATTATGATTTCTGGCAGATCAGTAAGAAATTGGAATGGGCACCCAGTAATCCTTTTGAATACTCACAGTTCAGTTGTGCAGCTCCTATAGACCTTCATGAAATGCTTTCAGACCAAAATTAAGGGGATGTGGAGGCTGTGCATGCAACCCTTGATGTTGGCAGCTGTGAGCCACAAATCTCCAGGTTGCATTCCAGCCCACTAACAGTGAAGGGCTGTAGTTCTAGGCCCCCAAAATGACAGAGGACATTTTGGGACTATATGGTACATCCTTCACCTTTATACTAACTCTGCTCCCAAAGGAACAGATTTAGTAAAATATGATAAATGCCCTTTAAAATAATGGAAATTTATAGTTGTTGATCCAGGGAAATACCTGACTGCCATTTGGAGTCAGGAAGGAATATTTTACCCATTTGGGACTTAATTGAAAATGGCTTCAAAGGAGTTTCTCTTGATCAACAGGGGCTATTTGGCATGGGCTGGTCTTGGACACATTTTTTTTTCAGCCTCGTCATCTATGTTACTATAGTGCAGTTGATTTGTCCCAGAATGACTCCAGTTCTTAGTACATGAGCCTTACAATGTTTTGCCACATCTCTGCTGCTAAAAGGAATCTGAATGTAAAAATGAAGAAGCAAAACAAAATATATGCATCAACCAAACTTGTGCTTTATTTTTACATATCTGTTTGTTTTTTTTAAAGGAGAAAAATGGCAAAATAAACAAACTGGCACAAGTTCAGAAATGTTTCAGTAAGTACAATAGTTCACTATGTCATTTTCACAGCAAAATATATGTATTTAGGAAGATGCCTTAAAAATACCATGCACCCCATTGGCTATATCTCTTCTTACACAATACAACATAACCTTTTTATTTCTCTGTAACATCTAGAAGCATAAAGCATTAAACTTTCATTATATTTACAAATTGAACAGAATATCTACATATAAAAGCTTACTTAAAATTAAACTTGATGCAAGTTATGAAAAAGCAATTAATTGGCAAATGAAACTGAGCATTGCTTCAACCATAGGCTGTTTATAATATAATATGAAGCTAAACCACAGTATTGGAATCGTTTTGCAAGATATGTGGGCCATATTCTGGAAGTAGAAAAAGTTCAGTTCTAGAGTAAAGCAACTTCACTATGGAGGACAAAGGAAACAACCAATTGATTTAACTCTTTGAGTGCCAGAAAGTTCTCCAACACATTGCAATCCAATGCATTGGCTACTTCTCTGACACTCAAAGGGTTAAATTATGCTTTACCCTTCCCCGAATGCTAGAGAGGTCTCCAAAGCATTGAGAAGCAATGGGGTGGAGAATTCTCTAGCATTCAAGGGCGTTAAAAGCCCCATTTAATTCAATGGGAGTTTGGGACATTTTTATTTGCCCTCTGTTTAGCGCAATAATCACTGTTCTAACTTCCTGAATACATCCCTTTGTTACAGATGCCAGTCATCCGCCTCTGCTAATCTCTGTAATCAGCTTCTCTCATATTTCTTTTTTTTTTTTTAAACTTACATTTTCTACAATTTGTTAGAAAGGAATTGATAATAATTTGTGAGAAGTCACAGGCATATATTTTTGAACAGATGCATTTGAGAAATTGCAAAAAAATTGGAACTTCCATCACCTAAATTAACTGCGTAGGGTTCTCGAAGCATGCTGTGTTTAACCCTTTGAGTGCCAGAGGTGTACACCACCCTCTAGCATTCAAAGTATTCAGTTCTCTCTGTATGAATTTTTTTTTTTGTGCTATAATCTCTTTGCTGCCACCACAATAAGATTATTAACCCTTTGAGTGCCGGAGCGGTAAGCAACGCATTGCTTTGCAATGCGTTGCATACCCCTCTGGCACTCAAAGGGTTAGCACAGTGTTCCTGCAGCAGCAAACAAGCAGTTTTACCAAACAGTAAATAGATTATTTTCCATTTGAGCATAATGTTTTTCATAACTTCTATATCATTTATATAATTTACATTTTTGGCAATGATGATACTGTAGTTGACCAGTTTTGGTGTTACTGCCACCAGCTAATACAGCAGAGCAGTGCATTATGGAATGCGTATCAAATAAAGGCACTGAACAGTATGCTTATGAACACATGAAGCAGACCATTACATTTCAGCTTTCCTTCAGTGACTGTAACATCACAAAATCCCACAATGCATTGCCAAGCATATGACTTTATGGAATCTAAACAACTTAGGTTTATACATGGTGTACAAAATACAACACTGGTAACGTGTAATACTTTATAGGTTAAAATAATGGGAGCAGAGAGCATATATTTGGGGATCTCATTAAGCATCAGCAAATGCAAGTGTCATACTTAAATTATTTAGCCATCATATATATATATGTTTGTGTCTTTTAAAAAGACATAGTATAGATATACAATAAACTCACCGACTTCACCAACAATGTCCACAAAGACATTGAAGTTCTATACACTGTAATACTACATTAACACTGACAAGGGACTTCATATCCAGGTGTTTGACTGAGGACTGCATAACAAAGACTCAAACCATGTCTTACACACACTGGTTTGCCTGTGAAATATGTACCAATTCATGCATTAATACATTTTACGTAAGGAAATAGTATTTTATGATTACTTTGTTTTGTTACACTGAATATTTTGTGCCAAATCCTGCATATGCTGAAAAAAAAATGCCCTGAACAGAAATATTACAATGTTGTACTCTTTATCACACCAACATCCAATACCACTTACACGCATATTTAACATTATTGTTCAATTTATGAATGTCTTTGCATTTTGTGTTTTTTTTGCCATGTTCAATTTTATAATATATGGGCACATTAATGGAGCACTCACACTTCCTAATAATAATCCCACACTTACCTGACTATGGCTAGGAAATATTTAGCCCTTTGAGTGCCAGAGAGGTATCCAACGCATTGCAAATCAATGTGTTGCACACCCCTCTGGAATTCAAAGGGATAAGGCCCATAAGAATTTTACCCTTATGCCTCTGTTCAAGAGATATCATTATCAGTCAGTATTTGAGGTCATGTCCGTGGAGGAAGGGATTTCAGACTGAAGCACTCAGAGTACATGAGCATGCTTAACTCTCTAAGGACAATCCTGTGGTATTTAACCCTCTGAGTGCCAGAAGGGCAGTGCTATGCAATGCTTTGTGTACCCCTCTGGCACATAAAGGTTCAAGGTTACCATTTGCAGTGTGAAGAGTCTGAAGTCATGTGATCCTTCTAGGAATTGTAATGTCTGCATCCATGGACATGACATCTAGGACTGATAGAATATATTGGGGTTCAAGTGGAGATAACTTCTTCAGTGATATCACTTCTCCAATTCCTGTGTCATTCTATGGAACCATTATGCTACAATTTATCCAACACTGGAAATCTTAGTGCATAGGCTCCATAGAATAACATAGGAACTGGAGAAGTGATATCCCTGGAGAAGTTATCTCCACTGTATCACTTCTTTATCATGTCTTGGTGCATAACCCCCATTATCTCCTGAACAAAGGCAAAGGGAAAAATCATAGTGGCCATTGGGATTTTCTGGCCATAGAATGGAGAGTGAGGGTTATTATTAGGATATGCTAGTTCTCCTCTAAACCCTTTTGACATAAGGGGGGATGAGCAACAAATTGCTGCACATGGCATGTAAAGGGCTAAATCAGAACTGAGCAATATGAGGCCCTCCAGCTCCTGCAGGATTACAGCTCCCACAATGGGATTTGTAGAGCAGCAGAAGGTGGGTCGGGCAATGGTAATGTGGCAGTTTGCAAAAGAGAAAATGATGACCGAAGGAACAATAAAACTTTTATTATGAAAAAAAACATACAATGATTTTTCCTGCTCAGTAAAACAAAGATGCCCCCGCTGCTAGGAGATCTTTTTTTAAAATCTTATTAGAGTTCAGACTGTTTTTTTTATATTAAGCTGTTAGCGACTGTGATACCTGGTGTGCAGCCAGTTCACCTTGTTCCATTGCATTTCATGGAAGAGATGAGCCGCTAGCTGTAGTTCTCCATAGAATTGATAGTAACCACACTATTACTTCATGTCAGTTTGAACTGTAATGATGTTAGAATGAAACAGTTCCTAGCAAAGGGAATGTCCATGTTTTACATAGCAGGAAATGCTCTAAAATATATGTTTTCACAATAACAGGTACATGAACCTTTAAACAAAAGAATTCATGGCATTGACAGGAGATGGTGCCTCTGAGCTTTCATTCCCTTCCACAGGCTCCTTTTCTTTTTTTCCACTATACTGTCCAATGAATGAGCCATCTTCATTGAATTGTCCATTCACACCTTCACCATAGTCAACTAAACTGTCGTCGCTATCATCTTTTTTCATAGTTCTGTCTGATGGAGTGCGGCTGCCTTTTTTAAGTGGTTTGTGGTCCTCTGCATCACTGTAAAAGAAGGTCACAGAAATCAGTGAGAGGTGGAACATTTCTGCCTATATGTTTTGCCAATTATTAAGGCACAATACAACATGCAGGATTCAGGATTTAGCTGTTTGATTGTGACATTAAATCTAAAGAAAGTAAGCTATAAATGCAAGATTGTAGTGGGGGGGGTAAGATAAGGAATAATGGTATCTTAAAGTGTTAGTAATGTCTAAAAAAAACTTTTTTGCATTTAGAAGAGCTTAAGAAGCTGATCTAAATGCAAAAAAATGTATCTCTCAAACCGCTATGGTTTAAGAGATACGAGCGTTTAAAGTTCGCTGTCTCCTACTGACAGCTGTAAAGGTGTCAGCAGGAGATTCGTGTCGGTCGACACAGAGGCGCTTGAGAAGTGCCGCGATCTCGTTACTTACACGGAATCCCTTCATTGGAATTGTCTAAAACGTGTGCCTGAACACCAGGCACACGTTTTAGACCATTCCAATGAAGGGATTTCTTGTAAGTAACGAGATCCCGGAACTTCTCAAGCACCTCCATGTCAACCGACACGAATCTCCTGCTGACAGCTTTACAGCTGTCAGTAGGAGAAATCAAACTTTAAATGCCTGTATCTCTTAAACCATAGCGGTTTGAGAGATACGTTTTTTTGCATTTAGATCAGCTTTTTAAGCTCTTCTAAATGCAAAAAAGTTTTTTTTAGACATTACTAACCCTTTAAAATGAAATAATCCAAACTTTACTACTCGTGCAATTTACTTTTATTTCTCTTCCATCTTTTAGATATATTTTTGGATTTCTCTAAAAGTGGAACTATAACCTAGAAATAAAAGTCTTAATTTGTTTATCACAAGGCCTGATCTAGGTAAACTTCCTTCAAACAGAAGTCAATTAGTTTGATTTTCATTTGATCTCTCCTTTAATTTACTGCTAGTTGTTTCAGGTAACAATCTGGTAAAAACCAGTGACCCTTACAAGCAATTTATTTATATTGCAGACTATTGTCTGTTGTGATGGAATATAACCTGGAGTGAGGCAGAGTTCAACAGAGATCACTATATACAGGAAACTGCAGATACAATGCAAAATATACAGAGAGACACACCTTTCTGCTGTGTGAAGGACACATACCTGTATGAAGGACACATACCTATATAAGACAATGAGGCTGATGTACTAAGGAGAACTGGATTAGTCCTAGACTAACCCAATCACACATAAGGGCGGGAGGGGATAATTTATCATTCAATTACTCTTGAAATACAACTCTGACAGTATTGAAATAACACTCTCCTTGGCCCAAATACTATGATGATTAATTTGAGCTGCTTTTATTTTGAAAAATTACTATACCTTTAAACTCTGATGTAGTCTATAACTAAAAAGGAACATTGTACGATCATGACAATGTTTACATAGCACTTCAGACTCCTGAGGGTGTCATGACTCCTGTTTGGACGACAAATGCCTAGGGAAGTGCTTCTAACATCTCTTAACAATAACCCCCATATAACTTACTATGGCCACTATTCATTTTTTTCCTTTTCCTTGGTTCAAGAGATACCATGTTCAACCAGTCCTTGATGTCAGATCCGTAGAGATGAAGCAAGCAGAGTGTATGAGCCAGCTTATCCCCTTAAAGCCCATGGGAGTGCCAGGACCATCTCAAGTTTCGGTCCTTTAAGGACCAGTGATGATCCTGGTATGTCAGGAGTTAAATGAGCACAGCACACTTGCAGGCGTGCCGTCATCATGCAGCTAAGCTGAAAGTGACTGCTCCAAGACTATGTCAGTCAGTATCAGCCTTTCCCTCTGCTAGCTGATATTTGTGATCAATCACATGTGCCGGCTTATGGAATATAACAAACCCTGGTCCTTAAGGGGTTAGAATTAGGTGCAACTTGCAGAGTCTGAGACCCTGTGCTCCTGACAGCAACTGTTATGTCCACCTCCATGGACATGATACCCAGAACTGATTAAAGGGATAGTAAACCTTGAAAATAAGTTTATTTTATATTGTAGCCCTTAAAAAAACATGAAAAATTATATAAGTCTTATCTCCCAAATCTTTATGGTTTAGGAGATATTCAGAAGTAAAATAAAGTAAAATTCCCTTTTCCTGGCTGTTTCAGCCAAGTCTGCCATCCAGTGGACAGATTTGGAATTCGGTCCACAGATCAACCAGCAGTTCTTTAGCAGTGCCGAGATCACAATCTTTAACAATAACTACTTAATAGGAACTGTCTACAAAGCGTGCCTGGCTTGCAAGCATACTTAGTAGACCATTCCAATTAAGAAATTCTTTTTTAAGATTGTGATCTTGGCACTACTGGATTGCCGCAGCCAGTCCCGGGACCGGATTCCAAATCTGAGAGATAGAAAGGTGACGTCACTCAGGGGGAAACTTTGCCTCTGAATAGCTCCCAAACCATAAAGGTTTGGGAGGTAAGACTTATATCATTTTTCATGTTTTTTTAAGGGCTACAATATAAAATAAACTTATTTTCAAGGCTTGCTATCCCTTTAAATATGTTATGTATTAAATAAATAATGTAGGACAAAATTCATAGAGGCCATTAGGATTTTCTGGCCACAGTAAGGGAAGTGTGGTACAATTATTTAACCCTTTAAGGACCAGATGTTTGTACAGTGCATTGATTAGCAATGTGATGTGAACCATTTTGGTCCTTAAAGGGACAGTAAACGTTTTATATGTGTGTGTGTGTTATAGGGATTTTCCTGTTGAATAAGACAATGATACACCCACTGCTGAGTTTTTCCAGCATAAACTCTTGTTTTTTTCAATTAGTTAATCTGTTACAGACTATGGGCTGGATTCAAATGCAGGTGTTAATTTTATCTCTGCTTTTATCTCCACGTATCCTCATAGACTTCAATAGGAACATTTTTGATAAAACGGGAGGTAACATTTATCTCCTGCATTTCAATAGATCCCTATGAGAGATGTGAGTCACTAAAACAATTCTGTATAAAAGGTAATAGAAACTGCTGAGTCATGCTGTCCATGTGGACTTTCAGGAAGTAATCACGGAGCAATTCACTGCCTCACATATTAAACAGTTATAATGTTTAAAATAAGCAGTGGATACAGGTGGGAGTGCCCTTATTTTACTCAGCAGGAAAATCCCCATTGCATATAGATTTTCATTTAAAAAAAAAAACTTTAACTCTTCTGTAACCCTTTGAGAGCCAGAGGGGTGTGCAACGCATTGCTTCACAATGTTTTGCGTACCCCTCTGGCACTCAAGCGGTTAAAGAGTTCTGTGCTGTCACTGATGATAGGTGACAAGGTATAGGGCACAACAGCAAAATCCCTAATGACCATTAGGGTTTTATGGCCATAATGGGGAAAGTGGGAGGTCATTATTATGAGGTGTTAGTGTTTCTTTAAAGTTATAGTAATACGCAAATAAATATTGTAGGGTTTATACTCCTGAATAAAACAAGGGTACTTCTGCTGCTGAGACATGCTTTATTCAACAGTTATTGCAGCTTCAACCTAGATTTTTTTAGGCACAGTACAATGGCCTGAAATCGTACAGTGGTGCTGTTGCTATACCATCCTATGGACATCTCTGATCAGTTGATCATAGGATGCTGTAGTAACAGCGCCACTATTAAATTTCAGGCCACTGAGATACTGTACCGAAAAATTGCAAGTTTGAGCTACAAAAACTTTAGAATAAAATATCTCTCAGCATTGGGAGTGCATTCATTTTATTCAGGAGGCTAAACCCTAGTATATATATTTATTTTTGCATAATAAGTGTTACTATCCCTTTAAACAAATTAAGGATATAGTTCACCTTTAAATAAATTATACATATTTATCTAAAAGTAAATTAAATGCATTTTATTCTTTAAAGGAATAGTATTACTTCAAAATTACGATCCCTCATATTGTAGCCCTTAATAAACTGAGATAAATGACACCAGCGGCATCTCTCAAACCTTTATGGTTTAAGAGATAGCCGCTTTCAAAGTTTCCTCTCCCCTGCTGTCAGCGTTCTGCTGCCAGCAGGAGAATCTGGTCTCTGAATCAAGAGGAGGCTCTTCAGCAGAGCCGATATCTCGTTATGGAAGGAAAAATGATTAACTGAAACAGTCTTCTATGTGTGCTTGGTAACTAAGCACACGTAGAAGACTGTTTCAGTTAATCATTTTTCCTTCCATAACGAGATATCGGCTCTGTTTAAGAGCCTCCGCCTGTCCCGGGACCGGATTCTCCTGCTGGCAGCAGAACGCTGACAGCAGGGGAGAGGAAACTTTGAAAGCGGCTATCTCTTAAACCATAAAGGTTTGAGAGATGCCGCTGGTGTCATTTAACTCAGTTTATTAAGGGCTACAATATGAGGGATAGCAATTTTGAAGTAATACTATCCCTTTAAAATAGGGGAAAACAACATGTAAACATGTTCAGCCACTGCAGTCTATTAAACAGGGATAGGTTGCAAATGTTTACTCTTACCTGTCAAGCAACCTATTTATTTCATAAATAGAATGCATAAGAAACAAATAAAAGTCACCCAAGGAATACAATATTTGTTATTAACTGGGAAACTACTTTTCTTTACCATTATCTTAACTCTCCAAGTGCCTGAGGGGTGTGCAGTGTATTACAATGCAATGCACTGAAACCATTCTGGAACTCAATGCGGCCAGAGCCCAATTTCCCATTAGGCAGAGAGGGAAACTGCCTACAGGTCTACATTATAAGTGGCTCCTCAGCTTTGCTGGCCACACCCATTAACTGAGTTATGGGTGTGGCCAGTGCACTCTCATTTTCCCCACACCAGTTTTATCCACTTTTACTGGCAATTTTTAACCCCTTGGATGCTAGAGAGGTCTCCAGTGCACTATGAAGCAATTTGTTGGAGATATCTATAGCAATAAAGGGTTTACATTTTTGTGCTTGTATGTTATAGGATAAAGATAACTGATTTTTACCTTCTGAATACTAGCTGCTTCTAAAATTCATTGTTTTACACCTCACAAATATGTATATTGTCTATTCTCTCAGCTGACAGAATCCCTTATGAATAAACAATGTATATCTGTATCACTGATCATGGACATGGTTTGGATGTCCTGATCAATCTCCAGCTCAAAGAAACCAAGTAAACCTTGTCAACTCTGATGTCCAGCAATGCAAGATCATACATAGATAGAGGAACACCTGCAATGTTTAACCCTTTGATTGCCAGAGGGGTATGCAACTCATTGCAACTCGAAGGGTTAACAATATTTTTTGTTAACTTGAAGGGTTAACAATATTTGTGACCCAGCAATGATCAGCAAGCACAAATAAAATAACTACACAATATTGGATAACCCTATACACATGCAAGATCCTGAAAATAAAATAAAATAACATAGCCACAATTTTATATAACCTATCATGACAAATGTTCATATAACAGATGTTAAACACAATTCATATCTTGTCCATCTAGAAATATTGATATTAACCCTCTGAGTGCCCGAGAGGTATCCATTGCATAGCAACGCAATGCGTTGGTTACGTCTCTGGCACTCAGTGGGTTAAGAGGGGAATTGTAGCCTGCAATGGTAAAGAAAAAAAAAAACAACTGTCCTATATACTAAAACACTAGAATGTTTGTCTGATGCAGTCGTGTGCAGTAGAGACTGCCCGAACGCACAGAATGCTGGGAGCATTCTGTGCGTTCGGGCAGTCTCTGCAGTGCATGAATGCATTGTGTGCGCTGTCAGTGAGGTGGCGGCAGTATGCAGAGCAGGACCAGCCTCTTAACCCTGTGCGTGCCAGCGGGGTACACAACGCATTGCAAAGGGTTAACATCACCCGAACCTTGGTCTGTGTACACGGGCTTTTACACTAGTAGTATATATTGCAGTACAAATGTTCACAAGGTCTTTGCAAGCTGTTCTTCACTCCGTCACACTGTAAGACATCTGCTATTATGGGCCTCATTTATCAAAGTAAATTAGAGCAATTCTGAGGCAAACCAACTTCAACACAAGTTAGAAATACATATTCCTAAAAATGAACATTGGTCTAAATGGTAATTTTAACCCCCTGAATGCTAGAGAGCTCCACTCTAGCATTCTAGGGGTTAAAAGCTCCATTGAGATTGAGTTCTTCATTTATCATTTTGGTTTGCCTTATAATTGCTTCAGGTTTCTTTGATATATAAAGCCCTTACTGCGTAACTCAAGTTTCCTCCCCAAAAACAGCCTCATTAAAGCAGAACTTTCAGATATTACTAAGTCTCCATGCATTCATTAAGCGCGTGGTGACTAGCTTGGAAATCAAAGTCTTACCTTTAAAAAAATAGCACATTCTAAAGAAATCCTTGCCGTTTGGAGACCGGAACCCAGGTTACAGCGTCTCACGCCTGCGCTGTCAGTCCCGGTCTCCTTTGAGTAGCACTGCAATGACCATATGGTCACCGGAAGGGACTGATGGCACAGGCGTGCAGACCGCACTAACCTGCCTGTCAGTCACCAAACGGCAAGGATTTCTTTAGAATGTGCTATTTTTTTAACCCTTTGAGTGCCGGAGAGGTACGCAACGCATTGCTTTGCAATGCGTTGCGTACCTCTCTGGCACTCAAAGGGTTAAAGGTAAGACTTTGATTTCCAAGCTAGTCGCCATGCACTTAATGAATGCATCGCGACTTAGTACTATCTGAAAGTTCTGCTTTAAAATGAGTGGAAATTTGGAGAATATTTACTCTTTCCCCTTGATGTAGTTAATTTGACTCAGGATTACTTTAGATATTATTAGTACATCAGCCTCAAAGGGTTTAAAGCAACGCGTCTGATACCTCTCTGTCAGTCACAGAAAGATCTTTTCTTTAATATCATATAATTGGTTGGTATGGTGTTTTTATCATATGAACAAAAAAACAAAACAAAAACATAGCATTTTCAATTCTCAAACTATAAACAGAATAACAAAAAACGTAATATGCAACTTACCTTAAAAATTAACGTTAACTACCAGATGATTTACCGTACTTAAAGTGGTACTATCACCTTTAATTTTTTTGCACATTTTAAAACTTCTCTCTTAAGTGCCTAAGTGTCATGGTAATCAAATGCCCAGCAGATTTATAGCTTTTATTTCTGGGGAAAGTGAAAGTCTCCTGGTACAGCACATTGCTTAATTAGTATATGAACCGTTACTGACAACCTTCATTAGCATATGAAACTTGACACAAGTAATTAGCATATGAAATATCACTGGTAGTGCAATTAGGATACAGTAGCATATGGAAGGAATATCTTCTTAACTGTACATTTGCTGGTCTTTTGGCTAACATGACAGAGAGGCAGCTTTTAACAATGTTTGCAAATATGCAAACTTGAATCAAAAGTGACAGGAAAATGTGTAGCTTTCTTACAACACACACCCATCTAAGTGATGCCTTGAGCTGGTGAGTGGATTAGATGACATTTCATTTCATTTGGACCAATCAGCAGGGGTGAGTAATGTAAATATGCTGACACTCAGCATAACATAGTGATGCAACTGCCAGCAACTAGCATAACTAATCTGTATGCCTGTATTCCATTGCTGGTGATAAATATTATCATTAATTTTCTCTCTCAGATTCCTATTGAAGTCTACAAGGAAATGTAAAGATAAAACCAGGGAGTCATCAACCACAATGTAAGTCTTTCATTGAGAGAGGGGAATATATATATTTTTAATATATAAAAATGTCTCATATTACTCACTTAATGATCCATTGAATCATTTTTTTATTTTCCTTACATATCATGTTCTGATTATACATTCCCTTAAAGCAAATGTATAAGATTGCCATTTTATCCCAAGCACAAATGTTAATGTAATAAAGGAATTCAAGAACATAGGGTACTATTCAATACACTAACATGGTGCAACGCTGGACCACACCATCTACACTCTAGGGTACCAATAACAAATTCCAATAATATAAATGGGACATTTATCCATTTGAATGCTGGAGAGGTATCTAACACATTGCTTTGCAATGTTTGTTGTTGATAAAGCCAGACGAAAAGAAGACTTTCCATTTATTCCCATAACACTTCTTGTTCAGTGTCATTAGGCAACAGCTGCTGAGATGGCCATTCCACAAGTCTTAGTGAATCGCTGATTAAGGATCAAACTTTAGCCTCCATCCTTAGACAAATAATTTGCTAGTTTAAACCTTTCATACTTTGCTTATTGCATAACCACATTGTTCTGTTGATTTCTGTCTATCCACTACACCAGAGGACAGATTTATACTTTAGTCACTGTAGACCCAGGGCAACTCGCACTGTTATGATGTTTGATGTTTTACACTGTTTTGATAATTTCAGTTCCTTCTATTAAAATAGGGCTGTCTAAGTTCAGACTTCAAGGGCCACCAACAGGCCAGAATTTAAGGATTTCCCTCATTAAGCACAGGTGAGTCAGTCAAAATGAATGCGCCATTGATAAACTCACCTGTGCTTAACTCCTTAGTGACAGCCGCATGCGTACGCGGCTGTCACCTTAATGCCCAGCAAACAATTTTTTTTTTCCTAAACGATTCCGGAGTCCCCGAACGGCATGCAGCCACATGGAGATCCGGACCTCCGGGATTTACCAGGTACGTCCTCTGTCACTAAGTGACAGTTTTTACGGGATGTACCTGGTAAGTCAATTGTCGCGATGGGGTTAATCAGGGAAATTCTTAAATTCTGGCCTGTTGGTTGCCCTTGAGGACTGAACTTGGGCAGGCCTATACTAATATGCCTCAGCTTTGTACTTAATATCTGTCTTTTTGTAGTGGGCCACCTCTCCACCCATATACTTCTCCATAGCCAACTTCCACTTGCCTCTAGGCTATCTACTCTTTCATATCTCCGAGTCCAATGAATGATTGTTTCTTTCACTATCTCTAAGAAATGCTTATAAACCCGCTGACTGAAACCCCAAAATACCTCCACCCTCCTACATGTCATCTTCAAGTTCACAATAATCCCTCTCCATCACAAGAAACCTACTATTCACTTCTTCTGAATATCCTTTTATACCCCCACTATTTCTACCCTCTTCTTGCCTTGCTCTTATCATTTCCCGTTTTCTTTCATGAAGTACAAACTCATCTATCCAGACTTGCCTCCAACATACTTGCCTCATAACCTTTGAAAGTTCCCTACAAAAAAACATCTCTTAATGCCCAACATTCCACAGAATTACACATAGATATTTAATGAATTATGGCAAAACTCCAATGTTGTGTTTATACAAGAAACACATTTTAAAAAAGGCTAATCTGCCCTGTGGCATCGCAAACTATTTCCTCAAATTGTTACCAGTAACTACTATGAAAAGAAAGTAAAATGTATAGCCATTGTTGTCCACAAAAATACTAATTTTCTCAAAAAAAAGCACACATTTTCAGACACAGTTGGACAATTTATCTTACTCAAGGGTATGACCCACAACAAGCTTTACACTTTCATCTGTTGAACACAGAAGACAAAGCTTACACAATTAATGCCAGATAGAACTATTTACTCCACATCAGAACCTAAGCCAACTTGCAAATGCCAGTATACACAATAGTACCAGGTCTGATCACTCCTTGATCTCCACTGATATTTCTTTCTTGGCCACAACTCAGCCCCACTTCTGAATGAATCCATCCTAAAAAAATACCCACTTATCGTGGAAGAGATAACATGATCACCTAGTTCTCTGTACCTCAACTTCTACAGATACTTTTCCCACCATAATTTGGGACACAGGTCAGGCATATATTAGAGACCAATCAATTAAAATAGGCTCCCAGGAAAAGAAGAGACAGGAAACAAATCAGTTCTTCTCCATACAGGTTACCCAAATGGGAACCCTGTATAAAGCACATATTATATCACTGTGTTGACACAGTTTTAAAAATGATGATTTTGTTGCATAGTTTGGACAAAGTATGTTTAAGTGTGCTTACCTCACCAAGGTACCCTATTTCAAGCAATTCCCATCTAATACATATTACCATCCATATCTAAGTTTAAATTTACATTGTTAGTTTAATATATGCCACCAAAACATATCTGAATATAGTACTAAAATTGTAAAATTGCTAGCTAATGTAATAAAACAAAAGTGCCAGACAGCTTATTTGCAGAACATGCTTAATTCAAAAGGAGACAAACTCACAAAGAACACATTGCTGAGCAGTTTAGGTATTATTATGAAGGCTTGTACAATTTGAATGCCTCATTTACAGACCGCAAGAAATCCAATCTTACTAGATTATTATAAAATGTAAATTGTGCCTCTTCTTACTTCTGCACTTAACTCCATCTCACCATCTGTAACAATGCCTGCGTAGGCTTATGAAAGCACAGACACAGCTCTCTTTGTCTCCCCATGCAATAAATAGTATCAAAGCACATGTAATGTGCTTTAAAACTATGTATTGCTTGTCCCTATAAGTTAAGTAAAATGTGAAATCATTGTTTGTTGGCCTGGCTGCCTCTGTATCCATTAATGAGAGCATTTAAGAGACTGGGAGGCCATGGGAGCCAGGGATAAGGCTGTAGTAGAATCCAAGCACTGCCCCATCCAGAGTGATGTTACACTGCAATCTGCTACAAAGCAGTGGCACTTGTTTTTGAACTTTAAAGGGATAGTAATACTTCGTTTTAACTTTATTTTATTTTGTAGGCATTAAAAAAATATGAAGAATGATATAAGTCTTATCTCTGAAACCTTTATGGTTTATGAGATATTCACAAGCAAAGTTCCCCTCCCCGCCCCTTTTACCTAGTGTAAGCCATCTCTTCTCAGATGTGAGTCTGGTTGTATGACAGGACAGATAACAGAAGGGGACAATTTTCTTTGTATGAAAACAATGAAAGCCCTTTCCCCCCTTGACAAGTTTTTCAGCTTTTTCTCTTATCTTAATTGAAGATTGTCCCTCTCTGCAGTCTACTTGGGCACCTCCCTTCTGATCTGGTTGAACAGGGGGGGGGGGGAACTTTGCTTGTGAATATCTCATAAACCATAAAGGTTTGAGAGATAAGACTTATATCATTCTTCATGTTTTTTTAATGCCTACAAAATAAAATAAAGTTAAAATGAAGTATTACTATCCCTTTAACACTGCAAGTGTAGTGTGAGGCTAGGGCAGCTCAGTGAGGAACTCATCACCTGGGAGATCAAGAAAGAACATGTATCCCTTATGAATCTGTTGGAGGGCGTGGCAAAAGAAGGGTAAGAGTGAGAGAAAGAAATTAGGAGGTGTTCCTATAGTGAAAATGTGACAATGCTGAAGACAGACACTTCAAGGTCCTTGATAAAAACAAAGTCCAAGAAGTGTCCATTTTTCTGAGTATAAAACGCAGTAAATTGAAGGACAGCCTCAAGGCTCTGTTCTGGGTTCTTTACTTTTCTCGTTGTACATCCTTTCATTGGGTGAGGTTATCAATTAATTTGGCTTCAAGTATTATCTAAATGCTGATGATACCCACATTTACATATCCACTCAAAATCTCTAAACTCAAATTAGCTTGCAAATTTCATATTGCCTCTTGGTAATTTTCTCCTGGACAGGATGGGGGATCTTCAGACACTTATGTCAAAACCTGAAGTTAGCATATTTCTTCCCTGATGTGGCCAAACACCCAGTTTCTCCATCAGAGTTCCTGGACTTGGAATTCAAACAGCTGACTCAGCATGCTGCCTAGGAGCAATATTTGATTCTTTCATTTCCTTCTCCACTCACTCCTTGGCTAGAACCTGTTGCTTCTTCCTTTCGCAATATTGCTAAAATCCACCAATTCCTCTCCCAGGTAACTACTAAAACTCTTGTGTATGCTATCATTTTATACTGCTTAGACTATTGCAACTTACTACTAACTGGCCTCCCTGTTTCCTATATCTCCCTGTGCATTCTCACTCTCACACTTAGCATACTCTCTCCAATACTGAACCTGCTCACTTTCACCTTAGCTCAATCTCATGGCATCCTATTCATCACTACATCACATCGCAAGTCCTTCTCCTTATCTTTAAAAACCTCTGTGCAGCTTCCAGTCTGTACATTTCTCTCATCTCCACATATATTCCTTTCTCTTAGCACAAACAGCTCCTTTCTTGTCACACTGTCCATAACCACTTCCCTCTACAATCTCAAACCTTTTTAATTATCTGCTACTTACCTCTGGAACTGTGTAGATCAGTCCCCATCAACTTGAAAAAATAAAGTGGACCTTTCACCTTGATTCAAGTTTGCATATTTGACAATTACACTAAAACTGCCTATATGTCATGTTAGCCAAAAGACCATAAAATCTACACTTAAGGAGATATTCATACTTGATACTGTATGTAAATGTATGCTAATTGTGGTATCCATGTGGTACCAATGGCACTTCCTATGCTAATTAAAGGGATAGTAATGTTTCACAAAAACAGCAGCTCCAATTAATCTTCATAGCATTTGCGCCATGGAGAGTGTTATTTCAATACTGTCGGAGTTGTGGTTCAAGAGTAATTGAATGATAAAATTTCCCCCTCCCGCCCCTTTTACCTAGTGTAAGCCATCTCTTCTCAGATGTGGAATCTGGTTGCTAGACCAGACAGATAACAGCAGGGGACTATCTTCTTCCTATTAGAACAATGAAAGCCCTGCCCCCCTTGACACGTTTTTCAGGTTTTTCCCTTATCTTAATTGAAGATTGTCCCTCTCTGCAATCTACCTGGACACCTCCCTTCTGATCTGGCTGA
The DNA here is from genome assembly GCA_037306005.1 of Rhinophrynus dorsalis. Taxonomy (NCBI): domain Eukaryota; kingdom Metazoa; phylum Chordata; class Amphibia; order Anura; family Rhinophrynidae; genus Rhinophrynus; species Rhinophrynus dorsalis. The sequence continues at coordinate 256,711,662 of CM074721.1, forward strand.
ACAGTGTTACATCAGTAAAAGGGGCGGGAGGGGGATACTTTGTCATTGAATTACTCTTGAACTACAACTCTGACAGAATTGAAATAACACTCTCCAAGGCCCAAATACTATGATGAACAATTAGAGCTGGTTTTATTATGAAACATTACTATCCCTTTAAGATTTTCAGTGCCGTTTCATATGCTAATGAAGCCATTTCAGTGACATGTCATATGCTAATGAAGATTTCAGTGATGTTTCATATACTAATGAAGCACTGTGAAGTAGCAGGAGATTTTCTCTTTTGCTTTTCCCAGAAATAAAAGTGTGAATATCTCCTAAACTGTACATCTGCTGGAATTTTAGTTAACATGGCACAGAATTTAACGAAGCAGAATATAACAAAGTTTTCAAATATGTATAACAAATTCAACCTGATAGGTCCACTTTAATCTTTTTTGAGCACTAGAATCATGCACAGCCTATTGACAAAATCTGCACTCAGAGGGTTAATTCATAGTCCATGACACCCTCATGTCTGCATCCTATTATCCAAACAGGCCCATGAGGCCTGGACCTCTTTCCTACTATTTCCAGGAATGTTAAACTTAAATAAACCCTGATGAAGGGTAAGGCATATTTTATTTACTTTATTCCTTTTTGTATGGCTCTGTGTACATTTGGTGTTATATCATACATACAGCACATATAATATTATGTATTTTCATTATTGGAAAAGTCTGTGTTTTTGCTCCTTGTCAGACAATTAAGAAACAACAGCTAGGTACTCACCTGTATTCACCAAATGTGCCATCATCCTCTTTCATTGGCTGGATTTCTGGGTCTGCATGGGCATCTTCCTTTTCTTTCACTTTAAAGAAGAAGAAATAATGTGACTAAATAATTGGACATTTATTAATATATTTGCTTTTATGATTATGATACTGATAATGGATTATACTTAGAAAATGCAAATGTAAAATATTCAACCTATTTATTGTTCTTAAAATAAGTATATTATATATACTGCTTTTCTCCTCTCCTATCCATCTGTCACAGTTTGCTGGTCAGGAAGGGGTACTGACCACAGCAGAAAATAACATAAACAAAATGGAACCCAAAAAAGCAAGAAAACTAGCACACACAATTAAAGGAAAAACCAATGTATTATACAATGCATACATGAAACATGAAATAGAAAAATTATACATATGCATACATGGAACATGAAATAATAATGCATAACAAAACATTAATCGAAAAAGAGAAAGGTCTTTAAGCAATAAGGAACAGGACTGCTGGGCAAGTCTGGGCAATAGGGAACATGGCCTCTGAGTAACGGAGAACAGGGCCACTGGGCAATGGAGAACACTCAGTCTCTGGAACACAGGAGATCAGCAGACTCTGAAACTCAGGGGTGCAACAGCCTGCACGGGTACTCAGGGTTGCAACAACCTGCATGAATAATCAGGGGTACAACAGTCTCTGAACACAAGAAAACAGCAGACTCTGGAACTCTGGGGTGCAACATCCAGCACAATGCTCAGGGGTACAACAGTCTCTGGAACACAAGGGAGCAGCAGACTCTGGAATTCAGGGGTGCAACGGCCTGCATGAAAAATCAGGGGTACAACAGTCTCTGGAACACAGGGGATCAGCAGACTCTGGAACTCAGGGGTGCAACGGCCTGCACGGAAACTCAGGGGTACAACAGCCTGCATGGAAACTCAAAGAATCAGCTAGCTCCAGAAACTCAAGGCCCAGGCTCATAAGAAAAGAAACAGTACTGAGAATGATCTGAACTGATCAGTATAATCTGGCCCAGAGCAAGGGAAGAGACTGAACTAAAGAGGGAGGTGATTGCTAGGTAAGGACAGCTGGGAACAGAATCAAGTCTCTTTAGTCTGAGTGCAGTAACCTACAAAAGCACCATAGAAAAGTAGTGGCACTGTGAGGTACTGCACCAGACTGAGGAACGAACACAACCCTGACACCATCTCCCAAACAATCATCAACACCATCATTACTCTCACACCACACATCTGCTTCTTCTGGGTCTTCACTGATCAATATTTCTCCTTTATAATCCACATTAAATCCCTTATAAAGCCTTGCCATCTCCATCTAAAAAAATATTAAATACTCCAAAACTCTTATTTATTCATGAATTGAATCCCACCTTGACAATTACGGTTTCCTACTAACATAATAACATTCAAACAAGCTGGTACCTGTCAGAATAAAACTGAAGACCAAGCATTAGACTCCAAAGGTCCCCATATAGCCCCACATCTATAAATAGTCAACTGGGCTATCCACTGATTCTACGCACAGTCTTTGGTTCTTTGAGTCATGTTCTCCCTCTTCCATCTCACAGGGTTTGCCGTTCACATGCACTCTACATTGGGAATTCTCATGACCAGGGTTCTAACTACCATTAAACAGCAGGTACAAAGTTTGTCAGGTATGGCAAATGATGGCCTCTGGACAAGATCTGACCCTCAGACTGATTTGATCTGGCCCTCAGGTTTGGTTTGCTATTGCGAACACTACATTTACAACTGTGCAGCTGAATATAGATATCAATTCAGACTTTTTTTGAAAAGCAAAAGTAGTCTTTTTGCTGCAGAGATAGTGTTCCATTGTACCTCCATCCCTATTTTCATCCCTCCCTGAAAGAGAACTCTCTGGAAACAAAGATCCAGCAAGCTCACTACCAGAAACCCCAAAAAATATGTGAAACTGGAAATAAAATAAAAAGGTAATCAGAATTTACATATTATGCATTTGCAGAATATGTAAAGTCATAAAAGTAAGTTTAATGTCACTTTAACCCTTTGTCATTGTCACTCACAACTCCCAGTGCTGCTGGGAACTAAATGCCGTCAGTTCTCTCATTTCCTTGATCCCAACGTATAGCAGAAAAGGAAAAGTGGAATCCACTAGTATATTAAAATGTAACTTTTATCGATTGAAAAAAGACGAAAATCTAGATGATCAGAGCATGGTGATCTCATCCAGAAATGGATACTGGCCAGGAGGGGCAAGAATATTTTAACAGTTAAGGTCCTTAAAGAGTTAAATAAATGAATGTTGCGTTTTAATCCTTTGAGTGCCCGGGGGGTATGGAACGCATTGCTTTGCAATGCGTCTGTACCCCATGGGACTCAAAGGGTTAAGACACCATGGCAGTTCTCTTTCTTTTCTTTTAAAAGCTCTCATTCTCATTTATTTCAGGATGTTTCTATATGTCATTGTACTTATCTCTTCAGAAATGTGATATATATCACCAGTTTGAAAAGATAATAACTGTAACATTTATATTCAAAATTAGATTTCATATATAAACATTATTACATATGAACAAAGCGTTTCTTCACTATTTGAAATCAAATCACATACAACAAAATCTGATTTAACAGAAAATCATATTTTAGAGGACTTACTGTGTTGTGCCAATCCCTAAAAAGTTAGTTATCCCTTTAAGGATTAGCGGGATGTGCAGCGCATTTAAGTGTTAGTAATGCCTAAACACGTGTGTGACAGAGATCACAATTCATTTTACTCACAGACAAAGGCATTTTACTGTCAGTTTTGTCTTTATGTTTAACCCTTTAAAGTGTTAGTAATGTCTATATTTTATAAATTCTAATATTGCAGCTATTATGAAATTAAACAACCCAGTCCCATCTCTCAAACCTTTATGATTTGAGAGATATAGAAGGCTAAAGTTCCCCACTCCCTCCGCTTTCCCTGCTGTCAGCTGTAAAGGAGATTCGAGGTGGGTGTTGCAGGCACACTTTGTAGCCCGTCAAAATGAAGTATTTCTTTTTACATTTTACTATTTCGGCTCTGCTGAAGAGCCGCTTGCTTGTCCTGGGACCAGGATATCCTGGCATCAGCTGTCAAAGTTGAGAGGTTGGGGAACTTTATCCTCCTATATCTCTCAAACCATAAAGGTTTGAGAGATGGGACTGGGGTCGTTTAATTTCATTTTATAATAGCTGCAACATTAGAGTTTATAAAATATAGACATTACTAACTCTTTAAAGGGTTAAACATAAAGACAAAACTGACAGTAAAATGCCTGTGTCTGTGAGTAAACTGAATTGTGATCTCTGTTACACACCTGTTTAATCACTTAAAGACCAGGGGGCTGGGAAGTGAATTGCTTTGCAATGTGTTGAACAACCCACTGGGCCTCAAGAGGTAAGTACATTGATTTGTTCCATAAATGTCTTACCTGGATATTTACCACCTTTGTTTCTTCTGATAAAACAAATAATCAGCAAAACTAAAATAAGGAGCGCCACAGCGCACATCAGGCCAATGAACCATCCCTGTGTGGCTATGTCAACTTGTCGGCTTGCCATGGCTGCAAAATGAGAGGAAACATGAGTGGACATTAGAATTTATGAACAGCTAGAGGCTGATAAACTAAGAAGAACTTGGGGGATTGTTCAACACCCCTACACTAAGATGAGTAAGTCCATAGGTTCTACAGCATAACATGGAAATTGGAAAGTGTATCACAATGGAAATGTTATGTCCTCTTCATCACACCTTAAGTCCATAACCCCTTGGGGTAATTCTGGAGCAAGCTAACTGCACCACAGATCCTCACTGGTTTAAAATAGGGTTTATAATCACTTGGATACTAGAAAGGTTGCCAAAACATTGAGAAGCCATGCAATGGAGACTTAGTTAGCATTCAAACAATTAAAAATTCCAGTTTAAGTAAATTAGCATTTTTCTTTATCCCCTTATGGTGCAATCGGCTTGCCTCAGAATTACTCAAATTCTTCTTGGAACACAAATCTCCTTGAATCCTAACATTAAAATTTTAAAAAAATCTGTTTACTTCAAGGATGGGCAACCTGCAACTTATCTTCTGTTATTTGACAATGGCTTCCATCATCCTGAGGATGTTAGGAGTTGTAGTTCAACAGCAGAAGATAAGCTACAGGGGTTGCACAACTATGGTATTTATTGTAATGAATACGTTCACTTAAAACTGTAAAAATCCATGGAAAATGATTAACACAAGATAATATGCATCTTTAGTGATTATTCCTACACAGAATGCATAGGTATGTGGTATTTTAAGTGCACATACTGAAGAAAAAGAAAAACAAACTACTATTCAGACATGTTAAAGAGTATACAATAAAGTTCACTGTGAAACCTTGAAATGCTCTTAGAAGTGATTCAGCTTTTTGTAGGGAAAGCACATACTGGTAAAACAGCAGTAAGTAGTCAATTCTGCATTGAATGGAACAGCAACCTACATTTACCACAAACTAAAGCGTGCAGAGCTTTAATGTCAAGCTCAGGACGGATGTGTATTCCTTCTACAGTAACTTTTAGTATCAATATTCAGTGTATTCATTCCACAACCTGTTTAGCAGCGCTACTTGAATGATATCATAATGAGCTCAGTAGAAACATTTACAATTGCTGCATCATTATTCTTAAAAGAACACTAACACCTAAAAATTATCTGAGATTAGATATAAGCTTATAGGCAACTAACTCCAGAATAGTTAGAGAGCAGATCTGTTGATGAAGACTGGGAAATCAACTAATAATCACGGTAGAAAATAAAACAATTTTCTGCAGTAGTTACACATTTTCCTTAAGACCTTGTTCATACTGGTGTATGCTGAACATGAACAATAGATAATTATTTGGTACTGGTGTCTTCTATAACACTATTCACTTAAGTGTTTTATACTCGACATAATACAGAGCAGCACTCTTTGCTGCAACTTGGATGTGATCTGTGTCAAATGCATCCAAGTATCAACAGGCTTGATCTACCTGTAGTAGTGTAACTAGTTATTGGAAAGCAAACATTTTCTGAGCACTCTAACACACAAATATCTTCACAGATGCATAACTACTATGTGGTGGCCAAAGTGCAGATCATTCACATAAACGTTTTGGTGTTCATCTCAAACTTTAATAACTGTCAGACCCAGGTAAACATTAGCCAATAATATAGGACTGCAATCAATGTGGGCCAGTGATGTCTCTACTTATTTTATCCGCAATGTTTCAAGGTTCTGTAACTTGAATAATCTATCACCTCCCCTATGATCAGTAGCCTAATATATAGCCAGTACATACATATCCTTATAAAAACATTAATGTTCCTCCTTACAAGGCTTTGAAACACTAGAGGGGTTATGCACTAAAGCTTGATAATAGGTGATAACGCGGAGATAAATTCTCAAGTGATATCATTTCTCCAGTTCCTATGTTATTCTATGGAGCCGATGCACTAAGATTTCTCCAGTGTTGGTGTTCTTAGTGCATAGGCTCTATAGAATAACATAGGAACTGGAGAAGAGATGTCACTGGAGTCATCATGGCTTTATCACACCTTAGTTCATAACCCTATGTTTCTCATACCCCGATTCCTAATTTCCATCTTCCTTGTCTGCAATAAATATTGGATCCCATAGCTACAGGACAACAAATAAGCTACACATGTAAAGTTAGAACACAAATAATAACAATAAATATTGTTTGTCTATATGAGAAACCTCTCCCTATCCTTCCTAGATATGGGGGTATAACAAGTATCACAATTCTTCTTTCCACACCGAGTATTCCCTTTAGGTCCTTTAAAATTTTAGATGGAGTAGCTACGTGTTTCACTATTTAAAAGGACCTTCAATTTGCCTAAAGTTTTATTTTCTCTAAATGAAAGTTTACACCTTTTACTCACTACCTTCCCCATAATAGGGCTCTCTTTTATAAAGTCCCAAAGTTCCTTCATAATCTGTGTGATCTTCTGGGCCCCGCTATAGAAGCTAATTGTAAGTAAGGTTCCCAGTCTTTTTTTCTCCACTCTTCCCTATCCTTAAAAGCAGTGAGTTATTCTTTGAGTATTTGTTTAACTCTCACAAATATTTCTTCAATGATTTCCACATCGTTTTCCTTCAGTTTAATGAACTCTATCTTATGTTCAAAGTCTATTTCCTTTATACAGTTCCTCCTAGCTCACTGGAACTATTTTAAGTATATCATCCTTCCCCCTTTTAAAAAAGTCTATTCTTATAATGAAGGCACTGATTACTATCGACTTTCTATTATTTTTTGTTTCTACTGATTTGCCATTGTGACATAAAATAATACCCAAAAATTATATTTTATATTTATCCATATTTGAGGTGAATGGTAAACCCAATGAATTTTGACTACTGCATTTGATAAACTCTTACTCTTCATCCTGCCACACAATTAACAGATCCACAATAAAGCGTTTATATAGCATGTGATTATCTCTATATGTGTTGTTACTCAAAACGTTCTCCTCCAAAAACACCACATGCAAATGAGCATATGTAGGAGTGAAGTGAGAACCGTAGATATACTAGTTATCTGTAGGTAATATTTATCTATGTACTCAACCAGGTACAGATCAGTTATATAATGTGTGCTAAAATAAATCACCCTAAGGCCTCTTTTACATGGACAACAAAACTGTTGCAGACTCCTGAAACAGCAATGTTGTCCATGTAATGTCACATATTCCCACATGTTTCACTTCCGATCCAGATGCCTGAGAGGTGTTTCTTACATCTAGCCAACATGAGCTGCACCCAATACTACTTGCTAGAGCTCACATGGGTCTGACATTCATTGGGGGTCCAGATACACAACACAACCTCCACTGACACTATTGTGAAAGGTTTGCAGGTAACTCCATGGGCAGTTATGCATGCCTTCCTCACAGCAACTTTACAGCATTCCTAAGGGAAAGCAGTAAGTTGAAGCATGCTTGAATTTGGACTACAGTTCAGCATATTACATTTCACTATGGGTAACATAACCAGTGCAGCATCACTGCATTTATATCACCCATCGGATATGGACCATTGATTGGAGTCTAGCATATAGTTAAAACATTTAGGGCTCTTTCACACAGGCAGCTTTGTAGCCCGTTTTTTTTGTAACAACTGAAAATGTTGATGCATTTTAGTGCTACAGTATTTGCCAGAGTTTCCCAAAATCACATTCTCTCAATTAAAATAGAATTTGCCGGAAAAATGCACCTATTTGCAATTTCAAAATGATTCCACTGTAAACCATACTACTAAGGTTGCCACCCAGCCGGTATTTTACCAGCAGGCCAGTAAAAAATTGTCTTCTGTTCAATGTTAAGTCTATGGAGGGAATGTCATGGCTGGTATTTTTTTTGAAGAAAAGGTGGCAACCCTACATACTACGAATTTGTAGATGCATTATCGCATTGTCAGAGGAAAGTAGCAGCATGCTGCATCTCTCTGAAACAATTGCATGTTACATTGTGAAATGCCCCACAGGACACAATGATGCAGACCTCATGCAGTTTTTTCTTGCTTTGCAGTCTCTGCAACAATGTCGCCCATAAGAAAGGTATCTTATATATGACCCATATAAAACTGACTCCTTAACCCCTTAACGACCGGCTGATCGGTGCGTCGCGGTCACTTAAGGACCACGGAGCATTTTTTTTTCTTTTTTTAATTCCGGTTCTGGACTCCCCGAATGGGGTGCAGCCGCTGCGGGAACCCGGAATTCCATGACGGTCATAGTACATCATGGATCTTTAACTCTGATCAACCCATGACGTACTATGACCATCAAGGGTCGTTAAGGGATTAACTAACTTATCAGATATAAATTAGTCCTACAATGCATGGAGTTTTAAAACACACCTATTATTTTTATTCAGATACTATTTTGTTGGTGTTGCAGGAGGCATAGAAGAAGTGGAAAACAGTCATTGCTGGTTCGTATTAGTTATGTCAGTAGTCATAGGTATTGACAAGATTTTAGAACTTGTTTGAACAGAAAAAAATGAGTGTAATAATGTAATGCAATTATATCCTTTAAGCCTTGTCTGTCATCATAAGCTTAATTTCATCAAAGTAAGCAACCTATAACAGGAACATAGCTTCCTACCTTTAAAGTCATATGAAAAACATGTTTAACCACTTAAGGACCAGATGAGTTGTAGGATTATTCTTATTTTCCACAAACACGATAGAAATAAAAATCATACAGTGCAGAATAATTTGAATAAATACTGTATACATTTGTAACTCTGTTCACGCATATTACTTAATTTAGGATAGCCGTGTTAATCCAGTGGTGTAGATGCCAAATGAATATCATACTATATAATAAAACCTTTTTATTATTTGACTAACAATCAATTTTAAGGACAAGCTTTCAAGAGCAACTAGCTATCTTTAAAAAAGTCAAAAGCATTCTATATTTAAAAAAATGAAACATATACATTAAAGGGGAACTACCACCCGACACAATTTTTACCTTCACTAAGTCCCCATCTGGCGACTAGCTGCTCAGTAGCGCTAGCTGCCAGAATAATTACCTTATTTAATAGATTTCTGGTCTCTTCCATGGGTGACAGGTAGGACGGAGCGCAGACATCTTGCCATTGTGACGTCTGGACGCCTGTGCTGTCAGTCCCATCAGGTCTAGGAAGCGTTGCTAGGAGCCATTTGGCTCCGGCTGGGACTGACAGCGCAGGTGCGCTGACGTCACAATGGCAAGATGTCCGCGCTTCGTCCTGCCTGTCACCTATGGAAGTGACCAGAAATCTATTAAATAAGGTAATTATTCTGGCAACTAGTGCTACTAAGCAGCTAGTCACCAGATGGGGACTTAGTAAAGCTAAAGATTGTATCGAGTGGTAGTTCCCCTTTAAGTGTATATGTTAGAATGTACTATGAATCTGTATCTCCCCTTCTCCTTGCCTGCAATCTTCCCTTCTTCTGTTTCACTTGCTATGAGCTTGATGTGATTTGTAGCCTATCAGCTTGTGTTTTCCTTGGCTATGCATTTAATGTACATGTTTCATTTTTTAAACACAGTATGCTTTTGACTTTATAAATGGAGCTTATTGATTTAGAAAAATTATCCTTAAAATTGAATGTTGTTAGTCCAATAAGAAAGGTATTACATACTGTGATAGTCATTCATTTGGCATTTACATATATTGTCAGTCCTAATTAAAAAAGGGGCACCCTAAGTGGGTGTCCTTGGTGTACCAAACCACTGGACTAAGGTGGTGTGCTTGTTGATGCTTATGGTATTTAAATGCCAATATAGATCGCTAAGTGGGATGGATGATGACACACTGGCATGCTTGTGTGAGGCAGGAAGAAATCAGTGTGATTGCCTCACCTGGGCCTGTCTGAAATACAACTTCTGAACCCTCAGAATCAGTAAGATCATCGGCAACAACTCGAACTTTATATGGTGTCCCCGGAGTTAAACCCTTTAACACATAGATGCTCCGAGAGTCATTTACAAATTCCTTTTTCCAGTCTTCTTTGCCTAAAAGAGTTTCAGGAAACACATTGCAATAATGCATGCTGCAACCTACACCTGTCTAAGTTAGGATTGATCATGTCTACCACCAGACAGAGCAGCTCTTCTGGGAACTAGCATAATTAACAAAGGGGCATGTACATGAAGTAAAAAGGGCAGCAAATATGGAGCAGGCAAACAGCGTCAACAGTGGACAAATTAAAATTACCATTGATCAAAATGGGGCTTTAAACACCTTGAATGCTAGAGAGGTCTCCAGAGTATTGCTTCAGAATTCGTTAGCGACCTCTCCAGCATTCAGGGGGTTAAATGTTGAGTTTAATTAAATGGTACTCCGAGAAACATCTATATGACCCTTGTGGTACAGTCTGTGTGCCCCAGAAATGCTCCTCTATTGATTTGTACATCCAGCACAAAGTGTCACAGCCTATGGCCCATACTACACTACTAAATAACAGAATCAAGGTCTATTCAGTGGAAGCTGAAAAGCATAAAGAAGTTTTATTAATAGTGATCACAATATGGACAAGTCCAGTTACGTGAACAAGTTCTATTATGTGCAAATTAACCAAATGAACAAGTTTTGTTAAGTGAAAAGTAATTAGCGCATGATAAAGTTCTGTTAAATAAAAAAGAAAGAACAGTATGACCAGAATGTTACAGTGGAACTGTTAGCTGTCCAAGTTATACAAGGTTGTTAGTATGGGGGTTATGCACTAATGTGTGATAAAAAGGTGATAAAGTGGAGAGGACTTCTCCAGTGATATCACTTGTCCGGTTCCTATGTTATTCTATGGAGCCTATGCACTAGGCTCTATAGAATAACATAGGAATTGGAGAAGTGATATCACTGGAGAAGTCCTCTCCACTTTATCACCTTTTTATCACACATTAGTGCATTTCACCTTTGTGAGCTTATCCAAACAAGCCAATACTGGCCAGCAGGGAGTGGCAGGCCTGACGGAGAGCAGTACTGAGTGTTATTATCTGTTTGGCATGCCAACCTGTACTTCCTAATGTGAATAAAGTGACAAATAAATAAAGATACATATCTAGTAAACTATTATTTTAACGTAAATAGCTAACATTGCACATGGTGATTTTGAAAGCTCTTTCAAATTAATCCTAATTTGTTAATAAGGTGTTAGCCCCACAATCTGTATTCATATTATTGCTGTTTAACCCTTTAAGTGCCACAGGGCTTGGAACGCATTGCTGTGTTGCACATGCCCATGGCACCAAATGGTTAAAAAAACAACACACAACTCTTGTCTGAATTCTAATTATGGGACACCAACTACCCTGCCCTAATCAGTTATACCAATGTGTGTGAAGTTTAACCCAGTGCAGAAAACTACTACCGAGGCATCACACAGTATTACATGTTACCTGATGGGGAGAATTACATTAAAATGTATATTGTTACAGGTATTTTTTTATTATTTGTTTGAAGTAAAATAAATAGGACTTGATACAATGTTTTCCCAAGCAGTTGATTTACAAATGTCTAAAGATAGATTGGTAATTTATTAAATGGGTTAACATTATATAACACAGACATCTGCTGTACTGAGCCATTTAACTAAAGGAATCATCCGGAGGTGAGGGAGATGCACTTAACTCTCTAGTGAGAGACAACCCTCTACATTACTGTCAAAGAGGCTGTGGTGGGCTAGTTTTGAAGTGTTATCTTTTCTTCTCTTTATTACAATTTCATTATCCCCTATAGCAGTGTTTCTCAACTCCTGCTCTCAGGACCCACTAACAGGCCAGGACTTAGGGATTTCTCTGCTAGAGCACAGGTGTGGTGATCAGAGGCTCATTCACATTGATTAACTCACCTGTGTCTAACAGGCCAGGACTTAGGGATTTCTCTGCTAGAGCACAGGTGTGGTGATCAGAGGCTCATTCACATTGATTAACTCACCTGTGTCTAACAGGCCAGGACTTAGGGATTTCTCTGCTAGAGCACAGGTGTGGTGATCAGAGGCTCATTCACATTGATTAACTCACCTGTGTCTAACAGGCCAGGACTTAGGGATTTCTCTGCTAGAGCACAGGTGTGTTGATCAGAGGCTCATTCACATTGATTAACTCACCTGTGCTCTAACAAGGAAATCATCAATTCCTGGCCTGTTAGTGAGTCCTGAGGACAGGAGTTGAGAACCACTGCCCTATAGCACCCTTTTGCCTCCTCCTGATCCTTGGACATTTTAGGCTATTTTGCTTCACAATGTGCATAGTTTTTTTATTATTATTTATTACTGTTAAACTACCTGAAATATCTTCACCTTGAGGAAAGTGATTTAGGATTTGGAAATGTGTTTTTCTTTGGAAAGATTAGGAAGGAAGTTCTTACAGGAAAATACATCCCATGAGCAAGTGGATCATAATCTGTTAAACAGAAGGCTTTACCTAGGTAGATGTCCTTTATATAGCAATTAAGTGAATCTGTTTATACATTGACTGCAATTCGCTATACATAATTATCACTGTTGAAGTCTAGCTTTAAGTTACATCTGATTACAACAAAACAATGGGCTCAAAAAACCTGAATGGCCTGTAAGGGGCAATTGTCTTTAACAGATTGTAAGAGGAAACAACTAACAGTAGTTTAAAACAGAGATCAAATGTACAAAAATGTCATTAAATAAAATATACAGTTTTGTAAACAAATTAAGAGTCACTTATTCCCTGCGTAAACTTCCCCTTTAAACTGTACTTGTCAGCTTGAATGAAGTTTGCATATTTGGAAACTTAATTTAAAACTGTATAAGGAACATAGTTCAGTAGACACTAATTTTATTTTGCTAGATGGTGGAATGGCCATCCTCTCTTTAACCAAACAGTTTTCTTAATTTGCTCTAGGCTTTTCTAAAGGGATAGCAGGTGATGGAGAAGCACAAAGCATTCTGCTCAACAAATGGAAGCTAGAGACCTCACCTCTAATTACAGAGAAGTACCTGCAGGTGGCAGCAATGAGCTGCTCTGAAAGAGCTCTGTGTACTGCTAGATCACCTCTCTGCTCTGTCTGTGTACATATCTACATATTTAAAAATGTGTTTCTGGTACGCTGTCCACCCCTATCTGGTGGGGCAGGGATGTGGACTATGCCTGCTACCAGTGAATTGCGACAGAGCAGTGATTCTTACAGGAGTGTGTGTGTGTGTACATGATTCTTACAGGAGTGTGCATGTGTGTGTGTGTGGGAGATTCTTGTTCAGTAAAACAAGGGAAACCCCACTGCTGGGAATGTCTTAACTCAAAGGTTATTAGAGTTCTGCCTGTGATTTTTAGTACTATCTGTGTTTAGACAGTTCATATGTTATCCACACAGGTAATGTATTGCAGTTTTTGAAAGAGGTGAACCTTTGGCTACACTTCTCCACAGAATCTGATAGTAACAATTATATAATTTCTTGAGCATTACAACTGTAATAACATTTGGATAAAGCTATTACAGTATGACTTGGAGCTTATTCCAGTAGTTTAGTACATTTCCACACCACCCTGAGGTCACTCAATCACTTGCCCTTACACAGAGCTTCGGGCTGCCAGAGGATGGTAATGTCACGATTCAGAAATGACAGTATTACTATTTCCTCTGCTAGTCTTTTACCTAACATGATCCACTGGCAGGTTTTATGAATCCTGCAAAAAACGCAAAATCATTTCAAAGAATATGGGATATTTTAAGGGCCTAATTAAGAATCACAGCATAACTTCCATGAAAAAATGATCATCAGTAAAGGAGACAGTAGGATGTATAAATTACTACTAAAGGTGGAAACCAATCTCAATGTACAGCTTTCTTTCAAATTCATTGTTACCTTAATAAATTCATAAAATACAGTAATATGTAGGAAATTTGCTGTGATATAATAGAAGATTATTATTACTAAAATGCATTCTAATGTCTATAAAATATACACTTCCACTGAATAGACCAAAGGTTCTCTACTCCAGCTCTAAGGATCCCACAACAGTTCAGGTTTTCAAGATTTCCTCCCATGAACACAAGAAGACCAATCAGGTGCTCTGACATTCTGACAGATCCTCCAGTGATATTTGCTGAAGCACCGCCACTCAAGTGAGGAGATCCTGAAAACCAGTATTGTTGGAAGTCTCCATAGTACTAACGTTACAAACATTGAAAGGGCCTTTTTTAGTATAGTTCCAATAGCTATAAATAGTTTACCATTTGAATATTAGAATAAAAAAGCTACACTTTAGCATGCAGTAGAAAACAATAAAATAATCACAGCCCCAGGCATTTACTACTAAGTTACTGCTAAACAAAAGTTATTGTGTTTACGCTATCTACACAGCTTCACTAGATGTAGTCTTAATACTAATATAAAGCATACGCACAAGGGGGTTTCTGCAGAGAGAAAAGCACAGGAATTCAGGAACAAACCAGCTGCAGCACTCAAAGGGTTAAATGGGGCTTTTAACCCCTTGAATGCTAGGGATGTCTCCAATGCATTGTCAAGCAATGTGTTGTAGATCGCTATAGCATTCAATGGGGTAAAAGTCCCGTTTAAATCAATGGTGCAGTTACTTTGATCCAGAATTGTTCATCTGTTAGTTTCTGCATAAGGCCCTTGATATTGTTTTGCTTTGCAGAATAAGTGTCCATATTTATAAGAGCAAAATCAGAGAAATCGCTTCTTACTCATGTCTACATATTCAATATAGAACTTCACATCTGGACCCTCATAATCCCAAATGATAGTAGCAGAGGTTTCCGCTGAAGTTATATTCTTGATCCTTGGAGGGATGGACCGCACTGAACATCAAGTAAGAGAAACAAATACAGAGACATAAACTAGCTTTTTAGTTATAAACACTCAGGTTTATCAGGGATTTCTTAAACAATCTTCAAAACTATGGTACATAGGCTGACCAGATCTCACTTTTAACCGGGGACACATAGGAAGTAGGCATATTTCAGTACTTCACTGAAATCAAAGCAGTCCTGCAGTATGCATTTTTCATACGAGTCCCCGGTTAAAGGTGAGGGCTGGTCACCCTATTTAAAGTGATAGTAACCTTTTATTTGACTTTGCATTTTCTGCAAGTGCTTAACCCTTTGAGTATCAGAGGGGTACGTAAGACATTGCAGAGCAATGTGTCGTGTACCCCGCTGACAATCAAAGGGTCAATAAGTTAAATTACCTGTATCTACATATTTTCATTTTATAGTCATGTTTTTTTAATAGACTTATGACCTTGACAGTGAGCTCTCCCGATCTCTTTACAGACAGCTTCCTGTCAGGGACTGAGAAGTGACAGTGATATAATGTGAAAAAAGAAACAATTTAAAAAACGATATTGGTACAATGTGGAAAAGACTGCTTCTACTCTATTAAGTACAGGTTATAGAGCAATCAGTGCTGGAGACCTCCCTAGCATTCAAGGGGTTATAAACCCAATTCAAAAGGAATTTATATTTATCCCCTATGGTGGAGATGGTTTACTCCAGAATAACTCCAGTTCACATTTATAAATATGGGTCACTGTTACATTGTATCACTGTCCCTGTGTCAAGATCAGGCCCGGACTGGCCATTGGGCATACTGGGCACTTGCCCGGTGGGCCGATCCAGGGCCGGTCCAGCCATTTAAAAAAAAAAAAAATAACGAACGAACGCCAGCTGCCGCCGCCCCTCCCCATGGGCTGCTCAAAAAATAAAAATGGGCCGCTCAGCCTTAAATGCCCGGTCCTATTTTTTGTCCCAGTCCGGGCCTGGTCAAGATCACTGACCAGGAAGCACCCTTGAAACAGAGATCCAGTGAGCTCAACCCAACAACATAAAACTGGAAAAACAAACAAAAATAATAATAATAATAATAAAAAAGTGAAAAAGAAAATAAATGAGTACTTTTACAGATTATATAGTTCTAGAATTTCTAAAGTCAAAACAAAAAGTTACTATCACTTTAATACTACTGTATAAGAAGAACACAGCCAACCAAGTAACACCTTGCCATATTTGTGGCTTTATGCAGAAAGCAAAAGATGATACATTCTGGAGCATACCAAATGCACCACAGGGGGAAACAATAATTCCCACAATTCCTATGGATTGAGATGAGGCTTTGGAGGCCTCTCTAGCAGTAATGTGGTGAAAAGCTTCATTTAAATGTTCATTTGTCTCCTGTGGTGAAGTTGGTTTGCTCCAGAGTTGTTCATTTTTAGCTTTTTCCATAGTGCAATATTTGGATTTGTTTTTTTTAGCATAATTGCAATCAGTAAATGTACAGAACTAGACTGGGATGCTCTGCTATCTGTGGGGCTCAAGAGCCGAGAAGCTCAATGAAAGGACAAGCTAGCTATGCCATTCATTTTCAGGAGTTTTCATTTGAAACGTGTCACACATTAGTAAATAGCTCCACTGGATATCATAAGGATGATTATTTCAAAGATTATGTCCTGAAAAAAGTTTCTATTTTGTAAACAATTCAATCTATTAAATATGTATGCCTCAATAGAATGCATCCAGGTGGATTAACCTTTTGAGTGGCAGAAACGCGTGGAATGCATTGCAAAGCAATGCATTTCACACTCCTCTGGCACTCAGAGGGTTAGTAAATGCTACATTTGTGCTACAGAAGGGCTTTCCTAGACTGTAAAGATTGGTAACAGGTTTGCCAATGAGGAAATTCCTGGGTAAGGCGGGAATTAGAGAGCTTCCACTTGATGGAAATACATGTTGCATCTTAGTTTCTGAGCTAACATATTGATAGTCTGTTAAAATGCAAGTAAAATACCTTCAGGAAAAGTGAATGTAATAGAATTTGTTATTCTACTCAATTTTACTTTTTTTCCTAAAAACTGTTAAAGATTTACATGGTTTTAAATACAAAAACCACAATTACCTAGAAGGCCAGTATGAAATATCCAGCTCTGTCTTTTTTGACATACCAGATCTCATTATGGTATCAGTCCCTGAATGAATTAGCACCCAATAGTAAAAATATACACTCTCATCAATATTTGATATCACTGCAATATTTAATATTCTGCAAATTCAACCTTTTGAGTGCCAGAGGGGTATGCATACCCCTCTGGCACTCAAAGGGTTAATGTTTACCTTAAAGTGGGCCTGTATATTTTAGTTTCATTAAATGTATCTGTTTAAATTGCCTATAACTTGTGCTTTTTGTTTTCTAAACAGGTTAATAGCATTAGAGAACTTTGATTTAATAGTTGGGGAAGTGAATGTCATAAGAGCTTTTTTTCAATGACTAATTAAACTATCATGTCCAGAAATGAACCTCTCCTAACTTCTACTGCTAAAATCAGTTTCAGCAGGAGGGGTGGAATAAACTGATAATGAAGAATGATCCTACTAATCACTTCATAACAGAGGCTCCTACTGAGGGAAACGTCTGGAAACGTGATAGGTCCTCTTTATGAATGAAAGAAAATTGGGTTTCTTAGAAAACAAATAAAAACATAATATACATTAAACTTTTCATTCTTCAATTAGTAGGCAAAACAGTTTTAACCCCTGAAGGACCAGGGAGTTGCTCAACATGTTGCAAAGAAATGTATTCCAAAACCGTCTGGTCCTTAGGGGGTTAAAGTGATAGGTCTGCTTTAATGTCAGGTTGTCAGTAAGTGACAATTTGCTCTACTTACAATTTGCATAACCGTAACTGTTTTTTGCTATTTTTGATACTATTTTTCTATCCATATTTCTGTCTGTGTTTTTTTGCTATTTATGATACTATTTTTCTATCCATATTTCTGTCTGTCTTATCTATCTATCTATCTATCTATCTATCTATCAATCTATCTATCTGTCTGTCTGTCTATATGCTCTGCAATGCATTGATTACCATTTTTTTAAAAAGGGGTTCTTTACTATTTGAATGCTAAAGAGGTATTAGACACATTTCTATGACACGCTTCAGAGATCGCTCTAGGTGCCCCAGAACTGCTCCACTTTGCCTTGATAGATATATATATATATATATATATATATATATATATATATATATATAGTGCATTGACTGATTGCAATAATTAAAAAAAACAGAAATACTCTGTATGTTATGCAGTTGAAAACCACTTTTATATAGCAGAGATGTTACTTTATACCACTTCAATCATGGAAGGAAAAAACCTACATTGTTATTTTATGCATTTTACTTTGGCTTCATGTGTATCTTCTAACGTATGTAGCAAGACGAAAATGTGGAAATGTGGCCGTGTGGCACAGATCACTTCTTACCTCCAGTCATCTCTGGAGCCCATAGTGTCCCTAGCCCTGCCCATGGCCACACCCCCAATTCTAACATTGCCTGCACTCAGACTCTTCCACTCTGTCATGGCACATAAATTGCCTATGACCTGTAATAAACAAAGGAACTTATACAGAAAAGGCAAAGAGTAGAATTTGGGGGCAAAATCAATTGAATTGTGCAGGGCAAATACAATTTTACTTTGATTTAATTGGACTCTATAGAGGTCTCCAGTGCATTCCGTGGAGGTTGCAGTGGGAAAGAAAATGAGCCACTATTGACGCTTCCTATACACACACACACACACTCACACACACACACACACACATACACACACTCACACATGTTCTCTCCCCTCATTTAGCCACTGTAGGTGAAACAGATGCTTTTCCTTTTTTTGTGCGACAAATACCTTTGCCCAACCCTATTGAGGAAATCTCTAGAATTCAGGGGGTTAAAAGTTTTATTTAAATTGTTGGACATTTTACTTGTCCCCTATGGTGCCCTTGCTCCAGAACTGTCCCACTTAACTGTTTTAAGACCCACAATTTATAGTGAATCTGACTATACAACTAAGGTGCTCATTAAAAATGTCGTACCCTACGAGGCTGCCTAATCTACCTAGTGGGACGTCTATCCCCGCGGACATATAAGGCTCAGTCAATCAGACTGGACCACCTGACCTCCGGTGGGGAGATCCTGATCACATATTAGGGTAGGTGTGGGTGTTATCAATTTTTGGACCAGTGTTATCATTCCCAACCAGTCAAAGGCTTGTTAGGGATGGTACAGCAGAACGTTTTAAGACTGACTAGCCTAGGGTGCAAAAACTGTGGTATAACCCAATACGTGCCATAAGGATGTCCAAAACATTATGAAACATGTTAGACACCCCTCTGGCTCTCAAAAGGTACAAGTAAAAAAACATGAGAGAACCACACGCCACATTTACAGCACATTTTTCATCTTGATAAACAGATCCTATATTATTATTCCTTGTTTATGTTCTTATATGGTGCATGCAGTGGCTCGTTTAGATAAAAGTGGAGTGGTGCAATTCTGAGGTAAACCAGCTGCACCATAGGGGAAAAATAAGAATTGCAGGTGATTTATATGGAATGTTTAACCCCTTGAATGTTAGAGAAGTCTCCAATGCATTCTTTTGCAATATGTTAGAGACATCTCTAGCATTCATGGGGTTAAAACCAATTTGAAATCAATGGCAATCTAGGGAATTTGTTTGTGTCCCCTAAGATGCAGGTGGTTTACTCCAGAACTGTACTACTATTTTCACACACCCCCGCCCCAATATGCCTAAAAGTGACTCGAGTTTCTACCAAAACCAGTACAGAACTAGTATGTGATGAACTGAAGGTGAACAAGAAGAAAGAGATAGACACTACCCTTGTAGTACGTTGGATGGACAGGGTGCAGGACAGGGGAAGTAGCAAACACGCTTTCTGTAGTATGTCCAAAGTCACCATGGGAAGACGGGAAAAAGAGCAGAGAAAGAAAGACAGGTTTATAAGAGCTGTTAAAGCCAATGAACACACACATGCTTACCGGTTAACTAATACATGCATGCAACTCATGCATACTTGTAAAAGCAAGATTAGTTGATATGTTAGACGGTTATTGGCTTGTAAGTACAAATGCCATTTCTGAACACATGCATGCAATGTAATTCGTTTCAACTCCTTTGATGCTAGAGAAACCTCCAGCACATTGCCCTGGCATCCAAGAGGTTACATCCTACTTGTCATTATGGTAAAAAGAAGTGTCTTTATTAATTAGTACACCACTCTTAAAAGATGTGTGTGTGTCCTGGTTAGTACGTCTTTATGTGTGTTGTAATCTGTGGGGGGCATGTATGAATACAGTTGTTTTTTTGTTTGTTTTTTTTACGTCCTTGCAATTTAAAACAGTGTTCACAGAGCATGAAAGAATCTCATATACTGCACCCTTCTGCTGTAGTCTCCCCACCAACAGTGGTGAAGCTTCTGCTGCAGTGGATGGAAGGTGCCAGTCTAAATTTATTATCACCCGGTGCAGTGCCACTGGTTTTTGGCAGAAACATTTCAGTGTGCAACTTAGGAAACAATTTCGCTAAGCACTGTGTGTTTTTGATGATATATATATATATATATATATAAACTCAGCAGGTTCCTCAGCTCCCACTGATTAAATTCTCCTCATTTAAACATACACAACCCTTCATGTCCCTTGACCTCAAATATGCAATGCCCACTATACACTGACCTGGAAGTCACTCAGCTCACTTATAAACTAACCTAGAAGTCCACCGTCCATCCCACATATAAACATACCTGGAAGTCCTTCACCTTACGCTTATACATTAATCTGGAAGTTCTTTATTATACATTGACTTGCAAGTCCTTTACCTTACATATACACTGACTTCAAAATCCTTTATGTCAAATACATTGATCTAGTTATCTACGGGACTTGTATAGTGCTTTGTGGGTCTACTGACCTATTGCTCTATACTCTAGCACATTAGATTTGAAATTAAACAATGACATGAGGATAAAGTGTAGATGGTAGCTTTATTAAGAGGGTATTTACATATATAAACCATGACCTGTGTAAGAATTACAACCATTTTTATACCAAGTCCGTCCATTTTAGGGACCAACATTAAATGGATAAATAAAATAATTTTAAACAAAGTCTTCGTACCAAATCCTTTGCATTCAATGACTGCTTGAAGTCTGTGACCCATTCATCAACAGATGCTTCATATCTTCACTGGTTATGCTCTGCCAGGTCTGTACTGCAACCATCTTCTGTTCGTGTTTGGCATGTTTCCCTTCAGTGTTGTCTTCAGCAAGTGAAAAGCATGCTTAACTGGATTCAGGTAGGCTGACTGACTTGATCAGTCAAGAACATTCTACTTTTTAGCACTGAATAACTAATTGCTTGCATAAGCAGTATGTTTGGTGTCATTGTCTTGCTGCAAGATGAAGAGCCTCTAAATGAGTTTTAAGGCATTTGGTTGATCTGAGCAGATAAGATGTCTCCGTATACTTCAGAATTAATCCTGCTGCTGTTTTCTAGAGGTGGGCAAAAAGGCACATTTTTTTCTCATGGGAAATTTCATGAAGAAAAACATGATTTTCTGCTTTTCCTGAGAAATTTCCATCACACTAAAAATCCATGATGTCTTCCCTTTTGCTAATCCAAATACATTTCCTGCAAGAACTTTGCCGTTTTCTGTCTATGCCCTAGAAATCCTGCAGCTATGCAAATTCAGTGTGTGTGTGTGGTTCTGTGGTTAACAGTGCAGCTGGACAAGGATAGTGCTATGGGAGGTCAGCATTTGAGGTTCTCTGGCTAACAGTGCAGTGGGCAAATGTAGTAGTATTATAGGCTGAGGGTGGGTAGGTGCAGCAGGTGTGTTTCTATGGCTATGACTGGAGTGGAAAAAGACTAGGGGGGTCAGTATATGTTGTTCTATGGCATCAATGAGATGGTGAGCAACAGGAGGCCCTCCAGCTGCTACAATACTGTAACTACTATAATTCCCTGTCTGTCCAGGGAAGTTACAGTCTGGCAGCAGAAGGTGGTCTTCAGGTCAACCATCATGCTCAAGGCTGAAATGGGACAAGGCTAGAATTCAGTAACTGTGGCTCTATGGATACCAGTGCTGTGGGACAAGGCTGGTGGGCTCAGTATGTGTGGTTATATGGCTACCAGTGCAGTGAAACAATGCTGAGTGTCAATATATATGGTTATTTGGCTAACAATGCAGTGGGAAAAGCCTGGGGGATCATTACGTCTACACATGATAAGGTTGGAGGTCATTACATGTGGTTCTGTGGCTACCAGTGCAGTCTGTGTGTGTGGGTGGGTGGGGGAACTGCAGTCAGCAATCACATCATCAATAAAGACAAATCAATTCCAGTGGAAGCCATACATGTCCAAATCATAACACTGCCACCATCATGTTTAACAGTTGAGGTGATATGCTTTGTAGTTGCTTTTTTTCTGAACACTTTTTCCTATCCATCTCTCTGGGACAGATTAATTTTCATCTCATCTGTCCATAAGACATAGTCCCAGAACTATACATGTTTTGTAGGCAGTTTTGAACAAACTGTAACTTGGCCTTTCTGCTCTGGAGGCTTACCCTTGGATTGCATCTTTTAATAAACCATTGGTTACGCTGGCATAATCTTCTTTTTATGGTACTCTTTGACACTTCTTTGCTTACATTCTGGATAGTGCTGTTGACCTGTTTGACAGTTGAAAAGGGGATTTTCTTCACAATTAAAAGCTTTCTTTGGTAATCCAATACAGTGAATTTCCCTGGTCTACCAAGTCATTTGCTATTGCTGAGCTAACCTGCGCTTTCTGGCTTCTTAGCAATGTACCACCCAATTGATTTTGACAACCTAAGTTTTGGCTATGTCTCTGATCCATTTATTCTGATTTATCTGTCCCATGATGGCCCACTTTACTAGCACTGACACTTCTTTGCTCCTCATGCTGAGAGAAAACAGCAATAGACTCCAAATGCAAATGGCAAATCTATAATCACCTCAAGACCTTTTGTTACCTCTGTTGTGTATGAACTAATAAAGCACAAATGCCTGGCCTATACACATCTAAGCAACCAATTGGTTCCCTAAAATGGAGGGACTATATATAAAAAAGGCTGTAATTCCAGCACAGTGCACGGTTTATGTATGTGAATACCCTCATATTAAAGCTGACAGTCTGCACTTTATCCTCTTAGTCATAGTTTCATTTCAAATCCAATGTACTAGAGTATAGAGCCGAACCTTAGGGATGTGGAAGCAAAGTGAATGAGTATCACAACTGTGATAATAACGTTTTATTGGACTAACATTCAGTTTTCCGGACAACCTTTCAAAAGTAACAACCTCCCTTTATCAAGCCAAATGCAATGCTAATCATCAAAATGAAACATCCCAAACAGACGAGAGAGGCAATACATGGGAAGAAAACACAATGTGATAAACTACAGGTCATGGGGGAGATTCACTAAGCAGTGATAAAGAGGTGATAAAGTGGAGATGACTTCTCCAGTTCCAGTGTTGTTCTATGAGGCTTAGTCACTAAGAGCCTAAGTTGAAGGCTCCATAGAATAACATGGGAATTGGAGAAGTGATAAACTGGAGAAGTTATCTGCACTTTATCACCTCTTTATAACCACTTAGTGACTCTCCCCCCTTATTTGTTTAAGGATCCTAAAATCCCTTAGTCAGTTTGAAAACATTGAGGAGAATGGGGGTGGATGACAGACAAAGAGAGATAAATCCATTATACAAGAACATATATGTTAAAAAAAAAAATCACACAAGGAAGATGTGACAATACGAACTTGAAGAAAATAAAGGAAATGGCAAATGAAATGTTGGAAATGCTAGAGGAATCTCAAATCCTTAATTGGTCCAGTGTCATTGGTGCTGATCATCTTTATTTCAAATGTCTTTCTCTCTTTACATCAGTGGTTCCCAACCAGGGTGCTGTGACACTTTGGTGTGCCACAGACATCCACTTAGGGTGGCCCTTTTTTCTCTATAGACTTGGACACAATATGTGAAGGTTAAGTTTTATTTGTATATTCGTGGAAATTTTTATGTACAGTATGTTGATTTTTGTTATTCTAATTATGAGACTTAATAATAACTATATTATTATGCATTTATAGGTTTCCTTTTTATCATCCCCCTTGTCAATTGACATAAAATATGTTAGGGTACCTTGAAAATTTTAGATTGCCTATTGGGGGTACCTCGAGCAAAAAAAGATTGAGGACCACTACTCTATATATATATATGTGTGTGTGTGTGTGTGTGTGTGTGTGTGTGCACAGCAACCATTCAGAACTAAATAAGGGTGTTTACAGGGCTATAATAATATAAAATAAAATGTATTAAAATCACAAAAAGATTATACTATATTCACATTTAAAAATAAGTGAACAAAATGAAGAGAGAGCATGCTAAAGAGGGATCATGCTATGGCTATCTCACTGCAAAACAGTGAGGCTCGCCCAGTATGGACACAGGTCTATCCACACAGTTATTTGTAACTTTATTTTACTGAAGGCACACTTTATATGGATATGCTTTAAAAACATGTGATGGGTACCCAGCTATCTGGACATACCTCAAAATAAGCTAATGGTGTTTGCAAGGCTAAAGACTGACAGTGGAGACACAAGCTTCTCTATAAGAAATATGTCACTATATAGACCAGTGTTTCTCAGCTCCTGTCCTCAGGACCCACTAACAGGCCAGGACTTAGGGATTTCTCTGCTAGAGCACAGGTGTGGTGTTCAGAGGCTCATTCACATTGATTAACTCACCTGTGTCTAACAGGCCAGGACTTAGGGATTTCTCTGCTAGAGCACAGGTGTGTTGATCAGAGGCTCATTCACATTGATTAACTCACCTGTGCTCTAACAAGAAATCATCAAATCCTGGCCTGTTAGTGGGTCCTGAGGACAAGAGTTGAGAAACACTGATATAGACCTTATACCCAGAGAGAAGAGGCACAATCATAAGACTTACCAGCTGTAGTATACAGGAAAACAAAACCCTCATTGATTTAATGGGTCTTTTAACACCTTGAATGCTAGAGACATCTCAAATGCATTGCGAAGGCATCTCTATCATATAACCCTTTCAGTGCCAAAGGGGGTACCTAAAGCATTACTTCTGGCGCTCAAAGGGTTAAAAGCCCCGTTTTAATCAAAGGTAATTCTATTTCCCCCTTAAGGTACAGTTGCCCCAGAACTGCTCCTATTTTCTTTTGTTCTTAAACCTTTGAGTAGCAGAGAGGTCTGTGCAAACATTCTTCATTAAACCTTGCAGTAAGCATCCCTCTACACATTCAACTGCAGCTCACCTTTCTATAGAAGAAAATTATAGCCTGTGAATCCAGTTTTCATTCACTAAATGAGATAGTTAGTGTGTTTCAAAACACTAACAATGAAATAACTACAGTAATTACATTAAAAATTACATTTCTAATTGTGCATAGTTGAAGCAGCCATACACGCATTCTGCTCACAGACAGACAGAAGAATGAGGCTAACCTTGTATTTCTGATGCCATCTTGTGGGGGAGCTACCACCATCGTTATGTGCTGAACAGTAATACTGTTTTAATATATATTGCAATTCAACCATAAAAGGCTCAGTAAAAATATATATCACAATTATATTCTTTTATTTTTCAATTCAAACTATATAGATCAATTAATAAAAATAATATAAGAAGTAGACTGTAAATTCTCTATTTACAATATGGCTTTAACTGAACTAACACCCCTAATAATAACCACCCTCACCGTACTCTGGCCAGAAAATCCCATTGGCCCCTATAAATTATTCCCTTGTCCTTTTCAAGAGATAAAATGTACAGTTAGCCTTGCATGTCATGTCTATGGAAGCGGACATGACAGTTTTCAGCAGATTTTTCAAACTGAAGCAAAGTTCATGAGCGTAAAGCCCTTTAACTACCAGAGGGGCATGCAACACATTAATAAGTCTGGTCCTTTAAGGGTTAAGCTCATCATGTGTAATGACAAGCATCTGAGGGCTTGTAGTCCTGCTAGCAACTGACGTCATTTCTTTAACCAAGGAACAATGGTTAATTTCATAGGGGTCATTATGATTTTCTGGCCATAGTAAGGTTAGAGGGCAGTTATTAGTAAGAGGTGTAGTTTTCCTTTAACCCTTTGATTGCCAGAGGGGTATAGCACGAACTGCAAAGCAACGCGTTCCGTACCCCTCTGGCACTCAGAGGATTAATACTTTATCCCCTTGAGATGGATCTAAGGGCTCATTCATATTTGAGATTAATGCACCAGAAAAAAGCATGTGATTGGTATCATTGTGCTGCATTTGACTATTCACAAGGTTGATGATAAAAGCATGTCACAGGATGATGATGAAACATGCAGTAACTTTCCACTGATTGAGGTTAAAGGGATAGTAATGTGTCACAAAAACAGCAGCTCAATATCAGATTTGTAGTTCAAGAGTAATTAAATGATAAAGTATCCCCCTCCCGCCCCTTTTACCTAGTGTAAGCCTCCTCCCCTCAGATGTGGAATCTGACCAAACAGATCACAGCAAGGGACCATCTTCTTACTGTGAGAATAAGGAAAACCCTGCCCCCCATGACAGGTTGTTCAGGTTTTTCCTCATGCTCACTGAAGATTGTCCCTCTCTGTGATCCATCAGGACAGTCTTGCTGCTCTGAGGTGAGCAGTGTTACATCAGTAAAAGGGGTGGAATGGGAATACTTTATCATTCAATTACTTTTGAACTACAACTCAGTATTAAAATAACACTCTCCACTGCCCAAATACTATGAAGATTAATTGGAGCAGCTTTTATTGTGAAACATTACTATCCCTTTAAGAACCTACAAATATGTGTCATGGAATTCAATGGAATCACAATAAAATATCGACAGAATCAGTATCACAAGTCGTGGTATTTTATGTTTGATGTTAGTTCTGCTGTTTGTATGTAGTGAATGGGACGTTGGGAGAAAAAAAATCTTTCTTCACTATCTCAGTAAAAACATCATAATATTCTCATATGATACCATGCAACAAAACAATTTCTACAAAAAGCTACCCCGTGAAGACAGCCTAGTGCATTATTTACCATACTGGTGACTGAATACATGGGGTATAAAAACTGTCACAAACTGAGGGGCAGGCAATCTCCATTTTGTGACCTGAGGGTCTCCCTCCTTTTAATGACATGAGATAAGGGGGAATAAAATGAGGAGTTCCTGGACTAATACAAGTTGAATCCTTATAGTGGGTTGGTGAGATTTTAAGGTAGAAAAATATTTTAAGGCCTGTATTCAGGAAGCTAAAGTGAAGCCACAAATGAAAACTCCATGACACACCCCATTTGTATCAATAGGGACTTATGTTGCCCCCATTGCAGATCTGGTTCTTTTCACAGCACCTTTTCCATATGGCTCTTAACCCTTTGAATGCCAGGTAGTTATGCAATGAGTTGTGAAGCAATGTGTTGTGCACCCCCTCTGGCACTCAAAAGGTTAAAGAGCAGATCAATGGGAATTTGCATTTAACGCCTATGGTGTAGTTAATTTATCCCACAATTCCTCCTCTTCAGCATCCTGAATACAGCTCTACGTGTCAGATTTCATTTATAGTCTGTGTGGTTTATACCGCAGAGCAGTGACAGGCAATCAGATTCATCACAAGGGCTGCATATGTGGCCTTCAGAACACCAAGTAGATTAACCCCTTGGCTGTTACAGAGGTGTCCAATGAATTTTCAAGCAATGTACTGGACACCTCTCTAGCACCCAAAGGGGTTATGGTGGAAAAGTGTAAGTATTAAAAGAGGTGCGCTCTGAGGTAAAAGAGAAAGGATGTGCCTTATGGGGTGAAATAGGATACATATGCAGTGAGAGATGGAAATAATCTCTTCCCGCTATACTGGCAGCAGCAGGAGAAGATTCTAAGGGCTGTACGAGGCCACAGGGTCATCTCCACCACTGCTGTAACTGAAATCAGTCACAGAGTAAAAAAAACAGGCTAAATTGTGTAATTAACTACAAGAGCTTTCCTGATTTTACTGGAATATTTATATATGAATTAAACTTCCAATATTTTTTATCCTTTAATGAATAAACTTGTAAGTGCAATAAAGGAAATTGAGGGTTATACTCTGTATATTGATGCAGTGCTACAGTATGCAATACATTCTGTAGTCACCATATGTAATAAAACAAAAGGGAAAAGAAAAGAATCCCTTGTTCCAAGAATTCTGTTTAATTCAGTTTGGCCACACAACAAACACTTGTTTAGTTGAGTACAAAGGGAGTCCTGGAGAGTGAAAAGACTTGGCTGTTCTACCAGAATGCTTTGCTCTATTTTTGTACAACATTTTGTACGTGCCAGAAAAGAAAACATTACCACCACCACGTTATTATTCTGTAGGCTTCTGAGCAAAGTGGAACCAGCTTTGATAGGTTTAATTTGACGTTTTAAAAAGTAGACAGATTTTTTTAAAAACTTTGTGCTTTGTACTACAAACTGATGATGATAACAGCAGACAGTAGTGGTCGGCCTATCAGAGGTGATTAAAGTATAATGTTACGGTAGCTGCTCTGATAACAACACAATGGGAAATCAAACCAAGTTGAAAGAAAGAAGAGGACAATTGCACTGGGCTAATGTTTTGTAGTAGCAACTGCTGTTCAGTCTCATTACAATTCCTTAGCAAAACTAATAGGAATGTTAGAAAATGCCTTATGCTTAAAGGGAAGCGAACAACTAAACATTATATAGAACATCTCATACTGTCCCATTCAGCAACTGTTGAAGTTCATTGCATTGTGCAGTAGTCTTACAGGGAAACCCTACCTACAAGAATAAGTGGTTCTTATTATGTGTTATGTATAGAGACAAAGTACACCAATTCTGGGACAAACCAATGCACAGTATGGACCAATCAAACATTCCCATTAACTGAAATAGCATTTTTAACTCTCTGAATGCTAGAGAGGTCACCAAGGCCTTGCAAAGAGAGAGTTTTGGTAGAGTCAAGGCAACTATATATTGGTAGTATCTAAAAGCACCAACACCCATTGGATTTAATGGCTACACAGACATTTGACTGGAGGATGGGCAACAGGTCATGGAATGTCGGACAGACAGAGGGAGAGTGTATGCATGTGTGTTAGTGTGTGTCTCTGTAAAAAAATGATCCTTATGTCAAAAGTATCCAACAGCACAGGCACCAAATGGTGTGTCCTTAAAGAAGTAGCATGCTTTTTTATGAAATAATATATATTGTAGGGTTTTTCATGAGTTGAGTAAAATAAGGGTAAAATAAGGGTATTCTCACTGTTGAGAGATGCATAACTGCAGAGTTATTACAGTTTAAACCCCCGTTTTTTACACATTAGCAGTTCCCCAATTAGATACTCTGTCACATTCTATTTGAGTGGAAAGTCAATGACAAACAGCCCTCCATAGAATGTGATAGAAACTGCTGAGTATTGCTGTCAGTTAGAACTTTCAGGAAGTAACTTCACTTCCTGATTATTTGAACTGTTATAACTTTTGAATAAAACATCTTACAGCAGGGAGAGTAATCTTGTTTTACTCAGCAGGAATAGCCCTACAACATAGGTTTTTATACAAAAATAAGTTTACTGCTCCTTTAAGCTGCAGTGCTAACATATTGATTGCATATCAATGCAGAGTGTGTGGGCCAGTATTGAGGAATTGACAATGGATCTGGCATTCAAATCCTTGTTGCCCCCCCAAGATACCCATACATAATTTCAAAACATTTGTTTTAATATCACATATGAATTGTTAAATATGTCTGTTTTATAGATAAAATATTCTATAAACGTTTGGCATTAACTGGTTAACCCCTTCACTGGGCAGTCATAGTATTTACCTCATCTGTAAAGTAGTTAGGTGGGTTTAAAATATCACATTCACAAATGGACTATGTGAAGTTGTGGCCACAAGCACCATATTTAAAATGTGATATTATTTTAATTGCTAAACTAACTTTAAACCCTTGGATGCCCTTGGAAGACAGAAAGGTCTTCAGTTAAACACCTCTCTTGCATCTTTCATACTGAAATCTTTTGCACATCTAGATAAACATGCAACCATGTGTTTTACCTTTAACTGTACCTACGGCAGGTGGGGGAATACCAGCTTTAAATGAAAAAGAAGGACACTGAATTATTAGATATAGCACATGCACATATACATAAACATTAACGGAATCTCATTCCTCTAAATGGAAGTCTAATTTGGAAACTGATCACGGGGTAATAGGAAGAACATGTTAAACATAAACATGATGAACATGTCAAACACAAACATATATTCAATGACAAACATGTATTCAATGGGTGCTATAGCCATAGGAATCTGAAATGACTTAAGTCAGTATGTATCTGTCATAAATATATATAGACTTTTAGAAGCCGAGAGCTGAATAGTCACCATT
Organism: Rhinophrynus dorsalis; assembly: GCA_037306005.1. Taxonomy (NCBI): domain Eukaryota; kingdom Metazoa; phylum Chordata; class Amphibia; order Anura; family Rhinophrynidae; genus Rhinophrynus; species Rhinophrynus dorsalis. Next base: position 256,742,273 of record CM074721.1, read on the forward strand.
TGCAAATGACTACATTTGTTGGGCTGCATTCTAGTGTGTCTTTGGGTTACTCCTACTCAAAACAAACAATAAGATTCAAAAGCCTAAGGTAGATTTCCAGTTGAGAAAAACCCCACCTTTTGTTTAACAGAACGCTTTACAAGTGTGAGAAGGTGAAATGGCCCTATTCAACTTTAGACAACAAACCATTTCCAGGCCAAACAAAAAAGTATATAGACGTTCCTGACTGCGGTATGAAGGACTTCTTCTGTTAAACAAAGTATGAGCCAGATATTCCTGCGGGTATAGTTAGCTTTTACCATTGCTTTAAACCCTTCCCTACATTTTTACTTTTTATCCCGGAAACCATTAGAAAATATTGTACTATGGCATATGCTATTGTCTATTGAACATGGAGTTCATTATAATATAAGCAGCATCACTTGTATCGAACACGTTGCATTGTCCACTTTTGGAATATCAGAGATTATGCAGTAAGAACACAGAGAACGATGAGGATTGTCTTGTTTTTAATCAGGAAATGGTACAGAGATACCCTGGGTGCATTTACTGTGCTGGATTAGCCCATTAGATGCAGGAGACTTCTCAAACACATTGTAGAGCAAAGCACTAGAGATATCTCTTGAATTCAAAGGGTTATAATCCTACATTTATAGTGTCTTAAGGACAAAAAGCCTACAAAAAGAACAATACAGATGATTTTCAGTTTGCAACGCGTATATTTTATATTTTCTACATGAAGCAGGGATGAACTTTAAAGCCGAGTACTTTTTCTTGCCCAGACAACTGTCCTTTGCATTCATTTTACAAAATATAAATAAATATATAACCTATATAAATGGACTCAATTAAAGGGATAGTAATACTTAAAATGTAAAAAAAAATATGTTGTAGGGTTTATCCCCCTGAGTAAAACAAGAGTATTCCCACTGCTGAAAGGTGTTTCATTCAAAAGTTATTAATTTTCAAAGTTGAATTTTTTAGGTGCAATATCACAGTGGCCTGAAATTGTACAGTGGCGCTGTTGCTACACGATCCTATGGACAGCTCTGGTCAATTGACCATAAATCTCCATAGGATGGTGTAGCAACAGCGCCACTGTACAATTTCAGGCCACTTTGATATTGCACCTAAAAAATTCAACTTTGAAAATTAATAACTTTTGAATGAAACACCTTTCAGCAGTGGGAGTACTCTTGTTTTACTCAGGGGGATAAACCCTACAACATATTTTTTTTTACATTTTAAGTATTACTATCCCTTTAAATGGTGAGAACAATTTTGAACCAGTTTTAGAAGGAATAAATATGTAATATATCTTTTGTACATGACTGAAATACATACAAGTTAAAGAAAATATGTAGTTTATTCTGGTACATACCCATCTTACCTTCATCCATAGCAGTGATTGCTTCCTGTGTAATATGGCTTCCAGGCCCCACCGCTGTATGTGCATAAAAGTAAAACTTGTACCGTGTGCTTTGGACTAAATTGTTTAAAATCACACTTGATTCATTTGCAGGTATTGTTATCTCAATTGGTGGACCTAATTCATGGGTGCTGTTTACTAGAATTGAGAAAAAAAATGGCCATTAATTAGTAAGTACATATCCTGAGAAAAGTAATATACAAAGGTGTACAATCAAATACTGAACAAGAAGAATCACATATAGTCCACATGCCTTGCTCACAGTGATACCAATGCAACAACACAACTACCATTCTGGTTTTGCCACATGTTACATTCACTACACTCCCACTGCTAGCCCATGCAAGCATCAGCATTATCTGACTGGTTGGCATCCACGTGGGTCAGGATTTAATTGGATCATTGTGAAGACCATTCTATGACCCATGTAAATGGCCAGCTTGGCAGTGCCATAGGCCTCTGTGCAAACCTTCACTGAGGCAACTGCCCAACAAACAGCTTTACTCAGTAAGGAGTTGCAGTAAACTGAGTTCAGGTTGCCCATTACTGTGAGACTGATGCTGTCTCTACAGCTTGTGAACAGAGCCATAGGGTACAATCTACCCTATTTTGGGATGGCTCTGTACAATGATGATGTTCCAGTGGCCAATAAGGTTGTCAGCAACATGGAAAAGTGAAGGTTGCTTTTCCTGAAGTCTTCTGTGCCAATCTCTGCTTTTAATTTAACACACCTCTCTCCTGGTCACTGTAGTAATCTTAAAGCAAAATAAGAGGAGCAAATAAAACAGAATAATAAACACCAAGCCCACCCCAATAAAGTTGACAATTGGTATGTTCTCCCCAGGAAATGGATAGGGCACCATAAATTAAAACTTAACATTTATCTGCATAGTTACCTTTTATTTCAATACTTAAGGTCTACTCAAAAGAAGCACATTTAAATAACTTAAAACTGTGCCAGAGAAAAACTGGGGATAGATCCATATTGCCCTGGGGCACCGTACATCAAATTTTCACTAAATGAGTCAGCTAATAGAATGATTATAGTGAGTATAAATGAGAAAACATGCATCATATTTAACTCTGGTGTAGTAGCCAGTCAGTTATCAGCTGGTAAGTAGAAAAACCTCACAATGAGTAGATACACTGAAACACATGTAGTTCTTGTGGTAATGGTGCCTGTTAAGTGTAATATACACCCGGTTTAACCACTTAAGGACCATTGATGTGGCAGGACCTTCACGCTGGTCCGGCACTTAAGGACCAGTGATGGTCCTGGCACGTCACGTACTTTTACTCACCGCGCTCCTGTAGGAGTGCGGTGAGTAATACCGGGGACTGAAGTTGATCGATCCAAGACCAGAGCGATCTCTTTCAGTCCCCCGTTCGGCATGCCGCACCACGTGATCAGTCACGTGGGACGGCACGTCAAAGTTTCTTATGTGGTCCTTAAAGGACTGCACACCCTGGGGCCGCTGGTCCTTAAGGGGTTAAACATATATGACACTTATGCTGTTGGTGTTATAGAGAATAGAGCGATGAAGTTCCACAAGTGTATTCACTCTAAGTGGATACCTGTGTGTGAATTGGTTAGCCTTCAAAAATAATTGGGCAATAGGCAGCACCATGCATTGTATACAAAGAGCATCCAAGACAAAAAGGAGTGTGGGGGTGGTTAAATGAGCTAATTTAATTGTATACACTGTGATGATTGATGCAGATAGAAAAATGACATCATATCTCTGTACGGAATCATTGGTGAGTAGGAAAGAGTCCCATTAAGGTTAATAGAGAATAAGACCCTCTGAGTACATGTGTATGGTGAATCATTGATTTTTGTGAGGTTTTTCTATTTACCACCTGTTAATTGACTGGCTACTAAACCCAAGTAAAATGGGATGCTTATTTTCTCATTTATACTCACTATCATCATTCTACTAGCCGACTAACTTATCGCTAATCTGATTTACTCTGTCCCAGGGAAATATTGATCTATCCCAGTTTTTGCTCTGGCACAGTTTTAAGTTATTTTAAATGTTCTTAATTTGAGAAGGTCTTAAGTATGCTAATTAGGGATGGGCATAAGCTGTCATTCTGTTTCCGTGAGAAATCTCGGGAAAACCACGTTATTGTCTGCTTTTTCGCGGGAAAAATCGCTTTTAAAACAGCAATTAAAATCTACACGATTTTCGCCCGTTGGCCAAAATTCCCTGCCAATTTTTCAGTGGCTAGAAAGTTTCAGCGCATTGATTTACGTGGTTTTCACCTTTTCACTATAAAAACGTGACGTATTTGTGAAAGTCAAACACATTAGAAGCAGCTACAGAGCGAGGTAGATGTGCTGTGCTGTTCTGCTGTGAATTGTTTGTTAAACTGTGTCAGGAGAGGCTCACATTGACTGCTATCACTATGAACAGTAAAAGAAGGAACTGGAAGGACCCTTATTACGTGTCCACTGAGTCTGAGGAGAAGGAGGAAGTGAGCACTGCTGAACCAATGCTGCCCAGTCCCCCTAAAACACCCCTAGGGATCTTGGGGAAATGAATGGCAAGGGAGGAAGAGAAGAGTAGTGAAAGCAGGACAGGTCAGCTGCCTGTGCCTGGTGCAAGACGTACTGCCCCTGCTGCCAGTGCCACCATTGCTGTACCTGCAAGCACCATTTCTGTACCTGCTGCCCCTGCTGCCACTAGTGCTGTACCTGCTGCCAGACATGATGCCCATGCTTTAGTTACCACCATTGCTGTGCCTGCTGCTAGTGCTGCCCCTGCTGATAGACATGCTGCACCTGCTGCCACCAGTGCTGTGCCTTCTGTCAGTGTTGAACCTCCTGCCACCAATACTTTGCCTGCCGCTAGTGTGGTGTAATCAACAATATCCTCATATTACTAGTGATTTTGAGACTGAGGAGGAAGACTCTGCTGCTGAACATGTTGTGGCTGGTGTTAGTAGTAGTAGCAGTAATGATGAAACAGCCGGAGCGGTAGGGGAAACATTTGAGAGCATCCAGACTAACGATCAAGGGAGCCCATACCATTCCTCTGGCTCTGGGAGTCCTCCCTTTCCCTTCACTACAGTGTCCAAATGGAACAAGATCCTGGTTACCAAGCACACGTAGAAGACCGTTTTAGTGAAGGATCTTGTCTTCCATAACGAGATCTCGGCTCTGCTGAAGAGCCTCCGCCGGTCCCGGGACCGGAATTCCCTGCTGCAGCAAGAACGAAGAGCGAAGTTTAAAAGCGGCTATCTTGCAAACCAGAAAGGTTTGAGAGATGCCGCTGGTGGCATTTAATTCAGTTTTTAACCCCTTAGTGACAGCCGCGTTCGTACGCGGCTGTCACGTTAACGCCCGCCTAACATTTTTTTTTTTTTCTTCAATGAAGTCCGGAGTCTCCGAGCGGCGTGCAGCTGCACGGAGACGCGGACTTCCGTGACTTACCAGGTACATCCTCTGTCACTAAGTGACAGTTTTTGCGGGACGTACCTGGTAAGTCACATGTCGTTAAGGGGTTAAAGGGCTTCAATATAAGGGGTAGTAATTTTGAAGTATTAATATCCCTTTAAAGAGAATTCTATGGCCATAGATCATGCATTATTAAAAATTATAGGCTATACTTTCCAAACTAACTTTAATTACATTTCTGAAAATACATTATTCAGATATCCCACAGGGATAATATACATTTAACTTACTTGACTGGTACTTTAATGTATAATGTGTCAGGATGCCATTTGGATGAGTAGGTGGGCTCCACACCAACGTTAATGAATCAAGAGTTCGATCAACAACATCCAAAAATGATGGAGCACTGGGAACTTTAAAGCAACAAATATTAGTATTCCAATAACATTAGGTGTTTTGATATATATATATATATATATATATATATATATATATATTAAAGCTTTGAGTGCCAGAGGAGTGGCCAACACATTGGAAAGCAACGTGTCACCCAGGGATGTGCACAGACATTTTGGGGGGCAGGGGCTCAAATGAAAAAAAAGGGCACTTCTCATAATTATTTTTTATTTAATTTTTTTTTGTTAAAAGGGCACAAGGGCACTTTGGACAAAAAGGGCAGGTGCTCAAGCCCCCCTTGGTGTCTATGTGTGCACGTGCCTGGTGTCACCTACTCCTCTGGCACTTAAAGGGTTAAAGAAACCATAAACTTTTCTAATGAAAAAATATGCTTTTCCTATTGAGTAAAACAATGGTACTATCTCTGCCCATAGATTTTTTTTAAATGTTATTACAGATCAAACTGTTAGCAGCAGTGCGAACTGTGTCAAAAGGCAAGCTTATAATGTATTCCATGGGAGAGCCTGAATCACTGACTGTGACTCTTCATAGTAAGTGATAGGAAAGCACCACTGGCCACAATAATAAATTGCAGTTTAATGTAAAAGCAACAAGTTTGAGCTGTAATAATTTATAAAAGTGGAACTTTCACCTTAATTCAAATTTGCATATTTGAAAACTGTCTATGTCATGTGTCATGTTAGCCAAAAGACCATCAAATGTAGAGTTAAGGAGATATTCATACTTGTTACCATATGCTAATGTATGCTAATTGCGGTACCCGTGCAGTACCAGTGATGTTTCATATGCTAATTCGGCTTTTCAGTTATGTTTTGCATGCTAATGAAGCCTTTCAGTGGCATGTCACATGGTAATGAAGCTTTTTCAGCTGCGTGTCATATGCTAATTAATATTTCAGTGATGTTCCATATGCTAATGAAGCTCTGTGCTGCACCAGGAGATTTCCATTTTCACTTTTCCCAAAAATAAAAGTGTGAATATCTACTAAACTATACATCTGCTGGAATTTAGGTTAATATAACACATAGAGAGTTCTGAATGAAATTTTCAGGTATGTAAAGAAAATTCAAGGTGATAGGTCCACTTTAAAGTAGTATCTCAAAGCATTGGCAGTGGCCTTATTTTGCTGAGCAGGAAAAGCCCTCTAACATTTTTTCCACTTTACTTTAACTGAGAGAATTTAACCCCATGCATCCCAATGACTAATGAGTAGCTATGGAATGGGACCTCACAAGATTATCGGTCTAAGCACATTTACACAATTGCCTAAAACTGTGATATTCAAAAGGGCAGTTACTATGATAAAATAGAACTAAAAATCATGTTTAATCTCAATCTTTTACTAGCTAATCACTGTTGTCCTCCCTCTTGGAAATTGCAGCATTATAAACTTACAGACAGTTTTAACTATATAGTATATTAGCCCCCTGGGTTTTTCCTTTCTAAAGGTAGTGGTCCTTATAAAGGCAGCTCATGGTTCCTATTGGTTTCTTTGTTGTCACACACACCTGAACAACCAATTGGAATTAGAATTTCAAAGGCATTTTCAACTATTGAAGGATGTGGGACAAGAAGCATTAGGCGAACCTTTACAATTAGGCCATAAGTTTATAATGCTGGCATTACCAGAGATGGATGTGGTAGCAATTACATGTTAGCCACCTATCATGTTTTCCTAATCCTGCTTCTATGGGAGCAGACTTAGTAAACAGACAGGGACTGAACTATGCCACCTCAAAAGGGGTCCTATCCTAAAAAGGTTTGTAAACAGCTAAATAAACTGGCCAAATAGTATATAAACTAAACATTCCAGCAAGACTTAAACTGGTTAATAAAATGTTTATCATAAACCATTAGCTGGTGTCTGTTGCAGGAACATCTGGATTGCACTTGCCATACCCACAATCCATGAAGCCTGTGGTACCCCTCAAACATCTATGACCTAGACAGTTGCCTACTCTTCCTCATGGAATCTGAAAAAGAGAGTACAATGCCCCAAAAACTATTATATATATATATATATATATATATATATATATATATATATATATATATATATGTATTTGTTCAAACAAAAGAAATATACTCTTATGCTGAAGTATTTAATAGAAGTAATTATTCAGGTTAGATAACTATAGCAATAGTATATGGAAAATACAGAAGGCTGAGTAAAAAGCAAGGGTTCCTCTGAGAGGAGGTTCATTTTCTAAACCCTTTGAGTGCCAGAGGGGTACGTAACGCATTGTAAACCAATGTGTTGCATACCCCCTCTGGCACACAAATGGTTAAATTAGAAAAATGTAATTAATGAAATGTCACCACTAGTAGCGCTGTTGCTATTGATGTCTAGTGAGAACGACATTCATGCACCACAAGTCCTCAAAAGACAACAATGAAACATGCATTTTGTGTTCTAGTTTGAACTCTAATTACTTTTATATAAAGTAGTGGGGTACAGGCACCTTGTGTTATTCCACAGAAAAAGCTGTACAATATATATGTTCATAAAATAGCAAGTTGTGTTAACCATTTGAGTGCCAGAGAGGTATCCACCGCATTGCAAAGCAATGCATTGGATACCTCTCTGGCACTCAAAGGGTTAAAAGCCACACAAACGGTCTACTTAAGCGAAACCAAACAAATGTTTCTGAAAATAATTTCCTCTTGACCACTGGTGTTAAATGCCAGAACCAAAATGAACTGTACTCTTCCACAGGATATAGTAGATAAACACAGTACCCCACTCTGATCAATTGCAAATGGTTTATTCTGTCAAATGCATTAAATGAGCATTTAACTTTTCTTATGAAAAAAAACAAACATATTTTAGAGCTTTTCCTGTTGAGTAAACTAAAAGTACTCCCATTGCTAAGAGATTCCTAAAACAAACATCTGTGAAGTCATCGTACATTAAGGCCAACTTACTTGGAACTAGATAACAAAGTTGAAAAGTTTTAAACAACTGTTCAACAGAATTAATGTTAATACTACTTTTATTAATTATTTTTATAATTGCTGTCCAATCCTCAACCTCTAGACTCTCTTGTAACATTACTTCCTAGCATTCTTGATATTTTAGTTTCTCATTATTGCGTACAAAAATTTTATACAATAGGAAAATAGATTTGAGCGAAGGGATCCAATTCTAAAAAAAAACTTCAAACCTTGTCAAAGACATACCTATAGAATTACTTAAGTAATCCTTCACCTTATCATGTACTCTATTAAAAATTAACTCATCCTCTGAATTCCCCTTAATCGTATCTCTAATATATTCTCATTCAACTAATTAGTTTCAATATCATTAGCAAACAAATTATTAATAAATATGTGTTCCTCTGTATTCCACTTAAACAAAGGGGCTAAAAGAGGTAAAAGCTTAGTTTTAAAGTCCATCAATTTAAAACTGATTCTATTTCTATCCCAAATACAAAGATCAATTCTTGTACTATTTAGCATTTTTAAAGAACTACCCCATCTGTTTGGGGAAAGCCCACATCCAAATTAAAATCTGTTTTCTTTCAATAAAATTTGTCTCTAAGGAACCCCATCTAGGGACGAAGCATGACAATTTGTAATGATAACATAAGCTTAAAAGTTGGGAGAACCTTGATGCACTTTAATATTTGTAAAGGTTCTAAGACTTGCTGTCAGAACATTATGGAAGTAAATTCACTTCCTGATTATTTTAACTGTTATAACTTTGAATAAAACAACTGACAGTTGTGGGAGTGCCCTTGTTTTACTCAGCAGGAAAATCCCCATAACGAATATGCTTTAATAAAAAAGTTTACTGCTCCTTTAACCCCTTAACGACCGGGGAATCCTGACCCGGACGCGACTGAATGACAACGGAGCATTTTTTTTTATTGCTCCGTTGCATTCCGGACTCTCCGAACGGCGTGCAGCCGCGGGGGGAGCCCGGAATTCGATGACGGTCATAGTACGTCATCGGTCATTCAGTCAAATCGACCCTTGACGTACTATGACCGTCAAGGGTCGTTAAGGGGTTAAAGTAGAACAGGTGGTGTTTCAGGCAGCCTTGTGCCCTTTATCAAGCAGTGATAATAGACAAACGGCTGTCTACCTAACAGGTTTCACTAATTAAACCATTTGCAGTTGATAGCTACATGGGCCCTGTGTTTGTCTACTTTATAATATATTATGACAACATTTTACTAGTCCTCACCTCCTTCTGGTGTTTCAAAATATTTATCTATGCTGGAGGGGCCTTCCCCTTTACCATTGACAACTCTAACATTGAGAACATAATGGGTATTAGGCTCCAAGCCAGGAAGCATTCCATGAGTCCTGTTTCCAGAAAATGTTAGCATTCTTTTCTCCATGTGCCGTTTGTTTCTGTTGGTTCGATTTTGAGATTTCCAATAATATACCTATACACATGAACAAATAAGGTATTACTGTTCCTGTGTAAAATAGAGGCACTATTCAGAGCAAAATCTATTTACTTTTAAATCTGTTGTAGAATAGACTAAAGCACAACTTCTCAAACTTGGTCCTGAAGCCTCACTTAGAGAGCAGGTTTTAATGGCATCTATCTGTAAGGGCAAGTGTGCACTCCTGGTAAGACCTGAATATCAATTTTGACAGCTAGCTCATAATATACTGTTGTCTTGTAAAATGTTAATTTTTTTCAATCCTTAAATTATTGAATTGTCTAGCTTGCACGGATGTCATCTTTTTTTAGGAAATAATATAATTTATGTCTGCTTTTTCCAGTGATAAAACAGGTCTGGTATTGGTGTGTTTTTCTCTTTGAGATTATTGGTTGTGAAGGACCATAAGTTCTGCAATAAAGCATCACCTGACTGTTATTCTTTGAACAAGTAGTTACAAATCACATTATTAACTAAAATATGGTCATCCAAGAAACAATAAAACACAAATACAAAAAACCCAAAAAACAAAAGCAACCCCCAAAAAAAAACAAAAATCAGTTTACATATTTTAAACTATTTTACTTCATGCACTGTAAGGTATCAAGCCACACAACATTTTTCCTGATTTAATTATTTTATAATATAAATACATTTAGATAATCACAAAGTTACAGTAAATGAGTTATTTGATAAAACAAATAATCAGATAATGGCCAAAACTGCAACTTTGGAATGTCATTATTTTTTTAAATTACTTTTTAAATATGTATTTACTGGAAAGTTATACAAATGATTATAAGAATAAGATACATTTGAAATGTGATTTACTCACTCTATATCCACGAAGATGACCTCTGACTGATGTCAAGGGAACAGAATCCCACTGAACCTTTACCAAAGTGGTGTTAATAACTTCTACCTCAACATTGCTTGGAGAAATCATAGGTACTATACAGGAAAAACAGTTGTGTGTTAGAGATGCACAATCGAGGTCAATGTTTGTACACATATTTGTTAATGGAGCTAAAACAGAAAAATAACTTACAGTCTTCTCCTGAATGTCCAATGACTATTTTTGGTTCAGGTGCATATCCAAGGTCATTCAATGCTTGAACCTTCATTTCATAAGGAACAAATGTTGGGGTCCCAGACACAATATACTTTGAAACATTTGCAACTGTAACAGATGTCCACTCATCATCAAAGTCTTTCTGTCTCCAACTAACTTTGTACTGAAGTCCTGGTCCATTGGAGAAGAATCCTTTCAAAGGCTTTATAGAACAAGATAAATTCAAGATACATTAAAATAGCAGCATGATATTTAAATAAAAACAAATCTTCTCAATCTAGAGTCTCTAACTGCAGCAGTTAAAGGGATAGTAATACTTCGTTTTATCTTTATTTTATTTTGTAGGCATTAAAAAACCATGAACAACGATATAAGTCTTATCTCTCAAACCTTTATGGTTTGAGAGATATTCACAAACAAAGTTTCCCCTCCCGCCACTTTTACCTAGTGTAAGCGACCTCTTCTCAGATGTGGAATCTAGTTGTAAGACCAGAGAGATAACAGAAGAGGACAATCTTCTTCCTATGAGAACAACGAAGGCCCTGCCCCCTTGATAAGTTTTTCAGGTTTTTCCCTTATCTTAATTGAAGATTGTCCCTCTCTGCAATCTACCTGGGTACCTCCCTTCTGCTCTGGCTGAGCAGTGTTACATCAGTATAAGGGGCGGGAGGGGGATACTTTGTCATTGAATTACTCTTGAACTACAACTCTAACAGAATTGAAATAACACTCTCCAAAGTCCAAATACTATGATGATTAATTAGAGCTGCTTTTATTATGAAACATTACTACCCCTTTAACTATTAAAATTGTTACTGCAGTGTACCGTAATATAAAATGATTGTTTATATTATGATGTTGCAAAAAAGAATTGTACAACATTTCTCTCACCAAAATATCTTGTAAGTGAAAATCAATTTTCCTGTTATGAAAATAACAAGATATAAGAATTGGAGCTCATGCTAATTCTAAAAGTCAGAGTATTCTTTGCTAACGCCAAAAAGTAAATTATACTTTTTAAAAATGATGCTACTTTTTAATATTGAAAGAAATAAGTACTGTAAAAAAAAATCCTGATGTGAATTTGTAAATCAGCACCATCAATGAATGTATACACTTAATTCAACTTTTACAGAATGTTTCATTCCCTCATTTTCCAACAAAACATTGCTAATACTGATGATTTAAAAAGAGATATTCTGGTTTATAAAAATTAGTTTATAAAAAACAGTTGATGCTAAAAGTAATTTGATTAGGACACAAAGTTTCCAAATAACCATTTTAACATAAGGCAATTTACATTTTATTTGTAACTTTCAGAATAAACTCAGAATGATTACATACTGTATAAACACTTCATATAACTCAGGACTGGATTCCAATTGAAGTGCATGGAGGAATTTGCAGATAAAACCAATGATAAAGCTATCTCCTGAAATGGAATCCAGCTAGCAAGTATGGGTGTCAGCAGGCTAGTAACTGAATGCAAAAGAGGTATCCCACATTTTGCTTTGCAATACATTGGATACCTCACTCACATTCAAAGTGTTAAATCATGTGGGTTGTTTTGAAGACAGTCAAATATTACTCCAATGTCCTCTGGGCCTTGTTAGTATCAAGTGATACAAAACGAGGAGAGGAACAGAACACCTAAAAAAATGCCCACACACTGCCCAAGTGCTCTCTTCTTGGAGCAAGCAGGATAAAGTGAAAAATATGTGGTGTACATAGTGTAGAAAATATGTGTTAGGCAGGCACAGCAATCTGTATTTGTCCCCTATGTTTCAGTTGGTTCCGCCCAAATTGTTCCAGTTATTCTTAATACACCAAATGGATTAGGAAAATCGCTTTATCTAAGAGACTATAAGGTATATAATAAAGGCCGCAAGTGGAGCAGTTCTCTAACAAACGTTTTCACCATGGAGAGCTAATACAAATTTACATTGCTTTAAAAGGGGCTTTTAACCCTGGAATCCTAGAGAGACTTTCTCCACACACATTGTTGAAGTCCCACTTTCATCCTTATACATACTGTAAATCCTTATAGATTTATTATTTAGTACATCCATGAATGTGAACTCTTTAAGAACCAAAGGAGCATGCAACACATTGCAAAGCAACATTCTGTGCACCCCTCTAGTCCTTAAATGGGGTTAAATGAGATAATCATTTAAAAAGATAGATTAGAATATTCTTAGACTTACTTCCCAAGTGATCACTAAGTTGTCTGGTTCACTTCCAATTCCTTTAACACCTGAGGGACTGTCATCTGGTGCTGCAAAAATATATTCAAGTGGAATAGAATTGATTTAAATGCATGACTCTAAGTGGCACACAGTTAATGAGTTACAAAAGGTAGTTCTTAATAAATAGAAGCCCTGATGTGTTGTAGGGTCAAAATGAACAAAGCTAAATATATATTTATTGTGTCTATTTAGGGCTTAAGAAAATTGTGTAAAACATCCTTACAAACACACACACAACTTACATGTATCCTATATAATAATTCGCTAGAATGTTTGTCAGAAGCTGTCATGCTTAGTAAGGACTGCCCGAATGCACAGAATGCCGGGAGCACAGAATTCTGGGAGTTCTGTGCTTTCAGGCAGTCTCTACAGTGCATGACTGCGCTGGCGGCAGGACGCAGAGCAGGACCGGCCTCTTAACCCTTTGAGTGCCAAAGGGGTACGCAACACATTGCAAAGCAATGTGTTGCGTACCCCTTTGGCACTCAAAGGGTTAACATCACCCGGACCTTGGCCCATGTACACGGGCTTTTACACTATTAATAAATAGCTTGTGTGTAATTATAAAAAAACTGCCAATCTTGTCATTGTCATAGGAAATAAAGCTAGTTAGTGTAAAATATGAGCATTTACTTTGTAGTCTCACAGGTAAAAGCTACTTCACGTCGCAATCCAGTTAAATAGTATTATCCCACCTTCAGCACAACTTAGCTGATTATCTGATACTTAATCACTAATTTTATTAACTTGACGGATGCTAGAGATGTCTCTTGCAAAGGATTAAAACCTGTCCTTTTTATTAGCATTTGAGTGACAGTATCATGTACTACACATCTGGTATATTGTGAGTGAGACAAACGTTTCATACCATTGACTCACCTGCTGCCTTGGTTGTATATTGCTCTGATGGTTCACTTGGATCGCTTCGGCCAATGTCATTAACAGCAATTACACGGAAGGCATAGTTGACATATGGAGAAAGATTCAGTGTCGCTGTGGTCTGGGTACCGCTGACTTTAGTTTGGAAGTGCCATAATCCTGGTTCACGCATTGAATCTTCATACTCAATGATGAAAGCTAATGGCAAAATTTAGAATTATACCCAGAGTAATATAAGTTTAGTAAATAACCATGAAAGCTATATTTGACATTATAGTGAATATCCTATATAATAATTTGTTAAATGTGTGTTTGTCAGAAGCTGTCATGCGCAGTACAGTCAGCTTCGCGTGCTGCAGTCATGCGCAGTACAGACTGCCTGCTTCACGGCTGATAACGGAGTGGGGCACTCCAAATTCAGACTGTAGTACTCTCAGCGCACCACCCCGCGCTGTATCAGCTGTGGAGCGGGCAGTCTCTACTGTGCATGACTGCACCGCAGCCATTGATGGGGGGCACTGTGGCCAGTGTACACGGGCTCTTCAACTAGTGATATATAATAGAATACAGAAATACAAAATAAAATGGAGATCAACCTAGCTTATTATGAACAAAGGAAAAGGGAAAAACAAACTATATAAAATAACATTTGTTCAATATTTACTAAAGGAAAAACTATGCTTTATGCAGAAAATAAGAGGCTTTTTACTTATTTCATTTGCTCTTCCACACTTTGTACTAACAAATTTAGGTGCACGGGAAGACAGCAAAAGAGGAGCAATAGGGGAAAAACAATCCACAATATCTCATCGGTAACAGAAGTGTACTGGAAGATACTGTTACTTACTGGTAATGGGGCTGTTGTTATCCTCTCCAGGCACCCACGAGAGACGCACACTTCTTTCAAGGTGATCAGTCAATTCCAAATCAAAAGGACGATTTGGGCGATCTGTAATGCAAATACTCCATTATATGCCATGTACAATCAGCTCCCTTTAGCAACAAAGAAAGATTAGCTACAATCACAGAATAGAATCTCTGAAGCATAGCTGCTACTTAATTCATGTGCAAGCACAAAGTAAATCCATTCACATGCAACTGAAATTAAATTGCAAATAACAGCACTGGGAACTCAAAGTTACACAACACTGAAATACAACAAAAAGCCTTTTTTATATATATTTGTATTGGGTCACTGCAAAACAATGCAAATTCATTAGAAATTATGCATGGGAAATAATTCATATAAGGCTTCATGACTTAACATTTCATTGTAGTCTCAAGAACAAAGAGGCATCCTCATAAATAAAAGCGTAGAGTCTGGCATAAACCATCTGCACTATAGGGGACACATGAAAGCCCCATTGGCTTTTAATCCATTGAATGCTAGATAGATCTCCAAAGCATTGATGTGAAGTGTGATGGAGACCTCTCTACCATCCAAGGGTTTAAAAGCCCTATTTGTATCAATGTGGATATTCTTTTGTCCCCTAACTGCAGACAGGTTGCTCATGAATTGCTCCCCATTTTTTTTGTGCAGACATCCCACGATGGTGGTGTGATATGGAGCCATACCATTGCTTTTGCTCATTTTAAATGTGCAGACAACTAGACTGTGCACTTCAGTTTATTACTGAAAACATAGCAAAGCTTTCCTTCCTATGTGGTTACATATTATTCTGCAGCACCTCATAGTATGGGAATATACATAGGGAGCTGACAGAGGTGGATGTTTAAATACATAAAATCTGTAACTACCTCCTCTGCAAGAATTAATTGTTTTGCATAAATGATGTCTATGGACTAGGGGACAAATCAACTATTTGTACATATACAACCACCACGTGCATATATATATTTATATATATGTAGTACAAACACATGCAATCTATTAATAAAATTTAATGTATGAATATGCACAAATAACTGGTTTTGTGTGCTACACCTGCCTAAAACCTATATAAGAAGTTTTTTGTGTGACAAAATGTCTGTTCTGTGCTTCTTGTACCAAGGATTTTGTACAGTGGTAGCGCACAGACGTTTTAGACTTCATAATTCTTCTTCTTCCAGGGCCACTCTGTATATGAACTGGCTGCAGAATAAAGCATCCCCTTTCCTTAAAGGAGCAGTAAACTTTTTTATTAAAAAAAAAAAAAAAAAAAAAAAAAAAATATATATATATATATATATATATACATACATACATACATACTGTAGGGTGTTTACTGTTGATTAACATAAGGGTACTCCCACTGCTGAGAGATGCATATTTCCAGAGTCACTACCGTTTAAAGCTGCATTTTTTTTTACATTAGATGTGCACTCTAGTGGTCAAATTCCAATTAGATTTCTGTTACATTCTAATGGAGAGGAAAGTCAGTGACTTACAGTTCTTCATAGACTGACAGAAACTACCAGGTCACTTCTTGTCAGTTAGAACTTCCAGGAAGTAAATACACAGTAAAGTCACTTCTCGATTAATTGAACTGCTATATCATTTGAATAAGACAACTGACAGCATAACATATAGGTTTTCATAAAAAAAAGTTTACTGCTTCTTTAAGCCAGTTACAGGGGGTGTTGTTAAAGGAAATATACATGTTATAGTGCTTTTCCTACTAAATGAAACAAGAGCACAACCACTTCTGGAAGTTGTTTTACTCAAAAGTTATAACTGTTGCCATGGAGTGACAGCATTACATCAAACTCTATGAATACCTCTTGTCAGAGACTCATCTTTCCCTAAGCATGCAATAAAATAACACCAGTTTAATAAAATGGTAACTTTCTGGTCAGCATAGGGTACTGTTAATGTCAAAAAAATGCAAACAACTTTTTAAACTATAATAACTCTGGAAAACACCTCCCAGTAGTATGAGTACCCTTGTTTAACTTATCAGGAACATAACATAAGTTTTCATTAAAAAGTTCATTGCTCCTTTAAAGAGTTGTTCTCATAAGTCATGTTCTGGTAGAGTTGTGTGCTAAAACATACCAATGAATCTGTACATAAGCACAGACACTTGATTGGCAAACTTATATATAAGCTCAGCTCATATTCATGCTCTGCATGCCTATATCATACATACCCCTTAATAAGACCATAAACAATGTAATTAATCTACTTTATTTAAAGCCATCAAAAAATAATGTAATGAAAATAAATAACATCATGCAATGGTCATCTCTTGAGAAAAGTGGAAATAATGATGGAGAGTGAAATAAGCTTAATGCAGGCACATGTAAATGGGTGGATTGTTTTACCGTAAATTATAGCTGGAGTTGGAGTAGCTTCTGCAAGGGACATTAACATAAACATATTAGTACAACTTAGTGGCCAGAATATAATAGGGTCAGATACAGTAGGCAGGTCAGCAGTCACAATGTACAAGTTGAATGAAAACTGAAGTCTGTTTCCGCTGTTGCACGAGTGCAAGTTGTGTATACAGGTCACCTCAAGTTTACCGATTCGAGGCCACAGCGTTCTCCAAGGCAAGGAGTTAATTAATTTGATGCTGCATGCCATTTCCAAATAAACACACAGACCAATGTACTAAGCAGAACGGGAGGAGTTCTGGGGCAAACCAGCTGCACCATAGAGGACATATACAAACTTCCCGGATTCCCATTAAGTTAAAAGGGGCTTTTTTAACCCCTGAATGATTTGCAATGCATTGGAAACATGTCTAGCATTCAACAGGTTAAAAAATCCCATTTACAATTATGTGAATTTTTATTTGTACTCCATGGTGCATTTGGTTGGCTCCAGAATGACTCCAGTTCTTAGTTCATCAGCCTCATTAAACATCAGATTGACCAGTCTTACAGTATAAAGCCATATGATCCTATTACTGCTCCTGTGGAACCAAACATATGTAACGGGAACCAAAACACATTAGAACAGCTGAGGACAATAGACATCCCTGGGGCCTCATGCAGCCCTTAAAGCAGTAGTTCCCAATCCATGTCCTCAGGGCCCACTAACAGGACAGGATTTGAGGATTTCCTTTTGAAGTTAATCAAATTAATTTAGCATCTAATTAACTCATCGGTATTCTAGCAAGGAAATCTTTAAAACCTGGCCTGTTTGTGGGCCCTGAGGGCATGTGTTGGGAACCACTACCTTAGAGGCTTCTCCTGCATTCCTAGTCTGTTCTCTGGTACAGTGAGAAGAAGAGATCATTTCCCCCTCTCAACATAATACACCATAATTTCAGCCCAAATAGAATCCATCGGCTTTTGTTTGTCACGGTATCCCTTTACACTTACACTGTTTAGCCTTAATATACTTTTTGAATCCCTACTTAGAATGTTTAAAAGAGTCCCTTTGGTGGATTTGAGGCCCACATATTCAGAATCTCATGGGGCGAACCTGGTTGACGGTCACTACATTACAAGGAAAGCTATTCCCTAAGGATGAGTAAAGCGTGGTACCATGTTGGTCACAGAAAAGTAGCTTTAGAATGCAAGCCTTCAGAAAAGCCTAGGTCTCTTCTACAAGTATGTTATAGAGTAAAAGCTGAATATAAAACACATGACATACATTGTACATTCATGACTCTGGGAAATGCAAGTTCTTGATTAATTTGATAAATTACCAGTCTCCTCAGAATCAGTGGATCTTAATATATCAGAAAGCTAAGTAGGCATCATTCAAACAGCAGTTATTTATATCTGTTTACTGTTTTTATTTTCAATCTCTGTTGTAGTCTAGTGCTGTTTCAGTTTATAGTCTAAAAATGACTAGCGTCCCTTAAGATCCACTCAGGTCTATTGAAGTCATTTTTTGAGGAGGTGTGAACTAGATGTAGACTTCAAAAAGGGCAACTAAATACAAGAAACTGTAGATAGAAAAAAATAGATATGCCTGACTGCTGTATGAAGTATACCTGCCTAGGTATATAATGTGTTAACTCCTTAACCCCTTGAGTGCCAGAAAGGTATTACAATGCAATGCACTGGATACCTCTCTGGCACTCAGTGGGTTAAGGACCACAGGTGGTGCAGTGCAGTGCTTAGCACATAATGCTAGTCCTTTGAGGATTATACAAATGAAGAGACACCTATTCTTTGGGTAAAGGTGCCTGACAGCCCAAAAGGTCTCCAGAGCTTGTCCTCTGTGGTGCAGCTGGTTTGATTGATGCAATACTGCACCTCTTTAGCTATCTAAGTATGGCACACAGTATTTTTAGGGTTCACAATCTTTTAACCGATTTACTGTGCTGTGCCAGATCATCATTATCAAAGGAAATGTTTACCACTGTCTCCAGGGAAAAGCTGACCAGTGACAGGCATTTAACTTAATGTATGATGATTTTATTTTTCCTTGATTTGAACATAACAGAAACATACATATTTGATTAGTACTTCTTATAAAATACATTATACACTCTGCAACAAACTCGGGGGAAAATAATAACATTTAAAGAGAAATTTACGCTCTACTTGAAAACAAGAGAAATGTCATCCTGGTAAACCACTTTCTACATAAAAAAACACTGTTGCACATAAAGAATTTCACTGACAGAAGGAACTATTGCTGCTTTAACCCCTTAAGGACCAGAGATTCTAGACGTGGATTACAGTTAAGGACCGCATAGAGAACTTCAGTACGCTGGCACACGTGACTGATAATTTGTACCAGCATGCTGAATGGGGGGTCTGAGAGAGACCTCTCTGGTCTTGGAACGGTCAATTTCAGACCCTTATAATGCTTTCAGCACCCCTGCAGAAGCTCTATAAGCACAAAATATGTGACGTGCCAGGACCATCACCGGTTCTTTAGGCAAGGATACCTGATGATGGTCCTGAATTGTCATTGGTCCTTAGGGGTTAAAGAGATATAAAATGGGCCTGTCAGCTTAAACCGCTGACTGCCAGAAGTGTTTGTAACATATTATGAAGCAATGCCTTGTGCACTTCTTTAATCAACAAGAACCTAAGATATGTTTATTTATTTTTTAAAGAGAATTAATAGCTAGGTGTATATTTATGTGTTATTTATTTGTAACATAAATAGTTTTTGAGAAATTCTGTTTCTGTTAATTACTTTCTGTACTGCGCCAAAATGATCACTTCCTGTGTTACCAAGGAACAGAAGCACATGCCACGAAGGCAAAGCAATGGGCAAGATTGTCCTCAAACAGAAGTAATTACCACTGTGCCATTAAAGCACAATTATTAATTTCTCAAAAAATATTTATTTTACAGAAAAATGGGTAGTAGAACATATAGACATTATGTAATTCTCTGTTAATCAACTAAACTTGTTTTAGGGTGACACGTCAATTTAACCACCTTGGCTGCTAAAGTGATATCAATGCATTGTGAAGCTATATGTTTTAGACCTTTCTGGCATACAAGGGATTAGACAGAAATCTAAAATAGTGGTAACAACAGTAGCAAAAATATATAATGTTAAATAAATAAATAAATATATATATATATATATATATATATTTATTTATTTATTTTTTCATGGAAATTTAAGGAAAAGTAATGAATAATTTATTCTCATGTCTTACCCACAACAGTAAGCACTGCACTGGCTGAGACACTGTCCAATGTAGTGTTGGCGACACAAGTGTAAGTCCCTTCATCCTTCTCTGTTACATTGTGGATAGTCAGATGTTCTTTTTTAATAATGTATCTGAAAATGGAAGATCTGGTTACCATACACTATGTGAAAAATTTATTAAACAAGCTGAACATAAGTTTTCATGCTACAGTATTTACATTGAGGCTGATGTGCTAAGAAGAACTGAGGCAATTTTGCAACAAACCAACAGCACCACAGGGGACAATAACAACTGCCACAATTACTGCCTGGGAATAAAAAACAAGGAGCCTTATTCACAAAAGATTAGAAAAATCTGAGACAAACCAGTTGTCCCATATGAATGATAGAAAGGTCTCCAAAGCATTACAAAGTTCTTCTTAGTACATTAAGGGGTAGATTTATAGGCTAGAGTTTTTTTCTCTGTTACAGATACAAGAAGAAAGAAGGGAAGATAGAAGAAAGAAGACAAGGATAGAGTAGAAGGACAGAAGAGGATCAGGGAGCTGAGAACTCCGCTGGACATCAGGATTAATGGTAAGTGTTACTTGTAATGTGATGTTGTGTTTTTTTACTTAGTTGGGTTAACTCTATGAATGCCGGTGGGGTAATTATACCCCATGGGCACTCATAGGGTTAATTCTACTAACTTTTGACATGTTTTAGGCCCTTTGAATGTATTGCTGTGGGGCTTAGGGCCCCATATCAGTACATCCACTGTGGACTTAGGGTTTTTCTGGCCTGGGTCTTAAATTTTATGCAATAAAGTGAGTCCCTTATCAGATTTTTCAGTTAACGCAGTCCATTAAATGGCAACTAGGAGGTTTTTTTTTTTTCAAATGG
Source organism: Rhinophrynus dorsalis (assembly GCA_037306005.1). Classification (NCBI taxonomy): domain Eukaryota; kingdom Metazoa; phylum Chordata; class Amphibia; order Anura; family Rhinophrynidae; genus Rhinophrynus; species Rhinophrynus dorsalis. The sequence continues at coordinate 256,763,512 of CM074721.1, forward strand.
GCCAAAACACAAGTTAGTGTAGCGGTCATATTACTTGGTGAACTGCCGTTAGCCGTTCATTAGATGGACCTTTAAATGGTTTACTGCATGCTAAAACACACAACGGTGTTTTTTTTTACTAACGCCTACCTTTAAATCTACCCCGAAGTTGTGGACCATTAACTAGAGTAGGAAAATATAATATTTTATTATTTTGCTGGTAATATTTGGACATCAATCCAATGGCAATAACAGTGGGAAGTATTACTATGATTTCCCTCTAAATCAGGCACTGGAGTCAGTTATTTAGCTCTGTTTGTCTGCTTAACACCAATTCATTAAGCTGCTTTTTCTGAAAATTCTCACCTCCTGCTCCACAGGAAGGAAATGTTGGACTGTATTGGTATTTCTGACTTTCCTTTGCTCTGCACCTTGTTTTATGTTATGGATTCAACAAACCACAGAGGAAACTGGAGTTGATTTACTCCCTTTCTTGCACAAAGTACCCACTGATTTAACTGGGACTTTCTACCTACTGACAGCTAGAGAGGTCCAATGTAAACCTCTAGAATTTAAGCAGTTAAAAGTCCGATTTAAATCAAAGATAATTTTAATTTGCCTAATATGGTGCAGATAGTTTGCCCCATAATTGCTCTATATTTGAGGTATATGACCCATGGTTTGTATCCATAAGAAGGGCCATAAAGGAAAGCCTGGATCCAATATATTGCTGTTCTGCCTTAGAATGTACTCCTGTAGAACAAATTCCTCTAGATCAACAAAGGGCAACCAGAGGTCCCTCAGCTGTTGAGGAATCGCAGTCCTGAACACCTGGAAAGCCTCAGGTTGCCACCTTCTGCCATAGGTGCACTGATATGTTCTGAAATGTTCCAAGTAGATCTCATTTGTCATGTAACCCTTACCTTTCATCAATGGGCAGCTCATCACTATCCTTGAGCCATGACACCATCGGTATTAAGGTAGGATCATGCTTAACCTTGCACTCAAAAGATGCACTTCTATACCTCTGAACGACCCTGTATTCTGGTTGCTTAATGATCATAGTGGGATCTGAAATGTAAATTTGAGAAAATGTTGATTTTGTTTGTTATATGGCTCCCCCTTTTTAGATCCAGTGTTCAGTGACATTTCTGATAAGAATTACCTTTGATTTCAAGCTCAACTGTGTTTTGGTCCTTTCCAAATATATTTCTTGCTACACAGGTATAACTTCCACTGCTGTCTCTCTGTGCCACTGGTACTTCCAGGGTGCCGTTATCATGGAACACATAGCCATTTCCATGCAGGACACTTCCTTGGGCACCTTTAAACCTTCAGGAAAAAAAGTCAATTACAAAACTGACTAATATAATAATATAAAAATATATATAACTTCAGACTAAGAAAATGTTTTACTAACATGTTATCTAATGTTTTGAAGTGTAAAGAATTACATTGTTAAAGAGGGTGATATAGTTTGAATATTGCTAGGCTCCTTCACATTTAGGATTACCATCTCATCCCTTTACACCATGTAAAAGGTAAGTAATTCTGAAGCAAACCTACTGCATTGTGGGGCTTTAAAGTCATACTGCTTTCAACTGTGCTACTGAAAGATAGAAAGGTCTTCAACACATTGCTGGGAATTCAAGGGATTAAAATACCCATTCAAATTGAAGTTTTATTCTTTAGAGGGTCAGATTTACATCTCAGGCTCCCCCATCCACTGGTGACCCTAGCCCCACCTTTCCCCCACCCATAACCACACCCCTCACTTAGCCTCTGTTAACCACACCATCTTGTGGCCAAACTCATTTTTAGATTTATTATTCTTCACAATACTGTTGAAATTCTTCAGAGGTAGAGGAAAATGTTATATATAGAGAGGGCCTGGTGCGGGACTACAGTATATTCTCCATGCCCCCCCATGTGATTGGATAGCAGTGGGAACACAGGATCAGTGGATCACATATATCTGGGCAGTTTGGCCTGCATATAGCACAGACAGGTCATCACCCCTTGTCTGTAGCCTTAGACAGGGATGATAAGGGTTTAGGAAGCTTGATACCCTTATTATCACAAGCTGATGGAGAAAGCACAATCTGATGGTAGTAGGTGCTAACAGAGTAAGGTAAATAAAATTTGAGTAAAGAGAGAACCCTGCAATACCAAGCACTCAGCTATTCCTCGTTATATCTAACTTAGATTGTCAGATTGCTGGGAGAAGATAAGTTTATAAAACATAACTTTTATTTATCAAATTGGCAAATTAAACAAGAATTTGTATAAAAGGTGTATACCACCTAAAATGTGTTCCACTGATCAAAAATTATCACTTGTCCTATTATCAGTATTGGTGAATTGGGGCCCCCTAGTGATTGGCCAACCTTATCGACAGCACAAATAGTATCTTGGCCAAGTTAGAATCACATAATTGTAATGACTGACAAATATAGACTTTAATCACTTGAGTGACTCAAAAGCAATACGTTAATAAGGCAGAGACTAGTGGAGAGAGGAAAAACCTTTTGGTCTTTACAAAATAACGGTCTTTAAATCAGACCAGGAATACTGAGACTGAGGCTTGAAATAAGTATATCTCAGCCACGGCAACAACAGATAAATTTGTCAAAGTGCTAAAACACAACCAGCTTATCCAGGAATAAAATACTGATGTGTACTTATCAAGTGATTAAAGTCTATTTGTCAGTCATTACAGGTAGGTGATTCTGACTTGACCAAGACACTGTTTGTGCCGTTGATAAGGTTGGTCAGTCACTAGGGGGCCCCGATTCACCAATACTGATAATAGGACAAGTGATAATCTATGATCAGTGGAACACATTGTGAGGGGATATATTCCTTTTATACAATTTCTTGTCTAGTTCACCAGTTTTCTTCAATTTGAGTTGCAGTCCGAAATGAGCTGGAGGGCCTCACATTGCCCACAACTGATTTAACATTTTGAGTGCCAGAGAGGTGTCTCTAAAAATGAGAAAGTGAAAGAGTCTTTTAGTACAGCCAGAGCTTAAAAGGATAGTAATAATTAAAATGTAAAAAAATATATGCTGTAGGGTTTATCCCCCTGAGTAAAACAAGGGTACTCCCACTGCTGAGAGATATTTTATTAAAAAATTATAAAAGCTCAAAACTTAATTTTTTAGGTGCAATATCACAATGGCCTGAAATTTTACAGCGGTGCTGGTGTTACACCATCCTATGGACTGCTCTGGTCTGTAGACCATAAATCTCCATAGGATGGTGTAGCAACATCGCCACTGTATATTTTCAGGTCATTGTGATATTGCACCTAAAAAATACAAGTTTGAGCTGTTATCATGTTTTAATAAAATATCTCTCAGCAGTGGGAGTACCCTTGTTTTACTCAGAGGGATAAACCCTACAACATATATTTTTTTACATTTTATGTATTACTATCCCTTTAATTCTCATGTGAAATCTCAATGGAAAGCTACGTTAGCATATGAAACTACACTGCAAAGGTCATTAGTATATGGTACTGCACTCAGCTCACCATACAGATATAAAAGAATGGATATCTCTTAAATTATACATTTGCTAGTCTTTTGGCCAACATGAAACATAAGCAGTGTTTTGTTAAAGGGATTGTAACATTTAATATATAAAAAATATATTATAGTGTTTATCCCCATGAGGAAAAAAAAGATACTCCCACTTCTGAGAGGTGTTTTATTCAAAATTTGTTGCAACTTATTTTTTTTAGGTGCAATATCTCAATGGTGGGAAATGTTACAGTGGCGCTGTTGCTACACCATCCTATGGACAGCTCTGGTCAGTTGACTATAAATCTCCATGAGATGGTGCTGCAACAGCGCCACTGTACAATTTCAGGCCACTGAGATTATGCACCTTAAAAACTTAATGTTTGAGCTGCAATAACTTTTGAATGAATCCCTTCTCAACAGTGGGAGTATCCTTGCTTTACTCTGGAGGATAAACCCTACAGTTTATATTTGTTTGCATATTAAGTGTTTCTATCCCTTTAGGTTTTCTCCTCAAATCAAGGTAAGAGGCCCACTTTAAATGTTACCACTAATCTACAAACACTGATACAACTCTGATTCACACAACATCTTTCCCTCATTACTAAATACCCCATAAACTCTGACCTATAACAGCTCCTCACCTGCTCTTCCATGATCTCAACTCCCTCATATCTTCAAGGCTTTTTACAGCATGCACCCTATCTTTGCACAGGGGGGTTGCTAGGTCCTCAAAAGACCAGGGGATTAAACCTACCTAATGCATTATCAGTGCACCACACAGTACAATTTTACCACTACTAGCAGGGAGATTAGCACATGCCCCAAACTGGCAACAAGACCAGGGAGTTTAATCATTGGACCAGGGCTTTAAACCCCTCATTTAGTAATTAGTAACACCCCTGTTTTGCAATTAGTCAGTAACTACTTTCCTGCTTCACTGCCCTGCATTGCTGCCTATCCATAACTTTAGCCTTATGCACAAAAATATGTGAAGAAAACCAGCCGCAATATACAGTACAAACAATACCATTAATCTAAACTGAGCTTTTAACCCTTTGATTGCCAGTGCATTGCAATGCGTTGGAAACCTCTCTGGCACTCAGAGGGTTAACCCATTTACAATGCACTGGAGATATGGCTAGCATTAAAGATGCTAAAAGTCTAAATTAAATGAATGGGCATTTGGGAATGTATATTGATGCAAGTATTCCTCACATTGTTTTGTGCATAAGGCTGCTTGTGTCTTCCTTCTTCAGGTTATACACATTTATGATCAGGGCCCTGACCAACACTGACATTAGGCCCCTGTGTTCCATTCAGTTTTCTTATAGCCTAAATGTACAGCGGTGCTGAATTTGCTGCCATCTTATAAGTATTAAATAGTAAATTATTACTACAGTAACCAGAGAAATGAAAAATATTTAAATGTGACTTGCAATCTATCCCATAAAACACATACATCATACTATTCTAGGTATATGTGATGTTTATTAACTCCTTTGGATGCAATGCAATGTGTTGCAGACATTACTAACATCCACTGGGTTAACTCTTTGAGTGTCAGAAGGTTATCCAAAGCATTCGATACCCCCTGGCAATCAAAGGGTTAAAAAGGGATGTCAGCAGCAGATGTAGATCTTTGACTGTTCAGCTGTTGAAGACTACAATTCCCATCATCTTAGGTAGGTTATAGATGACGGGAATTGTAGTCTCCAACAGCTGATGAGACACAGGTTGCCTACCACTGAACCAGAGTTAGCATTATCTTCTAATCAGGATTAAACTAATAGAAAATCATGTTGCCATACCATTTAACTTCAGGAATGGGTGAGCCAAAAAACGGGCAATCTAATAAGGCCACACTGTTAGCAATTACTTGATAGACTTTCTTTGAATGAAGAATCCGTGGACGCTCAGCTGGAAGACATGAGGTAAACAAGTGTAACAGTCTCAGTAAAATATAACTTAAAGAGAAATAAAAAGTCAATTTCAACTCGGCAAATTATCCCAGATTGTTAGTAGAGAACCAGTGGATACAATTTACAAAGACTATATATTGTGTGTGTGTGTGTGTGAGTGGGGAGTTGTTGGGGGCAGCTTGTGGCTCGTCAACTATTGTTGGACTTCAACTTCCACAATTCTCATATAGTCACTGACCAGCTGATGATGATGTGAGCTGTAGTACAACTATGACATTCATATGTGGCCAACTCCTGCAGCAAACACTCATGTAGTAGTCATAGGAGGAGTGAGGGAAAAAAGCAGGACATGGACTGGGGGGAATGGGAGGAAGGAAAAAGAGATAATACTGTACAGGAATGGGAATGGTGGGAAGAGGGGTTGAAGAATGCACTTGGTCCACAAATATAGTTCTGAGGGAAGAAGATAAATGGGCCAGGGGGTGGAAGAATAAGTGATTACATTGGAGAAAAAGAAGAGGATGAGTGGGACATAACATATGGATGAAGAAGGCCATGCTATTTAAGGCCTAGATTCCATTCTGCAGGAATGAATCTTCATGAAAACAGCTGAAAAAATATATATATGTGTGTGTGTGTGTGTGTGTGTGTGTGTGTGTGTGTATAAATTACCCTGTAAATAAATTGATGATATCAGGAATATATAAACATTCAATAAACTGATGATATCATGAAGATATATACACATTGCCAGTGTGGCTAACCGTAGCAGAAACAGAGAGTTTAATTACATGCTATGATTGGATAGTGGGAGGCTGCAAACTCTGGTAATGAAGGTGTTAACTGGGGTAAGTGTCCATGTGTGGATAGAGGGAGCTTGGGGACGCTAAGGATCAGGCAGGGAACTTCAGCGGCTACTGCCCCCATTGTCCCCTGCTTGATCCAAGGAAGTAGCGGTTGTCTGCTGGTTTCCCCTGCTTGATCCAGGGAAGTAGCGGTTGTCTGCCTGTTTCCCCTGCTTGATCCAGGGAAGTAGTGGTTGTCTGCTGGTTTCCCCTGCTTGATCCAGGGAAGTAGCGGTTGTCTGCCTGTTTCCCCTGCTTGATCCAAGGAAGTAGCGGTTGTCTGCCTGTTTCCCCTGCTTGATCCAGGGAAGTAGCGGTTGTCTGCCTGTTTCCCCTGCTTGATCCAGGGAAGTAGCGGTTGTCTGCCTGGTTCCCCTCTTGCAGCTTTTGAGGGTGTTGCTTTGCAATAATTTTGGAAATGTTGTCAACTCCAAAAGTGTTTTTTTTTGTTTGTTTGGATTTTTTTAACCCGTTGAGTGCCAGAGAATTAATGCCAGTTTGAGAATCATATTCCCATTTTCAGATACACTGGCACTGCAAATTTAGCCACAGGAAAATATTTACCAATGAGGCAAATTCTTTTGGAAGTTATTTTTTATAGAAGAGAGAGACACCAAAGTGATTTCTACAGAACACTAAAGAGAAATGGACAGGGACTGAGATACAGCACTGCTTACTTTTTACTGTTTATTACCAGTAAAAAAAAAAAACATGGTATAGAGATGTAAGTTGGGTGGGTGTGGTGGATGGGGTGATTAAAAGCAAGTAAATAAAGAGACCACTCTTTTTTGAAGAGCTTTTATACGCAGTTTTTTTCATATCTGGTCATGAATGCACTGGCACTTAATAAATTGATGTGCTTGTAATAATGCAACATCATTGATCAATACTGCATGACCAGTACACAGGTACATTTAACCATTTGACGGCCAGAGGACTGGGCAATGAATTCCTCAAATGGTTCACTTTATCAATGAGCTATGATTTTTAGAGACAATCAAAAGAGAAATTGTGAATATTAGATCTTACCGAGAACATTGACGAATGAATTTGCGAGTAAGTAGCCATACTTATTGGAGGCATTGCACTGATATACTGCGCTAGCTCTCTCCTGCACCTTAGTAAACATAATAGTATCTCCATCTACTCTCCTGCTTGGGTCATTAGGGGCCACTGAAAAAAAAACCACAAGTGATTTTTGCAGTCTTCATTTACCAAGAAGAAAAAGACATGACTTATGTAGAAAGTTCACTTTATTTATATACCACTGGGGAGATTCATTCACTAAGCGGTGATAAAGTGGAGATAACTTCTCCAGTTTATGATTTCTCCAGTTCCTATGTTATTCTATGGAGCTGATTTACTAAGATCTCCAAAGTTGAAGAAATCTTAGTGCATAGGTGCCATAGACTAACATAGGAACTGGAGAAGTTATCTCCACTTTATCACTTCTTTATCAGCGCTTAGTGAATTTCCCCCCTAGTATCACAGAAGATTAATTCTAAAACTGAATTGTGTCAACAGAATGGATGACACTAAGGGCCGTATGTTCAAAAGAAAAACAAAGGAGTACTGGAGCAATGTATTGGAGACCGCTCTAGCATTTAACGGGTTCAATCCCAATTTACATCAATGGGGATTTTTTGTTATCCCCTGTAATGCAATCCATGAACAATTCTGGAGCATATGAAATACATACCAAATACTTCACATAATTCCACTAATTTAACCTTTTAAGTACCAACGGAGAGTGTAACACATTTCAGAGCACTGCGCTGCACACCGCTCTGGCACTCAAGGGTATAACTGGGCATTTTACCAACATGAATGCTACAGGTGCCTCCAGCTGTATTGGTTCCCTGTGATGTGTTTGGTTTACCTTAGATTTATTCCACTTTTCTTTTGAATTTAAGGCCCTAAATCAATTATTCGTCTTTATTTAACCCTTTGAGTGCCAGAGGAATGCGTTGCGCACCCCCTCTGGCACTCAAAGGGTTAACATGTTACTATGGTAACCATTAATGATTACAGTAATAATAATATACCATAATATACCACAATACTAATAAACCATTAATATTAGCTGTATATATAATTTCTTAAGTATAACATAAACACATGAAGTAAGGTAATAATGTTATATTTCAAGTGCCACATAAAATTGGGTGTATTAGTTGAAAATTACCACAGAGTTTGACATAAAGAGGACTTCATATAAACAAATTATGAAGTACTCTGACACACATATCTAAGTAAAGTAAGGCGATAATGACAATGGTTTATTGCAGTCAGGAAGAAAAGTAGTACAGTGATTTTACATGCACTTACATTCTATGGAAACACCATTAATCAGCCATGTAACACTTGGAGTGGGATTGCCGTTAGCTCTGCACATTAAGGTGCCATCCTCTCCTGGTGACAGTACAAGATTTCTAGGTGCAGTTATCCAGTAAGGTGCAGCTACACAAAACAATAAGAAAATATTCATGTATAAAATTCACTACTCAAAATACAATAATAATTATAATAAAAATATTAGTATCTAGACAATCACTGAATCAATGCATTCAACCTTTGAGTGCCAGAGGAGGACTCAATGTATTAAGTAGCCTTCTGATACTCAAAGGGTTAACCCCTTGAAGAGAAGAGAGTGTGTGAAATGCAAAGCTTTGCAATGCCCTGAGCACCACTCTGGTCCTCAAGGGGTTAAAGGAATAATAAGGTTTTTTTGTAATGGAAATGGGATGATTTGTTAAAACGTTATCAGAGAGCAAACGTATTGGATTTTTTTAAATCAAAATTCAGATAATAAGAAGCTACTTCTAGGTGGTACTGTTGCAATTATTTTCTATGGAGAGTTAAAGTTTAAGACAAGTCCTTCAAAGAAAGAAAAAGAGAAAGGCATTTTGTAGTTTGGTCTGAGGGGTAATAACCTTTCAGTGAAGCATCTACCAGCAGTAAAACCCTACAAAACTGTTTCTATTTTTTATAAAAAAAAGAAAATGTTTCCAATTCCTTTAGCAAGAAATTGTTTTAGCCCATGACTTGGCATTTCCAACAGCCCGAGGAACCAAAAATAAAGAATGAAGTGCCACTGTAGTACTACTGTGATTCACATCTATTCTCTATTCTCTCAGCCAAACAGTGAATATACACACACACGTTTACATATTCTCAAAGAGGTGTTTCTATGGACTATAACCCATATTCATAACAGCAAACTGGAGTTATTGTGAAGTAAACCAACTGCACCATAGGGCATAAATAAAAATTCCTGTCAAATTAAATTGGGTTTTTAACCCCTTAAAAGCTAGAGAGGTCTCAAATGCATTATGAGACAAAACACTGGAGACCTCCAGGACATTCAAGGGTTTAAATTTTCTATACAAGCGTATGGGAATTTAGGAATTTTTTGTCCCCTATGGTGCAGTTGGTATACTCCAGAATAATTCTAATTTGCTTTAATAAATATGGGCCTACATGAAAAGAAAAGTAGAGGATTTCTGGGGCAAACAATTTTGCATTGATTTAAAATGGGGATTTTAACCCCATGATTGCTAGAGAGGTCTCCAATGCATTGTTTCCAACATTCAAGGAGCTAAAATCACCATTTAATCCAATGGGAAAGTGCAAATGGCTTGTCCCAGAATCCCTCCACAATTCTTTGGAGCATATGGCCCTGTGCTTATCTAATTCTATGCCCAGTTAGTGCTTATGTACAGTGGTCCGTATTCAGTAAGCTGAAGAGGTACAATTCTGGTGCAAACCAACTGTACCTCAAAGGACAAATGAAAAGTCCCCGTGATTTAAATGGGGTATTTAATCCCTTGAATTTTAGAGGGGATAATGTTTATTTGTCCTCTATAATGCAGTTAGTTTGCTCCAGAATTTCACATCTTTATCATACTTTATTGAGGCTAACGTTTGCTGTTCTTTAACCCTTTGAGTGTCAGAGGTGTATGCATCGCATTGCTCTGCAATGCGATGCATACCCTTCTGGCATCCAAAGGGATATATGGCTGTTATTCTCCAGTTATACCTAGGAATGGGCAGTGTAGGAGTGTGTGTGTGTGAATGTCAAGGTTCTCTCTTCCTCTGCTCCCAGGCACAGGTTATAAAGAAAGTGAGCCAAGATGATATAGGTGAAAAACCCTTTTTCTTTTTAATCTATATAGGGAGGTGTAAACAGATTTCATGCTAAAGCTTTAGATGATGTCTACTACCAGAGTGGTGTGCTGAAATGTACTAAGCAGGGTTAGCGTATTTACATGTGGGTGCATAGTAAGCTCTGTGCCATTGTTTTATATATTCCCCTTCCTGACTCTTTTTACAAACTGCCTGTAGAGGGCACTTATGTCATTATTTGTGGAAGCAAATGAAAAACAAAAATAGCTGGTACAGGCAAATAAACAATTAAAGGGAACAAAAAAAATGAATTCATAGTACTAAAATAAAACCCATGAAAATCCATTTAACCCTATGGATACTAAAGCCATCTCCAAGCTTCTCTAGCAACAAAAGTGTAAAAAAACATTAAAAAAGTAAAGCAACGTAGGCTACATATGTATAATAAATCTACAAACATCATCAACCTTTTTACTAACCCAAGATAAAATTAAGAACATTTAGGGATTCTGTGTTGCTGTATCAAATGAACAAATATTTTTGAAAACAAGAAAAGAATAAAATTACACACTCTGAGCCATATGTTCAAAGGGATAACATTTAAAAAATGTATGAACAACAAAAATAAGTAATTGTATAGAGTGTACAACAAAAAACTAGTAATGTCCGTCGTGTACGAAATAAAACAAGAACTGTCGTTGAAAGGGGCGGGGCAAGGGCTTGGTTTAAATATCCTCCAGTGTCATATAGTGGCAATGAAAATATGCTGGTTCAACGAAAAAAAAATGTTGTAAAAACATAAAAAATTTTACGTCAGTATAGCAAAATTTAGAGATATGAATCTGGAAAATGTTTGATAGGGAAATAAATATTTATCTATTGATAAAATAGAAATAGCCAGGTATATTTATATTAATCATTAAATAGTTATTATACATTCTAACACTCTTTAAAAATGCTAAATTATTTGCATTTCCGTTAGATCTTTGTCATTTTTTACATTTCCAGTCAGAAATCATACTTCAAAGAAAAAATGACATATTTTCTATAACAAACAACATTCTTTGAAAACAAATATGCTAAATTATTAGCATTTCCGCTAGATCTTTGTCATTTTTTTACGACATTTCCAGTGAGAAATCGTACTTCAAAGAAAAAAAAATGACATATTTTCTGTAACAAACAACATTCTTTGAAAATATATATGAAGACTACCACAACCTACAATAAAATGTCGTTAAAACGACAAAAGCTATTTCTCTACTTCTTTGAACATACAGCCCTCTGTGTCCATCTATCCGTGGCAGCTTTCCTAGAATTGTGGTCGGGGCTTCCAGCGACTGATATGTGGAGAGGTTTGTCATAACCCTGAGCTTACCGGAGGCTCAGGTGAAAATCGACGTGGTAGGCCTGAATAGAGGGCCACCTAGGTAAATAAATGAAATAAAGGGTTGATGGAGGGGGACACAAATGACGATGCACCCCAGTGGGAGAGGCTGCAGTCAGTATTTAAGGCTTGCAGCCCCTCCCACAAATGCAGGCCCAGCCTTCTACTTGTAGTTGGGGCTTCCAGCTACTGATATGTGGAGAGGTTTGCCATAACCCTGAGCTTACTGTAAGCTCAGGTGAAGACCAACGTGGTAGACCTGAATAGAGGCAAAAACAACAGTATGATTAAAATGTTTATGTACTTGCGCAAAGATTACATTACTTGGATAAGTCTGACACCTTGTTGAAGTGAAGCAGAAGGCTTCGGGAAGTAATGTGAGCAACCTTTAGGTTGCCATCTGCCAAGTCAAATAAGATAAGTACTGGCATAATCTACTTAGAAGTGGAGGATGCTGCTCCCATTCTAAATGCGCAACTGGAGATTTGGGTAGGATCCAGACCTATACGTGTGAGACTGATTAGGATGTAATAAATTAATAGGAAGTAAAGAGGTGACCGGATTGTAAAGGGAGACGAAGCTGATGACAGTGTGATGCTGGTGAATGGTAGTTAGATAACTGGTGTTAAAGGACACCAGGAATCGAGGAAGCAAAGTAAGGACATGTGCTTGGTCCGTATTAAATCAGGAATGATAACGGTGAAGTGGCTGGAGAGCCAAACAAGTGAATCTTTACGGTAATACAATGTACCAATGTATGAATGGCGAATGAAAATGCTATAACGACAGTGATCTAATGCAAAAATGTAAGTATGTCCGATAGAACAGGAAATGATAAAATACAACAATGTATGTCTGTCAGACAGAACATTGAATCTGAACATTGAAATATTAAAATGACTTATAAATGTCTGATAGAACTTGGAATCAGGACATTGATGTAGCAATGGTACATGAATCAGGACAGAGATACAATGTAACCATACTAGGGTCAGTGGTAAAATATAGTGATTATGTATGTCTGTGTGTAAGCCTTAGGTCTCTGCTGTGGGGTAGGATAGGTATGTGTGTACCTTCGTACCCTGCAGTGGGGTAAGGTGTGTGTGGACCTTCGGCCCTTACGAAGAGGTTAGGTACCTGTGAGTGTGAACTACAGCCTATTTTGTAAGGTATGGACCTGAGGTGACCTCCGGCCTCTGCAAAGAAGTGAGGATCCTGATGGATAGGACATGGAATCAGGATAATGATACTACGTAACGAAGTATAGACATCAGGAAGGTGAAACAATGTAACAATGTATGTATGTACGATAGAACATGGAATCAGGACACTGAAACAGTGTAACAATGTATGTATGTACAATAGGATGTGGCATCAGGACACTGAAACAACGTAACTAGGTACGTATGTTAGATAAAACATGGAATCAGGACACTGAAATAATGTAACTATGTATGTATGATAGATAGAATGTGGAATCAGGACACTGAAATGATGTAACTATGTATGCATGTAGACAGAACGTGGAATCAGGAAATTTGTTTTATTATTATAATTATTATTACGTGTGAGTAAACAAGGAGGGAGAAATACCTGAGGCAAGTAGAGACAGAGAATAGTAGTATGTAGGATATTGCAGCAAATCTTGGACTCCTGGGACATAGAACAGGGTAGTTAACTAGATAATTTCGGGATGGGGTGGGTGGGGGCCATATGAGGTAAGTAACTATGACTAAAATTGCCTGTCTGGTTGGACTGGAGGTAAAAGGAAATGACACCTTGCTTTCTCTTGTAGAGCCTTGGAGGGAGGCAAGCAACAGCGATATCCACAAGCTGAGGACTGCAAATTAAACAGAAGAATGGAGGGTATACAGAATAACAATGACATGACCCATGGGTTACTGAGTGGGAGCGGAATCCTGTATACTGGTGGACAGAGAGCACATGTGTGAGCGGGCGCGTGCATTGCCCATAACTAATATGGCTGACCTGAACATTAGCTCCGAGGAGAGATGGCCTGTGTCAGTATCTGAACTATGGAGCGTCAGTAGTGACCCGTATAATGCGAGGCCGAATGAGACTAAAGATCTCTTGTGTGGCTATGGGAAGCTGTTGTGAGGTGAGTGGATCCGCAAGTAGGGTAGAGCTAAGGCGTTGTGGCAGGCTGCACTAGTGACACGGGGAGGGGAGGCATTGGAAGTGCTGCGGGGAGACTCGGACACGGAGACTCGGGCACTAAGATTCGCCACCCGGAAGCATGGTAACTAGTAGCATATGCTAAGTGTTCCGAGCATCAGTGATCAGGGAACTTGCTCCTCCTCTGTGATGCGGAGGAGACTCATACCTGGGTTTGTAACAACCGGAAGTGACGTAGGACTGACTGCCAAAAAGGAACCGGATCTCCGTATGAACGTCAAAACACAAATGACGATGCGTCCCAGTGGGAGAGGCTGCAGTCGGTTTTTAAGGCTTGCAGCCCCTCCCACAAATGCAGGCCTAGCCTTCTACTTACGGGATATATATCAATAAGAAAAAGACATGCAATTCTGGAGCACAACATCTTCACAATACCGTTAAATGGGGGGGGGGGGTTAACCCTTTAAGGACCAGAGGGATATGCAATACATTGCACACACCCTGTTCCTTAAAAGGGTTAAAGCCTTGAATTGTAGAGAAATATCCAACACATAGCATCACAATTAGTGATGATCGAGCACCCCGATGCTCGGGTGTTCGGGTGCTCTGACCGAGCGCCCCCGGAGGCTCGAGTGCTCGGCCGAGCACCCGAGTCCCATTGAAGTCAATGGGAGGACTCGAGCATTACACCAGGCACCCCCTGCTCTGATGAGGGGAGGGTGCCTGGTTCATAGGAAAAGGTCAGAAAATGATGGAAACACCACAGAAATGGTTCAGGGACAGCATAGGGAGGATGTCTGGATGCATCTTGGACTCCAACGTCGCTGCTGGGAACGATGTTTCGCCCGTAGTACGCCATTTTTACAGACTGACCGTAAAACACACAAAAAGGAAGATAAAAACGATTTTAGGCGAAAAATTGTTACCAAACAGTATTTGCTGTATATTTACTTGAACTATCAGGATCACGTCCACTTCCCCGTCCCTTTTTACCCGCCTTCTTCATATTAAACGGAATATATGCCGGTAATCTGCGGCTAGGCACACGAAACAGAATGTGACGCTAATCTGCGGCTAGGCACACTAAACAATATGTGACGCTAATCTGCGGCTAGGCACACTAAACAATATGTGACGTTAATCTGCGGCTAGGCACACTAAACAATATGTGACGCTAATCTGTGGCTAGGCACACGAAACAGAATGTGACGCTAATCTGCGGCTAGGCACACGAAACAGAATGTGACGCTAATCTGCGGCTAGGCACAGTGAACGGAATATGTGACGTTAATTTGTGAATTTGCACACTAAACAGAATGTGACAATAATCTATGGCTAGGCACACGTTTAAAATGGGCCTTTTTGTCGCTGCGTTGTAAAATCATTGGCCCTGTGCACCTAACAGAATATGTCAGCTTGTCACTGCACTGTGAAATATTTGTCCCTGTGCACCTAGTACAATGTCACCTTAGAACATGTCCCCCCCACAAAAAAAGGAAATTGTGCCCCCCCAAACAAAATATAAATGCTGCCCCCACACACAACAGTCCTAAAAAGGACTTTTGGGTCTTGAAAGAGTTTCAACAATTTTATTCTCCCTACACTGACTTCCTGTGCATCTAGTATTATATGTCACCTTAAAAATATCCCCCCCACAAAAAAAAGGAAATTGTGCCCCCCCAAACAAAATATAAATGCTGCCCCCACACACAACAGTCCTAAAAAGGACTTTTGGGTCTTGAAAGAGTTTCAACAATTTTATTCTCCCTACACTGACTTCCTGTGCATCTAGTATTATATGTCACCTTAAAAATATCCCCCCCACAAAAAAAAGGAAATTGTGCCCCCCCAAACAAAATATAAATGCTGCCCCCACACACAACAGTCCTAAAAAGGACTTTTGGGTCTTGAAAGAGTTTCAACAATTTTATTCTCCCTACACTGACTTCCTGTGCATCTAGTATTATATGTCACCTTAAAAATATCCCCCCCACAAAAAAAAGGAAATTGTGTCCCCCCAAACAAAATATAAATGCTGCCCCCACACACAACAGTCCTAAAAAGGACTTTTGGGTCTTGAAAGAGTTTCAACAATTTTATTCTCCCTACACTGACTTTCCCTGCCTAAGCGCATCTCTCCCTGGCTAAGAATGAGCCGAACTCGCGCGTCGGGTGCTATACAGCACCCGATCACGGGTTCTGGCCAGCCAATTAGTGTAACATGGCTGCTGGCATTACACTGATGTCAGAGCCTCCCCGCATGTTTATTGGCTGCGCAGCAGCCGCGAAACGTGCGGGGAGGAGAACCGAACATGGCGGGCGAGCACATGCGGTACTCGTACGAGTACCGCCATGTGCCGAGCAGAGCGATGCTCGAGCCGAACCGAGCTTCGGCCGAGCATGCTCGCTCATCACTAATCACAATGCTTTGGAAACCTCTCTAGCATTTAAGGGGTAAAAAGCCCTATATAAATCAATGGGAATATAAGAAATGTTTGTCACCTATGATACAACTGGGCTGAATCATGATTGCTCCTCTCCAGCTTACTGAAAACAGCACTAAAGGACACATTCATTAAACTAAAAAGAAACAGGATTTAACTCCTTAAGGTCCCATGAGATGCAGGAACCCTCATGTGTAAACTTGCATTTAAGTCCTGTGACTGTCCTGACATATCTTGGAATTCAGGGGCCCCCGCGTAGTCGGGGACCCCTGAATCCAAATCGAGAAAAAAAAATATGCTCCTTGATCCTTAACTGCAAGCTGCTTGTAACTAAGTGGTTAATGGCACATAAGAAAGCAGCTGGCCCATCTAGACTGCCTATTGCCAGGAGTATTTTATTCTTAGAACTGCCATGTCTATCCCACGAGTTCTTCCATTCAGTTACTGTTTTAGCCTCAATGATTTCTGCTGTGAAGCCATTATGGAGCAAACCAATTGCACATAGGGGTAAATGAACATTTCCAAATGTTTTACATGGGGCTTTTAACCCCTTAAATCCTAGAGAGGTCTCCAATGCATTGTTTTGCGATGTTCTGGAGACCTCACTAGCATTCAAGTGGTTGAAATCCCCATTTAAATTATTGTGAACTTGGGGAATGTTTAATTATTGCTTATGGAACAGTCGCTGTTCTCAGAAATGCTTGTCTATAGTTTACTGAATACGCAACGAGAGTCGTGCAAATCCATTCTCTGTGAACAAGAGGCCATGCACATTGATGTAGCCCAAGAAGTATTGTGCTTTTTTATAGAAAGTAAATCACTTGGACAAGAACAGAAAGCATTACTGCTGATTACCATGGTAACCAGCTTCTTCCCCAACACTACTCTGAAAAAGGATAATAAATGCTACAAAATTGTGGGTCTCTAAGCCTTGCTCCATTTATAGAGATTAATAAATCTGGATAAAACGTGAGACCTTGATAAGAAAAAAGTTGTAAATTTAGGAGGATTGAAGGCTGGGATGAGAGTGAATATGCATTTTGGATAACTACACAGGAGTGTATCTGATTATAGTAATTTCTTATTGTCTTGAATGCAGTCATATGTGAATTGTTGCCTGCATCTGTTCGGCTCTTCCAAATGACTTTTATTTACAATAATAATAATGGCAAATAAATACCAAAAAGAAAAAGAGAATGGTATTAGATTTCAATTTCTTTACTCCTCTTGTGCCTGCCACATACCCACCTTTGACGATAACAGTGATAATGTGGTGTGTTGAACCCAAGATATTTTTCCCAGTGCATTTATATTTTCCAGCATCAGCTTCTGAGACATCAATTATCTTTAGGGTTTTGTTAAAGTTTTCATAAAAAACCCTGTTACTGGGTAATTCTGCACCTTCTTTGCTCCAGTGGATTTCTGGTGTAGGCCTGAAAAAAAAAAGCATGTTTCTTTGTTAACCAACTGACACTAAAACATTGATGAAAACATGAAACATTTCCCCATTCAGAGATAGGTTTTCCATTTGAAAGAATATTCAACTGGCTTGAGAGCCAGATTCTGAGTGGTTCCCCAGCCTTGTTGTGAAATCCTCTAATTCCAGTGGCTACAACAGGAGGCATTTACTACATTGTATGATCACTGTAGTGCATACCTGAGGACCCAGTTTTAGGTTACCAGCAAGCCTTGTACACATGCTCCATAGCATGCACATAGAATGTAATTAAATCACACCATTCTCTCTGTATCTTGCTTAGTACATTCACAGGCATAGAGAAAAGGGCCTCCCCAAAACACCCACAGACTGCTCCATTGTCCTCCCTTTGGTGAAAGAGGTGTTATGTGGAGAATTAGGTTCACAAATTGCTTAGTAGATTGTTATTAGGCATGTGTAGGTACAGGGCTCTGATTTCAGTGCTTGTTATTGCAAGGAATTGGTGTGATACATTCACCTCATAGAATTTTTCAGTCAATAATTATGTTTGGAATGTTAGTTTATCTTCTTGACACAAGCACTAATAGCTTTTGTGCAGGATATAATGGAAACACTATCAATGTTCAGTTTATGTCTAAAGCTATAATTGAATCTTCATTTTAATAAGCTATTTTTAGCCAATACATTGCCAGCTTCTGAAAAATAAACCCCATAAAATATTTACTACATTGCATTTCTGGTGTTGAAAAACAGAGCAGTGTTCCTTTGTATTCAGAACCCCCTTCCCAAAACAAAACACTACTACTAAAATGAGACACAGGACTTGATAAATGAGGTTTGTATTGGAGGAACAACTGCTAACAGTAAACCCCATCTATCTTACTCTGGACAGAAAGCCCTAATGGTTGTTATGAATCAATTCCTCTTTGATTGATTCCAGCAATGTTAAAAAGACAGTGAAACCATGTAGAAAAGACTGTCACTGCAGCATAGAGATTACTCTGCTGAAGAAACACTGCAACATACTATTTTCTACTTTCACAGGCAGAAAGCTCTCTAAAAACATAAAATTGTAAAACAAAAAGTGAATTTAATAAAAAGTATAGGTAATTGAACTTCTCTTGTTATGTACTTGAAGAATATGTAAAGTCAAAAGGGAAGCCGACTATCTCTTTAATCAGTATTGGATATCACGTTCACAGAAGTGGACATGATTCTTTACATCATACTACACTTTCCATAACTTAGAAAACAGAACACTTACAGAGACTGATGTACCACGAAGAACTTTAAGAATTCTGGTGCAAACAAAGAGCATCACAGGGAACAAATAACTATTTCCACTGCTTTAAAATATGCAATATCTTTCCTATTATGTTGCACACCCCCCAGCACATTTAAATCACCAAATAATATGGACAGGCTGTTGCTTGGTTAGAGAATAAATCTTATGTGCTGAAGGCAGGGTATGGTTTGGAACACTGCAATGTTGGAGGACCCCAGTCAGTAAGTCAGGTCTGAGTGTATGAATACTTACCAAGATCACCTAGGTGTCTAGCAGTGTAGAATAGATTAGATGATTGGGGCTCACTCATTTTAACCCTATTATATATTCTCTGGTTACTTTATAGAGTCCAACACACTACTTATTCTCTGTACAATTTATTTAACATCTTTGTCTAGCTAGTCGAAAACTTGTAAGAGTAGAGAGGAAAGACACATTCCATCTAAGTGTAGTAACATTTATTAGAACAGAACAAAATGAAAACACCAATATATGCATTCACATGGTGCCCATCCTGGGCAAACAACATCTCTAAGGTACCAAGCCCATGGTAGCCATCAGGACAGTGCTCTGATGAAGTGGAATGGGAAACATAAAATACGCATAGGGCTATTCCCAGTGTAGCATTTTACTTTCGTACTGGTCCCTTCCATGCTCCCAGTGAGAACCCACTTGTTGGTCCTAGCAACCAGTGAGAGTAACTCATTGCCACAGCATCCATAGACGTGCACTGCAAGTCTAGTATCCTAGGACCTGAACATCTGTCGTCCATTTTGAACATCATTAAAGAACTAATTGGATACAGAACTATAACACAAAGACCTGCTCCTTACAGGACAAGTTCATTGGGCATGGTTCCAATGGTTACATGGGGTGGGGACCGTAGAGATGCCTTTTGCACAAGATGGGTGCCTTGTGAGTGCATATATTGGCATTTTAATTTTTTTATGTTCTAATAAATGTTACTACACTGGCACGTGCCTCTCCTCTCTACGCTTTCATCTTTTCTACTAGACTAATTTTTCAGTAAATAAGGACATTCGATTGAGCTAAGTGAGGAAAGACATCTGCATTATCATCAACTTGGATTATTCATCACTCATTGCTCATTTTGGGCTCGATTCTATTACCAGCGCTAAAAATAAAACAGGAGCTATGTTTTTTTAAGTCAGTTTTTGCTGTCCTATTACCTGACTTGTGAAAACAAAACCAGCAGTAATTATACTTAACGCCAGTCTAAAAAAAAGCCCATAGGAAACAACTAATAACAACGTGCAATTAGTATCCTATTACCCACGCTCAGTATTACCGTCTGTTTTGTGGTTACATTTAAGTCAGAAATTCTGCACCTCAGAGGTTGAGGTGTAGAAGCCATAACGAAAGTTTCGAAACATCTTTGTTCGAACAAAAGCAGTGTATAATACAGTATACAGCATAGAAATCCGACACAGAGTGCCCCCCTTCGACATATTAACCCCCCTTATAAAAGTCGACTTAAAATGCTTTTTTTCACCACTTAAATTCGACTAATATTGTTCACATTAAACATTTTAACTCCTCCCCCTTGAAAATTTAACTACAGTGCTCCCATGACTTTCTTTCGCCATTTAAATTCGACATTTTTCTTCTCCTATTTTTTCAACATGCCCTCGTATTTTGTATTGCAAGATTAACCCTATGAGTACCAGAGAGGTAGCATCGCATTGCAGTGTGTTTCCTACCCCTCTGGTACACATAGGGTTAAGACTGATTGAATTTCTTTTTTCTTGCCTCCAGCAGGAATACAGTAATGTATACATCTATATAAAATGTATTTCTGTGCTAATTCAAAAATAGTTTAAAAAAAAAAAAAGAATAAAAAAAAAGAATAAGCCTGAGGCGAGAGAGAGCCGTGTGTGCCCATGTGGTTACAGAGTTCTATGAACTCTGAATAGCAGGATGTAATGTAGCAGGCTGTGGTAGAGCCCAGGGGTCAGCAGAGGACAGGATTCTTGATACATTACATCCTGCTATCAAACGGGAGTTCCCACTGATTGCCACTAGGAGTGGCAACATTGGATTTCAACTAGCGCGGTGAAAGCCACATAAAAGCACACACAGCGTTCATATAGTTTTGAGCGCCCACTTTACTGGATTTATAGACACGCACACGTAAGGGTCATAAATTGTCCTGAATAACCCACAAACAGCATCAGACTGCTGAATGCCCAAATCATCCTTATTCTTTTGTGTTAAAGCTGATTAAATCCTGTGGCAGTAAATGTGGTACATTTGTATACTGTAATGATCTAGTCAAAATACTGAAGATCAGGCACTGGAATGTTGCCGGAGTCTGACCTCACATTTTTTTTATACGTCACAATATAAACATTCGTTTTTATCTTCACTGATATTTCACATACACCATTAATTCTTTCAGTACATTATGAATGATAAATGCTGCTAAAGATGATAAATGCTGCTAAAGCCTCAAAAGAGGAAGAAATGGCCAAATCTGTTAAGAAGGGGAATAAAACCTTCTTCAGATATATCAGTGACAGGAAGGAGAAAAACTGCGGGATTACAAAAATTAACAACGGAAAAAATCAGTATATAGAAGAGGAAAAGGCGGTCGCTGACCATCTGAATAACTACTTCTGCTCAGTTTTTTCAGACGGCGGCCCTCATAATCAGAAAATGGCTGAACACAGCATTGCCTCTAGTTGTATAATTTTAGCCCCAGTGTTTTCAGAGGCCGATGTTCTAGAGGAACTTGTCCGGCTAAAGTCAAATAAAGCGATGGGTCCGGATGGAATCCACCCTAGAGTTCTTAAAGAACTCCGATCTGTCATAGTTGGCCCCCTGACTAATCTGTATAACCAGTCCCTTCTTACGGGAGAAGTTCCTGATGATTGGAGAATGGCCAATGTTGTACCCATTCACAAGAAGGGTAGTAAAGAAGAAGCTAGTAACTACAGGCCAGTCAGCCTGACATCTGTAGTGGTAAAAATGATGGAGACTCTTCTAAAGAAGAAGATAGTTGACCATCTAACAAAAAACAACCTGATGGACCCAAACCAGCATGGCTTCACTGAGGGCCGATCCTGTCAGACTAATCTCATTGATTTCTTTGACTATGTAACTAAAGTGCTGGATGAAGGTGGTGCTGTGGATATCGCCTACCTGGATTTCAGTAAAGCTTTCGATACAGTTCCCCATAAAGAGCTGATAGATAAATTATCAAGAATTGGACTTAACCCCTGGATAGTTCAGTGGATCTGCAGTTGGCTGAAGGACAGAAACCAGAGGGTTGTTGTTAATGGAGTGTATTCTGAGCAGAGACTGGTTACAAGTGGAGTGCCACAAGGATCTGTTCTGGGCCCTGTTCTGTTCAACATGTTTGTAAGTGACATAAGGGAAGGCTTGGCAGGGAAGGTTTGCTTGTTTGCTGATGACACAAAAGTGTGTAATAGGGTTGATGTTCCAGGAGGTGTCTGTAATATGGAGAATGATTTGGCACTATTAGATAAGTGGTCAAAACAATGGAAACTTCAGTTCAATGTTTCCAAATGTAAAATAATGCACTTGGGGACAAGAAACCCTCAATCTGACTATCGTATTGGCAGTTCTGTGGTAGCAAAGACTTCAGAAGAGAAGGATTTGGGGGTGGTCATCTCTGACAGCCTCAAGATGAGTAACCAATGCAACCAGGCGGTGGGGAAAGCAAATCGTATGCTTGGCTGCATAGCTAGAGGTATAACAAGCAGGAAGAGGGAGATTGTGATCCCTCTGTATAGAGCTCTAGTGAGACCACATCTGGAATACTGTGTACAGTTCTGGAGGCCTCATCTGCAAAAGGATATAACTAAAATTGAGCGGGTTCAAAGAAGAGCTACAAAAATGGTGGAAGGTCTAAAGCATAGAACTTATCAAGAACGACTCAGAGATCTAAATATGTATAGTCTGGAGGAAAGAAGAGAAAGGGGGGACATGATTGAAACCTTTAAGTATGTTAAAGGACTGAACAAGGTTCACGAGGGAAGTGTGATTAATAAGAATCTGAATACAAGAACAAGGGGGCACAATCTGAGGCTAGTTGGAGGAAAAATCAAGAAAAACATTAGAAAATATTATTTCACTGAAAGAGTAGTAGAAACTTGGAACAAACTTCCAGCAGAGGTGGTTGATAAATCCACAGTAACACAGTTTAAACATGCCTGGGATAAACATGTATCTATCCTAAGATAACAATAAAGGAATACTAAAGGGCAGACTAGATGGACCAGGTGGTCTTTTTCTGCCGTCAATCTTCTATGTTTCTATGTTTCTATGTTTCATTAACCCTTTCTGTGCCAAGGATTTCCGCAAGGCTTTGTTCATAGAACTCTGTAACCACATGGGCTCTCTCTCGCCTCAGGCTTATTCTTATTAGTAAACTATTTTTGAATTAGCACAGAAATACATTTTATATAGATGTATACATTACTGTATTCCTGCTGGAGGCAAGAAAAAAGAAATTCAATCAGTCTTAACCCTATGTGTACCAGAGGGGTAAGAAACACATTGCAATGCGTTGCTACCTCTCTGGTACTCATACAGTTAATCTTGCAAAACAAAATACGAGGGCATGTCGAAAAAAATAGGAGAAGAAAAATGTCGAATTTAAATGGTGAAAGAAAGTCATGGGAGCACTGTAGTCGAATTTTCAAGGGGGAGGAGTTAAAATGTTTAATGTGAACAATATTAGTCAAATTAAAGTGGTGAAAAAAAGCATTTTAAGTCGACTTTTATAAGGGGGGTTAATATCTCGAAAGGGGGCATTCTGTCAGATTTTGTTATGTGGAGAACACATCTAACACTGAACTTGATCTTTCTGTTGTCAAATGTACGCCTATTTCCTTGGACTTTGACAATTTGCACATTTTTTGTAGGCGGTAGTCGAAAAAAGCAGACATCATCAGTTTTGTTACTACTCTGAAAAGTGCTACCTACGCCAGTTTTGTTTTACTGTGGTTCTGCAATTGAATATCGACGTAACACGTTTGCAAAATTCACGCTACTTGTTTTTCTTGTAACGCCGGTTTTAGCGCGGGTAAAAGAATTGAGCCTTTTATCCATTATTCCTGTATCATCTCATCCTTCCATATTTACCTCTATGGACTCACTACTATTCTTAATAAGGTACCATTTTAGTAAAATATACATTCCTGAACTCTCAGAGACTTATATGGACCTTACAATGAACAGTGTTTCTATGAGAAGTTTTTATGAGTAAAGATCTATTAACTCTATTTTATATCTTATCCGATTTTATGTATTATACAAGATTTTGGACTGCTTTTTTATTTATGGTTGTATTGTATAGCTACTTGCATTTCAGACATACCCTGGTCTTTTGTGCAGGTTATTTTTCTTTGGCATGTTTGTCTAGCTGTTTCAGTTTTTTATTCTTAACTCTCTGAGTGCCAGAGTGGTATGGAACGCATTGCAAAGCAATGCGTTGCGTACCACTCTGGCACTCAAAGGGTTAAATATACAATAAAATATGTGCAGTAGTTAACCCTTTGAGTGACAGAGAGGTATCCAAGGCTACCTCTCTGACACTTAAAGGGTTAATTAGTTACAGATGTTCTGTTGCTCCAGTTCTTTGTAGTACAACATCTCAGAATTACTGAAAAGCGTATCTTTAATGTTGTGGTTTTTTTTTTTACTTAGATGTTATTGAAGATTTTATTAAATGGGGGTGGGGTACAGAATAGAAAAGAGGAGGGGGACATGGAGAGACAACAACGGAAACAGCATCAAAAACAGCAATACTCTGAAATTCAAACAGTATGCCAGCATATGTACAGCAGTGGTGTGATCCATCATTAACCTATACCAAGGAAAGAATATATCCATGGTAACACTGCCTGAGTAAACAGATAGGCCTGAGGAAACTAAGGGCAAGCACTGATGGCCTGACGGCCAGTCAGTATTTGGTTATGGAAGGGCATGAGGAAGAAGAAAGGCTACAAGAATAATAAGTGATGCCCAAATGTATTTTGACCTGTTTAGCAATCCAATGGCAAGTAGGAATGAAAGTGACCGGGCTCAGTGGTCTATCAAAGAGCTTTTTAATCAAATTAATGGTCTTCAGAATGTGTACATTTAAATAGGCAGCAAACTTCTAATGTTGTGTTCTTTTATGCTAGACCATCTATATGAGAGAGGTTAATTACTAATGTAAGAACCAACAATATCCTATATTGATATACAATTATTTGTTTACACAGCACACCCAGTATAGTAATTTATATTAGATGCCATGCAAAACCGGGACTGGGCAATATATCATACTAAAAATAAAATGCTTCCAGCAATCTTGTGCTATGCAAAAATCACCAATTAACCATGTCATGAAAATATTATTTATTTTTGCACTAGCTATACATGAACTTCAAATCAATGATGTGGAATGAAAACAAGACACTCTCTTGTGGTGGAATTAAATGAGCCATGGAATGAAAGGCCAGACAGTGACTGAGAACAGAATGTAGCGCTGTATACCAATACTGTCCACATGATAAAATTACATTGGAGGCGTGTGGCCTTATTCACAAAACAAATGATGAGAAATTCTGGGACAAAGCAACTGCACCATAGGGAACAAACATAACTCTACAATGATTTACACAGGGTTATTGACCTCTTGAATGCTGAAGTGGTCTCCAACACATTGCAAATGCAATTAGTTGAAGACATCTGTAGCATTTAATGGGTAAAAACCCCTTTTATTTCAATGGGGAGTTTGGGAAATGTCATATCTCCAAACATTTCAAATGGCCAAAGAGGGACACTTTTTGGTTTAGGTGGTGTTGCTGGGGGTGTGGCTGGTGAGCGGAGGATTACAGAGAATATTTAGGTTATTTCATAAGCTACTGACACCACTGTGTGTAATAGAATAAATTATTTAGAACAAGAACAAATTATTTTAGTTACACAGTTTATAAACACATATACTGAAGTTTTACCAAACATTGATGTGAGTTTTATTGCTGTAGAGCAATGCAATACACTTATATACACACCACACAATCTGGTCTCCTAAAAAAAGAGGGACACCAGGGTGGGAAAGAGGGACAGAGGGATTTGGGTCTCAAATAGGCACTGTCCCTCCTAAAGAGGGACATTTGGGAGGTATGTGGTTTTAATTTCTCCCCCATGCACAGTCCCTCTGCTATACATTCAAGATACCAACGTACACTTAGCTGGACAAGTGATAGGCTGGGCCTGTATTTGTGGGAGGGGCCGGTAGCACTACAAATACCAGCCCAAAACCACTCATCAGGGCTCTACCTTGACTGAGCAACGGTCAACTGGTTGGGATGTCAGATCCGGTTTGTATACCAGTCGCAGTAAGAGTAAGCTCTCTCCAGAAAGTAAGTTATCGTCACATGCTACAGCCACCAAACCTGCCCTTTCCCATAACCAAGCCCCTCCTCAATGGTGCTGTACTCCCATCAAACCAATACTTAACAGTCCACATACAGAACCAGTCATTTTCTTCAGTACATATTCTGCCATGGGTTCCCAAACTCTCCAGCTTCTCACCAACCCGAATCATGTCCCCACTACAACACATCACTTCCGGTTACCACAGCTGCATACACGTCATAACGTCTAGCGAGGCCGACACAACACCTTCCACTGCAATGTCGACGTGCCTCGCAGTAATAACTCCTCTAGTTCTAGAGAAGCAGCAACACGACTAAAACCTAGTATCATGCTCATCAGAGGTTGAAATAGAGGTTGAAAGCAAGCAGATGTCTGTATTCAATAAGATATAAACGTCCAAGTGTTTGTCACGATATTTCTACAATACCTCAAAGGCTTATCTTTGTAATCCCAATTGTCATTACCCAAACCCACTGTAACGAAGCTGAGAAGGGACCGCGTCGCCTTCCGCCGTCGTTCCTGGGTCTCTCCTTCTCGACGCAAGATAAGCGCCGTCAGGTGCACCGGTTGGAGTATGAACAGTCACTGGATTGCTGGAAGCAGGGAAGAGTCCACGTCGCCGCCTGACAGTCCACTAAGTTAGGTCGCAGGAAACTGGCAGCAGGCGGTCGACGATTCAGGATACTTGGCGCAGATGGGTATCAGAGTGGATACTTTAGACCATAAGCAATACAAGACTCCAGGACTCCTTGTTCACTCCAAAACAGAACTCTCTTTATTGTCACAAACCACAGATATTTATATACAGTACAGTACATTGGATCACATGGGGAAGCTGATACAATAGGGAACATGATTAAATCATAGCACATGAGACAAAAGCCAGCAACAGCTGGTCTTAACAGATACAATGACTCAGACAGGGTTACATTTCAGATACACAGGGGTTTGATTGAACAAAGACTTGAGGGAGTGAACTAATTACCACATGGCAGGGGGTCAACATAGTGAATGGCTGGAGTTGCTATAATCCACATCTTAGGGACAGTGGCCCAAGGTTGGAGCCTTTGATTGACTATTTTGAATGCCCTGCCCCAACTTTGATCAATCACTGGTCTGCCTACCATTTCCCAGGTTAAACTAAGGAAGATATTTGCAAACCTGGTAGTTGGTGATTGCACAAACCTTCAAATTGGACAAGTACAATTAAACACATACAATATTTGAAAATACATAAAACCAAACTTAATACACAAACCAATCTTCATAACTATAAGTCTTTGTTCCTGGCAATAGCTGGCCAGTTCGTATGCCAGAGCCCACAGCTACATCCAAGCAGGGCAACAAGGTCCATAGTAAATAGTTTGTGGTCCAGACAAGGGCTCAGTAACGGGTAGGATCCGTTACATTTCTCCCCCTTTTTTGTACCAAGCCAGCGGTTGCGGTAGTAAATGCTGGCTTGGGACTCTAGGAGAGCCTTGCTGCTGTGAGCCGCTTGTCTGGACAGTTCGTTAGTCCAGCGACCTTGGTCCTAGGCCAGTCACAAGTGTGGAGCCCCTTGTCCTGGGCCAGGGAAACAACAAGCAAGCCCCTTGTCCTGGGCCAGGAGAAAATGGGAGCCCCTTGTCCGGGCCAGGAAAGAATAGCTGCGCCCCTTGTCCTGGGCCAGGAGAAAACATGAGCCCCTTGTCCGAGCCTGGCAGTAGAGAACAAGGCCCTTGTCCTGGGCCAGGGAAGAAAATGCAAGGCCCTTTGTCCTTAATGCTGGGCCAGGGGAACTGATGCCTGTTTGTCCTGGCAGTCAACAAATGGGGTGGCCTTCCCTGGGCCCAGCTCCATGCAGAGCTGGGGTTCAAAGTTCCTGGGTCTGGGGCCAGGGGCTCAGGGTCCAAAGCCAGTCTATAAGGGGGATCTTCCTGGGGCAATTGTGTCTCTGGCTTCTTAGTGGCCTGGGCATCAAAGTGTGGGGAGAGGGGCACATCTCGCCCTTTTAGTTGGGCCAGGGCCCCAGAGGGACAGGAGCAGATGCAGTTCCCACGCTCCTGAGTCAAATCAGTTATGGGCCTGGTGGGGAATACATTCCCACCCACCAAGCTGGGGTCAACAGGGGACAGGGCAACACAAATGTCCTTGGTGAGGATCGCGGTCCCACTCACCAAGGAGGGAATCTCCAGTGCAGGGGTAATAACAGGCTCCATAATGATGACCGTGGCCCCACTCACTAGGCCAGGGGTCTCAGGGAAAGGCAGAACAAATGCTGGGCTGGGGACGAGGACGGCTGTCCCACTCATCCCAGCCAGGACTTCACATGACCTGGTGCGCTTGCTCCCACGCACCAAGTCAGGGGTTACAGGGGGACTGATGGGGCACTCTTCCCCACCCATCAGGTCATACAACATATCCATAGGAGGTCCAGCAGCCCTACTCTCCTCCAGTCCGCTGGGGTCCTCCTCTGGTAGGCCATCACACACAGGCCCTTCTTTTGCCTTGAGGGAGACCGCAGTCCCATCCCTCAAGGCGGTATTACTTGTAAGCCTGGGGAGCACACACGGCTCCGCTCCCAGGGCATCTTCCACCCCCACCAGGGGCAACATCTTGGGGCTGCTGCTGGGTTCTCTCACACCCATTACAGCAGGGGTCTCAGGGGAACTGATGGGCTTGCTCCCACCCATCAGTTCACAGTCCATATCTTTAGGAGGGCCAGCGGCACTGCTTTCTCCCAGCCCACTGGGGTCCTCCTCCTGTAGGCCATTACACCCAGGCCTTTCCTCTGCCTTGAGGGAGACCGCAGTCCCATCCCTCAAGGCGGCATTACTGGTAATCCTGGGGAGCACGCACGGCTCCGCTCCCAGGGCATCTTCCAACCCCACAGGGGGCAACATTTTGGGGCTGCTGCTGGGCTCTCTCACACCCACTACAGCAGGGGTCTCAGGGGGACTGATGGGCTTGCTCCCACCCATCAGTTCACAGTCCATATCCTCAGGAGGGCCAGCGGCACTGCTTTCTCCCAGCCCACTGGGGTCCTTCTCCTGTAGGTCATTACACCCAGGCCTTTCCTCTGCCTTGAGGGAGACCGCAGTCCCATCCCTCAAGGCGGCATTACTGGTAATCCTGGGGAGCACGCACGGCTCCGCTCCCAGGGCATCTTCCAACCCCACAGGGGGCAACATTTTGGGGCTGCTGCTGGGCTCTCTCACACCCACTACAGCAGGGGTCTCAGGGGGACTGATGGGCTTGCTCCCACCCATCAGTTCACAGTCCATATCCTCAGGAGGGCCAGCGGCACTGCTTTCTCCCAGCCCACTGGGGTCCTTCTCCTGTAGGCCATTACACCCAGGCCTTTCCTCTGCCTGGAGGGAGACCGCAGTCCCATCCCTCCAGGCGGCATCACTCATAATCCTGGGGAGCACGCATGGCTCCGCTCCCAGGGCATCTTCCAACCCCACAGGGGGCAACATTTTGGGGCTGCTGCTGGGCTCTCTCACACCCACTACAGCAGGGGGCTCATGGGGACTGATGGGCTCGCTCCCACCCATCAGTTGGGGCACACAATTGCTGCTGGTGGGGACCTGCGTCTCGTCCACCGCAGCTGGGAAAACAGGGGAAGGGGCAATATGCCTATCAGGGGAGACGTCCGTCCCATCCCCTGATGCAGAGGCATTCTCTTCACTGAGGGGGAACGAATTCCCACCCCTCAGCTCAGGCAACAAACAGTCCAGGGGCAAAGGGGTATCAGGCAGGGCAACAGGGGCACTGGTGAGGAACGCATTCCCACTCACCAGTGTGGAGTGAACAGAGGCAGCTCCATCTAAGTCCTCAGCTCCAATGAAGTCCTCCTCAGATGAGTAACCCCCCCAGTCTTTTTCCTCTCTTTGTATCTCCTGGGCTTCCTCTATCCAGCCCATGTACATTAGCTCCAAGTTCCATTCCTGCTCGAATAAATGGTCTAGGTTCCCCTCCAGGTCTGGAGGAAAGTAACTTCCAAACATGGCCTTTCTTTTCTCCCAAATCTCCCAGTAGCGGCTGTAATTCCTCTGGCCGAAAGTAGCATCCTCCTGAAAGGCCATCCATACCAGTTGTTGGAGTTTCAGGCGCAAGTTGAACGGGAAAAAGTTGACCATAACTCCTGTATACTCCTTGTGAAGGCACTTGATTATTTCCCAGTATCCGTCCTGGACTTGTAGCTCCTCTGTGATGCAGGTGGTGACCTCCCGGTAAAACTCCTCGGCTAAATCACCTAGGAAGGTCTCCCATTGACATCCTATGTAGTGGTACCGCATGTGATACACTCCTATGGCCTCCGGTAGCCGTGCTTTCGCTGCCATCTCTTAGCTGGTACACCCGATAAAAGAAGGAGAAATCCCACCGCTATGCCACCAATGTAACGGAAGCTGAGAAGGGACCGCGTCGCCTTCCGCCGTCGTTCCTGGGTCTCTCCTTCTCGACACAAGATAAGCGTCGTCAGGTGCACCGGTTGGAGTATGAACAGTCACTGGATCGCTGGAAGCAGGGAAGAGTCCACGTCGCCGCCTGACAGTCCACTAAGTTAGGTCGCAGGAAACTGGCAGCAGGCGGTCGACGATTCAGGATACTTGGCGCAGATGGGTATCAGAGTGGACACTTTAGACCATAAGCAATACAAGACTCCAGGACTCCTTGTTCACTCCAAAACAGAACTCTCTTTATTGTCACAAACCACAGATATTTATATACAGTACAGTACATTGGATCACATGGGGAAACTGATACAATAGGGAACATGATTAAATCATAGCACATGAGACAAAAGCCAGCAACAGCTGGTCTTAACAGATACAATGACTCAGACAGGGTTACATTTCAGATACACAGGGGTTTGATTGAACAAAGACTTGAGGGCGTGAACTAATTACCACATGGCAGGGGGTCAACATAGTGAATGGCTGGAGTTGCTATAATCCACATCTTAGGGACAGTGGCCCAAGGTTGGAGCCTTTGATTGACTATTTTGAATACCCTGCCCCAACTTTGATCAATCAATGGTCTGCCTACCATTTCCCAGGTTAAGCTAAGGAAGATATTTGCATACCTGGTAGTTGGTGATTGCACAAACCTTCAAATTGGACAAGTACAATTAAACACATACAATATTTGAAAATACATAAAATCAAACTTAATACACAAACCAATGTTCATAACTATAAGTCTTTGTTCCTGGCAATAGCTGGCCAGTTCGTATGCCAGAGCCCACAGCTACATCCAAGCAGGGCAACAAGGTCCATAGTAAATAGTTTGTGGTCCAGACAAGGGCTCAGTAACGGGTAGGATCCGTTACACCCACAATACTAGACACCCAGTAGAATTTGCATACCCCATGTGAATAGCGTCTCCTGGTATATGGAGAGATGTCAAGGGAGCAGGGTGTAATGCCTATCCATCTTGCATTCTAGTTTGACTACATTATAAGTCAGATACCTGTTATATATATTTGCATGTTGACGCATCTACTCAATATTTGTCACAGAGTACTGTGTACATTCATTAATAATGATATCATACTATATGCTCTTTGGAATTTATCTATTATATGCATTGGAGATCATAATTCCATGTAGACTCTAGATTCATACAACTTCTGAGGATTCCCATCCACCTAGGGTTTTCTGTATGATTTTAAATCTAGACGGGGTTCCGTAGATCATGTTTCTTTTTTCAAAATACTATCACATTAACTTAGTTACTACTATCCATTGCTAACCCTGCCAGCCTTCCCTCCTCAGTACCAGAGACAGGGGAGGGCTGGCAACTTGTAGCCTGGGGGGAAAATACAATCAAGTGGCCCATTTCTATTATTGTTCGAGCCCACTGTTCCAGCCCACCCCCCTTTTCTTAGTTTTAAAACTGGAATAACTGTTGCAAAGTAAGGAAAGTGATACCATAGAGCTTACAGTTAAATGGGGCTACACTATTGATACTACAGTGCTTATAATGTAAATAAAGAATATTAGTGATACTATAGAGCTTACAAGGGAAATGGGTTATGTTACAATGTAGTTTCATTTAGATTGTAGCTCTGTGGTATCACTTGTGTACTGTAGCTCCATTTATAGCAGCAAGTGGGAGGGTGTTGGCAGTGGCCCACCAGCCCACACATGTGACCAGCCCAGGGGGGAATTGCCCCCCTGCCCCCCAGGCCAGCCCTCCCCTGACCAGAGAGGAGTCAAGTCCCTACAATACATGTCATCTGGCCAAGACATCCACAGGCTCCTCCAACGGCACCTCATAACCATCATATAGACAATCACTGATCAATTCATACTACATACTGTGAACATGATGCCCAGTCTTTCAGTATGTGCCAGATACATAAATAGGGCTCCTCTATCTCCCCCGCATTCACAATTCTAATAATCATAAATAGAACTTGGCGGTACCCCTCAGAGTAGCCAAAGTAGTACATACAATTGGTCAATTAAACCTCTCACTCCGTTGCTCCTGCCTTGTCCTGAATAGCCTCTAGAATAGCATTCGGAATACATATCCACCCCTCATACTCTCCAAATTCACTCACATAGAACAGGTCCAAACAGTTATTAATCAAAGTTCATCTCCTAAATTTTCCCCCCATACATACAAATTCATATTACATTCACATATGAAGTTTCTTCCAACCACTATCCAACTATTACCAAATTTCCTCATAGAAGAATTATAATCTTCTGGTCTCCAAACTATCTAATTTTCACATAAAAGGCATCTACCCAAGAGAACTCACCTCCTAACAAACCATCCAATAAGCAAACCACTACCACCCCTAAGGTAATTTTCTCTTAAATTCAACCCTTTACATCCCCTCCACCCTGGAATTCTAGCTTTAATAAGGCCCACAAACAACCTCCTCATCTAAAGAGAACTCTACCAAAATTCTAGTTATTTTCTCTACTTAACTAACCCCCTTTTCTCCTCTCACATACAATATTCCTACGTCTTAGCTTATCCTACCATAATTTTCAAGTTTTCTTGTTACATTCCTTCACCAAATATTTGGTAAGTATTAATTCCTCAATTTCCTCCACTGTCCCTCTCCTTTACATCATAGCTTCACTCCCACACCCAATACTCAATTATTGAAAGCCTTAAATAAATATATATATTTCCTGCATCCTCTCTACCCCCTTTTCTACTTCACCAAAGGCCAATATACTATACACACTAGCATTACCTCACTGCATGGGCTGAAGGTATTACTAAATCATGCCTTAACAAACCAAAAATTATGTGAGAGGCTCTGAGCACGAACAAAAGCACAATGGCCTGTTCTCCAGCTAGTCACCGCTCAAGAGCATCACATTGTAGCTCTTTAGTGCCATTACAGAGGAGAAATTTCCACATACATATTAGACTAATCCCGCCCATAAGGGCAGTCCAGTACCAAAACAATGGGCAAGACCCTCTGCTCGGAAAAAACAGCTAACCCCAGACGTACGTTTCAGCCTTATTTGGGCCTCATCAGTGAGGGGCAGCTGGCTTCCCTAGGCACTGAGAGTAAGGGGTCCATCCACGTCTGGATTACCCTTTACACTTAGGGAGAGACCCTAAGTGTTTCACAGAAACAAGCCAAAAATGATGTGACCACCACTAGGGGCCGAATGTTATACACATACACCTTACCCAATCGGGTTTAAAGTATTAAAACATACTAGGGACTGTTGCCTGTTACCCATACCCTTTAAACCACAGCAGGGTTTCAAGGTTCACTTACATACCCCACAGCAGGGGCCAAAGGTCACAACACGCACACTTTCCCCACCGCAGGGGCCGAAGGTCTCCATCAATACACCTTACCCCAACATAGGGGCCGAAGGCTTACTGAAAAACACCTTACCCCACACCAGGTTTTCTGATATACATCTTTTCCCAAACACAAGGGCCGAAGGTTAATATGTGCACACTTTACTCCAGCACAAGGACAGGAGGTTTTCATTACTGGGACAGAAGGAATAAAACACTCAACTTATTCCAGCACAGGCGCAGAAGGTTTCTCGCATAATCACCTTATCCTTCACAGGGGCCAAAGGCTTTCTCAGATCTACACCTTATCACACTGCAGGGGCTGAAGGTACACAATTTCATCTTACCCCATAGCAGAGTCAGAAGGTTCACGTCACCTCCCCTTCATAATCCTACCTACTGGGCATAGTTGGAGACAAATCCAAATGTTTCCCACTATTTGTTTATATATATATATATATATAAAACAATCACACAATGGCATACCAGACAGTGGGCCAGTTTTTAAAAAAATCCCCCGGGCTGGTATTCCAGTACAGTTCGCCCCTGCTATACACTCAAGGTACCAATGTACACTTAGCTGGACAATTAATAACAAGAAAAGCACAGTCCCTCTGCTATACATTCAAGGTACCAATGCACATTTAGGTGGACAATTATTACTAAGAAACTTACAGTCCCTCTGCTATACATTCAAGCAAAAGTACTTCTCCTCTCAGCACAGTTTTATTGCTTGTGGGGCCTGTAGGAACAAGAAGACTTGGACGCCTTTCTCCAGCTGGACTGTCTGGGAAAAATAAACATAAAAAAAATGTATTAGAATCCAATTTTTAGTGACCCATACAACTGATCCCAAACCCTAGTAGTAATAGTATTTAGACATTAGATTTCATTAGAATAGGAATATAGATAATGGAATCTTGAAAGGTGAGCAAATTAATGATTATTATTCAAGACATGCAAACTAATTATTCAGATTAGATGGGCAAGATTCATTTTTGAGCTAAAATATCCTAAAAAGAAACAGTAATGTATCAGGGCCTTATACACAAAGCTAAAGGTATGCAGTACAGCAGCTGCACAGTACAGGAAAAATACAAAGATCGATACATTCCCATTGAGTTAAATAGCTCTTGTTTTGCATTGGAGACCTCTGTAGCCTGCGAAGAGTTAAAAGTCTCATTTAAATCAATAGGAATTTTCATGAGTGCCAAGTGGTGCAGTTGGTATACACTAGAACGGCTCCTCTAGCTTTCTGCTTAAGGCCCTATGGCCCATAGTCATAAAGCAACTGGAGTTATTCTGGAGTAAACCAACTGTACCATAGGGAACAATACAAAGTCCTAAATTCCCCTGCACTTGAATGGAACTTTTTAACTCCTTGAATGCCTCAGTGATCTCCAATTCATTGTTTTGCAATGCAACGGACACCTCTCTAGCTTTCAAGGGGGGTTAAAAGACCAATTTAATTTAACAGGAATTTTTATTTGTCCCCCCATGGAGCAGTTGGCTCGCTCTAGGATTGCTTGTCCATAACTTCATGCATAAGGCCCTTAAGGGTTAATCCTTTGAGTGACAGAGGGGTATCAAATGCATTGCTTCAGCCTATCTAGCATTCAAGGATGTAACCAACACAGTGCAGATCATTATGATAATTACTCAGCAGTATCCTGTGGAGACATATCTTATTTATAAAGGTTGCTAGTGAAGACACGGAGACCAAGAATGTAAAATTCAGTTTTGTTTAATTATGCGAACACTGGGATATTTCATCTGACTTTGAATCTGAAATAAGAACCCTGATAGAATTCAGTATTAAAGCTATAAAACTTAATGCTTTGAGTGGCAGGGCAGAGTCAGTAACTTGTTTCACAATGCACTGGACATCCTACTGGCGCTCAAAGGGTTAAAAACATATGAAGTAAATATATATATATATATATATATATATATATATATATATATATACACATACACATATACATATATATATATATTTATTTATTTGTCCCTTGGAGTGCCAGAAGGGTACGCCTCAAAATCAAAAACACCAGGACCCCAAAGTAAAAAAATGCATGGTTGTATATGATGCTAGATATATCTTCAACAGTCCTTTTAGCTTTCTCCGGCATCCAAGAGACTAACCCTTTGAGTGGCAGAGTGGTACGGAATACATTGCAAAGCAATGCATTCCATACCACTCTGGCACTCAGAGGGTTAAATAAGGTTTTTTGATGTAAAGCTTCTACCTTACAGTATACAGGAATTCACCTCAAAGTTGTTAATGAGTGAGCTCTAATATGCAGTGCATATCCTCCAAGTGCTGTGCAATTTCCCGTTAGTGCATAATGGAATATTGATTATTGTGTCAAAGAGGTATTTCCTTGCTCCCTTTTTGACATGCATAAGTTGGATAAATATTATTGACTAATAGCATTACCATGCTTTCTGTTTTATGCATCGTATTGATTCATAGGTAGTAAAGTACAAATTAATGGCAACCAGAAATAAATCAATATCTGTATTCCTTTTACAAAAACATGTAATGAAAGGAGAACCAGAAGCCTTGCGTTATATTAGCAAATATGTATCGCATTATGGCCCTGTTAAAAATTCTGGGGCAATCCACCTTCACCATAGAGGAGAAAATTAAAATTCCTGTTGATTTGGAGATTTTTTCTTTGTCCGGGATAATGGGCCAGATTTCCCAATTCGTAGACAAAACATCTGCCTAGAGCTCCAAATTTTGCTGTGCTGGCCACACCCACATTCTGCACTGTGAGTGTGTCCAAATCAATCTCAGTGTCCTTGCACCAGTTGTACAGTATACTCCTTTACATGCTATTATTCAACCCCTCTACCAATCAAGGGGTTAAAGCTTTTTCTTCTACCTTGTTATAGGCCATGGGTGTTTCCACTGCCAGGAAACAGTAGATGGTAGTGGGGGCGGGGTCATGTGAGGAATGGGAGTGTGGACATGGGTGGAGCTAACAGTACCTAGTGCCTTGCCTATGGGAACCTGAGTACTTCCCTGGTAGTTAGTTTGCACAAAAATGAGTCAATTAATATCTCAGAAGTGATAGCACAATATTGTCTGTAAAATGTAAGAGATGAAGAACAGAAGAGCCGTGGGTACTAATCACAATTAATCACAATGAATGAATTGCTTTCCTACTGAGTTAAATAGAGATTTTTTTTTACCAACTAAAAGTTTCCATGGATTGTGTTATATTCTAAAGGTTACAAACCCCATTTAAATCAAAGGGGATTAAGGGACTGATGGTTTGCCCCAGAACAGCTCCACTTTTCAATCAGCCTCACAGTGTCAAATACTATAATTAAAGGGCCAACGTACTAACAATAATACAACTCTTTTAAATCTTCTGAGGAGATGTTCTCATGGGAGTCAAGTAAGGCACTGATGTCACCAGATAGGCAGATATCTGTGATCTGCATGGCAAAGTGGGAAGGAACTTGTGAGTTATGAGCTATGGAAATTCTGTTCCTACATCTCTGAGGGAAAATCCAGGGTTTCAAACCTTTGAGTGCTAGAGGGGTGTACAATGCATTGCTTTGCAATCCGTTGCATATACCTCTGGCATTCAAAAGGTTAAAAGGGTCTTTTATTGACCCTATGTTGCCCTTTTACTGATAGAAATAATGAAATATCAATCCTTCTTAGTATTGTCATATATATGTCACACGTGGGTCTTTAAGTTGGCAAAAAACAGCAATTTTATCTATGGCCAACATTGTGGTCCCTGCTGCACCTTGAGGTCTAACAGGGACCAAAAAGCTGACCATCAATAAAATTGCAGATTTTTGCCAACCACGGGTGCTGTGTTTTCTTTCATTTATCTATCAATCTGATAGGATTGAGCATATAAACATACATATATATATATATATATATATATATATATATATATATATATACATACACACACACACACACACACACACACACACTGAAAGAAGCACACTCAGGACTTCAAAGTATTTCAGCAAGTCCTGAGAGTGCTTCTTTCTACTGCACTATCAGTCTTTAAGACAGCACACAGGCAGTGGACTATGTAAATGTGATTGTTTTCCTACACAATATATATATATATATATATATATATATATATATAGAAGAAGGGGGCAGCACCCGTGGGACTTGTTCAGTAATATTTTATTGGCAACAAAGCAATACAGTGGTCGACGTTTGAACAAATCACTTCCCAGAAGAAGGAATACTATATAGATACAAGTCAGAAAAAGTGATTCAATTTTAAATCTTTCACTACAAGGTGTGTAACAGTGCATTGCAATTAGTGCCACACCCTACTGTAACTCTAAATGTGTGCATTAAAGCCTTGGAGTGTAGAAAATAGCATGTGGGCTGCAAATGTAACAACATATCAAAATACACCTGGAACAATCAAGCTGCAATCATGGTGCAATGCTTTGCTTGGGATGTATTGTTTTTCATCTTATGGAGGTGTAGGTAACCTATGGCTCCCCAGCTGCCAGGCGCTATATTGACCGGTTTAGGATAATGGGAGTTGTAGTCTCCATCAGCTGGGGAGCCACATGTTGCCTAATACTGATTTAGCTACTATACTTTATGAACAAACTGTAATTTTACGTGCTGTATTTAAAAATGTACAACAAACTGTATGGTAAAACTTATAACAAATAGTATTAATCAAGAAGACAATTAAATAAATACATCCATAAATAAAGAAATAAATAACATGACAAAATCCAGGTAGTGAGGAAGAAACATGTTAATTTATTAGAATTTGTACAATAAGTGCAGATGTTTGATTTAAGGAAACTAGTAGGGGTAAAGTTACCAGAAGTTAAGGGTCATAGAAATGGAGTTAGTCTACTAGATCTAGTACTGAATGGAGTACTATTGAAGGCTGTTTACCAAAACTCACCACCATAAAACTCAGTGTCACTTAAATTAGCAGCTATAGTTTCATTAATTCCGTCCACTGAAATAAACAGAAGGGCATCAATATTTCACATTTTCGTAGACAATATACTTATTGGCAATTAAATCCAAAAGGGCTACGCTACACCATTAACCCTTTGAGTGCCAGAAGGGTATGCAACACATTGCAAAGCAATACTTTGAGTACCCCTCTGGCACTCAAAAGTTTAACAGAGAAGAACATGAGGATTTCCTTAAAGAAGAACTAATACCAGCTAATTATAACCCATAACATAACATTTTCAATCAGTTATTGATGTCATGTCCAAGGAGTACATCATTCTACTTAACCATCTGAATCAATGAGTTGCCCACTCCTCTGGTTCTTAACCCCTTAACGACCCATGACATGCCAGGACTGTTATGGGTAAACTTCCCATAAGGACCCATGGCGGTCCTGGCACGTCATGGGTTAAATGATAGCAGCGAGCCTCAGTGCACGCTGCTATCATAATTTACAGGCTGAAACTGAGCACTCCAGGACCGGAGCATTCTGCTGGTACACGTAACCGCTCCAGAAGCGATCGCATTTACTGGCATTTTCCTTCACAAAGGCAATGCCTTGATGACTGCTCTCTGCCTCTCTCTTCCTTACCATTAAAGTAAGGGAGAGATAAGCAGAGAGCAGACACACACAGTGAGAAATACAGGGTAGAGTTGGGGGTATTAACCCCTTCAGTGCTGGATCTGTGTGCTGGATGAATGCAAGTCCTTTTTGGACCTGCTAACAGCAGCTAATTTTTTTTAAATAAATATGAGCAAGATAAAATTATTGTTATTAAAAAAATAATGAAAAAACACATCTAGTGAAGTTTAAAAACAACTTAATGATAGTTTTACTGTTGTGGAACAATGCAATTCACTTATACACACCACACAATCATTTGTGACAAAAATTAGGAAAAATAGGCAGTGCAAGAGGGACACTGGGATTTTTACCCCAGAGGGACAATGCCCCTATAAAGCTGCATGTTTTGTAGGATTGAATGACCGGTCATACCTTTCATGCAATCATCATAACCCATTGTGCCCAAACGACCACAAGAGAAAAAAAAAAAATGGTGTTTTTTTTATACACATTTTTTTTTTTATTTTAATAAAATAAATTGTAGGTTATCCATATGAGTGTGTTATCAGAATAAATGTATGTGGCTGGAATAAAATACTTAAAGGGAAAACACTGCTGAACAAAGACATAGTTAAAAAGTTAAAAATTGCTCCAGTCCCTAAGTGCAATCCACCCCAGATTTTCCCGGTCCTTAAGGGTTTAAATAGTTAAGATGACCAGTTACAGTGAGCAGAGTCTGAGGACCTGTGGTCCTTCTAGTAACTGTCATGTACACCTTCGTTGGCAGCAACACAGGATTGACTGAAGACATTATTTCTCGAACCAAACAGCAAAGGCAAAATTCATAGGGGACATTAGGATTTTATGGCCATAGTAAAGTAAGTGCTTTAACTGAATACAAATACGTTAATGAAAATGACTGAACTACTGAATAACTCACTGGTGTACAAGAAGAAAAATCATCCAGTCTTGGGATCTTATGTTCATGATAAAAGTAGAGTGATTATGGAGCAAACCAACTGCACCGCAGGGGCCAGATAAACATTTCCACTAGTTTAATAATGGCTTTTTTAGCCTTTCAATGCTAGGACAGTCAACAATGCACTTTCGTTGCCATTTGTTAGAGACCTTTCTAACATTCAAGGGGTTAAACTAATGGGAATGTTGGGATTTTTATGTCTCCCTGTAGTGCAGTTGGTTTGCCCCAATATTACTCCAGTTTTCTTTTGCACATAGGATGTTATTGGTAAGTGAAGACAGGTATGAGGACCCCTGGTTTAATATACCAACTGGTGCATTGCTTGCCAAGAACCAGTTTCAAAACTGACCTACATATGAGCTTAAAAGTGCAGCAATTCCATGTTAACCCTTTGAGTGCCAGAGGGGTACACAACGCATTGTAAACCCCTCTGGCACTCAAAGGGTTAAATCTTCTTGTGTGTGAGTTTCTGAGGTGATAATGACATCAGCTATATGTTCTATTGTCTGCTCTTGTAGCTAGGCGAGAACAAAATTCCTACTGCTTGAGCAAGTACGTACACTGAGAAATATTTTGGCCATCTAATAAGTACAGCGTTTTAATCCTTTAAGAGACAGGCGGTGTGCAAAGCATTGTTTTGTTATGTGTTTTGTACCCCTCTGGCACTCTAAGGGTAATTAATAAGGATACATTTTGCCCCTGCTTCATCCATAAAGCATTTTAGGATTTAGACTGAATGTA
The DNA here is from genome assembly GCA_037306005.1 of Rhinophrynus dorsalis. Lineage (NCBI taxonomy): Eukaryota > Metazoa > Chordata > Amphibia > Anura > Rhinophrynidae > Rhinophrynus > Rhinophrynus dorsalis. The sequence goes on from CM074721.1 coordinate 256,805,055, forward strand.
GAAGATGTAGCTGACATCACTGCTCAGCAACACTCTGGTGCAAAAAATTACAAGATCAGCACTAATATTTTTTATCTTAATTTGAAGATTGTTTTAATCAGGGCAACATGCATTTTTATATAAACAATTTTAGTTTGTGGCTTGACTATCATTTTAATTTTCTGAAATGAAATGATCTCACAAGATTTCTTTTTGGCATTGAAATGTGAGATGACTAAACTACAAAATGTCTACTACTTGTCTATGCTGCTAATAAAATAAATATTATCCACTTGAAGAAGAACTAACACTTTATGTGGATTCTGATGATTCTGAAACGGCTTTCAAAACCATCTATATTTTTGTTAAATATACTATATATATATATATATATATATATATATATATATATATATATATTAATTATATTAATATATATTCATAAACTATAGTTTATGAAATATTTATATTTATTTGTTTATTTTACAAAATATGCAGTAATTCCTGATAGAAAGTGGCAAATGTATCTAACACACCAGGCTGTGCCAATCTGCATGAAATGATAAATAATAAAACTACGTATGTCAAAACTATAGTATTAGATAAACTGCCATCAATATAGATGATTTTGAAAGCTTTTTCAAAATCACCCAGGTCATAAAAATGTGTTACATTTCTGTAATAGTTAAATGCGCAATAATAGTAAAATACAAATTCATGTTAAATGAATGAGTAAGTTGTAGCATTCGTATATAGATGGAAATGTTTCCATATGTTGGAATAATTTAAGATATATTATACTGAATGTGCTGATTACCAGCAGGCTGCAAAAGCAATGATCATATGCCCCTTCACTTCCTGTCTCACACTTTAAGGGCTGTATGATCAACAGACAAGTGGAGGAGTCCTGTGGCAAAACATTTGCAGTATAGAGGAGAACAAAAAAATTCCCATTGATTTAAATTGGGATTTTAACCCCAATGCATTGGAGGCTCATCCATCATTCAAGGGGTCAAAATCCCCTTTTAAAACCATAAAAATTTTTTAGTTCTCCTCTAAAGTGCAAATGGTTTGCCCCCAGAACTCCTCAACTTTTCTTTTTAATATATTCCTTAAAGGGGAACTCTCACCTCTATAAAAGTTCTCCTTATCAAAATTTTCCTTTTGAGTTAACCTGTAATTCGTTTTTTTTTTTTTTTTTTAATTTAATGCAGGATATCTTGAGATTTGACATTTTAAAAATGAGCCTGTGACGTCACTTCAGGACATGCTGCGGTACAACTCTGTCCACCTCTTCCCCTCAAATATATAGAATGTTATTTTTAGAGCGGCTCTAAGAATATTTAGATATAGTGTCCCATCATGCATAATGCAAGAAAAAACATGTCTCAAAAATGTGCCCGCTGAACGAAAGACCTCCTTTGGTCTAAAATAGATGCAAACAATCCACAAACTGCTGCACCATATTGAGAGACATGATATTGATAAAACATCAAATCTTTATTGATTCAAAAATTTATAAAAGTCATAATGGTACTTATCTATTGAAAAAACTTGTGTCAGCGACATCCCTAGTGTCTGGAGGCATAGAACATCAACGCGTTTCGCGTAATAACCGCTTAATCATGATGATCTAGTCATCATGATTAAGCGGTTATTACGCGAAACGCGTTGATGTTCTATGCCTCCAGACACTAGGGATGTCGCTGACACAAGTTTTTTCAATAGATAAGTACCATTATGACTTTTATAAATTTTTGAATCAATAAAGATTTGATGTTTTATCAATATCATGTCTCTCAATATGGTGCAGCAGTTTGTGGATTGTTTGCACCTCTTCCCCTCCCCAGCAGTGCCTTGTTCCTACCTCCTGTTCTGACAGAGGCTTCCTCCATGTGAGCTGTAGTGCTCTTGTTGGCAAGAGAGTGCTCCAGCTCACATGGAGGAATCCTCCGAAACTACGGTATGAATTCGGAGCGGGGTGCTCCATTATCAGCCACAGTGCGGGCAGTCTCTACTGTGCATGTATATATATACATGTATACATATATATATATATATATATATATATATATATATATACATCTGCTGATGTTTTGGCCAATATGATACATAGACAGTTTTGAATGATATGTTCAGATATGCAAAGGTGGAAGATCCATTTTGAAAGCCCCATATAAATTAATGGGAATTTGTGTTGTCCCCTATGGTGTTGTTGGTTTATCCAAGAATTGCTACGTTTTAAGCATTAATGTTCATTTATGTGAACATTTTATGAATATGAATACAAATCGCATCCCTTACAGTCTTTCCATAATCCACATGGATAGCTATATTCATGTTAATATAAGCTGTGAAACACTGAAGAAGAGGTGAGAGCTGAAATTTTATCCTGGATTAAATTCTGAATACCTCTCTTACACACTGAGAATTTTAGGCTAGAACTGCTTTCAGTTTAAATCAATAAAAGCAGTACCCCTTATCCAAAGGCTTAGGTAACCTTGAGTAAGTAAGAATGACCTTTAAAGGAAGTTGGTTGTTTAATCCATACATATCCCTTACATTTTATTTTCCTCAAATGTCAACGCGAAAAGTGAAATGCCTTTTGGAAAAAGAAAAAGATGAGCAATTCTACAGCATACCAGCTGCACAGGGTACAAAATATTCTCCGCTAAATTAAATATGGCTTTTAAAGACTTGAATGCTAGGTGGGTCCCCAGTGCAATGCTATTGAATGTGATGCATTGGGGACCCTCACATACAAGAGGTTAAAATAACCATCCTAATCAGTAGGAAGTTTTACCTCCCCCCACAACGCACGCATGGTGAAATCAGTTATGCTCATCTTTCGCTTTCTGCATAAGGCCCTAAAATAGTTATTATGAAAAGAGCAACCTTATAGGTACATCATGTTACTCTTAGTCCATCTGAAAATGAAATATACCCCAAAAATATATTTGCTTGACATTTAACACTTCGAGTCAGGGCTGCCATCAGGGGGATAAAGGCAATACCCATGTACGGGCTCGCCTCCCTGATCTGACACGGAGGTCCCTGCAGCAAACCATCTGTGATGCGGGGGGCAGGGGGATGATTTGCCCAAAGGGGTCAGCAGTTGACCAGCCTGGCTCATGGAGATTCTGGAGGATCTCCTGGTATCCCCCTTTTAAGCATATTCTGTAGGTAGCACAGCGGAGCACTGGAGTGCACCTCTGCAGCTCTGGCCTCCATTATCATTCTGCATATTGGGGCAGTTCAATGGGATCTGTTTTACATATACCTCCAGGTTACAATACATTTTTATGAGATGTCAGAGCCCTGGCTTTATATTTATGTTGCAGCCCTGAAATCTATAATTGAATGCAAAATCACTGATTTAAAACAATATTCCCTGTTGAGCTTCATGATATGCAGGGGTGGGTGACATCATCATTTCACTGAGAACTTTGAGAATTTTTGGGAGAGGAAATTAGATCATTATCCTCTCTACTGAAGCCAATGCCTGCAAATTCACTGACATTGGGCTTCAGCAGAAAGGACAGAAATCTCCCACAAATACTGAGTGAAAAGGGGAATTCAGTCACTCTGAAGATCACTGAGACCTGCTTGGACAACATGAAGAGTATTTCAGACTTTTAAGTTATGGGAACTCAATTCCCATAGCTTTCAGGTAACATCCTACTACACTTCAGATCTCATACCTCATACACTTTACTGCTCCTTGAATTATACTGAAGCCAGACCCCACCCCAGCAGTTCTGATTTTAGTGACTTTAAACATGTGAGATAATAGTCTTATCTACATTGCTCATGGAACTTTTGCATCATATTTTATAGGAAAGCCAAAGTTTACTTGTTACCCAGAATTCAAATTGTGTACATTTTAGGCTGTGTGCTGAAAGAAAAGAAGAGCAATTATGGAGCAATCCAACTGCACCATAGGGACAAATAATATTTCCCAAAATGCACACTGGTTTAAATGGACCTTTTAACATTTGATTGGAGATCTCTCTAAAATGCTGTTAAAATAACTATTTAAATCAAAGGCATTTTCATATCTCTCCTAAGGTGCCGTTGGGTGCTCCACAATAACTGTTGTTTTTCTTTCTGCACATGAAAGTGTTCATGTCTACAAAGCCCATGTTCACCAGTGGTATCCATTCATAGCTAACTTCTGGCTTTTAATGAGACCACAGATTCCACTGGATTTCCAGTTTCGTAAGGAAATCTATGGGAAAATTTGAAGATAAAGCCATGAAATGGACTCTGTGCCAGATAAATATAAAGGCTCTCATTCATCATGAATGAAGATCACTGGTGAATGGTTACTTTACTTTCTGAATTATAGAGCATATGTATAAAGACAAAGTGGAGGAATTGAGGAATAAAACAACTGCAGCTATGTACCAAATCAAAATTCCTATTGACCTAAATAAGGATCTAATAGAAAGTACTCAACTATATTACAAACCAGTACATACATTGACTCTTGTCTTATTTATTTTTAGTAGCAATGCTAGAATAATGAGTAGAAAAAAATGAGAAAAATCTACACTTTAAAGAATGAATGTGCTGCTTTGCCATTGACCTGCGCATGAGACAGTCCAGCAACTGTTTGTGTAAAGACATAAACATAGAGAAATATTCAGAGGCAGATTCAGGGGAAACACAACTACGCTATAGGAGATACATACACATTTCTCAGATTGCCACATATTTAAACGGACCATTTTTTCCCATTGAATACTAGAGAAGTATCCAACGCATTTTTTCATGTTGATCTCTCTAGCATTCAAAAGGTTAAAAACCCCATTTAAATCAATACTAGTTACTTGCCCCTACTGTGTAGTTGGTTTGATTCAGTATTTAAACCTTTGCATGCTAGAGAGGTATACAGTGCATTGTGTTGCAATGCATTGGATATCTCTCTGGCACACTAAAGGTTAAATTCTTCTTAGTATATTAGTCTCTCAGGGCTGGATTCTATTACAGGTGCTAATTTTATCTCTGCTTTTATTTACAGTTTTCTCCATAGACTTCAACAGGAAAATGTTTGATAAAATGGGTGTTAACTTTTAGCACCTGCAATAGAATCTAGCCCTCAGTGTCCCAAAAATGCTCATATAAATAAATAAATAAATACATGTGTATATTCCATCAGTGTTTCGGCCCCACTCTGAAATTTTGATGGAATAAAACAGCATACACTTCACTTCTACAAAGTCCTGTGAGTGTTTTTTTCTTTTTGAAATATTATTACAGGAATATATATATATATATATATATATATATATATATATATATATATATATATATATATATAAAATCAAACAATTGCTGAAAAACTTACTTGACAAAACCTTTAGAGAAATTGGTTGTTTCTGATGTATGGTCTGAGTAAGATTAAACCTTGCATAGCAAATGTAGAAATCACGAGTATCCTCTGGCTGTACATTAGAGAAATAAAGATCTCCATTTAGACCTTGGGAAACCCTTTCATTCTGGGGCAAGCGCTGGAAAGCTAAGGAAAAAAGAAAAATGAGATATATTATCAAACAAAGAATATCTCCTTAGATCTGTATGTGTTACGTGTGTGTATTAAACAGTAATTTCATATGGAATGGTTCGTCACATAGATTTAGCCCTACAAATGGTACAATGGCAGTCCTGTTTACTAACTCTTGTGCCCCCCCCATACTTATCAAACACCCAGATGTATTCACTCTCAATCTAATCAACAACACTTATAGTATACCAATGTACACTGTATCTTCTGGCTAAAAATTTGGTTTGTTATGTATTGAAGTTGACCTGTCTGTCATAGCTGTAACTCTGTAACAATTGGTGACTTCTCCAGCATTCAAGGGGATAAAAGCCAAATTTATCTTAACAGGAATTTTTATTTGTCCCCTATAGTGCAGTTGGTTTGTTCCAGAATAACTCCAGTTTGCTTGTATAAATATGGCTCTATGGCCGTGCAGTCAGCAATGACATAGGATTAGAATGTTCAAGTCTACTTCATGACTAGGGGACACCGATCCTTTCTATAATGTAGTGAAATGCAGCATGCTGGGATCTGAATTATAGTTCATTTATCAAGGTTCACTCCTGTAGACTTTTGGACCCAGTATTTAATCTTTATCTATGATTTAGGGTTTTTATAACATTTTCAGAAAATGTTCTGTATTCTGTGTAGTGTTTTTTTTCAGTTTATTTGATAACATCAGATTGTATGTCATATAAGATTATACTGTATATCATATCATGGAACAACTAAAGAAGCAGTAAACCTTTATATATGATACTAGTGTAAAAGCCCGTGTACACAGTCCAAGGTCCGGGTATGGTTAAGAGGCCACTACCTCAATGCTCCACGCAATGCAGTCTTGCATCACCTCACTCACGTGATGAAATCATGTGCAGTAGAGACTGCGCATGACTGCATCGTAACAAACATCCTAGTGAATTATTATATAGGATATATATATATATATATATATATATATATATACAATATAATATATGCATTGTAATTATTTTCATACTGAGTAAAACAATAATACTTTCACTACTTGGAGATTTTTCATTCAAAAGCTTTTTATGAAATAGTCACTTAGCCCTAGACAAAAGGCTGTGTGCAAAGGTAGTGTTAAATAGTCTAAAACTTGATGATTAAAACCAATTACTAAACACCAACCTCGTTCTGCAGCGCAGTGATTGAACAATATTAGTTTCTTCTCATCTCATCACTTGAGCTGTCAATATATTAAAAAATACCTAACCTGTTATTACTAAACTTGGGATCTTGGAGTCTAACATGCGTTTCTGAATCACTGTGCTTTGACTTTTTCCACCAACTGTACTTTGGCAGGTCACGTGATTTGGACAGGTAATGAGGTGAGAAGGAACTAGGAAGTGATTTATTGTCCAGTTGCTGCTCTGCTGAATGAGCTTGGTGTTTAGTAACAGGATTTAATCATCACGTTTTATTTAAACGCTACCTTTGCACACCACCTTTTGTCTATGGCTAAGTGATTTATTTCACGAAAAGCATTAAAAGGTCATGTTTTCCTCTTTCCTATGATAAAATGCTTAGTTTCCTCTTCGCATCTGTGTTTTGTTTTTAATAGTGCTAATAAAATAAAACTTTTTAATCTTGATATTTTGACTGGTCTTAGATCCTGTATCTTCTTATGGATGGCCTATGGCTCAAGCTTTCCCAGAGAGTGCATTTCAAAAAGAAATTTCAATCTGGGCTCCAGCTTGCACTGTTAACAGTTTTATTTAAAAAAAATGTTTGAATACTAATAACATCTGAATGAAAGATCGTCCCACACTGTGATTACCCTTGTTTTACTTACCAGAAAAAGCATTATGACATATTTTCTTTACAAAAAATGTACTGCTCCTTTAAATCTATCTGGTAAAGCTTACCAACTATATGTACAGGCCCTATGTATTTTTTTTGCTGTGGTTAGGCTTGCCAATTAAAGCATGACTGTGGATGATTTATATGGAGTCTGTTTAGGTACTAATTATTCACACTGCATAGCCACAACATATTAATTAACCCCTTAAGGACTACATCTCGTACTATGACAGTCATGGTCCTTATACCCTTAGGACCGATGACGGTCATAGTACGTCACGTACTTTGGCACAGATACACGCAACAGGTCACGTGTACCGGTGCGTCAGCAAGGATTAAAGCGGCCCTTATGGGACCGCTGGACCTTAAGGGGTTAATGAAGAAGGTGCATTACTGTGCTTATGCATAGCACAAGATACATCCATACCATTATTATTATTGTTGTTAAATCGATAACTACATTAGACTCAGGGCACTTCTCATAAGCGGAGAAGATCTGACACGCAAGAGGAGAAGACCCGGCGGCACGTAAAAAGGACCCGGCCGGTATGTTAAAGGGACCATACACTTAAAAAGGACCTGTACGTAAGAGGAGAGGAGAGCAGCCCCCCCGGTAATCAAAATTGAAAAACGGACTGGGATAAGATAAAATCGGACTGATTACATTTTTTTTTTGTTGTTAAAAGGGCACGAGGGCACTTTGGACAAAAAGGGCAGGTGCTGAAGCCCCCCTTGGTGTCTATGTGTGCCCGTGCCTGATTAGACTAAAGATGAAGTTTAGTGAAGAAATAAACTGGAGAAGTAGTGTCAATACTTGAAATTTGATAGTTTTACCACTTATTAATCTGGAACAAAATTGTTCAATATCTTTTTAATCCATCAGCTTCACTAAACAGCAAAAATTCATTTGTAGTGCTCTGGCAAAAACAACATAAATGTTACCATTGACTAACACGGTTTTCTTATGCAAAAACTTTCATGTGTCTCCAACCTTGTTGAAATTTGTGTTATTAAATCCTGTAAAAGAAGAAGTGAGCACGTTTCACTCACTTCCTCTTTCATGGAAAAAGTGACAATCTCAGTCATCGTCTGCCAATTCCACAAATTAAAATGCTATACATGCCAAAGAAAGGGTGATTTGGTGCATTTAAAAAATCTAATACACTTACAGTTATCCATCCAAAATATAATAGGTGCAGGTAAACCTTTCGGAGGTCTGCATGGTAGTATCAAGGGAACACCATGCTGTATAACAATTGGTTCAATTTTTTCCTTTGTCCAGAGAGGTGATCCTGTGAAAAGCAATGATATAGATGAAAACACTAGTTACACACAGTCAGTGGGGGAGATTCACTAAGAGGTGATAAAATGGAGACAACTTCTCCAGATTATCACTTCTCCAGTTCCTATGTTATTCTATGGAGCCTTCACTTTGGAGATCTTAGTGAATAGGCTCCAGAGAATAAAACAGGAACTGAAGAAGTGATAAACTGGAGAAGTAATTTCCACTTTATCCCACTTTGTCACCTCTTTATCACCGCTCAGTGAATTTTCCCCTTGTGTTTGTCAAGAGCAGGAGAGACATGTGTGTTGCTCGTGCTCTTCTCATAGTTGGTGAGATCTAATAAAGTCTGCATCTTAGAAGAGTTGTGAACTCTGAAAAGGACAGTAATGTCCCATAAAAATGTTTATAGATTTGTATAGGATAAAAAAAGAAACTCAATGCCACAAACCCCATCTCTCAAACCACTATGGTTTGAGAGATATTCCCAATCAAAGTTCTCCCGTCTCTCCCCTTCTTCTGACATCAGCGTCTAGCTGACAGCAGGAGATCCCAATCCGGAGACCAGCCAGTGGCTCTGCAGCAGAGCTGAAATCCCATTATTAGAAAATAATTACTTCATTGGAAAGGTCTACAAAAGTGTGCCTGGTTTGCAAGTACACTTTGTAGACTGTTCCCATGAAGTAGTTCTTTTCCAATAACAACTTTTCGCCTGTGCTGAAAAGCCTCCTCATGTCGGCCGACACGGATCTCCTTCTGTCAACTTTACAGCTGACATCAGGGGAAGGGGAGGAAGGGGGAACTTTGATTGCGAATATCTCTCATACCATAGCGGTTTGGGAGATGGGGTTTGTTGCATTGAGTTTCTTTTTTTTACCCTCTACAAATCTATAAACATTTTTCACGGGACATTACTGTCCCTTGAAGCAATGGGCCAATAGTAGGGTGAGCTCCCCACCCTGTTTTCCACTACACTTTTTGTGTATATACTACTTCTATGCCATATACACATTTAACTTAAAGATATTAAATCAAAGTTTTGTCATAGAGGGAGCCACAGCATAAGGCCATGAGCAGAAGCTATTGGGGCTTCCAGTTGGTCTGTATGAATGAAAACTGGAAAGCATCCATACTGATTTAATTTCCTGGAATAAAACAAAAACTATGTTTGAATAAGAACTATTGCTGTTGTAGGTAATACTTTTCACTTTTTATTTTTCTGTTAGACCTATTCATTTTATTCTTAAAGGGATAGTAACACTTCGTTTTAACTTTATTTTATTTTGTAGGCATTAAAAAAACATGAAGAATGATATAAGTCTTATCTCTCAATCCTTTATGGTTTATGAGATATTCACAAGCAAAGTTCCCCTCCCCGCCCCTTTTACCTAGTGTAAGCCATCTCTTCTCAGATGTGAGTCTGGTTGTATGACAGGACAGATAACAGAAGGGGACAATTTTCTTTGTATGAAAACAATGAAAGCCCTTCCCCCCTTGACAAGTTTTTCAGCTTTTTCCATTATCTTAATTGAAGATTTTCCCTCTCTGCAGTCTACCTGGGCATCTCCCTTCTGATCTGGTTGAACAGGGGGGGGATACTTTGTTTGTGAATATCTCTTAAACCATAAAGGTTTCAGAGATAAGACTTATATCATTCTTCATGTTTTTTTAATGCCTACAAAATAAAATTAAGTTAAAATGAAGTATTACTATCCCTTTAAAGAGGAACTATCACCTAAAACCAAAGTTTTACCATGCGTTTTAATGTTTAACCTGACATTAGTGATGTGTGTGTGTTCTTCAAGTCGCCTGGTAGTAGAGATATTTGCCCTGCAAAATCATGCACTTCCGCTTTCTGTGGGACTCCATCACGTCTCAGGACTTCCCAGCTTCCCCAAGGAGCGCGTTTATGCTCCCCTTCGAAGCTAGATTTCTGTGATGTAGCATTACAGCAAACTCCGTTTACAATGCTACTGAGGTTGCAACCTCAGTAGCATTGTAAACGGAGTTTGCTGTAATGCTACATCACAGAAATCCTGCTTCGAAGGGCAGTGTGAACACGCTCCCTGGGACAGCTGGGAAATCCTGAGACACTACAAGGTACCGTAGAAGGCGGAAGTACCTGATTTTGTAATGCAAATATGTCCACTACCAGGTGACTTGAAGAACACACAGCACTAATGTTGGGTTTAACATCAAAACGCATGATATAACTTTGGTTTTAGGTGATAGTTCTGATTTAATGACAGTTAAATGAGCTATTAAGCTAAACCAGTACATATGACTCTTCAGATTCATTCTGGCTATTTTTGCTTTCCTAAACTGAAAACTTTATTTCAACTATTGGATGCCTATGAATTATACTTTAAGACAGTTTAGCCTGTTACATTACCATTTATTTTTGTACTAAGAACATTTACTGTGATAAAAAGTAAACATCTCAAACTGAGATTTTCCATTTAAATGTCTCTCTTGGAGTGTGTGGAAATGCAATATAAAATGTTTTTGAACTTGCAAACATTTCCAAAGTGAGTAGCATACTGTGAATTCTCAACATGACTCTATTTGACCGAATTCAGATAAATGCTGTGGTGCTAGTCTATCCTTCGCTTGGCACAACTCTGTGTAAGAAAGACCTACATCTTAGAAGACCGCTCAAAAAAGTATTAACTTTAACCATTCCGTACCCCTCTGGCACTCAAAGGGTTATATGTATTCAGTTTGAATTGTAGGAATCCTACTGGAGAATATCTAACTTTCATCTCGGTACAAAAAGATAAAAGTCAGTTAGAGATATAGTTTGTTTCACGTTATAAATAAATGCTCGGCAATGTGAAAATAAATAAATAAATACATTAATAAAATTATTTAAAGGAGAACTAACATCGTCTAATCCTAAAACCCATCCCCCACACACAATTTTGCACTATTATGGCCAGAAAATCCTTAAGGCCACTATGATTTTTGTCCTTTTGCTTTTGTTAAGACATAACATATTCAGTCCGTGCTGGACGTCATGATCAAGGAGGAAGACATAACAGTTGCTGACAGTTGTTCTAAACAGAAACAGGAAGACTGCATAAGGCAATTTATTCCTTCAAGAAACAGACAGATGTGCAACATATCAGGAAGCAACGCATTGCACAATCGTTTGGTCCTTAAATGTTGGAAATTACTATGTGCAGGGAGCAAAATTTGAGGTCCTAGGTCTGCTAACAGCTGTCATATCCACCTGCATGGACATGCCATCCAGGACTGATTGAAGATGCAATTTATTAAATAAAGGTACAATGGCAAATTTATAGTGGCCAAAAGCATTTTCTGGCCATTTTAAGGTAATGACAGGTAAGGATAATACATAAGGGAAATGCATGGTCTGGAAAAAGGAAATATTATTGACAGAGTATCATGATGAACAGGGTATAAATGCAATAGACATTTGATCGTGATAAAGATAAACACTGGGTAATGTAGACAATCCTATAATATAAAAGGCCAGATGTATGTTTATCCGTTGCAGACATGTGCAGTAGAGACTGCCTGAACGTCTGATGCAGTCATGCACAGTAGAGACTGCCCGAACATCTGAGTCATGCACAGTTGAGACTGCCTGAACGTCTGATGCAGTCATGAACAGTAGAGACTGCCAGAACGTCTGATGCAGTAACACACAGTAGAGACTGCCCGAATGTCCGATGCAGTCATGCACAGTAGAGACTGCCCGAAACATCTGATGCAGTCTTGCACACTGGAGAGTGCCCGAAAGTCCGATGCAGTCATGCACAGTAGAGACTGCCTGAACGTCCGATGCAGTAGAGACTGCCAGAACGTCCGATGCAGTCATGCGCAGTAGAGACTGCTAGAACGCAGGAATAAAGAAATCAGGTGTAGCAATGTTGAATGAAGGATATCCTTCACCTCTGGAATTGAATGCAATGTGTATTCACATCTCTACATTGTATAATCCGATAGAAACGTATTACAAAAACTTATTCTATATATGTGAGAACATCAGAAACCGTCATTGCTAATTTAAATCATTATCCTTTCATTTATATTAGCTGCATTTCAGGAATAATTGCACCAAATTACCATATTTTAACTTCCAGGGGGTTTTCATATTTAAGACTAAGAACTGTTAAAATTACTGCTCTCTAGACATTACCCAGGTTTATGTACTAAGGCTGATGTTCTATGAAGAACTGAAACAATTCTGGGGCAAGCCAAATGCATAAAAGAGAACACATAAAAATTTCCCTAGACTGCTAGAGAGAGTCCCAATGTATTGCTTTGTTAGAAACCTCAAGCATTCAAGGGGTTAAATTCCACAATCAAATCAACAGGCATTTTAATAATTTTCATTTGTCACTTATTGTGCAATTGCATTGCTCCAGTTTGCCTTACTATACCAGCCTCAGTAAAGGTATAGTGATTACAGTCCTTGCACAGAGATTGTACAACTTACTAATGTTTGGATGTGTTGGAGGGTCCCACAAATAGGAAAGTTTGAGGGAAAGTAAGTACTTCCATGCAGTACTTAGCCAGAACATTAATTGTTATGCTGTTACCTTCTAACATGATGGCTTTGATGATTTTTATGATGTCTTTAATCAAAGAAAAGAATAAGCAAGAAAATGAAACAGAAAATTTAGTGTTGCAACACAAATGATGGATATTTTTGCACATTAATTGATGCATTTTAGTCAATGTAAACTGATTACAGGAAAAAACAACACAAATTAGAGCTGTATGTAAAAAACACCAGAATCTGAAGAAAAGAAACAAACAGAAGAAATTAAAAATGTTCAAAATAAAACCAGTGCAAAATAGGAAACTTCTAAAGCATTTCTTAATTTCTTTGAGAACTTTCTAAGATAATGAATGATTTTATTTTAAAGGTCACTTACTGGACTGACGGATGACAATATTGTTAGAAACTGCAGTGCCACGATCATTTCTCACAAAACACTGGTACTCTCCTTCATATGCTTCAACCCTGGCACCATTCATGATATTAATTACCAGTGTCCCCGAGTTGGGTTTCATTGTTACATGTGGATCTTTATCTATGTCAAAATGGGTGCCATTGCGTATCCAAGAAAAACTGCCAATAAAAAAATAATAAAGTTCAGCAATCTAGGCATGTTTACTTTTTGTATGGATCACAGAATCTGACCAATAGCTCTTTAAAGTGTCAGTAATGTCCAAGAAAAAATATTTATAGTTTTGTAGTGCTCAAAAAGTTCAACTAAATGCAACAAATCCTATCTCTCAAATCGCTATGGTTTGAGAGATATTCCTATTCAAAGTTCCCCCCCTTCTCCTGACATCAGCGCTGTGCTGACTGCAGGGGAATCCTGTCTGGGGACCAACTGGCAGCTCTGCAGCAGAGCTGCAGTCATGTTATTTAAAAAGAATGACTTCGCTGGAAAAGTCTACAAAGTGTACCTGGCTTTACAGCTGACAGCAAGAAACGTCAGACTTTAAATGCGAATATCTCTCAATCCATAGTGGTTTGAGAGATAGGATTTGTTGCATTTCGTTGAACTTTTTAAGCACAACAAAACTATCAAAGTTTTTTCTTGGACATTACTAACACTTTGGATCTCCTAAGATATGTGCAATATGGTAAATGTAGTTGTGCCCTTGTTGCAGCCATGTTGCTCAGTAGGGAGGTTAGAATCACAGGTAGCATTAGGACAGTAGATCATGCAGCTCATAAAACCACAGGAAAAAAACTTGATATGTATTCATTTATGGTTATTTCAAAATTGTCTGAATTCAAATAACCTGTGGCAGTAAATACACTTGCTTGTACTTTCTATACCTTTACAGAGATTCAACTATACAATTTAGCAAGAAGGAGCTAGAAGGATGTGCAACACATTAGGAAACAAGGTGTTGCATACCCTTCTGGTGATTACAGGGTTAAAATCTATCTTAACCCTTTCAGTGCCAAATGGGTACACAATGCATTGCTCTGCAATGCGTTCAGTACCCTTCTGGCACTGAAAGGGTTAAAATAAAAGTAGCTTCTCTTTCTGGTTTATTCACCAATGTAATGACATACTTACAAACAATTAATTGCACCTGCAAAATGGCTAACCTTTTGAGTGCCAAAGAGGTATCCAACACATTACTTTGCAATGCCTTGGATACCTCTCTGGCAAGCAAAGTGTTAAATTAATCAATGTATATTTAATTCAAATTTAAAACTGTATGTTCTGGAGGAGCTAATTACAGAACCATGTTATTGATTTAAAAAAGATCCATTCATCAACTAAATGTATTCATATATACGTATTTTTATTACTAAAGAACCAATCACGTATGCAGGTCTCAAGAAAAAGATGGGGTGGGGCAGCAAATTCCCGTACGTAGGGTTCAGTGTAAGAGAAGTCTTGAAGGCATAAGAGAGAGGAGGTTATAAGAGAAAAAGAGAAATTTAGACTATTGTTTAATCAACCACTTCCTGTAGTGTTGGAATTGCAGCCAATGATCCAGATGCCAGAAGGGGGGCACTTTGGTCATCTCTGACCCTAAGTGCTAGAGGCACAGTACTGTACATAAAGTACTTTGTCATACAACACTCCAGGACGTACTTGAAAACGAGAGATATCTTAATGTCTTCTTCCTGGTAAAACATATTCTAAATAAATGGAAAAGCAGCAGTTAGTATCTATCTACCAGCTATCAAACCAGTATGATTTATATTCACTTTTATCATGTAAAGAAGAAGTCTACCTTGGGGGAGGTTTTCCTTTTGCTTCACATTGAATGACAATGTTCTCCCTTGGATCCACAATATAGTTTTTCGGTGACTGGTGAGTTATAGTTGGAGGCTGTGGTACTGCATTGTAGATTATACCCAGAAACAAAAAAGAGAAAAAAAGATGGCTTACTGAAATGTTAATCTTCTTATTGTTTACCAGATTAATGAAAAAAATAAATATTTGTATATATGCAGTGAAACTTTAACACACAAAAGCAAAAAAATGGCAAAATACATATTGATCAGTATACATTAACCCTTTGAGTTCCAGAGAGGTATCCAATGCATTGCAACACATGCAAGATACTTCTCTGGTACTAAAAAACAAAAGATTAAATGGGTGGTGCCTCCCCCTCGGATAGGGTGTTAATTCACACACACATGCTATGACAATTTCCCTTCCTCTGGTGATCTCATTTTCTCAGATCCCACCAACCCTATCAGCTCATGGTTCCATCAGTGGACTGGCTTTTAATCATCAGTGGATGGTTTTAAAAGGAAAATATGGCAGAAGGAAACGGAAACCAGCTGAATATAGAGGCCTTGGAGAAATTCAGAAAATAGTGAAAATACCCAAACTAACTTTAAATTTGAGTGTCTGAGAAAAAGCCTGTAAAGTTATGCCTATAGCCATAAAAGAATTAAGGTACATATGGATCAGAAATCATTTATCTGTCATAGTCTTATGTAAGTTTCTGTCTGTGCCTGCTTTAATGATAGGAAAGGGCCGGGGACAGCCTCCTGCAGCTTGCTTGTAAGAGTGACAGGAATTAGGAAGCAAGACCTTATAAGATATTAGTAAATTAGGATCTTTTAATGGCTTATTAAGTTAATGTATGCCTCCCCTTTTACTAAAAGTTTCTTAGGGGGACGTACTTATGTTATATCTTATTAGTATAGGAGGTGTTTATGTTAAATGCTTATAGCTAATCTGGTTGTTTTTACTGAATGTTTTATGTTATTGGAGTTCTTGCCCATTTTACATAAATGTCATAGGCACCGTACCAAACATTCAGATCCACTGTGACTTGTAAACTCATTGATCACCGTTGGAACTACAAAGAGCTGCAGATGTATGATGTGGGAAGTTAGAGATGGGATCTTCTCTGTATAGGAAATGTAGGATCTTTTTTTTCTTTTTCATCCCGTTAATTTCTGTAAGTAGAATTACTAACCTAAGTTAAGTAAATCTTTTCCTTTTATATCACCAATATTGTATTTTCTGTGGTAGCTGTATGCATATCTGTGTGTGTGTGTGTGTGTGTGTGTGTGTGTGTGAATTTTAATCTTAAACGATTCATGATATGAATAACTCAACAATGTATTGAGTCCTTCATATCAATACATGCATTTTTTTTTCTTTCTAGAAGACAATGTTCCCTTAATAGCGTACAAATAATATTTTCATTTTAGACACTTTTATAATCAGATAAAAGTTGTTTTTGAACGGATTATACAAGAACATATTTCCAGAAACAGTTCAGTATGACTGGGAAGAGACAAGGAATGTGTAATGTATGAAATAATAAGGATTTACATGATAAATTAGCATTATTTTCTATGTAATTTAAAAACGTAAACATTTCTTCCAGTTTCAGATCTAGTGGTGGATACTTCTAGATATGAATTTGGAAGACAATATGATGGTTTACTGTAGAACAGCTCCAGTTCTCCTTAGTACATCAGCCTCAATGGTACTAGCACACTTCATTTAAGGAAAAAGTTGGATTACTATCAGGGATGGATTTATATCTCAGATGCGCCTAGGCAAGGCACTCTAGGTTCCCTGAGCTCCACCCATGACCACATCCCCAGTCCTAACAGGACCCTACCCCAGTCCCATCCACTATTTTTTGGCACATAAAATACCCTTTGCCTTTACCAAGCAAAAACAAAAAGCTTTAACCTCCTTGGTTGCTACAGAGCACTCCAAGGCATTGCTAAGCAAGGGGTGAAATAATAACCTGTAAAGGGGTATAAAACTGGTGCAGGGACAGTGAGATTGCTCTGATGTCACTCATAATTCAGAATGTGGGTGTGGCTAGAACAGCAGAGGCTCCATTCAAAATGTGGGGCTCTAGGCAGTTGCCTGCTTTACTGACTGGGAAATATGGCTCTGATTATTATATTGAGGAAGAGTGGTGGGGGGAATTATCTTGCTACAAAAAAGTTTGAGGGATAATTTACACAACATCTGTATTCATATAAATCAGTGGTCCTCAGGACCCACTAACAGGCCAGGACTTAGGGATTTCTAAGCTAGAGCACAGGTGTGGTGATCAGAGGCTCATTCACATTGATTAACTCACCTGTGCTCTAACAGGCCAGGACTTAGGGATTTCTCTGCTAGAGCACAGGTGTGGTGTTCAGAGGCTCATTCACACTGATTAACTCACCTGTGTCTAACAGGCCAGGACTTAGGGATTTCTCTGCTAGAGCACAGGTGTGGTGATCAGAGGCTCATTCACATTGATTAACTCACCTGTGCTCTAACAGGCCAGGACTTAGGGATTTCTCTGCTAGAGCACAGGTGTATTGATCAGAGGCTCATTCACATCGATTAACTCACCTGTGCACTAACAGGCCAGGACTTAGGGATTTCTCTGTTAGAGCACAGGTGTGGTGTTCAGAGGCTCATTCACATTGATTAACTCACCTGTGCTGTAACAGGCCAGGACTTAGGGATTTCTCTGCTAGAACACAGGTGTGGTGATCAGAGGCTCATTCACATTGATTAACTCACCTGTGCTGTAACAGGCCAGGACATAGGGATTTCTCTGCTAGAGCACAGGTGTGGTGATCAGAGGCTCATTCACATTGATTAACTCACCTGTGCTGTAACAGGCCAGGACTTAGGGATGTCTCTGCAAGAGCACAGGTGTGGTGATCAGAGGCTCATTCACACTGATTAACTCACCTGTGCACTAACAGGCCAGGACTTAGGGATTTCTCTGCTAGAGCACAGGTGTGGTGATCAGAAACTCATTCACATTGATTAACTCACCTGTGCTGTAACAGGCCAGGACTTAGGGATTTCTCTGCTAGAGCACAGGTGTGGTGATCAGAGGCTCATTCACATTGATTAACTCACCTGTGCACTAACAGGCCAGGACTTAGGGATTTCTCTGCTAGAACACAGGTGTGGTGTTCAGAGGCTCATTCACATTGATTAACTCACCTGTGCTGTAACAGGCCAGGACTTAGGGATTTCTCTGCTAGAGCACAGGTTTGGTGATCAGAGGCTCATTCACACTGATTAACTCACCTGTGTCTAACAGGCCAGGACTTAGGGATTTCTCTGCTAGAGCACAGGTGTGGTGATCAGAGGCTCATTCACATTGATTAACTCACCTGTGCACTAACAGGCCAGGACATAGGGATTTCTCTGCTAGAACACAGGTGAGGTGATCAGAGGCTTATTCACATTGATTAACTCACCTGTGCTGTAACAGGCCAGGACTTAGGGATTTCTCTGCTAGAGCACAGGTGTGGTGATCAGAGGCTCATTCACACTGATTAACTCACCTGTGCTCTAACAGGCCAGGACTTAGGGATTTCTCTGCTAGAGCACAGGTGTGGTGATCAGAGGCTCATTCACACTGATTAACTCACCTGTGCTCTAAAAAGGGAATCATCAAATCCTGGCCTGTTGGTGGGTCCTGAGGACAGGAGTTGAGAAACACTGATATAATGAATACAAGTAATAAATCTGAGAATGTTATAAAAATACACGATAATTTATTTCTGTGATGTTGCGATTAGAACACTTGATCCAGCTTAGTTTTCCTACTGGCCCATGGAATATTTAAATAGGTACACCAATTAATGACCATTATACCCTGACGAAGCCAATATGGTGACATGTGATGGGATGAGTAACGGTTTCAGCTAGGGCTTCCCAGGCTTTGATGTCCTGTACAGCCCCTTTTCTCTTCCCATTTGGAGCTTTGATACTACACGTATAAGATAAGTATCTTTGTTCACAATAGTACTTTTATGATTTTCTACTACATATGTTTGGTATATTTGCTCATCTTTATTTTAGTATGGGCATATAGTGTCATGCACTGTGTGGTTTATTAATGATAACACTTGTTTATTATATCACACCACCATATTAGGGATATTGAATTGATTATAGGATACTTTTCCTTAATAGTTACTATAATTTTATTATGTATCAAATGGGTTATGAATTTAATAGCGGATATTTATCCTGAATGGTCATTAGATCTATACTGTATTGAAAGGGTTGTCTGGGCATCATTTGCATTTTGGAAAGCCCTACCTGTGCTGTTGGGTTTTTAATTGTTTTTTAGATATTGATTTGTGTCTTTTTGTACCAATAAGATTTCTATATCTTAGATGATTAGATTGCCTTCTTTAAAAGAGATGTCTTTTGGTGCAGAGCAGGGGAGGGAATTTCTTTCTTACGTTTCCCTCTCCTGCTTTGCATTGGTTTACATATATATGGTCTCTTTGCTCGTAAGTGCACCAAACTATGTGTAAATGTTTATGTGATTAGCAACTATATAGTATCTAGTGCCTATCCACTTTTGTTTGTTGAAAAAAATAGACAATTACTGTATTCTAGTGAATATCATAAAATAATGGTATTCTGTGAATAAGTACATTTACTAGCTGTTAGCAGTGAATCATTAACTCATTGCAAACCACTGGCAAAGAGAATAACTAAGAGCTGTAGTAATACTGCGGCAATCCAAACTGAACCTCAGGGAAGAAATAAATAGTCCACTTGATTTCAACAGGGTTTTTAACCTATTGAATGCTCTGGATGTCTCCCCGTTTATGTCAAAGTGAATTTTGGAAAAATAGTATTTGTTGCAGCAGTTCAGTTGATTTGCTCCAGAATTACTCCAGGAGGAGACACACTAAGGCGTGATAAAGCGGTGATGAATGGAGATGGCTTCTCCAGTGATATTACTTTCCCGTTCCTATGTTATTCTATAGAGGCCATGCACTAAGATCTCCAAAATTAGAGAAATCTTAGTGCATTGGTTCCGTAGAACATAGGAACTGGAGAAGTGATATTACTGGAGAAGACATCTCCACTTTATCACCTCTTTATCACACCTTAGTACATTTCCCCCCAGTTCTGCTTAGTACATCATCCTCAATGTTTTTAGCATCCAAGAGGTTAACGGGGCATGAAACAAAGAAGTACAACAGGATATTAAGGAGAAAAAATAAATCAGATCAATGTTTTTATTTTTGTTACCAAATGTTCTTATTCATAGAAAAAAATGTTTAAACAGCTGAACAAGCAGTATTTGCTTTTAGTTTAATTTACTCTGGTGATATCATCTGCTCACATTCTACCCATCCCTCTGAGTTCAGGCTGTTCCTGCTAATCTCCTTCAGTGCAGTTGGCTTTTGATCATCTCTGGGATGTTCAGAGGAAGAAAGAGGCAGAAACAAGAACAGACCAACTGAATTTAGAAGTCCCTAAGAAATTCAGATAATAGTTAATGTATCAAAAACTGACTACATTTTCAAGATTTCTGATGCAACTTTTATGAAGGAGGCACAGACCCTTTCAAAAGAAACCAGAATATATTTAACATATTTATGGAAGTTTACAATGTTTTTCAGTTAATCACAAACTTTATTTAGAATACAGTTATAGCACAAATGACAATCAAGAGAAAAAAAAATAACAGCACATGCATGCACATGCTTTTTGCAAAACTACTATTTACCAAAAGCAATTGGAAAATGCAAATAGATAAAAAACACACATCAAAATAGTGGCAATATAATGATTAGATACACAATATATAAATAAAACAAAAGTAAGGAAGGGACACGAAATATACAATGGGGCAAGTCTGATTACATTTTAGAAGCAAACTACATTTATGTAATAATGTTTCATTTTAAACATGTATTAATGTGACATTCATTTTTTTTCTTGAAGATATCCAAAAAGACCCAACGCATCCTAAAACTGGCACATAAGAATACATGTCATTTTAGGAGTATTGCAATTTTTTTAGGTGCTATTTGACTTTATCATTATAAATAGTTTGAAACGTAATCAGTATCTCTTTTTTAAAATGTAATTTTACTTTGTTTCCCCAGTAAATGAAGTTTGTAAAGTAAAAAGCCACAGCAAACAATATAGAAAAAAATGTTTTTAGAGTTTAACAAATATTGATTTGGATTCCATCGCATTTGATAACTTTATCAAGGGTTTTTTCTGTACATTTCTCCATACTTTAATGTGAATCTTATTGTTAAAACCACTGATAATACTTATCAATGCAGCGTAATCTAGGAATTCAAAAGAAAACAAATAATTTCTGTCTCACAAGCATCAAACTGAATGTCAAGTCTCAGGAACTTACATTGCTGTGAAAGTTTTGCTGTTTTCCCCGACAAGAGAATCAGCAGTTGTAAAAGGTAAACAAAGATGTAAGAAAAGTGTCCGTTAGTAAGAATAAATTAAAAAATATGAATCAATCTAATAGATAGATGCTAACTATATATTTAGTTTGCATATGGGAATTCAGTAAGAAGAAAAATGACCTTATATTACCCAAAAGGCAAGGGCACAATATTGGAAAGTAGACGGAGCAGATAAACAATGCCTTCATTTATGCTGAAAAGAAAATCAATCCCATCATATAGTCATGCAGAGCAAAGGAAAGCCCTTCTGGCTACAGTTACTCTTATCAGGGTCTAACCCTTTGAGTGCCAAAGGGGTACGCAATGCTAAAAGTGTTTTTTTAACACACCATTACATGGGCAGTAAGCATGGAGCGTTTGTTGGAACACTGACCTATATAACCCTCTGAATGCCAAAGAGGTATCCATCGTATTGTGTTGCAATGCACTGGATAATTCTCTGGCATCCAGTGGTTAAAGGGATAGTAATACTTCATTTTAACTTTATTTTATTTTGTAGGCATTAAAAAAACATGAAGAATGATATAAGTCTTATCTCTGAAACCTTTATGGTTTAAGAGATATTCACAAACAAAGTATCCCCCCCCTGTTCAGCCAGATAAGAAGGGAGATGCCCAGGTAGACTGCAGAGAGGGACAATCTTCAATTAAGATAATGGAAAAAGCTGAAAAACTTGTCAAGGGGGGGAAGGGCTTTCATTGTTTTAATACAAAGAAGATTGTCCCCTTCTGTTATCTGTACTGTCATACAACCAGACTGACATCTGAGAAGAGATGGCTTACACTAGGAAAAAGGGGCGGGGAGGGGAACTTTGCTTGTGAATATCTCATAAACCATAAAGGTTTGAGAGATAAGACTTATATCATTCTTCATGTTTTTTTAATGCCTACAAAATAAAATAAAGTTAAAACGAAGTGTTACTATCCCTTTAAGGTGTGATATGCACACAGATTAGGTATGACCTGTGAGTCTTATTCAATAAACTAAACAGGTGCAATTCTGGGACAAAGTAACTGTGCCACAATGGACTAATAACATTCCCATAGTTCCCAGTGATGTAAATGCGGGTTTTAAACCCTTGAATGCTAGGGAAGCCTCCAACAGATTGCAAAGTAATGCATTGCAGACCACTCCAACATTCACAAAGTTAACCCTTAGAGTGCCAGAGAGGTATGCATACCCCTCTGGCACTCAAAGAGTTAAAAGGTCCGTTTTACCTCATTGGGAACTGCAATTTGTCCTCTATGGTGCAGATGGTTTACTCAGAACTGCACCTGTTTGGTTTACTGAATATGTCCATACCTGGCAACTCTCCTTATCTGCTCCAGAGACTGTTTTTTTCTGGATTTAATTACCAGGTCTCTGGGGTTAATTATCCAGTCTGTCTTGAATTTCCTAAGTAATTCTGCCCACTTATCATGCATTCTGTCTTCTTCCCACCCTGTTCCACCTACTTCCCTGCCCTATTGTGGTTAAGCCCTGCCTGCCTGATTAAACCACACCCACTTTTACAAAGTGATTTGAGTCATTTACACATGCCAAGTAGCAGCCCTTGAGCCCTCTATGGAGGCCCCACAGAAGAGAATTCCAAGGTATGAATATGTCCTCATACGTGTCAATCAGCACCATAACCATGTAAACTATGTACACTGTTCTACTTATATTTGCTGGATGTAATAAATACAAATGATTTGATATTTAGCCTTATGTAATGTATTTATCCATCTGTAGACATATTCCAATCAAGCATTTAATGCCAGCATTTCCTTAAGCATGAGAGAAAGTGTTTCTCTCCTACAGATAAGTTGGTTTGCCCCCAAATTACTCTAGTGAAGGAGATGCACTAAGGTCCAATGTAAATGTGGTGCATCTGCAATGTACAGAGATCACTCTGCCGTAGAGAAAAAGACACACTTTGCCATATGCACTAAGAATCAGGCATGCAGTGGTGAGGGATGGACATTGATCTTTTGCAGATGATGCTGGCATAAAGCTGCAAATGTATTGGGGATGGCAAAGGGGAGCAGGGACGATGCCTTCAACCTTAGATTTTAACACCAAAACAGCAACAGCCCTTTCTTAACCTTTTGAGTGCTGGTCGGGGGCAAAGCATTGAGAAGCTCATCACTCTGGTGCTCAAAAAGTTAAATTGCTACCTGACTTGCCTTGCCAAGAGATATGCACAATACATAGGGGTTTATGCACTAAGGTGTGATAAGGCGATGATAAAGTGAAGATGAATTCTCCAGTGATATCACTTCTCCACTTCCTATGTTATTATATAGACCCTATGCACTAAGATCTCTAAAGTTGGAGAAATCTTAGTACATTGGTTCTATAGAATAACATTAGAATTGGAGAAGTGATATCACTGGAGAAGTCATCTCAGCTTTATCACCTCTTTATCACGCCTTAGTGCATCTCTCCTGTAGTATATTATTTCTTGAATAAACATTAAAAAAATTGCAAAACAATCAAATGGCTACAAAACTCCAAAATTGGAATGATCAAACATCCACAGTCCCATACCTATGCTAGTGAATGGAGAAGTCACAGTCCAAGTTCACAGTCTCCAGACCCCAAACTGCCGATCAGCTGTTACAAGTAAGATGTACACACAATATACAGCTGGCTTCAGGACACTCTACAAGGCAAAAGAAGCAGCACTATTTGCCTTGTAGAGTGTCCAGAAACTGGCTGCATTTGCATCTAACAGCTGATTGGCAACTTGCACTCTGGAGACCAAGAACATGGACTGTGTCTTCTCCAATCACTTCCTTTGTCATGGAATTCTGGATGTTTTCATCACTGATTTGGAAATGTTGTAAGTAGCCACTTGGCTCTTTATTTTTATTTTATGTTTTCAAGAAATAATTCACTAGGTGCTGCGCTAGTCTAGTCTTGGATCTTGGTTAACGGTCACATGGGACAGCCTGCAAGACAGATAACATCTTAACCCAGGACAGTTACTTACTACAGATAAATCTATGGGAAAATCCCCAAATCACAAACTCAGAGTAGTAAATTTGATTCTGTGAGCTATGACAGCATTGCCTGCTATTGGAGTTGGTGAATTTGGTGACTAGCCATATTGTTATATAAACACACCCACAGGAATATATGAAACTGGCACATTAAGCCACATTTCATTATGCAAATAAGCCACTGGTGGAGACACTGCAACAATGTAAATGCGGCAAAGGAATGGAGAAGGGATGATGATGTAGGTGTATCTGAGTCAAAATCAAAACGATAAGATGGTGAAGATGTCTTAGTGCACCCCACTAGATGAATTTGGGTCTAATTCACCACAACAATGCCAAACAGGGCTCTTATGTACGTTTAGTGCATCTCCCCTCTTTTCTTCTTTAGACATCAGCCTCTATGACTGGGATACTTGAACATGGGGTAAAAGCAGCATATCAAATATGTTTCTGTTCTCGGCAGCCATTGATGGATACCCTTAGGTATTCATCAATGATTGATCATATCTCCCCATCTTGTGTATATGATGCAGAAAAATAAGATGGCATTCTGGTGAAACAGTGGCAACCCCAGGGATATACACACATATAAGCATACAGTGTTTGTGTGTATATTTGTTCAACTGATTGAACACCATGGGATATCCCAGCCTGAAAGAGTAAAATGACATCTGTGTATCTATCTGGTCCTTGAAGAATAGGTGAATGGGTAATGTGCAAGGAAATCCTCTGAGTACCTTGTGCATTATAGCACTCATCGCTTGATTAACCCCACATGCCTTTCTAATCTATAAAATATCCACTGAAAAGTGCACTTTTAAATTTGTGTTTGACCACTCTTTTGAAACCTGATCATATGAATGAAACTGCGGTGAAACTCTGATCCACAAACAATGGTAACTTAGTATTTATAATATGTCTGTAATATCATCACTACAAATCTACTAGTGTAGGTGTTTTCTCATTGGCATTTGTAAAGGGAAAGCATTAGCTAATATTTTTCTAATAGTTATTTGTCCTAAGGTTCACTGAAACACTAGTGAAAAATGCTATATTGGGTGCGTTTCCCAGAGACATAAGGTACCATAGTTCACTAGGAGAGAGTTGATGTTGCTGTTCCCCTTTGCATCATATTGGAATTTGTGGATATGCTGAGAGTAACTAATTTAGTATCCTTCCTATTCTGGTGCCATATTGGGGGATTTGGGAAAAAAAGAGATACAGTTAACACGACCAGGATATATTTGTCACTGCAATATTGTGTGAGCATTTAAAGCTAGTGGCTATATATAATTTGGAGCATTTATATACAGAGATTTTGGTCCCAGCAGATAGGGTTACTACAGAAAACACTAAGGCTTTGTAGCTGGACCATACAGTAATTCCAGTCACTCAGAATTCTGTTAATCCCACTCACATCCTGCAGACTGTAAACATTAGTTCACGGGGCCTCAATCTCGTTTTGTGCAAGTCAAGCATTCTGGAATTCCCAGGGCACCCCAAACATTTTATAGGTGATTTGTCAAGGGCATAATGGAGGGCACAAATACATAAATATGTAGTAATTCTTAGGTCTCACAATCAGAATGACATAAATAAGCTCATAATGCATAGACAATTCCAAAAAAATAAATTAGAAATTAAATACTCACATTTACCAAAGTCCTCAGAGAATACTGCAGTGTCCTAAGCTGGTCCCCAACAATACACCAAAGTGCCATGGCACCCTGGTTGAGAACCATTGCTCTAATGAGTAGGTCTTTAGTATCATGTCTCAATGGTTTTTAGTTTCTGTTGTTAACATCTGTGTAAGTTTTATCCCCCAATTGTACAGTTATATGTTTTGTCCCCCAATTGTACAGTTATATGTTTTATTGCCCTGTTGTATTATAATATATTATAGAAATGTATAATAGTAATAGCAAAAATAATACTAATCCAGATCTGCAGAAAACATGTTAGAATACTTATATTTTTACTAGGCGAAAATCTGAATATCTTTTTCTTGGAAGCAATTATAGTCAAGTTGATACCTTTATTGGCTAACTAAGCAGATTCAGGATTCAAGTTTTCAAGGCCTCTTAGGTCTCTTCCTCAGGCATGTTATATGATAACATGCCTATGGAAGAGACCTAAGAGCTTTTGAAAGCTTGAATCCTGAATCTGCTTAGTTAGCTAATAAAGGCTAATGACTATAATTGCCTCCTGTATTTCTACAGCTAACACGGTACCAACACTCATCTTTTATCTGACAGAGATAACTTTATAATAGAAATCTATTTTATAAACTGATGGTTATATGAAGAACTATAAGTAACTAAACAGCGTAACTTGTTTGAACCCTTAGAGAGCCAGAGAGTTATCCAATGCAATACCTAACTGGCATTCAAGTAATGGTAAAGACTGTGAAACACACAGTGCACTGGGTTACCAGCAGAGGGATTAGCCTCAGGGATTCAGAAGTCCATTTTGTGAATGTTATAGTAAAACTAAGAAGAAGACTGATACTTACGATCAAGTGGTACTTCCAATGCTGTAATTACTTGGCACAGGAGGAGGACCAAAGGCGCTGTGCTTGGGAATATTCTTTTCTTCTCTTGCATTATTTTAAGCTGCCTGAGCCTGCTCCTGCTGTGAGACAAGTCTTTCTTCTTTGCACAAGAGATTCCTTCACAATGTGAAATTAAGGGTCATGAAGAACGACACTGAAGCAAAAAAGAGATTAATACCAAATTATTTCAGGCTCAAAATTTACCAATGCGCATGTATTGTGTAATAATGACAAGTTTCAAAGGCTCTGAATATTTGCTATTGCTCTTGAGTCAAATAAAGTGTTTCCATTACAGGTATCTCTGTTCTCACACTAATAATTAAAACAAAGTACACATGAAAATACAAGAAGAACAAGTCTGAAGCAGATTATGACAGGCCAATTGACATACAGGACCATCTGGTATTAGTGTCAGGCTGAGGTGTCACTGGAATCAGGGAACTACAATAAAAGCAGCCACTAAAACACCATGCACTGTATCCAGATAGTTAAAGATGAGCAATTCTGGAGAAACCTAACTGAATCCTATGGGTTAAATAAAAATGCCTAAAGTTAATGAGCTGGAGACCTCGCTACAATTCAAGGGGTTAAAAAACATTTCAATCAATACAAATTTTCATTTGTTACCTATGGTGCATTTGAATTGCTCTAGAAATCAACCTCATTCACCTCCTAAATACGAACCCATATTTATAATTAATTACCTAATAAACCAGATGTACGTTTTTAATATCTTACTTAACTTTAAGATGGGTTTGAGATACATCATGTGCCAAAAGTATCATAATTTTCCAACTTCAAGTTTATTTCTCTGTGAATTACAATAAAGAGGAATATTTATATTTGTATACATTGTATGGCATGGGCATACAACATGCAGACCATGGGCCAACTACAACCCACATGACCACAGGATGTGGCCTGCCTAACACTTTATCAGGAGCCTTTTCTACCCAATTAGCTAACACGCATGATTTAGAAGGCCAGCAGGACCTAACCACCTGCCCATCCTACCATGTGTAACTGACATTCTATAAGTCTCAATAATAGTTCATTCTGTTTTATGTCCGTATTCTCATTGCCTTCATTAAAATTGGTCAATGACTAGGCATATAACCGACCTTTTGTACCAATAATGTTGATTCAGAGTTTCTTATTCTACCACTTTTGTATTACTGCAAAAATAAGTCCATATTACTGAATAGCTAACAGGCTATAATTCACCATTGCTGTCAATAGGAAAATGAATGCTGCCTTCTCACATATAGATTTCTGATCATGTGACCTGTAGTTCAAAATGTGGATGTCCCTGTTATACAGCAATCCTTCCATTAAAGCCTTCCATCAAAACCAAACTAAACTTGGGGGTGTGGCCTGTCCACGGACTGAGATGGACATGTGAAAGGAAAGCTCCTGGGCCCTGCCATCCTTTTTGCTTTAATTATACACCGCTTTTCTCTACTTTATCCCGTTCTCATTGTGAGGTGTTCTTCTATGCTTCTACATTCCTAATTGTAAGAAGAAAGCACTACTGTTTGGAACCCCTCCAACAAACAGTGCCAAGTCTTTGGTGCCATTTTTGCTATGACCCTCCCTCCGGAACCCGCCAATGAACTCGGCAGTGGAAGTAAGCGACTCCTTGAGATCACACCTACCTGTTGGAGCTCCTGCTGGAAATATAGAGGCATAGCCATCCACTACCCCAAGCCTGATGGATAATTTGTCTACTAAAGATGACCTATGATCACTGGCAGAGGATATAAAGGCCTCCCTACACACAGCCATTTCTGACCTACGTCAGGATATTCGCTCCTTGGCTACGAGGGTAGACACCATCAAGGAAGCTAATGTGGAGCTATCTGATATCTATTCTGCACTGGAACAGCACTTGTTATCCCAGCAAGAAACTATCAACGCAATTCAGTACCGCATAGATGATCTTGACAATCATGGCCACAGAAATAATTTGCGAATTCGACATGAACCCAAAAATGTCCTGCAAAATGATATTGTGGCGTTTCTGCGATCCTTCTTTGCTCAAGTTTCGCAAAGATCTGACAAGGACTCTGTTCTGCTGGATGGGGCACACCGTGCCCTGTGACCACGTGAACCTGGTAACCTTCCACGGGACATCATCTGTCGCCTGAATTTCTATAGCGATAAGGAAGCTATAGTCCAGGCCTGCAGGAATTAAAGGTCTATAACCTATGCAGGGACTGAGGTTCAGGCATTCCAGGACATTTCCCCTCACACGCTATACTTGAGGAGGCAGCTAAAATGACTCACGGAGCACCTACGATCTCTAGCAGTGACCTACAAATGGGGTTTCCCCTTCAGTTTGTCAGCCCAGCATGATTCTCATTCTGCTATTCTATGGGATATCTCGGGTATCGCAGACTACTGCACGGCTCTGAATATCCCTCCTACATCTCATTCTATTTCAACCCCTGAGCACCAACTCTTTCCACCATTGGAAAAGAACCAAAGCTTGCGCTGGCATCTGGCTGCAGAGTCACCCAAGAGGAAGAAGCACAGAGATCGCCAGGATGCATCTCCGCAACCCCTGCGACAGGAATCTTAATAAAGTGCCTCCCGGTCCCCCCATTCTTTAGGTCCTGAAACCACCCTCTTTCTCCGTATGTCCCAAGTTTGTGACACAGCGGATCCAGGAGCCCTTGTTGAACTTGGTCACAGACGCTTCTATCCCGGACCCTCCACAGAGGATGATCGTACTATGGACAACTGATAACTGGTGACTAGTTACCGATGGTTGTCTTTCTTGTTTTTGTCCTCATCTCCTATGTGCCCTTTTTTATGTAATGCTTTAAACATGTTGCCTCCTATGCCTCACATGAACCATTTCCTGTACCCTTCATTTGGCTCATATTTCCTCTATTGTCCCATCTTACTCGCTTGGTCCCGATACTTCTAACCTCAACCTACTCTTTTGTGAGCCAACTGAACGTATGCTTTTACCTCACTATTCCCATAATGGTCTACTATTTCACTGTGCTACTACATACCTGAGCCCCTCCATCACTGTTTTGTAAGAGCTTGCTATGCCAACTTTCAGTTGTTTATGACGGATCACTGAATACCTCTGTCCGGCGGCTCTTCATAATCAGGGACTGAAGTAATCTTCACTGCCCCCGTTTATATGGTAGTTTTATATGTAACTGTGCTATTCTCTCCTTCGTTGTCTAAATGATAATCACCACTGCTGCCTCATTTATGGCATATACTTTGGCCATGCTGCTTTGTGGGTTTCATTTGAGGTTGCCCTGCGTTCCTTCTTGTGGGGGGTGCAGGGCAGCATCGGAGTTCCCCTTTCTGCTTTAAATTGCTCTCTTACTTTTCCGGTTCTCCTTAATCATCTGTTTAGCATGGTCACAGCTATATATCATAACTACATCCTGGCCTTATTTGTTCTCTCAGTCAATAAAGTTATAAAAACAATGGGGGACTTAAAAGGAAAGCCAAAAAAAATTAAAAATAATAAGTGTTACCTTCATCCAGTTGCTATGATATCAGTGTTTACTCAGGTGTTTTCTTTACTTGGCTCCTGATGATAGTGTTACTTACTGTTGTTGTTGTGCCAATTTTTTTATGTGCATACTACTAAATTCTTATACCATGCTAAGTCTTGGCTGTCTATGTTTATTTCTGATTACGATTTGGTTTAGCATATTGCAGTTTCCGCTTGTATTTTAATTATGGAAATCTTCACAGACTCATACACCTCTTATACTATTATCTTTCTTGTTTAACCTCACACTATTTATGACATAATTCCTGTAGATGGCCGTTTCATATTTTACAGCCTTTTACAGAGCTGGCCAAGGCCCTTCCTTGCCCTGTTTGACTCCATCCTATCATTTAGTGGTAGAGCCCTTTCTCACTTTTTTGGTACTCTTTAGTACCTACAACATGTACGTATACTCACACCCCGCTGCTTTAGGCTATGAGGGTAGATCCATATTGCTTTCTGTGCCTGGACTCTGCTCAGCGTTTTTTTCTTCCTTTCTTTTTCTCTTGCTCTTTTTTATCTTTCATCTTTCTCTTCTCTAACTTTTCTCATGCCCATCCTTCACTCCCTTCTTCCCTCCTCATTCTGCATCTATGGGCCTTGTGAACCCCTAAGAGGTCTTCATTTTCCTAGCACCTCCACTGAACCTATGAGGACTCAGGCCTCTTGCTGCTGCACTAGGGCACAACGTTGGTTGTTTCCCCCTTTACGTGCCTTTTGCCCCTTCCTCATTAGCTCTGTCCCAGCTTTCTTTACCCCTGATAATGCCAGTACCTGAAATTAAGATCTTATCATATAACGTTAAGGGATTTAATAGTCCTCAGAAACGCTCCATGATGCATCGGGAACTTTCTTACCCCCACTCTGACATAGTATTTTTAAAGGAGACTCATTGTGCTAGAGATAACCATCCTTCTTTGTCCACTAAACGTTATCATCATGTCGGGACACCTTCTCATGAAATGAAATGAGGTGTTGCCACTTTTATTGGCAAACATGTTCTGTGGTTCAATTCTGGAGTCCTATCTGACACCAACAGCTGCTTTCTCTTTCTCATAGGGAAACTTGCGAATACTCCCTGCAAACTGGCCAAGATATATGCCCCCAATACGTCTCATTTACAGTTCTTTCGCTCCACTCTTAATCAACTTATCCAGTTCATGGATGGCTTTCTAGTAATTGGTGGGGATTTCAATGTTGGTCTTGACCCATCTCTGGACCTCTCCACTGTTCACTCTTCTCACTCCAATTCCTCAGGACCTAGGATTGCTCTTCTGTTAAGGAACATTCTAACTACGAATACATAGAGAGCTCTCAATCCGACTTCAAAAGATTATACCTTTTACTCACATCCCCACTCTTCTTATTCTAGACTGGACTATATCTTTTTGAGTCAATCCCAGCTATCTATGGTTACAAAACCCTTTTGGCCCATGCCCCAGTCTCCTTCACTATCTCTCTGTTTAGTACCCCTACTGGGCCTCCAAGATGGCGATTGAATGATGCCCTTCTCTCAGATGCTGCGGATACTTCCCATATACATAACGATTTGCAGCTATACTTCTCCACTAACAACATGCCAGAGACTTCTCCGACTTGATATGCAGGGAAAAGGCTCTTTCTCATGTTCATGCCGTTAGAACGACCCTTGGCCCTACAGTGCAATCTCTTGAACAAATTGCTGATGCCTTCTTTTCTTTCTATCGAGCGCTTTATAATATACATGACCCTACCTCCCCTGATACAGTTTCTTCCTCGGTCATCACTGAGTTTCTGAAACAAGCTGACATTCCCATTCTTCCGTCCTCAGAGATTGCCTCGTTGGAGGCCCCCATCTCTGTGGAGGAAATTAAGACTGCTTTTCACTCAACCCTTCTTGGAAAAAGCCCGGGCCCAGATGGCTTTGCGGTGTGGTACTACAAAACTTTTCTTGCTCTTCTTTCCCCTTATTTGCTATCTACCTTTAATTCCATTCTCAGCGGTGCTTCCTGGCCATCTTCCTCACTCACTGCTCACATCACGGTTTTACCTAAGCCAGATAAAGATCTCGTGTTGTATAGCAGCTACAGGCCTATTTCGTTGATCAACACCAATCTCAAACGGTTTTTGAAAATGATAGCATCCAGACTGCAGGTGCATCTACCTGCCCTCATTGGGATAGATCAGTCAGGATTCATTCTGGGTCGGGAAGCCAGGGATAATATCATCAAAACTATTCTTACCATGACAACAGCTAAGATCTCCAGCTCCCCCTCTCTGTTGCTTTCCCTGGATGCTGAGAAGGTTTTTGACAGGGTGCACTGGGGTTTCATGGAAGCTGTTTGTAACAGTTTTCAGTATACTCAGGGGCAGGCAGTTTGGTAAAACACAGTTTTATTGAAACCAGACAGAATAAAGTAAACCTTGTGGGTCCAGCAATAGTTAACACTTAATACTGACACAGGACAGGTTCCAAAATAACATTAACCCACATGGGTCCAGTACATATATCAGAGAACAAATACATATACTGACACAGGTCAGGTGACAGTTTGCGTGAATCAGTGAGACAACAATGTGAAGGTGCTATTAGGCCGGGAGGCTGGTAGGCCCTAATAGCGAGGCCCAAGAAGCACTCTCTACTGGAGAATGACACAATAGTGACTATGCCCCCAAAGGGCGAGCGAGGCCCTGAAGGAATCACGGACTACCGGACAGTACTGTAATCGGAGGAACAGTGGAATGCCAAATGGAATCAGCATGAACTGAGACCCAAGGATAACGGCACCGGACAACAAGGGTTAACGGATGCTTCGGCTCGATGGCAACTGCCAGGTGGTAGAGACGACTGAGACGCCCAGGAGACCAACCTCAGTAGGGGAGCAGTAACAAGCAAAGTGTATGGTGTGCCAATGAGAATAGCTCCTACCTGGGTGACCACCGGACAGCAAGGGTTAATAGACGCTCAGGCTTGATGGCAACTGCTAGGTGGTGGAAAACTAACTGAGGCGCCCATGTGACCAACCTCAGTGGTAGTGCAGTAACAACCCAAGCGTATAGTGAGCAAACGAGATGTCAGGCCGCCCGTCGGCGACCCGGTCTTACCTCCCGCAGTGCCCAGAAGCCATGGCGGCCGCCACGCCGGGTCCCCTCTGCTTCCTTGCGGACCGGCGTCCGCTCCAGACCGACAGGCAGCCCTGTCAGACGCGCACACACTCACCCTCCCTCGTGTGCGCGTCTCAAACAAGGGGCTGATATTTCCCGGGCGTTGCCATGGCAACGCGGCGTCCGGCTCCGCCCCTCTTCAGCTGCTACTCATCCACAGCCTATATAAACCCTGAGCACCCTGTACATGGTGCTCAGTGTTACTGTGGCTTCCCTTGTGCTCAGTTGCTTCCTAGTGCTCCTGCTTCTTATTGATTCCTGGCTCCTTGACCCTTGGCTATCCACTCTGACTCCGCTGACCTCTGGCTCCTTGACCCTTGGCTTGACTCCTGGACTCCGCTGACCTCTGGCTCCTTGACCCTTGGCTTGACTCCTGGACACCGCTGACCTCTGGCTCCTTGACCCTTGGCTTGACTCCTGGACTCCGCTGACCTCTGGCTCCTTGACCCTTGGCCTGATTCCTGGACTTCGTTGCTCGTGCTCGCAGTTCACACTGGGGAGGAGCCTGTGTTCCCTCTCTCTCCAGACCCTCTCCCGGTGTGCTGTTCCAGTAAGAGCGACTATCCTGCTTCGGGGTTCCTGCATCCAGATAGTGAGTATCCATATCTTACTCACCTAACAGAAACACTGAGCCTATATGGAACCCGCAGGAGTCGCGGACGCTATCACCGCCCTCTCCCAGCAAATTGCCGCTCTCACGCAAACCATGCAGGACCTCCAGGCCGGTCAGACTCATCTGCAGCATCAATTACATGACCTGCAGACCAGCTCCGCTTCTTCAGGCGCTTCCGCTCCAGCGATGCCACCTGTAGGGGTACCCCCCTCGGACAGGACGTACACTCCTGAACCCAGAATTCCTCTCCCAGAACGCTATTCTGGGGACCGTGCGAAGTATAAGACCTTCATCACAGCCTGTCAGGTCATGTTTTCTCTTCAACCAAGAACCTATGCCTCTGACTTCATTAAAATACGAACTGTGATCTCATTGCTGTCCGGAGAGCCCCAGACCTGGGCTCATCAGTTGCTACACACCAATGATTCCGCATTGGCTTCCTGGCATTCGTTCCTCCAGGCCATGGACCTTCTGTTTGATGATCCCCTCCGGGCCTCCTCTGCCCATATCGCCATGAGGGCCCTACGGCAGGGCCAAAGGCCAGTAGAGGAGTATGTCACTGAATTCCGCTCTTTGGCCATCGAGAGCGAATGGAACGAGCCTGCCCTGGTGGATCAATTTCGTCTCGGCTTGTCCAATGCCCTGAAGGATGAACTGGCCCGTGTGGGTATCCCTCCTTCTCTTGAAGAACTCTGTCATCTAGTCATCAGGATTGATCGCAGATTACGGGAGAGAAGACTGGAGCGGTCAACCCAACTTGCTCCTCCTCCAAGACGCCAACCTCTACCACCCTCCAGTGCTCCTACCTCCACTTCTTCTTCCGAGGAACCAATGCAGATCGGACTTGCTCGAGGACCTCTTTCTGAGGCTGAGAGAGCACACAGACGTGCAAACAGTTTATGTCTCTACTGTGGCCAACCCGGTCATATGATTCGTTCCTGTCCCCGCAGACCACGTGACCCAAGGGGTAAGACTTCTGATCCAGAGGTGTGTCTTAGTTCAGCTCCTGTCGGTGGCTCTC
Source organism: Rhinophrynus dorsalis (assembly GCA_037306005.1). Taxonomy (NCBI): domain Eukaryota; kingdom Metazoa; phylum Chordata; class Amphibia; order Anura; family Rhinophrynidae; genus Rhinophrynus; species Rhinophrynus dorsalis. The sequence goes on from CM074721.1 coordinate 256,840,725, forward strand.
CTCACCTTTCTGTTTCTCTGTTGTTGCAGTGGACCAGTGACGACATCTCTGTCCTCGCCATCATTGACTCTGGCGCCAGCTGCTGTTTTATGGACCAGGAGCTCGCTAGACAACTCCGAGTACCCACACAAGTCAAGCCCTCTCCAGTCTACATACAGGTTGTTGATGGATCTTCTTTGCCTTCCGGACCCATTACACAGGAAACCCTGCCTCTCCAGATGACTTTGGGCAGTCGTCACTCAGAGAAGATAAGTTTCAATTTGGTGGCATCCCCATTATTCCCTGTGATCCTTGGACTGCCTTGGCTACGACTACATAATCCTGACATCAACTGGGGCAAGGGCACGCTGTCATTTTCATCCAGTTACTGTCAACATCATTGCCTGGATACTCCTTCAACCTTACTCCTCACGCAAGACCAGACTTCAGAACCTACTACAGTTCCTAAGCCATATCACGAATTCTTAGATATCTTCGATAAAAGAAAAGCAGACCAATTGCCCCCCAGGAGAGAGTACGATTGTCCCATCGATCTTCTACCCGGAGCTCCTATACCCTTCGGGAGGATCTTCCCTCTATCCGAGCCAGAACTGCACCATCTAAAGGCCTACATCAAGGAAAATCTGGAAAAGGGATTCATCCGCCCGTCAACATCACCAGCCGGGGCTGGTATCTTCTTTGTGGGTAAAAAGGACGGGGGTCTTCGACCATGTGTCGATTATAGAGACTTAAATCGAATCACAATAAAGAACCGTTATCCACTCCCCTTGATACCCGAACGTCTAGACCGTATTAAGGATGCAACTGTCTTCACCAAGTTAGACCTCCGTGGGGCCTACAACCTCGTCCGCATCAGAGAGGGGGACGAATGGAAGACCACCTTCCGGAGTAGGTACGGCCATTTTGAGTACCTGGTGATGCCATTTGGACTCTGTAACGCCCCAGCCACCTTTCAGCATTTTCTGAATGATGTATTTCGTGATTTCCTGGATTCCTTTTTAGTAGTATACTTGGACGATATCTTAATATTTTCATCATCCATCACTGAACACCGTGAGCATGTAAAGAAGGTTCTGCAGCGTCTTCGTGATCACCAACTATATGCCAAGTTGGAGAAATGTTTGTTTGAGACCACTACCGTGACTTTCCTTGGCTTCATCCTAACACCTGGGAAAGTTGTTATGGACCCAAAAAAGGTATCAGCAGTACTCGAGTGGCCTGTACCCACAGACAAGAAAGCAGTCCAGCGATTTATAGGCTTCGCTAACTATTATCGGAAATTCATCCGCAATTTCTCCCGCATCATCTCACCGATCACTGCGCTGACTCGACAAGCACCACAGTTTCTATGGACACCTGAAGCCCAAGCAGCGTTTGACCAACTCAAGAAGAGATTCACTTCTGCCCCAATCCTTGTTCAACCCCACACCTCACTCCCTTTCTTTGTCGAGGTAGACGCATCTGACTTTGCTCTAGGAGCCATCCTCTCCCAACGCCACCCAGAGACAGGGCAATTGCATCCGGTAGCCTTCTACTCCCGCAAATTGTCTCCGGCCGAGGAGAACTACGGCATCGGTGACAAAGAGCTCCTGGCGATTAAACAAGCCCTGGAAGAATGGCGGCACCTCCTCGAAGGCTCTTCTCATCTGGTTACAGTCTACACCGACCATCGTAATCTTGAATACCTCCGTGCAGCTCGTCGTCTGTGCCCCCGACAAGCCAGGTGGGCACTATTCTTTACCCGTTTCAACCTGCACATTACATACAGACCAGGTACCAGAAACACCAAGGCTGATGCCCTTTCCCGACTCCCAGTTACCCGTGACAACGAACCCAAGGTAGTAGACACTATTTTACCTTCAACCGTATTCATAACTACTTCAGCTGATGTTATGGAACACATCCGCTCCAGCTCTATCAACTCCTTTTACCCAGAGACTACACCACCAATTCAACGATCCAATCACTTCCTGTTGTACAGAGGAAAGATCTTTGTGCCCGAGCCTGTTCGACTATCCGTATTGCAGAGATGTCATGATTCCCGCTTAGCTGGTCATGGAGGAATCAAAAAGACTCTAGATCTCCTCCAAAGACATTTCTGGTGGCCAACTCTCCAACAAGATGCCACTCAGTTTGTGCGATCTTGCACAATCTGTGCTCAAACTAAAGTACCCCGCATTGCACCGGCCGGTCTGTTGCGGCCCCTACCAGTACCCGCTATGCCTTGGGCCGACATCTCAATGGACTTTATAGTCGATCTTCCTCCTTCCTGCAAACACGATACCATCATGGTGGTCATCGACAGATTTACCAAGATGGCTCATTTTGTACCAGTTATTGGGATTCCTTCTGCCAGTACCACCGCTTCTTTATTCCTGTCCTCGGTATTCCGGCTCCATGGCCTGCCCAAGAGTATTACTACCGATCGAGGAGTCCAGTTCACGGCACGGTTCTGGAAATCCTTCTGTGGAAATTTGCAGATTCAGCCCTCGTTGTCCACCGCTTTCCATCCTCAGACCAATGGACAAACAGAAAGAGTGAATCAAGTGCTTGAGCACTACCTCCGATGTTACACTACCTACCTGCAAGATGATTGGCTCCAATTTCTACCCACCGCTGAGTTTGCATACAACAACCAAACCCAAAGATCCATTCGCATGTCTCCCTTCTTTGCCAATTATGGATTCCACCCATCCTCCTTTCCTGGGCTACCTTCTGACTTATCTGTACCAGAGGCTTCTGAACGCCTCTCCCGTCTCGTAAAACAGTTCCGAACCCTCCAACAAACCCTCTTGAAAGCCCAGGAGAGTTACAGAGATCAGGCCAACCGCCATCGCTCTGCCGCTCCGGTCTATCAGGTGGGCGACAAGGTGTGGCTGTCCACAAGGAACATCCGGCTTTCCTGTCCAACCAAAAAGTTGGGTCCCAAATATGTTGGACCTTTCTCCATCCAAAAGGTCATCAACCCGGTGGCGGTTCAACTTCAGTTGCCAGACGCCTATCACATCCATCCTGTTTTCCATGTGTCCTTGCTAAAACCTTACATAGCCAACACCTTCCCAGGACGCCTACCTGTCGCACCCGCTCCAGTCATGGTAAATGGCGAAGAGGAGTTCGTGGTTCTTCGAGTACTTGATTCCAGACACCGCAGAGGCAGACTCGAGTACCTCATCCACTGGAAGGGGTACGGCCCCGAGGAACGCTCTTGGGAACCAGCTTCACAGGTCCATGCCCCTGCATGCATCCGATCCTTCCATAAACGGTACCCTCATCGGCCCGCACCATTTCCCGCCCGGAGGTCGCACCTCAGGGGGGGGTACTGTCAGGCCGCCCGTCGGCGACCCGGTCTTACCTCCCGCAGTGCCCAGAAGCCATGGCGGCCGCCACGCCGGGTCCCCTCTGCTTCCTTGCGGACCGGCGTCCGCTCCAGACTGACAGGCAGCTCTGTCAGACGCGCACACACTCACCCTCCCTCGTGTGCGCGTCTCAAACAAGGGGCTGATATTTCCCGGGCGTTGCCATGGCAATGCGGCGTCCGGCTCCGCCCCTCTTCAGCTGCTACTCATCCACAGCCTATATAAACCCTGAGCACCCTGTACATGGTGCTCAGTGTTACTGTGGCTTCCCTTGTGCTCAGTTGCTTCCTAGTGCTCCTGCTTCTTATTGATTCCTGGCTCCTTGACCCTTGGCTATCCACTCTGACTCCGCTGACCTCTGGCTCCTTGACCCTTGGCTTGACTCCTGGACTCCGCTGACCTCTGGCTCCTTGACCCTTGGCTTGACTCCTGGACACCGCTGACCTCTGGCTCCTTGACCCTTGGCTTGACTCCTGGACTCCGCTGACCTCTGGCTCCTTGACCCTTGGCCTGATTCCTGGACTTCGTTGCTCGTGCTCGCAGTTCACACTGGGGAGGAGCCTGTGTTCCCTCTCTCTCCAGACCCTCTCCCGGTGTGCTGTTCCAGTAAGAGCGACTATCCTGCTTCGGGGTTCCTGCATCCAGATAGTGAGTATCCATATCTTACTCACCTAACACGAGATCAGCTTCACCACTGGGGTATTGAGATACGAGGCACAGGAGCGTAAATGGGTCGCAGTAGCTGAACGGATAAGCAGCAATCGAGGCAACCAACTGGGTCAGCACGCTCTAGACAGAGCACCGGAAAGTACTCTCTACCGGAATACTGGGCGCTGTGGTGAACCAGGCCAGAGACACACAGAGCAGGAACGGAACCCAATCCGGGTCGATGCACAGAACAGGAATGTCAGCCAGGCCCGGTCGGTACACGGAGCAGGAACGTCGGTCAATCCAAGTCAGTACACGGAGCAGGAACGTCAGCCAGGCCGGGTCGGTACATGGAGCAGGAACGTCAGCCAATCCAAGTCGGTACACGAAGCAGGAACGTCAGCCAGGCCGGGTTGGTACACGGAGCAGGAACAGAATCAGAGAGAGTAGTCAGGCAGTCCGGGTCATACACAGGATTCACACAATAACGACAGCAAGTACTAAGCAACAGGAACACCACGAAAGGGCCCTGAAGGAGTGACAGGGCGCAATACTTAAAGGCTACCACTGGGTGGAGTAATATCACGCTAGCCAATAAGAAGGCATCAGGAACAATGCTGTCAAAATGTCGCCAGCAATACACGGGCACCGTGATACTGTTCTTCGATAGATCGGTCTTGGCCCACGTTTACTCGCGGCTATACTATCGCTTTATGCCAAGCCATCCGCGTGCATCTCTGTCAATGGCCTTTTCTCCTCCCCTTTTACTATAGCAAGTGGTACCTGCCAGGGCTGCCCTATCTCTCTTCTTCTTTTTGTACTTACGCTACAACCTTTATTGGCGTCTATCCAGAAACACATGTCTATCTGTGGTATTCTGGTTGGTTCTAGGTCGGTCAAATTAACCTGTTTTGCAGAAGACATTCTAGCTTTCCTCTTCACTGGCAGTTTCTTTACCCGACTTACTTAATCTTTTAGATATTTACGGGGCCTTATCTGGCATGAAGATCAATCATTCTAAGTCGGTAATTCTCCCCTTATCCATTCCTGCACCTCTACAAACACAATTACAAACAGCCTATCCTTTTTCTTGGTCCTCGGAATCAGTAAGATCCTTTGGGATACGTCTTACCCTGATGTTAGCAACATAGTATCTTGCAATCTGGATGTACTTCTCTGCTCTCAAGTCTTAGTATCCTGGGTGGGTAGAATCAATTTGGTGAAGATGGTGTTGTTACCTAAAATACTGTATGTTTTTCACTCTCTGCCTCTTAGCATCCCACCTCCTGCCCTTAAGAATCTAGACAAGCTCCTATACTCCTTTATCTGGAATGGAAGGCATCCTCGGATGCATCAAACTATTCTTTCTCGTCCTCCGTCTTTGGGGGGCCTAGGCATGCCAGATCTATGCAGATACTATCATGCCACATCCCTCCTAACGCTGCTCGATTTAGCTGGGGATCCTCTGAATAAAGAATGGGTGGAATTACTTCTCTCACTTTCGCCCTCCATCTCCGTCTGGCAACTTTTACTCTCTAAGGCGGCTAAACTTCCCGAGCAGGTTAAAAATCTACTGATCTATCCCCAACTCTTTCTGGTTTGGAAAACATGCTTCAAACTGTACTCCCTAGCCCAGTTTCCCTCGCCCCTGTTTTCAATTATTGGAAATTCAGATTTCCCCATCCTTTGCAGCATGGTCACGTGCAGGTCTCACGGATCTCGACCACTTGCTTTCGGAGCAGGGTTTTTTTTTTTTCAGTTTCTCTGTTCGCAACATCATCTACCTAAATCTGAACATTGGAGGCACTTACAGGTGCGCCATTTTTTATCCTTAACGCATCTTCGAATTTACAAATCTAGGCCGCTCACGACTTTCGATACCTTGTTAATTAGCACTCTTTTGGTGCCTAAGTGTTTATCAAAACTTTATAACTTTTTAACCAAACAAACCGATCACGTCTTCTTACCCCTTTTACTTTGTCATAAGAGGTCATGGGAAGCTGAATTAGGTGTTTGTATTTCTGATGATGATTGGCTTTTTTTTCAAAAGGAATTGGTCCCATCTTAGAAATTTGAACTATGGGGAAATTACTTATAAACTTTTGACTAGATGGTATTGATCTCCTGCTCTACTATCAATTTTTAGACCTTCCTCCTCTTCCTCCTGTTGGAGATGTGCAAGTCCAGGTCCATTCTTAACTCATATCTGGTGGTCGTGTCCTCTTATACAAAGATATTGGTTGGATATACACGGGCATATCATTATGTTGACCAGTCTGTCTTTATCGTTCTCCCCTCAACTTATGTTGTTTAATGCCCTCCTGCAGCAAGCCCATAGCTCAATTTCCATCACACATGCATTACGATCTTGGACCCTTTTGCTCTCTGCTGCCCGGATATATGTCCCTAGATTGTGGTTGCCTCCGAACCCTCCTACCTTATCAGAGTGAAGGCTGGAAATTTATCGTCTACTGGAAATAGAGCGCATATATACCATTACTCCCATGGCAGATACTTGATATTTTGGGATTCCTTTACTCCCTGGTATACATGTCTAGATAGGGAGGTTCCCACAGCTCCCCTTCCCTCCCCTTGACCCTCTCCCTACACTTCTCTTCATTTTTTTTTCTATTATCTCTTTTTCTCACCCCTCTGTCTCTTTATCCTTTTCTTTTCTTTGCTGTCCTTTTTACCCAGTTCAAATATGGCCTTTTACAGCAACTATAGATCGCTCAGCTCGTTACCAAATTGGGAATATTTCTCTTATATTTCACCTTTTGATTCCTGAGATTCTCTTTGCCGTCATAATTTCTTTCCACTGTATAACTTGATGTTATATTGCTTATTTGATCTCTTGCTATTGTGCCTTAATGCTTTTGTATGGAACTTTCACTTGTAATTGCAATTTGTTTTGTACTGTATGTTGTTACTGTTCTAAATAAAAAACAAAACAAACACAAACAAACTAAACTTGTTTTGGATGACTGGTCCGATTTAAATAATCTTAACTGACATAATTTTTTTTAGTTATTGGTGGCATTTTTAGATAAATATATTCTTTTTTGATGTTTTGAATATAAATAGTACTCCTTTGGCCAAGTGCATTTATGTTGTTAACTGAAATTAGTTTGAATATGCACTTTAAGTACATATTACAAAGAGTATATTAGCAAAATTTCCAAATGTATAAGATATCTCCTACCTGAGGGACACAAAATCATTCTCTAGTACAGAGTTTCTCAACCCTGGCCTTCAAGTAGCCCTAACAATGCAGAGTTTTGGGATTTCTGTGCCTGAGCACAGGTAAACTAATCAGAACGAAAGGTCCACCTCTTACTCGCCTGTGGTCAGGTAAGAAAATCCTAGAAACCTGCATTGATAGGGTACCTGAGGACTGTGGTTGAGAATCTCACTCTAGAACATCTTGAGGTCTACAGTGGAACTAATACTGAAAGCTCTGCCCTGTCTTATCACAGGTTATGTTTGGGGGGCTACTGAGTTACTCCAAAATGTGCCCTAACATCTCCCCATGGATAAACTGTTCTACCTGCATCACACCAATCAGAGTACCTATCAAGATTCATCTATGTATCTTCCTGCAGAAGTTCTACTAGGTTGTAGGTACATTAATCCTTTGCAGAGAAATGGTTTGGATGCCTGTTGGTACTTAAAGGATTAATAATAATAATATTAATAATAATAATAATCTTATATAGCACTAATAATTTGTTTGCAATGCTGTATATAGCTTTTAAGCTTCACTTTCAGCTACATTTAGTAACTGCCTTTTTTGGTTAAATATCTAACCTTTGGTGCCTTATGTACAGTGACTTGACTAGGTCACAACAAGGAGCTGGCACAGGATTTGAACTAGCTTCACCTTGCTTCACTGCCAGTGCCCTGTCCTGAGCTAGTTAATGAACCAACTGAGCCACTTTCCCACATAGTGAATACGCTACATCTGAAGTTATCTTAAAGTCTGTTCTAAAAAAGTATATGCTTCCGCATAACAGTAAAGTTTCAGACCACAATGCTTTAAAGAACTCTATATCATTCTAGGCATTAAAAGCCCCATTTAAAGCAATGTAAGTGTAATTTTTCACATATACTGCAACTGGTATTCTCTGGAACTGCTCAAAATTTTGTGCAAAAGGCCCCACATCTACTTTGGCTGTAGCTATATACTAAACCACTTCCTTTGCATGTCATCAATAGGAAAAATATATTTAAAAAAATCACACATGCAGCTCTCACCTCAAATAACTGGTGTTGCCCCAGGACTCTTAGTCCAAGCCCTGGGTCTTGCTGCCAACTTGGTGCATGTAATGGTACTAATCTCCCTCCTAATGATGCATTAGATTTGCTCAAGACCCAGGTCTCTTGGAAACCAATTAACTCTCCTGCCTTAAACATTCACTCCAGGGAACTGGGATCCCTGAACCATAACTGCACTTACGTTTCACTGTAACCATACACTGCACTTAACCCTTTGAGTGGCAGAGAGTTATTCAACGCATTTCAATGCAATACATTGAATATCTCTTTGGCACTCATAGGGTTTTTAACACTATTTACTTATGGAGGCCTCCCAAGCTAGCATTGTTTATGCATTGCATTGATTTTACATTTTCCTTTACTGCATTTTCTCAGTATTAAACCGCTGTGTACATTGCTGGTTCTATACAAATAAAACTATACAAATATATTGATTATGAGCAATAGTAAACAGAGATACAAACCTTTATCACCATGCTAATGAGACATGTTGCCTAAGCAGCCAAAATATTTTTTGGATGCAGCAGTACTCAAACCAAGCTCTTGGCATTGGTACTGCCCCCCCAATAAAAAAATAAACACTGGTAGAAAGACAATGTTGAGAACCTCCTTTGTACTCAAAATGTCTAACCCTTTGCGTGCCAGAAAGGTATCCAATGGCACTCAAAAGGTTAATGGCACCATCCACCATCTTTCATTACTGAAGGGCTTGATGTGCAAGGAATTATGGGCCACATTCAGAAATTAAAAGGGTAGCAATTATGGAGCAAACCAACTGCACCATGGGAGACAAATAAAAATCCACCTTGGTTTAAATGGTTCTGTAACCAATTGAACGATAGAGGCCTCCGATGAACTAGGAATTGGGAAAATATGTATATTTGCAGATAGTTTGCTCCAAAATTGCTCCTCTTTTGTTTTTAAATATGGCCCTAAATACTCTTTAGTCAAAATCTGAGCTATAGAAAAAGGTCACAAAACACATCCAATCTATAAGCTTCCCACTTACCAATACTTAGAGCTCGTACAATTCCATCATATTACTTGCAGTCCATATCCCTGTGGCTAACGCGTTTGTTCTTTTCTCTGTAGCAACTGACTATACTGACAACACAGAGCAATTTTATCTATCCCTAAGCCTCAGAACAAATGTGCTTATGTGACTGTGCACTTTGCCACACTAATTACACTGGTGATCATCCATCAGCAGACACTGTGATTGATTGGATATTGGCTCCACACTGTGCTGAATGCAAGAAAAATAATTTAATACAGTAGGATAGACAAAGCCTGTGTATTAACATCTAGAGTTCTGGACATATGCAGCCATGCATGAGCCATTCAAACTGTATCACAATGACTCATAGTAAAAAACTAAGCTATTTAAGAGGCCCTGTACCGCATTAACCACAAACAGTATTGATACTTTAATAGAAACATTAAAAAGCAGAACCTACCTGTATTGGATTTACTAGGACAGATTACTAGGTATGATACAGTTCTACCTGTATTGGATTTATTAGGATATTGGATTTATTAGGACAGAATACTAGGTAAATCACAGTTATACCTGTATTGGATTTACTAGGACATAATACTAGGTATATCACAGTTCTACCTGTATTGGCTTTATTAGGACAGATTACTAGGTATATCACAGTTCTACCTGTATTGGATTTACTAGGACAGATTACTAGGTATGTCACAGTTCTACCTGTATTGGATTTATTAGGACAGATTACTAGGTATATCACAGTTCTACCTGTATTGGATTTACTAGGACAGATTACTAGGTATGTCACAGTTCTACCTGTATTGGATTTACTAGGACAGATTACTAGGTATATCACAGTTCTACCTGTATTGGATTTATTAGGACAGATTACTAGGTATGTCACAGTTCTACCTGTATTGGATTTACTAGGACAGATTACTAGGTATGTCACAGTTCTACCTGTATTGGCATTATTAGGACAGATTACTAGGTATGTCACAGTTCTACCTGTATTGGATTTACTAGGACAGATTACTAGGTATGTCACAGTTCTACCTGTATTGGATTTACTAGGACAGATTACTAGGTATGTCACAGTTCTACCTGTATTGGATTTACTAGGACAGAATACTAGGTATGTCACAGTTCTACCTGTATTGGATTTATTAGGACAGATTACTAGGTATGTCACAGTTCTACCTGTATTGGATTTACTAGGACAGATTACTAGGTATGTCACAGTTCTACCTGTATTGGATTTATTAGGACAGATTACTAGGTATGTCACAGTTCTACCTGTATTGGATTTATTAGGACAGAATACTAGGTATGTCACAGTTCTACCTGTATGGGATTTACTAGGACAGATTACTAGGTATGTCACAGTACTACCTGTATTGGATTTACTAGGACATAATACTAGGTATGTCACAGTTCTACCTGTATGGGATTTACTAGGACAGATTACTAGGTATGTCACAGTTCTACCTGTATTGGATTTACTAGGACATAATACTAGGTATGTCACAGTTCTACCTGTATTGGATTTATTAGGCCAAATAACTAGGTATGTTATATGTTACAGTTCTACTAGTATTGGATTTACTAGGCCACATAACTAGGTATGTTACAGTTCTATCTGTATTGGATTTACTAGGCCACATAACTAGGCATGTTACAGTTCTATCTGTATTGGATTTACTAGGCCACATAACATGTTTCTGTTTATGTATGTAAGTGTATATGTATGTGTGAATATATATATATGTGTGTGTGTTGGAGTGTGTGTATGTGTACGTATGTACATATATGTGTATGTAAGTGAGTATGTGTATGCTTCTGGGTGTTTGTGTGTGTGTCCCATTGTTTGAAATCTGAAGAAGTTTACAGCACGGAATATAGAAATACATTTAAATATTTGTGTCAGAGGGGTTTACAGCCCATATGGCATGCAAGAGTGAATAGAGTCTTCAAGTGAATTATTGTTCAGGCAGACAAATCAGCAATATTGATGGATAAAGAGTTTAAAGAAAGTCTCAAGTCTTTGTTGGAGCCTGGAGCTAAATGAATGTCACTACAGCTAATATCTGTGTCTGAGAATCTCAGCACTGTTGGTTTAGGTTCTTGAGAAAGAAAGTCAGAGACAGAGAGAGAGAGAGAGAGAACATAATACCAAAAATAGAACCAAACCTTAATGTATAAACACCAGCTAGTCAGAATCCTAATTAATAATCAAAATGATATTTAGGCAAAAACTGAAAAACCAGAGTTGAGGGCAACTAGCATAAACAATATTTAAACCAACTCGCCAATATATATATAGATCCTGGGAAACTGTGCCCAGCTACCTCCAGGACCCTGCTGATCTCCTCGATACATTTGGCTAACACTGGCTCCATCCCACATTAAACCATCTTGATCACTAAGGACAGTGAATCACTTTACAGTAACATTTCTAAAAGATGATGCCACTGTAGCTGGCCAAATAGTCTCATAACAAGGGGACCTACCCCTAGTACCTGTAACACAGCTTATACATTTCACATTAACATATACCTACTTCACATTCAGACAAGACTTCAATTTACAGAAGACTGGAAAAGCAGTGGGAATATAGCTCAGCTGCAATATATCAACTTATTCATTTGAAGGTGAAATTGGAAGCAGAGTTTTCATTTATAAACCAGATAAAATCCTCATTCTATAGATAATTTTCTCTTTATTTGCACAGCTAGTGAACTCTTAACATTTAATAAAAATGACAATGCATTGGATCCCACTAATAACTTCGAGCCCAGTCAATCCTTCACACAAATTGGATTTAAGACACCTCAATCAGCAATAAAAACATTTCCAACAAGACATCTCTGTACTGTAAACTGACACAATTACCTTACAAATAACAGCTTACATGCTAGATACACAAAAAACTCATATATTTGAACTCTCACAGAGTGGGGGGAAATCAGGTTCCTTCTAACTCCAAAACTTCAGATCCACTCTTTCTCCCCTGCGGAGCCTTTTGTGTGAGTAAACCAATAAGCTCCCAGTTTATAAACTCTCTAGAACATTGATCCCCTAACAGGGCCGGTGCTACCATTAAGGCAGGACAGGCAGCTGCCTTAGGGCGCCGCAACAGAGGGGCACCAAAAAGGTAGAAGCTGGATTTTTTTTTTTAAATATATAGATCTGCCGCGAGGGAGCGCTGATTTACACTACCAAGCGATCCCTCGCGGCATCTATGTGACCCAGGCTCTGTAGTAATACAGAGCGCTGGGAGATGACTTCATCTCCCAGCGCTCTGTATTACTGAGTGCAGCGCGCGGGAGCTTCAGCTCTGTGCCGAAGGAGGCACAGAGCTCTAAGTTATAGCATGCCAGGGACTGAAGGTAGGGGATGAAAGGGCATTGTGGAGATAAGGGGAGCATTGTGGAAGGGAGCATTGTGGAGATGAAGGGAGCATTGTGGAAGGGGCATTGTGGAGATAAGGGGGCATTGTGGAAGGGGGATGAAGGGGCAATGTGGAAGGGGCATTGTGGAGATGAAGGGAGCATTGTGGAGGTGAAGGGAGCATTGCGTAAGGGGCAATGTGGAGGTGGGGAGAGTGTGGAGGTGAATATGTGGGCAGGGCAGGGGATTGTGGCAAGGTCATGGGGAGGGATTGTGTACGGGGGGGGGCATCAAAATGCACCTTCGCCTGTGTATACAAAAATCCTTGCACCGGCCCTGTCCCCTAAATGTCATAGAGCCCTTTAACATTGTTCACTAGCTGCATTGTAAAGGACTTATCTTTCTTTGAAACAGAAAGAGAGAGATGTGAAAAGGAGAGAAAGAAATATAACCAACAGGTAATGAGAAAAAATAGGGAAGGAAGAATGATATAAATATATATATATATATATATATATATATAGAGAGAGAGAGAGAGAGAGAGAGAGAGAGTGAGTTCAGGCATTCTGTGCATCCCTGATTTCCGTAAATACAACCAAGCAGCACTCCGGACTTCTATTCCAGATTGGCAAATTCATGGCCCTCAGAAACTTTGGGTGCAGCTAGAGAGGGCTTTCATCCCCTCTATTGATCCTCTTGCTGAAGCTCTTTCCCTAAAGAATACAGAAGCAGGCTCATAACCTCCCACCCTATCCTATGGGCAATATTTTCAGCATGGGACAGTCTTAATGGGATGCGGAAATTGAGAGAGAGAGAAGTTGGGAAGGCAGAGTGCTAACTGGAATAATAAACATAACTGTTTGGATTCAGAGAATGATCAAGGGATGAAAGAGTGAAAAGAATTAAAGATAAGTAAATTCTGGGGTAGAGAGAGCTAGCTGCTGGGGAGAGTTAGCTGCTGGGAAGGAGAGAATGAACTAGCTGCTGGGAAGATACAATCATCTCACTCGACTGATGACCTGGAGACTTCAGGTAGTGTTATGTGTGCACGCACACATTTGTATTAGTATAACCGTGTGCATAAATGTATACATAATGTTATATCTATGTGATTATGTGTGTCACTACATGGTCTTAACTTTATGATTAAGCATAATGAAATCTATAGGTTTAAGCTTCTACCCATTTAACAGGATAATTTTCATCCTTTATGCAGTAAGGAAAATCAGAGATCATCTCCAATTCCAAGGAAATTCCTTTGGCAAGGAGAATACAGTGTTTGCCCATCTCATCCCTATTAACAACCCACAGTTTTCATTACATTGGGAGTACACAAGAGAGAGATGAGCACTGTATATTTTATCTACCTAACAGTCAGCTAAATGAACATCTATGATTAGTAGCTGAAAGGGATCACATTTGACAAGCAGATTTTTTTTTTTTTTTTTAGAACAACTAGCAGTGCATAATTAACCCATTGAATACAAGAGAGGTTGCTGATGCATTGAAAAGCAGTGCGCTGGAAATGTCTATAGCACCCAAGTAGTTAAACAGATATTTTATTTCCCCAAAGGACTGTGGACTAACTATTCCTAAAGAATTGATGAAAGATGTTTTGCCCTTGAGAAGCCATTTTATTGGCTAAAATTCTGACATCTATAATGCCTTACAACCAATTAGGTCTTGCTAACTAGAGAGATATGTGAGATTCTGTATGCTGCCAGGCAATAAAGTATATTTTGTGCACATGGAATGCACATTTTGTGCCATGCCAAGAATATTGGCCTGATGGTGTGAAAATAAGGAGGAGTTCACTTAACCTTCTGAGTGCCAGTGAGGTGTCCAATGAATTGCCATGAAATGCACTGGACACTCCTCTGGCACTCAGAGGGTTAATTAATATGGTTGAATACATCAAACACTAAATACACTAACAATAGAAGGGGGAAATCACTATAAGGATAAACTGATATCTGATGCCACAGGCCGCTTGTCCCTAACCTTCACCCTTTTATACTAATACTAGTTGAACAGCCCATTACACGGGCCACAGTGCCTCTGGCAGCCAGTCGCGGGGCAGTCACACGCAGCAAGACTGCCCGCGCCACTGCTGATACAGAGCTGGACGCTCCTTCGGAGCGCCCAGCTCTGTATCAGCCGTGGCGCGGGCAGTCTATACTGCGCATGACTGCCGCTCGCTCAGCAGAGTCTACTGCGCATGTCGGGCGTTACACACAACTTAGCGAATTATTATATAGGATAGGACCTTATGTCCAAAAGAAACACTGAATAATTCTGGATCAAACCAAATGCACCACAAATATTTACATTGATTTAAATTGGGCTTTTAATATCATGAGAGAGATGTTATTCAGTGCAGTATAGAGAAGTATCAGTGGCCCCTATGAAGAAAGCAAAAGACAAGCAATTCTGGAGTATACAAACTGCACCAAAGGGAGCAAGTAAAAATTCCCCAAATTCCAATTGATTAAAATGCATGCCTTTGAATACTATTTCTTCGCAATGTGTTGAAGACCTTTCTAACTTTCAAAGGGTTAAAAGGTTAAAACCTAATTATATCAATGGGAATTTTTTTCCATCTGGGTCACTTGGTTTGCGCCTGAAGTACTATAAATATTCTTTTTAACCCTTTGAGTGCCAGAGGGGTATGCACGCATTGCGAAGCAATGCGTTGTGTACTTCTCTGTCACTCAGAGGGTTAACTTGAGACACAAAGTGTGTGCCTCCATATTTAAGTCCGCTGATTTACCCTAAGGTAAATACATATCAAAACATATGATATGTATTTGAGAGAAATAGGAAAATAAAGTTCTCTGCTCCCTCCCCTTTCTGCTTGACGAGCTGTAAAGCTGTCAGAAGCAGATTCCGGTCGCGCGACCAGATGTGGCTCTTCAGCAGTGCCGATAAAATATCTAAAGATAAATACTTAATTTGAAACGGTCTACAATGTGTGACTGGCTTGTATCCATACTTTGTAGACCATTCCAATGAAGTATTTATTTCTAAATAGCGTGATTTCAGCTCTGCTGAAGAGCCTCCTCTGTCTGATCAAATGACTGGAATCTGCAGCTGTCAGCTAGATGGCAGACTTGAGTAAAACAGCCAGGAAATGGTAACTTTAGCAAGTTATATCTCTCAAACCATAAAGATCTGAGAGATAACACATGTCTACAATATTAAATCAACTTAAAATTAACCATTACTATCCCTTTAAAGGCACGGTTTACACAATTTAAGTAACAATCTCTTGATAGACACTGGGATTGTTATATCTAAAATTGAAATATATCAATTGAACAACAGGGGAGGAAATTTAGTCAATGATCAATAAGATTTGACTAATTAGATAATCTTTCGGTGTGTATTTACTACCCCCTTCAATATATTGTTTTAAAAACAGAGAGGAAGGGGTATATTCTCTCTGTTATTATTTTTAAGTTATACTGTTAAGTAATTTTAATACGCAGTGCAACTGACTATCTAAATCATGGAAAATAAATTACATTGCTATAGGTGTATTGATACATCTTTAAAGTTACCATGGAAACATAAATGTACAATTCTGGCATAAACCAAATGCACCATATGTGACAAATGAAAATCCCCTTTGATTTAAATTGCCTTTTAATCCTGTGAATACTAAAAAAGTCTCCAGTGTCATCTCTCAAAACTTTATGGTTTGAGAGCTAACCACCTGCAAGGGTCCCCCTCCCTCCCCCTTCCCTGAAGTCAGCGTTGTACTGACTGAAGGGGAAGTCTGTCGTAGACAGTGAGTCGGCTCTGCAGCAGAACCAAGATCGTGTTAGTAAAAAAGAATTCTTTCACTGAAATGGTCTTCTACTTGTGCTTGGTTTGCAAGCACACGTAGAAGACCGTTTCATTGAAATAATTATTTTTTACTAACGTGATCTCGGCTCTGCTGCAGAGCCGCCTGATGCATGTAAGACCGGATATCCCTGCAGTCAGCTACAATGCTGACTTCAGGGAAAGGGGAGGGAGGGGGGAACTTTGCAGATGGTTAATTGGGGACAATTAAATTCTTTTTGACATGCCTACAATATGGGGATTAGTAATATTTAATTATTTCTATACCTTTAATTTTACTTGTGTTGTATACACTGTGGTATAGGGGTGGTATGTTAATAACGAAGATAGCAGGTCACCTGATTCTGGAATAGTGTAGTGCCTTGCTTAGGGCACGTAATGATGTGTTGCTCTGTTGGGCTCATGTTCTATTAAATAAAGAGTAACTAGGTCATTGACTTAATGAACTTAAACATTTTTTTTCAACCTCACTACCTACGTATCTACAGAAAAGATCTTTCACTTTTCTTTGCTACATTTGTGCTACATAATACAGTCGGACACACATATGCTGTTATTCTTTGGAACAGATGTTTTTATCAATATCTGTTTATCAGTGGTGTTAAAATTGGGAGATATTCTCCATCTATCTCTTTGCATGTGCCCCTTTAATTTGCTCTAAAACTAAGGGTTTTAAATATTTCATTTCCCCTTATTGTACTATCACACATTATACTGTCCACAGACTTGTTCAGTCTGCATCTGGCAGTGACCGTCATGTCTGCCTCCATGGACATGAAGTCTGGACTGTTAACTTTTGAACAAAGACACAACTGAAAAAAATCAGAGTGGCCATTAGGATTTTCTGGCCATAGACATTTAATTCAGAGGTTATTCTTAGGAGACAACATATTTTGGCCTATTAGACAAAATCCTGATTTTTTTCATAGTTAATTAACACATTGTTTAATTCATGCTCTACACAGGGTCCACTTTTGGGTAAATTGTATGGAGCAGCAGATTGATTTTTTGTTTTTGCTTTAGGATTTTACCTAGTTTGGGGACTTGTTGAATCCCCTCATTCATTGCTGCACTCCATGCCTTATTCACTTTGCTTCTTATTTGTGAATATACTTTTAAAATCACTGGCATGGCTTACCATAAAGCAGCATATTACATTCAAAATCCTCCTTAATACCTTCAAGGCTCTCCATCCCTTGTCCCCACCTTATATTTCATCTTTGATATCACGCCATACTCCTGCGTGTCCACTATGAGCCACGCATGGTAGACAACTCTCTGCCCCTTTAACCACTATCGCAGTTTCATGACTGAAGGCTTTCCACGTTGCTACACCCTACCTCTGGAACTCCACTACCCACCATTCACCAAGCCTCAACCCACAACAATTTCAAATCCAAGCTAAAAGAGCACCTCCTAAGTGTAGCACTACCAAAATAGGGAAACATTATCTCATATGTCAAAAACTGCACTTCCTCTTCCACCTGCTTGTATCTATATGTCACCCATCCCATACTTAGACTGTAGATTGTAATCTTTAATATATACTCACCTGGAGTTCCCATTATGATTGTCTATATAAGCATTTAATCACTGCACTTATTGTACCCCTTCTATACTAAATGTAAACTGTAAAGTACCAAGTACACAGGTTGGTGCTATATAAAAACTATGCATACATACATATATATATTATATCATGTATATGTTATAGTGTGCTAGTGCAGTTACTTTCTTTTTTCTTTGCTTTGCATTTTTTTCCTTCTCATTCTAGCTGCTTTTTCATCATATTTAATTTAATTTAATTTTGCTTTTATAAATGATAATGATGAAGAATGAAATGCTCTTAAAGCTTAAATATGCACAAGTGTTTATTATTGCAAACGAGATTTTAAAAGGCATTTTTTTTTGTTCAGCTTGCTTGGCCTATGTCTGTCTGTAACCATGGTAATATACAGGCCTGGTGTCGTTTGTAGTGGTGGTTGGGAAAGACCTATAAAAGGGGAATGGTGGCAGTGCTCCAGTCTTTTTGGATCTGTACCCACTCACTGCAAATAATTCCTGTTTGAAAGCAGGTCTTATCATAGATACTACATATTTTATGTATTTATTTATTTATTTATGTTTAGATGTTTTTAACCAGGAATTTTTTAATCCAACATGTTTGCTTACAAGAGTTTGTCAAGATCAATTTTAAATTTAGGAGAGAAGGTAAATTAATACTACTCACTTAAAATGGGGTACCTTGGTGAGGTAAGCAATCTTTAACATACTTTGGCCAATTTATTGAACAATATCATAATTTTTTGTAACTTAATTAAAACATTATATGCTCTACACAGTGTTCACATTTGGGTAAATCGTAGGGGCAGTCCAGAGTTGTTTTTTGTTTTTGCTTTAGGTTTTTACCTAGTTTGGGGATTTGCAGAATATCCTCATTCCTTGCTGTGCAGCACAGCATGCCTTATTCACTTGGGTTCTTATTTTTGCACATACGTGTATGTATGTATATATATATATATATATATATATATATATATCAGGTACGTGGGCACTCCTATTTAACCAACTTAATGTCAAGAAAAGGTTATTGCCTGGGTGGTACTTATAAGAATATTTAAGATGGAAATGGTACACGACCATGCAATAAGAGCACTCTCAGGTCTTATGGAAAAATGTGCTTGACAAATTAAATTAAGCACATTTTTCCATAAGACCTGAGAGTGCACTTATTGCATGGTCGTGTACTATTTCTATCATATGTATATATATATATATATATATATATATATATATATATATATATATACACTCACAATTTGATCCATCTGTGTGCTGTTGTAAGCACAAGAGAGCAGGTAGTGTATGGGTAGTTAATAAGGTTGAGTACGTGGCCCTAGAACATATTTAAGTCTTAGAAAGTTATTGTAGGAATCAAGTTAAATGATGTGAATAAGCATAAATTACCCAAATATGCACACCCTAAAGCAAATCATTTTTTCTCTGACATCTTGGAGTTATTAGTTTCATTTACACATTAGACATTTCCTTTTGCTAAATACACATTGAGAAGGAAGAGTGAAAGAGCAGGCTCATTAATAAGACGTCTTCCTGTTACATTTAATTTGTATAATAAAGAACTACATATCTGGGCATTGGGATCATTTTAATTTGTACGTGATTAAAGAAACAACTCACACATATTGTAAAAAGCAAATACTAAGAACTGTGCTGAATACTTTACATATTGTTTTGATATTTTACTGTTTCAAACAAATGTATATTATATGTGTCCATTTCATTAAAAATGTGTCCATTTCATTAAGCTCAAAAAAGTTATTTAATAGGCATTTAGCCACGGGTTTTGTCAACTTGTAAGTCCTTGGGTAATTTTGAAAGAGATTTCAAATGTACCCATAAGCTAGTTTTATTTAACCAATTGTTGTTATGCTTTTTTGATACTTTGTTTTTTTATTCTATTCTATTTACAGCAAAAACTCCCCACCCCTACTCATCTCACTCAGCTCCCACAGTGTTTACTTTAAGTAAACAGAGAGAGGAAATCTCTCCAGTGTATAAGAAGAAGCAAAATCCTTTTTTCTTAGTTCACTGAACAATACAGGGATTGTGGGTAAATTTCCCTCTATTAGGAGGCAGGCAATGAAATAGTTAATGAGGTCAAGAACTCAGCCCCTTCCAATCTCCAGCCCTAGTTTACCCCACCCAGCCCCTATCACCAGCCTTATTTGTCTACAAAAACATATCTTCAGAGTGGGATACTCTGTCTCCCCAATCCACCAAGAGAAAAGGATTCAAAGCCATAATATGACCCTCAGGCCAGACTGCCCAGCCTCTATGTTTATATGGGGAGGGCAAGTGTATGTGTGGGGTGGGGGGACACGTGCCCCCTTTGCCCCCCCTCCAAACGCCCATGTCTGTGAGCATAAAAATCTTTTTAATGCATCTAAAGGACGTTATAGGGACAGTAGGATACCCAAATGCAGTCCCAAAAATACAGATTACACTGAATTAAACATCAGTTTCAATAGTTCACTTGCAAAACTGAAATTTGTTGACTACAAAGCATGAACTTCACACAAGTGTGTAAAAGAATGAACTGAAGACCAGTTAGCTGTTTTGCCAGTCTGGTCTGCCAATATGTGGCCTTTGATTACCCAAGATATGCTAACAGGCTTTGTAGAATGGGCTGAGAATTTACAAAGAAGTATTTGAGAGAGTAGTATATAGGATTATTTGACAGGATATTCAATCCATGAAGAAAATGTAGTATTTGTAACCTACCTATCTACTTTAGAGCCCTCCAGATTTTAAAACAGAAAAGCAGGTGGTTGGAAAAGCAGGTGAATAGAGGAAATACTGTAGCCATCTTAATACGTCCAATATATATATATATATATATATATATATATATATATATATATATATATATAGTCATCTATAGTATAGTCAACAGTCATTTATTAGATCTATTATTCATAATGGCTGAGTACCAATGATACCAATGAACTTTTTTAATGAAAAAAATAGGGTTTTTTCTTGCTGGGTACAACAAAGTTATCCCCTATTCAAACATTAGTGCAGGTCAAACTGATAGTAACAGCATCAACTGGTTTCCAAAAGGAATATTTTAATGATGTCAGTGGGAGCACTGAGTCATTGGCTACTGCTCAGTCCATATGTATTTGCACAGTTACACAAGTTTGCTGTTTTGGCTCTACACTCCAGCATTGGATTTGAAATTAAACAATGACTAAGAGGATAAGGTACGAACAGTCAGCTTTAAATTGAGGGTATTTACATTAATAAATTATGAAATATGTAGGGAGTACAGCCCTTTTTATATGTAGTCCCTCCATTTTAGGAGACGGAAAGTAACTGCACAAAAAACATAATCATACGCAGAGTTTTATTACTTTGTTGCAAGTTCTTTTCATTCAATGATTGCCTACAAAATCCCTCAAAACTCATTGGAATGCATTTCACCTTGCAACAAGAAAGTGACTCCAAACGTACTGCTAAAGCAACCAAGTCATTTTTTAGGGCCAGAAAATAGACTGTTCTTGACTGGCCAAGTCAATCACCCAACCTAAATCCAATATATCATGTGTTTCACTTTCTGATGACAAGACCGAAGGAAAAATGCCCAAAAGCAAACAGGAACTGAAGATGGCTACAGTACAGGCCTGGCAGAGCATCACCAGGGAAGGCATCTAAATGTCACCATACACTGGATACTGTCCCTGGTGATGCTCTACCAGGCATGTACTGTAGCCATCTTCAGTTCCTGTTTACTTTTGGGCATTTTTCCCTTCACTCTTGTCCTCAGAAAGTGAAATACATGATCTATTGGATTCAGGTTGGGTGACTGACTTGGCCAGTCAAGAACATTCCATTTGTTGGCCCTGAAAAATTACTTGGCTGCTTTAGTAGTATGTTTGGAGTCACTTTCCTGCTGTAAGGTGAAATGCCTTCCAATGAGTTTTGAGGGATTTTGTTGGATCTGAGCAAATAAGACGTTCCTGTACACTTCAGAATTCATCCCGCTGCTGCTGTCAGCAGTCACATAGTACGAGATGTATTAGTGAGGAAGCAGATCTGAACAGATTGGAGCCCAGGATGGTATACAAGACCTTATATGACTTGCAGTTGCAAACTTCCAGTAACGTCTCGATGTGCAGCTTATGGGGTATCCCTTATTGATTTTGACTTTATATGTTTTAATAAGCCTAACATAAATTATGTCTCCTCTGATAATGAGAAATGTATTTACCCTACAGTGCGATCTGGTACATTTCTGGCATTTATCTGATAGTCTGTATTGTATTACTTTGCAACATTTTGGAAACCTCACTTTAGCATTCGGTAGGTTAATACAACCAGATAATTATGTCATACTCTTAAAATGCATTCAATAAAACCTGAAGATAAGTATGACATAGAAAAACCTTAACATATGTTCCATTCACTATCTGTTTCCCATAGTGAGTGAGAATAAATAGTTACATAACTGTCTGCTCCCTGGCAAGTTGTAATAATGCTGATAGCCTTGTCAACACCTCACTGAAAGAGAACAGTATTAATCTCCCAGAGACATTGCAGAGTAAGTTCTCAGTTGAGTAATTAGTGCAATAAATATTCAGCAGATGTTATAACTTGTTAATAGAAGCAGGTCCTAAGGAGTTTTCCCTGTGTCATTTTGGCATGGTAATACACACAGAGAAGTTATCAGCATTCTACTGTCTGTCAGTAGACACAAATCACATTGGGGGATACTCATACAATTTCACACAAAAGTAGGGACAGGAACAGGATTTTTTGGTGTTGCACCTGCCAAACGACTATTTCCTTAGCAAAGAGTGCTCCTCAGTCCACCACAACAGTGCAGGTTTTCAGGATCTGCTCACTTGAACATAGGTGAATCAATCAGTGGTTCAATCATTCTGAAGAATCTGCCTGGGTTAGCAACATTCACTTGTGTTTACTTGGGGATATCCTGATAACATGGACTTGAGGAGAAGTTTGAGTGACACTGCAGTAAGCTATTCATACAGAAAATTCTCCTCTTTACATTGATTGCATTGAAAACATTGTGGGAGTGAAAGGGTATTTTTTGGGTGTTCCATTTCCCTGTACGTTGTTTACTCCATTCACTAATAAGGTACAGGGCAAATCAGAGAAAATAATTATTCCTTTTTCCTACGAATACTCTATGGGTGGCATTCTGGGTTTGCTCACTTTGAAGTATTTACGACTCTCAGCATGCAATAATTGTTTGTAAATGTATAGAGGTGCAAGCACATGGTATAAACATGTTCTCTTCCCCTGCCCTTCACCCCTTCGCCCACCTCCTACCCTCCTCTTTAACCATCCATTTGCCCATTCCTATGGCCCCTTCCACTGTACCTTTGCCCGTTCACCTGGTATCCTCCTCCCATCTGTGTTTCTCCTTCTGCTTTGCATGTCTTGCTTGTTATCATGACGTGTTATTGAAAGAATGTGCTAGAGCAGGGACAGATGGGCTTTAACCTCTTATGTGGCAGAGAGGTGTGCCACGCATTGCACACAACTCCCATCTGATGGGGAATGTAGTCCAACAACACCTTTTGTGTGTCACACCCCAGTGGCACTCAAGAGGTTAAAGCCCTGTCTCCCCTGCTCAAGCACATTCTTCCAATAACACCTCATGATAACTAGCAAGACATGCAAAGCAAAAGGGGAAGCAGAGGTGGAAGGAGGAGAACAGGTGAGCGGTGGAAGGTACGGTGGAAGGGGCCATATGAATGGGTGAACGGATGTTGAGGGAAAGGAAAAGGGGGGTGGGAGGAGGTTGAATGGGCGAAGGGCAGGGAAAGAGAGTGTGTTTATGCTGCTGCACCACTTATCAGTCAATAAGTCAATTTCCGTCACAAGTCGCCAGACACACTGTTCAAACTGGAGATGTGAGGGGATGCCAGCGGGGTAGCTTGGGGAAGTATCGTCATAGCTTTTGTTAAAACAAACTATGACTCGATGTGTATTAGTGTGTCTTATATCTCTCTTTGCTTCTGCTTCAGCTTTGAACTTTCACCAGCATGACATAGTGCGACAAATGATAATTATATTAGCGATATGCACACATTTTATTTTCACTTATAATTGCTGCATTAACGAAAAATATAACCTTTTATGCAGGCAGGAACCGGCTGGGATCTTGAAGTAGGCGCTCTATGCTCCTGCACTGTAAGTCCCTTCCGGTGCCTCCAATCGTGGAACTGAAGGGGACGGACAGCGAAGATGCAGAGATGCCAGCTCTGCAAGATGTCTGCGCTGTTCCCCTGTGCCTGTCTGCATAAAATGTTATATTTTTTGTTAATGCAGCAATTATACTTGAATATAAAACTAACTGTGTGCATATCGCTAATGTAATTATCATTTGCCGCGCTATGTCATGATGGCAAAAGTTCCGCTTTAACACAACTTTTCTACCCCTTTCAGGGACACAGGAATATTCAATGCACATCCCTATGGCACTGAAAGGGTTTATGATGCTGTTTGTGGCGCTAGAGTCTAAACATATCCTATCTGCTCCCCCCATGGGCAAGCAGTGAGAATGTACTCAGACTTAAAGTGGAACTACCACCCCTTGTAAACTTTGCCCCAAATAATTACCCATCTGGCAACTAGCTGCTCAATAGTGCTACTCGCCAGAATTATTACCGCGTTACTGAGAATTCTATACTGCTCCCAGACTGACAGGCAGGAAACAGCGCAGACATCTTTCCATAGTGACGTCTGCGCGCCTGCGCTGTCAGTCCGTTTTGGTACCGAAGGCTCCTAGCAACGCCTCCTAGAGCAGGCTGGGACTGACGGCGCAGGCAAAGTTTACAAAGGATGGTAGTTCCGCTTTAAGGGTTGTTGGATCGCTGGCGATGTGTATGAGAGGGCATCCCTTACACATCGCCAGCAGTTTGACAAGCTAATGAGGAGATTCTCCCCACCTCAGTTTGCATCACTAATTTTTAGTGCATATGGTGATGTATGTCACCATCATCAAGGTCATGTGCTTGCCACATCGCCAGACACACATAGCTATATCATCACCCCTTATTCCATGTTCCACCTTGCCAACATGAACCCAATTAGGCAGGAGTTCATACTGATTGTTTAGAATTTGTGCACAATGATTACTTTTGTATAAAGCATATGTGAATGTATTTCCATGAATAACAACAATAAATGTAAGCATAATAGTTAAACCACATTATGCCTTCTTATACAACTCATGTCATTGTGTTAATGTTTTAGGTACATTTAGTTTACTTCTAAAGTTATCAATAGGGAGCTCGGTAGCATATAAACCCTTTTAAACAGGATGATACAAATATAAACTATAGATTACAATTGTTATTCATTTTCTGTCTCCTACTGTGATAAAAGCAAAAGATCAAAGAAATAGGGTAAGGGCATGCAAGACAAATCTAATGGGAAGGCACAGCAGCAGCAAAAGATTTAAGAAAAGCCAACATCTACTTAATAATAAAATTATTAACTGTTAAATCTGCGTGACAAACAGGCCTATGGAAGACACTGTGCTTTTGTTTTGTTATTTGTGTAAATCTAAATGCTGAATTTTAGGCACAGATGAAAGAGTATTTATTATGCAATTACTTATTAGACATACCAGGGTTTTAAGGGTGATAGGAATAAAAACAATTGATTAGACTATTAAACTCAAAATATTCAGGGAATAAAAGATTGAACCTTATAGTCAGGAGAATATTTAACTACACAATGCATGGTACATTTAAAAGGATAGTGTTTTATGAAATATATATATTACAGGGTTTATTTTGCTGAATAAAACAAGGGTGCTTCCACTGATAGATGCTTTATTCAAAAGTTTTTACAGCTCAGACTTTCATTTTATTGATGCAGTACTTCAATGGCCTGAACTTCTGTGGTGGAGCTGTAGCTACTGCAGTCTATAGACAGCTATGATAAGTTGATCATGAACCTCCACAGGATGTAGTAAAGTCAGTGCCGAGAGACTGCACCCAAAAAACCAAACCTGAGCTGTATTACAGCGGAACTTTCAGCTATTACTAAGTCACCATGCATTCATTAAGCGCATGGCGACTAGTTTGGAAATCCATGTCTTACCTTTAAAAAATCTCATAATCTAAAGAAATCTTTGCCGTTTGGAGACTGACGGGCAGGTTAGTGTGGTCTGCGCGCCTGTGCCGTCAGTCCCTTCCTGGTACCATGTGGTATGCTGCAATGCTACTCAATGGATGCCAGGACTGACAGTGCAGGTGCGCAGACAAGACGTCTGATCTGTAACCTGGGTTCCGGGCTCCAAACGGCAAGGATTTTTTTAGAATGTGCTATTTTTTAAAGGTAAGACTTTGATTTCCAAGCTAGACTTAGTAATAGCTGAAAGTTCCGCTTTAACATTTGAATTAAACATCTCAGTACGTCTCAGTGATAGTTGGATAAACCCTGCTATATTTTTTCAATATTAAATGTTACTATACCTTTAACATGATTTTTATGATCACTTGATAAGCACAAATAATTTAAACCCCTTGGATATTAAAAACATCTCCAACTCATCACATTGATTTGTATAGATGGATCATAATCCTGAATACAAAACAATAAAAAATGCAAGATGAGATATTTACATTTCTTACACAAGCAATTAATGAAACTTAAAAAAAGTTATATTGAAAAAATTGTAAGTGTTGATCAAAATTAATTTTAAATGGATGAAAACTAGTACAACCAAATGCAGTCTTGCAGGACCCCCTAATCCCCTTTATTTAATCTTCTTCAGTTCTCCAAAAGGAAGCATGATATTATTTCATTTACTAAAGTTTGAAATATTCAAAAGGACATATGTTCAAAAGAAAAAATGGTGTGAACATTTCATTATTTTGCTATTTTATCGTCAAATTTCCAAAGAGATAAAGTCACTTAATTCTACTTAAGATCATTAAAGACAATTTTAAGTAATTGGTCTTTTACGTGAGTGAGGTCAAACTACAGTATTAACCCTCTGAGTGCCAAGGGTTATCCAACGCATTGCTTAACAATGCGTTGTATACATCTCTAAAACTCAAAGAGTTAAAAACTGGTATTAAGATGCCTGTATGCACCCACAATATTTCCAAAAACTGTTCTGTTAAAAACCAAGCAAATGTCATCAAACGTTCCAAAGTTTTTTGATTTTGAATATTCTGGTCTTAAAAAGGGATGCTAAAATGTACTTTAAATATAGTTTAATAGTTTCCAAATAGCAATTGTTTAATATCTATAGCTTAGTTTAGCAGTAAAGACCAAAACTTGTACTTGCTCATAATAAAATACTTTTTCTGTGTTTTTTTGATTGTTGTCATTACCAGTCACAAATACATCTAAAGTTCTCACAAAGTTATAAAGTATGTGTAGCTGTCAGAGATTATGATTTCTAACGGTCCCTGATATAAATGTAGGTTTCTCAATGAGGAGAACAAAGCTGTGTACTGATTCAGTTTCATTTATGTCCATTTGAATGGAAATTATTTTCTCGCTAACAGTGACAGCATTTGAATATCTATTCTATGTTTTGTCACCATGGAAGTGTACACTATAATTATCTATTCTTTCAACAGGTTTAAAGGCTTTATAAAATGCTGATACTTATGAAAAACCCAGTGAAGCACTAAAGCTTTGCAATGTCACTGGACCATGATAAATTTAAAAAGACATGCCTCTTCTAAATAGGTTTTTACAGGGCTGGACAATATGCATGTACCAGATCAATTTTAAAAGCCTATATTAAAACAGTACTGCATGTCAAATAAACCAAAACTTATTAAAACAAATAGTAACTTTTATTGATTTTATGTCATATTATGATAAACAAGGATTATTCAGTTCCATTATCATATATAGCTCATCGTGTATAATATCCATATAATAGCAATTCCACTGATGTATTCTTATACAGCAGCCTATGTGGCAATAACCCATTGAGTGCTTAAAGGGATAGTAATACTTCATTTTTCTTTATTTTCTTTTGTAGGCATTAAAAAAACATGAAGAACGATATGAGTCTTATCTCTCAAACCTTTATGGTTTGGGAGATATTAATAAGCAAAGTTTCCCCTCCCGCCCCTTTTACCTAGTGTAAGCCATCTCTTTTCAGATGTGGAATACAGTCTATAGACCAGACAGATAACAGAAGAGGACAATCTTCTTTCTATTAGAACAATGAAATCCCTGCCCCCCTTGACAAGTTTTTCAGGTTTTTCCCTTATCTTAATTGAAGATTGTCCCTCTCTGCAGTCTACCTGGGCACCTCCCTTCTGATCTGGCTGAACAGTGTTACATCAGTAAAAGGGGCGGGAGGGGGATACTTTGTCATTGAATTACTCTTGAACTACAACTCTGACAGAACTGAAATAACACTCTCCAAAGTCCAAATACTATGATGATTAATTAGAGCTGCTTTTATTATGAAACATTACTATCCCTTTAAAGGCATACAACATGTGGATACCTCTCTTGTTCTCAAACGAGTAAGAGTAATTCAGTATATCAGAACAATGAAGTTTTACAGATAAAAACATAACATCTAATGGTCGGGGTC
This sequence comes from Rhinophrynus dorsalis, assembly GCA_037306005.1. Classification (NCBI taxonomy): domain Eukaryota; kingdom Metazoa; phylum Chordata; class Amphibia; order Anura; family Rhinophrynidae; genus Rhinophrynus; species Rhinophrynus dorsalis. The sequence continues at coordinate 256,869,367 of CM074721.1, forward strand.
TTTAGTCTGGAAGAAATCTTTACAAGGTCATGAAGTTGATAATAGGTTCTTCTACTGGAAAGTTATTCTTGTTATTGCCTGCCCACCCACCCACCCATTTTCCCCAGACAACCGTTTATTATGTGTGATCAAATCATCTTCTGTTAGAAGTGATTGTAAAAGTGCTCTTACAGCTTGAACGTCTGCCATTCAAGTTGATGTCTGAGCTGATGTCTAGGAATACATTATTTATTTATATCTGAACTCTGTATTTCCAATAGATATCAATAATTCCCATGTACACATTTACCAGCATTCATTAATGAGCACGGAAAAAATCCAATTACCAGTCTACTCCCGAAAATAAGAAAATCTCACAAAACCAAATGCAGACAAGGTAATCTATAAATATGATAACATGGATTCTTCAGTGTTACTGTCAATTATAGTTCATTGTGTATAATATCCATATGCTAATACTGAGGGAAAGCAAATGTTAATATATGCCTGGCTGGAGATTTTTGTGGGGTATGATTTAGTTGGGAGCTTTCAGTTACAGAAATTATCTCCCAGCTAGTAGCCACCTTACTCATTCTACTTGTGGTGGGAAACAGCATGTAGGCAAGTGGAAACAAGGCAATATTTCTCAAAGTACATTAATTACGGTTTTCTTATGGGCCATTTTAATGAATATAGCAAAAATGATACAGAATTTGCTGAAATTTCACAATTTAATAACCTAGCCCCCTAAATCAGAATTAATTTTACCTGAATTCTCCATCACTTAGGCGACTTTTTAGCTCACTCTAAGTTTACATTTTAATACAATTTAATTAGAGAACAAATGAATCACTTTAATCTACTTTTATTTCATCCTATTGTAAAGTGAAAAATAAAGCTATTCTGCTATCCATGGAATGGCTATAAAACACAAAGAAATGATGCCGCCAGTAGAAAAAATAAAGAAGGTGAAAAACTACAGATAGATGTAGATAGATGTAGGAAACAGTGTTGTTAGTTTCTTCATGTTAAAAGGTACATAAATGTGCATTGTGATATTGTGCTGTTGACTAGGTTCCACTGCTATATAGCCACCAGATCACTATCTCCTTATCAGACACACATCATCCCTGTGGCCAAGTTTTAAACAAACTGAGACTAAGTAGCTGCAAAACATGTGACTATTCATCCATACTGAGTGCAACGGACACCTCAATAGGGGCCCTATCGCCCCTTTACAGACTTTATGGACTAACCCTTCATGTATCCCTAAAACCGTATGCCATAACGAGATCTTTTCCCATATACTGTCGGTATGGAGATCCTGTAATGCCTCTCAATCTTTATCCCCTCACCCCTCCCCTCTCTGCTATAATTGCTAATCCAGATTTTCCTCTTGGACTTCTTATTAAGGCTTTTCATGCTTGGTCAAGGTGTGGTTTGACAGACCTTGACACCTGTTTCCAACCGGTTCCTTCCCGGATCTCTCCACTCTTCCCGGAGTTCCTGAGGTACAGACAGGTGAAACATTTCCTTTCTACTCTTACTCCTTCATTCTGTCCCCGTTACCTCTCGCCTTATGAATCCTAATTGATCCCTCTCCTACCAAATGTAGACTTTCGGCATTTATCATGCTTTTGGCTTCTTCTCGCATCATGCCTTATCACTCTCAAAAACAAGCTTGGGAACATGACATTCAGAAGGCCATAACAGACGCTGAGTGGTCAGGAACCTGTAGACTGCATTCTAAGTTCCTAACATCCTTATGAGGGAGACCAATTACAAGCTCATGATGCTTTGGTATTGCACTCCTTCCAAACTGGCACGGATTTTCCCTGGCGTTTCCCCTCTCTGCTGGAGATGTGCATTAGTTGAGGGCTCTCTTCTGCACATTTGGTGGTCATGTCCAGCTATACGGCCTTTCTGGTCAGATGTCTCCTCACAAATACAGATCCTCTCTGGTCTACACCTTCCTGACACCACGTCAGGATCACATCTACCTCCATGAACATGATATAAAAATTCACCTAATGCTAAGAGATGTTTTAGAGGTTTTGTTTGTAAACTAGTTAAAGAGCCCATGTACACGGGCCACAGTGCCACCCAGCAATGGCCCCGGTGCAGTCATGCACACTACAGACTGCCTCCTCCATGGCTGATACGGAGCGGGGCACTCCAAATTCAGACGCACAGAGAGGACTACGGTCTGAATTCAGAGCCCTGCTCTGTTATCAGCTGCTCCATGGGCAGTCTGTAGTGTGCATGACTGCAGCGTGCGCAGCAGTCTCTGCTGTGCATGACGACTTCTGACAAACACACATTTAGCAAATTATTATATAGGATTTATTGCAGCTCATACTCGCACAGTTTAGGTGCAATACCTTCATATCCTGATATTCCCAATGGCTCTTTTGCTATAGAAGTCTATGGAGGGTTATTTTCACCACTATAGCTGTCCACTGGCTGCTATAACAAACAGCGCTACTATAAGCTTTCAGGCTATGGAAGTACTGCCTCCAAACAAATGCAAGTTTGACTTGAGTAACGTTTGAATAAAGCACACTTTATGCAAGATAGACAGTACTGGATAGCATAGGCATGTGCTAAATATGAAGATTCTACATTTCCCAGCTGACACTCCTTCATGCTCTTCATTCCTTCCTCCTCCCGCTTAATTTAGTAAATGGTGAAAAGGGGATGAGACAACTGTCTACAGTAAATAAAACAAACAATATAACCAACTTTATTTTTAACCAATTGGATACCAGAGCATGAAGTGGCCCATTCTTTTTAATGTTTTTATTAGTGATAATCCAAAAGGTCTTCAAGGTAAGGTATGACTTTTTGCAGATGATACCAAGATCTGCAATAGGGTAGACATTCCAGGGGGAATAAGCCAAATGACAAATGATTTAGGTAAATTAGAAGAATGGACAAGAGTGTGGCAGATGCAGTTTAACGTTGATAAATGTAAAATAATGCACTTGGGACATAAAAATATACTATTAAGGGTACTGTGTTGTCAGAGACAACAGAGAAAAGGGATTTGTGAGTAATTATTTCTAATGACTTAAAGGTAGGCAGGCAATGTAATAAAGCAGTGGGGAATGCAAGCAGGGTGCTGGGTTGTATAGCTAGAGGCATTAGTAGCAGAAAAAGGGAAGTGGTCATGCCACTCTACAGATCTCTAGTTAGACCTCACCTAGAGTATTGTGTACAGTACTGGAGACCCCATTTCCAGAAGGATACATATACTCTAGAGAAAATTCAAAAAAGGGCTACTAAAATGGTGACTGGTTTACAGGAAAACATGTATAGCATGGAGGAGAGAAGAGAAAGAGGGGATATGACTGAAACACTCAAATACATGAAGGGATTCAACAAACTGCATGATGGAAGTATATTTCAAAGGAGTAAAAATGTTAGGACAAGAGTCCATAGTCTAAAACTAGAGGGACACAGGCTTAGATGTAACGTGAGAAAGTTTTACTTCACTGAGACGGTAGTAGATAAATGGGATAGCCTACCTGTAAAAGTGGTAGAAGTTTATACAGTGACAGAATGTAAGCATGCATGCGATAGGCATAAGACTGTCCTTAACTTAAGAAAAGACCAAGGACTAAAAAAGGTTTGAGGTTTTACTGTAGGAAAATTGGCAGACGAGATGGGCCGAATGGTTGTTATCTGCCGTCAAATTCTATGTTTTTATGTCAGTCGAAGCAGTTGGGAGATTAATAATAGCTGGGGGGGCATCAGGAGGGGTCCTAATGCCACACCATGAGGTCTGACTTTTTGTTTTGTAAGCTGTCAGTTGAGAAGGCAAGGGGTGCTCCCGAAGCAGTGGCTAAGATATGTGTGTGTTTGTTTTTTAGCAGTGGCAGTGCACCTTGCCTCCTCCTCAGCCAGTGTTTTCCAGCCACACTGTCTGACAGCAAAGCAGATTCACTTACATTTAGAAACAAATATGTAAAATAAAATCTGCTTTTTTGTATGATTGTGCCCCTGATCAGTTGTCATAACAAACCCCTAAAGAAATGCTGCTTTTCCTTTCATTTACAAACACATACTATAAGTGAAGATTTTTTGCATTGTTTTACAATTATGAAGATAAAACTAAGGGTGCAGAGTTAACCCTTTGAGTGCCAGAGGGGTATGCAATGCATTGAGTACACCTCTGGCACTCAAAGGGTTAAAAGTACAAGTGGAAAGCAACCATTTAAATACACAAAGACATATAGAGCCATATGTTCAAAAGAAAGTGGAGAACTTCTGGGGCAAACCATCTGAACTACAGGGGAGAACTAAAAATTCCCAAAGATTTAAATGTTAATTTTAACCTGCTGAATGCTAGAGAGGACTGCAGTGAATAGCTTTGCAATGCGTTGGAGCCCTCTCTAGCATTCAAAGGGTTAAAAACTCCATTTGAAGGGATAGTAATGGTTAATTTTATGTTTCTTTCATATTGTAGGCATTAAAAAAATATTAGCAGCAATATAAGTCTTATCTCTCAAACCCATAGCACAGTTTTGGCTCTGCTGAAGAGCCTCTGTCTGGTCAAATGACCGGATTCTGCTACTGTCAGCTAGAGCGCTGATTTCGCTCAAACAGCCAAGAAGAGGTAACTTTAGCATGGTATATCTCTCAAATCATAACGGTTTGAGAGATAAGACTTACATCATTGTTAATATTGTTTTAATGCCTACAATATGAAAGAAACATAAAATTAACCATTACTGTCCCTTTAAATCCTACAGTGTAAATGGCTTTGCCCTAGAAAGCCTCCTTTTTTTTCTTTTGAACATACAGCTCTAGCTGTGCAAAGGATTTAAGCAGGCACAGGACCATTCAGCACACTAAAATGTTATTTGTGCTTATTTTAGAGCAGAAATGTTTTTACACATCCCCATCATCAGGTCTATAGCACAATTTTGGCTCTGCTGAAGAGCCTCCGTCTGGTCAAATGACCGGATTCTGCAACTGTCAGCTAGAGTACTGATTTCTCTCAAATAGCCAAGAAGAGGAAACTTTAGCCCGGTATATCTCTCAAACCATAAAGGTTTGAGAGATAAGACTTACATCATTGTTAATATTGTTTTAATGCCTACAATATGAAAGAAACATAAAATTAACCATTACTATCCCTTTAAATCCTAGAGTATAAATGGCTTTGCCCTAAAAAAGCCTCCTTTTTTTCTTTTGAACATATAGCCCTAGCTGTGAACAGATTTTAAGCAGGCACAGGACCATTCAGCACACTAAAATTATATTTGTGATTATTTTAGAGTAACATTTTTTCATACATCCCCATCATCAGGTCTATATTTAGTCTGCATAAAAACGATTCATTTTTTTCTGAACTAATATAGATTCCAGAATACTTTCGGAGACAACTTCATAGGTAGTTTCTGTGGCAGATGAGCTGAAATATGTACGAGGGCTAGACTACCGGGAGTTTAGTTACCATGGTTATAAGACAAAGCACGTAGGAGGTGAGAGACACCACTGGAGGTCATGGGGTAAACAAGAGAAAGAAAAGCAGATGGGGAGAAAAATTACATATGATGCTAAAGACATAGTTTGTGATGTCTGTAGCATTAAAGGGGATTAAGAAGAAAAGAAAAGCAATATCAAGTGGACCTGTCACACTAAGACAAATTTAATTTGTTTTAGAAAAATAATGTATCTACCTTTATATTGTACTAGTCATTTTACTGGAAAATAGTTTTTGTGTTTTGTTTTTTCTAAATTAAAGGAATAGTAATGTTTCATTTTAACAGTCTTTAATATTGTAGGTATTAAAAATATTTACACTGATCTAAGTCTTGGTTTGCAAGCACATTTTGTAGACCATTGCAATGAAGTATTTATTTCTCAATCGCGCTATTTCAGCTCTGCTGAAGAGCCACCGTCCAGTCAAATAACCGGAATCTCCTGCTGTCAGCTAGAGCGCTGACTTCTCTGAAACAGCCTGGAGGGAGGTGAAGTTTAGCTGGTTATATCTCTCAAACCATAAAGGTTTGAGAGACAGGACTTAGATCAATGTAAATCTTTTTTAATACGTACAATATTACCTCCTTAAGGACCAGCGGTCTTGGGACGTTTCCGTCCCATAAGGACCGCTTTGATCTTTGCTGACGTGCCAGTATACGTGAGCTGTTGCGTGTATTGGCACGCCACTTTGGGGCCTGAAAGAGGTCGCTCCAGTCTTGGAGCAGTCAATTTTAGGCCCTATATTTACTTACAGTGCTCTGGGTGGAGCGCTGTAAGTAAAAAGTATGTGATGTACTATGACCGTCATCGGTCCTTAAGGGTATAATGACCATGAAGGTCATAGTACGTCATGTAGTCCTTAAGACTGTTAAAATTAAACATTACTATACCTTTAACCCTGTGAGTGCCAGAGAGGTATCCAATGCTTTGTGTTGCAAGGCGTTGGCTACCTCTCTGGCACTCAAAGGGTTAACCTTCATGTTTTTATGCCACATTGTGGCACATTTTGCTAATTCCCTATGCAAAATGAAATGACGTGTGTGGTAATAATGGCATAGCAATTAAACTAACAAATTGTAAATCCTTGGTAAGGCCTCATCTACAATATGGAGTACAATGTTGGGCATCAATTGGTATTACTAAACTAGAAAAAGTGCTGAGATGTATAATCCTATATAATAATTCGCTAAGTTGTGTGTAACACCCGACATGCGCAGTAGGCACTGCTGCGCGTGCGGCAGTCATGCGCAGTACAGACTGCCTGCGCCGCGGCTGATACAGAGCTGGGCGCTCCGAAGGAGCGTCCAGCTCTGTATCAGCAGTGGCGCGGGTAGTCTCTACTGCGCGCGACTGTCCCGCGACCGGCTGCCAGAGGCACTGTGGCCCGTGTAACGGGCTGTTCAACTAGTAAAACTAATAAAGAGATTGGAGGATTTGAGTTATAAAGGGAGACTAGGCAAACTCTGGTTGTTTACATTAGAGAAAAGACATCTAAGGGGTAATATAATTATTATTTACAAATATATTCAAATAACTCTTTAAGGAACTGTTTACTCAAAGTGCTGAACAAAAAACAAGAGGTCATCCATTTAGAGTAGAAAGTGCTTTCAACAAAAACAAACGCTGGGATTTTTTTTACAATAAGGACAGTAAAGTTGCAGCAACCTTTGCCTTGGGATGCTGTGATTGCAGATACTGTAAATGTTTCAAAAAGCACTGAATTACTTTTTTGTTCAGAATAATATTTAGAATTATGACAGGTGGCTTTTGGAGTCAGGATGGACTTGGGGCTTGCTTATAAATGGCTTCCATAGTTTTTTTTTGTTTGTTTTTCTTGCCGTCCCTTGGATCAACAAGGTTGATATGTCATGGGCTGAACTTGATGGATGCTTGTCTTTTTTCAGCCTCATCAACTCTGTTACTATGTGGCATACTGTGCCAAATATACATAAAGGAAAATTTCTTAAAACATATTTATAATACAGACAAATGGCTAAAACAGCGTAATAGCAGTATTTGATGCTCTAAAATTAGCACAACTTATTTGAGAGTAGAAGGTCCAATTTAAGCGAAAGCTAAACACACACACACTCATACTAATCAGTGGTACATATTCATTTATCAGTAAATCAGTAGAAGGATACATCCTTCACCGTGTCCTGACTGGCAAATTCCATTTTAGTTTATCAAATAAACCATGTATTTACATAAACTGTGAATGCTACATTTCTTGTCATTGGGTAAGAAGATATTTATTTACTTTGTGCATGCCTAATACTGATACACTGTTTGAGAAGAGATGCTTTTTGTCCCTGTGTAGATCTTGTATCATAGTCAGCAATCTGAGGAGCAAGTAGAATGATGCTTCACCCAACCTTGGAAAAATCAGACTGGGCACTTATGGCCATATTCAGAAGATTAAGGGTGAGATGTTCAGAACGTGGTGGTAACTGAAATTGTCTGTAATCAGAATAAAAAAGTTCTTACACCATGATCCGTCAATTCTCAGACATGTTTACGTCATTTTTTGCATCCACTTCCGCCATCTCTGTCAAAAGGAAAAAGCCACCTTAAAAGTGGGTGTGGTTTAATCTTCCGTCATAGTGTAAGGTATTTTCAGAAAAAAATATTTGTTTCAACGTCACTTTTTGGTCTGATTAACTTAATTTTTTCCTGACAAAATAAAAATGGTCTAAACCTGGAGAAGACAAACTAAAGTACTGTTAGTAGGAGTGAGAAGTTTGTCGTTTCAAAGACAAAAAATGTCTGTTTCTTTGAAAATTCTCGTTTCAAAGACAAAATCAAAGATTTTTAACATCAGAATTTTTAAAGGTAATGTTCATCAAGATTTTCCGTCATTTTTAATTCTTTAGATGCATTTTGAAAATGTGACGGATTTACTTCTGAAAATATTGTCCTTCTTTTACCACCAACTTACGATCCGACAATTTTTTCATTATGACGACTTTTTGAACATCTCGCCCTAAAAGACCTTGAAGACCTCTCTAGCATTCAAGCATTTGAGGGAATTTTTATTTCACCCTAATGGTACAGTCGGTATGTTCCAGAATTGCACCTCTTAATCACAGTGCCCTTGGGAAATCATTGAAAGCAACTGCACTATAGAGGGAAAATAATTTAATTGGGCTTTTAATCCTATAAAATGATAAAGAGGTCACCTACACAGTGTTACACAAGGCTTTAGAGACCTCTTTAATATTCAAATGGCTAATGGTCCCATTTAAATTGGTGGGAATTTGAGGATTTTTTATTTTTTTCTGTACGGTGCAGATGGTTTGCTCCATTGCTACTGTGTTTCCGCATGTTTTTAACTTTTTAAATCCTAGAGAGGTGCCCTATTCCTTTATTTCCCAGCATTTAAGGAGTTCATTGACAAACGATGGCAACATGCCCTGAAGGATGCATTTTTATGTTGTTGTTTATTTGTTTGTTTGTTGGGGGGAGGGTACGAGATTTTTTGGCAATATTTTTATTAAGGACAGAAAAAGCAAACATATCTAGCCAGAGTACATATTAAGTGTTAGCATCAGCAGAGTTGTTAAGTGTATGGTAACAGCCATATAACATCCATTATAGTGACCTGTCCATTTTATCTTAACAAGACCTCTTAAGTACTATGCTAGCACCTAACTCCTACCCCAAACATAAACCTATGATCTATCTACACAAGATTTTTAACCCCTTGACTGCTGGAGAGATTCCCGACACCCTTCACTAATGCTTAAGTGGTTAATATTAGTTGTTAGCAACCTTTGGTCTTCAACTGATATTGCAGCACAACTCCCATCTTGCTGTCCGTGTTATCGGTAGCACAAATCATTTTAGAGATATGTGAGTAACAAATTAATGCTGTTTTCTTTTGTTTGTTTGTTTTTAATTTATTGCATTGCTGTTTAATTGTATAGTGCAACTGTTAGGGTGAATACAATCCTTTTATAAAAGGAAATAAATATAAATCATTGGACTAGCCATCAGGAAATGGTAGAAGAACTGACATTTTAGGACACTGTGCATTGATACCATTCTCTGAGAAAATAAAGAGACTGTGGATAAAAAAGGTCACATTTGATGGGTCACATGGCCTTAAACACAGCTAAATGTTCTTATGTTAACAACAATGACCAGTTAGTTCTGGATGACAGAGCAGGTAAGTTGCTGATTATTATGCAAGCACTAAAGTTGCCCAGTATTTTTACTGGATTTGCTAATGAGTGATGCCAGTAACACAGGCATACCATTGTAATGCAGATGTTTAAAGGCATCCATTTACACAGGCTGGGGTTGGGAAATAACACTTTGCCAAATGAAGTTCCCAGAGTTGTCCTTTGAGAATGAATCCTGTGCTTTTGATTCATGTGCCTGCCCACTCACTGCTCCCATGAAAAGAGCAGATAGCTAAGCCTGCCTGATGCCTGCCTGATTAAGTCTCCTCATTGTAGTCTTGCTGAAGTTTAACATCACATTATTCTTCATCAAGTGAATACTTTAACCCTTTGAGTGCCAGAGGGGAGGGGTACACCATGCATTGCTTTGCTCTGGCACTCAAAGGGTTAAACAAAACATAGCCTACTTACATTAAAGATGCATTTGCCAAAACTGGGCTTTATGTATAAAAGCTAATTGGAGCAATTCTGGGGCAAACCAACTGCAAAATAGGAGACAAAGAAACATCCCCATTGCTCTAAATGGGGCTTTTAACCTCTTGAATGCTAGAGAAGTCTCCGATGCATTTTCTAGCAATGAGTTGGAGATTCTGCATTCAGGGGGTTAAACGTCCCATTTACTTTATGATTATGGTAGCTCTGAAGTGCATTCTCGCGCACTGGCTGTCTCCTCGGCCTCCCCTTCTCCAACAGTGGGTGCTTAAACATTTTCATTTCACCAGACTGTACTGGACACTGGTCCTTTCTGATAAGGAGGTGTTGGGGGCCCGCTTCATCGCCCTGTGGGAACCTTTTATCCTCACCCTATCCTCCTCTTGACAGGCTGATTATTATCGCTGCTTTAAATATACTGCGTCGCTGGGAGAGAGATTAATTGACAGATGTAGCCCTGGAGTCTCTTTTGGCGATGGATTGGCAGCTTCCTTGATTTAGTACTTTAGTGAGTTTCTCATATGTTTAGTACCGGGGCAGTCTGGGGGGGGATCTGGGTTCCCTTGGGGCATGCACGTGTTTGTCTGTTTTTGTGTTTTGTGTTGTTTTCACGTGTGGAGCTCGGGTCATGTCTGGGTATGGAATGGTCTCGTTGGATGTCCAGCTGGGCGTTCGGTGATCCACATTATCACATTAATTGTAGCACCATTCTTGTTCCTCCTCCTGGTTTCTCGTATTACAATTCAATACAGTCTGTGTGTGAGATTTCTGCTACATTATTGGGGGAGGTATTTTCTCCTGATACCTGGTGCGCCGGCACTGGGGCTGCCTTCGCTCTGCGGCTATTTATCTTTGATATTTCATATGTAATGGATATTTTGTATACTATGTCATTCACGTATTGTTTTGGTTAGAAATTATTGTTCAATAAAAAGTATTAATAAAAAAAGCAGGAAAGTGTTTACAAAAAAAAAAGTCCCATTTAATCAATGGTTAGTTTGGGAATGTTTATATATCCCCCCATAATGACTGGTTTACCCCGGAATTACTGCAGTTTGGTTTTATACATAAAGCACATTGCATATTATTTTAGCTTTAAAGAGACAGAATAAAATGGAGAAAATGAAAACATATGTAAGCTATTGTTTAAAAATGGCTAACATATACATCACTTTGAAAACTCTTTCAAATTAACCTACGTTGTCATAAGGTATTACTTCCACTTTTACCCTTTAAGTGCCAGAGTGGTATGCAACGCATTGCGAAGTAATGCTTTGCGTACCACTCAGGCACTCAAAGGGTTAACACACAAACTAGCCCCAGTCATTAATGGGTTAAAAAAGTAAACTCAATGCAACTGCTATGCGCATAAGGGCCTACAGTCTTTATCACTTAAACTGTTTATGGTTCCACTTGGGCTAACAAATGACAGAGCCATAAAATCAAAAATAACATAAGATTTTGTAATAGCTTATCTTCCAGGTTAACTCTTTGAGTGCCAGAGAGTTGTTGCAATGTGTTGGATTCCTCTCTGTCACTCAAAGGATTAACTTTCCGAGCGTCATTTGGATATGCAACATATTGCAATGCAACGCATTGCCCACTCTTCTAGCACTCCTAAGAGTTAAATATGCATTACTTACTTTTCATGGTGAAAAATGTAAATGGACAAAATACACAGACAGACATCAAGCCACATTTTCATCCCACGCCAATGAACAATGATACATATCTTCTGCTCTGAAGGGCAGTTTACAGTACAATGTACTGTTTTCCAAGTCTCAGAATGTTCCCCTCCCTTCTGTAGTCATTCTATGGATACAAGATAGCTACTTCTAGATAGCCTGGGCTGTGTCTATTTTATGTGAAAGGCACATTCCAACAACACAGAAAAAAACAGTTACTGTAACTCGCAGGCAGCCTTTTAACTTTGTCATCTCAACTGTGGGACAGACAAGATCATTTTAAGATGTCCACCAAGGGGATTTATTCTCCTAGTCATGGTATAGTTTACACTTTTACAACTGTTTAAAAAAAAAAAGAAAAAGAGGCTCATGATCACAAAAAGTTTTAAACTTAAATATATGTATACAGGTACATTATAATAAAATCTATTAAAATGACTTCGGTGAAATGGGATATTCAGAGTAGTCAGAACTATACAGGGCGTTTTATAAAAGTTAAGTTAATGGAAAAGAAGCTATAAAATGGCTGTAAGATTGTCGCCAGTAGTTATAAAAGTATTAAAGCAGAACTATCTCCATCATAATATTGCCCCCAAATCCATTACTAATGTAGCGATAGGTAAAAGCCATACTTTTATTATGCTGAAAAAGTCTACTTTATTAAGTAACACAGCTTCTTCTGCAGGCATCCAGCAGTCAACAGTGCAGACATAATAGAGCAAAGTTACCTATGAGTCTGCACTGTCTTCCTCTTGCACTGCCTGATGATGTTCGTTGGTACCTTAAGGTAATGGAAGTTGCTGAAGGAGCAGGCACACAGGGCTTCTCTTGTAAGCTCTGTGCCCTGGATGCCTACAGAAAAAGTTGCTTTTCTTTAATAATGCTGACTTTCTCAGCATGATAAAAGTATAGCTTTTCCTATCGCTACATTAGTAAAGAATTGGGGGACAATATTATGATGGTGATAGTTCCACTTTAAGAACAGTTTAGGAGGACATAACGCCATGTAGTACATTTTTATTTTATAAAACGTTGTAAGGAAGTTTGTAAAAAGGTGGCTCAGCGAATTTACAAAGAAACTAGTTACAAAGCCCTTATACACGGGCTGATCCTGAGCAGGGAGCTCTGGATGGCTCACAGTCTGTCTGTGCTCCCGGCTCCGGGGCAGCAGCAGTGGCGCTGGGTGACAGTTTGTAACCCAGCTGCCTCCACTGCTGCCCCAGAGCCGGGAGCACAGACAGGCTGTCAGCCTTCCGGAGCTCCCCGCTCCCGATCAGCCTGCGAGTCCCCACTGCACATGTGTGGTTACGCACACAGTGAGCAACACATTCTAGGACTTTATGTTATAGGATGTCACTATTTGTCACAATTTAGTGACAGAATTTTCATCAAATATTTAAATGGGGATATATCACCCCTATATAAGTTAACCTGAATAGTTAGGTTATATATCGAATATGAGTAAAAGTTTGTTAATTTTTTTTTTTTTTTTTTAAAGCTTCTGTTGGTGTAAATTGAAGTTATAAACTCTGCACTGCACCTACTTCCACATAGACTGCGGTTACCTGCTCTGTACCACAGTCTGTCACTCTGCCTCTGCTCCCCTCCCTCTATCCAGCCTCCTCCGATGACAGAGGCTTTCTGTCTGTAAGCTGGAGCGATTTCATTGACAGAGATCGATAGAGGGAGGGGAGCAGATGCAGAGTGATTAAAACAACCTTACTTAAAATAAATTACTAAGGTGATACAGGTTTAATTAAGAATCTTATTATTTGCAGGGTGAGCATTTTTTTAAAGATGGGTAAACTTTATTTAGAATGTGTGAACACCATTACTTATATTAAGAAAGGTTGTTTCTACCCTTTACTGCCCTTTTCTTTAAAGTGGAACTAATACTAATACTAATATAATGATCGGTTATCTTGAAAGATCTCTTACAATCACCTATATTTATGTAAAGATTTCATTATTTATATCAGAGGTTCCCAAACTTTTTTCACATGGCCCTCATTTTTGGCTTTCACCAAAACCCTGTTGAGTTTTAAAATGATTTTAAAGTGATAGTAATACTTCAAAAATAATTTATTTTATATTGTAGCCGTTAAAAATCATTAAGAACGATATCAGTCTTATCTTGCAAACCTTTATGGTCTGAGAGATATTCACAAGCAAAGTTTCCCCCTCACTGACATCACCGCTCTAGCTGTCAAATTTGGAATCCAGTCCGAAGACCGGCCCCGGCTCTTCAGCAGAGCAGAGATAGCAAGATATAAGAAGAACTACTTCATTGAAATGGTATACAAAGTGTGCCTGTTTTTTTATATCTTGCGATCTCGGCTCTGCTGAAGAGCCGCCGACTGATCTGTGGACCAAATCTGACAGCTAGATGGCAGACTTGACTGTTTCGGTCAGTGAAGGCAAACTTTGCTTGTGAATATCTCTCAAACCATAAAGGTTTGAGAGATAAGACTGATACCGTTCTTAATGATTTTTTAATGGCTACAATATAAAATAATGTTTTTGAAGTACTGCTATCACTTTAAATTCACTGCTTTTTCTTTTCATTTGTCAATAAAGGTTATGTTTTAATAATAGTGACACAATTCATCATCCCCTTATTATCACCTCAACTGCCAATTCAGGGGTGGGTTTGGTGCTGCTAATTCTGTGTTTCTAGTCTAATATATAGTTTATGAGATATATAGTTTTATTTGTCAGTTTATTCACATTAAGCAGTACCGAGTGGCAGTTGGTAGGGAGATCACAACTAGCACCTGGCTAGCACCTGGTTGTGCTAGCCAGTACTGTTTAATTTGCATAAACTGATAAATAAAGCTAATATCTAGTGAACTATAGATTTAAATCAAGAACTCTCTTTCAAAATCACCTAAATTCTTGTAAGGTGTTTGTTCTAATTCTTTATGAGCTCTCCTCTTAAAGCAATGGTCCTCAATCTTTTTTGGCTCAAGGCACCACTAACACACAATCTGGAATTCTCAGGGCGCACCTAATTTTCGTCGGGTCAGTTTTCATGTTTAAAAAAACAGTAGACATAACTAGAGTGTTCATTTTAGGTCTGACAATCAGAATGACAATATTAAACATCATGTGCTATTTAAATAAATATATATATATAAATAGATACGTCTTTATCAAGACATCATAGGAAAACAATGACACCTTAAACTAGTGCCTATGTTACAACAAAGTGCCATGGCACCTTGGTTGAGAATCAAGGCCTTAAATAATTAGTGCTTCCTTGGATAAAACATAAGTACAGTAACATGATAAAGAGATAGTAACACTTAATAAGTAAAAAATAAGTACTGTAGGGGTTATCCTCCTCAGAAAAACAAGTGTACTCAGAGATATTGTATTCAAAAGTTATCGTTGCTCAAACTTGATTTTTCTATGGCTAACAGGGTACCACCCTTTACCTACAGAGAATGATTTGTGAAGATCTGTCTAGATTCATGCTGCATAGGAGTCTATGTACTTTGGTGAGCTGGTCCTTTTAGACCTTCTGCTCAGGTGAATCAAGATGGTGGATATGAGATGGACTTTACTGGGTGCAATAAGATATCTAACAACCAGTAAGTGGCTGCAAACTCTCATTTCCCCAAGTGCTTCCACATGCCTGCATTTTTAAATGGCCTGATCAGATACTTCCTGGTTGCATCTCTATAGTCCTTGATTGGTCTTGTTTGTGCCTTGGTTGACTGTGAATCTCTGTTTCTTGCTTCTACCTAATCATGTTCTCTGACTGCCACATTATTGTGCAAGTCCTGTTCTGATGTTAGTTCCTGATAGCAGCATACCCTTGCCTGGATACTACAGTTCATCTTCCCTCACAGCTAAGTATATCTCTCTTGTGGTTCCTAATTCCTGCTCTGCTCCCATTCATTTTATCTCAGTATGCTGCAACATTTCTCCTTTGTTCCCAAGTCTGCTTCAGTACTAGACTGCTATAATCACTGCTCCACTTTTCTGCAGTACACTTCATTCCTTCATGGAGCCTGTGCTTTTATGCTGTGCATCACACAACACCTCCCTAACAGTCCTACTACTGTTAGATTCACAATATATTATTGTTTCTCTATCCTTTCCTGGTCTACATTTTCCACACCGGAACATCTAATACCATCAAAGGCCCAGATCCAAAGGTCAAGAACTGGTGTGTAAATATGACTATCTCTGCCTCCTGAGTCCATGCCAGGAATGGAAGATGTCTCATGACAGAAAGAGGCAGAAAAATTTGCAGAAGAAATTCAGAGAATGGTGAAAATATACAAAAATAACTGAACTTGTTTAAATTTGTCTGGCAACTTCAAACTGTCATGGTTAACCCCTTAACTCAGGGTGACCTGCCAGGAACATCACTGTAATCCATCATTTAATGATGGCTAACAGTCGTAGCAAGACATGGGTTAATGGTCACAGCATGCCTCAGGACCAGAGCAGTCACTATTGGCCATTCACTGGTGACTCCGCAGATGTAATCACTGCTACAGCGATCACATGTGCAAATAGAACCACATGACAAAGGAAATGTATGTAAACATTGCCTTTGTCACTGTTCTATGCCTCTCTCCTCCTCACTGTGATTGAAGGCAGAGAGAGAGGCAGAGAACATACCCAGGTAGAACTGGTAGGTAGAGCATTTAATATAAATTTTAGATTACTACATGTCTAATTAACACTTTTTTGTGTAGTTGAATAAATGATTTAGAGCAAGACCAAAGAATTTTATTTACACAGACTAATAACATATACTGAAATTTAGGCAAACATTAATGTGCATTTTATTGCTGTGGATGCTCACTTTTTTATCCAGTCACTGTTAGAAAGTGCACTAATTGAGTAGAAATCATCACAGGAAAACCTATAAACATGTGGGGGGTTTCACTTTTTTATATTATTGAATTAAATTATGGCTTATTCCTATAAATAAGGCATCAAAAGAAAACCATACTCATCCTCAAAAAAAGGTATATAATTTGTGTGGGTGTACTAAAGTATGGTTGAACAAAGGCATACTAAAAATCCCAAAATTGCACTTGTCCGCTAATGTAAAAAATGCCCTTGTCACAAAGGGTTTAAGGCCCGCAGTTCTGTATTTAACCAGAAAGTAATTTCACCCCACACATCTAATAGTAAGCAATGAGCTTTTAAATAAAATAAGAGGGTGATTTTGTGTAATTCTTATGCCTGTCATGACATGAGGAAAACAAGAGTTAACCAAAAATAGGTCCCATGTGGCTTTTTTGGAGAAGGGGCGGTGTTGGGGATACCATAACTTCCCTAAATTACTGGAAAAGGAAAGTCTTATTTCCGCACTTAACCCTTATGTAGTCTGTATGTCTCCTTTTACCACTTTAGATTGGTACCTTTCGAGCAGGGACCCTTCTTCCAGTGTTTCACTTTAAGCGCTTGTTGCCCTGTATTGTCCAAACCTTTAACCCTTTGAGTGCCTGAGAGGTAGCCAACGCATTGCAAGGCAATGCACTGGATAACTCTCTGGCACTCAGAGGGTTAAATTGGAAAGCGCGGCATACACTTGTGGCGCTATATAAATAAACATACATTTATTAGTTACAGATCATTATTATTTTGAGCTTTTAGTATTTGCTAGATCAGGGCTCAAAATTTCCACTTGCAACTAGCCAATGGTGAGTGATAATTTAGCCCTGGCGAGTAGAAATTCAGCCCTGGTGGGTATGTTATGGCTTGCAGTGGCGAGTAACTTTTCAGGTCTGGCTAGTAGCAAAGGACTTCAAATTTTAAGCCCTGTGCTAGATCCCTGGCTTTTCCCAAATCTCTCAAGTCGTGTAATTACAGACAAGCACAATGATTATGTCTAACTGCCCTCAAATGCACTGATATGTTAACCCTTTAAGGACCAGAGGGGTGCACAACACACAAAGCATTGTGAAGCAATGTGTTGCACACCCCTCTGGTCTAAAGGGTTAAGAATCCCCATGAACCTTACAATTCTACAATCTGTTTCATGGAATAAGATGAACAAAGCTGCATGGTACTAAGCTCTTTGATTTCCAGCTGTTCTTTGTGGGTTGAGCTCTTTGGGCTGTACATTCAAAAGGAACATGGAGGACTTCTGGGGCAAGCCATTTACACTATAGGGCAAAACTACAATTTCTACAAATCTCCATTGATTTAAATGGGGATTTTATCCCCTTGAATTCTAAAGTGGACTTCAAAGCATTGTGAAGCAATGCCCTGGAGACCACTCTAGCATTCAAGGGGTTAAAATTCCTGTTTAAATCAATGATACATTTAGCTCTCCACTACAGTGCAAAATGGAATGAGCCAGAACGCCTCCACTTTTCTTTTCAATATATTACCCTTTGAGTCAATCTCATTGACTTGACAAGTAGCGAAAGTGACAATACGAAATTCCCAATCATACTCTCAAACTATTTACATTTTCATGGTAGAAAATCCATCCCATAAAGTTCCAAATGTGATGTATCACACTGCTAATACAACGTGATAAGTGTATCTTCCAGCAGGCAAGATGAGCCTGACCCTTGCATTTGGAAAATAAACCTGACAAATGACATACCTGCAAGTGCCTAGAATCTTCTTGTGGCTTCTTTTTGTTTTAAACCTTTCCGGCCCTTAAAGGGATAGTAATACTTAAAATGTAAAAAAAAATATGTTGTAGGGTTTATCCCCCTGAGTAAAACAAGAGTACTCCCACTGCTGAGAGGTCTTTCATTCAAAAGTTATTAATTTTCAAAGTTGAATTTTTTAGGTGCAATATCACAGTGGCCTGAAATTGTACAGTGGCACTGTTGCTACACCATCCTATGGAGATTTATGGTCAACTGACCAGAGTTCTCCATAGGATCGTGTAGTAACAGCGCCACTGTACAATTTCAGGCCACTGTGATATTGCACCTAAAAAATTCAACTTTGAAATTAATAACTTTTGAACAAAACACCTCTCAGCCGTGGGAGTACTCTTGTTTTACTCAGGGGGATAAACCCTACAACATATTTTTTTTTACATTTTAAGTATTACTATCCCTTTAAGAAAACGTAAAAAGAAGCAGTATTAGTGCATGTGTCTACCTTGTACAAGATAACAAAACTGTACATTTATATCCTGTATCTCCGACAATGTGTTGAAAATGTTATTTAAAAATATACTCTAAAATTGAAAACTACACTTTTGACATATTCTATGAAGATAAAATATAAAGTTAAATGAATTGTATGACAGAGAGGACTCCAGTGCATTATGGAGTTAACCCTTTGAGTGCCAATGCATTGCGTACCCCTCTGGCACTCAAAGGGTTAAGTGTTGGTGACCTCCCTGGTATTGAAGGGTGAACATCAGCCAGTATAACATTTCATGCACTTCCCACTACATTTAGCATGCATTTGTATTTAGGCTTTATCGAGAAAAGAAAAATAAGGAGCAATTTTGGAGCAATCTATTTACACCACAGGAGAGAATTAAAGTGGAACTACCACCCTATATAAAGTCGCCCTCCAATAATTAGGCATACAGCAACTAGCTTCTTAATAGTGCTATTATCTCACACAAGAAATCTGTTCTGAATTAATCCTTATTCTTCGGAGACCGGAAGCCAGGCTTGCATTCAGATATCTTGTCTTAGAGACGTCTGCACGCCTGTGCACTGCATCCCGGGATCCTCTAGGAGGCACTGCATGGTGCCTTAAGGGACCGGAAGGAACTGGAAGTGCAGGAGGCTCAAAAGCAAGAAGCCAAGCCTTCAGTCTCTGAAGAATATGGATTACTTCAAAACCGGCTACTTATGTGAGATAATAGCACTATTAAGAAGCTAGTCGCCATATGCCTAATAATTGGAGGGCGTCTTTATATAGGGTGGTAGTTCCGCTTTAACAATTCTCCAAAACCTCATTGAGCTAAATAGGCCTTGAATGTTACAGATGTTTCCAAGGCATTGCAAAGCTATGTGTGTTGATAACCTCTTCAGCATTCAAGCGGGTTAAAAACAGCAAAAAGAAGATGTATTTCGACCATACGATGTAGTTGATTTGCCACAAAATTGCTTTGGTGGATAAGGTATAGCAGGGATAGCCAAACCTGGTCCTCAAGAGCTATAAACAATGCATGTTTACAATTTATCCCTGAATAAGCACTGGTAGACCAATTAAAGTGACTGAGTCACTAATTAGTCCACCTATGTCCAGCTGGGATATCCTGAAAACATGTCCTGCTGGTATCTCTTGAGGACCAAGTTTGGCTGCACCTGCTGTAAGTATATTACATTTCTTTATATAATAACAGACATGCACTATAGTGTAGTAAAGTGGTGATAAACTGGAGATGACTTCTGAGATCACTTGTATAGCTCCTATGTTATTCTATGGAGCCTATGCGCTAAGGTTTCTCAAGTAGGAGAGATCTTAGTGCATGGGCTCCATAGAATAACAAAGGGACTGGAGAAGTGACCTGCACTTTATCTCACTTTAAAGAAAAGTGCAGTAAACCAGTTGTATCATAGGTGACACAAGCATTCACATTGATTTAACCCCTCAAAGACCCATAATGGTCCTGGCATGTCAGGGATTGGAGGTGCAATAAGGATTCATGAAGTTGTAGGACCATCATGGATTTCAGGGCTCCCACTTGGCTTTACACCATTCAGGGAGCCCCGTGTCAGATCAGCAAAAAAAAAAAATGATTGGTTGTCCTTAAGTGCCAGCTGTAAGCACGAGCGGACGGTCCTTAAGGGGTTAAGTAGTGGTTTTAACTCCTTGAATGCTAGACAGGTAACCATCACATTGCTTTACAATATGTTGGTTAGTGACTTGTCTAGCATTCAATGAGTTAAAAGCCCAGTTTAAATCAATGGGAATTTGAGGGGCTTTTATTTGATGTCTATGGTGGAGTTGGTATGTTCCAGAATGGCACCAGTTCATCTTAGCACTGCTTACAAAGACTTGTGGCAGCGTACATATCAGTACACTATTACAAAAGACTAAAGGGCCCTAGCTGAAAGACTTTTCATTCTAGAGGAAACGAAGGGTTGGCTGTACAAAAGGTGTGAATGCTTCATTATGTGCTATGGGCCAGCCACACAGCTTGGTCCCACTAAAGAATGGAGCATGAAAATGCATTGGGTTGATGAAGAGGTCAACCACAAAGCTGACCCCATTAGTTAAGAGGAAAGGGAATGTGCTGTAAGTTTCAGAGTACTTCATTCAGAGTACAGAAAGTGGAATGCCATGTTAAGGAAAGTATCATTGGAAAAGAAAGATCCAGTTAGGTCCTTAGAGGATGAGACAGAAAGCATCCGTGTTGTGTACATTTTGCTTCCACGTACAAAGTGCCTGGTGGTAACAGTAAGTGCATCAACCCGTCCTCTCTAATCTCGAGGTCAAGAAGTGCAACTGGAGGTATTCTAAAGCTTTTAGTAGGTATTAAAAATAACTTGATTGTCCTAATGATTTGGATGGCGTCTGATGGAAGAAGAGAGGTAATTCCATGGGGTAGGAGCAGAGTAAGAAAATCCTGGAATTGGCAGAAAGATTTAAAAAGATAATATTGATAATAATATCCTCCTTTAAACTGTTGGGTGATATGGAGATTTGAATATGTTTTTTCAACCCTTGTTTAAAATGATAAAACATAATATGGGGCCCATTTGGAGATTCAAGAGCCACGCATTTGGCCCTTGAGTTGAATTTGATTGCATATCAAGGCCATAGAGGGTGATGGACGTAAGTAAAGCCTTTCCAGGTCAGAGAGTGGTCCCTAACCTGCTCTTGATTAACAATCCCCCACCCCAATTTGGCATTGAGGATATAGGGATTAAAGACCCCTTTATTAATTATGAATGAAATTATTATTCAAAAATATACACTTTTTTCATTTTCAACCTCACAACACTGGCCATAGTGTGAAAACAAGGGATGGTAGCGGTCCCTTTAAGAGGTATTTCATTCAGGAAAGGGACCCCGGGTCTATTTACCATGTTTTTATTAGTTTTCTTTTCAATGAAGGGGTTCTAAGACCTCCAAGTTTATTTATTTTTACTTACAACCAAAGTGCTGTGCAGCACAATGCATTTCACTGTACAGTGTTCTAGTGCCAAAGAGCTATCTCCTGCTGTGGCGCACTGGAAGATTAGTATTAACACTGTGAATAAGAAAACCCATAGCAATGCATGGAATGGCTACATTGAAAACAATATAAAAAGGGTTATGGAAGCTCATTATATGGCTAGAGTACAATGGGGTTCTTTTTTACTTACTAATACATCCTTTTGTTTTAGTCCACTTGAAAGATAAAGGGACCAATGGGAGCAGGTACTGAATGATGAAACTCCTCCCACATCCTGCCCTATAAAGCCCTCCCAACAGTCAGCTAGTTCAATATATGTATAGCAAAGTCAAGAAAGGTAAGGACAGAAAAATAAAGAAAAAATGGCAGGGCACCCAACCCAAGATAATGAGGCAAAAGCTCTCTCAGTGTGGAATCCCTGCATGCCTCAAGTGGACTAAGTAAAAAAAAAAAGATTAAAATATCCCCTTTTCTCTAGCATCAACTGAGTGATGCAGGGACCAATGGTGATGTCCCAAAACAGTCCCAAAAACACAGGGAGGAAGAGAAAACGAGTATGCAAAAAAAAAAAGCTATTTTCTAACAGGTAAAAAAAACCTACCCTGATACTCCCGAGGACACATAAAAAAACTGAACTAGCTGGCTGTTGGCAGGGTAGTATAGGGCAGAATGTGGAAGGAGTTTCATAACTGAGTGCCCTGCCTCCTGGAGGAGGTCTGTATACCTCACTGGTTCCTACATCCCTCAACTGACGCTAAAGAGATATACTTGACTGTTGTTAACCTTTTCAGTATCAGAGAAATGTACTACCACGCTGTTATTTAACAAGTTAATGGTTAACAAATGAAGGCCTTTCAAAAGTAGGGGATGGGGGGGACTGGATTATGGATTTAAGTGGTAGGAAGGTCAGAGATATGAAGGTTACATAAGTCCATTAGAGGGAATAGTGTTTACTTGATATATTGAACTGTGGAGGACCAGAGTCGCATAACAGGGAGAATATGAGGAAATAATGAGCCAGCAGAATCAAACATCACACCTAGACAATATACATTATTCAGTGTTAAACCAGGAACTGTAATCAGTTTCCTTGTGCTGCTAATTCTTAACACCAACATACTAGGCTACTTGCACCTAAAATTCTACCCTTAATGCTGCTTGTACCACACAGGGGACAGCAGAGATGTCTATGGGAGCTTTGGGGTATTCTCTGTGTCTTGTTGAAAGCGATGTACTAACATGAAGCCAGACTTACAAGGTTTGCAGACATTAAAGTCTTAATGATAGAGGAGTATGTGCGCTGGTTTTCACTATAAAAATCATATTCTCTAATGCGTACCCCAAAGAGCAGCCACTGGCACTGGAGGCTAGTGCCAGTGGAGCTATGCTAGCATATTCATACATTCCCCCCCTTTACTTTTTAACAATAGTACAATTAAGGTGTAGATACAAAGGGGAATTTGTATTGCAATTGTTACTTGAAGTGATGGAGTAATAAGATCAGACAGGTCTTCTTTATAGCCAGGTCATGCCAGATCAGTGATGTGGAACTTTTTTACCTGGTATAAAGCATTACATCCCATTAGCAGGACAAAATACCATTACATTAATGGATGCTGTTTTTCCCTGGTGGTCTCATGTAATGATGCTTTGCACTACGCGACTCTGGTGATTGCAAGTATATAGTCCTAATGGGCCCATGTAATGACGGATGGCACTGATGGTCCTATGTCTGCCTCTGTTAGTCTCATATAATGGTTTATTTTAATATTGGTCTCATAAAGCTTGAAAATAAATGTATAGAACATAGCTTGATTGGCCAAATCCCCATGCCTCTCCTCCTTTGTTTCTCTCTGCCACTGGTCTTTGACCTGGTACCTTTCTTTTTAGAAAGTAAGATTGAATCAGTGGTGCATATTATCATCTTCTTGGGGGTTATCCACTATTGCATTATAAAGAGGTGATAAAGTGGAGATACCTTCTCCAGTTATATAGTTTCTCCAGTTCGTATGTCATTCTGTAGAGCCTATGCACTAAAATCTCCAAAGTTGGAGAAATCTCAGTGCATAGGCTCCAAAGAATAACTTAAAAATTGTGAAGTGATATCACTGGAGACGTCATCTCCTCTTTATCGCCTATTTATCATGCCTTAGTGCATCTCCCCCCTTGGGTTCTTCAGTAAGTCATGTTATCTCCAAAGTAAACTCACTGGTGCATGAACAGGAATTCTAAAATCTACTACTATGTGCTTCATTGTAATTGTGAAGTTCTTAGAGTTTCACAGGGAGAAAAGTTCTACAAAAACACATTATAACAATTACATGGCTTTACAACAAGAATGGATGACAAGCAAAGGAAAAGAGCAAAATCACTAAATAATAGGTTTACAAGGGTGATTTAAATTAGTTTTCAAAAATGAATTGTGGCTTGAAAGACGTGCCATCTAAGAAACATTCCAGAAAAGTAGCAGGAGCAGGAGTGGGCTTTCATTCTTAACCATTTGAGTACCAGAAGCACAGAGCAATGAGTTGCGTACCCCTCTGGCACTCATAGGGTCAATAACCAGGGAGGAATAACCTGGATCTGTTTCCAGACAGCTTTCTGTTAGGAACTGTGAAAGAACTGGTAGCGATGCAATGTAGTAAAAGTGCAATGTAAATAATGTGAAGACTAAAACAAAAAAAATATAGTTATACAATATTTGATTTCCCATATTATGTAGTCAAAATAACAGAGTTAACCCTTTGAGTGCCAGAGGGGTATGCGATGCGGTACCTCTCTGGCACTCAAAGGGTTAATAGAGAAGGTGCTATATAATGTGGTTTGTAACTAACAACATGTGATGATGTTACACTTATTGTTCATATCTCTATATCGCTCTATATTACATATAAACTGTAAAAATGCCAAGTACACAGGTTGGTGCTATATAAATAAAAATATACAATACAATACTATACAATATTTTTGAAAAATTAAATAGAAAGATGTTTATTAAAAATAAGTGGGATAGATGGATGGACGGAGGGACGAATGGACGGATTTATGGATGGATGGAATAAATTAACTATCTGAAAGTCAGTGTTTGAAAAGCCCAGGGAAGCAACGTGTTGTATACTGCAATTAAAGGATTGTGCATTTACATCTCAAGGGAAAACCCCCTTGTGCAAAAACTCCCCAAATACTACACAGTATATTTAGCAAACAGGCCCTTTTTTTAAATTCTTTGGTATACTTTTGTTGAACTCACCACCACCTCCTCATATACCGTGCTTCTCTTCATACTTCCTCTAGAGCAGTGATCCTATAGCCTGGGAGCCCTCAATGTTCATGTCTTTAGGATTTCCCTGCTTGTGCAAAGTTGAGTTAATTATATGATTTGAACTGCTGATTAACTCACCTGCACTGAAATGGGAACCAGTGCTCTGGACCATAGATTATCAAACCTGCCACACACTTTCAAGCTATTCAATTGAATACACTGACTGATCTGCTTAGTCTCAAGCAAGAAGATCCAAAAAACATGCATGGTGGGAGAAGATGATTTGGGCAAGTCTGATCTACATTATTAGACCTCGTCTGAGCGTCAGTGTTTTGTATTGTCACTTCCAAAAAGTACCACTCTACAGACATATAAATACATACACACACACAATAAGTAATTTGGTTGTTTGTTGCTGTTTTTATTATTTTTGTTTTTTGCTATGTACAAGTGTGTGGGGGTGGAGCTTTCCTTAAAACAGAAATATTCATCATCTTATTGTTAACCCTCCTCTCCACTACGGATGGTGAAAAGTCCCGTATTTTTTTGCAGAAAAAAAAATAAAAGGTCTCTATTTTTCAAGGGAATTCCCACAGATAGAAAATTCATCAGCATTTCTAACTTTTATCTACTGCCAATGAAATTCCCACAAGAACTTGCCAATTTTCACCCATCATTCCTATGTCCATAACTTTCTGGAAGTTCCCGAGGTTTAGTTAATTGTTTTAGAAACTGAAATGGGAGAAAGAGATAGAGAGAGTGCAAAATAAAAATATTTTGGGAAACTATTAGTATTATCCATGTGTGTAACTGCTGGTTCTTTCTGGACTCTGTTTAAAATTAATAAGAGGAATTAGTGGGCTGCTGCTGCTGAAGCGGAGTAATCCAAAGTTGAAAGTAAAACATAAGCAGCAGTAGAAATACTAGTAGCAGTAGAAGAATAGGGAAACCAGCACCAGCAAATAGTCCTGCTGCCACCACATCCTTAATATATGTTTCTAAATAGAGGAACCTTTGATTTTCCCCAGGTGGCACAGAAGTGCAGCTGACCGAGCCTGCTGTGTCTATGAGTGCATGCCTATGTAACCACCAAGAAAGGAGTAATGTCTGGTGTTGGTGTTGATGATGATCACATTAGAGCATTCTTAGCTCTTAACTTGGTTAAAAATTAATACTTTTTATATAAAGAAAATTAGTACTCTACTACCAGCACACCTCCTGTACACTTGTCCCTGTCTCCAGGATGCAGTAGGCCTGTTTATAATTTTTGGAAAGGCATACTATGTATATGACATGACTCTGACTAGTCTGTTTCGCTGTCTGAGACAAAATACATAGCACTATTTCTCTAGATACTGGAATTTTAAAATGGAAATAAACAATACAAACAAATATGATGAATTCAAATAATAAAGTGGAAGTGGAAAGATCTCCCATTGCCTCCTCTGATACACTGTTGAGGATTTTATGTGTGTGAGTGAATACTTAATAGTACTATTTAAGCTGCCTGTGTACTCAATCAAAATACACCATTACTCTTAATAGTGTAAGTTTAAAATTATATTAGTAAACATGGTAAACACCATAGACGATGATGACATTAAATTATATTAAACATAATTCAACAACCTGAAGATTATTAAATACTGAATTGCTGAATTTAATGAGATTGATTGTGGTGCATATATGATGAATAGGAAAGAATGCTGGACACATTTTATGTAGTACTAGTTGAACAGCCCGTTACATGGACCACAGTCCAACTGCCACCCGATTGCGGCGCAGTCACACGCAGTGAAGACTACCCGCGCCACAGCTGATACAGAGCCTCTGTATCAGCCGCGGCTCGAGCAGTCTCTACTGCGCATGACTGCAGCAAGCTCAGCAGTATCTACTGCGCATGTCAGGACGTTACACACGTTTTAGCTAATTATTATATAGGATGTATGATTCCAATACAATATTGCATTATTTGTCAATCATTCATCAACGATCATAACCCTGTTTCCAACTTTCATAGATAATGGCAACTGTGCAAATCCCTACTACTACTCCTCAGTGCAGTTACCACCACCACTACATGCATCTTATGCTTCTCTGTCTTGTGTTTTTTTTTCATTTCTGCTACATACTCATATAATATTAGATGCTTGTAAATTTAAAATATGTAAGTCTACCATCACTGCTGCTGCTTAGATGTGTGCTATGGTCACACTGAAAACCCGCTATGACTTGCTGGTAGGAAACAAATGATTTCCATAGCAGTAAGCACTAGTGCTCTTCAGTTTGTCACCTAGCAGTCACGTTTTTTTACTTTCCTTTCTCCTTTAAAACCCGCATCCCACCTCTCCAGAAAACAACTGGCTATCACCAATACTCCATACATCAAGCAACTCCAGCTCCCTCTATTTGTCTATCTGCCTACACTAGAGAGTGTCAAAATCTTAGCAGCTTTCTTTTTCTCCGACAACATGCAGTTATCTGACACACCTTTTTAAACTGGCAAGCCAGCACAGTAAGAATACATGGGGGAAATGTGTCACATTATTATCATTGCGCATTAAAACGTCCAATGAAAGGTCAACCCACATAGGCTGTCATGTGAAGTGATTTACCTCCCCAGGGAAGTACTGCTGTGGTAACCCAGGTATGATGAGTGGCTTGAACAGAACTATATAACAGGTCTATTCAGGGTGACAGTGTGAACACAGCCAAAGGCAGACTTCAACGGATATAATTTTATATACTTTATTGCAGGCAGATATACCTGACTGTATGAAGGACAGCTACTTAAATAATAATATATTAAACTCATTAATAGTTAATTTTAAAATTGCCTTTTACAATATGCATTTATTATCACTTCCAGTTTCAATAAGATGACTGGTTTTAACAACATCTGTGCTTGTTCTACCTCTGCTCAAGTTAAGATACTTTAAAAACTTCAAATAGCATTATTTACTCTAAGATAAATACACCCCATGTAAAACAAATAGCTCCTTATGGTGATATTCAGATGGGTGCTTTTCATCTCTCATAAGGCATAATAACACAGCATACTGAAACTTGGATGTGCTGATATACTGGGCACATCCAGTCTGAAGCATACCTGATCTAAATGGCAACCTATGGGCTGCGCACAGATGACTCACATGGTTGATATTAGAGGTTGTAAATTTATCACCAGCCCCCAAAGACTAGCAGGCCCATGTGGACTTGCCTTCTTACTCACCTATTCAACTCCCCATATCTGAATAAATAACCTGGAGAATGCAGGAGACCAGAAGTTAGTAAACATTGGTGGCTTGGTCTGTTCTAAAATGGGGAACAGCCAAAGTTGCCCGTGAGGACTAGACCTTAAACATATCCTGTTAGTTACACTTGATTGGAATTCACCATCGTGCACAACCATATTATTTTGCTTGTAAAAGACTACAGATGTAGTTATGAACTTGCATTACGTTTCTGCAAATTAGCTAATATGTGAATACAAGTATATGAAATAAATGTGTTTTCATACATCAGGTCATTACCAGTGTAAATAAATAGAAAAACATGTTGATTTTAAACATGAGGACACAAAGTGCCAAAAGGTCATGTTGTATCTACTTACTGATACATAACCAAGAGGTTAAATTCTTTGGCAACCTCTCTAGAACCCAAGACATAAAAAAATAAAAAGCAGTTAAGAATATATTTTAAATACTAATACATACCTTCATAACTATAATTTGTATTAGTTCCACATTATTCAACTTTGATAAAATACACTGTGACACAAGGATTAACCTCTTGGAATAACAGAGATACCTACGCTGAAATACTTCGAAGACATCTGTACCTTACAAGGGGTTAATAACAAAACCTACTGAGAAAAGCCATTGACAAATAAATAGTCCCATTAATTTAAAGGGGGTTTTAATGTCTTGACTGTAGAGATGTTTCCATTGGGTCTGTAGCACCCAAGGGATTTGAAAATCCCATTTAAATCCATGCGAATTTATACAATTTTCATGTATCAACTATAGCGCAGTTGCTTTGCTCCAAAATTGCTCCAGTTCTTCAAAGCACATCGGTCTCATTATGGATATTACCCATATTTAACCCTTTGAGAGCCAAAAGAGTGTCCATCGTATTGTGAAGCAATGCATTGGACACCCCTTTGGCACTCAGAATGTTAAGGCAACCTCAACCTTCTCCAGGAACAGAACACACAAATGCATAGGATCAATGTGCAAACATCCCTTCCTCCCCTGATCTCTATACAACATGATGGATTATACCACATACAGCTACCTTTTCTGCATTTGCAGCTAGAGCTTTCAAAGCCAGTGTCCTATTGTTTCCCCTAAAAGAACACTTTCTAGCTTTTTCTAAATGAGGAAAAAGTTGCAGAAAGGCTGCAATTAAGTATAAAACTGAATATCTTTGCAGAAGCCAAGTGTCTCTTAGGCATCTGCAAACAGAAGGCCCTACAGAAGCCAAGCAAGCTGCTAGCAGTGTCATTAACATACAGAGTTTTCCATCCCTCAGTGTACACAACAAACATGGGTAATCCCATAACAACACAAGTAATGGAATCTGACCAAAAAGTTTACAATCTTAAATAATGCAACTGGCAACAGTTACATGAAAAATGTAATGAAATGGTTTTAGACACCAACCGTTTTAAAATTAGCTATTATCCCATATTCAGTACAACTGCGTCTTAAGACAATTGATGGATAAATATATATTAGATCAATTAGAAAATATACATACAGTAATAATCCAGTATACACACACACACACACACACACACACATACACACAGAGAAACATAAACACATACAGATATACACACATAAAACACACACACACACACAAACACATACAGATATGCACACATAAAACACACACAGACACACACATATAATCACATATAGATATATACACCTAAAACACACACACATAAACACATATAGATATATACACATAAAACATACACACACACACATAAATATATACAGATATACACACCTAAAACACACAAACACACACAGAGATATACACACATAAAACACACACATAAACACACCTAAAACACACCCACGAATAAACACATATATATATATATATATACACACAGATAAAACACATGCACTAACATACATAAACACATACATATATACACACACAAAACACAGACACACATAAACACATACAGATATACACATATAAAACACATACACATAAACACATACATATATACACACAAAACACACACACTAACACATACATATATATACACACACACAAAACACACACATAAACACATACCGATATACACACATAAAACACACACACACACACACACAAATGATGGTAATAAGATTTTCGTAGCTGAAACAAGAACAGACTGTAAATAGAAACATACCCAGACAAAAAAACCTGACCTACAGTAGATAAACTACACAAATATCCTTTACTATTCCATAAAAACAACATTTTTGACAAATATACATATAGTTGTGCACAAGTTATTACCATGTAAAGGCTGGTCATTTCTTCCCAGTCTGTGTAAAACGAAGGAAAGTGGTGAAAATGTGTGCTCTCGTGTAATCCTGCTGACAAGTGTTGCTGATCCCTGCTATTACCCTGTGTGTGTGAGAACATAGAGGGAAGAGATGTGTGTTCAGCAGCCAATCAAGAGACATCTGGACCTCCCAGGCTTTTTCTGACTGATCAACATCGGTTTCATGGCAATACAATAGAGAGTTTAAAGCTGATTTTTCTGGTTTCTCTGGCAGCAAAAGAACCCTATGTATACATCTGTTTTATATTGCTTTTTTTTCTTAAAGGGACAAGGAGAAATGAATAAGATGAACAGTCTCAATTCACGTCACAATGTATAAGAAGTAGTGTTGAGCGAGCACCACGATGCTCGGGTGCTCGGGTGCTCTGACCGAGCACCCCCTGAGGCTCGAGTGCTCGGCCGAGCACCCGAGCCCCATTGGAATGAATGGGGCGACACCAGGCACCCCCTGCTCTGATGAGGGGAGGGTGCCTGGTCAATGCCCCCTTCATCTCCGCTATGCCCCCTTCATCTCCGAATGCCCCCTTCAGCTCCGCAATGTCCCCCTTCAGCTCCGCTATGCCCGTCTTCCACAATGTGCCCCTTCATCTCCGCTATGCCCCTCTTCCACAATGTGCCCCTTCATCTCCGCTATGCCCCTCTTCCACAATGTCCCCCTTCATCTCCTCTATGCCATAGAGGAGATGAAGGGGGACATTGTGGAAGAGGGGCATAGCGGAGATGAAGGGGCACATTGTGGAAGAGGGGCATAGCGGAGATGAAGGGGCACATTGTGGAAGACGGGCATAGCGGAGATGAAGGGGGACATTGTGGAAGAGGGGCATAGAGTCTATGCCCCTCTTCCACAATGTCCCCCTTCATCTCCGCAATGCCCCCTTCATCTCCGCAATGCCCCCGTACCTCCAGTCCCTGGTGGTCCAGCGGAGCTTCTTCGGATCTGTGCCTCTTCCGGCACAGATCCCCGCCACCCGAACATGTCGGGCGAGCACATGGCGGTACTCGACGAGTACCGCCATGTGCCGAGCAGAGCGATGCTCGAGCCGATCCGAGCATCGGCCGAGCACGCTCGCTCATCACTAATAAGAAGTCTATGGTTCTTATGTATAAGCACAAAATGCAGCAATAATGGGGCAAACCATCTGTACAATATGGCAAAATTAAACATTCCCAGTAAATGAAATGCTATTTTTAACGCCTTAAATGTTCAACACACCTTTCTAGGAGACAAGGGGAGAAACATATTTAAATTAATGGGAATTTAAGGACTGTTTATTTGTGCGCTTTGGTGCAGTTGGTTTGTTCCAGAATAACTCCAGCTTTCTTTTATCTATAAGAAACTGTGGGGGAGATGCATAAAAACCATTCATAGAGATGTATGTTCAAAATAAAAGTAGACTAGTCCTGGTGCAAACCATTTGCACTACAGGGGAGGACTAAAAATTCCCCTTGATTGAAATGGGGATTTTAACCCCATGAATGCTAGAGAGGTCTCCAATGCATTGTGAAGACCTCTCTAGCATTCAAGGGATTAAAATCCCCATTTCAATCAATGGGAATTTTTAGTTCAACACTATAGTGCAGATGGTTTGCCCCAGAACTCTTCTGATTTTTTTTTCAATATATGGCCCATAGTGTATGTTTAAGAATTGTTGCTAAAATTTGCAATGACAGGTCACGCTTATAAAGAAGTAAAGTCAAGTTTATCAATTTGCCTCTCAGAATTTGCGGAGAAAATTCACTAATGATAATTTTTTGCACACATAGCTTATACTTTATCACTATATAATTTCATTAACCCCTTGAGTGCCAGAGAGGTATCCAATGCAGATACATCTCTGGCACTCAAAGGGTTAAGAACAGGTTATACCTGGCACTAAAATGTAATCACTAAACCTGACTTTATTTGTTGTGCCATTTGCAAATGTCTATATGTATAAGCTGGGAGACAGTCCTTAATTGGTTGAGGCCATTTCCACTGTTTTTTGTTTTAAGTCGACCGACTTGGGTTAGTGCTCAACAAAGATGTCGCTACACACACACACATATATATATATATATATATATATATTTATGTGCTTCACAACAATTTTACAGACACTTTCTAATTACTGTAGCTTTGTAGCTTTGAACATTCCACCATGGGTCTTATGTACAAAAGAAAACAATAGCATTTCTGAGGTAAACCAATTGCATCATGGTGCAGAAATAACAATTCCCCACTGAATGCCACAGGGATCTCCAACACATTGCTTTTCAGTGTAGTAGTCAAGGGGTAGGGTTGCCACCCAGCCGGTATTTTACCGGCAGGCCGGTAAAAAATTGGCTTCTGTCCAATGTTAAGTCTATGGAGGGAATGCCATGGCTGGTATTTTTTTGAAGAAAAGGTGGCAACCCTATCAAGGGGTAATAAAGCCCATTAAAATCAATGGAAAGTTTGACATGTTCATTTTTCCCCATGGTGCAGTTGATTTGCCTCAGAATTGCACCACTTTCACTTGTTAAAACAGGAGTAAGTTATTTCATACACAGAATTTTCCTCTAAGCAAAAAATAGCTGTGCACAGTGACCTGGTTCACTTGACTATGAATGCCATTTACATTCCTTTAGAGCTCTAAGAAAAGATACTAACAAGATATATACTTCAGCTCAGCATCTGCCAGCTGCACACTGACACTCCTCTTTCTGTTGTCAGACTATCACTTCGTGTCTCAGTGATGTGCTTTATTTCAGTAGAGAATAAAACTGGAACTAGTCTGAATTCTAGAGGACAATAAAAAACTAAAAAAGGTGGTATACAACAAAACTGGGACAATCCTAAGGCAAAATAACTGGATGGCATTTATAGAATGAACTGCCTGGATGCTAAACAGTTGTTCCATACAATACAAAGAACTATGTTGGAAACCTCTCTAGAACACAAGGGGTTAAAAACCCAATTTATATAAGTGAGGATGGTTTACCTCTGAATTGAACACATTTGCTTTTACATATAGGGCTCTATGACAGGTCTAGGAAATGTGAAGCCCTCCAATTGCTGCCAGACTACAACTCCCGTAATTCCCTGCCAGCCTCACATTGCCCATTTCTGCCCTATGAGCTTTATGCACAAATGAAAGTAGTAGCACCATAGGGAACCTGACGCATTGTAGCGTTTAAAAAATAACTACTTAAATCACCTGAAATTGGTATTCCCCCACCTATAGCTTTTCAAATAGTTTCCCCTACAACTGTTCTCCTTTGTTTTTGTGTATATGGCCCAATATGTTCCCGAGATCTGTTGATGAATTATACATTTTTCTGTAATCTGAAAAACAAGGTACAGTAAATGATTGCATACAATATTGCAAAATATATAATTTTGTTTTCAGTTAAACTATGGTTTCTTCAACATTAAAAAAGATTCAATTGCAGCTGCTAATTTTATCTCCAATTTTCTCCATAGTCTTCAATAGGAAAATGTTTGATAAAACGTGTTTAACGTTTATCTCCTGCAATAGAATCTAGCCCTAGATCTTTTAAGAAATGTAACCAACTACATTTAAAAAATGTGTTCTCCTAAGGGAGAAATACCTGTTTTGCAAATTAAACACTTAACCCTTTGAGTGCCAGAGGGGTACGCAACGCATTGCGAACGGTTAAGGACCAGCGAGGGGTGTGCAAAGCATTGAAATGCAATGCATTGCACACTGTTCTGGTCCTTAAGGGTTTAAGGACACAGATACATAATTTATTTATAAACTGGTTCACAATATGTGGGCTTAAAAAAAAATATGGAGGACATGCACTAAAGTCCCTTATTGCAATTTAACGTAACTGCACCTGAGTTTAGAGGCAAATGTGACAAAGCAACTTACTTATGGATTAAAGAAACTAGAGGTAGGAAATGTAAATAGGTTGTTCATTGGCATATGGCTGCTGAGAGGCTACAATCTAATGGCATATGGGGCACAACAGAAATATGAGCTAAACATTTTGCCATATGCCTGGGACACACAGATGTAACTGGTGGCAACATTTCATCCAGTTCTTGGGGCTGTATGTTTAAAAGAGTTCTGGGACAAACCATTTGCTATAGGGGAAAAGTAAACATTCAGAACATGCCAGCTGATTTAAACGGGGATTGACTGAATACTAGAGAAGTCTCCAATGCATAGAGGTCTCCACGCGTTGAGAAGCAATGCATTGGTGACCTCTCTAGCAGTCAAGGGGTTAAAATCCCCATTTAATTCAAACGGAATGTTAGCTCTCTCTAATAGTGCAAATGGCTTACCCCAGAACAGATTTTCTTTCGATTATACGTCCCTGAGTCTAGAGTCCCTGCCTACAATCCCAGTCACCCTCCCTCAATACTGAACCGAAGGAATGTCTTGCAACAGATTCCACAACAATGAATTTCCCATTGGGAAACAATACAATGTGTAACTGTCCTCTAATTCTGAATGGGGAGGAGGAGATAAGTGGACGTGTCACCTTAACATGAGTTTAGTTCATTTTAAAAGAGAATAAAAAAAACTACCAGTATGCTATGCTAGCCATTTGTCTATCATTTAAATTAACCTTAATTTGTTAGTGGCACAGTGTTGCATTTTATACTAATTAATTTATGTGCTCAATATAACCGCACTTTGGGGGAGATTTATAAAAGATGTTCCCAGTACTTTTTAAGGAACCGTCCTTCAGTTATGGTAACTGGAGATAGAGTCAGGGCAGATTTATAAATGATTTAAGGCATTTTTATAAATATGGAGTTATCAATCTGCTGTTAACTCCTGGAATGCTTGTGGACAGCATATACCTGGTGTTATGATTCTGGCGAAAACTCTGTTGCAAAATTGTCCTCCTAAATTGGCGTTCTTAGTTTTATAACTAACAAAGACACTGTTACAGACATTTTAACACACCCTTAGGGCATTTCTAATAGCATAGCAAGTGATAAGTTTGACCGTAAACAAAATGTCTTAGCATAGCATATAGGGAATTCACATAAAGTGCCATAATGTGCACTAGTCTGTGCCCACCCTTACATGGTCTGGAGCAAGTCTGAAAACTATGCATGTAGAGAGCAAAGGTGCAGTTCACCACCAGAAGAATTTAGAAGGTCTTTGCCTGATAAGGAAATACAGAGATGGAAACATAATTAATTTTTAGTGCCCTTGGGCTGTTAAATCATGATTCAAGACCCATATACTGACAATTAACCCTTCTAGTGCCACAGAGGTAGTTAATGCATTGGACAACTTTCTCTTACTCAAAGGACTAATGAAGAAAAGGGAAGGGGCTCACCAATGCTATTTTTAGCTTACTGGCTGACAGCCAGCTAAGATAGGAAACTGGTCTAGAGATTACAGTATAGTAAGGACCTAAATGCATTATTGCTCGGCCCTGTCAGAACCGCACTACCTGTAGTTACTCCTCAGATGAAAGTCTTCTGAAGCTCATGTGTGGTGGGCTGAGAGTTTTATAATGGAGGGTCAGACAACCTCCCAATCTCCCCAGCCACTGTGCTTTGTGGTGCAAAGATTAATATACTGACTGGGACTATCCATCTTCACCATAAGGCAGAAATAAACATTCACAAAATGGCCACTAATTTAAATGGGCTTTTAACCTCTTCAATGCTACAAAGATTTCCCATGCATTACTTCAAAATGCGTGGAAGACTTCTCTTGGTTTTATAGGGGTTAAGAAGCCCATTTAGATCAATGGGAATTGTTCGTTGTCCCCTGCGGTGAAAAGGGTTTGTCTCATAATTGCTCTTATACATGAGGTTTATTAAGCTGAAGGTATGAGCATAAGTTTTGGGGCCTTGTAAGGCCTTGTCTATGGAAGTGGGGGTACGGACAACAAATAATGAAAGTCATAATGGGACTCTTTATTTCAGACACTGTAATGGTTATTATTATTTATATTATTATTAATAATAATTATCATTTAGAAAGTGCCAAAAGATTCTGCAGTACTCGTGCAGAAATAGTTAACCTTTCCAGTGCCACCACTATCCTATATAATAATTAGCTAAGGACGTTTGTCAGAAGCCATCATGCGCAGTAGAGATGGCTGCATGCACTGCAGTCATGCGCAGTACTAACTGCCCGCGCCGCGGCTGATATGGAGCGGGGCACTCCGAATTCAGACCGGAGTCCTCTCTGAGCACCTTCCTGCGCATGACTGCAGCGGTGGCACTGTGGCCCATGTAAACGGGCTTTTCAATTAATCCTATATAATAATTTGCTAAATAGTTTGTAACAACGCAGTCATGTGCAGTAGAGACTGCCCGTGACGTGGCTGATATGGAGCAGGTCTCTCCGAAGTAAGAGCCGCGGTGCGGGCAGTCTCTACTGTGCATCACTGCGCCGCGACCGGCTGGCACTATAGCCGTGTACACGGGCTCTTCAACTAGTATAGTAATAAAATAACAGGCATGTAGGTTTATAATGTTCAGAACCATGGACAGCAGTACCGATCCTGCTTGGTTTCTAATCCTAAAACCTATACCAGTAGTGGTCAACTGCTGTACCTCCAGCCATTGGAGACTACACATTCCATCACATCAAGCCACTGCCTGGTTAAGAATGATGGGAGCTTTAGTCCTCCACAGCTGACAGACCAACAATTGACTATCCCTGACCTATGCAAACATCCTTAGTACAGAGCAATAGCAGAGGTACATTATTATTATTATTCTTTATTTATATAGCACCAGCTAATTCCGCAGAGCTGTACAATTGGGAATAGACATACAGAAGTATTAAATAGTACAATCAAATGTGGAGAACAGAAGGATCAGAGGGCCCTGCTCGTGACAGCTTACAGTCTACCCCTCTAGTTCTCATAGGGTTAATTCAGGTTGCAGAGAAATTGTTTTGCTTTGTACCATTATTTCTAGATTTACCTCAATATATTTCCTGTTGTGGAATGTACCACTATAAATGGGAGGAGAGGGTTAAAGTGGATGTTTACCATATAGTAAACTATATCTCGTTCGATGCAACACCCCCTAAAGTAGTATGTAGTGTATTTCCATTTGCTTGTAATGTCTTTTATTGTATATTACTTACTTTTGAAGTTCTTTGTGTTGTCCCAGGCAGAGCGGGGCCACTTTGTCCCAAGATCCCTTGCAGTCCGCTCTGCCTGATGTGACGTGTCTTAGTTTGCCCGGCCCCTTACACTGATGGTGTCCTGGCATAATAATTAGAACGCGCACGCAATGCGCACTCTAGTTCCAGCACGTACTGGTAGTGCCCGCGTCCTGTACAATGCTCATAGGCGTGCAGGACGTTGTAGGCTAAATTATGTGAATAAAATACTGTGGATTATTATTACATTTACAAATTTATTAATAACCAGGTTTTAACACATTAGGTTTGGAAATACAATAGTATTGTTTTGGCTATATATGTAATATAGTTTATATTACTATTCGGATGAATACTCCAGGAATAAGAATGAAATGTTTTGTCATTTAAATAAAAACATTACGTTAATATTAGTCACACGTAAACATTAATATTGCATGTATATTTTTTTTAATACACAGCTTATACTTATGTGTGCGGTTTCAGTACCAGCCCGCAACGCTTGCTCCTGCTCTTCTTTTTAGCTAAGCATCCGGTTGTACCGTATATATATATATATATATATATATATATATATATATATATATAACGATGCCGCTCAGTGCATGAGCACAACTAGTGCTCACATGACTAATACACCACTCTCGCTGGGAGCGCGCCTGGTGTACAGGGAAAGTGGGAGGGCGATTGGGCATGTATTTAGAAGAGAATGGGTTTGGTTTCTTTGACATTTCGGTACAGCAAGTACTGTACTGTGGAACGCAATGACGTCACCAGATACAATTTGGAATAGCGATTTCTATGAAAAACAAATCTTTTTTTTAAAGAAAAAAAGCCCACATGTTTATATTATTACTTACACTACTTTTTAAGCCTAAAATGTTTTTGGATGAAACATCCCCTTTAAGCATTCATATACTAAGTGCAAGTGAGTTATTCATACTGCTAGGAAACATTTTATTATGTATTTAAAATATAAATTTCCTCACTCTTCCTACATGATATCACTTAAAAGAGGGTCAGCTTTATGACACTTCCAGTTAAGCACATCCTTATCAGGGTCATTAATGATGTTATGGGAATGTGGTTGCTTTACTGCATGACCTCGGAGCTGGCCAGTGGCATTGTACTGAAAATAATCCTTGGTCAGTGAGAGAACTGGGATTGGCACAATCTATCTCAGATAGATAGATAGGTAGATAGACAGATAGATAGATAGATAGATAGATAGATAGATAGATAGATAGATACATACATACATACATACATACATACATAGATAGACATATATTTTTTTCATTTACTTCTTGCATTTAGAAGTGTTGATGATATATCTAGAATGTAAGGAATCAAGAAAAAATACAAAATAAAATGGAGCCAAACCAGCCAATGGAATTGCATGCAATGTTGACCCTATAAGGACCAGTGGGGAGTATAACGCATTGCTTCACAATGTTATGACCACCAACCTCCTTGTTATAAAGTGTTAACTACCTCAGATACTTTAAAAGGGAAAATTCCAGTCACAAATGCAGTGTGAACTATAAAACTGAGTGACATTCTACATCTGAGCTGTTAGGATATTGAACTATTATTGTGTTATTAGTAAAATGGATATAAAAGATGTTTCCAAGAGGAATGCCAGCTATCACCTAAACAGCTCCAAGTCATCCTTGTACTATGGTATCCATGATTAGAAATGACACATTAATACAATATTAAATATTAAAGTATAACAAATCTTTATTCATGACTGTTGTAACCATGTACCCTCTGCTCTGAGATGATATTGCAAAAGGTTATGTGATAATGCCTTGGGCATTTTTGTAGTTTAAAGAGATAGTAACCTTTTATTTTTTAATTTACATATTCTGCAAGTGAATATTATGTAATTTCAAACTGCCTGACTTTTTAACCGTTTGAGTGCCAGAGAGTTATCCAACGCATGTGTTGGATACCTCTCTGTCATTCAAAGGGTTAATTTTTTTCCTCTTCACCTATATTTTAACACTTTATTTCCTGACAGTTAACTCCCCGGATCTATTTTCTGTCAGAGATTGTCAAAGCAGGAACAGTGATTTAAAACCAAAAAATACTGGCATAATATAGAAAAGACTGCCTCCAGTTCATTAAGTATAGCATACAGAGCACTCAGTGCTGCAGGCATAGTGGTACATTGTATCACTATAACCACTCTCATAGCCACTGACTGGAAAGCTCTCTGTAATCAAAGATCAAGGGAGTTCACAATTTGCTTGGTCCCAGGAAGGCGAGCAGAGACGACTACTGTCTAAATTCGAGCTCCCTGCTCCATATAAGCCACAACGCGGGCAGTGTGTACTGGGCATGACTGCAGCGCCGCCAGTGTTGGCCTGTGTACATGGGCTTTAAAACTAGTCAGGTACGTAAAAAGTTTAAACTTTAAATAAAAACTATTTACAAAGTATGGGAAGTTTGACGTTATAGAATATGCATTTGCAGATTAAGTAAAGTCAAAATAAAAGGTTACTATCACCTTAACCCTTTGAGTGCCAGACAAGTATCCAACACATTGCATGCAATGCTTTGGATACCTCTCTGACACTTTAAGTTCACTCAGTGATGCCTGTATTTGTTTCTTAAACAAAGATCACATTTATTTAATTCAAAATGAATGATGGTCAAACAAACCCACTTTTGTATTGTTATGGGTTGGGAATGGTTATTTTTATATTAAGAACTTGCTTGCCATT
Organism: Rhinophrynus dorsalis; assembly: GCA_037306005.1. Lineage (NCBI taxonomy): Eukaryota > Metazoa > Chordata > Amphibia > Anura > Rhinophrynidae > Rhinophrynus > Rhinophrynus dorsalis. The sequence goes on from CM074721.1 coordinate 256,909,863, forward strand.
TATGCCATGGCCTCTTTGATAGGCCGATTCCCTGATTATGTACTTGGATTGCAGAGGAAGAACGCAGTTCTGATTATACAGCTAGACTGACCAAGCCTAATCAAAATTATTTCTGCACACTGCTTCACTACAGCAAAAGACCTATTAAACAGTAAATGCTTCTTCAGGCCTATTCCTTTTAAACCTCCCACTGAGACCTATTCCTTATAAAACAGAAGCTCCCCAGAGGGCAACTCAAACCAAAAATAGGTTCTTCACGTTTAACGGACATCTCAAATCCAAAGTAGAATGTGTCACATTATGACCGTGATGGTCGCTTTCATAATAATGCACATTGTTTGGGGCCAATTTACAAAAGAGCTCTTTAAAACGTATTCTTATGACTTGATTAAAAAAAAAATCAAACAGGAATTGCCCTTATAAGCAAAAGCAAATTATGCACCCATGCTTGCATATGGCTTGCTTATTTATTATGAACACGAATACAGTTAATTTTGCATTTCTAGTAACATTTTGTAATATACAAAACTAAATATTCTCATCTACGCTGCACAAAGGGCATGGGACTCCTTTTTCACTGAATATGCTAAATAATGAAGCAACCCAACTCCTGCCACCAGTGTCTTTGTTTAACTCCTTAAGGACTAGATTGTGAAAAATTGCATACCCCTCTGGTCCTCAATATGTTGAATGGAAACTAAACCCTTAAAATGAGTGACTGTTAATGTGTTTCATTTGTTTAAAGGGGAACATTCACATCGGAAAAACTTTTGAGCACTTGTTTAATCAGCCAAGCATTAGGCAAACGTTCTCTCTCTTTTTTTGTAACTTACTTTTTAAGATATTCAACTTCAAAGTTATCCACTTCCGCATAATGTAGCTGCGGCACGGCTCTCAGGACTTCCCAGCAGTCTGTCATTCTCCTCCCACCTCCCTCCCAGCTTTCCTCGGGAGCACATTCATGCTTCACTTCGGTGTGGTGTGAACGGATCCTAGCGTTACAAGAAGCAGCTATTAGCATTATACTGAGGTTGCAACCTCAGTAAAATGCTAATCGCCGCTTCCTGTAACGCTAGGAGCTGTTCACACCACACCGAAGTGAAGCGTGAATGCGCTCCTGGGGGCAGCTGGGAGGAGAATGACAGACTGCTAGGAAGTCCTGAGAGCCATGCCTCAGCTACATCGTACCACAGTATGCGGAAGTGGATAACTTTGAAGTTGAATATCTTAAAAAGTAAGTTACAAAAACAAGAGAGAGAGCACATTTGCCTAATGCTTCTTAGCTGATTAAACAAGTGCTCAAAAGTTTTCCCGATGTGAATGTTCCCCTTTAAAGGAGCAGTAAACTTTTTTTTATGAAAACCTGTGTGCTACTTTGGGCTCAGAGATACAGATCTCGTTGAAGGGTGGTGGTTGTCCAAGGAGGACAGAACACGGCTGACTTATATGTTTGAGACGCTCTAAGACCCAGAGGCAGTTATAGCCTCAATCGACAGTGATTACCAATCTTGAAGGGAACGTTTTTAAAAAAGGGGGAAGAAAACTGGTTCTGACAGTCTGCACTTAGAAGCGCTTTCACGCTGTTTCTCTTTTCTCTGTTTCTAATACCTAAAGATCTCCTGACTTGATAAATGGAATTCTTGCTGCAACTGTTGAAATGTTTTTAATCTCCCTACCTCCAGCAGTTTACCAAGACTCCATATCCCTTGTTGTTTCCATTCTACCAATTTTGATTCCTCCATATTATACTCTAAATTGTCTAATTTGATAAAGTAATAAAGTTTATATTGTATCCCCAACGTTCTGTTTATTCCTTCCCAAATCGGCATTATCTGTTCCAAAATTATTTTTCCCACAATCTCACCCTTTATCTTCTTCAACGCATATACATTCTAAATCAAACATCCCAAGTTCTTCCCAGCCACTGCTTCACACTCTGTGTTGTACCATCCTTCCTTCAGAGCCTGATCTATCTGCATTCTATAAAATGAGAAATAATACTAGCCAAGTGTATGTGTCTAATGTTAGGAAAGACAATACCACGTTTCTTAGGTTTCTGTATCAGCAACTTTTGGGCCAATCTTGGTTTCTTACCTCTCCAAATAAAATCTGCAAAACTAGATTGTACCATATCTAACCAATGCTCAGGTATTTTCAGGGCAACACCTGGCACATATAAGTCCACGTAAGCATAATATAGGAATTAATTATATTTATCCTTACTCAACATGACAACTCTACTTGTTGCCACTCTTTCAATTGCATATTTGTTTGTGTTAACATTTTTAAAACATTTACTTCCATCATCCTATTGACATCTTTGGTAACCGAAATTCCTAAATAGTTAAAATCATTTCTCGCCCAAATAAATTCATACTCACGACTAATCTGCTCTATACTGCTTTGTTCCAAATTCTTCCCCATCAATATGGTCTTATTTATATTAATTTTATAGCTAGATATTTGGTTATACTTTTCAAATTCTCTCATCATATGCCGTACCTATTACACAGGGTCTGTCAATGTTATTACTACATCATCCCCGTAAAGATTTATTTTTAGTTCTTTCTGTTTAATACCAAATCCTTTTATATACTTATTATTCCTAATATTAATAGTCAGTAGTTCAATCAAAAGAATATACAAAAGTGGGGATAGAGGGCATCCCTGCCGGGTACCATTACTTAATTTAAAACATGGGGAGCAAATCTTTATAAATAGATATACCTTTGTAATGCGCTGGAGACCATTTTTGCATTCAAAGGCTTAAACCTTTGAATTCTAGAGGTGTACACAACACATTGCAAAGCAATGCATTGTATACCACTCTGGCACTCAAAAGGTTAAAAGCCCAATTTAAATCAATTACATTTTGTGTTTGTTTTCTGTGGTGTCGTTGCTTTGCCCAGAATTGCTCCACTTTTGACTTTGTACATATGGTCTAAAATTTCTGTGAATGCCTGTGTGTGAATGAATGATAATAACAAGTGCCAGTTTGAGGTGTGCAGGAACTTATAATAAGTCAGGACAGAATTGAAAGCCGTGAACATGGGTTGAGATGCAGTTTTTTTCTTGGCTTGGCATGCTGCATGGCTCATCAGTCTGCTTTAATGAGAATGTCAGCTCTGCCTTTCGGAGCACTTTCCCAGTGCTCAAAGACAGTGCATTTAGAGTACCTGGAGCAGAAGATTGTCACTTGGAAAAAAAATAACATGCTAATGATAAATATGCCTCCATAAACGAGGAATTCATTATTTCCACCAGAATGGTCTACACTATGCATGGAGTAAATAAACACATTTCTCTTCTCTAATTTCCAGTTTCTCTTGTACAGTAACATAGCCACATTGTTACCTTATAATGCAAGGCAGAAATAAATGTCTATTTTTCCTGGGCTTTTGGCTATATCACTCTATTAATTTAACCCCTTGAGGACTAAGAGGGTGTGAAACAAAAGGCTTTACACCCCTCTGGTCCTCAAGAGGTTAAAAAAGGCACATCAAACATGTGCCCCACTGGCACCATGTTGACTGCAGGCTGTCAATATGTGATCCACAGCCATCAAATGTGAAGCACTCCATAAATAGTAACTTTTAAATGTTCTGCAGCCCATTATCTTGTCCTTCTCTCCTTAACTCAGCCTAGTGTTATCTCCTGTCCAGTTTTCTGGCTTTTGCCCTTGTGAATGCTAAAGAGGTCTCTGACGCAATGGAAAGCAACGCACTAGACGTCAGTCTAGCATTCAAGTGCTTAACCCCTTAAGGACCAGTGACGGTCCTGGCACGTCATGAAGTTCAGGGCTGCACGCAGCTCGGAACTGAAAAAAAAAAATGACCCGTGGCCCTCAAGTGCTGGCAGCGCATGCAGGTCCTTAACACCTTAAGGACCCATGACGGTCCTGCACCGTCATGGGTTGTTATACCCTTAACGACCCATGACGGTCCAGGACCGTCATGGCTTAAATGATAGCAGCGTGCCTCCGTGCACGCTGCTATCATTAAATCCAGGCTGAGACTGAGAGCTCCGAGACCGGGGCATTCAGTCTCAGCCCTTCTTCCTTCCTCCGGTTCATGCGATCGCCGTATCAGCGATCACATGTACCGGCATAGTGACAGACAGAGACAGCATGCAAAGCATGCTGTCTGTGCCTGTCTCGTCTGCCTCTGTCTCCCTTGCTCTCAAAGTAAGGGAGACAGAAGTAGACGGGAGACACCTAGTGGTTAAAAAAAATACAGCAGTTGGGGGTATTAACCCCTTCACTGCTGGTGCAGGAGGCTGGCTAAATGCAGGTCAATTTTTGACCTGCAATTTTACACTTTTTTTTTTTTTTTTTTTTTTTTTTAAACACAACACACTTTTTTTTTTTTTTACAAAAACATTTTTATTTAAAAAAAAAAAATATATAATTAAACAACATTACAAGTGTGATTGTTGTGGAGCCATGTAATACACTTATATACACCACCAAATGCCAGGGACAAAAAAAGTGTCAAAATAGGGTGGGAAAAAGGGACATGGGGATTTTCACCCAGGGGGGACAGTGGCCACTTTAAACTGCGCATTTTGTAGGTATGACTGACCGGTCATACCTTTCATGCAGTCTCCATAAAAATGTAACCCTTTGTGGCCAATTGATCCTAAGAGAAAAATAAAAAATGGTGTTTTTTTTTTACATTTTTTAACCTTTTTTTTAAATTTTAATAAAGTGAATGGTGGGTTATCCATATAAATAGGGTATCAAATGAAAGCCCTATTTATGCTTAAAAAAACAGTATATAATTTATGGGGGTGGAATAAAAGCCTAAGAGGGAAAACACTGTTGAACAAAGACATAGTCAAAAAGGTCAGAATTGCTCCGGTCCTTAAGGGAAAACGACCTCAGATTTTCCCGGTCCTTAAGGGGTTAAGGGGTCAAAAACCCTAATTAAAATAATTGTAGAAAATAGAAGGAGAGACAAGAACAAGGGGTGTCCCTTGTGTATACCAAAATATCATATTATAGCCACCACCGCACCCTAATGTGCGCACTCACAGAATATATATGGTCAGTCACGGCTTATGCCGGTACCGACCAACCAGGCAACTGGAGAAATGGGAGATGTCTCTAAAGCATTTATTTGGTATGAGTTGAAGACATCTCTAGCATAGGGATTATAAAGCTCTAAACTGATATACAGAAAAATTTTGAAATTACCTTGGTGGGAAAAAATATTTCCCATGGTGCATTTATGAGTTTTTAGGAAGTAAACACTGGGTAAGTGCCACCTTACAGATATATATAAGGCTCAGTACCATACAGACTTGCGGGGTCTCACTAACAGTCAAAGGGTTGAAAGTTCCATTTAAATCAATTGAAACGTTCACATCTCCTTATTATGTGGTTGTTTACTCCAGAATGACACTTCTCTAGGCCCTTATGAATGGCTACACAGGTGCAATTCTGGAACAAACCAGCAGTACCATGGGAGGGGGGTGTTAACTTCCCAGTGATTTAAATGGGACTTTTTAACTCCTTGAAAGCTTGCTTCACTAGCATTCATTGGGGTAAAGTCCCGTTTAAATCAGTTAATACTTTTGGCATTCTTATGTGCAGTTAGTTTGCTCCAGAAGTCACCTTTTTAGCTGCCTAACTATGGCCCTCTCTAGTATAACAAATTGTTTTGCCTACTAAGTAAAACAATGGCACTTCCACGGCTGAGCAATGTTTTATTCAAAACTTACTGCAGCCTAAACTTGCTTTTTGGGTTCAACACCTATGTTTCAGCCATGAAGGTACTGCACCCAAAAATTAAAGTTTGAGCTGCAATAACTTTTGAATACAACATGTCTCAATAGTGGGAGACCTCCTGTTTTACTTAGCAGGGTGAACCCTGCAATCTATATTTTTTTCACTATTACACTTTACTGTCCCTTCAAGTGATTTCATTCTAATCTCAACCCAAGCCATAAAGGAACAGGTCCTGCTGCACAGGTTTACTGCCTGATGACCTATCCTCCAATATGGTAAAGGGGGTGTTCCTTCCTTACCGGGGAGTAGAGGAAGTTCCAAGGATTTCTTCCTTGGACACAGGAAAATGAATGCAGGGTCAATACACCTTATATTCAATTACCTATGTTTTTTCTCACAGCATCTGGTGAAGAGCAGAGAAAGGAATGTAAGGATCCCTTCTTTGGCCTTTTGACTTTAATATGATATCTACAGTACACATATTAATTTATTTTACATTATTCCCCAACAGGAGAGAGAAATATCAAACAAGCTATTCCTTGAGAATATTAAATTAACCTTTTGAATGCCAGGGGGTAGTTAGTGCATTATGCAGCAATGAACTGCATACTGCTCTGGAACTAAAATATGTTTTTAATGCTTATCTCCTCTATTACAGGTGCAGCCAAAACTCACTTCTTGCAACAGAGTAAAAACTAGGGTGACCACTCATCCCGGACTGCCCAGGACTGTCCCTTAATTTGGTGCTGTGTCCCGCATCCTGAATCATCCCCCACCGGGACAATAAAGAGTCCCGGAATCAACTAAAGAAAATCCTAAAAATCACTGTCAACTCTATTCCGCCTGCCAGTGCACGCTCCACACACCACCACCAGCCAATGAAGGGAGAGTATTTGCAAAATGTTCTTCTCCTTATTGGCTGGCTTGTGTATGCATGTGTTGAAGTAGTTCGTATGCCGCTCGGCTCTGGCGCATTGCATGCCCTGTGAGGGCGTCGTGAGACAGACACGAGTGAGTGACAGTGTATCTGGGAGCAGTGCCAGGCGGAAGCGGCCACGGAAGTTCTGGAAGAGGACTGGGTGAACACACTGCAGACACAGGGTGAGACTGAATTCCGCGGCTGAGTGGCTGTTGCTAGCGCTGACTCCTCACTGAGCTGAGTAAGTCTTCAATTAAAAAAAACATTACTATACACACTGATACACAGTCACTTGACCAGGCAGGGGCAGCAGCTGAAGCAAGGCGGCTACTGAGTCCCTCCAGCACCAGGTAAAAGTTTTAACCCTTTCAGTGTCACCTACACTAGAGCTGAGAAGTATTTTGCCACTGTCATGTCTACAGTGTCAAGGAATGGCAGGAAGGAAATGTGGTCACCCTAGTAAAAACACAAGTTTAATACAGTAGGGGAGGGTAATATTTATTCTCACTTTAAACACTCTGCTAGGCAAGGCATAAGCTTATCAGGAAATGGAAGGGGATTACTGAGGCTAGTGTAGGGATTGGGAGGGTGTTTTGGATGTATGAATTACTTGGGGTTCAGGTAGATGAACAAGCGGAATATATGCTTCAAATGTAGGCTGACCAGATCGCATTGATTTAAGTAAGGGTGTTTAACGTCTTGATTGCTGGGTACACAAGCACACACACACATATTAATTTACAAAAGCACAAACACATAATCACACACACACACATAAGCATTCACTAGCAAGCATTTCCAGTTCTAAATAATGCTAAGATACATGTTCATTGGGTAATATAGGATTTAATTGTTAACTGTTCCTGGAAGATACTGACGTATAAGTCAGTAAGTAAGAGACAGAATTAGAAGGATGCATAGTAAGCAGGATTTTGGGCACCCAGTCCAGTAGGCAGTCCACTGATGGTAGGTTATGAGAACAGCAAAGTGCTAACTCATGTTTTCTTAAAGGGATCGTAAAGCATCCTTATGAAAAAAAAACACATATACTATAGGGAATTTCCAGATGAGTGAAAACAAAGCTATTCCTACTTCTTCAAGATGCTTAATTCATAGTTATTAAAGTAAAAACTCAAATTTTTATAAGTGTTGATCAAGTTTAACCTTTTCTTATGATCAGTTCATTTTATTGTAGTGATACTGCAGTCCTAGAGTATGGAGCTCTGAGTATCAGTAATCAAAGCATTCCATTGACAGTCATAGCAATAGTGTTACCTTAACCCTTTGAGTGCCAGAGAGATATCCAGTTCATTGCGCTACAATGTATTGCATATCTCACTGGCACTCAAAGGGGTTAAAATGAAACAGACAGAGAAAAAGGTAAACTCAAGTGTGTACTGAAATAATGTTTGAATAAATAATCGCCTTGCAGTACAATTCCCCCCCAAAATGGTGTTTGTTTCCAGTACGGGTTTACTATCCATCTAAATGCCATTATGCTAGAAAGTTGATTAACCCTTTGAGTGTCAAAGGGGTACACAACGTATTGCAAAGCAATGCATTGCGTACCCCTCTGGCACTCAAAGGGTTACAATTCAATGTGTGAGATGTACTTCAGGAGGGCAAAGCAAACAATTAGCGTTTATCGACTAGCAATACATGTATCTTGTCATCTTCAAATGTAAATACACAACAAAGCCTTTATGTAAATACACAGACACAACACTGCCAGCGCACACCATCTAGACATACCTTTAGTCACACCATTCTTGAAATAAGCATGAAGAAAATAACTTGTTTTTTCCTTCTTCTGTGTCTCGAATCTAGATAGCAGCCTAGTTGCAGATGAAAAGAACGGCTACACATCCCCCCCACTCCCATATTCTAATCCCTTTGGCACAAGGTGGCCATATTGAAGCTCTCAGTTCTTTTTACTTAACAACAAAGTGGGTACAGACTTGTTTGATACATAACACCCTGAGGTCAAAGCACTTGGAAATGAATCTGTTACCCTTGATTCCAGAACTACTAATGGTGAGATGCAAGAAATGCACGCATATGCTAAAGGCAGTTTTCCTGTGCAGACCGATATTGCGCATGTTCTAATCCAGGAAGCCGTATACTGAATGCTTCTTGAATTGTGCATAAGAAAAATTTGCTTTTATGACAACACTACACAGAAGTATTAAATTGACCACAATAGCACTTCCTGCATTAGGAGCATTCGCTATTCCGCTCAGGCAGATTTGTTAATCCTGATCACGCCCACAAAAAAATATCTGCAGCTGTTTGCTTATCTTGATTTTTCATGCGCAGTTCAATAAAATCATGTGCACACCATTCGCTAGTGGTTTTTAAAATGGAAGTAGTGATTGCGCATGTTTCCTGCATCCCACCACAAGTTCCTGTAGCCAAGACTAGAAACTGATCAACAAGGAACCTTTACCTAGAGAGCTGCATAACATGAGCACTGTCTTTGTCTTTAGTGAGCCTCTTCATTAGTAGATGATTTTCAAGTTAGAATGTCCTGGTTTTGGTAGTAAGACTGGAAATCAACCTAATGGGTGTAGGAATGTAATATAGATGTATTTTTCCAAGTACTTTGCACAATGTTTTGGGTACCTTATCTGAACAAATAACAAATACTGGCATGGCTGAAATGAAGCAGTGTCAGATTTGTAGTCATAATAGCAAAGGATACATGTTCAAACAACATGAATAAACACAAATCAGCACAATAAGCATGAGTAAAATAATTAAATGTAATAACAATGAATAAACACAAATCAGCACAATAAGCATCAGTAAAATAATTAAATGTAATAACAATGAATAAACACAAATCAGCACAATAAGCATCAGTAAAATAATTAAATGTAATAACAATGAATAAACACAAATCAGCACAATAAGCATCAGTAAAATAATTAAATGTAATAACAATGAATAAACACAAATCAGCACAATAAGCATCAGTAAAATAATTAAATGTAATAACAATGAATAAACACAAATCAGCACAATAAGCATCAGTAAAATAATTAAATGTAATAACAAACTTCAATTTTCATTCTAGCCAAAAAACCCTAATGATCCTATATATTTTCTCTTGCACCTTTTCTCAAGAGATGAAATCTTTAATGAGTTCTGGATGTCGTGTCCATGGAGGCAGACATGACAGTTGCTAGCAGGACTACATGACCTCAGACTCTTCTCACTGCATAGGATAATCTTAAACCTATAAGTAAGGCGTGCAACGCTTTGTTTCACAATGTGTTGTGAACTCATCTGGTCATTAAAGGGTAAAGAGGGCTCTTGCACTATGCAGCTTCAGTTTGAAGAAAAAAAACTGCCAGGAACTGTCACGTCTGCCTCTATGGACATGACATCCAGGACTGACTGAAGATGTTGGGAGAGATGCACTAAGGTGTGATAAAGAGGTGATAAAGCAGAGATGACTTCTCCAGTTTTATCATTTCTACAGTTCCTATGTTATTCTATGGAGCCAACAAGTACACTAACATTTATCCAGCTATGGAGATCTTAGTGTACAGCCTCTATAGAATAACATAGGACTGGAGAAGTGATATCACCTCTTTATCACGCCTTAGTGCATAACCTCCGTTATCTCTTGAATCCAGGACCAAGGGCAACATTCATAGTGTTCATTAGGATTTTCTGGCCATAGTAAGGTAAGTAGGGGTGTTTATTAGTAGGGGTTTGTTCTTCTTTAAATAAAACCATTAACCCTTTAAGAGCCAGAGGGGTACACAATGCTTTGGTTTGAAATGTGATGAATATACCTTTGGCATTCAAAAGGATTTATACATGACTTCATGGAGTGGTAAGGTCATACACCTACACAGCTGTACTGAACATTGAACCTCTTCGCAGCACATACATCTGTTAACCCCTGGATGCTAGAAACTTCTTCAATGTATTGTGTTCAATGTTAAGTAACCTTAGCTCGCAATCACAACATTGCAGTAGTTCCAATTACCCCTAATTTCTGTGGAACAATTTTTTTTATGTTTTCATTTAGTCATCAAAATTAAATTACAGAGAATTTTGTTAAAATAATTAGTATTCAATGAGCCATTTCCCCTGAAATAATCAGAAAATACTTTGTTTGCTAATTGTATTTCCTCCTGAATGACACACAATAAACATTCTTTTAAATGATCTAGTTTAGTTGTATAGGGCTAAATCCAGTATTGAGATGCCATAACCTGATAGTGTGTGAATCATATCCTCTTTGATTTAAGGTCAGGAAATATAGGCCAAAGGTGTGCTATGAAATAATGTAAAGACAAGTGCACTGTAATCCATAAATAAAGGATGAAAAGTCGGCAATCTTTATTTTCTTTAACATGACTGCAGAGGAATATTCTCTGTAAGATACAACAACTACATATCCTTATAGGACTATGGGTGAATGATGTACTGAACTGATGAGATGTATGAAGCAATCTTATGACTATTTGAAATGAAAACATGTTTAGGAAATAACATATGTAACATAGTAACATAGTAAATTAGGTTGAATAAAGACACAAGTCCATCAAGTTCAACCTTCCTCATACCCCAGTGATTGAGAATTTTATAGCTTTTCTGCTACCAATTAAGTTAGTCTTTATCAGACCTTCCTGATCTGCCTACTAAAAACAGTATAACTATGTATGTTCCCTTTTGAAAGAAATGTATCTAATCTTCTCTTAAATGTATCCATTGTATCAGTCATAACCACCTCCTTGGGCAAGGAATTCCACAATTTAACAGACCTTACTGTAAAAAAACCCTTCCTCTGCTGAAGTCTAAACCTCCTCTTCTCTAATCTCAAGGGGTGTCCCTTGGTCACCTGATCAGGCCTTGGAATAAATAGCTCACTGCAGAGATCCTTGTATTGACCTCTTATATACTTGTACAATGTGATAAGGTCTCCTCTTAGTCATCTTTTCTCTAAAGTAAATAAACCAAGTTTGTCTAGTCATTCCTCATACATCAAGTCCTCCATTCCCTTAATCAATTTTATTGCTCTTCTCTGTACCCTCTCTAGTTCTAGTATATCTTTTGTCAGAACTGGTGCCCAAAACTGCACTGCATACTCAAGGTGAGATCTTACCCATGATTTGTACAATGGCAAAGTAATGTTATCAACTCTTGCTTCAATACCTCTTTTTATACAAGACAGGATTTTGTTTGCCTTTGCTACTGCTGTTTGACACTGGTCACTGTTTCCAAGTTTGTAGTTGACAAGGATACCAAGGTCTTTCTCTAGCAATGAGTCCCCTAAAATGATTCCAATAAGTTCATAAGCAGCCTTGGGATTATTTCCTCCCAAATGCATGACTTTACACTTCCCCACATTAAACTTCATATTCCATTTGTTTGCCCAATCTGACATTGTATGTAAGTCCCTCTGTAGAGAGAAAATATCCTGTTCTGAATTAATTACCTTGCATAATTTAGTGTAATCTGCAAATATTGATATTTTGCTTTCTATATCTATTTTCAGGTCATTTATAAACATGTTAAAAAGCAGCGGACCTAATACTGAACCCTGAGGTACTCCACTCTCCGCTTTAACTGTATTGGAGAATTTTCCATTTACAACCACACACTGTTTCCTATCCTTCAACCAGTTTTGTATCCAATTGCAAAGGTCATCTCCTAGCCCCAATTTCCTTATTTATTTATTTATTTATACCCAAGCCTTCTGTGTGGCACTGTATCAAATGCCTTTGCAAAATCTAGATCTACTACATCTACTGCCTTGCCATTAACATATTTATATATATATATAATTAAAATAATGCTGATAATTTAAATGATAACCAGTATAAAAAAGTAAACATGCTAAAGTGCTGGTTTTTATTACATAATCACTGCTGGTGCAACTTCTGAGAGGAACAGCATTATAGGCTTACAGCCTTAATTGTATATGTTGGGTTTTTTTTTTCAAGCTTCCTGTCTCACCTTCTGCTAGAGAAGATGCTTCAAGTGGCAGTCTCATTTGTATTGGTTGTGCAGGTGTAGTAGCCATTGACAATCATCAACTGCCTTTCTAGAGCTCAGGTCACCAAGAGCTATAGGACTCTAGGCAGATGAGGCTCCCTTGGTGGCAGGCCCTGGCACAACTACACCCTCTGTACCCCCCTGCGGTTACACCCTTGCTATAAATACAAAAAGTGTTTTCAAACCTTACAAAGTTTCTAACATATTATACTTTCCTTATATAATGGAAATTGTTAACTGAAAAATGTAATAATAATAATAATAATAATAACATGCTAATAATAACAATATTGTTACTTATTTAAAATAAAATGGTCACATTTTGCATGTTGAAGCAGTCCCCTACAGAACCGTAACATCAACTTTTTTTTCTTGCTACTCTGAGGTTTAAAATCAATAAGGATGAAGTTCTCCATCTTCCAGTGGACTCCACCACCATAGTTTAATGTCATTATACTGTCTATGTCTAACTTGGGTTTCACCTCTGGGCTTTGAAAGGGAATCTGTGAGCAGTATCTTAGTATCCCATCCTGGGAACTCACCAATTGAAATCTCAGAATAGGCAAGTCTCCACAAAGCACACAAGTTTTGGATACCAGGCAATAGAGATACTGTAGAGGATTATGTAAGGAGGGATGGGATCCATTGCAATAACTATGCAAGATAATGCAACTGCAGTACAGGAAGTCTAATTTAATCATGTAAATGTAAACTAATAGCTAAATATAAATATTTATGTGCCAAGGAGATTCCCTATCCAAGAGAAACCATTAGCTTTATTATTATACTATGCACGTCACTGCTTTCATTTCCTCAGCTTGATTTTGCAAAGAGGGCTGCTTTACAGATTGAGAGCAGTAGCTCTTACAACATACAGTACAATCTAAATTGTTATGAATAGGGTAGAGACAGCAACTGCATGATGGCTGAGAAATAAAAATAGTGGTTCATTTCAGTAGCACATCACTTCAACTTAAAGGTAACTATACTTGCTCCCCATTTAGACCTACTAAAATATACTATATTGTGATCTAGATATATAGTCTATTACATTCATTGGGTCCTCCACTTCTGCTTTTGGGAGTTAAACATTATTTACAACTTGCACACTTTTTATGGTGGTTGTGCACAAGTGTTGGTTCTCTGTACAAACATGGTGCTAACAGTTATTACTCACATTGGTCGACATGAAATAGCTAGGATTCCTGAGGTCAAAGATCCCTGAGCACAAGGGGAGGACATGACAGACCTAAAGAATCCTATGGAAGATGAAAGTACCCCACCAGAACAGGTCATATCCATGGATGCATAGTAGGGTTATTTTTGCATGAGGAAGGGAAATATAGTTTCCCTTTAAAGAAAATATTATGTAGCAATTAGATGAAGTAGCAATTTCTAGTTTTGTTGTTTTTATAATTTTGTTAACTTATTAGGAACGGAGGGTCCCATTAATTATCCCCCATAGTTGATGAGGCTGAAAAAAGACTTGCGTTCATCAAGTTCAGCCCATGCCAAAACATCCCTGTTGATCCACAGGAAGGGAAAAAAAAACACACCCATTGAAGCAATTTCCAATTAAGCTGCAGTGGATAAAACAATTCCAAATGGCAGTCAGATATTTACCGGGGTCAACATACTATTTGCTTTACAGCCAACTGTCATAATTTTCAATATTATTATTTTTTAAAGCAGTTACAGAATCTGCAAGCACAGAATCCTGAGGCAAATAATTCCATAACTTTATTGCCCTTACTGTAAAAAATTCCTGCCTTTGTTTTAGTCAAAAGCACCTTTCCTCTAGTCTTAACGGATGACCTCTTCTGCTTAGCTCAGCTCTTTGAGTAAATAGTACACTGGAGAGTTCTTTGTATTGACCTAAGAATGTATTTGTAAATGATAATCATATCACCCCTTAGACGTCTCTTCTCTAATGAAACCAGTTGCCCAAAACTGTACTCCATATTCTAGATGAAGCCTTACCAAGGATTTTTATTGGGGCAGAATTATATTTGCATCCTGTGCATCTACACCTCTTTTTATGCAGGCTGGTACCCTATATGCTCTAGCAGCAGATGAGTGACTCTGCACACTGTTGTGAAGTCTATCATCTATCAGTACTCCTAAATCTTTCTCTAATGAGGATTTCCCAAGTCCTTTCCCATTTAGAATATATGTAGCATGTTTGTTTCTGCAGCCCAAATGCATAATCTTACACTTATCTACATTAAATGCCATCTGCCACTTTTCTGCCCATACACTCAGTTTATCTAAATCCTTCTGCAGAGAAAAACCATCCTGCTCTGTATGTATATCCATGTTCCCTAGATATTTAACATTGTAAACTAATTATTGCTATGCTGATTGTAACAGAAAAAATACTGTCAAAAGTAAGAAGTCATTACAAAATCTTAATCTTAAAAAAGTAAGAAATCTTGGAATCATTAGAGCCCACGGTGCAGCAGTTCAGCTCCATCACACTTTGATTCATATAAGGTATAGATTTAAGGTGAATTAAAAGGTTCTAAAACCATGCGGCAAA
The DNA here is from genome assembly GCA_037306005.1 of Rhinophrynus dorsalis. Taxonomy (NCBI): domain Eukaryota; kingdom Metazoa; phylum Chordata; class Amphibia; order Anura; family Rhinophrynidae; genus Rhinophrynus; species Rhinophrynus dorsalis. Next base: position 256,925,064 of record CM074721.1, read on the forward strand.
TGATGTTAAGTGAATGCACTCAAAGCGAAAGCTTTTAAGAAGTATTCATAAAATGGGGAATCTGGTTCCTTAAACTTACAACTACTGAACTGCACTGCTATGGCTGAGTAGGTGAAGCACTTAACTGTAAATCAAGTGATATATAGAAAATGCATACAACATAAGTTTACAAAAATCACATAGAAATGATTTGCTATTTCAAGAAGATTTTAGTTTTCATAACTGCACTTCATATATATATATATATATATGTATATATATATATATATATATACATATATATATATACATAGTATAGAAGAATTGGGCAGCACTCGTGGGTCTTTTTGAAATTATTTATTACAAATGCAATTATTGCAACATTAAATGGTCAACGTTTCGGTCCACAACGGACCTTTCTCAAGAGAAAGGTCCGTTGTGGACCGAAACGTTGACCATTTAATGTTGCAATAATTGCATTTGTAATAAATAATTTCAAAAAGACCCACGGGTGCTGCCCAATTCTTCTATACTACATCTTTACATGGGGATTGTGCACCTGGGCATAGAAGAAGAATAATTAGAGTGAGTGCTATCCACCATTTTGTTTGTTTGTATATATATATATATATATATATATATATATATATATATATATATATATATATATATATATCTATTGCTTACAATATATGAACAGTATACAGTAAGTGAGTTCCTACAACTCGGGTATAGCTCTCTCAGTCTACTTGATTAGGTAAATACAGCTCTGACAAATGTAAAATAAAATGGTTTCCACAAGTTATTATGTGTTGGCTAGCAAGAGCCCATTTGGGGTCCGCATAGTGAAGCCCAGACTTTTTACAAAGTCTGATCCCATAGGCGAATGCCCTTTATGAGGATTCATCCTGTCTGTATTTGTGTTGTATTAGAATATGTGTTAGATTACATAAGCACAACATACTTTTGCACTTCAAGACGGAAAATATACACTTTAGGCTCTGATGGAAGAAGCTTGACACTTAACATATCAATATCCACTAAAGTCTAATTATACACAGCTTGACCACACAGATGTTCCCCTTGCTACCTGAGGAGCCTAATACACTAACAAGAAGGGATTTATAAAAGGATTACCTCACCCATATATGCCAACATGTCAGCTTATAAAGAGAGGTGAGCATGGGGCTTGCAAAGATAAAGGGTGATCTTCTAATAAGTAATGTACCAGTTCATCTTACTCGGTAAGTATGCATTGACCTGCTGGTGGCATGTACTTGTGTACGGCACTGTTTAGCTCATTAAATACCAGATAAGAAAGGATACTGTGTCATGATTTGTCTGATAATTAGCTATGTGAGGGGTCAAACGAATGTGGAAGGAATCAGTGTGTGAGGGGATGAGGGAATGTGGAAGGGGTCATTGTTAGGCGGCTTGTAGTTGTGCTGCATGTAAAAGAAGCCTTAATTACTTCTGCACATCAGTGTTCTTTACAGCATGCTTCTATAAAAATAATTACTAAACTGCTTATCATTTGTATACCCTACACATAACCTGGTATTTTTAATCCACTGTGCTCCTTTCATTCTTTCTCTGTACTGCTATACTAAACGTAGGCAACCTTTGGTACACCAGTTTTGGGGGATTACAATACCCTTTCCCCAACGAGCCTATAGGGATGACAGCAGCTGCAGTATTCAGCAGCAGGAGTGACATAGGTTGCTTACCCCTGTGCTATATACTTACAGTTCTTACCCTCACATCTATATATACTGAACTGATCAACTCATCCGCTCAGTATAGATAAACAATATGCTCCTCTGAACTGAAGGGTTTTTCTAAAAAAAAAATAAATAAATACAAATATTGAATGGGTTAATATGAAATCAGTTGGAAAGGTAAGGAATGAATATAAGATTTCCGGAAAAATTGTCTGCACAAAATGTACAAGTGTTTAACATGGAAGTATCATTCAAACTTTAACTATGGCAGTGCTAGTGTGAAGCTGTAATACCTTACTGTAGTATGAAGGACACCTACCTAGGTAAGTCCATCTGTTTAACAAATTCAGGGGCATTTATTCGTAGGCTATAGCTCCCCTTTAAATATGAGACAGAAATTAACTCCTTATATTGAGAAGCAATAAGTTGCACCCCCATTGTACTCAGAGGGTTAATGTATTTACCAACTGAAAAGAGAGAGTCTTCAAGAAATAGCCCATGAACACTTTAAAAAACAATAAAATGATCCTAACGATTCAGATGTGAAACAAGACCACTAGACCTGAAAGACAGTAGGGTGGTAGACAAGTCTGTCACAGATATGGTAATAAAATGTAGAGGGCAAAAGCCACCACAGCAGAGCACAGCAGTGTCTGAGGCCATGAGCCACGATGCTTTAATCTCTAATACACTGAAAGAGTTTAAGAAGAATAGGTCATGGTTTGTTGCAGACAGACAATGCAATCCATAGGGAACAAGAGATAGGCAGCAAAAAGAGTGGTGGAATTTAATAAGATTACCAAAACTAACATTATTTGTGTTTAGCGGAAAAAAAAGATTTGAAAAGGAGTCAGATGTGTGAGACGATCTGGGATATAGTAAGGCCAGGACGTGCGGATATGTATCTCCACAGAGCTGCAGTAAGGAGATGACACAGTGGCTTGTAGGATAGATGGTACCAGTGAAAGTGGGGAGAAGGTTGTGGCTATGCACTGAGACAAGCCATTACAGGCAGCGAATGGCAGTAAATGAGGACACCCTATAAATATTATCGGCCGTATGTTCAAAAAGAAAAATGGCGAATTTTTCAATTGATTTAAATGGGGATTTAACCTCTTAATCATTTGAGTGGCAGAGGAGTACGGAACACATTGCTCTGCATACCCCTCTGACACTCAAAGGGTTAAATATTGGAGAAGTTTCCAACTTACTGAGAAGCAGTGAGATGTTAGAGATCAATGTAACATTCAAATCCCCATTTAAATAGGAACTATCATCAAAATTAAATTTCCCCCCAAATCCTTATTAACATAGCGATAAGCCTATACATACTTTTATTATGCTGAATCAGTCCGGCATTAGTGAGAAATAAAAAACTAGTTCTGCAGGCATCAGCGAACAACAGCACAGACATCCTGCAAAAAAGGCATCTGTGAGTCTGCACTGTCTGTCCCATTCACCTCCAGGATTGGTGAATGGAGTTCCTTGGTGCTTTAAGGTACCGGAAGGGATTGACAACGCAGAGAATGCCTACATCAAGATCTCTGCTGCTGATTCTTGCTGAATAAGTTGTATTTCTCACTAATGCTAGACTTATTCAGCATAATAAAAGTATGTATATTCTTATCGCTATGTTAAGAAGGATTTGAGGAGCAATTTCATTTTGATGATAGTTTTAACATTTATAATTATCCACGACGGCACAATGTACTGATTCAAATCAAGGATTTTACAATTAATTTAATTTGATTTAAACAAATATTAAAATCAACCCACAAATTTTAAATCCAGCCTGGCATCAGCTTTCTTGATATCTGTAACAGCAAGCTCTCTCTCTGCTCTACAGTATGATTTTGTAAGCGCTTAGCTCTCCACCAGCCGTTAGGGTCACAAGCAGCGAGGTGTCTGTTACATAATTATTTTTTAAGACTATACCTCTGCTGCTTTCTAATTTTTGTGTGACCAACTTTTGAGGCTGGCGGATACCAGGCAGGGTTCGGTTCTGTTCAAACATACTGTTGTCTGCCGACGTGCTGAAACTGTATAACCACTATAACCTGACATCAGTCCTGGTTTCTAATAACAAGAATCCAGACGTTTGGGCACTGAATATGCATATATAAATAACCCTATACAAGTTATGTGGTAGAAAAACACATTACACAGCATTGTAACAGGCCCTGCTTAAACAATTCAAATTGCAACATTTGACAAGACACATTCTCTCACCATTAAGGTTGGCAAGCAAAACCAGGAGTCAGACGATATAGTTAATATAACCTTTATTATGAGAATAATAACAACAATGCAATATAAATATATACACACAGTGGGTGAATGAAAAGGCGAGTACTGTATCAGGAATAGCAGTCTCCCAATATCACCACCAGACTGTCCGAGACTAGGCCTCAGCTTGCTGGAGTCTCGCGGTACAGTAACTCCCAAGCGTCATACTGACTGCAGTCAGTAGCTGTGAGTCTGCTAGAGCACCAGGTCTATACTAGGAAGGATGACTGAATAAAGGAACTAACAAAGGAGCTAACAGACAGAGCCTTCTAGTAAGCACCAGATAGGATAGTCAGACGAGCCAAAGTCATACATGGAGCGAGTAGTCAGCGAAAGCCACAAGTCTGCAACAGATAGGATATCCGCTGAAGCAATGGAATGCTGGATGTGCAGTGGACAGAGCCCCAGGTCAACACCAGAGTGTGTAGTTAGGCAAGCCTAGGTCATACATGGAGCAGGTAGTCAGCCAGAGCCACAGGTTTGCACCAGATAGGATATCCACTGAAGCGATGGTATGCACCGTGGACAGAGCCCCAGGTCAACACCAGAGTGGGTAAAGACCAGCCTGAGTGGGTAGTCAGCCTGAACCACAGGTTTGCACCAGAAAGGACATCTGAGCCAAATCAGAATGCACAAGGAGAATCGTCAGACAGAGCCACAGGTCAACACCAGAATGGATGGACAGACAAGTCGGATCATACACTGGAATCAGGAATACAAATTATGAACTACACAGAACACCAACGTAAGGGTAACTGAGTCAGGAATCAGTCTGACCTTTAAACCCCTCTTCAGGAAGTAGGTAGAAGGAGCAGCTCAGAGGGAGGAAGTAGGTAGGAGGAGACTACAGGCCTCAAACATAAAACAGAGGCCTGCAGCATGCTGAAGCCTCGCGTCTGCAGATGACGCATCTAGCATTGACACTTCCAACCGCTCGTGGAAATGGAGTGTCATAGTAAGCATTGCCAAAAGCAGTGGCGCTACAAGGTACTGTGACACTCACACAGCGATCAGCACAGCTCCATGATACCTACCATTGATTACTCAATTCCTTTACCAGGGTCACATTGTTACAATAGCTCTTATAACATAAACACTAACAGACTTCTACAGTATCAGAAGGGATAAGAGAAATAGCAGGCTACACCATATACAGATCCTCCAGGACATTGAGAACTGAGATAGCTAAAGGTGTTAGGTGGGATTGAGCTATATTTATCAGTTCCTATAAGAGACATAGAGCTTATAGCAGTTACAAATTGGAGACATATATTGCTGATATGTGTGCAAATAAGAATAAATGATCCTAGTGATCCATCCAGAAGATCAATACTTATTTTGTTTTAAACTCACCTAATTTTATTTCATTTTCTACTTAAATAAAAGTTACTTTTTATCTTGTTTTTAATCCCTGTCTTCACCTAAATTGCTGACACAATCACACAACTGGGACCAATAATGGCTCTATATGAAGGTAGGTTTGGTGCTCTATATAGGTTTCTCCACAATTTCTCTGGGTATTCTTAGTAAATTAGCCTCTTTGAGCTATCCCAAGGCAATCAAGATATGAGACAAAATACCTCACTTCCAAATAAATGTTCATAAATAGCATTACTGATGCAGCTTAAAAGAGCTCCTGGATATATGGATAATTTCCAAACAATTTTTCAGCAAAACAAAATGAATAATACATAGCAAGAAAGTACACAACATGTGCAAGTCAAAATAATGCATGCATACAGCAATAACCACAAATCAATGCACTTCTACTTCTACTGTGCGTGTGTGTAATTGTCCCATTATACTCTTAAATTGCTAGCAACTTGGGAAATGGCTCCATCTTAACCAACCATAATAGACATTATTATCCCAAATATCTGTTACAGTACTGTCATATCAAGAATACTACTCTACGTTTTCCCAGTGCTGCAGTCTTGCAAAAAGCTGCTTACAATATAAAAACAGAATTCTATATGCATAAATCCATCTTATTTGACATAAGATAAGGTTATCACATCTGAACTTTCAAAATGGAGAACATTCTGGTATATCAGCCAGATTTAACCCCTTGGAAACCGGAAGGGGTGAGCAACACATTATCAAACAATTGTCTATGAATAAAAGACTGAATATTTCTGCATGTTTATTCCTATATCTGTATGCTATAAAACATTTGCATGGACTGAGACATTAGTAAGACGAGTCTTAGCTTTACTAGTGGAGACACAGTAATATTAGTCCAAAAGAGATACTGGGTGCAGCAGGGCAGGGAGCAGCACTGACACTAACTCAAGGCATGTAGCTTTCTAATCCAAAGTTCTCATTGTGAGGGCAAGTCTGACAAGTTATCTTCACACAATCACAGGACTTGAATGGTCCTGCAGCAGTAGAAAGACAGATGCAAGTTGTGGTGAGTGTAGGGAACCTTCTGACACTCACCATTTAGCATGTATAGTTAATAGAGCTCATCTTCTCTCACTGTAACAAGGAAATGCAGCATACTTTACAATTCCAGGACAGATTTTCAAGCCTCTAAAGAGAGCACTTGTCCTGGAAAATCCAAACAAATGGTAACCCCAACATAACAGCTTATAGGATAGGAAAGGTGTACATGTACCTACCACACCATAAGAGAAATAGAAGTCTGATGTGCATCACAGGGTTGTTAGGTTTGGAGAAGAAGACTGATCCAGACTGACCCACAAGTGATAAATGTTACCTAGCTCTTTCTGAATATGCCAAAGCAGCATTATCTTGTTGGAAAGAATAACGGAGAATGACTGACACAGTGTAACATCAAATAATATTTTACCATGGTCATATACTCAAGTGAAAAGAGGAACAATTTTGAGTTAAACCAACCGCACCAAATCCTCCAGTCCCCAATGTGTTCAATTTGGGCTTTTAACCTCTTGAATGCTAGAGGTGCCTGTGACCCATTATAAGCATTCCAGTTGTTAAAAACCCTATTTAAACCAATCAGAACTTTTATTCGCCCCATGGCACAATTGGTTTGCTCCATATCTTAGTACATCAGCCCCCATATCTTCCAGTGTCGGTATAGTGTATTGTGTATGTGACAGTAAATTGGGGTGTATATATATATATATATATATATATATATATATATATATATATATATATCTCAAGACAAAAGTGGAGCATTTCTGGGGCAAAACAACTGTATCAAATGTATCAAAGGAAAAACACATTTTTCTCAAACACCTTTATGGGCACTCTGTCCTATCTCCGCAGTGGCCGTTACAGTAGATGAGAAGGAACTGTGGATGTTCAGTAACTCCTTCTCATGGCCAGTGACTGCTAGCCATTATTGATAATATGTGACCATTATATATTTGGCCAGTTGTGGATTTTGTATAACACCTAAGGGGTTATGCACTAAGGATTGATAAAGCAGAGATGACTTCTCCAGCAATATCACTTCTCCAAGTCCCATGTCATTCTGTGAAGCCAATGCACTAAGATTTATCCAACTTAGTGCATAGGCTGTATAGAATAACATAGAAACTGGAGAAGTGATATCACTGGAGAAGTCATCTCTGCTTTATAAATATATAATATAGAATTAAGGGTCTTCTAGTAAGCCCTTAAAGACCACAATATGGATGTACTAACAAAGTTGTAGGCATACCAAGAAATAGGTAATTTAATATTTAACTTTTTATAAAGCAAATAGCAAAAAATAAGAATAAAACATTCAAGGAATACAATATTAACAGATGCAAAATACAACCTTAGCATCTATAAACCCTTCTAAACATTACATACACGTACACAGAAAAGTGTAATAGAATTATAGAATGAATAGAATGAGTTTCCTGTATCACATCATAGGATGATCTACAAGAGTAAAGCGCAGTGAATAAGCACAACAGAACATATTCTGCAAAAAACGAAATTGCACATTTGAAACACATAGAGCAATTATTACATATGGAAGCTCAACAGCAGCAGAACCAAGGATTAAGCAACTGTAGTGCTGGTTTGGTGATGGAGCATTTTCTGTAAAAACGAAGGAACGTGGCCAGTACAGAGAAAAATAATTTATGTGGATGACAAGGAACGGATAAAATAATCTCCAACTACTTGCCCCCACATAAGTCTTTGTAACACCTCTTAAAATACAGATTTGTCACCCATGATACCACCTGTGCTTGCCTGTGCCATCCACAGCTTAATAAAGGCTACTAATTACTATGACCACATTTATACCTGTTTCGTTCAAATCCGATTCCCAACTAGTCACTCATAAGGATTACAAGAAGCACAGAATCAAAGATGACATAAAGGGACATTCATTTTCTACTACTTAATTAGCTGTCTCTTCTCTCTTTAAAAAAAAAAAAAAAAAAGTATATATATATATATATATTTTTTTTTTTTTTGTTGTTTTTTTTTTTTTTGCATGAGTACACCAAGCTTAAAGTTTAGCTATATGCTACAGGTGTTTAGTCCACACATTGGTTGCTGTATGTTTTTATTTGGTTTTTATTCTTTATATTGCTGGATAATATTTAGATACATCTGACTTCACCTTTATCTGTATATGTTATTGTTATTGTGAAAGCAGGCACCTTTGCATCTAATAAATATTACTGACTTTCCAGATATTTGCTGGTGTTTATTTTTACATTAGGAGATTGGTGCAATAGTTATTTTTCCTTTTCGCAAATTATGTTTATATCTTTTGTGGTTGACAAAGTTAATTCACTGTGCAGCATATGTGCTAAATATATTCACTCATCTCTTAACTAAATCTATTTCAGTTTGCTACAAACATGTATTTAATACTTAGAGGGGGGTTATAGGTGCTACAGTTATATTTTGCTTCTGGTGTTACTGGATTTTTATTTTTTTTTAATTTTCAAAGCTTTATTGAAGTATTCAAAATACAAGAAAGTTCAAACAGTATTATGCAGTGTAAAGGATACACATACAACATAGGTATACATAAGGTTCAAACAGTAGATGTAGTGGAAGATAGATATAAATGGTCAGCTGGCATACATCAAACAGTGTGAAAAGCTAAGAAGCTAGAGGAATATCAAGGCGTCATCTTATTATAAGCAATTTAACACAGCATATCCGCAAATCTCACATAGTAATAACGCCATAGAGGCGACTCTGCCAGCAGTAAGAATGCAGAGTGAGGGGGTCGGGCCAGGGTATTCAAAGATCCCGACTTCTGGAGAGGAGAGAACCAGAGCAAGATGAGATGAGAAAGATAACAGGTAGAGAGATCAAAGGGAAGCCAGATCAAGCAGCGAAAGATCAGAATCTGGATAGGAGAAAATAAAGACAGAGAAGGAACGGTAGAGAAAATGTGGGCAGAGGCGCCAGACCAGCAGACTGCGCCTCTGTCAGAGAAGCACGTAGTAGCCAGGCAGGGCTTGGGGGGGGGGGGGATTGTGAAAATAAATGAGGAGAAGGACCTAGTGCGAAATATGCGATCCTGCCAATAAAACAACAGGAATAAGACAAGCAGCAATATACAGGAGCTGAATATGGAGGTACACACAGGTGTTGTTTAGAAGGTGGCATAGCTGCGGCCAGAAACTGGTGTATATGCAATATAGACCCCACAATGTGTACATACACAAAACATGAATAGGGTATATAAACACATTAACATATTATGTTATAAAGAGAGACCTAAACATATTTTCCCCAACTATCTAAGAGTCACCGAAGCCGATCCCGATCAGAGCACTAGGTCGGAAGCGGCACCAGCAAATCCAGCAGTACCACTGCACAATAATACGGAGCAACATGAGAGCTGGTCCACCATCCCCAAGTATAAGACTGCCGAGGGTAATCAGAAACGGTGGGATATCCAGACCAGCATGCCCGTCAGCAGTATAACAAAAGTAGCAAGAGACCCCCCCAGGACCAACAACCCTCCACCCTGTGTCTGAACACAGTGCCAAGGGTTGTAGTAAGCAATAAAGGCCGGTTCCCCTGGCCCAGGGGGAAACCGCCACCCAGCAAGCAGTCCTGGAGAGCGACAGTAATATATAGGGTATATATAAAGAGTTCAGAGTAACCCTCAAAAGTAGAGAGGATGATCCAGGCTCAAACAGAGAAAGCCAACTGATGAGTACACAGTCCATACAGTAGTCCAAGGCAGATAGGGGTTTCAGCATAGCGTCCAACACCAATAGTGAGGTGTAGGGGGTACAGGCAGTCCATTAAAGAGGTTCAGCGTATTCCTGAATCCCAGGGTAGGGCACCCCAAACAGAGGTGAAGTTCTGCAATAGGGAAGGACTAGCAACCAGGTCCGCTGGTACAATATTGAGAAGAGACGCTGACAGCAGCAACTTTCCAAGTAGCAGGACCAGTGGTTCCCGGTCGCCAAAGATGACCCCCGGAATCCCGCTTCCATCCATAGCATAGCAAAATACCCAACAGGATGCTGAAGCCCCATGACTGGGGTACAACACCGGAGAACAGTCACTATGATATTCTTCGAAATCCACCAGACGCTCCTCCGGAACAGCGTAGCGACTCAGGAGCTCAGCCTCAATACGCAGATCAGTAAACTCCTCCCACACCGCATCTTGAATCTCCCCCAGGTAGGCTCTAAACTCTTCCCAAAGCGGTCCGAGCGGAAAATCTGTCATAGTAAGGCACTGAGGAGGTGAACTTGGAATTGGTGTGTGTGCGGGCGATGTGGGAGTAACATTCTCAGAGACGGTAGTATTAAGTAAACTTTCAGGGACCTCTCCCCTTAGAGTAAGCAGGCCATCTTCCAACATGGTGCTCAGTAATGCCCTCCGGTCACAAAAGCACGAGAAGAAACAGCCCATGGCCACCCTCTTAGCGGACTGAAAGTTGCGGACCATTATGTATCAGAGGATTCCCTGTCGGGCAGGGAATATGCCTGTTAGGGTTATTAAGAAATGGAGGCCAGGAACAGCAAATAAAAACAGAAATAGTGGCCAGTGGCATTAATAGCTTCAGGGTAACGCGTCCATCCTGGTCCGTGGTTAGCTCTGTCCCCCTACTGTATGTTTTTAAACATTTTTTTTGATATTAGCTAATAAATTGTTATATAAGAACAGACCTGCTGACTGTCTGTTCTACATCGACCCTGCTCTCCTCATACCTTTCTTTTGTTTATACTACCTCCTCCTGTTCCACTTGCTCTTAAACTCTGGATCCTTTTGCTCACGACAGCTTGTATTCCCCAGAGATGGAAATCTACTACTCCTCCCTCTCTGGCGGACTGGAAAACGAGCATCCATAACTTGCTCCAAATGGAGAGACTTTATTACATATCCATGGGACACCTGAATGATTTGAGGTTATTTTTGCCTCTTGTCTAACATTCACTGACATGTGAAATTTTTTGATAGCCCATGAACCCTGGACTCAGCCACACTCCTTACTCCCCCTCCCATTCCTCTTCCCTCTTCTTTCCCCTGTTTCCATTCCTGACTGTATACTTCTCTTTTCCCTATATCTACTTGTCATCCTTTTTCTGTCTCCAATATCCTCTGTTCTTCGGTGGTACTCTTGTTTGTCATGTTTTCTTTTCCTATTTCCTCTCTTCTCTTTGTATCTATTCTGTTTTGCTCTGTCATCCTCAGAGTAGGTGTCTCCTTTGGTTCTGTCATAAGGAGAAATTTCTTTCCTCTAATGTGCAACAGATTTCCTTGCTTTAGAATATACTGGCTGATCTGCTGCTAGATTGACATGTTTCTCCTTGGCTTTTTCTTTAAATTTGCACATCTGGTTGGCATTGACTATGTTTCATCACTTTGTTACTTGTACTAGCTGTGTGTGTGTGCAGCTTCATACATGCATGTTTTCTGTATTATACTTCATTAATAAAGATTTTGAAAAATGAAGAAAAAAAAATTAGACCTGCTGTTTTATGTGCCTGCCGATTGTTTGGTAAGTTTATCACCACTTTGAGTTGAGTTTACTATAGTGTGCAACTGTGGATTTTGCAAGTAATAATGACTACCAGTGAACACCATTACATGATAGTTATACTTTAATTAAATAACACAAGAAAATTGGCACAAAACCACCGACATTCTGGGCTAAGAGTCATTTTCCTTTAAAGGGGAACTATCACCCCTAAATATGGCTCATAATTATCTTCAAATAGCTATAATATGTAATAGTTGTTTTATTTTCTTATAGAATGAGTGCTATAGTGAAATTTAAAGTTTTAAAAAGCAGCCAGGGCCTTAATTCTGGCCAGACTGCGGGTACAGCTCTACCCCTCAGCCTGTCAATCTTCATCTGCACCCCTCCCCATGTAGCGCCTCATTCCAGCCTCCTCTGATGATGGAGGATTTCTCCATTTAAAGGGATAGTAATACTTTGTTTTATCTTTATTTTATTTTGTAGGCATTAAAAAAAAACATGAAGAACGATATAAGTCTTATCTCTCAAACCTTTATGGTTTAAAAGATATTCACAAGCAAAGTATCCCCCCCGTTCAGCCAGATCAGAAGGGAGGTGCCCAGGTAGACTGCAGAGAGGGACAATCTTCAATTAACGATATAAGTCTTATCTATCAAACCTTAACAGTTTGAGAGATATTCAAAAGCAAAGTTTCCCCTCCCGCCCCTTTTACCTAGTGTAAGCCATCTCTTCTCAGGTGTGGAATCTGGTTGTAAGACTGACAGATAACAGAAGGGGACAATCTCCGTCCTATGAAAACAATTAAAGGCCTGCCCCCCTTGACAAGTTTTTCAAGTTTTAATTGAAGATTGTCCCTCTCTGCAATCTACCTGGGCACCTCCCTTCTGATCTGGCTGAACAGTTTACATTAGTAAAAGGGGAGGGAGGGGACACTTTGTCATTGAATTACTCTTGAACTACAACTCTGACAGAATTGAAATAACACTCTCCAAAGTCCAAATACTATGATGATTAATTAGAGCTGCTTTTATTATGAAACATTATTATCCCTTTAAGCTGGAGCACTCTCATTGGCTCCAGCTCCAGCTTACATGGAGAAATCCTCTGCCATTGGAGGAGGCTGGAACGTGACAATACTTGGGGAGGGAACAGATGAAGACTGACAGGTTACAGTTCAGATATGTAACTGCAGTCTGTCTAGAACTAAGGCCCTGGCTCCTTTTTAAAACATAAAATTTTGCTATAGCATGCATTTTACAAGAAAATATAACAACTTTTACAGCCTTTCACTATATGAAGATAATTATGAGCCAAACTTGTATAGGGGTGATAGTACCCCTTTAAAGGGATAGTAATGTTTCAAAATGAAAGCAGCTCCAATTAATCTTAATAATATTTGGGCCATGGAAAGTGTTATTTCAATACTGTCAGAGTTGTAGTTCAAGAGTAATTGAATGATAAAGTATCTCCCTACTGCCCCTTTTACTGATATAACACTGCTCACCTCAGAGCAGCAGGGAGGTGCCCAGGTAGGTTGCAGAGAGGGACAATATTCAATTAGCATAAAGGAAAACCCTGAAAAATCTGTCAAGGGGTCAGGGTTTTCATTGTTCTCACAGTAAGAAGATTGTCCCTTGCTGTGAGCTGTCTGATCTTAAGACCAGATTCCACATCTGAGGGGAAGCGGCTTACACTAGTTAAAAGGGGCAGGAGGGGGACATTTTATCAATTACTCTTGAACTACAACTCTGACAGTATTGAAATAACTCTCTCTATGGTCCACATACTATGAAGATTAATTGAAGCTGCTGTTTTTGTGAAACATTACTATGTTGAAAGCAGCTCCAATTAATCTTCATAGTATTTGGGCCACGGAGAGTGTTATTTCAATACTGTCAGAGTTGTAGTTCAAGAGTAATTGAATGATAAAATTTCCCCCTCCTGCCCCTTTTATTGATATAACACTGCTCAGCTCAGAGCAGCAGGGAGTGTCCAAGTAGATTGCAGAGAGGGAAAATCTTCAATTAAGATAAGGGAAAAAGCTGAAAAACCTGTCAAGGGGGCAGGGTTTTCATTGTTCTCGCAGTAAGAAGATTGTCCCCTGCTGTTATCTGTCTGGTCTATGGACTGGATTCCACATTTGAGGAGTGGGGGCTTACCATAGGTAAAAGGGGCAGGGGGAATTTATCATTCAATTACTTTTGAACTACAACTCTCACAGTATTGAAATAACACTCTCTATGGCTCAATTGCTATGAAGATTAATTGGAGCTGCTGTGTTTGTGAAACATTACTATCACTTTAAGGATATGATTGGTTTGTATATGCTTTGGATCACCTGTACCCCTATGACATGTGTCCCAAGAGTTATATGCAAAGTCGCCAACATGCTGAATGTCATAGTGATACATTGCAGAGGGACACCCCTCTAGAATTAAAAGAGTTAACCCCTTTGAGTGCCAGAGGATTACACAATGCATTGCAAAGCAATGCGTTGTGTAACCCTGTGGCGCTCAAAGAATTAATGCATGCCTCCCAGTGATCATTACTACATACTTTAAAGATCCACCTTAAACAAGTTTGCCAGATCTTTTTAGTCATTCTTTCAAAATCTAACAAAATCTTATAGTTTGACAATGTAAGAAATTAGTGTAATGAGCTGCACATACATTGTTGTTAACCCTCTGGATGCTACACAGGTCTCTGATATGTATCAGGTACATGGTTTCATCTATTTATGCTACAATACAAACTGGATAGACTACACTTCATTAATATATAGAATGTAATAAGTTCTAATAAAAAACAAACCCTGAGAACAATTTCCTCTGATGTAGTCTTCAGTCTGAACATCTAAGCACTTTACATATTTGTCCCAGAGAGTCAAGTATTTACCGTTAGTGCTGGGTGTCCATGGAACGAGCCTTGTCATGGAGAGTTCAGCCTACAGCCTGCCTTGTCTCTTCCACTTTCTCACCCAGCTCTACCAACTCCCCTCAGTGGCCCAACCCATCCATCTTATGTCTTAACACTCCATGCTAGTCTCTGAAAAAATTGCATTTATGTTCTGAGACCTAAAAGCTAGTCATGCTGTGTGGGGGTTCCTATATTCTTGCCTTTCCCAGGGTTCCATGGTGCCCGTTACAATCAGTCTTGATGGGTGTATCTGAAGTGGTAGTGTTTTATTGTCTGTTACTGGGCCCAAGATAAAATATCAGTCTTTCGGAACAGAAAAACAGTGGGTTCTAATCTCAACACATTAAGAATATTAGTTCTTTAACCCTTTGAGTGCCAGAGGGGTACACAACACATTGTGGAGCAATGCACTGCATACCCCCTCTGGCATTCAAAGGGTTAAAGGGCATTGAACAGAAATATTCTTAACGTCATAATTGCCAAGTAAGAAGAACATATTTTGATAATATGAAGTATACTTGAATAAATGCATTTCATTTTTATATTCCCACTTGAATAAAAACAAAGATAGACATAGACACACTGATGCGTTTCCATGGAATTTTGTCTCACTGCATACAACAATACCATGGAAACCAGAAGGAAGAGAATTAATGGTTACAGTGCCAAGAGTTGTTCATTTGTACAAACTCTGTAATCTTAGTCAATCTATAAGTAATGTGACCGAAGACTTGAGGAGAAAATATGCTATTTCAAGCAGATAACAAATACCCTTATTATATAAATAGCAGCACTGAATTGTATTGCTTCCTCTCTCACTCCTAACATTACATTATTAAAACAAGAAATCACAGTCTGACCTGCATAAAAGAGGATTTTATTGTACTTGCAGATAAATCCTTCTCTCGTAGTCGATGTAGAACACAGGGACCATGGGGTACAGGGCACTTGATTAGAAAGGCTGTCTATCACAGTATCCCTAGGAGGCCTAGCGATCCTGGACTTCCTTTTGCTGTGTTGCTGTTAGCTGGCATGGAGGCCGGCCACTTCCGCATTCCTGACGTCTACTGGAGCGGGCGCTGTTAAGTGCGCGTGTTTATGGGTCTCCTACTGATTTGCCTAATTGGTTCCCGCCTTTGCCTGCTCCTATATAAACTTCCCTGGGTCTAAGAGTCATTGTCCTTACGTGGTGTTTCTGCTAGTAGCTCTTGCGTTCTCGTTGTGACCCTTGCCTGAACTCAGAATCCGCTCTGTGTATGATCCCGGCTTGTCTGACTACCCACATCGGTTCTTACCTGTGGCTCTGGCTGACTAACTCGCTCCGTATAGACCCCGGTTTGTCTGACTACCAACATCGGTTCTGACCTGTGGCTCTGGCTGACTAACTTGCTCCGTGTAGATCTGGCTTCTCTGACCTGTGGCTATGGCTGACTACTGGCTCTGTGCACTACCCAGCTTGCTTGACCATTTGTCTCTGTGTCCCAAGGCTCTGGCTTGCTCTTGCTACCTGTTGCCTCCGGTTAGCGATACCCTGGGTGGAGACTTGTGCTATCGAATACTGGTTTAACCGGTGCTCACCTAAACCTATTTCCAATATCCTCTGGTATCTTGCAGTAGTGCAGTGCATAGCACAGAGTGCAGCTCCGGGTAGAAGCCTGGGGCCTAACATCTAGTGGTCTGGGGTTGTGTGGGCAACATTATTATTACTGTATATAATAAATAAAGGTGGTTATATTTTATTACTGTTGTCTGTCCTTCTTTGACTGAATACTGTGACACTGTCAGAGTCATAAACTCCCAGCCTGCTCCACTTTGACCCCCACCTGGACTTGCTCAGTTTTAATGTATAGTAAAGATGAAAGAAAAGAAACAGAAATGGAACAAGAAAGGGAATCCCCTGAACTAGAGAATTCAAGAGGTCTCCCTTGCCGAGGACTCAAACATTTGTTTTTTTTATCTGGGATTTATCTGAAAGTACACAAAATTCTCCTTTTCTCTTACATCCTATCTGGAACACAGGAACCATGGGTATATACCAAAACATCCACCAAGATTCTAGGGAGGGAAAGAAAAAACCCACTGAAAACACAAACCAGTTATCTCAGAAATAATCTGGTACAACATGAACCTCAGGGGTCACAAAACACAGACAGTGCAAACCAAAGAACAGGAACTAACAGGTTACTGGCCAAAATTAAAATCAAGAATGATATCTACACAGGCACAGCTACCTATAGGTCTTTATGGTCAAAACTGGCTTCAGCTGAAGCTAGCAGTAACACAATAGGGTTTGAAAATTGTGTGAATGAATGACCACAAAGCTGCCTTACACAGCTCTTCAGAAGAAGTCTGATTCTTGTAGGCCCAGGAAGTACCCACTGACCTAATGGAATATTCAATAGCCAAAATGGAAATAGGCTTCTACCGGAGAACATATGTCTAGTGAATGGTCATCTTAATCCAAGAAGCATCCATAAACTGATCACCCCAAATAGCCATATCCTTAGTTACCCTTGCAATACAAAAGGTAGGGACTAAAGCAGCACCAGAGGCCATAAAGTTTGCCTTCAACAGATAATCCAAGCAGTTATCTACCTACCTTTAAGAGCTGCTATGTCCAACAGCAGCAAAGCTGTGTTCTTAGTAAGTTGAGAAACTGGGGGGGTCTAGCGGGGGGGCTAGCCCACTGAGCTAAATCTTCAGCTATAAGATGTCCTCCAGTCCTCCAAGAGCATCTGATCTAAGAAATGATGACAAGGAAAATGGCAAACTCCTTTTTGTGTCTCTTGAAATTATCAGCAGAAGAGGAAATATAATCTGAGGCCTCCGAGCTCTTAAGCATCTCCAGGACAGCCCTATTAAGACCCTCAATGGAAGAACTTGGGTCTTCCTCAAAGGAGACCCCGACATCCCCAGCATCTGTTGGAATGGAGGAATTGTGAACAGTGGGGGCATCATCCTATGTAAAATGGCTAAGGTGTCTTTTGGGGAGTCTAAGACCCTTTGAATAGATTAAGGGATTGAACTGACTGAGGAAAATGTAAGATCTTAAACCTATGACGTCTCTTGTTAAATTTTCTTTCGGGGCTCCGGAACAAGAGGGACATAGAGTACCAGAGAATTAAGACCACTCTGGCATTAGGAGCAATAGCTTACAAGGAACCCTAAAGCCTTAGTACTCTTGATCTTAATCATATCGCCTCTGATATGACAAGCCTTTAAATATTACGTAAAATAGTAAAAGCATTAAAAAAAGTACTTAGATATATTCAAAAGTACTTATCTGACTGCATGGGGTTAATGTTGCAAGCAAGGAGGGAGAGACCAGCATCTAAATTTCATGATGAGTCCAGAAAGGAAGAGTATCAGCCCATGACCAACTCTTTCCTTGCCAAAAAGCCTAGGATGAATAGACTTCTGGGAAGTGTTTCTGGGGGGTGGGTCTCCAAGAGCACCAGTAGATAGTGTGTAAAGTTAGAATCAATACCACTCCCCTCAGAGCCACTGAAATACAAAAGGAGGCAAGAAAAGTCCCATACAAGCTTTTATATTCTTATGACCACCGCGCGTGCCCCAAGGCACCGCAACCCCAAAAAATTAAGAGGTATGTAAAAGTTAATAAATGTTAAGGAAAAACACTGCTACAATTGGACTGTGTGCAAATTAAAGAGAAAGTCCCAGAAATGTGGCTGCTAGGCATGGAAACAGGAACACTCTGAGAGAGAAAGGGGGTTATTCACTAAGGGGTGATAAAGAGGTGATAAAGTGGAGGTGATAAAGTGGAGCCTATGCACTAAGATCTCCAAAACCTAAGAAATGTGAATTGGCTCCATAGAATAACATAGGAACTGGAGAAGTGATATCGCTGCAGAAGTCATCTCCACTTTATCACCTTTTTATCACACCTTCGTGAATAACCCCCAAAGAATCCATTCTCTTCAGTCTACATGTTCCTATATACAGCAAGAAAGCAAGATGTTCAGAGAAAGATGTTCAGAGAAAGCTATGAGCAAAAGGCTGATAAAGCAAGCCTCCACCAGACTCAGGTACCTGACCTCTATCTGGTTCAATCCTACAAAGTAGGCCAGAGTGTCTTCTATTTCCTGTATGAAATAAACATATTTTTGGGGGTTGTTTTTTTTTTTTACTAGTGTTGCTTTATTTTTATTTTTCTTAGAAAAAATATATAGGAATGTTAAACCCTCCCCTATCCTAAATAACATCCTGTTCCTAACAACGCTTATGGGAAAGTTAAAGTGGAACAGTCACTTTGTAACAAACAGTTGATTTTAAAAGTGCTTTCAAACTAACCTACTATAAACTTAAGACTTTCTTATGTTAAATAATAGTTTGAGATACTTAGCTTTGTTTGTCATTTTATGAAAATGAGCTAATACTGGCCGGCAGTTGAGAGGGGAGGGCAGTATGGAATGGTAGTATCTGGCTGGAATGCCTGGCAGTATTGTCAAATTTGCATAAACTGACATAAAAACAAAAGATAACTATCTCAAAATATTGCTTGAAAAATAAAAAAGACTAACATAAAGATAGGTTATTGCTTGAAGGCTCTCACCCCGTTCTGACTTGCTCACAGAATTACAGGATCTGAACAAGGACAAACTTTTCCCTACTCAAATCTTGTATAATTAATGGGCATGTGCAAAGGCTTTCCCTGTCACTGGAACTAGATGGTATGAGGTAAGTGATGGGGGAGTAATTCATTATTTTTTAATCTTTCCTATAAAATCACTATGAACAGGGCAACCTGTCTCTCACAAAAGGGATACATATGGGGTTTTTTTGGGGGGGGCACAACAGGGTGTACAATTTGTTTATATTACATACAGAGAAATCTGGGTCTAATTTGACCAATTTGTGGCAATGACTGTCTTGGAGGAATTAATAGAAAGGGCCCAACATTGCACCAATTATGTTATACCTACACATAACATGGTAATTAACAATAACTACAAGTGCATATATGTTTCTAAAGAAAATCAAATGTATATTATGTTTTTTTGTTTTCTTCTTAAAGAGAATTCTCCTAACAACTTTTTTGTTTATATAGATTAGCATTTGTGTGCAATATACCTTCAACACAGATAACAGTTATAGCAAACAGCTGTACTTCCATGTCTCACAGGAGATTATTTGTTGTTTATTTATACTTTCTCCTGCAATGGAAATGTTTCTTGTTGCATCAGATTCTCTGTACCCCATTTACATATACTTACATTTTCAACGTCCGACTCATTTTCAATTCCCAGCTCACATCTACCCATACAGATAAACAGATGCTCAAATATATGAGTGTGTAGCTGGCATATGTTTATCTGCATGGGTAGATATCTTAACACTGCTGGATCTTAATTATTTGGAGTATATTATATACATCTGTATATATGCACCCCTACACTGGCCCCCAGGTCTTTATGACACTATAAAATGATAGTCAGAGAGTCTCCCTTCATTATCAAGCTAAAGCAGGAAAGAATCAGCTCACACAAGAAAGCAAATTAGCGTTAGGTCTTACTTATATTGGGGCAGATTAGCATGGCGACAAAATATAAAAGACAAAAGAAAAAGGGGTGCCAATGGTGCCTTATCACACCAAATAAAGGATATTAAACATAATCAAAACTACTCAAATATTAACCCGTTAAGGACCCATAACGGTCCAGGACCGTCATGGGTAGATTCCACTTAAGGACCCATGATGGTCCTGGACCGTCATGGGATAAATGATAGCAGCCTGCCTCCATGCACACTGCTATAATTTATTCCAGGCTGAGACTGAATGCTCCGGTACTGGAGCGTTCAGTCTCAGCCCTTCTCAGTTGTGCCGGGTCATGTGATCGCTGAAGCAACGATCACATGTACCGGCATTCTCAGTGAATGAGACAGTGCGATTCACACACTGTCTCTGAGTCTCTCTTCAACCCGTCTGTCCCTTACCAGCAAAGGAAGGGACAGAGAAGCAGAGAGGAGATACCTACTGGTCTAAAAAACAAATCAGTAGCTGAGGGTATTAACCTCTTCACTGCTGTGCTAGAGGCTGGCTGTTAGCAGGTACATTTTTGACCTGCTAAAATCAACTTTTGTTTAGTTTTTTTTTTTAAAGACACAACATAATTTTGTTTTGCAAAAAACAATTATTTAAAAAAACAATATGTCAGTTACCAAAAGTGGAAATGTGATTGTTGTGGAGTCATGTAATACATTTATATTCACCGCCACATGTAATCAATAATAAAAGTTGGAAAATAGGGAGGGAAAAAGGGACATGGGGATTTTCACCCAGGGGGACAGTGCCCACTTGAAACTGCCCATTTTGTAGGTATGACTGACCGGTCATACCTTTCATGCAGTCTCCATAAAAATTTAACCCATTGCACCCAAATGATCCCAAGACAAAAAAAAATGGTGTTTTTTAACTTTTTATAACGTTTTCTTTAATTTTACTATAATAAATGCTGGGTTATCCATATAAGTGTGGTATCAAAAGAAAGCACTATTTGTGCATAAAAAAAACTGTATATAATTTTCATGTATGTATGTATGTATGTATGTATGTATGTATCTTTATTTATATAGCGCCATACATGTACACAGCGCTTAACAGAAGTTGAAATAATACAATACAAAAACGACAGAACTGGGGTTAAGAGCATTAAGGTTAAGTACAATCATTACATTATTTGTGAGGGAAAGTGCAGCAAGGGAATCATACACTAGGAAAGGGACCCTGCCCCAAGGAGCTTACAATCTAGGCTGAATTCATATTGACAAACAGAGACACTAGGAGGAGTATTATAAGTGCAGGTACAAGGTGTGGTGAAAGAAGTGCAGAAGGATTCTGATGTGACTGTCAGTGTGCAGAAGGAGGACATTGCTATTGAGATGCCTCCCTGAGCAAGTGGGTTTTGAGGAGTTGCTTGAAAGTTGTGATTGTGGATGATTGGCGAACGGTGATGGGGAGGGCATTCCAGAGTAGAGGAGCAGCCTCCTGTGTGGGAGAACACTGTTGAACAAAGTTGAACAAAGACATAGTCAAAAAGGTCAGAATTGCTCCGGTCCTTAAGTGAAATCCACCTCAGATTCTCCCGGTCCTTAAGGGGTTAAAGTAGCTGCCTATGTGTATATATACGTAAACAGCACAAAAAGCTTGCAGAGAATTTTCCACCATCTCTGCTTGGTTCTTACGGTCAGATGCCTACACAGCCGCCACTGAAAGAATCAGCTCCGCTCCAACAGACTCCAGTGCATACCACTCCAAAGAATGTGTATAAGATTAATTCTTATAAAAATCTATTTATTGTTAAAATCCAAAATAGTTGATATTAAAAAAAAAATAAATTGTATATACAGTTAGGGAAAAAATTATTTGATCCCCTGCTGATTTTGTACGTTTGCCCACTGACAAAGAAATGATCAGTCTATTATTTTAATGGTAGGTTTATTTGAACAGCGAGAGACAGAATAACAACAAAAAAATCCAGAAAAACACATTTCAAAAAAGTTATAAATTGATTTGCATTTTTCTGAGTGAAATAAGTATTTGACCCCCTATCAATCAGCAAGATTTCTGGCTCCCAGATGTCTTTTATACAGGTAAGAAACTGAGATTAGGAGCACTCTCTTAAAGGGAGTGTTTCTAATTTCAGTCTGTTACCTGTATAAGACACCTGTCCACAGAAGCAATTAATCAATCAATCAATCAGATTCAAACTCTCCACCATGGCCAAGACCAAAGAGCTGTCCAAGGATGTCAGGGACAAGATTGTAGACCTAAACAAGGCTGGAATTAGCTACAAGACCATTGCCAAGCAGCTTGGTGAGAAGGTGACAACAGTTGGTGCGATTATTCACAAATGGAAAAAACACAAAATAACTGTAAATCTCCCTCGATCTGGGGCTCCATGCAAGATCTCACCTTGTGGAGTTTCAGTGATCAGGAGAACGGTGAGGAAACAGCCCAGAACTACACTGGAGGATCTTGTCAATGATCTCAAGGCAGCTAGGACCATAGTCACCAAGAAAACAGTTGGGAACACATTATGCCGAGATGGACTGAAATCCTGCGGCCCCTGCAAGGTCTCCCTGCTCAAGAAATCACATGTACAGGCCAGTCTGAAGTTTGCCATTGAACATCTGAATAATTCAGAGGAGAACTGGTTGAAAGTGTTGTGATCAGATAAGACCAAAATCGAGCTCTTTGGCATCAACTCAACTCACCGTGTTTGTTGGAGGAGGAATGCTGCCTATGACCCCAAGAACACCATCCCCGCCGTCAAACATGGAGGTGGAAATATTACGCTTTGGGGGTGTTTTTCTGCTAAGGAGACAGGACAACTTCACCGCATCAAAGAGACGATGGACAGGGCCATGTACCATCAAATCTTGGGTAAGAACCTCCCTCCCTCAGCCGGGGCACTGAAAATGGGTCGTGGATGTATGTATGTATGTATGTATGTATCTTTATTTATATAGCGCCATACATGTACACAGCGCTTAACAGAAGTTGAAATAATACAATACAAAAATGACAGAACTGGGGTTAAGAGCATTAAGGTTAAGTACAATCATTACATTATTTGTGAGGGAAAGTGCAGCAAGGGAATCATACACTAGGAAAGGGACCCTGCCCCAAGGAGCTTACAATCTAGGCTGAATTCATATTGACAAACAGAGACACTAGGAGGAGTATTATAAGTGCAGGTACAAGGTGTGGTGAAAGAAGTGCAGAAGGATTCTGATGTGACTGTCAGTGTGCAGAAGGAGGACATTGCTATTGAGATGCCTCCCTGAGCAAGTGGGTTTTGAGGAGTTGCTTGAAAGTGGTGATTGTGGATGATTGGCGAACGGTGATGGGGAGGGCATTCCAGAGTAGAGGAGCAGCCTCCTGTGTGGGAGAACACTGTTGAACAAAGTTGAACAAAGACATAGTCAAAAAGGTCAGAATTGCTCCGGTCCTTAAGTGAAATCCACCTCAGATTCTCCCGGTCCTTAAGGGGTTAAAGTAGCTGCCTATGTGTATATATACGTAAACAGCACAAAAAGCTTGCAGAGAATTTTCCACCATCTCTGCTTGGTTCTTACGGTCAGATGCCTACACAGCCGCCACTGAAAGAATCAGCTCCGCTCCAACAGACTCCAGTGCATACCACTCCAAAGAATGTGTATAAGATTAATTCTTATAAAAATCTATTTATTGTTAAAATCCAAAATAGTTGATATTAAAAAAAACATAAATTGTATATACAGTTAGGGAAAAAATTATTTGATCCCCTGCTGATTTTGTACGTTTGCCCACTGACAAAGAAATGATCAGTCTATAATTTTAATGGTAGGTTTATTTGAACAGCGAGAGACAGAATAACAACAAAAAAATCCAGAAAAACACATTTCAAAAAAGTTATAAATTGATTTGCATTTTTCTGAGTGAAATAAGTATTTGACCCCCTATCAATCAGCAAGATTTCTGGCTCCCAGATGTCTTTTATACAGGTAAGAAACTGAGATTAGGAGCACTCTCTTAAAGGGAGTGTTTCTAATTTCAGTCTGTTACCTGTATAAGACACCTGTCCACAGAAGCAATTAATCAATCAATCAGATTCAAACTCTCCACCATGGCCAAGACCAAAGAGCTGTCCAAGGATGTCAGGGACAAGATTGTAGACCTAAACAAGGCTGGAATTAGCTACAAGACCATTGCCAAGCAGCTTGGTGAGAAGGTGACAACAGTTGATGCGATTATTCACAAATGGAAAAAACACAAAATAACTGTAAATCTCCCTTGATCTGGGGCTCCATGCAAGATCTCACCTTGTGGAGTTTCAGTGATCAGGAGAACGGTGAGGAAACAGCCCAGAACTACACTGGAGGATCTTGTCAATGATCTCAAGGCAGCTAGGACCATAGTCACCAAGAAAACAGTTGGGAACACATTATGCCGAGATGGACTGAAATCCTGCGGCCCCTGCAAGGTCTCCCTGCTCAAGAAATCACATGTACAGGCCAGTCTGAAGTTTGCCATTGAACATCTGAATAATTCAGAGGAGAACTGGTTGAAAGTGTTGTGATCAGATAAGACCAAAATCGAGCTCTTTGGCATCAACTCAACTCACCGTGTTTGTTGGAGGAGGAATGCTGCCTATGACCCCAAGAACACCATCCCCGCCGTCAAACATGGAGGTGGAAATATTACGCTTTGGGGGTGTTTTTCTGCTAAGGAGACATGACAACTTCACCGCATCAAAGAGACGATGGACAGGGCCATGTACCATCAAATCTTGGGTAAGAACCTCCCTCCCTCAGCCAGGGCACTGAAAATGGGTCGTGGATGGGTATTCCAGCATGACAATGACCCTAAACACATGGCCAAGGCAACAAAGGAGTGGCTCAAGAAGAAGCACATTAAGGTCCTGGAGTGGCCTAGCCAGTCTCCAGACCTTAATCCCATACAAAATCTGTGGAGGGAGCTAAAGGTTCGAGTTGCCAAACGTCAGCCTCGAAACTTGAATGACTTGGAGAGTGGGACAAAATCCCTCCTGAGATGTGTGCAAACCTGGTGGCCAACTACAAGAAATGTCTGACCTCTGTGATTGCCACCAAAGGTTTTGCCACCAAGTATTAAGTCATGTTTTGTAAAGGGTCAAATACTTATTTCACTCAGTAAAATGCAAATCAATTTATAACTTTTTTGAAATACGTTTTTCTATTTTTTTTGTTGTTATTCTGTGTCTCACTGTTCAAATAAACCTACCATTAAAATTATAGACTGATCATTTCTTTGTCAGTGGGCAAACGTACAAAATTAGCAGGGGATCAAATAATTTTTTCCCCTAACTGTATATAACAAGCCTACAATATCAATGTGCTTTGCAGCTCTAAGCTGCTTTATCAAGATCTGTAGGTATTTGCATATTAGCATGGCAGCAAGCTTACCATATTATAAGCATGTTATGTGACTAAAACCTGACCTTTAATGTACATACAAAGCGTATACTAAAACAGGGGTAGAAGGAGGCCAGGCCTCTTAAAATATCACCATTGCTTACAAAATGTTTGAAAACTTTATATATATCTACATGCATGTACCCCTACATTATCTCTAAAACTCCCAGCTGGCTCCTAAAAAATGCTTTTGGCACCAGAATTATTTATATTTTTTGACGCCCCCCCGGAACTAAAGTATACAGACCAGTCTTAAGCAAGGATACAGAAATATTTCAATATATGTCAACACTAACATATATTAATACATTAAAGTAAGGAATCTCTAGAATACGATACATGTCCAGTCCCTTAGTGGCCCATTGGCTTTCTGAATAACCTATAGCATTATTTATGCTTGTTAGGATGGTAATTGTCCTTTTTTTAAACTGCCATCCAGTTTTTTTTTCCATTTCAACTGGCCTATTTTTATTTTTTTATTTTCCATGTTTTATCCTCTCTGCTCCTTATTGTGTTGTTAATGGATGTGTTGTACAAGATACATAACGTATCCTATAGCTGCAATTAGCTTTCTGTCGGGGGCTCTATCCAGGGCCAGCCAGGGCTATAAAACACATTCGTCCAGGGGACTGAGCCTCTTCAGTCAGTATTAAGTAATATACCTGGGCACATGCATCAATAATTTAGTGCTGGTACAAATAAATGAGCTTATTTTACATTTTCATACACGAAATGATAATTAAATAATTTATGTTCTCAGAAACATTATGAGCTGTTAGTTCATCCATCTTCACTTTATGTCCAAATGCCAAAATAAACCACAGAGTACAATGCAGGGATCCTTTACCATTATAATGTGCTAACTTCTTCTCTTATTTCAGAACTGGTTAGCACTTGTTATATAAGCAATGGCTAAAGCCTTAAATACATTCTTTTCTTTGGTATATACAAAGGAAGCAAAAATAGCAGTCTATGGACGAATAAGGAGAATCACAGAATATCCTCCAGAATATTCATGACTGAAGACAAAGTCCAAAAGAGACTGGAAAAGGTTATGGTGAATAAAGCAACAGGCCAGATGACATACACCCAAGGGTACTTAAGGAACTTAGCAAGCTAGTCAGAGATGCTCAACTAGGAACGAGCCTGCCTTCAAAGTGATGAGGCTCTATAGGATAAGTATCCTACCCAGGGTGCAATCTCTTTTAGCTCACTAGTGCCTTTCACAGAGAGGAAATATCCTAAAGCACATCATACTGATCCTACCATAAGGAAGTACAGCCACGAAGTGCCAGGAAATTCCTCTCTGAACAAGAGAAGCAGCCAACCCCAGACGTACGTTTTGTCCTTGTTGGGCCTAGTCAGTGAGGTGCAGCTGATCTCTCTAGGCACTGTGAGCAAGGGACTTGCTTAAGGAACTTGGTTTAGTAATAGCAAGACCATTATACTTAATATTTATAGATATATTGTCACCAGGCATAGTTCCCTGTGATTGAAAGCAGATATAGTACCATTATGCAAAAATAGGGCAAGATCTAAACCAGAAAATGGAAGACCAGTGAGTTTGGATTATATAGTTGGTAAGATATTATAAGGGTTACATAATTTAAGTATATCTCCTATTTCTTAGTCTCATCTTTTAAGATGTACCATGGCAAGTTCGCCTTATTTAGTATATACTGGAGTCTCTTACATCGGATGCGTATATTATACCTTAATGGTGAATGGATGCAATGCAAGTTATAGAACCTGTTGTAAGTGCATATTTGTACTGTATTTTCTACACGTGTACCACTGCATATGTTCATGTTTCTTTTTATATTTGTATTTGCCTTGGTATCTGTACTGCTTTTACTTCTTCAATAAAGCTTTTGAAAAAAAAAACAACATAAAAAAACAAGCACCCTTCCTAATACTATATACATAGTTAAACATATGGTAAAAAGTTTAAATATAATACATAGTTTACAGTTCTACTTAGCTGTTAAATAAACCAGTGTCAGTATAGTCATAATTTCATCCCGAAAGACAAAGCATCATTTAACACACCTTCCTCTCCATTCAGTTTCCGGATGTATTAGAAGCAATTTATATTGATGAAAAATAAGAGCAGAGTCAACAAAGTCTAATCCCAAAGAGGCTTCACTTAAAAGGAATTTCCTGAGCGTACAAAACAGGTTTTCTTGAAATGTCACATAAACAACTTGCAATATTTATTAAAAGGTCATTTACTGAGTGCAACAGAAATGAAAGCTATTTTGGCTGGAAATTTGAGCGCTAGCATTTGTGAAAGGAAGACTGTCTGCTTTTTTTTTTAAATAATGATAATGCCAATGGCAATATCATTATTCATACACTTGCATTCAGTCACAACTTTTTCTTAGATGCACTAAAAAGCAATGCTGTGGAGACTCCAGCAACCAATATGTTATATTAGAAACTAGTAATCCAAAATGTGTAGTCCTTAAGGAGTTAAAAGAGTAACAATCCTGAATCAGTCCAACTGCATCATAGTGAAGAGGTTTTTTTTCTTAGTGGCCAATACAATTTTCTTCCCAGATTATGGTACATGGGCATTCATTATTAGGAGGTATTATTGTTCCTTTATAATATGGCAGGTCAATGAAATGTGATTATGGTATGAGGGCATTTATTATTAAGAGGTATTATTGTTCTTTTATAATATGGCAGGTCAATGAAATGTGATTATGGTATGTGGGCATTCATTATTACAACGTATTATTGTTCCTTTAGTATTTGGCTGTCAATCAAATGTCAGTAAAAAAAATAAAAATTAATTGTCATAATTGTTTCTAGTTATAACAGCAGGAGATGGAAAACCTGATAGCAGCATTCATGTGGCTTATTCCAAAAGAAAGACAGAAAGGCTATGGCGCTACAATAAGTGAATAAGAATTAAAAGAAAAGGCAAGATCCAGTAGTAATATTCCATGAATTAATAAAAGTATTAATAATATTATCCTTCAAAGTGGAGAGGAAATAAATATGAAACAAAGTCCTATTTGGACATACATAGCAAGACGTGAATCTTTCCAGGGAGTAAAAGAAGTCTTTAATTTCAATATGGCTCCCGTGGTTCTTTCTAAAAGGTTGCAGCCCTTGATAAACCTGTGTCATGTAGGAGTTGGATTCCAACTAAAGCAAAACACAAAAAGGGGAGGGGCGCAGACCTTTCTACTGTGTAGACAACACTGAATAGAAGAAGCCCCCTATAAATGCAATGCTCACAAGATATATATATATATATATATATATATATATATATATATATATATATATATATATATATATAAAAATCGGATGGACTTCTACAAATATCCTGGTTGAAATTTATCTCAATAGAAGATGTAAAAGTCCAAAGATAACAAAGATTCTCCAGTTTTATTCAGATTACATAATAAAAAAGGCAAACACCTTGCCACTTAAAACAATAAATATACTTATGCGCACAATGATGTCTAAATGCCCAACGCGTTTCTTATCTACAATTGATACTTATTCAGGGACTTATTCTACTTCTACAGCATTTCCTGTGCTTCCTGACCACAGAAGCAAATGGGATATAAAAAAATTGGAATCCAACTGTAGAACAATAAAGGAACACCGACTGCACCGATTTTTAGTACTGAATTGTTACATAGCACCATCATGTATTATTTGCAGAATAACACGCCGGAGAAGAATGCAATATATTTTTTTTCACAATGTAAAAAGTCAGAGATTACCAACTCCAGTGCTCTGGGCACACCAACAGATCAGGTTTAAGGATATCACCTTAAAGGGATAGTAATACTTCGTTTTAACTTTATTTTATTTTGTAGGCATTAAAAAAACATGAAGAATGGTTTAAGAGATATTCACAAGCAAAGTTTCCCCTCCCCGCCCCTTTTACCTAGTGTAAGCAATCTCTTCTCAGATGTGAATCTGGTTGTAAGACCAGACAGATAACAGCAGGGGACAATCTTCTTCGTATGAAAACAATGAAAGCCCTCCCCCCCCTGACAAGTTTTTCAGCTTTTTCCCTTATCTTAATTGAAGATTGTCCCTCTCTGCAGTCTACCTGGGCACCTCCCTTCTGATCTGGCTGAACAGGGGGGGGAATACTTCGCTTGTGAATATCTCTTAAACCATAAAGGTTTGAGAGATAAGACATATCATTCTTCATGTTTTTTTAATGCCTACAAAATAAAATAAAGATACAACGAAGTATTACTATCCCTTTAAGGGGCCAACAACAGAGCCAATGTATAGTGTAATATATATATATATATATATATATATATATATATATTGCCTTTGTCACGATTCTCTGCCTCTCTCTTTCTTACTGTGATCGTGAGGAAGAAAGAAGCAGAGAACACTACAGCCAGCAGGGGAAACAGACACAATGAGGACCACTTTTATTTATATTTTAAATGCTTGGTGCAGAACCAGAGGTAGGGCAGTTTTGGTTATTTGATGTTACTGCCACCTCTTTGTGTCACTGAATAAATGATACAGAGCAAGCCTGAAAGATTTTATTTACACAGACTAATTTATAAACATGTATATTGAAGTTTAAAGTGCATGTGCCGCCTATGTACAACACAGCATAGTTAAGATACATATCGAATACTACTAAAACAGTATAATTTTTTTTAAGTTTTATTTTGTGTAAATTTAACTTTGAAAGTCTGGGCTGCAGCTACTTCCACATAGACTGTGGTTACCTGTTCTGTAACCTCAGTCCGTCGCTGTGCCTCTGATCTCCTCCCTCCTCCGATGACGGAGGCTTCTGTCTGTAAGCTGGAGCGGCCTCATTGGCAAAGATCAGTAGTTGCCAATGAGACCACTCCAGCTTACCGACAGAAGCCTCTGTCATCGGAGGAGAACAGAGGCAGAGCAGTCAATGCAGAAGTAGCTGCAACCCAGACTTTCTAAGTTAAATTTACACAAAATAAAACTTAAAAAAAAAAAAAAATAAATAATACCATTTTAGCAGTATTCGATATGTAGCCTAACTATTTATGCTATGATCTACATAGGTGACACATCCACTTTAAAAAACATTAATGTGAATTGTATTGCTATGGAGCAATGTGATAAACACCAGGGTAGGAGAGAGTGGCATAGTGATGTTTACCTCAGAGGGGCAGTAACCCCCCTAAAATGGTACATTTGGAAGAAAAAAATGACTGTTCATACCTT
Source organism: Rhinophrynus dorsalis (assembly GCA_037306005.1). Lineage (NCBI taxonomy): Eukaryota > Metazoa > Chordata > Amphibia > Anura > Rhinophrynidae > Rhinophrynus > Rhinophrynus dorsalis. The sequence goes on from CM074721.1 coordinate 256,956,030, forward strand.
TTATCTAGTTACTATACAAAATGTAGCAGCTAAGCACAAATTATGACAGGAGACCTGTAAAAGTTGTTTTTTTCACTTTTTTTTTTTTTTTTTTTTTTTTTTTTTTATCAAATGAAATGGTGTCAACAGATGTCTCCAACATGCAACATCTCTAGAATTTAAAGGGTTAAATAAGTTTGGTATAATTTGTTTATTTTGCCCTGGAAGTTTCATTTCCTTTTCAGACTGAGCCATAAATCAATATTAGTACTGCAATCCTCCTGCAGCCGATCACCTCCTCACTGCAACTGTCAGGATGGCTGCCAAAAACAGCCTTGTTTTAACCCTTTCAGTATATATGTTCGACCAAAAGAAACACAACTGGGGAGATGTATAAAAATTATTCTTGCTATATGTTTAAAAAATTGTTGCTTATTCATTTATAGATACTTTCCCTCCAGGCCACTAAACGTTTCAAAATTCAATGTCGTCACTTCGGGTGTCACACCAGAAGTAACAATATTGAATTTTCAAACATTTAGCGGGTTGGAGTGAAGCTATCTGTGAATAAGTATCAAGTTGATGATACGAAACGCGACGGAAGTTCCTGTTAATAATTGCATCCAAGTCCATTCTTTAAGACTCTGACTTGGGGTACAGCGGAATCTAGAAGCTGTCTTAAGAATTTATAATAAAAGGTTCTCATTTATGTTCCATCTGGCGAGTACCACTTATAATGAAGGTGATAGATATGATTTAATAACAGATCTGCTCTAAGATGCGTCTGTGCTCTGTCCTTTTCTTTTATTTCCAATTTCTACAGCTTTTGACTGTGGGTAACTCACTTCCACTAGTGTGATTCAAAGGGGCTGCGTCCAGAATGAGAGACATCAGGGCTTAAAATTTTAAGTCCTTTGCTACTAGCCAGACCTGAAAAGTTACTCGCCACTGCAAGCCATAGCATACCCACTAGGGATGAATTTCTACTCGCCAGGGCTAAATTTTCACTCGTCATTGGCTAGTAGCGAGTGGAAATTTTGAGCACTGGAGACATTATAATCATACGAAAAAAGTTATTTCCCCCTGGAATATTTTGTGGATAATTGATTTATTCTGAAGAGAAATAATTACATTGATACTGTTTGAATTAAATGAAGAATTTAAATTTAAAATAAAGACGTTCTATAGAAAACTCCTCTCAGCTTCAAGTTCTGTGTATCAGTAGGACGCCATTCGATAATACCGACATCTGTACATCATTCGGTAATACCGACATCTATCTGTTTCCTTTCAATATAACTGTTTTTATAAACTTTGGAGATTCATTTATATTTAGATATTTTTCACATTTTACACTTTTTAGACACTTTTTATATATGCACATGCAAATAGGAGAAGAGTCAAAACACGAGCGCTGTAGTTGTTTTGTACAATACATTCTTTGTTACTCCAGTTTTATATATCTCCTCCAGTGGGTCTTATGATTCAAAGCAAAGTGGAGCAATCTGTGGGAAATCCAACTGCACCAAAGGAGTCACATAAACATCCCTGGGGGGTTATACACCAAGGTGTGAAAAAGAGCTTATAACTTCTCCAGTGAGATCAATTCACCAGTTTCTATGTTATTCTATGGAGCATATGCACTACGATATCTCAAGTGGGAGAGCTGTTAATGCATAGACTTCATGAATTAACATAGGAATTGGAGAAGTGATATAACTGGAGACGTTCTCCCCTCTTTATCCCGACTTTATCACACCATAGTGAAGGGGTAGCCAACCCTGATCCTCCAGAGCTACCAACAGTGTATGATATCACTTATTGTGCACAGGTAAAGTGACTGAGCCACTAATTACTTCACCTGTACTACAGCTGGGATATCCTGAAACCATGAACTGATGGTAGCTCTGGAGGACCAGGGTTGGCTACCCTGCCATAGTGATTAACCCTTTGAGTGCCAGACATTACGCAATGCATTGCAAGGCCAGGTTAGTTCAGTCTGCATGCCTGCTCCGTCAGTCCCTTCCAGTTACCACGTGGCACACTGCAATGCTTCTTAATGGAGACCAGGACTGACAGCGCAGGCACGCAGACAAGATGTCTGTGCTGATGCCTGGCTTCCGGATTAAGGATTTCTTTAGAATTGTGTAGTTCTGAGAGGTAAGATAGTCGCCAGATGCCTAATTATTGCTGGGTGACTTTAACTATGGTGAAAGTTCTGCTTTAAGTAAAAAATAACCCATTACTATCCCTTTAATGCATTTCTTTGCATTGACCTGAAGACCCATCTAGCATTCAAGACGTTAAAAACCCTATTTAAATCAGTGACAATTCTGGGGGAGTGAATTTGTCTCCTACAGTGTAATTGGTTTGACCGAGAACTGCTCCACTCTCTACTGCAAGAGCATGAAGAAGCCAGCATACATTGATTGCCAGTAGATACGTGGAGAATGAAATATGCACAAAGTATATGTATGGGGGGAGCAAAAAGTGCCAGCACTGCTGTGTTTTCTTAAATAAAGTACCCCAGTATGTGTTCAGCTGTGGTAGCACAAGTCTGTTAAATAGACCCCCTGGAGTTAACCCTTTGAGTGCCCGAGGTGTACATAACGCATTGCATTTTACTAAGCAAATGGCCCTAAGGGCCTTATCCATCTACTAAAGAGGTACAGTTCTGGAACAAACCAACTGCACCATGGGGTGAAATGGAAATTCCCACTGATTTAACACCTTAAGTGTCACAGGGGTGTTCCACTCATTGTTGAGCAATGGGTTGTACTCCCATCTGATACTCAAGGAGTTAAGTGGATGTTTTAACCCTTTGAATGCTAGCGTGGTCTCCAAATGCATTCAAAGGTTTAATAGCCTCATCTAAATCAATGCAAATATGCTAACTTTTCATTCCCCCCCCATGATGTAGTTTTTTACTCCAGAACTGCACCTCTTTAGATACAAGAACAAGGCCCTATTTGTGCTCTATGACCGTGGTTCCTAGCCTTCTCCCCAGGGGCAACTAACTGGCCATGTTTCCCTGCTTGCACACAGGCGAGTTAGTGACTGAGCCTCTCATTAACCCATGTGTGCACAAGCACTGCAATCCTCCAGACATGGCCTCTTAGGGACCCCTGGGCAGACTGCTGATAACCACTGCTCTGAGGTACAGTCGGTTTGCACCAGAATTGCTCCAGTTCACTTTATATATATATGGAATGTGACCAGATCACCATTTTATCACGGGATAATTAAAGTTGCCATAACATGCCCTAAAAACTGGACACATATGAAAAATATATGCTGCATGGCTACCAGGCTTTAACCCCTTAAGGACTGGCCGTGCACGCATACAGCTGTCACTTAAGGACCACAGAGCATTTTTTTTAATATATATCTGATTCCGGACTCCCCAAATGGCGTGCAGCCGCGTGGGGAGACCAGAGTTCCATGACGGTCCTGGTACGTCATCGGTCCTTCAAGCAAATCCAGCCATGATGTACCAGGACCGTCAAGGGTCCTTAAGGGGTTAATGGTTCCCATGTATCCATGAAGCAGGTATTTTTTATACATGTCCAATTTTAAAGGGATGGCCTGGCAACCTAGGGACACTAATAAAATAAACAGTGCAGGACAGCACTGCTCTTGTGCAGTCCTGCATAATTCTAATTTCACAAGCGTCATGCATTAAAATAGTCACAATATACTTGTCTGGTACAATGCTATAACTTCTTAGCTCTCTTTTCGTTCTGTGCTGTACATGGCAGAAGCTGACTGACTGTGAAGACATGGAGCAGTATTATTATGCCTATGGTGTGACTCCAGGCACTTGTCCTCATGTTCCAAGATGTGCCCTGTAAGCACTTTCACTTTTTACTAATGCATTTTGTTTTCTTTCCCTTTAAGTATACTGACTGCTTGTCTAATAGGATATGAACTACTATAGCTCATTTATTAAGGGCACACCCACAGCAGCACATGACAAAGCATCCGTACAACATGTAACCCTTTGGGCGCCAGAAGGGTGTGCAACATATTGCTCACTGCTCTGGCACTCAAATGATCAGAGTTGGGCAACCTGACGCGCTCAAACTGATGATGGCACAATAAGGTGACCAGACCTTCCCTTTAACCAGGGACACATAGGAAATATCATATTACAGGGCTGCACTGAAATCAAAGCAACCCTGCAGTATGCATTTTTCATATGTATCCCCAGTTAAAGGTGAGGTCTGGTCACCCTAGGCCACAATCATATCATCCCCAGCCAGCCAAAAGCTACTCAGGGATAATGAAAATTGTATTTCTCACCAGCTGAAGGGCCTCAGGCTGACTATCTCTCATGTAACTTTAAAATGATATATGTTAAAACTCCCCCGAAATCTCTTGTTGTATCTCAGCCTATATATTAATCAGGCAATGCCACAGACCCATGACTAGAGGACATTTTTTCTATTACTTTTAAGGTGACCACATAACCCTTTAACTTAGGGAACTGTATAAAAATACACACTGCAGGACTGCCCTGACTCCTGAGCAGTCTTACAGAATGTTTTCATGGGTCTCTGATTTAAAGGGATATGTGGTCATCTTAATTACTCTTTAGGGAGAGCTTGAGTCTTAGATTAAAGCTGTCATAAGCATCTCTGATTTAAAGTGGTAGTAGAATAAATTGTTTTCTGAACAAGTATATTCTTGTAGTCTTGGGGGGTATGGCCTTCCTCGACTCTCGTTTATGTATCTAGTAGCAAATTGCCTTGTGACGTGCCCCACATGGCTATATTACTACAGGATACAACCCTTAAAATGCCAGCTTGATATGAATGAATAAGAAGGGTCATATGGAGTGCTAAGATGTACTTATAAACCTCACTGGTGATGTGCAGGGGCCCAAAGACTGGGTGTACAGCATCAGCTGAAATGGATCCATTGGAGAAAAGATTGTCACTCTTTGGATACGCAGCCCTGATTCTGACATATATGTATATATAATCACTAGAATAAGGTAAATCAACACTCTCAGGCTGCAAAACTAGCAAAAAGATATTTAAAAAAAGATCAACCTTTTGATTCCCATAGGGATCTTTATCAAGATTATAAAGATCCCTGTGAGGATCAATATATATATATATATATATATATATATGAGAGAGAGAGAGAAAGAGAGAGATAGTCACAATGTATTTCAAGCACACACAGGACTTCAGAGTAATACATGGTAAAAGTTGTGTTTATTAAATCAACATTTTGGATGCTATACAAGCAGCCTTCATCATGATAATACAAAGTGCAGCAATATCCCCCTTATAAACCACTCCACTTAGTGTTTGGAGCCCAACACGGAAATAATTAATTAAAGGGATAGTAATGTTTCATAATAAAAGCAGCTATAATTAATCTTCATAGTATTTGGATTTTGGAGAGTGTTATTGTCAGAGTTGTAGTTCAAGAGTAATTCAATGACAAAGTATCCCCCTCCCACCCCTTTTACTGATGTAACACTGTTCAGCCAGAGCAGAAGGGAGGTGCCCAGGTAGACTGCAGAGAGGGACAATCTTTAATTGAGATAAGGGAAAAACCTGAAAAACTTGTCAAGGGGGGCAGGGCTTTCATTGTTCTCATAGGAAGAAGATTGTCCCCTTCTGTTATCTGTTTGGTCTATGGACTGGATTCCACATCTGAGAAGAGATGGCTTACACTAGGTAAAAGGGGTAGGAGGAGAAACTTTGTTTGTGAATATCTCTCAAACCATAAAGGTTTGAGAGATAAGACTTCTATCGTTCATGTTTTTTTTAATGCCTACAAAATAAAATAAAGATAAAACAAAGTATTACTATACCTTTAAGAGTAATAAACTAATAAAGTTAATTACCTAGTGCATGAGTTGCTGATGTGCAGTAGAGATGTGAAATAAACATATTGCCATTTATACAAAAATATAGAAATTGTGATATACTGATAGTCAGACACTTGGTAGATTATTGATCATTCAATATAGTTGAATCTTAAATCTGACAATAAAAATGTGAAAATATAAACGATGTTGCCGGGACAGGTGAAATCTGACACAACCCGTGATGTGCGGCTACAAAGACAAGTAAAGCATACAAGAGGATAAATGTATTGAATTCACAATAATGACAATGGCAGTATACAAAAGCTGAGGATTATTTTAAATAACGATTACAATAACATGTGTTGCAGACAGATATTAATGTAATCAAGATCAATGGTCACCCATCCGCTAAGACAACCCGTTTGTAAGCTGTGGAATGCACCGGAGACTTACGGCCAATGTATGCGGATTGTAACACATGCTAATTGACATCATTTTTATGTAGTTATCATTGGTGTTTTGATACATGGGCACTGTATTTATGAATCATGGTCAGGATAGTAAGTGGATTTGATTTGAGATTAGGCGGGGTAAAAGACCTAGATTAATAAATACATCATTTTGTATATATGGCAATATGTTTATTTCACATCTCTACTGCACATCAGCAACACATAAACTAGGTAATTAACTTAATTCGTTTAATACTCTTAAGTAATTACTTCCGTGTCGGGCGCCAAACACTGAGTGGAGTGGTTTATAAGGGGGACATTGTTGCACTTGGTATTTGTATTTAATAAACGCCACGTTTACCACGTATTATTTTGAAGTCCTCTGTGTGCTTGCAATACATTGCGACTACATACTCTGCCTCTGCAACAGCACTCAGGCTGATGTGTCTTCTCTACACATGAGTGCTTCCCTTCCTCAAATATATATATAACTGTTAAAAGCCCCAATTTAAATCTATGAGAATTATGTGAATTTGTATTTTTTTCCCTAAGGTGCAGTTAGTTTTGTCTAGAATTGCTCAAAGTCTTCTTAGTACATCAGTCTTAGTATCTCAACAGTGTCTTGTACTTATTGACTGCAGGGGAAAAGGCTGAGGTGGAAATTCTACTGGTAAATAGACTCAACATTAAACTCCCTCAGTGGTTTACATTATTTACTTTTTAGACAATAAATCTCAGTAACTAGAAAATAAGAATAAGCAGAGTGCCTTTTATATAAATACTGTAGTCAGCACAAGTTACCAAAAAAATCATGTCCTCACTAGGTTCTATTTCATTTTATTTAAACTGAATATGTTTGAGTGTAAAGAACTGTGATCTCCTCAAATTAGCAATGTTCAAAAAAGTAAAAGGACCATAGTCACAATTGCAAGAAAGTGTTTCAAGCTGGATAAATGTTTTCAAATACAACCAAGTGAACAACAGGTGTTTATGTCTCTATAAACAAGTCTTCATAATGGCAGCCACTCAAGAGAATCCTACAAATAAAGGAATGCGCCTTTTGATTCTACATCCAAAATGGTGTAGGCTTTCAAATGACATGACCTGTACAAGATGCAATTTACTAATTTACAACCAACAGTCTACTCAGGTCACTGACTGAAGAAAGGGAAACTTTTATTAGCTATGGGGACCGCCTGCAGCTTCCTACTGATCTTTATGAACACCCTTCACTTTAAAAATACAAAACACATTGGTCTGATCAAAAAAGATTTAAAGCTATTGTCATGTTTATTTAGAATAACTATAAATAACAATGCAGATGCATTTAGAGAAGCCTTATGACTTTATACGACACACATATTTAGTATTTTTAAACTATATTTTATTAGGTTATAAAATATAGATAATAAATGTTGAAGAAAAATAATAAAATATAAGGATAGAATATCCATAACTTGTGAAAGAGTAACATAAAAACAAATATATTAATGCCTACTGGTTCTTGAGTTATGGTAAATACAACTTATAACAAACATTATATGAAAAACAATGTATAACAGTAAAAAGAAAGAAAAAAAATGTAAGCCTGATCTGAATGACCAGTAAACAACTGATAAGCTTTCAACAGAAGGAAGAATTGCAAGAAAGGTACATAATCACTATTTACAATGTACTTTTAGATGACTGAATTCCTCTGTTTTTTTCTGTATTAGTGAACATTTGTGCTTATTAGCAAATGCTTTTCAAAAATTGGCTAAAATGTCTGCCTTTTTGTGACAGGATTAGCAATTGCGCCTAATTCAGCAAAGCAACATTTTCATGCATCTGGCTAAAATTGCCATTAGTTTAGAAGCATGTGCTATTCAGCATCAAAGTGTTATTATGTTTCTTGCACCAAAACACGAGCAATCCCAGATAGCATATATATGTACTAGTGTAAAAGCCTGTGTACATGGGCCAAGGTCCGGGTGATGTTATCCCTTTGAGTGCCAGAGGGGTACACAACGCATTGCTTTGCATTTGTATTGCATTTGCTGAACTTGTCCCATGTGACCACCACAAACACAATTATTGTAAATCAGTCCCATAAGTCTTTTAAATAAATGGAATAAAATAATAGGATTTTAGTCTTACCTGTTAAATCCTTTTCACTTAGTCCATACAGGTCACTGGTACTCTGGGAGGCGTAAGTCCCCTTTAATAGGCAGGAACAACTATGCAAATGATTTGCAAGGGGCGGAGTCTCCCCTCTTACTTAAGCCACCTTCTGGCCAGAGCCACTTTAGATTGATTTGAGACCCTAAAACTGACCTCAGGTAAGCAAAAAGAAAGACTCCTGTGAGCATGCCCGAAAGGTCTCCCACTGGATGCCACAGGAGAGCCAAGACTGGTCCCTTGACAGGGTGGGAGACCAGTGACCTGTATGGACTAAGTGAAAAGGATTTAACAGGTAAGACTAAAATCCTATTTTCACTGTCGTCCAATACAGGTCACTTGTACTCTGGGATGTACAAACATTGAGCTGATCCAGAGGCGGGAAGTAAGGCAAGGACCAGGCGCAAGGCCCAAGTCACTAGAACTGCCATGACCAGTTGATAACATAGCCCAAACTGTAAGTGTCAACGGACACCAACCAAGGGAACAATCCCTGAACTAACACAGCACACGGAACTAGAGCCAACCGGGCTAACAGTAAGGAAGCACTAAGGATCACAGAGCGGAAGACCTACACAGGCAAGACTGCCTCCAGGACCTTCCTTCCAAAACTGGCATCAGCCGACGCCAGTACATCAACTCGGTAGTGCTTTGAAAAAGTGTGCACAGAGGACCAAGTGGCCGCTCTGCACAGTTGATCAGCAGAAGCTTGATTCTTGTAGGCCCAAGAGGCCCCAATAGATCTGGTGGAATGGGCAGTCACCCGGAAGGGAACATGCTTATTCCTCAACTTATAGGCTTCACGGATGGTCGCCTTAATCCAAGAGGCAATGGTAACTTTGGAAGCCGGTCTCCCTGCCCTAGGCCCCTCAGGAATGACGAATAGAGCGTCAGACTTCCTGATAGACTCGGTGCGATGAACATAAAACTTGAGGCAACACACCACATCCAACAGATGGAGATCTCTTTCCTTGTCAGATGAAGGATTAGGGCAGAAAGAGGGAACCACAATCTCCTGATTGATGTGAAACTCGGACACAACCTTGGGTAAGAATTCCTTGGTAGTGCGAAGCACAGCCTTATCCTTGTGGAACACCAGGTAAGGAGGTTTACAAGACAAGGCCTGTAACTCTGCCACCCGGCGCACTGACACAACAGCCAAAAGGAAGGCCATCTTCCAAGTCACAAGACGTAATGGAATGGAAGCCAAGGATTCAAACGGTGGTCGCTGTAGAACTCCCAGCACCAAATTGAGATCCCACTGGGGAGCAGGACTCTTAAAGGCAGGTCGAACATGAGTCACACCTTGGAAGAAGACTTTCACATCAGGAAGGACAGCAATCCTTTCCTGGAAAAACACAGACAAGGCAGAGGTCTGAACTTTGAGGGAACTCAGACTGAGCCCCTTATCCACACCGTCCTGCAAGAAGGCCAGGACAGTGGGAAGATGGAAGTCAAGGGATAACTTCTTGTCAGAACACCATGTCACGAAAGTTGACCATATGCGATGATAGATCTTGGAAGACACAGGCTTACGAGCACTGAGCATAGTCGATACCACAGAAGGAGAAAAGCCTTTCTTTGCTAGAATCGAGGATTCAACTGCCATGCCATCAAATGGAGAGAGTGAACATCCTCCTTCCACAGATACCCCTGAAGAAGTAGGTCCGGACGGGCTGGAAGTGGGATCGGATCCTTCACTGACATGGCCATCAACTCCGGAAACCAGGACTGGCGAGGCCAGTTTGGGGCAATCAGGATGACAGGACAACGTTCTCTCTTCAACTTCTGGATAACTCTGACCAATAGAGGAAGAGGAAGGAAGATGTAAGCCAGGGGAAAGTCCCAAGGGATCGACAAGGCATCCACTGCTAGAGCAAGGGAGTCCCTCAACCGGGAGCAAAACACCGGAACCTTCCTGTTGTGTCTGGTAGCCATCAGATCCACCACAGGCATCCCCCACCGTTGAGTGAGCATGTGAAACACCTCTGGGTGAAGAGCCCATTCTCCGCTGTCGACGGTGTGACGACTGAGGAAGTCTGCCATGACGTTGTCCACGTCTGGAATATGAACTGCAGAGATGACAGGCACGTGATCTTCTGCCCAAGACAAAATATCCTTGACCTCCCACCAGGCGGAACCGCTTCTTGTGCCGCCTTGCCTGTTGATGTAAGCCACCGCCGTGGCGTTGTCGGACTCCACTCTGATCGGAAGACCGGTCAATTGAGACTCCCAGTGCCTCAGAGCCAGCCGGACAGCTCGAAGTTCCAGAACATTGATGGAGAGCATGGATTCCTCCAGACCCCATTTCCCCTGAGCACTGAAGCGACCCCAGACTGCACCCCAGCCCCGAAGGCTGGCATCCGTAGTGACTGTGGTCCAAAGAGGAACTAGAAAGGATTTCCCTTTCAGGAGATGAGAGAGATCTAACCACCAGTGCAGACTCGACTCGACATGAGGAGGAAGAGAAACAGACAGATGTTGATGATCTGGATGATTCTTGCACGTCTGGATCACAAATCTCTGAAGATCCCTGGAGTGGGCCATGGCAAATGGTACTGCTTCGATTGTGGAAATGAACTTCCCCACTAAGGACGACAACTTCGGTACTGGAATCTCGTCCATGTCCAGAATCCCAGCCACTCTGACGGCTATCTGGTGAGCCACGTCCTCTGGAAGAAACACCATGCATTGGCGAGTGTCGAACAGGAGACCCAGGAACAGAAGCCTCTGAGATGGAATCAAGTCCGACTTGTCCAGATTCAGGATCCAGCCATGACGGGTCAGGGTGTGCATGCACATCTGTAATTGCTGGTGGAGAAGCTCCGCTGAGGAGGCCTTCAGTAGGAGATCGTCCATGTAGGGGGTCACTCTGATCCCATCCTGATGGAGCACCGCTATCAAGGAGCCCAACACCCTCTGGAAGACCTGAGGGGCTGAAGTCAGCCCAAAGGGGAGCGCTGCAAACTGAAAGTGTCCCCTGTGGCAGGCAATCCTGAGATACCGCCTGCTCTCTGGATGAATAGGGATGTGAAGATAAGCATCCTGAAGGTCCAGGGAGGCAAGAAACTCCCCTGGAGACATTGCTGCAATCACAGAGCGCAGGGACTCCTGGCGGAAGTGGGAAGTCACCACATAGGCATTGAGATCTTTGAGATCCAAAATGGGACGAGCTCCTCCGTCCTTTTTGGCTACCACAAACAGGTTGGAATAAAATCCTGAACCTGTGTCCCCTTGAGGAACCGCCTCCAGGACCTCTTTGTCCAAGAGATCCTGAATAGCGTCGTCGAACAGACGCCTTTTTGTGGGTTCCTGAGAAGGACGAGTAAAATGGAACCGAAAAGGAGGAAGGGAAGAGAAAGGGATCCTGTATCCCTCCGACACCACCTGAAGAACCCATGGGTCCGCCACTGACTCCTCCCAAGTCCGGCGAAAGATGCGGACACGACCGCCTACAGCCGGATGCGGACCCGGGTTCGGCAAGTCATGCCGAAGCAGTCTTGGAGGTCTTGGCCTTGGATGCAACTTTGGGCTTCCAGGACTGTTTGGGCTTGGAGGAGGAGCGCGTAGTGGGAGGACCCGTTTGGGCCGAGGAGCGTGTCTCAGTCTGAAAGGAACGAAAGGACCGATTACGTTTGGCTGGAAACTTTTTCTTAAAGACTGAGGGTAGAAGAGTACTTTTACCGCCAGTAGCCTCACTGATCATTTCTTTGAGTTCAGACCCAAAAAGCAAATTCCCCTGAAAGGGCAAGGAAAGCAAGGCTTTCTTAGAGGCTGTATCAGCAGACCAAATTTTCAGCCAAAGAGCGCGTCTAGCCACCACAGAAGAAGTGGAGGCCCTCGCCATCATGCGCACAGCATCAAAAGCAGCATCAGCAACATAGTTCTGAGCTTCAGTGATATTAGCAAGAAGCTGCAACTGTTCAGATACCGGCGCATCCTGGCGAACTGCTTCAGTCAGTCGTTCAGTCCAGGCCGCAATAGCTCTATTAACCCATGCCACAGCAAAAGTGGGGCGCATGGCTGTGCCAATGGAGGCAAAAATAGACTTAAGAGAGAGCTCTAGTTTCTTATCCGTCCAGTCCTGCAAGGCAGAGGCATCTGAGACAGCCAAAGCGGTAGATTTGGATAGTCTAGACACAGGAGCATCCACTTTGGGAGGATGAACCCATTTTGCCAGCTCCGCCTCAGGAAAAGGGTAAAGTTTAGCAAACTTTTTGGAGACAGAGGAAGATCTATCAGGATTCTTCCATGCCTCAGAGACCAGACGGGCAAGAGTAGGATTAGTTGGAAAACAAACAACTGGTTTAGATGGCTTTTTCTGAAAAACATCAGTAGGATCATAAGTGGATTCCTGAGTCAGAGGAAGGTTGAGCGTATTCAGAACCGCTCTGATCAGACCCTCAGCCGAAACTTCAGGGTCACACTCATAGGGGTCCCCAATGGACCTGTTAGATTCAATAACAGTACGTTCCTCAGCATCAGAATCCTGTAAGAGTTCTTCTTCAGAAGAATCAGTGATATCAGGAGCTCCCTGTGGCTTAGGCAGGGAGGTCCTGATAGTAGAGGGGGTCTGCCAGACCTGGAGAGCCCCCTGTATCTGAGAGGGAAAGAGTTGAAGCGTGGATCTAAGATCCCTAGTGGCAGCTTTAAACTCCCTCACCCAAGATGGCTCAACAGCGTGGCTGGGAAGCCCAGGGTTGCTATCTTGACCAGTACAATTAGGGCATAGATCCCCCACATTATCGCCATCCAGCCCAATGTGGCAAGAGGAGCAAAACGCCATGGGGGTAGCAGACCCCCCATCCTCCTTAGACTTGGGTCTAGCCCCTAGCTCCAGTGAAGTAGACATGCTCACAGCGTCAATATACCCCACTAATAACACTATCACCCAGAAAAAGTGTAAAAGATTAAAGTTTCACCCCAGAAATGTTCTAAAAACGGACTTATCTGGCCAGCGAAGGGTTAATCTGTTGAGGAGAGAGAAGGCTCGGTCCCTGCGTAGTGTACTCGCCTAGGAAAAGTACCACAAAATGGCGGCCGTCATAACAGCCAATCAGAAACGAGCGCGAACCAAGCGCTCATGGGAAATGTAGTTTTTCCTTACAAGTACCCCAAACAGTGCCCGAAGCCCCCCTGAACACCCCACATAAATAAAACACATTCCGGATGATAGAGCAGGAGCCTAGCATTAAAATGAGCCCTCTCTGAAGTTGCTGTGACAAGCGGTTCCAGAGATATGTCCCACACTGTGAATTCTCATAGAGAGTAAAGGAGCCCTTGCGTACCACATAAATTGCATAAAACAGTAATAATGCAGTAGAAACACCCTATGAGTGCTGGAGTGTATTAAAACTCCCAAATACAAGCCCATCAAAGGGACACTGTGGGGACAAGTGGACCTTCAGCACTCAATGGGTGACTCACCTTCCTTGATGGACTTCTGTCTTCAGGTGACCATGATAAGGAGGGAAAGAACCAGAGGTAAATTCCCCAATAGGGGAGCTGCTTAACACAAGCTGTCCCCTCTTCAGGGCATAAGGTCCACAGAAAATCCCTGGAAGCTGCACCAGCCACTTTAAAGAGGGCAATTCACAGCCATGGTCACCCTCCTAATGGTGGTATTCCATATTTGAATCAAAAATAATAAAATACTAAGATGCATAGATGTTCTCTACCTGGTGTGCAAGCACACCAGGAACAAATCAATCTAAAGTGGCTCTGGCCAGAAGGTGGCTTAAGTAAGAGGGGAGGCTCCGCCCCTTGCAAATCATTTGCATAGTTGTTCCTGCCTATTAAAGGGGACTTACGCCTCCCAGAGTACCAGTGACCTGTATTGGACGACAGTGAAAACATCTTTATTTCTGTATAATGAATATAGTAATCTATATGCAGTTTCCTGAATTATTAAAGTTAATGAATTCTTAAAGTGTTAGTAATTCCTCATTAAAATACTGTATCCAGGCCTTTTGTAAATCATAGTAACACTATGCTCTGTGTCAAAGATCTTACTTCTTTGTAGTTCAAAAGATATTCAGCTCTAACAGGGGAGGGCTGGCAATTTGTGGCCTGGAGGGCAGCTACAATCAAGAGGCCCGATTTTACTATTGTTCCAGCCCTCTATCCCAGCCCACCCTCTTTTGTTAATTTTAAAATTGGCATTAACCCTTTGAGTGCCAAAGGGGTATGCCACGCATTGGTTCGCAATGCGTGGCATACCCCTCTGTCACTCAAAGAGTTAGTGTTGTGAAGTAAGGCAAGCAATACCACAGATCTTACAGCTGAAATGGGGTTACACTGGTGCAACTACATAGCTTACAATGTAAGTAAAGCTGCACTAGTGATACCATATAACTTACAAGGGAAATGGTTTATGCTACTAATGTAGCTCCACTGCTGCAAGAAACAATAAGCAAATGGAAATCCTGCCCTCCTTCGACAAGAGGGGTAAGATTTCCCTTATACTTACTTACTGAAATATGTCCATCGCTGCATCTATCGAGTCACACCACCTGATCTGAGAATCAGAGGGAGGCGGCCAGAAAGGGGCAGGCGGGGGGATCTTTAGCGATGAATAACTTTTGAACTACAAAGACGTAAGATCTTTTACGTAGAGCTTTGTGTTACTATTAATATACAGAAGACTTGGCTAAAGTATTTTAAATAGGCATTTCTATCCCTTTAAGGATAACAACTGTTCCAATCTGAAGGCAACATATTTAAGATATAGCCATGTCTTAGTAGCACACTTGCACTTGTAATCCTATTAAATTGTCATCTATAAATTAATACAAGGAAAACTTGAGTTTGTAGTATATTCATTTCAGCCTTTTTGGGGTTTTTTTGGTTTTTTTTTTTTGGTTTTTTTTGCAAAACAAAATCATCTCCACAACATTCAAACATTTAATGTCCAGCTTAAGTGTGTTTTGATATGGAAAGGTAAAATTCAAGGGTTCCTGTTCACTGAAGCATGGCAGCCATTTGTATGCCAATGAAATTGGTTGCTGGTTTTAAACACAGAGCTAAAGCTATGTCATATTTAAAAAAGCTTAAAAATAACACTTGTTAACCTCTTGGATGCTACACTTAAACCTCTCTGACACCCAAGGATATATTAATCAAGACACTATTAATAAGATTTAACCCTCTTTAACCAACATAATTTGGAATTACAATCTCTAAAAGAAAATCATATTTACTTCTTATCAAATAAAATGTCAGGCATCAAGAATACATTATATGAAAAGACATTGGGTAAACAAATCTCTTGAAAAGCAGAGTGGTGTGCAATTAATTGTGAAACAATGCCTTGCATACTCCTCTATTCCTCATGTGGTGAAGAATCTAAAAATATTATATTTTTGCAAAGTAAGGGCTGTATTATTTTGAAGGTGTAACTTCATCACTGAATTTATCTACAAATATCCCCAATAAAAGTGATAGCATTTATCACTTGCACTGGAATCCAGCCCTTAGTTGTCAGATATTACCCATTTATTTTGTGGAAATTCTGAGGTTCCTTAAGTATTAAATTATTTTTAAAACGTAAATTCTGCTGTATTGCTCATTCTTTAGTTTTGACATTATTTTCCTATCATCCTATCATTATAACCTACGTTTAATAGTTGTCCTCATTTTCAGGGTCCTCTGATTGAGACTTCTCTCCCTGAAAATATCCCCTGAAAACGTATCCAGCGTAAAGGGATAGTAATACTTCGTTTTATCTTTATTTTATTTTGTAGGCATTAAAAAAATATGAAGAACGATATAAGTCTTATCTCTCAAACCTTTATGGTTTGAGAGATATTCACAAGCAAAGTTTCCCCTCCCGCCCCTTTTACCTAGTGTAAGCCATCTCTTCTCAGATGTGGAATCTGGTTGTAAGACCAGACAGATAACAGAAGGGGACAATCTTCTTTTGTGAAAACAATGAAAGCCCTGCCGCCCTTGACAAGCTTTTCAGGTTTTTCCCTTATCTTAACTGAAGATTGTCCCTCTCTGCAGTCTACCTGGGCACCTCCCTTCTGCTCTGGCTGAACAGTGTTACATCAGTAAAAGGGGCGGGAGGGGGAGACTTTGTCATTTAATTACTCGAACTACAACTCTGACAGAAATGAAATAACACTCTCCAAAATCCAAATACTATGATGATTAATTAGAGCTGCTTTTATTATGAAACATTACTATCCCTTTAAGGTGCCCACTCCTGTCATCAGAAAATATAGCATTGGCCATGATAGCTACTCACCAATGATACACCCCTAAGTGGCCATTATTATATCTGGGAACTCTCAAGGTTTTGACCCAAGTCTCCAGATCTCTGGATAAAGGGCAATGCACCACCAAATAAAGGAATATGCACCAATTACCCACATCTTTAGCCTTTAAATCTGTGCAATTTCTACCAGAAAAACAGGACAAACATTGCTTGTCTTGTATGTTTTCAGGCAGTAAAATATCTATGGTATAGCATGTAAAACGTTCCTTGTGGGCAGATAAGAACATCTCTAGGTTAGAACAATTAGGGTCATAGTAAATTTATGGATAATATTTAAAACATCTGATGGTCAGCTCATTTGCTGGTAGGAGCATTAATGGAGGCTGGGCAGATAAAAGTATGTACACTTTCTCACACTCATAGGGTCATGTCATTTGTATAGATTATAAACTCTGTTTCAGTTTGCCTGTTGAATACAAGTATTTTGTCTTAGTCTGTGTCTGCACTGTAAACTCAGTAGGTTAAATCTTCAGACTGCAGCTCAGAGGGTCAATTAAATGTAGGTATTTCAGTTAATAAAAGCTTCACTGTCTGGTCTCATCCATATGGATAATATTAGTGTTTTTTTCTGTTTCTCTATGTTTCTGAAGCTCCCATAATGCCCAACTCTGATCATGAGCCGGAAATGGAGGATACTACACTGTAGTCTTAAGAGTATATCACAGGATCAGTATACAGCTCAATATGTATTAACCTTTGAGCTACCTAAGCAAGTTAGTGGTAGTCAGGGGTACCTAGCCAAGATTTTAGTTAATATTAATGTCAGCAAGTCCAGTAAGCCTGCCCCATAGCATACACAGAAAAGTGGCATAAAGTCACACAATTTCCTCTGAACAGCGCTGCCACTTATTTACCTTTACTACACTGATCTGCAGAACCTTTTGCCATCTTCTAAGAGTGTCTGATCCTTGAACATTCACTTTAATGTAGCACTTTATCCCAGCAGGGAATTGAGGAAGGATAATGGAGCTAAAGTAGTAATCCTTGATTGCATTAACCTTCCTAGATTACCCTGTAGCAGACTGCTTGTTTATCAATATTGCAGTATTACTGTCAATCAGAGGCAGAGGATGTTCATATAAATCAATCCTATAATGCTTAGGTGGGCAACCTGAGGTCCTCCAGCTGTTGAGGACTATAACTGCCATCATGCCACTTTATACTAAAGGCAAAATTTATTTCTAAACACTCACTAGCCCTTTGAGGTGACACAACACATTGAGAAGCAATATGTTAGTCTGTCATTTAGCACTCAAAGGGTTATAATGAGGTATGTGGAAACATTTTGTGGTGGAGAGAAGAGATGGCAATAGCGTGAAGGTTCATCTAGTCTGCATAAGTACCTTCTCCAGTGTGATAAATGCTCTAAGTCCTATGTTATTCTAAGGAGCCAGTGCACTGCATTTTGAGAGATCTTAGCGCATAGGCTCAATACAATAACATAGGAACTGGAGAGTGTATCACACTTGAGATGTCATCTCCACTTTATCACCTCTTTATCATACTCTAGTGCATAACCCCCTGATCATTTTTATTTTGTTCTTTAAAGGGTTAAAAACAAAATGAGCCTTTTTTAGCAGATAAATAAAGAAGATGTTAAGACAAGATTGTAATTATACCAATTTAAATTCCAAAAGAGGATTCAGTTGCTATTGTCTGGTATTTCATTTACTATAAATTTTATGTTTTAATTATGATAATTCCTTTTGGAAGTTAAAACAGTGTGACCCAATTTAAAATGCATACATTAACTAGTTTTTTTTTAATTAACAGTCAAGCAAGCTACTCATGTCAAAGCATAATTGTTCTTGACATTTCATAATGTTGCAGATGCAACTCTGAGAACATTCTTGCATTCACAATAAAGCTGGCTTGTCAATGCACAAGAATAAAGTAATGTAAGAAATGCTTAGCTTCCTTCACTTAAAAAGACCATATCAAAACTATGCATTAGCCATCCTGATATTAAAGCACATCATCCGAAATAGACCATTAGATACCTAATGCCTCAAACCTGCACACTAACTATAGACTGCACTGAAAATCATGATTTATAGAGAAAATAAAAAATAGAGAAAAGACCCATGAAAGTGTGGATTATATTTAAGAAAACAGAAACATAGAATTTGACTGCAGATAAGAATCACTCGGCCAATGTAGTCTGCACATTTTTCTTACTGTGAAAACTTCTAACCTTATTTGGTCCTTGGCCTTGTCTTATGTTCAGGACAGCCTTATGCCTATCCCACGCATGCTTAAAGGAGCAGTAAACTTTTTTATGAAAAAATATATATTGTAGGGATTTTCCTATTGAGTAAGATAAGGGTACTCCTGCTGCCGAGACATTTACATTTCCAGAGTTATTACAATTTAAACCTATGTTTTTTTACATTAGCAGTGCCCTCTAGTGGTCAAATTCGAATTAGTTTTTCTGTTAGATTCTAATGGAGAGGAAAGACAGAAAAGTCAGAGACATACAGTTCTCCATAGAATGTGATAGAAACTGCCTGTCACTTCCTGTCAGAACAATCAGGAAGTAAACACAGTAAATTCACTTCCTGATTATTTGAACTGATATACATTTTGAATAAAACATCTGACAGCAGTGGGAGTGACCTTGATTTATTCAGCAGGAAACACTCTATAAAATATGTGTTTTCATAAATAAAAGTTTACTGCTCCTTTAAATTCCCTCACTTTAATAACACCACTGGAGACAAATAAAAATTGGTCTTTTAACCATTAGAGATAGAGATGTCTCCAATGCATAGCACTGTAATAAGTTGGAGAACTTTCTAGCATTCAAAGGACTAACAACTCTGCTTAAATCAATGACTGTTTATTACTCCCCTATGGTACAGTTCGTATGCTCCACTATTGCTCACCTTCGTCTTTCCTGGATAAGGGCCTATAGAAGATACCGAAGTGTTTCACAAACAGGTAATGCTTTTAAGATATTCGTGTGCGACTGTAGATGGATAATAGGTGTCACAATCAATATGATTGATCTACCCATATTTAAAGGGTTAGTAATACCTGAAAAAAAGTTTATTCTATGTGGTAGATTTTACAAAAATAAAGTATTTGGAGAAAGTACTATCTCTCAAACCTTTATAGTTTGAGAGAAATCCGCTGCTATGTTCCCCTTCTCCTGATGTCAGCTGTAATGCTGACAGAAGGAGATCCGTGTCGGCAGACATGAGGAGGCTCTTCAGCAGAGCCCAGTAGCGATACTGGAAAAGAATTACTTAATTGGAACGTTCTACAAAGTGTGCTTGCAAACCAGGCACACTTTGTAGACCTTTCCAATGAAGTAATTATTTTCCAATATCACTATTGCGGCTGGTCCAAGGACTGGGGTCTCCTACTGTCAACAGAGCACTGACATCAGGAGAAGGGGAGGGAGGGGGGAACTTTAGGTGTGAATATCTCTCAAACCATAACGGTTTGAGAGATAGGACTTTCTCCAAATACTTTATTTTTGTAAAATCTACCATATTAAATAAACTTTTTTCCTGACATTACTAACCCTTTAATTATAGATATCCTTAAAACCCAACCATTTGGCACTTCCTAAGAAATGGAGCAGAGAATCACTGGTTTATAGCAGTGGTTCCAAAACTTTTTCCTCAAATATCACTAAGAAGCCAGGGCTTAAGGATTTCACTGTGTTTACACATATAAGTGAATGAAAAACTCATTTTCAAAAGGAGATTGAATACTCCTGAATTTAACTGTGCTCAAGCAGGGAACATTGAAGCCTGGCCTGCTGGTGGTACTTAATCCATTGTGGATATGAAGAATGAGTAACACAGTGTAAAGAAATGCAATGCATTGCTCATCCCTCTGGTCCTTAACCCCTTCAGTGCCAGAGGCTCGGGACCTTTCCTGTACCCTGCAGGCCAGACACTTTTTAAACATTTTTGCTATCCTTCTGTTTAGGCTTGATTTCCTCTGGGGATTTTTAGTTACATATGGAAAACTATATATATATATATATATATATATATATATATATATATATATATATATATATATATATATATATATATATATATATATTTTTTTTTTTTTTTTTTTTTTTTTTTTTTTTTTTTTCTCAGAACAAATTAAGCTTTCTCATGGTACCTTACATGAAGAGAATTTTACATCATACAAAAAGCTATGATGTCATAATGACCAAAAAAGTGAAAAATTAACCCATTTTGCTAAAATCACAAACTATGTATCAAAAACATTTACCTTGATTGAAAAAGTTTCAATTATTTGAAAAAGCCCAGAGTCCCCCGAGTAAAAAAATACCAAATTTGTATAGTTTTACCTAAGTCCATGGCTAGCGTAGAGCCTAATCACCAGCAGCGCAAAAAAGGCACTTTCTTACATTTCTGCCCCTTCAAATGTATTGAAATCTATGAAAACCATGGCATTTCCAACTGTATTCATTAGCTAGGGCTCTTAGGAGAAAAATGACACCCCATTGGTATGAGTTTTCCTACCTCAGTGGGAGCTACAAGTACAAAACTACACCTATTGCAACCTCTAATTTTTCTAACATTTTCTCAAACATTACTTGTCTGTACAAAAATGGTTATAAAAACTACAGAAGTGAAGAAAAGCTACACCATTTTGGAAAGAAGACACCCTGCCGCATCTAATGATGGGTGACTTGCCTTCTTAACCCAAGCATGGTGTGCACAAATGCCTCCAGAAGGTGGCGCTAATGAAAATAGGATTTTAGTCTTACCTGTTAAATCCTTTTCACTTAGTCCATACAGGTCACTGGTACCATGGGATGTGTAGTCCCCTTTAATAGGCAGGAACAATTATGCAAATAATTTGCAAGGGGCGGAGCCTCCCCTCTTACTTAAGCCACCTTCTGGCCAGAGCCACCCATATTGATTTGAGACCCTAAACTGACCCCAGGTAAGCAAAAAGAAAGACTCCTGTGAGCATGCCCGAACGGTCTCCCACTGAATGCCACAGGAGAGCCAAGACTGGTCCCTTGACAGGGTGGGAGACCAGTGACCTGTATGGACTAAGTGAAAAGGATTTAACAGGTAAGACTAAAATCCTATTTTCACTGTCGTCCAATACAGGTCACTGGTACCATGGGATGTACAAACATTGAGCTGATCCAGAGGCGGGAAGTAAGGCAAGGACCAGGCGCAAGGCCCAAGTCACTAGAACTGTTAACCAGTTGATAACATAGCCCAAACTGTAAGTGTCAACGGACACCAACCAAGGGAACAATCCCTGAACTTAACACAGCACACGGAACACGAGCCAACCGGGCTCAACAGTAAGGAAGCACTAAGGATCACAGAGCGGAAGACCTACACAGGCAAGACTGCCTCCAGGACCTTCCTTCCAAAGCTGGCATCAGCCGATGCCAGTACATCAACTCGGTAGTGCTTAGAAAAAGTGTGCACAGAGGACCAAGTGGCCGCTCTGCACAGTTGATCAGCAGAAGCTTGATTCTTGTAGGCCCAGGAGGCCCCAATAGATCTGGTGGAATGGGCAGTCACCCTGAAGGGAACATGCTTATTCCTCAACTTATAGGCTTCACGGATGGTAGCCTTAATCCAAGAGGCAATGGTAACTTTGGAAGCCGGTCTTCCTGCCCTAGGCCCCTCAGGAATGACGAATAGAGCGTCAGACTTCCTGATAGATTCGGTGCGGTGAACATAAAACTTGAGGCAACGCACCACATCCAACAAATGGAGATCTCTTTCCTTGTCAGATGAAGGATTAGGGCAGAAAGAGGGAACCACAATCTCCTGATTGATGTGAAACTCAGACACAACCTTGGGTAAGAATTCCTTGGTAGTGCGAAGCACAGCCTTATCCTTGTGGAACACCAGGTAAGGAGGTTTACAAGACAATGCCTGTAACTCTGCCACCCGGCATACTGACACAATAGCCAAAAGGAAGGCCATCTTCCAAGTCACAAGACGTAATGGAATGGAAGCCAAGGATTCAAACAGTGGTCGCTGAAGAACTCCCAGCACCAAATTGAGATCCCACTGGGGAGCAGGACTCTTGAAGGCAGGTCGAACATGAGTCACACCTTGGAAGAAGACTTTCACATCAGGAAGGATGGCACTCCGTTCCTGGAAAAACACAGACAAGGCAGAGGTCTGAACTTTGAGGGAACTCAGACTGAGTCCCTTGTCCACACCGTCCTGCAAGAAGGCCAGGACAGTGGGAAGATGGAAGTCAAGAGACAACTGCTTGACAGAGCACCATGTCACGAAAGTTGACCAAATGCGATGATAGATCTTGGAAGACACAGGCTTACGAGCACTGAGCATCGTCGACACCACAGAAGGAGAAAAGCCTTTCTTAGCTAGAATCGAGGATTCAACCGCCATGCCATCAAACGGAGAGAGTGAACATCCTCTTTCCACAGATACCCCTGAAGAAGCAGGTCCGGACGGGCTGGAAGTGGGATTGGATCCTTCACTGACATGGCCATCAATTCCGGAAACCAGGACTGGCGAGGCCAGTTTGGAGCAATCAGGATGACAGGACAACGTTCTCTCTTCAACTTCTGAATAACTCTGATCAATAGAGGAAGAGGGGGGAAGATGTAAGCCAGGGAGAAGTCCCAAGGGATCGACAAGGCATCCACTGCTAGAGCAAGGGAGTCCCTCAGACGGGAGCAAAACACCGGAACCTTCCTGTTGTGTCTGGTAGCCATCAGATCCACCGCTGGCATCCCCCACCGTTGAGTGAGCATGTGAAACACCTCTGGGTGAAGAGCCCATTCTCCGCTGTCGACGGTGTGACGACTGAGGAAGTCTGCCATGACGTTGTCCACGCCTGGAATATGAACTGCAGAGATGACAGGCACGTGATCTTCTGCCCAAGACAAAATATCCTTGACTTCCCACCAGGCGGAACCGCTTCTCGTGCCGCCTTGTCTGTTGATGTAAGCCACCGCCGTGGCGTTGTCGGACTCTACTCTGACTGGAAGACCGGTCAATTGAGACTCCCAGTGCCTCAGGGCCAGCCGGACAGCTCGAAGTTCCAGAACATTGATGGAGAGCATGGATTCCTCCAGACCCCATTTCCCCTGAGCACTGAAGCGACCCCAGACTGCACCCCAGCCCCGAAGGCTGGCATCCGTTGTGACTGTGGTCCAATGAGGAACTAGAAAGGATTTCCCTTTCAAGAGATGAGAGAGATCTAACCACCAGTGCAGACTCGACTCGACATGAGGAGGAAGAGAAACAGACAGATGTTGATGATCTGGATGATTCCTGCACGTCTGGATCACAAATCTCTGAAGATCCCTGGAGTGAGCCATGGCAAATGGCACTGCTTCGATCGTGGAAATGAACTTCCCCACTAAGGACGACAACTTCGGAACTGGAATTTCGTCCATGTCCAGAATCCCAGCCACTCTGACGGCTATCTGGTGAGCCACGTCCTCTGGAAGAAACACCATGCATTGGCGAGTGTCGAACAGGAGACCCAGGAACAGAAGCCTCTGAGAAGGAATCAAGTCCGACTTGTCCAGATTCAGGATCCATCCGTGACGGTTCAGGGTGTGCATGCACCTCTGCAACTGCTGGTGGAGAAGCTCCGCTGAGGAGGCCTTCAGTAGGAGATCGTCCATGTAGGGTGTCACTCTGATCCCATCCTGATGGAGCACCGCTATCAAGGAGCCCAGCACCCGCTGGAAGACTTGAGGAGCTGTAGTCAGTCCAAAGGGGAGCGCTGTAAATTGAAAGTGTCCCCTGTGGCAGGCAATCCTGAGATACTTCCTGCTCTCTGGATGAATAGGGATGTGAAGATAAGCATCCTGAAGGTCCAGGGAGGCAAGAAACTCCCCTGGAGACATTGCTGCAATCACAGAGCGCAGGGACTCCTGGCGGAAGTGGGAAGTCACCACATAGGCATTGAGATCTTTGAGATCCAAGATGGGACGGGCTCCTCCGTCCTTTTTGGCTACCACAAACAGGTTGGAATAAAATCCTGAACCTGTGTCCCCCTGCGGAACCGCCTCCAGGACCTCTTTGTCCAAGAGATCCTGAATAGCGTCGTCGAACAGACGCCTTTTTGAGGGTTCCTGAGAAGGACGAGTAAAATGGAACCGAAAAGGAGGAAGGGAAGAGAAAGGGATCCTGTATCCCTCTGACACCACCTGAAGAACCCATGGGTCCGCCACTGACTCCTCCCAAGTCCGGCGAAAGATGCGGAGACGACCGCCTACAGCCGGATGCGGACCCGGGTTCGGCGAGTCATGCCGAAGCAGTCTTGGAGGTCTTGGCCTTGGAGGCGACTTTGGGCCTCCAGGACTGTTTGGGCTTGGAGGAGGAGCGCGTAGTGGGAGGACCCGTTTGGGCCGAGGAGCGTGTCTCAGTCTGAAAGGAACGAAAGGACCGATTGCGTTTGGCTGGAAACTTTTTCTTAAAGACTGAGGGTAGAAGAGTACTTTTACCGCCAGTAGCCTCACTGATCATTTCTTTGAGCTCAGAGCCAAAGAGCAAATTCCCCTGAAAGGGCAAGGAAAGCAAGGCTTTCTTAGAGGCTGTATCAGCAGACCAAATTTTCAGCCAAAGAGCGCGTCTAGCCACCACAGAAGAAGTGGAGGCCCTCGCCATCATGCGCACAGCATCAAAAGCAGCATCAGCAACATAGTTCTGAGCTTCAGAGATATTAGCAAGAAGCTGCAACTGTTCAGATACAGGCGCATCCTGGCGAACCGCTTCAGTCAGTCGTTCAGTCCAGGCTGCAATAGCCCTATTAACCCATGCCACAGCAAAGGTGGGGCGCATGGCAGTGCCAATTGAGGCAAAAATAGATTTAAGAGAGAGCTCTAATTTCTTATCCGTCCAGTCCTGCAAGGCAGAGGCATCTGAGACAGCCAAAGCAGTAGATTTGGATAGTCTAGACACAGGAGCATCCACCTTGGGAGGATGAACCCATTTTGCCAGCTCCGCTTCGGGAAAAGGGTAAAGTTTGGCAAACTTTTTGGAGACAGAGGAAGATCTATCAGGATTCTTCCATGCCTCAGAAACCAGACGGGCAAGAGTAGGGTTAGTTGGAAAACAAACAACAGGTTTAGATGGCTTTTTCTGAAAAACATCAGTAGGATCATAAGTGGATTCCTGAGTCAGAGGAAGGTTGAGCGTATTCAGAACCGCTCTGATCAGACCCTCAGCCGAAACTTCAGGGTCACACTCATAGGGGTCCCCAATGGACCTGTTAGATTCAATAACAGTACGTTCCTCAGCATCAGAATCCTGTAAAAGTTCTTCTTCAGAAGAATCAGTGATATCAGGAGCTCCCTGTGGCTTAGGCAGGGAGGTCCTGATAGTAGAGGGGGTCTGCCAGACCTGGAGAGCCCCCTGTACCTGAGAGGGAAAGAGTTGAAGCGTGGATCTGAGATCCCTAGTGGCAGCTTTAAACTCCCTCACCCAAGATGGCTCAATAGCGTGGCTGGGAAGCCCAGGGTTGCTATCTTTATCAGTACAATTAGGGCATAGATCCCCCACATTATCGCCATCCAGCCCAATGTGGCAAGAGGAGCAAAACGCCATGGGGGTAGAAGACCCCCCAGCCTCCTTAGTCTTGGGTCTAGCCCCTAGCTCCAGTGAAGTAGACATGCTCACAGCGTCAATATACCCCACAAAAAACACTATCACCCGGAAAAGTGTTAAAGATTAAAGTTTCACCCCAGAAAAGGTCTAAAAACGGACTTATCTGGCCAGCGAAGGGTCAATCTGGTGAGGAGAGAGAAGGCTCGGTCCCTGCGTAGTGTACTCGCCTTGGAAAAGTACCACAAAATGGCGGCCGTCATGACAGCCAATCAGAAACGAGCGCGAGCTAAGCGCTCATGGGAAATGTAGTTTTCCCATGCAAGTACCCCAAACAGTGCCCGAAGCCCCCCTGAACCCCCTACATTAATAAAACACCAACCGGATGATAGAGCAGGAGCCTAGCATTAAAATGAGCCCACTCTGAAGTTGCTGTGACAAGCGGTTTCAGAGATATGTCCCAAACTGTGAATTCCCATAGAGAGTAAAGGAGCTCTGCTGCTGAGCGGGAAAAGCCGCGCTTAAAGGCGCGGAACACCATTTTTAATAAAGTTTAGTAAAACATTAAAAAGTGCCCAAACAAGCATGAAATACATGAGAAACATAAAAAAATGAATACCCAATGCTCCAAAACTCAGAGAATAACACAGAAATTGCATAAATAGAGATAATGCAATAAAAACACCCTATGAGTGCTGGAGTGTATTAAAACTCCCAAATACAAGCCCATCAAAGGGACACTGTGGGGACAAGTGGACCTTCAGCACTCAATGGGTGACTCACCTTTCTCGCAGACTTCTGTCTTCAGGTGACCATGATAGGGAGGGAAAGAACCAGAGGTAATTTCCCCAACAGGGGAGCTACTTAACACAAGCTGTCCCCTCATCAGGTATAGGTCCACAGAAATCCCTGGAAGCTGCACTAGCCACTTCGGGTGAGGGCATTCACAGCCATGGTCACCCTCCTAATGGTGGTATTCCATATTTGAAGAAAAAAATAATAAAACTCTAAGAAGCATAGCTGTTCTCTGCCTGGTGTGCAAGCACACCAGGAACAAATCAATATGGGTGGCTCTGGCCAGAAGGTGGCTTAAGTAAGAGGGGAGGCTCCGCCCCTTGCAAATTATTTGCATAATTGTTCCTGCCTATTAAAGGGGACTACACATCCCATGGTACCAGTGACCTGTATTGGACGACAGTGAAAGAAAGGCGTTTTCTTATATTTCTGCCCCTTCAAATGTACTGAAATCTATGAAAACCATGGAATTTCCAAATGTATTCATTATCTAGTGCATTTAGGAGAAAAATGGCACCCAACTGGTATAAGCTGACATACCGTAGGGGAGCCAGAAGCACATAACAACACCTACCTGTTTTCCTCTTTGGAAATGGCTGCTTGTACTAAAATGTTCATAACTTTTAGATACATGAAGGAAAGGTATAAAATGTATACCATTTTGGAAAGTAGACATTCACCCGCATCACATGAGGGGTCACTTGCCTTTTTACCCCCTGGCTGAAGTGCTTAATTATTTCCAAAAAGTGGCGCTATAGGAATAAATACATGTTTTTTTTTTTTACATTTATACCACTTTAAAATCTTTTTAAAACCATAACATTTCCTACTCTACTCAGTATCTGCTACCAACATGAGAAAAATGTTACCCCTTTTGTGTGGGATAACATGCAATATGTGTGTGGTAGGAACACTTACCTAAACCTGACACTTTTGTTTTTGAAATTATCTGCCTGCACGAAAAGTGTCATAACCGTTACAGATATGAAGGAAAGGAAGAGAAATCATACCGTTTTGTAAAGAGGATAACCTGCCGCATCTAATGAGGGGTAATTGCCTTCTTACCCAAAGGCTGGTGTGCACAAATGCTTCCAGGAGGTGGCTCTAATGAAAAAAAAGGCATCTTCTTACATTTTTGCCCCTTCAAATATATGGAAATCTGTGAAAACCATGGAATTTTAAACTGTATTCATTAGCTGGTGCTCTTATGACACCCCATTGGTATGAGTTGACCTACATTTGGGGGTGCTAGAAGTATAAAACTGATGTTTCTAACATTTTCTCAAACGTGACTTGCCTGTACGAAAATGGCTATAACACCTTCAGAAGTGAAGAAAAGATAGATAAACCATACCATTTTGGAAAGAAGACAACCTGCTGCATCTAATGAGGGGTCACTTGCCTTGAGCAGAGGAGCAAGGATGGTGGTGATGGTGGTGCAGTGTCTGATAGTGTATATGGGGGATCTGTGACTACCAGTGTGCACTGTATGTCCCCCTCATGCAAAGTATGATTCCCAGCCTGAATCTAGTGCATACTGGTACTTTGAGTCTACCAGTTGGCTGTGGAACCAGGCAGGGGGATACGGTACGTGAGGGGGGGGATTGGAGGCATTTTGTGTGCATGCCACAGGGGTGCCCAATGCACTTCAAATAAATGCGTTGGACCCCCTGTTGCACACAAAGAGGTTGTTTTTTTTAATTATTATTTTGTATTCATACCTCGTTGGGGAGGCAGTATCAGGAACATTCCTGGTGTCCCCCATCAAGGTCTAAAAACAGAATAATGAAAAAAAAAAAAAAGTGTGTGTGTGTGTGTGCGCATTTCAAAGCACTGTGTTGGACCCTCCCCCACGGCACATGCATATTTTGGGGGGTTTTCCCCCAATATTTTTGTGTAGACCTCATTGGGGGCATCAGAACCCATACAATGAGGTCTAAATAAAAAATAAAAGGGGAAAAATAAAAAAATAATCCTTTGTGTGCCACAGGGGTGTCCAGTGGATTGCAAAGCAATGCATTGGGCCCCTGGGGCACACAAAGGGTTATTTTTTTTTTATATCATTACTTTGTATTCAGATGGCCATCAAACAAACTCTGATCACAAAGTAATGATAAAAAGTCCTGTGTGTGCCACAGGAAGGGGGTCTGCATTGAACCCCCTCCCAATGGCACACACAGGGTTAATTTTTTTTTTTTTTTTTTTTTTTTTTTATCATAGACCTCATTGAGGGGCATCAGGACCCCCCTGATCCCTCCCCAATGAGGTTTTAGTAAAAAAAAATATATGTCCACAAAAGAAGTGACCCTGTGAGTGCCACAAGGGTCTCCAGTGAATTGCAAAGCAATGCATTGGATCCTTGTGGCACTCAGAGGGTTAATTTTTTTTTCTATCATTACTTTGTAATCAGAGCTTGTTGGGGGGCCATCCGGACCAATCCTGATGGCCCCCCAACAATCTCTGATTACAAAGTAATGATAAAAACCCCGTGTGTGCCACAGGAGGGGGGGCTGCATTGGACCCCCCACCCCGTGGCACAACACAGGGTTAATTTTTTTATTTACATTTTTTTATTATAGACCTCATTGAGGGGTATCAGGACCCCAGAGCCGGATTTATAATTAGGCAGAGTAGGCATCTGCCTACAGGCGCACCCAACAGAGGGGCGCTTGTCACTGGGATCATCCGAGCATGTGTGTGGCCGGATTTTTTTTTATTTTATTATTCTCCTCCCCGTCAGTGCCATGAAGACAGATCTGTGCTTCCTCCTTCGGCACAGACCTGTAGCTGCTGTGCTCTCTCGGCTCTTTAGTAATAAAGAGCACTGGGAGATGACATCATCTCCCAGTGCTCTGCATTACTGAAGACTGTGTGGGAGCTCCAGCAGCTACAGCTCTGTGCCGAAGGAGGTGGCACAGAGCTCTCTTGCCGCTGGACCACCAGGGAAGAGGTAGGAAACGGACATCGGGGCAATGTGAGGGTAATATGGAGATGATAGAGGCAATGTGAGGGCAATATGTAGCTGATGGAGGGCAATGTGGAGCTGATGGGGGGGCAATGTGAGGGCCATATGGAGCTGACTGGGGCAATGTGGAGCTGATGGTGGCAAGTTGGAGCTAATGGGGGGCAATGTGGCAATGATGGGGGCAATGTGAGGGCAATATGGAGCTAATTGGGGCAATGTGGAGCTGATGGTGGCAAGTTGGAGCTAACGGGGGGCAATGAGGCGATGATGGGGGCAATGTGAGGGCAACGTGGAGATTAGGAGCATTGTGGAGGTGTCCAGTGCAGATGGCCCGGGGGGGGGGGCGCTTCAAATTTCTGTGCCTACAGGCTTCTGAGATGTAAATCCAGCCCTGCAAGACCCCCCTGATCCCCCAATGAGGTCTTACAAAAAAAATAAAAGTAATCAAAATAAGTGTCCCTGTGAGTGCCACAGGGGTCTCCAGAGCATTGCACCCTTGTGGCACTCAGAGGGTTAATTTTTTTATCGTTACTTTGTAATCAGAGCTTGTTGGGGGCCATCGGGACCAATCCTGATGCCCCCCCAACAATCTCTGGTAACAAAGTAATGGTAAAAGCCCTGTGCGTGCCACAGGAGGGGGGGGTGCATTTGACTCCCCCCGTGGCACACACAGGGTTACATTTTTTTTAAATTTTAGACCTCATTGAGGGGCATCAGGACCCCCCCCGATCCTCCCCAATGAGGTCTTGCTAAAAAAAAAAAATCCCCCCAAAAGAAGTGACCCTGTGAGTGCTTTGCATTGTGCTGGGGACCCCTGCGGCACTCTCAGGGTTACTTTACCCTTTTATTTTTTTTTATGATTTCAGACCTCATGGGGGACATCAGGGCCCCTCCTGGTGTCCCCTCATTTATTGATCTCCCAGCTGATCGGCTGGGAGATCAATAAGGCGACCGCAGGAGAGCAAAAGCTCTCCTGCCCTTCTCTCCTACCACCGGGTAGGAGTGAACGGGACCGGGGAAACTTCCCTAACGTCATCAGTGACCATGTCACCGATGACGTTGGGAGGCTTCCCCCTGTCCCGTCCACTCCTACCCAGAAGTTCGGGTAGGAGAGAGGGGAGAGGAGAAGCTGCCCTTATTGATCTCCCAGCGTGATCGGGTGGGAAATCAATAACAGGGGGGACATGAGGAGTGATCCTCATGTCCCCCCATAGATGCCAGGCTATTTTTTTTTTTTTAAATGCAGCCACTGCATGCCGGTTATACCGGCTTATGTGCTTAGTGTATTTCCCCTGAAGTAATTCTGGGCCAAACCAACTGCACCATGGGAAAATAAATATTGATTTAAATGGCGGTTTTAACACCTTGAATGCTAGAGAGGACTCCAACGCATTGCTGGGGATCTTTCTTGCATTATATGATATAAAGGTCTCCTTTAAATAAATGGGAATCTGGATAATTTTATTTATCTCCTAAGGTGCAGTTAATTTGCTCAAATATCCAACCAGTTATTCTTATTAATTCAGCCTTATCATCTCTTTGATACTTGGTGTCTGTTCCCACTTAAGCCAAACTCACTAAAATATAAAGTATTACTGAGTAAAATCAGGTTATTCTGACTTCTGGGAGTTAATTCATTCAAAAGTTATTATATCTCAGATGTGTTTCATTTCCTGCCTTTCTCTTTTTTGTTCTTTAGCCAAAAAAAATTCTATAAAACTGCTATTTCATTAGTACCTATGGAAAATTTTGACCAGACACTGTAAAGCTCTACATAAAGAAAGAGGTGTTACCTTGAGCTGTTATGTACTCATCTATATATGGACTAGTTGAAGAGCCCGTTACATGGGCCACAGTGCCACTGCCAGCTGGTCACGGAGTAGTTATGCACAGAGGAGACTGCCCACATCGCAGCTGATACACGAAGGAGCATCCCGCTCTGTATCAGCCTCATCACAGGCATTCTCTACTGTGCATGACTGCGTCGTTACACACGTTTTAGCGAATTATTATATAGGATTATATATTATCAGAGGCACATCTACAAGGGGTGCAGAGGGTATGGCTGCATCAGAGCCTAGCATCGAAGGGGCCCAATCTGTCCCAGGGTCCCACAGGTTCTGGTTATGCCTCTGTGAAAATAGGATTTTAGTCTTACCTGTTAAATCCTTTTCACTTAGTCCATACAGGTCACTGGTACTTCTGGGAGGCGATTCGCCCCTTTAATAGGCAGGAACAATTATGCAAATGATTGCAGGGGGCGGAGCCTCCCCTCCTACTTAAGCCACCTTCAGGCCAGAGCCACTAGATTGATTTGAGACCCTAAAACTGACCCCAGGTAAGCAAGAAGAAAGACTCCTGTGAGCATGCCCCAAAGGTCTCCCACTGAATGCCACAGGAGAGCCAGGTCTGGTCCCTTGACAGGGTGGGAGACCAGTGACCTGTATGGACTAAGTGAAAAGGATTTAACAGGTAAGACTAAAATCCTATTTTCACTGTCGTCCAATACAGGTCACTGGTACTTCTGGGATGTACAAACATTGAGCTGATCCAGAGGTGGGAATAAGGCAAGGACCAGAACAAGGCCCAAGTCATTAAAACTGCTATGAACCAGTTAATTACATAGCCCAAACTGTAAGTGTCAACGGACACCAATCAAGGGAACAATCCCTGAACTAACACAGCACACAGAACTAGAGCCAACTGGGCTCAACAGTAAGGAAGCACTAAGGATCACAGAGCGGAAGACCTACACAGGCAAAACTGCCTCCAGGACCTTCCTACCAAAACTGGCATCAGCCGAAGCCAGTACATCAACTCGATAGTGCTTAGAAAAAGTGTGCACAGAGGACCAAGTGGCCGCTCTGCACAGTTGATCAGCAGAAGCCTGATTCTTGTAGGCCCAAGAGGCCCCAATAGATCTGGTGGAATGGGCAGTCACCCGGAAGGGAACATGCTTATTCCGCAACTTATAGGCTTCACGGATAGTAGCCTTAATCCAAGAGGCAATGGTAACCTTGGAAGCCGGTCTCCCTGCCCTAGGCCCCTCAGGAATGACGAATAGAGCGTCAGACTTCCTGATAGACTCGGTGCGATGAACATAAAACTTGAGGCAATGCACCACATCCAACAGATGGAGATCTCGTTTCTTGTCAGATGAAGGATTAGGGCAGAAAGAGGGAACCACAATCTCCTGATTGATGTGAAACTCGGACACAACCTTGGGTAAGAATTCCTTGGTAGTGCGAAGCACAGCCTTATCCTTGTGGAACACCAGGTAAGGAGGTTTACAAGACAAAGCCTGTAACTCTGCTACCCGGCGAACTGAGACAATAGCCAAAAGGAAGGCCATCTTCCAAGTCAAGAGACGTAATGGAATGGAAGCCAAGGATTCAAACAGTGGCCGCTGGAGAACTCCCAGCACCAAATTGAGGTCCCACTGGGGAGCAGGACTCTTGAAGGCAGGCCGAACATGAGTCACACCTTGGAAGAAAACTTTCACATCAGCAAGGATAGCAATCCTTTCCTGGAAAAACACTGACAAGGCAGAAGTCTGAACTTTGAGGGAACTCAGACTGAGCCCCTTATCAACACCTTCCTGCAAGAAGGCCAGGACAGTGGGAAGATGAAACTCAAGGGATAATTTCTTATCAGAGCACCATGCCACAAAGGTTGACCATATGCGATGATAGATCTTGGAAGACACAGGCTTACGAGCACTGAGCATAGTCGACACCACAGAAGGAGAAAATCCTTTCTTTGCTAGAATCGAGGATTCAACCGCCATGCCCTCAAATGGAGAGAGTAAACATCCTCCTTCCACAGATATCCCTGAAGAAGTAGGTCCGGACGGGCAGGAAGTGGGAACGGATCCGCCACTGACATGGCCATCAACTCCGGATACCAGGACTGGCGAGGCCAGTTTGGAGCGATCAGTATAACAGGACAACGCTCCCGCTTCAATTTCTGGATGACTCTGATCAATAGAGGAAGAGGAGGAAAGATGTAAGCCAGAGAAAAATCCCAAGGGATCGACAAGGCATCCACTGCTAGAGCAAGGGAGTCCCTCTGCCGGGAGCAAAACACCGGAACCTTCCTGTTGTGTCTGGAGGCCATCAGGTCCACCTCCGGCATCCCCCACCTCTGGGTGAGCAAGTGAAACACCTCTGGATGAAGAGCCCATTCTCCGCTGTCGACTGTATGACGACTGAGGAAGTCTGCCATGACGTTGTCCACGCCTGGAATGTGAACTGCAGAGATGACAGGTACGTGATCTTCTGCCCAAGACAAAATATCCTTGACCTCCAACCAGGTGGTGCCGCTTCTTGTGCCGCCTTGCCAGTTGATGTAAGCCACCGCAGTGGCGTTGTCGGATTCCACTCGGATCGGAAGACCGGTCAGTTGAGATTCCCAGTGTCTCAGGGCAAGCCGGATGGCACGTAGTTCCAGAACATTGATGGAGAGAAGAGATTCCTCCAGACCCCATTTCCCCTGAGCACTGAAGCGACCCAACACAGCACCCCTGCCCCGAAGGCTGGCATCCGTTGTGATCGTGGTCCAACAAGGAACTTGAAAGAATCTCCCTTTCAGGAGATGGGAGAGATCCAACCACCAGTGCAGACTCGATTCCACATGAGGAGGTAGAGAGACTGACAGATGCTGATGATCTGGATGATTCTTGCACATCTGGATCACAAATCTCTGAAGTTCCCTGGAGTGGGCCATGGCAAAAGGAACCGCTTCGATCGTGGAAATGAACTTCCCCACTAGGGACGACAGCTTCGGTACCGGCACTAAGTCCAGTTCCAGAATCCCCGCCACTCTGATAGCTACCTGATGAGCCACATCCTCCGGCAGGAACACCATGCATTGGCGAGTGTCGAATAGGAGACCCAGGAACAGAAGTCTCTGAGATGGGACCAAGTCCGACTTGTCCAGATTCAGGATCCAGCCATGGCGGGTCAGAGTGTGGATACACTTCTGCAATTGCTGGTGAAGAAGCTCCGCCGAAGAAGCTTTGATGAGGAGATCGTCCATGTAGGGAGTCACCCTAACCCCGTCCTGATGAAGCACCGCTATCAGGGAGCCCAACACTCTCTGGAAGACCTGAGGAGCTGAAGTCAGCCCAAAGGGAAGAGCAGAAAACTGAAAGTGTCCCCTGTGGTAGGCAATCCTGAGGTACCGTCTGCTCTCTGGATGGATAGGGATGTGAAGATAAGCATCCTGAAGGTCCAGGGAGGCAAGGAACTCCCCTGGAGACATTGCTGCAATCACAGAGCGCAGGGACTCCTGGCGGAAGTGGGAAGTCACCACATAGGCATTGAGATCTTTGAGATCCAAAATAGGAAGAGCTCCTCCGTCCTTTTTGGCCACCACAAACAGGTTGGAATAAAATCCTGAACCTGTGTCCTCCTGAGGAACCACTTCCAGAACCTCTTTGTCCAAGAGATCCTGAATAGCGTCGTCGAACAGACGTCTTTTTGTGGGTTCCTGAGAAGGACGAGTAAAATGGAACCGAAAAGGAGGAAGGGAGGAGAAAGGGATCCTGTATCCCTCTGACACCACCTGAAGAACCCATGGGTCCGCCACTGACTCCTCCCAAGTCCGGCGAAAGATGCGGAGACGTCCACCTACAGCCGGATGCGGACCCGGGATCGGCAAGTCATACCGAAGCAGTCTTGGAGGTCTTGGCCTTGGTGGCCACTTTGGGCTTCCAGGACTGTTTGGGCTTGGAGGAGGAGCGCGTAGCGGAAGGACCCGTCTGGGCCGAGGAGCGTGTCTCAGTCTGAAAGGAACGAAAGGACCGATTGCGTTTGGCTGGAAACTTTTTCTTAAAGACTGAGGGTAGAAGAGTACTTTTACCACCAGTAGCCTCACTGATCATTTCTTTGAGCTCAGATCCAAATAGCAAATTCCCCTGAAAGGGCAAGGAAAGCAAGGCTTTCTTAGAGGCTGTATCAGCAGACCAAATTTTCAGCCAAAGGGCACGTCTAGCCACCACAGAAGCAGTGGAGGCCCTCGCCATCATGCTCACAGCATCAAAGGCAGCGTCAGCAACATAGTTCTGAGCTTCAGTGATATTAGCAAGAAGCTGCAACTGTTCAGATACTGGTGCATCCTGGCGAACTGCTTCAGTCAGTCGTTCAGTCCAGGCCGCAATGGCTCTATTAACCCATGCCACTGCAAAGGTTGGACGCATGGCAGTGCCAATAGAGGCAAAAATAGACTTAAGAGAAAGCTCTAGCTTTTTATCCGTCCAATCCTGCAGGGCAGAGGCATCAGAGACAGCCAAAGCGGTAGACTTGGATAGTCTGGAAACAGGAGCATCCACCTTGGGGGGATGAACCCATTTTGCCAGCTCAGTCTCAGGAAAAGGGTACAGTTTAGCAAACTTTTTAGAGACAGAGGAGGATCTATCAGGATTCTTCCATGCCTCAGAGACTAGACGGGCAAGAGCAGGGTTAGTTGGAAAACAAACAACAGGCTTAGATGGTTTCTTTTGAAAAACATCAGTAGGATCATAAGTGGATTCCTGAGTCAGAGGAAGGTTGAGCGTATTCAGTACAGCTCTAATCAGACCCTCAGCCGAAACTTCAGGGTCACATTCATAAGGGTCCCCAATGGACCTGTTAGACTCAATAACAGTGCGTTCCTCAGCATCAGAATCCTGCAAGAGTTCTTCCTCAGAAGAATCAGACACATCAGGAGCACCCTGTGGCTTAGGCAGGGAGGTCCTGATTGTAGCGGGGGTCTGCCAGACCTGGAGAGCCCCCTGTACCTGAGAGGGAAAGAGTTGAAGAGTGGATCTGAGATCCCTAGTGGCAGCTTTAAACTCCCTCACCCAAGATGGCTCAATAGCATGGCTGGGAAGCCCAGGGTTGCTATCTTGACCAGTGCAATTAGGGCATAGATCCCCCACATTATCACTAGATAGCCCAGTGTGACAAGAGGAGCAAAACGCCATGGGGGGAGCAGACCCCCCATCCTCCTTAGACTTGGGTCTAGCCCCTAGCTCCAGTGAAGTAGACATGCTCACAGCGTCAATATACCCCACTTTAAACTCTATCACCCAGTAAAAGTGAGGAAGATTAAAGTTTCACCCCAGAAATGCCTAATATTGGACTTATCTGGCCAGCGAAGGGTTAATCTGTTGAGGGGAGAGAAGGCTCGGTCCCTGCATAGTGTACTCGCTGAGGAAGAGCTCCAAAAAATGGCGGCCGTCAGGATAGCCAATCAGAAACGAGCGCGAACCGGGCGCTCATGGGAAATGTAGTTTTCCCCATACAAGTACCCCAAACAGTGCCCGAAGCCCCCCTGAACACCCCACACTAATAAAACACACACCGGATGATAGAGCAGGAGCTTAGCATTAAAATGAGCCCTCTCTGGAGTTGCTGTGACAAGCGGTTCCAGAGATATGTCCCAGACTGTGAAATCTCATAGAGAGTAAAGGAGCCATAGCGTCTAAGCGGGAAAAGCCGCGCTTAAAGGCGCGGAACACCATTTTTAATAAAGTTTAGTAAAAGATTAAAAAGTGCCCAAACATACATAAAACACATAAAGAAATACTGTGCAAGGCTCCAAACCCAGAGAATACCACAGAAACTGCATTAAATACATTAAATGCAAATAAAAACACCCTATGAGTGCTGGAGTGCAAAGCAAACTCCCAAATACAAGCCCAGTAAAGGGACACTGTGGGGACAAGTGGACCTTCAGCACTCAATGGGTGGCTCACCTTTCCTGCAAGGACTTCTGTCTTCAGGTGACCATGATGAAGTGGGAATGAACCAGAGGTAAATTCCCCAGTAGGGAAGCTGCTTAACTCAAGCTGTTCCCTCTTCAGGGCATAAGGTCCACAGAAAATCCCTGGAAGCTGCACCAGCCACTTTAAAGAGGGCAATTCACAGCCATGGTCACCCTCCTAATGGTGGTATTCCATATTTGAATAAAAAAATAACAAAATACTAAGTTGAATGCATAGATGTTCTCTACCTGGTGTGCACAGCACCCAGGAACAAATCAATCTGGTGGCTCTGGCCTGAAGGTGGCTTAAGTAGGAGGGGAGGCTCCGCCCCCTGCAATCATTTGCATAATTATTCCTGCCTATTAAAGGGGCGAATCGCCTCCCAGAAGTACCAGTGACCTGTATTGGACGACAGTGAAAATGCTTTGTTACCCAGCTGTATATTCTATTTATCTATCTGTCTGTCTGTCTATCTATCTATCTCTCTATCTCTCTGTCTATCTCTCTATCTATCTCTCTATCTATCTCTCTATCACTAATCCCTTAATACAAGAAATGTCATGTTGCCCCATGTTTTAGTCACCTGACTGCTGTCAGTGACATACACTGCAAAGCTGTCTAACCTCACATTGATTATTGGAACAAAGTAAAGCCCTTGTGCATCTGAGAAAGACTGGAGTCATAGGGCGGAATGCAAGAAAAGTGTGCAGTCATTATTTACAGTGTACTTTTGGTGGCAAAATGATTATCACCAAAATCTTACTGAATTTCACATTTTTTTCTCAGTTAGGAATGTCTGCTCATTCTTTAGGGAATGCATTTCAAAAAGTGGGCATGGCTAAAATGTCTGCTGTTTTGTGAAAGGATTAGCAATTTCCCCTAATTCAGCAAAGCAGCACACATTTCCATACATCTGGCTAACTTTGCCATTAATGTAGGAGCATGTGCTAACTTTTTCTGTTAATATAGGAGCATGTCCTATTAGTATCAAGGCGATAATAGGTTTATTGCATCAAAACATGAGCAATCACAAACAGCACATAAATATATGTTTTTTATAAAATAGCGAATGCTCCACTTTCGTGCATTCCATCCATAGTCTCAGAGCTGATAGAAAGCAAGACGTTTCCCTCTCGCGAGCTAGTTTATGATGATGGCTTTTACAAGGGAAGAGAGTGCAGTACCAACTGAAACTATTTGACATTAATTTTCTAGAGATCTGTGTGCTGTTCCATATTTGCCATCAGCTATTCATTACCATTAAAATACAAATTATACACAAACAACATATTGTGTTTCTTGCTATTTAAAGAATTAAAGTTTAAACCTGTGGAATTCTGGATGAACATCAAGCAATCACTATCTTCTACATGGTTAGTATGTAACAGCTGTCATTATGATCTTGGCAACTGTTCTTATTTATTCCATACAAACCTGAGGGGACTGAAAATGTAAGTTATTAATCAAAGGCAATACTCTGGAATGATTGATTGGGCAAATTAAAATGTAAATGAAAGACAAAAAGAATGAAAAGTGACACACTGGAACAAACAGCACGTTGGAAAATGCATTTAGTAAAATGTACTAAAGATTTGGAAACATTGAGGTAGATAACAGAAAGTGCAGCATTCTAATAAACACAATTGCTTGGCAATGACAAGATGTACTGCAAAGTAATAGGGAAACCATATGAAGGTAAAGAGAAGGTTTGTGCAGTTTTGGCCATGTGGCTTTGGATTACAACTGCTACCATTCTTCTAGGAAGAATATAGAAGAAATCTTACCTTAGCAAGCAGAGGAGCCAGAACTGATGGCAAGCTAAAAGAGACAGAAAATGAAAAAAGGTATAAGAGCAGGGTTAGTGAACATACCAGATACATCTACTTTTATTGTATTTTTTACTAGTTGTAAGGATTATGTGTCTACGTGTCTTGAAGGGATATAGCAGTTTGAAGGGACGTATTGTTATCATACATGCACTAATGCAGATTACTTCAATGAGCTCCTGCATCTGACCACTAAGACTAAAAGTGCATCATTGCAATGAGTTTGAGCAGCTTCATGATTGAATTCATAACCAGCAGGCCACCAGGCTTATAGTCCAACTCCTTTTATGACCCATTCAGAACTGGTATCCTTTTGAAATAGCACATTTTTAATATCGTGCTGCTTTTAGCCACATTCAGTAGGTTGCCGTGTTCTAAAGGGCTACATAACAATCTTGCACTGCATATAAGTGCGAGACTGTCATGTCGCTTCTTTAAACAGTGCACATAAGAAGCACCTTTCTCACTCTGCTCCATTGATATAACAACATTGTCTTTCTTATGTGTACTTCTCTCACTCTGCTCCATTGGTATAACATTGTCTTTCTTATGCGTACATTGATACAACAACATGGATGACAGAGCAGACCTTTTATGATAGGACTGCTGATCTATATGTCATTGTGCCTGCAGCAACACTTTTCCTATAATGAATTTACGGAGAGGTCCATATGCAGTAGGGGACAGCAGGTAAGCAGTATCAAGGGCAGCAGCCACAGCAAGCAGGGGCAGAACTTGGCTCACCCTGCTCCATCTTATAGCATCTTATCTGTAGCAGTATGCTGCCTCCTGCGGGCTTCTCCCCACCTGTGTGTCCATCCCAGCCTCAGTACCCCTCTGGGTACCAATATGGTCAAGGTCCTGAAACAATGTATAACCCATACCCTACTGCGGGAACTGGTAGCAGACTCAGAAGTCTTGAAAGTTGAGTCTGCTGGGTCTTACCTGCCCTGCCTGGAGATGATCATCTCGTTTGGTGCTGATGGAATTTAAGCCACAGAGGGTGGTTGCAGAGGAAGACCCGTGCCCTCACCCCGGGCCCACTGCCAGGCAACGGAAGCACGCTGAGTCTGCTGCCAGTGCCCGCAGTAGGGTATGGGCTATACATTGTTCTGGGACCCTGACCAAATTCCACCGGCACCAAACAGAGATGATCATCACCAGGCAGGGCAGGTAGACTCAGCTTTCATGAATGAGACAATTTTCATTTTTGCATTTGGGTGGATTATAGCCAGAGTTTGTAGTCTGCTCAACAAGTTTCCTTTCAACTAGTACACAAGGCTTAACTCTCCGTACAAGATGTCTGCAGCACACGAAGGTGCTCCAGTTGCCTCCGTGTGCTTAATGCGCCCATTGACAGTGCAACTTGACAAATCTCGCTCTGTCATGCACTGCAAGATTGTCACGTTGCGCTTTTTACCCAGATGACCTGCTGAAACAGTTGAATGGTCGCACGCTCTTCTGCATGCGACCATTCAAAAGTAAACCCTCAGTACTATTGTCTCCACTGCTATGTGTTAATAATATATTTCTATTTTCTATACCCTATATGTATTTCTTCAAGAACTTCAGTTCTTAGTACGTCAGTGTCAGTGAGATAAGCACTGTAGCAAAGAGGAACTAAATTAGATCAGTTTTCAATTTTGTACTCATATCTCTAATTAATATAAAATATAAAAAACCAAGATGTTTGTGCTACTATGACAACAGGGAAACTCTACTCTCAATTTTTCTTGCTCTGGGGTTGATGTCAGCTGCTTCAATACAACCCATCACTCTCAGCTCACAAAGAGGCTGATACCATAAAGAAAAGTGGAATCTGATCAACATTTGGTGATTTAAAGGAAAAAAAGTGGCTGAAAGAAGAAGAAATCAAAGGACTTTACAGACCCTGTTGAAGTTCAACAACAGGGTCTGCAAACTGCAACCTAAGCAGTCATACGTTTTCATCTTGTTTGTGACATTGAAGATAGACATGTTGTTATAATACTGCATCTTATTTGTCTTGTAATTTTATGAAACAATTCCTTGAAAAAGGATGCATGACACCTCTACCCAGTTACTAAAATGCTTGCTACTCTCCAAGTAACATCTAATTGGAAACACAAAACAGGCTAATCTTTTCCATATTGCAGTGCACTGTAATTATTACAGTAATTATTATTATTAACAAGAAAAGGGCCCCTTCATACACACGCACACGTAAAGGTATAGTAATACTTAAGATGTAAAAAATATATGTTGTAGGGTTTATGTCCCCGAATAAAACAAAGGTACTCCTACTGCTGAGAGATATTTTATTAAAAAATTATAACAGCTCAAACTTTAATTTTTTTAGGTGCAATATCACAGTGGCCTGAAAATTAACAGTGGCGTTGTTGCTACACCATCCTATGGAGATTTATGTTCTACGGACCAAAGCAGTCCATAGGATGGTGTAACAACTGCGCCACTGTAAATTTTCAGGCCCCTAAAAAAAATTCAAGTCTGAGCCGTTATAATGTTTTAATAAAATATCTCTCAGCAGTGGAAGTACCCTTGTTTTACTCAGAGGGAAAAAACCCTATAACATATATTTTTTTTACATTTTAAGTATTACTATCTCTTTAAGAACTCTTATTTTAGCACTCCACTAAGCTCTGTTTGAAAAATATCGTAAGAAGGGACAGAAGACAAAAGAGAGACATAGGTTAATGTAATACAGTGTATCACATCAAAGAGATGCAGGTGTACAGTCACAACTCAAAGTTATTTAACAGCATGCTCACTTGAGACACCTTCTGTAAACTGTTTCTCAATGTGAGGTTAATAGCTTTAGGTCAAAAGTGTTCTTAATGATACTCAAGCTTCACAAGAAAAAAATTAAACAATAGAAGGGAAATTAAATCTATGGGCAAATGTATCTTGTACAAATTACATATATCTTGGATGTTTAGTGTAAATATTGTACATTCTATTAATATTCTGAATACCAATCTCTTGAAGACATCTAACCCTTTGATGACCCAATGTTCTGAACTCCCATGTTGACCTTGATGTTTTAAGTTCCTGGTAAATATATGTTGCCCTGATGTCGCAGGCTTAAGTGTCGCTAAGCCAAGGGGCCTCCATCTGTGCCTTAACCCTTTGA
This sequence comes from Rhinophrynus dorsalis, assembly GCA_037306005.1. Lineage (NCBI taxonomy): Eukaryota > Metazoa > Chordata > Amphibia > Anura > Rhinophrynidae > Rhinophrynus > Rhinophrynus dorsalis. The sequence goes on from CM074721.1 coordinate 256,998,731, forward strand.
GTGCCATGCTGGCGACATTTTTAATGTGGCATTTTATTGGTTGCCATATAGAGATTTCAATAGGCTATATATATATATATATTACAAAAAATAACTACACTCACAGGACTTGACTTATCAACATGTCATCCCTCTCCAGGGCCTTTGTCAAGTAGCCCATGTGTATAATAGAAGTAGAAAATCCAGGACTCTCAGGAATTACTACACACATTTAAGGTGAATGCGAAGTGGCTTATTAAACAGTCAATTTTTAGTTCCCAAGGTCAACTTTAGAATGATCCAGACCCAGGGAAGTCAAATTTTCTAACAAGGGCCCTGTGAAGGGGACCCTAGCCAGGAATGATCCTCCTGACCCTCCCCTTTTTCCCCATCACTTAGCCATTGTGATCAGGGAGCATAAATAAATGTATTGCAGCATTAGTGTGTCCCAACTAGCATCCACCACTAACCAGTTGTATTATGCATAGAACTTCGTTTAACACAATCTTTTACCTTTACACCATAAGTTGTGGATCTTTGCAGTTCTCCCTAAATAGACCCATCACACTTTATGTAAAAGAAAATAGGCTGCATTTCTTACAAATTTATTTGTCTGAGGAGTGGGCAAATCACTGATCTGCTTATAACCCCTGTGACCCCTGTAAAATAAAAAACAAATTAAATTAGATACTGAAATAATGTTACTTGTTTTGAAGTAATGTTTCATAATTTAATCCCCAAAATAAAGGGAGAGTTTTAAAAAAACATCCCTAGCATCAATGCAGTTAAACAAGATTCTATTTCACTGGCTCATTGGCCAGAATATACTTAGCTCTAGAGGCTCAGCTGGATAATCTATGAGCTTTCCCTCAGGACATCATACAGCATTTTTAAGCTGTAATTGGTTAAAATCAAGCCCCCCTCTTTGTTTTATTTTTGTTTATTCAAACAAATGTCACAGAACCCTCACATTAACATTTATCTTTTATGTTTTTAATATTATCAAAGTACATCAGCACACAAAGAAAACTGGCAAAATTCTGGGGCACACCATCTTTACCATGGGGAACAAATAAATATATTGCAGTTGCATTGCCCCAAAATTACTCCAATTTTCTTTTGATTTCACATGTTAATGATTTCACATGACAACACATACACAGCTCAGGGAAGTGGGCGGAATATTTATAATATTCTTTTCACCTGCTTGAGGAGACACACAAAGAAAGATAAGTATGCTGGTGAGTTCCATGGCAAAGAAGCAAATCCATTTTAATGGAACTGCCCACTTAGCTGATGTATTCCACAAGAAAAAGCAAAAAAAAAACAAATCTCGATGAAAAATAATTCCAAATGCTTGAAAATAGTTCTTTTCTGCTGTAATGAAATTTATTACTGGAGATTTTCTATTCAAAGAAAATGTTTATTGCAGCAAATGGAATTTCCCTTACTGGGTAAAAAAATATTTAAATACACAACACTTTTTGCTCAGACACAGTCAACACATATGATAACCAAGCTTTATAGTTACTGGCCAAGGTGCTCCAGTTGTATAGTTACATTTCAAAATTAACTGAGGAAGGCTTTTGCTGTCACTCTGTAGAAATTTCAGCTGCATGGTTGCATGCTTGATAGTACATACTGCCAGATTTGGGGTCATACCTGAGAACTCTCCAGATTTGTCACAGAGACTGTGGAGGGGGACTCTGGAACACAAAAGGCAGAAAGATCTGGTGACCTGGCTGGAGACTAGCCAGACTCTAGGGGCACGAGTCCATTACCCGTGGTAAAACCAGCGTTACAAGAAAAACAAGCAACGTGTATTTTGCAAACTTGTTACGCCAGTATTCTATTGCAGAACCACAGTAAAACAAAACCAGCGTAGAAAGCATATTTCAGAGTACTAACAAAAAGGAGTTGTATGCTTTTATTCAACTACCACCTAAAAAAATGCGCTGAATGTCACAGTCCAAGGAAATAGGCGTACATCTGACGACAGAAAGATCAAGTTTAGTGTTAGATATGTTATCCACATTATAAAAATCTGACACAGAGTGCCCCCTTCGACATATTAACCCCCCCTTTGAAATTTGAAATATAGTGCTTTTTTTCACCATTTTAATTAGACAAATATTGTTCACATTCTACATTTTAACCCTCCCCTTTTTAATTCAACTTACAGTGCATTCTTTCTCCATTATAATTCAACATGCCCTCGTTATATTTGTATTGTATAATTGTATAATTAGCAGAGAGGTAGCAACGCATTGCAATGTGTTTGATACCCCTGTGGTACTTAAAGAGTTAATAGTCAACGTATGCGACTGCATACCTTGACTGTATATGTGTATTAAATGTAATTGTAATTTGTATATTTTATGTAAAAAAAAAGTTCAGACCTCAAGGGAGGCATCAGGACCCCTCCTGACACCCCCCCAGCATTAGGTGCACACTTCTAGTGTAAATAGATATTACAACTTAGAAATTTTATTAGGAAACAACTTCAAAATCATTTGTGATGATTGTGAATAAACATAGATAAAATAAATCAGACTCTGTGGGAGTGTATTATTATACTGTATGAGGGCGTCTGTTGGCAATTTATCTCGCCGAGACTGCTAGGCAAGTTTTATGCACATCATGGGCAAAATCCAGCCCTCCCCCTGATTCTGACTCTTCTTACAGCTGCCTCCCCTAGAGTTGCTCCTACTGCTTCTGCTCCCACATCCCTTGTGTCTGAGGGCTTATCACATTTTGGCCTTGTCGGCTGTCAATCACTCCACAGTGCTCATCCTGCCCCACACGGTTCCCATCACCAGGTAGTCAGGTCCCCTGTTGAGAAGTATGACTGGCACAGTGGAGCTGGGGTGATGCAGATCGGAGATGGGGTGCATCTTCCCCATGTGTATGACGCCTGTGGACATGGCATTCCTGGGTGCAGGTGAAGTTCAAAGATCTTGTGCAGGTGCTACTTGCTATAACTAGGTGGGAAGTATTATCCTGGTGACAGCCGGGTGTTCACAGGTCACTCATACACTGCTGGCAATGTGAGCGGATATGACTTCACCCAGCAAAACCGCTGACATCCGCTCACGTTGCCAGTTTCGCTGAACAGTGTAAAACATTCTCCTTCTTTCACTCTACCCTTGACCACTTCAGCCTCCTCCCCTACAATTCAGCCTTCTCCTTTCGACACTTCAGCCTCCTCCTTCCCCTTTGACACTTCAGCCTTCTTCTTTAGACACTTCAGCCTCCTCCTTCCCCTTTGGAACTTCAGCCTTATCCTTTCGACACTTCATATTCCTCCTACCCCCCCTTCGACACTTCAGCCATCTCCTCTCGACACTTTAGCCTTCTCCTTTTGACACTTCAGCCTCCTCCTACCCCCCTTTTGACACTTTAGCCTTCTCTCAATGGCCCTTTGCCACTACAGCCTAGAGTGCCACATTTTTAGGTTCAGCCAGCAAGACACGGCGATGCTCACTAACATACACCCATGCTTATTCAAAGAATTGCACATTGACATGATTAAATAAAATGCAGAGGAAGGATGTTTTTCAGCATGCTGAGTCTTAGATATTGGGAATAAGCAAGAAGGCATATTGGTGGAGAACCCTCTAACTTTTTAACACAGTGGTGAGCAACACGAGGCCCTCCAGCTGCTACACGACTACTATCACCCATGTCATCTGGCAGCAACGGGAGGGTCTCACTTTGTTCAACACTACTGTAGTGCATCTGCCTGTCTCAGTGCTCAACATGCTCATTGATATTATTTCCATGCTGTGAATCCGCATTACACAAAGGTTAGTTGGTATAATTAAAGATTGTGACTGTCCTCTCTTTTACCAAGCCCATTCAGTTTCCATGTTCTGCCTGGTCACCTCCCCCTCAGTGCTTTTCACAGCTCCGCCTATTTGCCTCTTACTCTCCCATTTACACCCTCCCTTTCCCCAGTCATTTATATACATCCTGTGCATGATGATCTCCTTCTTGCTCGGTGTAATGATACATGCGCTGGGTGAGTAGACAAGTGCCATGACAGGTACTTCTAAATTAAATACATCATAATTTCTTAACAAATGGAGTACACCCATAACATGTGGGGGTGTTTGACTGGACACAGGTATGATGGATCCCCTAGTGTAATACACAAAATGTGTATGTGAACCCATTTATACTCAAAGTATCTCCCCTTCATGCACATCCGCTACCCACCCTGGGCTTCTGTCATTACTTTGGCTGTAGAGTCTCTGTAACAATCAAACCAAGAACTCTGTCACTTCTGGTAAAGAGACGGAAAGTTGCAAAGTTTCTGGTTTGGACCCATTTACAGACACTCCTTAATCAGTGGATTCACAGCAGCACCACACAAACTGAGGATTTGCATGGGGGGACAAGTTACATTCACCATACTTCTGGTTCTTATAGGTTCATAATAAATGGAGGCACAAGGAAGTCTCAGTAATGTCAGGAATGGACCCCAAAAATTCTCTTCACAAATCAAAGGAAAAAACACGTATGTGGTGATGTTCTCTCCCTTATCCACATCTCCCCTATAAATATCTCTTTGCTAACCCCCAGTCATGGCTATGTGTGTGTCTCACCTGGACACCTCTTCCTTCCCCACCAACTCTTTCTGCAAGGACAACACAGTGCTTCTCTTGCTAGTACCATATATTTGGAAAGTTTATTAACCCCTTCCTGACAATGGACATATATGTACGTCCTGCAGAAACTGTCACTTAGTGACAGAGGACGCACATGTACGTCCCGGAAGTCCGGGTCCCCGTGCGGCTGCACGCTGTTCGGGGACAACGGATTACTTTGGCAGAAAAAAAACATTTCCTAGCCGGGCGTTAAGTGACAGCCGCGTGTGCGCACGGCCGGTCACTAAGGGGTTAAATGTTGTATGTAACTTGTCTGTTAACCCTTTGAGTACCAGAGGGGTAGCAAACACATTGCAATGAGTTGCTACCTCTCTGATACTCATAGAGTTAGTTATACAATACATATTCAATGTCAAAAAAAATTGGAGAAGAAACAATGTCGAATTCAAATGGAGAAAGAAAGTCATGGGAGCACTATAAGTTGAATTTTAAAGGTGGGGGTTAAAATGTCGAATGTGAACAATATTTGCCGAATTAAAATGGTGAAAGAAAACACTGTAAGTCGAATTTCAAAGGGAGGTTAATATGTTGAATGTGAACAATATTTGTCAAATTAAAATGGTGAAAGTAAGCACTGTAAGTCGAATTTCAAAAGGGGAGGCTTAATATGTTGGAGGGGCACTCAATGCCGGATTTCTGATGTATACTGTATTCTGACCTGCTTTTGTTTTGAAACCATTGTTGTTGCTTCTACGCCTCAACTCTGAGGCTCAGGATTCCTGCCATAAAATGTAACCACAAAATAGGAGCTAATACTGAGCGTGGGTAATAGAATGCTGTTTGCACGTTGTTTTTTGATGTTTCCTATAGGCTAACAGGATACTAAAACCTGACTTAAAAAAAATAGCTCCTTTTTTTTTTAGCGCCGGTAATAGAATCGAGCCCTAGATCTGCATGGATTAAAAAAAAAAAGTATGAGATTACACAATGAGGTAACCTGGTACCTTTCCTTTTAGAAAATAATCCCTGAACAGAATAGTATTGGACTAGAAATGTTCCTTCTAATGATGAAGTACATATAGAATATGAATGAATCTCGATAGATAAGAAAACAGTTTCACAGGTAATATAGTTTTAGTAATCCACTGTCACCTGCAAGTGCAGGACACTCCATTAACCTTTACAACAATGAGAGAGAGAGACAGAGAAAGACTGTTTCTGTGAGAGTGTGTTGTTTGTGTTCCTGTCCTTAATACTGAATAATGGTGCAATCACACTATTAAATCATGTTGTATGCAGATTTTCCATCAGTACTCACATAAACTGAAAGGTATTTGAAGATATTATTCAAAACCTGAATGATATCTCCATGCAGTCCTATCAAACCAAATTAATGGGAGATAGGTGGCACTGCAATTGGTTCTTCCTTCTGTCTCTTTTCATTTACAGAGACCCAGTTGTAGGAGCCACTGCTGTCAGATCCTGACAGGTTATTTCTGCTGTGTAACCATGTATTCAACTGAAAACCTCTTAGCCTTTTTTAATTCAGAAGATTTATATTCAGAAATTATTTTCAGATTCCAATAATTTAATAATATGCTACAATCTAATAATATTCATTTATAAACCATATTGACTTAAAGCTGCATGAGCAAATTAAATATACACAGTTTACATAGACACCCATCTAAACATATAATGAGGCTGATGTACTACTAAGAACTGGAGTAATTCTGGAGCAAACCAATAGCTCCAAAGGGGGAAAATAACAATTCCCCAAATTTCCATTGATTTAACTTGGACTACCTGGCATTCAGTGGGTTAAAACCCCACTAAGCTCAATGGTAAATTTATGGTATGTACATTGTGGGACACCCCAGCAATTTGACTGTACACTGGTAGCCACAGATCCACACTAAAAAACAGCTAAATAAGCTCCTGTGTTCACTTTAGCTGTGTGACCCCTTACTGTAACTGTGCAGTTAACACGGTGGAGATATCATGCAATCAATAAATCAATGAAAAAGAGAAAAAAAAGAGGAAATGTTCAACAATAAAGAAACATCACAGGTGCAGAGTCCCATAAGTCAGGGGTCAGTCCTTTAAAATTTGAATCCTTCCAAATTCTTAGAGTCTGGAAATGCAGCTTGTTACCAAGACTTCGGACAGGTTCTCAAATAACATGTAAAAGAAGAAACAGCACAGCACGATCCACTCTAAGTGTAGTAAGATGGAATCCGTATCTCAAGAAAAAGGTATAAAAAAACCCTTATTAGGGTACTCATGTTTATAAGAGGATGAGCCTGTCTCTAGGTATGTCCGCTTTGACTGGATCTGAACTCCAGTCACAGTCACTCTCCACGGTCTCCCAATTGCTTGCCACCTTGTCCTTTAGGAAACACAATCCAAGGGATACTTTATCACTTGGGTCAGTGCAGCATCAGTATCGTACACAGTAGATATATTATACCACTATTATAAACCCCGTACTTGCATCATCCAAGGTGGGTAAGTATTGGCAATAAATGGGGACACTGAGTGGCTCCGAATGAGTATACAAATTTATTATAAAATATACATATATAAACGGCTATACCCCGTCTTCATATAAAATCAGTAATATAAAAATCTCCCTACGTATTCAGTAACGCTGGGATACTTTTTCAATGGAAAGCCTGATAAGGGTTTTTTTCTACCTTTTTCTTGAGATATGGATTCCATCTTACTACACTTAGAGTGGATTGTGCTGTTCTGTTTCTTCTTTTACAGATCCACACTACACTGTGTGACAGCCCAGCCTTAGTTCACACTGGTAACCACAGAAATAAATTACTGAGTGCAAGCTCAGCCTTGTTCCAGTTAGCCACAGAACAACACTGCACTGTGTGACACCCCAGCCCTGCTCCACTGGTAGAAGTTAAAAACCCTGAAGACACAGAGGGGAGATGGGATGGGAGCCTGTAGGATACAGAGGAATGTAGCAAGGACTAACAGAGTAGCAGAAGATTTGGCAGGTGAGGGATGAATGAGCAGCAGATGGAGACAAGTATAGTAATAAAGTCCAGGTGATTCAAAAATGTGTGCCTTCACTGACAAGTGACTCAGAGCTAAGCATGCTGGGGTTCTGCCCTTGCATGCATTACTCCACCACACTGCCAGCCCTGGTTGTGGTCAGCAGTGAAAAACATCCAGGGTTTTCCCCAATATATCTATATATATATATATATATATGGAGAGTGCTACAATCCATCGCTGAATTAATAAACAAATATATTTTAATAATAAATAGAGCAATATAAAATCAATAAATACCACTGATACTAACAATATTTGAATCTATCTTAATACAGTCAGATCAACATTAATATGCTCTGGAGCTAATTGTTACTGTGCACAGTAAATCTATATATAGTAATAATGCGTTCCTTTTCCAATGATCTCGGTTGGGTATAAATAATTCTTCTCAAAGAAGCTGTAAATGGTTAATATGTGTAACGGTTCGTACGAATGAATACAGGACAGGTACTAATAGGTAACAATCACTTTATTAAGCACAAATAACAACTCAGTAAACACATCTCAGCAATAAATGGTAAACAGTGGGATTCGTATTCAACGGAACTAAGACACCTGTTTGGAGTTGGAGACTGTCTGAACCCTAGGTCCACATCTGTAGGGAAACCAGACTTAATCGATAGGCAGCAGTAGTAAGGAATGTCTGAGCCTAGGTCCGCACCTAGAGGATCACCAGACAAACTCAAAGTTAACACAGAACGGATAGTCAAACACAGCCACAGGTTTGCACCAGATTGGTTGTGGGACTCCCCCTAGGGTCATATACGGAGCGGGTAGTCGGACAGAGCCACAGGTCAGAACCAGAACAGGTAGTCGGACAAGCCAGGTCATACACGGAGTGGGTAGTCAGCCAGATCCACAGGTTAACCCCAGATGGTATATCCACTGAAGCGTTGGTATGCTGGATACGCAGTGGACAGAGCCCCAGGTCAACACCAGAGTGGGTAGTCAGGCAAGCCAGGTCATACATGGAGCAGATAGTCAGCCAGAGCTGCAGGTCTGCACCAGACTGGTTGTCAGGCAAGCCTAGGGTCATACACGGAGCGGATAGTCAGACAGAGCCCCTGGTCAGCACCAGATCGGGTAGTCAGACAAATCAAATAATACACAGAGCTCAGGAAACACAACTGCACTGGAACACCACGAAAGGGCAGCTGATGTGGTGTCCAGGCAGTTTAAGTACCAATTGCTCCACCTCCAGAAGGTGGAACAATTAGGTAATATGCCTTTAAGAGCCGGGTTACGACGTCACAGGGGATTCCCTTGACGAACGCCCACACTCTGCAGGCAGAACACAGTACTGCCGGAAGCATGAAGCTGGCTGCCTACCAGGAAGCCAGGGAGGCCAGCTATCGGGAAACAGACTCAACGAAAGAGCCACGAGGAGCACACAAGAGACCGGCCACCCACAGATGGCCGGAGACCGTCTCTGCAGGTAAGCGGAATGCTTACAATATGTCAAACATTTGTATTATGTAATATATCCGGACAAACTGTTGTTATCCAGCGGGCAGGTATGTTCTCACGACTGTACAGGCAGGAGTTATTAGTTATATATATAATTAACTCCTTGTTCTCCCCCATCTATAATTTCTTAGCCCTCTATTCAGGCTCAATATCTGATGGTCGAATTACCTGGGGCTTGATGGTCTTACTTCCATATACCGTCTCTCAATGTGGGCAGTGGACTCCAGTCACTTTATAATCAGCCTCCTGTCTCTTGTTGGCATTGCAACAGTATATTTCTGGCTGGATTTGACAATGTTTAATCAATCGGATATATATGCTGTTCAGTCCATATTCAACAAGGTGAAAATAATAGCCCTCAGCTCTATCCAATGTTATTTCTTAAATATAGTTATAATCATATCACCAACCGAATAACAGTAAAATATACTATCAGCGTGACAAAGCAGAGTTCTCCAGTGTGTTTCGTACTACCACTAGTACTTCATCGACAGCAATATCTCCTTGAGGAAGTGCTGGTACACAGTATGAAACGCATAGGAGTTTCCTTCACTTGTGTTCAAGGAGATATTGCTGCCGATACATATACATACTATACAGCATTGACCAGAAAGATACAGAGATTGGAATAGAAAGATCGTGTGATATAAGATTTTGATATTTGTGCAGGTTCAAGAGGATGCAGATATCAAGGAAGACAGTAGGTGTGTTCATTGATAACTCTGCCCGCATGGACTAAAGATACAAATTTACAGACAGAAGATTGGAGGTAACATAGATGCACTGGTCGATTACCAACTGGAAAGTTGGGGAAACATAGTCCGTAGTCTAAAGATGGGAGAGATAATCAGCCAAGACTTAAAGTATTTATTACCTGCCACTAGATCTCTTACTCATATATATATATATATAAAGATAATATACTGCACATACGAAGTCAAGGACTTTATATATAATTCCTCTGAGTGATTCTGGTCATTTAATTATCTGACAGCATCCACTGAATATTTGAGTATTTTTTAGAAGATGCATTATTGCATTTTTTTTTTCCTGAAGTGCACCAACTATACATTAGCTCCGGAGTTCGATATTACATTATACAGCACTTTAGGGGCTATATTCTATTGCAGGTGCTAAATGTTAACGCCAACTTTATCAAACATTTTCCTATTGTAGTCTATGGAGAAAACTGGAGACAAAAGTAGAAATAAAATTAGCACCGGTAATAGAATCTAGCCCTAGGACTTTAATGGTAGCCATTTGTATTTATATTCATTGATTTTTAGTATTCATTATTTTAATAAATATTTGTATGTTCGTATACAGCCTATTGTAGTGCTCTCCTATTTTGTTTGTTTTTGTTCTGTACTGGTAACTCGGTACACTAACAAGTTCTGGATAGTAGCGATACGAGTGGCTGTTATAGATTACAGCTGGTGGATCTCTTGGTGCACAGGGCTCTGTGATCACAGATTTCTGCTGATAGAGGCTGGCATCCCGATGCAAGTGATTTTCCACTGACTGTTGGCCGAGTGAGGATATTAAGAATTAATAAAAGGCAGGTTTCACAAACAAATCATTTATTTATTCTAAGAATGCATCAACCAAGAAATGAAATTCACAGGAATGGGTGTCAAGGCAAGAGTACAAAAGGTGTGATACAAACACAAGGCACATCAAAGACACAGTGAATATTCAGTGTATAATCATTACTATTTTCTTGTGTGCTGACTGATCTAGCAGCTAGCGGTTTCTGTGCCTCAGCATTGTACAGATATTTCACGCAAGAGACCTTTTCAATCTATTTTTAGGAGTCAGCCTTGGAGCGCAATTCCCTGTTTCTTTTAGAAAAGAAGACAAAAAAAAAATAGCAAACTCGTATAAACTCACAATTCCTTTTTATAGAATACGGTACACTTCTGTAATGTCACTGCCTAATTATGGAATATGAAAGAAGAGCTGCAATACACTGTTTAAGCAAGAGAAAGTTTCTCCCTACTCAGCTAACATGTTTTATTGCAGCCAATTAAGGGGATGCAGGCAATGCCATCACTCAACCCCTAAATAAGGTGCTGAGAAATTTGGTGATAACCAAAAATCTATGCCACCAGCAAATAAAGGCTCATTTAAAAAACATATATATATATTTTACAAAAAATGTCTTGTACAATGTTTTTAAATTATCTTTAAAATTAACTGTACTTATTTTAGGGTGACAGACCTAGTGTAACTAAGGTTGGGCAAAGCCCCACTCTTGATTCCCACCCCAGTCCCCCTCATTCTCACCCATTCTCATTGTCCCACACTCCGTCACTTCATCTTCTGTCCCCTCCTGTCACTCTCTTCCCCCTCCTGTCACTCTCTTTCCCCTGCCTCCCCTTCCCTATGTCCCTCCACTATTCATTCTAAAACCCCAGAATCAAGAATGTTTTACTCATACCTATTAGCAATCAACACGATATAACTGGCAGTATATATTCATTGTCCTCAAAGTAGCCATTAAAGTACAGGATCTGATGATCCCCATAACCGAGAACAGGAAATTAGTTTAATGACTGAGCCACTAAATAGCACACCTGTATTCAGCAAGGAAGCGTTAACCATAACACTTGCTATTGCTATTGGCATTTTGAAAATCTGTTTTACAGGAAAGCCCCAATTTCTAGTCATGCTAATGTCAGTGGGTAAACTGCTTTAAATTATATTAATTAAGAACTTGTTTGCAGGGAAAACTTTTATTCAACATATCAGAAACAGGTATTTAACTATATGTATTAGTCCGAACAAAGTAAACATGTTGCACAATTTTATACATACTAAGGAAAGTATGTTAAAAAAAATGGCTGACAGGAAATTTTGATGCAGATTTATATTCACTTTAGCATCCCTTTTTTTTTTTTTTTAAAAGATTTTTCAGAAATGTGAAAGCATTAGGAATATTTTCTCAGAAAATGGAGCAGATTCACTAAGCGGTGATAAAGACTTGATGAAAAGATGACTTCTCCAATTTATCACAGCTCCAATTCCTATGTTATTCTTTAAAGCCTATGCACTAAGACCTCCGAAGCTGAAGAAATCTTAGTGCATAGGCTCCATAGAATAACATAGGAATTAGAGATGTGATAAACTGAAGAAGTCATCTCCGCTTTATCACCTCTTTATCACACCTTAGTGAATATCCCCCCTTGAATTCTAGAGAGATCTTTAGTGCAGAGCACTAGATACGTTTCAAGCCTCCGTATGGCTAAAATTACCATTTATATCAATATATATATATATTGGAAAATGTTCCTAATGGAGGTAATTTTTGCAGGAACCGACGAGTAAATAAGTTCTTTTTGGAACATATGATTTGTTTCGATGTTACATTTGCCCATGCCAATATTTAAGACAATATAGCTCTAAAATTGGCTTTCATTTGTAAAAAAAAATTGTCTTTTTTCTCTTTGAAATGTATCATTATAAAGATAAAATTATGATGATAAAAATGTTTTTCTAAGACTACATTTGCTTTAGAACAGGCATGTCATATATGTGGCCAGCAGGCCAGCAAAATGAGACCCTCCATAGAGAGAAACTTTTTAAATGCCCTGCAACCCAGCATCAAGAGGTTAAAAAAAAAACATTTAGTGTACTCCGCAAGAACGCACTGAAGGGCTACAACAGGAAAGCAACAATTTTGGTCTGAAACAAATATCAACAAAACACAAGTTATGTTTAACAAATGTACAACACCAAGGAAAATCACACTAGATGGACAAGAACTAGAGGAAGTTGACATGTATGTTTACCTTGGACAGGAAATGTCAGCAGATGGAAATACCATGACCAGTGTGTCCTCCCAATTATTTGGTATGGCTGTGAAACATGGACAGCAAATGCCAAAGCCATACAAAGATTTGAGGTTATGCAGAGAAGTATGGAACTTGAAATTCTGGATGTAACAAAAAGAGACCAAAAAATGTGTGCATGGATTTGTCAGCAAACAAAGGTCTATGACATATTTGAAAGAGTAAAGTGCCTAAAATGGAAATGGGGGCCACATAGCAGAAAGACCTGATGGTGGATGGACCAAGTTAATTTTGGAATGGATTCCACTTGGTACTAAATGAAGAAGATAAAGGTCTATGACATTACCAAAATTTGTTGTTACGCAGTGGCACAAGACTGAAGTTATTGGAATCTTGCTGAGGAGGCCTTCAACCTGTAGTGGATAGATAACCGCTGAAGATGATGATGAGTGTGTGTGTGTGTCTATATATAAGTTGCAGGAAAGCATGCTCAGAAGTCCATGGTTTTGCTAATATGTGGTGTAATCTTGATAAAGGCCATTGAGGGTGGCCGAAACGTTGATTCAATAAAAACACCTGTGTGATTTATGTGATTCAAGGACTTCTGAGCATTCTTTCCTGCAGCTTATATTTGTATAACTACTATAATCATATATTTCATATATATATATATATATATATATATATATATATATATATATATATATATATATACATACATGAAATCATATGCAGACCCTAGGAGCCAATGTTACAGTCATCCTTGTCCTTGAAGATAAATTTTGATATGTGGTCTTCAAATATATTTGAGTTTGACATGACTGGATTAGAACATTGGGCACTAAAGTTTACAAATATTGCCTTGACTTTTCGCTAGATTGTAATAAGTCAAAATGTGGTGGTGTAGAAAAAGAGGAATTTTGTGTACTTATTAATAAATCCTTTTCTTCTAGTCCATGAAGAACACCGGCACCATGAAGTAAAGTTTCCTTCTCCAGGAGGACCGGGCATTTCAAAAAAGGTCTGAGATGGAGACACATGAAAAAAAAAAAAAAAAAAAAAGCAGAAAAGAAGGAAAAGAAGAGAAGGGAATCCTCTGAACAGACAACACAAGAGGATCCTCCTGTCCAGGGACATAAATTAGTGGTTTAATTCCCTAGGAGGGAGTTCTATGGTCCACATGAAGTAGTGGAAAAGGGTTTCTTAGTAAGTACACATAAATCATCTTTTCTCTTTTGCACATTGTGGAACAACAAACCATATGGATATAACAAAGCTGTCCACCCAGATTCAGAGAAGGTAAAAAGAGAAAAAACCCTCCATCTCAGATCAGTATCCATAATACTAAGCTGCTATAACATGAATCTCAGGTGTCAATGGACATAAAACTTGAAAAAAACAAATAACAGCAAACCAACAGTGATCTGCTCATAGAAAACCATGAACACCTATACAGGCACCACTGCCTTCTGGTCTTCAGCTAAAGCCAGCACATTAACATGTAATGTTTGACAAAGTGTTAAGAGATGACCACGTTGTCATCTTACATATGCCTGGAAAATGGTTGTCTTAATACGGGAAGGTACAATAACCTGAGACGCAGCCTGGCCCACACATGGGCCCTCAGGAATGACAAAAAGCAAATCAGATTTCTATAAAAACTGTGTGCAATAAACATCCAACAGATGAAGCTTCTACTCCTGTTTATTAGAAGGAGTAGGACAGAAAGAAGAACAATTTCCTGGTTGATGTGAAAATCTGAAACAATCTTGAACAGAAAATCCATAGAGTTAGCAAAACCACCTGGTCCAGGTGAAACACCAGAAAGGGAGGTTTTACAAGACAATGGCTGAAGTTTGGCTACTTGCGGGAAAGAAGTTATAAACAGAAGAAAAGCAGTCTTTCGTGTCAGGAAACACAGAGGCTCAAAAGGAAACTTCTGAAGCACTCCTAAAACTAGTTTCAAATCCCACAGAGGAACTGAATCCCAAAAGATAGGGTAGGCATGAGTACATCAAGAAGAAAGGATACACATTGTTTTTAAAAGAGCAGAAAGAGTTGAAATCTGAACTTTGATGGAACTAAAACTAAGTCCTTTCTGAACACTATCCTGAAGAAAGACCCAAGCCTCTGGAAGCCAAAAAGGTCATGCCAATCAGCCTCAGTCTGCACACCACATGTAAAGTAGAGGCCAAAACCTCTAATAGGCCTTAGAAGAAATTAATTTCTAGCCTAAGCATAGCAGAGTTTGAAAAAATCCTTTTCTTCAGGGTGCTGGCCTCGGGAGCAAAGCTGTCAATGCTAGCATTTGAAGGAGCTTTTAGTAAACGTTTGTCTAGGCATGGACCCAAGGAGATCCCATAAGTGCAGATGTGAGCCGACAAAGGGGGATATGGTTGCCCGAAAACGTAAACCGCAGGAAGCATGATGAATCAGAAGGATGGATTGGGATATGCAGATAAGCATCCTTCAAGTCTAGGGGGACTAGAAACTCCCCAGAACACAGCTGCAATAAAAGAGAGAAAAGACTTGATTTAAATCATGGGGCCAGAACAAAATAGTTGAATTCCAGAATATGATGGCAACCATAATCTTTTTGAGAACCAGCAAGACATATGAGTAGAATCCAGTGAATCTTTCCTCAGAAGGAACAGGGATCTGGATATCCAGTGAGGAGGAAATTGCGCCTAAGAATAGACAACCTCGATCTGAATTTCAAGGAACTCTGGACAAGCAAAAATGGTGAGTGGGAAGGGACTTGAAGTCTATATAAAACCCTTCCATCATTACCAACAAAACCTAAGCTGCATCACAGAAATGGCCCACATGTTGTGGACAAAGTGAAGGTGACCTCTTATGTACAGAGATGAACCAGTCCTCTGTGAGTCATGTAGGGGTGGGCTTGTCAGCCTTAAGCTTTTCAGCAGGATTCTTGCCTGCCCAATTCTGCTTGGATTTTGGGAAAGGATGCACCTATGCTGCTTAGGGAAGCTGTGTCTTAGGAGCATACCCAAACTGGCAGGGGTGATGAAAATCAAGCATTTTAAGTTGACAGAAGGCATTCTTACGTGTAACTTGACACAAGGCACTCTTGCCCCCAATGGCATGGGTTATAATCTTCTCCAATTCAGGGCCAAACAATTGTTTGCCTACAAAAGGAAGAGAAACTAGAGAACTCTTAGAGAATATGTAAGCCAAACAAATCTTAAACCAGAGAGTGCAATGTATGAGCATTGAGAAAGCCAAGGCCTTACCAGAAAATTTAGCTCCATTAAAGGCTGATTTGGCAAAGTAAGAATTAGATTCAAGGACCTTGCAAAGCAAAGGGCAATTAGGGCCAGGATAGCGATCTTTTGTAGGATTTGTGTCAATGGCATAAATACAGTATGCACTAAGATGTCTTCTCCATCACCATGAATCCGCAGTGCCTTTGACAGGTTTATTGCACTCACTACATTGACACTGGCTCATTTGCATAAGGAAATGCAGTTTATTGTGCCATTGTCATATTCATGTGGATGTGTTTATATGTTAATCTGGCTGTTCACCACATGCAGTAAGCTCTGATAGATGCCTCTGCTGACAGAGTTCATAGTCCAAACATCATCCCTGTAGCTGTCTATGAAGCCAGATGATTGTTTGCTTCTTTATCCAGGAAGGAATAGACAGCATCTGCCCTCCCTAAACTTTTTCAGTCCCATAGGGATGAGTATTGCATTCCCCCCGTTTCGTGATAGTGGCAGAACCAACAGCTTCAGAGTGAATATGGGTGAAAGAGTGGCAGAGAATTTCAAATGTTTATAGATGTCAGGCTATCTCCCCTTTGCCATTAGGTACCTTCTACACCTGTAGTGTTTCAACATTTCCTATGCTGAACCTCATCCTGGCCCAATACAGTTTTGCCTTATTGACTATATGACCAATTGCATAGGCAACTCCAGTCTTTCTAATGCGTTTGAGCACAGACTTCTGCATTATCACCAGTGATTAGCAATAGATAGGAGCAACACACAGCTTAGTTTCACTCAATTCATATAGTTGTGATAGAATGCACTGCCAATACAATATACTAGATCATACCTGTTCAGTCCTATATTGGTAAATGAAACTAAACGTGATGGGGGTGATTAGGGGAATATTTATATTTAAGTGAGAAAATGTATGGGAGAGCTGTGTTGAAGGCCAGTTTTAATTAGGAAGGGAATTGGTGGTCAGAGTAGGGAGTGTATAGAGGGGCAGCCACTGAGGATCAACAGGTTATGTAGATAAATCTGGCTGAAGTGGAGAGACGAGGGTTAGTGGAAGTCCATCTAGAAGAAGGATACAATATACAGTACAAGAAAGTATTAAAGAGTAAATGAGTTTTGGTGGAGGAGAAATACAGGCAATGCTTGTTTAGGTGAAGATGGCAAGACTGAAGGCATGAATTTAGGGAATAAAGGAAAGAGTAGAGTCGATGATAACCCACAGACATAAAACCTGTGAGGTAGATGTAATGGTGGAATTGTTCATAGTTAGTGAGAGAAAGTAGGTGGGTGTTGTGCAAGAAAGAAGAAAAACGAGCAGTTCAATTTTTTTATACACTTTTTTGAGGAAGCGAAGGGATATCCAAGATGAGGCAGAACAGAGAAAGTTGCAGACTTAAGTCATGACAGATATAAAGTGATCTGGGTAGATAGGTGT
The DNA here is from genome assembly GCA_037306005.1 of Rhinophrynus dorsalis. NCBI lineage: Eukaryota > Metazoa > Chordata > Amphibia > Anura > Rhinophrynidae > Rhinophrynus > Rhinophrynus dorsalis. The sequence goes on from CM074721.1 coordinate 257,016,336, forward strand.
ATTTGGATGTTATCCGCTTATAGATGATAGAAGAGTTTTTCACTTGATGAGGTGTATGTGTGTATATAAACAGCACTGTGCAAAAGTCTTAAGCAGGTGTAAAAATGCTGTACAGTAAGAATGATTTAAAAAATAGACATGTTAATAATTTCTTTTTTCAATTAACAAAATGTTAGTGAGTGAACAGAAGAAAAAACTAACTCAAACCAATATTTGGTGTGACCACCCTCTCCTTCAAAACAGCATCAATTCTTCTAGGTAGACTTGCATACAGTTTGTTAAGGAACTTGGCAGATCGGTTGTTCCAAACATCTTGGAGAACTAACCACAGTTCTTCTGTGGATTTAGACAGTCTCAGTTGCTTTTCTCTCTTCATTTAATCTCAGACAGAGTCAATGATGTCGAAATCAGGGCTCTGTGGGGGACATCCCATCATTTCCAAGACATTTCCTGATAGTATTGCATGATAGATAAGTATCTGCCTGTACTTCTCAGTGTTGAGGAGACCATTCATGCTGACCAAATCCCCAACTCCATTTGCAGAAATGCATCCCCCAAACTTGCAAGGAACCTCCACCATGCTTCACTGTTGCCTGCAGATACTCATTCTTGTACCGCTTCAGCCCTTCAGCAAACTACCTTCTGCTACAGCCAAATATTTCAAATTTTGACTCATCAGTCCAGAGCACCTTCTGACATTTTTCTGCACCCCAGTTCCTGTGTTTTCTTGCATAGCTGAGTCACTTGGTCTTGTTTCCACGTCAGAGGTATGGCTTTTTGGCCACAAGTTTTCCATGAAGACCACTTCTGACCATACTGCTCCAGACAGTAGATGGGTGTACCAGGATCCCACTGTTTTCTGCCAATTCTGAGCTGATGGCACTGCTAGACATCCTCCGATTGTGAAAGGGAAGTAAGCATGATGTGTCTTTCATCTGCTGCACTAAGTTTCCTTGGCTGACCTCTTTGTCTATAGTCCTCAGCAATGACTGTTTCTTTGTGCTTCTTCAAAAGAGCTTGGACAGCAGATCTGAAAACCCCTGTCTGCCTTGAAATTTCTGCCTTCGAGAGACCTTGCTGATGCAGTATAACTACTTTTGTCTTGTTGCTGTGTTCAGTCTTTCCATGGTGTATGAATTTTGACATTAAACTGTCTTCAGCAACCTCACCTTGTTAGTTGAGTTTGGTTGTTCCTCACCCAGTATATTCCTCCTACACAGCTGTTTCAGTTTCAGTTAATGATTGTGTTTCAACCCACATAATAAACTGATGATCATTAGCACCTGTTTGGTTTAATTGTTTAATCATCCACCTGACTATATGACTAAAAAATCCATGACTTTGTGCATGTGTTCCTAGAAGAATTGATGCTGTTTTGAAGGCAAAGGATGTTCACACTATATACTGATTTGATTTAGATTTTTCTTTTGTTCACTCACAATCATTTTGTTAATGGTAAATATATATATATATATATATATATATATATATATATATATATACACACACACACACACACACACACACACATACATATACTGCATGTATACAATAACTGGATTACATTTTATAGTGGTTAGTTGAGAAAAGTACTTTTCTTTTGGAGCTGTCATACAGAGGGTAGATAAAAGTAGGAAAGAGAGAACTTAGTTTAGGAGATTAACTGTGAATGGAGTCACATGGATTTCTGGAGGCGGAAGAGGCAGATCAAAAACAATGAGAGATTATGTTCCCACCACTACTTGGAGCACATAGAAGAGCAGACATTTGTTAGACAAGGAGACCAGAGAGAAGGTAACAGCATTTAACAGACAGGAGAAACTAGTTCATTAGCACTGCAGTAATAGAAATGAAAAAGTCATAGCTTAACAAAGTTATAGCGGGAAATGATTACGACAATATTTTGTTGTAGATTATAAGTGAAAAGTCATCTTTGATAAATGACTTTTTCAAAGCTAGTTGATTGGATATGGCTTAAGCACTATGGATTTTTATGCTTATATGTGTGCACACAGCTTTGTCCTTGATTAGTCTACTTTTTCAAAACAATAAGGCCTTGTTTATGATGCCACAGCATAGCAGTGTCATACAAAAGCTATTGTCCTGAAAATGGGCTTCAATCAGGCATTCATGACTTGTGTGAAGACGTTTAATGCAGCTTGCTGCAACTTCCATTGATTCAGAGCAGAATTTGAGGAAGTGTTTGCAGTGAAGCTCTGCATGGAGACCACTAACATGTTGTTGACAAGGGTGACGCTGGAGGTTGAGAGGCACATCTCAAACTCCAATAAATGGATTACCTATTTGGGCATTTACCAATTAAACATAGCTTGTCCTTATGTGGGCCAGTCTCCTCTCGTTAACAACAGGATCACTAAGTAAATGCAAGACAGTGCAGGTAAGTAGCAAGGGCGAGTGCAAAGTGGAGGCATGACTGCTGTTTTCCAGTCATCCATGTGAACGTAGCCAAGATTACTGGTGTCATTTGTTGTTTGTCATTTGCCTATAATATGTGCTTGATGGCATTAGACCTTATGCAGAAAGTACAAGAGGAGAATTATGTAGCATATCAACTGCACCATGGAGTAGATACAAATTCACAAATTCCCAATTTGTATTATAGCCCTTACAATGCCCAAGAGGTCTCTAATGCAGTGCTTCACAAAACATTAGCGACTTCTAGCATTCAAGGGGTTAAAAGCACCATTTAAGTAGGTGGAACTCCCCCCATGGTAGTTTGAGTCAGCTTAATTTTTTGCTTTCTGCATAATGTCCATGATGATCAGAGAAGCTCATTCTGCAAGACTGCACAGGATTCAGCACAACCCTGTAGTTTGTTTTTTTTTGTAATAAACGGCCTTGATTTAAAGTGATACGCGGTCAACTTAGTACAAAGGTGATATGAGGTTGGAGTGGGGGCCAAAAAACAGGCCTTTAAATACTCTAACAAATAAAACAGAAGAACAACTGATTTAACCATTTGAGTGCCAGAGATAACAATTTCAGTGCCAGAGGGATACCCCCTCTGGAACTGGAATGGTTAATAACACAAACATTAAGTGAGAGACTAGAAGGTACTGTAAGAAAGTAGACAGAATTAACAGTGTCAAGGTCCATTCAATCAAAGACTACAGACAGGGGAAAGAAAAACACAGAGACAATGTCCTTGGGAATTTACACATGAAGCTCTGCCTTGCGGAGTGCTGTTTCAATAGAACTCATGTTTTCATTCTAAATAAATACATTTATATAGACAGTTTTCACTTCCCACAGTATTCCCTTACACAGGCTGTCAGATCTAGGTATTACTATTATTATTATACTGCTGTTAACCATCTTTACATCAAAACATTAAAAATCCTTACTCCTTTTAGCCTATAGGTAGCAATTTTCTGCTGATTTTATTAGGTATATGTCTTATAAATACATAAGGATTCAGACATTTTATTTTGGTGGGTAACAACATTTTCTGGAAGTAGCACTATTTTCTTCAAATAACCCTCTCACATGGGCCACATCGACACAGCAATGGTGTATGTTATGTCTCTTCTGCTGAAAGATAAGATGTTGGAGTTTGGTGCCGTTAACATGGGTAACGATTGCTTCACATGTGTGTACCAATGTCCTGCAAGCTGTGTCTTTACTTCATTCATGCATGAACAGAGTGAAAGAACCCTAAGTTGACAAAGTAATTGCAGGTTTTCACGATATCCTCAGTACAGGTAATCCTGTTATTAGCACAAGGATCTGTCAGAATGACTGAGGCACTGACTGATGTTGAGAGCAGACACTGAAAACCTGCAATGTTTGGCGCTTGTTTGAGGACATTTTGGTAGCCACAGATGACAGAAAGACCGACGGACGGATGGGCATATAGACAGACGGACAGATAGATAGATGATAGATAAAATATAGATAGACATACTGCTGTATGAAGTCCTTCTGTTATGAAAATAAAGGGGACAGAGTTCCCATTTAAAGACAACTACTTAATCATATTGGAAACAAAAAAGGGCACCAGGTGAAATCACTAACTCCCTTCCACTCTTCACAGATGTGTAACTCATTATTTCTCACAGACATTCTCATAACTAAAAGGATATTCAATATGTTCAGTGTCTTAAATAAAAAACTCATTAACACAGTGGTGAAAAGAAGAATGAAACATTATTACAGAATATGGTTAAACCCTCGAAAGCTAGAGAAGTCTCCAATGTACAACGTGTAAAGAGTCCTCTGCAGCATCCAAAGGGTTAAAGGAGAAGTAAACATTTTTATGAAAACCTGTATTTTATCAGGCTAAGTAAAACAAAGGCGCTCTCAATGTTGTCAGTTGTTTTATTCAAATATTATAACAATCCAAGTTGTCAGAAAGTGATTTACAGAGTGATTACTTCCTGAAAGTTCTGACAATATGACTCAACAGTCAGTGACTCACCTCTCCCACAGAACACAACAGAATAACAAACTGAAATCTTACCACTAGAGGGCACTGCTAATGTAAAAAAAACTCTTGAAATAAGCATCTTCCAACATTGGGACTATATAAAGATAAGAAATGGAACTCCATAAAAATCAAAGAAACATTCATATATACTACAGATTATTTTAAGGCAACCAAAAATGAGCACCAACCCCAATGATGGTTTATATCTCCACTTCTGTGACAGAATCTGGGCTGGTACCTTATGAATCAGTCTCTGTGGAGTATTCATAGACAGCCTATGAACAGCCAGAGGTACCCAAGCATCTCGCTGAATTGCAAATTTGGTTTTTACAGTGTATCTGTTTATACCTTATTTTGAATGACACTATGTGAACCTACAATAGGTTACATATCTCCTCAACAAAATAATAATACAGAGATCAGCAGCTATTGTTACGGCCTTTCTTACAGGGAATCTCTGAGTATGCCGCCTTCCTTAGAGGCAATAATTGAGTATTCATTCTTTCTTAGAGGGAATCACTGAGTATGCTGCCCTCCTTAAAGGGAATTGTTGAATATGTGACTATATTTGTATGAAACTGTTGAGTATGCAGCCCTCAACTATATTTCAGTTTGATATGACTGTTCCAATGCATGTTCACCATAAGAATTTGGGTTCATAACAGACATCTCCAAAGCATTGCTTCACACCTTAATGGATATGTATCTAGAACCCAAGATTTACAGAGTAATTAATTTTTAATGTAATGAATTGACATATATTTAAGAAAAACTATCCTATATAATAATTCGCTAATGTATGTTTGTCAGAAGCTGTCATGCGCAGTACAGTTGGCTGCGCACGCTGCAGTCACGCGCAGTACAGACTGCCCACGCCGTGGCTGATAACAGAGCGGGCGTTCTGAATTCAGACCGTAGTCCTCTCCGTAGGTGTGCAGAGAGGACTATGGTCTGAATTCGATGCACTCCACTCCGTTATCAGCCGCAACGCTGGCAGTCTGTACTGCGCATGACTGCACCACGGCCATTGCTGCCTGGCACTGTGGCCCGTGTACATGGGCTGTTCAACTAGTAAACATATAATTTACAAAAACTTGGCTGATTTACACCATAGCTGCAGTAAGAGCAGGTATAGAGGCTTTATACTTGAAAATAATAAAATTGCATAGGGGTGTTGCTGTACTCCAAAAAATAGCAAATACACATGGAATTAGCACAGCACAGATACACCTCTACTTGGCATCTAAGGATGTTTTGCTCTTACCACTGAAAAGGATAATGTTTGACAGGGGTAGTCAATCTTTAAACCTAGTTGAAGGTGATGGGGACTGTAGTCTCCAACAGCTGGTGGTCCAAATACTGACTTCCCCTGATGGCGAACTTGATAAATGCACAAGTAAAACTGATCTTCCCTCTCCTAGGGCGGGAGGTTTGTGCTCTGAAAGCTACCAATCAGAGCGGCAACACCATTAACAAGAGTCCTAAAACAAATACTACAAGGTTTATTCAGGGTAAGGAGGTGCGCTTCTGGAGCCATCTAACTGCACCAGAATTGCACCTCTGTAGCTTGATGATTAAGGTCCCAAATTACATTTTAAATCAATTTTGAACATTTTTTCTAAACTGCTGGCACGGCAGATTTGCTTATAATTGATTTATTTGGCCAAAAATAAATACCTTTTAAATATTCTACAACACTTCATCTAAAAATTATCAAATATTTGTAGCTGTTAATTGGGATTACATGATAAAGTGGCTAAAAGCCTCTTTTAAAGGGATAGTAATGTTTAATTATTGAAGTAAAATAGAGTCTTCTTTATTCCTATTTATAATGATGTGTATCAAGAAAACATTATTAAATGCTGCCGTTTTTCATTTATAGTCTAATAAAGTTTCCCCCTCCCACCCTTTCTACTTACTTCCGCAGCCTCCCCTCAGATCTGGAATCCGGTCCGCGGGCCGGACGGGTTGCATCGAGGGACAATCTTTCCGCTTTCAGTATAAGGGAAAGCCTGTCCCCTTGACGAAGGAGGGCAGGTTTTTCCTTTTGCTGGAAGAAGATTGTCACTAGTCACATTCTGTCCAGGCTGGCTTCCTGAGGCCGCTGTGGTAAGTGGAAGAGGCAGGAGGGGGAAAACTTTATTAGACTATAAATGAAAAACCACAGCATTTAATAATGGCTTCTTGATACACATCATTATAAAAAAAGAATAAAGAAGACTTGATTTTACTTCAGTAATTAAACATAACTATCCCTTTAAGTGAATAGAAACTTTTTCCACTGTATGACAATGTAACAAAGTGGGGAATGCAAGCAGTTGCTGAGTTGTATAGCTAGAGGCATTAGTAGAAGAAAGAGGGAGGTGCTCATGCCACTCTACAGGCCTCTGGTCAGAACTCACCTAGATTATTGTGTACAGTACTAGCTTGGAGAAAAGAAGAGGGAGATGGGATATGATATAAACGTTCAAATAGAACATAAAGGGATTCAACAAAGTATTGGAGGGAAGTACATTTCAAAGGAGTAGATATGCCAGGATAAGAGATCATAGTTTAAAACTAGTGGGTCCAAAACTTAGAGGTAATATAATAGTTTTACTTCACTGAGAGGCTAGTAGATAAGTGGAATAGTCTACCAGTGGAAGTAAAAGAGGTTAGTACAGTGAAGTAAGTTAGGTATGTATGGGATAGGCATAAGGCTATCCTAAACATAAGACAAAGCCAAGGACAAAATAAGGTTTGAGGTTTGCACTGTAGGAAAAGATGGGCTGAATGCTTTTTATCTGCTGTCAAGTTCTATGTTTCTGTGAATGTCAAACCAGAGCAGGAGATGGACCCACAGTCAGAGAGGAAACAGCAGACACTGATAAATTCTAGATAAGGCACATGCACATCAAGCAGTATGGCAGCATCTGGATAGAAAGTATCTAGGTTAGGTTCCACTTATTTGTCAGAAAGAGGTTAGTAAGGAATAAGCCACTGCAGGTGGTATAACTGAGCCACGAAAGAGCATGGGTAAGCAGAGGGAAAAAAAGCAGCCACTAGACAGCACAGTCAACCAGTGACTTGATTAAAGAATTGGGTGCTGAAGGAGGCCGCGAAGAAGCCACAAAAACAGAAGGAAGTATGGGGAGCATGTACAAGAGCAGCTAGTGAGTGGTGTTCAGTGGACTTGCAGATCAATAAGCTATTGGCTGAGAGAATATAATAAGCCAAAGTCATCTGTTATGAAGCAGACTGTTAGTTGTTGGATGGGTATCAGACAGTAAGACGATCAGGGTACAATTTGGACTAAAATAGCTAAAAGCAAAAACACAAGGTATTGATGAGAATTCATATTTGCTATCATGCAGTGGTACCTGTTGGTGGGTGTCAACTGCGTCATTCTGTCCTCTGTTTTTGGCCTGTCAGTTGACTTTTTACTCCTATCAGATACACAGGTGCACAAACATCCTCACTTCTGCAAGGTCTTAAAGAACATACTGATGCAAGTCCCCATGCACAGCATTCTTGTGTATTTGCTCAGGCGTCTATTGGTTACTCTCTACTTTGCATACTGGATGAGAGCATATCACATGGCCATACATGAATATTCCATTCTTCCACACTTAGATTTCTTGGTTCATCCGACTACTTGGTGTTCTTGTACACCAAGTTGCCTTGATTCATCTTGATACTTGGCATTCTTGTGCTCCTGTGATCTCCTGGTTTGGCCTATGGCTATTCTTGATTCCTGCTGACTTCTACCTGTTGGTGGGTGTCAACTGCGTCATTCTGTCCTCTGTTTTTGGCCTGTCAGTTGACTTTTTACTCCTATCAGATACACAGGTGCACAAACATCCTCACTTCTGCAAGGTCTTAAAGAACATACTGATGCAAGTCCCCATGCACAGCATTCTTGTGTATTTGCTCAGGCGTCTATTGGTTACTCTCTACTTTGCATACTGGATGAGAGCATATCACATGGCCATACATGAATATTCCATTCTTCCACACTTAGATTTCTTGGTTCATCCGACTACTTGGTGTTCTTGTACACCAAGTTGCCTTGATTCATCTTGATACTTGGCATTCTTGTGCTCCTGTGATCTCCTGGTTTGGCCTATGGCTATTCTTGATTCCTGCTGACTTCTGCCATAATTGAACTTGGCCTGACAACTGACCATCATGTGACTGCTACCTGATCCAGTAGCATTCCTCTGTTTGGTGCCTGTTCCAACTTCAGTTGTTGACTGCTCTTCCTCTTGGACATTTTACCTGACACTTTGAACTCTTTATGTGAGCCTATTCCATGCCCACACAAAACTTGGGGCTCAACCCCTGGTGGTGGTCATCCTGCACAGGCCACAGTTGCTAGTCTTCACCCGCTGGAGCCCATTCTTGACTTCAGGTCTTGACATTAATTCAGCATTAACCTTTTATAATGTGACACATTGCCTGCATATAATTACTGTACTAAAGCTGAGGTTTTAGTCACATAATATAACCAGAGAATTGCTATGAATTATACAGAAGGAGAGATTCAGCTCACAGGACAAAGCAAACTAAGGTTGTGAATTGCCTTTAATGGGACCATGGAGTGGTGGCAAGCTTAGCATACTATGGCTGTACAGCAATTATATGCAGGCAATATACAGCATTATAAATGGTTAATAGAGTAAATATAAATGAGCATCAATATTTATGTTATTGCTTTGAGATATTTTGGTCAAAGTTGTGTCCATTCCAGCTATTTAAATGTGTTTTTTTCTTTCATTGTGCTCACCAAAAGTAGGACCATGACAGTGTGTGTATATAATATATATACACTGCATTTACCATGTTCTATTGGTAAAAACACTCTTTCCACCCCCATGGACACTAGTGTCTTTAGGACACTATAAAATGCTAGTCAGAGAGTTTCTCTCCATTATGATTATAGAACAAGACTCAACTCAAAGGACATAATAAATTAAGGTTAGGACTTGCTTATAACAGGGTACTTTTAGCATACTATGGCCATATTATGTGACTAAAAAGTCAGTTTTAATAGTGATTATATGCAGGCAATATGCCACAGTATAATGGGTTAATATTGAGTAAATATGGATATGCATCAATATTTTGTAATCAGGATACAAGCAAAATCCAATACTAGGAACACTTTGCAGTGAAAACACTTTGTATGCATACTGGATTGTGTTCAAAGGAGACTCACCAAGGCACTAGGGCATGAGACAGGGAAGATCATTAAAGAGCTGCACTGTGATATCTTGAATGTGTCCTCAAACAAAACATTCCTTAAGTTTGCTGTTTATCAGGTGCATCCCTTCATGTCCACAACTTATCTAACCAGAAACAGTTACTATCAGCAGCACTAGGCATCATTTAAGAAGCTTGTATTGTTAACATACTTCACAGCCTGTACAGTCACTTTATCTAAACTCATCTGAGGAAGTGTGGAATAAAGTGAAATGAGCAGTTCACATTAGAGATCATCCACTGTCTAACCTGAGACAACTATAGTCTTCATGGGCAGACCTGGGGAATACATCCAGTACCTATTGGAGTCCATGCCCCAGAGAATGGATAATGTTCTGAGGGCCAAACGGGGATATATCCATTAACAGGATTATGTAGCTAATGAACTGGACACACAGATAACACTCTTCTCAAGCTAAATCACCATAAGATATAAAAGACAAACTTGTGAAACTTCGTATAGATTCTTCATTGTGATACTGTGTATTTCTTATAATATTGGTCAAAACATCCACATCTTAGGTGAAATTATCATGTTTTACTAAGTCTGCTTATATGGGAGCATATTCAGAAAGCCTAGGAATAGGTTGTTCGGCACTAAAATGGCTCCTGTCAGCCATTCTGGGAGTCTGAAAATTTACACCTCAGCTGGCAGCAGGCCAGAATACAACCCAGAAGTTTGTGGCACAAAGCTACAAGCATCAAGGTTTGCATGAACAGCATTCATAGACCCTTAAATGTTGGGCTTGAATGCCCTTCACTAATGTCTATGGGGGCCGTGCACACCGTACAATAACAGTCCAGGGACAAAATTACAAACCATACTGAAGGACAGTCTGGCAAAACAGTGGCCCACAATTTCCATGACATTTGAAATCCTCTATGGCTCTTATGGCTTAATATAGCTTGATCAAATATAGCACCTGTCATGTAGAGGTGATGAAGAAAAGAATTTACTAAGGTAAGAAGCAAGGTGGATATACCAGCTGCAAATTATTCAGTTCTAGATAAGTCTTGGATTATTCAGATAACTATACCAAAAAAGTATACACTAGATTTATTTATTCCCTGGTGAACTGCATGCCCTGTCTATAACCATATACATATTCTTGGATAACCTTGAGACGGATACATGTATTGGCATTGTGTGGCCAAGCAGTGAGAGATTTCAGCTGGTGAACCTTCATTTACTCTGTTAGGATCTTTATTCACAGTTTCCATGTATATCCAGAAAGTAATGTGCTATCATAGCCTATGATTCAAGCAGCTCCCAGCATTGGGGACACCATTGATTTACTCAGCAGCAATACAAAATGCATTTTATTGTTACAATTAGGGATTACTCTACTTTTAAACCCAAGAGTTTATAATTTATTATCTGTTTTGAACCACAGAACAGGCCAGAATTACAATTATCCTATTACATTGGCGATTAGTAAATGCAGTGCGTCACAATAGAGCATTTAAAAGTCGCTTGCATCAAAATGGAGCATTTGAAATGTCGCCCAGGTAAGGTTAGTTTAGGTTTGGGTTTAAAATGTCGGCTAGGTTAGGATGTGTGTGTGTGGGGGTGATTGCAATAGATTAGGGTAGTTCGGGGGTACAGTTTTAGGTTAAGTTAATGTGTACATCGGGAGTAAAGTTGTTTAGGGGGTTGTTTTAGATTAGGCTAGAGTAATTTTAATAAGACGGCATTTTAAACGGCAACTTTTTAAACCTCCCATGTTGATGCAAACAACATTTTGAAAGTATATTGTGAAGCGCATTCACAAATACACAACATTTTCATAGTGAATTATTATTACAAGTGGCTAGTCATTATTGAAAATTACTGAATTTGCTGCTTTGGTCATAGAATCAATATACAATATTTAATATATACTGATCATTAAAACTAAAATAGATGAATAGTCCAATAAAAACAACTGTTATTTTGAAAATATGTGGAAAATAGCATGAATACTCACAAATTCTGTTTGCCACCTCACAAACATTTTCTGTTTTCTGTACTAAAATCTATGTCAGTGAGATGTAGTTCATGATAGATGTACTAACAATCTCTACATTAATTAAAAAGAAATAGTATACCTTCGTTTTTCACCTGCCATTTCATGACTTCTAGTTCTCAATGCAATCCCTGCTTGCAACCTCACCTTACAATTGTAACATTCTCACTGTTAGAAACTTTGCTGGTATGAGCCTGACTGTGTCAGAACCTGACACATTAACTTTCATACAGTGGGAAATATATGTTCTGTGTAATAAAGCAATGACCATAAAAGTAAAGCAAGACAGAGGGTGCACTGTATGTCAAGAAATTATTAAAAACTAAAACTGATCAAAATCAAGTAAAGGTAAATAAGTATGCTTATTTATATAAGAACTAGTTGAACAGCCCGTTACACGGGCCACAGTGCCTCTGGCAGCCAGTCGCGAGGCAGTCACGCACAGTAGAGACTGTCCGCGCCACTGCTGATACAGAGCTGGACGCTCCTTCAGAGCGCCAAGCTCTGTATCAGCCGCGGCACGGGCAGTCTCTACTGAGCATGACTGCCGCACGCGCAGCAGTGTCTACAGCGCATGTTGGGCATAACACACGATTTAGCGAATTATTATATAGGATAATTCTTATTAAATAAAACCAAAATAGAATTTAAGACTTTGGTTAAAGTTTTTTTTTAGTTTTAGAAAAAGTCTTTAAAATATTACCAATGTTCAGTAGTGCACGAATTATAATAGTGCATATTAAGTGCAGTGCATAACTGTAAAAAAGTGCACAATTAGGTCAAAGGATGATTTGTAGACAAATAATTAGCAAACAGATGTCTGCCTTCATAGCTTTGCTATAACTACTTTAGGACCGGAGGGGTGCAATACTTTCAGATTTTCCCATCTACAATTGTTACCAAGATGTTTATTTTGTGATTAAATATATGATTTACTAAAAGAAAAATAAAATAAAAGCACAAATGATTTAGGATTTAAGACTAAATTTGCTGTGTATGTACTTGATGACAGCTTAAATCAAGTAACATTTTATAACACAAAAAATGCTGCCTGCTGGGAGTCTAGCTTCCTGTGGCCTGAAAGGGTACAAATCCAGTCAGACACACATTGGCATTTGGTGACAGACAATTACAGTAATTCTTCTAATCGTCTGAACAAAGAAAGAGATGCACAATCTGTCAGGACAAAAACAATGACCTGTGGAAGAAGAAAACAAAATCTCTCTGCTGAATCTGGAAAGCCACACTACAAACTAAATCCTAAATGAAATGACAAAGCTCAGCACTGAGTGTGTGTAAGCTACTTCATACACAACAAAGAAATATCAAAATCCTGACTGTTTAGTTTAACCCCTTGGACGCTAAAGCCGTTTCTAGCATCACATGTGTTTAGCAAAAGCAAAGACATTGTCTGAGTTACCACAAATTGTTTAGTCAAACTTTAAATTTACTCAAAATAATAATAATAATAAAAAAAAAGATATTACCTAATATAGAGTAGACTGAGTTGGGATATCTCTATAGGAAGCTATTGATTTTATAGTACATATTTTTTGTTTGCATTGACTGTGTATTCAAAGAAGGGTTAGGCAGAGAACTTTCTGATTGGAGGAAACTAAATCTTACTGACCCGGATAGCAAGAAGTTGTCAGTTTCCCTTAGATTTTTACTGTAGGGCTGGAACACCGACATGTGCTTGGCTTAGCCTAATTCTGGAACACAATATTGTTCATCATTGTTGTGCTTAAGTCCTTATACCAGATTATGGCCTCGATTCAAATGTGGCCAACGAAAAAAAAAAAAAAACCACACACGCTGGCACGGTAAGCCATTCAATTACCTGTGCTATGAAAAAAAACGTACATCGTTCGCTGAAGTTGCTCTCATTAAATTAACCCATTAAAATGAGTCTCCCATTCCCATTCAATTGCATGAGTTAGGCAGGAACATGTGTTATGGGACCCACTTTAACAGGCAAAAATCTGCACCCATTTCCCATATAAAAGCAAGTACATTTTTTCAAAGTAACGGCTGAAAGGTTTGAAGGTTGGGGATTTTGGCCTGAAATACTGCACCACTGCTGGCAACATGAGCAGATACGGCAGCATCATTTAACACTTTTCACTGCCTGAGGAAATATTTTCTTGGACTTGTAAAAATTTTCATTGGGAACTAAAATATATTATTACGCAACATTGATTTGGAATATATATTGTTTGCATTGGGCCTACAATTATTTGTTATTATTGGTATGCCAGTACAGATTTAACCCTTTGAGTGCCAGAGAGGTACACAACAAATTGCTCTGCTATGTGCTGAATACCCCTCTAGTACTCAAAGGGTTAACAAAAGCATTACTTGGACACATTTTTTAAATAGAATTTTAATGCTGACTTTCTTTTTACAGGGACATCTTTTTGACACTGCAGAAGATCAGAAGAGAAGAAGAAAGAAGATGAAGAGAAAGAAGAAGATAAAGATGAAGAAGAATGAAGATAGAAGATGATAGAAGACAGACAGTGGATGACAGGTAAGTGTTATACAGCTATGGGTGTTAGGCTAGTGTTAGGGGTAGTACTGTTGAACTTCACTGGAATGGGTGTTAGGTTATGGATTTGTAAGGGAATTGTTTCAGTGCTGGGTAAACAGGTGTAGTGTTGCAATAGCAGTAGAAGAGTTTTTTGGTATAGGGATTATTGGCTTTACTGTAATGCCGCTGCTGAAAGGATAGCTGAAATGTTGCTATCAGGCTTTCTGGTTTTGTAGATGTAATTGATGGTCTCATATGCGATGTCATATGTGATGTCAGTATATTACTGAGAATGCCACTTATGATGTAATGTTTGATGCTATTAGAAAAACACATGGGTGGTCTGGAGTTAAGTTGGAAGAAAATAACCAATATTTTCCAGCTATTGTGCATAGAATGAGAACATAACTGTGGATTTCACAACAGCTTTTTGTCACTGAATTCCCATAATCTTTTACAAACATTCAAATTGGTATAGTTGGTTTGCGCCAGAATTGCATAACTTTTCTTCATCATTAATGGCATCACTGCTGACATCACAAATATTGGTAACATCAAAATGATCTCATCAGTGACATTTATACTATGTGACATAATTCTGATAATCTGTTGTGACAGTAAGTCGGGCACTCCTAATGAAATAAAAGTTTTTGAAAGTTTTATTAGGAGTGCCCGACTTACTCTCAAGAATCGTGACTTTATTTAATGAAGTCTAGAGCACCTGTTCAAGTTTAACAGGAGTGTGCAGCAGGCGTTTCACAAGTATCTGTAAGTAATAATTTGGACAAAGATATTACTGTTGATTGAGTATACTTGGATTTTGCAAAAGCCTTTCATACTGTGCCTCACAACAGGTTACTGCATAAGCTAAAAGGCTTATTTTTGGAGTTGATATCTGTACATTGATAGAGAATTGGTTATGAAAGATGGAAGAGTTGTTGTAAATGGAACCTTTTCAAGTTGATCTAAAGATGCAGGTGAGGTGCCACACATTAGGTCCTGGGCCCAATGCTTTTAACTTATTAATGATCTACAAGTGGGCATTGAAGCAGCATGTTATTTCTCTGCAGCAAGATAAACTGAAAGAAAGGGTGGAAAAGTGGAAGATTAGGTTTAATATAGATAAATGTAAGGTTATGCATCTGAGTTGCAGAAACAAACCTGGTATATATGCAATATATGGGAAACTTGTTGGGGAATTCTTGTTAGAAAATGGTTCAGAACTACTTATAGATAATACAGCAGTGTGCAATGTCACTCAGCCTCTGCAAGAGCCAATAGGGTACTACCATGCATAAAAGGAGCACAGGTGCATGGGATGGGAATATTACCTCTATACAAATACTTGGCAAGACTTCAACTAAAATAAGGAGTACAGTTTGGGGAACCAGTTCTTAAAAAATGCATTATTAAACATGTAACAAAACTGATAAAGGGATTGGATGATCTCAGTTATAAAGAGACTAACCAAACTGGGTTTGTTTGGACCTCCAGCACCTTCCATTCTCTGGCCTTAAAGAACTAGACCTTCTATCCCCTGGCCCTCCAGCACTAGGCCTTCCATCCTCTGGCCCTCCAGTACTAGGCCTTCCATCCTCTGACCCTCCAGCAACAGGCCTTCCATCTTCTTTCCCTCCAGTGCCAGGTCTTCCATCTTCTGGCCCTCCAAAACCATTCCTTCCATTCTCTGTCCCTTCAAGGCCAGGCTTTCCATCCTCTGCCCTACTGTACCATGTTTCCATGGTGTCTTCCAGGTCCTGACTTCCAGCACCTGCTCTGCAACATTCATCCTCCAGCACCTGTCCTCCAGAATCTGCTCCTGTGCTGAGACTCATGACAGAGTGCTTAGTCTCCATGCTCAGGCCCCCTTCTGGTAAGGAGAACATTACCCAGAACTTGAATTACTGTACCTGCTCAGGCCCGGTTATAAGGCATATCTTTACAGTCTCTTTGTGTTCTGTAAGCTCTAGAGGCAGGCTTTTCTACATTGTTTCATTATCTTTTTACATTGTATCACTATCACTATCCCTACTTTCACAGTCCCTGACAGAAAGTTCTGAAAACAATTCAGACATCTCCCCATCAGACATAAAAAGATAAAAATATATATAAAAATATAGGTGAAGATAAAAAGGAAGAGCTATTTGACTTTACATATTATGCACTTGCAGAATTTGTAGAGTCAAAAAAGAGGTTGAATGTCTCTATAAACATAAAATGATTTTAACTGATGGGCAAGTTACTGCTATTGTTATAAACATGCTTTTTATGATTTCACCTTGCCAAACATGTTAAGTGAATGGTAACTGTTTACTTTTGTTAATTCTGCTGTAGCTATAATGAAGGTCACCAAATATCACCCCCTAGGGAAAGTCCCCAAAGGTGGGAAAGATAATGCTTCCCGTCAACAATAATACATATAAAAGGTGAATGGGTAGACACGATAAATAAAAAGGTACCTGCAAATTATCAGGTTGCAACAATTTATGAACAAAAAACACCAGAAATCTTTAAAATGATACAGCTGACAATTGTGTATTCCCCGTATCTCTCAGGCACTCATTTCCAGAATTGTAAGGATAATCTCAGAGCAGTGATAACAAAACATATCACCTATCCTATAACATAAAGTCCTAGAATGCTTCGCTCACTGTGTGCGTAACCGCACATGCTCAGTGGGGACTCGCAGAATGGGCTGACAGCCTGTCTGTGCTCCCGGCTGTCACCCAGCGCCTCACTGCTGCCCTGGATCCGGGAGCACATACAGGCTGTGAGCCACCCGGAGCCCCCCACTCCAGATCAGCCCGTGTATACAGGCTTTGTAACTAGTTATAAATATTGTAATAAGTAAGAACTCCATCTATTTTGTCCATTAGTCATACTTTCAGGTTTAAAGTTCCAGTGCAATGGGGCATACATTACACAGGGCTAGCAAATTATAATTAATATTCTTGTCTTTGTATTAATGAAATTGTAAAAGCGGGGTACTCAATCTTTGTAGCTCCAGCTTTTACGGACTACAACTCCCATCATCCCTGCCCAGCCATGATGAGAGTTGTACTGCACAAAAAGCTGGAGGTCCAGACTGACTACTCCTCTAAAGTGCACAGCAGTGAGTGATGGGGATATTGTGTACATCAAAGACCAGCTGTACACAATGTCCATTTTATTTTACAACCAGTATGGCTTGCAATGAATAGAACAAAAGCAATTCACAGTCCTCGGGTTTCCAGGAGAGTAGTATTACTTCAGAACAACAATGTTAACATCTCTAGTTTCTCTGCTAGGGAGTGGTATTCATCCAAAAGATAGCTAATAATATTACACATCAACATGAAATTACATCATACAGCCACTTGCAGTTTACCTTCAGATACACAATTAAAGTTAAGTTGATTTAATCAGGAAGTACAAATTAAACAAGGGGTTAGAGAAAGGTATGTTGTCTAATCCTTTCTGCCAAGAACAAACAACAAAACAAAAGGAAACTCTCAATGAATGTTCCAGGTTAAAAAAAAAAACAAATTAAACAGGGGTGGGCAATTATTTTGGCCCAAGGGTTACATTTCCTTTTTATTTTATGTTTTTCAGAGGTCAGTAATTTTGCACCTCCAAACTAAACTAAGCAGACTGTATGTGTTAAAAACAAACAAACAACCCCCCCCCCCCAGTTTCATACCACCCCATCCTAATATCATTGACTCCCCGACAGGTAACAGGGAGTAAGATATGAGAGAGAGAGGATGACATTGTGAGTTATAATGTCTGGTTGTCTAATCATGAACTGGTATGGTCACCACTGCACAGGAAATGTATCAATTCTAGGTCTTTGCTCTGGAAGAATGAAATATTGTATCAGTGTTGTGGTTAGTGCTAACATGCATCACTCTGTATCACTCTTCCTTTGGAAAGAAAGCCCAAACTGAAATTTTCTACAGTGCTACTGCCATGGAAAATCGGCCTGCAGGCAGTACTTTATCCACTTTTGGTATGACATGTGTATAATGGCTAAGAGCTATTAATTTCTTTCT
Source organism: Rhinophrynus dorsalis (assembly GCA_037306005.1). Lineage (NCBI taxonomy): Eukaryota > Metazoa > Chordata > Amphibia > Anura > Rhinophrynidae > Rhinophrynus > Rhinophrynus dorsalis. Next base: position 257,034,591 of record CM074721.1, read on the forward strand.
GGATTCACATACAAAATAATTTTGTACAGATTCATATCTACTGAATGAATAAATTAACAATTTATAGTTAACCCATGGAATGCCAGAGCAGTCTTCAATGCATTGGGGACCATATATATTGACCTAAAGTCTACTTAACAAAGGTAGATGTTTTAAAGAGATAGTAATGCCAAATGATAAATCGATATATATTATAATTCCATTTAATTTTTTTATAATACATAGTATATTTTTCAGATCATAACCCTGCATAATTGTCTTGCAAATCCAGTTAAAAGATTTCCCCTTTCCATTACATCATGGGCAGTTCCCTCATATCTGAAAGCTGGTCGATTGACCGGATGGATCGGAAAGAGGGACAATACTGTGTGTGTCTGTATAAGGAAAACCCTACCATCTTGATGATGGGAAACAGGGTTTTCCTTGTGCTGACACAATGTTGTCCCTAGTTGCAATCCGTCCGGACCGGCTTTCAGCTCTGAGGGAACTCTTCATGATATAGTGGAATGGGGCAGAAGGGGGGATCTTTTAAATGGATTTGCAAGACAAATATGCAGGTAATTGATTTTAAAAACATACTATGTATTATAAATAAAATTAAATGGAACAATCATATATTAATTTAATATTTGACATTACTATCTGTTTAAGACAGGCAAATAATTAGCAATTCTTGAAAATAGCAACTGTATTGAAATTGGGCCATTGCAATGTGTTGGAAATTCCTCTAGCATTCAAGGGGTTAAATATCTAATTTAAAGCAATGGGAATTTTTATTTTTCCACAATGGTACAGGTGCTGTGCTTCAGAATTGCTCATGTTTTTCTTTCTGCTTAGGCCTTATACAAGGAGGGCACTGTACTTCCAAAACAGGCTTCTGAGAAGGAGACTCCTTCCTTTCCTCTACTTTACCCCTCCCCCCGTGCCTGCTAACATCCGGTTTTAAAGGAATAGTAATACTTTATTATTACTATCCCCCATATTGTAGATATTTGCAAAATAATTTAATTGCCCCCAGGTTCATCTCTCAAACCTTTATGGTTTGAGAGATAACCAAACGCAAAGTCCCCCCCTCCCTCCCCCTTCCCTGAAGTCAGCGTTGTACTGACTGCAGGGGAAGTCTGTTGTACAACAGGCTTGCAGCTCTGCAGCTGAGCCGAGATCCCGTTAGTGAAAAATTATTATTTCACTGAAACGGTCTTCTACATGTGCTTTACTAACGTGATGTCGGCTCAGCTGCAGAGCCGCAAGCCTGTTGTAGGACAGACTTCCCCTGCAGTCAGTACAACTCTGACTTCAGGGAAGGGGGAGGGAGGGGGGTGAATTTGCATTCGGTTATCTCTCAAACCATAAAGGTTTGAGAGATGAACCTGGGGGCTATTAAATTATTTTGCAAATATCTACAATATGGGGGATAGTAATAATAAAGTATTACTATCCCTTTAAGGTATAGCAAAGTCAAGAGAAAACAGAAGTGAAAAAGAAGGAAATGTCCTGAAGAGAGAACCCAAGAGGACCCCTCTGCCATGATACCCAACCAAATGCTTTTTCTCTTTCGTGCCAGTTTGGAGAATGGGAACTATAGGGATATACTAAAATTCAAGGGAGGAAGAAAGGAGAAAACAAAAAAACTCCTTTCAGAAGAGTATCCACGGGACTAAACTGGTACAACCTGAACCTCAGGTGTCAACTGACACCAAACTTGCACTCCAAATAACAACAACTGAAAGGAAAAGTTCTGATTTCTGAGAAAGAAGGTAAAAAGGACACTAATACAGGCACTGCAGCCTGTAGTGCTTCCGATCAAAACTGCTTGAAAAACTTGTGCAGTGGCCTGATTCTTGTAGGTCCAGGAATCACCCACCGACCTGGGGGGATGTGCCATGACCTGAAAGGGTGCAGTTTGTTTCTGGGTAACATACACCTGGTAAATGGTCACCTTAATCCAAGCGCCTACAGTAACACAGACCGTCAGCAATAACAAAAAGTGAATCATATCTCCAAAAAGGCTGTGTCCGATAAACATATTAATTCAGGCATCTTACCGCTTCCAACAAATTAAGTTCTTGCTTCTGTGTATTAGAAGGAGCCTGACAATTTCCTGGTTGATGTGAAAATTTGAAATAATCTTGGGCAAAAGCCCATAGGCGTTCACACACCACCTGGTCTCCTTTATGTTAAAACACAATAGCAAGAAGAAATAATGTCTGGAGCATCAGCAGACTCAAAGATACCGAAGAGAGAGATTCAAAGCACTGGATTACTCCCAAAATCAGGTTCAATCCCATGGTGGATTGGGATCCCGAAAGACAGGGTAGGCATGAGCCACCAATTGACATACATTTGCACATCAGGAAGCAAGGCAATGCACCACTGGAAAAGAACAGAAATATCAGAAATCTGAATCTTGATGCCTAAGGCTAACCCTTTTTTGAACATCATACCAACAGGCCCATGACAACCGGAAGCCAAAAAGGCCATGGATGCGAGCCTCCACACAAACCACTTATAGAAGAGGGAGCAAATCCTATGATGGGCCTTGGAAAAAAAGAGCCTTCTATCCTGGAGCATAGCAGCAATAACCTGATCCAAAAAAACTTTTTCTTCATGATGCCTCAAGAGCCAGTATGTAAAGGATAGCTGCTCCAACCTAGGATGACATGACAGACAGTCCAGATGCAAGGGAGGTCAAAAGGATTCCAACAGAACATCATCACATCCACAGTGAGAGCCAGAGAATCCTGGGACCTGGTGCAGAACTGAGGGACCTTGTGGTTCAGGAAAGACACCATGAGACCCACTGTTGGAATCCCACAAAGGCAGATAATCTTGTTGGAGACGCTCTGATTGAGCACCCAATTTCCAAGACCCTGGTGCTAGTGACTGAGGAAGTCTGTCATTATGGTTTCTACCCCAGGAATGTGAACCACTGAGAGGGCAAGCATGTAGGCTTAGTCCACAAGGCGATCTTCAAGACTGCTCTCCAAGCCTACCGTTACACTAAACAATTACTTGCTGCTCAAAGGGGTGGCACCAAGTACTGAATCTAAAGTTTCATATTCGTTTTCACACATGCATACTGAATATTGCAGATAAAAAAATGTCTGTGTATCATTTGTTTAATGAGGTTATCTTTATCTATTATTAGGACGTGGTTTGCAATTTGATAACACTTTAGGTGTGAAATATATGACAATGGAGTTCAGAAGCTTTCTCACCACTGTAAATCCCACAATAAGTGAACAGCTGAACAGTCAGCAGGACAATCAAAAAATGCATTTCATTCTTACAGCTTAAATCTGAATTCCATTTTAATCTGAGTCACAGAGTGCAAGGCCATTACTTGCTTCATGCGCAGACTTGGAGCTTTTCCAGCAGAGACTCTGAGCACCTGCAAACCTTGCTTTCTGCTAACCTCTTTTGACCTTATTCAAAACAAATGCATTCACTGAATATATATGGATTCCTGTACACTGCACAGAGTGGACCACTGGAGCATTGTTTTCTGGCACAAAGAATGGGAGAATGACAACAAAAAAAAAAAGGTGAAGATCAATGGATAAAAAAGTGAGAAGAATTCCCATAAAGCCATTACTATATCTCAGACAGGAGAGTGGGTGAAACCTTAATGGGATCCTAGGCCTGAATACAATGGGGTACTTTTATCATAGTGAGCGTTGCTCTGAAGTCATAGAGGGCTATATACACTAAGTCTAAAGTAGAGCAGTTGTGGAGCAAACCAACTGTATGACAGAGGACAAATAGTATTTAACTCCTTAAATGCTAGAGAGGTCTACAAGGTATTGCTTTAGTTTTGCCTTTAACCCTTTGAATTCTGCAGTGCACAATGCAGTGTGGACTCCTCTGGCATCCAAAGCATTAAACAATACATTTATAATACATATTTGTCCTCCCATGGGTGAGAAACATGGTGCCATGCTCTTGTACTACTGTTTTTATCATTTTCAGCTGTCCAACAGGCAACTTAACCCTTTGAGTGCCAGAGGGGTACGCAACAGATTAACGTGCAATGCATTGCATACCCCTCTGGCATTCAAAGGGGTAAAATTATGTTACAAACCAAAAACAAAAAACAAAAAAAAAAGAGATTGTTAAGTGAATATAATAGCTTGTAGCTAACCCCAGACATAAGTTTCGGCCTGGTTGGGCCTTGTCGGTGAGGTGTAGCTGATCCCACTAGGCACTTATGAGCAAGGGGTCCACGTCTGCATTCCCCCATTACCCTTAGGGTGACTAACCATACGAGCAATTTGAATATAGGCAGAAGAAGTCAGAGATGCTCAGCTAGACTCATGAGCTTGCAAGGGTATGCAAAAGCTCACTGGGACTGTGTCTGTGCGCCCAGGGTGCAATCTCTTTTAGCTCACAAATGACATACATAGAGAAGAAATATTCTGAAGCATATCATACAGGTCCTGCCAAAATGACAGTCCAGGAACGAAATCCGAAAAAGGCCGAAATATACGTCTGGGGTTAGCTGCTTCCCTTGTTCAGAGAAGAATTGTCTGCCATTTCATGGCTGGACTGTCATTTTGGCAGGACCTGTATGATATGCTTCAGAATATTTCTTCTCTGTGTATGGCATTTGTGAGCTAAAAGAGATTGCACCCTGGTCGTGAGGACTCAGTCTCAGTGAGCTTTTGCATACCCTTGCAAGCTCATTAGCCTAGTTGAGCATCATTGACTTCTTCTAAGACTGTGCTACAGCAAAGGGAAACATTTATCTCCTTGACAACATTCCTTTTTCACATTTTACTGTCCTGATTGCCCTTCACAACCTGGACTATGCATTGGCAGCTGATTTAAAGGGATAGTAATGTTTCATAATAAAAGCAGCTCTAATTAATCATCATAGTATTTGGACCTTGGAGAGCGTTATTTCAGTACTGTCAGAGTTTCAGTTCAAGAGTAATTGAATGATAAAGTATCCCCCTCCCACCCCTTTTACTGATGTAACACTGCTCAGCCAGAGCAGAAGGGAGGTACCCAGGAAGATTGCGGAGAGGGACAATCTTCAATTAAGATAAGGGAAAAACCTGAAAAGCTTGTCAAGGGGGGCAGGGCTTTCATTGTTCTCATAGGAAGAAGATTGTCCTCTGCTGTTATCTCTCTGGTCTAGCAACCAGATTCCACATCTGAGAAGAGATGGCTTACACTAGGTAAAAGGAGTGGGAGGGGGATACTTTATCATTCAATTACTCTTGAACCACAAATCTGACAGTACTGAAATAACACTCTCTATGGCTCAAATACTATGAAGATTAATTGGAACTGCTGTTTTTGTGAAACATTACTATCCCTTTAAGCAGTATCATGTAGATTCAATGCAGTAGTGCTGCAACAGTTACCATTTTATTATTTGGTCACTTTTGCTCTCCTGAAATAGCCTGTTTTTTTATATTTTTCAGAACACATCCCTCCTTAGATCTAACACTATGAAAATATAATGGGAAGAAATGTTTTTACTTTTTTTTAGGGTAGGGTTATTGGTGGATTTAAGAAGCTTGTTGTTTTTTTTTATTAAGAGTCTTCATTTTTTTTAATCAAGTTGTAAAGATTCCACATCTGAAAATGAAAGTGCACGTCCCCAGCTGTTCCCAGTAGCTCTCCCAAACACTGACAAACCTATACATATGGGGAATTGCAGTACTCAGAAGATGTATCTGAACACTAATCAATGATTTTTTAAGAGTCTCTGACTATTCTATTGAAACATTATAAGAATTTTGAGATAGCGAGTTGTCAAATTTCTTTAGTGTGCTGCAGGACCTTCCAGACATAGACATATCAACCAACAAAGAAAAAGTTATTGAGATTACCATAGACACTGTCCATTCCCTTGCACTTACTGTAAAAGAAGAAAAACCAACCCGAATATCAGAAGAAACAATTGTTATGATGAAAAAGTGATGATAAATGAAGCAAAATGGTAATATTAGAAACAGGTTCTCGTATGTAGAAATGTGCAAGACCATAAGGAAACAAATAAAAGAAGAAACGTGCAAGTTCAATGTTGAGCTCATCAAAAGGACACTGGAAGAAAATCAAGAGCTAAAGAAAGCAAAACAAAAGATGGCCACACATAGGAGCCAAATGTTTGCATTAAAGCTTGAAGAGCTACAACAGGAAAGCAAAAATTTTGGTCTGAAGATGAATTTCAACAAAACACACGTCATGTTCAACAAATTTACCATACCAAAGAAAATCACAGTAGATAGACAAGAACTAGAAGAAGTTCACAGGAAACACCATGATGGAAACTGAGTGACGAATAACATTGGGATGGCAAGCATTTGGAAAACATAGTAGTAGTACTGTCTTTAAGACAAATTTACCACTCTGCCTCAAGTGAAAGGTTCAACCAATGTGTACTCCCAGTCCTTACATATGGCTGTGTCACATGGACACTGAATGCCAAAGCATGAAGATTAGGCTTCACAAATGGGCAAAGCATAGTCATGAGAGCATCAATAAAAAGACATCATTTATTTGAAGTATCAAAAGGATATCAGACATCAAAAACTCACATAGCTCAGGTCTTAATAGTACTGCCAGTGTTACTAAGGCCGGGGGGGGGGCTTGGCTTTGCACAGGAAGTTTGCATGTCAGAGAGTTTTTGAGCCCAGGAGCATGGATATGGACTGTAAAAAAGTGTCCTCGTAGCCACTAAACTCTTTTCTATGATTGCACCGAATGCCAAAGCCATACAAAAACATAAGGTTGGATTCCAAACATCACAAAAATAGACGAAGAATGCATGCATGGATTTGTCAGCAAACAAAGGTCTATGACATCATTAAAAGAGTAAAGTGCCTGAAATGGAAATGGGCAGGCCACATAGCAAGAAGACCTGATGGTAGATGGACGAAACTAATTTTGGAATGGATTCCACTGAATACTAGATGCCCAAGAAAAAGACTAAAGACAAGATGGATAGATGAAATTACCATATTTGTGGGTACACAGTGGCAAAAAAATCCACAGGAAATATCAAGCTGAAAAGACAACCTTGTTCTGCTTCATACAAATTACTTAAATGTAAACCCTGTGTAGAGTATATATTATTATAACAACATATTAATTAACTTGTTTCAGAAAATGAGGGCTTTATCACATGGCTTGGTCAAAATATTTTTAAAACGGAACTTTCATCCGCTATAAAGTTGCCTGCTATAATTAAGAAGGTAGCGTTTAGCTTCAGAATATATATTTTACCTCTTAAATTTAAGCCATTCTAAAGAAATTCTTCATTGTAGGAGACTGACGGCCAGTTTAGCGCAGTCTGCACGCCTGTGTCGTCAGTCCCTTCCAGTTACCATGTGGTAACTGCAATGCTTCTCAATGGAGACTGGGACTGACAGTGCATACGAGCAGACAAGATGTCTGCGCTGTAGCCTGGGTTCCAGTCTCCTACAATATAGGATTTCTTAGAATGGCCTAAGTTTCAGAGTTAAACTGCTACCTGCTTAATTATAGCAGGTCGACTTTACAGCAGATGAAAGTTCCGCTTCAAACTTGCTCATCTTGCCAACAAACGCTTTTTTAAGAGAGTCCTGTCTAATATGTATTCCCATCTTCATGGCTTGAAAATGCTTTATATTAAATGCTAAATCTTTCTAATGCCCTCGTGGTTGAAGTGGCTTGCTTTCAAACAGGTATCGCTTGTAAATAACTGGAACATTTCCCCCAGTCCATTTATATAGAAGTGTGGATAATGTGCATATCACCTACACTTCTGACTTAGGTGGCAACATATTCATAGCACATGAAACAAAGCTAGACAGTAACCTACACAATACCTGATTTAACAATGCATTTACCCTTCGAGTGCCAGAGCGGTATGCATCACATTGCATAGTTTTAAAAGGTAAAAAAGAAAAAATTTAAAATTTAAATCACCAAAATGCACTCTTTCCTTTCATGTTTTTTTTACTATATGGCAACCTTTGACAATCCAGTCTCCAACCAGACATTTTCTACCTGGGGATGATGAGAAATGTAGTCCTCAACAGCTATAGTGTCAAAGATTGCCTACTGCTGATTTAGATAATGATATTATTATATATTATATTATATGCTTTTTTGTAGAAAAATGAACTATAACAAGACATACTGTTAGCTTCTTACAGAAAAATAGATACAGTCAAAAGCCTGAGTATTCAATGCTGTGCCACATCTGGCAATGTAAATCACATCTTATTTACTACTATATCAATCTTCTGGCTCGTAAAAAGTGTTGACTGTTTAATAAGGAAGCCTATAGATAAAGAAAGTCAATCAGGATCTCAGAGCATAAAACTGGTGAGATTCCCTATCTCTTAACACCAGGGGTTCTTTTCTATGTACAGTCTTATAAATTAATAGTATGCAATCATTTTATGCATTCTTTTCTATTTAACCCATTAGCAGATATATTTATTACCCTGGCATTCTGTAATATACTGAAAGTACAACTGTGGAGAATGCAAGATAATTTAAACCATCTTCCCCTCCCTGAGTGTTAAACATTAACTATGACTCATAAGCTAAAAGCTGAAGACTAGTATGCCTAGGCTAGAGCACACCAAATGCACTAATAGGCACGTTCAGTTTAAATTGTACTTTAATGCTAGAACTCTCCATCATATTGCAGGTCATTCAAGCGGTTAAAATCCCTATTTAAATCAATGGAAATGTGGGGATATTTGTTTGTTCCCATTGGTTTGTTTGGTTTCCTTCAGAACTGCTTCTTTTTAGGGAAGATGTACTAATACAAATCTGCACTAAAGTAGGCATTGACATTGATTTTTGTGTGCTTCCCCTTCCTAATGCCTATGTCCTGAGCCTGTGTCTATTCCCAATATACTCTCAATTTAATGTCGACTAGGCCAGGGGAGGGCAGCGTAGCAGTGTATGGGATCTTTCAAGGTGTCCATTTCTCTGTGCCTTGCTTCTCCCTATGTACTAACAAAGCACAGAGGAAATCACTGTAAAATGAATACATTTTTCTGCACATGCTATACAGAGGGCATTAGTGATTAAAGTAATAATTATGGAGTAGTGTGTGCTCTGATGTGCAGTAAAGGGATCATACACTATATGAACCCTTTGTGTGCCAGAGGGGTATGCAACGCATTGCATAGCAGTATGTTGCATACCTCTCTGGCACTCAAAGGATTAAACACAGGAAGTGCAGGTGCATGATTTATGTGTATATGTCTAAGCACAGAAAATGGGCTGCAGTGGCAGATTTGTACACTAGCTCCATTTTTCTTTCTGCATCTAGGCCTTGCATTTCACAAATGGTATAATACCTTAAAGGGATAGTAATGTTTCACACTAAAAGCAGCTCCAATTAACCTTCATAGTATTTGGGCCATGGAGAGTGTTATTTTAAAACTGTCTGACCTGCAGTTCAAGAGTAACTGAATGATAAAGTATCCCCCCCACACCCCTTTTACCGATGTAACACTTTTCAACTCAGAGCAGCAAGACTGTCTGGATGGATCGCAGAGACAATCTTCACTGAGTATAAGGAAAAACCTGTCAAAGGGATTGTCCCTTGCTGTGAGCTGTATGGTCCCAGAACCAGATTCCACATCTGAGGGGAGGTAGATTACACTAGGTAAAAGAAGTGAGATACTTTATCATTCAATTACTCTTGAACTACACTCTTCATGACCCAAATACTATGAAAATTAATTGGAGCTGCTGTTTTTGTGAAACATTACTATCCCTTAAAATAAAAAAAGAAAAAAAAACAGCACACCCTAATCATCCCACCCACTTACCTTACTATGGACAGAAAATTCCCCTAAGAATTTTGTCCTTGTGTTTTTGTTCAAGAGATCTTCATCTTCAATCATTCCACAGGATCTCAAACTCTTATCCATGCATATGGTAATATTAAAGGAATAGTACAACAGAAACAGAGAGCTCCCAATAGTGTAACACTGTCAATACAATGAAAAGACAGTCACATTTATTAATGGTTTGGCTGGTGATATGAGCATGTCTGACAGGATGGCTTACGGAGGATATAAACCCATCTCCGGTCAGGCATCATTGTATAGAAGTTAATCCAATCAAAGAAGGCAGCTGAGCTTTCATAAAAATAACACCTTTTATTATAAAAAATAAAATATATTGACAATGGCTATAATCTTACGTGTTTCTCAGCTCTTACAGGCCGTATTATCAAAGACAACAAGCCTCTAACTCTTGTCTGATAGGTGAAATCCTAAAGAGCTCACAAAGTGAAGTGTGACGTGGCTGGCCAGTCAAAAGAGAATCAGGAAACATAACTGCCAGATAAATAACCAACTAAACCTTTCAACTGGAAAACTAAGGCTGAGGAAGCACTATAACCATAATACACAACTAAATAGCTGGAGAGAGGTCTATAAGTATAAAACATAAAAACTTTGGGCTCTCACCGGCCAGCCACATCAGCTCCACACTAAATCAATAACAATACCTCACCGGACCTTGGCCTGTGTACACAGGCTTTTACACTAGTGTGAATATAATATAACACTAGTAGAAACCCCAATGTATATCAATAAAATCCTTCTATATAAAAGGTGCACAACTGGATCCTCCTGCATGACACTTCCCAACTCTCTACTAATAACCCTTAACATAGAAGTGATTATATTATTTTATATACAACATATTCAATAAAACATTTTAATAAACTACTCTGTGTTCTACTGAATAGTAAATTTAGTATGAAGCTGATGTGGTTGACCGTTTGAGGGCTGAACCATGGCCATTGATTTTATACTTATAGACCTCTCTGGTTATCTAGTTGTGTACCATGGTTCTCTCTCTGGCTTAGTTTTCCAGTTGGAAATCTTTATATCGCTATTCTACAAAAGTATACTTGTTTATTTAAGGAGCAGTTTTGTTCCTGATTGTCTTTTGATTGGCCAACAACGTCACTCAGTCTGCTTGTACATGTCACTTAGTGGGCTCGTTAGGATTTCACCAATCAGGCAAGAGGGAGAGGTTATTTAAATGTCTGTGTTCGGTTGCGGCATCTTTCTGTGTATCAACAGTGTTACACTATTGGTGGCTCTCTGTTTCTGTTCAAAGTTCATGCCATTGGGGAGAGCGAGTTTTGAGAAAGCAGCCATACATTAATATCTGTGGGATACAGACACTGTACCTGGGGACAGTTATTCACCCAGGCGCCTTTAAACTGGGACTGGCATATGCAATATGACAGCCATTGCCTTTGTGAGCAGACAACTTAACTCCTTAATGGCCACCCTATCCGGCACGAGGACGGCCGTTAAGGACCATGGAGTTTTTTTTTCACAATTTGAATCCTGGGATGGCAGAGTGGTGAGAAAATAGGGTACTAGCCTGCATAAAAAGAGGTGCAGATGCAAGGGATGCTAATAGTATCCTACCTCTGTATAAATCCTTGGTTAGGCCTCATCTAGAATATAGAGTACAATTTTGGGCACCAGTTCTTAAAAAAGACATTGTGGAACTGGAAAAGGTGCAGAGACGTGCAGCAAAACTGATAAACTGATAAAGGGAGTATCTGAGTTATAAAGAGAGACTAGCCAAATTGGGTTTGTTTACATTAGAGAAGAGACGCCTAAGGGATGATATGATTACCATTTACAAATACATTCAAGGTCAATACAAAGAACTAGCCAATGAATTATTTATGCATAGAGCTGAGCTAAGAACAAGAGGTCATCCATTAAGACTAGCGGAAAGGCGCTTTCGACTAAAGCAAAGGCAGGGATTCTTTACAGTAAGGGCGGTAAAACTATTGCATTCTTTGCCTTGGCATGTTGTACTTGAAGATAATGCAACTGCTTTCAAAAAAGCAATGGATGCCTATCTAGCACAAAACAATATTGAAAATTATGACATATAGCTTCAAAGCAGATAGGATGTTGATCAAGGGAAATATCTGACTGTCATTTGGAGTCAGGAAGGTTTTTTTTTACCTACTTTGGGCTAAATTAGAAATTGTTCCAGAGGGGTTTTTTTTTGCCTTCCTCTGGATTAACAGGGGTGTTTTTGGCATGGGCTGGACTTGATGGACACATGTCTTTTTTCAGCTTCATCAACTATGTTACTATGTATTTAAATGGAGCTTTAACCCCTTGAACGCTGCAGGCGTCCAGTACATTACTGTGCAACACCCTGGAGATTTCCCTAGCATGGAATGAGTTAACAGTCCTACTTAAAACAATATTAGTCCACTATGATGCAGTTGGGGTGCTTCACAATTGTCCCAGTTCTTAGTATATCAGTGTCAATAAATCTAGAATAGCACAAGCATAGCTAAGAGTCTAGTGCATGTTAGACATAAGGACAAAGCAGACTGTCAGCATACCTGGTCAAAGCCTAGCATAATAATCATACCTGGAAACTCTCCGGTTTTGCCCTGGAGACTCCGGATTTTAAAGTGAATTACCGGGTCTCCGGGGCAATGTGTGAATCACCGGGTGGGCAGAGTTTAAGTAGAAACTCTGCCCACTTGTGCTCCATCCCGCCCGGTTCCTCCCACTCCCCGCCCTCTTACATTCATTTTGCAGGGGGGGGGTTCGTGTTTTTTTCCCCCGCCCCTTTTATGACGCGATTCGCGTCATTTCCTCCCCCTGGGCACTGACAGGGTTAGCCACCGGGTAGCCCTGTTTCAAAAGTTCCCAGGTATGATAATAACATGGACGCTCAGGATCCAAGAAATAACAAGTGGAAAAAGAGACCAGGCCCGAGTAAAACCACCAAAGACATGGATGGATGATGGATGGATGGATGGATGTCTGGACAGGCAAACAGACAGACAGGCAGGCAGGCAGAGAGGCATGCAGACAGAAAGGCAGACAGACTTATATGAAGACAGGGCTGGATTTGCAGCCCAGGCACCCCTAGGCAAGGTACTCTAGGTACCCTTAGCTCCATCCATGATTAGACCTCACATGACTCCATCCAGCGTCCCATCCACTATTCTCTGGCACAGAAAATACCCTTAGCCTATAACATTCAAGCAGAAAAAAACTTTAAAGGGATAGTAATACTTCTTTTATCTTTATTTTATTTTGTAGGCATTAAAAAAACATGAAGAACGATATAAGTCTTATCTCTCAAACCTTTATGGTTTAAGAGATATTCACAAGCAAAGTATCCCCCCCCCCCCGTTCAGCCAGATCAGAAGGGAGGTGCCCAGGTAGACTGCAGAGAGGGACAATCTTCAATTAAGATAAGGGAAAAAGCTGAAAAACTTGTCAAGGGGGGGCAGGGATTTCATTGTTTTTATACAAAGAAGATTGTTCCCTTCTGTTATCTGTCTGGTCTTACAACCAGATTCACATCTGAGAAGAGATGGCTTACACTAGGAAAAAGGGGCGGGGAGGGGAAACTTTGCTTGTGAATATCTCTTAAACCATAAAGGTTTGAGATATAAGACTTATATCGTTCTTCATGTTTTTTAATGCCTACAAAATAAAATAAAGATAAAACGAAGTATTACTATCCCTTTAAACCCTCGGTTGCTAGAAAAATCACCAACACATCACTTTGCAATGCATTGGAGACCGCTCTAGCATCAAAGGGGTTAAATAACAGCCAGTAAAAGGGCATAAACACTGGCGCAGGGACAATTAGATTTTACTGGCCACACCCACAATTCAGAATATGGGTGTGGCCAGCACAACTGAAGCAACACACAAATTTTGGAGGTCTAGGCAGTTGCCTATTCTGCCTAATGGAAAATCTGGCCCTGTATGAAGAATTTTAGAGAGGAAGAGGTCTATAAGAAGATTGTGTAGTGCATACTGTCTAGCATCTAAGGGGTTAAAAGTATAATTTATATCCTGCAGAATGTTCAGTTGCTAAATGTAATAGATGTTTTACCTCAGAATTGCACCACTTCTACCTTTATGCATCTGCCCCAAAAGGTTTCAAGCTTTTACCTGTCCTGAAGTCAAGCAAAGCAATTAAACAAGTGACACAGCATCTTAACCCGTTAATGCTGACAGATTTCACAGGACTGTCACAGGAATCCATCGCTTGAGGATGGGTGACAGTCCTGGCATGTCACAGGTTAATAATCACACACTTTTCATGGTGTACTAAAGGTATACTGCTAAAAAGGCCAAAATTGTTCTTATACTCTAGCTTAAAAAAGCCCTTGTTCCCAAGGGGTTAAACATTGGTCACAGCTTTTGTTGCCAGGCTGCCTGCAGAGCGTTTAAATTGTTGTTTTTACTTTAAGTACATATGATAACAGTGTTTACTAATTGCATTCACCTCAGTATAAACGCATTGTATTTGGAAGATCAAACTTTCCTTGCTGTACACTGCTGCTGTACCATCTGCCACCTCAAGTTTACACAGATCTAAAAATTCCAGAGCACACACACTGGTCCTCAAACCATATAATTCAAATTTCAACAGTCAAGCCTGATTCTCTTTTCAGTGCTCTTCAACTCTGACCCAGCTCTAGCCTTCCTCCAGTGAAAAGGAAAAAAGACAACAGCCCAGCAAGTGGGACACGCAAAACAGACAGGCTTTGTTCACTTTTTTCTGGCTCTTTTCTTTTGAGGTAAATAATTGAAAAGGCTTATCCACCCTTTAAGGAACTCACAGCTGTACAACAGCTCAAGCCTACCTTACAGAAGACTCTGACAAGTCCTAATGATATTCATCTAAAGTTTGAGAACGTTTTCTCATAATAATCTGATGAGTATAACTATGACGCACTATATCTGTCTGAATATAAAGCACTTTTTTAACCATTTAATTCTGAAAAAATGACCTTGCTTTTTATATTTAAGGTCACCTCTGATCCAACGACCAGCCTGGTAGAAGATCATAATGTAGCCCTCTACCTCACACCCAGGAGGCAGCCTTCAATGCACAGGCTCCAATGGTGAGCCTGCACACTGAAAGACAGGGCCTGGCACGGCCTTAAAGGCCATAGAGATGTAGGGAAGGGAGGAATCAAGAGACAAATTTAAACATGCAGCTCGACAGACAAGTCAAGGCTACTTCCTAGATGGGAGGGAGAGAAAGGGTGGCAAGGGGCGAGAATAAGGGGTGGCTTACATGATTATTTTATAGTTTGCACTTAAAATTAAAAGTTGGGGGGCTGCTTTACATTGTGGGTCTTCCTATATCCAGGGAAATACTGAATAAAGGCCCAATGCTGAAAATAAAAGAGGAATAATTCTGGGGGGGAACCAAGCTGACAGTAGGGACAGTGAAAAATCCCTCAATTCCCATTGATTTTAAATGTAGTTTTTAACCACTTGAATTCTAGAGGTTTCAAATGCATTGAAAAGACTTCTCTAGCATTCAACGGGTTCAGGTAGCCATTTAAATCAATTGGAACTTTTATTTATTCCCTATAATGTAATTGGTTTGCCCCAGAATAATCCACTTTATTTTGACTATTGGGCCCTATATATGCAGCATCACTTTGACAGTAAACCATTATTTATTAATTAGTGAAGACGTCATTAGATACCAAGGAGTTAATCTAATAGGATTAAAAAATATCCAAATAGAGATTCACTGATGATTGTTGGGTTGTTGTCTAAAGCAGTGTTTCTCAACTCCTGCTCTCAGGACCCACTAACAGGCCAGGACTTAGGGATTTCTCTGTTAGAGCACAGGTGTGGTGATCAGAGGCTTATTCACATTGATTAACTCACCTGTGCACTAACAGGCCAGGACTTAAGGATTTCTCTGCTAGAGCACAGGTTTGGTGATCAGAGGCTTATTCACATTGATTAACTCACCTGTGCACTAACAGGCCAGGACTTAAGGATTTCTCTGCTAGAGCACAGGTGTGGTGATCAGAGGCTCATTCACATTGATTAACTCACCTGTGCACTAACAGGCCAGGACTTAGGGATTTCTCTGCTAGAGCACAGGTGTGGTGATCAGAGGCTCATTCACATTGATTAACTCACCTGTGTCTAACAAGGGAATCATCAATTCCTGGCCTGTTAGTGGGTCCTGAGGATAGGAGTTGAGAACCACTGGTCTAATGGATAGGCAAGTTGTTGGACTATAACTCAGTTCATCTCCTGCCTCAAACAGTGGAGAAATGCAAGTTTTTAGTTCCTGGTCTAACTAATAGGATTAAAAGTCTAAATATATTCAACAAGACAGTCAATAGTTTGACTGCTTTAAAGACTAGAATTTAAATGTCCTGTGTTGCCCTAATAAATGTGATTAGCAGCATGGCTAAGAACTTGAAAAAAGAAATTATTATTAAAGGAACGTGAACACTAAAACAACAACTTTCTCACATATAAAAGAGACCATTGTAACATTCACAGGTTCCATACCCTGACTTCTGTTACAGTGCTGTTTTTAGCGGATGAGGAAGCTATTTATTTTAGTACACCTCACTTCCTAGTTAGGCGGCTTTACCCTAAACATAACAGGAAATGATGAGTGCAAAAGAAAACTGTCACCCACCAATTAAAAACAACACAAAATTATGTATTTTACATTCCACTGAGGTATGGAAATGTGTGTGCAATATATAGTCTTAGGAATTTGCTTGTTCCAAGACTCCTGAGCTCCACTGAAGTCTGGGGGTGGGAGTATCTAAATGACGTGATTTGCAAAATAAGGTTGGGCGATTTAATTGGGGAGGGTGGCATTAGTAGGAAGAAAGTCATGGTTTGCCATTAAAATGAGTGTAAATGGATAGAATGGGGTCAAGAATGGGTGGAGCCAGATAAGAAGGGGAGGAGTTATCCAGAAACTCACCAAGTCAAACACACTGCTGAGAAAGGAGCACTTTTGTCAGCACTGGGTGCCAGTTTGCTTAGAATCAGCAGAACAGTAAATAGTCAGAATAGTTTTTACATATGCTAACATTTATTAAAAACAGCCTATCCCCACAATGATCTTTAGCACAACCACAAAAGATCCATGTGGTGTTCAAATTATTGCCTGTTTATAATAAACATTAGAATGTACTGAGACAGAAAAAGTCCTAACAGTGTTGATTATCTATACCAGTGGTTCTCACTGGACTAACTTACAGGCCAGGACTTAGGAATTTCCCTGCTAGAGCACAGGTGTGTTGATCAGAGGCTCATTCACATTAATTAACTCTTTGAGTGCCAGAAGGCTATTCAACATATTGAAAAGCAATGCGCTGCATACCCCTCTGGCACTCAAAGGGGTAACTCCCCTGTGCTCAAATACTGGCCTCAGTGGCGTTACTAGAAACCACTGGGCCCTGGTGCAAAAATTGCCATGGAGCCCTCGACCCCACCATGCAACTCCACCCCAGAAATGCCACTTATACATTATATGCATAACCAGATTAAGACGCTATGGGGCCCTAGTCAGGATCCCAAATTGGGCCCCCCCACTCATACCACAATCCTTTCTGGATTTGCCCACATTGTCCCTACTGTCCCCCCTACATATTGTTCACCTATACACTGTCCCCCATTGACCGCCTCCACATTAGCTCCCATTGTCCACCTCCACATTGGCCTCCTCCACATTGGCCCCATTGTTCACCTCCACATTAGCCTCCATTGCCCACCTCCATATTGCCCCCATTGCCCACCTCCACATTAGCAAACTCCACATTGCCCCCATTGTCTACTTCCACATTGGTCACCTCCACATTGCACCCATTGTCCACCTCCACATTAGTCATCTCCACATTGCCCCCATTGTGGACCTCGACATTGGTCACCTCCACATTGCCCCCATTGTACACCTCCACATTAGTCACCTCCACATTGCCCCCATTGTACACCTCCACATTAGTCACCTCCACATTGCCCCCATTGTACACCTCCACATTAGTCACCTCCACATTGCCCTCATTGTCCACCTCCACATTAGTCACCTCCACATTGCCCCCATTGTCCACCTCCACATTAGTCACCTCCACATTAGTCACCTCCACATTGCCCCCATTGTCCACCTCCACATTAGTCACCTCCACATTGCCCCCATTGTCAACTTCCACATTGCCCCCATTGTCCACCTCCACATTAGTCACCTCCACATTGCCCTCATTGTACACCTCCACATTTGTCCCCTCCACATTGCCCTCATTGTACACCTCCACATTAGTCACCTCCACATTGCCCTCATTGTACACCTCCACATTAGTCACCTCCACATTGCCCCCATTGTACACCTCCACATTAGCCTCTTCTACATTGCCCCCATTGTACACCTCCACATTGGTCACCTCCACATTGCCCCCATTGTACACCTCCACATTAGTCACCTCCACATTGCCCTCATTGTACACCTCCACATTAGTCACCTCCACATTGCCCCCATTGTACACCTCCACATTAGTCACCTCCACATTGCCCCCATTGTACACCTCCACATTAGTCACCTCGACATTTCCCCCCATTGTACACCTCCACATTAGCCACCTCCGCAATGCCCCCATTTCCCCTATATCTTGCGCAAGCATAGTCAAGGAACTAGCTTTCCATCATTGAGTTCCCTGGCTGCACATGCCAGATAGGGGAACAGAGGCAGCGAGCAGAAGAAGAAGCTCAGTGTCAGTGCCAGACACTGACGAGTTATTTTAGGGGATGGGTGGTGGGCCCCACCAAGTCATCCAGCTCTGGTGCCCCCAATAGATATGCTCCCTTGGCCGGTGCCTACCTCGCCTATAGGTGGCGAAGGCCCTGGACATAGGATGTGTGGTCTCCGCAGGGGTCAGCCCCTGGAGTGATGGACCCGGTCACAGTTGCGACCACTGCGACCACAGTAATTACGTCACTAACTGGCCTGTTAGTGGCCCCTGAGGGCACGGGTTGAAAACCACTGATCTATACATTAGTTAGTATATATGTATTCAAGTGGATTAAATAAATATAGTGTAGAATAATCTGATAAACTGTATGTGAAATTATGTTAAACCCTTAAGGACCAAAGAGGTGTGTAATGCAGTGCACTGTGTGCCTCTCTGGTCCTTAAGGGGTTAAGCAAAATGATATGCTGTATGTTGCATATTTTGAATACTTAACCCACTGAAAGAGATGTCAGACCCATTACATCTTTCACAGCTCACGATGGCCTCCCACAGTATTCCCAGCCTTCACTCTTTTCTTCCTGTGCTTTCCTTTTCTCATTGTTATTCACAGAGTCTTTGAATAGAGATAAGTGTTGGCAGCATGATCACGATATTAACCTTTTGAGCTCCAGATGGGTTAGGGGTGATACACAAAGGTGAGATAAAGAGGTGATAAAGCAGAAATGACTTTTCCAGTGATATCACTTCTCCAGTTCCTATGTTATTCTATGGAGTTTATGCACTAAGACTATTATTATTATTATTATTATTATTAAGAGGTCTTAGTTTTCCTTTAATTACTATGTGGAAGTAAAATGGATAGGGAAGTGCCTTGGGCTACATCAGTGATGGACAAGGAGAGTCCCTCAAGCTGCTACCAGACTACAACTCCCACTGTTCTCTGCTGCACATTCCCATCCCTTGACTACATGCACAAAGAAAATTCTGGGACAACCAACTGTACCATAGAGCTAAACATTCCAACTGACTTAACCCTTTGGCAATGTGGTGGATACCTCTCTGGCAATCAAAGGGTTAAAGGGATAGTAATGTTTCATAATAAAAGAAGCTGTAATTAATCATCATAGTATTTGGACTTTGGAGAGTGTTATTTCAATTCTGTCAGAGTTATAGTTCCAGAGTAATTCAATGATAAAGTGTCCCCCCCCTTTTACTGATACAACACTGTTCAGCTGGAGCAAAAGGGAGGTGCCCAGGTAAGCTGCAGAGAGGGACAATCTTCAATTAAGATAAGGGAAAAACCTGAAAAGCTTGTCAAGGTAGGCAGGGATGTCATTGTTTTCATAGGAATATGAGTCCTTTTGTTATCTGTCTGGTCTATGGACTGCATTCCACATTTGAGAAGAGGTGGCTTACACTAGGTAAAAGGGGCGGGAGGGGGGATACCATGCTTGTGAATATCTCTCAAACCATAAAGGTTTGAGAGATAAGACTTATATCATTCTTCATGTTTTTTTAATGCCTACTAAATAAAATAAAGATAAAATTAAGCATTACTATCCCTTTAAATAAGGTGTTTAACCCACTGAATGCTAAATATGTCACCAAAGCATTGTGAAGGGCAATGTTTTTGATCCCTCCACCCTGTGGCAGCCCTGGGATTTCTCCCATTTCATCTGTGCATATGGCCCCTTTTTTCCTCAAAGACAATCCCCCATTTCTTCAAGGAAACATTTGCATTCAACATGAAAGGACATACAAATATGAGGAGTAAAGGGTGCCCCTGGACAATACAGGCAAAATCTTGCTCTATTGAAATGCAAAGTACACATATTTATCATTGTTCTTTTATATGGATTCTGTTATTTGAACTTTGAATATCAATTTCCTGTGATCTTTTTCTATTTTTAAATGTGAAAAAAAAGTATTTTCAAAGAAATTCAGAAAGCGTTCGCTATCTTTGCCTTGTAATATATCAGATAAAATTGTTCAATTACTGTGACAATCAGCTGGCTTCTAGAAAATTATTTGATAGTTAAAATTAGAAAGCTTGATTTTATTCTACCAAGCTAGACAGGAAAAGGTTGGTACAAGTGACCTCCAGCAAGAGGGGTGGGGCTCTTTATATTAACATTTTAACCCTTTGAGTGCCAGAGAGGTATGCGTTGGATACCTCTCTGGCACTCAACGAGTTACGGAGCAGTGAGGTGTGTACAACTCACTGAAAAGCAGCGTATTGCACACTTCTCTGGTACTTAAAGGGATAGTAATGTTTCACAATAAAATCAGCTCCAATTAATCATCATATTATTTGGGGCATGGAGTGTGTTATTTCAATACTGTCAGAGTTGTAGTTCAAGAGTAATTGAATGATAAAGTATCCCACTCCTGCCCTTTTACTGATGTAACACTGCTCACCTCACAGCAGCAAGAAGGATCACATAGAGGGACAATCTTCAGTGAGTATAAGGAAAAACTTGTCAAAGGGGGTCAGAGTTTTCCTTATGTTCACAGTAAGAAGATTGTACCTTTCTGTGAGCTGTCTGGTAAAGGGACTAGATTCCACATCTGAGGGGAGGTGGCTTACACTAGGTAAAAGGGGCAGGAAGGCGATCCTTTATCATTCAATTACTCTTGAAATACAACTCTGACAGTATTCAAATAACACTCTCCATAGCCCGAATCCTATGAAGATGAATTGGAGCTGCTGTTTTTGTGAAACATTACTATCCCTTTAAAGGGATAGTAATACTTGAAACAAAATGCAGCTCCAATCATAGTATTTGTCCCACGTAGAACTGTATTTCAGTACTATCAGTCTTGAAGTTCATCAGCAATTTTTAGCAACCTCCCATCGTTGTGGAATACAGTTGTAGAACCGGACAGATGCAGCGAGAGACAATCTTCATGCACTAAGTAAAAGGAAAGCCCTCCCCCCCTTGACAAAGAAGAGCAGGATTTTCATTATGCTTACTGAAGTTTGTCCCTCGCTGCTCTCCATCCGGACCAGCTTGGACAGGCAGAGTGACGCAGAGGAAAGAGGTGGGAGGTTGATCCTTTCTCATTGTGGTTGAACTACAAGACTGATAGTATTGAAATACAGTGCTACATGGGACAAATAGTTTAAAGAAAAACCGTAGATGTATTTTGTTACAAGTATTACTATCCCTTTAAAGTGCTGAACCCTTATATGCTTAGATATGGTCTCCAACAGACATCTTTAGCATTAAAGGGTTACAACAATTCTGAGACTGGGCTATCACCAAAGTAACACATTTTAACTTTAGCAGCATCTGCAAAGAATACAAAAAGGATCTTGTTTTTATTTTCACTGGCAAACTTTTGCACTCTGTAGTTGGTTTTTGTTCACAAATTAGAAAACAGTGGACACATTTGCATGCAAATCCTTTCATTACTCTCTTTATAAAGATTAACCATGCAGCTCCTCGGTCATCAATCTGGTTATAAAAAAAAAAAAGGAGAACAGGAAAAACTTTCTACAAATCCTAAATGTTTGAAACACAACAGATGCAGCAGTGTTGGTGCAAATGTGATGTATGTCTGACTCTCACAGTGTTGGCTGAGAGTTTCTCTCTTGTACTTGTGCTTTCCCTGTGTTCCTTCTACTCTTTAGAAAAAAGACAGTTCATAAAAATAAATATGGGGTGATATCAAGCAATGCATTTGTGCATCAGATTACTCCAAGCAACCACTGGCGTAACTATAGGGGTCGCAGGGGTCGCACACGCGACCGGGCCCGTCGCTCCAGGGGGCCCGGCCGCCCCCTGCGACCCCTCTGCCTGCCGCCCGCGATCTCCGTCTGGCATTGTAGTACTGCAGAGCGCTGGGAGATGACATCATCTCCCAGCGCTCTGCATTACTGAAGAGGACCGCGCGGGAGATCGACACACCTCTCCGGGCTCCTGCCACTCCAGTGAGGTAGGAGATAAGGGCATTTTGGAGAGGGCAAATATAGTCGAGGGGGGGCCCATGGCGCTTCTTGCACCAGGGCCCGGAGGCTTCTAGTTACGCCTCTGCAAGCAACATAATGCCCTCCTGTGCAATTAAGTTTTAATTGGTTACTCCTAGTTTCTTGAATCATGATAGGGCAGTTTAGTGGGGTGAATTTCTGAATACAATTAACAACAGGTGGTGTAATCTATTTTCTAGCTCTACGCCTGCCTAACACTAATTTACTAAGATATTTACAAGGTGAGGGCAAAGGGGCAGTCTATAAGCATTTCACGACATTCGCCTCCTCTGTGCCTTGTTTAAAACCATGTTCTAAACAAGCCACAGAGGAGATTGTGAAACGTATTGCCATTTTCCAGGGCCGGATTTACGATAAAGCAGAGTAGGCATCTGCCTACAGGCGCACCCCACAGAGGGGCTCCTGTCATTGGGATCGCTTTTTTAATTTTTTTTTTTTTTTAATTAGCCTCAGCGCCCGCTTCATGTTGCCCTCACATTGCCTCC
This sequence comes from Rhinophrynus dorsalis, assembly GCA_037306005.1. Taxonomy (NCBI): domain Eukaryota; kingdom Metazoa; phylum Chordata; class Amphibia; order Anura; family Rhinophrynidae; genus Rhinophrynus; species Rhinophrynus dorsalis. Next base: position 257,057,587 of record CM074721.1, read on the forward strand.
CCCCCCCATTGTCCGTTTCCTACCTCCCCCCGTTGTCCATTTCCTACCTCCCTGGCAGGAGATCTGTCATCTGTGCCTCCTTTGGCACAGTCCTGTAAGTGCTGAGCTCCCTTGTTGGCTCTTTAGGAATGCAGAGCGCTGGGAGATGACATCATCTCCCAGCGCTCTGCATTCCTGATAGGAGACCGTGCAGGAGCTCCAGCAGCTACAGGACTGTGCCAAAGGAGGCACAGATGACAGATCTCCTGCCAGGGAGGTAGGAAATGGACAATGGGGGGAGGCAATGTGAGGGCAACATGGAGCTGATGGGGGCAAGTTGGAGCTGATGGGGGGCAATGTGAGGGCAGTATGGAGATGGTGGGGGCAATATGCAGCTGATCGGGGGGCAATTTGGAGGTGGTGGGGCAATGTGGAGCTGATGGGGGGCAAGTTGGAGCTGATGGGGGGCAATGTGAGGACAATATGGAGATAGTGGGGGAAGTGTGAAGCTGATGGGGGGCAAGTTGGAGATGGTGGAGGCAATGTGAGGGCAATGTGGAGCTGATGGGGGGGCAAGTTGGAGATGGTGGAGTCAATGTGAGGGCAATGTGGAGCTGATGGGGGGCAAGTTGGAGCTGATGGGGGCAATGTGAGGGCAATATGGAGATGATGGGGGCAATGTGGAGATTAGGAGCATTGTGGAGGTGTCCAGTGGAGATGGCCAAGGGGGGGTGCTTCAGATTTCTGTGCCTACAGGCTCCTGAGATGTAAATACGGCCCTGCCATTTTCTTGCTCATGCTATGTGGCAGTTGTAAGGGGTTTGCTGCCATGACAGTAGTGTGTCCGCTGGTATGCTCTACAGTGACCATACTTTCTAGTGTATACCCTGAAGTGCAGCCATTAACTCCACAGGAGCTGCCCTGGCAGATTTTCACAGTCACCCAGGGTATTTCAGGATTCTGAATTCATTTTTCAAGAAACACTAATATAAATATAATTTACATAAACAGTATAGATATGCTATTTACAATTCTGCCTTTAACTCAACTGCTCCCTGCCCCATGCTTTGATGATTACAAAATGCATTTGGCACTGTATAATGTTTACTTTAATCAATATCTATCAAATGCCAGCTTGTTCCTACAACCCTGGCAGGCACACTTGGGGCGGTGGTAAGGAGGAGTTATGTAAGTCCCTTCCTACTGCTGTCTTAAAGGGATAGTAATACTTCGTTTTAACTTTATTTTATTTTGTAGGCATTAAAAAAACATGAAGAATGATATAAGTCTTATCTCTCAAACCTTTATGGTTTAAGAGATATTCACAAGCAAAGTTCCCCTCCCCGCCCCTTTTTCCTAGTGTAAGCCATCTCTTCTCAGATGTGAATCTGGTTGTAAGACCACACAGATAACAGAAGGAGACAATCTTCTTTGTATGAAAACAATGAAAGCCCTTCCCCCCTTGACAAGTTTTTCAGCTTTTTCCCTTATCTTAATTGAAGATTGTCCCTCTCTGCAGTCTACCTGGGCACCTCCCTTCTGATCTGGCTGAACAGGGGGGGGGATACTTTGTTTGTGAATATCTCTTAAATCATAAAGGTTTGAGAGATAAGACTTATATTGTTCTTCATGTTTTTTTAATGCCTACAAAATAAAATAAAGATAAAACAAAGTATTACAATCCCTTTAAGATCCAGCCTCTTTATCCAGCCTAATACAGACCTACATGGGTATGGTCATTTCAGGGCCCTTTTCTCTCTGTCCTGCTGCCTCCCCACAACCCTTTCTATGACCTGCCCACTCCCCTTCATCTCACCCCTCTGTCCCACACTGTGACCTGTCCATCCCCTTCATGTTTCCCCACACTGTCACCTGTCCATCCCCTCCACCTTCTTCTTGCATTGTGACCTGTCCATCCCCTCTACCCCCTACCTGCATTGTAACCAGCCCCCACCCATCCACTTCCCAACCAACAGCACTCAGAGCTTCATGCACCCCTCCACCACCACCCTGCATTTATTATATGTTTGTTCAGTATTTGGAGCAGCCCACTCCCCTACACTCCACCCCCTGTATTGTGATCTTTACTCTTCTCTCTACTCTCCCCCCACATTGTGAACTGCCTGCGCCCCTCCACCTCCCCTTCACATTGTCACAAGCCAACTCCCCTTCACCGCCGTTCTGTGACCTGCCCAATCCCCATCCACTCTCTCTCCTCCTGCATCATGGTCATAGTAACATAGCAGATGAGGCTGAAAAAAGACATGTGTCCATCAAGTCCAGCCCATGCCAAAAACACCCCTGTTGATCCAGAGGAAGGCAAAAAATCCATCTGGAGCCATTTCCAATCTAGCCCCAAGTGTGTGGGGCGGAATGTATTCCTTCCTGACTCCAATTGGTAGTCAAATAGTTGATAAACATCCTATCTGCTTTGAAGCAATTTGTCATAATTGTCAATATTGTTCTGTGCTAAATAGGCATCCATTGCTTTTTTGAATGCAGTTGCATTATCTGCAAGCACAACATCCCAAGGGAAAGAATTCCATAGCCTTAGTGCCCTTACTATAAAGAATCCCTGCCTCTGTTTTAGACTAAAGCGCCTTTCCTCTAGTCTTAATGGAGGGCCTGTCTGTTCCCCTCCACCATATCAGTTCAGGCTCCACAACTCAGTCTCTGTCTCTGCATATTGTTCCACTGGATACAGCAGGTAGAAAGCTCCTCACCTTGTGTTGCTGGTAAACATAATTTCCTATTGGACACATAGGGCCGTATGTTCAAAGGGATAACGACAAAAAAATGTTGTATGAAAGACAAAAATAAGTAATAGTATGCATGAACAACATATTTTCTATAGAGTATACTACAAAAAACTAGTAATGTCCGTTACGTACGGCACAACTCCAGAATTTCCAGGCAAAAGGGCGGGAAAAGGGTGTGGCTAAACTATTCTCCAGTGTCGTATAGAGGAAAAGAAAATTTGTCGTAACTAATGACAAAAAAATTTCTTGCAAAAGACAAAATTTTTATGTTAAGAAAAAAATGGAGGGAATGTGAAGTTCTGAATGTGAGAATCTTTGTCTTTAGTTAAGACATTTTTGTCATTAGTTAAGACACTTTTTTTCGTTAATTAAGACATTTTGGGTCATATGTTCAAAGAAGTAGTGAAATAGCTTTTGTCGTTTGTAAAGACTTTTCAAAGTACAGTGTCATTGGGATCATTAATATTTTCAGAGAGTGTCGGTTGTGATCAGAAATATTTTGTTTGTCCTGACTGAAATTGTCGTATGTAACAACAAAAAAAGTCTTAACTAATGACAAAATTGTCTTTACTTAAGAGAAACACGTCTTAACTAAAGAAAAAAATTCTCACTCCCTCCACTTTTTTCTTAATGTACAAATTTTGTCTTTTGCAAATTTTCTTTTCTCTATACGACACTGGAGAATAGTTTAGCCCCGCCCTTGCCACGCCCCTTTGCCTGGCAATTCTGGAGTGGTGTAGTACACAACGGACATTACTAGTTTTTTTGCTCTATAAAACATATGTCCATGCATACAATGACTTATTTTTGTTCTTCACACAACATTTTTTGTCGTTATACCTTTGAACATATGGTCCTCTTTGTCTTTAGAATTCGACAGTTTCAGTCAGGAGAAATGACATATTTCCGATCACAACTGACACTCTCTGAAAATATTAATGATCCCAACGACACTGTACTTTGAAAAGTAATATATATATATATATATATATATATATATATATATATATAAATAAGAGATACAAGTGGAGCCAATGACTGAGTCAGCCCTGATGTATGGAAGGACCAATATGACTCTCTATGCAGAGCATAACAACAGCAACTGACAGTATGCAACTGATATGCTAGTGGATGTCTGGCAAGGCAACCAGGGAGGAAGGCTGCTTAAGTGGATGCCCACCAGTGACTACCAACAACGAGAGTCAGTGCTTAGTGCTGTAGGAGACGCACGCCCAACGGAGACTACTTCAAGCGTAGGCCCAGCACCGCCCCTGAAGGGGTTAACGAACGCTATAGTCTGTAGGTGGAACGTAACCTGAGGCGCCCAACTGAACCAAACACTAGAACGGCAGATCTAGCGATTGTGGTGCTTATAGGAATGATCAGAGGATAACACTGGCACTATGAGTGAGCGGATCACGGACAGGACTACCAAGCTGTACCGGAGATCTGCAGGACTACTGGAGCGTGAGCAACAGCGGGTGTAGAGGGATCAGCAAGCAGGAACAGCACAGGAACTTCACCCAGCTGGGCCGGTACACGGAGCAGGAATGCCAGCCAAGCCGATTTGGTACACGGAGCAGGATCGCCACTCTCGCCGGGTCTGTACACGGAGCAGGAACGTCAGACAAGCCGAGTCAGTACATGGAGCAGGAACGACAGCCAGGCCAGATCAAAACAGGAAGCAGGAACGTCAGCCAATCCGGGTCGGTACACAGAGCAGGAAAGGTAACAGACTGAGTAGTCAATCAGTCCGGGTCATACACTGGTACCAATAGTAAACGGAACAAGTGCTAGGCAACGGATACACCACAAAAGGGCAACCCATAAGTGACAGCCCAAGGTATATAAAGGCTGTTACTGGGAGGAGCTATACAGTGCAGCCAATAAAAAGGCACCAGGAAGTAAACATGCCAAAATGTCGCTGGAATCACGGGCACTGTGATATGCGCATAGTAAGGAGCTCCCTGGCAGCTGTACATAATACAGCACCACATGGAGGCAGACACTGAACTTCAGAGCCTACACTGATATGTGGTGGGCACTGATTGACAACCAGTGGAGAATAGAACAAGCCAGACATTTGTATATGATTCTGTGACTACCAGTGAATAGATGAACAAGGCTGGGATGTCAAACAGTGTATGTGTGGTTCTGTGGATAGCAGTGGGTAGTAGAAAAAGGCTTAAGTGTCAGACTGTGTGGCCCTTTAGTACCAGTGGAACATGAACAAGGCTGGGTTCATACATGTCAGACAGTGTATGTGTTTTTTGGTTACCAGTAGACTAAGGAAAAAAGATTCTATGTTAGATAGTGTATATTTGGCTCTGTGGCTACCCGTAGGCAATGGGATAAAGCTGGGGTGTCAAACAGTTTGTAGTTGTGTGACTATCAGTGGACAGTGGAACAAGGCTGTGGTGTCACACAATGCATGTGTGGTTCTGCGTCTAACAGTGGACAATGGAACAAAGCAGGGGTGTCAGACAGTGTATGCGTGGCACTGCAGCTACCAGTGAATAGTGGAACAAGGATGGGGTGTCACACCATATATATATGTGATTCTGTGACTGCCAGTGGATGGTGGAACATAGCTGGGGTGTCATGCAGTGTATGTGTGGCTCTGTGGCTACCAGTGGACAGTGGGACAAGGCTGGGGTGTCAGGCAGTACATGTGTGGCTCTGTGGGTATCAGAGGATAGTGGAAAAAGGCTGCAGTGTTATGCAATGTATGTGTGTTTACATACCTCCGAAGTATCCCTCTTTAGGAGGGACAGTCTCTATTTGATACCCAAATCCCTCTGCCTCTCTTTCCCACCATGGAGTCCCTCATTTTAGGAGATCAGACTGTGTGGTGTGTATATAAGTGTATCACACTGTTCCACAGCAATAAAACTCACATTAAGGTATAATGTTTGTTTATACATTAGTATGTGTAAATAAAATACTTTGGTCTTGTTCTAAATAATTTATTCAGTTACACAAAGAAGCATCAATAGGTCATGAAATTACCTAAAAATCACCACCCATCAGCCACATCCCCAGCAACATCACCTATACTAAAAGTGTCCCTCCTTGGCCATTTGAAATGTTGGGAGGCATGTGGTTATATGGCTACCAGTGGACAGTAGGTGTGTATTTGTGGGTTTGTTATTAACAATGGACAGTAGGAAAAGCTGGGATGTCACAGTTTGTGAGGTTCTGTGGCTCCCAGTGGACAGTGGAACAAGGAAGGGGTGTCAGACAGAGTATGTGTGGGTCTGTGAGTAAGAGTGGAATAGCTCCCCATTCCCCCTGCCTCTTCTCACACGGGTAACGCTGTGCTTCCTTTGCATTTTTGAGATGAGAAAAATTCACCCACCTTGTTGTTATAGAAAAAGTGGTGACCATCCTTTCAGTCACAAAATGCATCAGGTTTCCGTATTGTGATAGAGGCACAGAGCCACTCCTAGAATGCCTCACTGGTCAACACTGAGACTTATATATAAAAGCAAAGTGCAGCAATTTCTGGGGTAAACCATCTGCATCATAGGGGCCAAATAAACATGACAATTGATTTAAAAGGGGATTTTAACCCCTTGAATGTTAGAGTTCTCCAACATATTGCAAAGCAAAGCACTGGCATTCATGGGATTAATAAGCTGAATTGAAATAATTGGAAAATTTGAGAATTTGTACTTGACTCCTATGGTGCAGTTGGTTTAATTCAGAATTCCATCGCTCCACTTTTGTACATAAGTCCCACTTGCCCATATTTATAAAAGAAAATTGGAGTTATTTTGGTGTCAACCAATTGCACCATATGGGATAAATGTAAATTGCTAAATTCCCATGCACTCTAATATAACTTTTTAACCCTATGAATGCTAGAGAGGTCTCCAATGCATTGATCGCTCTAGCATTCAAGGGGTTAAAGCCCAATTTAATTTAACAGAAATTTATATTTTCCCCTGTGAGCAGTTGGTTTACTCCAGCAGGGCTTAACAGTTGAAGTCCTTTGCTACAAGCCAGACCTGAAAAGTTACTCGCCACCAGGGCTGAATTTCTACTCGCCAGGGCTAAGTTGTCACTCACCATTGGCTAGCAGGAGTGGAAATTTTGAGCCCTGACTCCAGAATAAACATGGGCCATTGCGTTTACTGACACAGAAGCTATGGAATGTATTCCCCTCCAGCTGGAACCCAGGACTAGGATGGTCTAGAGTGGAAATAGGAGAGACATCCCAAAGTTCATATCCAACAAATGTACTAAGGAGGGCAACATTTTTATCTCAGGTATCCCAAGTCAAGGCACCCTATCCCATCACACATAAAAAACACTGATTGATGGCCTGCCAAGAAAATATTGTACCTTTAGCCCATCACTGGCAAGCTAAGAAAGAAAAATTATAAAATTATCTGGTCAGAGGTGGTGGTGGGCATGGTTTAAATAACATGAAAACAAACTGTCCAGATTAGAATATAAACTGGGTACTAAAGTTTTAAAGTGGAGTTGTTTCTTTGTAACATATAGATCTTGAAAGAGCATTAACATGGCCTGCATTTATATTAGTCCTTATTTATTTATTTATTTCTAAAAAATCTCTTTTGAGATATGTAGCTTTATTTATGTCAGCTAATGCATAATGCACAGTACTAGATGGCATACCTGCCAGATTGTACCATTCTACACCATTCCCCATCCCACCTGCCACTCCCACCTGGCCACTTCTTGCGCATTTGTACAAACTGGCAAATAAAGTAACATAAAGATTATTTTAAATAAATAATGGCTAAAATAAATATAGGTGATTTTGATAGTTCTCTCAAAATCAATTATTTGATAGAAAGTGACAGTTCCACTTTAACCCTTTACAAAACAATGGCACGCAGAGGGTTAAAGCAATAGTTAAATTAGTAAACAAAATAGCCACCATAATGTGTGGATGGATGTTACTGCAGGACCACTGGGATTGTGCTGGCTCCTCCAACAACTCATCCCATTGAGCACTGCAAGCATCACCTAGCCTCGCCACAAGTCACCCTAGTCAGATGTCTACTCTGTCTAACGGGAATTCCTACCCTGATACTAGGGCAATAGACAACACTGGACTTTTTCAACAGAACGTCATCTCCATTAACAACCAAACTGTGAAGTCAGCTATAGCCTTACAACCATACGGGTTGATTACAAACACTTATACCAATTTGTACTCATTTTAAATATATTTTATACACTACACTTAGTGGAGCGTTCTCCTTTTGATTCCATTACAATACACTGGGCCTTATGTATAAAGACAAAGTGGAACTATTTTGGGGAAAATAAAAATAGTTTTTAACTCTTGAATGCTGGAGAGGTCTTCAATGCATTGTGAAGCAATGCAATGACAACCTATCTAGCATTCATGCGGGTTAAAATATTAATTTCAAACAATAGGGCATTTTGTATTTCTCTCCTATGGTGCAGCTGATTTGCCCCAGTTTGATTTTATGCACACATTCCAAAGTGCTATAATATGAAAGAGCATGTTATGTCATTTACAGATCTATATGTAAAAGCTTCCACAGCTTGTTAGAACTAAAGGTCTATGATACTACACGTATGGTATATCCAGAGCATAGCCTCCTCACCAAGAACTCAGAAGCACATCATGCTGAATGAACAGAGGGGAGGCGTATGAAGTAACTGTATTGTGTACACTATGTACCCATATTTAAAGGGATAGTAATACTTCGTTTTATCTTTATTTTATTTTGTAGGCATTAAAAAAACATGAAGAACGATATAAGTCTTATCTCTCAAACCTTTATGGTTTAAGAGATATTCACAAGCAAAGTATCCCCCCCGTTCAGTCAGATCAGAAGGGAGGTGCCCAGGTAGACTGCAGAGAGGGACAATCTTCAATTAAGATAAGGGAAAAAGCTGAAAAGCTTGTCAAGGGGGGAAGGGCTTTCATTGTTTTCATTGTAAGAAGAATGTCCCCTTCTGTTATCTGTCTGGTCTTACAACCAGATCCCCATCTGAGAAGAGATGGCTTACACTAGGAAAAAGGGGCGGGAGGGGGAGATTTGCTTGTGAACAGCTCTTAAACCATAAAGGTTTGAGAGATAAGACTTATATCATTCTTCATATTTTTTTAATGCCTACAAAATAAAATAAAGTTAAAACGAAGTATTACTATCCCTTTAAGCTAGCTCACTACATGGACTAGGGTGCCTACATACAGAAGCAGTAGTACATACTTCCATACAGCTCATCTGGGGCACATACCATTTAATCCTATTAATCAGAAAAAAAGATTGATAGATAGATAGAGATAAAAAAAGGTAAAAGACCCGTTCAATACTATATAAGGTAACCTAATGAAAAGAACTACCCGACACTTATAAAATCATACTTTATTAATACAACACATACTTATTGTAAAAGTCTTCTCAAACACAAGAATATAGTTTCTATTTGATCAATTAAAGTGTTTTCAACTAGTAACAGCTGTACATTGTGCATTCCTTTATGCAGTAATCATTTATATAACAGCTTTTATAAAACAGGTTTTAGATTTTGAGGCAGAGAGTTGACTGCATTTGAGAAAGTAGCTAGGGAGCTACGAAACGTTATGCAGAACCAACAAGTCTGATTTTTAAAGATTGTTAGTTCCTTTATCATTTTAATGCTCGACAGAGCATATTTTATTTGTAAGAAATTTTTATCTTTGCATTAAAAATCTTTTTTGGAAACAAAAGACTACAGCACGGTTCCTGAATTTCTTCACCACACGAGGAGACCTGAGCAGAGACAGGTATTTTCTCTGCTAGCACTTTTTGTTATTTGTGGGTATAAGCCCCTGAGTAACAACTCCATTTGCGAGTATATTTACATTCTTTACCTATTAAAGTGATTATGTTGGGATAACAGGCACAATTGGGCTCCCTCCTGTTTGTGTTCTTTTCATATATCCACTACTTTCGAGTTGAAGAGAGCACCAGCCCTGGTCCTGATTAAATTTCCCTGAGAAGGTACCACTGTATGGGGGAGAGTGGTGAAACAACATTTCCTGAGCACAATTGTCAGTGAACATAGAAGTGTTACACTGACCACGTCTTTTGTGAGTATACTCTACAAAGAGGTGAAGGGTGGTGAATACACCAATTTACAAACAATATTGCACCAGAAGCGCCTTCTTTTCCTTTTGTTTTCACAATTTATATAACAGCTGTTTACTTAAAGGTGAATGGCTTGATTTTATCAATTCGCCCGTACAACATATTATTCATTGGTCAGCCCTAAATTATGTCCTTTTCTAGTTCAATCAGCCGATCGAACAAGTCATCAATTCGTTTTTCATATAGTTAAAAACTGTTAAACACCAGTACTTATTTGCCACAGTATCTATTTCCCAAAGGTCTCTATAACTCTTAAATTGTTTGTACCTTGAAAGCACTTGAGTTGTAGTGGCTCTTAATATGCAATGTTAATGCAACATTAAAGGGACTGTAATGTCCCAGAAATTTTTTTATATAGTTTTGTAGTGCAACAAATCTTATCTCTCAAACCTCTATGGTTTGAGAGATAGTCTCATTCAAAGATACCCCCCTCCTTCCCCTTCTCCTGATGTCAGCTGTAAAGCTGAAAGCAGGAGATCCGTGTCAGCCAACACAAGGAGGCTCTTCAGCAGAGCCGAAATCTTGTTATTTTAAACAAATTAGTTCATTGGAATGGTCTACAAAGTGTGCTTGCAAACGAGGCCCACTTTGTAGACTTTTCCAGTGAAGTAATTATTTTCCAATAACGCGATTTCGGGTCTGCTGCAGAGCTGCCGGTTGGTCCCCGCACAGGATTCCCCTGCAGTCAGCACAGCTCTGATGTCAGGGAAAGGGGGGGGGGGACTTTAGTGCTGAATATCTTTCAAACCATAATGGTTTGACAGATAGGATTTGTTGCATATAGTTTATTTTTTTAAGCACTACAAAACTATAAAGATTTTTTCTGGGTCATTACTGTCCCATTAACCAGCGCAGACCCTGTGCCTATTTCAGGCTCTATTCGAGCAGATTGGCTACATTCATTCCTTCACATCAGCTCGGAGCCTGAAATAATAGCGGCACACATTGCCCGGGTTCAAAGCTTGCACAGCATCGATCTGTTTATATTCAGCGCAGAACTTACACCTATTTCAGACTCTATTCGAGCAGACTAGATACAATCTTCCACATCAGCATCTGAAACTATAGAGGCACACACTGCACATGTTCAAAGCCTCTTATGAAAGCACAAAACGTCCGCCAACATATAGCCTCATGATTTTAGATGTGTTGTATTAATATAGTATAATTTTATGAGTGTCGGGTAGTTCTTTTCATTAGGTTACCTTATATAGTATTAAACGGGTCTTTTTCCGTTTTTTTCTATATGTTTTTTTCTGATTAATGGGATTATTATTATTATAAGACCTGTGATACGCCATTTATACTGTCTTTGAATAAAGTCATATTTGCATACACCATCTAAACCAGAGGTGGGAACATGCTGTATCCCTATTTCTTGGGGACGATAACTCCCATCACCCCAATCAGCCAACAGCTGATGGGAGTTGTACATCACAACAGCTGAAGAGCCAAACTATACAAATCATTTATATTACCCCTGAAGCAGGCATAAAAATGCATGAGCCTTTCCTCCTAGTTGCAGCTGCATTAGGCATAACACACAAAAAAGTACACTTTGCCAAAGCAGGCATTAAGATACACGGTGGCTTTGTACATGGGTGCTTAGAAATTGCTGTTTGGATGGAAATAGCCACCGTTCCATGTTTGTACATCCCCTTCAGCAGCATGTACAATGTCTTATGTCTTGACGTGTATTATTTAGAGGAAACATTTAACAGCTTGAATGCAAAAAAATGTCTCCAGTGCTTCAATCACAATCCATTGCACACATTTCTAGCTTCATATATGCCCGTTAATGTTATAAGATGCTCTTTTAAAAAAAATTATAAACAATATGAGCTAGGGTAATGATTGTGCCTATAAAATTCAATATGGCTGAGATAGTATAGATTATATAAGCCTCTTTGTAGAGTGCTGTATACCATTTGCAAAATCATTTTTAATATTTAGTTTCTATAATTTACAAGAATCGCTACTCTTTTTCGGGAAAACAGGTGCTTATACTCTACAGTGTTTTTCTTTGAAAAAAATTACTACATATGATACAGTGAGGGATATGCACTAAGGTGTGATAAAGAGGTGATAAAGTAAAGTTATCTTCCTCAGTGATATCACTTCCCAGTTCATATGTTATTCTATGGAGCCTATGCACTAAAATGTTTCAAGTGGGAGAGATCTTAATGCAAAGGCTCCATAGAATAACATAGGAACTGGAGAAGTGATCTCTTCTTTATCTCTTTTCATCTCCTCCTGTGTTTTTTATTTTTGAGAAAAATAGTGCTGGTACTGAATACTCCCACAAAAAAGTCCAGACAGAATCAAAATACTGTTTTTTTATGTTTTAAAGGAGAAAGAATGTCTTCTAATAATAAACACCACATATATCTTACTATGGTCATACAGTTCTAATGTCCTCTATGAATTAAGCCCTTGTGCCTTTACTCAAGAGTTAAATTCTTCAGTTAGTCCAGAATGGAATGCCCATGAAGGCAGACATGACAGTTCCTAACAGAACCACAGGACACACACTCTGCTTACTGCAGATGGTAGTCTTCACCATTCAGGGAACAGAGAGTTGCATAAAGCATTCTATTTCACACCCCTTTAGTAGGCTAAAGTGTTAAGTAGACTCAGGTGTTCTGACTGCTTTAGATTAGAAAACCTGCCACCAATCATCATCTCCACCTTCATAACATGACATCTAGGATTGAATATGTTGTCTCTTGAGCAAAGACACAAGGACAAAATTCATAGAGGCCATTAGGATTTTGTTGCCCTAGTAAAGGAAGTTAGGGATTATTATTAGGAAATGTTACTTTTCCTTTAAAGACTAGTTTACTAGGTAAGCATAAGCTACTATCTGAAATGCTCTTTCTGCTCCCAGGCCTTCACCTATCACTTAAATAGGATTTTAGTCTTACCTGTTAAATCCTTTTCTCTTAGTCCATACAGGTTACTGGTAACTTCAGGTAGGCGATCAGCCCTTTTAATAGGCAGGAACAATTCTGAGAAGTGACTGCTGGGTGGAGCCTACCTCCTCTCCTTAGCTTGCAGCTAGCCAATCTCCAACCACAGGAGTCAGACACATCAGGTACACCTGGCGGTTTAGGCAGGAAAGAACTGATAGGGGCAGGGGGTCTGCCACAAGTGGAAGACCCCCTGTAAAGTGGATGGAAGGAGTTGTAAGGTGGACCGGAGGTCCCTGGTAGTAGCCTTAAACTCTTGCATCCATACTGGCTCTAGTGCATGGCTGGAGGCCCCTGCAGGGGATTCAGGGGCAGCAGCACATGCTGGACAAACATGACCTGAGTATTCTCTAGGTAACCCTGAGTGACATGAGGAGCAACGAGCAATGGGGGACACAGACACCCCAGTATCCTTAGTCTTAGGTTTAGCCCCAGAGTTTAACTGAGTAGACATTCTCACAAAGTCAAGTGGTCAAAGTATCAATACACCCACACAACAGTGTGTATGATAAATAAATGCACCCCAGAAAAGCTAAATAAGACTTACCTGGTAGGCGAAGGGTTAAACTGCGGAGGAGAGGAGAGTCCAAGCCCTGCGTAGGATACTCGATCTGCGAATACATAAAATGGCTGCCGCGACAGGAGGCAATCGGAAACAATCGTGCAAATCGGGCGATCATGGGAAACATAGTTTCGCTGACAGAGTACCCCAACAGTGCCAGAAGCCCCCTAAAGCCCCCAACATCACCAGAAGATTGACCGGATGACAGAGCAAGGGAAAACCCACAATATGAGCCATCTCTGACCTGGCTACGTGGAGCGGTTGCAGAGATATGTCCCAAACTGTAAAGTCCCATAGAAGTGAATGAAGCAATGGCGTCTATGCGGTAAACGCACGCCTTAAAGGTGCGGAACATAAAGTTAACAAGGTGAATACCAAAAAGTAAAACCACGCAAAAGCCCACTAGAATAAAACAGTAGACCCAATAAACACTGGTCCCAGTAGGGAAAGTGTCCAAAGCCCCTTCAAAACGTGCTAACCAGCAACAAAAGGGTTAAGTTACCACAGAAACTTGCTCCAAACACCTGACAGACATACATAAATAAACCCAATGAATGCATGAGTATGTAATAGGAACTCCAAATGAGACCCCTATGCGGAGGGGAAGCATGGAACATGTGAACCTCAGCACTCAAAGGGTGCTCACCTTTTTCCGCAGATCTTCTGTCTTCAGATTACCATATATCAAGTAGAAGCCTCAGTGGGCAACTCCTGGGGTAAGAATTTGCAGCCAATATTTCCCCCCCAAGGACTTAGGTCCACAAAAGCACCTGGTAAACTGAGCTAACCACATTTGGGTGATGGGAACTGGCATGATGGTAATCCGCCTAATGGTGGTATTCTATATCTAACAGAAAATTTTAAAAAGCTAAAACTATAGCAGAACTGTTCTCTTGCTTGTGTCTTGACCAAGGAACAAATGTTACTGGTTGGGGATTGGCTAGCTGCAAGCTAAGGAGAGGAGGTAGGCTCCACCCAGCAGTCACTGCTCAGAATTGTTCCTGCCTATTAAAGGGGCTGACCACCTACCCAAAGTTACCAGTAACCTGTATTGGACGACAGAGAAAGAAGCATTTAAATATATTTGGCCATGACTATAAAACATTATCACATATAAAATTCTGAGCCACCACAACCATATGTAGCGTGAAGGGCGGTGAAATGATTTCAGCCTGAGGGCAGCACATTGTGTGGAATTCACAGTGTCCTGTTATTGTTTTATCCATTACCTTCCATTAATGAGGTGAAGCGTACAAATTAGGAAAACTTGGTTACTAATTCTAGCTGACACATAGCATGAATTTTATTTAATTTATGTAAAACCATAACTTTAAAATAATATAAAATATTCATGAGCTAAGGAAGGACACATTTTTATTGATTTTAACCCCTCAAAAGCAAGAAATATGTCCCATGTATTGCTTCATAATACTTTGGAGACATTTTAGGCATCCAAAAGATTAATGGCTAAAAATATGGAGGCATTATGGAAGCAAGGTCATGTTGCCATAGTAACAGCTCAGAAGCAATGTTATGATAACCCTTTGAGTGCCAGAGGGGTACACAACCCACTGCAAAACAATGTGTTGTGTACCCCTCTGGCACTAAAAGGGTTAAATGTGAAATCTCAAATGTATATAACCTTCGGTTGCAATAAATTTGGTAGTTTAATAGTCATTTCCAGTCTCGGCCAACTCTGGAAAATAGCGTTACAAAAATACTATCAGGGCCAAAGCCAAATGAACAGAATGGATATCCACAATATTTTACACAGAGATTGATGTTAAGGGAAACTATTCACTTCTGTTTACTATTTTAAAAAAATCCCCATTCTAAGATAATGTGTGTTTTATTAAATGTAGGATTTTGAGCACGTATGCAAGCCAGCTGAACCAGCATTTCCCATCTGTCAAAAATGATATGCTGTTGATAGTGATGATGGCAGCCACCATGGAAACAGTATCATTTTCCCATTTTCATCTGAGAACATTACACTTAAATATGCTCTGTTAGTGGAGAGGGAACCTCATCACCTTCATGTTAAATTGATCTTGTCTCAAGCCACCCAACAATCACTTCATTGATGGCTGACTTCTCCAGACCTCACCAGTCGACGTCTTATATCAAATTTAGACTGGAAGGTAGTAATTACTGATGCCAGTCATTTATGATGGAGAGAATGATCCAATCACTACTTGGCTCAAGATATATGGTCTCCTGTCAAATCAAAGCAATCCATCAACATTCTGGAACTTAGGGCCATATTTCATGTTCTCAGAACATGGATGATCCTCTTTAAGGAACATTCAGTTTGGATCCAGTCTGACAGTGCCAACAAAGAAGCATACATGAACCATCAAGGAGGCACCAGAAGCAAAGCAACCTTGGCAGAAGTATCAAACATTCTAAAATGAGCAGAAACAAACATTCCAGCCCTGTCAGCAATTCAGATTTCAGGGGCAAACAACTGGGAAACAGACTCAGCATGCAGATTCTGGACTATTGAGAAGATGAACTGAAACAAGACAAATTTCTCCAAATCACAAATCATTAGGGAATATCAGAAATCAATCTTATGGCATCTCATTTCAACATGAAACTTTCAAAATTTTATGCAAAAAAAGCTCCAAGAGTAAAGGCAGTTGATGCCCTGGGATTTCCATGGCAGTACTCCCTCGTGTATGTATGGTCACTAATTAAGATAATTCCCAAGTTTCTTTGCAAAATTAGGAAAGAATAGACTTGCCCACTGCTAGTAGCGTCTACAAAAATTTCAGAATGTAGTGAAGTTTAAACTTCAGAGGATCAGTATGTTTACATCATAAAATGCAAAATAGGATTTCCATATCGTGTGAAATTTTTGATGATACCTATTTGTGTGCATTCAACATTGTGTAGATAACTGGATCACTAAAACAACTGTGTTTTAAGATCTGGGTTACAAGTTCCGAGATGTTAAAGCTAGCTTGACTGGACTGGAATGAAGAATGGAACATATGGCGTGATGCAGGAAACGTGCACAATCGCTATTTCCCGTGTGAAAACCACTAGGGAATAGGTTTGTGCATAATTTTGTTGAATTGCGCATGAAAATTCAAGATTAGCGAACAGCTGCGTATATTTATTTTTTTTGTGGGCGCAGCTAAGATTATCGAATCTGTTTGAGTGGAATAGCGAATGCGCCTAATGCAAGAACTGTTATTGCAAATGAATTTATACGTCTGTGTGCTGTTGTCAGCTTCCTGGATTAGAATATGCTCAAAATCTATCTGCGCACAAAAATGCCTTTATCCAATGCGAATGTTTCTTGCATCTGGCCAATAGTGTGAGCAGATCTGTCAGTAGAAGATCTGCTATGGACATGAGCTGAAGAAGATGAAATCATGTTTTTCTTGACCAGAATGGAGCTACCAGCAGTGTGTGTCATCCTGTTTTTCCTAATTTTGGGAGTCGTGAAAATCACAGGGAATACATAAACTAGGGAGTCTAGCCAAGAAATCCCTATGATGGTGTATTTGCAAATGTGTATTTGCAACGGATTCAGAGGTTTGTGGTGTCAAATAAATCGTAATGCATGTGGCTCTAACTGAACCATGAGATTTCCTACTTTAGTCAGTACCTACTGGCAACCTGACAAAAATGGAACCCCACTGGTAGAGGATGAGGTAGAGGATGACATACACATGTAGGCATTAGAATAACAAAAGTAAACTACATAATATATATATATTTGAGCAGAATTTCTTATTTACAATTTTTTTTTTCCATTATATTGATTTTCAAAGTGCCCTACCAGCCCTGATAAGATTAAATAAGTATAAATAGTAGTGCTTCTTCTTTCACATGAGGGTACTTTGATATCCAAAGGAGTAGGAGTAGGAGTAGGAAAATGCCTATTTCAGATCCCCTCACCCTGCCCGCCCCCCCCCCCAATTTTTTGTTTATAACAAGTGATCACATGACCATCTGATATTAACTCCATCATGCCCCTCCCAGTTCCTATCACACATATATGTATACAGGTGATCATCTGGTATTAACCCTTTCATGTCTACCCTTGTTGGAAAAGGGAAAAGTCTCTAAGAATACATCTAGCATGACAGTTGTTGGGAAGAGTTGAGATAGGGCTCTAAAAGAGAGCAACCCAAGCTCTTAACATAGATGATACATGCACATATATATCAGTTGATCACATGATAACCTGGTAAAAACCGCTTCATGCCTGTCACTGCTGCAAAGGGAAAACACTCCTCTACCCACAAAGTGTACCCCTCTACTTACAGGCAATCAGTTCCTAAAATATTCCCAACCAAAATAGCACTGAATAAACCATCAGTACTTGTTGCAAAAATATAAATGATATTTATTGCACATATATTGAAATGTTCCCGGGTACAGATATACCACCCCCACCCATATACGTATAGTCTCCCTCCCTTGGAACTTCCTCTAACACAATAAAAAAACAATTTTGTGTTTACAACCAACCCTAATCCTTCCTACTAGATGCTGGCATCTATGTCTAATGACAAACACTAAGTAGGTTATCTTTAGCATAGATAAGGAGGCTTGGAATAGACTCAGGATGTCAGATCCCTCATATTGATTTCAACCTTCTACGGCCCCTCCAATTGTGACAGCACCAGCTTGGAGAAGAGAATACAAACAGGAATCTGTGCACTAAAGGCTATAAGTTTATAATACTGATACTCCCAGAGGGGAGAGTAGAAACACTTAACTAGTAAAAGACTGTAATTTAACATATATTTCTGGGTGTCATTTTGTCTGCACAATTCCAATACAGAGGGTCTTGCAAACTCCGTTCTCTCTACTAGGATGCCTGAAACCAAGGCAAATGAAAATACAGTGTGAAGCAAGTGACACACTTATTCTGTCTTCTCTCTAATTCGCAGTCAATTGTACTGGAAACAATTATGATAGCCAGCAGTTTCTTATTGTGTCTGTCCTTACTCATAGACATTAGAACCCAATTCAATCTTTCATGTTTTCCAAGCGATTATGGCTTTCTCAATATCCCCTACAAAGATCTTGTTTCAGTTGTAAAGGTTAAAATACACCAAAGCAATTTTCTAATAATCACACAGCAATGCAAGTCATCATGTTCATTTTATTGCTTCTTATTAGACACCGCAATCTACACTCACAATCATTCATTTCTATATAGTCAATAAGGCTGACGTACAAAGAATAGACAAAGCCATTATGAGTCAAACCAATTTCACAACAGGGGACAAATCAAATCCCCATTGATTTAACCCTCTGAGTGCCAGAGAGGTAGCCAATGCATTGTGTTGCAAAGCGTTGGATACCTCTCTGGCACTCAAAGGGTTAATTTGGACTTTGAACCCCTTAACTGATAGAGAGGTCCTTAGTGCATTGCTAAGGAATGTGTTGGAACCTTCTCTTGTATTAAAGGGATTTAAAGCTCCATTTTAACCAACTGGAATTTTCAAAATGTTTATTTGCCCTCTTATGGGGGTAGTTGGTTTGCTCCAGAATTACTCCAGTTCTTCTAATTACACAAGCCTTAATATATTCTCTTGTGGAGTTGGAAGGGGGTTTCCCAAACAATACTATATTTAAACAGGGCCTGTCCGCTTTAAAATTGTGCTGTGCCAATATTACCATCCCATGTATTCTCAATGAATCTAGGTTAGCCCACACAATGGGCTTATTTCTAACTAGTTACAAAGCCTGTATACATGGGCTGATCCGGAGCAGGGAGCTCCGGATGGCTCACAGCCTGTCTGTGCTCCCGGCTCTGGGGCAGCAAAGGAGGCGCTGGGTGACAGTTTGTCATCCAGCCACCTCCACTGCTGCCCGGAGCTGGGAGCACAGACAGGCTGTCAGCCTTCCGGAGCTCCCCGCTCCAGATCAGCCTGTTCTGCGAGTCCCTACTACGAATGTGCGGTTACGCACACAGTGAGCGACACATTCTAGGACTTAATGTTATATGATAACACGGTGAGTGGAAAAATTGGCCTTGAACATAACTCATTAACAAACTGTGCAGGGTACTGTACTAGCTACATTAAAAGGGGAACAAACACTTTATAATGGTTAAGATGATTTTGAGTTTCAAAATCATCTATATTTATGTTAACATTTCTTTGTTTAAAACAATAGTTTATGACATATTTAGATTTATTTATCAGTTATCATATTTCGAAGTACTAACTGGCACAGCCTTGTTTGTCAGATCATAACATTCCGCTCTCCCTGCTACCTACCACTCCCATAAGTCACTGGGCTTTATATACATATAACAGCAAAGTGAAGAATTCTGGAGCAAATGGTCTGCACACAGTCTAATGTACTAAGAGTAAATTTATACTAAGTCAACTGAACTGTGGGTAGGAATAAAAATTCTAATTGATTTAAAGGAGCTGTAAACTTTTGTTATAAAAATATATGTATTGTAGAGCTCTCCCCGTTGAATAAAACAAAGTTACTCCCACTGCTAATAAATGCAGATTCCCAGAGTTATTACAGTTTAAACCTGTGGTTTTACATTAACAGTGTCCTCTAGTGGTCAGGTTCCAAATAGTTATTCTGTGACATTCTATTTGAGGGGAATGTCAGTGACAAACAGTTCTCCATAGAAGGTGATAGAAACTGCTGAGACACTTCCTGTTAATTAGAACTATCAGGAAGTTAACATGCTGCATTCCACTTCCTAATTATTTGAACGCTTATCAGGGCTTATAATTCTAAGTCCTTTGCTACTAGCCAGACCTGAAAAGTTACTGGCCACTGCAAGCCAAAACATACCCACCAGGGATGAATTTCTACTCGCCAGGGCTAAATTTTCACTTGCCATTGGCTAGTGGCAAGTGGAAATTTTGAGCCCTGCTGTTATAACATTTGAATCAAACAACTGACAGCAGTGGGAGTCCCCTTGCTTTACTCAGAAGGAAAAGCTCAATAACACACATTTTCATAAAAAAAAGTTTACTGCTCCTTTAAACTGGGATTTTAAAGATTTAAATCAACACAAGTGTTTAAAAAAAATCTCTCTCCTCTATGGTGCGATTGGCTTACTCCAGAGTTATTCCAATTCTTGGTACATCAGTCTCCTTATCTCTTCTTCACCAAAGAGATTGCTTTAATATTCCTGGCCCCCTGCTGCAGGAAGGGGACTCTCTTAGGACCAATGGACCAAGTAATTTCCCATTTATTGCATATGCAGCATGTTTGTTTCTGCAGCCCAACTGCATAACCATACATTTATCTATATTAAACTTCATCTTCCACTTTTCTGCCCATTCACTCATTTTATCTTAAGAGAAAAAACATCCTGTTCTGTATGTCTGCTTGCACAGTTCAGTGTCATCAGGAAAGAGTAACACATTACTTTCAATACCCACTTCTAAATCATTAATAATGAAATTGAAAAGCATTGGGCCCAGGACTGAACTCTGAGGTAGTACACCTGAAACTTGAAAAGGTTCCATTTATAATAACTCTCTGCCATCTATCATTTAACCATTTCCCTAACCATGCACACATATCACCTCCAAAAGTCAAAGTCTTTTAATTTATGCAGTAACCCAGTTGAGAAGTACAGTATCAGAGGCTTTTGCTCACTTCAAGTATGCTACATTACCAGCACTACCCTTGCCCGAATTGCTACTTAACCTTTAGTAAAATGCAAGTAAATTATTTGGTATGATCTATTCTTTAAAAAACTATGCTAGCTCCTACTAATAATGTTGTTGGTTCTCATACAGTCCTGATTGCTATCAGTTAGTAAAACTTCTAATTAATTAGTCTAATTGCTTGTTTTATTATTTAATTATTATTTAATTGCAGAGTCTATTTTATTTTTATATTTTTTTAATGACTTGTCTGACCTTCTGATGCAGCCAGTTTAAAAACCTTCTTCTTATTCCCCTGCAAATCTCTTTGTTAAGCCATCTTGGTCATAATTTGCTCCTCTTGTATTAATTTATTTCTATATATATATATATATATATATATATATATATATATATATATATATATATATAGTGGAGATTGTAGCCGTATTAGTCCAGTGATGCAGATATAAAATAACAAACAAAATTAGTGTTAGAATTTTGGATTGACAAGCTATCGGGAGAACCTTGAGAAAGGTAGGTTCTCCCGAAAGCTTGTCAATGCAAAATTCTGTTAGTCCAATAAAAATGGTAGTATAAGATACTAATTTTGTTTATTTTACACACACATATACCCTCCTGGGTTTTAGTAGCAGACTTATAAGATTTAACTGTAGTTATACGAAAGACCCTCGCCAGGAGACCAAGGTTGCACTAAGCTTTGCTACAATGGCAAAGTGTGTCTGGAGATATTTTTAGATCACTTCATGGCGAATATGGCACACTTCCTCATCGCAGCATATGGTGTTAGCATAATGCTGATGATGTGTTTTGGAGGGCAAGTGGAGGAGCAAAGACGGTGCACTGCTCTACATTGAGTTCTACAGTCCTGCAGCACCCAAATGGTTCTAATACACACACACAATCGCTTATGCCACTTAATATCTGATTCAAAAATGTTATTGTAGGATTCAGCATTGTTTAATGAAGAATGAAATTTACTTGCATTGTACAAAAGTATAAGTAGTAACTTGGAGAAGGATAGTGTTGTTTATTTTATGTAGTATACTTGAATTTTGCAAAAACTTTTGATACTGATACTATGCTTCTCAATAGGCTGATGCACAAACAAATAGGCTTCGATCTGGGAGGTGATATCTGTGCATGGACAGAGAACTGCTTATATGTTAGAATGCAGAGAGTGGTGGTTGTAAATGGAACATTTTAAAGTTGTAGGTGGAGGGCCGCATGGTTCAGTCCTGGGCTCAATGCTTGTAAATGTGTTTCTTAATGATCTAGAAATGAGCAATGAAAATAGTGCCTCTTTTTGCTCATGACACTAAATACATACACATAAGGATGTTTTTTCTCTGCAGAAAGGTTTGGATAAACTAAGTAAATGAGAGGAAAAGTGGCAAATGAGGTTTAATATAGATAAATCTATGGTTATGCATTTGTATTACAGAAAGAAATATGATACATACACATTAAATAGTTAACTACTTGGGGAATCCTTGTAAGGATGTAGGAGTACTGAAAGACAGTAGACTTCATTGTTGGTTTCAAAGCAAACATGTTGATTCAGGGAAATATCTGACTGCCTGTTGGAGTCATGAAGGAATTACCAAACTGGACCTTAACTGGAAATGGTTTCAATACTGTTTTTTTTTGCCTTCCTCTGGATGAACAGGGTTGATGTGTCATGTGTTAAACTTGATGGTACAGTGTCTTTTTCCAGCCTCATCAACTATGTTACTATTTAAATACACACAGAAAGGGCAGAGCAGCTGTATACTTAATGATTGTTTGTTTACCTGAAACGGTTCTCTCTTTCCCTGAACCAGCTGATCAGCTGTTTCATGTACATAGTGGACTATCCACCAATTAGTGAACAGAAGTCTCTGCTACACTCCACAAGGCAAACAAAGTACTTTGTGTCATGTAGCAGAGTCTTATGTTTACATGAATCAGCTGACTGGTATATAATCCACTAGGAAGATGAAACAGCTGGTTCAGTTAAAGGGATAGTAATACTTAAAATGTAAAAAAAATATGTTGTAGGGTTTATCCCCCTGAGTAAAACAAGGGTACCCCCACTGTTGAGAGGTGTTTCATTCAAAAGTTATTAATTTTCAAAGCTGAATTTTTTAGGTGCAATATCACAGTGGCCTGAAATTGTACAGTGGTGCTGTTGCTACACAATCCTATGGACAGCTCTGGTCCCGGGACCATAAATCTTCATAGGATGGTGTAGCAACAGCGCCACTATACAATTTCAGGCCACTGTGATATTGCACCTAAAAAATTCAACTTTGAAAATTAATAACTTTTGAATGAAACACCTTTCAGCAGTGGGAGTACTCTTGTTTTACTCAGAGGGATAAACTCTACAACATAATTTTTTTTACATTTTAAGTATTACTATCCCTTTAAAGTGAGAACTGAAAGGATGTACCAACTGATCCGCCAGGTCCGTGAGTATTTGAATCAGTTTTTAAGCTGAAGAGCAATGTGATACACATTCCTATGGTGTTCCAATGGTAAATGGAGAGCAGTTCCTGTCTCTGTACTCCTATAGAGACAGAAACTGTCCTCTGTGACTGCATAGGCACTGACAGGAATGGGAAGAGCTCACCTTCTCCAACCTTAGGTTGGCAAATCTGGGCCTGGGAACTCAAACAGCACAGGTAGTTATTTGAGATTAGTGCATGTGGTAAATATCCACATTAACATTTAAACACACACAAAGGAATATGACAATGGCTTATTAAGCTGCATTTCAATATGCAAACGAGCCACTGTAAAAATCAGACATTGAAAGCCTGGCAAAGACATGGCAAAAGCAAGGAGATATTGACATATCTGAGGTGTATTCACAGGGATATGATGGTGAAGACATCTTATTGCATATAACGTGATGGAATTTGTGCAAATATGCCACAATGTTGCCAACCTGGACCCTTATTAAACTTTAATGCATCTCTCACCAGAAATATTACATTGGGCTCAGTGGTGAAGAAGAAATATGGAGGAGAATGTACCAAAAGGAACTCTGCAGTAAACCAACTGAAGCATAGGGGATAAATAAAAATGTCCCAAAATGTTGCGGATTTAAATGGGATATTTATTTCTCTCTTACTATGCAGCTGGTTTATCGTAGAACTACTCGGGTTCCTCTTAGTACATCAGCCTCACTGTGTGCATTCATTTCATAGGTAAAGGTTTCACACAGTCTCTAGTATTGACTGCTATGGCCTAATTAATCTACATTTTGCAGAATGAACAGTCTGTCAAATACATTTAAATATGATGCAGTGAGATGAGATCAATAGCGTAAATCACATCTGTACTGTATTTATTCCTGGAAAATTAATTCTAATAATGATTATGCAAAGCTCCCCTATGGCATAATTCAGTCATTACAGAATTGCTCTTTTTATTTCTCTCGCGACAACACTCCCTACTCAGGAGGGACAGGGTATTGGGAAGAAGTTCTATATTATACATACATATTTATCTATCTATCTGTCTATTTACTAATACACACACAACAGTTAAATAAACTGCATGGACAATTTGATTAAAGGCACTGGGAAGTCTAGGATAAAGATATATTGTGCAATCTTTTTGACTTTTTTGGCCTAAATACTGGCCTTCATCAAGATAACAAGCACCAAAAACTTAAGTCCCCTATAAACCTTCAAACAAACCAGAAAAGGCAAACATCATCATAGGTGAACGTGTGTGATGTCACCATGTAGTCCCTATGTGATGTAAGCAAAATGGCCATATTAGTATAGTTCATAGTCCATCAGATGAAAAGTAGTGTGATAAAATACAGACAACCGTAGAAAAAAATAGTGAATGGGGGGAAATTATATATACAAAATGTATACATATCTACAATAATTGAGTCCCTAAGCATGACTCCTCAAATTTGGAAAAATCTCTCTATAAAAATAGCCTCAGAAGATTATTGAGAATAATAAACCTATTTTACTGCCGAAGCAGATAACTGAAGCCTTTAGAAGTTATTATAACTTTTTATACAATTTTCCAGAAGTTAATAAAACAGATCTACAAATAAGAATTTTTGCACAGGTTGGGTCTCCCTAGAATTTCACAGGAGAAGTTGGGAAAATTAATGAGCCAATCTCAGTCTTTGAAGTGGGGAAAATAATAAAGGATTTAAAAAGATGGAAAGCACCAGGTCCCGACGGATACAATACAGAGTTTTATCAAGTGCTTGAACCTTATGTCTCTACTTTGTTATCAAGAATGTTTAATGAAATAATTAAAAGCAAAAAATTCCCTACTGAGATGTTATGGGAATCAATATGTCCTATTCCTAAAGTTGGGGAAGATCTAAGTTATGTAATAAACTATAGGCCTATCTCATTACTAAATATTGATACTAAAATGTTTTCAAAAATACTGGAGGAAAGATTAAAACTGGTCATTGCTGATATAAAACAAGTGGATCAAACGGGATTTATTACAGATAGAATAACGGAAAATAATACCCTAAACTACTTAACCTTATAGCTAGAATACAGCAAAATAGTATACCATCAGTAATTTTGGCTCTCAATACGGAAAAGGCCTTCGAAAGGGTAAATTGGAGATTCCTGCCTTAGATGCGTTTGGATTAGAAGGTTTTCTTAAAGATGATGCTTTGGCTTTATATACAACTCCAATGGCCATGGTTGTGGGACCAAATTTTAATGCGGAACTACCACCTGAACACAACTTTAGCTTAAATAACTCCCCATCAGAATTATTACCTTGACAAATAGATTTAGCCTTTCTTCCCGGGCCGACAGCATCACGGAACGCGGACATCTTGCCATTATGACGTCCGCGCTCCTGTGCTGTCAGTCCCTTTTGGAGCTGGACGGCTCCTAGCAATGCCTCCTAGACCCGGCTGGGACTGAAAGTGCAGGCACACGGACGTCATTATAGCAATATGTCCACGTTCCGTGATACTGTCAGCCCGGGAAGAAAGGCTAAATCTATTTGTCAAGGTAATAATTCTGGTGACTAGCGCTACTAAGCTAAAGTTGTGTTCAGGTGGTAGTTCCTCTTTAAATCAGATTATTTTTGTATTAATAATGGTAAAAGACAGGGTTATCCTTTGGCACCCTCATTATATGCTATTACAATGGAACCGTTAGCTACCATGATTAGGAAGAAGTAAAGGCCATTCGAGTGGGAAGGCAAGAATTTAAAATTACTCTATATGCAGATGATGTTTTGTTAATGTTAGAATCTCCCTCAACCTCAATACCTGGTATCTTTAGCTTGATTGAACAGCATAGTGTACTTTCTAATTACCAGATCAACTTATCTAAGACACAGGTTATTTCTAAATTTATTTCATCAGAGGAAATTAAGGTTTTTGAGAATAAATAAATATTTCTTTAATTAGAGAAAGGGATGTTTTCAGTACCTAGGTATAATATTGAAATTTGATTTAGAACAAATTATGTTAATAAATTATTTGAATTTGAAGGATGAATTTGAAAGATTAGCTCAGAACTGGAAGGGACTGGAGATTTCTAGGTTAGGTCGGGTAAATAATGTTAAAGCTTATCTGCTGCCTAAACTTCTGTACCTCTTCACTTCAATTCCTCTGAAAGTGCCGAACAAAATCTTGAGTCACATTTCAAAGATTTTCTCAATATATATTTGGGCATCAAAAAAGCCAAGAGAAGATAAAAATAAACTGCTCAAAAAAATAAAGGGAACACTTAAACAACACAATGTAACTCAAAGTCAATCACACTTCTGTGAAATCACACTGTCCACTCAGGAAGCAACACTGACTGACAATCAATTCCACATGCTGTTGTGCAAATGGAACAGACAACAGGTGGAAATTATAAGCAATAGCAAGACACCCCCAATAAAGGAGTTGTTCTGCAGGTGGTGACCACAGACCACTTCTCAGTTCCTATGCTTCCTGGCTGATGTTTTGGTCACTTTTGAATGCTGGCGGTGCTTTCACTCTAGTGGTAGCATGAGACGGAGTCTACAACCCACAGAAGTGGCTCAGGTAGTGCAGCTCATCCAGGATGGCACATCAATGCGAGCTGTGGTAAGATGGTTTGCTGTGTCTGTCAGCGTAGTGTCCAGAGCATGGAGGCGCTACCAGGAGACAGGCCAGTACATCAGGAGATGTGGAGGAGGCCGTAGGAGGGCAACAACCCAGCAGCAGGACCGCTATCTCCGCCTTTGTGCAAGGAGGAGCAGGAAGAGCACTGCCAGAGCCCTGCAAAATGACCTCCAGCAGGCCACAAATGTGCATGTGTCCACTAAAACGGTCAGAAACAGATTCCATGAGGGTGGTATGAGGGCCCAACGTCCACAGGTGGGGGTTGTGCTTACAGCCCAACACCGTGCAGGACGTTTGGCATTTGCCAGAGAACACCAAGATTGGCAAATACGCCACTGGTGCCCTGTGCTCTTCACAGATGGAAGCAGGTTCACACTGAGCACATATGACAGACGTGACAGAGTCTGGAGACGACGTGGAGAACATTCTGCTGCCTGCAACATCCTCCAGCATGACCGGTTTGGCAGTGGGTCAGTAATGGTGTGGGGTGGCATTTCTTTGGGGGGCCGCACAGCCCTCCATGTGCTTGCCAGAGGTAGCCTGACTGCCATTAGGTACCGAGATGAGATCCTCAGACCCCTTGTGAGACCATATGCTGGTGCGGTTGGCCCTGGGTTCCTCCTAATGCAAGACAAGGCTAGACCTCATGTGGCTGGAGTGTGTCAGCAGTTCCTGCAAGACGAAGGCATTGATGCTATGGACTGGCCCGCCCGTTCCCCAGACCTGAATCCGACTGAGCACATCTGGGACATCATGTCTCGCTCCATCCACCAACGCCACGTTGTACCACAGACTGTCCAGGAGTTGGCGGATGCTTTAGTTCAGGTCTGGGAGGACATCCCTCAGGAGACCATCCGCAACCTCATCAGGAGCATGCCCAGGCGTTGTAGGGAGGTCATACGGGCATGTGGAGGCCACACACACTACTGAGCCTCATTTTGACTTGTTTTAAGGACATTACATCAAAGTTGGATCAGCCTGTAGTGTGGTTTTCCATTTTGATTTTGAGTGTGACTCCATATCCAGACCTCCATGGGTTGATACATTTGATTTCCATTGAGAATTTTTGTGTGATTTTGTTGTCAGTTCATTCATTCAGATCTAGGATGTGTAATCTTAGTGTTCCCTTTATATTTTTGAGCAGTTGTATATTAACTATAAGTGTGGCAAATGTTGGATTAGGTTTACTAGAACTGCTTAGACTGCAGGAGATTTGTATGCTTGCACATTTTATGGCTTGGAATAGTAAAAAGGATTCTGGAATGGGCTGGTATTGATCTGAGTCTATAGAGTGCCCGAAATATAAACTGTCCCAATTATATTGGATTGATCCATCTATTAGTGATACGTTGTACTTGACAAATACAATTATTGTTGATATCTTGGAGAATATGTATAGAATTAGGAAAAAATTCAAAGAAGATAAAGATATTACATATTTTACTCCAGACTGAGATTTTGGAAAGCTATATGGTGGATATTAATTTAAGTAGTCGGAAAGATAATGGAATTAATAAAGTAGCGGACCTTTACTCGATTTCTCAACTATTGCTGTTTGTAGAGTTACAAGAAACATTCAGAATATCAAAAACAGAATTATATACATATAGCAGACTGAGGAATTTGTTGAGACATAATTTATCGACTACTACTTCTAAATTGGAACACTTCATGGGTCAGGGCAATGCTATGAATCTCATCTCTAAAATAAAGAATTTATATAATAACTTTAAAGAGATAGCTAAAGTGGCAACACTCCGTAAATGGGAGAGAGATTTGGGAGTAAACTTTGAACCTGAAGTGTGGAATGCATCATGGGTTAAGGTTAGGAAGATAGTTCATTGTGTAAATTTGCACAAAATGTTTTATAAAATATTACATAGGTGGTATATGGTCCCCTCTAGTTTGTATAAATTCCAGTGTGGTATGTCAAATCTATGTTGGAGATGTAAAAAACATGAGGGGACCATGTACCATATATGGTGGGAGTGTGATGTATTGAATGAAATTATAGATAAAGTTACAAGCATCTTTAAACATTTATTTCGACTCAATATGGTGTTATGTCCACAGACCTTTCTATTCCATATTGATTTGCGTTTAACCCTTTGAGTGCCAGAGAGGTACGGAATGCATTGCTCTGCAATTAAAATGGTAATAGCAAGGAATTGGAGAAATGAAGATATTCCTTCCTGGTTGGAAATTAGTAATCAAATTGAATATCAGTATCAGATGGAAAGATATTATTACTGTATTGAGTTGAAAATACAATTGTATAATAAAATATGGGAGCCTTGGGTATTATTGAAAGACAACATATGATAGTAGTAGATACCATGCTTGGGATTTTTAGAATGGTATTGATAAAAGAGAAGAGATAGGAATACAATAGAATGTCTGTTAATGATGGCATGAAAGTTGCAACGTCAAACTTTTGTATAAAGTAACTAAGGAAAGTAAATGAAAACACATAATTTGTATTGTGACATAGTTTTAAGTAATATAATAGCTTGAATGTGTAATATAATGTAAAATAATAAAGAATATTGGAATACAAAAATAGTCTCATAGCACAGCCATCACTGCCATCGGTTCTTCAGAAATAAGCATACAGCAACACAATAAAACCAACCCAAGTGTCTATAAAGTAATAATATGCTCTTCATGTTACTCTGTAAGACACACAATGATGCCAGTAAGCTTAGAGTTCCACAAGTCCTGAAAGCCACAGCCACTGTCTATCAATACTAACAACATGCTGCTAGGAGACCTCATCTGAGAGGTGATGTGAGTTTTGGTCCAGTGAATATCAGTTAGTGCATATAACAGGCATACCATAGCCCTATTAAAGGCAAAAATTGTCTGCCATTCTTCATGTCTGTATGTATAAGTATTATACATGATAAAAGTTGTTATGTATGACTGAGACATCAGATCACTGCGCTATGTGACTAAACAGATTTGTTTTATATACTATGGTTTGTGCCTTGTTCAATCAACAAAGTCATCAGGATGGTTTTTACTGTTGTTTCATTGAAACATATTAGTCTTTTATGATATATCACAGCCACAGATGAGTCTTGAGCTAACGTCCATGAACTAAAAACACACACATTGGGGTCAGTTTTTGGACCCCAATGTAGGTTTTATAAACCAAATGGGGCATGCTAATAGATTGCCTGGTAAATCACTAAGACTGAACTTACAGTAGAACATAATGGCTGCCCATAAATTAAGACTGTAAGTTATATTATGTAGCTAAACTAACTGACAGACTATGATATGAGGAAGGCTTAACAAATCTCCTAATAAATTATCTTTTCATTGATTTGGGACATGTAGATCTAAATTCAGTTGAATACCAGGAAACAAGAGCAATGCCTAGTAAGGCAGAACTACAAATCCCAGCATGTATACACACACACTATTTTGGAGGCTGGGTGAAGAGGTTTTCCTTTCCATTCCTAGCTACCTTGTCAAGAGGCCGCACACTATAAATTACAGCAGGAAGGTGAGTGGAAAGAAAATTGCTTCTACAAAAATGTAGAAAAGAATGACAAGCAACATGAAAACCTACTTTAAATAAAATGTTAGCATTTGTGCAGTGATTATCAAAGTTAGATCTCAGGACAGACCAACAAATCATGTTCACAGGATATCACTCCTTGATCACAGGTGGGTAATCAGTGACTCGGTCATTTTGATTGATCTACTAGTGGTTATTTACAGATATCCATAAAAGCTGACCTGCTGGAGTTTCCATTGCTTTATAAATTCCTTAACCCCTCTTGAAATACCCGTCTGGCACTCAAAGGGTTAAAGAACAAGTATCACGTTTTACAAACCCTGCCCCAATTGGAACAGATTTAATAAAAGCCTGTGGTTGCACTGCGCAGTCCGAAAGGGCTCCAATTAGCCATGCGAGCTCAGCTGGAATGCAACCCAGAAGTCTGTAGCTCTTATCCACAAATTCCAGGTTGTGTGTGCAGTCCCAAAAGCTTCAAGCCCTATACAGAGGGCTGCATCTCACCGGAAAGGGGGGGGGGGCATTATGGTCTCTTTTCAGATACACGTCATGCTCCCCCACTGATTCACTGGGGTTCACAATTCATCCCTGGTTTAGTCAGCAGGTCTGCTCCCAGATTATAGATGCCCTTTAACATTTGTATTGAAATTGCATTAAAAAATATGAGACAAGCCTGACAAATAAATATGGTCAATAGGGGAACCAGAAAAGGGTGGGAACACAAAGAGATGAGTAACAATTCATTGTGTGTCTTTATTGATCTAATTGTAAATTGTTGTACAATGTGGAAACCAGTTTCTTATTCTTTAAAGGAACAGCACTATTTTATTTTGACTTTACATATTCTGTAAGCCAAATCATCAATCATGTTATTATTTTATTCTTCTTTACCTATTTTTTTAAACTTGTATGTCCCGGACAGTGACAGGGAGTTTTCTGAAGTAAGTATATTTATACAATGTTGCTAGTCTCCCTGCAGTAGTAATTGATCTGTACCCTGTAGTGACAGGCTTCTCTACATTGTTTCATGTTTTTGTTTTTTTTTTTACAAAAATGTTTATATTGTTTCACTGTTCACATTCATAGCCCCAAACAAAATGTTTTCTGATTAAAAAAGTCAAAGCAATGTGTTGCATACCCCTCTGGCACTCAAAGGGTTTTTTAAAATGTGCCTACCTTCAGCAATCCTCCCATTTTAAAGTAAATAAGATATAAATGGTCTTATGTATCAACACAAACTGTAATCATTCTGGGGCAAACCATCTGTAGCACAGGAGACAAATGAAAATCCCAACTGATTTAAATGGAACTTTTAACCCCTTGAATACATTGGACACCTCTCTAGTATGCAAGAGGTTAAAACGTCTTTTCAAAACATTTGGAATATGGAGGATGATTGTCTGCCCCTACTGAGCAGATCCGATTTTTAGATGTGACTTTATACATAAAATAAAGATAAACTGTTCTGGAGAAAACCTCTATCACCATCTCCGCTGATTTAAATGGCAGTTTTAACCCCTTGGATGCTAGAAGGATCTCAAATACATTGCAAATCAATGTGTCTAAGACGTCTAGCAATCAAGGGGTTAAAATAACTCAATTTAAATCAATAGGGATTTGGGGAATTGTTATTTCGTCTGTATGGTACAGATTTTTTTGTTCCATAATTGATAATCTTTTTCATTGTGCATAAGGCCCTTAGATGCTTATGTAAACCCACTAAACATCCTATATAATAATTCGCTAAGTGTGTGTTTGTCAGAAGCTGTCATGCTCAGTAGAGACGGTTGTGTGCACTGCAGTCATGTGCACTACAGACTGCCTGTGCCGCGGCTGATAACGGAGCGGGGCTCTGAATTCAGACCGTAGGTTCGGTGAGCAGAGAGAGGACTACGGTCTGAATTCGGAGTGCCTCTCTCCGTATCAGCCGCAGTGCAGGCAGTCTCTACTGTGCATGACCATTGCTGGGTGGCACTGTGGCCTGTGTACACCGGCTCTTCAACTAGTCACATATAAACTGGAAACAGTAAGAGTGGGTAGAATAATCCATTATTAACATCATATTCAGTAAAACCGCTGCTGCAAATCATAAGAATGTACAGCCAATAGATGTAATGCTTTCCACTCCTGTGGAAATCTGTCCTTTTTCTTGCTGGGGAGTGCACTGTGAGAAATATTTCCCTGCCATCTGAATACCCAATTCTTTTCTCCAGTATCTGGCATCCATAATAAGAAACTGTATAACTTTCACGAATACACTAGTAAGAATCATAGTTATGTGCCAACTTGGTCAACCATTCTAACCCATTAT
The DNA here is from genome assembly GCA_037306005.1 of Rhinophrynus dorsalis. Lineage (NCBI taxonomy): Eukaryota > Metazoa > Chordata > Amphibia > Anura > Rhinophrynidae > Rhinophrynus > Rhinophrynus dorsalis. The sequence continues at coordinate 257,090,548 of CM074721.1, forward strand.
GCTACTGTGATTAATACACTATTATAACAACAGTTTAGTTGCTATAGTTCTATTTTTACAGTTCTAGATGATTCTTCAGGGCTCCTTCTTCCAGGAGTCTCTAGAGAAAGGAGCCCTGTATCTAGTCAGAAAAGCAGGGACAGTGGAACTATGTACCGAAACTCTCCTTGCTAAGGAAAAGACTGGAAGGATAGAACCAAGGAGTTATTTCTCTCCAATCCCAGGGCACTCATAGGGTTAAAAAACAAAATCACTGCATATCATCTGGATATTCGACAAAAAAAGGAAAAATAAAGCAGAATAAACTTGGTGGCAGAATCAGAGCTAACCAGCTGTTGTCAAGGAGACACGCAAAGGTGCTATAAACATGGGTTTTGCTGCTCCACAAACCCCAGAGACACTTGAAATCACTCAACTAGCCTCCAGCAAGTCTGCTTGATACCTTTCAGTTGCACCGGACTCTGCCATGCTCATATGAACAAGAAAAAGCTCTGGTTGTCACATGAACAGGGCAAAGCTCAGGGCAACTGCTATGGATCACCTGGCTTCAAGCATGTTGGGAATAGTGCCATTATATAATGCTATGGAGAGGTTAGGGCATTGACAAGGTGTATGGGTGGGAAGGAGGGAAGTGGTCTATGTACACTGCATCCTTATACTTTTTGTATAGCGTGCATTTGTGGATGAGTGCATACTGTGTGAGTGTCTGCTCAAAAACTTGTAGGCATGTTGCTAGAGGCCATGGGAGTGATTTCCAGCTTTTGTGGGGTCCGTTCACTCCTGTTGGTCTTGTCTTCTCAACTCCCTGTGCCAATGAACTCTCTCTGCTCCCCCCCCCCCTTTCTCTCATTTTCATATATCTCAGTAGAGCATACACTCACACACATCACAACTTTTTTTACATACCAGGAACCTTATTCAGGAATATGCAGAAACAATTCTGGAGCAAACCAACTGCACCACAGTGCTTAAAAAACAATTCAGAAAACATAATAGGCACGATAAAGACTTCTTGCTAAATAAGTATTACAAAAGATAGCATGAAAACCTGCTAATGCAGTAATGACAAGGGTGCAATGTCCCAAGAGCCTCTAACCATTCATCTCAACAATATTTACAGTATATACAAAAATATAAATAGTTTCTCGTTTGCTGTCAGCCACAACCCAGGATGTTACAAAGGCAGCGTTATGCAAAACTCTCCTTTATTCGACCAATGGGATGTGCCTGAGGGCACAATGTATTCTCTGATTGGCTGAGAAGGAGGTAGCGGGCTCAGCCAAACAGAATACTCACTCTGACTGGCTGAGGAGGAGCTCAGCCAAACTCAATACATTGCCTCCTGTCTCCTTAAAGTGTTAGTAATGTCTAAAAAAACTTTTTTGCATTTAGAAGAGCTCAAAAAGCTGATCTAAATGCAAAAAACCGTATCTCTCAAACTGCTATGGTTTAAGAGATACGGGCGTTTGAAGTTTGATTTCTCCTACTGACAGCTGTAAAGCTGTCAGCAGGAGATTCGTGTCGGTCGACACTGTGGCGCTTGAGAAGTGCCGGGATCTCGTTACTTACACAGAATCCCTTCATTGGAATGGTCTAAAACATGTGCCTGAACACTAGGCACATGTTTTAGACCATTCCATTGAAGGGATTCCGTGTAAGTAACGAGATCCCGGCACTTCTCAAGCGCCACAGTGTCGACCGACATGGATCTCCTGCTGACAGCATTACAGCTGTCAGTAGGAGAAATCAAACTTCAAACGCCCGTATCTCTTAAACCATAGCAGTTTGAGAGATACGTTTTTTTGCATTTAGATCAGCTTTTTGAGCTCTTCTAAATGCAAAAAACTTTTTTTTAGACATTACTATCACTTTAACAAAGGAATCCTGTTGATTGTCTCAGGAGGAGGCAGGGGGAATCAAAATCTCATTTGCTGTACCTCCTCAGCAAACGACTCCATACTCTGAATCAACTACCCTTGCCGGCACTGTGGAACTGTGTGCGGCTGAAGCAATTAAAAAAAAAAAAAATTCAGACCTCATGGTAGGGCATCAGAATCCCTACTGATGCGCTCCAGCTACTGATTTCCCAGCTGGTTCAGCTAGGAGATGTTTCCATCCTACCAAAACTAGCAGGAAGGAGTGGTTGGGAACTGGGAATGCCTCACACTTTGTCGTGAAAGGCTTTCCTGATCCCTCTCAGTCCTACTCGGTACTTCGGGCAGGATAGAAGCAGGGGAGTCCTGTTGCTCCCCTGCATCACCTCTATTGATCTCCCAGCCAAATCGGCTGGAGATCAATAGCTGGTGGGGGGGGGGAATAAGGAAGGGTCCTGATGCATTACCACGAGGTCTGCTTAAAAATAAACTACAAAATAAAAAAATCAGTGCCATTAATGCAGACCAATTTATTTTATAACAGAACTATAACAGTATTCACAGTGTACAAGCATATCATAAGAAAACAGTAACAGCTTACATGATCTTCAGTAGAAAAAGCAGTGGGCAAAGGGGCAAAAGTGAAAACACATACAAACAGACCTGAGCTCCTCTATATACTGTGAATAATGTGTGCCCTGTAATGGGCATATATAATAATTTGTAGTAAATCTTAGTGAAATAAGTGAGAATTTAGTTCCACAAATTGGTCAATCCATGTGTAAGCTTACCACCTGTAACGGTTTGTTTTGACACTCAGACCAGTAGGTAAAATAAAACAATCTTTTATTGAAAGAAAATAAATACAAATGATCGCCCTCTACAGTTGACAGCAACAATTGCAAGTGAATACACAGTACACATAGGTTCACTATAATGGATAGAAGGCACACAACATAGGTACAGAAAATAGGGAACTGGCCCCTAAAGGGTAAATGAGAACAATTTGTCAGTCTCAGCTGTGGGGTTTGGCACGCCCGTATGGTGTAGTGATAAACTGAGCAAATGTGCACAGCACAGAGTTCATGCAATGATGGGTAGTAGATGTTCAGTGATCAACGTGAGCTATAGCAGAATAGTGACCCAAAATAGCCCCCGCGGGCGTTCACCAGGAGACCACTGAGACTGCAAGTGCAAGAGTATGTAGCCCCCACGGGCATGATCGAGACTAGCCTGAGATGCAAAGCTGGCGTTTTAGCCCCCACGGGCGTATAACCGGAGACCAACGTGAGCACAACACGAGCCAATAGCCCCCACGGGCGTACACCTTCGGATCTTGCAAGAGCTCGGAGCCTAACCTTGCTACCAATAGCCGCATCGGATACCTCCGGTAATAACCGTGAGACCGAGAGCCAAAGACGCCCAACCGGACCAACAGGATAAACTACTCTGCAAACGTAACTGGGAGTCGCCGTCCAAGTAGCGGCCAACTCAGCAGCAGTAGACTTACAAGGTAACGGCTCGGTAATCAGAAAGGAGGTCTGGCAAGAGAGAAGCGGCACTGCAAGGATTAAAAGGTACGTTTGAATCTCCCAGGCTTGGTATGGTAACTTAGCTCTGCAGCGTATAGAGGCTCGGTACAAGGAGCACAGCTTATGCAAGTCAGCAAGGAACTCTGCACTGAGGGATGGGTTACACAGGAGTGTAATGGTCACACTAGGTCGGCACAGCAACGCAGGATTCAGAATGTTGCGGCGGCGGCAACAGGCCAAGCAGGTCGCTGGAACAGGCTGCGGTGATCTCGAAGCAGGAAGTCAGCCAGCCGGGTCGTAGCACGTAGAAGTCTCTCAGACAAGCCGGGTCGTAGCACGTAGAGGGTTCTCAGACAAGCCGGGTCGTAGCACGTAGAAGATTCTCAGACAAGCCGGGTCATACACGATCAGGAACACTGGAGCGTAGTCAGGACAGGCCAAAGTCGGTACACAGGAATCTGGATACAGGAACACAGCTACAGCAAGTCTGGCTCAGAAACACCACGAAAGGGCATCTGACAGATGTAAGAGTCAGGTATAAAAAGGTCACCAAGGGGCGGGCCAAACCAACTGAACAAATCACAGTCTGCCACAGATGAGAGTGACAGGATAATCACAGGCACTGTGATACCACCATGCCAAGGTATCTCACTTTAGGGTAAGTCTACTCTAATACATGTGCAAATACTATCTAAATTAAAATTCTCTGAGGAAAGATGTTATTTTGAAACGCTTCAGATGATGTTTTTATTGTCACTTGTGGGTCCCAATGTAGTGCATATAAAACAGCAGACATACAATAAAATAAAAAGATGTAGATGAAGGACTTACCTGGTGCAGGACCCATGTGGGCCTGCATTAATGAAGTGATTACATAGAGAACTATGTTCCATTTATATCCTTCCTCACAAAGGGGCAAAAGACCCACAAAATACAATATTTTATGTTAAATTTGCACTTTGTGACATACTTGTACACTAGTGAATACTTCTGTATATGTAAATCTACTTTAGTTAAGCCTTCAATATAGTACTATTGTCAACTTATTTCATGTGCAGTTTGTTTTTGTATATGTTTACATTGCATAAACTGCCATTGATTTAAATGGGGCCTCCAAACTCTTGCCATAATGTCAGTTTTCATTTGTCCCACTATGGTGCAGTTGATTTGCTCCAGAACAGCATGTCAGGTCTCCCTTCTCCTAAAGCATCTTTTGGCAGCAGGCTGTGCTTTTATCAGACGCACATGTCTGCAGTCAATGACATCATGCTGTGAACATGCAGTGCATGAGAAGTGCACAGACAGCTTGGAATCATTATTAAAAATGACTTTGCTTTACGTTTGAATGTTTTTATCTGCTTGTCATCATATTTATGAACCCCTGGGATGCCATTAATCTTGCAAAGCAATGCATTGGAAAATTCTCTAGCAAATAAAAGGTTACGATTTTAATAACAGTAATGCACATTTATACGAGTAAATAATGTGGCAAAACAATGAGACAGATCAGTGGTAAACTATGACTATGGAGCCTGTTCAAACCTCAAGGTTGCAGGTTTGAATCCCGGCAGGTCGATAACTGGGTACCATTGATTGGGTAATAAAAACATCTATTATTTCAGCTGTCAATTTGGTTAATTCCGACAGCGTTTGCTGAAAGCGGTTTGAGTCCCACTGGGAGAAAGGCGCTATGTAAATACTAGTTATTATTATAAATCAAATACATGTCAGAACAGACTGAGTCTATATATCGTTGTGTACATGTATGGCTTATATTCCTTTTAAAATACTGGCCAACTGTTTATAAAAAATATGTCATAGAGCTACCTAGCAGAGTAAAACAGAAGTACTCTTATTACTGGGAGAATGTTCATCCAAATGCTACTGCAGCTTAAACATGCATTTTTTTAGATCAAACTGTTAGTACAGCTCCAACTAGTGCCCAAAGGGTATTTAATGCACTGTATGGGAAACCATGAGTCATAACCTGTGGCTCTCCATAGTAAGTGATAGATACTGCATCACTTAGTAACCACAATTTAAAAAAAAACTGCTGATTCATATTGTAACGGACCCTAGGCCGTTACTTGACAGCGATTGCCAAAACTATGGCATCCCTCCACCTAAGGGTCATTGTGGTGGCCCGTGGTTCAATGTCTGGCAGTTTGGTTGGGGGTTACATGAAGAACAGCTCCTCCAAAAAGACTGAAACACACAGACTGTAAACCGGCCGCAGGCTGGCTGCCATGCAGGTCAACCTATTCAACAAGCCCCATAGACTTTACATGGGAAAGTATGCGGCTTCCTGATTGGCCAGTCTGAGTTAAAGGGCCTCCATTGACTTTGCACCCCTCGGATTGGTCGGTTGTTTGCCCGCCTACCGGTTCTGATTGGCTGAGATGGCCATGATGATTTTGGCTAGGATTGGCCATTAGATCCCAAGCTTCTGATTGGCCAGGGGTTGAAGCGGAATATTCAAAGATGCTTCAACCCCCTGGCCATTGTGTGAATTGTGTATTTGAGTCCCTCAGTCTTTTGTCTCAGTGTTTACCCTTACTCACTCCCTTTGTGTAGATGATGTAATCATGTCTGGCCCTTTGTATTATGTTTACACCATATGTCACTGTCCTTTGTCTGGTATTGTATCTTTATGTGGCTCACTACGTATAAAAGAGCTGAGTTCAGTCAAATAAAGTGAGTCAGTTTGGAAATTCATCTGTGTCCTGTCTCTTTGTCACTGGGTGGTATCAAGGGTCTCCTTTTGACCCCCTTCCTAGGAAGTAGCTCTGGGAGAATGACCAGCAAGGCTATCTGCTTGTAGCTCACTTCAGGAGAGAGAAACCCGGAACGACGGCCTGAGTCTAACCCAAGGACTTATGGAGCCTTTAGACTGGTGGAAGTGGTGGGATCGAACTGAAACCAGCCCAGCAGGGGGAAAAATAGCCACTGGCTTGATCCCGGTTTCAGCAACAGTTTGTGGGATCTTCTCTTTCTTTCATCGGTCGTATCGAATATGAATGCGGCACAAGGACCTGGTGGAGCAGTAGTGCCCGAATGGGGTTTCCTAGACTTTTTGGAACTTGTTGAATCAGTCGGACCCGCATGGGGTCTCAGTAACTTCCGGAAGCACCTCGGAGCTGTAGAGCCCGGCTAGGAGTTCATTGAATTCGTAGTGGAGCAAAAATAACGCATCACTAGAATAGGACCGAGTTCTGACCAGGTGTAGAAGAGGATGGTGAACCTCATGCCGCTCCTGGGACACAAGACATCGTTCATCAACATAGAGCGACTGAAGTATACCGTACATGACGGTACATGCGTGAGCTTTGTGTGGGGAAAATGAGGAAGGAGGTTCTCCCCAGTGGAAAGTTACCCCCCAGCTTGGTGAGTGGGAATGTGCACCGCACCAGACCCTGTGATGCCCCTTTTGCTGACCCTGCTTCAGGAAATGGGACAACTGTCCTCCCTAATGAACCTGTTGCCCTGGATATTGTTACCCCTGACCTGAGGAGTGGGAATTCACTCCTCCTCAGCCACAAGACTGCCCCTGTTTTTCCTGCTGCTCTGGATGAGAAGCAGGTATCCACCAGCAGCAATATTTTGCCCAAACTGATGGGTGGGGGAGAGCCAATCAGCCCTTGTGAACCCCCTACTATGGTGAGTGGGAGAGAGCTCACCAACCCTTCTCCTGTCCCAGTGCTGGGGAGTGGGCTCACCAGCAGCCCCAAGATTATGGCCCCCTTGTTAATGGATACTGCCCTGGAGAAGGAGAAATGTGTGCTCTCCAGGGGCACGGATGCTACTGGCCTGAGGAATGGGACTGTGGTCTTCCTCAAGGTAGAAAATGGCCATGAGGTTTGTAGCCTGGAAGAGGAGGGACCCAGCAGGCTGACGCAATACAGTGCTGCTGGCCCTGCTGATCTGGAACTGGTGAGAGAGGAGGCATGCCTCACCAGCAAACCTACAATTTTCCCTGTAACCTCTATACTGGCAAGTAGGAGAGAACTACCCAGTCCCCCTGAGACCCTTACACTGGTGAGTGGAAGCAAGCTCACCAGTGCCCCTGTGCTTTCTGATATGGTCCTCACCAGTATCCCATGTGGTGGGCCTGACATCGATGGCCCCAACAGACTGACTAGGTACAGTGCGGCTGCATCTGGCAACCCTGTGAGCCCACCAACCCCTCTGTGACCCCTGGCCTGGTGAGTAGGAGCGAGCTCACCACGTCCTGGGAAAACCCTGCTGTGGTGGATGAGACGCATGTCCCTATCAGCAGCCCCTGTCCTTCCCCTATTGCTACTGCCCTGGAGAAAAAGAAAGGTGTACTCTTCAGGAGCATGGATACAATTGCCAGGAGGATTGGGAATGCATTCCTCCTCCTCCAGAAGAAAAAGGGCCAGGAAGTTGATGGCCTGGAAGAAGAGGGGCCCTGCAGACCGCCCCAATGCAGTGCTGCTGCTCCTAGTAACCTTGGACTGGTGGGTGGGAGTGAGCCCACCAGCCCCTAAGTGACCCCTGGCCTGGTGAGTGGGAGAGAGCCCACCAAGCCCTGTGAAAATCCTGCTGCGGTGAGTGGGACAAAGGTCCTCCCCAGCAGCCCACTGCTTGTTGCCCCTTTACCTGAGTCCCTAGCCTTGGTGAGTGGGACCATGGTCCTCACCAGGGATGTTGGGGTGTCCCCTGGATTCCTTTACCCCAGCCTGGTGGGTGGGAATGTGTTCCCCATCAGGACAAGTGATGGCCTTGCCCTAGGGAGTGGGACCACTATCCTTCCTGAGGGGCATACTGACCCCTTGGCTGCGTTGACCCCCGTGGACCCCAGCCTGGTGGGTGGGAGTTTGTTCCCCACCAGTTTTCCCAGCGGCTCTTTGAGTGCTGTCCCAACTCAGGAGAGTGGGAGCAGCCTCCTCTTCTGCCATCATGGAGCACTTGCCCAAAGAAAAGGGGAAGATGTGCCTATCTCCCCACAGTCTGGTCCTCAGCTGCACCCCTTGAGCAAGCCGAGAGTAGGTGGCTCCCTGATTGGCCAGTCCGAGTTAAATGGCCTCCATTGACTTTGCATAGGAAAAGTAGGCGCCCCTCGGATTGGTTGGTTGTCTGCCCACCTACCAGTTCTAATTGGCTGAGCCAGCCCTGATGAGCTTGACCAGGATTTGCCATCGGGTTCCAGGCTCCTGATTGGCCAGGGGTTGAAGCGGAATATTCAAAGATGCTTCAACCCCCTGGCCATTGTGTGAAAATGTGTATTCAAGTCCCTCAGTCCTTTGTCCTAGTGTTTACACTTAATCAATCCATTTGTCCAAATAATGTGATAATGCCTGGACTTTTGTATTTGGGTATGCCTCCTTTGTCACTGCTTTGTTCAGCCTGCTGTCTTGATGTGATTAACCCTGTATAAAAGAACTGAAGTTTGTGCAATAAAGTGTGTTCTTCTTGATCCTGAACTGCATCCGGTGTCTGTTGCTGGATGGTCGCTTCTCTGCCTTTTGGCTAAGATCAAGTGTAGTACCTGCCCAGGTAGGTGGCAGATGCCTGAGCGGGGGTGGCATGCTACACTTGGTCGGACGCCAGAGGTCGGGGGGGGAGGAGAAGCCCGGGGTTGCAAAATGCTGCTGGACAACGCTGACACGTGAGGGAGAACACGAGTTTGGTGAAGCATGGCACATGTACTCGGAAATTCTTTTTATTTTTATTCACTTCTTCTGCCCTGGCCTTCTGGCTGGAGGGCAGCGAAGAATTTTTATAATCCCAGCCAGGCGGATGGGGCCCTAACAGGCACCTTTTCTCTTTTCTCACTAAGCACGTTTTTGCACAAGTGAGGTTTGAGTTTTTGAGCACTTATGGACTATGCACTTCACGAACACAAGCACTTACCACTGGAAATGCCACAGTGGGGCAGGGTCGGAAGACTCTGCTCTGGTGGGGGAGGTGGATGGTTGCCTCCCCTAAACATTGCTGAGGCTCCTCTTTCCGGAGGGAGCTGACGCTGAGGCCGAAGCCGAAGACCCCAGGGTGAAAGCCCTCCTCTCCTCTTCGGAGAGAGGAGGAAAAGTTAAAGGGCCCCCCTAGCATGGGCGAAGGGGGGCTGAAGGCTGACCCTGCCCCAGAAGATGCACGTAGCTCACAAGAAGTCACGAGCACTATTGGAAGCAGGAAGAAGCACAGGAGCACAGTTTAAAGACTGCACGCACCCCGGGCTTAAATTCAATACCTCTGTTGCTGGATGGTATCAAGGGTCTCATGTTGACCCCCATCCTAGGAAGGAAGGCTGCCTGAATCAACCGGTAGAGCTGCCTGCTTGTAGCTGACCCCAAGAAGGAGAATCCCGGCACGATGGCCTGAGTTCATCCACGGAATTAGGTATCCGTTACACACATAAAATAAATAGATGTTTATCAATATATTTTAGGAGATTGGGCTACAGCTGAAAATTCCCATTTTACTTTCCACTGTAAAAAAAACTAATTAAGTATTTTCCAACAAACTATAAAACATTGTTCAGTCAGTCTGTCACAGTTAAGAATGAGGTATAATTAGCAACACAATATTGGTTTTTAGCGTACACAAATAGGACACAGTGCAATGCTATGATAATCTTCGCTCACGATGCTACTAAACATAAAGTAAAAGTATGAACCATGTCTAGACTAAAAGCCTGCATCCCTTTATGTTTCTGGGAGATTAACAGATAAATCACCTGTGAGAGCAATCTCTATCCAAGGCTGGAATAGCACTGAAGGAAGTGTCAAGCAGAGAACTGAGATTGGACAATGCCTGAAAAGTGAGGCATTCAGAACAGAGGGATAAATCCCTGTCAAGTTTAGACACATGTGGAGATTAAGACTGTAAAGGCACTTGAGTAAACAATGTACAAGGGCAAACTGAGGGGTTTACCCCTTGTACCCATTTGCCCCTACCAAATCTCAAACTTTAGCATCCTAATAATGAGAACATGCTACTGCTGTTGAACATATGTCTTAACCAGAGTTGGTCAACCTGCAGCCCTTCAGATGTTATGTTACATCTACCATGACCCTGAGGAGGCCAACTAAGGGTGAAGGGTACTGTAGTCCAATAGCAGCAGGTTGCCCACCCCTGGTCTATGCTCAAGGATTGCAATGGCTTACATAAACTGATTTAAAGTGGAACTTTCAGATAATAGCAAGTCGCCATGCATTCATTAAGTGCATGGCGATTAGCTTGAAAATAGATGTCTTACCATAAAAAAATACATGTGTCTAAAGGAATCCGTCCTGTTTTGAGACCGGAACTGAGGCTAGAGCGCAGACATCTTGTCTGTGAGCATGCGCCGTCAGTCCCGGTCTCCATAGAGTAGATTGCTTTGCACCATATGGTCACCGGAAGGGATTGACCACAGACCGCACTAAGCTGCCCGTCGGTCCTGAAATGGGACAGATTCCTTAGACATATGTATTTTTTTATGGTAAGACATCTATTTTCAAACTAGTCACCATGTATTTAATGAATGCATGGCGACTAGCTATTATATGAAAGTTTCGCTTTAACCCTTTCAGTGGCAATGCGTTGTGTACCCCTCTAGCACTGAAAGGATTAATAAAAAGAACTGGAGTAATCACGAGGAAACCAACTGCACAATGGGGGAACAAATAAAAAAAAAAATCTTCACATTCCCATTTATTTAAAGGCATAGTAATGTTTAATTTTACATTTTTTAATATTATAGGCATTACAAAAATAATTACATTGATGTAACTCTTGTCTCTCAAACCTTTATGGTTTGAGAGATATAACTGGCTAAAGTTCCTCCCTCCATGCTGTTTCAGAGAAGTCGGTACTCTAGCTGACAGCAGCAGATTCCAGTAATTTGACCAGATGGCAGCTCTTCAGCAGAGCCAAAATCTCGCTATTTAGAAATAAATACTTTATTGGAATGGTCTACAAAGTGTGCCTGGTTTGCAAACACACTTTGTAGACAGTTCCAATTAAGTATTTATTACTAAATAGAACGATTTCGGCTCTGCTGAAGAGCTGCCGTCCGGTCAAATGACAGGAATCTGCTGCTCTAGTGCGCTGACTTCTCTGAAGGACTGGAGGGTGAACTTTAGTCAGTTACATCTCTCAAACCATAAAGGTTTGAGAGACATGACTTACATCGATGTAATTATTTTTTTAATGCCTACAATATTAAAGGGGAACTACCACCCCGCAGAGACCTAAGCTGTATTGATTCTTCATCTGGCGACTAGCTGCTTAGTAGCGCTAGTCGCCAGAAATATTACCCGGTTCTCAAGGTTCTTGAGAACCAGGTAATATTTCTGGCGACTAGCGCTACTAAGCAGCTAGTCGCCAGATGAAGAATCAATACAGCTTAGGTCTCTGCGGGGTGGTAGTTCCCCTTTAAAGAAACTTAAAATTAAACATTAGTATCCCTTTAAATGAGTCTTTTAAACCCTTGAATATAGAGAGGTCTCAAAGCATTGCTTCACAATGCATTGGAAACACACTAACATTAAAGGGTTTTAAAGCCCCATTTAAACCTTTGAGCGCCAGGCAGTCTACAATGCATTGTTTCTCAATGCATTGTATACCCCTCTGGCACTCAAAGGTTTAAATTCAGGGAGGGGGAAGGTAATTTTTTCCTTGTGGTGCAGTTGGTTTGCCACAAAATTACTACTGTTCTCCTTATGAGATCAGCATCTTTGGTGCAGAATTAAAGAGACATTAATGTCCCAGAAAAAATATTTAGCATTTTGTAGGCATTAAAAAGTTGAATTGAATGCAAAAAACCCTATCTCTCAAACCGCTATGGTTTGAAAGATATCTGCATTCAAAGTTTGTTTCCTGCTGTCAGCTATAAAGCTGACAGCAGGAGATCCATGTCAGCCGAAACAAAGGCTCTTCAGCAGAGCCGCAATCACGTTTTTTAAAACGAATGCATTGGAATGATCTACAAAGTGTGCCTGGTGCTGAAGAGCCTCCTCGTGTGGACCGACACGGATCTTCTGCTGTCAGCTTTACAGCTGACAGCAGGAAATGTCAAACTTTCAATACAGATATCTCTCAAACCATAGCAGATTAAGAGATAGGGTTTTTTACATTCAATTCAACTTCTTAATCCCTACAAAACGCTACATTTTTTTCTGGGACATTACTGTTCCTGCGTCAGTGGTACATTGTAAGATAAGAACATAAAAAGATCACAAAGAAGCTAGTATGGAGTCCATTACAATAAGAACACATTTTGCATGTATTAGATACATTATTATTAATCAGATCATATACAAAATCTTATTTAAATTCTAATTAAGCTGTCCTCTAAATATTACATCTTTTTTGGATGCAATGTTTAACCCAGACACAGGGAACCAGATTCACCTCTTGGGCCATTTATGTGGTCCTCAAGTCCACCATACTGATACACATTATGCTCAAACTTTATTAATGGGAGGGGACAGATTTACCCCTTAGATGCTGGATAGATCTGCAGTGCATTGTTTTGCAATGCATTTGAGACCTCTCTAATACCCAAGGGGATAAGGTAGAAGGAACAGGGTAATTGTAAAGGGAGGTATGTGCTGAAGCAATAGAAAGAGTAACTGTGCATTTTGGGGTAAAAACAAGTTGTGCGTGTGATTTGGTAGAATTAATTAATTTTATCTTCCTAGCAAAGAACACATTTGGGGCTGGATTTCCCAGTAGACAGAGTAGGCAACTGTCTAGCACTCCAAATTTTGAGGGGTACCTGATTTGTGCTGGCCACACCCACATTCTGAATTGCAGGTGGCCAAAACAATCTCAGTTTCCTACACTGGTTTTATACCCCTTTATAGGTTATAATTTAACCCTTTGGATGCTAGAGAGATCTCCAATGCACTGTGGAGCAATGCATTTGAGATCTGTTTAGCAACCAATGGGTTAAAAGCTTTTCTCATTCTTGCTTGGGTATTTTCTTTGCCAGGAAACAGTTGTTGGTATTGGAGGCTGAGTCATCTGAGGACTGAAGTGTGGTAATGGGTGGAGCTAACGGTACCTAGAGTGATTTGCCTAGGGATGCCTGTGATGTAAATCCAGCCCTGCCTTTCAGGGCAGTATGTGGCCCCAGAGCCAACTGTTTTCCCAACACTGGTCTAACCCATTTCCTCACACAGAGGGAAGGGAATGTATGTGTCATCCCTCTTACTCATAAAATCCTACCACCCCACTGACCCAATCCAAGACATTACCTATTGCCTCTATCTGTTCTACAGAGGTGTGTGATGCCAAGCACCCATACTCCTCATCCAAACAAAAGACCTAAAACAGTAGTTCCCAACAACATTCAATCCATGACACATAGCTGGAAAATTAAAACTTCTGCGGCATGAGGCAGAAACATATTGTACCAATGAATGTATTTAGAAAAATACGTCACGTAAAGCTTTGAGTCCCAGCATCCACAGATATAGTACAATGCCTGTTGGGAATTCATGATTTAGGAAGTTACTAAATTAGACATACAGAAGTGATGGGTTAAGAGGAAGGCAGCGCTCAGATTTTAATATTTTCAAAAGAAAGTCTCTCATCAGTGTCACCCCAATAAATAAAGCAATGTTTAGCAACATAGGGCTCTCCAGCTTTTGAGAATTACAACTCCCGCCATCCCCAGCCAGCCATTGGCTGACCGAGAATGATGGGAATTGTAACCAAAAGCAGTTGGCGGGCCTTAGGTTGCCTGTCCCTAAAGTAGAACAATAAAGATAGCAAAAGCTAAGTGTCAGGAGAGGAGGTGCAAACAAAAGCAACACCTGATGACTTGGCTCTTAAAAGCATTTTCAACACTTTGTTATTGTTCCTTTAATTACATACATTTTGCCATATTTCATTGAGTATGGCTTATTAGGTAAATAATTAACAATCCTACAACAGCTTAGAGTAGGTGTGGGCAACCTGCAAGGCTCCAGAGGTTGTTAAACTTACATTTTAAGGCATGTGTGCATTGTCCTATAGAGGCACAGTTTGTTTAATTTTGTTAGTGATTTCTAAATAGGAGGCAAGAACTAAGATTAATAACAATTGCTCTTTTATTTTGAAATGCTTTTACCTCATCTCTGCACATTTACAGACAATACAGCACTATCATTTCTGAGGCAGCTATCACAATTTCTATGTAAAGAGGTGTAAGGGAGCCTTTGGGAAGACAGAAATGATTTCTCATACACAGCATGTGTAAGACAAAACTTTAGGCCTCAGAAAACTAACAGATTAATTTAAAGATGATATGAAGATTTTCAAGATATTTATGCTTATGCAACCCCAGATCACTGTGAGGTGTTACTGTTTCTTTAATTATGCTTGGCCTGGCTTAAAGGCTATAACAATAATAACCCTTTTTTTATCTTTGATTATTGGGTCAGTATTCATTTGAAAAGAAAAGGGTATCAGTCCCCCTAGGTCTAGGACTTCAAAAGTGAAATCTCTAGAGCCACTAGCATGAAGAGTGTGGCTGAGAACAAATAGGCATTTCAAGCAAGTAACTAAACCCTTCAGGCAGTTAACAGCAACCTTTATAAGCCATAAACTAAAGGGCAGAAAGGAATATGCAGTGAAATTGATTCCAATAAATTACATGAATTATTGATAGCAAATGTAAAACAGAAAATGTAATTATTTAAAACATTCTATTCCAGTTTTCACAAAAGTATATTTCTACCAGAGACAGTAATATAGCTACAGTGCTTCCATGTTTGAACAGGAATCACCTGTAGAGCTAAATATCACATATACAATAAAAAAATCTACTTGTACAGTAAAAAAAAATGACAAAGGATCCAAGCTGCCAGAGTACAGGAAATTAATATACATAAGAATGTTGTGTGGGAGCCTAGATCCAAGAACTCCCATTCTGCATACATTGGTACTGACACTTGGCGAGAGCAGGGCACACCTTTTAAAGCACTAGGCTGCTTCTATGGAAATGTATATCTTAATTTATATGCTTCTTCCATTTGTTTTACTATCAAATGATTTCATAATAAAATAAATTATATCTTATTTGACTTGCTGATTCCTATTCATGAAAACAGATGAACACAAGTGTACATTATATTAGGCCCAGTGCTGACTGGTTACCGTGCAGAGTCTTCAGTGGTAAAACCCCACTGTAATTAAATGTACTGCCAAACAGAGCACTGGTGTGTGATGGAGCAAGGTGTATCTGGGCATTACAGCACATACCATTAGAAGCTTGCAATAAACTTGGGACAATGTGTGGATCACTGGTTGTTATTAGATGACAACTCTCATAATCATTAACCAGCCACTGACTTGCTGAGCATGACGGCAGTTGTAGTCCAACAGCAGCAGAAGAGAGATACCCCACCAATGCATGCTGTTCTTCATACCAAGAGTCACCCTATATTAAACCTCTTATCAGCTGCTTGCCAGAGTAAAGCAGCTTTTACTGATCCCTTACCCTATATTAATATTCACATCCTGCTATAGAATCAATGCACATCCACCTCTGATCTTTCACAGCAGATTACATTGTTTCAGAACACTGCATTCTATAGAAAAGGGGGAAATCGGAAAGAAAGGAATCAATGCAATCGAACCATAAGACATGGGGCCGTGATCCGCACTGCGATCGGCAGAAGGGATGATTAAAGTTCCTATGGGATCACTGGCTTTATAATGAGGCTGAGAAGAAGGGAGAGACAGAGGAAGGCTGGTTACGTGACTGGAGCTACCCACAAGACATATACACACAGGATGGTTTCTTCACAAGCACAACATTAAACCGATTACTACTGTGTCTGCAAAAATGCATCTGTTGCCTTGTACTAGATCTGTCCCTACAGGGAAATCTCATCTACTGCCACTGACAGATCAGCTCCACACCCACCTTCAGTTACTGCACACAGGTGCACGCAGCCTTAACCCTTTACGGGCTAGAGGGCTGTGCAAAGTTGCACACCCCTCTAGCACTCAAAATGATAACGCAACTCACATAGCAAAACGTTCCTTTTCTCTTACCTATTTTGATGGTGTTAGACCCTCCAGCCGCTTGTATCTGATACCCGGTGAAGAGCGCAGGGAGTAGATGTAGCTCTGTCCTTCCAGATCGTACACACTCTCTCACACACAATCAGAGCCGCCTCTGCAGCCTGAGCTCAGTCCACTAGCAGCAGTAGCAGCATCCTCCGCACGGAGTGCGCGCCCCCTACACCGCGGCTCCCTCCAATCAGCGCGCAAGCCCGCGGCATCCGTAAAACTCATCCTGGAGGTGGTGTAGCAGATCGCGAGCAGACCTGTAACGCGCTGCGCGTTCCATGTGTCTGACACCTAAGGTGGTGCACAGTGGTTATGCCTTCATGGTCACTGTTTGTGCTGGTACTTATTTACTGTACAGTAATAGGCATATTGTGACCCTCCAGCTCTTGCTGGACCACAGTTAGTATTATCGTCAGCTGGCGGAGGGTGGATGTTGCAGTGCAAGACCAGCTGGGTGGCCATTACCCGCCCATGAAATACATGCTTTTATTGTTAACCCTTTGAGTGCCGGAGGGGTAAGCAACGCATTGCTTTTGTAATGTGTTGCGTACCGCTCCAGCACTCAAAGGGTTGATCTGTACTGTGCAACCGATAATGGACCACGATTCTGAGCTGAATATATTTACAAGTAACTGCTGAGTCACTGACAGCCAGGGAAGTTGCAATGTCAAGATCACTGGTTTGTAAATTTCCACTAGTGACAGACATAGGGGTTATGCGCTAAGGCATGATAAAGCTGTGATTAATGGAGACGGCTTCTCCAGTGATATTACTTTCCAGTTCCTGCAGCCCTTCAGCTGTTGTTATGCTACATCTACATCTGAATGACATAGGAACTGGAGAAGTTATATCACTGGAGAAGTCATTTCCATGAATCAGCTTTTTATCACACCTTAGTGCATCTCCCCCATACTGTGCTTCCATCAGCTCAGATGTATTCCATTCTACCCTTTGAGTGCCAGAGCCCAGAGGGGTATGTGATGTGTTGCACAGCCCTCTGGCACTCAAAAGGTTAATACCTGGGGATTTTCAAAATGAGTACACCCTGAGAGCTGAGGAATATTACAGTAAAATCTCAGGTATAATACGCAGCAGTTTATAATACGCAGGAGTATAATATACCCAAGATTTTAGGGGAAAACAAATGTGCCTATGTATAATACACACCCTTGTTTTCCCCTGTCAGACAAAAAAATTCCCATTGCCACCGCTTCCCTCCCGGCTTACCTATATCCTCCTCCTCCTCTGTAGTCCGTTGTCTTACCTTACTGTTAATTCTTCACTTGCCTCAGCCTGACAGGGTCCCAGCCTCTTGCTTGGCCCCTGTCAGGCTGAGGCAAGCGGATGGGCTATAGAAGAGGAGGAGGATATGGGCAAGCTGGGAGGGAAGCGGTGGCAAAGGTATTTTTTTAAATACATTTTTTACCTTGTGTATAATACGCACCCCACCACACACACACACTTACATAAGGTGAAGAGGGGCAAAATTGTGCATATATTATGCGAGATTTTGCTGTATTTATTTCCTTTCTCTTTAACATATATTCACGTGATGTGTGAGAGGCATCAAGCTTCCCTCTTTAGGAGGGATAGTCCCTCTTTTCCACACTGGTGTCCCTCTTTGTAGGAGATCAGACTGTGTGGTGTGTATAGCATTGCTCCACAGCTATAAAACTCATATTACTGTTTGTTCAAACTTCAGCATCTGTGTAAATACAATATTTTGGTCTTGTCAATCATTTATTCAGTACGTAAAGAGTGGTCGATAGTTGACTAAATACAAAATTAAATCTCTCAAACTACCATAGATTAAATGATCATTCAACACCCTTAACTACTGAATAGGTCTTATGTAGCTTTTAAGGCTTTAAATGACCCATTTTAATCAAGGGGACTTTGAGGAATTGTATTTGTCTCCTGTAGTGCAGCTGGTTTGCCCCAGAATTGCTCATGGTTTTTTTTTGTGAATAAGGCTTAAAGAGAGGAGGGGGTTATTTTATTACTTTACTTCCGTTATAATTTTAATTGAATCAATAAATCCCATACTTTCTGTTTGCAGGTTGCAATTGTCTACTTCTTCCAGAAACATCACTCATATTACCTTATCATTTTACAGCCTAGTTGTCTTGCTTTTCTTCTGGCATTCCAGTTCCCTTCCTGAGAGACTTTAATGGTATAGTATTGTGTTATTGAGAAAAAACATTTAGGGCATCACTCACATATTCCTCCAAGCCTGTATTGTATCTGGTACTTGCTTCTTTATCACTGATTACCAGGTAAATCCATCATTTCTATCCACCAAGCTCAGGCTGGTAAATCTCATGTAAACCTATGGGGAGGCAATACGCATACAGATACAAGGTGTGAGTATATACATGTATTGAGTTTTTGCCTGCATTTTGGCCATTTTTTAACTTCTGTGATCTTTAAACTGTGGCATTTCACAGTGGACTATTGGATAACACTTCCCCTGGATTGTCACAGTTTTTGTCTTGTCCTTGTGTTCAGTCTCATTTCCCTAGCATTCATTTTCATCTTTCTTTCCATTGCCTGTTAGCCTCTACTATCACAATTCTGTTCTTACACTTTCAGGATGTAAACTCATGGTAGGCATCTACTAGACACCACTGCCACATTTTATAACTGATAAAGCTGATAGGACTGAGTTCAGTTCTGATGAAGTAGAGTGTCTGAAGTCCAACCTCAGCTAACAGATAAATAGACAGGAGGTTGTATTTGGAACTTATCTCTGAAGTCTGAGGGATATTCTCTTGTCTTAGATGTGGGTTATTCTGTCTACAGGCTCACACCAGACTGAAGTAATTAGGAATTAGTCCTCCGTGTACGTCAAAGTCACATGGACACAGTCCTGACAGAAGACCTACAATACAATAATAGAAATACTGATACAAAGTGTAAAACACAGCTGTGTATGCTGTGCACATAAACAGCCTGTGTTGGTTTTATAGTATGCAACTCACAGAGTGAATAAAAGGCATTACAGACCATTTGGTTGTATGCATATTGAAATGTATAAATGAGGCAACCGTCCGAGACACTTGCAAGCAAGCAATTCTGGAGCAAACCAATTTCTCAAGCCATTTCAATTTAAATGGGGCTTTTAACCTCTTGAATGCTAAAAAGGTCTTCAATATGTCTTCAGTGAGTTAAAAGCCCCATTTAATCATTTGAGTGCCAACCTTTTAAAATTCTTGAGCTTGTGTTTAGACCCCTTTCCCTGTACTTCTTGTGCAGGCAGAATCTTTAGCCTGACTTTGCATATAGGGAAGGATTTTCTCTACACTTCAGGGCCAGGTTTTAAAAGATGAAATATATTAATTGCACACACGGCCATAGGAGTGATCATGTCTGTTTAAATTAAACATAGTGTGGGATCTATGGATTCTACTCTATGAATAATAGTAAAATAAACAAGAATTTCTTCATGGGGTATGAGTACCTCCTCATTCCCCACATCCCCAGTATTGAGTGCCAATCTGATCACAATAGTTGATCAATACTGCCACTTTCCCTTCCTCCCTCCTTAGCCCAGTGTTGTCTAACTTCTGGGTTAATTATGAGGACCTTGAAGGCTCACTATTGTTATCTTGATGATGAAAGTGGACCTTCATGGTGCTTCTACTCAACCCAAAAGTTTAGAGAACACTGGTTTGATTAGGGAGGTAAGGGAAGACAGTGGTTTCCTTCCAGGTCATAGTATTTGATCACCTATCACAACTGGATCTGCAGTCCACCCTTTTTTTGATATCAGTAATGGTTATGACCATTTAATGCAGACAAGTAATTTAAAGTAGCAAAGTGTTAGTTGTAGGTAAGTGCTACTGGTTTCCCCTACTATTTGGCAATTATTTTTTTTAGCTGGTATAAGTTGCTGAATACAATAGGAAATTCCATGGTGTTGAAAGATATTAGTATCATTGAAGTGTGAAAAATTATGCACTTTTTCCTATAGCATCATGTTGTAGAAATTCAAGAGACCTCTCATTTCATGCCACTACTTTCCAAAATGATGTGCTTTGTTTACCTTTTCTTCATTTTTATAGTTTCAACTATTTTACTACAGGCAAGTCATGTTTGAAAAAATTGAAAAAACAAAGAGAGATTGTAATTGGCATAGTTTTGTGCGTATGACAACCACTACAGCAGCGGTTCTCAACCTGTAGGTCGCGACCCCGTTGGGGGTCAAATGACGATTTGCCAGGGGTAGCCGAAAACCATCAGAAAATTGGTTTAACATGACCCCAAGTGCCTCTGGCTTGTGGTGAGCCAGAGCAGAGGAAGCCCTCCTGTCAGTAAACAAGCCTGTGCCTTCCCAGAAATGGTTCCCAAATGTTCTAGCCTAGTGACTAGCGATCCCCTGGCTCTGCGGGGAGCTGGGGAACGGAATCCACCTGCCAGTCTCTCCATTGTGTGCTGGGGGAGGCATGCGCAAGCCATTTACAAGGGTAAGTGGTTATTGTCCTTTGAATTCCATAGAGGCACACAAAGGGTTAACCTTTTAGCAGCTTACACAGGGGGTCCTCACAGCACATTGCAAATTACAGCAAGGCCATTAAAAGGTGTTATTCCCAGCAGATCTGAAATGTTACACAGTGAAGAGGATTGGACATGGGTGTCAAGTAATACTGCGAGTGGGTGGGTGTGTGAACAAGATGTTTGTGTGTGTGTTACCATAATTGTAATATAACGTGAGTATAGGGTACAGATCAGCATTACCTATGTGTATATATGTGTAATACTGACAGCATTTGGGGTAGATCAGTGTGTGTGCTCGCGTAATAGTGCGATTAGTCAAATGGGATATAGATTGCTAGTGGGTGTGTGTGTTATAGTTTGAGTATTGGGCTATAGATCAGGATAACCGGAGTGTAATAGTGTGAGTATTGGACTATATCACAGAATTACGTGCGTATGTTTGTGTGTGCAATCGTGTGACTATTTGGGTAGATCGGTGTGCAATACAGGATATAAAGTCACTCTGTATAAAAGACACAGCTGGCACTGCAGACTGGCATGGGGACACATATGTACTGGGTGAGGGGTCAGCCAGAGGATCAGACTGTATGAGTAAACTGTAAAACTTGTAATTGTACACATTTTTTCCACTGGTAGTTAGTAGTTTCTTGCTATAATTGTCATTCGATAGACAATTTAATCATAATGATTTCAAATGTTTCAATTCTCGTAACTTTACTATTTTCAACTATTTACATTACTTACGGTACATTGAACGGCGTACGGCACTCCTTATGTTACATACGCTGTTGTGGGGACTTAACACTTCGTGACTTAATTGAAATCACTTCTGTTTCTAATTGCATATAAACAAACGTTTTATAGTACCTGTTATTGAAGCTATTCTTATATACTATTTTCATTCACTAGCCCATGATAATGGATCATGGAGAGAAGAACGTTAAGAAAAGAAAATATAGTGACCATTTTTTTAAAGTATGGCTTTACTTCAATAGTTGCAGCAGGAATTGAGAAACCGCAATGCATTATTTGTTATGAATTTCTATCGGCCGAATCTATGAAGCCCAACAAACTGAAACGTCATTTTGATAGCAAGCATCCGAGCTTTGCCGGCAAGGATACCCAGTATTTTAAAAACAAAGCTGATGGTGTCAAGGAAAGCAGACTTGATACTGGCAGCAAGTACCACCAGCAAAACCTAGCGGCCGTTGAAGCTTCATATTTGGTGGCTCTCAGAATCGCCAGAGCTAAGAAACCTCACCCCATTGCCGAGGATTTGCTGTTGCCAACAGTCAAAGACATTGTTCGAGTTACGATTGGAGCAGAATTTGTTAAGAGTGCAATTTCCTTGTCCAACGACACTGTCAGCAGAAGAATAGATGACATGTCTGCTGATATTATTGATCAGGTAATCCAGGAAATGAAATCTGTTCCACTTGGAATACTTAGCATCCAGCTTGATGAATCTACAGATGTTGCAAAATGTTCTCAATTACTGGTTTACGTGAGGTATATTAATGATGGCGACTTTAACGATTAGGTTTTTTTTTGCAAACCTCTTGAAACGACAACTACTGCACGTGATATATTTGACACAACCGGTTTGTCATCGACAAATGTTAGAAACAAAGACGCTGCCACAAGAGTTACAAGAAGTAATGAAAAGCGTTGTAAGTGTAATCAATTTTGTAAAAGCGAGTGCTTTAAACAGTCGACTGTTTTTGAAACTTTGTAATGAGTTGGATGCGTCCAATAATGTTGTGTTATTTCACACTGATGTGAGATGGTTGTCGAGAGGAAAAGTTTTAAAACGTGTTTTTGATCTTCCTGATGAACTAAAAGCGTTTTTTAATCAGAAAGCAAAACTGCAGTTCAAAGCACTTTTCAGCGATGAAAATGAACTGCAGAAAATAGCTTACTTGGTTGACATTTTTGCAATCTTGAACGAGTTAAATTTATCACTGCAAGGACCAAATACAACATGCATCGATTTGTCTGAAAAGCTCCGATCATTCCAAATGAAACTTCAACTTTGGCAACAAAAATTGGATGAGAATAGAATTTCTCTGTTGTCCAATACAGGTTACTGGAAACTTTGGGTACACGATCCGCCCCCTTAATTGTAGGCAGGAACAATTCTAGAATTGTATGCAGGGGGTGGAGCCTACCTTCCCTCCTTGGCTGCGGCTAGCCAACCAGCTCCAGAAAGATTTGTTCCTTGGTGAAGACACAGTTCCTAGTGATGGTTCATACATTTTTATTTTACTGCTTCAATTTTGTAAAATTTGAGGCATAGGCACTGTTGCTGCATTCACTCCTATGGGACTGTACAGTTTGGGATATATCTCTGCAACCGTTTAACCTAGCGACTTCAGATATGGCTCATTTTTCTTGTCTTCCCTTGCTCTATCATCCAATTCATGTTTCTAGTGTGTTGGGGGGCTCAGGGGGCTTCGAGCACTGTTTGGGTACTTTTTCTGGGTAAACTACATTTTCTATGAACGCTTGCTTCGCGCACTCGTTTCTGATTGGCTCCCGCAGCGGCAGCCATTTTGTGCTATTTCCAGAAAGAGTATCCTACGCAGGGCTTGGACTCTCCTTCTCTCATCTGCTGATTAACCATTCGCCTGCCAGATAAGTCTAGTTTAGCGATTTCTGGGGTGAAACTTTAATCCTACACACTGTACTTGGGTGATTTCTCTTATTATAAGGTTATTTGACACTGTGAGAATGTCTATACCGTTGGAGCTTGGGGCCGGACCTAAGACTAAGGATGCTGGGGTCTCTGTATCCCCTATTACGCATTGCTCTTCCTGTCATTCAGGGTTACCAAGAGAATTCTCAGGTCATTTATGCCCAGCATGTTCTTATGTCCCTGAGAGTCTCCCTGGGACCTCCAGCCATGCATTAGAGCCAGTTTGGGTGCAAGAGTTCAAGACTGCTGCTAGGGACCTTAGGTCCACATTGCAACTCTTTCCATCCCAGTTACAGGGGGTCTTCCATTCCTGTCAGGCCCCCTCCTCCATCAAGTCTTCCATGCCAAAACCACAGGGAGTATCTGACGTATCAGATTCCTCTGAGGAGGAACTGCTGGTGGATTCAGATGTTGAGGAATGTTCTGCTGTGGGCTCCACTCAGTTTTTTGGGGATCCCTTTGAGGCTGATCCTGAGCCCTCGGCTGAGGGCCTGATCAGGGCTGTTTTGACTACCCTAAACATTCCCTTAGTTCAGGAGGTTCCTTCTGATCCCTCTGATGTGTTTCAGGAGCCTAAAAAGCCCCTTACTTGCTTTCCACCTAACCCCACTCTTGACCGCCTTGTGTCTGAAGAGTGGAAATCCCCTGACAGGAAACCTTCTGTGTCCAAGAAATTTGCCAAGCTTTATCCCTTCTCTGACACCGCGCTTGCTCAGTGGGTTCATCCTCCCAAGGTGGATGCTTCTATCTCCAGGCTATCTAAGTCTACTGCCTTGCCAGTTTCTGATGCATCCACTCTGAAAGACTGGACTGACAAGAAACTTGAGGTCTCCCTCAAGTCCATTTTTGCCGCTGCTGGCACTGCCATGCATCTAGCATTCACTGCAGCATGGGTGAACCGGGCCATTGCGGTCTGGACTGAACAGCTCACCCTGGCTGTCCGTGAGGGTGCTCCTACTTCAGATATGTTGCACCTTCTTGCCAACATTTCTGAGGCACAGCACTATGTTTCTGCTGCCTTATTTGATACCATCTGTTTGGTGGCCAGGGTTTCCACCATGTCTGTGGTTGCCAGAAGGGCTCTTTGGCCCAAGATCTGGTCTGCTGACACTGCTACCAAGAAAGCATTGCTTTCCTTACCTTTTTAGGGTACTTCCTTGTTTGGGCCAGATCTTAAAGATCTGATCAGTGAGGCCACTGGGGGTAAGAGTACCCTTCTACCTTTGGTCCCCAGGAAGAAAACTCCACTTAAGCGTAATCGGTATTTTCGTTCCTTTCAGACTGAGACACGTCCGGTGAACCAGACGGTTCTCTCAGCTCCGCGTGCCTCCTCCAAGCCCAAACAGCAATGGAAGCCTAAGGTCTCCTCCAAGCCGAAGGCTTCCAAGCCTTCTTCTGCATGACTCACTGAACCCAGGTCCCCACTCTGCTATGGGTGGCCATCTGTGTCACTACCACAGCGTGTAGAGGATTCAATAGCGGACCCATGGGTTTTACAGGTGGTGGCGGAAGGATACAGCATCCCTTTCGTCTCTCTTCCTCCCTTTCATTTCTTTCCTTCTCATAAGCCTCGGGGCGCGGAGAAACGCTGGCTGTTCAATGCCACTATTCAGGCTCTTCCGGACAAGGATGTTCTAGAGCCGGTTCCAGTTCAGGACAGAGGTATGGGTTTTTACTCGAACCTCTTTGTGGTCTCCAAAAAGGATGGTGGTTGTCTCCCTATTTTTGATTTGAAGGATCTCAATTCCTTTGTGATCCGGGCTCATTATCACCAGGAGTCTCTACGGACGGTGATTGCCACTATATCCTGGGGGGAATTCCTTGCTTCTATTCGCAGTGCACATTCCTGAAGTAGACAATGTCATGGCACACTTCCTCAGTCGAGACGCAGTGGACAGCGGAGAGTGGGAACTGCACCCAGAGGTGTTCGCCCTCATTGTTCAGAAGTGGGGTCTTCCTTACATCGACCTGATGGCGAAAAGACACAACAGGAAGGTTTCGAGGTTCTGCTCTCGGGGGAGGGATCATCTAGCTCTGGAGGTGGATGCAATGTCCATTCCTTGGTTGTTTCCTCTGGCCTATATCTTTCCTCCCCTCCCAATGTTGCACAGGGTGTTATGGAAACTGCGACTGGAACGCTGTCCAGTCATTCTGATTGCTCTGTACTGGCCTCACCAAGCTTGGTTTCCAGAGTTGCTGGATCTGTCAGTGGTGAAGCCATTCTGGCTCCCTTGCCGTCCGGATCTTCTTATACAGGGTTACCTGTGGAAGGAGGATGTTCATTGACTAGCTTTGACGGCTTGGAAATTGAATCCTCAATATTGAAGAAGAAAGTTTTTTCTTCTGGGGTGGTGGCTAATATGCTCAGTGCCCACAAGCCTGTTTCTTCCAAGATCTACCATCATGTTTGGTCGACCTTTCTATCTTGGTGTGCTGACAAGGACCTGTCTCAGGAATTTGATCTGCCTACGTTCCTGGCCTTTTTGCAGGACGGTGTGGATAAGGGCTTCAGTTTGAGTTCCCTTAAGGTTCAGACTTCTGCTCTCTCTGTTTTCTTTCAGAGGCGCATTGCCATCCTTCCTGATGTCAAGGTTTTCTTCCAGGGCGTTGCTCATACTCATCCTGCCTTCAAGAATCCCACTCCCTCGTGGGATCTTAACTTGGTTTTGGGAGTTCTTCAGCGCCCTCCATTTGAGTCCTTGGCTACTATTCCTCTACACCTGTTGACGTGGAGAATGGCCTTTCTCCTGGCGATCGTGTCCGTTCGCCGTGTCACGGAGTTACATGCTCTGCCCTGTAAACCACTTTCTTTGGTGTTTCACAAGGACAAGGCGTTGCTTTGCACTTCTCAGGAGTTTCTTTCGAAGGTGATTTCGGAGTTCCACATCAATTAGGAGATTGTGGTGCCTTCTTTCTGCCCTGACCACACCTCTGACAAGGAGAGGGATCTCCACTTGTTGGATGTGGTGTGTTGTGTCAAATTTTATGTACATCACACTGAGTCTATCAGGCAATCTGACGCGCTGTTTGTCATTCCTGAGGGCCCCAGGGCGGGGAGACCTGCATCCAAGGTGACTATTGCGTGATCTTCGTGGGGCACATACAGGTTTATTTTAATATTTTTCTTTCATCATTTGGTTATAATTATAGAGAAAAAAAAACAACTTGTTTTTATTTTGTTCACTTCAGTTTAACTTATTAATACATTGTGTGGTAATTATTTTAATTAAATATACTGGATGTTTTGCACATTTCTGACACCAAAGCCTCTATGTTCTCTACCATGGCTCTTTTTAAATGTAATAAGAAATCTTTGGTCATGTTCCCTGACTATTAAGAAATAGATCTAATAGTCACGGACAAGTGAGAAACCCCAGATAAATCTGTGGTAATTCCTAAAAAATGTTCTAAGGTGTATCCCTTTTCTAAATCTAAAGTTAAACTTTGGTCAACACCGCCAACAGTTGAGCCTGCTACATCCAGGCAATCTGAAAAGGGTTTGGAGCTACCACAATCCCCATTCTATCTGCAGCTGCACTTAAAGACTCTGCTGACAGAAAAGTTGATTCCTTGAACAGACAGGTGTTCTCTGGGTTAGGAGCAATCAACAGAGCTACCTTTGCATCAGCCCGGGCATGCAGAGCTGCTGAAGCCTGTCAAGCTCAAATTATTTAAATATTGCAGGATAATGCCCCTCATGAGGATATATTCCCTCTCATAGAGTCCACCAAGAGTCCACCACCTATACTGGGGAAGCTGCCTTGGAGATAGCTAAGTTGGAAACGCAGACTCTGCTTCCAAAAGATCTTTAATTTCCTTACCCTTCAAAGAATCTCTTCTTTTTGGATCTGAGACAAAATTGTTGGCCACACCATTGGAGACAAAAGTGCCTTTCTGCCTCAAAATAAACCTAAGAGGTTTGACAACACAAAGAGGTTTTTTGCTTACAGAGGCAAACCATCCTCCAGACAGCCTTCTAATCAGTCTTCGGGAGGTTTTTTGTTTTCACAAAACAAGACCTTACTGGGCACAAAAGAAAACTGTGGCCAAGGCTTCAGATTCCAAACCCTCTACAGCATGAGATTTGGAGTGTGGCCTCTCCCTCAAACCAACCCTGGGGGGAAGGCTCCACTATTTCATTCATTAATGGAGGATATCAATTTCAGACAAGTAGGTTCTACATCTCATTCAAAAAGGGTACAGAATGTCTTTCACAAGTCTTCCACCTTACAGGTTTTTCATGTCCAGGATACCAAAGGAACATAAGTTACAGGAAGCCTTTCTCCAGGCTATCCATCAATTCCTAGACAATGGGGTAATAGTTCAGTAGCAAAAGACCAGTAATTCAGAGGCTTTTATTCCAGTCTTTTTATGGTACCCACAAAGACGGAGGATTCCGTCCTATCTTGGATCTGAAAAACTTAAACCAGTTTCTTAAAGTTCCCATGTTCAAAATGGAGTCTATCAAGTGAGTGATAGCAGCTATGGAACCAGAATAATTTATCACATCTTTAGACATCAAAGATGCTTATTTTCACATACCTATTTGGCCCAAACACTGGGAATATCTCAGGTTTGCTTATCAAAACAAATATTTCCAACTTGTCGCTCTGCCTTTTGGTTTAGCAACAGCGCCAAGAGTCTTCACCAAGGTGATGGCCCCTATTATGGCTCATCTCAGATCCATGACTCCTTACCTAGATGACCTGTTGATAAAGGCCCCATGTCTGGAGCTGATGCATCAACATCTTCCCCTTACTTTATTAGTTATGAAGAATAATGGTTGAATTATCAATTTAAGCAATTCTCAGCTACAACCATCTCTGCAAATAATTTTTCTAGGACTGAGATTCGATACAAATCTTCAAAAGGTGTTTTTTTCGTCAAGAGAAGATTTCAGACCTTCAATCCAACTCAATCCTTCCTCTCCCTACCAGAAATTTCTGTTAGATGCTGTTTGAAAATTGTGGGAAAAATAGTAGCCACGGTAGAAGCAATTCCCTTTGCTCAGTTTCACCTGAGGCCTCTTCAGTTGGACCTAATTTACAATTGGTCCAAAAATCCAAAGCAACCTCTCCACTAGTGGCTTATAAATTCTAATCTGCTGTTAGGATACATTTTTACATCACAGAGCTGGAGACAGTCACAAGAGAAACTAGTCTGTTTGGATGGGGAGTGGTGTACAAACATCTCTTCATTCAAGGCCAGAGGACTCCATCTGAGTTCCACATTCCCATAAACATCTTGGAATTACGGAGTGGAACTTGTGAACTAAATCCTTAGGGACAAAGGCTCCAGTTCACTTGTGATTCAGACCATGCTCATGGCTTGTAAACCCGTGTCATCTAGAATATATCACATAATTTGGAGAATATTTCTCTCCTTCTGTGCCACAAAAGATCTAAATCCCTCTTCCTTCCATCTTCCATCTCTTCTAGAGTACCTGCAATCAGGTCTAGAAAAGGGAATAAGGGTTAGTTCTCTGAAAGTCCAAGTTTCAGCTCCCTCTGTATTTTACCAGAGAAAGATTGCTTCTAGGATAGCCCCCACCCCATACAGACATCCTATCCCACCATGGGATTTGAATTTAGTGTTAGAGGCTCTTCAATCCTCACCATTTAAGCCCTCATCATCAGCCTCTATCAGAGACCTAACCTTTAAAGCTGAACTACCACCCCTTACAAAAATGGCCCCAAATAATTACCCATCTGGCGACTAGCTGCTCAGTAGCGCTAGTCGCCAGAATTATTACTGCGTTAATGAGAATTAAACACAGCACAGACATCTTTCCATTGTGACATCAGCACGCCTGCGCTGTAAGTCCGAGCCTGCTCTAGGCGGTGTTGCTAGGAGCCATTCGGCTCCAAAAGGGACTGACAGCGCAGGCGCACAAACGTCACTATGGAAAGATGTCTGTGCTGTTTCCTGCCTGTCAGTCAGGGAGCAGTTTATAATTCTCGTTAATGCAGTAATAATTCTGGCGACTAGAGCTACTGAGCAGCTAGTCGCCAGATGGGTAATTATTTGGGGCCATGTTTGTAAGGGGTGGTAGTTCCTCTTTAACACAATCTTTCTTACGTCTATTGTTTCTGCAAGAAGAGTGTCAGAACTTAGTGCTCTTTCTTGCAATTCTCTGAATCTAATCTTCCACCAAGATAAAGTGGTTTTAAGAACAGTCCCAGAGTTCCAACCTAAAGTAGCCTCTGCTTTTTACATAAACCAGGAAGTGATACTTCCTTCCTTGTGTTCTATTCCTTCTAATTCCAAAGCAAAAGTTCTTCACACATTAGATGTAGTAAGATGTTTAAATCACTACATCCAAGTCACTCAATCCTTTAGGACTTCAGAAGCCTTGTTTGTGATTCCAGAAGGCCCTATAAAGGGCAGACCAGCCTTTAAAACTTCAATTGCTTCATGGCTTAAACAGACTGTCAGACAAGCTTACAGACTAAAGTCTGTTCTAGTTCCATTCAGAATCACATGCCATTCTACTGGGTCCATTAGTACTTCTTGGGCTTGAAGAATCAAGCTACTGTTGACCAGTTGTACATGGTCATCTATTAACATTCTGGCATCCCAAGGGCTAGTTTTGGCCATAAAGTTTTGTTTCATTAATTTTCTTCCCTCTCAATTTTTTTGTGGCGGATTTGGTATGTCCCCATGGTACCTTCATCCTTCAATGACGGTAGAAAAAATGTGATTTTTTTTCTTACAGATAAATCCTTTTCTCTTAGTCCATTGAGGGATGCATGGCTTCCCACCAACACAAAACTCATTGGGTGAAGCTGTACTGCCTTTTCTGGTGGATCTGTTTTACTGCTAACTCTGCTAAACGAAAATTGAAGACAGTTAGGCAGGGAGAGAGGTTAGCAGCCAGGAAGTGGGAGGGGTTTTTATGGTTTGAGTGCCTTGCCTCCTATAGGCACACTGCTTAACTACATGGTCCCTTCATCCGTCAAAGGAATAAGAGAAAAGGATTTATCGTAAGTAAAAAATCCCATTTTTTCTATAGTGCCGCCCTTTAGAAACATTTGTGCACACTAGCTTATGGGTAAAAAATGAGCAATAGTCAATGAAAACATCAGGAAATTCCATAGTTTTCAAACGTTTTCAAGAGTTGAATTTTAAACCCCTCCCACATATAGATGGTGCAAACCAACATAGTATGGGAGAATTTCATTGTGTAGAGAATCATAGATCATCATCATGGTGCTTCAACGTCCTTGCTACTGGAATGTGGGCAACTAACAGGGGGCGTGACCAGGAGGTACTGTCAGTTAGAGGTTTGGAATCCCTGAGGAAGTGGCAAGTTAGCCACGATAAGCATCAGGTTTGAGCAGAAGGGACCTATCTGTGACTGACTATACCTCACTGTCACACCCGCTGTTAGTTGCCCTCTTTCTGTTAGCAAGGACACTGAAGCACCCTGACGGTGCTCTCTCATTCTCTACACAGGAAAATTCTCCCCTATTATGTTGGCTTACCCCATCTATATGGAGAAAGGAAGAACAGAGGATGCCTAAGGGAACTGGAGGACTATTTACCTCTGAAGTGAGACAGACTCTGTAAACCAGCATACAGCACAGGACGATTCTAGGGTAGACAGCTCATGGCTATAAGGACCAGGGATTTATATTCTCATTTACACTGATGGTCTGGTGAGTGTTTTTCTACTCCTTATGCAGGTATTGTGAATAAAATAGTGCTTTTTGATGGTGTTCTTTTGCTTTCCTTATTTCAGATTGTGTGTCGTGTGAGGGGTAAGGTCCCTAAGTTTGGCTGCTACAGTGGAACACAACAGTAAGTTCACATCTATTGGAATACAACTCTTTATTAATGTGCATGTGATACATCATCTATTGTTCTCCATTGCATATCTCCATCCATATCATCATCATTGTCATCATTACATTCATCATCTTCACAACAGATAAGTACTGTTTTTCAGCGCTCTGGAGACTTTAAAGGGCGAGTAATGTCAGAAAAAAAGTATTAACTATATGGTAGATACAATTAAAAGAGAGTACTTGCACTTATTCATATCTCTCAAACTGTTATGGTTTGAGAGATATAGGAAAATAACGTTCTCTGCTCCCTCCCCTTTGTGCATGACGAGCTGTAAAGCTGTCAGAAGCAGATTCTGGTCACTTGACCAGACGTGGCTCTTCTGCAGCGCCAATATAACAATATCTAAAGATAAATACTTCATCGGAATGGTCTACAGCGTGTGCTTGCAAACCAGGCACACATTGTAGACCGTTCTGGTGAAGTATTTATTTTCAGGTATCGCTATGTCAGAGCTGCCAAAGAGCTGCCAACTGATCCAGGAACCAGAATCTGCTTCTCACAGCTTTACAGCTCGTCATGCACAAAGGGGAGGGAGACTTTTATCTTCCTATATCTCTCAAACCGTTATCTTTTAATTGTATCTACCATATAGTTAATACTTTTTTTCTGATATTACTATCCCTTTAAGAACTTTTATCTATATATTTTATCAGTGTCCTTTCTTTTGATGATCATCACTCACTGGATTTTCTTATTATTTTATTTTTTATTTGAGTTCTTATAGTGCGCAGGTGCTTTGTCATTTATTCATCTATATTAATTTCCTTTTTTTATATCATTTGGATATATCTATTGGGATTAAGATTAGGGATCCCTTATATTCTCTTTGGCATCCGTTTTCCACTCACTTTATTCCAGCCAGTCTACTTGCACAGTGCACAGTTTGGCCGTGTCTTTGTTTTGGTCTGGGGGGAGCACTTTCTTCTGTGTATTTACCCTTAGTTGGGATTGCGTCCAATGGTAGACCCAAACACAGATACGGACCATCTAATGTAGTTTTGTGCTTGTGGCACCCCCTATAGCATGTCAGCTCATACCAATGGGGTGACATTTTTCCCTGTAAGAGCAGCAGCGAATAAATACAATAGGAAATGCTATAGTTTCCAAAGATTTTAGTAACTTTGAATGGGTGTAGATTTTGAAAAATGCTCACTTTAGCTCCATCTTCTGGAAACATTTATACACACTGGTCTAGGGAAAGAAAGGCAAGTGTCCATTTAATGCACTGGTATACCTGCTTTCAGGAAATGCATGGTTAAAATGTTTATTTTGATGTTCTAAGCAAATGATACCTTCAAACTGTTTTAGTGAGTTTGGTTATTAAAATGTGAACTGAAATTGGTATATGCTGTTACCAATTTAGGGATCCAGGGAAGCAAATACATTTATGCAACTATGCATATTGGGAATCATATGCTGCATATGCAGCATTCTTATTTTATACTTTTTTGTGTGTTATGCTACGCTTGCCTGAGAAAAAAGGAAATAACTAACAACACTAACACATCATAATATATATTTATAAAAAATGAAGAAGCCAATTGAAGAAGTTATGAAGTGCAGCAAGGAATTAGAGATTCTCTAAAGTCCCCAGATTAGACATAAACAAAAAACAAAAGACAATCCTTGGCTGCTCCTTACAAACAAAAAATGAGTGTTTTGTCTCTTAGTTTGGCCAAAGTATGTTTGAGGTAGCTTACCAAGGTACTCCATTTTAAGTGAGTATCTAATACGTATTGCCATCTTTGTGGCTTACAAAATACTTACTCTTGAAGCTTAAAACCTTAAAACCTTAAAGTTCAAATTAACTAACACACTCATGGCTAAACTGACCTGCTTTCAAACAGGGATCACTCTCTTCAAATAATAGACAGTTGTGATAATTTAAACATTTTTGAATGGACATTATTATATACACCATCATTATAATTTATAACAGTGAAATTGACTGAAATATGGTGAAAAAAGCAACCAGAACTAGAGGAAGAGAACTATAAATTGTTGTCTCCCTCTCTGAAACCATTAGAAAACCCTAATTTTTAAACAAATGTTTTTGCTTCAGCATTTTGTGTAGGACGAAAGTCCAGCTATTTTCTGATTTATAAGTTGCTCTGCATTCAGGAAATATATACTTTTATATAGTTATTGAGCTGTTGTAGGGTAGCTTTACCATGTAACCAGTGGAATGTGCATTTTAGTTCATAAAGTAGAAAATACCTTTCAAGCCATGCATGTAGGATTAAACTACACATATCTGTTTTTTAACTCATGGCTTTTAAAAATAATTGAGACTTTCTCTCTCTCTCTCTCTCTCTATATATATATATATATATATACGTTATTAAATGATTGGGCTTCCCTGTGTTTTTGGAGTTATTTCTGGATGCTTGGAGAGAACAAAAGAGGGAGGAGCCAACTATTACATTACAATAGTGGATGAGCATCCTGATCTGGGTCTGGAGATTTACACAGTATGCCCATTCTCTGTTCTTTCATATAAATGTTTGACAGCCAATACCATTTGTGAGTACCCACATGTGGGCTGATTCTGATGGTGGTGCACACTTATTCATTTTGATCGCACTGGGGTGCTTCCCTGTGCTCTCCCATTTTTGTTCTCTGCAAAAAAAAAAGCCATATTTATATTAATGGGATAGTTGGGAAATTCTTTTTGTTCTGTTTTGTGCAGTTCCTTTGCTCCAGGTTTGTGTTGTGCATACTGCTGGAGCAATGTGGGAGCAATTCAGTAAAGTAACTATGTCTCCCCTTGCTGATTGTCAGTTTGTCACCTGTCCTTTCTATGAGTAATTCCACCTTTATCTATCTGCCTGGTTTGATTTTCTGAACCAGATTATTGTGCCCCTCTTAAGGGGTTAAACAGACTACTGTCTTGTTGAACTGACCAGGGCTGTCCAAGTTCAGTCCTCAAGTACCACCAACAGACCAGGATGTAAGGATTTCCCTGATTAATCACAGGTGAGTCCGTCACAATGAATGAGATACTGATTATCTCACCTGTGTGTAATCAGGGAAGTCCTTACATCCTGGTCTGTTGGAGGCCCTTGAGGACTGAACTTGGACAGACCTGGAAGTGACTATTTTCTATAGCTTTTCGTGGTGTTGTCTTTGGTTCCAGTTAAGTCCAATCTGTTTTTATTACATGCACATCTCCCTTAGCACATTAGCATTCATTTTACTCATATGCATTTGTTCTTCTCAGTGAAGTCTAATATGAGGCATTAGGCCAAAAAATCACCAAGTGCAACTATTGGGCCTATTGCCTAAATATATTGTTTTTTTACAGTTATCTGTAACCTCATTTTATTCCTGGAGATTCCACCCACCACCCACATCTCTCATGTACAGGTAAAATATTTTGCGCTCATATATTGTTTGTGATTATTGGACCCATTGCACTTGGTTTGTACAAGCCCTTTTACTGTACCTCTTACTCTATGTACATTGAACCACAGGAGTCCCTCCCTGGAAGGTTTCTCAAAGTTGCAGCATTCATTAATTTGGCTGGACGTCTAGGGTTGTAAATTCATAATAAATTTGGAGCAATTCTGGAGCAAACTAACTCCTCCATGGAGGACAAGTAAAACTTCCCCAAATTGTCATTGAATTAAATGGGGCTTTTACCCCCCTCCAATTCTAGTGGTCTTCAATGCATTAGAGTCCCCCCTTGAATTCTAGTGGTCTTCAATGCATTAGAGGCCCCATTTAAATCAATTGGCATTTGCATTTGTCTCCTATAGTGCAGCTGACTTGCTCCAGAAGGTTTCCTGTTTTAAATATAGAGTCCTAGGTCCCACCTCTTAAATTTCAGCTACCAGGTATCACTCGTTTGTCACTGTAGGTAGAGAATAGTTGGGACTCGATTACTATTAGATACACGCCAGGATGCAGAATCCTGTTATACCCCAGGCCATGTATTTGTTATAAACATCACTATCTGCTTCATTGCTGCACATTTTTCACTGCCCACCTTTCAGTTATTTACATGGCATCCGGATTATATCTTTAATTTAGAGATTTCCTTTTCATTTACAGCTCCTACTCTCAATCTTTCAGTATTGTGGATGGCTATATTTATTTGTTACATGACACTGCTCATATCATGTACCTTCAGCATGAGTTTATTGCTTTTGCTTTTATTTATTAATTTATTGTTTGATTTTTTTTAACTTACTTTTATAAAGTTTATCCTTTATCTTCTATTTTTCCTTGTTGTTTCTACTTTCTCATGCTCACAGGGAGTTTCTTAGGAGTGCATCTTTAGTGTGATGCCTTTTTTCTCCAGCTATGGGGGATACTTTTTTGTATCCATTTGTATCCATTACCATTGCACCCACACGCCAGTTTATTCATACAAGGCATAATCCCTTTTCCCATAGATAGTGGGATCTAGATTTTTTCTTGTATTGAATTGGAACTCTGGGGCAGCATATATTGAATAAGAACTGTGGTGGGGGGGTAGCATATGTCAGATATTAACAGTGGGACAGCATGTTGAATGTAAGTATGGGGAACATCACCATTGTGGTTAGCCCCACACACACTGACTGACACACCCAGCTTTGTTCTCTTGCCCAGGCAGTGCACACAGGGATTTTTGGCTGCTGTTAGGTAAGGGAACAAAGCTGGGAGGGGGGGCAGCAGTCAGACAGTGTACTTGGGGATCTGTGGCTACCAGTGTGCAAACAAACAAGACTGGGAGGCAGCTGGTAGTCACAAATCCCCATGGACGGTGCCTGACCCCCAGCCTTGTTCCCTTGGGAATGCACAACATGCATGAAATATGATACTGAGCATAGGGGATGATTGTGGACTGATTGGTGTACTTTTTTAAACCCTTTGAGAGCCACAGGAGTGTGCAATGCACATTCCTATAGAACTCAAAGCATTAAAGGAGTGATGCTGTTTGTGGTGCTGAAAGGATCTTTTCCACTCTCCTACTGCCAAAGGATTGTGGTACTGCTGGTGATGTGTGAAGGAGGGCATCCCTTCCACATCAACACCAGTTTGACAATCCTGTATGTTAATGGGGAGCTTCTCCTCCACTCCCCTTGCATCCCTAAATTTTAGTGCATATGGCGATGTGTGTCTGCATCAAAAAGTTGAATTTCTTTGAGAACATCAACAAAATCATATTGCCACAGCATCACCCCCAAGATGTTTCTGTACACGTCTGAAGTCATCCTAATGCAGCCTTCAACAGCCACATCATCAATAAAGACATATGAGCCTGTTTCAGTGGTAGACATACAGCATAAGCTACAGCACTACCTTACCATATTGCACAGATGAGGTGGTATGCTTTGTATCATGTACAGTTCCTTTCTTTCTCCACACTTTCCTCTTTCCATCACTCTGGTACAGGTTAATGTGTGTCTAATCTGTCCATAAAACATTGTTCCAGAAAGCTACAGTTTTTTTTATTTAGTTTTTACCAAACTGTAACCTGGCCTCTCTGGGCTTGAGACTTACCAGTGATTTGCATCTTGCTATAAACCCTCAATGGTTATGTTGCATAGTCTTCTCTTTATGGCATTGTTTGACACTTCTTTTCCTGCACCCTGGAGAGTATTTTTGAT
The DNA here is from genome assembly GCA_037306005.1 of Rhinophrynus dorsalis. Classification (NCBI taxonomy): domain Eukaryota; kingdom Metazoa; phylum Chordata; class Amphibia; order Anura; family Rhinophrynidae; genus Rhinophrynus; species Rhinophrynus dorsalis. Next base: position 257,127,602 of record CM074721.1, read on the forward strand.
CTGTTCAACAGTTGAAAAGGGTTTTTTCTTCACAATTGCAAGTATTTTTCTGTTGTCTACCAGGTCATTTGCTATTTCTGAGCTTACCTGTGCATTCTTGCTGCATAATAATTTATCACAGAGAATTTTGACAAACATAATGTTTTGGCTATATCTCTGCTCACTTTATTCCAATTTTTCAGCCTCATGATGGCCTGATTTACCAACTTCTTCGTTCCTCATGCTGAAAGACAACAGCAGCAGACTCCAAATGTAAATAGCACACCTAGAATCACCTCTAGACCTTATGTTAACTCTTGTGCATGAACTAACAATGGAAAAACACACAGACCTGTACAAGAAACAGCTGAGCAGCCGCTTGTCAAATTAGTTTTGGTCCCTAAAATGCAGGGACTATGTATAACAAGGCATGTAATTCCTATATGTATGTATATACCCTCAAATTAAAGCTGACACTCTGCACTGTATCCTCTTAGTCATTGTTTCACTTAAAATCCAAAGTGCTGGAGTATAGAGCCAAAACAGCAACATTTGTGTCACTGTCCAAATATTTAAGGACTACATGGTACCTCAGGAAAGCATATAAGCACTTCACATGTTTTCTTTGCGTGCCAGAGGGGTGTTTTGCAATGCTTTGCATAGTCCTCTGGCACAAGGGTTTTTCAGGAAGATAAACAACAGATTCTGAACATTCCAGCTTCACAACAAGGTATAAATAAAAATTAAGAAAACAAAATAGGCACTATAATGACTTTTTGTTAAATAATTATTACAAACGATAGCATGAACACCGCCTAATGCAGTAAGGACAAGAGTGCAAATTCCGAGGAGCATATTCACAGTCATTTCAACAATATAAGATGTACAAAAATGAACTGCACATCAAATAAGTAATAGTAATAGTACTATATTGAAAACTTATAAATAAATACAATTAAGTAGATTTACATACACAGCAGTACTCAAAAGTGTACATGCATATCATTTCAAGTCCAATTTCCTCCACTACTCTCAGTAAAATCCAGAAAAGTCAAGTTTCCAATCCTGCTCTGGCCTTCAAACCCAACATTTTGTTTATTCCACCCTGGTTCAGGGGGGAAGTCCTGACTGGGGCACATTCTTCCGTCTCTTCCAGGCACCCCAGAATACCAAGTAACTTGTAGAGAGGCAGTTCTGGTGGCCTACACTTGCTATGGATGTAAAAGATTTTGTTAGAGCCTGTGTTTCCTGTGCTCAGAACGACCCCTCTCGCCAGAGACCTTCCAAACTCCTAGTCCCTTTACCGGTTCCACAGACTCCTTGGACTCATTTGGCAATGGACTTTATTGTTAAATCACCATCATCCAACAATTTTACCGTCATATGGGTAGTTGTTGACCGATTTTCTTGACAGACTCATTTTGTACCTTTGCCTATTATTCTATCTGCACCTTAACTGGCAACCATCTTTCTGAGCGAAATATTCCACTTGCATGGACTCCCTCTCCATATTGTCTCAGACCTGGGTTCCCAATTTATTTCTAGGTTTTGGAGGAGTTTGTGTTCCCATCTGGGAATTAAAATGCAACTTTTCTCTGCCTATCATCACCAGACTAATGGGCAGACAGAGCGCACTAATCAGTCCCTGGAAGCCTGCCGCCAACATTATATGGATTCACACCAGTTCAACTGGGCAGATTACCTCCTGCTGGCTGAGTTCGCGTTTAACAACCTGCACCATGAGTCCATACAGTGTTCACCTTTCTATGCGGCCTTGGGGTATCATTTCTGTTCTTTGCCAGTTACTCCCTCCACTGGAGTATCTGCTGCAGATACTATGGTGGATGATCTTCATGTCCATCTTCATGTCCATTGGTCCTCCATTTAAAAACATCTAGAGTCCTCAGCCTCACTTTTCTAGTGGTCAACTGACAAACATCGCAAACCATCACCAGCTCTGGAGAGTTTGGTTGTCCACCAGGTCTTTGCCAACCTTCAGCCAAGTTTGGTCCACACTTCATTGGTCTGTCTCCTGTGTCTTTTGAGCTCGACCTACCCCTCTCCATGATTATCCTGCTGGTATTCCACATCTCATTACTGAAACCAGTACGTAACAAGGACTCTCTTCCACCTCCTCCTGTCCAGATTGATGACCTCTAGGAATTCGAGGATGTAAAAGATTTTGTTAGAGCCTGTGTTTCCTGTGCTCAGAACGACCCCTCTCGCCAGAGACCTTCCAAACTCCTAGTCCCTTTACCGGTTCCACAGACTCCTTGGACTCATTTGGCAATGGACTTTATTGTTAAATCACCATCATCCAACAATTTTACCGTCATATGGGTAGTTGTTGACCGATTTTCTTGACAGACTCATTTTGTACCTTTGCCTATTATTCTATCTGCACCTTAACTGGCAACCATCTTTCTGAGCGAAATATTCCACTTGCATGGACTCCCTCTCCATATTGTCTCAGACCTGGGTTCCCAATTTATTTCTAGGTTTTGGAGGAGTTTGTGTTCCCATCTGGGAATTAAAATGCAACTTTTCTCTGCCTATCATCACCAGACTAATGGGCAGACAGAGCGCACTAATCAGTCCCTGGAAGCCTGCCGCCAACATTATATGGATTCACACCAGTTCAACTGGGCAGATTACCTCCTGCTGGCTGAGTTCGCGTTTAACAACCTGCACCATGAGTCCATACAGTGTTCACCTTTCTATGCGGCCTTGGGGTATCATTTCTGTTCTTTGCCAGTTACTCCCTCCACTGGAGTATCTGCTGCAGATACTATGGTGGATGATCTTCATGTCCATCTTCATGTCCATTGGTCCTCCATTTAAAAACATCTAGAGTCCTCAGCCTCACTTTTCAAGTGGTCAACTGACAAACATCGCAAACCATCACCAGCTCTGGAGAGTTTGGTTGTCCACCAGGTCTTTGCCAACCTTCAGCCAAGTTTGGTCCACACTTCATTGGTCTGTCTCCTGTGTCTTTTGAGCTCGACCTACCCCTCTCCATGATTATCCTGCTGGTATTCCACATCTCATTACTGAAACCAGTACGTAACAAGGACTCTCTTCCACCTCCTCCTGTCCAGATTGATGACCTCTAGGAATTCGAGGATGAAAAGGTCCTTGACTCTCTTCTGGTCAGAGGTCGTCTCCAGTATTTATTGGATTGGAACGGTTACAGACCTGAGGAATGTTCCTGGATTCCAACCTTCAAGGTGTACTCATCCGCTCTGGTCTGGGCTTTTCATAGAAGGTTACCCGGGAAGCCTGGTTGCCTAGAGTGCTCCCGTTGGGGGGGGGACTGTCACTGCATCTGTAGTTCTCCACCACCTCTCATGATTGGGAGATTCTCCTTTAAGAACTTCTGTTTTCTGGCTTCTCGCACCCGATCTTTGAGCTACAGTGTGTTCCAGCGTTCCTGATCATTGCTTTGCTTTTTTCTGTTATGACCATTGGCTTGTGTAACGGTTTTATGTACACTCGGAGACGGAAGGTTTCGTAAAAAACACAGTTTTATTTAAACCACACAGAATTAGAATAACCCTCGCGGGTCCAGCATATAAGTACAATTATAATACTGACACAGGACAGGTTACAGTGAAATCAATAACCCACAAGGGTCCAGTATATATATATGTATGGCAAAATATAATGCTGACACAGGTCAGGTAACAGTTCGTGTGAATCTGCGAGACAACAGAAGAATGGTGCTATTAGGCCAGGAGTAACGGACAGGCCCTAATAGCGGAAGGCCCACAGGACACTCACTACGCAGAGAGTGACACAATGGCGACTGCGGCCACCAAGGAGTAAGCGAGGCCCTGGATACGTGACTGACTACCGGAACAGTAGAGGATGACTGCAACCGGAGGTGCAGTGTAACACCACACCGAGACTGCAATAGACTGTGACCCAAGTGCAAAGGCACCAACCCGCAAGGGGCTAACGAATGCTCAGGCCTGAGGACGACTGCCAGATAGTAGAGACAGACTGAGGCGCCCAGGAGTAATCCAACTTCATCTTGAAAGCAGTAAAACAGGCCAAGCGTACCGTGGTGCAACCAGTATAATCTCCTACACCGGTGTGTGGGATCTCAAGGCACAATAGGGTGACTGGGTCACAGTAATAGGACTGCCAGAGCAGTAACCGAGGCAACCAGAGGGTCTGTCCGAGACAGAGAGAGAGCACCTGAATACAACCTGTAACGGATCTTATCCGTTACTTGGGCCCTTGTCTGGACCTCGAACGTTTTACCTAAAGACTATGGCCCCTTGGCCTCCTTTGACCTCAGATGGGGGAATTACTATCTTTATGTTAAAAGATTTATGTTTTATGCATTGTCAAATAGTGTATGTGTTTAATTGTACTTGTCCCTAGGATGTGTATTGTAGCCACTCCAGCCATTTGACTCAAGACCTCCTGCTGGGTGTTAATCAAGTCATTGTATTGAGAACTGTCCTGAGACCCCCTGCTGTGTGTGTTAATCCATTCACGCCCCTCAGTCTGTGAGTCACCTATTGTATAACCTGAAACTATGTTGCCAGCCCTTTGTATTATATGTTGTGAGTTGATTACCTCTGTGAATGCTCCCATTGTGTCAGCCCTTACCATCTGCTGCTGGCCTTTTGTCTGATGTGTTATGATTTAATCATGTTCCCTATTGTGTCAGGTTTCCCCATGTGATCCAATGTACTGTACTGTATATAAATATCTGTGGTTTGTGACAATAAAGTGAGTTATGTTTGGAGTGAACAAGGAGTCCTGGAGTCTTGTATTGCTTATGGTCTAAAGTGTCCACTCTGATACCCATCTGCGCCAAGTATCCTGAATCGCCGACCGCCTGTTGCCATTCTCCTGCGACCTAACTTCGTGGACTGTCAGGCGGTGACGTGGACTCTTCCCTGCTTCCCTGCTTCCAGCGATCCTGCGGCTGTTTCCAGTGACTGTCCATACTTCAACTGGTGCATCCGACGGCGCTTATCTGGCGTCGAGAAGGAGAGACCCGGGAACGATGGCAGAAGGCGACGCGGTCCCTTCTCAGCTTCCGTTACACAACCCCAAACCGGATCACCGGAAGGAGTAGTGAACCGGGCCTGAGAGATAACACAGGGCAGGAGTGTCAGCCAATCCAGGTCGGTACACAGAGCAGGAATGTCAGCCAGGCCGAATCGGTACACAGAGCAGGAATGTCCACCAAACTGGGTCGGTACACAGAGCAGGAACTTCAGCCAATCCGGGTCGGTACACAGAGCAGGAACGTCAGCCAGACCGGGTTGATGCACAGAGCAGGAACGGCAGCCAATCCGGGTCGGTACACGGAGCAGGAACATCAGCCAGGCGGGGTCGATACACAGAGCAGGAACGTCAGCCAATCCGGGTCGGTACACAGAGCAGGAACGTAAACAGGCAGAGTAGTCAGGCAGTCCGGGTCATACACAGGATTCACACAAATAACGGAACAAGCGCTTAGCAACGGGAACACCACAAAAGGCCACTGCAGACGTGACAGGGCTCAGTATTTAAGGGCTATCACTGGGCGGAGCAAGACCACATTAGCCAATAAAAAGGTATCAGGAAATAGCACTGTCAAAATGTCGCCAGCAATAGCATGGGCACTGTGATAGCTTGATTCAGACCACTGACTTCATTATTACCCTTGCTGTATTGAGCTACAGTATACAACCCGGCTTGTCTCTCAACCGTGCTTCATCCACTGTCCTCCCGGGTAAACCTCGGCTTGTGACTCCGACTACTCTGCTTCTCAACTCTTCAAGAGCTTACTGGTTGATCTCCGACTCAACCCTCCACCATCTAACTGTGAGTCAGATTGATCCCAGTTTCTGCTTAAGCAGGTCAATTTCCTGCAGGGCCAGCCAGCTTCCTTCTACCTTCAGGTTTGATCCCAGCCTAGCTGGGCCTAGCTGTATCCTGATGGCCTGTCGGATAGATCCCATCCATCTGTTTGCCATTCCTCTGACTACCACTTCACTCTCAGTCAGACTCTGAGGAGTCGAATATCTTCTACATTGACTACCAGTCGGACACCGGGTTGTCGCTAAGCATCAACATCAACTTCCGGTTGGTGCCTGTGGAGTCATAACTCTTCGACCTCACTCACTTTTTGGACTTCTCTCCTATGACTCTACTCTTTACTTCCCTAACCTCTCGTGGGAACTCCCAGAGGTGATTCCTGTGCCCAGTATCTCCTTCTTCACATTCAAGACCATAGATTCTCTGTGTCACTGTGGAATGCGCTGGACCCTACCACCTGTACAGTTCTCTGCATTTGGGTCCTGAATAAGGGTCCTAAGACTCCCTAGCCCTGGTTACACCTAGGTTACAATTACTCAGTGCTCATGTGCATGCCTTTGCAGCAGATGGAGGGGGAACATGATACTACTGGGAACTTTTGTAGGTATCAGTGGAGGCAGAGGTGAAACAGATGATGTTCTGTAACTAGGAGTGTGGTAATCTAGTCACTTAGAGGGAAGAATAGTCCAACAAATCAGAGGTTGGGGCAGACAGAATACTTACAGGAACGGGTCACAATCCAGGATGATGAAGACTGAAAATACCAGGTGATCGTGTGACAGTTTGCACACTGCTTTAGTCATGGAGTTGTTCCACTTGTTGTTGCTATCTGTCCATCATAGACATCTCTTTGTTGAGGGTGAACATTAAACTGGTGAATCTTTCTTGAGAGCATGGAATCCTCTGCAGGTTACATGTTTGCACAAGAAAATATATCAATCCAGCAAATTGAAAGATGTTGGGGACCTATCAGAGACTGAAGGGGTTGAAGTACAATGCACTTGGGGTTGGGGAAGTCCATATTAATTATGGGATTTGGTGCACATATTCAGACGATGTCCTCACAGTTGCGGGGTTCATTTTTGAGTTGGTCATTAAGAGATGCCTCAGGGAGCATGTATAACTGGATTTTGTGCTGCCTTCTTGTGTGAGATAATGGCATTAAGGGAGTTAAAAGCCATATTTAAATCAATGGAAATTGTGTGAATTTGTATTTCTTCCATATAGTGCAGCTGTTTTGCATCAGAATTGTTCCACTTTTCTTTTGAAAATATGGGCTTAAGTCTTCTAAAGGCTTGTGCATAATTACTCCAACTTTGGTCTGAGAAGAAATTATTTTGTACTTGTACTGAAGTGTAGATTAGTTAACATAGAACTTTCAGAAACTTAAAAGACATACATCTACAAGCTGCAGGGCCAGGACAAGGGAACTTGGCAAAGTATATGCTTAGCTAATTGGGGGAGATGCTCACCGGTTTACAGAGAAGAGGCTTCAGTTAAGTGCAGTTTTAATGAGACAGGAATTTGATCTGAAACAGGAGTTAGAAATTTAATACAGATCTCTGCACTGTAGGTAATTCCAAGGGGATTGGTTTGTCGAAAGGGTTAAGGCTTTAAACTGTAGACAGAAAAATGCAGACAGAAAAAATAGTTTCTAATTGTGTTTCAAGCAGTTTAGAAAGGCAGATTTGCTGAACCCTTATATTTAAGCCTGATATATTTGAGCTGAGGTGTGAGTCAGCATGCTTTGTAATACCAGTGAAATTGTAGCGCTACAAGCATGAGTGTTAGCAGGTTGGACAAATTCATGCAATACACATCTTGCTTCATGCTTGAGCATTTGTTAGAAGATAGTAGAAGGCCAGCTATGAAAGGACTTAGACCAACAGATTTTCAAGATTGTGTGAAGATCTTGGAGAGGACATTTCACAACTGACTTTACTGGAGAGACTATTTCTCTACTAGCTAGGGGAACAGTACTTGCAATTTAGATGTGAAGCAGAGCTGGCAGAATCCAAGGCAGGTGATGGTTATAAAGGACTATATTAATAGGAAGATAGGATAATCTGTCACCAGGATTGTGAATGCTGAACTGTATGTTGCCTCCCAGGTGTTATAGTTCAGTATGTTTACGATAGGGCAGACAGATTATTGGGAGGGGCAGATATGCTTCCAGCTGTATTTGTATATATTGGTATCTATGACAAAGTTGGTGAAAATTTTAGGTCCCTAAATATGATTTCAGGGATCTAGGGGGTAAACATCCTAGATCTCTTCCAAGGTAATGTTTTCTGAAATACTACCAATGCCATACTCCAGTACACAGAGGCAGAGGGAGCTTAGGAAGCTTAATGCATAGCTCATTATTGGTGTAAGACAGAGGGGTTTGGGTTTTTAGAACACTGAGCTGACTTTGCTCTAGGGGACAATCTCTATGGCAGTGATGTATTACATCTAAATAGAAAGGAAGCTACTGTGCTAGTGAATAGACTGCTTAGAAGTATGGATGGGGTATAGCTATAACAATAATGTGCTAGATAGCTTAAACAAGTACAAGTAAGGGATCACAGTGGTGGAGATGGGGAGGTGGTAAATGTAATTAACAGGGAATCGAGCATCAGAATCACAAGAGCTATAGCGCACAGGTACACCATGAAAGGGCAAATGAGTAAAGGCAGGCTGAGGCCTATAAGGCCTAGCAAGGAGGTGGAGACTCAATCTGGCAATTAGCGGTGGCCAATAAGAATAGCGAATGGCTTCAGCACGACAACCAGGAAGTACAGCAATGTCGCCTGCAAGCGCAGTGTTGCTAAGGGCAATCACGGGCACCATGATAGAGGCACAAATGCTTTTCATTGCAGTGGTCCAGGTTTGTCGCTGTTCTGTTAGGGAGAAAATGGTTCTGTGTGAGCAATGATGTCAGGATGGGGTTAAGGGTAGGAGAGTGATATAGAAAGAGAGTGTGAATGAGTAAATGTTGGACAGGTTAAAGGGATAGTAATACTTTCTTATAAAAATCTCTAAAATTGTAGATATTAATAATAGAATTAAGATGAGCTACTTCTCAGGTCTCAGATCTTCATATTTTTTCTGTTTGTAGCATTTAAACTTCCCCCCTCCCTCCCCTTTTTCATATGTCAGCGCTCTAGCTGACATATGCAGAATCCGGTCATTTGACCAGACAGAGGATCTTCAGCAGAGCCAAAAACGCAACATTTATGAAGAAATACTTCATTGGAACGGTCTACAAAGTGTGCTTGGTTTGCAAATAATTGACCAACTCAGATTACAGGGGATATAACACTGAATGCAAGTAGAAGAATTGTGTTACAAAGCTGTAAACAAAATGTTCCAGAAGACTAGAGGCTAGTTGGGTCCAGAGAGGATATGTTTAAAATGGGTATGATTATTGCATACTTGAAAGAGGATGGGAAGGTGCTGGTTGTCAGAGAGAGACTGAGTAAGTGAGTAAGGGTTGAAGTTAGCATAGGAAAGAATTCTTAAATTAAATGAGGTGGGATTGGGTCAACAGATCATGTGGTTGAGTGTGAGCATCTAAGGAGGAGATGATACAGAAGAAAAATTATTAAATGTGTATGTAGGACAGAGGAGATGGTTAAGATGGCAGGGTGAGAATGAGAGTGATGCAGTTTCATGTTTGTTAGAGTTGATCTTGTCTTAGAAGAGGGGGACATATAGAGGAATAGAATTAGACGAATGAGGATGTGTTAGCGGACAGAGAAAATATTCAAAGGTTTAGAAGAGTCAAGTTGGGGTTAGCTGACAGATTATATATTAGGAAGGAATTTAGAATTTATTTGTAGTGTACAAGACAAAGTGAGGAAGCCAGGAAGAAAAGTAGTCAAGGAACTGAGTAGTCAGACCATGAGGTCTGTTGATGACATTGACATGCAAAGGGAGATGGCGGGGGGAGAGATGAACTGTGTGAAATTCAAAGTGGGAAAGAGAGAAAGGGAACAGAAGAGATGAGATTAAATTTGTAGTTGGAGGATAAGATGCCTACTTAACCCCACTTCTGATATAAGGTATATAGGTGTGGGTGAAATGTAAGCTGCCATATAAAAGTGAGCAGTGAAGGCAGTGTCTGATGAGGAAAGCCTGGTTTTGGTGATGGCAAAGAGGTTTAGAGAGTTTGAGATGAACAGCATTTAGTTTATCAATGGACTTGGGGATTTGGGGAACAAATGTATACAAAAGTAGATCACAACCAATGTGGTTAAATGGAAATGTAAAGAAGTAATGGCAAAAAAGGCTAAGTATTTTTTATTGAAATACAAGAAGCATTGTTCTTCTCCTTTTTAAAATCCTAGTGAGTTTCCCTGAGGTTTAGGGTACACCAGACATGGGTACCCTACTCTCAGTGCCTCAAGAAACCAGCTATACTTAACTAACAAGTCCCAAGAAGTTCAAAGCACCCATCTGGTGTTTTCTGGTATTACTCTGCACAGGAGAATTGCACTGCATTTTTGGGCTAGGCTGGGCTACCCTTAGGGGTTGAGTCAGAGAAATATGCAAATTGGTATTTCTTTATTGTAACGGAGCTAGAGCTAAATAGTGATATTCCGAGTGATATTTCCAAGAGGTGACTAGCCAAAAAATATGCTTTTGTTTGTTCTCAGAGAATAATCATTTCCATGTTTCTCTTTTTTAAAAACTAGAGACTCTCCCTAAAGAAAAGGATTATACCAGACTTGGGTTCCTTGCTCTCAGTGACTAGAGAGACCAGCTACACCTTTCTGATGATGCCCAAGAAGACCAAATTGTATGTCTGGGGTTTGTTGTTGTTCTGGTGTCAGGATGAATTGCCCTGCATTTTTGGTCTGGACTGCCCTTATAGGTGGGTCTACAACAAACAAATGTGATGAGGAAATGTCCATATCCATATCAGACTGGTCCTGCCCACAGACAGTCCAGAACTAAAATGTCAGACAAATCCTCTCTGCATGAGATAAACAGAAAAAACACAGGGGTCTGTTTCAGCCTATGTGGGCCTCATCGTGTGGTGCAGCTTACTTCCTCTAGGCACATGGAAGCAAGGGACCATGCCAGGGATACCCTTATACTTAGGGAGACCTAAAACAAACAAATGTGACAAGCACCGATCAAGCACAAATAAAGTGTCATGTTCTAAGGCATGGTGGCCTTTCAATGGTGCTATAAGCCACGTTTCTCACTCCCATGTGCCATTGCAGAGAGGAAATTTCCATATCCATAGACTCATCCTGCCCACAGACAGTCCAGCTCCAAAATGTCAGGCAAATCCTCTTCACATGAGAGAGACAGCAAAACCAGACATGCACGTTTCAGCCTATAAGGACCTCGTCGGTGTGGTGCAGCTGACTCCCTCTAGGCATGTGGAAGCAAGGGCCCATGCCTAGGATACCCTTATACTTGCAGAGAGGAAATTTCCATATCTATATCAGACTGATGCCCACAGGCAGCTCCGAAATGTCAGGCAAATCCTCTCTTCACGAAATATAGCAAAACCACAGACGTACTTTTCGGCCTATGTGGGCCTCGTCGGTGTGGAGCAGCTGAATCCCACTAGGCAAATGGAAGCAAGGGCCCATGACTTGGATACCCTTATACAGAGGGACTGCCCTTATAGGTAGAGTATGCTCAATTTGCATATGGGTATTTCCTCTTTATAATGACACAAGATATCTAAATAGTGATATTCCTAAGCTATGACTAGATGAAGAACAAGAAATATTAATTATTGCAATGGAGAAAAATGTGCTAATTATGCTGGGAATAGCGACTTGCAAAGGGCTTATTATGCACTCAGCAACTAAGGCATAACCCATAATGGCTATGATGGCTGGTTATGATCTCCCATGTACAACAGGTGGAATGTATAGCCATGCATGGATGGAGCTAGTGTACATGGTAGTCTGACTCAAATATGAACGTATGGGTGGTTAGTACAATAGATACATAGAATGGTTATTTATTAAGTTAATGTATGCCTCCCCTTTCTCTAGAAATTTCTTAGGGGGTATGGACTTGTTATATATTATACCTGACAAGAAGTGTGTTTATGCCAAATGCTTATTTTATATAAATATCACTGGCACTGCACCCAAATTTCAGCTCCCCTGTGACTTAAAGTAATTGATCACCATTGGAACTACTGAGAGCTGCAGCTGTAGGAACATGGACAGTTGGGGGAAGGGATCTCCTCTGTATAGGAAACGTGGGTTTTGTTTTTGTTTTTATTTGTCATCGTGTTGACTTCCGTAAGCAGAACTACCAACCGAAGTTAAGTAAAGCTTCTCATTTTATATCAGCTCTATTTCCTGTATCAGATGTGTGCACATCTGTGTGTGGATTTGAATCTTAAAGGACCCTTGATGTGAACAATTAAAGCATTTATTGAGTCCTTCACATCTACAGATGGATAAGTTGAACAGTGAGGAGAAGCGAAAGCATGATGTTCTAAACAAATAATTTTCATTAGTATATACAAAGGAAGGAAAATGGTTAAAGAGCCTCACCAAATAACAAGTACAACCATACCTTTAGCAATTACAGGGTTAACACAAGAAGAGGTCGGAGAAGACTAGACAAAATGAAGTCTGTCAACACATCCACTTCTGATAAAACACATTCAACGGCTCTTTAGGAGCTCTGAGAAGTGTTAGCAAGATGACTCTTTTTAATGATTGTAAGCTCAGTTTAAGTGATAATGTATATAATTACACAGAAAACCGTTGAAGGATAGGAAATTATGTGCTGTTTTAAGCTAAATAATCTTCAATACAGTTAAAGTTTAGAGTGAAGTACCTCAAGGTTTAGTACTTGTTCCAGTGCATTTTAATATACAACCTCGGAATAGTTATAGATAGCTAAATTTCAGTATTTGCAAATGACACTAAATTATGTAGGGAAATAAACTCAGAGCACAATCTTTATAAGGATTTACATAACTTGGCAAATTAGACAAACAAATGGAGTATGGGCTATGGGGTGTAAAAACAAAATGTAAAGTTATGCATTTTGGAAAGTAGAAGTAGAAATATGCATGCTGCTTATGAACTTAATGGGTGCATTCCAGGGAAAAGATCTTGGAGTTGGTGTAAATGTAAACTTGTCAGTAATAATCAGTGTCAAAGAGTAGTAGCAAAAGAAAACAAAATACTATCCAGCATACGAATGGGTATTGATACAAGAGCTGAAATCATCATTTGCCACTGTATAAGTAATTGGTAAGATGTTACCTGGAATATGCAGTGCAGTTTTGGACACCTGTTCTTAAAAAAGGATATTCTAAAACTGGGGAGAGTACAGAGAACAGCAACTAAACACATTAAGGGAATGGAGGATTTGAAGTACGAAGAACATCTAGCCAAAACTGGTTTATTTACTCTAGAGAAATTATACATAAGAGGGGAGCTTGTTACATTGAATAAGTATATGCAAGGTTAGTATAAGGATCTCTCAAGTGAAATTTGCGTTCTGTAGCCAGTAAGGTCTGTAAATTGTGGAAATCTTTGCTTAACCCCTTAAGGACCAGCAGTCCCGGGGCGTGCCATCCCTTAAGGACCACATAGGAAACTTTGACGTGCCGTCCCACGTGACTGATCACGTGGGGCGGCACGTCAAACGGGGCACTGGAAGAGATCGCTCCGGTCTTGGAGCGATCAACTTCAGTGCCCGGTATTACTCACCGCGCTCCTACAGGAGCGCGGTGAGTAAAAGTACGTGACGTGGCAGGACCGTCACTGGTCCTTAAGTGCCGGACAAGCGTGACGGTCCTGCCACGTCAATGGTACTTAAGGGGTTAAGCTTGTGGTGATGGCAGATAACATGGATACATTTAAGAGCAGATTAGATATACGTCTAGCAGAAGGGGATATACAGGGTTAGTCTGTTTACCAGAACTTCCTATTTAAATCATTGATACCGATTTTAGTTCTCATTTTCTGTGATATACTGTGGCAAAAGTTTGAATGTGATATCTTTTTTCAATCTAATTGACTATGTAACTCCGCAACTCCTATTACAAGCAAACAGCTCTTAACCCTTTTAGTGCCAGTGAAGATTTCAACATGTAGGGGATGAATGTTTTGGACACCACTGTGGCATGCAAAGGGTTTATGAGCTTTTAAAAATAAACATTGCCTTTGTATAACTGAACATTATATCATAATAATTATCTTTATTTTATTTGAAAACTGAGAGTACAGGAAACAGAGCAAGAGAAATGGCAGCTGATAAACTAAGAGTGGGCCCAATTCTGATCATTTTGGGAACTCATAAAAATCCCATTGATTTAAATAGAGCTTTTAACCCCTTGATTGCTAGAGCAATACATTGGAGACCTCTGTAGCATTTAAAGGGTTAAAAGCGCCATTTAATAAATGAGAATTTGGGGAATCTTTTTGTCCCATTTTGCAGTAGGTTTGCCCTAGAATAGCTACAGTTCTTCTGAGTACAAAAGCCTCAAAGAGTCTGTCAGTCAAATAGATATGGCCCATCTGCCACACCCCTCATTCTTCCATCCAAACTGCCTAGTTTGCCTACTTCTTACACCTGGGCATAGGTTCATTTAAATATTACAAGTAATACATTATTAAGAAATATAAGACATACTAGTGTAAAAGCCCGTGCCCATTGCTCCATGTGATGCAGTCTTGCGATGCACTCATGTGCAGTAGAGACTGCCCTCTACTGCGCATGACTGCATCGTGACAAACATCCTAGCAAATTATTATATAGGATAAGGGAGTGTGCATTTAATTAGTAATTTGCACATGTGCACAGTTTATATAAAGTTTATATAAACACATGTAAGTCGAGGTTACACTACAGAAAGAAATATTTGCCAAATGGCTATTTTTAGGTTTGGTAGTCATTTCCTGCTGCTCACTTCTGCAATCATGTTCTGACCAACAGTCACAAATGTATTGCCTCTTTGTCCTTTTTGGGGAGCTGAAGAATGCTCCTAAACAAGTTACAACCCCAAAGTGAGGCTAGGAAGTCCAAAACAAGAGGCTTGGTTTTGGCCCCTTACTTCTGGAGCAGTCAGGGGGGACCATAGGGACATGATTCCTCATGTGCCCAAGAACCCTCGCCACATCCCTGCCAACAGCAATTAAACAGTCTTATTGGTTCACAGAAACCTGGCTTATTCATCAGTGGAGAGGTTAATCTCCAAGTTAAAAAAAGAAAAGTGAGAGCAAGCAACTGCCTGGGAGTGAGTGCCTTTAAGGTGCTCGCCCTCAGGCATGACAAAATGGCGACCATGGGGGTCCAGCATTGCCTGGAGGAGAGAGAGAGAAAAAAAAGGATGGTGAATGCTGGACCTCCATGGCCGTCAGGAAAAGGTGAGGGGTGGGGTTTTCACACCTAGGCAGGTAGATTTGTATAAAGGCGAGAACAGCCTCACAATTACTAACCTCATTCAGATTTTGTGTTACAGGTGCTGTATTGTTCCAGATAACATGGATGTTGCTCGTGGAGTTAGTGGAACTGTGAAGAAGAAGCGTCTGCCAGAAATAAGAATTTGGTACCTAAAAGATACCGCCAAGAGCCTTATTAAACATGGGGGGCCAGTATGGCCCTGTGGTGGGGGCTGGCAGGACAGGGTCAGGAACAGGGGTGGAGAGGTCGGTGTGTTATGCATATAATGATAAAAGGTGTAACAGGACTTTGCATTCAAGTTTAAGCATGCATATAAGCAATGTGGGGACATACACACAGTGGTGGACTGTAGGCAAGGGAGGCGGGTAGGGGACAATAAGCAGTCTGTTCGTAAGCTTGGAAATGGCGAGGTCCCCAGTGCGTGTAAATGAGTTGGCTGTCCTGTTCAGTAATTATCTAGATAGAGTTAGGGCACAGTGTTTGTTGAAAGGGATTAAGCATGGGTTTGTTAGGAATTTGAAGCTAGCTTATGTTCAGCCAGAGATTTTGCAAAAAACAAATTGATAAGGAGGTGGTGATAGGCAGGATAACTGGCCCATTTGACACAAGTCCAATTGTTGGTTTGGTGGTATCCCCTGTTGGGGTGGTGCCCAAGAAAGTACCAGGGAAGATTAGGTCGATCCAGCATTTGACATATCCAGAAGGGGGTTCAGTGAATGATGCATTACATGTTGAGGCTTGTAGTGTACATTAACAGTCCTTTTATGAGGCACTGGAAATAGTGAAGTCAGTGGGTCCAGGGGCTCTGTTGGCGAACGTGGATATTGAATCAGTGTTTAGGTTGTTGCCTTTGAATCCCCAGAGCTTTAAGTATACCGGTTGTTGCGGAGGGCAGGAATTGACACTCACTCACTACTTGGATGATTTACTACTGATTGGCAGGGCTAGTTCAGGGGTATGCTTGTGGCTGCTGGAGGAATTAATGGCTTTGTTGGGCTATTTAGGGGTGCCAGTAGTGGAGGACAAAAGGGTACTGAAATTGATACCAAAGACAGGACGTGTCGATTACCAGCAGATAAAGTGGGGGAAAGCAAGACAGCCGGTGCGGCAGGCAAAGCTAGCCAGGAAGATGGAGTTACGTAAGGTTCAGGAACTGCTGGGAGTCCTGAAATTTGCATGCAGGGTGATCCCTATGGGTAGAGTGTTCAATAGGAGATGAGAAAAGGCAACAGCAGGGGTGTTGAAAAGGCATTTCAAGATCAGGGTGACAAAGCAGTTGAGGGAAGATTTGGAGGTTTGGGACAGTTTTTTGAGGGACTTCAATGGAGTTTGTCTATGGCTGGCACCTGCACAGGCAAATAAGGATTTACAGTTATTCACGGATGCAGCAGGGGCAGTGGGTTTTGGTGCATATCTGGTGGGCAGTTGGTGTGCACAACAATGGCCAGTGCAGTGGGGGCAGAATGGTTTGACAAAAAAAATGTACATTTCTGGAGCTCTTCCCCATAGTGGTGGCCATGGAACTGTGGTGGAATAGGCTAGAAAATAGGGCAGTAATATTTTGGTCTGACAACATAGGGGTGGTTCATGCGGTGAACAACCTGACGTTGTTTTGTTATTTTAACTGAAAGATGATTTTATAATTCTTTTTTTGCCACTTTTTGGGTCTTGAAGAAGAGGCATTTGTGCCTTGAAACATGTAGACTTTTTGGGAATTTACTGAATTGTTACATATACATCTTTTTTATTGTTATCAAACTTTATCAAGTTTTTGCTACAGCAGATTCTTTTGGTTCATTTGGAGGAATGTATCCAAATCGGGCCATATTTATATTCCCCGTTTGCTATATACCGGTTGTATTTTTTAACCGGTTTTACACTCAAGGTGAACCCATTTCATTATAGAGGTGTAGTGTACCTGTAATTGAATTTGGTTTGTGCCCCTTCTGGTTCTTTGTTTGCATTTCATTCAAGGGTTTTCTTCATGCCCTTGATGTATTGATGTGAGCTGCAGCAGTCTTCAATCTGAAAGATCGACAGAGTGGAGGCTGTCTTGATTCCTCTACATGTCTTATTGTCCACTGAGAGTGGATATTTAGATTGTGAAGTGGTTGTGGTACAAGTGCATTTACTGTATTACACTAGGAGCGCCCCTTCTATCTTTTTTAAACCTGTCAGGATCACTGCTGGTAGTGTATATGTTGAGAAGGTTGGTCTTAGGCTGTATGAGGTACAAAATACAATTCAAGGCGGTGCATGTACCAGGAGTGGATAACGGGATAGCTGATGCGTTATCTAGGGGACAGGTGGAGAGATTTTTTTATGTTGACACCAGGGGCAGCAGAAAGGGGTGTTCATTTTTCCTCTGATCTTTGGCAGTTGGGAGAGGAATCTTAGATCACTTGATTGTGGAATTACTGGCACCAAAATCATGGCAGGCATACAGCAGAGATTGGAGAGCGTGGGTAAGTTTTGGCAGTTGCTGGCAGGATAGTGTAGTGTAGAGGGCAGATAGGCTGCTGCGGTATTTGGAGCACTTGAAGTCTAGGGCACGGGAGCAGGGTGAGCTGGCGGCCATAGCTTTCTTTTCCAAGCTTAAGGGTTTGGGGGACCCTACCAAGATGTTTGCTGTGGCTAGGATATTGAAGGGTTGTGGAAGGCAGGAAGTAGTGAAGGGGACAGGCGTCAGCCGATCACAATGGAAAGACTAGAGATGGTGATGGGGGTGCTACCAGCGATATGCAGATATCAGTTTGAAGCGAGGCTGTTTAAGGAGGCCTTTGCGATGGCGTTTGCGGGAGCATTTAGAATTGGGGAGTTGGTAGCACCATCGGCAAAGGTGGAACGAGGTGGTTTGTTAGAAAAATGTGTGCATTGGTCAGAGGATGTAGTGTTGTGTTACATTCATAGATCTAAGTTAGATCAGTTGGTGAAAGGGAAGAGGGTGTCGCTAGGTAGGGTGGAGGGGCTATCATGTCCTGTAGGGGTGGAGCAAGAATATATGAGAGTTAGACCCCCAGGGGGTAGGTGTTTTTTGATACCTGTGGATGGTAATCTCTTAACAATGTTCCAGTTTAGGGAGGTGTTGAGAATGGAGTTAGTGCAGGCAGGGTTAGATCCACAGTCTTTTGGGTCACATTCATTTAGGATTGGGGTGGCCACAGAGGGAGCTAGGGCAGGTTTGAGCAGGAAGTAGATACAGAAGTTGGGGAGGTGGAAGTCAGGAGTGTATAAGAAGTACATTAGACCATCTATGGATTAAGAGAGACAGTGGCTTACAACTGTTTCTAATTTCAGAGTGACGGAGAGCGGCCATTCTGATTATGGGCCACTCATTTGTTCATTGAGCAGCTAAGAGAGCAGAAGCTAGAAGTTACAGGTTGCAGCTGGGTGTGGCTGGGGAAGAGAGGAAAGTGGCTGTCAGAGTGGAAGGCCATGTTTGAGGTTGCAAATAAAAGATGGGGTAAGCAGTGCCTCGTCATTATCCATACTGAGGTCAATGACTTGACTGAGTAAAGTCACTGGATCTGGTTTTCTCGCTGCAGAGGGCAATTGCAGATATGCAGACGAGGCGGCCAGGGGTCACATATATGGTCTAGCATTGTTCCCAGGGTAGTGTGGTGAGGCTCTCACCCTGTCAAGGCCATTGAGAGGAAAAATAATAGAGTTAATAGGGCCATGGAGAGGTTTGTATATTCTTGTGGGGGTTTTGCAGTCACGCATTCTGAGTTGCATCGTAGTTGTGCTGAGTTATACAGGCAGGATGGTGTGCATCTGTCAGACATAGGTTTGGACATTTTTAATTCTGGTTTGCAGGATGTTGTTGAAAAATGACAAAAGAAGTATCAGTAGAAGAGGGTGAGGCGATTGCCTCTACCCACTTTTGGGTGGCAGCAAAGCTCCATTTCCTGAGCCAGGGAGTAGGTTAAACACCCCAGAGGGCTGCGGATCTGTGTGCCTAGCTGGGAACTGACTCTGTGGTCAGGCTTGGCGATGGCAGGAAGGGTGCAGGTCTAGCCACCTGGCTGGTTGGGGTACTTAAGCAGGCACTGACTTTGTGGTCAAGTGTGCTGGAGTGCCAGAAGAAAGTGGACTACCACCAGGTATGTGCAGATGCGAGGTGGGAGAAGCATGGGGACCAAAAGACCGTTTGGGGGATGCCCTTCGGACCCTCTCACTATAGAAGCTGGGTTTGGGGGTGGCTCAGCTGCTATCAGTGGGGTGAGGGTACAAGGTTTGGAGACGTCTGGCCTGCCCTCCCCAGGTATGGAAGTTTGGGGCAGAGCACAGGGCTCCACCAGTAAGGGCAGCCAGATGCAGGCGAGATCTGGCTGCGGCGGTGGTGAAGTGCAAGCGAGGCATGGCCATTGGCCTTGGGCTGGGGAGGGGAATGCCACACTGGGTTCTGTGCTGCGCACAGGTTTGTTTAGTCTGTAAAGTGAGGAAATGAAAAGACTTCAGTTTTTGCCAAAATGATTGTGTATGCATTGTTTGTTACTTGTGTAAAGCGTAACCGCAGGGCTGAGCACCTTAATAGATACACATACCAAACCCAGCTACTTTCTGACAACACTCCAACCCCAACCAAATGGTTGATGCTTCCATTTCTGGATCTCAGTGATCTCTGATTCAGCAATGCAGTGGGATAACCATGAGTATTTTTAAAACAAAACAATGAACCACTACCATACCTGGGAACTTTGAAATGCTGTCTCCCCGGAGGGAAGTCCTCTGGTGCGGTAGGGCTTGAGAAAAATGACAAGAATAATGTCAAAAAGGGCGGGACTTGATGAGTTTTGGGGGGGGCAGAGCTTAACAGGTGTGACACAGTTAGTAAAAGAAGGCTGGGGAAGGAGGAATACAGGGGAAAGAGCAGAAGTGGGAAGAATTTCAATAGAAACTCCCCACATCCGGAGACTCAGCCTCTTCTCCGGAGACCCGGTAACGCAGTCTCAAAACCGGAGTCTTTGGGGCAAATCCGGAGAGTTCCCAGGTATGACCACCATCCTCAAACACCCCATCTCAAAACATGATTAACCCCTTCATTACCAATGTGTTTATAATTAGCCACACTGGTAATGAAAGTGTTTAAAAACAAACAAAAAAAGTCATTAAGTGCCAAAACGATCCTGGGGAATAGCATTGCCCCTAAACACTCCATTTTGATGATATCAGGCTGGAGATTGTAAAATAGTTACTATGGGATCAATTAACCCCATATTATTTTTAAGTGAATGTAAAAAAAAATTCATATGGGATCCAAAATGCCAACATTAATTGAAACAAAAAAGATCTGGAATGCAATATAAAGGATGGGGTTAATGGTGAGCTCTGGTGAGGCTGAATAGCCCTTTTTCCCAGGCTTAGTAGCTCAGTGTTACCGAGCCTGGGAAGGCCTGTCCAGCCACAAAAGGGAGCAATACAAAGGCCATTTTGCTATCACATTGTAGCAGGATAGCCTTTTGCATTGCTGTTTGGGACATTTTTGTATGTGTGTCAAACTGCAAAACTTCATATACATACCAGCCTTAATGTTATATATATCATCAGATAAAGGCTGACTGAATTTCTGTCTGGCTGTAATGGAATCCTCCCATGAGGCATCAAGCTATTCTTATACACCGGGATAGCTTGAAAGTTTATTTTCTTACAATTTGAAAACAATTTCATAGGTTAGTTCAACGGCCCTCTTAAAAATACATAAGATCAGCAGACTCCAGAACATGCTTTTAGAAGTGAATTATATGTAGAGGAATAAGTGACTTTTAGAGAGTTCAAAAGACAGAGGCAACTGCTAATACAATACAGAATATATAAGTAGGTATACATGACTGCTGTATAAAGGGCACCTACTACCTTTGCTGGGAGGCCGTTTTATGAGCCTGTCACCCTTTTGGTGAAGTAGCACTTACACAAATTACTTCTGAATTTACACCATCTAACTTTAAATTACGAATCCTAATATTCTTATTTTTCTGAAAATGATCAGCTCCTTAACCCCACGCGGCAGGCACTTGGCGTCCACGGGGCTTTTTTTTTTAAATTTCCGGTCCAGGGCTTCTGGAGAGGTGTGCAGCCGCTCCGGGAACCCTGAACTCCATAACGTGCCAGGACCGTCACTGGTCCTTAAGTGCCGGACCACCGTCACGGTCTCGGCACATCAGTGGTTGCGAAGGGGTTAACTACATTGAATCCCTTAATATAGCTAAAGGTTTCTATCCTCTCACCCTGCCCCTTCCTTTTTCCAAGCTTTACATATTAAGTTCTTTGAGTCTTTCCTGGTACCTTTTGTCATGAATACCCTGCACCACTTCAGTAGCTTTTTGAACAGCATCAAGTATATTAGGATCCTTTTGGATATGTGGTTTCCTGAACTGTCCAACCGGTGGCCTGTGGGCCGCAAGTGACACACTCCTGGCTCAAATGCAGCCCGCAACATGTGGCCAATTTGGTCTCAAATCCGGCCCACCGTGAACTGTAACTCACTTCTGTCTTTCTAGACCCTTATTTATCTCTCCAGCCAGTCCTATGAACCCCCTCATAACTGCCCCAGTCAATAACCAAGCATGCCCTGCCTAATCCATCTATCCTCTCCCTCTTCACAGTTTGAACACCATTATTCCTTCTTTGCATTCACTTTCCCTCTCCTGCCCATACATTCTCTCATTGATTCTCCCTCCCACTGGCTTTCTCTCCATCCTATCCACTCTTTTGTCTGGCTCACTTTGTTTACCTTCCACTGATCCACTCACCTCCATACCCTCCACTTCTATTGTCATCCTATTTTCCCTAACACTTCTGTAAGTTCTGCCACACTTCCTGTCTCATTCTCAGTCTCTTCTGCTGGCCTACCCTTCCGTCCAGATGACCACATGACAGCAGCAAGAGCAGTGATGAGGATTGCAAATAGTAAGTCTTGAAGACACATGCTTTCTCTCAGCCGCATACATCCTCTCTCTCAGTGTGCCTATCCCTATCTTCCAGCTATTCCATCCCTTCTCTCAGCTTCCATCCTCTCTCTTAGACCTCTATACCCTCTGCCTCAGATCCCAATCTCATCTCCCTCAGACACCTATGCCTTCTCTTTTTCAGACCCCTATCCTCTCTCTTTCAGACACCCATCCCCTCTCACCCATCCTTCCTCTATATCTCTGGAGTCTGACTCCCATCCTTCCCCCCGCCTGACCCCCATCATCATCCTCTTTCTCTGACCCCCATCTCCTCCTTTCTGTCTCTATTTATGTACAATCACTGCCCCTAATCACACCATCATTCCCAATGACTACCTCCAATTATCCCATCATCCATTGCCTTCCTCCAATTACCCTGCCATCTTCTGTCTGTATTTAATCACCCTGACATCCCCTGGCCTTCATGAATCAGCCAAACATTCTCTGCCTGTCATGAATCAACCCAACATTCTCTGCCTGCCTTCAATCACTCAATGATCCCCTTCTGTCTCCCTCCCATCATCACACCATCACTGTCTTGTCAATGTGGCATGTGGGGTGATTGAAGGCAGTCAGGGGATGTTGTGGTGATTCATGACAGCCATGGGATGTTAGCGTGATTAAAGGTAGGCAGGAGATGGCAGGGTAATTGGCAGATGACAAGGGATTATGGGATAAATGGAGGTAGTCATTGGGAAATATGGGTTGATTAGTGGCTGTGGATGGTTTGATGATGAGGTAGTGGATGGTGGGAGGGATGGTGGAATAATGGAAGGCAGCTCAGCTTTACCATGGTGGCTTGGTGTGAAACAGCACATGAATAGGATGGTAGTGTAGTAGTAAGAGGAGTATTGTCTTAAAGTCTCATTTTATGTATATTTGATGTATTGCCCTCTGCCATGGGTATTATATTTATTATGCCCCTGCTGTACACAATACTCTAGGTTAGGCCTTATAGATTGCCAGTGGGTGGGTGTGTAATAGTTTGAGTATTGGGCTATAGATCAGGATAACCGGAGTGTAATAGTGTGAGTATTGGAATATATCACAGAATTACGTGCGTATGTTTGTGTGTGCAATCGTGTGAGTATTTGGGTAGATCGGTGTGCAATACAGGATATAAAGTCACTCTGTATAAAAGACACAGCTGGCACTGCAGACTGGCATGGGGACACATTTCTACTGGGTGAGGAGTCAGCCAGAGGATCAGACTGTAAATGTAAACTGTAAAACTTGTAATTGTACAAATTTTTTTCCACTGGTAGTTAGTAGTTTCTTGCTATAGTTGTCATTCGATAGATGTTGGCAGACAATTTAATCATAATGATTTCAAACGTTTCAATTCTCGTAACTTTACTATTTTTAACTGTTTACATTACGTACGGTATATCGACCGGAGTACGGCACTCCTTACGTTATATACGCTGTTGCGGGGAATTAGCACTTTGTGACTTAATTGAAATCACATGCATTTCTACTTGCATATAAACAAACGTTTTATAGTCCGTGTTATTGAAGCTATACTTATATGATATTTTCATTCGCTAGCCCATGATAATGGATCATGGAGAGAAGAACGTTAAGAAAAGAAAATATAGTGAAGATTTTTTAAAGTATGGCTTTACTTCAATAGTTGCAGCAGGAACTGAGAAACCGCAATGCGTTATTTGTAATGAATTTCTATCGGCCGAATCTATGAAGCCCAACAAACTGAAATGTCATTTTGATAGCAAGCATCCGAGATTTGCTGGCAAGGATACCCAGTATTTTAAAAACAAAGCTGATGGTATCAAAAAAAGCAGACTCGATACTGGCAGCAAGTACCACTAGCAAAACCTAGCAGCCGTTGAAGCTTCATATTTGGTGGCTCTCAGAATCGCCAGAGCTAAGAAACCTCACACCATTGTCGAGGATTTGCTGTTGCCAGCAGTCAAAGACAATTATGATCGGAGCAGAATTTGTTAAGAAATTGAGTGCAATTTCCTTGTCCAACAACACAGTTAGCAGAAGAATAGATGACATGTCTGCTGATATCATTGATCAGGTAATCCAGGAAATGAAATCTGCTCCACTTGGAATATTTGGCATCCAGCTTGATGACTCTACAGATGTTGCAAACTGTTCTCAATTACTGGTTTACGTGAGGTATATTAATGATGGCGACTTTAAAGAGGAGTTTCTTTTTTGCAAACCTCTTGAAACGACAACTACTGCACGTGATGTATTTGACACAACCGGTTTGTCATTGACAAATGTTAGCAACGAAGACGCTGCCACAAGAGTTACAAGAAGTAATGAAAAGTGTTGTAAGTGCCGTCAATTTTGTAAAAGCGAGTGCTTTAAGCAGTCGACTGTTTTTGAAACTTTGTAATGAGTTGAATGCGTCCAATAATGTTGTGTTATTTCACACTGATGTGAGATGGTTGTCGAGAGGTAAATTTAAAACGTGTTTTTGATCTTCGTGATGAACTAAAAACGTTTTTTAATCAGAAAGCAAAACTGCAGTTCAAAGCACTTTTCCGCTATGAAAATGAACTGCAGAAAATAGCTTACGTGTTGACATCTTTTGCAGTCTTGAACAAGTTAAATTTATCACTTCAAGGACCAAATGCAACATGTCTCGATTTGTCTGAAAAGAACCGATCATTCCAAATGAAACTTTTACTTTGGCAACAAAAATTGGATGAAAATAGAATTTACATGTTGCCCAACTTATCTGCTTTCTTTGAGGAAAATGACTTTGAACTTGACAAAAGGATTACAATGATAATTTCTGTCAAAGAACACTGCAAATTCTTGCGGACGAAATTTCATCATGCTTTCCAAATGTACCTGACACCCCATTTGCACTTGCTAGAAGTCCATTCACAGTCAAAGTTGAAGATGTTCCTGAGAATGCACGAGGGGAGTTCATTGAACTCATTACCAGAGATGCAGCAAAAAATGATTTCTCTTCAATGTCAGTTAATAGATTCTGGATCAAGTGTTTTCAGTCATATCCTGTTCTGTCTGAGATTGTGTTGTGCCTTCTTCCATTTCCAACAACATATCTCTGTGAAACAGCCTTTTCAAGCTTGTTGGTTATCAAGTCTAAAGACAGAAGTAGACTTGTTGCAGAAGATGATCTTCGTTGTGCTCTTGCAAAGACTGCCCCGAGAAATTCTGATCTGGTGAGAAAGAAGCAACCTCAGCCTTCGCACTGACGCTTTCGTTTTTTGATGCGTGGTTTCACAACAATTCTGTAGCAATGTAGTTTACTGTTATTTTATTAAGACTGTCTAATTAAGACTGTTACTGTTGTTACACTTTGTTTTCACATGATTATACAATAAAGTGAATACAGTTCAATACAATGAATACAAAATAAATTGTAAGTTGTAAACATTTAATTTATTTGTAACTTATATGTTAATTAGAAATAAATATTTCACGATATATATTACAATAATATATATTGTGAAATATTAATTTCTAATTAACATATAAGTTCAAATGAATAAAATGTTTATGACTTACGTTTATTTTTTATTCATTGTGCATTCAACTCTATTCACTGTATTGTATAATCATGAGAAAACGGTAACAGAGACAGTCTTAATATAATATATTAAGACTGTCTAATTAAAGGGATAGTAATGTTTCATAATAAAACAGCTCTAATTAATCATCATAGTATTTGGACTTTGGAGAGTGTTATTTCAATTCTGTCAGAGTTGTAGTTCCAGAGTAATTCAATGACAAAGTGTCCCCCTCCCGCCCCTTTTACTGATGTCACACTGTTCAGCCTGAGCAGAAGGGAGGTGCCCAGGTAGACTGCAGAGAGGGACAATCTTCAGTTAAGATAAGGGAAAAACCTGAAAAGCTTGTCAAGGGGGGCAGGGATTTCATTGTTTTCATAGGAATAAGAGTGTCCCCTTCTGTTATCTGTCCAGTCTATGGACTGCATTCCACATCTGAGAAGAGATTGTTTACAGTAGGTGAAAGGGGCGGGAGGGGAGAACTTTGCTTGTGAATATCTCATAAACCATAAAGGTTTGAGAGATAAGACTTATATCATTCTTCATGTTTTTTTAATGCCTACAAAATAAAATAAAGTTAAAATGAAGTATTACTATCCCTTTAAGAATGTTACCATTGTTATGCTTTGTTTTCATAGTTTCACATGATTATACAATGCGGTGAATACAGTTCTGCATTACTAAAGAGCCGACGAGTGAGCAACAGCAGCTACAGGTCTGTTCCGAAGAAGGCACAGACCTCACCACGCGGCGGGTTACTTTTGCCACTGCTTGCAGTGCAGAGCATGAGAGAGAGAAAGAAGAAGGGAGATAGAATGATGGGAGGGTTGAAGGCAGGGGGATGTGGAACAGAGAAGTTCCAAACCTTGGTCAGATGACTGCCCTGGACAGGAACATGTGTTTGTCATCTGAAGGTAAGTGAATCTGTTGTTTTTTTTAATTAAATCCAATCGTAACAACAAAACTGCTGGTTTGCAATATGTAGCTCAGGCCTTGAAAAAAATAGCTTGTTTTGTATTAAATCTGTATCTATAAAAATATTTCTCATGTCCTTACTGCCAAATAAATTAATTTCTAAATGTAAGTCAGTGAACATTGCATCATGTAAAGCGTATAGATGTGAAGGGCCCAAACAAATATTGTTTATATATCACCTGGATAACTAGCTCTGGTCTATTGCAGCAAGTATCATTTGATGTCCCCAGCTCTGTGTGTTTTTTTATCAGCTGCAGTGAATCTGCTGAATAGAGAGCCAAGGTTTGCTAGCCTAGTATGACATTCTACTAGTCCTTTTTTATTTTTGCTATGTAGTCATCATATGGAAATGAACCCTTTCCATGCCACAAAGGTCTCCAACATGTTACCTTTGTAAGACTACTACTAGGTTAACTTAACCCTTTCAGTGCCATATCAAAGCAGATTCATGGATATTCTGAGGATTCAATTCAGATGTACTGGGAGTTCCACATGTATATAAAATAGTATAGCAAAAGAAGACTTCATGTCTGCTTCTTTCAGCAAAATCATCCTGGTATATGGTCTATAGGCAGAGCATCCTTGATGCCCTTAACTTTGCCTGTGACCATACCCCCTTTTACTAAAAGACATCACCTCTAGATAATTCAACTGTTTCCTGACACAGAAAATATCCTTATTGTATCACATACAACCGCAAAAAAAATGTCAACAAAAATGTCAATGTCAAACTGTACCAGGCTAGAATGAGAGTTGTAGAATGACAAAAAATAAATAAATGCATAAGCTAACAAAATAAACATTTTACATAAGCTGTAGTCATTGGGGGTTACACAAAAATTGCACCTGGCAGGTGGGAATGTATGAAGAGGCCAAGAAATCAGATTTGAGGGCTTTATGTGGAAGAATTCTGGGACAAACCAACTGCACATTCTTATTGATTCAAATAGGCCTTTTAACTATTGAATCTTAGAGAGGTCTCCAGTGCTTTTTTTCACATTCATGAAGCTAAAAGCAATATCTAAATCAATGGATATTTGGTGCAGTTGGTTTACTCCAGCACTTTTCTTATGAACATAAGGCCCTTAGAGGTTCTTTTAATTTGCAGACAGCTGTGTTTCCACCACTAACTGGGAGCAGTGCCCAAACAAACACCAATAATAAACAGAGGTGCAAGGCTCTTCCATTCAACAGCAAAATCACACACAGCACAGAGTGACCATGATGATGTGTGTGTCTGAAAGCCACTGTTTGATTATACTTAACCTTAATATGTTCAATTTTATTTTAATATCCAGATGGTTAGTCTCTTATTTAGATGTTCTACTATAACTGAGCAGAAACAATCACTGGAGTAGACACACTCAGCACATCATGAGCTTTCTGTGCCGCATGTGATAAAAATAAAGTCCTCTATAAGAACCCCACAACATGTTCCCTCTCATGTCTGTTTTACTGCCTAGAAAGGTTTGTTCTGTGATGTCTGACTTAGAGGCTGTCGTCATGGTGATGAGCTCACGCAGCCACAGTAGTTGGGCAGATGTGGACTTTCACACCAGATCACTTGACCTGTCTGGGTATTGTGGGTCACAATGTGCCCATTCTGCATGGAGGGGAAAATAGTCAATTCAAGTGAGGGTATGAAGAGCATCCTATATAATAAAAAGCTACTGTTGTTTGTCAGAACCCTTCATGCGCAGTACAGTTGGCTGCGCGAGCTGCAGTCATGCGCAGTAGAAACTGCCTGCGCCACGGCTTATAACAGAGCAGCCTGCTACGAATTCAGAACATAGTCCTCTCTGCGCACTATGAATTCAGAGTGGGCCACTCCGTTATCAGTCGCAGCGCGGGCAGTCTGTACTGGGCATAACTGCACCACGACCATTGCTGGGTGGCACTGTGACCCGTTTACACAGGCTCTTCAGCTAGTGCAGTAATAAATGCATGCATGTTGTTAAAATACAAAAGCGGTTCCTGCATTACATCTAGTGTCTCGGTTCCTGAATCTGTGTTGCTGCCATTCTCTGCACCTTCTGGATAGAATCTGTGTGTGTCTGACTGGAACACGCTCAAAGGGTGACACACATGGTGAGTTTTAGACATAATACAGGAGCAGCTTCTATACTTCAACAGTGTATACCCCCACTCAACCCACTGATTGCCACAGTAGCTTTACGCCAACATTCAAAGGATGTAATCTGAGGACTGCATTGAAAGCCATGGTAAAATCCCCAATTTACTAGCCTCAGGGAAGAGGATTTGTTTCTGTGAGCCTTGATGGCATTGTCAGCTATTGGGCCTCAGAGCATATGCAAACAGTCACAATATGAAAGTGGGTCATTGTCAGATTTCATTATACAAATGAGACAGTGGTGAAGGAGATACAGTAGGAAGATGGTTGTAGATGCAATCCAAAAAACAGCAATCTCTTGAATAAAAATGCAGATTTATTCATGCAAAGTTAGAACAAGAGAAACATGAACAAGGCAAAGGTATAGGTGACATGAGTTGGGGGATAAAATCCCCTATACCGTATAGTGAAGGAAACTATGAGATATAGTAAATCTGTTGAAGACAGGAAGAAGGGGTGGCAATGTAGGTGTATTTGAAGTGTGATCACAAGGATAAGATGAAAACACCTACATGTATACAATAAATGGATTTGGGTCCAATTCATCATAGTATCACCAAACTCTTACTGGGGAAACCATTTTCACCTCAGGGGAAAAATACAAAATCTTACAGATTTAAAAGGAGCTTATCAACCCTTGAGTGCTAGAGACATCTGCAGCAATTGACTTTGTAATGCACTGCAAGACCTTTCTAATATTCAAGGGATTAAAAGCCCCATTTATATCAGAGGGAATATGGGTAATGTTTATTTTTCCCCTGTGATGCAGTTGGTTTGTGCCAGAACTGATCCAATTCTTCTTCGTACATCAGTCTTAGTGTTTGCATTCATACATCCCCTTGGTATGGAAGGAAAACTGGAGCAATGTGGGGAAACTGCTCCTTGCGGTCCATATGCACAAAGTAAAATTGGACAAATTCAGGATTCAAACAACAACACCATGGGGAAGAATATAAATTCCCCAAATTATTATTTTAAGGAACGTTTATCCCCTTGAATTCTAGAGGCCTGAATCACACTGTGAAGCATTTCACTTGCACCCTCTCTAGCAGTCAATAGATTAAAAGTCCCATTTAAAACAATGTGAATGATTATATCATCCCTTTGGTATAGATGCTTTGTCCCTCAATCACTCCTCTTCTTCTTTAGTGACCATAAATAAATATTTGTTTATTTGATACATTAGATACACTTGCCCAGAATTGCTCTACTATTACCTTGATACATAAGGTGCACATTTTTGCCCTAACCTTTCCCTTTTTTTGCACCCAGAAGACTTCGGTACATAACATGGTTTAATCCATTAATATATATTGCTTTCCATACGTATCTACCACTTTCGCCTTTCCGTTTCCCCATCTTCCCTTTTCGTTGTGTTAAACCCTTGTTGAGAGTTGTTGTTAGCCCCTGCTAAGCCAAAGTATAGTAATTGTGAGCCACTTAGCTAACACCTTGGCTGCTAGAGAGCTCACCAACACATTGTACCCAGTCACTTATTGTAAAGGTCCAACCTTATAGAGCTGATTTTATATGCTCTCTTTTATATATGTATTGTGCAAAATGAAAATATTTTAATAAAACAAATGAATAAGAAAAATGTACCAAAGGCATCACTCGCAAAACTATTTGTCTTTTAGTGACCACCACCTACAGTATATGAATTTTGATGACCTTATTAATTTAATTGATTGTATTATAATCCAAGAATAAGCATAGCTGTAGTTAAATGCTTTCCTTTAACCCTTTGAGTACCAGAGTGGTTTCAGAATACATTGGATACTGCTCTGGCCCTCAAAGGATTAACACTATGATTGCCAGATGGTTATGCACTGCATTTAATAGGTTACTTATTATCAGTTTTATAGTATATCCCTAAGCATCCAATAGGTTTTCCACGCATTGCACCACAAAGAGTAGTATACCCCCTCTAGACCTCAAGGGATTAGAGAGAAAAAAGGTTATCTATTTTATTTTGACATTTTTGCTCTTTGGCTAAACATTTCATCTCAGCAAAAGTAGGCTTTGTAAGTCAAGGGCAATTAAAGGGATAGTATTACTTCAAAATTACTATCCCTCATATTGTAGCCCTTAATAAACGGAGTTAAATGACACCAGCGGCATCTCTCAAGAGATGGCCGCTTTCAAAGTTTCCTCTCCCCTGCTGTCAGCGTTCTGCTGCCAGCAGGGGAATCTGGTCCCGGGACAGGTGGAGGCTCTTAAACAGAGCCGATATCTTGTTATGGAAGGAAAAATTGGTTTAGCAAATTGGTTACCAAGCACACGTAGAAGACTGTTTCAATAAATCATTTTTCCTTCCATAACCAGATATCGGCTCTGCTGAAGAGCCTCCACTTGATTCAGAGACCGGATTCCCCTGCTGGCAGCAGAACGCTGACAGCAGGGGAGAGGAAACTTTGAAAGCGGCCATCTCTTAAACCATAAAGGTTTGAGAGATGTCGCTGGTGTCATTTAACTCAGTTTATTAAGGGCTACAATATGAGGGATAGTAATTTTGAAGTAATACTATCCCTTTAATGATGGAATAAACTATGTGACACACAGTGGCATATGTATCAAGGAAAAAGCTTAGTAAATGTGGACCAGACAATTGCACCTTATAGCTTCATCCTCACTTGTGGTGCTAAGAAATTGTTTTCACCACTTTTGCTAATTGTGAGAAAACAGGGAGCATTGCTACCTATGGGGGCTGTTCATATTGGCAATTTCACCACATGTGAATGAAGTTAATGTAGCATGCTGAAGCTCAAATCCATTCTTGCACTGAGCACATTTAAAGGGATAGTAATACCTAATTTCAAGTTTATTTAGTATTGTAGGCTTTAAAAAAATATGAAGAACTATGTAAGTCTTATCTCTCAAACCTCTATGGTTTGAGACATATTCGCAAGTAAAGTTCTCCCCTCCGTGACGTCAGTGCTCTAGCTGACAG
Organism: Rhinophrynus dorsalis; assembly: GCA_037306005.1. Classification (NCBI taxonomy): domain Eukaryota; kingdom Metazoa; phylum Chordata; class Amphibia; order Anura; family Rhinophrynidae; genus Rhinophrynus; species Rhinophrynus dorsalis. The sequence continues at coordinate 257,159,315 of CM074721.1, forward strand.
ATCTGGATTCTGGTCCACAGACCGGCCGGCGGCTCTTCAGCAGAGCCGAGATTGCAATCTTTAAAAAGAGTAACTTCACTGGAATGGTCTACAAAGTCTGCTTGCAAACCAGGCACAGTTTGTAGACTGTTCCAGTGAAGTAGTTTTCTTTTAAAGATCGCAATCTTGGCTCTGCTGAAGAGCTGCAGGCTGGTCTGCGGACCAAAATTCAAGTCTTTCAGCTAGATGGCAGACTTGACTGAAAAAGCCAAGGAAAAGAGGGAACTTTAGTTGCAAATATCTCTCAAACCATAAAGGTTTGAGAGCTAAGACTTACATAGTTCTTAATATTTTTTTAAAGCCTACAATACTAAACAAACTTTACATTAGGTATTACTATCCCTTTAAGCTGAGCAGAGCTGATCAATATTGAGGTGCAGCTCGTTCACACTGGCAAAGTCCAATGAATGGACAACCCACTAGAGCATCAGCCAATAATTTATGGCTGATGCTCATAGCTGGGAACTCTCGGGATTTTCCCTGGAGACTTTGGTTTTTGCTGCCAATTACTGGGTCTTTGGGGACGGGGTGATTCTCCAGATGTGGGGATTTTCTAATGAAACACTTCCCACCTGTGCTACTTCCCACCCTCCTATCACTCCCAGTCCACTTCTCCTCCTTCTCCAGCTTATTTCTCAAACTTTTGTATTTTTAAGCCCCACCCCCACTTAAGATTAAGCCCCACATCTTTTTGATGCAAATCACATCAGCAGCACCACAGGACTCCCCTCTATGGGGAGTCCTCAAGAAAAAGTTCCCAGGATTGCTATCCTGAAGTAGGCAGCACATCAGCCACACCTCTCCCATGCCACCTTGTGATATTACAGTAGAAACGTGCAAAAAAAAAGAAAATCCTATCAATTATATCTGGGAATTTTTCTTTGATGCTTAATGCTCAGCGTTGTTGTCCTCATTTACTAAACCTTTTTTCTTCAAAAATTTTACCCATTGCAGAGTACAATCACTCCTCTGCCATTTCTGAGCACTTCTCTCATATCATGGTAATACACTGTGGGTGCAATGTTCAAAAAGTCTTCATAATGAAAAATGTATCAGGTTGTGAGTTAGTGGTAAAAGAAGAACAACACTTTCAGAAGTAAATCCATCAGATTTGAAAATGTGTCAAAGAATTAAAAACGATGGTAAGATAAATATTGCGCTTAAAAATTCTATTAAAAATTACTGATTTGGTCTTTGAAACAAGAATTTGCAAAAAAGCAAAGACATTTTTTATCTTTAAAATTACTCATTTTCAAACAATGTACTAAGAAGAACTGAAACAATTATGTGGTAAACCAACTGTATTAAAGAACATAAAAATAAAAAAACTAAAATAATGTTTTTAACCCCTTGATTCTAGAGTGTGTCTCTAGAATCAAAAGATTAAAAACATTGTTTTAGACTACAGGGATTTTAATTATGTCCTGTAATACATTTGGTTTACCCCAGAATGTCTTCCATTCTTCTTAGTACATCAGGATCCCTGAGGTCGATTGACCACTTGAGCAGGACAGTCAGACATAATATTAAAAAACAAAGATTTAAGCCAAACAGATTAATATTTTCAAAGCAGTGTTATTAGATATTTTTCCCCTTTCTTTCTTTGTAAAGGAAATTACATACACTGTACATTATTAAAAGTACTTGTGGTCAAATTTTCTTTTCCAAGAGAATTATTAGGAGGTGGGTTTTTTTTCCCTTCATTGAGGCTTTTCTTGGTTATTCCGCTTAGTTATCATCTACAAAGGGTATACAGTCTCATTACTCTTCCCTTGGCGCATGCATCATTAAGGGGAGAATTTTCAGGCTTAGTAGCTTAATAAATTTGTGTTAGGCCAGTGCAGGGCTAGAAAATCTAATGGGACCTGGTTTAGCACAGAATTTTAATCATAAATCCCCTAATCTCCATTGACTGCCATCTTTGGTACAGGTGGAAAACAGATAAATGTGCAAGATGTGGGCTCAGAGCACACTGAACGCCAATCATGTAACATTCAACACATGCAATAGTATCCATGTGTAAACAACACTGTGACAATACATACATATATGTGCAATGCAATGTTGGTGCAATGTTATGCCACCCCAGAAGCAGACAAAAAAAAACTTAAAGGCTTTACATTGTGGCACAAACCAAGACAGTAAATAGATAATGCCTAGTAATGGAAAAATAACATGTGCCCTCTACCCAAAGCAGCCAGTGTAAGTCTATAAAACATGACCTTGTAATGTGATAGAGAGGTCTCTATCCAATGCTTTGCTTTAGCTTATGCCTGAACAGTTAAACTGGGCAAATGTGTCCTTTTTTAAAGCTCTCTGGTTTCTGTCTACCACATGGGGTCGTCACTTCATCCTGAAAATCTTTTCTGCAATTACTATTTTTAATACCAGTTTCCTTTCAGTCTAATTTTTATCATTTCTTAGATCCAATTACTTCAAGTCCCTATTCAGAAATATAAAAAATCAAAACCATATAAGATGAATAGACAACTATTACTGCAAACTGTTCCAATCCACACAGTAAAGATGTAACCCACTGAGTACTAGAAACATATTCAATGCATTGCTTCTGAATGTATTGGTGATGTTTTTAGCAGCCAGAGTTAAGCTAAGGGTGACACATTAAAGAGCCTACGGCCTACTTCAGCAAGTACAGCTATTCTGGAGCAAACCAACTGCTACACAGGGGACTAATGAAAATTTCCCAAATCACCACAGATTTAAATATAGTTTAACTCCTTGAATTTAGAGAGATCTTAAGCAATGCTTTGGGGACCTCTCTAGAATTCAAGACCCATTTCAGAGACAATTGTCATTTCTCCTGATGCTGTTGGTTTGTCCAGGAATTGTTGATTTAGGTTCTGAACCCTTTAAATGCCAAAGGGGTATGCGATGCATTGCAAAACAATGTAATGCATACCCCTCTGGCACTCAAAGGGTTAATCTTTTCAGATATTCAACATTGTAATTTTAACATTTTATATAAAATAACCCGACTGGGGGAAAATAAAGGATAGAAAATATATTCTTCCCAAGGAGGTTAAATCTAGGTCTACATAAGTATGCAATGGATTAAAGAGAAATAAATTGCTTTAGATTACTGATGCTAAAACAACTAGCTCATTAGATGCTAAGGCTGAGTGCATTACTGCTATTAATCCATAAAGAGTTATGCTTTATTAAAGTGCTGTAAATCGGATGACCAGAGTGTCTTAATGATAAATGAAACTCATTTATCCTATAGTCATTGTAAAATATAATTTTACGGCTAAAATTATGATAATGAATTCTGTAAAAAATATTACATTTTGGACTCAGAATGAATTGCTCTTAATATTTTATTAAATGTGTATCAGGATTAGTATAATATTATTCACTATTTTAAAAGAATTTTCCCTTTTTATTTGCTTATTTGTCACATTTTTGTAATTCATGTAAAAATGAAGATGTTAGTGTTAATGACCCCAAGATCCATACAAAGGCAAACGTGGATCAATTTTGAGGCAAACTACTGAACCATAGAAAACAAATAAACATTTTCAATTATTGAACTAGAACTGTTAGCTATTTGAATGTTAGTGGTTTACATCACAAACAAATAAAATCATTTCCATTGACACCCAAATGCTATAAACTTTCCAATGGATTTGTCCAGCTGCTATTCCCTATAAATCCTAAAGTGGGAGCTCTAAATTACTTCCTTCTCAAGTAGTCTTTTCCATTGTTTGAGGATTTTGGTATATATGTATTTTTGCACCAAACAACCGATGGTAGGTGGGGAAATGTAAGGAAAGAAGATGTGTCCATTAGCTGAGCCTGGGGATCTTCACATGTACATCTGCCCTGTATTAAAATATTAAATAAATGTGTCCTGACAACAAGCCCATTCTGTTTATATGTAGTAAAATACGTATGAATCAGAGGGAATATCAACATGATGTGCTGGAATTAGCATACAGGGCCTTAGTCATCAAGATAAAGAGGTGCAAAGAACACACCAATTGCACAATAGGGTTCAAATGCAAATTCTGCAATTTTCAGTTGCTTTTAGCCCTCTGAATGCTAGCAAGGTCTTCAAAACATTGCAAAGGAATCTATTGCAGAACTGTCAAGCATTAATGGGGTTGAGAGCTCATTTACATCAATGGGATTCTTAATTTGTCCCCAGCTGCTGTATAATGCACATTTTTGATAAAAGACTTGTGTTGAACAGATTTCTCTAGACTGAGCACAGTAATTTATATTGTGACCATAAACGATCACTAAATGAGGGACTTTAGAAGATAATAGATTGAGTGGAATTCTTTGCATCACTGCTAGATTTTTTTATCTGACAATAATACATTTTTTATCTGACAATAAGGAGTTACAACATATTATTAATTATATATATATATATATATATATATATATATATATGCACACACTTTACTGTGCAAAAGTCTTACACAGGTGTGAAAAAATGCTGTAATGTAAGAATGCTATCACAAATAGAACAATTGAAATATCTGGGAAAAATGATCAAAAACTGTAATAAAATGAAAGGATAAGAAATAAATATGACAGAGGAAATGTGGGCAGTGTGCTTTGAGTGGCAAACATTTATATTCCAGAACTGGCATATTTGTTTTGTTGGGTAACAATTACAATAACATTTTATTACAAACCTGCAATCCACATCGCACATGTATTAGCATTAGTGAAGGCTTTTACACCCTTTTAAGAACCTTTTAATTTTAATAAAATCACTTTAATAACATTAATCTAACTCAAACTCCCCCATGAGGATGATACAGTAAAGAGTGAACAATTTTGAGGATGAGGATTATGAAATATTCAAAGGTTTGTGCTGTCAACATCTAAGAAGTCTATGGATTTAGGTTGTTTTCCCCCGGTAATATTTTTGATTAAAATTTATTATATTACAATTCCACCAGCATAAAAAAATGCACTGAAAATTAGTACATTATGTCTTTCAAGGTCAAGTTTGTGGTTTAGTCGATTTACAAAACTTAATTGAAGTCATTAAGATAGTAGGAACTATGTTGTCCGTACTAGAAGCACTTCCTTTCATAAAGTTTCACATTTCCCAATAGAAACATTTCCACAAAGGGAAGGCCTTCTCTTTTCCTACTTGGACAAATATCATGACAGAAGAACAATATGCAACCATCTCTCCATTCATGATGTGTAGTCAAAGCAAGAATTTGCTCTGCCCATCAACATCTTGGAACTAAGAGCAGTTCACAGGGCTCTTACAACTTAGACAACCCTACTGAATGAAAATCTGTTTTTTTAGACCCTAACAATATTATGACAGTAGCCTACATAAATCAGCAAAACCAAGAGCAAAACAGCTTGGTTAAAGTTATAAAATATCCTATACTGAGTTGAAAACTGTTTTGGCTCTGTCGATCATTTCTATTACAATAGTAGGAAATTGAGAAGTAGACTATATCAGCAACCACTGATCCAGGTGAAATGGAACACAAACAAGAAATCTTTGATGCATTAATAGCAAGATAGGGCCTATAAAGACAAAGATCTGAAGGCACCCAGACTCCACAAGAGATCCACAAGCCAGAGCAACTGATGCAATGACAATACACTGACATTATAGTCTGGAGTATATCTTTCCTTCATTAGAAATGATCCCATGATAAAGGTAGTGTCACGGTGGGCATGAAAACTCAGGACAAGTACTACAAGGTAACACCAACTTTATTAGGCAGCAACAATGAAACAGAAATATCACAATTGATGGTATAAAAGAGAAGCGAACAATGGAGCAAGCAACAACTACCAGAAATAGAAGACTGCTTAAGTGTGAATCTCTTGAGATAGGTCCCAGCGAGGGGACAAGGAGTAGTCTGCAATGCCACAGGTCAGCACCTGGAAGAAGCCAGACAAATAGGTAGGCAACCAGGAGTAAGTCTGTCAGAGCCACAGGCCCGCACCAGATTGGATATCTAACTTCACGGAAGGCCACACTAGAGGACAGTCAGATAGAGCCACAGGTCAGCACCAGAATGGGTGGTCAGACAAGCCAGGGGTCATACACGGAGCGGGTAGTCAGCCAGAGCCACAGGTCTGCACCAGATAGGATGTCCACTGAAGCGTTGGTATGCTGGATACGCAGTGGACAAAGCCCCAAGTCAACACCAGAATGGGTAGTCAGACAAGCCAGAAGTCATGGAACGGGTAGTCAGCCAGAGCCGCAGGTGTGCACCAGAATGGTTATCCAACTAAGCCAAGGGCCATACACGGAGTAGATAGTCAGACAGAGCCACAGGTCAGCACCAGGTCGGGTAGTCAGACAAGCCAGATAATGCACAGCACGCCAAACGTATAGAACTGCACTGGACACCAAGGAAAGGGCGACTGAGCCCTGTGTCCAGGCAGTATAAATAGTATGGTTACAGGAAGAGGAGGAGTAACCAACAAGTAGCTGTCACTTTAAATGGAGCGCACTTCCATGCCCTTGAACGTGTGCCCATAGATGACCATCACCGGCCATGCTGGAATGCCGAATGCAGAAGCATCTGGAGCCGCCAGGACACGGCCAAGCCGCGACGGAGAGCAAGTGGCTGTCACAGAGTGACTAGGGATTGAACACACTGACAAGTACAATTGAACTTAATATAAAACTTTATTAAGTAATATGAAAAGCAGGAGATAAGGCAACAGGCAAATGGCAATAAATGACACACAGTAGTTATAATAATGACAAGTGGCAGTAGATAGTGGCACACCTTTATGATAGCACAAGTGGCAGTAGATAGTGGCACACCTTCACAAGACCAGGTAGGAACAATGGAGGCACTTCCTTACCCTTCACAGGACAGGTGGTCAGAAACGGAATGGCCCTGGGACTACACAGTAGATGTGAGGGCAGTGCAGAGCACTCCCACACACAGATGGAATGGCACACCTTCACGAGACCAGAGAGGAACAGTGCAGGCACTTTCCTCACCCTTCACAGGACAGGTGGTCAGAAACAGAATGGCCCTTGGACTACATGGCAGATGTAAGCACTCCCGTACCCGGGTAGGATGGCACACCTTCACAAGACCAGAGGGGAACAGTGTAGGCACTTTCCTCACCCTTCACAGGACAGGTGGTCAGAACGGAACGGCCCTGGAACTACACGGTAGATGTGAGGGCAGTGCAGAGCACTCCCAAATACAAAGTCAGCAAATAAGTGGCGTAGACCAGTATCCCGACAGGGGATACACTAGGCGGTAGCCAGATGGAGATAGGCTAGGCAGCACAGACTGGCACGGCCAAAGGAGGTCAGACACACGGAGTGACCAACAAGTGCCGCTTAACGGAAGCGAGCGCAAAGCGGAAAACACAGGGCAGCACGGGAACCAAACCGAAAAACAGAGTGGTCACAGAGCGCAACACAGAGGGTAAACCAGGCGGCAGCCAAAGGTCAAAACCAGATCGGATAGTCAGATGTCGCCAATGGTCGTAACCGGAATGGGTAGTCAGTCAAGCCAGAGGTCAGAGCCGGAACGGGTAGTCAGATGGGCCAGGAGTCAGAACCGGAATGGGTAGTCAGATGAGCCAGGAGTCAGAACCGGAATGGGTAGTCAGACGTAGCCAGGTAATACACAGGAACGGTAATGCACCTACACAGTTATAAGCTCAGGTACACCACAAAAGGACACTGGGAGTGACACAGGCTGAGGTTTAAAAATCCTGACGGGTAGGTGGAGCAATGACCTCATCAGCATGGTGCCCTATAAGAATAGCGACTCAGCGAGAGCGACAGCCAGATAGTAAACAATGTCGCTCCAGGGCAATGTCAGTCCCAGGCAATCACGGGGCACCATGATAGTGGCAGAGTGCCAAGAAGGATGCAGCTGGAGCCACTGGACGCGTAATACGGTCGGCTTGGCAGCCACCACAAAGGTACTCTGACAGTACCACCCCCTTAAAGACCCCCCCCCTCGCGGACGGGGTGTGGTCTATCAGGAAAGCGAGACTGAAAATTTTGAATCAGGATGAGACCATGCAAATCTTCAGAGGAATCCCATGAGCATTCCTCAGGGCCGTAACACTTCCAGTGCACCAAATACTGTAATCATCCCCTAATTTTCCAGGAATCCAAAATAGTCTGTACCTCATATTTATCATGATTTCCCACCCGAATGGGGGCTGGGCGAACCATAGTAGAAGTATAGCGGTTACATACCCATGGTTTAAGCAGGGACACATGGAATACATTGTGGATTCTCATCGTGCTTGGAAGCTCCAGAGCGTAAGCCACCGGGTTGATTCTCCGGATGACCTGAAAGGGATCGACAAAATGAGGAGCCAGCTTTCTACAAGGTACCTGGAGGTTGAGATTACGGGAGGACAGCCATACCTTCTCCCCTACTTGAAAGGTAGGTGCAAGTAATTGCCTACGGTCAGCCTGCCTCTTGTGCCATTGCATAGCACCACGTAGGGTATTCTGTACTCATACCCAAGAGGAACGGAGAGCCCGTAAGTGCTCATCCAGAGCCGGAATTGCTTGTGCCTCAAAGGTCTCAGGAAGTGTGGATGGCTGAAACCCATCATTTATCAGGAACAGCGAACTCTGAGAAGAAGAGTTAAGAGCACAATTCCTGGCAAACTCCACCCAAGGTAACAAAGCAGCCCAATTGTCGTGGTGGTTGCTTATGTAACAACGAAGAAATTGTTTGAGGCTTTGGTTAGATCTTTCGGCAGCACCATTAGATTGGGGGGTGGTATGCAGAGGAAAAGGCAAGCTGAATTCCCATTTGAGAGCAAAAACACCTCCAGAATCGGGACACAAAATGGCTCCCCCTGTCTGAAACAATAACCTTAGGTATGCCATGGAGTCTGAATACCTCTTTAGAGAAAACCTAGGCCAACACCTGAGTAGAAGGCAATTTTTTGAGGGGTACAAAGTGTGCCATTTTGGAAAACCTGCCCACTATCATAAGGATTACCGTGTAACTCAAGGACACCGGAAGTTCCACCTTGAAGTCTATGGACAGATGGGACCACGGATGGTCCCCATTCGGGATGGGTTGTAGGAGTCCCACAGGCAGGCTTCTTAGGGATTTGCTTTGGGCACAGGTAGGGCAAGCTGCCATGAAAACAGAACAATCCTTTCTCAGACACGACCACCAGAATAAATGAAAGATAGCCCATATTAACTGATTGCGCCCAGTATGACCAGCGGTCTTGGAAGTATGGTACATCTCCAGGAGTTTAGTGTGTAGCTGAATTCACACAAATCACCTCCCTCTAGGTTTCTCTGCCGGGGCAGAATCCTGGGCCGCCAAAATCTCCTCTCCCAAAGGAGAGGTGATACTGGTTTGAATAGTGGCCAGAATACGATCAGCTGGAATGATCGGGGAAGGAGGGGACTCTTCCCTAGAATTGGAACAAACTTGGCGAGATAGAGCGTCTGCGCTGATGTTTTTTGAGGACGGAAGGTATGAAACAATAAAGTGAAATCTGGAAGGGAACAGTGCCCACCTGGCCTGATGAGCAGACAAACGTTTGGCCTCTGACCAGTGGGTCAAATTTTTATGATCCTTAAGGATCAGAATCAGTGCACTGGCTCCTTCTAGAAGGTAGCACCATTCTTTCAGAGCCAATATTATCGCCAGAGATTCTCTATCACCTGTGTCATAAATCCGCTCTGCCTTGGATAATTTCTTAGAAAAATATCCACAGGGAAGGAAAGCCTCTCCCGGAGCTGAGCGCTGAGACAAGAGGGCTCCTACTCCCATCTCAAATGCATCAACCTCCAGAGTAAAGGGCAGGGTGGGATTAGCGTGCACGAATATCGGTGCAATAGAAAATGCTGCTTTAAGCTTTTTTGAAAGCCAATAGCGCATTGGGAGACCAATTTGAGGCATCAGCACCCTTGCAAGTCATGTCAGTAAGCGGCTTGACCACCGATGAGAAGTTTTTAATGAACTTCCTGTAATAGTTCGTAAAGCCCAAGAACCTTTGAAGCGATTTTAGTCCTACCAGACGAGGCCATTCCAATATAGCGGATAATTTTTGGGGGTCCATTGCAAAACCAGAGGCGTACATAAAATACCCCAAAAAAGTCACTTGTGACTTTTGAAACTCACATTTCTCTAGTTTGCAGTATAGTCCATTCTCTTTCAACAACCGTAGTACCCTAGACACATCTGCATGATGGATTAGTATATCATTTAGATATGCGACAACTGAGGTTTGCAGCAAATCTCTCAGGACATCATTGATCAGTTCCTGGAAGACAGCAGGAGCATTGCACAGCCCGAAGGGCATCACTAGATATTCATAATGACCAATCCGTGTTTTAAATGCGGTCTTCCATTCATGTTCTCCCTTCATACGGACCAAGTTATATGCTGCCCTTAAGTCCAGCTTGGTAAACACCTTAGAACCCTTTAATCTATTGAAGAGCTCAGTGATTAAGGGTATAGAATAGGCGCTTTTTGTCATCAATTTATTCAGTCCGCGAAAGTCAATACAGGGATGTAGCTCCCCTTTTCTTTTTAACAAAAAAGAACCCTGCACCAGCTGGTGAGGTAGACTTGCGGATTATACCTCTGGAGAGAGCATCGGCCACATACTCCTCCATGACCCTCATCTCCTCCACTGATAGTGGATATATACAGCCCTTGGGAGGAGTTGCTCCTGGAATCAAGTTAACCTCACAATCATAAGACCTATGAGGAGGCAAAGCACCTGCTTGTGCTTTGTCAAATATGTCCCTGAAGGCCATATACTCCTCAGGCAGGACTGAGGCAGACATACAAAGTAATTTCGTAGGGCATGTGAGACAGGTGTTAGTGCAATTAGAGGCCCAGGACACGATGTCACAGCTGCGCCAATCAATCCTGGGGTTGTGTTCTTGTAGCCATGGAAATCCCAGATCAATGGCATAATGGGGGGAATTAATAACCTCGAACTGCAGGGTTTCCATGTGAAGGGCCCCTACCCTCCGGGTTAAAGGAAGCGTCTCCTGAGTGATATGAGAGGGGTGTAGGGGCCTTTCATCAATGGCTTCAATTGCCAAAGGAGAGGAGCGAGGTTGCAAGGGAACAGCATGCTTGCCAGCAAAATTAGCATTGATAAAGAAGCCAGCAGCTCCTGAATCCAGCAATGCAGGCGCAGATGAGTTGGCCCATGATAGGATAACCTCCAGCATAGGTTTACCCTTTACTATCTCGGGGGACTGAGTAATTCCACCTAAGATCTGTCCCCAACAGGATCTTAGGCGCGGGTGTTTTCCCGGACACACCGGACATGACCTTAAGAGGTGACCAGGTTTCCCACAGTACAAACAGAGACCCTCCCTCCTCCGAAAGGCCCTCTCATCCCAGGTAAGGCGAGTGGCCCCTAGTTGCATGGGTTCACTGTTGGAGGAGTCAAGTCCAGGAGGTGTGGGAGGAAAGGGAGGAATGGGTGGGTGTGTAAAGCTGGGTGCCAATCGAGATGGAGGCTTACGCAGGTGTTCCTTGAACGAGGGTCTCTCCTGAATCCGTGTGTCAATCAGGATGGTAAAAGAGATGAGATCGCCCAAATCTCTAGGCAAGTCACAGGCAGCGATCTCATCCTTGATCATATCACACAGACCTTGGGAGAAGGCCACCACCAAGGCCTCGTTATTCCAACCCACCTCTGCTGCCAAAGTACAAAATTCTATTGCATACTCGACCACAGTTCGAACGCCCTGGCGGATTGTCATAAGGTGTTTGGAGGCCGAGTCCTGACGGCCTGGTATATCAAAAACTCTACGGAAAGCGCCCACAAATCCCATAAAGTTATATATAATCGGCTTATCCATCTCTCATAGCAGATTGGCCTAAGCCAAGGCCTTGCCAGACAAGAGTGAGATCAGAAATGCCACTTTACTGCACTCATTGGGAAAGCTATGTGGTACCATCTCCATGTGTATACTCACTTGGTTTAGAAACCCACGACAGAGAACTGGGTCCCCATCATACCACTGCAGAAGTGGAACTTGACTGGAGAAACCCCTGATCATGCCTGCATCAGGGGCGGTAGGGACAACCGGTGCCAAGGCAGAAGCAGCGAAGGCCACTGGTTGCTGGACAAGGTGCTGGTTAAGGTGTGCCATACGGTTCAACAGAGTCTGCAATACTAGCAACATATGATCAATACGTTGATCCTGTGTATCAACCCTTGTTATGATATACTATAAAGAAGGGTTACCCGTATTGTCCGCAGACATGGCCCTTTCTTACTGTCACTGTGGGCAAGGAAACTCAGGACAAGAACTACAAGGTAACACCAACTTTATTAGGCAGCAACAATGAGCAGAAAGCGAGAAAGGTTTGAGACAGGATAGGGCAGAGGGTGCGGATGGTGTAACAAGAAGGACATTGTGTGCTGAGTGAAGAAGGTGGTCAGGAACATAAGAGGAGATGAGAGTAGCAGAGTGGAGAGCATTAAAGGTGAGAAGAAGGACTTTGAAATTGATGCGTTGCTGAATAGGGAGCCATGACAGATGTCTAAGAATTATGTGAGCAGGTTCAGGTTTTGGGGAGAGTGTAGTTATTCATGCAGCACAGTTTAAAACAGATTGCAAAGGTGAAAGATGAGTAGCAGGGAGGCCAGTTAGTAGAATATTGCAATAGTCTAAGTGGGACAGAATGAGGGCATGTACAAGAGTTTTAGTAGTTTGTTGGGAGAGGAACGGGCGGATTTTAGCAGAGAAAGAAGCAAGATATTCTAGCAACAGAGTTAATGTGAGGGGAGAATGAAAGAGAGGAATCAAATATGGCCCCAAGGCAGCGTGCTGAGCTGACCGGATCAATGTCAATTCCATCAACTGTAATGGTGAAGCTAGGTGTTGGGCAAGGTTTTGGAGGGAAAATGAGCAGTTCAGTTTTGGACATGTTTACCTTCAGCTGGTGGTGTGCCATCCAGGAGGAAATGGCCAAGAGGCAGTCTGAAATTTGTAGCTGGATCTGAGGTGAAAGATCAGAAGTGGAGATGTAAATTTGGGTATTATCAGCATATAGATGGTACTTGAAGCCAAATTAATTAATAAGTTCACCCAATGAAAGGGTGTATAGTGAAAAAAGCAATGGGCACCCCCACAGACAGAGGGACTGTGGAGGAGGTGTTATTGCCAGAGGATACAAAAAAGGAACGTTGTGAGAGATAGGAGGAAAGCCATGAAGCTGCTTTATTTCGGAAACCAAGAATGTGGAGAATTAGAGCAAGAAGGGAATGGTTAACGGTGTCAAAGGCAGATTATGTCAAGTAGTATAAGTATAGAAAACTGTTGTTTGGCTTTTACAGTCTGGAGATCGTTAGCCACTCTACAGAGAGCTGTCTCAGCTGAGTGACCACACACCGGAAGCCAGACTGCAAAGGGTCCAAAATATTGTTAGAGCTGAGGAATTTGGTTATTTAGGAGAAGACAATGCATTCTAAGTGTTTTGAGGTAAGTGGTAAAAGGTAGACAGGTCCATAGTTATATCTGTTGAGGGAGGGATGGGGGAAGGGGCAGAGTGGGAGAGACAGAAGGAGATAAGATAGTGGTCTCAAAGAGGGAATGGGGAAACTATGAAAGAGGAAAGATCCAGGCTCTTAGTAAAGACAAGATCGAGGCAGCGACCAGCTTTGTGAGTGGCACAGTCAGTCCACTGCCAGAGATCAAGTGAGGAGGTTAGTTCTAGAAGACTGGAAACCCAGGGGACAGAGGGGTCATCAATATGACAGTTAAAATCAACCAGAATAAGGACAGGATTGTCAGTGGAGAGAAAGAAGGAGAGCCAGGATTCAAATTCTGAGATATAGTTTGAAGAAGAGGAGTTAGCAAGCGGCCTGTAGATTACACCCACACGCATTGACAAAGGGTAATAGAGCTGGATTGCATGTATTTAAAATGAGGGAAAGTGCACAGATGGTGGGATTGAGATGGTTTGGAAGTGGCAGTGGGAGGAGACCTACCCCCCACCCCGACCAGCAGAGAGAGGGGTGTGTAAGAAGCAGAACCCTCCATAAGACAGTGTGTGAAATCAAAGAATCCCAGTACATGGGCACCTGGATCTTAAAGGGGCTGCATCAAAGTTTCAGTTAAGTAAAGAGAAACATAAAATAAAGTCAGAAAATGCATAAAAAGTGAGTGAATTAATAAGAAAGCTCACCAGAGTGAAGCATCTGTCTCCAAAAGGAGAAAAAATGCCCCAAAACTTGTTAAACAGACATAAGAAACAGAAAGGGTTAATAGCCCTTAAGCAGCCAGGAAAGACACATATTGTAGAATTAAACAAGGGAACAGAGTGCTTCACAGACAAAACACCAAAAATCATTGGGTGCCAGTATAATAGGGACATAAAACAGGACCATTGCACTCAAGAGGTTAACTCACCTGCAGCTTCAGTGTTTAGGCTCTCATGGTAAAACAGTGAACAGCTTCAGAGAAACTCAACAGTGAGGTAATGATTAGAGATTTAAGTCGACCTCCACAGGTTTAAAGTCCTGGAAATGAACCGTGAACTGGGCCATCTATGAATAGGGAAGCCAGTTAATAGGAGCATTAAGGATGATGACGCCAAAGGGTGGGAGTAATAAGTAGATTGATGGAAGGTCTTTAGAACCGAAACAGACAGAATAAGGAAAGATCCTACTGGTTTAAATTGGAACAGCCGCCTGAAGGACCTTTCTCCCAAACTTTGCATCTGCCAAGGATTTAACGTATAATCAGTAGTGCTTCACAAATGTAGACATTCTGGCCCATGTAGCTGCTCTGTATATTTATGTTGGCGTGGCATCAGCCTTTTTTGCCCAAGATGTGGAGTCTGCTCTAGTTGAATGGGCTTTGAGCTTAAGAGGTGCTATGAGTCCTGGTTCCTTGTGTGCTGTTCGAATACAGACTGTGATCCACCTGGATGTAGAAGGCTTGGATGCTTGAAGACCCTTAAATTTACCATGAAAGTGAATGAATAAACTGTCAGATTTCCTGAACTCCTGTGTCCTCTGAAGATAAATCTTTATGTATCTTACTAAATCTAAAGTATGGGACTGCCTCGCCTTGTTCCCTTTTGTATCAGGGCAGAATAATAATCTGATACAAATTAATTTCAGACACTACTAGACTGAAATGAAGGCTTGGGTACAAGTAGAATTTTACCCTGATGAATCACCAAATATGGGGAGCTACAGGAAAGGGCTTGAAGTTCACCAACTCTTTGAGCCAATGTGATGTCTATGAGAAAAATAGCCTTCAAGGTTAGGTTCTTTAGAGGAACCTTATCCAGGGGTTCAAAATACAAAGAAGTAGATAACTGTTCAAGGAATAAAGTGAGGTCCTAGAGTGGGATAATTTCTCTGATAGTAGGACAGGCTCTGGAGATTGTGCTGAAGAATCTTCAAACTACATGCTGTTCTGCAACATGCACTGAAATAATAGCAGACAATGCAGATGGTTGTACCTTAATTGAGTAAGGATGAAGACCCTGAGCAAAACCTTCTTAAAGGAAGTCTAAGACTGCAAGTAAGACCTTCATCTCTGGACCAACTGGAGAAAATAAAACCTGTAAATGAAAGAACCGATAACAGGTCTGGGGAAACTGGGAGATCCCATGGAGGATACAATAACATTTGAACTAAGAGCAGGAACAAAGTTCTCCTTGGCCATCTTGGGGCTATGATAATTTCTTCCATTTTGTCCCTTTTGATCTTCATGAGGACTTGCATCAAAATTGGAGTGGCTAGGCAGAAATCCCAAGAGATTATAGCATCCTGCCCCTGGGAATCTGGATCCTCCCAACAGGAGAAGTATTTCTTGCATTGTTTGTTGGATTTTGAGGCCATGAGGTCTATGCAAGGAGCCCCCATCTCTTGAAGATTCTGTGATTGAGAGACCATTCGAATCGGTCAACTTGTGTCCAATTCAAGAAATCTGCGTCCACCTTCAGACTGCCTGATATGTGAGCTGCAGAGATTGTCTTTAAGTTGTTTTCTGACCAGAACATGGTCCTGCTTCTTTTAAGAGAGCTCTGCTCCTTGTTTCTCTTTTTGATACATTGTCACGATGTTCAGGCAAAAGAAGGACAGACACAATTGTATGAAATATAACCACCTTTATTTATAATGTACAGCAATATTAGCATAGCCCACACAACCCCAGACAAGCAAATAGGACCCAAGATCCCTCCTGAGCTGCACACTGTGCTGTGTACTGCACTACTCAAGTGGGACAATAGAGAATGGTAGAATATGTGCAAGTCACCACTTGGTCTGTGAATGGAGGCAACAGAGAGCGAATGCAGACCAGAACCAGGAGGCACCGAGACTACAGGTCAGGCAAGCAGGTAGTGTAGGGAGCTAGTAGGCAGCCAGAGTCACAGGTAAGACAAGCCAGGGACCACACGGAGTGAGAATAACCAGGCCACTGGTCAGATAACCGAAAACTATGCTGAGCGAGTAGAAGCCAGGGACACTGGTTAGGCAAACCGAGGACTGCTAGGAGCGAAAGTAACCAGGCACACAGGGAAGGCAACCTGAGGCTACACTGAGTGGGTAGTAGCCAGGGCCACTGGTCAGGCAAGCCTGGGTCATACACAGAGCGAGTAGTCAACCAGAGCCACAGGTGAGAACCGATGTGGGTAGTCAGACAAGCCGGGTCATACACAGAGCAGATTCTCAGATAAGGCACAGGTCACAACGAAGCACAAAACACAATAGCAGAAACACAATGTAAGGGCAATGACTCCTAGGCCCAGGGAGGTTTATAAAGGAGCAGAAGGAGGCGGGACCCAATTAGGCCACCCAGAATAGGCCAGTGGGTATACATTCGATCTTACCATAAATGATTTCTCTTGGAGATGGATTCTGAGATTTCTGAGCGTATAAAAGACTGCTCTGAGATACAGAATTTTATAATAAGAGGACTTTTGGATCCCTTCCAAATACCCTGAACTGCCTTGTCCTTCCATGTTTCTCCACATCCAAATGGAGGCTGGCATTTGTTGGCATAATCTCCCATAAAGGGTCCTGAAGGGATTTCCCTGCCGTGAGGTTCCTTAACGATGTCCACAATGAAAGATTATTTCTGGCTGAGGGAAACAAAGGAATTTTATGACAGGAGTTGTTTGTTGTTAGATTCCAGAATCTCAGAAAATTGGCCTGTAATGGTTTCAAATGGAGCTTGGAACGATCTGGGTAGAGGAGGACATCAGACACGTGCTCCATGAAATCTTGTGCCTTGTGGGTTACTTGACACTTGAACGCTAGACCCCTGATCTTATCTTTGTAACTCTTTCTGAGGCCAGGCATGCTTTTGCTTCTAGAGTGTTCAAGTAAATTCCTAAGTAAGTTATGCTTTGTGCAGGTAATGGATGACTCTTGGTTCTGTTGACATACCAAACCAGAGATTCCAGGTGCTCCAGAGCTGTTGAGATATGCATCCTTGCTTTAGGGATGGAGTTTGGAACTATCAGCAGGTAACCTAAGAATGGAATATTGATAATTCCTTTTTCCCTTGGGGCTAATAATTCCACAGCTAGAATCTTCATGAAAAACCTTGGGGCTAAGGATAACTCAAAATTCTGATCTTGAATAGCAAATCTCAGGAAAAGTCTGTGGATGGGCCTGCCTGGAATGTGAAAATAAGCATCTTGAAGGTCTATGTAAGTTAAGAAAGCTCCTAGATGAACTGATCGGATTACAGAAAGTCTTCATCTTGAAATGTTTGGTCTTTAGAAGCTGGTTCACCTGCTTGAGATCCACAACCCACAGGACTAGGCTACTATGAACAAGATGGAGTAAATCCTCAAGCCTCTCTCTGAGGAACTGGTTGAACTGCCCTGTTTTTCAAGAGGTTCCTTGAAGGCTCTCTGCTTATCCAGTTTTTGAGGAATCTTTGAACAAAGAAACTTGGGACATGAATTAAATCTAGCAGGTACCCCAGCTCTAAGGTTTGCTGCCCCCAAGCATCTAGGATCGGAATTCTTAGTCAGGATAGAAGAAAATACCCCAATCTGCCCCCAACTGGGATTGGAGCTGGAGCCTGCTGCCACTCATTGGTCCTTTGTCTTGTATTGAATTCTAGAGAATTCCTTCCCAAACCCAGATGTGGAAGACTGAGGGGTTCCTCTGTTTCCCTGGTCATAGCTTCTACTCTGAAATCTTTTAAACTCGCGAAAGAGCTCTTTTTGGATAGAAACCTGGTTCGTGAGCTAGGGAAACGCTGAGTATATTTTATTTCTTGAGAAAGAAGTGTGCTCTTACCTCCAGAAGCCTTTGGATGATGTCCTCAAGCTTGTTCCCAATGTCAGGATCTGTGAACACAGTACACCTAAAGGTGTGCAACTACCAGATGCTAGGGAGCGCTGGGTTGAGAGTGGTGCTTGTGATGGTAAGTGGACTTGAGAGTATCCTTGCTGCGGATGGAGCTGAATTTAAGGGTGCTGGACACAAAGCCAGATATTCCGCCCCCGGTTGAGCTAGGGGCTGGACCAGAATGGATACTCTTAAGAACCACAGGTATATTTTCAGACACAGCAGGAATATCAACAGTCTTGTGGGAAAGGTAGTATGCCCTGAAGGCAGGAGGACCAGAGACAGACCCAGGAACTCAACAATCAGGAGATCAAGTGAGACAGACCATGCCTCGCGGGAACCAGGAGAAGAATGTCGACACACAAAAGACTCAGTAGAACTTATGAGTACACAGCTAGACATCAGATGGATAGACTCGCTTGAGTGCGTACTGCAAGGCTGACCAGAAAGGTTTACTCGACTGGTAGTCGAAGAAAAGGACAGGTGGGGGAACCAGGTTGATGTTTTTGGCCATCTGGGTCGCACAAAGAAGGTAGATTCGACAAGCGGTAGAATGCTCAGGAAAGCCAGGCCATACATGGGAGAGCAGGCAGGAGAATCAGAAGTTTGACAAGCTGGGTCCACCACTGGAAATCAGGCAGCAGAAGTACTAAATAGTGGGACAGAAGGAAGGTAAGACAAGTTGGGTCAAAATACAACAGCTACGGATCAAATCACAACATAGCGCACTACAAGCTCAATAATTGGGCACCAGCTGCAGTTTGGTACTAGAATTTAAACCCCCAGAAGCCAATAGGAATGGGGATGTGACACCTGAATAGCATAGGTCCAGAAAAGGGAAGAGCTATTCACTTATTTTTGGAAAAAGGGTTGGCTCCCCAGGATTTAAGCCAAAGAGCCCTTCTCGCTGAGATGGAAAGGGATGAGGATCTGGTTGTCAACTTAATAAAGTCCAGAGAGGCGTCACATGAAAAGTTAGTTGCTTTTTTAATCATAGCTATGTCCATGATGAGTTGGACCGAGTATACTGAAGATTCAATCTTATTTTCCAATTCTGAGAGCAAAATAGACAGGCAGATAAGAACTTTTCAGCCCATCTAGTCTGGCCATTTTCCTACTGTGAAAACCTCAAACTTTATTTGGTCCTTGGTCTTTTCTTATGCCTTATGCATATCACATGCATGCTTACATTCTGTCACTGTATTAGCTTCTACCACTGCTGGTAGTCTATTCCACTTATCTACTACCCTCTCAGTGCAGTAAAACTTTCTTATATTACGTCTAAACCTGTGCCCCTCTACTTTTAGACTATGGCCTCTTGTCTTAACATTTTTACTCCTTTGAAATGTACTTCCCTCCTGCACTTTGTTGAATTCCTTCATGTATTTGAATGTTTCAATCATATCCCCTCTCTCTCTTCTCCAAATTATACATGTTCAGATCCTTTAGTCTATCCTGATATTTCTTTTCCTGTAAACCAGTCACCATCTTACTAGCCCTTCTCTAAATGTTCTCTAGAGTATCTATATCCTTGTCCAGTACTGTACACAATCCTCTAGGTGAGGTCTAACCAGAGAACTGTAAAGTGGCATGATCACTTCCCTTTTTCTGCTACTAATACCCCTAGCTATACAACCCAGCACCCTGCTTGCATTCTCTACCACTTTATTACATTGCCTGCCTACCTTTAAGTCATTAGAAAAAATTACTCACAAATCCCTTTCCTCTGTTGTCTCTGACAGCACAGTACCCTTAATAGTATATTTTTGCTTTGGATTTTTATGTCCCAAGTGCATTATTTTACATTTATCAACATTAAACTGCAGCTGCTACACTCTTGTCCATTCTTCTAATTTACCTAGATCATGTGTCATTTGGCTTATTCCCTCTGGAATGTCTACCCTATATTCAACAATTCTTTCCTTTAACATAAATTAATTTCCCCACTACTGATGTAAGATTTTCTGGCCTGTAGTTAACAGACTCTTCCCTGCTACCTTTTTTCTGAAGCGGTACTACATTTGCTACCTTCCAATCTTCTGGAACTATTCCCGTCAATAGTGACTGATTGAATAATTCTGTTAAAGGTTTTGCCACAACACTCTTAAGATATTTTAATAACTTTGGGTGTATCCCATCTGGTCCCATTGATTTATCTGTTTTTACCTTAGAAAGTTGAAGTACAACTGTAAACATGCATGCAAACAAACATGCACATTCTCATGGTGCGGGTAACGCAAGCAATAGTTGCTGCTTTAAGGTTTTGTCCCATAATGGAGAATTGACTTCTTAATGCACTACCCATCTTCCTATCCATAGTGTCTTTAAGGGATGATCTGTTATCTAAAGGGAGTGTGTTAACTTACAGAGATAGAGGCTATAGAAGCATTAATCTTAGGTGGAGACGCCCAGGATCTAACCTCCTCTTCTTTTAATGGATACATTCTATTATGTCTCTTTAGCATAACTGCTCTCTTATCTCCTGTGCACCATTCAGATTGATGGATGGATGGACTGGTGGATAGAGAATAAAGGCAGAATATCGAATTCCTTGTATATATCAGATAAGCCCGAGGTCTTTCTTACATTCTTAATCAATTTATCTAAAGTATCCCGGATCTTTTGGAATCTCTCGGTATTCTTCAGAGGAAACGTTTGAGTCCGCATCCCTAAGGCTGGACTCAAAATCCTCTTCCTCTAATCTAGTGAATGAAGTGTCTTCACCTGCCTCAATACTAGCTCTTTCCCTGGGCTTGCACATGGATCTGAAACTATCTTGCATGGATGTCTTCATCCATACTGAGAATTCCTGGAATTGAGAGGGTATCTCATTTCCAGCAGCTTTACACAGACAATCGGGGCATAACTTAGCAGGATCAGAACATGACAATTTGTTATCACATCCAGCACAGGCCTTGTAATTAAGGGTCTTTTGTTCCTTAGGATTAGAAGCTTTCTCTTTAGCAGACTGGGGCTTTTGAGATGAAGACATCCTAAAAGGCAACTAACTAGAAGAAGCAGCAAGAGAGAGTGTGGATCAAAATGCACTACCCTTATGAATTATAGGGATCCATGTTGCTTGATCAGTTTAAATAGTGCTCTTCAGGGTGTGCGTTGAAGACTTCCACTATAAAAGTCCAACTGGCATTGGCCAAGAAAGATCTTTCACGTTTGAAAGCAAGGAAGTTTGCATCCTTATGAGGATGCAGGCCGGCGTCCTGGTGCTGCAGTGGATCAGACCACTCGAATCCAGGGGCAGGAGGTGTGTTCAGAAGGGCCATAACTGCAAAATTCCCCTGACTAGCCACATGTGAGGGATCCAGGAGACTTCAGGAAGAATCTCCCTAGCCAGGTGCACTCAAAGTGAACAAATAAACATAAAAGAAAGAAAGGTACTGAAGCATCAGGAGGACACGCACACTGCCCTCCAGCTGGGTAGGATCAAAAATACAGAGGACATTTCCTTCTGTCTTGCCTTTTAAAGATTTCATTGGTCCTACCCAGCTGGAGTGTGTGACAATACCCACTGTAATGCCATGTGTAAGAGACACGGAAGAAATGTAATTTTTGCTGATGACTTCGGTTTTGTCTTCAGGAGTGTTATCCTGGATACTGGTAGAGTAGAAGAACAACACAATATATTACTGATAATAAAAAGGATAAGGACATTACATGATATTACTTATAGGACAACCAACTTTAAAAAAATATTAAATCAGTTGTTAATCTGCTACTCCCACCATTAGGAGTATGTGCCTCTGGGCTTTTTTTGTGGAATCACTGTTAACACATTTAAAAGTATGTTACCCTATGTGGTACTTCCTCCTCCAAGAATAAAATATATAGTACTGGCACTTTTTCCCCAAGAAATATAGCATGGAACAACCATATAAATGTACCACCTAGGGTGTATAGGTACATTCCTAGTTTTTTGTACAGTGTCTTGGAAGAACCGAAGTTGCCAGTGACATTCACATTTATTTTAGCTGGGCAGGTGGATGTGATATCAATGCAGCCAACAAGAAAAATCAGCTACTTCTCTAGAGCTCACAGCACAGCTCTGGGCACTTGTTGGGGAATGATCTGTACACTAAGGGCAAATGTTTATATTGCTGTTCTTACCAGAGGTGGGAGTAGCAGGAATTAGCCAGCAGAAGACTTTACATTTTTATTTTTTCATGTTAGTATTCCCTTTAACATTGCATTTTGCAAGACTAATGGAGAAAATTCATCTCATTATGGAATGACATTGCATACTACCTGGTAGAACACCAAATCTGGAAAGTGGCAAGCTCGTGCCAATTGTGGAATGGTTTGTAGTGGTGAATACAAACATAAGAAGCATAAATGATTGACACACCCTGTCTTCACAGCCTGGGAGGGGTGCTCAGCAGAGGGAATCATATCTTGAACAGTAGCGAACAGTAGCGGCACTACCCATTGTGTTCAACAGACAAAACCATGGAGCACTAAGCAATGAAAACCACTTACTTTATTAACCCTTTGAGTGCCAGAGTGGTACGGAATGCACTGCAAAGCAATGCATTCTGTACCACTCTAGCACTCAAAGGATTAATCCAGATGTTAAAACATTGACATGAATAGCAAAGCAAAAGTTAATCATTAGGAATGAAAGACTGGATACAAGCATTTCGTGTGTTCATCGCTCTTACACTTGACTGTAAAGTGAATGCACAAAACATGTAGATCCAGTGCAACCCCCCCATTAACTTCTGCCTGAGGATTGCTAATGTTTAAATGTTTAATTCAAATGCATTTTAACTCCTTGGATGCTAAATAAAGTGCGAGATGTATTGCTTTTGCAATGAGTTGGAAAACTTTCTGGGAGTTAAGTGTGCTGACTCCTTGTTTTCCACTAAGTGTCAACCCCTTAAAAGATAGCTATTTCTCCAGTGTACTGCAGATGCCTCTAGCATCCAAGGGGCAAAGAAATACAAAAATCAACAAAGAGATATGTTAAAGAATTTGCACGTTCAACTAGTATAAGCTCTTGATGCACTGGAATGCATTGTTTAAGTGGACCCAAACATTGATTTTTAAGGGACAAAGAACCCTGACATGAAAAGTAATTATAATAAGGAAAACTTTGCTCCCATGAGTTGCAATGCACTGGGGATATCTCTAGCATCCAGTTGATTAACATAAATCTAACCTGATATCAGGATTTACTGTCCTTTAAAATATAAGATTTACCTCTGTCATGTACGTGGTGATTAAGTGACACAAATGTCTGCTAAATATTTACAACTTTTTGAGTTTACCTCAGACATACATTTAACATCTGGTATCTATTCTGGAAAGATCTGTGTAAAAATTCCCATAAATCATTGTATCACACAGCCTAAGTCTTTGACAATACAAATGCATCAGTTATGCATTCCAGTTAAGGAATGATGAGGCACCTTCACCAACCACACATGGATGCGTGGATATTTCACTTAATATTAAATGTATGCATATTTATATCTATTAAACCAGTAATAGCAATGGAATTAATCACTCAGACTGAAGATATCATTATATTTCTGAAACAATGGCATATAAAGGAGTTAGGCAAACATATTGGCTTATGTATAAAAACAAATCAGAGTAATTCTCGGACAAACCAATTACATTATAGGCGGCAAACAAAAATGTATTTAAATGGGCCTTTTACTAGAGGGGTATCCAGCACATTGCTTTGCAATGCATTTGAAACCTCTCTAGCAGGGATATTGCTAGGTTCCTGCTTTGTCCAACCTGAGACATTATTAGAGGAAATCAGCTGCACCACACAGACAAGGGCCACATAGGCCTAAACGTGCATCTGTGGTTGTGCTGTTTTTTTCATTCAGAAAGGATTTGCCTGATATTTTGGAGCTTGACCGCATGTGGGTGGCACCAGTCTGATATGGAAATTTCCTCTGTGCAGTGGCACATGGGAGTGAAAAATATGACTTAAAGCACAAGTGAGAGGCCACCATATCGTAGAACAAAACGCTTTATTCTGTTTGCTCTAAGTGAGTGCTTGTCACATTCTTTGTTTGTAGGGCTCCCTAAGTTGGAAGGGCATCCCAGGCATGGGCCCTTGTTCTCCATGTGCCTAGAGGAAATCAGCTGTACCATACCCATGAGGCACTCACAGACTGAAAAATCTGGGGTTGTGCTGTTTTTCTTGTGCAGAGAGGATTTTCCTGACATTTTGGAGCTGGACTGCATGTGGCCAGACCAGTCTGATATGTATATGTAAATTTCCTCTCTGCAATGGCACATGGGAGTCAAAAATGTGACTTGAAGCACCACTCAGAGATCATCATGTCTTAGAACAAAACATTTTATTTTGTTTGTTCTCGATGGTTGTCTCCCTAATGCATTATTAATGTCCTGTGCAGCCCAGTTATACCATTACTAGTAGGTGGATTACCACCATCACGTGAAGCAAGCTGGCAACATCCAGGGGCTTTAGAACCCTAAAATGATACCTAGCAACACCACCTCTCTCTAGCATTCAATGGGTTAAAAGACACATTTTAAATCTAAAGAAAAAGATAGATTTTCAAATCCTACAGACTAAGATTTATGAAGCAGGGCAAATGTTTAGGGGTTGTTCCAAAGTCCCTATATAATGTCAGTTTCTATGGATACAAAGAAAATGAAGGGAAAACTGAAGTGCTGCTTTGGACTTTAAATGTAATATTGTAAGGATGAAGGAATGCAGTGGAGATGTCTACAGCATTCTAAAGGTAAAAAGCTCTATTGAAGTCTGTAGGAATTTTAGGAAATAGTTTTCTGAGGTGCAGTTGTTTTGCCTCCACTTTTCTTTATGCAGGTGCTCTCAAGAATAGAGTGGAGTCATTCTAGGGCAAACCAACTACTAACAGGGGACAAATAAAAAAATCATATTGATTTAAATTGTGATTTTAACTCCATTGCTAGAGAACTTCAACTCACAACAATGCTTTGCAGGATTATCTAGCACTGAACAAGTTAAAAGACACATAAGGCCCAATATGCTAGGAACAGCCAGATAAGGATAATGCAAATTACAGATTAGAGGGAGCAATCTGTGGCTCCCTGGCTCTTGGTACTCAACACCCATATTCCTCTTCCCGCCACATGTGGCCCTGCTCAGGTATGTAGTTTATGGACCATAAAATATATCAATCCATTTTATAGAATCTATTTTTCTTGTTGGATGCTAAAGTGTTCTCATAAATGAGTTCACACAATAATGATATGAAAACCAGGGCAGGGCTTAAAATTGGAAGTCCTTTGCTACTAGCCAGACCTGAAAAGTTACTCACCACTGCAAGCCATAACATACCAACCAGGGCTGGATTTCTACTCGCCAGGGCTGAATTTTCACTCGCCATTGGCTAGTGGCGAGTGGAAATTTTGAGTCCTGTTGATAACGAATTACTCTTTTTACGGCTGTATTTGGTAAAACTGTGAATCGGCTGGTCAGTAAATTAGATTTTTGAATGCCAGTGCCTCACATGCATTGCTGCACAATCAGTCAGGACACCCCTCTGGCACTCAAAGTGTTAATTCCCCGATCATGATAAGGGATGTGTTCAACAACCTTCAGGAATGCAAAGGGTTATTCACTTATGTACGTGAAACTGGTAGATGTAAAATATCACATCACTATATGTATATATTACTTGCACATTTGTGCAATTTTTAAACATTTTTTTTTCTGCTGCCTTCCAGATAAAGTGCACCATCTGTAAAAAAACTGTATCCAACAAAAAAAGCGTATTTGGTACAAACACCATTTATTACTCGCATTAGAGAGGACGGCGTTTACAAAGACTTGCTGTGCTTGATAATTGGTCAGTAGTGCAGAAGGCAGAAATCAATAGCGGGCTTTAAATAAATAATCACATAGAAAGCTGTAGCACAGTTCATTTGGCTAATAAAAATCCTTAAAAGTCCAGAATATATTCACAATATATACACATTCATTTCGTTAAATAAAATGTTCACAAATGGCCGATTTGTTTTTGGAAAAGTCTTTCAAATCCAGCATAAAGATTTAGGTTTTCTACCCAAATCTTTCTGAAGAGCAACTATTACAGTGATTTCAGGTTCAATGATCCCTTTACCTCCTAGCTACAAACAGCAGATTGTAACACTGATTAATGTGTTAAAGGAGCAGTAATCATTTTTTTGAATAAAATATGATTCTTATAGAGCTTTTCCTGATAAGTAAAACATGGGTAATACCCCTGCAAGTGATTTTTCTTCAAATATGATTACAGCTCATACTTATCTTTTTTTGACTTCTTAAAGGACCAGAGG
The DNA here is from genome assembly GCA_037306005.1 of Rhinophrynus dorsalis. Taxonomy (NCBI): domain Eukaryota; kingdom Metazoa; phylum Chordata; class Amphibia; order Anura; family Rhinophrynidae; genus Rhinophrynus; species Rhinophrynus dorsalis. Next base: position 257,185,943 of record CM074721.1, read on the forward strand.
AGTGTGCAACACATTAACCCTTTAAGTGCCAGAAGGGCACTCAATTCACTGCGTTAAGAAATAATAAACTGTGCATTCCCCATGGTCCTTGTACTGTTATGCAATAGTGCCAAATGGCAAATTTCTAATGCAATCTATGAAAGAGCTTAAGTCATTGACAATTACTCTCCATAGTAACTAACAGGAACAGCACCATCTGGTGACAACAACAGGAAGCTGCAGTTTAACATTACAAAAAAATTAAAAATAAGAATTGTGATAAAGTATCTCCTAGTTGTGGGGATCCCTTGTCTTTCTCAACAAGAAAAGCCTTACTTTTATATATATTCTATATATAAGGTTTACTGCTCCTTTATCCCTTTGGGAACCAAATGGGTATCCAAATCACCCCACAGGCAACAAAAAGGGTTAAAGACAACCACCTGTCCCTGGCCTAGCTCTAATCTTTATCATATCTTCAAGTTTACAGCTTTGAAAAGAGTGGAAGGCCTTCACACATTTCTCTTTTTATTTTCACCCAATCCGAAATAGACTGCATTGTTGTTTTCTCTTGAGACAACATTTTTGCAGCCTTTTTCAGCTTTTCCTCATTTCTATCTAAATAGCGCATGCCATCCATCTGAAGTTGGCTCAGTTTTTCTTTGCGGTTCTCATCCAGTGGTATATCTTCATTCATGACTGGATTAAAACGGAAATAGATATCTGGTGGTAGCAAAGCATCGAGTGTTTTATGGACCTCTGTGAACAAACAAAAACACACAAAATAAAATAGTGGTAAGGTAAGCAAAACAACAACATTCAATTTTATTATCATGCCTAGGAACTCTCTGACTCTATCCTGGAGCCTCAGGTTTTCAGATTTAATTATAGTGTCTCTGGAGACAGAGACTGTTTTTTCTCTTGCAGAGTTCCTGGTAAACCCAGCCCCTTTCCGCCCATTTCTGAGGAAACTCCACCTCTCTGTCTCCCAAACTCTCCCACTCAAATGAAACCCCACCCACATTATGATGTGCATCACAATTTGGACACACCCTCCTCCATCACTTCTTGATACTCCAGATATGTTCATTACCTATCTGAAATTATTATTATTAGTAATATATGTATTTTACAGGTTAGGCGGTCTACTAACCAAATAGGCAACATTTGAAAGTGCAAGGAAATCATGATTTCCTTGTTTATTTCCATTTACCTATTCATCAGTGGCCACTTATTCATCAGTGAGCGAGAACCAGATAAATCCATATCATGCTAAACATGGTGGATTCCAAAGAAATCTATGGGTTAAACATACACTTACAAATAAGCTGTGTGTGTATATCATGGGAATGAGTGCAGAGCCATGGTGTTTTTATTTTTAGGTCATATGATTTTTAGGATGAACACAGAAGACAAGGACTGTGTATAATGCTGTGGAACATCTGTACATGTAAGTAGACAACTTATTTTCCTTTCCATTTTTTAACTCACTGTACAAAGTAATTGAACAATCCATTGCAGAGTGTGGTGCTTCTCACTGCTCTGGCATTTCTGTTACCCATCGCCCCAAGGCACAGGAGGGTATTGGCTAGGAAGCTCCTTAGACCAACACTTGGGAGATCAGGGGGATCACTGACACCCTCTTTACTTATCCTTAAATCATTATGGTAAGGTAAAGGGATGATAGGGATTCCAAGATCCTGTGACTTTTCAGTCTTCAAGGGCCACCAACAGACCAGGATTTAAGGATTTCCCCTATTAAGCACAGGTGAGTTAATCAATGGTTCATTCATTTTGTACTTAATCAGGGAAATCTTTAAATCCTGGCTGTTGGTGGCCCTTGAGGACTGATCTTGGACAGCCCTGTTCTACAGTAAAGCTAAGTGTTGAAGTTTCTTGCCTGGGAAAATTACATTAATATAGAGGTAGTCACCAGATATTGGGTCAGTATCTAAGGATCCACCCTCATCAAAGCAATTCTAATTTAAAATGCATTATACTCCCATTATAAAAATAATGAGCAGAGAAAATACGTACATCCCTAACTGCATTTCTCCCATAGGAGGTCATATTGCCAAACAGGTAATCTGTCAGGGGCACAATGAAGAGGACACATATAAATCACTACCCTTAATATCCATAACCAGAATTAGGAAAAAGGAGCAAAGAAAATAAAATATGATATTAGTGTTGTTAAATACTTTTTAGTCCATATGGAACAGAGGTACCATGGGGTTCACTCCCTTTTTAGAAGGCAGGACACATACGGGTAGAGACTCCCAGTCACTCCACCAGCTCTACCCTTCCCCCCTGCATCTCCAGTTATAATGTTATCAAAACCACACAAACAGGGACAACAAGAAAAGAAGGAGGAAGCTCCCATGAGCAAAAAGACTCTAAACAAGGACTCCCACTTTCAGACAGGCAAGACCAATAGACATCCTTTTTGCTGTGTGGGAGACCCGTTTTCCATATGGACTATGGAGAAAAGGATTTAACAGGTAAGCACACTAAAATCCTGTTTTCTCTTATGTCCAGTATGGAACACAGCTACAATGGGGATATACCAACACTGAGCTCCCAGAGGAGGTAAGAAAGAGAAAGGACCTCACAGCTGTCTCCATGATACTGGAGTTCCCTAGGACTATCCAGAACCAGAATAGCCTAAACAGAATCAAGTGTCAACGGACACTAAACTTGCATAGTACACAAAAAACAAGAGCCAACAGTGCACAAACAGCTGAACAACAGTAAGGCACAGGAATAAAAACAGGTTCCTAGACAGGTAAAACTGGCTGAAAGACCCTCCTGCCAAAGCTGGCTTCAGCCAAAGTCAGGACATCAACACGATAGTGCTTAGCAAAGGTATGGAAGGAGTACCTGGTCCCCACATTGCACAACTGCTCAACTGAGTCCTGATTCCTGTAGGCCCAGGAGACCCTCGCAGACCTAGTGGAATGTGCTGTGACTTTGAAGGGAGCAGGTTTTGTTCTGAGCTTGTATGCCTGACGTATGGTAAACTTAATCCAAGAGGCCACAGTGACCTTGGAAGCAGCCCGACCTGCCCTGGGACCCTCAGGAATAACAAACAGGGAATGTGTATTACGATAAGACTGTGTGAATTGCACATAAAACTTAAGGCACCGTACCACATCCAACAAGTGGAGATCCCTCTCCTTGTCAGACTTTGGGTCAGGACAAAACAAAGGCACAACAATCTCCTGATTAATGTGGAACTCAGAGATCACTTTAGGAAGAAATTCCTGGCAGGTTCGAAGCACCACCTTGTCTTTGAGAAAAACCAGGAAGTGTGGCTTGCAAGACAAAGCCTGCGACTCTGTGGACTGAAACCTTTGCCAGAAGGAAAGCTATCTTACACGTCAACTGACGCATAGGGATGGTAGTGAGGGGCTCAAAGGTAGGCTTCTGCAGAACACCCAAACCAAATTAAGGTCCCACAGAAGAGTGGGAGCCTTGAAGGCAGAGAAAGCATGAGCGACCTCCTGAAGGAACACCTTGACATTGTCAAGGTTCCTCCTAAGTCGAGAATGAAGCTGTCAAGGATGGAGCTAGAGAGCGAGGCTGGAGCGAGAAGCTTGGGGGAGTAGACCACTGAAGGTGGGAATGATCCTTGACAGCCAAAGGTGAGGAGGTCAGAAGGAAGTTCTGGACATTGCTGGAGTGCGTCGCTAGAGAGTGAAGCTCGGGAGCGTAGGCAGCGGCACTTATCCCTTTGCTGCGGCCAAGGCCGAGGTTAAAGGTGCTGGCCGCGAAGCCAGATGTCCGATCCCGGTTGAGCCAGGACCTAGACCAGGATAGGGGTAAGTACACACTGTTCCTCAGAACTTCCAAGCTGAAGCTGGATCCAGATGCAGAGGACAGGAACTCCGAAGACAAGAACAGGATCCCCAAGGGAGAAGAATTTCCCCAGAGCAGGAACAGGAAAACAGGAGGGAGACACACACACCAAGACAGGGGAGGCTCTACCTGGACACCCAGAACAACGTGAATCCAAGAAGCAACTGCCAAACCCCAAAAAACAGGAGGGGAAAGACCACCAGCCCAAAACACCAACCACATCTACTCCTAACAAGGAGGAGATAGCTACACGGTAACCTGAAGCCAGAAAGAACCCCCACAACTCCTGGGAACACAACAAAATAGCCCTACTACTAGCCCCTGCCTAACCCCAGATCACCCAAGGCCCTACTCAGGGGAGAGGAGGCAACCACAAAAGGAACAGGACTCTATCCACCAGGGCGTTGAGCGGAGGGAGAGAAGGAGCATCCGAAGCCCAAGTTCCCCCGACTGGCCCACACCCAGCCCCAGCACCGGAGGGAAGGAGTGCACAGTTGCCTCCTCCACCCGGTGCACAAACCCGCCAGACCCAGAACAAAATTAGCCCCAAGCTAAAAGCAGCGGGAGACCTGCCCGGAATCGGGACAGGCCCAGGCAGGCTGCCACTGACAGGAGTGGAAGGGCGGAAGGACGCCAGCCAGGGAGACCCGGAACCCCACGGACGCCAATCTCCCGGCCGCGAAGCGGCCTAATGGCAAGAGAGAGAGGACACAGCAGGTGGAGGAGATCTGCGGCAGCCGGAGCAAGAGGAACAGCTAGACCCAGGGAGACGCGAGTCAGAGCGAGCTAAGGCACCGGAGCCGGCTGGGAGAAGCAGCGGAGGTCAGCAAGACAGACTTACCGGAACCTCTGGGACGTCAAGAGAGGCAGGCAAACAAAGGACACAAGGGAAAGGAACAGGCCAGAAGTGGGACTCGAGGATCGCAAGAACCAAGAGGACCGCTAGCCCTGGTAACGGAGCACGAATAATCGAGCACCGAGACCAGGGCAGGCTAACAGATAACGTCTGACTCCCCAATCACGATCAAGCGGAGGAGGAGTCAGACAAAACTGGCAGAAGGCACCAATGCCTGACAGACATCTGTAATAGTGGCAATACAGAAAGAGCCAAAATTTGAACCTTTAAAGGAGTCAAGCTGAATCCTTTGTTCACACCATCGAAAGAGGAAAAATCCAGTGAGGACATACACCAGGAATGAAAAATAGACCATACTTTGTGGTAGGCCTTAAAGGAGACAGGCTTCCGAGTCTGAATCATAGTGGAAATTACCTCATTAGAGAAATCCCTTTTTTCCTCAAGATGTGAGCTTCAACAGCCATGCCGTCAAAGTCAGCTTTTCCCCATCTTCTTTCCAAAGGTAGCCCTGGAGAAGGAGATCCGGCATGGGAGGAAGCGGGAGCGGATTCTGAATGGAAAGAATCACCAGGTCCTCAAACCACTCCCTCTTGGTACATTAAGGAGAGACTAGTATCACAGTCGCACTGTCCATCCTGATCTTCCTAAGCACCCTGGAAATGAGGGGAATTGAAGGGAAGACATATGCAAGGTGGAAGTTCCTTGGTTTTGACATTGCGTCCTAGGCAAGGGCCAGAGAGTTGTCTCCCTTGTGAGAGAAGACTGAAATCTTCCTATTTTCCCTAGTGGCCATTAGGTCTATTGTTGGCTTCTGGATTGAGTTCCCACTCCCCCGGAACCACATCTTGGCGCCTTAGGAAGTCCGCCAGCAGGTTTTCTACCCGTGTAAAGTGAACAGCGGATATGGCCGGAACTTGGGCTTCTGCTCAACCTAGCATGTACCTTACCTCGTATCACGCGGTGGCACTTGAAGTGCCCCCTGACAGTTGATGTAAGCCACGGTCGTGGTTCTGTCCAACCGGACTCACACTGGATGTCCCTTCAACTGAGAGGTCTAGTACACCAAAGGTAGACGGATCGCTCTGAGTTCCAAACAATCCCCCCTGCCCTGGACCCCCAGGTGCTCAGGATTCCATTGCGAAATCACAAAGGATTTCCTCTGTTCCAGGATGCGTCTGTGCAACTACCACTGCAGGTCCCTTCTGGCCTCTGGTGAGAGGTAAATCTGCTGATCCAGATGAACCTGATTCCTGGACCAATTCTGGATGACTGGTCTCTGGAGCTCCCTGGTGTGCACCTGAGAATAAGGCACCGACTCTACTGCTGACATTAGCTTGCCCAGAAATCTCATATACTCCCTGACCATGGCAAATGGCCATTCCAGGACCTGAGACTCCTCCTGCATCACCTGCAGTATCCAATCCTGCTGTAGGAAGACTCCATAGGCGAGTGTTGAACCTCATGCCTAGGAACACCAGCTGCTGGGAAAGCACTGGAGATAACTTCAGCATGTTCAAGATCCACCAGTGGTGGACCAGGAGTCAAGCACAGTGTCTTGAACATCCTGGGCCCAGAGCTCCTGGGAAGGAGCCTTGATCAAAAGGTCATCCAGATAAGGTGTCATAGAAATCCCCCAGGTGGGAGTGAAGGCTGCTAAGGCCCCATGACTCTGGTGAACACCCAAAATCAGAAGCCAGGCCAAACGGCAGAGCGATGAACTGGTAGAGCTCCGAACCTAAAGTAAAATGCAGATAGTGTTGGCTGTCTGGATGGATAGGAATGTGAAGGTAGGCATCCTGAAGGTCTAGGGACAGCAGATACTCCCCAGGATACATCATGACAGAACACAAGGATTTCATCTTGAAGCGTGCAGTCTTCACATACTTTATGAGACATTTGAGGTATAAAATGGGACAACAGCCACCATCCTTCTTTGGAACCACAAACAGGTTAGACTAAAAACTTGAACCTTGCTCCCAGGGAGATACTGGAACCAGAACCTTCTTTTCCAGCAGCGAGTTCAATGGCTCCCGAAACAGCCGTACCGTGTCAGGCTCCTTTGGCACCTTGTAAAATAAGAAGTGAAACGGAGGAAGGATCTGAAGTCTATTCACTACCCTTCCGAGCCTAGCAGCAAAACCCACTGGTCTGAGACTGAAAAATCCAAGGCATCTCAAAAGAGGCGAAGGTGCCCCCCCTACATGGACTGGTGGACAAGGATTATGCGAGTCATTTGGAAGCTGGCTTGACAGACTTAGCCCTTGAATCTGTTCTCTTGGGCTGCCATTTCTGTCTGTGCTGGTCATAGGGACGTAAGTGTGAGGTCTGTGGCATTTGTGCCAAACAGGGACATGCGCTGAAAGGGTAAGGAAACCAGTGACTTGTGGAGGATTGGTCCGCAGGTCAAATCTAAAGCCACAGTGTGTGTCTGCAGTAAATGAAAAGGCTGAGGCCTTAACAGATAACCTGAATGCCTCAAAAAAGAGCCTCAGAAATATAAAGGTTAATAATGTCCTTTATGTCATAACTAAGGAAATATTAAAGATATTAAAAAAATAAACAAAATGATCCCAGTCCCATCTCTCAAACCTTTATGGTTTGACAGATATAAAATTTTAAAGTTCCCCCTCCTTCCCCTGACATCAGATGTAAACCGACAGCAGGAGATCCTGGTCACGGGAACAGCAGGAGGCTTTTCAGTAGAGCTGAAATACAAAAATCTAAAAAGAAATACTTCATTGGAATGGTCTACAAAGTGTGCCTGGTTTGCAAGCACACTTTGTAGACCATTCCAATGAAGTATTTCTTTTTAGATTTCAGTATCTTGGCTCTGCTGAAGAGCCACCTCGAGTTGGCTGACACAAATCTCCTGCTGTCAGCTTTACAGCTGACATCAGTGAGAGGGGCACTTAAAAACATTATATCTCTGAAACCATAAAGGTTTGAGAGATGGGACTGGGATCATGCAGTTTATTGTTTAATAGCTACAATATTTCCTATAATTTTACAAAAACATTACTATGCCTTTACCAAATATTATCGGATTATTCAGGGAAAAGTTAGACAAAACCCAGTTGAAGCCATTTTCAATTACACCCCTAACTTGGTGAAACAATTCCTTCCTGTCAACAAAAAAAACAGACAGATAACTCCTTTCAGATATCTTAATATGTGTATATTACCTTACTAGTTTTGTGTAATCTGCATTTTCAATTTGAAGATAATTAATAAACATATTGAACTCAGGACTGAACACCGAGGGACTCTGCTTACAACCTGAAAAGATTCTCCTTACAACTCTTTGCTTTCTTATATTTACCCAGCTCTCTATCTATGCAGGATATCATCTCCAAGCCAGTCTCCTTCAATTTATGCATCTATCTCTTGTGGGTCACAGTATTAAAGACTTCAGCAAAATTCCAGAATACTACACCCACAGTTATATGTATCTTTGTCCAAATTACCACTTGCCCTTTGACATAATTCAATCAAATTAGTTTGACTTGATCTATACTTCATAAAACCATGTTGACTACTACTAACAATATTGTTGGTCATCACATACATCTGAATAATAATCCCTTAGAAACTCTAATAGTAACTTCCCAGTATGGAAGTGAAACTTACATATCTATAATTAACAGGCTTAGATGTCATCAGGCACTATTCCTCATGAGATTAACTCAATAAAGATTAAGTATAATGGCCTATTACTGAAGCTCTAAGAACCCATTGGTTTATGCCATCATGTCCAGGTGCTTTATGCACCTTAAAGGGATAGTAACCCCCCCGAACGTGACTCCAAATGCGAGCAATCATGGAAACATACTTAACTCCCTTAGTCCCATCTCTCAAACCTTTATGGTTTGAGAGATGTAAGACAAGAAAGACCTCTGCTCCCTCCCCTTTCTGCCTGACTTACAGCGGCTCTGCAGGAGCTCTGTCATATAGGTATCCTATATAATAATTAGCTAAGTTGTGTGTAACGCCGGACATGCGCAGCAGACACTGCTGCGCGTGCGGCACTCATGCGCAGTACAGACTGCCCGCGCCGCGGCCGATACAGAGCTGGGCGCTCCGAAGGAGCGTCCAGCTCTGTATCAGCAGTGGCGCGGGCAGTCTCTGCTGCGCGTGACTGTCCCGCGACCTGCTGCCACAGGCACTGTGGCCCGTGTAACGGGCTGTTCAACTAGTCTACGTATAATTACTTCATCGTAATGGTCTACAACATGTGCTTACAAGCTAGGCACACGTTTTAGACCATATCGATGAAGTAATAATACGGAGATATCTAGATGACAGCGCTCCTGCAGAGCCGCCGTCTGGTCCTCGAAGCAGGATCTCATGACGTCTGCTATACAGCGGATGCATGAGATGGGGGAGGGAGCGGAGGTCTTTCTTGTCTTACATCTCTCAAACCATAAAGGTTTGAAAGATGGGACTAAGGGAGTTAAGTATGTTTCCATGATTGCTCGCATTTGGCGGCACGTTGTTTGGGGGGGTTACTAAAGGGAGCCTTCTGAAGTACTCCCAGAACCAGATTTATATTCCAAGGAGGAGTGGGATCATGAACAACTGGCAGGCATGAACCAGCCCTTGGACAAAAGTTTGCAAGCCAGGTAGTAAAGCAATATGCCTCTGGAAAAGTACAGTAATAGCTGAAATCTGAACTTTAATGGAATGTAGGCCAATCCCTTGCTAAAGACCATCCCGAAGCCAAAAAGATCAGGTCCGTAACCCCTGGCCTTCACACCTCTTATAGAAGAGGGACCACATCCTATAATATGCCTTGGTAGAAACTGGCTTTCGAGCCTGTAGCATAGTAGCAATGAAAGGCTCTCAAAAAACGTTCAATATGCTGGCCTCATGAGTCAAGCTATCAAAGCTAACTACTCCACCAAGAGGTCTGGATGCAGACAAAGCCTAAATGACTCCACCAGAGACAGATTAAGACGATCCAAAAACCTGGCCTGACAGGTCCAAAATAGGGCAGTCATAATGTCATGAGTTTGCTTCTTCCGGATTTTCCTCAGCTCCATGGAATCAAAGGAACCAGTGGAAATGTATGCCAATGACAAATGCCATGATATGACCATCTAATTTGCTGTGAAAACTTGAGTATCCAAGGACCTGGCACAGACCTGAAAAACCTTGCTGTTCACCCCAGAGGTCATTGGGTCAGATGAAAGAAGACCCCCAAAGCTGAACTATCAAGTTTAATATGCTCTGACTGAGCTCCCAGTTTCAGAGATCCAGGCTTGGCAACTGAGGATGTCTGCCACAACATAGTCTACCCCTGGAATATGGACTGCAGAGAGCCTCTGCCTACACTGACTTTGGTCATGTCAATGCACTTCTGGTCCCTCCCTGGCAGGAGATGTAAGCCACAGCTGTCACATTGCTGGACTGGATATACGCCGGAGTCCCCTGAAGGGACCGAGACCAATGCCACAAGGCTAGGTGAATTGTACAAAGCTTCAGAACATTGTTGGGTAAGATGCTCTCTGCCCTGACCCAACGACAATGTTTTCAGGACCAATGCCTGAGATTGTCCAGCTGCAGCTCCAGAATACAGAATTGAGCAATTGGGATGCCTCCAGAGCAGAGACAAGGTAGTCTGACGACTGACTGGACAATGACAATCTTGTTGTCTGCTAGAAAAGCCTTCCTTACACAATTAGCATAAATAGCCAGTGTTGCCAAGATGTTGAAAGTAGTGTGGTATTCTATACATACTCTGACAGAAATCCTCATTTACAATAAGCAACATGTTTCTAAGCCTGTTCTGCAATGTGCATCAGAGTAAGGTATCAACTGAATTAAATATTGGCAATGCACTGTACCTCAATCCACTCAACTGTATTTGCTGAGTGAGAAGAACAGGAGAAAACCAGCACATTATAATAGCCTCAGCATCACTCTCATTGTCACAGGGAAAGATTAAAACAGTAGCTTTGAAACCAGCTACAAGGAAAACTAGACTTTCGTAAATAAATGTTTTTGTTTTAAAGAGGCTAAATACCCAGCACTTTAAAGTATTTTTTAAACATGAAGACATGCACACAATGTATTTAGTTAACCAATTGACTTAAAGGATATAAAACATAACAGACTGTATGTATAAACCCAAATGGATTAATTCTGGTACAAAATTCTTGCACTATCGATAGGGGGCAATAAAGGAAACTAACATCTTAAAAAAATAGGATTTTAGTCTTACCTGTTAAATCCTTTTCACTTAGTCCATACAGGTCACTGGTACTTCTGGGAGGCGATTCGCCCCTTTAATAGGCAGGAACAATTATGCAAATGATTGCAGGGGGCGGAGCCTCCCCTCCTACTTAAGCCACCTTCAGGCCAGAGCCACTAGATTGATTTGAGACCCTAAAACTGACCCCAGGTAAGCAAGAAGAAAGACTCCTGTGAGCATGCCCCAAAGGTCTCCCACTGAATGCCACAGGAGAGCCAGGTCTGGTCCCTTGACAGGGTGGGAGACCAGTGACCTGTATGGACTAAGTGAAAAGGATTTAACAGGTAAGACTAAAATCCTATTTTCACTGTCATCCAATACAGGTCACTGGTACTTCTGGGATGTACAAACATTGAGCTGATCCAGAGGTGGGAATAAGGCAAGGACCAGAACAAGGCCCAAGTCATTAAAACTGCTATGAACCAGTTAATTACATAGCCCAAACTGTAAGTGTCAACGGACACCAATCAAGGGAACAATCCCTGAACTAACACAGCACATGGAACCAGAGCCAACTGGGCTCAACAGTAAGGAAGCACTAAGGATCACAGAGCGGAAGACCTACACAGGCAAAACTGCCTCCAGGACCTTCCTTCCAAAACTGGCATCAGCCGAAGCCAGTACATCAACTCGATAGTGCTTAGAAAAAGTGTGCACAGAGGACCAAGTGGCCGCTCTGCACAGTTGACCAGCAGAAGCCTGATTCTTGTAGGCCCAAGAGGCCCCAATAGATCTGGTGGAATGGGCAGTCACCCGGAAGGGAACGTGCTTATTCCGCAACTTATAGGCTTCACGGATAGTAGCCTTAATCCAAGAGGCAATGGTAACTTTGGAAGCCGGTCTCCCTGCCCTAGGCCCCTCAGGAATGACGAATAGAGCGTCAGACTTCCTGATAGACTCGGTGCGATGAACATAAAACTTGAGGCAACGCACCACATCCAACAAATGGAGATCTCGTTCCTTGTCAGATGAAGGATTAGGGCAGAAAGAGGGAACCACAATCTCCTGATTGATGTGAAACTCGGACACAACCTTGGGTAAGAATTCCTTGGTAGTGCGAAGCACAGCCTTATCCTTGTGGAACACCAGGTAAGGAGGTTTACAAGACAGAGCTTGTAACTCTGCTACCCGGCGAACTGAAACAATAGCCAAAAGGAAGGCCATCTTCCAAGTCAAGAGACGTAATGGAATGGAAGCCAAGGATTCAAACGGGGGGCGCTGGAGAACTCCCAGCACCAAATTGAGGTCCCACTGGGGAGTAGGACTCTTGAAGGCAGGCCGAACATGAGTCACACCTTGGAAGAAAACCTTGACATCAGGAAGGATAGCAATCCTTTCCTGGAAAAACACAGACAAGGCAGAAGTCTGAACTTTGAGGGAACTCAAACTGAGCCCCTTATCAACACCGTCCTGCAAGAAGGCCAGGACAGTGGGAAGATGAAAATCAAGGGATAATTTCTTCTCAGAGCACCATGCAACGAAGGTTGACCATATGCGATGATAAATCTTGGAGGACACAGGCTTACGAACACTGAGCATAGTCGACACCACAGAAGGAGAATATCCTTTCTTTGCTAGAATCGAGGATTCAACCGCCATGCCATCAAATGGAGAGAGTGAACATCCTCCTTCCACAGATATCCCTGAAGAAGTAGGTCCGGACGGGCAGGAAGTGGGAACGGATCCGCCACTGACATTGCCATCAACTCCGGATACCAGGACTGGCGAGGCCAGTTTGGAGCGATCAGGATAACAGGACAACGCTCCTGCTTCAGTTTCTGGATGACTCTGATCAATAGAGGAAGAGGAGGAAGATGTAAGCCAGAGAAAAATCCCAAGGAATCGATAAGGCATCCACTGCCAGAGCAAGGGAGTCCCTCCGCCGGGAGCAAAACACCGGAACCTTCCTGTTGTGTCTGGAGGCCATCAGGTCCACCTCCGGCATCCCCCACCTCTGGGTGAGCAAGTGAAACACCTCTGGATGAAGAGCCCATTCTCCGCTGTCGACGGTATGACGACTGAGGAAGTCCGCCATGACGTTGTCCACACCTGGAATATGAACTGCAGAGATGACAGGCACGTGATCTTCTGCCCAAGACAAAATATCCTTGACCTCCAACCAGGCGGTGCCGCTTCTTGTGCCGCCTTGCCTGTTGATGTAAGCCACCGCAGTGGCGTTGTCGGACTCCACTCTGATCGGACGACCGGTCAGTTGAGATTCCCAGTATCTTAGGGCAAGCCGGATGGCACGTAGTTCCAGAACATTGATGGAGAGAAGAGATTCCTCCAGACCCCATTTCCCCTGAGCACTGAAGCGACTCAACACAGCACCCCAGCCCCGAAGGCTGGCATCCGTTGTGATCGTGGTCCAACAAGGAACTTGAAAGGATCTCCCTTTCAGGAGATGTGAGAGATCCAACCACCAGTGCAGACTCGATTCCACATGAGGAGGTAGAGAGACTGACAGATGCTGATGATCTGGATGATTCTTGCACGTCTGGATGACAAATCTCTGAAGTTCCCTGGAGTGGGCCATGGCAAGTGGTACCGCTTCGATCGTGGAAATGAACTTCCCCACCAGAGACGTCAACTTCGTTACCGGCACTAAGTCCAGTTCCAGAATCCCCGCCACTCGGATGGCTATCTGATGAGCCACATCCTCCGGCAGAAACACCATGCATTGGCGAGTGTCGAACAGGAGACCCAGGAACAGAAGCCTCTGAGATGGGACCAAGTCCGACTTGTCCAGATTCAGGATCCAGCCATGGCGGGTCAGAGTGTGTATACACCTCTGCAGTTGCTGGTGCAGAAGCTCCGCCGAGGAAGCTTTGAGGAGGAGATCGTCCATGTAGGGGGTCACCCTGACCCCGTCCTGATGAAGCACAGCTATCAAGGAACCCAACACCCTCTGGAAGACCTGAGGAGCTGAAGTCAGCCCAAAGGGAAGAGCTGAAAACTGAAAGTGTCCCCTGTGGCAGGCAATCCTGAGATACCGCCTGCTCTCTGGATGAATAGGGATGTGAAGATAAGCATTCTGAAGGTCCAGGGAGGCAAGGAACTCCCCTGGAGACATTGCTGCAATCACAGAGCGCAGGGACTCCTGGCGGAAGTGGGAAGTCACCACATAGGCATTGAGATCTTTGAGATCCAAAATAGGACGAGCCCCTCCGTCCTTTTTGGCCACCACAAACAGGTTGGAATAAAATCCTGAACCTGTGTCCTCCGGAGGAACCACTTCCAGGACCTCTTTGTCCAAGAGATCCTGAATAGTGTAGTCGAACAGACGTCTTTTTGTGGGTTCCTGAGAAGGACGAGTAAAATGGAACCGAAAAGGAGGAAGGGAGGAGAAAGGGATCCTGTATCCCTCTGACACCACCTGAAGAACCCATGGGTCCGCCACTGACTCCTCCCAAGTCCGGCGAAAGATGCGGAGACGTCCACCTACAGCCGGATGCGGACCCGGGTTCGGCGAGTCATGCCGAAGCAGTCTTGGAGGTCTTGGCCTTGGGGGCCACTTTGGGCTTCCAGGACTGTTTGAGCTTGGAGGAGGAGCGCGTAGTGGGAGGACCCGTTTGGGCCGAGGAGCGTGTCTCAGTCTGAAAGGAACGAAAGGACCGATTGCGTTTGGCTGGAAACTTTTTCTTAAAGACTGAGGGTAGAAGAGTACTTTTACCGCCAGTAGCCTCACTGATCATTTCTTTGAGTTCAGACCCAAATAGCAAATTCCCCTGAAAGGGCAAGGAAAGCAAGGCTTTCTTAGAGGCTGTATCAGCAGACCAAATTTTCAGCCAAAGGGCACGTCTAGCCACCACAGAAGCAGTGGAGGCCCTCGCCATCATGCGCACAGCATCAAAGGCAGCGTCAGCAACATAATTCTGAGCTTCAGTGATATTAGCAAGAAGCTGCAACTGTTCAGATACTGGTGCATCCTGGCGAACTGCGTCAGTCAGTCGCTCAGTCCAGGCCGCAATGGCTCTATTAACCCACGCCACTGCAAAGGTTGGACGCATGGCAGTGCCAATGGAGGCAAAAATAGACTTAAGAGAAAGTTCTAGCTTTTTATCCGTCCAATCCTGCAGGGCAGAGGCATCAGAGACCGCCAAGGCGATAGACTTGGATAGCCTGCAAACAGGAGCATCCACCTTGGGGGGATGAACCCATTTTGCCAGCTCAGTCTCAGGAAAAGGGTACAGTTTAGCAAACTTTTTGGAGACAGATGAGGATCTATCAAGATTCTTCCATGCCTCAGAGACTAGACGGGCAAGGGTAGGGTTAGTTGGAAAACAAACAACAGGCTTAGATGGTTTCTTTTGAAAAACGTCAGTAGGATCATAAGTGGATTCCTGAGTCAGAGGAAGGTTGAGCGTATTCAGTACAGCTCTAATCAGACCCTCAGCCGAGACTTCAGGGTCACATTCATAAGGGTCCCCAATGGACCTGTTAGACTCAATAACAGTGCGTTCCTCAGCATCAGAATCCTGCAAGAGTTCTTCCTCAGAAGAATCAGACACATCAGGAGCACCCTGTGGCTTAGGCAGGGAGGTCCTGATTGTAGCGGGGGTCTGCCAGACCTGGAGAGCCCCCTGTACCTGAGAGGGAAAGAGTTGAAGAGTGGATCTGAGATCCCTAGTGGCAGCTTTAAACTCCCTCACCCAAGATGGCTCAATAGCATGGCTGGGAAGCCCAGGGTTGCTATCTTGACCAGTGCAGTTAGGGCATAGATCCCCCACAGTATCACTAGATAGCCCAGTGTGACAAGAGGAGCAAAACGCCACGGGGGGAGCAGACCCCCCATCCTCCTTTGACTTGGGTCTAGCCCCTAGCTCCAGTGAAGTAGACATGCTCACAGCGTCAATATACCCCACTTTAAACTATTTCACCCAGTAAAAGTGTGGAAGATTAAAGTTTCACCCCAGAAATGCCTAAATTTGGACTTAGCTGGCCAGCGAAGGGTTAATCTGTTGAGGGGAGAGAAGGCTCGGTCCCTGCGTAGTGTACTCGCTGAGGAAGAGCTCCACAAAATGGCGGCCGTCAGGATAGCCAATCAGAAACGAGCGCGAACCGGGCGCTCATGGGAAATGTAGTTTCCCCCATACAAGTACCCCAAACAGTGCCCGAAGCCCCCCTGAACACCCCACACTAATAAAACACACACCGGATGATAGAGCAAGAGCTTAGCATTAAAATGAGCCCTCTCTGGAGTTGCTGTGACAAGCGGTTCCAGAGATATGTCCCACACTGTGAAATCTCATAGAGAGTAAAGGAGCCATAGTGTCTAAGCGGGAAAAGCCGCGCTTAAAGGCGCGGAACACCAATTTCAACAAAGTTTAACAAAACATTAATAAGTGCCCAAACATACATAAAACACATAAATAAACACTATTCAAGGCTCCAAACCCAGAGAATACCACAGAAACTGCATTAAAACATTGAATACAAATAAAAACACCCTATGAGTGCTGGAGTGCAAAGCAAACTCCCAAATACAAGCCCAGCAAAGGGACACTGTGGGGACAAGTGGACCTTCAGCACTCAATGGGTGGCTCACCTTTCCTGCAGGACTTCTGTCTTCAGGTGACCATGATGAAGTGGGAATAGACCAGAGGTAAATTCCCCAGTAGGGAAGCTGCTTAACTCAAGCTGTTCCCTCTTCAGGGCATAAGGTCCACAGAAAATCCCTGGAAGCTGCACCAGCCACTTTAAAGAGGGCAATTCACAGCCATGGTCACCCTCCTAATGGTGGTATTCCATATTTGAATAAAAAAATAACAAAATACTAAGATGAATGCATAGATGTTCTCTACCTGGTGTGCACAGCACCCAGGAACAAATCAATCTAGTGGCTCTGGCCTGAAGGTGGCTTAAGTAGGAGGGGAGGCTCCGCCCCCTGCAATCATTTGCATAATTGTTCCTGCCTATTAAAGGGGCGAATCGCCTCCCAGAACTACCAGTGACCTGTATTGGACGACAGTGAAATAATCTTTGGTTATACACACTTACTGCACTACATGCTAACAGCATTAGCCCTGCATACACAAGTAAGCAAAGTGTATATCTATAGGCACAAACCGAAGTACAGGTAATGTCAAAAGGATTAAAGGAGCTTCGACTAATATGAACTTTGTTGAAAGTGAGAGATCTGCTTTAAAATACAAGTTTAGAATTAGATTTTAGGACTAACAAAATTTCACAATTTTACAGATGCTAGCTGGAAATGCATGACAATTAAAAATATACAACCCAGTTTAACCCCTTGAGTGTGAGGGAGGTATCCAATGTATTGCAACCTCTCTGGCACTCAAAGGTTAATTCTGAAGTGTTAGTGTTTCTTTAACCCCTTAACGACAGGGGAATCCGGAAACGACCACGGAGCAATTTTTTTTTTATTGCTCCGTTGCGTTCCGGACTCCCCGAACGGCGTGCAGCCGCGGGGGGAGCCCGGAACTCGATGACGGTCATAGTACGTCATCGGTCGTTAAGTCAAATCGACCCTTGACGTACTATGACCATCAAGGGTCGATAAGGGGTTAAACAGAGCTTTTTACTCCTTGAATGCTATTGTGGACTCCAACACACTGAGATGCAATGCACTGGAGACCTGCCTAGTGTAACAGGATGATAAAGCCCCAGTGCATTTAATGAGAATTTGGGGAATTTTATTTGTCCCCTATGGTGCATGCGGTTGGCTTCCTCCAATTTGCCTCCATACTTAAGACTCAGTGATTTTAATGTACTAAAAGCACCTGGAGCAAGTCAACTGCACCATATGGGAAAATAAAAGAATGTACATTGAATTAAAAGAGGATGCTGCAGAGGTCTCCAAAGCATTGCAAAGCAATGCAGTGGAGACCCCTCTAAAATACGAAGGGTTAAAAATCAAATTCAAACCAATGGAAACTTTGAGAATGCTTATTTGGCTCATATGGTGTAATTGGTTTGTACCAGTTCTGTTTAATGCCTCACCCCCTCTATAAGTCCCGGTTTTGGACTAAAGCTACATCATCTTCAACTGGACATTGTCTGAGACCAAGTCTTATAATAGTTATAGTGTCAGTGTTGCCTATCCCTGAATTAGAAGCTTGGCAAAAGCACTTGTCAAGGGATTAAGGGCTGTATTAAGCAAGATAAAAGAGGATTTTAGTCTTACCTGTTAAATCCTTTTCTCTTAGTCCATACAGGTTACTGGTAACTTTGGGTAGGCGATTCACCCCTTTAAGGAGGCAGGAACAATTCTAGAATTGTATGGAGGGGGTGGAGCCTACCTTCCCTAATTGGCTGCAGCTAGCCAACCAGCTCCAGAAAGATTTGAGACACTATTGACTAGATAGTAGAAGGGAAAGAAGACTTCTGTGAGCAGGACCCCGAAGGACCCCCACAGTCTGCCACAGGAGAGCCAAGCATGGTCCCTTGACAGGGTGGGAGACCAGTAACCTGTATGGACTAGGAGAAAAGGATTTAACAGGTAAGACTAAAAGCCTCTTTTCTCTGTTGTCCAACACAGGTTACTGGTAACTCTAGGATGTCCAACCATTGAGTTTCCCAGAGGCAGGAAGTAAGGCAAGGACCAGGCACAAGGCCCCCAAAGTCACCAGAGCAGATATGAACCATCAGATCAGAGATAGCCCAACAAACAATGAAGTGTCACTGAACAGGGGTAACAACACCCCAACTGTTACACAGCACACTGAACTAGAGCCAACTGGGCTCAGAAGTGAAGGAAGCACCAAGAACCGAGGAAAATCCTAGACAGGTAAAACTGCCTCCAGGATTTTCCTCCCAAAGCTGATGTCAGCCGATGCCAGTACATCAACACGGAAATGCTTCGAAAAGGTGTGCACAGACGACCAAGTGGCAGCCTTGCACAACTGATCAGCAGAGGTCTGATTCGAGGCCCCATTAGATCGAGTAGAATGAGCCGTGACCCTGAAAGGGGCAGGCTTCTTCCTCAGCTCGTAAGCCTTACAAATAGTGGACTTGATCCAAGAAGCAATAGTCACCTTGGATGCAGGTCTTCCTGCCCTAGGACCCACAGGAATGACGAACAATGCGTCTGATTGTCTGATAGACTCAGTGCGATGTACATAAAACTTGAGACAACTCACCACGTCTAACAAGTGGAGATCCCTCTCCTTGTCAGAGGTGGGGTCAGGGCAGAAAGAGGGCACCACACTCTCCTGATTGATGTGGAACCCTGAAACCACCTTCGGGAGAAACTCCTGAGAGGTGAGAAGCACAGTCTTGTCCTTGTGGAACATCAAATAGGGTGGTTTACAGGACAGAGCATGTAACGCTGCGACATGGCGGAAGATACAATCGCCATGAGAAAGGCCATTTTCCACTTCAACAGGTGTAGAGGAATAGTAGCCAAAGACTCAAATGGAGGGCACTGAAGAACGCCCAAAACCAAGTTAAAATCCCATGGAGGAGCAGGAATCTTGAAAGCAGGACGAGTATGAGCAACACCCTGTAAGAAAACCTTGACATCAGGAAGGATGGCAATGCGCCTCTGAAAGAAAACAGAGAGAGCAGACGTCTGAACCTTAAGGGAACTCAAACTGAGGCCCTTATCCACACCGTCCTGCAAAAAGGCCACGACCATAGGCAGATCAAATTCCTGAGACAGGTCCTTGTCAGCACACCAAGATAGGAAGGTCGACCAGACACAATGGTAGATCTTTGAAGAAACAAGATGAACATTCCTTCCACAGGTAACCCTGTAGAAGAAGATCCAGACAGCAAGGGAGCCGGAATGGCTCTGCCACTGACAGATCCAGAAGCTCCGGAAACCAAGCCTGGCGAGGCCAGTATGGAGCAATCAGAATGACTGGACAAAGCTCCAGTCATAATTTCCATAACACCCTGTGCAACATGGGGAGGGGAGGAAAGATGTAGGCCAGAGGGAATAACCAAGGAATGGACATTGCATCCACCACAAGAGCTAGAGGGTCCCTCCATCGAGAGCAGAACCTCGGAACCTTCCGGTTGTGTCTTGTCACCATCAGGTCGATGTAATGAAGACCCCATTTCTGAACAAGGAGGGTGAACACCTCTGGGTGCAGCTCCCACTCTCTGCTGTCCACTGTGTGTCAACTGAGGAAGTCCGCCATGACGCTGTCTACGCCAGAAATATGCACTGCGGATATGGCAGGAACGTGATCTTCTGCTCAGGACAAAATAGCCTTGACTTCTTGTTCCGCCTTGCTTGTTGATGTAAGCCACTGCTGTGGCGTTGTTAGACTCTACAGTCTTCCAGCAGAGATGTCCAATGACGAAGGGCATGAAATATCTCCCGAAGCTCCAACACGCTGATGGGAAGGAGAGTTTCTTCCTCAGACCACCGACCCTGTGCACGCAGGCGACCCAAGACCTCTCCCCATCCGGAGAGACTGGCATCCATTGTCACAGTGGTCCAGAAGGAAACTAGGAAGGACTTGCCCTTCAGCAGATTGGAGGGTCGAGCCACCAGGACAAACTCAGTTCCACATGAAGAGGAAGTGACATCGACGTCTTCAGAAGGTCCGGCCGACCCCTGCACACATGGACCACAAACCGCTGGAGTTCCCTGGTGTGTGCCATGGTGAACGGTACCGCTTCTATGGTGGAAATTAATTTCCCCACGAGAGATGACAGCTTCTTGGCTGGAACTGGATCCTGAGCCAGTATCGCAGAAACCCTGTGAGCGATCTGGTGAGCCACCTCGTCCGTGAGAAACACCATGTTCTTCTGGGTATCGAAGAGGAGGCCCAGGAAAACTAGAAGCTGGGATGGGACAAGGTCTGATTTGTCCAAGTTGATGATCTACCCCTGATGGGTGAGAGCATGAATGCATTAATGAACCTGCTGATGAAGAAGTTCCGCAGAAGAGGCTTTCAGAAGCAGGTCGTCCATGTATGGAGTAACTCTGATGCCGTCTCGGTGGAGGAAGGACATTAAGGCTCCCAGGACACGGTTGAAGACCTGAGGAGCTGTCGTCAGACCAAATGAAAGAGCTGAGAACTGAAAATGTCCCAGGTCGCAGGCAAACCGGATGTACTGCCGGCTCTCTGGATGAATGGCAATGTGTAAGTATGTGTCCTGAAGATCCAGAGATGCAAGGAATTCCCCCGGGGACATGGCAGCAATCACCGTCTGTACAGACTCCTGGTGATGAGTCTGAGTCAGAAAGGAATTGAGATCCTTCAAGTCCAAAATGGGACGACAACCGCCATCCTTCTTGGAGACCACAAAGAGGTTTGAGTAAAAACCCATACCTCTGTCCTGAACTGGAACCGGCTCTAGAATATCTGTCCAGAAGAGCCTGAACAGCACCGTTGAAAAGACAGCGTCTCTCTGCACCCTGAGGCGTATGAGAAGGAAGAAAGAGAAAGGGAGGAAGTGAGACGAAAGGGATCCTGTACCCTTCCGTCACCACCTGCAAAACCCGTGGGTCCGACACTGAATCCTCCCAAATTCTGTGATAGTGACGCAGACAATCACCCACAGCAGAGTGTGGACCCGGGTTCGGTGAGTCATGGCGAAAAAGGCTTGGAAGCCTTGGGCTTGGAGGAGACCTTGGGCTTCCATTGTTGTTTGGGATTGGAGGAGGTACGCGGAGCTGAGGGAACCGTCTGGTTCTCCGGAAGTGTCTCATTCTGAAAGGAACGAAAATACCAGTTATGCTTAAGCTGTGTTTTCTTCCTAGGAACTAAGGGTAGACGTGTACTTTTACCCCCTGTAGCCTCACTGATCAGATCCTTGAGATCTGGCCTAAACAAAGAAGTGCCTTGAAAAGGCAAGGAGAGCAATGTTTTCTTAGAAGCAGTATCAGCAGACCAGATCTTAAGCCAAAGAGTCCATCTGGCAACCACAGACATGGTGGAAACCGTAGCCACAAACGGATGACATCAAATAGGGCGGCAGAAACATAGTGCTGTGCCTCAGAAATGTTGGCAAGGAGGCGCAACTTATCCGAAATAGGAGCATCCTGACGGACAGCAAGAGTGAGCTGTTCAGTCCAGACCGCAATGGTCCGGTACACCCATGCTGCTGTGAATGATGGACGCATGGCAGAACCAGCAGTGGCAAAGATGGACTTGAGGGAGACCTCAAGTTTCTTGTCAGTCCAGTCTTTTAGAGCAGACACATCAGACACTGGCAAAGCAATAGACTTGGATAGCCTGGAGATAGGAGCATCCACTTTGGGAGGATGAACCCAATAAGCAAGCGCTGCCTCAGAAAAGGGATAAAGCTTAGCAAAATTCTTGAAGACAGAAGGCTTTCTGTCTAGAGACTTCCACTCTTCAGACACAAGGCGGTCAAGAGTGGGGTTAGGTGGAAAGCAAGTAAGGGACTTTTTAGGCTCCTGAAACACATCAGGGGGGTCAGAAGGAACTTCCTGAACTAACGGAATGTTAAGAGTATTCAAGACAGCCCTGATCAGGCCCTCAGCGGAGGACTCAGGATCAGCCTCAAAAGGATCCCCAAAAAACTGAGGGGAGTCCAGAGCAGAACATTCCTCAACATCTGAATCCACCAGGAGTTCCTCTTCAGAGGATTGTGACACATCAGGTACTCCCTGAGGTTTGGGCAGGGAAGACTTGACGGAGGAGGGGGTCTGCCAAGAATGGAAGACCCCCTGTAACTGGGATGGAAAGAGTTGCAAAGTGGACCTGAGGTCCCTAGTAGCAGCCTTGAACTCTTGCACCTAAACAAACTGGCTCTAATACATGGCTGGAGGTCCCTGGAAGACTCTCAGGGACATCAGAACATGCTGGGCATAAATTACCTGAGAATTCTCTAGGTAACCCTGAATGATAGGAACAGCAATGCGCAATAGGGGATACAGAGACCCCAGCATCCTTAGTCATAGGTCTGCCCCAAGCTCCAATGGTATAGACATTCTCACAGTGTCACTAACCATATTGTATAAGAGATCACCCAATTATAGTGTGTATGATTAAAGTTTCACCCCAGAAATCGGTAAAATAGACTTATCTGGCAGACGAAGGGTTAATCAGCAAAGGAGAGAAGGAAAGTCCAAGCCCTGAGTAGGATACTCGCTCTGGAAAGATCACAAAATGGCTGCCGTGGCGGGAGCCAATCAGAAATGAGCGGATGAAGACAGCGCTCATGGGAAATGTCGTTTTCGCAGAAAAGTACCCCAAACAATGCCCGAAGCCCCCTGAACCCCCCAACACACTAGAAACATGAACCGGATGATAGAGCAAGGGCAGACAACTAAAATGAGCCATCTCTGAAGTCGCTAGGTTAAACGGTTGCAGAGATATGTCCCAAACTGTACAGTCCCATAGGAGTGAATGAAGCAATGGCGCCTATACAGTAAAGTGCGCCTTTAACTCAATTTTTACAAAATTGAAGGTATAATAGTAAAAGACATGTTAAGATACCCAAAAAACACTGAACCAGTAGGAAAAGTGTAAGTAAACCCCCCAAATGAATGTCAAACCAGCAGCTAAAGGGTTAAATACCACATAAACCTGCTCCAAACACCCAACAGACATACAGATAGCCCCAATGAGTGCTGGAGTGTGCACTATAGGAACTCCAAATGAAAAACCCCTGTGCAGAGGGGTACTGTGGGACATGTGGACCTGCAGCACTCAAAGGGTTGCTCACCTTTCCTGCAGATCTTCTGTCTTCTGATTACCATGTTTAAAGAAGCAGCCTCGGTGGGCGACTCCTGAGGAAAGAACTTGTAGCCAAGATTTTCCCCCCAGGGCTTAAAGGGATAGTAATACTTCGTTTTAACTTTATTTTATTTTGTAGGCATTAAAAAAACACGAAGAATGATATAAGTCTCATCTCTGAAACCTTTATGGTTTAAGAGATATTCACAAACAAAGTATCCCTTCCCTGTTCAACCAGATCAGAAGGGAGATGCCCAGGTAGACTGCAGAGAGGGACAATCTTCAATTAAGATAAGGGAAAAAGCTGAAAAACTTGTCAAGGGGGGAAGGGCTTTCATTGTTTTCATACAAAGAAAATTGTCCCCTTCTGTTATCTGTCCTGTCATACAACCAGACTCACATTTGAGAAGAGATGGCTTACACTAGGTAAAAGGGGCAGGGAGGGGAACTTTACTTGTGAATATCTCATAAACCATAAATGTTTGAGAGATAAGACTTATATCATTCTTCATGTTTTTTTAATGCCTACAAAATAAAATAAAGTTAAAACGAAGTATTACTATCCCTTTAAGGTCCACTAAAAGCACCTGGTCACTGAGCTAGTCACATCTAAGGGCATTGCCAGTTATGGTAATCCGCCTAATGGCGGTATTACATTTCTAACAGAAAAATAAAAAACTTCTAAAGCAGAACTGTTCTCTTGCCTGTGTTATCTTCACTAAAGAACAAATCTTTCTAGAGCTGGCTGGCTAGCTGCAGTCAAGGAGTGAAGGTAGGCTCCACCCCCTGCATACAAGTCTAGAATTGTTCCTGTCTACTTAAAGGGGAGGATCGCCTACCCCAGAGTTACCAGTAACCTGTATTGGACGACAGAGAGAGGAGCATTCCTGGAGTAAACCAGCTGCGGCATTGAATGAATGGAGACCTCTCAAACTGTCAAGATATTAAAAAAAAAAAAAAACTAGTGCTCAGCAGAAAAAAACATTTTTTCCCCCTCTGGGGGTTTGGTTTAGGAGTTTTTCCACAAAAATCTACATGCCTATAAACCCTCTATCTTGCTAACCTCAAGAAATGTCCATTGGGAACTTTGGAGGTTCCTACCGAGGGGTTAGACTCAGTATGTGTGGTTTTATGGCTGCCAATACAGTGGGACAAGTTTGGGAGGTCAGTATTTGTAGTTCTATGGCTAAAAGTGCCGTGGGACAAGGTTGGGTGGTCTGTATGTGTGGTTCTATGGTTAAAAGTGCAGTGGGACAAGGCTGGAGGGGTTAGCATTTACAGTGGCTACCAGTGCAGTAAAAGGACAAGGCTGTGGGGCAGTATGCATGCTTTTATGACCAGTACAGTGGGAAAAGGTAGCGAGGTCAGTATGTGCGATTCTACGGCTACTGTGGAACACACATATGAGGGTTTAGTATGTGTGGTTTAATTGCTACCAGGGGACCAGGAATGGGGGGGGGAGCTTTGTATGTGTGGTTCTATGGATGTCACTACATTGGGACAAATTGGGAGGTCAGTATGTGTAGTTCACCTGGTACTGTGGGATGTCAGTGTAGGTAATTCTATAGCTACTGTGGGATATGGTGGTGGTGTTTTAGCGTGAGTGGGTTTATGACTCCTGTGGGACAAGGCTGGGGCTTTAGTCTATGTGGTTCTATGGTTACCATGGGACTGAGTGTCACAGCACGGGTGAGCTACACGATGCCACTGGCTGCGGGGACAGATGGGAGTTGTAGACTACAAGCAGGTGAAGGGCCTCATGTTGCCCATCCTGGCTACCTGACAGTGGAACAAGGTTGGGTGGGCAGTATGTGTGGTTACAGAGGAACAAGTCCATGGGGTCAGTATTTGTGGTTATATGGGTAGTGCAGTGGACAAGGCAGGGAGTCGGGATGGAAAAAAAAAAAAAAAAAAAAGGTATAAGCCCTTTTCGGGGGACTGCATTTTTCTCACTTTTCTATCGTTAGAGGAGGTTTTTGCACATCCCTTATTAAAAAGAACATTTACATCAATACAGATTTTGGTCATTTGCGTTTCTCTCTTACACTGCATTTGGTTTGCTTACCTTCTGTATCTGTGGCACTGCTTATAACATTTGTCAGTTTTGTTTTCAGGCTTGTGTGTGTTGCAGTACCCTTTCCTGCACTGTCATAGCGCCCGGTACCAAGGGAAATCACACACTGGAACGGCACATCTGGCCACAAGCACTTACATTCATGTAGTGCTAGTGCACATGGATTATTGATAAGTAGACCTCCATCCTGTAAAACAACATCCACAACTATATAATGATGCTTGGCAGAAAGTATATCAAACAAATACTTAAAAGATCATTAACATTTTAAGTAAACACTTAACGAGGGGTTGCAAACAGTTGTGTCACAACACATTTATATGTATCTGCACAAGTCCACTGCATCATGTTATCCCAAATACATTCATTGTTATATTGTTTTACTACAAACATGCCATAGAAATTTTGATTTTCGGCTATTACGTGTCATGCCTAAAAAGTGAATGTAGTAGGCCTTAAAGGGACACTAACATGAAAAATAAATGTTAAACATGTCTTTTCCTAGTCAAATGCTGCAACTCTCACCTCTGGGAGTAGCAGAAATAGAAACTTACAGGTGTTGATACTTCCAACGAGGCAGCTCATGAGTCCTATTGGCTGCTCAGACCTCACACCCACCTGCCGTTGGCAGCCTCAACTCTTGCAGAAGGTGGAATAAGAAGCTCTAGGTTTAGACTTGTATTACTACGAGAGATTGGTATAGAGACTGATCTTTTTCATATTCTTGATATTTTGTTTTTATTTTCTTGTTATTTGAACTTTAATACAGGTTGTGAACCCCTGATCTAAAACCCTAACATTTGCATATTTTTCTGCACTTAGAAAAATTTAGGTCTTCTAACATAAATGTACTTTTGAATGATGCATACTTTTTGTATCTACTGTGGTACACATATGAGGGTTTAGTATGTGTGGTTTAATGGCTATTAGTGGACCAGGCACGGGAGGGGGGCTTAGTATGTGTGGTTCTACGGCTGTCACTACAGTGGAATAAGGTTGGGAGGTCAGTATGTGTGCTTCAATGGCTACTGTGGGACAAGGCCGGTGTCAGTGTGTGTAATTATATAGCTACTGTGGGATATGGTGGTGGAGTTTTAGTTTGAGTGGGTCTATGACATGGGAACAAGGTCAAGTGACTCAACTATGCACGAAAACACAGGAACTGGGGTGCAGAAAAATGGCAGCAGGTGCTCTGGACTGATGAGTCACAATTTGAAATATTTGGCTGTAGCAGAAGGCAGTTTGTGTGCGTAAGGACTGGAGAGTGGTACAAGAATTAGTGTTTGCAGGCAACAGTGAAGCATGGTGGAGGTTCCTTGAAAGTCTGTGGATGCATTTCTGCAAATGGAGTTAGGGATTTGGTCAGACTTAATCGTGTCAATGCTGAAAAGAATGCCGAATGACCCCAAATTTATTCTGCAGCATGACAAAGACCCCAAACATACAGCCAAAGTCATTAAGAACTATCTACAAAGTAAAGAAGAACAATGAGTCCTGGAAGTGATGGTATGGCCCCCACAGAGCCCTGGTCTGAACATCATTTAGTCTGTCTGGGATTAAATGGAGAGAGAGAAGAAATTGAGGCTGCCTAAATCCACAGAAGAACTGTGGTTGGTTCTCAAAGATGTTTGGAACAACCTACCTGCCGAGTTCCTTACAAAACTGTGTGCAAGTGTACCTAGAAAGTCACACCAAAGATTGATTTGATTTAGATTTTTCTTCTGTTCACTCACTATCTTTTTGTTAATTGATAAAAATAAACTATTATCATGTCTATTTTTGAAAGCATTCTTACAGTATTTTTTCACACCTGGCTAAGACTTTTGCACAGTACTGTATGTGTGTCTGATAATGGTCATGGTGGACTCAGACTTTTGGATGCTACTGTGTGTGTATATATTTATATATATACTAGCAGTGTGGGACGGCGTTGCCCGTCTGTTTTTGTTGGTTATCATTGTATTGAGTTGAATTAATACCTTTATTTATATAGTGCCACAAGTGTACGCAGAGCGTTAAAATGTAACCAGGTTAGGTTGATTTTTGTAATTCCACTATGTGTTGTAGGGTATGTTAGTTTTAGTACAGAGTTGAGGCATACAAACATAGATACGGAGATGAGCCATATATGTCTGTGCGGCTGAAGGTATGTATGAAGGCAGCATCAGATAAAGTGGTTAAGGTGTGCGTGTGTGTGTATAACACATTGCTTCATGTTGTGCACCCCTTTGGCTTTTAAAGGGTTAAGTGGTAAGTCTTCAAGGGAAATGTCCTTAGTGTAATTGAACTGTTATTTCCATGTTTTAGGACTGCTTATATGAAGTCTATAAGCAGTGTGTTGCTTTGGATTTTGGGTCAGAATGTGTTAAACAGTAGTTACCCTATTGTCAGAGTAGGTGTATGCACCTCTTTATTATATCTGGGAACTTTGTTGTGGAGGACTCCTGTAGGAGATTAATGATTAAGTCGCCGTAAAAAGGGGCAGGGCTTAATCAGGAGTGGCGAGTATGGCTTAACATAAGTGTAAAAATGTGAGGAATAGGCTGGTACGATTGAAGGGGTTAAAATTTATTCCAATCAATATAATATATATGTGCTGCACTTGGATTGATGCAATTCTTTGAACCCTTTGAGCACAAGAGAGGTACGTAATGCATTGTAAAGCAATGCGTTACGTACCCCACTGGCACTGAAAGTGTTAATGCACAGTTTCAGTTAAGAAGAAAAAAATACGATCAGGATCTTCTTTATAGTTAATGAGATAGTAATGCTTAACAGGTTTAAGTCAGTGCAGTAAAGTGGGATGTTACTGCATACAATAATAGACTTCTGGATTTTATGCGTTTGGAGAGGATGGGGAGCAGGAAAGCAGAGGACTCCTCTTTGAAAACGGAATGCCACACAGCTGTTAAAGGGATAGTAATACTTGAAAATAAGTTTATTTTATATTGTAGCCCTTTAAAAAACATGAAAAATGATATAAGTCTTATCTCCCAAACCTTTATGGTTTGGGAGATATTCAGAAGTAAAGTTTCCCCTGGAGTGATGTCATTGCTCCACCCTTCAGATCTGGAATCCGGTCACTTGACCAGCAGTGCCTCTCCAGAAGTGCTGAGATCACCATCTTTAAAAAGAATTTCTTAATTGGAATGGTCTACAAAGTGTGCTTTCAAGCCAGGCACACTTTGTAGATAGTTCCAATTAAGTAGTACTTTTCAAAAGATTGTGATCTCGGCACTGCTAAAGAGCTGCAGGTTGCTCTGTGGACCGAATTCCAAATCTGTCCACTAGATGGCAGACTTGGCTGAAACAGCCAGGAAAACAGCATTTTACTATATTTTACATGTGAATATCTTCCAAACCATAAAGGTTTGGGAGATAAGACTTATATAATTTTTCATATTTTTTTAAGGGCTACAATATAAAATACAATTATTTTCAAGTATTACTATCCCTTTAACCCTCAGAGTACCAGAGGGGTATGCAAGACATTTCTTTGCAATGGGTTGTGTAGCCTGTGGCATTGAAAGGGTTAGCAGCTGTGGGACATTCCGTTGTGAAAGGAGTCCTCAGTGTGGAGCGGATATCTGTGACCGAGAATGGTAGACATATTGGTGAAAGGGAAAAGGATGGGCAGTCAAGGCAAGGAGAAAGACTAACAGCATACCGAGTGTGAGGAAAGGGCGAAAGTACAGTGGTCGTGATGGATTTGTTTGTAATGTTATTTTACTGTGCATGTTTGGCATGTTTTTATTTGTGAACACGGAGGGGGGTGGAGGACTGGCCTTTAAGATGTAAGTGCCATAGGAGGGTAAGAGTGATGGTGATGCAGCCGAGACCAGACAGGCCCAAGAGTAAGCAGACAAAGAGGGAAAGAATAGCCGATGGAGGATATGGAAGTGTACACTATGATGGAGGGTCCAATCGCAAGGTTAGTGCAGGTTGCCAGTGCGGGACGCCTAGGAATGTGTTTGGAAAAGAGTGGTTTGAGGGAGAGAAGAAAGCAGCGAGTGTGAATGACTTACCATCAGTTTTGGCAGGAGGACCAACCGTGAACCGTTTGAGAGGCAGATTGAGCAGGAAGTTCTTCGAGGTCTGTGTGGGCTGGAGTGGTATTTTATTAGGGAGGGTGTGAGAGAGTGCGGGCTGGAGTGGAACTTCATTAGAGGCGGGGTGAGAGAGTGCCGCAAAAGTAGGGTAGAGAGCTTAGTGTGGGGACAGTGCACAGTTTAGCAGAAGTGCGTGTGTCTCTGTGGTGTAGGAGCAAGTGGCAGCCATTTTGTTTTTCTTGAGACTTGGGTAGTGGTGGGCAGGCTGGATAGTGGGGATGGGCCAACTCACTGCATGATTTTCACAGGCATAGCACATGCCTGTGAAAATCACACCTCTATTGAATCACCCAATGGAAGCAGTAACTCCTCCTTACTGACGCCCCGGGTGTGTTTTGCCAGACGCAAAGTCTTCTTATATCTATATATAAATATATATAATATTTATCCCCTCACTCCATAGACTAGATAGAGTTTTATTTATTTTTTTTTTTTTTCATCTTTCGAAGATAATCTTTGTGCATCATAAATTATTTAGCCTGCGTTCACACTGGGAAGAATCTCATTTTACTCCAGCTGAAACAAGTACATGATGTTAAATTGCACAGAAGAATTAGGAAGATTCTCAGCAAGGCTTTTATCTTTCATTTATAGAAAATAACCTGGAAGTTGAGTAATTCTGAGGCAAATCAACTGCACCATAGGGGCCAAATGCTTGTTTCCAAATTTCCTTTAATGAATTTTTTTTTTTTTTACCCCTTGAATACTAGAGGTCTCCAAAACATTGCAAAGTAATACACTGGAGACCAAGCTAGTGTTAAGAACGCCATTCTGTTTTAATGTGAATTTTTATTTCTACCCTATGGGCCAGTTAGTTTGTCCCAGAACTGATCTTCCTTCACAAAAAACATCAATGCAGCCTTGGTATGTGAACAATGGCATATGTGCAAAAACTTAAGCTGGAGGCCTATGGTGCCTTTCATGGATGACTATTGCCTTGCATTAACACACCAAGATTCAACATGTTGTATCCAAACTGCAGCATGGCTGATCTGCTGGCACATTTTTTACACAATACAATACAGCCTGCAATGCTTATAGCAACCTCCAATGTATGGCTGACTTACATGGCCATCATCCAATCTGCCTAGAGACAGGGTCACCGGGTGAATGCAGGATGTGGTGGCTTCAGAATATGAGCAATGGAAATGCAACAGGTTGCCTACTAAACTTTTGTCACCTGTGTAAAAGAGCCCAGCAGCTCCTATATACTTCTACACAGGGGAATTACAGAACATATATAACCTCTGTTTTTGCACATCATTTTAACATCAGAGTGACAGGGGAATGGTCAGAGCATTGTAGAACCATGCACTGGCCAGCCCTCTTGCACTCAAAGGGCTGATTAATGGTTTTGAAACAATCTACTAGGAAGCAGTAGAAACATACTGAACAAACTGTTTAAACACTGGAAAACTGTAAATAAGTTGCGTAAGTTAGAAAACTTACAAACAATTTCAAATTCATAGCAGTCAGTTTTTTTAATAACTCATTTGAAAGTACTCCGATATTGTATGTATTTATTCTTAAACAAAACTCAAAAAATTCTCAGTATGCACAAATATATTTTATCAGACAGAAGAATGTAGTTTTAAGCACAATTTCATCTCTATATAATGTGCATTTATACACCCACGCAGATTATTTTGACTTGGAGGGTAAGAGAGAATCAATAATAAAATGCCAGATGATGACTGGAAATGGTTTGTTTATGCATTAATATGGCAAGAGAATAAAGAGACTGTACAGTAAGTAAAGTGCTGGTAAATGACTGGACATCAGACAAAGCAGTCACTGGGAAGTCAGCTGCCAAATATAAAAATGCCTACAACTTCTACTCAAAGGAACATCTGCATAAAGAGATATTTGTGTACTTAACAATAAATCATTTTCTATTAGTCCATCTGGAACACATGAACCATGGGGTAAAGTATCCTCCAGCCAAGGGACTTGCCAAAAAAAAGGCTCTCTGGAGGCGGAGACTCCCTTCCTGCTGTACTTTATTCCCACCAATCTAGCTCAGTTTTAATGAATAGAAAAGATAAAAAAAACAGATGCAAGACAGGAAAGGGTGTCACTTGAACCAGAAAACCCAAAGGACCCCCCTGCCTGGAACTCAAACAGCTGTTTTTTTCTCTGGGAGGGAAGTACAGTGTTCCACATGGACTAAGAGAAAATGATTCATCGGAAAGTACACATAAATCCTGCTTTCTTTTGTCTAGTGTGGAACACAGGAACCATATGGATATACCAAAGCTTTCCACCAAGATTCCAGGGAAGGAAAGAGATAAACCCATTAAAACACAGACCAGTTCTAACAGATATGAACCGGAGCTACATGAACCTCAGGTGTCAGTGGACATCTGCACGGCAAACCAAGGAACAGAAAATAAACTGGTAAAAGTCCCACAGTCTGTGCCTCTTCATAATTCCTTTGCTGCACTTTCAGAATACTGCCTTAATATTGGAACAACTATGGAAGTAGAGACTACCGGTTCACCAGCCTGTAATCCACAGGTAAATCAGACTGCAACCACTGACAAAGGTAAGAAGAGAAAACTGCTTTGAGAGGAAGCAACTATTATTGGGGGATTCCATATTAAAGGGCGTGACTCTGAAGGGTAGTCATGGTGCTGGCAAAGAAGTCAGATGTTTTCCTGGTGCTACAGCTCCCAGAGATAGAAGACGCATTTTAAAAATTGTTAAGGGAGCAAAACAGAATGGAGAAAGTCATATTCCATTTAGGGACAAATGATCTGGTTTGAAATGAGGTGAGTGTGGTAAAAGATGTTTTTAAGAAGCTATGTAACGATCTGCAGAAAGTTGCTTCCACTCTGTTTCAGAGGTTCTGCCAGTGTATAATGAAGAGGATGGTAGGATGCAGAGAATTAGAGACTTTAATTTATGGCTAGGGAAGTGGGGCCAAAACATGGATTTGGCTTTGGTTCTCACACCAGCACTATTTGGTGTAACAAGGAATTGTACAAAAAGGATGGCTTGCATATTTCTCAAACGGGAACAGAGGTTCTCCCAAGCAATTCAGAAGTTTTGTTAACAGGTATTTAAACTAGTAGAGCGGGCAATAGAATGATACCGGATAAAACCAACTGCCCACAAGAGCATTGTACAGATGAATTTGATCAAGGTATGTCTGTGGCACATAGGTCAAAAACCAGTAGACTTCGAGAAATGTGTACAAATGCCTGCAGTTTAGGAAATAAGATCCCTGAACTCATTGCAATAATAACTAGAGAAGATGTGGACTTAGTGGGGATTACAGAGACCTGGTACAACAACAAAAAATTACTGTGAGGTAGAAACACCAGAGTATTCTCTATTTAGAAAAGGCAGGAAAGGCAGAAAAGTTGGAGGGGTTGCCATTTACGTCAAAAATAGCTTAAAGGTTAATCTTATACAGGGTATGGAGGAGAATACAGAGACTGTTTGGATAACTTTAGAATATGGGAATAAGATGGCCACTCGTATAGGTGTGCTCTATAGACATGGGAAATATACATGTTTACAGAGGAAGAAGTTCTACTTCAACTTTCTAAGTTAAAAACAGATAAATCAGTGGGACCAGAGGGGGATACACCCAAAGTTGTTAAAAGAACTTAAGTGTGTTCTGGCGAAACTTTAACAGAATTACTCAATCAGTCGCTATCGAACGGAGTAGTTCCAGGAGACTGGAAGATAGCAAATGTAGTACAGTTTCACAAAAAAAGGTAGAAGGGAAGAGTCTGGTAACTATAGACCAGTAAGTCTTACATCAGTAGTGGAAAAATGAATGGAGACTATGCTAAAGGAAATAATTGTTGAATATCTGAATTTGAATGGTTTGCAAGATATCAAGCAGCATGGGTTTACAGCAGGGAGATCTTGTCAGACTAACCTCATTGATTTTTTTTTACCTGGGTAACTAAAATAATAGACCAAGGGGGAGCAGTAGATATAGCTTATCTAGATTTCAGTAAAGAATTTGACACTGTCCCTCATCGAAGACTCATTAATAAATTGCAGTGTTTGGGTCTGAATGCAAAAATAGTTAAATGGATAAGGCAATGGTTGAGTGACAGGAGACAGAGGTTGGTAGTCAATGGAGAATATTCAGACGAAAGGGGTGTTACTAGTGGGGTACCTCAGGGATCTGTACTGGGGCCCATTGTTTTTAATATTTTTATTAGTGATATTGCAAAAGGTCTTCAAGGTATGGTATGCCTTTTTACAGATGATACAAAGATCTGCAATAAGGTAGACATTCCAGGGGGAATAAGCCAAATGACAAATGATTTAGGTAAATAAGACAAATCGACAGCTGCAGTTTAATGTTGATAAATGTAAAATAATGCACTTGGGACATAAAAATCCAAAGGAAAAATATTCTGTTAAGGGTACTGTGCTTTCAGAGACAACAGAGGAAAGGGATTTGGGAGTAATTATTTCTAATGACTTAAAGGTAGGCAGGCAATGTAATAAAGCGGTGGGGAATGCAAGCAGGATGCTGGGTAGTATAGCTAGGGGCATTAGTAGCAGAAAAAAGGGAAGTGGTCATGCCACTCTACAGATCTCTAGTTAGACCTCACCTAGAGTATTGTGTACAGTACTGGAGACCCCATCTCCAGAAGGATATAGATACTCTAGAGAAAATTCAGAGAAGGACTACTAAAATGGTGACTGGTTTACAGGAAAAGAAATATCAGGATAGACTAAAGGATCTGAACTCGTATAGCTTGGAGGAGAGAAGAGAGAGGGGATATGATAGAAACATTCAAATACATGAAGGGATTCAACAAAGTTCAGGATGGAAGTACATTTCAAAGGAGTAAAAATGTTAGGGCAAGAGGCCATAGTCTAAAACTAGAGGGACAACAGGTTTAGACATAATGTAAGAAAGATTTACTTCACTGAGAGGGTAGCAGATAAGTGGAATAGCCTACCAGCAGAAGTCCTACAACTTAATACAGTGACAGAATTTAAGCATGCATGGGATAGGCATAAGGTTGTCCTTAACATAAGAAAAGACCAAGGACCAAAAAAGGTTTGAGGTTTTTTTTACAGTACGAATATGGGCAGACTAGATGGCCCAAATGTTTTTTATCTGCCATCAAATTCTATGTTTCTAAAAGAATACAAAGAGGATACCTACATGGGCACAACGGCCTGTAGGACCTTCAGACCAAAGCTGGATTCAGCCAGAGCCTGCACATTGACAATATAGTGTATAAAAGTGTGAAGAGACGGGGGCGGAGCTAGCTATGGACCAAGATGGACGCATCTCTTTACAGCTCCTGATTCCAAGCGCCTTACTTACGTTTTACTAGTTGTATCTGCTATCAATTTATCACTACTACTCCTAGATGGCTTCTCTTTGAGTTCAGGAATTGCTTAATACCTCATACTCCATGATATAATGCCAGCCATGAGATATTCTACTGGCGGCTTCTTTTCGCGCCATTCCGACAGGAAGGCCTTATTACGCGCTATGCTAGATAACGATCTGCTAGTACTGAGGCATCCATACGCTTGCTCTCGTTCCATGCACCCGATGATCCAGTTGATGTACCTCCCAAGCTACTTTCGCAAGCTTTGCCTGTGCACTCCACTACTTCATATCCTGCTGCACCAGACATGGGGCTACCAGTGTCAATGGAGCAGTATCGGACCTTCCTAACGGAGATTCAGTGCATTCTGAGTGAAGTGTTCACCGACTTATATAAGGATATACTATGCACGATGGGTGACGACGTCCCGGAGGAACCTTCAGAAGCTGTATCTGCTAAACGCCTGATCCATTTATATGTGTATACCCTCAGTTGTACCGGTCCGTTGCTCCCACAGGTCACTGATTTTGAGAGGCCAGGTGATGACTCTCCTGCAATTATTTATCAAGGCAAAGATGTACTTACCTCACCGTTTTGGCAGATGAAGTCCAGGGTTGAAGGCCAAGCGCTCTGGCGTGTGGTTGATCTGGTCCCTGGCTTTCTCCACCCTTCTCTACCATGGGACCTGGTCCCTGTTTTCGATGCCTCACCATGGGATCCAGGAATTATACGATTAGGTCCAGACGAGATGCCACTGCTTCATTCCTCTGTGTTCCCACATTCCGCTGAATTGGTCCATGCCATCCTCACCTCTGACCTCGAGGTTGTTTTGCATCCGCGGGATTCCAGACTTGTCTCCTTTATGTGGCTGGACTTCCACTTGATCTGATGTTCGTATTGAGTCTTTCTTCTGCGGAGTGAGGAGTTGCATACTCCATGTTTACAAGCCTACACATCTTTGTGCACCTCCAGACCTTCTATTTGCAATTATTACTAATGATTGTACTCTTCATTGCATTCAACCCTTGTAACTTTTACTTATTGTTATTGGATGATCTTTATGTATATATGATTGTATTGACTTTATTCGAATAAAGCTTTTGAAAAAAAAAAAGTGTGAAGAGACTATCCTCTTAGGCTTGACAGCTGTTTGAAGACTAACAAAATAATCTAATCTGACACTCTGGAAGACAAACATAATATTCCCAACTCTGAGATCTCCCGTTATATGCAAATATCTCACTTTATTCTAACAACCTTGCATGGTCTCAAGAGATTTGATCTCAAATCTGGGCAAACTAAGCTTAAAGCTCCAACTGCATAACCTATAAAGAAATGGCTTACAAAATACTACATAGGTGGTACTTAACACCAGTGCAGCTTCACAAAATGAACCAAACTCTCTCCTCCAGCTGCTCCAGAGATGTCCACATAGGGGAGACATGCTACAAATGTGGTAGACTTGGTTCAAAATTTCTGGCCAATCATAACAGACCTAATTTTCATATTAACCAACGTTGGGATGGACGTCTGCACACACCTGGCAATAAGGCAATAGCATCTGGAAAAGCACAGAGAGAGATGAAATCTGGACATTAATGGAACTAGACTGAGCAGTTTCTAAAAGACATCCTTACAAAAAGGCTAAGGCAACTGTATCCTAAAAAGGACCATATCCTATAGCACACCTTGGACAAAACTGGCTTGCATAGTAGCAATGACAGAGTCAACAAAACCATTCTTCCTCAGGATTTTAGCTTCAAGGGCCAAGTTGCAAATCCAACTTCTTCACCTCTGGATAACACAGGAGACCCTGTGTCTGGAGGCTTGAAAGCAGGAAGAGCATAAACAGCTCTGTCATTGAAAGAGCTAGAAGATTTGAAAGTCAGGCCTGACAGGGCCAGAATGTGGAGATCAGAATGACACAAGCCTACTCCACGCCATGGGAATCAGAGGAAAAGTAGGAAATGTAAGCCATGGTATATGGAACAGTTACTGTATTCGTAGTAAGAGCCAGAGGGTCCTGGTACATGGGGACCTTGTGGTTCAACAGAGAGGCCACGAGTTCCACAGTTGGCGAACTATGTAGTCAAACGCAATCTGAGCTTGCAACTCCTGAGATCCAGACATTAGTGACTTAGAAAATCTGCCATAACATTGTCTACCTCTGGAATGTTAATGGTAGAGAGAACTGGCTAGTGACCCTCCTCCCACACAAGAATCAACTGAACCTCAGACTATGTGGCTGCACTTTTAGTCCCTCCTTGGTGGTTTATATAAGCCACTGCTGTTGAATTCTTGGACTGGATTTGAATCTGTGACCCCTGAAGGACTCAGACCAAATACAGCACAGCTAGGATTTTTTGCCCAGAGCTCAGCACACTGATGGACAGAAGACTTCTCATCTAGGAAAGGACCCAAGGTTGCTCCCCAGCTTCTCAGGCTGGCATCTATTGTCAATATCATCCAATTCAGAATGACCAGCACCCACCCCAATGACAGATGAGACCACTGAAGCCACAAATGTAGATCCGACTTTGGCTTGCAGACAGACATGACATGGCAAAATGACACTGCTGCATGAACAAATTCCTGAGAATATCGAGTTGCAGTTCCCGTGTGTGGAATTGGGCAAATGGAACTGCTCCAAGGCAGAAACCAGGTAACCCAGCATCCTCATGTACTCTCACACAACCGTGGATGGGAGAAGCAAGGCCAGAGACACCTATCAAAGCAACAAAAGGATTAGGTCTTCTGACCTAAAGACTCATCAATGAAGACTGTCAAAACCAATACCGAAAGAGTGAAGGACCTGGGATGGAACCAGAGAATATTTCTAGAGATTGAGAACCCAACCATGTTGTTCCAAAATGGTCACATCTCTAAATCTGAAGGTGCACAGCCCCCTCCAATGGAACTTTCAGCAAACAATAATCCAAATAGAGAGTTAAAGAATTCCCTAGAAAGTGAATGTGAGCCACCAAAAAAGGGAGGTGAACTGAAAATGACAGTCCTGAAAGGCAAACCACAGGAAATGCTGATTATCTGCATGTATGTGAATATGCATATAAACACGTAGAAACACAGATACAAAATTTAAAGGCAGATAAGAAAAATTTGGTCCATCTAGTCTGTCCATTTTTCCCCACTGAAAAAGTCTCAAACCATATTTGTTTCTTGGTCTTGTTTTATGTTCAGGATAGCCTTAAATTCTGTCACTGTATTAATCTCTACCACTTCTGTTGGTAGGCCATTCCACTTATCTACTACCCTCTTGGTGTAGTAAAACTTTCTTACATTACATGTAAACTTCTGTCCCTCCAGTTTTAGCCTATGGCCTCTTGTCCTAACTTTTTTGCTCCTTCGAAATGTACTGCCCTCCTGAACTTTCTTTAATACATTCACAAATTTGAATATCCCATCTCTCTCTTCTCTCTCCTCCAAGCTATACATGTTCAGATCCTTTAGTCTATCCTGATATTTAGTAGCCAGTCTCTGAATTCTCTCTCTATAGTGTCTATATCCTTCTGGAGATGGGGTCTTCAGTACTGTACACAATAGTCTAGGTGAGGTCTAACCAGAGATCTGTAGAGAGGCATGACCCTTCCCCTGCTACTAATGCCCCTAACTATACAAATACCAGCACCCTGCTTGCATTTCCCACTGCTATGTTACTTGCATACCTAATCACTCCCAAATCCCTTTCCTCTGTTGTCTCAAGCAGCATAATAGCCTTAATATTATATTCTTATATTTGTACATCCCAAGTGCAATTATTTTACATTTAACAACATTAAATTGCACCTGACACACTCCATTTTTCGAAGTTACCTAAATCATTTGTCATTTGGCTTAATCCCCCAAGAATGTCTACCCTATTGCAGATCTTTATGTCATCTGTAAAAAGGCATAACTTACCTTGAAGACTTTTGCAATATCACTATAAAAAAAAATTAAAAATGAATGGGCCCCAGTAAAGAGCCCTGAGGTACCCACGTGTAACACAACCTTCATCCGAATAGTCTCCACTGACTACAACACTCTGTCTTCTTTAGCTCAACCATTGCCTTATCCATTCAACTATTTTTACATCCAGACCTAAACACTGCAACTTATTAACGAGTCTTCTGTGAGGGACAGTGTCAGATGGTTTACTGAAATTTAGATAAACTGTTCTGCCCTGGTCTATTATTTTAGTTACTCAGTCCAAAAAAAATTGTAAGGTTAGTTTGAGAAGATCTCCCTGCTGAAAATCCATTCTGTCTGGGATCTTGAAAGCCATTTCAATTCAGAAATGTAACCTTTCCTTTAACAAGGCTTCCATTAATTTTCAACTACAGACATAAGACTGCATTTGCTATTTTACAATCTTCTGGAACGAAGCCTGTAGATAGTGACTGATTGAATAATGCTGTTAAAGGTTTTGCCAAAACACTTAAGTTCTTTAAATATATTTGGGTGTACCCCACCTGGTCCCATCAATTTATATGTTTTTACTATAGAGAGTTGAACGTCTTCCTCTGTAAAACATGCATATGTCCTATGTCCTGCTATTTTTGATAGAATCACCAGTTCTGGGAACCTGGGCTTCCTGGGCCAGTAAGGGGGATAGAGATGACCGGTGGACTGTCCATCCGAATCTTCCTCAGCACCCTGGGAATGAGAGGAAGTGGAGGGAAGAAGTAGGCCAGATGAAAATACCAGGGGATCACCAGAAAATCCACGGTGAAGGCCAGAGGATGCCTCCAATGGGAGCAAAAGAGCTGAACCTTCCTGTTGTTCCTGGTGGCCATCAAGTCTACCTGAAGAAGACCCAACCACTGCACCAACAGGTCGAAAACACCTAGGTGGTGCTCCCACTCTCCTGGTTCCACCCTTTGATGTCTGAGGAAGTTCACCAGGACGTTGTCTACCCCTGGGAATGTGCATGGCAGAAATAGCAGGAATGTGATCTTCTGCCCATGCCAAGAAAGACTTGACCTCTGACCAAGAGGAAGCGCTTTTTGTGTCTCCTTGCTTGTTGATGTACGCCACAGCTGTGGCATTGTCTGATTGGACACAGACTGGACAACCCCTCAGAGGAGAGGACCAGTAAACCAGTGCGTGCCGATTCTCCTGAAGCTCCAGAAAATTGATGAACTGAAGAGTCTCCTCCGCAGTCCATGTGCCCTGAATCCCCAGATGACTTAAGACTGCTCCCCAGGCCCTGAGGCTGGCATCCGTCGTCACAAGGGCCCAGTTCTGAATTACATAGGGTTTCCCCTTCTCCAGATTGGACCTGTCCAGCTACCATAGCAGGTCATGCCTGACCACAGACGGGAGACACAAACAGAGATCCAATAGATCTGGATTCCCATGCCAAGCACGGACAGTGAATCTCTGGAGCACCCTGGTGTGAGCCATGGAGTATGGAACTGCTTCCATGGTGGACACTATGTGCCCCTTCGGGGTCAAGAACCTGCGGAGTGGAGCTGAAGGCCACTCCAGAGCTTGAGACACCAGGCGCATGACCTGTTGGATAGAATCCTCTGTCAGTAAAACCTTCCCTTGGCAAGTATCGAAACTGAGACCAAGGAAAACCAGGATCTGAGAGAGGACTGCAGCAGATTTCTCCATATTCAGAATCCACCCATGGTGGAGCAGAATCTGAGCAAAGTCCTGGATGTGTTGCTTCAGGAGTTCCCTGCACGGTGCCTTCAGTAGAAGACTGCCCGTGTAGGAAGTCACCTGTATCTCCCCGGGTATGCAGAAAAGCAATCAGTGCCCCTAGTACTCTGGAGAACACCCGAGGAGCAGAGGTAAGCCCATACGGCAGAGCGGTGAACTGGAAGTGACCCAACTCGCAGGCAAATCTGAGGTACTTTTAGCTTTCTGGATGAATCGGGACATGTAAATAAGCATCCTGCAGCTCCAGAGAGGCCAAGAATTCCCCTGGACACACAGCTGTGATGACAGAGCCAAAGACTCCATCTTGAAATGAGCAGTCTCCACAAAAGAACTGAGGTCCTTGAGGTCCAATATAGGACGACTGCCGCCATCCATCTTGGCCACTATGAAGAGGTTTCAATAAAAACCTAATCCTCTCTCTTGAGGAGGAACTAGAGTAAGGACTGGAAGAATCTTTAAGGAGGATGAGATCTGAAGGTAATCCTGTACCCTTACGAGACCACTTGAAAAACCCACTTATCTGCAACAGAGGCTACCCAGACGACTGAAAAATAATGCACAGGGAGCTGTGGACCAGGATTCTGCGAGTCATGCGGAGGCAGACTTGGGCTTGGTGGTGGCGTGCTTTGAGAGCCACTGCTGTCTGGGCTTGGTGGTCAGGCGTGGGGTGCAGGCCTGAGACAAGCTTGGATTTGGCCTTTGCATTTAGGGTGAGAAAGTGCTCTTGCCACTGATGGCCTCACTAATGATCGGTTTCAATTCGGTCCCAAAAAGACACTTGCCCTGAAATGGAAGAGAAGTCAGTTACTTCTTAGATGACAGGTCTGCAGATTAAATCTTAAGCCACAAGGTGCGTCTGGAAGCAACAGAGAAGGCAGAATCCTTAGCTGCAAGTTTGACAGCATCAAAAAGAGGCTCAGTAATATAAGTCTGAGCCTCAGACATACTGGCCAAGAGGGTAATCTATCTCCTTATAGGCCTCCTTATTGATGGCCTCAGTAAGTTGTTCACCCCAGATAGCAGTAGCTCTGGAAACCCAAAGGGAAGCCAATTTAGGCCACAAGACAGCACCAATGGCAACAAACTTAGACCTTCAGGATAGCCTCCAGCTTCCTATTAGTCATATATTTTAATGCCGGGGCATCTGCCAAGGGCAGCGCAGTACACTTAGAAAATCTAGAGATGGGGGGAGGGGGAAATCAACCTGAGGAGATGTGGCCCATTGAGCCAAAGCTGCTTCCGAGATGGGGTACAGCTTGGTAAATCTCTTGGAAAGAGAAAGGCATCTGTCAGGTGTTTTCCACTCATCCAGTATGACCTGATACAGAGTGGGATTGGGTGGAAACACAGTGAGGGATTTTTTACACCTCTGA
The DNA here is from genome assembly GCA_037306005.1 of Rhinophrynus dorsalis. Classification (NCBI taxonomy): domain Eukaryota; kingdom Metazoa; phylum Chordata; class Amphibia; order Anura; family Rhinophrynidae; genus Rhinophrynus; species Rhinophrynus dorsalis. Next base: position 257,228,056 of record CM074721.1, read on the forward strand.
AAGACATTAGAAGAGATCTGACCCTCATCAGGGAAAGTACTGAGCAGTAGGGTAGTTAAAACCGCCTTGATGAGACCCTCAACTAAGGGTGCAGGGTCAGCTTCAAAGGGAAGAGAGCCTGCAAAACAGGCATTCTGAGATTTGTAGTTTTCTCCTTTTGCAGTAACCTAGCAATGCCTGGAACTGAACTTGCAGGCTCACATTCCAAGACACTTGGAATGTGAGCCAGATCATAGAGCAAGAGGAGACAAGAGCCATCTCTCATCGCTGTAAGTGAAATGGTTGCAGAGATATGTCCCAAAGCAGTTTGTCCCATAGAAGTCAATAAAGCATGTGTGGCAGTGTGGTACAGTGCACAAATTCAAAAAATGAAACTTTCCCAAAAGTTAATAAAAGTACCAAAAAAAAACTCAAGGGAGCATGTGGGGATAGTAAAATACAAACTATGCTAGAGAGAAAAGTTTAAATAAACCCCAAAACCTGGAGAAAGCAGCAGGGAAGGGGATAAAATACAGAATGCAGCCATCCATGGTTTACATGGTTCTCCCCACAGGACTGCAAGGGTCCACAACAGCACCTAAAAGCAGGGCATCCTCCAGGGGGAGCCAGGTATGGTAATCCTCCTAATGAGGGAAGTTGGACAACCCATATCTAATAGGAAAATAATACAATAATCTAAAAACTAAGCAGAAAGGTTCTCAACCTGCATACAGGTTGTCTCTTATTTGAGAGATGGTGAGCATAGTGTAATCCTCCTTTTTTACCCTATTCAATATTTATATTTCATTACCACCTTAACGACCCTTGACGTGCCAGGACCGTCATGGGTAGATTTAACTTAAGGACCCATGACAGTCCTGGTACGTCATGAGATAAATGATAGCAGCTCGACTCTGTGCACGCTGCTATCATTAATTCCCGGCTGAGACGGAGCGCTCCAGGACCTGAGCATTCAGTCTCAGCCACTTTCACAAGTGCCGGGTCATGGGATCGCTGCAGCAGCGATCCCATGTACCTGCATTGTGAAAGAATGAATGAGGCAGTGTTCTACACTGCCTCTAGTGTCTCTTCTCAGACATCTGTCCCTTGCTATCACAGTAAGGGACAGAGAAGCAGAGAGAAGACACCTAGTGGATATATAAAATGCAGCAGCTGGGGGTATTAACCCCTTCACTGCTGTGCTGGAGGCTGGTTAAATGCAGGTCCATTTTTGACCTGCTAAAATTAACTTTTGTTTTTTTTTTGTTTTGTTTTTTAAAATACACACTTTTTTTTTTTTTTTTTAATCAAAAATTTTATTTAAATAAAAAAACATGTCAATAACCAAAATAGGAAATGTGATTGTTGTGGAGCCATGTAATATATTTATACACATCGCCAAATGTCATCAATAAAAAAGTGGGAAAATAGGGTGGAAAAAGGGACATGGGGTTTTTCACCCAGGGGGGACAGTGCCCACTTACAACTGTCCATTTTGTAGGTATGACTGACTAGTCATACCTTTCATGCAGTGTCCAAAAAAATTTAACCCATTGTGCCCAAATGATCCCAAGAGGAAAAAACAAATGGCGTTTTTTTTTGTTTTTTTTTTACATTTTTTTTTACAGTTTTCTTTAAATTTTACTAAAGTAAATGGCGGGCTATACATATAGGTGTGGTATCAAAAGAAAGCCCTATTTGTGCGTAAAAAAACGGTATATAATTTTCATGAGTAAAATAAAGTACTTAGAGGGAAACCACTGTTGAACAAAGATATGAAGATATAGTCAAAAAGGTCAGAATTGCTCCGGTCCTTAAGTGAAAACCACCTCAGATTTTCCCGGTCCTTAAGGGGTTAATCTACTAACCCCCTCCATTGCCAATGAGGCTAGATTTAGCTGCACTGACAATGGAGAGGCTAATTACATGTTAAGATAGGATAGAGGGGTTAGAGTGAGAGTGTTTTTTTGGTTTTTTTTTATGTCCAGGAGATATTGACTTTTTAAATGTTTAAATAGGGTAGCCATATCAATAATTTAATAAGACGCTTGTCGAAAATATGTACATTTTGAATAGTACATCCATGCAGTAGACTTTTCCACATGTAACATCTGAGTTGTAATATAGCAATTATTTTATTTTAATTGTTATTAACTTTTAATTAATTATTTTTGAGATACCATAGTGTTTACAACTGAAATAGAGCAACACTAGTGATACACTGAGCTTACAACTATAATGGAGCTACACTAGTGATACATACAGCTTACAAATGAAATGGAGTTACAGTAATGATACATGCAGCTTACAAGTGAAATGGAGTTACACTAATGATGCAAAGAACTTACAGCTGACATTCAGCTACACTAGTGATACCACTGAACTTTTAATTGAAATGGAGCTACAACAATGATACCACAGAGCTTACAAGTGAAATTGAGCTACACTGCTTATAACAGAAACCAAGCTACAATAGCCATACCACAGAGCTTACCACTGAAATTGACCTACACCAGTGATACCTCAGAACTTATAATTTAAATGAACTACACTAGAAAAAACAAAGAGCTACGGGAGAGCGTGAAGCCAAGGGGAGAGGGTGTATAGCAAAGGAGAAACAGAGGCAAGGGTGAGACGTAGCAGACAGGGGGCAATAGGGAAGAAAAACAAGAGATAGAGCAAGACGAGAAAAGGCAATCAGGAGAGAAGTGGGGCACAAAAAAAAGAGATAGAAAAAAGAGAAAGGCCAAAGGAGACCATCACATGTACATTACATTAAACCTTTGGGAGTCAGTGGTGTATCCAATAAGTCTGACACCCTTCTGGCACTACAACGGTTAAATAAGAACAATCATTAGGCTGCAATCTCCTCATCCACCCCCATTAACCCTTTGAGTGCCTGATGGATGTGATAAGCTTTGTACACCCTTCTAACACTGAAAAGTTTGATATGGGTGAATGAGGGAGCTGCAGCCTAATTGCAGATCTTCTTTAGCCCCCTGAGTGCCAGAAGGGTGTCCACCATATGACACGACTTGCCATTCAGAGCATTAACACAGCTTAAAAGTAAAGGAAGAAAGGCTCTTATTTCAGTATGAGAGAGAGACAACAGTGAGACGAACTTTGACTGAATTAGCTCTCTGCTGTCTGGCTTTACTTCCCCCATGATTTGTGGAGACAGCAGAGACAGGTTCCTTTCAAATTGCCGCTCAATGTTATCTTTCTGTCATAATGAAGTAAGGATATTTTAGTCTTACCTGTTAAATCCTTTTCTCTTAGTCCATACAGGTTGCTGGTAACTTTGGGTAGGAGATCAGCCCCTTTAAGTAGGCAGGAACAATTCTGAGAAGTGGATGCAGGGGTGGAGCCTACCTTCCCTCCTTGGCTGCAGCTAGCCAACTAGCTCCAGTAAGATTTGATACACTAACTATTGACTAGATGGTAAAAAGGGAAAGACGACTCCTGTGAGCATGACCCCAAAGGACCCCCATGGTCTGCCACAGGAGAGCCAAGCATGGTCCCTTGACAGGGAGGGAGACCAGTAACCTTTATGGACTAAGAGAAAAGCATTTAACAGGTAAGACTAAAATTCTCTTTTCTCTGTCATCCAATACAGGTTACTGGTAACTTTGGGATGTCCAACCACTGAGTTTCCCAGAGGCGGGAAGGCAAGGACCAGGCGCAAGGCCCCCAAAATCACCAGAGCATATATTAACCATCAGATCAGAGATAGCCCAACAAAAATAAATGGTGTCAACAGACACTGAACAGGGGTAATAATACCCCAGGAACTGTCACACAGCACACTGAAATAGAGCCAACAGGGCTCAAAAGAGAAGGAAGCACCAAAGAACCGAACAAGACCCTAGACAGGCAAGACTGCCTCCAGGATCTTCCTCCCAAAGCTGGCGTCAGCCTATGCCAGCACATAAACACTGTAGTGCTTCGAAAAGATATGCACAGACGACCAAGTGGCATCCTTGCACAACTGATCAACTGAGGCCTGATTCTTGTAAACCCAAGAGGCCCCAATAGATCTAGTGGAAGAAGCCGTGACCTGAAAGGAAACAGGCTTGTTCCTCAGTTCATGAACCTTAAGAACAGTGGACTGAATCCAAGACACAAGGGTCACTTTGATGAAGGTCTCCCTGCCCTGGGACCCTCAGGAATGACGAACAGCGAGTCAGGCCATTGAATGGACATAACCTGAGACAACTCACTACAGCTTACAAGTGGAGATCCTTCCCCTTGTCAGAGGAAGGGCCAGGGCAGAAAGAAGGAACCACAATCCGATTAAGGCGGAACTCAGAACCACCTCTGAGTCGGAAGCACCGCTATGTCCTAGTGAAACACAAAAAAGGGGTGGTTTACAAGACAGAGCATGCAACTCTGCAACACAGCGAACAGACTCGATCGCCAGGAGAAAAGCCATGAACCACGACAGCAGACGTAGAGGAATAGTAGCCAAAGACTCAAAGGGAGGGAGCTGAAGGATGCCCTAAACCAAGTTAAGATCCCACTAAGGAGTGGGAGACTGAAATACAGGACAAGTATGAGCAACGCCCTGGAAGAAAACCTAGACAACTGAATGAAAAACAGAGCAGATGTCTGAACCTGAAGGGAACTCAAACTGAAGCCCTTGTCCATATATTCTTGTAGGAAGGCCAGGACTGTAGGAAAATCAAAATCCGGAGACTCAATGGTAAACCCTAGAGTAAACAGGCCTGCGTGCACTAACCATAGTCGCCACCACACCAGAAGAAAACCCTTTCTTCCGCAGTAGTGAGGATTCAATTTCCAAGCCAGACAATGGACATCCTCCTTCCGCAGGCAACCCTGTAGAAGAAGATCCGGACGGCAAGGGAGCTGGAAGGCTCCGCCTCAGATAGGTCCAGAAGCTCCGGAAACCAAAGCATGCAGAGGCCAGTATGGAGCAATCAGAATGACTGGACATCATTCCAGTCTCAGTTTCCTTATCACCCTGTGCAAAATGGGGATGGGAGGAAAGCTGTAAGCCAGAGGAAATAACCATGGAATGGACATGGCATCCACTGCTAGAGCTAGAGGATCCCTCCAGCGAGAGCAGAACGTCGTAATCTTCTGGTTGTATCTTGTCGCCATCAGGTCGATGCTTGAAAGACCCCATTTCTGAACAATGAGGTTGAACACCTCTGGGTGCAGTTCCCAATCTCCACTGTCCAGTGTGCCAACTGAGGAAGTCTGCCATGACGCTGTTTACGCCAGGAATGTGAACTGAGGATATGGCAGAAACATGTTCATCAGCCCAGGACAAGATAGCCCAGACCACTAACCAAGATGCGAGACTTCTTGTTCCACCCTGCATGTTGATGTAAGCCACTGCCGTGGCATTGTCGGACTGGACCCGGACCGGGCAATCCTCCCACTGGCGTGTCCAGTGGCGAAGGGCAAGAAAAATCACCCGAAGCTACAACATGTTCCACATAAACAGGGAGGGATACTGACAGCTTCAGGAGGTCCGGCTGACCCCTGCACACCTGGATTACAAACCTCTGGAGTTCCCTGGTGTGCATGGCAAACGGGACTGCTTCTATGGTGGAAATGAACTTCCCCACTAGAGAGGACAACGTCTTGGCTGGAACTGGATTGTGAGCAAGAACAGCAGAAATCCTGTGGGCCACCTTCTCCGTGAGAAACACCATGCTCTGATGAGTGTAGAAGAGAAGGCCCAGGAAGACCAGGTGCTGGGATGGGACAAGATCCGACTTGTCCATGTTGAGGATCCACCCGTGATGGGTGAGTGCATAAATGCAGTCCTGAACCTGACGATGAAGAAGTTCCAAAGAGGGGGCCTTCAGAAGCAGGACGTCCATGTATGGAGTGACCGGTTCCAGAATGTCCTTGTCCAGAAGAGCCTGGATAGTGCCAAACAGACACCGTTTCTCTACACCCTGAGGTGTGTGAGAAGGGAAAAATCTGAAGGGAGGAAGAGAGGCGTAAGGGAACCTGTACCCTTCCGCTACCACCTGCAGAACCCACGGGTCCACCACTGAGTCCTCCCAGACGCTGTGATAGTGAAGCGGACGGCCACCCACAGCCGAGTGGGGACCTGGGTTCGGCGAGTCATGCCGGAGAAGGTTTAGAAGCCTTGGGCTAGGAGGAGGATTGAGGCTTTCCTTGTGGTTTGGGCTTGAAGGAGGAACGCAGAGCTGGGGGAAACGCATGGTTCGCCAGATGTGTCACTAAAAAAAACGATTGCGTTTGATAAGCGTCTGCTTCCTGGACACCATAGGCAGGAGGGTACTCTTATCCCCTACGGCCTCACTAATCAGATCTGGCCCAAAAAGAGAAGTGCCCACAAGGGGCAAGGAGAGCAGTGCTTCCTGAGAAGCAGTGTCAGCAGACCAGATCTTGAGCCAAGGAGCTCGCCTGGCAACCAGGCATGGTGGAAACCCTTGCCACCAGCTGTTGGCATCAAACAAAGCAGCAAAGACCTAATACTGGGCTTCAGAAATGTTGGCAAGTAGCCGCAACATATCAAGAGTAGGAGCTCCCTGACGAACAGCAAGTGTGAGCTGTTCAGTCCAAACTGCACTGGCCCTATTTACCCAGGCTGCAGCAAATACTGGACGTATGGAAGTACCAGCGGTGTCAAAAATGGACTTGAGGGAGGCCTCAAGTTTCTTGTCAGTCCAGTCTGTAAGAGCAGAGGCATCAGCAGCTGACAAAGCAGTGGACTTAGAAGTCCTAGAAACAGGTGCATCCACCTTGGGGAGATGAACCCACTGAGCTAGCGCCACATCAGAAAATGGGGTAAAGCTCAGCAAACTTCTCAGAGACAGAAGGCTGTCGGGAGACTACCACTCTTCAGACACTAACCGGTCCAGAGTGGGGAGAGGTGGAAAACAAGTATGGGGCCGTTTGGGCTCCTGAAATACATTAGAGAGGTCGGAAAGAAACCTCTTGAACCAAGGGAATGTTTAGGGTGTTTAATACGGCCCTGAACAGTCCCTCAGCAGAGGGATCAGGGTCAGCCTCAAAGGGGGGGGGGGGTCTCCAAATAACTCAGAGGAGACCACTGCAGAACATTCCTCAGTGTCAGAATCCACCAATAGTTCCTCATCAGAGGAATCTGATACGTCAGGTACTCCCTGCAGTTACACTAGGGAAGAACTGACAGAAGTAGGAGTCCGCCAGGAGCAGAAGACCCCCTGTAACTGTGATGGAAAGAGTTGAGATGTATACTGGAGGTCTCTAGAAGTAGCCTTGAACTCAAACTGGCTCTAATGCATGGCTGGAGGTCCCTGGGGAACACTCAGGGACAAAAGAACATGCTCGGCATAAATAACCTGAGAACTCTGTAGGCAACCCTGACTGACATGAGGATCACTGCGCGAAGGGGAATGCATGGAGACCCCAGCATCCTCAGTCTTAGTCCTAGCACCAAGCTCCAAAGAAATAGACATTCTCACAGAGTCAAAACGTTCAAGGTATAAGGAAATGCCCAAATACAGTGTGTAGAATTACAATTTCACCCCAGAAATCGCTAAAATACAGTTATCGGGCAGGCAAAGGGTTAATATACTGAGGAGAGAAGGCGAGTCCAGGCCCAGCATAGGGTACTCATTCAGGGAAAGCACAAAAAGGCTGCCATGACGGGAGCCAATCAGGAACGAGCTGAGATGCAAGCGCTCATAGGAAATTTAGTGTTCCCCAACACACACTAAACGTTGACCAGATAGTAGAGCAAGGGCAGACAATTAAAATGAGCCGTCTCTGAAGTCGCTACTTTGAGTGGATGCAGAGATATGTCCCAAACTGTAACGTCCCATAGAAGTGAATAGAGCAATGGCATCTATGCGGTAAAAGCAAATTGCTGCAAAGTTATAACTGTGAAGTAAATTTGCACCAAACATCACTAAAACATGTCACAAGACCCAATAAACACTGAACCCAGTAGGGAAAGTGCCCAAAACCCCTCAACAGGTGCCAGACCCGCAACCAAAGGGTTAAGTTACGACAGAAACTTGCTCCAAACACCCAACAGACATACAGATAAACCTAATGAGTGCAGGAGTGTGCAATAGGAACTCCAAAGGAGACCCCTGTGTGGAGGAGCAACGTGGGACATGTGGACCTACAGCACTCAAAGGGTTGCTCACATTTCCTGCAGATCTTCTGTCTTCAGAATACCATATATTAAGAAGATGCCTCGGTGGGCAACTCCTGGGGAAAGAACTTGCAGCAATATTTTCCCCCCAGGGCTTAGAGCCACAAAAGCACCTGGTAAACTGAGCTATCCACATTTGGGTGATGGGAATTGTCAGTGATGGTAATATCCCCTAATGGTGCTATCTCATATCTAAAAGAAAAATAATAAACAAGCTAAAACTATAGCAGAACTGTTCTCTTGCCTTGTGTCTTCACCAAGGAACAAATCTTACTGGAACTGGTTGGCTAGCTGCAGCCAAGGAGGGAAGGCAGGCTCCACTCCTGCATTCCCTTCTCAGAATTGTTCCTGCCTACTTAAAGGGGCTGATCGCCTACCCAAAGTTACCAGTAACCTGTATTAGACGACAGAGAAAAATTCCTTTACTCTATGTGAGAGGTGAGCCACTGGCTACGGTTCTTCATAGCAACAGCTCCACCACACCTTGACAATTTGAAGTTACGACTTTTAAGTGAATCATTTCCTATCAGTGCGACAAACCCTACAGTATATATTATCAGTATAAGCACAGCATATATTTCTTCATACTAAAGCTAACCTGATCCTTTGAATACCAATGGAATATGCAATACATTGAGCAGCACACACACCCAATGGCACTCAAGCAGTTAAAACTATAGAAACATGTTATTGCCAAATTTGGCATTAAAAAATTAAATAAACCTTTGAAATTTCAATGTTGTTTTGTACCATTCTGTCAAGCAAACGTCATGCTAAGATTCCTCTGAATAAAGTGGGTAGAAGAATACAGTGCTCTGGGAGATAGCACACTTGGCAGAACCAGCAGCAATATTTCTGTGCTAGATCTGAGGCCTCCATAGTAACCATTTCACACTACTGCTAGGAAGAACCTGCTTTGCATTAGTAGTTACTTTCACAGGCCTGTTCCTTTGTTGGCCATAAACACATTTAGTGAATGGCAAAAATTATCTACCAGATCATAACATTCCTACAGTAAACATATTGACCCTGTTTAAGCGGAGCAGAGAAAATGGAATTTGCTTTGCCAACTATGGTTTGGAGAATATTTATAAAAGAAAACTGGAATTACTCAGGAGCAAGCCAACTTCACCACAGGGGACAAATAAAAATTCCTGTTAGATTAAATCGGGTTTAACCCCTTGAATGCTAGAGAGGTTTCCAATGCATTACGAAGCAATGCATTGAAGACCTCTCTGGCATTCAAGGGGTTAAAAAGTGCATGAGAATTTAGGGCTTTTTATTTTGTCCCCCTATGGTGCAGTTGGATTACTCCAGAGTAATTCCAGTTTTCTTTTATAAATATGGACTGTAGGGTCTTATTCACCAGGTTAAAGAGGTGAACTTTTGGAGTAAAGCAAATCCACTATAGGGTTGAAATACACATTATACAAATCCCCATTAGTTTAAGTGTTTTTTTTAAACCCCTGAATGCTGCAAAGCTTTTCAGTGTATTGGAAAAGTAATGCTTTGGCAACCTAGAACCTGAAAGATTAAAAGTCCAGTTTAAAGCAAACTGGGGGAGATGTATAAAACTGTATTATAAATAAAGTGACTGTAAGAGTGTTGCAAAGCGAGTAGAAATGGTCTTGCCAAATAAGAATTGTATCACAAAGTATTTATAAAAAAAATGTGCTAATTGCACCAAAAATAAGGGCAGTTTTAGGGATTAAATCTTAACGCCAGATATAACCTATTCTTAATGGAAGCATATATAGTGACAGCTATGTGTGCGGAAATATATTCGCAGATGCAAATTTTCTCAGAATATTCTCAGATAGACATATTTATAAACGTGACTTTACACCTTTATAAATATGACCAACCGTTGTGAATTTTAGCGACAATTCTTAAGTATACACTACGAAGGCTTTTTATATATCCCTCACACTGAATCTTAATTATGGTTCAGATGCTTTGCTCCAGAATTGCACATCTTTATGGAGTAAAAGTTGCCTAAAACTGAATTTGGCATTTAAAAATAAGCCTGCAGCAGTTTGGGAAACCTTAATGCCACGTAGTTGTGTTTCTGTAAAAGGAAAGGTAAAGATGGGAAGAATTGTTGTGCAGAGACTTTATAAAGAAATGCCGCTAACTGCGACAATTTACCAACATAACTTTCCCCTGAAATGTTAACCCCTTAAGGACAGGCGCTTGCGGGCATACACGATCGACACTAAAGGACCATGGAGCATTTTTTTTTTTGTGCATCCGATTCAGGGCTCCCCGAACGGCGTGCAGCCACAAGGGGAGCCCTAAATTCCATGACGTGTTAACACTGTCACTGGTCCTTAAGTGCCGGACAGCCGTGACGGTCCTGGCACAGCACTGGTCCTTGAGGGGTTAAGGACAGGTAAAAGGTGTTCTTAACCGTCCCAGACGTAACATCAGATTGTTAACGCTATATTTATAACAGTGCACTTACTTATCCTGTATAATAATTCGCTAGAAAGTTTGTAACAACGCAGTCATGCGCAGTAGAGACTGCCCGTGACGAGGCTGATACAGAGTGGGGCGCTCTGAAGGAGCATCCAGCTCTCTATCAGCCGCGGCATGGGCAGTCTCTACTGAGCATGACTGCACCACGACCAGCTGGCACTGTATCAGCTGCGGCGTGGGCAGTCTCTACTGTGCATGACTGCCCCTCGACCGGCTGGCAGTGGCACTGTGGCCCTTGTATCGGGCTCTTCAACTCATTTATGAATAAGAACTGGCGTTATCACCAGTTGCCCTGACTAAAAGACAATACTTAAGATGTTTTTTTTTTTTTTTTTTTTTTAACTAAATCTGCCTCATTGTGATAAACAGTTTTTTTACTGTCTGAATACCTTGTCTAACGTTGAGTAAAGTTCTGTAATGTTGCAGAAAAGGGTTTTGGTTTCTATACTATATATATATATATATATATATATATATATATATATATATATATATATATATATATTAATACTCCCTGAATTTGGAGCACAACATAATAACCATGTCTGCATATTTTTCGAAGTATGAATTTGATATGGCACAGTTACCAAGGGATCATTAAAGCGGAACTACCACCTCTTAAGCACTTTTCCCATCTGGCGAATAGCAGCTTAGTAGCGCTAGTCGCCAGAATTACTACCTTATTCCAAAGAAATATACATTCTTACCGGGCTGACAGCAGCACGGAGCGCGGACATCTTGCCATAGTGACGTCCGCGCGCCTGCACTGTCAGTCCCTTTTGGAGCCGGCCGGCTCCTATCAACACCTCCTAAACCCCGCTGGGACTGACACTGCAGACGTGCGTACATCACTATGGCAAGATGTTCGCACTCCGTGCTGCTGTCAGTCCGGTAAGAATGCATATTTCTTTTGAATAAGGTAATAATTCTAGCGACTAGCGCTACTAAGCTGCTAGTCACCAGATGGGGAGTTACTGAAGTCAAATTGTTAAAAAGGTGGTAGTTCCACTTTATCTTTTTGTTTAAAGGAAAACAAATGGTTTAGGTGTTTTCCTGCAGAGACAGAGAACGATACCGTCACTGAAGAGAAATTCTGAAATCTACATTAATCTGAAAGTACATTACAAAACTGCTTTCTATATACTAGTTGACAATGTTTCTACTTTTTTTATTTTTATAAATATTAATCTCAGCTGTAATCTTTTGAATCACAAATTTCCCAGCAGTGGAGAAGTCATCTTTAAAGGAACACTATTACCTAAAATCACATCTGATGATTTAGAAACAGCTTCAAAAATAACGTATATGTTGTATTAGTCCCATTTTAGTTAGAAAACTAGTTTTTTAATTATTTAAATTTATAGATTATGTTAAATAAGGCATTTTGCGCAATCACTTCCTGTTTTAACACTGCATTTCCTCTCCTCACTCACTGACGCTGAGCAGAAATGCATTGCCCACCTCCCAGAGAATTGAAAGGATTAGGGCCTCGATCCAATTACCCACAACACAAAAAAAAAAAAAACATCAGACAGAAACACATTACAAAACATAATTTGTAATTCAACTGAATGCGTTAGCAGTAAGATGTGTTATTGGACCCACTTTAACGGGTGAAAATCTGCACTTTTTTTTTTTTTTTTTTGGTGAAGAGTCCCTTAATGCATATTTAACCTGCCTACGCAGGAAATTAATTTGCAAAAAAATAACCTAAGTGACCAGTGGATGTATTGATATGGGGCCCTAAGTCCCATATTAATACATCCAAAGTAATGCAAAAATGTATCAAATGTTAGTAGAATTAACGCTATGAGTGCCAGTGGGGCAGGTGCCATCATTCCCCACCCCCGCTAAAAGCTGTTTGGCTGGAAGGTGTGTAACCACACCTCCCAGCCAACGGATGGGACACATTTTGCACAGAGACTGGGCATATAAATAGGAAGTCTCTGTCCAAAATTCACACACACTGAACGGGCATCGGACTATAAAGTATCAAAGGGTGGGGGGGCTTGTCGCGTCCTCTACCTAGCGCTACCGCTGGCGAGACTGCCAAAAGAGTATTTTAAAAACAGCAATAATATTTGGCTTACATGATAAAATTTCTATGGAAATCGAAAAATGCATTTTTAGCAAAAAGGATTGGGAATATGGTTTTTAGTTTGGGGGTTTCTAGTATTTCAACCAGGACATATGTGCATAGCTTAACCCTTTGAGTGCCATAGAGGTACGCATCCTCTGGCACTCAAAAGGTTAAACTATGCATATATTTCCTAGTTATGTTTTTGGTCAAAATGTAATGTTTCTTCTTTTTTTCAGGAAAATGAGTGAAACAAGGAAGAAGACAGAAGATGGAGAGAGGAAAAAGAAAGAAGACGAAAGATGGAAGATAGACAGTGGATGACAGGTAAGTGTTACACAGATCTGGGTGTTAGGCTAGTGTTAGGGGTGGCGTTAGGGGTAGTGTAGGGTTAATGTTTGGGAGGGTGACTGTGTGTATAGAGATTGTTAGCCCTTTTCCTTTGATGTTCCCATTATTAATGCTATTCAGTGCGAGTTTTGGGAACTAAAAACACAAGACTGACGTTTGGCCATAAGTCCGTTACTTTGTCCCAACGTCTGTTGTTTTCGTTGGCAGGGCAAATTAATACAGACTTAGACTTTTTTTTTCGGTCGGTAGCCATTTTTACCAGACAATTGAATCGAGGCCATAGTGTCAGTTACCTTTCTGCCTTATAAAGATTGATATATTAATGGAAGCAGTAATGTGTATAGGCTTCCAGCTGTTCTAGGCCCAATCAAGTGTGTACATCGACCCACCCATACATAGTTTACCATACTCTCACTTCTTCTGACCCCCTTCACAAGCCATACCCCTTACCTTTAAGACAGAAGCATGAATATCAAAGGGAAGGAATATTTTGATCAGGCTTTATATACATAAACCAATGGGGATACATTTCTTATGGTGCTACACATTTGCCCCAGAATTGCTTCACTTTAATTTTGTGCATATGACCCAGTGTGCAAACTTACCTGGTGCAAGTCATTTCCAAGAACATACTCCTGGAAGTAGCCAGGAGCAGCAGAAGAAGCTCTAATAGCCTGCCATAGATTGTACTGGCAGCTTCCCAAGTAATGAGATTTGACACCTGGAAAATGGTTGTAGTTCCTGAATATGAATGCCTTCAAAGGTAATCCTCTGTTAACAATGGTGCTCACTGCAGAAACCTAATAAAAAGGGGAAAATGCATATCAACATTGATCATGGGTTTGTATGTAAGACATTTGGAGCCTTATGAACAAACAAAAGATGAGTAATGCTTGGGTAACCTGACTGCATCATAGAGGAGAAATAAAAATTCCCGTCAGTTTAAATGCAATGCAATGGAGACTATTCTAGCATTTAAGGGTATAAAACACTCTTTTAAATCAACTGGAATTTGGCATTTTTTTATATTACCCTATGGGAAAGCTGGATCCCCCCAGAATGCCTTCTCTTTTCAACAGTTTGTGCATAAGGCTCTTGTTATGCATTTCAAATGGTTAATTATATTTATAATAAAAGAAGTTCTTGGGTTTGTCCCACCTCAAAAATGTGAGTGAGCATTAAAAAATATCAAGTTGGTGGTTCTCAAGCCTGTCATCAATTACCACTAAGAGAAGAGACGAGGACCTAATGGGGCAGCAAACTTTTTTCATGAAAAATATTATACTGGGGGGAAGAGGGAGGTAGGGGCCAGAGGTGCTCAACTATCAATGAGCCTGGAAAATATTGTAAATAGACTCTATAGGACCTTATGCTAGCCAGGGTACAATCTGTTCACCTGCATGTGCCCTACACAAAGAGAACATTTTCTGAAACACAGCTCACTGATCCTGCACAGAAATGACAGTCCAGCCACAAAGTGCCAAAGAATTATCCTCTTGTGCATCTCTAGACACCTGATAACATCTCTAACCCTCACTTTGCATATGCAAATAACACTTAGGTTTGGTCTCCCCAACACCTCTTGCTCACAGGCTCCTAGTGAAAACAATTGCACCTCAATGGTGAGGCCCAAGGAGGCCGAAACATGCACCTTGGATTAGCTGCTTCTTTGTTCATCAGACAACTTCCTTTAACTTTATGGCTGGACTGTCATCTGGGCAGGATCAGTAAGATGCACCTCAGAATATTTTTTCTCTGTTTTTGGCACCTGAAAGCTAAAAAGGAGATTGCATTATGGGAAGGAAAGGGCCTGCTATAGTATTTGCCAGGCTAGTCTCCAGTGAAATATTTATGAAATGCACTTTGCATACTCCCACTGCTATGAGATTTTCCATTCAAAATGTTATTACTGCTCAGAATTTTGTTGTTAAATAATCAGATTGTCAGCAACAGAGCCATTAAATATCACAAATTAATTTTTCATAGTGCACTCTATGGGACAGTTTGAGTATACTTCTCATTTAAAAATATTTATCTGCTTGAGTACAGAAGAACAATTCTTGTTGCAAGGTGTAGTTGGATTTGTCAGAATGAAAAGTCTGATCAAGAACATCAGCCACTGACTGGTTAACTTACCTGTACTCAAACAGTTCCCGATGACAGGTTGGAGAAGCACACCACTGTTTTGAGCAAAAACTACATATACAGCATATCATTTTTCTAATTAAGTGCTTAAAGGGATAGTAATGTTTACGAATAATTGAAGCTCTGATCATTCTTTAACTCCTTAACCACCCTTGATGGTCCTAGCACATCATGGCTGGATTTGCGTTAAGGACCCATGACGTGCCAGGACCGTCATGGAATTCCGGGCTCCCCGCGCGGCTGCACGCCATTCTGGGAGTCCAGAATTGGATTAAAAAAACAAAGTGGTCCTTAAGTGATGGCTGCGTGCATGGTCCTTGAGGGGCTAAGGATTTTGTAGTATGATGTGCTGCTGTATTACAAGTCTGTACGATTTGAAAATCAACAGTAATTGAATGACAAAGTGTCCCCCTCCCTGTATCTTTTACCTTTTGTTAGCCGCCTCCACTGAGATGTGGAATCTGATCATCGGGGGACAATCTTCTTGCTGTGAGCATAAGGAATACCCTTACAAAGGAGAACAGGTTTATCCTTATGCTCAGTGAAGATTCTCCCTTGCTGTGCTCCATTTGGACCGGCTTGGAGAGCAGCGTGACATCTGTAAAAGGGGAGGGAGGGGGATACTTTATCATTCAACTACTGTTGAACTACAAAGCGTAAAGACCTGTAATACAGCTCTTCGTACTACAAAAACCTTACAGAATGATGAGAGCTGCAGTTATAAAAGAGGATTTTAATCTTACCTGTTAAATCCTTTTCTCTTAGTCCATACAGATTACTGGTAACTTTGGGTAGGCAATCTGCCACTTTAACTAGAGAGGAACAATTCTAGAAGTGAATGCAGGGGGTGGAGCCTACCTTCCCTCCTTGGCTGCAGCTAGCCAATCAGCTCCAGTAAGATTTGAGACACTAACCATTGACTAGACAGTAGAAGGGAAAGAAGACTCCTGTGAGCATGACCCCGAAGGACCCTCACGGTCTGCCACATGAGAGCCAAGCACGGTCCCTTGACAGGGTGGGAGACCAGTAACCTGTATGGGCGAAGAGAAAAGGATTTAACAGGTAAGACTAAAATCCTCTTTTCCCTGCTGTCCAATACAGGTTACTAGTAACTTTGGGATGTCCAACCATTGAGTTTCCCAGAGGCGGGAGGTAAGGCAAGGATCAGTCACAAGGCCCCCAAAGTCAACAGAGCAGATATGAACCATCAGATCAGAGATAGCCCAACAAAACATATGAAGTGTCAACGGACACTGAATAGGGGTAACAACACCCCAACACCCTGATTCACACTGAACTAGAGAAAACAGTTGAGCGGTTGCAGAGATACGTCCCAAACAGTACAGTCCCATAGAAGTGAATGAAGCAATGGCGTCTAAGCGGTAAAGCGTGCGGAACACACATTTTGCAAAGTTGAAACTGTGAAGTAAAATTACATGAAACATCATTAGAACCTGTTAGCAGACCCAAAAAACACTGAACCCAGTAGGGAAAGTGCCAATAAACCCACAAAAGATGCAAAACCAGCAGCTAAAGGGTTAAGTTACCACAGAAACTTGCCCCAAAACACCCAACAGACATACAGATAAACCTAATGAGTGCAGGAGTGTGCAATAGGAACTCCAAAGGAAAACCCCTGTGCGGAGGGGCACTGTGGGAGATGTGGACCTGCAGCACTCAAAGGGTTGCTCACCTTTCCTGCAGATCTTCTGTCTTCAGATTACCATGTATTAAGAAGAAGTCTCGGTGGGCAACTCCTGAGGAAAGAAGTTGAACCCAAGATTTTCCTCCAAGGGCTTAAGGTCCACAAAAAGCACCTGGATACTGAGCTAGCCACATCTAAGGGCATTGTCAGTTATAGTAATCTGCATAATAGTGGTATTCCATATCTAACAGAAAAATACAAAATTAGCTAAAACTATAGCAGAACTGTTCTCTTGCCTGTGTCTTCACCAAGGAACAAATCTTACTGGAGCTGATTGGTTAGCTGCAGCCAAGGAGGGAAGGTAGACTCCACCCGCTGCATTCACTTCTAGAATTGTTCCTGCCTAGTTAAAGGGTCGGATCGTCTACCCAAAGTTACCAGTAACCTATATTGGACGACAGAGAAAGAAACATTACTGTTGCTTTAAGTAATTTGCACATGGAACATAAAAAAATAGTTAAACATAATTTTACAGACTGCAGAATTTTTACACTATTTTCTGGAGTACATGCATTGGCAAGCACAGGCTTTCAAGTGATTGGTTTTCCAGAAAATAATATAAGAATGCTTTAATAGTACTCAGAATGTGCTTTGTGCTTCTGCATTCAAGAGCAACTTCAACTATCTGACCATAAACCAAGTGTGACCAACAAGCAACTCTCCTCCATGTGCTGCTGGACTACAATTCCCATCATCCTCTGTCAGACTTTGGCAGAGGATGATGGGAGTTGGGGATTCAATACCAAATGAAACCAGCTGAGAATGATGGGACCCCAACAAGAACTCTGCACGTTGTCCAACCCTGACATAGACATATACCATATATAACAGCATTAAATGTTTATGATTAGTGGGGTGCTAAAGCTTTGCCACTCTCTGATCTGGTATGTGAAGGGATGTTTTTGGACAGCTGGAAAGTCCCTGCTTGATTTGTCCATGGCTTTTTTTAAAACAGAAAATAAAAAGAACACAGTGTCTCTTGGAAGTGTTGGCTTCCTGTCCCCAGGTGTAGACAAGAACATCTCCGGCAGATTCAATAAGTAACAGCAGTAAAAGGAATGCAAACCATTAAGATGGACAGCTGCTTAAGTGGCTACTTTGCAGCATTTACCCCTTGGATTTGTGTGTGATTGTGCAAGTTCCTCCTGTTGTGTTTCTAGAACACCAACAACTCCAAATCATATCTGGTGGTTAACAGAAAGCCTTCAACAAATGCTTTATCACTGTTTGAAGGTATACAGTTTAATGGAAAACTAACTGCTTCCGATAATAAACCCTTACTTTAACCTGGGCAGAAAAAAATCTTAACCCTTTGAGTGCCAGAGAGGTAGCCAATGCATTGTTTTCCAATGTGTTGGATACCTCTCTGTCACTCATAGGGTTAATGGCCACAATTAATAAGTTCTCCGTAAATTGGTTCCCAAATTCATTTTAATTAATACTAGATACCATGTCCATGGAGATAGGCATCATTACTTTTTTGCAGAAAGTAAGGACCTCACATTCCTCCCACTGTCATCTTTCTTAGAACACTTCAGTAGGAGGAGTCTGGACTGCCAGAGTCTTGCAAAGGAATCATGTTTGCGTCCAGGGGTATGATACATACTTGCCAAGTATCCCTCTTTAGGAAGAACAGTCCATCTTTCAGACCCAAATCCCTGTCTATCCCTTTTTCCCACCCTGGTGTTCCTCTTTTTAGGAGATCAGATTGTGTGGTGTGTATAAATGTATCACTTTGCTCTATAGCAATAAAACTCACATTATTGTTTGTTTAAACTTCAGTATATGTGTTTATAAATTACTCTGTGCAAATAAAATCCTTTGGTGTTATTCTAAATAATGTATTCAGTTACATAAAGAGGTGTCAGTAGGTGGTGAAATAACCTACAAATTCTCGCTAATAACTCGCCCACCAACCACATCGCCAGCAAAACCGCTTAAAGCAAAAGTGTCCCTCTTTGGCCATTTACAATGTACGGAGGTATGATATTTAGCACAAATTAAAGATGAATTCTGAGGCACCAATCCACTCCAAAATGATCAATAGTGGACATCTTATTCCTAATTTATGGTATGCATTCTTTTTTATAAGGGGGCGATAGAGTTCCCTTAACCCTTTGAATGCCGGAGAGGTACCCAATGCATTGCTGTGTGTTGCATACCCCGCTGGCTCTCAAAGGGTTAATTACTGTGACAGGATACAGTAACTTAATTTTATTTGTGATAGTGTCAGATTAGCCATACTAGGCAACTTTTACCCAAAACAAAATTGGAGCTTTCATCTGGTAAAGATATTCACTGGACAAACCCTTTTTCTATTATAGCATAACTAGTTTTAAAGCCCGTGTACACGGGCCACAGTGCCACCCAGCAACCTTGGCTGGGGGCCGGAGCCTCTCTTCTCAGTGGCGGCACTGCAGTCATGCGCAGTACTGACTGCCTGGAAGCGCTGCAGCTGATACCAAGCGGTCCCAGGAAGGTGCACAGAGAGGACTCTGGTCTGAATTCAGAGCACCCTGATCCATATCAGCCATGGTGCGTTAGGGCAGTCAGTACTGCTCATGACTGCAGAGCGGGCTGTCTCTACTGCTCATGACTGCAGCGCGTGCAGCAGTCTCTACTGCGCATGACGGCTTCTGACAAACATCCTAGTGAATTATAATCCTATATAATAATTTGCTAATGTATGTTTGTCAGAAGCTGTCATGCACAGTACAGACGGCTGAGTGCACTGCAGTCATGTGCAGTACGGACTGCCCGCGCCGAGGCTGATAATGGAGCGAGGAGCTCCTAATTCAGACCGTAGTCCTTTCTGCGCACCAGAGGACTACAGTCTGAATTCGGAGCGCCCTGCTCCATTATCAGCAGCGGCGTGGGCAGTCTCTACTCTGCATGACTGCACCGCGGACGTTGCTGCCTGGCACTGTGGCCCGTGTACACGGGCTGTTCAACTAGTATAGGATAAAAGATAATATGAAAACATTAGTAGTATAAAAGCCACCACTCAGCAAATATAGTAACATCAGGATATCTAGCACACATACTGAAGTAACGTACTGTAGGCATCTCAAGCATTCACAATGTTAAACCTTTGAGTCCCAGAGGTGCTTGATGTGTACCCCCTGGCACTCAAATGGTTAAACACTCACCAAGAGGATTACTGTGGAGATCCTCAGCTTTTAATACAGGCTAAGCTTATAACTCCTAAACGTTCCTCTTTGGGAGGGACAGACCCTCATTGAGACCCAAATCCCTATATCCCTCTTTCCTGCTCTTGCGTCCCTCTTTTTTTGATCCTGAATCGGATGTACAAAAAAAAAAAAAAAAAAAAAAAATGCCCGGCGGTCCTCAAGTGCAGGTCATTAAGGGGTTAAACAAATTTTAACCCTTCAATGCTAGAAAGTTCTCTTAAGCATTGCTTTGCAATGTCTTGGAGACCTCTCTAGCATTCAGAGGGTAAATTGGCATACTCAAGAATTCTCCCTCTTTAATTTGCCGAGTTAGGACCTAAGAGATAAAAATGTACATGTGGAATCTGCTCTTCCTGTTAGAAGGCTGCAGTCATTTTGGACCTTTTAGAAAGAAAAGACTCATCAAGAACTTTTCCAGTGATCCGCGTAGCATGGCTGACATTCAGGAGAACAGTACGTCTGGTGCCTCGGTCAATCGAATTACTATTTGCAATGCAACATTTTATAAAGTGGCCTTTGTGTTTTACAGAAGTCTAAGAGCATTACATCAGCACCGATAAAGCAGAACATAACAGTGAATAAACTCCCCAGCCCACACTTCTATTATTCTAGCTGTATAATTGATCCACTTAAGAGTAAGTGATGCTTTTTAAAGCAGGAAAACAACCTTCTTTCACAAACAGGCTATTGTTATGCAATGCAAAAGGAAGAGAAAACTAATTCACTCTACTTTTTATTATTGTCTAGAAGGAAAGATGTCAGAACAGTAGATCTGAAAAAAGCACATCAAACCTCTGAAATCCAATGAGACTGTCATAATTACAAGCTGATAAATTGTATCTCGGAAAGTGTGCAGTCTAGTAATCAAAAGGGTTTACCTATCTTTAGCAAAATGGTCCACATGTTAGTCATTCACATTGAGGGTTTGGGCTAGCATATCATGTTAGTCTATGAGGACAACAATATATGTATATACAAAGTGTAATAAAGGTAAATCATATATATGCTGGTTTTAGCATAACTAGCTCTAGTACACTGAATAAAATAATAAGGTAAAGGCAGATCAAAGAACAATCTCAGTGTAATATGCTCATAAAAATAGCTATTTATTTGCAAAGGGCAGCATTCATAAGGAGAATTAGAAATAAATTAAGCATGTCATCAAACCATAGATGTGACCTTTTTGGCTTTCTCTTCTCTCCTCTGCTGAGAACTTTCCAGATTTCTAGTAACCAAAGGAATCATCTGACCTAACAGCAGCCTCCTTCAGGTCCTCTAATCACCTAGTCTTGGTTTAACTTCAGCCTGAAAACCTTTCATAGGCTCTTCAAAGTTTCAAGGTTAACTAACCACTTTCTCACAAAGATATACATTATTCTAAGTTCCCTCCTTCATTTTAAATCCTGGTAAGACACTCCTGCTTTTACTCTATAGCTTAACTAAAGACAACCCTAAAAATGTTGACTGGATGAAAAAATACCCCCCCTCCTTTCCATTTAGTAACAATACAAACACAATAGTAACCAACCAAATTGGAATCTAATCAGAGATCCAATCCGAGATCCAAGATTCTATTATTTACTTAGAAAAAGAAACCCTAACAAGACTATCCCCCAACTTACACACCCAACACAAACAAAAGAATCTAAACGGTACAACAGTTGATCACATGATCCAAATGTAGGGTCTATATTTCTCATCTAAAAATTCCTACAATAAAATTATTTTTATTAAAATCACCTGAATAAATTAAAAACATTGGTATCTATAGCCTCATTTAGACCAGGAGGGCAAAGCGTTCCCAACTTGCAGATCCAAAACTCTTCCCTTAAGTTTAGAAGTTTTAGTTTTTCACTTCCATAAACCATTTTGAAAATTAGTTCCAGAACAATACCATTAATATTAGCACGATCACATTCATGTTTTGAACAAAAATGTTTTGGAAGAGGGTGACAAATCTCAAATTGGTATGTAGCGCCTATAGTCTTCCAGGATCTTATACAATTCCATGACATATTTAACCAAATCCACCACACAATTAACCTCACCATGAGCTATGCTGTTGATCATATGAATTTGTTTCACACCACAATCTATATCAAGTACAAAATCATACAGCCACTTCTGTATCTCAAACTCATACCTCATATACTATTTTTCACCCCAAACATACCAAATACGCCATCATCTAGAGCTCAGCTATAATATACAACTGTATTTGCTCAAACATAACATGTAGGAACCAGCATTGCCATTCACCGTGGAGAGGATTCAGAAATCAAGGTGATCAATCACAGACAATCAAATACACAGAGCCAATAAAATACCCAGGGAAACTTCTGGAATACAGTTCATGAACAGAAAATAACAGGGTACCACTTCTTATCACATACAATTACCAGTTGGAACTATAAGTGAAATTTCAAAGGAATAACTATCAACCCTTCAAAAGGCAAAAGAACAAAAGCCATTTTCCAAACTCACCTGTTCTGATACAGACAATCCAAAAATCTAAAGAAAATTAATGACAAAAGCCCACAGAAAGTGTCACATTCCCCTGGGAAATAAAAATACGTGAGACTCACCCACACATCCTATGCACATACCAAATAGATAGTAAGACTATGAGATTAACAATTCCTTTGCCTGAACCTCAAATGTGGTATGCATCAATGTGTAAACAATACCCCACAGGAGGATACTACATTAGGGAAATGGGACAGACACTGAGAAAAATAATAATCTTGTGCGCTTCACTGTGGAAAATAAAAAAAGGTTTGCACTACGGTGGGTCAGCATTTTTTGTATTTCAAATTACAGTTTAAAAAATATGAAAGTCACCAGACTCTCTCCAGCTCTCAGACTAAACAGGCTATGCACACCAATGTGCTAACAAATATTTCCTTGTTCCTACTACTTTGATCTCATCCTATGTATACCATATCATACCCCCCCCACACACACACAGCTTGTATTCATACAACTTATTCCAAATGTTTGTGTCATACTCTGTGCATATAAATGCCTTTTTATTCCAGGTTTATTAGGTCAAGACTGAAGAAGGGATCTTATGGCGCGATGCAGGAAACGTGCGCAATCGCTATTTCCCGTGTGAAAACCACTAAGGAATAGGTTTGCGCATGATTTTGTTGAATTGCGCATGAAAATTCAAGATTAGCGAACAGCTATGTATATTTTATTTTTTTGTGAGCGTGGCTAAGATTAACAAATCTGTGTGAGTGGAATAGCGAATGCTCCTAATGCAGGAAGTGCTATTGCGAATGAATTTGTGTACTGTTGTCGTAAATGGAATTTTTTATGTGCAATTCAAGAAGCGTTCGGTATTTAGCTTCCTGGATTAGAACATGCTCAAAATCTATCTGTTCACAAAAATGCCTTTATTCAATGTGAACGTTTCTTGCATCGTGCCATTAGTGCCTTAAAAAACTTAAACTTAAATTTGTTGCTTGCAAACAAAATATACCAACATTTTGCATACATTTTTCAAACGTGACTTGCCTGTAACTACAGAAATTGAGAAAACAATGTATACCATTTTGCAAAGCAGACATACAGATGTAATAAAGGGATAGTAATGGATCTTTTTAAGTTAATTTAAGATTGTAGATATTAAAGGAAGAATGTAATTGAGGCCAGTCCCATCTCTCAAACCTTTATGCTTTGCAAGATATTTGCAGCTAAACCAAGCACACTTTGTAGACCGTTCCAATGAAGTATTTGTTTTTAGATTGTGTTATTTTGGCTCGGCTCAAGAGCCAGGGGAGGGAGGGGGGGACATTAGATGCGAATATATCTCAAACCATAAAGGTTTCAGAAATGGGACTGGTCTCAATTACTTTCTTTATTTAATATCTACAATATTAAATTAGCTTAAAAAGATCTATTACTATCTCTATACTAGGCCATTATAATGTTTACATCTAGGCTGGTGGGCACAACTGTTTCTAGAAAGTGGTGCTACAGGAAAAACACACTTATTTTTTACCCTTCAATTCAAATTTGAGAGAGTAATCTATGAACAACATGGACTTTCCTACTCTATTCAATACCTAGTGGCAATTTAACAAAAATCATATTCCATTGGTATTGGTTGACATGCCATTGGGGCCAGTAACACTTTACCACACATACCAGTTTTCTTTTTTAAAAAAAAAACTGGGTGTCTGTATTAAAATGGTCATAATCATTAGATATATGATGGATAGGTATGCAAGGCCTAACATTTTGGAAAGCAGAAATTCACCCATAAAAAAAAAAAAAAAAAAAAAAAATTTGATAACTTTGTAACCTTAGATTGGTATGCACACATTTCCATACAGGTGATGCTAAAGGAAATAAAATACTGTTCTAACATTGCCACCACTTGAAAGCAAAAACCTTTGAAAACAATGGGATTTCTAACTCTATTCAGTATCTTAAACCAAACTGAGAAAAACTAAAATATACCTGCCATTTTTCTTTTTTGAAATGATCTACAAGCACTAAAATGCTCATTACATATATGTAAGCAAGGCATACCATTTTAGTCTATGAGTCACTTCAAATGAGGTTTCACTTGCCTTCTGATCACTAGGACTAGTGTGAAAAGAGGATTTTAGTCTTACCTGTTAAATCTTTTTCTCTTAGTCCATGCAGGTTACTGGTAACTCTGGGTAGGCGATACACCCCTTTAATTAGGCGGGAACAATTCTAGAATTGTATGCAGGGGATGGAGCCTACCTTCCCTCCTTGGCTGCAGCTAGTCAACCAGCTTCAGAAAGATTTGAGACACTAACTATTGACTAGATAGTAGAAGGGAAAAAAAGACTCCTGTGAGCACGACTCCGAAAGATCCCCACGGTGTGCCACAAGAGAGCCAAGCATGGTCCCTTAACAGGGTGGGAGACCAATAACCTGTATGGACTAAAAGAAAAGGATTTAACAGGTACGATTAAAATCCTCTTTTTTCTCTGCCGTCCAATACAGGTTACTGATAACTCTGGGATGTCCAACCATTGAGTTTCCCAGAGGCGGGAAGTAAGGCAAGGACCAGGAGCAAGGCCCCCAAAGTCACCAGAGCAGATATGAACCATCAGATCAGAGATAGCCCAACAAAACAAATGAAGTGTCAACGGACACTGAATAGGGGTAACAACACCTCAGGAAGTGTTACACAGCACACTGAACTAGAGCCAACAGGGCTCAAAAGTGAAGGAAGAACCAAAGAAGATCCTAGACAGGCAAGACTGCCTCCAGGATTTTCCTTCCAAAGCTAGCGTCAGCCGATGCCAGCACATCAAAACGGTAGTGCTTCAAAAAGGTGTGCACAGACGACCAAGTGGCAGACTTCCACAACTGATCAGCGGAGGCCTGATTCTTGTAAGCCCAAGAAGCCCCAATAGATCGAGTAGAATGAGCCGTGTCCCGAAAGGGAACACGCTTCTTCCTCAGCTCGTAAGCCTTACGAATAGTGGACTTGATCCAAGACGCAATAGTCACTTTGGATGCAGGTCTTCCTGCCCTAGGAGCTTCAGGAATGACGAGCAGCATGTCAGATTGTCTGACAGACTCAGTGCGATGGACATAAAACATGAGACAACGCACCATGTCTAACAAGTGGAGATCCCTCTCCTTGTCAGAGGTAGGGTCAGGGCAGAAAGAAGGCACCACAATCTCCTGATTGATGTGGAACTCCAAAACCTCCTTTGGGAGAAAATCCTCAGAAATGCAAAGCACCGCTTTGTCCTTGTGAAACACCAAAAAGGGTGGTTTACAGGACAGAGCATGTAACTCCGCGACACGGCGAATGGACACGATTGCCAGGAGAAAGGCCATTTTCCACATCAACAGGAGTAGAGGAATAGTAGCCAAGGACTCAAAGGGAGAGAGTTGAAGAACGCCCAAATCCATGTTAAGATCCCATGGAGGAGCGGGATTCTTAAAGACAGGACGAGTATGAGCAACACCGTGAAAGAAAACCTTGATATCAGGAAGAATAGCAATGCGCCTCTGAAAGAAAACAGAGAGAGAAGAAGTTTGAACCTTAAGGGAACTCAAACGGAGGCCCTTGTCCACACCGTCCTGCAAGAAGGCCAGTATCATAGGCAGATCAAATTCCTGAGACAGGTCCCTGTCAGCACACCAAGATAGAAAGGTCGACCAGACACAATAGTAGCCCTTAGAAGAAACAGGTTTGCGGGCACTAAGCATAGTAGCCACCACACCAGAAGAAAAACCTTCCTTCAGTATTGAGGATTCAATTTCCAAGCCGTCAAAGCTAGAAGATGAACATCCTCCTTCCACAGGTAACCCTGTAGAAGAAGATCCGGACAGCAAGGGAGACAGAATGGCTCCGCCACTGACAGATCCAGAAGCTCCGGAAACCAAGCCTCTCAATGCCAGTAAGGAGCAAAAAGAATGACTGGACAGCGCTCCAATCTTAATTTCTGCAACACCCTGTGCAACATGGGGAGGGAAGGAACGATGTAAGCCAGATGAAATAACCAAGGAATGGACATGGCATCCACCGCTATAGCTAGAGGATCCCTAAGACAGCAGAAACATAGTGCTGGGCCTCAGAAATGTTGGCAAGAAGCCGCAACATATCCGAAGTAGGAGCACCCTGACGGACAGCCAGGGTGACCTGTTCAGTCCAGACGGCAATGGCCTGGTTCACTCATGCCGCAGAGAATGCTGGATGTATGGCAGTAGCAGCAGTGGCAAAAATGGACTTTAGGGAAACCTCAAGTTTCTTGTCAGTCCAGTCTTTCAGAGCTGACGCATCAGAAACTGGAAAGGCGGTAGACTTAGATAGCTTAGAGATAGGAGCATCCACTTTGGGGCGATGAACCCACTGAGGAAGCACCGCCTAAGAGAAGGGGTAAAGCTTGGATTTCCACTCATCAGACACAAGGCGGTCAAGAGTGGGGTTAGATGGAAAACAAGTAAGGGGCTTTTTAGGCTCCTGAAACACATCAGAGGGATCTGAAGAAACCTCCTGAACTAAGGCATTGTTTAGGGTAGTCAAGACAGCCCTGATCAGTCCCTCCGCTGAGGGCTCAGGATCAGCCTCAAAGGGATCCCCAAAAAACTGAGAGGAGCCCACAGCAGAACATTCATCAACGTCTGAATCCATCAACAGTTCCTCCTCAGAGGAATCTGATACATCAGGTACTCCGTGCGGTTTTGGCAGGGAAGATTTGACTGAAGAAGGGGTCTGCCAAGAATGGAAGACCCCTTGTAACTGGGATAGAAAGAGCTGCAATGTAGACCGAAGGTCCCTAGTAGCAGCCTTGAACTCTTGCACCCAAACTGGCTCTAATGCATGGCTGGAGTTCCCTGGGAGAGACTCAGGGACATCAGAACACTCTGGGCATAAATGACCTGATAATTCTCTAGGTAACCCTGAATGACACGAGGAGCAATGCGCAATAGGGGACACAGAGATCACAGCGTCCTTAGTCTTAGGCCTGGCCCCAAGCTCCAACGGATTAGACATCCTCACAGTGTCAAAAAAAACTTTAGATTATAAGGAATCATCCAAATACAATGTGTAAGATTAAAATTTGACCCCAGAAATCGCTAAAATACACTAATCTGGCAGGCAAAGATTCAATCTGCAGAGGAGAGAAGGAAATTCAAAGCCCTACGTAGGATACTCGTTCTGGAAAAGGCACAAAATGGTTGCCATGGCGGGAGTCAATCAGAAATGTAATTTTCCCAGAAAAAGTACCCCAACAGTGCCTGAAGCCCCCTGAGCCCCCCAACACACTTAAAACATTAACCGGCGGATAGAGAAAGGGCAGACAATTAAAATGAGCCATCTCTGAAGTCACTACGTTGAACGGTTGCAGAGATATGTCCCAAACTGTAAAGTCCCATAGAAGCGAATGGAACAATGGCGTCTATGCTGTAAAGCGCACCTTTAGCAAAGTTGAAACAGTAAAATAAAAGTACACGAAACATTACTAGAACATGTTAGAAGACCCAAAAAACACTGAACCCAGTAGGGAAAGTGGCAATAACCCGCCCCAAAGATGCAAAACCAGCAGCTAAAGGGTTAAGTTACCACATAAACCTGCTCCTAAACATCCAACAGACATACAGATAAACCCAATGAGTGCAGGAGTGTGCAATAGGAACTCCAAAAGGAGAAACCCCTGTGCGGAGGGGCACTGTGGGACATGTGGTCCTGCAGCACTCAAAGGGTTGCTCACCTTTCCTGCAGATCTTCTGTCTTCAGACTACCATGTATTAAGAAGAAGCCTCGGTGGGCAACTCCTAAAAAAAATTGTATTGGTGTGTTCCCAAAACAGAAGGTTATCAAGCACACAATAAACAGGTTTTGAAAGAAGGTAAGGTAGAAGCGTATGAGGCCTGATATACATTTCTGCAAATTGTGATCCAGAGTACATAGGAGAGGGATTACACCAAGAGCATCAATGTTGTTTTAGTTTTAGGTTAAATAGAGCTCGTTATAGGTAATGTGCCTCATGTCAAGGCTGAACAACCAGTTTTGAAATAGGGAGAAGAAAATTGGGAATAGGAAGAGATGAGTAGAGAGCAAAGATGTAGAGGAGAGGGCCTTGGTTCTGGAGGGGGAAAATGAGAAATGGGCAAGTGAGAGCAAGCGAGAGAGACAGATGGAATGGAAAAGAGAAAGAAAGGGTGGACAGAAAGAGTGAAGGAGGAGAAGAGAAAGAGAGAGGTAAAGAGAGAGGAGGGAAGGGAGTGAGACATAAAGAGAGAGAGTAAGAAAAGTAGGGAAAAAGAGGTAGGGAGAAAGAAGAGAGGGAGAAGGAGAGAAGGGGAAAGAGAAAGAGAGAAGGAGACTGGCCGTCATTATCGAAGATGAGATACGGAGTGACAGCAAGGTAGGGGGATGTCATTTCCAGATAAAATAGAGGGTTATGACCAGGTCTGGTTTACCCAGGGATGGAGTTACGAGGAACTAATTTAGCGTTGGACCAAAGGGAGAAAAAATGAGACAAAACTGAGGGGTCTTGTTGTTTACGCGTCAAAGTTATCCGAACGAAGAGTAAATGCTCTTCCACTTTGGCTATACACTCCTCAAAGGAGGGAGGTAGAGGTAACTTCCATCACAGGGGTATTAGCGCTTTTGCTGCAATGAGCATTGGCAACACCAGTTTTAAGTCTTTTAGGGTAAGTATGTGCCAGTTTTTGTACACAGTGTTGGAGTGATTTTTCAACAGTTTTCTTGGCAGATTTGGTTGAACGTCTCTTGTGGACCTTAATTTTCATATTGTGTCACAGACTGGGTTTGAGATCAAGACTTTGTGTCACTGTAGGACATTCACCTTTTTGTTCTTGAGTCACTCCAATGTTGCTTTGGCATTGTGCTTAGGATCATTGCTGAAGAGATTGTCTGAGTCATTTTGTTCCATTTTCTTGGTAGATTTGCTAAGATTTGGTTGGATGTCACTTCTGGCCCACACTTTTCAAATCGTGCCACAGATTCTCAATGGGATTAAAATCAAGACTTTGACTGGGTCACTGTAGGAAAATTCCCCTTTTTTATTCTTAAGCCACTCCAGTGTTGCTTTGACCTTGTGCTTGGGTTTACTATCCTGCTGAAAGGTGAATTTCCACCCAAGCTTAATTTTTTAGCGAACTGAAGCAGTTTCTGTTGCAGTATTTCCATATTTTTTCTGTCATCCAGTCTTCCTTCCCTGCTGATGAGAAACAGCCCCTCAGAAATATGCTACTACCCTGATACTTCACTGTAGGGATGGTGTGTCTTAAGGAATGGGTAGTGTTAATTTGTGCCACACACACTGTAGCTTTTGAGTTTTGGCCAAAAGGCTCCATCTTGGTCTTATCTCACCACAAAACCTTTTCCCACATCACACTTGGGGCACCTCATGCTTTAAGGCAAACTCCAGATATACTTCCAGATGGTACTTTTTGAGTAGCTTTTTTTTTTTTTTTTGCCAATGTCCCATACAGACTAATGTTATGCAGAGCTCTTGCTATGGTTAACTGGGTCACCATTACTCCATTCAGACACTGAACTCTGTAGCTCCTTCAAACTGATTGTTGGCCTCTCTGTGGTTTCTCTCATAAGTCTCCTTCTTCTTTGAGCTCTGAGCTTTGAGGGACAATCTTTTCTTGGCAGTGCTTGGTGGTGTGAGGCAGCTTCCACTTCCCGATTATTGATCCAGCTGTGCTCAAGGGGATCTCATAACAGCTGGATACTAATTTTTACTCTCTTTCTAATCTGTGCATTAGTATTACTGAATAATGCTCCTAGAACTGTGGGGGTTTATCATGAAAACATGACAGCAGCTTTAATGGTTTACAGGTGGAGGCCAATGATATGGTAATTTTGTCCTTGTTAGTGCAATTTCGTTCACCTGTGTAACCTGCACAGGGGTTGAATACTTAAACAAGCAACATATTTCAGTTTTTTATTTATTTTTTAAAAATATTTCCCAACATAAAACCAATGTTACATTACAATAGCTGATTTTAAATAACAGTGTTTTAAAATAAAATATAATACAAAACAATATAACAACGAACCATCTGTAATTCAGTAATATGAGAGAATTGGTTAGGGGAGTGAATAATTTTGCAAGGCACTGTATGTGTGATTCTGTGGCCACCAGTAGAACAAGGCTGTGGTGTCAGAAAGTTTATGAATGATACTGTGGAAATGGGAAAAGGATTGAGAAACAGACTGTTTATGTGTTGTTGACGAGTGGAAAAATGTAGGTGTGTCATATACCACCAGAACCACACAGAGGACACTGGAACAAGGCTGAGGTGTCGGAAAGTGCATGTGGGGTTCTGTGGCTACCAGTGGGACAAGGCTGATAAAGCAGACAGTGTATTTGTAGTTCTATGGCTACCAGTGGGAAAATTAACAAGGCTGGGGAAATCAGACAAAGTACGTGTGGGTTTATCGCTACCAGTGAAACAAGGATGGGTTTTCAAACGGTGTATACTTTGTTCTGTGACTACCAATCAACACTGAAACAAGACTGGTAAATCAGAAAGTGCATGTATTGTTCTATGGCTACCAGTGAAGCGGACAGTGTTTTTGCAGATCGATGGTTACCAGTGAACACTGAAACATGACTGGGATGTTAGACAGTGTATGTATTGTTCTGTGGTTACTAGAGTTACAAGGCTGAGATATTAGGCAAAGTATGTTGGGTTCTATGGCAACCAGTGGACTGAGGAACAAGGCTGGGGAAGGAGACATTGTTCATGTAAGAGTGCCAAAGGATTGCATTGAACACTAGGGCACATCCTTTTTTCTGTATTCAGGCCTCGTTGGTCCCCTCTCCAGTTATAGCACTGGGAAATCAATAGTGGTGACTATACTGGGGATTGTGACTCCTCTGCCTCTATATAAACTGAACTTTTAGGTTGAGTGGGTGGGTTTGGGGAGGCCAGCCATGTCATTGGTGGCATTACTGATGATGTGGGAAGATGGATTCCCTCAATACCACCCACTCAAACTGGAAGTACCGGTTGTGTGTTGGCAGGGGAGTCATGCAACTACTGCTAAACCAGAACTATCAGCTGAGGGTGGTAATCAGGGGGTCCTGATGTGACTCCACCCATGTGGTCTGATCTAGTTTTAAAGCTTTGCACACTAAAGTACTGCCCAATGCATTGAGAAGAAATGCACTGGATACCCCTCTGGCACTCAAAAGGTTATAAATAGTTTAGCAAGGGTAAGAAGACTGACATGGACAACCTCTCCAAACGTGCAGAGCCTGGGAAAAAGAAGGCACTTTCCTGGGGACATATTAACTAATTTTTTTTAAATGTTTTAAATACCAAGCTATGTAATTAAATACATCACACATATTCTAGCTGCATCTTGAATCCCAGGAGAAAATGGACTGTAAAGCAGTTAAATGTATACTTTAAAAAACAAGACACAAAAAGGTCTTTGAAATGGTAATCAGTACATATACTTACTTTAGGACACAGAGGATTTCTTGCAGTTTCAATCATGAGATCTGAGCCCATTCTTTCCCTAAAGAAAAATAAGAAAGAAATAATTTACTACCCTAAAACCATTTCTTGTTTTTGCCACAAAGTACAGTGTAAGAACTGGAAACTGTTTTTTTTTTTTTTTTTTGGTGATGGCGGTTGGGTGAAGGTGGAGGCTAAACACATTTAGTATTTTAGGTAAATTGCTTTTGTGCCATAAAGGTACAATTACAATAATTAAATCCTTATAAGAAGCAGCAGAGCTTAATGCCAGAAAACAACAAGTGGCCCATTCTACTATTGAGAAATACAAAATAATTGTTTAAACCTTTCGGGTGCTAGTGAAATCTCTAATGCATTGCTTTCCAATGAGTAGTACATCACTGTACCTCTAGATATTGGAGTGTATAAATCCAGTCATCCTCAATCAGCCAACAGATAGTTCGTTTTCCCTACTAACCCTGTATGCTCACTCCTGAAAGAAATGTATCTAATATTCTCTTAAATGTATCCATTGTATCTGCCATAACCACATCCTTGGGCAAGGAATTCTACAATTTACCAGACCTTACTGTAAAAACCCCTCCTTCCTCTACTATACATTAGTATGTTTAAGACCCCTCTAGTAATCAAGTGGGTAAAACTCCCATTTAACTAATTTGCCCCTATGGTAAAGCTGTTTTGCACCAGAATTGCTACTTTTTAGCTTTCTGAATAATGCGTCCCAGTGCTTTTTTGACTTGGTAAATGGCAAGTTG